>CP141130.1:75793804-78293665 GCA_035236585.1 Warburgia ugandensis
TTGCCCATTTTTCACTACACCCGGGATCCGATGTAACACGTCGCTTCTGGGAGAACGCCCTAGCAACCCTTGCCTATTTTTCACTGCATCCGGGATCCGATGCAACGCGTCGCTTATGGGGAACGCTCTAGCTTGAGCGAATTTCAGATTTCGATTCATGTCATGTTGGGGTTGCCATAGTTTTAAAAGCTGAAGATGATTTTCATTAAAATCATCTTCAGCTTCACCCTTGCCGGCTGGCTACCTGACGCAAGGGTGGCCATATTTTAAGAAGCTGAAGATGATTTTCATTTCTCCCTCACAAACTAATATACAAATGCATATTTATTTGTAAGAAAGAAATAATAGAATCATCTTCAACTTCCCCCTTGCCGGCTGGCTACCTGATACAAGGGTTGCCATCTTTTAAGAAGCTGGAGATGATTCTCATTTCTTCCTCACAAACTAATATACAAATGCATATTAATTTGTAAGAAAGAAATAATAGAATCATCTTCAACTTCCCCCTTGCCGGCTGGCACCTGACGCAAGACCCTCCTCCTTTTTTATCCGAGCTTGGGACCGGCATTGGCGGAGTTACATTCTCCATATTGAACCTCTTAATTACTCATTCAACATACTTTTCTTATGACGGCCACAAATTCTTTATTCTTTTATCACGAACAATCTTCATGCCCAAAATCTGCTAAGCAGGGCCTAAGTCTTTCATATCAAAGGACTTGGATAACTCCTCATTTAACTTGCTGATCATAGCCGCATCTTGACCTGCGATAAGCATATTATCTACATAGAGTAGGAGTATGATAAATTTGCCATTAGGTAATATTTACACATATACACATTGGTCGGCCATAGTTCTCTTGCACCCTTAACTTATCATAAATGAGTCAAACTTCTTGTACCATTGTCTCGGTCCCTACTTGAGATCATAAGGGCCCTTTTTCAGCTTGCAGACCTAGTGATTCTTCCCTGGCACTTCGAATCCTTCTAATTGCTGCATATATTTCTTCCTTTAGATCTCGTGGAGGAAGGCAATCTTTACATCGATCTATTCAAGCTCTATGTTTAAGCTAACAATCATTCAAGTATAGTTTGGATTGAAGTTATCTTCACCATCAGTGAGAAAATCTCATCAAAGTCGATTCCTTTCATTTGTTCAAATCTTTGACGACCAATCGAGCCTTGTACTTTACTAGCTTTTCGTGTTGTCTTTCTTTAACTTAAACTCCCATTTGTTATTCAATGCTCTCTTGTCTTTAGGAAGCTTCACTAACTCATAAGTCTGATTTTTCTGCAGTGAGCTAATTACCTCTTGCATTGCTTGTATCTACTTGTTCTTGTTTGCATGATTTTGTGCTTCTTGAAAACTTTCTGGATCTCCCTCATTAGTAAATAGTATATGCTCTAATTTTGGATCTCTTTGAGGGAATTAGTATACGACCTCTAAAAGATGTATTAGGTTGAGGCTCATTATCTTTTGTCGAAGAAGTTGCTTTATCATCTATTTGTTGTAATGATTCTAAAACTTCTAGTGGAGCAGGTTACTTCCCCCTTACTCAACACCCTTTGCATCCTCTTCTTCTATTCTGGATGATCATCCTGCTTGTTGTCTGTGGTGGATTGTATTGGTGCAAGATCCAAAATAATATTTGGAGCACTGATACTTGCATCACTAAACTTTGTGGGATTTTTGAAGTCCTCATAGAATTGGTTCTCATGGAACACAGTGTCTCTACTTCTAATAATCTTCTTTGTTTCTAGATCCCTAAGCCAATATTTGAATTCTTCATCTCCATATCCCATAAAGATACATAGAGTTGACTTTATGTCAAACTTCTGTCTCAACTCTTTGGATATATGTACAAAAGCTTTGCACCTGAACACCCTCAAGTGTTGATAGGAGACTTTCTTTCTAGACCACACCCTTTTGGAACTTCAAAATTCATCGGTGTTGATGGTGATCTATTCATAAAGTAACAAGAGTTATGAACTGTCTCTCCCTAGAATGGCTTAGGCAACTTAACCATACTGAGCATGCTTCTTGCTTGTCCTATAATGGTCTGATTCATTCTTTCAGCAATACCATTGTGTTGTGGAGTTCACAAGATTGTCTTCTCATGTTGAATACCACGATCAACGGAGTATGCCTCAAACTCTCTAAAAGTGTATTTGCGTCTATTTTCTATCTAGAGACACTTCAATTTCTTTCCTGTCTCCCTTTCCATCATGACGTGAAATATTTTGAAGTGTTGAATACTTGATCCTTAGTTTTTACAAAATATACCCACACTTTTCTAGAAGTATCACCTATAAATGTTACAAAATATTTATTTTTGCTTAAAGACTCCTCTTTTATGGGACCAATTACATTAGAATAAACCAAAATCAACAATTCTGATCTTTTTTCATTAGAGAATTAAATGAGACTCTATTTTGTTTAGCAAATAAATAACGATCATGAGGGTTTATCATAATACCTTTGGCAACTTTGGTAAGTTGCTTCTTCACCAGTGTAAATAACCCTTTTTACCCATGTGTCTTAATCTCCTGTGCCACAAATCAAGAGATGTCTCGACTTCTATTGTGTTGAGGCTATCTATACAGAACTTTACACGGGTCTTGTACAATGTGTAGCAAGTGTGTCCTCTAATGACAACCATGGCACCTTTAGTAAGCTTCCAAGTGCCATTTTCGAAGTAGGTGTCGTAGCCTTGTCTATCAAATGTTGTATCGAAAATCAAATTTAACCGAAGGTCGAGCAAGTGTCGGACATCTCTTAATGCCATCATGCGACCAAGATTAGTCTTGATTTGCACATCTCCTATTCCCATGATCTTGGAGAAGTTGGTAACCCCCATCTTTATCACACCAAAGTCTCCTTCTTTGTATGTTGTAAAGAAGTCTCTGTGTTGAGTGGCATGGTAAGAAGCTGTTGTGTCTACCACCTACTCAACATCGTAGTTAGCAACATGGAGGCATGTTTCTTCTCCATCTGAGCAAACTGCTATATCTTGTTTCATGGTAACTAAGGCTTCACCATCATCCTTGTGCCATTACTACTTTGACCTTACTCCTTTTGCAACCTTTTGCAATGTTTCTTCATGTGGCCTATTATGCCATAATGAAAGCACTTGATCTTGTTCCTGTGTTATTTTCTACCATCGTTGGATTTTGCATGATCTTATGATCTTCCCCTACTTCTGCTTTTGCTTCTTTCTCTACCTCTACCTCTTTCCCTATTTTTTGTGATCAATCCATGTGTCTAGTCCACGCCAGCTTCCTTTCTCTTGGCTTCCTTATTCAACAAGGCATCCTTAAACATCACTATGGTAAGTTTGCCATTTGAAGTAGAGTTGCTAAGAGAGACTATCAATGTCTCCCAGCTATCTAGTAGGGAACTTAGAAGGAGTAAGGCTTGTTTCTTCATCACCATGATGGAACTCCGCAAACGAGCTAGTTCACCAATTCTAAAACTCATGGGTATGCTCAGCTACTGATATCCCACTTTTCAACTTCATATTTACCAACCTCCTCATCAACAAGGCTTTGTTGTGAGCAATCTTTACCTAATACATATTCTCTAGTTTTATTCAGAGATCATATGCATTGAATTCCTTTGCAACATGATGAAAAACACTATGGTCAATTTATTATCTAATCTGACTGATAGTATTCTTGTTCGTCTTTACCTATTCCTACTCTAACATTTATTCTAGTTTTGTTCCTAAATATTCTAAAGGATCATACACATCCTTGCAGTGTAGAGATCCTCCATCTACAGTCTCCATAGAGTATAATTTATGGCCGTGAAATTTATCATGGCTTCTGATGTTATAGCTCATGGTGTTGAGTCCTCCATTGATTTCAACTACCTTTTATAGACTTTTTGGATTTAATTCATGAGAATGGAATTCAAGGATGAGTCTAAAGTAGTCGAAAACCCTAGGAGGGGTGACAATATCAATTTTGGGGGGTGCAACAATTTTCAGGAACATGGGATATCGTTGTCAAATTTGGGGGGTGTAGAATTATTCCCAATCATTGTTTTGAGCTCAGCACTGTAACCAAGTTGGCCTTGTGCTTAGTTGAATCAATAATGTTATAGTACTATTGACAGGGGTGCCAATATCAATTTTAGGGGATAAAAAAAAAGAAGAAAAACTATGCACCGGGACGGTTTATCAAAATTGAGGTTTTCCAAATACAACTTCTTCTTCTTCCTTTTTTCTTAACAACACTTATAGATATCCCCCTATTCTCAGCCATCTCTCTTTAACACCACCAATAGAAGACCTCTTCTTATATATATATATATATATATATATATATATATATATATATATATATATATATATATATATATATATATATATATTTCTTTACTTACCTCTCTTCTCTTCTACGACAACTTTCTCTTCAACCTCAGGCAACTAGTGATTTTGCACAATCGACGACTTCGATTAGCTTATCTGATCAACTCCTCATCTACAAAGCCATCAGAGAACAATGCACAACCTTCCTCTTCTAACCATCAAGAGTCACTTCAACGGCATGCTTCTTCCACTAACAAGATCGACAGATCTTTGGTAGAATCACCAGCTTCTCTCTTTTGTTCTTCTTTTGCTGATCCAATCAAATTGTTGTATCCTTCAATCAGTGATGGGTTTTCCACTAAGTTGGGATTCCTTACCATCAATCACTCTTGTCAATGATCAGTTGCAACTTTCTCAAGGGCCAACTGTTAAGTGTTTAATTTTGGCTAAAATACCCTGGTTTAGCATTTAATTAAATCATCTAACCGATCAATTTTGTAATTTTTAGATAAAATATGAATTTTAGATCCACCATCCAATAGTTAATTTGCTAAATTTGATGGTCAGATGATCATCAAAGTTAATTTAGATGTGTAATGTATCGGTTAGATGATTCTAATTTGGTCTCATGGTTTGCAGATCGACTTGGATAGCTCAATTTAAAATTCAAAGGTTCAGATCATCCTAAAGGACATTGAATACTTGGGATCAAATCAATGAACTAGATCGCTCATAGAGCAAGAGGGAATAGGAAACCCAGGAAAAGGAAACAATTAAAGAAGGTGTAGAATGCTTAGTTGTTGAAGGAAAGGTTGGGGGGGACGAAATTAGAAGTAGACATTATATAAAAGGAGAAAGGATTGTTGCAAAAGGAGGCCTCCCACCCGCGAAAACCGAAGAAGAGGACAGCTGTTGTAGGCTATAGCCCCCCTCCCTTCACCGCACTTCTCTCTCTCTCTCTATCTCTCTCTCTCTCTCTCTCTCTCTCTCTCTCTCTCTCTCTCTCTCTCTCTCTCTCTCTCTCTCTCTCTCTCTCTCTCGTTGCGTTCTCCGTCTATCACCACTCCAATCCGCAGCCCTCTTTCTTTGCCTCATTCTTTCCCTATTCCTTCTCTCCCTCTCATCTCTCTATTCCCTCACTCTTCGATCTTTGTCTCCCTGTTCACCACACTACCCCTCAGCCAGAAACACCCTCTCTATTCCCTCACTCTGTGGTCTCTGTCTCCCTGTTCACCTTCTTTGTTGTCTCCCTGTTCACTCCTCATCTTCCCTACACCCCTAGCATCGCATCACCTCTCTCCTTCATCCTCATGTGGGCAGTGCTGCACAAGTTGCTTGGCCAGCCCACTAGTACCTCTCTGCTCCCCTGTCTCTGGCTACCTCTGTCACCTTCTTCCTCATCACTGCACCAACAGCCCCCCTAACACCCCCACATCAATGGTCACCCTCTCTACCTCGTCTTCTCTGTCACCGCCAACAAGACACCAAGGATAGCCAAAACACACCTGATTGCCAGTCATCTCCTCCCTGCTTCATTTTCTTGTTGTCTGCGTCGTCTCCTTTAGTTATGTGTAAAAGAAGGAATTTTTTGTGAAAATTTTGATTTTATCCTTAGCCTTAATTTTTTTATTCTATCTATGTCCCGTTTCTTATCTCAGTTTTGCCTTATCCTTGTTCTACTATTTAGGTTCTCTGTTATTCTTAGAATAATTCTAAGAACTATATTATCCAAGCCTGTTGTATTTAAGCTTAACAGAATCAACGGTTTAGCTTTAATAAACAATATTTCTTTATTTCTCGATCTTTTTCATGGTAGAATTCCAATTAATCTTCAGATCTTGTTCTTAGGGCATCTCCTAATTGATTCATTGTTCCTGATCCTCAATCTAAAAACTAGAGATTCGATCTAAGCCATCCAAAACCCAAAATCCTTCTTTAGTCCAAATCATGAAAATTTTGGAGAATCTATTTAATCCAGTCCTTGGATCCTTAATCAAAAGTATTAGTGAGCAATTGATGAAGTCCAATTGACTTTGATGTTGATATATTTGAAGTAAGTAGTCATAATCAGGCTACGGAAGTAGATTTTATTTGTTTTTTAGTTAATTTTTTATCTTTTTGAATTTGAATTTCTGTAATTTTCATTGATTAAATAGATTTGAATTTTGAATTAATTGTTATTTTATTTTATTTTTTATTTTTTAATTAATTTTTATTTAACTCCATCTTTTTAAGTCAAGTCCCCGTGGGATTGACTTGTATTTGCATCAACTACACTATAATAACCCGTGCACTTGCAAAAAATAATCAAGAAGTTTTTAACACCGTCGCCGGGGACCCAAAACAGAGTTTTCATAAAATTAAAAAAATTAAAAATGAATTTTTTTTATGAATTGCATTGTTTTAAATTTTTTAAATACATTTTTTAAGTTTTTCTTAGTGCATAATCACTCTCTTTCCTAAATTTGGTACTTATTGCTATTTTTATTTTTCAGAGAATTGAAAAGTATAGGAAATTGATAAGTGGAGCTCATCAAATGATTATAATTTCCTTGCTTTCCTAAAATATGATTTTTTAATTTTTTTTCAGTGAATCTTGTAGTGAGGCACATTATAACTTGTAATTTATTTCAATTTCAAATTTAAAAGTATTGTATTAAAATAGGGCAAGTGTGGGGTATGGTGGCCTACACTTGATCTTCATTATAAACTCCACTGTAAGTTTTCCTCATTAATTTTATTTTTTAGTATAGTTATATTTAGAATAATTGTACATTGTTTGGTAGTGTAATTGCATATATATATAACATATTTTATAATTGTTGCATTTTAAGATTTGCATTAGTTTATTATTTTTAATTGCATTCTTAAGGCATGTTTATTACTTTAAGGTAATTTATATGTTAATCGAACTGTCATGAAGTGTGAAAATTAATTAGTAAGGGCACCCGATCCCATAAGATCAAGGGTGCATTTAATCACCACCTCTTGGCCCACTTAGGATAATCAATACAAGCGTGCAACTTTATCTTTCAAATTAATTAGAAGAGATCTATAGAGGCCATCACATGCGATCTATTGTCACTCTAGTGGCTTCTGAGCACTGTGGTTATAGTGAATGTCTAAAAATCCAAGTGATTTTTTCACCCCTTCCATTGACTTCAGTTGAGGTCTAAACGCCTATTAACACGAGGATTGTATTAACCACTTTAAAGCAAAACCCAACTGGTAAGCAGAATGTAAAAGCACATCTATCACACAAATTTGAGAAAATCAAAATATTTCTACCAATTAGCCTCAAGGATTATTTGATTGTGCCCTTTGTTAATGCATCATTCTAGGAATTTAAATTGCATCATTTAGGAAAGTTTTTTTTTTTCAAAAAAACAAAACAAAATAATAACAACAAAGAAGAAGAAAGAAAGTACTCATTCATTATATACAAAGATTTATTTCATTACATATAAAGATTGATTACAATGACTTATCAAGAAGGGGATAGATAAAGGATGACTGGTACATTGGATAGGTTATTCGCCTCAAAGCAAGATACTGAGTCATATCCAAAACCTCAGTACAACAATTACCATGCCTATTTTGAATCACAGTATTCCACTTCTCCATAGCCAATGGATGCACCTCATGCATTCATAGAACCTAACAATAACTAATATCATGGGACAAATTACTAATATTATAGTAGATGGGCTAGGCGTCATAAACAATCATGGTCTCAGGATTATCAACCATATCAGGTAGAACCAACATTGTCCTACCTTGATAAACCCTACCAGAATTAACAAGAAAATCAGGGACAACCATTAGGTTTCCAACCTGATCAATCCTTTTGAGTACTCTAATGTGACAATAGTATGTGCCTTTCGAGTTGATGTCTCTAGTATAGAGGGACCAAGCACTAAACAAGACCCTTGAATTATTTATGGAATTGACTAAACATTATCCTAAAGAGATGGGTCGACTTTATGCATTTCTGGAAAAGATTGGAGAATTTGAATCAAATGAGAATAGTGAGGAGCCATTTATGATTGATGGTAGGATGGAAATTTCATGTGATTATTCTAAGCTACAAAGTCCCCAATCATCCATGCAAACCTCTAGTATAGATATACCCTAGAAAGATTTGAGTCATTATTATGATTCTGATGAAGAGACTTTTATTAATGAAGCAAATGAAACTGTAGAAACATCAAACCCAGATCCACTCAATTCGTTTCATGCTTATTTTTATGAAATAGATGAAGCACATACATTGATGAGGTAAAAGAATTGTTGGAGAATGTGCCATAAATTAACACTTCTCAATAGCAAGCCAGAGTAGAACTCCTTACAAAGCTTGATATTCCAGTTGAGCCTTGTAATGTAGAATATATACCTGATTGGGACCTACAGAAGTTATTTAAACAATCATTAGATAATAATTTAAGCCTACCTGAAAGCTTACTTGAATTCACAGAACAGGATGGGAAAGAGTTCGTTGATGTATTATACCTACAACAACCAACTCTAAGGTACATATTAAAAGATAATTAGGGATTAAGCCAAACCATATCTTTACCTCCAGAAAAACAAGAACAACCTTTTAAGGAATTTCAGAGTTAGCTTATATCCAATTTTAGAAAAATATAAGGGAGAAGGAGAAAAAAGATACACTAAATATAATGGTTAATATTATTCCTAAATTTGGTCAAGAAAAGGACCATCTATCTCCATATGGTCCAACAGAATTTAAATTCATGGTAGTTCACATTGTTACAATGATACCATTTGCTAAAATTTCAAGGTGAAGGAATTATATTGATTATCATAAAATTTTGAAGATGGGAGATCATCAAAATGTCCCACTTAATATAGAATCGTGGTGGTCTACTGTATCATAATGCTACTGTTAAGAGTTTAATTTTGGCCAAAAGACCCATAGTTTAGCATTTAATTGGATCCTCTAACTCATCAATTTAATGATTTTTAGATAACCTCTGAAATTTAGCTAAAATTGACCATCCAACAGTAAATTGTCAAAATTAATGGTCAGATGATCATTTAAGCTAATCTGATGCTTAATGTATAGTTTAGATGACACTAATCTAATTCTTAGTCTTGCAAATCAACTAAAGGAGGGTTGGATAACTCAGATTGATATTCAACAGTGCAGATCGATCAAAAGAGGCATGGATGGATCAAATTGAATTTCAACGGTGCAGATCATCTTGAAAATCAATAAGGCAAGAGAGGAAGGTTTCCTAAAGGGAGAAGAGTTCTAATAAGGAGAGGAAACTATGGATCAGAATGGAAATTAGGAGAAAATTTCCCAGTAGAAAACTAACTCCTAAAGATAAGGAAAGAGGAAATAAGAAAGAGGGAAATCTATAAGGGAAGTGTTGGTCTTTTTTTTTTCTTCATTGTTCTGTTTTTAATTCTTTTTGTTTACCATCTTTCACTTCTCTCATTTCTAATTTTTCTTTTCTTTTCTTTCCATTTGCCGCACAGAAGGCAGATCTCCTCCATCGCACCACACTTACGCCACTGCCCAGAATCCATACACGATCCACCTGTTTCCATCGCCCAATTCCCACGGTCCTTGCATCTTCACTCTAGCACCGGCCTCTGTTCCCAGTCAGCTTCCACGCAGCAGAGGCCAGTTTAACTTCCACCGGCCAAGCACCCTCTATTCCCCTCTGTTTCAAGTGTCAATACCCCTCTCTCCCCAGTCCTCAGCCAGTCTACGCCCAGATTCCATACATGCTCCACCACCCAGGCATCCTCTGTCTTCATTGTCCTACACGTAGTCAGGCGTCTGCATCCAGTCAACGCAATGGCCAAGCTCGAGACGCACAGCTCGGCCTTTCCTTGTGTCCTCACAAGTGCATCAAGGGCGCCATCTGCTTCATCCTACTTCCAGCGTCTTCACTTCAGTCTGATCGGACGGTCCAGGAACTTCTCATTTTCAAATCGTCTTCAAGCTCCATCACTCCAAATGGCTGCTTCTCCAACGCCCAGATTTCACCGGCCAGGAAACCCCATCGTCTCTGGAAAACCATCGAGTTTTTCTTTTTGCGAGAAGTTTTAAGGAACTTTTAGGGAAAATTTCCTTTTTTCCCTTAGTAGAAAAAATGTATTAACATTTTTTGTCCTTTTACTATTTTTATCCGTGTTTTGTTTAGTTCATGTTCTATTATCTGTGTTCTATGTTATTTTCACTTAATCCAAGAACTGTTTAGTCCAAATCTGTCTTATTCAAGCATAAGCAAATTAACAGTTTTGCTTTAATCACTGGAATCATTCAATTTCGCATCTATTTCAAGTTTGAATTTCAATCAACTTTTAGATATTGTTGTTAGGACATCCTATGGCTTGTTTATCATTATTGATCTTCAATATGAAAATCTAAACTCAGATATAAGCTCTTAAATCTTAATTTTCTTATCTAGCCCAGATTTCTCAGAATTTTTGGAATATGCCTAATCCTTCTAGATGATCATTAATCAGAAGCATTAGAAATATGTTGATGAAGGCAGATCAAAATTTATGAGACTAGATTTGAAGGAATTGATGATAAGCAATCTGGGGAGTGAACTTTTCATGACTTTTTAGTTGAATTTATGTTTCTTTTGAATTGGACCTCTATAATTTCATTGATTCCACACATCTAAAGTTTGATTTCACTTTTTGTAATTTAATTTTAATTTTTAAATAAATAAATTTTATTAAAACTCTAATTTCTTAAAGCGAGTACCTATGGGATCGACTTGTACTTACGCATGTTATACCACAATAGCCCGTACACTTACGAAAAATACAACAAGCCTTCACCAAAAATTTCATAGTAGAGGCAATATATTGACTATCGTGATATTCTAAAGTGGCATGAGAAATCTTGCCATTTCATTATTAGGATTAGAAAAACTTAGTACTAACTAGGTCTAGATTAGGGTACATTAGGATATCTCTGATTGAAGACGTTAAAAATCTCAGTGTTCTACATCATTTATATTCATTTTAAGTCCTACTTTTTAAATAATGTGGACAATGTTTCTTTTAGGTTGGGGGTATAGAATTTTAGCAAATTATAGTTTTTTCTAGTTTTCTTTAGTTGATTACCTTAATTTATAAAAAAGAAAAAAAAATAAAAATAAAATTTTTTAGGTCAACTCCTACACTGATGAGAATTGGATTTTCTAAAGTATAGTCTATATAACTTTAACTTATCAATGGAATTGAACATTATTAATTCGTCATTTTACTCATTTTCTAAGGTATTCCATAAAAGCAAAGTCTCATATCACATCTGTATACACAATTGCATATGCATAGTCTAAATTGATAAGTTGTTATAACTTGGAGATTCTAAAGAAATTCAATAGATACTTATAACCTAAGTGAGTCTTAGATCCATTCATCCTTTTTAAGAGGTTATACATGTTCAAAATTTTCTTCAACGTGCTTAAAAGAAATTTGATCCCATCAATTCTTAAGTTTGGCTAATTACCTAAATTATTAGAGTTTACCTTTAAAATCCTAAAAATTTATTGAATCCTATTGATCATATAAAACCTATAGAAGGATTTAGGCCATACTTGTTGCTAACCTAGAGACATAAAGCCTGTCTAAGAGTACTTTTACCATTAGTTAGCCAATTTGAGCCTTTTATATAAGCCTTTTTTTTTCTCACCCAAATTACCTTTACCTATATTAACCTAGTATAAATATATCCATTACCTATTTTCTTTGAAAATTAAGTTAGAGATAAACAAAGATATACTTTTTAGTTGCAATAAAAGTAGAAAAGTAAATATCAAGCAAATAAATGTTCTTCAAAGAGATTCAGAAGTGTTGAAAAGAAGAAGAAGAAGAAAAAAAAAAAAAAGAACTAAAAAAAAGTTTAAAAAATTTATAAAAGTGGAAAAAGAAATATTCACTCATGTACAAGTAAGGAAAGACTTGTAAACTTTAGTAGAAGGCCTCTACTTATTTTTAAAAAATTTTGAATACACTTTCTTTTGTACTGTGTCGTAAGCCTACGTTTTGTCCCATTTGAAGACCTATTGATTCTTAGAGGAATATAGTCTTGATGAGGATATGAATGGATAAGATTTAAAAGAATAATATTTTTTTTTAATTCAAAGGTAATGTCATCTTATCCTTTTTAAAGGGATAAAAAAAATCCTTAGTAACTCCAGTTCTTCATGAGTTTATGTGAGATAAATTTGCTTTTTTTAGTTCTGCTCACATATCTTAAAGAGATATATCATTTGAACCCTTTATCTAAGAGATTCTATTCTGAGTGTATGTCCATTAGTAAGGATTAAGGACGAAATATATTTCAGATAGAGTTCAAAAGTTAGAAATCTACTTAGAGATAAAGACTATTTTATATGTAGGCTATACACTCACTCACTCACTCACTTTGAGATCTGAGCTTAATTTGAATATTTTTAGCATGCGAGTAGGGTTTTAAATTCTTCATTCATTCTTATTAGTATGCTAAAGTTGATAGATTTATTAAAGATAATTCTCTGAGGAAAGTGGGAATTAACTTGAAATTTTTTTTGAATTTTGTAATTTGGTTTTTCACACCAACCCAAGTCACCAGCACAGACTATTTTTCTCAAAGATTGGCCAAACAATAGATCCTCCTTTCCCCAATAGATCTGACATGATGGAGATCCACCCTACTCTGATACCAAGTTGTGTATAGCATATGGATCTGGTATGTTGATCAATAATCCAACGGTATGGAGTAGATCTAATTCATACATATTGAAAGATGCAAGATTTATGTGGTTTGATTAGATTTTTTATCTACGTCTATGGGAGAGAGGAAACAAATTCACTAGTCTTGATTAGGTTCCAATTGACGAGAAGGAGGACCGAATCCTCACTCTACTCTAGAGAGAGAGAGAGAGAGAGAGAGAGTTTCTCTTAGGCCTTTGCCTATAGATTTGATTGTGATGTCCACTTTGTAGTAACATGGGTTGGACCCCATCACTTCTAAGGTATGTCTATGCTTCAAAGATGGCAAAACTTTGCTAGAAGGATTTGTTGATGCAAATATAGCCAAAGATATATACTATAAGGAGTATTTCAAGTTACTTGATCACTTTTGCAAGGGGAGTTGTGTCACGCCAATCAAGGTAGCAAAATGTTTTCCATTATCTACAATTGAGGCAGAATACATTGCACTTACTGAATCTTGCAAATAAATGTTATGGATGAAGAAATTCACAAGAGAGTTAGGACTCAAGCAAGACAAGTATATTATTCATTGTGAGAGTCAAAGGTCATTAATTTGAGCAAGAATGCAAGTTTTCACTTTAGGAGCAAATACATTGATGTGAGACATAATTGGATATGAGATGTGTTAGAGGAGAACCTCTTGGAGTTGAGGAAGATCCATATAGGTAAAAGCCTATTGAATGTGATGACCAAGACTGTCCCTAAGGTGAAGCACGAGTTCTGTAGAGGTTGGGCCAGTATTAGTGAGTTTGATCCTCATGTGTAGTATGGAGAAGCTCTCAAATGAGTAGGAAAGGGGGGAATTATTGTGCTTTTCCCTTCTCATGTAAGGCTCATTGTTAGGCTTACTAATCATGTAGAGAGGCCCATGGCTTAGCCCACTTTGGAGTAAGTGGAGTACTTTTATGTCAAAAGTGCAAAGCTTCTTAAGAGAGCACATTAAGTAGAAGTCAATATAGACTACAACTTTGTAGAGAGTAAGCTTTAGAGAAAATAGAAAAGGCTTTTCTTGGAAGAAGAAAGAAAAGGAAAAGAAGAGAGCATTTGAAGCTCAAGTGAATCCTCTTAGCAAAGAGAAGTTAAATTAAGTTGGTTTACATTTGGTAATCCCTTCCATCACTTATTTGTTTATCAACTATTGGGTGAGATTTCTTCATTGTATTTAAAGAGGGTTGTGACCCTTAGACTCTTACAATCTCTACAAGATAGAGTATATTCTAAAGTTGATAGTGGATTTGGCTTTCTTGACCCATGGACGTAGTCGTTTCCTTAATGGTGAACTATGTTAAATTTGTGGCTTTTACATGTTTGATAAAATGCATGTTAGGTAATCTTGCTTTATGAGTATGCTTGTTTGATGATCCTACATTATTGAACTGCAGAGGACATGCTTTTATCACTTTGGGTGTATAGAAGTGTGTCAAGTTCAAAAGAGGAAAAATGTTTAGGTTTTCTCCAAGTATGGGTAGTTGGCTTATCAAGTATACGGCTATAGCAAATGCGTCGGCACAATATTTGGTTGGCATGCCTGCATGTAGAAGTGTGAATCCGGTTCAACTATGTGTGGTGTTTTCTTTTCAGTACTCCGTTTTGTTGAGTGTAAGGACATGAAACTTGTCTATGTATGCCCCATTTTGCTAGATGATTAAGAAAGATGTTAGAGCTGAATTCTCCACCCACATCGCTTTGGAACATTTTGATATTTGTATCAAATCATGTCTCAACCAACCTAAAAATTGTAAGAAGCATTCTAGAAAATCTGATTTTCTGTTTAAAGGATAAAACCAAGTAAAATAAGTGGCATCATTAACAAAAAATAACATAGTAAGAACCCTTGATTAGATAAGATCGAAGAGGGCCCCTAAGGATCACAATATATGTATTTTATCCTATGGATGATCAGATATTTTATTCCTCAACACAAACCGAAGACGGCAACTGTTGCACGTCTGGCAGCTACTACAAGTACCAGACTTTTTTATTCCAACTGGAAATAGACATAGTATTATTGGAATTTAAAATTTGCAATGATTAGAGTTGGGATGTCCCTTTTTTATGCCAAATATCGATTGTAGCTTCTCCATATTTGACCGCTGCAAGTAGTTGATGTACTGCTTCTTCCCGATACCAAGAACTTTATTAAGCTTGAGATTGCCATGTGATTTGCAACCAACATACGTGATGGGAAGCGATCTCCATTGCCTACAAAATTATGTCTTTTCCATTGTAAGGAGTAATAGACCTAGAGTACCTAGATCAATGGTGATGTGTGGCCAACAAATATTACGTCTTTTCCATTGTAAGGACTAACAGATCTAGAGTACCAGGATCATTGGTGATGTGATAAGTATACAACGAATTATCTAGATTGATTGACGTAAGTGCATGAGGAATGTCTTCATTTTAAACCGAATAGTCAAACCGGTAAGGCATCATGGTTAATCTTCTTACAGTTTTAACAAGACCGCTTAGGAGGATCTGCAGTGCTGTTGGTGAAAGAAGAAGAAGATGGACGATTAGCATTTGTCGTGAAAGGACATCCTTGTGTTGTGTTTTGAGCAAAAGACCCTGCATGCGGTTTATTGCTATGCTTTCCATACGTATGATTTGGGCAAAAGTGGGGTTGAAATCCTCCCTGAAATCATTGAAAAGAGTAGATCATAGTGATTAAAAAATCCAGGTTGAAACGCATTAGAACCCGTTACTTGATAAAAAAGGATTTGAAAAGTGATCGTAATGGCCAACAGGAATGAAACCTCTTCCTTGCGAGGTAAAAAATTTCACTTATTTACTGAATTTCGGCCTGGATTTTTCTAAAATGGTGAACCTCGGCCACTTCATCTTCCATCAGGAAAATTCTGGGTTAGATCTGGTATAAATCTTTTGCTTTCTGCTTGAGCTTTATTGAGATTTTCAATACTTATCACATGTTACCTTGAAAGAATTCATATATTCTTTCATGGGTTGATTCTTTTGCTGAGAAACTCCTTTGAGTTGCAGTTCCCCATCTTTGGAAAAAGTGAGAAAACGATTTCAAGTTTTTCCAAACTTGATGACAATCTTCAATATCAGCCACTAATGTCAAGATTTCTTAGGTCGTAGCACCAAAGAGCCAGGTCTGTGAGAGTCCATTATTGTGCAGCCATCCATCGTACTTAGAGGCCATCTTCAAAATTGTCTGATCTTCTTTGGTGGAGGGGCTTCTCTGATCTGATGAAGGTGCTTCAAACTCCTCACAAACTTCAGCACTTGAGATCGCCAATTAACGAAGTTAGAGTTGTTGGGTTTCAGGGAAATCATACTTAACGCAGGGTGAAAAGATAGAAGTGTGAGTATTTGACTCGCCATCTTGTCATCCTTATCGTTGCTGTCATTTGTGTTTATCTCATTGGTTTGAGACTGAATTTTATAAAAGTAAAAAAAAGGCATGGATTTCTTCTCACTCTCAAGATCGTGTATGCACGCCTATCAGGACTCTTATATGTAACAACAAGCAACAATTTAACTTTAATTAACCATAAACAACGGAAGTCTGCAATCAAATTACCATATTAAAGATCCATCAGTGGCAATGAGATGCACTCTTAATCATCTGTTTGATAAAGGGTTTGGATGACATTATCGCACTTGTGGACCCAAACAGTGTCTGTTATGAAAGAGTATAGTAGTTATTATCCTTTTAACTTTTTTCTTTTAAAAGAATTGTTAATCGGATGAAGGTTAAACCTTTTTTCTTCTGAACTGAGAGCTCAAATTTATATGGCGGAAAGTAAAGAATTGAGAATTCTATGAAGAGCCTAGGCTTTTATATGATGTGCATGTTCAAATCACTTAGAGGATCTTTGCAGCAAAAGTACATTGAGGACCAGATATTTGGTGATCCAAATCGCTCACCTTATAGGGCACATGTTAGATGAGCTATGTATCAGAAATCTTATGAATTGGATCCAAACTTGTTCATTCAGTCGTCAAAAGTGAAAACTGCCGTTGAAGGGTTAAGATCATAGTTGCCAAGAACTTGTATTTACTCATTTACTCACCATATCCTCAGCAAACCTTCTCCTCAAAAACAAGTGTTACGTATGTATGTATGTATGTATATATGTATGTATATATGTATGTAACTATAAACCCATATTCAAATCTATTAAACCCGTCTTCCTATTCAAATCTATTAAACCCATCTCCCTGTCGGAAACATTTACTTGTGATACTTGGAAAAGTTGCTAGTAGAGCTTGAGAGTGCTGTAACCTTTCTAGTCAAAGGATGTAGGGATGTTGTCTTCCCCAAAAACATGGCTATCGTATTGCTTTGTAATAATGGATTTTGCAAAAGCATCATACATTCTTGGTCTTAAAATATTTAGAGATAGGAAGAATAGATATTTAATGGAACTATCATAGTTGGGCTATGTGGACAAGATCTAGCCCAAGTATCACATGGAGAAGTTCAAGAAAGGAATGGTTCTTTACGGACATGGTTTGGATCTTTCTAAATGGATATTGTGCAAAAGTCTTAAAGAAATGAAATAGATGGGAGGTACATCATAAGGTTGGTAGTTGGTAGTCTCATGAATGTCGTGTTATGGCACCTGATCACTGGACAGTGGTAATGTACATCTTCAAGTGTCTTAAATGAACTAAATATTATTATTTAGGTTTTGGCAGTAATGATATTATAGTTAACATAAAAATCGGTGTAAATATCAAATTTCATGTATTAATGAATGAGTGTGGATATCAATTTTTTATATCCAACGTCTATTTCTCAAACTATAGCAAACTCAGGCAAAAAGCACCTTTGTCTTTTCTTTAATCTAAGATAATGTTTAATTTACACTAGAAATATACCCTAAACTTAAAAATCACCTCAAATTAGGCTAACTTGAGATTTCCTCCACTAATAATGAGCTAGGCCCAATTTTGTAAAACTCTTGTGCGCCCAAGATGGACTAACAATGAGATTGCAAGAGCTAAGAAAGTAATTGGCCTAGCTTGGACTAAATCATAAGTAGACTAACAATGAGCTACAATTTTTTTTTTTTATGAAAGTCATTGTAACCTAGGTTTGACAAAAAATGATCTAGCCTAACAATGACGAAGTTGGTCAAACTCACCTCAAATTATATGAAATTGTGTGAAATTGAGAACAGAAGATAACAAGTAGTAATGCTGATTATGGATTTTGAGCTTTGGTTTCATTTCATATGAGCATTGGGTTTGCATTGTCTTCAATGGGGGATTGAATTCTTGGAGATTTCGAAAGTTTCTCTCTTCAACTTTAGAGAAGAATCTTGATATTAAATGTGAATTTGTGGTTTTCTTTCTTTGTTATTTCATATTCATCTTTGATTTCTTGATTCTTTTTTTGTTTTGTTTTGTCAAAACTGGATAGAGATCATGTGTCGTCCATGAAAAAGGATAAGGATATTATATTTTAAACTCCATATCGATTTTGGATTTAGTTCAAGATCTAAAAATGAGGTTCTTCTCTTGATCAGAATTCTTGGAAATTACCCAAATCTAAAATAGTAATACTAGTATAAAGTGCAATAGCAATACAACAATAATGAAGTGTCTCTAGTTTTCCATGGTAGGCCACACATACTATTGGTCCAAGCCATTCATCTAATGTATCTGACTTTGGATATCTCATGACCCAAAATTTATTCCAAAAGCAAGTCATTAGCATTCAATAAATGGTATTTTCACCTTGCTAGATGTGGACTATTAGTTCTCTAGAAGTAATTGATTGCATTCAACAAACAAAAATACAATTTGTTGGACGCCAATGACTTTCTTTTAGAATGATTTTTGGGTCATGGGATATGCAAAGACAGATGTGTCAAATGGATGGCTTGAATCATTGGTATATGGGACCCACCATGGAAAAGTGGAGCTAGTTCACCTTTGTTGTAGTGTTGCTGCACTTTATGCCAGCATTCCTCAATTTAAAAATGGGTTCTTGTTAGATTTTTATATTTGACATGTATAATTTCGAGGATTCCAATATATGAGAATCTAAACTATCTACTTTAACAAAAGAATTATATATATATATATATATATAAACTACATTTATTTAACAGCAATATCATAATAGAATAATAAGATATTGCAATTTTGTACATCATAAAAGAATAAGATATTGTAATCTTGCTCTACATTTAGATGTTTACTAGATAAAAAATCATCATATGATTTGGATTAGGGGTGGCAAAATATGACACGACACGATAACACGACTCGAACCCGACACTAATTTAGCGGGTTAGGGTCGAGTTTTATCGTGTTCGCGTCATTTTCAGGTCAATCCGAAAATGGCACGCCAAAAATCGTGTTGTGTTTGGGTCAATCAATGTTGACCCGTCATGTCGACCTATTTGACACGCGACTTATTAACTCGTCGTATTAACCCATCTAACCCCCGATTGAAAATATAGGACCGTTCATCAAGAACCGTCCTATATTACTAGTAATATAGGACGATTCATCTGAAACCGTCCTATATTAGTAATATAGGACGGCTCATCTAAAACCCTCCTATATTACTATAGTAATATAAGACGGCTCTTCTGAAACCGTCCTATATTAGTTATTTTACATTTATTTAATCGTGTTACACGAGTCATGTCGTGTCGACTCATTTAATAATCGTGTCGTATTCGAGTCACAGGTTCTTGACACGATTATTAAGCGGGTTGTGTTCGTGTCGACCCATATACTATAATGGGTTAGTCTCGATACGACACGAACAAGACCCGCCAACCCGAATTGCCAGGCCTAATTTGGATGACTCTAACATCTAAAAAAAATCTAAAATATTATACTTAATAATGGACAGTTTAAAAACTTTATAAAAAAAATACATGGTTTGTTTAAACCTGAATCATTCAAATCATATGTTTTCTTATATATAAGACATCTAAATATGAAGAAAAGAGTCAAGATCACATATTAAGTGACTCATGAAATGCGGCTAGATAGTGCGATCAGTTTCAGCATTCCTCCTCAAATAATTTTCCAAAGATAGCAATCTCAGTTTTCTATTTGTTTGAGCTCCTTTTCCTCAAGAAAATCTCGCAAGGTCTTTCCATTCTTATGGAGAAAAATTGTGCTTTAAAAACGATTAGCGTTGTCATTTAATATAAATAGTAATTCCCTCTTGAGAACAACGTGGTTTGTCGTGTACAGTCGTGCTGCTTTTTATAAATATAAATGGCTAATAAAAATAATGACTGACGTGCATTCATGCATTTCAATTTAGTAGATACAAGATGAACATTCAAAGTCAAGCACCTCAAATCACATGATAATACAAGAATGGCAGCGATCTCAATGTAGCTGGACAACAATTAATAATTATCAACTATCCCAACAGCTAGTTATAGAACTGATTTCATGTCTCCAGAAGGGAAATCCAATCTGTCATTACAATCAGAAACTTCTTTCTTCTCCAATCATGTTGACTTCATCTCCTCGGAGCTTAAAATCCCGGAGAGGAGATCAATCACCAGCTAGAGATTATTTTACCCACCAATCACGTCAGACAGTTTCAGACTCTTAGAAGTGCCACCCGAAGCTGGTCCACTCCATCACTCTCCTTCCCTTCTACATTCAAATCTTGACAGTAAAAATTTACCTTTTCTCGCCATCTTCGTTCTTCAATTTACTGTCTCTGTCCACTGCTATTTCTCCTTCCTTTCTGCTGCTTCTGCTGGTGCATGTTGCTGTTTCTGGTCCAATTACGATGAGCATCTCTTTGCACTTGAAGCTTTCTCTGAGTGATGGAACTCGTAAAGAATCCCTCAGGCTTGTCGGCTCTTCTGGGCGGATCAGCGCCACAGATTTGCTTCGGTGGAGATCGGTGTCGCAGAGAGTTGGTATCGGTCGGAGACTTCGGGTTTTCTGCGAATCCGAGGTGAGTACGTCTTGCGGAGTAGTCTTTTCTCGTTTGTTTCTTAAAGTTGTGTCGTCGTCTTCTTTGGCCTGTTTTTTTCTGTTGCATGTTTGGAATGTAGTGGGCTTCAGTTAAATTGAATTGTCTCGGTTTCAAATGAGAGCTGGCTTCTTTATATGACGGAATCCAATAGTTTTGGTTACATGTGGAGCTGGTTGGAGTGTTGGGCCCATAATTTAGTGCAACTGTGGCTTTCATTTGGATTCTGCGGTTGCATATTTTCATGTCTTGAGATAACATCAATTAGTATTCAGTTTGGTATTTTTCTTAGGGGAGTAACCTTTAGGTCCCACGGAGATACGTGTCTGTGACCATGGTAGATCAGCATGAGATGTTCTGCATGGTCCTGGTCCCATGTGGAATGGACACCCAACCAAATCAGGTTAAGCAGTGCTTGACTTTGAATGTTCATCTTGTAGCCTTTTGCTGCTTCTGCATGGTCCTGGTCCACTGGGCTGAGTTGGTAGCATTTTGCCAAGTTTTTTGTCATTTTGTATCTCATGTTGAGTTTTTCCCCGTGCGTCAGTGACATATTACTATGATTTGCCTTTGTTGACATATTACTATGATTTGCCTTTGTTCCACATCAGCTACCAACTCTCCTCAGTCTATTCAAATTGCCTTGGCCTGGTTCTGAAAAGGGGAACGTTGATGCAACAGTAGAGTTGTCCCTGTGTGACCTGGAGGTCACAGGTTGGAGGCGTAGAAATAGCTTCTTGCAAAAATGCAAGGTAAGGCTGCGTATTACAGATCCTTTGCAGCCCACGCCTTTCCCCAACCCCACATGCGCAGGAGCTTCGTACACTGGGCTGCTCTTTTTTGGTTCTGGTCCAAGTCTGAGTTATTAAACATGAGATTGAGGCCTAGAAGTCAGTTTCCGTTAGGGGGCCCAAACAAAGATTGATACATCAGGGGGCTGTTAACAGGTTAAAAGAAGAATAAAAGAGAAGAAGCTGAGGAGACTCCTGAACATGACAGGAATGAAGATGCATGGAAAAGTGATAATTGTGGGTAACAAAGCTTTGTAGTTAGTAAAGTTTCAACGTCAGTTTGGTTTTGGGAGCCCGTCTGGTTGCTCCAGCCATAAATGCTGCAAATCCCCGCAGTGGTTTAGCCACATACTTCTCGTCCAGGCATCACATTATTTGATTTTTCTGAGGGGAAGTTCGATGTGGTAGCAAAATGAAGCATTGACCAGTGCAGCGTTAAGGACACAAGTTGAAGAATGGTAGTCCTCGAATTCTGTTTGACTGGAAGAGTCAAACTGAGTAGCAAGGAATGACCTCCAAAGATTGGCTTCGGGAGGATTGTTACATTTCTCTTCTAGATCATTGACATTGATACTGTGTCATATGTCAATGTAGAATGAAGCCTTAGAAGACTTGGATAGCTACAGGATAGAAAAGACAGCAGGAAACAAGTTAGAACATGTATAGAGGAAAAATTGATGTTTGGTCTAAAGAAAAAGGGCGAGAATTGCATGTAACTGTGAGGTGCATGAATTTGTATAAAGACGAGAAAGATTAACTGGATTTGGATTTTTCTGGTTTGAAAAGTGTAAAAAAATGAAAAGTGCGTCTTGAAGGGTCTTGTGCAAAGGGTAGATGCTAACTTGCCCTTGTTCATCTCTTCTACCAGCAGAAAGCATAAAACTTGCCAAATGACACTCATCTACCCCTTTTGAAATAGCTCATCCATGTTACTCCTTTATTATTAGAATGATCTTTCAGGCACAACTTTCCAACTAATCTCAGTTAGTCCATTGACTTCATGAAAGCCTTAGTTTGGAGTTTTTCTTTCCTAGTTGTTGTGTTTTTAGGACTTCAAAATCTGGATGATAATTGGTGGATTGTTTCAGAATTGAGGACACACTGAAGCTGTTAGCCACAACACTTTTCATCTGTGTTGGGCGGTAAGGTTATTGTATCATATGACATGCCTGCGACTTTCATCCTCAAGATTGTTTGCCTACTTTGTTTCCCAATGGATAGTGGTAGGGTGGGGAAGTTGATGACTTGTAGGTTTCCACCTTCTAATTGATTGGAATGAACAACATTTCATTTGTTATTTAATTGAATGAGCAAGGTTCTTTCCCCCTGAAGCATCTCTCTGGATAGCAATCCTAATTCCTTTCTTTCATGTTATGCGTATTTTTCACATGGTAATTTCTGACCTAGACATGAATTGTTTGTTATGTTTATATTGACATGCTATGATTGGGACTTCTACCCTAGTGTAAGGTTTCAATTTAACAAGAATGGAGACATATTTAATAGTTTCTTTCTATACCTGCAGGAAAATGGGAGTAGATCACTCACTCCATATCCTATAACTCCACAACAAAATGGTGTAGCAAAAGGGAGAACCAATCATCAATTAGAAGTCAGTCACCCCCTTCTTACTGAAAGAAAGGTAGCAAAACTTCTTTCTCCGTTTCTATCTTGGTTTTTATTCTTTTTTTCAAGTGACAAGTGGAAATTTTCTTGGTGATAACTGGTCCACCAACTTGATATCTGAAGATATCATCATCATCATCATCAAAGTCTCATCCTGATTAGGGGTCAGCTAACTTGATATCTGAAGACACTTCATTAAAACTTGTAGATGATGCACCAAATTTTGGCCTCATAATTTTCAGTGAGTTAGATTAATCCAGGAACAGAATGAAATTTGTTGGTTCTCTCATCTTGAATTTGCATTGAATAGATAAATGACTTCTTATCCCTTCTTTCAGCTTTGTATTTAATTTACCATATTCCACTTGTTTTATTCAAATATTAATTATTCTGTGTTGCTGTATCAATAGAACCCTAAGGTAAAAAGTATACAACTAATCTGTTGGCTTGCTGTTGAATTCTTAAAATTTCTTGAGAAACATAGCAAAGGTTGGGTAAGCATTTCGTGTGATGTCTTCGCTTATGGTTACAGTTTTTTGTATTATAGCCTCAAGAGCTTCAAGTCAGGAGGTGCTCTCCTCTTCTTGATGGTGAGTTGATGTTGAGCGACAATGTCATGCTCTCTGACGAGTGGAAGGCCGTCCCAGACATTTGGAAGTCGTTAGCTGAAAAGTATGGTGATAGGATTGCATTGGTGGATCCATATCATGATCCACCTTTGGAGTTGACCTACAAACAGGTATGGTTTCTGGAGGACTCCTGCACTTAAGTTTGAATTGTCATCTATGGTGTGATTCTACTTCCTAGAGTGTTTGTTCTCAATTCTTCTTGTGCATGAACACCCAAATTACCTCAAGACTGAAGGAATTATCTTCACATAAGCTTGAGGTGCCTGGAACATCAAAATACTGATGATAGTTACCGGTGAATAGAAAAACTCTAAACAGTGTTGTCAAAATAGAAACAATGAAAATGAAGAAAACAAGAGATTCATTTTCCTAACACTCCTATGCTGGACAATCTCCCAGGTGATAGCTATACCTCTCAAAGAATTTTCACTGATTAAACAGGGAGAGGCACCTAAATCCTTCTTATGGAGAGGAAGTGTGACTTATAAAGTAAAAATCTATCTTGTATTCTCAATCTCTCACTCATGAACAAATCTAAGAAAGAATGTAACTGTAACGTAGCTACAACTAGGAGGGTATTCATGACTTAAAAGGTGCAGGTGTTACTTGTAATTTCCTATTCGTTTCGCTTAATCTATAAGATGAGAGGATTTCGTCTCACGTTTTTCTCTGTTTCTTCTCTGCTCTGTGCTTTCCATTCATGCTCCTTCTCCTTATCTCACAAGATCCTCTAGGTCGATCTCTTCCATTCCTCTTCTTCTGCATCTCCTTCCTTGTTGTTTAGTTAGATATAACCTAAGCTGATCAACTGATCAAAACTACATGGTTTATTCAATTCAGCAAACAATGGTTTGCTGTTGTATCATGGCTGTTGATAAAGATATTCTTATACGACATGTTGCATTATTGAAGTGGTGGTGCACCCTACAATTCATATATTTTTTTATGGTGACTGAATTATTTTGCATGTGGCTCCTTACTGATCTCTAGAGATCTGCAGTTGATGTTTCCAGGATTTTTGGAGTCCCTAGTTGGTGCTATGTGAAGTTCCATTGAATATTACTTGATCTTGGCTGCTAGCTTGACCAAGTTGTTTCTTTTGGTAGATTACCTTCAATCAGGTACCTTAATTTGATAGTGCTGCTGATTGTTGGTTGTTACATGTGATCAAAATCATCAAGTGCTGAATATATCTATAAGGATGTGATTGAATAATGCTGGACTACTAAAATCAGTTACATTCTGCTGACCACTGCGCATTGCTTTGTGATTATGGCTTCTTCCAGTGATGTAAAAGCATCTCTCATCTCCACTCAAGATCAGGAAAACATGCATATTTCTACAACTAAAATTGAATGATCAAACTATTCATTATGGGCTTTAGCAATTAAGGTGTTTCTAAAACTGAATGTAAGTTGAAGTATATAACTGAGCATCCTTTAGACATCAAATCCGTCCTATAATGAGTAGCTTGGTGAAACCTGTCTGTTACTTGGCCGTGAGATAAAATGAAGCCATCCCCGTGTGTATGAATTATTTGATAATATTTTTATATCACACCAAGGGAACAAAGCTACATTCCTTGGAACATGGAAAATTTTATCCACTAACGTGAGATATTTCTTGAGCACTTAAGGAGATGTACTCCCAGGAAAATAATGTTTCTCGTGGGTACCAATCATTTGAAATAACTTTATGCTGCAGAAAGGTACAAATCGATTAGTCAATACCATGCTACACATCATGGAATGTGAAGAATTAATCATTTATCAATCCTGTTCAAATGATCTTGAGTTAATGGTCGAAAGCTCGTCTCCCAAAATTTCAGCAATTCTAGGTCGTGTTGGCAAATGATATTCCCATCTATTAATGATGTAGTCTGCAATTCAGCATGCATTTAGTACTGGTTTCCAATCCTCTTCTTGTAGAGAGCGTTTATCTTTAGTCGGACAGATGATTCTTCACATGCCCATGGCATCTCTTCTGGTAACAGAGGCGGAGGAAGTAGTGTTAGGTGGACCAGGAAGGAACTAGTTAAGTATACTTTTTGTGGCAAAACAAATGACACGGTGGAGAAAGGGTGGAATGAGTTCATAAGCAGGCTTGCTCTAATCAGGCTATTATTATTGATGAAAGTGGAGACCTTCAATTCCAGTCTGTGCAATGCCTCCATCTCATGCATCCAGGTCTGATCCCATTGTGCTATGTAAATAGCTATACATTGTTGCATAATTCTAGTCCATCCTCTTCTGGAGTTAACTTTGCTCATATAGGCACATTACTTGTCTAGCTGCTGGGAAGACTACTCTTTGGAAATTGACTTTGCTGCCTCCAAGCACAAGTAGGCATGTAAAGTTGTTCTTTAATCTTTACACATTATTCTGTAATTCCCTTACTCTTGCTGATCATCATTCTATAAGGCTGCGTAATATTGACCCTCATGGTCCGCCCTGTCCCCGAACCTGGCATAGTCGGGAGCTTCATGCACTGGGGCTGCCACTCTTGCTGATGGTGACCAAAAAAAAATTATGGTTGGAGGAACTGTAGACCCTATATCTTCGTTACGTTTCTTCTATCTATTTCTTTTTTTTTCAGCCTTGGCGCATTGGTAAAGTTGTCATTGTGTGACCTTGAGATCACAGATTCAAGGGCGTGGAAACAGCCTCTTGCAAAAATACAAGGTAAGGTTGTGTACTATAGACCCTTGTGGTCCGTCCCTGCCTCGGACCCTGCATAGGCGGGAGCTTCGTGCACCGGGGCTGTCCTTTCTTTTGTTGGCATATTAACCAAAGTTCTCAGTTTTAAAATAACCTTCTTCCCTACCTCTTGTGGTAATTAGACCCTCAGTGGCAGGCTGCAGGAATGAGCAGAGGGTCTTCTACTACATAGCAATCTTTGGATGCTGGTACTTCTGGTCTACATTCAGGTGTCTCTGCATCGTAGAGGCATTGTTGCCTGGCCATCCTTCTATTCCAAAAGTTTTTGTTTCTTGTTACAGAGTCGGTATCAATTCTAAAGGGGAAGTCTTCCTAACTGGCTAAGCATCATAAGATTTCCTTTCCCGCAAAACTTAATCACTTAGTCTGTGTCCTTCTGCAATAGTCCGAGCTATTGTGTAGGGTCCTAGAAGAAATAAAAATCTGTCAGGGTATTCTTCTTTTGTGAGTTCTGTGGATGATCATTCCAGAATGGCATTATCATTAGTAATGAAAGAATGTTCTGGAATTATCCTCTTGTCAAGTTCTTTTGTAAAGAAACTTTCTCTGCAATTTGGTCAACGAACAAAACTTCGCAATCCGGTTAATGCACTTAATACCTTAAAGGAACTGCAAAGTGTTGTTAGACCCATGGATTATCCAACAAACCTCATGAGCACATAAATAAAAGAAAATGGTATAGATTATGTAAAAGCAACCTCTTTGATGTTGCACGCATGCAATGCCCAAACATTTTCCTGATGTTGGGCCAACCAAGTTTTATCTCATAAGTGAATCCCTTTCAACTGTTCCGAAAGATCGATCACTTTGACTATTTCCTGATCTTCTTCTGAGTATCTTGGGCCTGTGTCCCTGTCAGTATTTCGTTTGCTCATGTTCTTGGTCCAGGCAATTGTAAGTTACTAGCCTATGCTAGTAAATATTTATCTTTGGTTTATTCCAGTAGTCAAAACTATTAACATCGTTGCTGTCTTTCTTTCCTATTTAGTAGACCTCATCGACTATGCTAGAAACTTCAACAGTTACATGCAATTTAAAGAAGGTTGATTTTGGGGTCATTGACTTGGCCTATTACGTCCAATGTTTGTTGACCTCTACCAGGTCTCTTTGCCAGTGGACCCAGCTGAGCTCCCAGCCTTAGAAGTAAGAGACCTTTGCTGAAAACAGGAAAAATTATTATTTGCTACTTATGGGTTAACAAGCCAGCTGAAATCAAGATTTTGGATTTGTCGACAATGGACCCATGGGGATGCAGTATGATAATCAAGCAGAAACTACATTGCTAGAAATCCATCATACGCAACAGAATGAAACACATTAACGTGGAAGCAATTTTGTAAAAATGTTGTCATTGTGCAAGAAGATATGTACTTCATATATGTAGAATAAGGATAGGCTAGTGGTATCTTCACCAAAGCTCCTCATCATGATCAACTTATGTGTTCCAAGATGGGATGTGCGACATGTGCTCCAGCTTGAGGGAGACCAGTAATTTATGGTAGATGAGTTACTTTTAAGCTCTTTCCTCATGAGCTACATTGCATAAGTTAGATTTCCGTCATTTTTAAGTTCTATGTAACTAAACGTAGAGTTGTCGTTGTGTGACCTTAAGGTCCCGGATTAAAGGCGTTGAAACAGTCTCTTGCAAAATGCAAGGTAAGGCTGTGTACCATTGACCCTTGCAGTCCGCCCCTTCCCTGGACCCTGCATATATGGGAGCTTTGTACACTGGGGCTGCCATTTTATGTAACTTAAGTAATCAAATAACTCAAGTTACATGTACTTAAGTCACAAAGTTAATTGTTTGTTATTTTAAGTCGTATGTAACTTAAGTGATGAATAACTCAAGTTGCAGGTACTAATTATATGTTATTTTTTAAATTATATATACTAAAGTGGAGGGAGTCATGCAAGAAATTCTCAACACTAAGAGGATATTTATAGGAGTAGACTTAAATGGCCATGTAGGAAAAGAAAAGGAAGGATAGGATAGGATATATAGAGGGTATGGTATAGGAGAATGAAATGAGATGGGGAAAACTATCCTCGATTTTGCTATATCATATAACCTAGTCATTGCAAATATATTCTTTAAGAAGAGGGATGAATACTTAATAACCTTTAAAAGTGGACTTCATAAAAGCTGAATAGACTTTTTCTACTTAGGAATACTAAAAGATCAATGTGTAAGAATTGTAAGGTGATACCTGGTGAGAGTTTAACCTCACAACATAGGTTAATGGTTATGTGTGTCTATTAAAAGATGGAAGAAAGGAAATAAACTTAATAGGTATGCAAAAACTAAGTGGTGGAACTTAAAAGGAGAAAAAATAACCTCATTCACAAATAAGTTAATGGTAGAAGGAAACTGGAACTATGAAATAGAAGTAAATATCATGTGGATTAATATAATTGAGTCCATTAAGAAAATGGAAAAAGATGTCTTAGGAGTATCTAAAGGTAAAAGGCAATTAGTAAAAGAAACATGGTGGTAGAGTGAAACAGTGCAAAAAGTTATTAAAGAAAAACGGGGGCGTTTTAAAGCATGCAGAAGACTAGTAATAATGAAAAGTATAAGAATGCTAAAAAGGTTGCTAAGAGAATAACAAGTGAGGATAAACTTAAGGCATATGATGACCTTTATAATAGACTAGGAACAAGAGAAGGTAAGAAAGATGTGTTTAAACTTGCAAAAATAAGATAACAAAAGGGCAACGACTTCGATCATGTTAGGTGCATTAGAAGTGATGATCAAAGGGTACTAGTCAAAGATGACGAGATCAAATAAAGGTGGAAAACTTACTTTCAAAAATTGTTAAATGCAATGGCTCTAAGAATATAAGGATCGAAAATACTATAAACATAAATAACATTGGGCATTATAGATATGAACGTAGGATTAGAATACCTGAAGTGAAAGAGGTCTTGAAAAAGATGAAATTATGAAAGTCCATGGGGCCTGATCGTATACAAATAGAGGTTTGGAAGCATATGAGAGATACTAGAGTAATTTGGTTGATCAAGTTGTTTAACAAGATTATAAAATCAAAGAAAATGCCAGATGAATGGAGGAAAAGCTCTATTGTACCAATTTATAAGAATAAAGGAGACATACAGACCTGCACTTATCGAGGGATCAAACTTATAAGCCATACTATGAAACTTTTTGAAAGAGAGATTGAGAAGAGGCTATGGCATGAGACAAGTGTATAGGAGAACCAGATTGGTTTCATGCCTGGTAGGTCTACCATGGAAGCTATTTTCTTACTAAGATAATTGATAAAGAAATATAGGGAGAGTAGGAAAGACCTCCACATGGTCTTTATCAACTTAGAGAAAGTTTATGATAGTCCTTAGAGAGTTAATATGGAGGGTGTTGGGTGAGGAAGGGGTTCGCAGGGGTAAATAGATATAATTAAAGATATGTATGAGAAAGCGGTAACAAATGTTAAGACCACTAGTGGTGAGACTGGTGATTTTTCTGTCACTGTAGAATTGCATCAAGGATCAACATTGAGCCCATACCTTTTCACGTTGGTTATGGATGAGTTAACAAAACATCTGTGTGAGGAGATTCCATAGTGCATGCTATTTGTAAATGATATTGTCTTACTTGATGAGACAAAAGAGGCGTAAACACAAAACTAGAGTTATGGAGAGAAGCATTAGAATCTAAAGGATTCAAAATCAGCCGAACTAAGACAGAATATATAGAATGCAATTTTAGCAATGAGATGAGTAGGAGTGGAATGCCAGTTAAGATTGATAACCAAGAAGTTCTCGTAAAATACTTTTGGTACTTAGGATCAATGATTCATGAGAGTGGAGAGATTGAGCGGGAGGTCACCCAGAGAATTCAAGCGGTTGGAACAAATGGAGATGTGCAGCTGGAGTTTTGTGTGATCAGCGGGTAACAGTCAAACTAAAAGGAAAATTCTATAGGATGGTCATAAGGCTGGCCATGCTCTATGGATCAGAGTATTAGGCAATTAAGGAAGATCATGTTCATAGGATGAGTGTCAGGGCAATGAGGACGTTGAGATGGATGAGTAGCAAGACAAGAAAGGATAGAATTAGGAATGAAAACATTAAAGGAAACTTAGGGGTAGCACCAATAGGTAACAAGATGTGGGACCGAAAACGGCATCGGTTAGGAGGAGTGAGGCAACGCAAGTAGAAGGTTCTAAAAGGGCAAGGGGAAGGCCCATAAGAATGTGGATAGAAATGGTGAGAAAAGATTAAAAACTTTGGGAGTAAATGAAGCCATGGTACTTAATAGAGAGGAATGGAGGAATAAGATACATGTGGCCAACCCCTAATTAGGATAAGGTCTTGATGATGATGATATGTTCTAAAGTGAGGGGACCATCTCTAATGTACTGATGAAATATTCAAATATAACCTGCCAATAAAGAACATACAAATATAAAAGAGAATTCATGTATCTCCCCTGTTCACATAAATTCTTTCCTCTTCTTTTCTCCATGTGAATCCTTTCTTCTCTACTGCTCTCTTTTTCTTCCATCCTTATTATTTGTCAAAATAACATGATTGATTTTTGTAGATGGTTTTTAATAGGAGAAATATGATATTCTTAGTGCTTTTATGCATCTCAATTAGTTCTTCAATTTTTTCAAGTGAAGAAAACTAGAACTCATATGTGTATAGGTATGAAAGACTTTCAATACCTCTTGAGATGCTTCCAGTTGCTGGGGACTTTCTGTTTTTGTATTTAATATCTTTTATCTATCTTTCTTGAATGAAAGGGAGCCTTGGCGCAACAGTAAAAGTTGTCGTCGTGTGACCTTGAGGTCACAGGTTCAAGGCATGGAAACAGCCTCTTGCAAAATACAAGGTAAGGCTGTGTACTTTAGGCCCTTGTTGTCTGCCCCTTCCCCGGACCCCACATAGGCGGAAGCTTCGTGCACTGGGGCTGCCCTTTTATCTATCTTTCTTGAATAAACTTTTTTATTATATTTATAAAAGTAAAGTCAGTTGAAAACTATTTTATATCTTTGAATGACAGCTCAAGAAGGAAATTTTACAATTTTCTGAAGGCTTAAGAGTCGCTGGCATTTTCCCAGATGAAAAGGTTGCACTTTTTGCTGACAATTCATGTCGATGGTTGGTGGCTGATCAAGGTAATTATAGCTAATTTGTTTCTACTGATTAAGCTTTGCAAAATTAAAGTCACTATAGCAGCCTTCACTACACATTTGTAATGTAATTATTGTTCAGCTTGCAATGAAATGTTTATGTTGACTTTTTGCCAACAGTATCTTGCATATGTTTCACTTTTTTCATTTTTTGGTAAAATGATCTGTTGCAATTATATTGCATATGTTTAAGTACAAATCTTGTCAAACTATTTCTTTCTGGTTACAGAAATATTTGTCCTTAAGCAGGTTACATATTAAATTGTTCCAATTTATCTTCCATTTCCATCTTTCTGATCTTTAAAACTTGGCTGTTTTATTAATGGCACAACTGATTTCTTTAGATCTATTTTATGTTCTCAGTTCCTTAAGAATTTTGGGGTCCTAAATGTCCAAAAGTAATGGCTGATGGTTAGAAATAATTGAGCAATTTTTTGTCACAAGAACTACATTCAACTAAGAACAAAGGAAAGGAGAACTTTTTTCATATACCAACAAATCTCCAAACGTAAATTGATTTTTTGGTTTTAAATTCTGTTGCTTTTACTTTGCTTGTCATGTGCTCTCTGTTATTGAAGTCATGCAACCTATAAGAAATTTCATCTTACGCTAGAAGTAGCTTATCATCCTTTTCCTCTACAGTGTTATGCATCAGTCTCTATAAATAACATTGATTATGTGATATATCTCTCTGACAAATTCACTAAATGCAATTTGGGCAATGCATTTATTGAAGTCATGCAACCTATAAAAAATTTCATCTTACACTAGAAGTAGCTTTATCATCCTTTTCCTTGACAGTGTTATGCATCAGTCACTATAGATAACATTGTTTATGTGATATATCCCTCAGACAAATGCATTAAATGAAATTTGGGCAATGCATTCTTTATATCCTTGGTCAAGTCTCATGCTGCAATAAGTATTTTGGAACAGGTATCATGGCTACTGGTGCAATTAATGTGGTCCGAGGAAGGAGATCATCTGTTGAAGAGCTTTTGCAAATATACAATCATTCTGAAAGGTTAGAATATAAATTTGTATCATATAGGGAACAAAAGCATAATGAATGGTTTGTCTTTAATTCCTCAAGAGCTTGCATTCCCCAAATTTCCCTTTACGGAGACTAAAAATTATATTTGTTTAACTATGTTTTTCATAAATCATGATTCACAAAATTTATCCATACGATTCCAAAGAAAAAATTCTTGTTCAAAATCCTAAGTGATGCAACACTTCTCTCTTATCTCTTTTTCTTATTCATTGATAAATGATCTACTTGATGAACATGCACTACTTTAACCAAAGAAAACAACAAAAAATTCTAGTTTGATGTAAATGAGAATTTTCATTAATTGTCGTGGGCATAATTGCTAATTGGCTTTGGTCCCCAATTGAACGAAATCCAGCTGTTCCCTAGTTTTGTGGGCTATGTAATTGGCTTTATTTTCTGATGCACATATTCCAGCACCATTCCTAGTGAATCAGGTCAAGGGATTCCCATAAGATGCTGTTCCTAGAACTAAGTTCATGCTTGGAAAATATGAAACATTTCTTTTTCTTGGAGGTGAAGTTCAACATGAGAAAACTCCAGAATTCATCCTTCCACCTTTATCTTTCATGGTGACATTTGTATTTAGTTAGTTTTGTGACTAATTATGCTAGTTTCCTTTGAAATATGTTTTCATTAGCTTCTCTTTCATTCTTTGTTTAGCTTAGAGTTAAATAGAAGGGAGATGAGACTGGATTAATTTGATGAATTCCATACTTATCCCCTAATTCAAGTTGTTTGAGCTAATCTTTCATAGACTAAGATTGGGAAACATTTGGCTTAATCATGTTTCAGTTCAGTTCCTAGTTGTTTGCTTTCATTATTCTATTGTAGATTTAATGCAAATCCAATCTGAATATTAGCACCTAGATCTTTATATCAAATATCTTTGCTTTCAAGCAAGCATTTCTGAATTTAGTATAGAGAGGTTGCGCTTTCACCAATTTTATCAACTCTACTTCAAGTTGCTTTTCATATTTCCAGTGTAGCAAAGAGCATCAGATTAGGCATTTCAATTCCTCTATTGTGATCACCACTTTGGTAGGAATTGCGAGTCATTATTATGTGCTGTTTTTGGTATTATTTCTTCATTAGTAGCGTTCTTAGTTTGTATTCATGTTTCTAAGTCTATAGATTCTAAGTTGCTTTTCATGTTGAATTATACAGATAAATCCCAGAATCAGGTTTTGATTCCACATATCTGGAACCAAAATTTTCAGAATTCCTGCTTCGCACAAGCCAATGTATTCTTATGCCGATAGAAATGAATCAATTTATGCGAATACATGGCTTAGTTTATAGTACAGGGAACATGGATTTGCCCCAGCCCAATTTTTGACAGAACATTCTTTATTTCTGCACAATAGGTTTCTAACTCACTTCACAAGCTGAGGCTATATGATTTCTTTTGATAATGTAAGTTAAGTAGAAGCCCATTTGAAAGATTGGATTGGTTGAAAATCTTCCAAATCGATAACCAAGAACATCCTGGAATTTTCTCTGTGGCAATGTACACCAGTGGAATCAAATTTGAGGTCCTAAGGCCAATTGATCAGCAGCGGCCCACCAATCGATCTGATTGTGCTATACTTACTAGATCTACTAGATGTTGATTTCTTTTTGCATTTTTAAAGAGATGCAGTGCAAGCAAAAATTTCATTTCAAGAAAATATTCAAGTTGCAAATGAGGTGATGAAATTCAAGTTGCAAATGGGAGCCTTGGCGCAACGGTAAAAGTTGTCGTCATGTGACCTTGAGGTCACGGGTTCAAGGCGTGGAATCAGCCTCTTGCAAAATGCAAGGTAAGGCTGCCTACTATAGGCTCTTGTGGTCCGCCCCTTCCCCGGACCCCCCATAGGCGGGATCTTCGTGCACCGGGGCTGCCCCTTTTTAAATGAGGTGATGAAATTCCAGATTTGCATCTTCCAATTGCTCACTTGTTTTCCCTATAGTTATGACTTCAGTTGTGGGCTCTAATAGTACTTAGTTGAGCTTTTAGTGTCTTTTAGTGAGTTGTCTAATGTCCTCTCAGTAACTAGAGTGCTTAAATATGGTTTATTTCTTAGGAGTCTTGCTTGAAACCTCATAAGTCTTCTTAAGTTTCTGTGTTTTAGTAAAGTGTCTTAGATTTTCCGTCATGAAATTGAATTTAAATGAGTTGCCAACTGAGAAAACCAATTTTCTGCCTGTTTCTGTTTTACTTGGGAGTGCAACTTATTTTCTTAGCCATGCTGTATTGTTATCTACATATTTTTCACATTTCAGTTAGTTATCTTCCTAGTTTGCAATTTGTTACCATATTGATAGACTTGTCATTGTATCAACTGGTATCACAGCAGGTGTAATATGTGCTAGCTTTTTCTTTCCTTTTGTGTCTCATTGCTCCACAGAGGGGACTGGACGAGCTGTTGCTCTGCTGATTGTGAGGGGGAATAGGGAACAAAGGAGGCAATTACAAACTCTTATACTTCTTGTAGTGCAAATGCAATCTTAGTTCCATGGTAATGATGATAATGGATCGGAGGAAGAGTTTGAAAACCCATTTTGTGACTGAATTTCACACCTGGAGCCATCTGTTTAGATGGCACTTAATGTAAAGGGATGCCCGGTGCAGGAATCTCCCACGTATGCAAGGTCTGGGAAAGGGATTTCAAATTTCAAATTAAAGTATAACTTCCTAATACCTATGGGGCCACAAGTGGAGAAGCTTGTGTTCACTACATAAAGTCGAGCAGATCTTTGCATATCATGAAGTTGTTTGATGAAAAAGAAAGGCAAAACATAGTTGTGATGAAATTAGAAGGATGAGCCTCAACTTTTTGGGAGCCAATGAAAGCTGCTCCTGAAAGTTTACACTAAATTAAGGATTACTAGATGGGAGACGATAAAGTACAAACAAATTCAACAATAGGCAGATTATGTAACGACTTCTGCAAACTTGAGGCAAGAATGCAAAGGAATTGATGATTTTCTAAATAAATTTTTGAATTGATTCATCAGAATGATATCATTGGTTAAAGTGGCTTTGCCAGGCCTGCATCTTTCTGAACTAATTTCAAAGGCTTTATCAGCATTGCAAAAACAACAACCAAAAGGAAGTTACAGATCTGAACATTCTACTGAGGGTGAAGGTGGGTCCAAAATGGTTCATACAAATAGTTGAACAAAGGATATGACTCTAGACTAGTTTAACTTTTGCTAGCTGATTCAGGAGTATCTGAAAATGTAGAAGAGAGAGAAGAAGAATCCTAGAAAAAAGCTGAACATCCAAAGACAAATAAAGTATGGAAAAATAAGGATATAGTGCTCAGCCTGGAATACAATCATGAAGTTGAAAGTACCAGAAATTCCTAGAGTCAAGAAATCAACAGTTAAGATTAAAGAAGAATAAGAAAGTGGAATTAGTGGAAATCACACCCCCCGTAAGTTTTCTTCTCTCTTTTGTTTTGGTTGGCTATTTGATTCAAGGTGTCATTCCTTTGTCTTTGATGAATTCGTTACTTAGGATAGGATATCTAGGTATGCCTACTTTCATCCAAGCTTTCTATTGTAACATGTTTCCTAGTAGAGGTTGTTTCATTTCTCTTTTAGAAAGTACTAGTTCAGCTCTATATAGGAGACGTAACGAGTTCTACAAAAATCTGTAGTTTATTGAATATATAGGGTTTTTTTTCTTCTTCTGTTCTGCTGGTCACATTTTCCCCCTTTATCCATGCCTTTGATTACTCGGAGAAGACAACCAGATTCTAAGATTAAGCAAAGAGACTTTGCTGCTTTCCAAGATCTCTTCAAAATCTCAGTTTTTCTTCCCCTGGTAAATCATCATCTTCATGCTTGACTGCATGCCTTTCTGCCGATCAAGCCTTGCTCTAGTTGAAATCTGATCTAAGTCCATTAGTTTCTCTTCCACTGTGTCAAGTTTTGTTATTAGAGCCCAGGTTTATGCTAAATCTTCTTCCTCCAAACATTTTTTTTTCTGTTTTCTTCATTAAAAATCCAGAAATCATAAAATCATCTGCCCAAACACCCTATTACTCTTCACGTATTGTTCATATGAACAGTAAACATTGTTCGATCACACTGGTCACATTACTGTTCATGAAAACAATAAACACTGTTCCCGAGTGAACAAAGCCATCTGTCCAAACCCTTTTCTAACCAAAAGCTTTGCATCCTCAACTGGGTTTTCCTTAGATTTACAAAATGAATTGAGTTTTTGTCAGTTCTTACCATTTTCTTTACATAAGTCCTGAAATTTCATCTGTGTCCCATTTTCTGAAAATGACTTCTAAATCTCAGAAATTTCTAGGAAGAAGAAATTGCAGTCAGATTATTGGAAGAGATGAAACCAACAGCATGAAGCTCGAGGAGATGCAGCAAGTAGGCAACAACAAGAGCGTCTGGGTAGGTTTCAACAACAATTCTCTGCCCAAATCACATACAACAGTTCTCTCACATAGCAAATTACAGAGCAGATCCAAACTAGCCCAGTTCATCTTGAAGGTCTAGAAGCAAGGAATAAACAACTTAACCCTGAAGTACATATTACTAACAATCAAGGAGAAGGATGTGGTCCATACAACACCGTGATAATAACGCGGGACATGGACCCCAGTTTAATAGACAGTGTACCAAATGCAACCAGATCCGCATTAGAATGGAGATTTAAAGGTGGAAATAACTAAATTTACAAGAGACTAAGAACTTGAAGACCGTTTAGATTGAATCGGAATTGTTGAAGATATCTTTCAGTGCAAAGATGTACTTGTGCATAGGATGGCTGATTTGGTCCTAATTGGATTATGAGGGCACGCAGCTGCCTGGTGGCAGTCCAACAAATCTGAATGAGATTAAAATTTTCAACCACCTCTGATTTACTGGGATGAATTTAAGAGAGTGACGCATCAATAGTTTTTCCCCTATAACTATCGATATACTTTGTTTTGGAAGTTACAACATATATGTCAAGATTCCAGGTTGGTTAATCAATACATTACAAAGTTACATAGACTTTTGAGGAAAAATCCATTGGACGAAGTTGCAACATATATGTCAGTCTCTCTAAATATCCTACTGGATCAAAACCTTCCATTTGCACATTAAAACCATTCCAGATGTCTCTATGGCTCATGCTAAGGCTTTTGTATTGGAAGAAATAGAAAAAACAAGTAGTGTTCTTTCCACTTACACTCCTAGCACTAGTCCGCCTTCCACAGGTGCAACAATAGAACTCAAGCCAAACATCTAAACTGCAGCTGCAAATCAGCAAAAAGGAGTTAATCTTACACAAACCAACAAATATTCAGCAAAAAGCCAAATAAGCAAACCCATCTATCTATCAATCCTCAAATATCATCCTTCTATTTCTCTGCAACCATGGCAGTGATGATAAGAAGCTGCTGAATGTTGAATGTGCTAACCAAACCAAACAAGATAAGCATAAGAAACCACAAAGCAAGGACTGCAATTTGGCGTATTTAAAGATCTTTTTAAGACAACTTTGAATGGAAATAGTGGGTTTGGTCAATCCATTAAAAATGAGATCTTTTCTTTAAATTGAGAAAAGATTTCTAGTTTGGAGCTGATGAGTTCCCGTAGGGTTCTTAGACTGGCGGAGAAGAATGGCTTTAGTGATAGGTGGTTCCCACATTCAACACGGGAAAATGACAAATGCGTTGCCAATATCTCAAGCCAAATTAATAGTCTCCATTTTGAGAAACTTCTTTTGAGAAGGGAGGTCTAGTAGGAATAAATAAAGGTAATTGCACATACAACAGAGAGTTGGAAAGAAAATTTATAAGGTTGGAGGAAAACTAGGTATGAATAAGGATAAATGCACGACTCAAGAAACAAAGAAAAAAGATATATTTAGTAGTTTTGGACAGAAAAACGGAGAGTATAAAGGAAGAAAAGGGAAAATGTTGAGATATTTCGATTCAAATAGATACATATATAGATAGATACACACATAACACATGCACTCGCACACACATGTTCATTCAACAGGTTTGTGAAAAAATTCTGCTAAATTAATAGAAAAGCTATAGTCCCAAGGCTATTAATTTATCACACTTTAACTGTAGTTGACATTTTGGATTTATTGATGCGGGCTCATTTCCTGATTTATTCAGCATATGGTTGTTCAAGTTTTGTTCCTAAAAGAAATGATTGTGTTCATATTTATTTTTTATACTTTTATCAGGTGGTTTTTTTTCTTTCTATTTCCTGTAATTGGATAGCCCATTAAATTTTTCTCACACTCGATGATGACTGTTTGCAATCCTCCATTTCAGCAGCTTTGAGACAATTGCTGATCATCTTTAGTTTCTTGTCTCCAATTGCAGTGTTGCACTTGTTATTGACAACTCAGACTATTTCAACCATCTTGCAAATGATTTTATTTCAAATGCAAATGTAAGATGTATAATTCTACTTTGGGGCGAGAAATCTCGCGTCAATAGTAAAGAAATTCAGAGCATTCCAGTTTTCACTTACAAGGAAATCATAGATTTGGGACAAGAAAGCCGCCAAAAGTTGCTTGATTCACGTAACAGAGGTAATGCTTTTTCCAGTGTTGGTAATCCTGAACGTGGTTCATTTTACTTGATGAAATGATGTCTTCTCTTCTTGCTGAAATAAATTTTATACTATTCAAATACTAATTACTAACATGCATGATTAGAGTAGTGCCACTGTTAGTGTGTAAACATCATCTCGGTATGTCCTTAAGAACGTAGCTTTTCAATAACTATTGGCAAACTAAGATGACAAACAACTAAGAAGAGTTAAGATTAACCTTAGAGTTGTCAGAGTTAGAACCTGTGGAGAAAACCTTATTGACACAAAAACAAATGCTGGTTATTGATAGTTGCTCTAAGTCATGTACAGTTAAGTGAAATAATTGAAAACCAGCTGAATCATAAGAAAGTAATTGGAACTTTCCCTTTCCAAGAATACAAATTTAGAGGCCAAGGGCTCAGCATATGCATAAGTTCTGAAGCAAGGGTATATGTTCATAAACAGAATTTATAGGTACATACTCTTAGCTGGAATTCAATCAGAAGCAGTACCTGCAGTACGATAATAGAAGCTTGATGGCAGTCAATTGTAGTGACGTTTGCCTACAGCAGGAATAAAGGCAGCCTTAGGCCCATAGGCAGCCCCAGAAATTGTGTACAGATAATAAGAAAACAATTCAAGTACTGAAGCACTGTAGAAGCAGAAACAAGATGCACACAATTTGCAGTACGACATTGGAACTGGTATTTATTACTGAGAAACTTTTTCACCTGTTGTGAAGATGAACTCTTTTAGAGTTATATTGTCCTTAGCAGCTAATTGATCCTGGCCACTTCATCAACTGGATGTAAAAAGGTGTGTTTTATCTAGAGGTTATACCATTTCCAATGGAAATCTTATGACATGAAGATGTCAAAAGAATACTATTGTTTCAATATTAAGTGCAGAAACAGAATTATATATAGTGACCATCAGAGTTTGTGAGTTACTGTTGTTATGCAGATGCAAAAAAGTGAAAAAAACAAGAATTACGTGGTTTCTTTTGAATTGAGGTACGTCCACGGGCTGATACCAGTTTTACTATCTCCCCAGCCAGAAAATAGCCGCCACAAGACACTGAAGATTTACAGAACCCTAGAGTCATGCAAATACATATATATGCTGGCAAAATACACAACTACCCTCACCCCCAGATTATAAAATAGAAAACTGTTTGCCTCCTTTCAGGGGCCAAGGACTCCGCTCCCTACACCCTGTCAAGCTGACCACGCAGCTCAACCCAAGCCAAGGGCTCCGCCCCCCAACCCCTAATTCATAGCACAACATAATTCAATACAAGTATAACAAGAGCAAGCCAATCAGGCTCCACACTCACAACAATCTCCCACTTAGAGACTCATTGTAAGAAGCCCTACTTCCATCCTTTGTAAAATGATTTAGCTTCTCCATTGACATAAAACTTGATTTTAGTTCTTCTTATCTTCAATTTTGAAGACCTAAAAAAGTTGAGCATGCCTTCAACTTCTGTAATGTGACCACCTTGGTCAACATATCTATAGGATTTTCACTTGCATGTATCTTTTTCAAGGAAAATTGACCTCTAAATACGATGTTATGAAATGATGCCTTTTGTCAATTAGCTTTGTTCTATCATGAAAAGCCAAGTTTTTTCCCAAATGAATCACACTTTGACAATCACTATATAAAATGCAATTCTTTTGCTTCTTTCCCAACTCTTCTAGGACACCTCATAGCCAAATCCGTTTTTTTACTTGCTTCTATTTCAACAACATACTCTACTTCTGGTATCAAGAGAGCAACTATTTTCTATAGCCTTGATACCCAACTAACTATTGAACTCCCCAAAGTGAAGATGTATCTAGTTGTACTTCTTCTGCCATCGAGGTCTGCAGTCATATCAGCATCATGTAAAGTAATCTTTGATCTTTCATAAAATAATGTCATATCTGAGCTGCCTCTCAAATACCTTAAAAATTCATTTTACTACCCTTCAATGTTCCTTTCTAGGATTTCTTATAAATCTACTGACAACTCCTGCTGCTTGAGCAATATCTAGTCTCCTATAGACTACGGCATACATAAAATTACCAATAGCTTATGCATATGGAACTTTAGACATACAGTCACGATCTTCCTGTGCGAAGCATATGAAACTTTAGACCTATACTCACGATCTTCCTGTGTCCGCACCTCATCTTTCTTTAAAAGTGTAAAGTGGTCGCCAATGGAATGTTTATCAACTTAGCATTTACCATGTTGAATCTCTTAAGAACATTCTCAATGTAGTCAGCCTATGATAGCCTCAATTTCTTGCTTATTCTGTTCCTGCTAATTTGCAACCCAAATATTTGTTTTGCTAGATTGAAGTCCTTCACTGAAAATTCCTTTGCGAGTTGATGATTTAGATTTGAAATCTCATGCATGCTTAATCATGTAACAAGCATGTCATCCACATACAATAGAAGAATAATATACGAGTATGTAAATCTCTTAAAGTAATAACAGTAGCCAGCATGACATCTAATAAAACCATTATTAAACATGAAAGAATCAAATTTAATGTACTACTATCTTGGAGCTTGTTTCAAACCATTTAGACTCTTTTTTAGTCTACATACCAAATTCTCTTTCCTAGACTAAATATAGCCCTGTGATTACTACATGTGGATGTCTTCTTTCAGGTCTCCATGAAGGAAAGCAGTTTTTACATCTAACTCCTCTAAATGCAAGTCCTCTACGTCCACAATGCTTAGAACTGATCTAATAGTAGATAATTTAACCACATGAAAAATTTCAATGAGGTTAATACCTTCATTTTACTGAAATCCTTATACAACAAGTCTAGCCTTATACCTCTTTGAGCCATCATGCTCTTCCTTCAGTCTGTAGACTCATTTACTGTACAGTGCTTTCTTTCCTTTGGGTAACTCAACCAAATCTCATGTTTGGTTTGACTGCAGAAACTTCATTTCATCTTTTATTACTAACTCCCACTTATCCATGGCTTCCACCAACAAAGCTGCATCAAAAAATCCCGGTTCATCATTGTCAATCAACAATTATGATGGCGTAAAGGAGAGTAACGAAACAAGGCTTTTATTTGTCTTGGCTCTTTCTTAATGCAATTGGGGGTTTTATAGGTTCTGTCTCTATATTAGCATTATGAGGGGTCATGAAATTCATCTCAAAGGTATCTTCAAGTTCTGCACAGTCTAAATTTTCATTTTTTTCATTCAAAATGTCCTTCTACATACACTCTCGTTGAATACAACATTTTGACTGTTACTGATTTTTTTTATTTTCGACATCCCAGAATCAAAAACCAAAGTGATTCAAACCATAACCGATGAATATGCATTTTCTAGACTTAGGATTAAGTTCGCTTCTATTTTCTGAATCAACATGCACATACCTCCTCTGGGATCTCACAATTCATTGGGGTAGAAGGTCCTCCATTAATCAAATCTATAGTAGCATTGACACCATTTGCCCAAAATTGTTTAGGTGATCTAGCATGTATTTGCATACTTTTTGCACGTTCCATAATGCTATAACCATGTGCTCTACAACACCATTTTGCTATGGAGTACTGGAAATCATCTTCACTCTTCTAATTTCATTAACAATGGAATACTCCTCAATCCTACTATCATAGTATTCTCCCCCATTGTCTAACTCATGTTTCAAAAAATAAACCCTAGTTTTTCAACTAGCATCATCTATGAATGTAACAAAATAAACAGGGACACCAAGATAAGATACCTGAGGTGGCCCCCATACATCAAAGTGGACTAATTAGTTTTTGCAACTTTGTCCTTCCAACCTTTGAGAAACTTACCTTCTTCTATTTTTCATAAATGCAATCTTCACAAAATTCAAGGACCATATATTTTAGACCTAATAGTTTCCCTTTTGTAAGCATAACGTTGATCCTTCTTTCACTATTGTGACTAAGTCAGTGATGCCATGTGCTCGAATCTGCCTTTGAAGATGTTACAACAATCGAGCTATTTCTACTAGAGGTCACATATAGAATCCCTTTTTTCTTATCATGTGCTATTATCAAAGTTCCTTTTCGACACCTTCCATGAGTCATTAGTAAAGGTGGTCTTAAATCCAAACTCTACAAGTTGGCTAAATAGATATCAGATTTCTCTTGAACTGGGGCACATGTCTAACATCCTTCAATTGTAGAACAATTCCATTTGATAAACTTATATGAACATCTTGTTTTCCAACGATGTTACATGATTCATCATTACCCAAATAAACTTTTTCGAAATCCCCTTTCACATTATTATTAAGAGTATCTTCAAGTAAAGTGCATGAAACAATGCACTAGAATATACTGTCCACGAATTATTATGACCACTCAATGAAAGAATCAAAGCATCAGAATCATTGTCATCAGAAACATTTACCAAGGGTGTACTTTCTTGATTTTGTACTCTGATTGTTTCTTTGCAGCTCCACAATCCTGTTTTAGATGCCCCTTTTTGTTGTAGTTCCAACAATCTTTATCTTTTCCTCGTGGAGGTCAAAATTTGTTGTTTCTAGACTTTGATCTCCAACGATTCTTATTTCCCTCTTTGGCGACCTTCCATATCCTTGGACGTTCAAGGCATTCCCTAATGCCTCACTCGATGTCATGGATTTTCTGCCTGATTCCTCGCTTAGGAGAACACTCATAACATCTTCATATTACAATTTTTTAAAATCTACTCGAGTAGCTTATATGTCACTACCAAGCCATCACCAACTATCTAGTAATCCTGACAAAAGCAATAATGCACGAACTTCATATGGTAATCCAAATTGATATTGATTGATTCTAATTGGAGAGTAATATTGTTGAACTCATTTCGACGCTTTGCAACACTTTCATTTTCGGTCATCTTTATATTGAACAATTTCTTCATCAAAAGTACCTTATTTAACACTAAGGGCTTTTCTTACATCCTAGACAAAGTTGCCATTAAATCTTCTATCATCTTCTCGTTGGCTATATTGAATGCTATCAATGCAATAAGGGTTATGAGAATCATAGCTACTGCTTTTCTGTCAAGCAGCTCCCACCCGTCATCAGTCATCTACTCTGGTTTCTTCTATTTTCCCCCCAACGGAAGATAAAGATCCTTCTGATAAAGGTGATCTTCTATTTACATCTTCCATAATCTAAAGTTTGATCCACTGTCTCGATTCTCACTTTTCCTTCATCTAACATCGCTCACACCCAAACCTAAGGCTTTGATACCAGGTATTATGAAGACACAAAACGTAAAAAAAGAAAAAAGAAAAAAGAAACACAAATATTGTACATGGTTCTCTCTGAACTGAGGGTACGTCCCCTGGCTAACACTAGTTTTAGTATCTCCATAGCTAGAAAATAGCCACCACAAGATACAAAAGATTTCTCCACCCTACAGAACCTTAAGGTCGTGCAAATACACACACAAAATAAATAACACACACACACACACACACACATGTATGTATGTATGTACGTACGTACGTACGTAGGCAAAAGACATAATTACCCCCCATATTACAAAATAGAAACCATATACCTCCTTTCAAGGGCCGGGGGCTCCGCCCCAAGCCCCTGACAGGGCGCACTGCCCCCTGCAACCCAGGCAAGATGACCGCGTAGCTTGACTCGCACTAGTGACTCCAACCTTGGACCTTTGGTTCATAGCGCAACGTAATTCGATATAGGCACAACAAGATCAACCCAATCAAGCTCCACACAACAACTATGGCTTAGAATTCTATTGAGGGAGCTAGGAAGTGAGGCTCCAGTGCCAATGAATCTCTATTGTGATGGTAAAGCTGCATTAGTATTGATCATAACTCAGTTCAGGATGATTGTACCAAATGCAAAGACTGATTCTCTCTTCACAAGAAAATGCTATAATCGGGACAGATTTACAAACTATTGTTAAGACATGTTTTGATGCCGCATCATCTTCTTTTCAAAGGAGAGGTACATTATTGACCTTCTCATCTAGGAAAAACTACAATTGGGACAGATTTACATAATGTTTGTGAAGACTGATCATCAACTGGAAAATATTTTACCCTTGTTTTGATCCAAAAGAATCTTCATTTCATCAATCAATTTATTCATTATCCTATGACTGTCCATATAAGATGCAGTAAATTACAGGAAATTCTCCTAGCATCAATCAAGTTGTCCATATAATCTGTGATAAGCTATATGTCTACAATAACTGTTGATCAATAATGTATTTAAAAAGAAGATGCCTTTGCAAAATAACACGGATAAAATGCCTGCCAATTGGATCAGTCATCACAAAAGCATGCAAATCTGTGAGGATGCAAATTGTGTTTTATATTAGTGTTTGTATTAGTTTCTAGTTTTCTTTAGCTACCTATAGGAATCAAAGTCCGACAATTACATTGCCAGTTCTAGTCCCTGTCAATGCTCTTTATGATGGACGGCCAGTTAATTCATACTCTACTTTTTATGTAAATTTTATGTAATGAAAGATGTCAGAAACTTAAAGTCAGTGATAACAATGACCTAAACGGTGAAAACTGAGACAATGACAAGTAATCAGGTTCTAATTTCTTATCTGCTAGAAGCAGTTGTACAGGTTCTGCTGACTTATGGAGAAACCAAGGATGAGTTTTAGAAAAAAAAATTCACTGACAAGCATTGCAAAGCAAAGATGAAGTTGCACAAATCAATAAAGGAGTATGATCATGTGGATCGAAGTTCTAAATTGTAGGTAAATAGTTATATATAGGTGTACTAACTCCCTCTTAATAGCACTCATTAATTAAACAATTTTCTGATTGGCTGGTGGTGGCCTTTCAAGAATTATAATAGGCAGCTAATACAATTCAGGATGTGGAAAATTAAGGGACAATACCATTACGAGAAAGGTAGTGGGAATATAGTTTCCTTTATGATATAAATCTGGCACATTGATTTAGCACAATCTCATGGATGTGGCAACCACATCAGTTCCTGCCAGTTTCTTACAGAAATAGTCTGCTTACATCAAACTACTTGATTCCTTTCACATTCAGGTTTTATCTTTAACCGTCAGATGCAGTTCAGCTGAACTCATCATTTATTTGTAGGACAAAGTTATGTTTGTGAAGCTATTGACTCAGATGATGTTGCCACACTTATGTATACAAGTGGAACAACTGGAACTCCGAAAGGTGTTATGCTCACACACCGAAATCTCTTGCATCAGGTTTGGATAGTGATTTCTACCATTTTTGTGTTGCTCTTTGAAAGAATTAACTTCTAATTTCTACAATGTTCTTTATTTGTGACAGCTGGTACCTGTGTCCCATTTAATATTGTTTAGTCAGATTCAGCATGTTGATTTCATAGATAATATGTACACTTACAAAGAGATTTTGTTAGAGATCATTATCTAATCATGGTCAATAAGCATCAAATTTGTAGAAAGCTTTATTCAAGTTTGAATAAAGCTTTTTGTGAAACTTATTTCCTCCATTCTATTTCCAATGGTAACATTACTGAAACCTTGAATATCATAAGGCCTGACATGTTATTAGATAAAGTTTCACATTCTTTTATCAAGGCATGTGAATGATTTAAAATTTTATTTGCGAGAAATTATCTTGTCAAAAAACATGCAAAATAATTTTCAGCATGTTAGTCAAGCTTGAGGACACTCAATCTAGCCCAAGCTTGCGTGATCTCAATTTAACTTGAGCTAGCCTGATCTAGCTATATATTGAGTCCAAATCTTGTTTGCACCGGAGTTTGCCCGTGTTGAACTAGCAAGATTCTGCAAGATGCTAGGATGAGCTAGGCTGAGTTTGATTAGAGCCAAGATGAATTAGACCATATTTGACTAGAATTTTATATAATATTAAATGTTAAAGTAACCTATTTTCAAGCCTAATTCTTGTGAAACCTATGTGGGCCTAGGTTAAAAGCCTTTAACGAGAACATGTATCATGGGCGTACACTGCATGCCATAAAACCTATTTGTAAGCACTTCATGCATACCATGAAACATATTTGTGGGTCCTTATATACTACAAAGCATATTTGGCTGCCTCCTTGCTAATGATAGAACTTATTTGTGGGCCTTCCATGCATGCTATAAAGCATATTTTTTAGCCCTTTAATTTGAAAATGGATGAGCATAGCTTCTAGGGCCCATCATGTAAACATCTTCTTATTTGAAAATATATGTAGATAAATTCTAGGCCCCATTCTTACTTGAAAATGGGTGTGGATAGCTTCTAAGGCCTACACAAAAATACTTTTTATTTGAAATGTGTTTTAGCTTCTTGGTCCTATTATGCACATAACTTTAATTTGAAAATGGGTGTGGATAGGTTCTAGGGCCTACCATATAAATAGTTTCTTATTTGAAATAGGCACGGATAGCTTATAGGGCCCACCATATAAATAGTTTCTTATTTGAAATAAGCACGGATAGCTTGTAGGGCCCACCATATTAATAGCTTCTTACTTGAAAGTGTGTGTGAATAGCTTCGAGGTCCTACCATACAAATAGCTTTCATTTGAAAATGGGTATGAATAGCTTTTAAGGCCCACCATACAAATAGCTTTGAGTAGACATCTTCTTAAGCCCACAGTGTAAATAGTTTCTTATTTGAAAATATGTTTGCATAGCTTATGGTCCCACCATGTAAATAGCTTTAATTTGAAAATGGGTGTGGATAGCTTCTACGGTCCACGGTAGAGTTGTCATCGTGTAAAACAACCTCTTGCAAAAATGCAAGGTAAGGCTGTATACTATAGACCCTTTGTAATTTGCCCCTTCCCCGAACCCTGCGTATGGCTGGGCTGCCCTTTTTAATATTTGAAAATGAATGTGAATAATTACTGGGTCCTACCATGTAAATAGATTCTATTTGAAATAGTTATAGATAGCTTTTGGAGCCCACCATGTAAATAGCTTGTTACTTGAAACGAGTGAAAATATCAAATATCACTTATCTAAAAATGGGTCCCCCCGGGGCACGAAGCTCCCACCTATGTGGGGTACAAGGAAGAGGCAAACCACGAGGGTCTATAGTAAGCAGCCTTACCTTGCATTTTTGCAAGAAGCTATTTCCACGCCTTGAACCTGTGACCTCAAGGTCACACGAGGACAACTTTAACCGTTGCGCCAATGCTCCCCTTCTTATCTAAAAATGCGTGTGAATATTCATTTCTAATGCCCAATCCTATTTCCTCAAACTCTTGAAACAAGTCACATTTGTATTTCTTCCAAGATAAAAGAGACTTCAATGTACACTAGGAATAGATCACTCCTCAAACTTCAATTTACACTAGAAATAGACATCTTAAACTTCGCTCAAATCAGCCTGGATTGAGATTTCATCTGCTAAAAATGAGCTAGGCTGAGTTTTGTAAAACTCTTGCTAGCTTAGGATGGACTAACAATGAGCTTTCAAGAGCTAGTATGATAATCTATCTAACTTTGCCTAGCTCATGATGGACAAACAATGAGCTAGCAAGATTTCATAAAAATCAGCCTAGGTTAGGATGGACTAGTAGTGATCTAGCCCGATAATGCCAAAATCGGTCAAACTTGTCCTAGATCGAGTGAAATCGAGATTGACTAACTCCATGTTTGTTTATGTACTATTTTTCAAATAATATTTTCAGTGTTTTACATGAATACGATAAGGCACCACAAATGAAAAAATAATGTATAATGAATACTACAAGAAAAGAATCAGAATAGGAATTAAGAGAATATACTTATCGGGCACATAATCATGCCCTTAATCTTGAGATTTGTCTTGAATTTGGTCATTTCTTTAGCTTGCATCAAAGGAGACTATAAGTTACATGTGACATGATGCTTTTCTTGTCTGTTTCTTTTAGATAAGGAACTTGCGGGACATTCTACCCGCAGTAGCTGGGGACAGGTTTCTCAGTATCCTACCATCTTGGCATGCATACGAACGTGCTTGTGAGTATTTCGCATTTACTTGTGGGATTGAGCAAGTATACTCTACAGTGAAACACTTGAAGGTACTGTTCCCCAACCATCATCATGTTGTATATTAAAATTGCATAATTTAGTAATATTATGGACCTTTTTGTTTGTGTGCATAGCCAATGGAGAAATTGTGGCAGAGGTGATCTTGTTATAAGCATGATTTCAGTGCTTGAACAATAATTTTAGTTATTTTATTCCTTTTTTCTTTTTCTTTTACTTCCACTTGATGCACTTGCATGTTCTAATTTGTCAAGTACTGGTATTTTGGCTACTGTTCCACATGGATGCCTCTCTTATTTTCTAATTTCTATTGATAGGAAGATTTGAGGCATTACCAACCACATTTCCTTCTTTCTGTTCCTCTGGTGTATGAGACACTTTACAGGTACACTCTTTTCAGGAACAGGACTAATTTCAACAAGTTTTTTTTTTAAAGAAGCTGATAAATCTAGTCACTTCCATCCCGGTTGAAAATTTTATGCCAAGTGGCAAGGGCATATATACATCCCTAACACAAATAAACAAGTGGATACTAAGCACAGAAGTAAAACAACTTCTTGTAGCTTGTAATGAATAATCTTCTAGCACTGTAGAGTTCCACCTTAATACATCCTTCTGATGCTTCTTCTATCCTCCTTTGCAGTGGAATCCAGAAACAAATTTCCACAAGTCCAACTGCTAGAAAGTTTCTTACACTTGCTTTGATCAAGATCAGTTTGTTATACATGGATATGAAGAGGATTTATGAGGTTTGAAATGCTTCTTGTCTATTTTTCTCTAGAATGTGTTTCAGAGTGTCTTACATTATCCTGTAGATGCATAGTAGGTCCTCACTTTCCTGTAGGTGATCTGATTGACCAGATATAGCTCTGGATTTTATGGCTTAATTCTGCAAGTTTTATGGCATAAAGCATGACTGTTACCTGGGTTTCTTACTTCATTTCTGGCATTCCATGAACCAGTATCAGATTTTTCTATGCATTCAGTCTCAAATTGTTGTATGAACCAATTTGTGAACTATTTTTCCAGGGAAAGGCCCTGACAAGAGTACAAAAGCAACAATGGCCATTGGCTTTTTTGTTTGAGTGGTTATGGGCAAGAGTTATATCAGCATTTTTATGGCCATTGCATATGTTGGGAAGGAAGTTTGTCTACAGTAAAATTCATTCATCAATTGGAATATCAAAGGTTTTATTTTCTATTTTCTATTTCTTACTTTCAGTGCAACAGGTCTTTCTTGATTGACAAGATATACTGCATGTTATATTAATGGGAATAAATGTAGATTTTGTATGAAAAAATTGCAGGCAGGCATAAGTGGCGGAGGAAGTTTGCCTCTGCAAATTGATAGGTTCTATGAGGTTAGATGTTACATTCTTATCACTTGGGGGTTGAGCAGCTTCTGCTTTTATTTTAACACAAATCTGTCATCTCATACATGCAGGCAATTGGTGTGAAGGTGCAGAATGGGTATGGTATGACAGAGTCATCTCCTGTTGTAGCTGCTCGACGACCTTCAAATGATGTAAGAAATAAAGTTTGCAGTATCAAACTACTAATTAAGTATATGACAAACCACACATGTCATATTAAGTTTATAACACTTGAACTTCTTTCCATGACATTTTTCCCATCATCATCATCAAGACCTTATCCCAATTAGGGGTCGGCCACATGACTCTTATTCCTCCATTCCACTCTATTAAATACCATGTCTTCATTTAGTCCCAAAGTTTTTAAATCTTTCCTCACCACTTCTATCCACGTTCTTTTGGGCCTTCCCCTTGCCCTTTTAAAGCTTTCTACTTGTATTGCCTCACTTCTTCTAACCAGTGCCGTTGTTGGTCTCCTTTGAACATGTCCAAACCATCTAAGTCTAGTCTCCCTCCTTTGAACATTTTTCCCATAAAAGGTATAAAAAAAAAATTCCAATGTTTTGCTAGAGGATACATTTAAAATACACAGACATGTATGCAAACATGCAATTTGGTCCTTCTTCTGATAAGTACGCCTATTTCCTTAAGATGGTTTCAGTTTGCTTGAGATATTTAGTTTTCTCACTGGTGTCCATACTTAAACAATAGATGGATTCAACATCATGAATAATATTTTTCTGCAAAATGCCCTCAAAGGTTCTTGGGTCAGTTGGGCACCCACTTCAACAGACTGAAATCAAAGTCGTGGATTCAGAAACTGGCCACAATCTCCCTGATGGTTCAAAGGGCATTGTCAAAGTTAAAGGGCCACAAGTGATGAAAGGTTACTACAAGGTATATGTGCTTGACACTGATAGTTTACATGTCGCCATTGTTACTTGTCTTTTTTTTGCCTCAAATTGGGTCCTAACCACTTCATGCTACGATTCAAACTTTTTCTATCTTCTGGAAGTGTTTTTACTGTTTTTTATAAATTTCTGTACTATGTTCCAGTATGATACATACTTTATGTTATAAAACATAGGAAGAAGCTTCATCTATATTAGCAGCATGTATTGCCTTCCTTACAATATATCCAGTTCTGTATGTTTCAATGCAAATGGAAAACTAGTTATGACATGTTTTGATGTAAATTATGTAACACTTTACTGATGAAATCATGTTTGCAACGAAAGCATTGATTGAGTTGAAGTCTCTATTCTTCAAACTTTCTGCTAGGACTTGGTGTTTCCAAAACTTGGCCTCCTCTAAATCCAATATGACATTCTTGGATGCTTAGCCTTTGACATGTTGGTATTCATTTAGCTTCGTGTGATCTCATTTGTTGCTCTCAATAGAACCCATCCGCCACAAATGCAGTCTTGGACGAGGAAGGCTGGCTAAATACTGGTGATATAGGTTGGATTGCTCCTAGGAGTTCAACAGGAAGAAGTCGTCTTTGTGGAGGAGTGCTTGTTCTTGAAGGACGTGCTAAGGATACAATAGTTCTAAGAACAGGTATACTTATAAACACATTCCAGTAGAAGGAAATTTCCATCTGATCAATTGCAAAGTAATGTCTTCATGATGGAAGCTGTTCTGTCTTCAAGCTCCTTTATCATTTCTCTAACATATATGGTCCTGTGTACTAAAATGTTTTAGTCTGCAACAACTACAAGCAAAGGAAAACTGGTGGATGGAACAAAATATAGTAGCTGACATGAGCTCATTGGTTTTCCAATCAAAATGAACTACAAGTACTTCCCGTCTGGCATGGCAACAAAGATAATACATAAATCTCTCCTCTATTCCAACTTATCTTTCAAATTATTATCTAAAAGGGAACATGTCCATGGGAAAGAGTTTCAGAATCAGTTGCCACTTGAATAGTTAATTCTATCAATAGATGCTGTACAAGGAAGACCCTGTGGCTTTAGAACAAATGAAGCTTACTCCTAGTTATGAGGTGCAAGATATACTCATCATAGTTTAAGGACTAAACCTCAGTTTGGAACATTGTCGACTTGCATTAGACTAGAGTTTCCTGGAAGGTTAGAAACACCAAGATCCACAGAAACCTGACAGTTTCATGAGTTTAAAGTTAAATTTCTCTTCAACATTCTTTTGTACTTCTATCCCCTTGTTTACAAAATGCCTCAAACCACTATGCCAAGAAAGTCAAAATCCAAATCACCTCAGGCTACACTATGATATAGCGATTAGACCATGCCATCAAATTAAACTCGTCAAGATCTACATGCTCCTTGAAGGCCATAAGCCACATGGCTCTGAACAGCAGACATTGGAAACAAATGATTGCTGGCCACTTTTGTAGTTCAATTTATCTGAACTTTACAGACTCATATCCTTGAATTTGAAATATTAATCATGTTACGTCAATGTCAGTTGTGCTGATTGAATGGTAGTCATGATGTTCATTCTCAATTTATGTTTCGCTGGTTTCTTATAATACATAAAATTGAGTTCGGCCCAATTCAATTTGCAATATCATCGATGAAAGCAACATCCTGAAGTGAGTGATTTCTCAAAGTTTCTTCTGATATTATCATGACTGGGAGATTGTGTTTTCTCTCCCTCATTCAAGGGTGAACTCTAAAATCCAGGGCCGGAAAATAGAGTAAGGAGGATGTCTGCTAACAGCAAACCACCTACTGTTTTCCAACTGAACCCAGAGTTTGTCCAACCATGGTTTATATAGAAACCAGAAAAAGAAATCAAAGTAGAAAGAAGAAGAAGCAGAAATTCCAAATATCCAATATCAGTCCCTGATTTCTCTAGAAATCAACTACATTTTATCTAGACTTCTCAAATCATAAGACTTGTGCAACAGGAAACTTTGTAAAAGACTTCAAATTGCAATAAGAAACTGAAAACAACTTCCAAAGGACCTCAATCTAAAATAGGAAACTTGTAAAGTAATAAACAAAAATTCTAAAAGAGCAATGTAAAGTAGAAAACCCAAAAATAGAATATAATGCTTGGACTCCTCATGTAACAAAACTCTAAAACAGCTATAAAATCACCACATCACTGTTAGTGAACAATTGTGTGGTACTATTCATGTGAATAGTAGCCATGAACAGTGAAATATGGTTGCACTACATCACTACCAAATTGAACTTCAGTAGTATTGTTGATAACCTTAGCTCTGTGACAGTTCCAAGTCAACTAGTCAACTATCTGGCTAATGCAGGCTTTTCCACTTTGTTTGGCTGGATTATGTTGTTGGGTGGTATGCAAAACTGCAAACGAGCAGGAAGATCCATCTTGAGGGTTATTTATCCTACGATGCCACCTCGTGATCAAGTCCAGTATACAGGCTTTAATTTTGTTGAAGCAGCTCCTTGGTCCTCTCATGTAAAGCCTTTGCCTTCACGTGTTTAGGGAGAATTCAGGAATTCTCCTTGTTATTGAGGTGGGAATGAAACTACGGAAGCACTTTCCCCTTTCCTTGGGAGTCTCTATGAAAATCTTCTTCAATAAGCTTATGATTTTCCTCTTCAGCCATGGTATTTTCCCATTAGACCACCTCTAAAGGTAACAAAAAGTGATATAAACACAATCACAATCAAGATATGCCAAATTAAGAATCAAATTTGATTTAAAGTTCTTTCTAATGTAGAGGTGCAACTGAAAGTCAACACTCTCACAGCTGTATCAATCTTTCAGGAAAAAAAAGAGACCAGATTTACTCTCTTTCTTACTACAGGCATGAAATCTCATGCTAGAAATCAAAAGAAAGTGGTCTTATATTGTAGGCTGGGATAAAGAAGAAGAGAAAGTTTTTTTTATTCTTGTTAAGGCTAGTCCATGTAACTCTTTGCAGAAACAGTTAAAAATCAAACCAATATTAATTTAATATAATATTTGTTACTGTTTTGTTTTTCAAAAAGTTTTTACTATTACCCTTTTTTTGTTGTGGGAAAAGTACTGTCACCTTTATAAGACGAAAGGCCAAAGCTTGTCATTTTGCCTTTCTGTGGTCTGTCCAATGAATATGTTCTCACCAATATCCTGTCCAGAGAATGCTAAAGCTGAAGTTTAATTCACACTGAGTATGCTTCTTACCTGAGGTGGAGGTCAGAAGAGAAATCTGGTGCAATTTCACTGCTTACTCAGTGGTGATGTTTTGTTGGCAACTTGTAATTTCTTTGGTTGTCAATGGTAAGCCTGACTGGATATTAGCCATCTAGTTTCCACAGATGTTAAGAAATAGAGTTCGGACCATTAATCTTACCACTTACATATAATTAGAAAGATTTGGTCTTCCTTTATGTTGTCAAGGAAGAACCTGACTGGAATGGGCATCTATGGCAGTTATATTTCACACATTATTAGTGATAAACGAGAGTGATGTGTTTTAATTTATGCAATCATATAATTAGAAAGATCTGGTCTTCCTTTATGTTGTCAAGGATTTTTTCCACGGAGTTTTGAACTTCTATAAAACTTCTAGGTGAAAATGTTGAACCATCAGAACTAGAGGCGGCTGCCATGAGGAGTAATCTTATTCAACAAATTGTTGTAGTTGGCCAGGTAAAGCTCAGACAACTTTGTTCCAGAATAATTGCTCAAGTAGGCCATTCTAATTATTACAGCAACTTAGTGATTATAACTATAAAATAGTTCTTCTTGAGATGAGTACTATATCTTGTGATTTTCTACAGGATCAAAGACGTCTTGGTGCTCTGGTTGTGCCAAACAAGGATGAGATATTACTAGCCGCAAAAAGATCAGTGAGTAAAGATACTCATGACATTGATCTTTCTGAGGAAAAAGTCATTAATCTGCTATACAGTGAAATAAGGAAATGGTAAGTTTATCTTGGTCTTATCTCATCTAGAATTATTTTGGCTTAAAGTAGAAAAATTCTTCAGCAGGATCATTTTATACAAGGATTCAGATTATCCACTGCACAGTTGTTTCTTTAGATTTTGACTTTGAGAATCTGAAATGTTGTTTTTGATAAATACCATTTTTACAGCTTAATCAGCTTGATGATAGCAGGCTGGTGGGTATGTGGAGACATTGTTTTGATCAAGTGATGCCCATATACGTCTGTGATTCATCCACAAACTGATTGGAGTAGTCTATAATAACCTCACATAAGATGTATGTAAATATCAGTGACTTCAAGCATGTGTCTCATAACACTTGAGAAACAGTAAAGCATATTCTCATAACATTTGAGAAACGGTAAAGAAAGACAACTTAGGTGCTTCATGTGATATTTTCAATATAGGTCACTGTCTCCAAAGGCCAATATAGATTGCTTGAGATTTATATGATGCATTTCTTATTCAACTACCAACAGACCTAAGGTACCAGATGGAGAAGTTTCACATAACTTGTAGTCAAGGAGGTCTATCCAGTAATAAGCATCAACTTGCTTGCATTAATTGCCGCTAAAGACAGCACCATCTGTGTCTTTCTGATTGTCCTTTAGGTCGTAAGAGCAATTTATCACATTATTGTTGGGAGCTTACAAGTAAATGAATGCTAATTCTAATGCAAGAAAAGAAATTTGAGAAATACAAGAGTTACAGGGAATAAAAGTTGTACTATCATGTTCAAAGAACATTTTCCTTTTAGGAGTAATAGGCAAATCATATTCATGGAATTTGCATGTGGTAATACTTGAATAAACAAAATAGGTTATGGAAAATTTTCTGATCTCCCAGGCTGTCCCTTTTCCCTTTCTTACATTATTTTTCTTGATCATAGATAACTTTATTGAGCAAAACAGTGTCCATCAATCACAACACTAAGATGGTCTCAAGTAGAGACAATGCAACTAAGACATGGTTATGTGTGTTTTTGTGTGGTTGGGGTGGGGGGGTGTAGAGCTTGATGACATGTTGGACATTGGAGGATGTTTTTGCCTTCTCAATGATCAATCTGAAGTAAGTATCACCGCATACCCATTCATCTCGGCAGGGAGTGAGAGATTGTCTTCAAAAGGAAGGATAGACTACACAGCTGGCCGGTAATGTCACTAGGGATGATGAGCAGACCAAATACTTTCATGAAACCTTGATGGAGTTAATTCATCCACAAGTTTTTCCTCTTATAATTCTATGGCTTGATGTCCGGCAAATGGAGGAGAAACATTTCTGAAGAAAACTACAAAATCAACATCAGAATGTGCACCCTCATGAGTACCTGCATCATCTTCTTGTGACTTATGGGTCTTAAGAAATTGAAGTAGATTCAAATAAAGTCAGGGGCAATCATCAACCACCCAATCTCCATAACTCTCCATAACATATAGGTACCTTTGATGCAGTCCATATTGGTAATCTAGCACCACACTGACACCAATCACTGACTGGATAAGGAGGGGTGTATTTGGATGGACCAAAGTAGCAATTAGATCATTCAAGGAGGTAATGAGAAAGATGCTTAGGTTTGTGTTGTGTTATCAGACCTTGAGAAGGTGTCTGAGGACAAATATGACCCTTCTCAAGTAGGGACTAGCAGAATCTAGTCAAGAGGGAACCCTATCTCCTATTTTGGTGGAAGCTAAATGTCACTAAAGATGATATTCCACATATAATAGAAGGCTCTACGCAGTCATAGAAAGATGTCCTATTGGCACTGTTATGTTATTGATGAGGAGTTCTAATGTCATTCTATAGTGAAGACCGAATGCATCTACATCCACAAAAGAAGGTTAGTCCCAAGGCATTGAGCATTCATCTAAATTAATGCTTATTTCGTTTTTGTTGCGAAGCAGGATAAAAGAGAACCAAATAATGGATGCAAGAATAATTGAAAAGCTAAGATACTGTTAGATATTAGAACCAGCTTATGATATCTACAGCTACTATATTTAGAGGATTTGTAATTTGGGATTATTGAGATAATATCGTATCTCCTTAAATCCATGACAGATCCACCATTAATTGCTTCAAATCACAGTTACAGATAACAGCTAATTCACTTACCTTGCATAATTTGATTTTATTCAATCTTATGCTGTATAGTTAACCCTTGTATTCCTCTATAAATTGGGAGATTGTAAACAATGCAATCAAGAATTCACCTTATTTCTGTTAGTTCAACTTGGTACCAAAGCCTCTATCCTGAGCCTGCCACCCTAACCCTAGAAATTATCCTTTACCCAGCGACAACACACAAATCCAGCACCCTAAACCCTAAAAAAATTCCCAGATGGCTGACACAATAATTCCTTCGGATGTAGTGTCCCACACTCTGACCATCAGCAATGATTCTACCAACCTTCCTATAGTGTTTGAAAAGGAAAGTTTGGTTATCTTGGTAGTTCAAAGAGAAAACCCGAAGGAGATGCTGCAACCATTGAGAAATAGAAAGAAAAAAATGTGTAGGTAATGTCTTGGCTAATTCAGACCATGCAACCAAACATTGGGAAGAACTATTGGTTCATGGAAGGTGCAAATGAGATTTGGGAAGCAGTAAAGGATTCCTACTGGAAGGTGTGAAATGATGGACAGATGTATGAGTTAGAAAACCAAATCCAAGACACCAAACAAGGTGACTCAGATGTGAATTCATATTACAGCACCTTAAGAGGACTCTGGTTGGAGTTAAACTACCACCAAAGCCTCGAATTAGGTGTTGTCCAAGTCCCTGCTAAGGTTACCCGAATGATGGAGAAAGGATGAACATACAAATTCTTGGCTGGCCTGAAACCCGAGTTTGATGTTGTTTGCTCCTTGACCATAGAAAAAAGGGCCCCTTTCCTACACTAAGTGAGGCCTTTTCCATGGTGAGGAGTGAAGAAAGCAAAAGAAAAGCCATGGCAGGAAGAGAAGCACCATAAATGGCCATGGCAGCCAAAAAAGAATGGAAGAAGAACACCAAAAGTAAAGGGAAAGATCCCAACGATGATCTATGGTGCACTCATTGTGATAAACCAAGACATGACATCTCAACTTGCTGGGTATTCCATGGCAAGAAAGGAAAAGGCAAAAAGGGAACCTCGGAACATGTAGCAGTCACAGAAACAGAGGAGGAGCTGGGATTTTTAGCCAAAAAGATGGAAGAACTCAGAAGGATTCTGAAGGAGGAGAAACCCTAGAGCAATGCTATTACAACTGGTAAATTCTTCTCTGCTTGAGCCTTAGTTTGAAGGTCTAAAACTTGGATCCTTGATCTTGAGGCATCTGAACACATGACTGGAGATGCTAGGTTCTTTTGCACCTATAACCTTTGTGAAAGATAGGGATATCTTATGGCAGCCACTCAACTGTGGCAAGAATGAGGTCGATATGCATCTTGGCTAAACTATCACTTAAATCTGTCTTGCATGTTCCAAACCTTTCAGTTAATTTGATTTCGGTCCATAAATTGGTTAGGGAATCTAATGAGTTAGTGTATTTCTCTTCTACTGAATGTTTCTTGTAGGATCCAATCTCAATGAAGAGGAGTGATCTTGCTAAGGAATCGGGAGGACTTTACCTACTAGACCTGAGACCCAGAGGAAATAAAACAAACGAATATCACAGTTATAAAGTAGATCCAGTTGATGCAGTTTGGCTGTGGCATAAGAGATTCGACCATCATTTCAAGTACTTTTTTGAATGTTTCCTAGTTTGTCTAGAAAAGTTAGGTACTCTAAGTTTACTTGTGACACTTGAGAAATAGCTAAACATCAACGTATGTCCTACTCTTCAAGTGATAATAAAACATCTATTCCTTTCTCTATTATACATTAAAATATTTTGGGACCATGTCCTGTGACAAGTAAATTTGGCCATAAATGGGTTGTGACATTCATTGATGAAAGCACAAGACACACTTGGGTATACATCTTAAAAGAAAAATATGATGTACCTCGAACATTTGTCACCCTTGTCAACATGATTGAAAAACTATTTTCCACAAAAATCCGAATGTTACAAAGTGATCAAGGGGCAGGGTACATTGGTTTTGACACTCAAAAAATTTTTTGAAGACAAAGGGATCACTCACCAAATGCCTTGTGCATATACTTCGCCCGAAAATGGTTTGGCTAAACGAAAAAATAGGCATCTTTTAGAAATCACTCGTATCCTACTGTTTATACATAATGTTCAGCACCATTTTTGGAGAAATGCGGTACTAACTATAGCTTATTTGATCAACAACCTCCCTAGCAGAATGTTACACTATAAACCACCAAATGACCTGCTAAAACAGAATTTTCCTTCGGTCAAATTCTCATATGATTTACCTGTCTGAGTTTTTTGTTGCGTTTTGTTTGTGCATAATCTAACTATACATAGGGACAAACTTGATCCTAGGCCCATTCAGTGTATGTTTCTCGGATATTCTGCTGTTCACAAGGATTATAAGTGTTATTCCCCTCAGACTAGAAATGTTTATATCAGTAGGGATGTCACCTTCCATGAGAACACCCCTTTCTTCCCTCATGTTGGTCATCAGGGGGAGACTTTGAGTGCCGACCATCTTTGGCAACCACAGCTAGACATTCAGCAACTGAGTATGCCACATACCAACCTTCAACTCACCGATCCACACTAGAACAGGCCAGAAATCCACAACCAACAGCTGTTGAGCTCTGAAATACACAACCAGATAGATAATCAGCAGCTGCCAGACCCTGAAATACACAACCAGACAACCCAAACATGAGAATCAGCACCCTGTCATGAGATAGAACATGATTCCACATCTAGAAAATCATCTCAGCAACTTGGATCACAACTTAAGCATGTGTATCACAGAAAAAAGTCAGCTACTGAAGCACCTACCAGAGACCTACAAGACCAGTCTACTTCAGCTGAGACATATTCTCCTAAAGGTAAATATTCCGAACTAGAGCTAAACATAGATTCTGAAGTTTCTATAGTCAATTCAGATTTAGATGTACCAATGGCTATAAGGAAAGGAGTCAAAACTTGCACAAGGCACCCAGTATCACAATTTGTCTCCTACCATAGGCTGGCTCCAAATTTTAGAGCCCTCACCTCTAAACTCACTAAGATTGCCATCCCAAAGGACATTCATGAGTCCCTTTAACAAACAAAATAGAGGCTAGCTGTCCAAGAACAGCAAAGTGCATTGGAGAAAAATCAGACTTGGAAATTGGTAGATCTTCCAAAAGGAAAAAAGGTGGTGGGATGCAAGTGGGTTTTCACTATATAATACAAGGCTGATGGGGCCATAGAAAGGTTTAAGGCAAGATTAGTGGCAAAAGGATATACGCAGACTCAGGCTATTGACAATTTTGAGATGTTTGCACCTATAGCAAAAATTTATACATCCGAATCTATGTAGTCACAGGTGCAACTAGTCGCTAGGTACAAAAAGGCACAGCCTTGCAACTCGACTAAGGCCAGGCACAGCGGGTTTAAGGCGCAGTGCACCTAGGCGCGCAACTTTCTACGCCTTGCACCTTGCACTTTTTGCGCCCCTGACTCCAGGCATTGCCCCCTTGGACCCCCACCGGGGCTGCCGCCACGAACCCCGCTTCTCGGGGGTGCTGCCCCCAAAACTCCATTTGTTTTTGTAACAAATGTATAAATGAGACCATTATAATGCTTAAAACAACTGATCCATAACATTGTTTTCATATTTTGCATATTTCTTTTCATTTTTCTTAAGTTTTGTTTCCATAACCTTCTTACTTTAGTACTCTTGTTTATTTTATTTTTTTGTTCTATTTGTTTGCAGAGTTCCTCTTATGATTGTTTGATTTGTTTTCATTCCACTCTAATAGATTCCTATGCATTGCTGTATGTTTCTAAACTTAATTATGTTTGATTGTTTGGTTTAACTTTAGGTTGTTGTTGTTGTTCACATGTTGATTTATTACTTAAGATTTCCATTTCACTCATTTGACAAGTATTTATTCATATCTTTATATTTCTATGCTTTTTTATTTTTTTTTGTAATTTTTTAGATTTATTCTATTTTTTCTTTTTTTAAATATTAAAAATCCTTAATTTTGCGCCTTGATACCTAGTCTCGCACGCGCCTAGTCCCTCTGGGCTCAAGGCACAAGGCACACCCCTTGCGCCTGGGTGTGCCTTGCGCTTGCGACTACATAGATCCAAATATTATTGTCAATTGTAGTGAACCGGGATTGGCAGCTTCATCAATTCGATGTAAAGAATGCATTCCTACATGGAAAACATGGAGTCCATGAGTTATATATTGAAAACATTGTGGAGTCCATGAATTAGATATTGAAAACATTGTGGGGTCCAAGAGTTATATATTGAAAACATTGTGGAAGATGACGTAAAACTTTAAAGTTTCCAGTTCTTACCCACCCACAAATAGATGATCAAAACCAATGGTAGTTGTGAACTAGGAAAGCTTTGTTGTCACATAGTAGGCAAACACATTCTCTTGGGACCTTTTACTCTTGACAGCGGAATAGGCATATCAAATTGAGACAGCAAAAAACTGTCCTGTTAAAGCTCCTAACATCCATCTCACCATTGCATGAACAATTTGAAAATGGATTTCATGACCAAATAATATCAATGCTCACATGGCAGCCTCGAGTTTTTGATGAGATGGAAATAAGACCTCTCCTAGATGTTACATGGATTATCAGAAGAAATATTCAAACTTCACGAGAAGTATCAATTTCTTGAGATGCAAAAGGATGAGATCTATAAGCGGAGAAAGTTGATAAAAGTTGTGGATCAGCTCATGGTCCAAAGCTCATTGGATCCAGTTCAAACAGGCCAGCCCAAGTCATGTTGGGCTCTAATCACTTATTAGAGAAGGTTAAAGCCAAACCCAAGGCCCGAGTATGCTTAATTATGTGAGCATAAACTAGAAGAAGTTAGTTTCTTTCAGATCTTCCATAGCTTTTATTTTGTGACGCTTTATGTAGCTACAAGTTCTTTGCAGCAAGAATCTGGGTGCATTATATTTTTTTTCTTTCAAATTCATTGGAGTTGTTATATTTTGGAGTCTTTAGTTGTTGGGACTATCATGGCAAGCAATTGAGTTAGTTGACTAAGGTTTAGAACTTGCTATAAGAAACAGCCTGTAAATAAGAGTGACAGTCATGTGAAATGATTGTGCATGGATTGTGCAATTGTAAGATCTCCATAAAGAGGTGTTACCACTTCTTCAAAAATCAACTGGTAAGGGGCATTTGCACTTGACCCCAAGAGGAGGAGAGAGGGGGAGAGAGAGAGAGAGAGAGAGAGAGAGTTAGGATTTAGGAATAGGAAAAAGAATGTGGGAGATAAAGAGAGGAAAAGTAGTTGTGTAAATTAGAAGCCGGTTAGACGACTTTGCAGAGAATTTCCTCTATTTAGTGTTAACAGGTACTAGTGGGGGTAAAACCTTGGTTATGTGACTGTTGTCCTATAAGCTTTCAGCTTGGAGATGACTTTTTGGTTAGTCTTGCTTAGAGTGACAATATCAGGAATTTCATCCCATCAAAATTCTTGAGCCACCTCCCATAAGTGACATTAAACACAAGATTGCACCTGCAATAGACTCACTTTAAGAGCCAATGCCTCTTCTCACTAGTCCTTGACTAGAATCAGAACCAAATAGGTAAGATGTGTCAGTGGTTTGCTGTTTCAACTGATGCATTTACACATCTGACGTCCAAGTTCCTCAGGTTAGAACCATCAACAATCAAATCAAATATGCTACTAGCAGGAGAAGACCATCTCAACATTGGGTTTCTAAGATAATCACAGTATAGGTGAAGGTGTCCCCCTCACACTTATTCAACTCCTCACACGAGAACCATTAAAGTGCACCCCTGAGTGATAATAAAATGAAAACCAGATAATGTAGGGATATTATTTACTTCTTGGGCACCAAACACTGCTTCCATGTGCTCTTTCCAAATTCCACAAACTAGCCTACACGCTAAGAGTCTCGAGTGATCTACCTCTAGTTCACCTCAACAATAAAGCTGACACATCAACCAATCAGCTGAAGACAACATCCTCACCTCACCTCATACAGGAATAGGACAAGGACAAGTGCTGATATTTCCAATGTCCTCAGAAGACCAAGCAAAATTTTGAGCTGCCACTGATCCCTAATGGACATGGTCATAATAGAACATATTGATACAAGGCCATGCACAATACCTCACTGGTCTGAGGTTTGCATACTGCAGAAGGATCGAACGATGAAGGTGCCAAGGGAACACCAGTGCAAATGCAAATCTCTTATCTGAAACTTCTCAAGAAAAGGGCATTCAACTATCCATACATCTCATTCACTGTACTATGGGACTCTCTCTTCATTTACCGTTATGATTCAACTACGAATGAATAAGCAATTTCCATTATCTTGGCTCCTGACTCAAATCATTTACCTCGTGAACCATGGCCAACACCACAAATTTTCTATGGCGGATGATCTTGGCCACCCAAGTTGTTAAGATTTAGCTAATCTGTTACTAAAATTTCTATTCAACCATTGTTACTAAATATAGTGATTAGCACACTTAACTGACCAACAAACCCATTGCTACAAGAATTGAAATCCTCCATACTAGATCCTCAGAAGAGTCATGAATAATCAAGGAAAAACCTCCTTAAGAGGGATCCTCCAATCCAATTATCATGTCAGAACTTGTGCCTGTCCGCAGAAAAAATTCACATGCCACTCTTGAGGTATCCCTTCAATATGTTCCCTTCACAATTGAGCTCAAGATTTATTTAGTGATTTCTGGCTGATTGCTGCTTCGTGTGTGTCATTCTTCCTTATCAAGTCTTTATTCCAAAACCCACCCTCAGAATTGAAGCCATGTCTCCCACCTGTCAACACCCCCAAGCCACTCCTTAAATATTTCCAATGTAAGGGCATCTTCTCTGTAGCTTGCCATCTTTCACACTGAATCTAGAACCCAGATTTCCAATATAATTAGTTTATTTTCTCTCAACTTCCTCCTATCAATTGCACCATACTCTTTTTCTGCAAACCACGCCCTAAGGTGACAGCTGGTATTATCTGCAACCGACCATGTTTTCATAAAGAATTGTTTTCAACACTCTAATCTGATAGTCATGCTCTTTGAGCAATGAAACAATCAGATCGTTAATTAAGCCTTTATCAAACTGATCCTGTCGCCTAGAGGAGGAGATCTTTCCTTCTGGATGCCAGGACTGCTGAAATTTCCCCACAATCAAATCATTAAAGACTTTGAACAGTGGGTCAGCAAATTAACGTAACTAACAAAATAAGAGCTAGGTAATTTTTCAACCATACAGAACTCCTTGACAATTCTCTTGACTCATTGATCTTCATCCTGACCAGACCATCAATTTGATTGGGTTGATTCTTTGACCAGATATCTCCTCATGGCAATGCATTGCAGCTGAAGCTTGAAATCCTCATGCTCTGATGCCCCACAATAGAAGAACATGGAATCTACACTGTAGATGAGAAGTATGAAATCAAATAAATCCACCTTGAAGCTATGTACAATACTTCCACTTAGCAGTATACACATCAGTGGGCTTACATCTTTCAACATAATAGTGATTAAGAAGAAGACAGGTCGTCTTCCTACCTAAGCAATTTGTTAGTCTATATCAATGGGCCCCAGCAGCCCAACAAACAAAAAAAATCCTTTTGTTACTCTGAAGAAGACCCTTAGTGTCTTTGACCATGTTGGGAAAACAATTCCACAAACTCTCCCCACCTCTTTGCCAAGCCCATCATGGCCAACAATCTTCCAAAAACAGCCTCTCTACTCCATTACAAGCATAGTAGTTCAATCTTACATGGAATATTATATTACTTTTGTGGTTATATGATTAACTTGTTTGTAGCAAGTGCATTAGGAAAGCTTTATGGTTTGGCAATCTACTGACCTATCATGTAACTTAACCAGGTTTTGAGGATTTCAACAGTCATTTTGTAAAAGTTACCAAGCAGAATAATCATCCAATAAATCTCTCTAACCCTTTGCCCCAGTTTTCATTGGCATAAGACAGAATCATCCAAACCCTTATCCATATAGCAAATAAACTCAATGAAGGTCTACAAGAAAGTAATACAAAATCCTCCAGACCAGACATCCCAACAAATCCCCACCCAAATACACCCCCACTCCTCATGGTCACCACTCTCTTCCCCATCGCCACCATATCAAATAAGCTTCAACCTCACTGCTGCTCTCCGTCTCCATCAAGTCGAAATTTAACTATCAAGAAAGGGCGAAAGCCCTTGTAACTGAATAAAGAAAAGATGTTAAGAATAATTATCATTTGTTTGCAAAGGCCATGAGCTTCACGCCTAACCCTCGGGTCATTAAACTTTGTATATCCAAAATTCATGTCCTCTCTTTCAGCTGCTGCTTCTCTTTAGCTCATCCTCAGATAGAGGCCTTATTGAAGCTAGCATGCTCTTCCATGATTTCACCATATTTTTGTTTTGTTAGCTATCTTCCTGGTATTATCGCACTCTCGCAACCTCTTCTTAAATTGAAGTAGCTTGAGGACTAGAAGCACTTTCCAGCTCTTCCAACAAAGGACAGCTAGATCTACCAGTACAAAAGTCAAGTATTTTACCCAGCCTAGCTCAAAATAAAATGAAGTCAGCCCCAGAGCCACCATAGCTGTATTCAGGACAATTTTATGGGGTGAAGATAGCATAGGAAATCTGATCTTCAACACTGCACTTGTGACATAACTGGAAATCATTACAGTGTATTTTCCTCAAGGAAGGCAACAACGCTGCCCATAAGCTTGCAAACCTTACGGCAGACTTCCAATGATCCTTTTTTGGCTAGGGAACACCCCCAACTTTACATATGAAACTCTATGGGGTGCTATAAGAAGCACGATGCAGTTCCACACACTTGTATGTCTATTTTATACATATGTTTGCTTTTTGCTCAATACAAATATGTTATCCAGAAAATGAACAAGAATACTTTTCACATGAGACTCTATGGAGTGATGTAAGAGGTAAGATGGGGTACCATATGCGTCAATCGAGGCACTGATATGCCCTAGTTTGTACATGGGTTTGCTTTTTCTTTATATAAATATGTTATATATTACCCAAAAAATGAACAAGGATAAACTCTTTCTACTGCTAAGGGAAAGACCAAGCATAATGTACAGATAACTGCCAAGTCTACATACAAAGTGACCAAGAGATTAGACACATAAAGCAGAATGAAATGAATGGTCAACATAAAAAGATTTCTGGGGCAAGCAAGTCAGTTCTAACGTGTTAGAAGTACAAAATCAGATCTTTATATACAAGAAAGGATGGTACAATCCCTTGATCATTCACTCAACATATATTCATACTGGTATCACTTAAACAAAACAATGAGATCAAAAGAACGTCAAACTCTTAAGTTTGATATAGCGTATGGGATACTAGTTGGAAGAGTAGGAACTAAGTTAAAGCGGTATAGTGGAGGAAGATTAGAATGGTAAAATTATATAATTCAGTAAGTTGGTGAATGACTAGACTTGTTTATCATATATTTAGTAACCTCTGAACCTATTATTCAAGAGGATGGATCTTATTAACTGAGTCACTGGGTTAACAATCCCTTCAAAATTTTCACCCTCTTTGTAGTATTACTATGCTCTTCCATTTGAAATTTGAACCAGTTTTCACTTCAGACTGACTAAAAGAAAGTGCATCAGTGGAGGAAGAAACATAAAAGCTACCAGTAGGGATATTGGACGGTTGTCTCTAGATATGGAGACATGTTTCCTTGTCTATAATTTTTCATAATGAGTGCAGTTCTTCCTATCTAGGCTCACTTATATGAACTCTCTAAACAAATGCTCTAACTTGCTCTGCTTCCCCGCAGGATGCTTCATTTGAAACTTTATCACTTCCCTGCTATTCAGCTCCCTCACCAACCATCAATGAACATTTTTTTCTGAAGCCAGAGGGTAGGACCAAACCACATGTAGGAGAAATAATAGGTTAAGTAAACAGAAAATTGCCATCCCTTGGACATGTTTACTCATTGGTTAGAGTTTTTCATTTTTTTAATGGTGGACTTACTTATTAGTTAGAGTTTGGAGGAACAATCAGGTTATGTTATTCTATTGATTCAATTGCATGCATTTGCAGACAAAATGAATCGAGAACATGTGAAAGACAAGCTAACTAATGATTTCATGCCTTTTACACACTACATGCATCTTCTAACAATTTGCTCAAACTAACAAGGTAAATTGACAAGTGTCAGTTGGTCAGTTAAAGTGCATGAAATCTAATTATCATTGACTTCCTGAACATCCTTGGCACTTTCAACTGAGAGATGGCACATGTAGCCATCAATATAATGGCGAAACCATCTGTGGTCTAAAAGGCTTTAAGATATTACAGGGAAGCATGAAAGTTCCATTTTGGAGTACCTTGTAGGTAAAGTAGCATCACTCTTCAATCCATCATGAATACTTCATTACACAATTTTGATCACACTGGCTATTTGTATCTTGTCTTGACTGGAGATCAATCTTGAACTTTCTGAGTCAAAAGTTTGACGTGTTTTGCCCTCTTTTCCATGAGGGTAATGCATATATAAGACCCCATTATTCAAACTGAGAAAATAAACGCAAACAAATCCAATGGGTATGAAATCAAATGATTTTTATCACATCAAGCATGATCGTCCTGTAAAAAAAATGAAATTCCAATGGCAAAAAGAAAGGAGACTTTGGTATTGTTGTTCGACAATGTAATTTCTTGCAACCCTTTTATACAAAATGAGATAGCTGTGAGATTGACAGATAGAGGAAACATGACTTGCAACCTTGCCTTCATGCAGGACTTCTGAGTGTTCTTTTCAGATTGGGCCGATCGTGATTGTGGATGAACCGTTCACGGTAAGTTTCTTCGTTACTTCTGTTTCATTGTAGTCATCGTCGAGGTAGAAATTGCTTGGACTTGTTATTTTCCTTCATCTGTCGGACTGCAGATTGAAAATGGCTTCATGACTCCAACAATGAAAGTGCGGAGGGACCAAGTCGCAGCAAAATACAAAGGCCAGATTGCTGAACTCTTCGAGTAGATATTCCCTGAGAAGCCACAGTCACCGTTCCCATTTCAAGTGAGGAAGTCGGTTGTGTAATAAAGTAGAACAAATGTGTTTATTGAAAGGGCTTATGCAACGGTAAGAGTAAAAAAGTTACTCTCGCGTGACTTTTGACGTTATGGGTTCCAAGGTAAGGCTGTCTATACAAGTCCTTGTAGTCTGCCATTTCTGCCGACCCCTTCGGACAATAAAGAACCACATAGCATGTGAAAATTTGTGACGGCTCTTCTGTCCATGCAAATGGGCTTCATGTACAGTTACATATTTTCTATATGCTGGTCCATATTGCATTCTTACAAAGGTAATGGCCCCCATAGCAGGTGAATATTGGTTGTAGGCCTACTGTGCAAGAAAATGAGCTTGATATATTGCTATAGGTTTTTTATATGCGGGCGCACATTGCATTAAGGCCACTAACATACCTCCAAAGGAGATAAATGAGTTTTTCTAGCGTGTTTGTGTGTGTCCTATTGTATTGGATTCGTAAAAAGACGCCTAGAAGGTCAAGTGCACCACTATAAAGACGGAGTAACCAATTTAGGCCCATCTCACCTCTATGGGTCCATCCAAGTGTAGAGACTTGAAAGAAAAGTGCTCTACTAGACCCTAAGACTTGTTGCCCAATGTAGGAGTCCTTATATAAGGGGAAATTTTGATACCTCTCCTCTCATTTCATGGGTTAGAGAATTGAAAGAAAAGTGTTATGCTAGACCTCTCCTCTCACTCCATGAGTTTGAGACATGGGATATAAGTGCTTTATTAGGGTTTTCTTGGCTCATTGTTACTTTTGCTAAGGATTTTGGAGATCAAGATACATTGCATACTGCGCAAAACCTCTATACTGCTAACAAACAAACAAGGAAAGGATCTCCTTGTCTAAGGACACTGGGTAGCTTAAACCATTTAGAATATATAAACTAAAACTAGATAAGAAATAGCTAAGATGCAATGCTAATAAGTTTTATGATGATTTAAGGAAATATAAACTTCAAAGAGCTTCAAAGATAAAACTTTATTGAATAAACTCGTATGCTTTAATCATATCAAATTTCATAAATGTGTTTTCATGTTTAACTGTGGGCTTATAAAAAGAATGTAAAACTTTTTGAGTAATAAGAATATTCTCTTGGATTATTCTATCATGAGAAGGGGAGCCTTGGTGCAACCGTAAAAGTTGTCATCGTGTGACCTTGAGGTTACGGGTTCAAGGCGTGGAAACTGCCTCTTCAAAATGCAAGATAAGGTTGTGTACTTTAGGCCTTTGTGGTCCGCCCCTTCCCAGACCCTGCATAGGCGGGAGCTTCGTGCACTAGTGCTGCCCTTTATTATTCTACCATGCACAAAAGCATTTTGGACTTCGTCAATTGTTGTAGAAGTGTTTTTCTAAATCTATTTGCAAAATCTATAAAAGAACTTTTGTAAGTAATATTAAACAAGCTATTGGATGATGTCCTCACATCTAATAATACTATGATTTATTCTTGTATAATTCAAAAGTATCACATATTCTGAATTCAACTCAAATTTCATGAATAATTTGTCAAAATAGCAAGTATTCTATGCAAATCAAGTCATAAATGAACATTAGAAACTACTAAAACATCAATATAATATATAATCTAGCTACAAAAGCTCCAAAATAGTAGAATTTTTTAGAAGTCCTTATACTGGGACTAAAATTTTATTTTTGAATAATTCAAAATCATTCATCTTCTAAATTCAATTCAAATTATACAAAAAATCTATCGAAATATCAAATATTGTTTGTAAATCTAATTACAAATTCGAATTTATAACTTAAATTCACATTCTTATAGTGATTTTTCTCTTTTTCTAAATCTTTTGTTATTATGTATCGTTGTCACAAATAAAATCAGTGAGGCAAATATTTATAAAAAATTAGAAAAATGGGAAAAAGCACGTTTCAAATTTAGCTTAAGCTTTTAATTTGAACTTTTAAGTGGACTCATAAATATTATTTGAGAACTTGACAATTTATTTTGTAAGTTTTTAGTTTTATTAGGTAAATTTATGTTGGTTTCTTGAAACTATTTTGTTTTTCAGAATGGAAAAAATAAGAATTTTTTAATTGTTTTGAAAAATGTTGGGTATAAAAAAGTAGGGTCCTTCTTAATTTTTTTAATTATTCAAAGAATTTTATAAAACATAAATCCTTCTTCTGTTTAACGATCCTCCCTACTCAATTCCAATATAGCTAGGAGGATCAGTCTATTATCCAAAAGTAAGGGTATGTAGTAGACATAGCAGAGACGGAAGAAAACAGAAGTCTTGTTTCTGTTCACTGTTCACTGTTCACAGCGGAAGCAGATCAGGGTACCAGTCTAGAGTAGAGTGCACCTGCCGCTGATTGTTACCAGACTCACTGACACTCCAAACCACCGAATCGTCTGCATTTTCCTTCTAATTTACTTTTCTTTTTCTTCTCTTCTTACGAAACTATAACAAATTCACATCAAAACAAGAAATCTACTGCCGTATAGCCTTAAGATCAAGATTTCTTCTCCCTTCAATTCCCCAAATTCCCACTTAGTGTTTTACATCTCTTCTTCCCACGGCAAAACCCAGATACAACGATAATTCAAACCTTTAATGCCGTTCTTCCTGCTCCTACAGCATCCCTAAGAAGCACTTGCATTGAATCTCACAAACTGGAGCAGTTGAAAACGATCGGAAGGGAGCTCGCAATGGGCTCCCAAGGAGGTTGGGGCCATTCCAAAGAATTCCTAGATCTCGTCAAATCCATCGGCGAAGCACGATCCAAAGCCGAAGAAGATCGGATTGTCCTCCATGAGATCGAAACCCTAAAACGCCGAATCATCGAACCAGACATCCCCAAAAGAAAAATGAAGGAATACATAATTCGTCTCGTTTACATCGAGATGTTGGGTCATGATGCATCTTTTGGGTACATACATGCTGTTAAGATGACGCATGATGATTCTCTTCTAGTGAAGAGGACTGGGTATTTGGCCGTGATGCTTTTTTTGAACGAGGATCATGATCTTATCATTTTGATTGTAAACACGATTCAGAAGGACTTGAAATCCGATAATTACTTGGTTGTGTGCGCGGCATTAACGGCGGTTTGTAAGCTTATTAATGAGGAGACAATTCCAGCTGTGCTTAATCGGGTTGTTGAGCTTTTAGGGCATCAGAAGGAATCTGTTAGGAAGAAGGCGATTATGGCTTTGCATAGGTTTTATCAGCGTGCACCGTCAACTGTTGCGCATTTGGTCTCACATTTCAGGAAGGTGTGTTGATTTCTCTATCTGTTGTTTTTATTGAATAATTCTGTCTAATGCAGGCATTTTGGATGATATTTTAGTTGGCTTTGTAATGTAGTGGTTGGAGTTGAAACTGGGTTCGTACATGGCTACCGTTAGACTCTGACTTTTTTCTTTCAACTGTCAGAGGGGGAGTGTACCGTTACGTTAATGCCAGCACTTCTTAATTTGTCCTGCAAGTTAGTTAACATAGAAGATTGCAATTCGAAGAGGAAAAGAAAAGAAACATAAGGGAACGACTTGAAACAAACAATTCCATTGAGGAGCCTATTTAACAAGGAACCTAGTGAAACGGCGAATTCTATGTTGAATACCATCTGAGCTGCATACATTTGTGTTATGGAACATGATTGCCCACTGTTGACAAAACAGAGAGAAGGAACATTACTATAATCTGGCAGTCCATTTTCTCTGTTTGATGCTGATGCCCGCTTTTCTCCAGAGTCCATGGTGGGCAAGTTAGGCATGTTTGGATCAGACCTTTTGGAGGCATAAATTGCTTTGTTAGCAGTGATAACTTTGTCAAGAACTTGAACTTATGCAATAAAGCCACTCGGATTGAGTCCAATCACGAAACTCTCTCCCTTCTAGTACTCAGGGCTAATGCTTACAGCAGAGTGTTATACAGCCTTCCCTCAGTCTAATGGACAGCTGACAATAATCCAATGCCTTTAGACAAAAGATGTTTCATTACAAGCATCTGATCTGACCTGGTCTGTCTTTAAGAGCTCTGGAGCAATCTGTAACTTCTCTTGGCTGCACCCATGAGTATCTATTTGCCGCTTGGAGCCTGTTACTCAAGGATCGTTACTGGTCATTGCTGCTTGCTGGTCACCCACTTGTGAGTTGCCGTCCCGAGCTGCCTACTGACTACTCAAAAGGCTATTTCAAGGAAATCCCAAAACCAAGGAAAAAGAAAAAAAAAAATGTTTTTGGTATTTTGTGAATGATGTTTTCCTAATTTGGAATGCTGAAGATGAAGAATGCACTGCTGTCTAGGTTTCTGCTGTACTGAGGAAGAAAGGATGATAGGATACCGGGGGCTGTTCATGTTCCTGGTTCCAAATTATTATTCAAAATTTTAACTCCTAATTTTCCCATCTAAGGGTTGGTGAACAGGATGAATGGCATAGATTTTCCACAAAACAAGTCTAGATTAGAGCCTCCTGTTGAGACTCCGAGGCTTAGTTTATCATTCCTCCTTTCTGAAATGATTGTTTGCTCTGTGGAAAGAGAAATAATACCTTTAGAAAATTTTGTTCTTTCCAGTCATCTAGCTAATTTGGAAAGCTATATTTGATCCTTTAATGCATTAACAGGAGGTTTCAGGAAGAGCTCTGAAACTGGAAGGCCTTAAGTTGAATTTTGCAGTCTCCTTGCTAGGAGAAAATTGGCATTTCTGGATGCTATTTTGATGTTAAGAGGCTTTGGTTAAATACGTCCAAAACCATTCAAGTCTGGTATGCTAAAATCAACACGAGAAAAGTAGAGCTTTCTACAACTATTCTGGAAAGTTTAGAAGTCTAGTGGGCATGGTATTGGTATTGTTGCTTCAAGCCAAACTGAGAACTTGATACTTGAGGTGGAACTAGAGGAATATGGACTGGGATATAGTTTCTCAGAATGTCAAAACCTAGTAAAGTTAGGATACACAATATGTTTGTTTTTCATTGAGACTCAATTGGAGGATAAGGATGTTTACTTTGGCATTTGTTTCATCATTTGTGGGGAAGTGGATTTCTTCTCAGAGGGCATCCAAAAATAGTTATTTTCATTCTAATGGAGCTTCAATTGCTGATCACCTGACTGACGTTGATGTTGATTGTGGTAAACCGGATTCTGGTATTCTATGCCTGACATAGTTTCTTCTATTTTCTGTATTCGTTCTTGTTGTGTTGGGTTTTGTCCTAAAGGAATTGTTAATTTCCTTCCTCTATAGAACTAAGAAGGATGCAGTTTGATCATTGTTTGAAGTTTTTAATTCATTAGCCAGTTCTTTGTTCAAATGGTGTCCTTTTATTTCAAATTTGTATCAACAATTAATTTTACGTATTGTTTCTTATTCTCATTTTCTTTAGAGGCTTTGTGATAATGATCCTGGAGTCATGGGCGCAACACTATGTCCTCTTTTTGATCTCATCACAGTAGATGTTAGTTCTTACAAAGACTTGGTTATCAGCTTTGCAAACATACTTAAACAAGTAGCAGAACGCAGATTGCCAAAGAGTTATGATTACCATCAGATGCCAGCTCCATTTATTCAGGTAATAAATGGACATCATAAGTCTTTTCTGTCTTATTTTTCCAAGAGTTACATGGATGCAATAAGTTGACTATAAGTTCAAACTGAAACTTTTCAATAAATTGCTTTCATCTGTTTTTCATTTTAAGTTCAGCTATGATTCTTTGAAGATAATACTATGAAATATTTATAACAGCCACTGTAGCTTTATTGAATGATGCACAAGGTCAGTAGATTTGTTGTTGCCAGAAACTTACCATCTGCAAGGTTCAAGGGCTTGTTGACTGCAATAAGATGATGTCATATACTATATAGTGCTAAGTGATAACTGCATTCCCTTTCATTCCTCTTTGATTTGGGATTTGTATAATTAGCCATGAGGCTGTTAAAATTCTGAAAAAACTATCTACAGCCAAAGGTTGTATAACCTGAGATTAGCCATTTTAAAACAAGCAACTGCAGCTATCACTTCCTATGTTGGATTAAGGAATTGATTTATCTCCCCCTTCTTCCCTCTGCCTCTCCAATTCTCACCATCTCCCATTCGTTTTTAAGTGTTAAGCCCATTCCACACCATTTCCCACGCCTTTTAACGTGATAAGCTGTTTACACTTCTTAAACAAAGGCAGTGGCAATTATGTAAATCAGGAGATATTTGGGCTTTTTAGTTACAGTAGTTAGTTGTATGGGGAGTAACACGAGGGAAAGAAGCCCAAGTAGAGAGCCATGTTGAAGATGAAGAGAGAACTGTTTATCTCTCTCTCTCTCTCTCTCTCTCTCTCTCTCTCTCTCTCTCTTGCATAGATTAATGGAGGAAAATTTCCCCTTCCATTCACCTTCAACCTTTGCCCTATTGTTTGAGTTAATTTATTGAAGCATACTCAGAGCCTGATATTGTTTAATCCAACTTAATTATGGTCATGTTTATGACATTTTAGAGCTCAGGGGAGGCAGAAGAATGTATATAATTTAAGCTCAATCAGACATGTGGAAATCCTTGATCCAGGTTGAGTTCTCATAGACTTCAAGGCTACATGCTGTTTCTTCTTTGAATTGTACAAGGTACACTTGGTATTTTTCTCTTTAGTTGTTTTATTCTAGTCTGTGAAAATCAAAATTTTAGCATATAAACTTGCTATTGGACAGAACAAAATCCTCCATTTTCTCCGCCTCATCATATGGCATCCACGAAATCTACAAAGCCCATTTTCCTTCACTATCTTCTATCATTAATCCTTCATTTCTTCTCCTCACCCTCCTTCCTCTGGTTTCTCTCTTTTCTTATGATTCTTTCTATTTATTTGCCTTTCTACATTAAGAGTTTAGGCAGCAATTACTGAAGTGCCCTTTCTATCTCTCTTATGAGAATTGGGCTTTATTCATTACCTGGTAAGTTTGACTAAGGGGTGGGATTATCATTCTCCTTTGGATTAATACCATATGTAATACATCAATGTTGATTAGAGTCCATACTTTTCAGGGCTATACATGTACAAAGAGTAGCAAAATGATGCTTTCATCAAGTCCAACAATCAATTCAAAATGGGAAGATGAACCCATATGGACTAGTTATTTGTTGTAACAGGTATGTTAGATATGTGATTTTCAATATTCTTATGAGTCCTCGGTCATCTCCATATATGCATAAATTCTCTCTCTCCCCTCCCCCCTCCCCCCTCCTTTGTGTTGTATGTTGTTGTTTTCCGCAAGTGCACAGTCTATTGTGGTATAGCTAATACAAGTACGGGTTGATCGCATGGGGACGCGCTTTAAGAATTTGGAGTTTTCAATAAAATTTAATTATTTAAAAATTAAAATTAATTTAGAGAAATTAATAGAAAGAAATCAGCTTTAGATGTGTTTAATCAATGAAATCACAGGGGTCTAATCTACAGAAAACAGAAATTTAACAAAAAAATTAAGAAAATTCTACTTTCCTAGACTCTTTATCTTCAATTTCTACAGATCTGGTATCTTAAATCATGATCAGCCTTTATCAACACGTTTTTGAAACTTTAGATTAATTATCCACCAGAGGGATTAGGCAGATTCTTTAAATTCTGAGAGATCTGGATTAATTAAGAAATTTCAAATTTAACGGCTTAGATCTAATTTTAGATTCTCAGATTAAAGATCAGGAACAATTAAAGTGCTTTAAATTGTCCTATAACACATATATGAAAGTTAATTGAAGATTGGACTTGAAACGAATGGGCAATTGAAGATCTATTGAAATTAAATCAGAACCATCGATTCAGTTAACCATGGATAGGTAAAACAGTTCCTGCACTAATCAGAGAATAAGCAAAACACAGATAATAGAACAGGAATAAAACAGAACGCAGATAAGGACAAAAAATGTAATTAGAATTTTTCTACTAAGGGCAAAAAGACAAATTTTCATGAAACTTCTTGTAAAAGAAAAAAACAAAGTAACCCAGAGAAGATGAAGATGGGCATCGCCGTGGACGTTGGAGATCGTGGAGAATCTGATGGAGTGCTGGCTGTGCTGGAAACGTGCCCAGGTGCAGTGGGAGCAGGACCCACTGGAAAGATGGGTGTCTCACATTGGCCGGGCTGTGGAGATGGGCGTCGTTCGGTTTCTGGAAGTCGCCTGGTGTGTGTAACACTGGAAAAGCTGGGTTGGTGATCTGGGTACTCTGTGCGTTGTCCATTGGTCAGATGATGGAAAGAGTCCAGCTACGGGGGAAAAAGTTGGTGGAAATGTAGGGGATGCTGATGGAACAGAGGAGGTGGCATCACCTGAGCAGCGCGGTGTTGAAGCAGAGCCGGTGGAATGGACGACGACGCTGGGCTGGCTACTTCGGGTGTTGACAGAAATCTGGGCACGATGGAGGTCATCTGACTGAGGCGTCCTGGAGCTGGGTTCGTGCCTGGCCGGTGAAGACAACGACATGGAGCAGAGGATAATAGAGGAGGTGATGTAGATGTGGTGCGGTAATGGGAAAACTGGTGATGGGGAGAAGGAAGGTTTGATTGGGTGGAGTAGGACTAGGAAAGAGGGAAGATGCCTGGGGGAGGTCTGGGTTGCGCCAACCAAAGAAACAGAAGAGAGCACGGGAATCGGGGTGGAAACAGGAGAGGAAAAGAGAACGATAGATTGCAGTGGGGCTGGGCTGGTGTGTGATGGAGGAGAGGAAGAGGGAGAACAGGGGGTTATTGTGGGGATGCGATAGTGAATTGGTAGAGCAAGAGAGGGAGAGTGAAAGAGAAGAACTAAAGAGAGAGAGAAGGGAGTGTGCGTGAGGTAAACGAGAGAGATAGTAGAGAAGTGGTAGAGAAGATGCTATGCATGAGAGAGAAAAATTGAAAAACAAAACGGTAGAGAAGGGAGGTGACGGGGAACAAAACTTAGGAAAAAATTAGCCCAAGAGAGGGTGAGAAGTGGTAGAGAGAAAGAGGGACGTGAAGAGAGTTGTGAGAGGGATGAGAAGAGAAGATATGGAAAAAAGATGAACACCAAAAAAAAAGAAGAAGAAAAAGCAATCACAAAACAAAACTAAGGAAAGTAGAAGTAAAACTCCCAAAAAGACCAAACTTCTCCCCCTTAGAATCTCACGGTTTCCTCCTCCCTTATCTCATCTTCCCCTCTTTCCTTTAAGAGTTAGTTTCCTATTAGGAAACTTTCTCTTCTTCCAAATTAGGACTCTTCTTCTATTAAGAAACCTTCATATTCTGCTTTGTCAGAGATCTGATCCATTCATTTCTCTCTTGACTCATCTATACGTTGAATATCGATATGAGTTATCCAACCCTCCATGACCAAAGACCATATTAGAGTCATCTAAACCGTGCATTAAGCATCTGATTAGCTCAAATGATCATTTGACTGTTAATTTTGATAATTTACAGTTGGATGGTCAATTTGAGCTAATTTTCATATTTTATCCAAAAATCATCAAATTGATAAGTTAGATTATCTAATTAAATGCTAAACTAGGGGTCTTTTGGCCAAAATTACACACTTAATACGCCCCCCAACCAGCATTTTGCTAGTCTCGAGCAAAACATGCAGAAAATTATTTTACAAAAACTGGTACAAGGTGCCACTTTCGTAGGAACTCACGATTGCACTTAGCAAATGCAACAAGCCCTTAAACCCCTAGGTTACCCCTAGTGGACGAGTTATGCCTCGTGAAGGTTTACAATGAATATACCCACAAAATTCAATAAGGCTGAGTCCCTTATTTTATCTTAGAGAATCCTCATTCATTAGCAATGTACTAGTTTTTCACAACTTAATGAAAAGGATTTGACAATTTTACACATCATACACATATTAAAGACAATTTTTGTGAGTTAGTTCTCTGAGTGCATGTGTATACAGCCACATAAATCTTTACTTCTAACTAGATATGCTTAAATTCCATTGGAAATATGTCTTGAACTCAAATCCTCACAAGCATACGCTCAGAAATGAAACTCTCAGATAAGGGGTTTAAACATATTTCTCTCACTATGTCACCGAATCCAACAAGTTAATGGTTCACATAATTCTTTTAAACTCCCATGAGACAGCGGAAAGTGATCCCTAAGAGTGTATGTTATCACCAAGAATATTAGGGGTCTTTTACCTTAATTCTTTCTTTTTATTTCCTCTTTAAGGCTATGTTCTACTTAAGATTAATAGGTCTTTAACTAGGACAAAAAGTAGGCTTATGATAGATTTAGAAAAGAAGGGTATAAGGGTTTCAAAGGTTCAAAATTGAGTAAAGGTCTTCACTGAATATCTGCTAGGATAACTTTTCTTTGGGGTTTGTACTTGAAGTGAATATCTCTTTCATATTTTTGTCTCTCTTTTAATTTTTTTTTTCTTTGGCACTTTTGAAAGAAAGATTATTCATTTTTTTCACTTCTTTGATTTTTTTTTTTTTTTTTTCTATTTTTGAACTTTTACTACTAACTCTACTCATTTTGAAGATGGGTAGTGGTTATTTATTTTATTAGCTTGCTTTGGGTTAAGGTAAATGGGTAAGCTTTATATCTCTGGGTTGAGCAAGGATGACCTATATCATTTCCTAGGTTTCCTAAAGCCAATTAGATTCAATAAATTTTCTGGAATTAAAGCTATTACTCCATTTATTCTTAATGTTTAACCAAAACAAGGATAAGAGGATCTCATTAATGTATGTACGCTAAAGAAATTGTGAAATTACTTATAACTCTCTGAAAGAAGATAGTCTCTGAACTCACTGGGTTATAGGTCTCCACTGATTTTCCTCAGGGTCACTAAGTCATACCTCTCTATTTGTCTTGACTATGTGCTGTGTATAAATGATTTCCGAGAATTAACTTTCATAAAATGCTTTAACACATGAATCATATGCAAAACTAATAATGTGCACTCCCATTAAGAGGTGAAAATAGTAGAAGTACTAAATTATGAACATCCAGTTCTCATTACAGTAAGGGAACTCTACTTTAAAAACCTTCTTGTTTTTTCCATTTTTTTTTAAACTTTTTTTTTTTTTTCAAAAAAAATTCAAAATCTCTATGTGCATCTACGCCCCCAACCAAAATGAAACATCGTCCTCAATGTTTGAAAGCATGGGATCCTATATGGAAGTTGAGTGATGTAGACTCTAAACTCCTGGGTTGCCTCCCAGTAAGCGCTAAGTTTAACGTCTTCAGCCAGATGTTAATAATAAATTCGACATTGTGTAAGACAGGCCCCTAGTGGGACAAAGTTAGACAATGGTGGAAGAACTTCTGGAATTAAATCTTCAATCATGTTGCAAGAATCATCAAGATCTAATTGGTGATTGTTGGCATTAAAGACATTGACACCATTTTTACAATTTATGATTGCATTGGATGTTGCTAAGAATGGACATCCAAGAATCACTGGGATCTAACTAGTGGGGTCTGCTATAGGTTGAGTATCCAGGACAATGAAATCAACAGGAAAATAAAGCTTGTCCACCTGTATTAACACATCCTCAACCATACCACGAGGTATCTTGATAGATCTATAAGCTAATTGCAGTGTGGTAGTGGTTGGCTTAAGATCACCAAGCCCTAGTTGCTCATAGGCAGAATATGGCAACAGATTAACACTAGTCCCTAAGTCAAGTAATGCCCTATCTATGACATGATTTCCAATGATGCAAGAAATTGTAGAACATCCTGGATCTCTAAATTTTGATGGGGTCTTGTGTTGAATTAAAGAGCTCACCTGCTTGGTGAGGAAGGCTTTCTTTTGCACATTAAGCTTTCACTTCGTAGTGCAGAGCTATTTAAGAAATTTGGCATAAGAAGGAATATCCTTGATAGCATTGAGTAATGGAATATTGACTTGTACATGTTTAAACACTTCCATTATCTCATTAAAGTTTGTTCCTTTTTTAGCCTTATTGAGTAATTGGGGAAAAGGGGCTTTAGGCACATAGAGGTGCCTCCACTATAGGTTCTACAGGGTTTTTCTGTCTTTTCTTTTTTTCCTGCATTTTAGTTGCCTCTTTTTCCTCTGTAGTTTTCTTAGACTGCCCTTCTTCGTTATCAATCTGATGATCGCTCCTAAGGGTGGTTATGGACTTGGCATGCTCATGAGGATTAGGGTTTTGAGAACTTGACCCTATCTCAAATTGACCCTTAGGGTTAGGGATGAGTTGACTAAGAAACTGACCCTTTCCTTTATTATGTAGTTCAACTGACAATTGGCTTACCTGCATCTCTAACTTGGCTATGGCTTGAGAGTTAACATTAGTTGAATGTCTACTCTTATTTTGTAATTGGTGTAAGGCCTTTTTAGTGTAATCATTACCTTTTACAATTTGTTCTAGCATGGTATGGATGTTTTCCTCTAAATATGGTTTCTTTTGTTGTTGAGGTTGTTGAAAGCCAGTTGGCTGATGGGGAACTGTAGTTCTAAGAGGAAAGTTTTGGACAGGAGGATTTACAGATGGTCCCCCCTTTTTAGTGTAATCGTTACCTTTTACAATTTGTTCTAGCATTGAAATAGAAATTGAAAATTACAAAGGGCCTCACTACAAGATTCACTCAAAAGAAAAGGAAAATTCTAATCTAGGAAAGCAGGGAAATTTCTATTTTGATATAGATCCACTTGCCAATTTCCTCCACTTTCCTGTTTCCCTGAAAAAGAAAATTAGAAATAAGTACCAAATTCAGGAAATAAGTGGTTATGCACTAAAAAAAAAAAGAATGCTACACCTAAAAATGTCTAAAATGCTAAAACTATGCAATTCCATTTTTTTTTCTTGGATTTTTTCCAATTTTTTTTGGATTTTTAATTAAATTTTATAAAAAGTTTGCTGCGGGTCCCCAACAACAGCGCCAAAAACTTCTTGTTGTTTTCCGCAAGTGCACGAGCTATTGTGGTATAGTTAACGCAAGTACTAGTCGATCCCACAGGGATGCGCTTTAAGAATTTGGAGTTTTCAATAAAATTTAATTATTTAAAAATTAAAATTAACAAAAAGAAATCAGCTTTAGATGTGTTTAATCAATGAAATCACAGAGGTCTAATCCACAGAAAATAGAAATTTAACTAAAAAATTAAGAAAATTTCACTTCCCTAGACTACTTATCTTCAATTTCTACAGATCTTGTATCCTAAATCACGATCAGCCTTTATCAACACGTTTCTAGAATTTTAGATTAATTATCCACCGGAGGGATTAGGTAGATTCTTAAAATTCTGAGAGCTGGATTAATTAAGAAATTTGAGATTTAACGACTTAGATCTAATTTCAGATTCTCAGATTAAAGATTAGGAACAGTAAAAGTGCTTTAAATTGTCTTATAACACATTTGAAAGTTAATTGAAGATTGGACTTGAAACGAATGTTCAATTGAAGATCTACTGAAATTAAATCAGAACCATCGATTCAGTTAGCCATGGATGGATAAAATAGTTCCTGGACTAATCAGAGAATAAGCCAAACACAGATAACAGAGGAATAACACAGAACATAGATAAGGACAAAAAATGTAATTAGAATTTTTCTACTAAGGGCAAAAATGAAAGTTTTCATGAAACTTCCTTAAACGTCCTGTAAAAGAAAAAAAACAAAGTTACCCGGAAAAGATGAAGATGGGCATCGTCGTGGATGCTGGAGATCATGGAGTATCCGATGGAGTGCTGGCCGTGCTGGAAAGGTGCCAGGGTGTAGTGGGAGTAGGACTTGCTGGAAAGATGGGCATCGCACACTAGCCGAGCTGTGGAGATGGGTGTCATCTGGTTTTTGGAAGTCATCTAGTGTGTGTAACACTGGAAAAGCTAGGCCGGTGATCTAGGTACTCTGTGCGTCGTCCACTAGTGGGATGATGGAAAGAGTTCAGCTACTGGGGAAAAAGCTGGTGGAACTGCAGGGGATGCCGATGGAACAAAGGAGGTGGCATCGCTTGGGCAGTGCAGTGTTGAAGTAGAGCCAGTGGAATGGATGACGACGTTGGGCTGTTGGTTCGGGTGTTGACAGAAATCTGGGCACGATGGAGGTCGTCTGACTGAGGTGTCCTGGAGCTGGGTTCGTGCCTGGTCGGTGAAGACAACATCGTGGAGTAGAGGGAAGCAGAGGAGATGATGCAGAGGTGGTGCGGTAATGGGAAAACCGGTGATGGGGAGAAGGGAGGTTTGATTGGGTGGAGTAGGACTAGGAAAGAAGGAAGATGCCTAGGGGAGATCTAGGTTGTGCCAACTGAAGAAATAGAAGAGAGCAAGGGAATCGGGGTGGAAACGGGAGAGGAAAAGAGAACGGTAGATTGTGGTGGGGCTGGGCTGGTGCGTGATGGAGGAGAGGAAGAATAGGGGGTTACTGTGGGGATGCGACAGCGAATTGGCAAAGCAAAAGAGGGAGAGTGAAAGAGAAGAACTAAAGAGAGAGAGAAGGGGGTGTAAAAGGGCAGTCCCGATGCACGAAGCTCTTGCCTATGCGGGGTCCGGGGAAGGGGTGGACCACAAGGGCCTATGGTAGGTAGCCTTACCTTGCATTTTGCAAAAAGCTGATTCTATGCCTTGAACCCGTGACCTTAAGGTCACATGATGACAACTTTTATTGTTGCGCCAAGGAGAGAAGATGCTATGCGTGAGAGAGAAAAATTGAAAAACGAAACGGTAGAGAAGGGAGGTGACGGGGAACAAAACTTAGGAAAAAATTAGCCCAAGAGAGGGTGAGAAGTGGTAGAGAGAAAGAGGGACGTGAAGAGAGTTGTGAGAGGGATGAGAAGAGAAGATATGGAAAAAAAGGATGAACACCAAAAAGAAAGAAAAGAAAAGAAAAAGCAATGACAAAACAAAACTAAGGAAAGTAGAAGTAAAACTCCCAAAAAGTCCAAACTTCTCCCCCTTAGAATCTCACTCCTCCTCCCTTGTCTCATCTTCCCCTCTTTTCTTTAAGAGTTAGTTTCCTATTAGAAAACTGTCTCTTCTTCCAAATTAGGACTCTTCTTCTATTAAGAAACCTTCATATTCTACTTTGTCAGAGATCTGATCCATTCATTTCTCTCTTGACTCATCTACACCGTTGAAATTCACTCTAATCCATCCATGCCTCTTTTGGTTGATCTACACCGTTGAATATCGATATGAGTTATCCAACCCTCATTTAGTTGATTTGCTGCATGACCAAAAACTAGTTAGAGTCATCTAAACAGTGCATTAAGCATCCGATTAGCTCAAATGATCATCTGACCATTAATTTTGACAATTTACAGTTGGATGGTTAATTTAAGCTAATTTTCATATTTTATCCAAAAATCAGCAAATTGATAAGTTAGATTATCTAATTAAATGCTAAACTAGGGGTCTTCTGGCCAAAATTACACACTTAACACTACAAATTAAATGTTCTTCATCGTGTAAAGATTCGATGATTTTAGTCCTTTTCAGTTTTCACTGTATACAATTTAAATGAATGCAATGAAAATGGGTTTAGAGATACTTTTGAATATTGAACTAAATTTTTCATAGCTGTGCCAATGTTTTCAATATCATGAGATTGTTTCCTAGTAGTGAAAAAATTTGGGGCTGTTGCCATTAAAGAATATATCCAGGATTTGGGTATCAAGTGGAAGATTTGGGATTCCCTTATCTTGATTTCCCTTTGGGTTTTAGTTGTAGAATACCTCAAGTGTTCCTTGACTCACCTTCGAAGTTTCAATATGTGGTCTTCAAACAGTTTGTGATCATTTAATTGTTGAATCGACATATTTGTCTCCTAAATTGTAGTTGCAAATATAACATTATATCTGATTGTATTACATCATACAAGAGATAGGTAGCACATGGCAGACTAGGGACTGGTTTTATGAAAAATGATGCCACATACCTGTAAGATAGTGGCGTTTGTCATTAGTTTTAGCTAAATATACTGTTGCAACATTGCATCCAAATTGAACAAAAATTTAGTTTTTCCCTTTGAATAATTTCTTTTCAAGTCTTCAAGAGTATACTTGCTATGAGGATACTATGGCATTTTTCTGTGGGGCCTAACCAGTACTTGTTTCAAGAAATATAAGCAATGGGATCTTTCAACTTACAAGAAATAATGCTTTAGACATGCATACGTTATGATTTAGTGCTTATTCCAATCTAAACTTCATATTGCTGGGAAATCAATTTTGGAAATGTTGGCTTCTTTGATTAGGAATAAACTTGCAGTTATCTTTTAATTTATTTTAATCTCTGACTTCATCTCATGCAGATCAGATTACTTAAAATTCTAGCTCTTCTGGGAATTGGGGACAAGCAAGCAAGTGAACACATGTATACTGTGCTGGATGACATTTTTAGGAAGTGTGAATCATCAAGCAACATAGGAAATGCTGTTCTATATGAATGTATATGCTGTGTCTCATCTATATACCCCAATCCTAAGTTACTAGATACTGCTGCCGAAGTAACTTCCAGACTTCTGAAGGTTTACTCACATTACTTGTCTCATCTTTTTGAAATAATGGAGTTATGGGGACATTATAGCTTTATGTTCGTATTAAGTGACTTTTATTCCATTTCTGCTTCTTTTTTCCAGAAACATCTCTCTCATGCATTTCCTTCCATGAACAGAGTGACAGCCATAATCTAAAATACATGGGCATTGATGCTCTTGGTAGACTGCTAAAGATAAACCCAGACATTGCTGAAGAACACCAGCTGGCTGTAATTGATTGCTTAGAGGTGAAACACTTTCCTACGCTTAACATTCTTGTCTGTTTGTGTGCAATTTTCTGTCAGGGGTTCAATCTGGTCATGTTTTAAATGGTGCTATTTTAGTTCTCCTTGGATCATACTAGTATTGCTCTCTCTTTTGCTGTGCTGTACTCTCCATTATTGTCCTCATGTAACATGAAAGTGCAGTATGTTTTCAGTTTTGGAGGTTGAAAGAACGCTGTCTTGTAGAGTCAACATAGTATTTGCCAGAGGATGTATTGTAATTACTTATGGCTACTTTCCATTGTTATTATGTAATATACATATGATTTACATTGCAACTTATTCATGAGGAAATACGAGGAACAGAGTGCAGACCCTATGCATTTTCTTGTTTCTCATTCTCTCTTCTCAAGCTATGTAGTCTAAGGTGCAACTAGTCGCTAGGTGCAAAAAGGCGCAGGCCTAGGACTCGATTTTGGGTAGGCACATGTGGCATAAATTGCAGTGCGACATAGACACGACTATTTGTGCCTTGTGCCTACTGCGCCCCCGATTCCATGCGCAAAAAGGCAACTTTTCTGCTGTCGTCCCCGCTGTTTCCGCTGTTGTATTCATTGTTTTCGCCGTTGTCTCCACTGTTTCCGTCTTCGTCTCTGCTGCTACTTTTCCGACTTTTCTTCTAGTCGGTTTCTCTCCCTTCTCTCTCTCTCTCTCTCTCTCTCTCTTTGGTTTTGCGCTGCAACTGTGACTTTCTTGACTTTTCCGCTAGTCAGGTTTCTCTCCTTCTCTCCTTCTCTTCTCTCTCTTTGTGGTTTTGGGTTTCTCTTTTCTTCTGTAAATTGAGTGTTAGATCAAGTCTTTTATTTTTAAGAAGCGGGTGCCATTATCAACTCTAGCCCCCCTTTATAAAAAAAATCTAACATATGTTTTATGTATATATATATATATTTTTTTAATCATTTAAATTTTCCTTCTTTTATTTATTTATTTTATTTAATAAATTTTGCACCTTACTGAAAGACAAGTTCTTCTGGACAAAGATGGCAAAAGACTATTCCAAACATGTGTAGCTTTGCAAAACATGCCATCTAGTGAGAAGTCGACTACAAAACACAAGTCTGTATACTCCGCTTTCTATTCCTAACTCTCCTTAGGAAGAAGTTAGCATGGACCTTGTTGTTGGACCACCAAGAATGCTGCAAAATAAAGATTCTGTTATGGTGGTTGTTGATCACTTCTCATAGATGACACACTTTATAGCTTGCACAAAAACTATCGATGCTTCACTCATGGTGGACTTATATTTTGAAGAAGTCATTAGATTTCATGGCATTCCCAAGACTAGCCAACCCCTAATCGGGATAAGGCTTTGATGATGATGATGATAATGATCTAAGTCATATGACTAGGCATGCCTAGTCGCTCCAAGTGCTTGTCGCACCTCTTGTGATTGGGTGCGCCTTGCGCCTGTGACTACATAGTTCTGAAATATTTACAGATTGAAATATTTTACATGGTAACGAACCACAATAAATGAGAATAATGATGTCATTTTTCTTAGCTGATTGCTAATTGGGATAAGGCTTTGATGATGATGATGATATTTCTTCCATCCAGAACAAAGGTACTGACCATACTGCTTTCTTCTTCTCATTTCCTCTTGCACCTTCGTTTCATCTTTTTTCCTCTCTTAGAGAAGCCCTTGATGCAAATGGTTCATCATCCTGATCTTAAACTCTCTCTTTTCAATTCTTTTTTCTATTTTTAGATCTATAATTGGTCTTGCTTCTACTGTTTTCATTTTGAGTGGTGGAAAACCCATGTTTTATGCAGTTGAAAAATGTCTGTTAGAAGATGCAGAGTGATTACACACAGGTATTTGTCATCGTTGTTTTGTAATGTGTGCACATCATCTATGTTGTAACTTATCCATGTAAAAAACTATGAACAGAGTCCAGACTCTATGCATTTTCTTGTTTCTCCTTATCTCTCCTCAAGTCTTTTACATATAGATCTAAATATTTCCCGTGGCACCAAACTAGGACGAGTGAAAATCATTTTCATATTTCTACCATTCTGAACGAGGTATTGTTTTCTTCTTCTCATTTCCTCTTCCACCTTGATAAATCCTTTTCGTTTCTCCAAGAGGCCCTTGATCTAAATAGTTCTTCTTCATCCTGATTGTAAACTCTATCTTTTTAATTCTTTTTACTTCTCTTCTCGCCATCTTTCATGTAAATTGCCCCTATATAGCTTTTCCAATACTCAATGTTCTCTCCTCCAAAACACCCGAAATTCATTTGCAGACCTAAGCATGAATAGAACAAATTGAAACCATATTACCACACTTCTTTTTCATTATAAGCAAGGTACTGGTTTCTTTCTCTTTTTGTGTTCTACTTCTACCTTAAATGCATCTTTTTCTTCTATTCAACAAGGTCTTTATCCAAATAGGGTTTCACCTTTTTGTTTATTAGTTTGCTTCTTCTAATTCTAATTCTAATTCTAATTCTCTTTCTTGTTTTTGTCTTATGTACTCTTCTACAACAATCAGTCCTCTATAACCTTCAGTTACTTAATCTTTCCTTTCTCAAATCACCCAAAGTTTGTTGCTATCAACTAGTTGTCATTCTATCAACTTGCATAACCATCGTACCATTTCTATCTCTCCGCTCACATCTCCAAAATCATCAGGCTTCGTCTCATTTGTTTTGTTTGGAATCTAGGGGTTTCCCCACTTCCTATTTCATTATCCTGTTGTTTTCAATTCTACCTCTTTCTAAGTTATTACAATACATTTGAATCAATTTATGTGCATCGTAGCAGCTTATTAAGTGATTTCTTTCTCTACTTAGTGTTTTTTAGCATCTCAACTTGCAAACAAGTGCATTTGAGCACCTACATGTAAAAATGTCTAGCCTCCTCTCTCTGACTTTCAGAAGTTTTGAAAACTCAAGTGCGTTCACCCATTCCCATTCTTCTTCATCTCCCACACCCACCTTCTTATAAACTTTTACCCCATTTGTGGCCCTATTTTATTGTTTCTCCTCTGTCATTAGCTTCTTAAACTGCTTTATTTGGTCTTCTTCACCACGTCTTGTAGTGATATTATACCTCAAATAGTTAGCAGTCGAAAAAAATCATGACAATTATTTTTTGTCGATGGGTCAAATCATTCTAGTGGATCATGTTAAAATTCCTTGATCGACTTGAAGATGTGCTTGTCGTTTGAAGTTTTTGGATATGCCTGACATTTTGGTCTTGGAACTTCTTTGGGAGGGTCAAAGGACTGTTATTAACAAAAAGGAAATTTTGCTGAAGACTACATATTCTTAAAATTTTGGAAGTGGAAGCCAAATGGAGGGATGATCTTTGATGCTAACTGAAAATCCCTTGCGATGCCCAAGTGACATTAAGTATTAGTAATCAGTTGGGTTTTACCTCAAGGTCCTCAACTGAAATTTAGAGAACTCGCTGGGGGATTAATGAAATGGAAGGATATATCTGTGAGTTATCTAGGTTGGAGATTGTTTTGTGGATGCTGCTAATGACCACTTTAGTTAAAATCAACTTTGTTCTTGCATTTGGATGCTTGTGGCACTACTTGCACGAATATCCAAATGAAGTTGGGGTTTATCTGCCCTGGCCTTATATTTGGACTTATCAAGTGTTTTTAAGGTTGAGGATGGTCATTCACCAGATATGTTATCATCAGTTGGATAAAACCTAGTCCGTTGAGATTTTTCTATATTGTTGTTGACATCTTTCACTTGTTTAGCAAGTTATATTCTAGCCTTACCAAGTAAATAGGGTTGCAAATAATATGACTTTTCCAGCTGGGGAAGTAGTAGTTCTTTCTACTCAAAGGCTGTCTTTTCTCGGGATGACCTTGATTTTTCCTCTGCATCTTTTTCTTCCAATTTCTATTGAACTTAATCTTTTTTCCTTGTGGAGGACTGGATGCAGTGGCTGAGCAGTTTTGGATTTTAAAATGGTGAATGTAGCTTCTTCCTGAGTCTTTGGAATTTTAATAGTAGAAAACTGGAAATTTCCATGAAAATGTGAAAAGCTGCTTAACTGTATTCCTCTCATATTCTTGGTATGGGGTTCAGCCAATACTCCTTAGTCTGAGGATGTCTAAACGTGGTTACATGGCATGCACTCAGAGAAGTAAAATTGGCTTTAATGAGTTATTCGTTGGATCTATATGATAATTGCTCGTCTTAATTTAATGACATGTCTATGAATTCTATATTTTCTTCGTACATGCGAGATAGATGTCTATTGGATACATTAAAGACATGCTTTTGAATGATGTAATGTTGTTTTTACGTTATCTTTGTACATATCTTCTTCTTGGACAATATGCTTTTAAATTTTAGCTCCTGGCTGAGCTTCTTTGGTTTGATTTTGAGTTGGAATGCATTTCATGACAGGATTCGGATGATACTCTAAAGAGGAAGACTTTTGAACTACTTTATAAGATGACAAAGTCCACCAATGTAGAAGTGATAGTTGATCGCATGATTGACTACATGATAAGCATTATGGACAATCATTACAAAACAGAAATTGCATCTCGCTGTGTTGAGCTTGCAGAGCAATTTGCACCAAGCAACCAATGGTTCATCCAGGTCAGTTACTGATGGTACTTATGTTGGTTTCGTCTTGTTGACCTAATCTGGTAGCAGTATTTTTTTCAGAGCCTCTACTGGTCATGTCTTTCTAATGAGTTCACTTCTCAGACCATGAATAAGGTCTTTGAGCATGCAGGTGATCTTGTGAATGCTAAAGTCACACATAATTTAATGTGTCTCATTGCTGAAGGATTTGGGGAGGAAGATGAAAGTGTGGACAGCCAACTGAGATCTTCTGCTGTATGTCTCCTACATAATCTCATTCAGCCACCAAATTGTGTATTATGAGATAGGTGTAAATTTGAAGGCGACAGTTATGCTAACTTTACTCCAATTTCAAAGAAAAAGAAGAAAAGAGATAGAAAGTGTCCTCAAAGCATTAAGCTTAACTTTTATAATGCCAAAAATGTAAAAAGTTGCCTTTTCTTGTCTGGAGGAGCTTATGGATAACTACAATAAAATAAAATAAAATAAAGGGCAACCTGGTGCACGAAGCTCCCAGTATGTGGTGCTCGGGGAAGGGGTGAACCACAAAGTGTCTATAGTACACAGCCTTACCTTTCATTTTTGCAAGAGGCTGTTTCCATGCCTTTAACCCATGACCTCTACATCACACGAGGACAACTCTACCATTGCGCCAAGGTAAGTAATATAATGATGGTGCAAAATGGGATGGATCATGCATCTTACTCAACATTTATGCTTGAGTCAGGCACTTCATAGTGATTTGCAAGATAAATGCAATAATAAGAGTCATGGCTTCATAGTATAATTAATACCTAATAGATAATTATGTTCAATAGATCTTTATGAATTCATTATAATTCCTTTGTACTTCATCCATAGTTGCAATAAAATATGAAGGCATTCGGGGAGCTGCTAAGTCACAAACATATTAATTTGTCAGAAAATCCATTATCATACCACAGATCAGTCCTCAAATTCTTTAGAAGATAGTAAACTACGTGCTACAGGGAAAGCAGATGCAGATTGCCACTAAATAGTTCTCAGTTGGAAAATAAAAGCCTCTTCCAAGTTCACTAACACGAAAAGGTTATAGGAAGAAACCAACCCTTGTGCAAGTGGTATGTGCATCTTGAAAAGAATTTATTCTTAAACCTTCTTTGTTTGCTCGAAGCAGCTGCTTTTCCTTTCTTTTTTGGTAAACTTTCTGGACAAGTTGAATGTAGGACACATCTAGATTATGATGAAGTTGTGAACCTTTTCTTTTCGTGCAGGTTGAGTCATATTTACAAATTATTGGTGAGCCAAAGTTACCATCTTTGTTTCTCCACGTACGTAGCTCCTTTTTTTTTTTTCGTCCTTGCTATCTATCTTCATTCTTTAGGCATGCAACTGTCGCAGGAAAATTACATTTTTCAACTATTTAGAACTGCTAAATTTCAGGTCATTTGTTGGGTTTTGGGTGAATATGGAACTGCAGATGGCAAGTTCTCCGCATCCTATATCACAGGAAAGTTATGTGATGTAGCAGAGGCTCACTCAACTGATGATACTGTTAAGGTAATCACATTACTAATTAGTGGATTGGCTGTCGTTGTCTGAGTAATTACCATTTATTTTGGTTGTACAAGACCTTTGTTGTTTATATTACTTGACTGTAATGAGAAAGGGTTGTCTGAACCATGTAATTAGGTTATCAGTTCATGATATGCCTAAAGCCTATGATCATTTTTCATTTTTCCTTTTGTGGTGAATGGTCTTGAAACCACAACCTCTTTTTTATGACACAGATTGCTTAAGCAACCTGTGTGAGTAATCGCCCAAATGACAATGTTGTCTCCTTCCATTTTTTACCAAACATGGTAAAAGGTTTGGCTGCCATTACACAGATTTATTTGTGACTAAAGTGAACATGGTCCCTTTTATCTCACACTGTATATGTTCTTTAAATGGATAAAGTACTGCTGGACTCCATAAAACCCATTACCAAGAGAACAACATGATAAAATATATGCCTTTCTTTTGAAAGTCAAGTTGAAATATATAGGGCAGCCCTGGTGCACGAAGCTCCTGCGCATGCAGGGTTTAGGGAAGGAGTGAACCACAAGGGTCTATAGGACAAAGCCTTACCTTGCATTTTTGCAAGAGGCTGTTTCCACACCTTGAACCTGTGACCTCAAGGTCACATGACGACAACTTTACCTTTACCCCAAGGGTCCTCTTCAAAGTTAAGTTGAAATATATAAAAAATATATTCTTTGACCAAGAGGGTTGAGAGAAAGAGATAGAAAAGAGAGCCTGGATCTAAAGAAGATCAAAGGAGAAAGACAATAGCAACGTATTTTAGATTTTCCTTTTTAACTAAGATTTTCAAGCCTTAAGTCTGTCCTAGCTAACTTCAGTTCCTTATTAGACGACTAGTGGATGTGAGATGCCAAAAAGGATCTTTGGGCCAGCAATTTTGAGATCTCATGGAAAGCATTATCAATCCAGCTCGCCCAATTTGGGTTGTTAAATACACCTGTTACCAATTGCGATTTATTTTCTTTTAATTTTGACGGAAAGCCATCTAGCTTTTCTTTGCATCAGGTGCCAACTAGCAAGTAAAACTGTTGGCAAATCTCATGCATGAACCGATTTTTGACATTCCCTCAGGCTAGGGCGTTCCCTATGAGCGACATGTTGTATTGGATCGCGGATATAGTAGAAAATATACAAGGGCTGCTAGGTCTTTCCCTGAAAGCGACACATTGCATTGGATCCCAATTGCAGTGGAAAATATGCAAGGGCTGCTAGGGTGTTCCGTCAAAAGTGATGCACTGCATTGGATCTGGAGTGCAGTGAAAATAGGCAAGGGCTGCTATAGAGTTCCCAAGAAAGCGATGTGTTGCATCAAAATTCAGGTACAGTGGAAAATATGCATGGCTTTCTGCGCAGTTTGGGAAGTGCTCAAGTAAATAAGCTAAGTTAGGAGAATAAGATTCATATTGCCACATGGAATATAGGCACATTGACATTTAAGAATCTGGAGTTAGTAAATATGATGAAACATAGGAGAGTCAACATCGCTTTTATCAAGGAACCAAGTGGAAAGGGGCTAAAACTAAAGAAATCGAGCAGTATAAGATTTGATACGTTTGAAAGGGCAATAATAGAAATACCAAAGGATAGTGGTATATAAAGAATTAAGGGATAAAGTTGTAGATGTTAAAAGAATCAATAATAGAATTATACTAAAAACACTTATTCCAATAGAGAAGATCATAAATGTTTTAAATGCATATTCACCACAAGTAGGGTTAGAAGATATAATTAAGAGACAATTTTGAGAAGATATGGAGGGAGTCATCCAAGAAATTTCCAACATAGGAGCTGACTTTAATGGTCATGTAGGAAAAGAAAGGAAATATATGATAAGGTACATGGAGGCTTTGGTATTGGAGAAAGAAATGACACGGGAGAAGCTATCCTTGATTGTGCTTTTGCATATAACCTAGCTATAGCAAACACATGCTTTAAGAAGAGGGATGAACGCTACTAACCTTTAAAGGTGGACCATATAAAGACAAATAGACATTTTTCTATTTAGGAATACCAAAAGATCATTGTTTAAGGATTGTAAGGTGATACTTGGTGAGAGTCTAACCTCACAACATAGGTTAATAGGTATCCAAAAACTAAGTGGTGGATCTTAAAAAGAGACAAGATAGCATCATTTACAAACAAGTTGATGGTAGAAAAAAATTGGAATAATGAAACAGAAGGAAACAGAATGTGGGCTAATAGGAAAGACCATGTGCACTAATATAGTTGAGTCCATTAAGAAAGTGGCAAGAGATATCTTAAGAGTATTTAAAGGTAAAAAGCAACCAATAAAGGAAACTTGGTAGCAAAGTGAAAAAGGCTAAAAAGTTATTAAAGAGAAACAAATGTGCTTTAAAGCATTGTAAAGGACTAAAAATAATGAGAAGTTTGAGCAATATAAAAATGTTAAAAAGGTTGCTAAGAGAGTAGTAAGTGAGGCTAAAGTCAAGGCACATGATGTTCTCTATAATAGATTAAGGTCAAGAGAAAGTGAGAAAGATGTCTTTATACTTGCAAAAGAAGAGAATAGAAGAGTAAGGTCTTGGACCATGTTAAGTGTAGTAGAAGTGATGAGCAAGGGGTGCTAATCAAAGATGACGAGATCAAACAAAGGTGAGAATATTATTTTCAAAAATTGCTAAATGACAATTACTCTAAGAATATAGGAATTGAAAGTACTATAAACCCAAATAACGTTGGACATTGTAGATACAATCGTCAGGTTATAATACATGTGGTGAAAAAGGCCTTGAAAAAGATTAAATCAAGAAGGCTTTGAGGTCCTATGGTATACCAATAGAGGTTTGGAAGTATATGAGAGATATTGGAGTGGTTTGGTTGACAAAGTTGTTTAATAAGATTGTAAAATCGAAGAAATTGCTTGATGAATGGAGAAGAGCTCTTTTGTACCAATTTATAAGAATAAAGGAAACATACGGAGAGGAGGAACAACCTCCACATCATTTTTTTGACTTAGAAAAAGCAGAGAGTTAATATGGTGGGTGTTGAGTGAGAAAGGGGTTTCTTGGGGGTATGTAGACATAATGAAGGATATGTATGAGGCAGTGGTAACAAATGCTAGGACCACTAGCAAAGAGACCAGTAATTTTCCCTTTACTTTAGGATTGCACTAAGGATTGGCATTGAGCTCGTACCTTTTTACGTTGTTTACGGATGAGTTAACAAAACATTTGCATGGGGAGATTTCATGTTGCATGTTATTTACAGATGATATAGTTTTGATTGATAAGACAAGGGAGGAAGAGGCTATAAGCACTAAGCTACAATTATGGAGAGATGTATTACAATCTAAAGGATCTAAAATTAGTCGACCTAAAACAGAGCATATGGAATGTAGTTTTAGCAAGGAGAGGTGCAGGAGTGGAGCACCAGTAAAGATTGATAACTAACAAGCCCCCTCTAAAAGAACACTTCCTATACTTGGGATCAACAATTCGTGAGAGTGGAGAGAGTGAGAGGAAGGTTACCTGGAGAATCCAAGTGGTTTGGAACAAATGGAGATGCGCTTCTAGCATTCTATGTGATTGGCGGAAGCCACTCAAACTGAAAGGAAAATTCTATAGGATGGCTGTAAGGCTGGCCATGCTCTATGGATCTAAGTGTTGGATAGATAAGAAACAACATGTACATAGGACGAGCGTTGTCGAAATGTGATGTTGAGATGAATGAATGACAAGACAAGAAAGAATAGAATAGAATTAGAAATGAAAACATTAGATGAAACTTAGGAGTAACACCAATAGGTAACAAGATGAGGGAGATTAGACTTAGATGGTTTGGATATGTGCAACAGAGACCAAAAATGGCACCATTAGGAGTGAGGCCATCCAAGTCAAAGGTTTTAAAAGAGCAAAGGAACGGCCCTAAAGAATGTTGATAGAAGTGGTGGGAAAAGATTTAAGAATATTGAGAGTAAATGAAACCATGACACTTAATAGAGGTGAACAGAGGAACAAGATTCATATGATCGACCCTTAATCAAGATAAGGTCTTGATGATGTCTTGTAATAAATAAACTACAGGAGGTGGGCAAAATTGGCTGAATAAAGATTAAGTTTTAGAGAATTGACTGGGTTATTCTTACTTCTGAAAACTCCAAAGAGAAGTCTTGAGCTTCTCAAAGATGGAAATCCATGGTTTCAAATTTCACTACCTACTACAAATTAACCGAGATTCCTAAATGAAGCGCCATTTAAATTAACTTAAAGGAATCCTAGGTTGGGGGTTTCCTAGCTTCCTATAGATCGGCCTTGCCCACTCTATCCCCCATAATAGCCTTCCAATTTGCGAAAATATTTCTCATAATAGTTCATGAACTCATTTCTAGAGGATCCCAAGAAAGGACAATGATAGTAATCTCCAAACAACAAATATCTAGACTTTTCTTTCCCTTTAATAATTCTCTAGTATAATCACTTGGAAGAATTCAGTTGAGAGCAAATGGAGCTGAGTTCCACATTATTCTGGTCCCATGCCTAAGTACATGTAGAAGGAGCTTTTCCAAGCACACAGAGCAGGTCAAACTTACAGTGATCCCAACAAGCCAAATATCTCAACGAGTCCATAGAAAACAAGCCATCCTGTCATGAATGAGAAGATGATTAGAGCATTCCTTAGCCTCTTTGCAAATTTCACACTAACTAGGGATCGCCAATTGCTTCTCTATAAAAATCTCTAGAGTGTTGATCTTCTCATTATTCACCATCTAATGAAAAGCCGTGAGTTTTGGTGGAAGCTTAGGGTTCCAAACTTTCCTCCACATGTAGGACAGCACATAAAATGGCCTAATTTATATATTGAGATCGTATCAGAATTAATTAAAATAAGAAAAACATACATTGACGACCACTCATACTTTTTAACATGTAGAAAACAGCCTTAATAAGCATGAATGACCTATAACGAATTACAGGATCTGCAGATCGTCCTAGATCTCTACAAATTAAGGTAAGATCGAAGTTTTAATCCGAATCGTCCCTTTATTTGATGAATGGTCTTGATTAAGCTTTAGATCTAGGGTTTCAAGAATTTAACACAAGATAACAATTATAGATTATTACTAACGCAAATCACATAACCACATGCAGCATAGAGATCCTCCAGTAAAAGATAAAGGGGGGGGGGGGCAGCCCCAGTGCACAAAGCTCCCGCCTATGCGGGGTCTGGGGAAGGGGCGGGCCACAATGGCCTAAAGTAGGCAGTCTTACCTTGCATTTTTGCAAGAGGCTGATTCCACGCCTTGAACCCGTGACCTCAAGGTCACATGACGACAACTTTTACCGTTGCGCCAAGGCTCCAGTAAAAGATAAAGTAGAAAAATTATTGACTTATAAAATAGGTTGAACCATTGGTAATTCGGCCTTGTACCAAACATGGCTTCATGCACACGGGAAGGAAGTTATAACAAGGAATCCATGAAGTCTAATGAAATCGTCATTCATTATTCATAAAAAAAAAACTCTTACACAAAAGAGAAAAGGATCTTAAGTAGGGGGGACATCCAATCCTAATATATGAAAATGATAAAATTGCCTCTGCTTAAGTCATAACACACTAAGAAACCTAATACCCTTAACGGTAAATATCCAAAATAAAACTAAACTATAACATGACATAAAAATAAAATGTGGGTTGATGGTCCCCCTATCAAGTCCCATTTTCACTACCTCCTCCATGGCTGATGAAAAATCGGGCCAAGTGTGGAACTCTGGATAAAGTTTGAAACTGAAATGTGCTATCCTCATAAATCAATACGACTCCTCAAGGGAGAGGAGATAATTAAAAGAATGCATTTCTATCATTGAGATTCCTTCTAAAACCTCCTCTTTGAGTACAATTTGAAATGAAAGGCCTTATGTGACAATCTAAGGTTCCGGGATATATAGCCTATGCATAAATCTTCCCAAAATCTTATTCTAGCCCTCTTTCCTACCCTAAACCAAATGAATAAAATAAGAAACATGGCATATTTCCTACCCTTTGTGACAACTATACCCAGAGCCTCAGTTCCAACCTATCTTGTAAACCTCCCACCCTTCGCATATTTACCTTTTACAATATTGCGCTAGAGGGCATCTTGTTACTTGCTTATCTGCAAGCCACTTGCCTAAAATCAAATGAATTTGAGTCACTACCTGCATTTCTCCTTTGGCTGATAAATGTATCTGGATTAGAAAGTGTGTAGTTCTCTTCTCTTTAACCTTTGCTTCGCCCAGACAATTTCGTTGTAGCTTGTCTATATATCCTCTCTCTGCATTCATTACCCAAATGGCTCTGCCTGTGGTCCCTCTTTCTAGAACCAATACTTATGTTGGCTATTAGAAACACATTCACAACTACCTTTCTTCTTATGAACATTCCTTGAGACTAAGATATGACCTACCTAATCCCTCCTTGTTAGTCTGTCAGCAAGGACCTTTGTTAAGAACTTTTAGGGACATTTTCCAAACATATTGGATTGAGATCCTTCATCTTTTATGCACCCTCCTTAGGAGTAAGCATCATAAAAGCAGCTTCTCAATGTTTGTCTAACTTCTTGTCCACATAGAAGGGATGAATCCAAGAATACTTGTCAATACTGTTGAAAGGAAGCTGCTGGTTAAACCACTGAAAACTAGATCTTTCTCTTTAGCTTCCAGAAATGGCTTCTCCAACAAGGCACAGCTCTTAGCCGATTATCATTGAAACGAATTCTACCCATTTTAGTTATGACCTTTTGTCACTTTGATAGATGCTTATAAAAGACCCTGCAGAAGCATCTTCTTTATCTTTAACGTTGTCCACTATAGAGTCATAGAGCTGTATAGTGTGAATCAGTTAGTCCTTTCAGCATTGGTGCACTAGTGGATAAAAGTGGGATTCTTATCTCCCACTTTTAACCAAAAGGCCTCTGAATCTTGTGCCACTTAATGATCTCCTCCCATTTTAAAATGTCTTCCTAATGTCCCTTCAGATGCAATCAAGTGAGTGTGTAGGAATCTAGACAGTCATCTTTAGAGCAAGTGTTATGCTATTATCTGGTTACTTGAGCTTCTTAGTACATCTGTACCAAACAGTAAGACATTTTTTAGTCATCAACTGGTGGTAGAGGGCAAGATGATAGTGAAGTTGAAGCAAAGGAGCTTGCCTTCATTGATAATATCATGTGGTAAAAGAATTGTGAATCATCATTTGCTTTAGGGTCATAGGAGGAAATGCTGTTTGGATCTTCTTCTTGAATTCTGAAGAATCTGGAACTGTTATCTATTCTATAAGTAGCTGGCAATAACTGCGGAAAGAACACTGAGGATACCTCTTTTGCCTGTTGATCTTTCTATAGCATGCTTTTCTCATGCATGCCAATAGTAGAGACAGGTTATGTAATTATTTACATGGATTTTATGGTCCTAAGGCTGGCTACAAGTTCAAGGACCTTTCTGTCTTTCTTCTAGAATATGAGGAATGCTAATTTGTTTGATGGCGCATGTCTATAGACTTAGCTGTTTATCACGTCACTTGTCAGTTCCAAATATTAATGCAGCTGAATGTTCTAGAAATCCTTGTCTTTTCAGAAAACACGGAGCTATGGAACAATTGAACTTGTTTTCCTAGACAGAATCTAGGTAGTTGGACTGGCCTGGATCCCAGAATTTCCTCATCTCCTAGATATCATAATTTCTCTTTTCCTTTTCCGGTTTCAGCTGTAGCATTTATTGGGTGTTACAATACTCCCTTCATCCACTATGGACATGATGCTAACCTTGAGTTTGACAACCATGACTTTTACTTCTTGGTTTCATAAATCACTTAAATACTCAATAGTTTCTTTCTCCTTCAGTCAATTAATTGATTGCTTTCTATGTGTTTTGCCTTGCATAAACATAATGGAAAATAAATTGATCAAACGGAGATTTATTAAGTTGAATTATTGGAAGGACATAGGGAAGCCCCAGTAAAAGTATACTGAACCTGCTTCCTTTCAATTAAATGCTATACACATTTACACGTATTGCCCCAACTTAAATGTAAAAATAGAGAGGAAAAATATAAGTACCCTCACTTAAAGTCACCAATGAGGGGTATACTGGTCCTAACTGTTTAGACATAAAATAGAACAATCATCATCATCATCATCATCATCATCAAGACCTTATCCCAATTAGGGGTCGGCCACATGAATCTTATTCCTCTATTCCACTATATTAAATACCATGGTTTCATTTAGTCTCAAAGTTTTTAAATCTTTTCTCACCACTTCTATCCACGTTCTTTTGGACCTTCCCCTTGCCCTTTTAGAACCTTCAACTTGTATTGCCTCACTCCTTCTAACTAGTGCCGTTGGTGGCCTCCTTTGAACATGTCCAAACCATCTAAGTCTAATCTCCCTCATCTTGTTACCTATTGGCGCTATCCCTAAATTTCCTCTAATATTTTCATTTCTAATTCTATCCTTTCTTGTCTTACCACTCATCCATCTCAACATCCTCATTTCTGCGACACTCAGCCTATGAGTATGATGTTCCTTAACTGCCCAACACTCTGATCCATAGAGCATGGCCGGCCTAATAGCCATCCTATAGAATTTTCCCTTTAGTTTGAGTGGCACCCGCCGATCACATAAAACACTCGATGCACATCTCCATTTGTTCCAAACCGCTTGGATTCTCTGGGTAACCTCCCTCTCAATCTCTCCACTCTCATGGATCAATGATCCTAAGTATTGAAAGTGGTCTCTCATGGGGACCTCTTGGTTATCAATCTTGACTGGTGCTCCACTCCTACTCTCCTTGCTAAAATTACATTCCATATATTCTGTCTTAGTTCGGCTAATTTTAAATCCTTCCGATTCTAATGCTTCTCTCCATAACTCTAGCTTTATGTTTACACCCTCCCTTGTCTCATCAAGTAGGACTATATCGTCTGCAAATAGCATGCACCAGGGAATCTCCTCATGCAGATGTTTTGTTAACTCATCCATAACTAATGTGAAAAGGTATGGACTCAATGCCGATCCTTGGTGCAATCCGACAGTGACAGGAAAATCATCAGTCACGCCACTAGTGGTCTTAACATTTATTACTGCTCCCTCATACATGTCTTTAATTATGTCTATATATCCCTGAGAAACCCCTTTAACACCCAACACCCTCCATATTAACTCTCTAGGGACTCTATCATAAGCTTTCTCTAAGTCAATAAAGACCATGTGTAGGTCTTTTCTCCTCTGCCTATATTTCTCTACTAATTGTCTTAGTAAGAAAATAATTTCCATGGTAGACCTCCCAGGCATGAAACCAAACTGATTCTCTGATACACTTGTTTCATGTCGTAGCCTCTTCTCAATCACTCTTTCAAAAAGTTTCATGGTGTGGCTCATAAGTTTGATCCCTCGATAATTAGTGCAGCTCTGCATGTCTCCTTTATTCTTATAGATTGGTACAATAGAGCTTTTCCTCCACTCATCAGGCATTTTCTTTGATTTTATAATCTTGTTAAACAACTTGGTCAACCAAACTACCCCACTATCTCCCATATGCTTCCAAACCTCTATTGGTATACCATCAGGCCCCATGGCCTTTCTTGATTTCATCTTTCTCAAGGCCTCTTTTACTTCAAGCATTCTAATCCTACGTTCATATCTATAATATCCAGTGTTATTTAGATTCATAGTATTTTCAATCCCTATATTCTCAGGGCCATTGTCATTTAACAATTTTTGAAAGTATATTTCCCACATTTGTTTGATCTCATCATCTTTAACTAATACCCTTTGATCGTCGCTTCTAATGCACCTAACATGCTCTAAGTCCTTACCCTTATGTTCTCTTACTTTTGCAAGTTTAAACACATCTTTCTCACCTTCTCTTATTCCTAGTCTATTATAGAGCTCATCATATGCTTTAAGTTTTGCCTCACTTACTATTCTCTTAGCAACGTTTTTAGCATTTTTATATTGTTCATAGTTTTCATTATTTCTAATCTTCTGCCATGCTTTAAAATGCATTCGTTTTTCTTTAATAGCTTTTTGCACTGTTTCATTCCACCACCATGTTTTCTTTGTTAATAGCCTTTTACCTTTAGATACTCCTAAGACATCTTTTGCCACTTTCTTAATGGACTCAGCCATATTAGTCCACATGGTATTTACTTCTGTTTCATAATTCCAATTTCCTTCTACCATCAACTTATTTTTGAATGAGGTTATTTTCTCTCCTTTTAAATAGAACAATAGAATATGAAATAAAAGATACCTGAACTTTGTGAGAGGCACCTACTCCTAGTTGTTTCTAGATCTGGAAATACACTCCTTACATTTGGTGCAATCAATGCCCTCAAGGCAAGCATATGCCTGTTCCCTTACATAAAAAAATCAGGTAGTTCCACCTTAAGATAAGAGTCGTGGTTGTATGATGCCTATGTTCCCCTACATAAAAATGTCAAGTACTTCCACCTAATACAAGCTTGCAAATGTCAACTAAAGCAAGTATAAAAATATAGAAGTGGAGCAAAGCATTGCATCCAAGGTGGAGGAATTGAAGGGAAGGGAGATATGATCAACCGTGGTAAGCCTCAAAAGAAGGAATTGATGTTCTCTCTCTCTTTCTTTTCTTATATATGAATCCCTTGGTTAGATGCATTAAGTGAAAAAGGCAGATCTTGTCTAGCCCTCAGCATCCATAACAAACAGGTCAATCATACCATTGCTTGAATCAACAGCATTTGATTTGATCAATAATCATACTAATTCAACTTATGCAATCTCATATGGGGCTTGTGGCAGTAGTCTGAAACTCTGAATTTATGGCCAGCATCTGGAGCTTCATTTGCTTCACTCCCTTATCTTGCTGGCTCAAATTTTTGTTCTCCTTGAATTCTTTTATGCATTTGAGATAACATTTGCATCAGCTGCCCCATACTTTTTAGGTCTTTTATGAACTCTGTCTATCTATTGTTTACATGATATATCTTTATTCTCGCTACCTCTGCCTAATACTTCCACCCGTCCACCCCCTCCCCCTCCCCCCCCCTGAGGTTTTTTGACCGTTTATGATTTACTTTTCATTTTATTTACCATTTGTGAAATTCACAACCATTAAAATACCCAAAAACCACAAAAGGGGTGGGAATATCATTTCCCTAATTATATATTTACTCAGTTACTTATTTTGTTTTAAGAATCTTCATAATCAAGAGGTGCATGCTCCAGATTGAGCACAAAAGGTATTGTAGTTGTTTCTTTAATCAGACCAAGGGAAGGAAGTCATTTACCCTAAAATTGGTTCAGTCTATTACTCATGCAGATTTTAGCAGTCGATTATCCCTAGAAATCAACACCTTTGCCCTTTAGAATCTGGCCCACTATTTCTCTTTTTCTCTTTTTCTTTCTTTCTCTATTTCTTAATTGTTTTTCTGTTGTTTGTGCTTTGGAAAACTTGGGTGTTCATATGTTTCTCTTCAAATTAAATGAGTTTGATTTTATTTTTTTTACATTCATTTCCATCTTCTGACCTCCTTACATTTTGCATCCCAAATGAATGCTGTGAATGTGTGCTTCCTGGATGTGGTGTCCATCCTGTTTCAGTGTTTCTTTAGGCATACCCTTCTTGTCATGATTTTTTTAGTTTCTTTCTCTTTGGCATCAAATATTGTTTCTCGTATATAACCCTTGACATTTAGCAATCTTTTTTCTTTTGAATGGTACATTTGGCAATCTTAAACATAACATGATAAAATTTTTCATTTTATAGTATCGGGTTATGTAGTGAAGGATTCTATTCATGTGGTTTGGCAATGGGATATACCAGTTATTTGAAACACTCATCAGAAATCTTGGTCTTAGTTAGAACAAGAAAATTTACACTGGTTTTGTATACACGTCTCATTGTTCAGTGAGAAACTCACCAACAACCAATTTTGCAACTTCAGGAAATCTTCTAACGGTAACATTCTTGCTATATGTCATTCAGCAAAGTGCATTAATGTGCATGATGTTTTTACCTGAAAGAGACGGTGCTGCAATGAGCTTGTATTTACCTAAAATTATATTGTCCCTGTACAGCTTCTAAAGTTCCATGATTATTTGTAGCTTATTATAATTTCCTTTTCCAGGCATATGCGGTGACAGCTATCATGAAAATATGTGCATTTGAAATTGTGGCTGGACGGAAAGTGGAACTGCTGCCTGAAGTAGGTCACCATGATCCTTGTATAAATGTGTGCTGTTAATTAAAATTTGAAATTTTGGTAATCTTCCAATATCTATGGAAATCTCTTTCTGCTTAATTTCAAATGTTGACTTGCTGTTAGACCATGGTTGTGTTCATATTGCTCAGTGGAACTGTATTTGTGCTCAATTATGGACCTGTTCTACAAAAGAGTCCTGGGTTATTTTAAGCTGCAACGTTTCAAACCAGTTTCCAATTACAATAGACAACATTATTTGCCTGCCTATGCTGAAGGCAATATCAATGTTTTATCCTTTCAATAAAATAAAAATTCAAACTCGTCCATTCCAACAAGTTTGAGAATTGGTCTGGCATAGTTTTCTTACTTGGTAGGACTATACAAGTTCTCATTTTGTTTCTGCTGTTAATGTTAAAGTTCACGTTCGAACATTCTAGGATAGCAACTTTCTCAAAATGTCTTCGTCAACTGAATCCTGTTTATGGCCTTTCTGTACTTTGTAGTTCTTGAGCTAGACTCTTTCATCAATTGTTTGCTGTCTCTCCATCATTATGGATGTCCAAGCAAAACACTGGTGGCAGATTAGCACTTCTGTTATCAGCTTTTTCCTATTAAGATGTATACTTTATTTTATTTTTTTACCAGTATTTCATCCATTTTTCAATGTTCACCTTCTTTGTTCAACTAGTAAATAGTAATTTTGAGAGGGCACCCTATCACTATTCCTATACACTTAACTAAAAAATCAAAGTTTTACTTTGTAACTTCTTCTACATGCTTTTTAAAAATGTCTTGCACCACTATTCTAATTGATTATTCTCGAGAATAGAAGATGACAAATTAAAATTATTTTCATGAAAATGATGGCCTTCTTCTGTGTGGTGCTGCATCAATTATACGTACCAGATTCTCATGAGATAACCATTTTTATCTGTTGCAGTGTCAATCCTTAATTGATGAACTATCGGCATCACATTCAACAGACTTGCAGCAGCGTGCATATGAACTACAAGCAGTATTAGGCTTAGATGCTCGAGCTGTTGAGAGTATTATGCCATCAGATGCAAGTTGTGAAGACATCGAAGTCAGTAATTAGTCGTAGTTCCAGCAGTTATTTCTTGAACTAGTTCTAGTATTTTCTACCTTCTCGTGGCCGCAAGGCTTTCTTATATTTCCGTATTTGTTTTAAATTCTTTGGTAAGTTACATGTTGCTATATGTGTGAGCATTTAGATATTAAAAAAATTTCAAGACAACTGCCATAGTTTCATTCCAATTACAGGTACTATCTCTAATATTCTATTTTGAACCCTATTTATCATTTGTCATGTACTATTCTATTTTGAACCCTATTTATCATTTGTCATGTACTTCCAATGAACAAGGTCGTGGCTTGCACCAGTGATTTGCTGACTAGCTTTCATGATGAGATGTTGGTGATTACAATGAGACAAAGTTTGATATTAGTGAATTTTGTGAATTGGTATCAGTGCTGAATATGTGTGAAGATCTAAAATTATAGCAGCAAGCATTATTTTTTCAAAATTTCCTTGGAATATAGCCGATGGATTAAAATCTAAATGCGAGAATCCCTCCTCACTGTTACTGTGCTTAAGTAAAAAGGTAAAGTGTGTAGCAAAATGCTAAGATCAGTTTAGTTGATAAATACTCTGTGAGATCAGTTTAGTTGATCAATATTCCGCGAAGATATTGAAACAAAGATATAGGAAAAGTAGGCACCAAGATATCATAAATCATAGTCAGATACTTATGATACTAGTGTGGGCATGCATTCAAACTGACAAGAAATAGAGTTATATGTGATATAGTAACTGGTACAAGGTCATATGCTTCATTTTTAACTTTTTAGAGAACTACCAGCATATATTGATGTCTGCATTTAGTGTTTTAGTCATTAACATCAATCCCTACTCTGTAGCGTTTAAATATTATTTTCTAATTATTATCTACTTAACTAGTAAACAGCAATTATGGATACTTACTGTAAGTGACTAAATCTTTTGACATGATTAGCATAAGTACAGTTTGTGGCACAATCTGTAGGTGATCATCATGACTTGACATGACACATTGATAGGTGATTCTTAAGAATTTACAAACAAGGGAGGGAGTAAAACACAAAGCTAGTGTGGAGAGATATTATAGAGTCTAAAGGATTTAAAATTTGTTGAACTAAGACAATGCATATGGAATGCAATTTTTTAGCAAGGTGAGGAGCGGGAGCGAAGCATTGGTAAATATTGATAACCAAGAAGTCCCCTGAAAAGACCACTTTTGATATTTTGGAATCAATAATTCACAAGAGCGGAGAGATTGAGAGGATGTTACCTAGAGAATTTAAGTGGGTTGGAACAAATGAAGATGTGCCTCTAGAGTTTTGTATGACTGGCAGGTACCACTCAAACTGAAAGAAAAATTCTATAGGATGGTTTTAAGGCTGGCATACTCTATGGGTCAGAGTGTTGGGTAGTTAAGGAACAACATGTACAGAGGATGAGCATAGCTGAAATGAGGATGTTGAGATGGATGAGTGGCAAACAAGAAAGGATATATTTAGAAATAAAGACTTTAGAGGAAACTTAGGAGTAGCACCAATAGGTAACAAGATGAGGGAGGGTAGATGTAAATGGTTTGGACATGTTCAATGGAGACCTAAAATGGCACCTGTTAGAAGGATTGAGTCAATCCAAGTTGAAGGCTCCAAAAGGGCAAGGGAAAGGCCTCAAAGGACTAGGATAGAAGTGATGAGAAAAGATTTAAAAACTTTTGGACTAAATGAAGCTATGGCACTTGATAGAGGGGAATGGAGGAACAAGATTCTTGGAGCCGACCCCTAATCGGGATAAGGCTTTGACAATGATGATGATGTGTCTCCAAGTGATATTTGTTCCTTGGGTGTTGATGACCTTGTTCAACTTGCGAGAAACCTAAGGAAATTTTGCAAACGATATGTCAAAAAGGTTACGTTCAAATTTGTGGGTTGAATGGCTTAAGCTGTGAGCCAACTCTCTTTGGTCACCATGTTGGAGGACTGTATTCATTGTTCCAGCTCTTTCATGTGTTAGATGAAGAGTGATGATGGAATTCAAGTGACCCATGAGCTGCATTACAAATCATTTCATGCACGAAAGCAAGCAGCAATAGAATCCTATTGTGTGATTTTCTTTTGGGTGAGTGAGAAAGCCAAATTTTGCTAACTCTTTATGCAACTAATTGCTGTATTTAACCTGAAATTAATGTTGCTAAAGGATGAGATGAAATTTACTTCAAGATATCTACTTATTTGACACAGATCCTCTGCCTTAATTCTTTGTTATTAGTCATATCCTATTTAGTTTTGGGGGTTAGGAACTTGAGTTTGATATTGTTGACTGTGGTTTACCAGGGTTCCAATGATGATCGATAAAGTGATTGTAGTTTTGAAGAGCTTGTTTGCAGCTATCACATGAATCCACTTCCTAGCCAGGATAATGCAGGCATGCATTATAGATCCATGATGGAAGGGATACTGCTTGCTTATCTCAGTTTGTGTAATTGCTGAATTGATTCAGTTTTTGGTTTGTTTAAGATCTTATGCCTACCCAATCTTGTGGAAATGGTCATCCAGAAACCGAACACCAATATCTGTGGCTAAGGTTTAGAAATTTATTTATCATACTGTTGTGTTTATGGTTATTGCTTATCATAGACTGTTGTGGTTATGGTTATTGCTAGAGGATTCGTTATTTAAATTACTTCTATGATTTTTTTTTGGTCCGACCATTTTATTCTGATATGTTTATCTCAACATGACTTGGTTCTTGCTAATCTGGAATAGTTGAAGTAGAAGCCTTAATATGTCCATTTCTTGACCGTTCAATATTTGCTTCTCTTGGTCCATTTGATTTTTATACAATGCAAGACTAGGTTACTGATTAGTGTCTTTAATGGTCTCTGCAGGTGGATAAAGACCTATCTTTCCTGAATGGTTTTGTGCAGCAAGCCTTGGAAAAAGGTGCCAGGCCCTACATTTCGGCAAATGAGCGAGCTGGATTGCTGAATATTAGCAATTTTAGAAACCATGATCAACTCGAATGTTCTACTCATTCTCTTAGGTTTGAGGCTTACGAGCTTCCAAAACCACCTGCTTTGCCAACAAGAGCCCCGCCTATGCTTAAACCATCAACTGATCTTGCTACAATATCCGACTCAGTTTATGCAAAAGAAGTCCAGCAAGCTGTGTCACTGCCCTCCACTGTTAGTGCTGTACCAGAAGTTGGAGTTAAACTTCGACTTGATGGTGTTCAGAAGAAGTGGCGTAGGCCTAATTATTCCTCTCCTTCACCAACCTCAACTTCAAACCAACAAACTGTTAATGGGGTCACTCATCGTGATGGATTTGAAAAAATCAGCTCACAAACACGAGATAGTATGTATGATTCAAGGAAGCAGCAGGTTGAAGTTTCTGCTGAAAAACAGAGACTTGCTGCCTCATTATTTGGGGCTTCTTCGTCTAAAAATGAGAAGAGACCATTAGTAAGCCATAAGGCTGCTGCCGCAAGGGGCAGTACAGCAAATTCAGAGAAAGTGAGGCCCAGAACGCCCCCAACAGAGACCATTACATCTGCAGAACGTGCTGTTGAGAAGGCTGCCCCTCCACAACCTCCTCCCGATCTGCTTGATCTAGGCGAGCAGACTCCTGGAACCACTCATCCAACCGTAGATCCTTTGAAGCAATTGGAAGGGCTGCTTGGACCTCCCCAAGATTCCTTGTCCATCAGTTCTGGAGCCGGTGATGCTTCTAAACCACCTGATCTCATGGCACTGTATGAAGATTCCCCTTCAACTGGGCTGACTGGCAGCTTGATGACCCCAGACATCTTTGCAACTAATGCTAAAGCTGGACCAGCGTCCACTGTCAATAGAGACTCTCACCATGGAGGAACTACAATTATGCATATGGCACCAATAAAGAAAGGTCCAAATCCTCAAGACTCCTTGGAGAAAGATGCAGTTGCAAGGCAGGTGGGTGTAACACCATCTGGGAGGAACCCAAACTTATTCAGGGACTTGATGGGGTAAGCAATTAGAGCGATTCTGCTGTGCACAAGAACACAGAATTCAAGACCAGTATATCTCCCAAAAATAGTTGTTGGGGATATTGATTTGAACCTTCCATGCTTGTTGAGTCTGGTAGAATGATAGTTGGCATGTCGGAGGAGCTGCCGGACTCTGAAGATGAATGTTGCGATAATCTGGATGGAGTTGCACTTGTAGGAAGGAATGGTTGTAAGCAGGTAGGCTCTGTCTTGTTCGCGACTACATATAGTTTGGTAGTAGTACAGTGATAGTGTACACGGGTCCTCGTGTACCCAAAATTAGTCAAGCTAAACGAGTTGCATGGGACTACATTCATCCTCGATCATCTGTAACAAAGTTTGTCTCAAGCTAGATGCTTGGTCTGTTTGCAACAAAACGGTTGTTCTGTCCACATTGTTTAGTTCCTTTTGGCTTTGAATAAGTTGTATTGCTACTATTTAAGCACATTTTTTTTACCTCTGAGTGTATTAATATAGTTTTTCCAGCTGTGGTTCGTTCTGCACAATGTTAAAAAATAGATGGAATGCATTGTATCAAGCAATTCAATTAGAAAATTCTCTCTCAGCTATGCATTTCCATCCGTGGGAAGGCGAGTGATATTCAGAGGCAACACAAATTGTGTCTAGCAGCTTTAAGAGAACCAAAGGTCACGCCGAGTAGATCAGCACTATGTACAAACTAGAAATCACTCAGTGTCTAAGCTTAGACTGTGTATGGCAATGGTTTCTTCTATTTTTATTTCTACAACCCAAAAACACAGTAAAGAAGCACAAATTTTCTCTAGAAACGAGGAGAGCGTCTCTCGATTTGCTTCTCATTTTAGTGATTTTTAGGGTTTATTTTACAGGTGTTGCTCAACTGGAACGAAAGACTCCCCAAAACACTTCTCCAGTTACCAAACGCAACCTTAGCATATTGTCACGGGATTGCAATTTCACTTATGCTAAACTTATGGGGCAGTTGTGCGCAACTCCTTTGCAAAGCATAAGGCAGCTTTTAACTCCTACTCTCACTTGCTAAGGCTATACTCATGCACTAGAGTAATGAGAGAACTTAGAAACGAGACTTACTTAAAGAGAACTTATTATTCCTTACTTGAACTCAATTAAGTTGTTTACTTATAACTGAGGAGCTATCGCCTATTTATACGTGCTCTTTCGTCTACTTTTTCAATTGATGGCTAAGATTAATATGTGTCAACTATCTAATGGTTGAGTACCATTCTAGAACTCTCTACATAAATATTTAAGTTTACCTCTTTCTAGATATTTACAAGGACTCTTCTAGAAACCAAGCTTTCTGGATCAGGCCTTGTTCTATGGATCTTTAACAATGGGCCTAAGTCCCTCAACCAAGTCCATGAGCTAAGTAGGCCTCTCCGAAAATCACGAACAAGAATTTTGAAACTGAATAAGTGCAGAAAAAGTAGTTCTAGGAAAAAGGTGCGATTTGCACATGTAGTCACGGGGTGACTTGAACAAGATCAACAGCTTAGACCTAAGAAAAAGACATCCAACAATGGGTCTTCCACTTCGAGCAAGATTAACTGAGATATAGGAAAAAGATGTTCTAGATATGGGTCGACCATGGAGATGCATTTTATGCCTTTGAATATCATTTTTCTTCCTTGGAGATGCATTTTTTCTATTTCATAGCAGAAAAGTAACATGGTTTCTACTGTGAAATAAAAAAAAATCAATAATAAAAAAGGAAGAATGCTAGCTGCACCTGCAGCCCTCTCTCGAGGAAACATAGGCAATTGTACAACATTTATATTTGTTGATTCTGTTTTGCAGCAATTTACCATTAGCTTCCCAGTCTCTGGTCAGCTCCATTCCGAGCTATCATTTCGATTTCTTTTGTACAAGCAAGTAGGCGTTGCCTCGCTTCTTTGGCTTGTTGGTCGTGGCCAGCAAGTGGCTACTTCGATCGGGTTCATTTGGCTTTTGGACACTTATATCTATGAGAAAGGATACCTGGTCTTTATTGATTTAGAAAAAGCTTATGGTAAAATTTCTAGATAGTTAATTGGGCAAGTGTTGAGTGGGAAAGAGGTTTAATGGGGTTATATAGATGTAAATAAGGATATGTACAAGAGAGTAGTAACAAATGTTAAGGCAATTAGCTGCCCAATAATTTTCCTATTAGTATGAGATCATCCTAAGAATTGGCAGTGAGCCTGTACCTTTTTATATTGGTTATAGATGAAAACATTTATATGAGGAGATTTCATTGTAAATGATATTTGCCTGTGATATAATTTTAATTGATAAGATAAGAGAGTGGGATAAATATAAAGCTAGAGTTATGAAGCGATGCATTAGAATCTAAAGGATTTCAAATTAGCAAAATTAAGATGTAACATATTAAATGCAATTTTAGTGAGGCGAGGAGCGGGAGTGAAACATCAACAAAGATTGATAACCAAGAAGTTCCCCTAAAAGACCACTTTCAATACTTATGATTGATAATTTACGAGAGCAGAAAGATTGAGAGGGAGGTTACCTAAAGAATCCAAGCGGGCTGCAACAAATGGAGATGCGCCTTTGGTGTTTTGTGTAATCGATGAATGCAAACTGAAAGGAAAATTCTGTAATATGATTGCAAGGCCAGCCATCCTGTATGAATTGGAGTGTTGGGTAATTAAGGAACATGTTTATAGGATGAACATGGTCAAAACGAGGATGTTGACATGGTTAAGTGGCAAGACGAAAAAAAGGGAAGAATTATAAACAAAAACATTAGAGAAAAGTTAAAGAGTAGCACCAATAGGTTACAAGATGGGGGAGGTTGGACTTAGATGATTTACACATACCAACGAAGACTAAAAACAGCATCATTAGAGGGAGTGAGGCAATCTAAGTCGAAGGTTCTAAACAAAGGAAAGCCTCAATAAAACATGGATAGTAGTGACAAAAGATTTAAAATCATTGAGACTGAATGAAAACATGATACTTAATAGAGGAGAATGGAGGAACAAGATTCATGTTGCTAACTCCCTAATCGGAATAAGGTCTTGAAGATGATGATGACACTCATTTCTGTGAGCTCTTTTGACCCATTGATCTAAGGCGATGAGTTGTATAGGTAGATTTCTAGCCAACTTATATCTAATTTATTACACAAACTCTCCGTAAAGAAATCTAATTTCAATTCCACCGCTCCAATTTATATTCTTAAAACATTTATAAGGCCAATTTAGACACTAACTTTGTATGCTGGGATAGCCTAGGGTCTTTGGATAGTTCCAAAACAGACCCTGACCTCTAATACCTTTCTAAAAAACAGAAATATAAATAGAAAAAATATTTAAAAAAACACCCAGATCCTAGCCCGAGCTGGAGACCTGCCAGGTCACATTTTTCCTAATTCCCAACTCATTCCCACCCTAGTGGGTGCCCGCCATGGAGCACAATGTCTGCACATCCATTTTAATAGGATGCATGCCTATCCCACTTTCAGCTAGTTATAACACCATTTCTACAAATCTTAAAGCCAAATCTTGGGGCCCCTCAAAGCTACTTGCTTCTCCATTTCTACAGATCCTAAGATGACAAATTTTATTTGGACTTATCTTGTTTCTTGTGGTCCTCTAAGGCATCAAATATAGGGCTGGATCCCTTGACCTTGTCTTGGCTTGATCCATCCATTTCTGATCTACTGTGAACCTTAACAGCTCGTGAACTTCCATGCTTGGAATTATTTTCAGCATTTGATTGAGCATGGGTAGGCTGTTCTTTCTTGCTGCTTTCTTGCTCCTTGGCAATGCTGCCTGCAGATAGTTTTTTTGTTTCATCTGCAATTTCCTTCACAGCAACTTCTAAAGCATCTAGTCTCCCCTTCACCTTTGATAGGTCTGAATCAGGTTCTTCTTCCATAGTATCTGAATCCATTTCTTTTGCCTTCTCTTCTTCCTCAGCTTGCTTCTTTTTCATCTCCACTTCCTGAAATAACAGGTCTCAACAATCACTGGCTTGGAAGTTGGAACATTACTACTACAGAACATATATGAGCTCATGAACCTAAGCAAAGTATAACCATTAAAGAATCACAAATCAACAGAAGCTTGGCATTGCAGCGGACTGACAGGATCAGAAGCTGAGAGGCAGTTAAAATTGTATTTCAAATAGTTGATACTTGAATAGTTACTGAAATTTATCACTGATGGATGCCACACAAAAAGGATATAATTAATGCAACCTTTCATAACTGTTAGCACTAGTGAGTAATTGCCCTTTCCTTTTGCCATTTGAATTGGACACTAGTATGCTCCAGATGTGTGCCAGGAGAAGAATCTTTTTCTGTAACAACAACTACCAAAGCAGTGCATCATGCCAAGCATGATCGTCCTTGTTATGCATTTCTCGAGGGAAATGACAGGGTTAACCTGAGGTAAGATGCCTGCTAAAGAGAATGAACCCTATATAGATAGAAAAGATAGTCATTGAAATTTGCAAACGAATTGGAGAAACAAAGAAAAACTTTTAGCTGAGGGTCCCTGCCCAGCATCAATAACTCAGTGGCATGTAGAAACAAGACGAAAGGCAAGGTCTCATTAAGTTTTAATAATTATGGAATTGACACACAAACTTTCTTTTTTGAATGGTGAGTGGATTTGAATCCACAACCTCTTGGTTGTGAGACAAGGCACTTAATCAACATTCCAATATGGGTGCATGCATTACAAAAATTTGATGTATCCACTGATATAATGGGAATTTAGCCATTGAAAGAATTCAAACATTACAAATCACAAATTACAGCACAAGAACAGCACCAAGAGTAAACTAGACAGTATAACCAATTTACACAAAATGATCATGCTTATATTCATGTATAATACAGGTTGAGAGTTTACAGCCAGGATACATTCTGATCCATTACCTTCTACCAAAGTCCACGAAACCACACTAAAATGCATGACGAAAGACAATAGACGGATAGGTAGCAATTGCAATCTCAATAGGATTAAATGCTCAAGACAAACGCAGATAGAAAACAGTTCAATTTGATGGATCATAGATACTGATTGACTGATTTAGCATTGGTCTGCTTAGAGACAAATCAGTCAAAAAGTTGACCAAAGTTTCAGATTCATACAGATTAGGAATATAACTGTGCTATTTTTTCTAACAAGGCATTTAACCAGCTCATCTAAGTGCTCGATCTTTCTGCAAAGGTTGATTTATTGAAAACTTCCAAGACAGAACTGGTTTACCAGCTGGGATAATAAGAACAGGTACAGACACACTACATTCCCTCACATCAGCAGCATGTTGTGAAAGCAAAGATGAAAAAAAAATTGTAATCGGTACAGTTTTCAATCAGAGCTTCTTTCAAGTAACATATTGTATAAGGAATAACCCTACAGATCTCTAATGCAAGACATCATGAATAATGAAAGCCAAGATAAGATGGGCAGTATATGGGCCACTCAACTCAGATCCACTTAATGATGGGGCCATCAACAAGTACCTCCAAGTTAAGATGGCACAACATTAGAGATAAGGTAGATATTCACAAAGATGATAAGAAGCATTTTCACTGACTCAAGAGACAACAATCAGCTAAAGTCTCTATGTTAAACTTGTGCTGGCTCAAGAGACAGCGCAACATTAGAGATAAGCAAGATATTCAGAAAGATGATACTCAGCATGTCCATTGACTCAAGAGATTGCACTCTGCTATGTTAATCATGTATCCATAATACTTTGTTGCAGTGTATTGTCCACAGTAGCTGCTATCAATAGAGAGTACTTGGCCAGGGGTCTTCCCCTTTGAAACAATCAGTTTGGCGAGCATTTTGCACATTGGAATTGAGAGAAATATCATCTGATAGATTGAGACATACAAGTGGGAGTCCTGGACTATTATCACAAAGTACATGTGAACATAGATACAGCAATCTTCACATTAACAAAATTTCGATGCCCAAATTTTCAGAACTAATTCTAAAATTATTCAAAACTACCACATTTTTCAATTAAATACGAATTTTATTTCTAAATCTCACAAGAAATTCAAAATTATTTAGTAAACAATTACAGTGCTTCAGCCTCGCATTCTCATCTAGTATAAACATGAATTTAACAGCCATTTCAAGCTTGTTGCTATGTCTTAGCTAGAAATACTAAGTACATGCACAATAAATATGTCTTGTAAATAGAAAAGACATGCATCTTTTATGACTTTTTCCCAAATTATCAGGCATTTTGCAAATCCTTCAAAGAATTTGCCCCGCAATTATTCCCACAATCAAACTTTGCATAACGATGCACAAAAACCATAAGGGTTGGAGCAAGTGAGAATGCAAATTTAAACATGCAAGGGGCTGCTGACTCAGATATCAAAGTGATACCAAAATGCAGTTCCTCGTCAATATGTTCCTTTCACCATCAATAGCTTCTACTTTTTCTTTCCTCATATAACCGTCCAGGATAAATGTTATGAAGCCTTGGAGTAATTTCGATTCCCTCTACCATCTCAGCAGATGTTCCTCTAGTTGCCTAAGGATAATTTTTCCTGCTTAAAAGTAACTTTCTTTATATATCTTTAAAATCAATTTATGAATTCCCTCACAGATCTTAATATGGATATTTCGCTGAATGAACTAAAATATAAAAATCTGCCGAAGATGACTGATCATAAATACCCATATCTTCAGTAAATAAGAAAATCCCATTGAAGCTTGTAACTATCTACATCTCTCAAAGTGTTGTGTCATAAAATAATTGATTCCCAGGTCAAAACAACCTAAACTGTAATAACCCCAATTTTTGTAAATTGATAGAGAAAATCAATTTAGTCTAAATTTTCAGAAATTCTGGGCTCGAATATTAGGTTATTGGAAATTCTCTTTTTATAGAGATTAAAACATGATTTGAAACTTAGAAATTATGAATGTACTCGAAAAACTGATCAAAATGACACTAAGTACATTCTGTTCTGAGTTAAAATGGAAAAATCCCTAATTTTCTCCATTTTTTGAATAAAAGGGTAAAATGATAATTTTACCCATAACCGAGATATAAAATATCAATATTTAAAATGTATTCGGAAATACGATTCCAACGTCATTAAGTACGCTCAATTCCGAGTTCATAAGAATAAATCCTATTTTTCTCCATTTTTGGAATTAAAAGGGCAAATCAGTCTTTTCACAACTATGTGAGGCCCACAAGGTGGGCTAACGGTCTGGAAGACCACCATCATGAGTCAAGCCACTACCAACTGCTAGTGGAGAAGGAGGTGGTAGTGGGAATCCAATGACAATTTAATAATAAAAAGAAATGAAACATAATTATGACATGTAATCATGAAAATTTTAAAAATCCCTGTAAATAGCCCATAAAATTTCCCAAAAATCTTCCTAATGTTCTTCACGAGGTCCCCTACAATGCCCCAAAATCCCAAGTCAAAACTGCCCCTCCATCTTCCCCATTTCTCTCCTCTTTCCTCTCTTTCTCTTCTTTCTTAGGGGCATTTCCCCAGACACACCCAGGGCAGTCAGCTCATGTTTGTCTGCGGGCGCATCAAGGGACGCATCGTCCTGGATGAATCACGGTTTCCGCCAGGAAACCCTAAACCAATTAGCCATTGATTTCCATAGCTCATACATGGATCTTCACCGTTGGATCTGTTCGTAATCTACAAAAGTCCTAAGGTTTCTTGATGATCTAACAGGGGGATCATAGAGAAATTTAAAACGAAAGTTATCTCCGGTACTGAGTACCATCTCCAGTGGAACTTTTAGGTTATTCCGGCTAATCTAGCCGTTAAACGGTGATCTTACAACGTTAAAACGAAGTAGAGATGGGGGATCTATGTTTCTCCCATGTTTAGCCTCCTTATCGGGCAACGACACCAAAGATTTTGGCGTTTCCAGAAGCTAGGGTTTCTTTCCGGTCTTCTTCTCCTTCTCCAGCGTTATTTCTCCCTCTTTGGTGAACTTCTCCTCACCGGACCGGCCTAGGTAATCCTAAATCCCTCTCCTCTTTACATTCCAGCTCTCCCATGGTGTTTTCTGACCTCCTTTGGATCTCCCCGGCTATTGATTCGTCGGAAACGACGGATTCGGCATGAAGGGTTGAGATCCCATCCATTCATAGCTTAGATGTAACTTCTACGCCGTTGGATGGATTCCTGGGGCCTAGAAACCCAAGAAGATGAAATCTGGGCTCTTGATCTTAAGAGAAGAGGAAGATCGGATGATGAGTGATCCAATAGTCCAGATCTAGAGCGTCTCTCCTATCACTGCTCCCAGTTCACTGGTAAACAGAGGTAACGTGACGCGGGCCACCCTTTGTTTTGTAACGTTCCTCATACATGAACTGAACAGTTTATTTATGTACTGAAATCTTGTTTCTTCAATTGAGAGCTTAATTTAGCTCAAATTTTAGATCAGAAAGAAGCTATAGATTCCTTGTATTATGTAGAATATAATGAAATAATGATATTGAGGTTTTTAATTTGATTTATATGAAATAAATTTTAAAGTTAGTTCCAACAGTAGTTGATCATGATCAAATTGACGTTAAAATGGAAATATGATCTGATGAATGGATCCAGGACTTGTCAAAACCTTAAGATCAATAATCACAGTAGAAATTCCAAGCCCCTAGATCAGTTAAATTGATCAAAACATTGCAAATTAAGATCAGCCGTTGAAAATGGCTGAAAACTTAAAAAGGAAATTCCTCACTCATTTTAAGTCCGATTTTTTATCAGGAAGATTCTATGAATAGATCTTGATGAGGGGAACCTACTGAACCCATAAAAACAATATTTTAATCATTAAAACTTTCTGTTAATTAAAAATACACCTACTAACAACCTTGATCAAGTAGATCTAGGGTGATTAGAAGTGAGGGTTTGGATCCATTAAGGATATAATGATGATAAATCATCATGGGGATGGTTGGATTGGACTGACATGAACTGAATTAAAGTTTAGACCATTGAAAGTAAAAATGATCATGGAAAATCCTAATGGATCCTCTTGATTTGGTAGATCAAGAATGATCAGACCAGATGGACCTATAAAAGTGATGATATAAGGCTAATATCATGCTATTAGAGATGTTGGATCAATAAAAAACATGAAAGATCAAAGGTTGTACTCTTAATGGAATATTAACCCTAGATCTAAAAGATGGACAAATCAGATGGTTGGATCATAAGGATAAATTGATCATATCCTTAGTTAATGGTCTTTAATAGTAGATTTGATTTAATTATTATCCATGTCGAGTTTCCAATTTGAGTATAATTTTCTTTAATTTCTTAGATTAAAATGTTGTTAATATTCTAGTTAATTATTTTATTAGCAAATTTAATTCATATCAATTTTTCAATTGCAGCATGATTGTCTTTAAATTCCTTAGATTTAGATTTATTAGTGTAATTTCTTTTAATTTCCTTTACATTAGTAGAGTTATGAAAAATACCTTACAAGGGGTAATTAATGAAATATAGTTGGATTTCACAAAATACACATGTACATCATGAGAAATAATTATAGTAAGGGCTATAGTTAGTAGGACAATATAAGGGGTGAATTTCCCATTTCTTTGGCCCAAAATAGGGGCATAATAAATATCCATGAATGACATAGTATATGTTCATGGAATTAATTAAAATCAAGTAGAAATAAAACTTAGGGTTATGAGCTCATTGAACCTTATTAAAGGTTGAGCTAAGGCTATGCCCTTGCATGTTATTCATTGTGGTTAAGGGGCTTTTTAATAAGCCTCGCTGTCCCTCCACCTTCTATCGACGTTTGTTGAGGTCTAAAGGCCTCTTTACATGAGGATTGAATTAACTACATTGGAAATGGCATGCAACTGGTAAACCTTGGTCAATTGGAAATAAGAGCTGTCTAGAATTAAGAATGAATAAGTTACCCTCAATCCAGTAAAACACTAACTGGTTGAGAAATAATAATAAGAGCATAAAAGGTTAACAAATTATCTAACCCTAATAAAAATTTTGTAAGATAAGGATGATTTGGCAAGATCCAAAAGAGATCTTGAATGATCAAAAACAACAAAAGAAAAGAAATACAATGTAGAGTATATTATTGTTGTGTGATTTTACTTATAGTATAGATTTGTTAGCTTAGAAGGTTTGAAACCTTGATCATATATGATTCAAGGAAAATTAGGGAATCCTTCATAGGATAACCCAAATACATGTAGAAAGAATACTTGTATAAAAGAATAGCTTTATATGTATGGTTTGACATATGTATGAATCAAGACCATGATGGACAATATAGAGTGAATACCACTTTGAGGTAGGTGGATGTACAATAATGTATTAAAGATTCATGTGTGTGTGTGTGTGTGTCTACATGATCTTCTGTTAGGAATTATAGACCTTCATGATATAAGTATACTTGTGGTACCTTGGAACAATAATGATCCAAGCAAATGATCCAACTAAGTGATCCAACCCCATGATCCATCCAACTGATCCAATCTAATAATCCAATAAAACGATGAGAAATTAGTGAGATATGTGGACTAAGGAAACCCTAAGAATAGGGCATTGAAAATATTCCAACCTTAATTAAACAGACACATTGTCTAATATGTACAATGTATTTTACATACAAGTATGGTGGCTTGTGATTTTGTTTTACACAGGCCTAAGCTTGGGGATGTTATGCTAGGGAAGTTATAAGGGTTTGGTCATTCGCTTCCTAAAATGTATGATATGATGGATACCATGCCCAAAGAGAGGCAAAAAGCTGGGTGGGGCAATCATGGGAAGGACGACACTGTGACAGTCATGGTCCTTACCCATGCGGACATGGATTTTGTTATTTCCACAGTTGGTATTAGTGGATTATTATGCAATTATCCGGGCGCGCTATAAGGATTTAGACTGCGGTATAGTAGTCCTTGATGATTTTGCATTATGATGCAAAAATAATAGGCATAGTGAAATGCCATGGCATGATGAGATGCCAAGTATGATGAAATATACGAGTTCATGGAGAGAAAATCCCCATATGAGATTTGGTTGAATATTGATCTCCTAAGTGAGAGTATAGCTAAGGGAAGGAACAAATTTTAAGTATTTTCACTATTTTAATGGGTTTACCCTATACTATATAAATTATGTATATACTCTATGATGAAATGGTCCATGAATGGGTAAATATGATAGAATGATGAATGAGATATCGTATTCTTATATTAATGAAGTCATATATTCTTGTATCCCCTACCAAGCATAGCTTGAGATACTGTAAATGTTTGAATGTTTACAATATCTCAGATACAGAGAAGGAGAATTAGGAGCTCAAGACTCAAGAAGACTTGGAAAAATAATCAAGCATGGTATATCCCTTGAAGACATGTATTTTATTTGACAGTATTGTATTGTATTGAGAATTTTTATTGTATGGTGAGCTTTGAAATTTGAATTATGTAATTTGGACAAATATTGTACTGATACCCGGAATGTATTGTGAACCACTAGATGGATTTTGGAATTTAATAAAAGTATATTCCTTCAATGGAATTTTATCTTGTACAAAAATTCTACTTATGTTATATATGAAGTGATGATTTGGGTTTTTTAAAACAAGTTCTAAGGAAAAGAAATTCCATTGCTTTGTTTTGAAATTTTTTTTTACTACTGAGGGCCCTGCCTTTGAAAAATGTATCGCAAAATGCGTTACAAAAACTCGGGTCGTCTCATAAACGACCCTAATGACTAAACATTTGCAGCAATTTAGAAAAAATTGAGCGATACATATTGTATTCTCAAATTCTGGGTGGTTATCACCTAATGTCAAGTATCAACAACTCAAGGGTATTAGTGATTAAATTCAGCTAGGAGAACAGAAACCATGGTTCTCAAAAGCTATTCTTATCCTGTCTTCTTATAAGTCTTTCTTAAGACATTTTTGAATTATACCAAATCCTATTAGTTGCTTCAGATACCTAATATTGTGTTTTATTCTCTTATACAAACCCTCAAAAGAATGCAATGGAAAGATTGATAGAATAATTTGCTATCACAGGCTTAGAACCTTGCAGAAAATGCCATATGGGTCAACAGCATTATATTTTACTTCAACTGAAATTTCAAAAATAATTTTGGGAAGATATAATGGATAGTGTTGAAACAAGAAATAATTAGAAACAGATCTCCAGCTGTAATGGTATACCTAGATGAAGGAGTCAATGAGCAAAAGCCAAAGGTGAATGGAACAAAGTGGTCATCAAATAGCACAAAAAGCTAAATAATAGCTTGCATTCTACCCAGGAGGAAATAGTTCAGTGAAGAGAAGCCTGTCTCATTGAGAAGGAACATAATGATATATGACAACACTGACCAAGCTGAAGTCTGATCAGAAGACAAGATACCTTTAGCTATTTATTTTATGAACATAGCTTCCAAAACCAGGTTCATGCAAATGGGATTAGATATTCCAGCAATTTATTCATATAAAGCTATTACATATACTAAGATTCACTGGATGACACTTTCATTTCATATCTTAGGTTCTTAAGAGAGTAAGATCTAAATTCATCACAGAGCCAACACTAATTATGAACATTTACTCAAGCCTATCCATGCACAAAAGAAGCCATAAGCATACAAGTCTCACTCATACACTGAATAATACATTATTATATTAGTTTGCACGGCAAATCCATTCTACTCAGGGCTTCAAACACTTCATTCTGGCATTGCTACCTCAGATTTTCATGCTAGTGAAAGGTATCTTAGCTAAGTAAAGCATGAAAAGCTACGAATTATCTACCAACACATTAAATTTAGGAATTTTAGATCACACCTTATAGATGCATTTGTAGCTTTGTATTGGAACATTACAATTAATAAGATGAAACAAGAAGTACAGCATTTCTACAGAACTGAATGTTCACTAGTGTCAATGCTAAATTTCAAATTACAGCATTATTCGGACATAATTTGTTTTGAAGCATTTCATCATAAAGATAATCACATCAGAACTGCTTAAGGAACACAAGAAGATAAAGAGAACTTTCATTACCGCTTCCATCTTTCTGATTTCATACCGTGCATATTGCGCCACCAAATATACAGCTGTGAGCAGAAAATAGATCTTTTAGACAACAAAACCAAACATATGAAATTCTTCAAGGGTTCCATCTTATTAATTTCATATAAATCTTAAAGCAAACAAAAATATGAAAAGATCATTATAACCGAACAAGGCAGACGTAATGTAACAGCATAAAAACCAGTTGCTTGAGCAGAGAATTACCCAGTGAAGGCATGCAAGCAAAGAAGAGCTGTACCAGATGAAAATCAAGCCTGCCATCAACACAGAAACAAAGGACAGCAGACATGAGTAATACACAAGTATGTGCAAAGTGGGTCGTCCCCAAATATCCTTCAAATGCATTCCAGAAGCAAATGCATGCATTGAGATTCAAATTGACATTTGGGTAATTTCAGAATCCAGAAAAGCCCCAAGAATGACCAAAATACATCTGGGCGTCCCTCATAAATTCTTATACAAGCATCGCGAAACCCAGAAAGCCTTACCCGAACTTCTTCTTCTTAGGAGGATCAGAGAAGAGCATTTTGGCAGCAGTCATGAAATCGAGTTTTTCGAGCTGACGGTAGACATCAATGTCCCTTTCAGTCCCACTAGGTTTTCGATCTGTGCAAAAAGGCCTAACTGCTCTATGTAGTAACAAAAATGGAAAACGATTGCCAAGAATAACTCGCCTCATCATCTCTCCTGCATACTTTCAGTTCATTTCCCTCCAAATACAAAAGTAAATCCTCCTTTTCTAATCCTTCTATTTGGAGGACTGAACGGAATGGGAGTGGGGAAAAAACACAGTTCAACCAACCACTCATTATTGGGTCTGTTTGACACGGGGATAACAAACAGAAGATAATATAATCCACGGATATGAATCTCGTTGCCTGCTAATTTCCTACCAACAAGATCTGAAGCAAGTTGTGGACAGAGTGTGGGTGGCAATGCTAGGGCATCCACAGAAGCATAAGAAGCTTAATCCTAAGGACCTAGCCCAGATCCGGGCCTAGACCTTGCCGCTCGAGAAGAGTGCTTTGCCAAGTTGGAGCTTGACATGATACAACACAAGGAACGTCTTACCAAGATAGACTAAGACATTGTTGAGCTTAGCCTTTAGAGTGGAGGGCCTATACGTAGAGGTGACAAAAGGGCAGCCTTAGTGCATGAAGCTCCAGCGCATGCATGGGGAAGGAGCGGATTGCAAGGATTAATAGTACGTAGCCTTACCTTGCATTTTGCAAGAGGATTTTTCAAGGTCACATGCCGATAGTTCTACCGTTGGGCCAAGGCTCCGCAATACCTATAGACAAAAGTGACAAACCAAGAAAATGCCATAGCGGTCTTGGTTTGTCACCTTTGTCTATAGGTAGTGGGGAGCTTGGCACAATGTGAAAGTTGTCATTGTGCGACCTTGACATGACAGATTCAAGGCATAGAAACAACCTCTTGAAAAAATGCAAGATAGGATTGCATACTATAAACCCTCGAATTTCACCCTTTTCTCGAACCCTGTATAGGCGGGAGCTACTGCCCTCATTATATCTATAAGGCTGAGGTCCAGAGGAAGCTGGACACTTTACAAGACACGCATGGCTGGACTCATGGATGAGATGAATGAGTCTATGAATATTTTGGTAAAAGAAATCAAGGAATCCGTCACCACACGATTCTGGAAGGCCTTGGTGCCAAGCAATGGACCAAATTATCAACAGGTAGTTATCTAATTCCCCACTATTAGCAATCCAGAAACAAGTAAATTTTGTATTTACAGATATGAGCAAGTTTAAACGTACCATGATTGATGAAGACAGTATATATAAGAAATTATTGAGCAAACTAACTCAACTCATCACGGAAGAAAGGACTCACTGAGCTGGGATCACTAACTAATACTAATATTATAGAAAAGAATATCAACTTTTCCCTCTTCCATTTCTTTCTAGGAAATAGGTTGAATGTATTGAATAGATATTTTATCTTTTTTATTCATCTTTCGAGTCGATGAACCAAACCAATCTTTCCATGGAGGTCAATCTTAGCCTGCTAAGCAATGGGATAGCAAGTTACTTCACAACGTTACAACGAACTCCAAGACATTATAACTATCCTTGGGTTGGACAAATTATCAGAAGAAGATCGTTTAATTGTAGCAAGAGCACGAAAATTTGAGCATAATTTAGTTTTTACAAGTAAATGCTCATTACCCAAGTAGGCTTATCTATTTTATCATAATCAAGTGCTTTTTGGGGTGATAGTCCTAATGATGATTTTGCACGTATTTAGTGTGTATCTCACAAGTGGATTTAAAAAACCTTGCGAATTAACTTGGGTTATGGGTAGAGCTCTGCTCTTGCAATTGGGTCATTGTGATTACAAGTTGAATGTCTAATTGTGTCAAGCAGTAATGATAGTATCTTGTTTTGAAATCATTGCAGATATATGAATCTATTCGAAATCCAAATCAAGCCGTGATTCTCACCAATCGAAACGGTGCCTACATAACCAGTCATCCATAATATCAAATAAATTATATTTCTTCTTTTGTAAATCTACCGAGGGCTATAGTCATAGTGATCCTCCTATTTAACTATTTCATGCAGGTGCAAGAGTAGGTAACATTTGATTGGTTAGAAAAAAGTATAAAATAAAAAAGTTAGAGGAAGTGGCAGTTACTTTACACTAAATGCCTCGGCAAACTCAAGCGGATGGTTTGAATGCACAATATTTGAACTTTTTTTTTTTATTGGTTTTCTTATTTATCTTTAGAAGTAAGTTTACCGGCCGAAATGATGCTACAGAAATTTTATTTTCTTATGTCTTAAAGGAAACTAAATTGAATGTAAACACCGCTGGGTAGTTTAACAAAACAAAATTTAAATTCACTGTATGATATTTATGTCTGAGCCCGGGCTCGAACCGGGGACCTCTAGTGTGTGAGACTAGCGTGATGACCAACTACACCACCCAGACACGTTGTTGTAAATTTCGTTTAAAATGAAATGCCCAAGTTAGGGTGCCTTTATCAAATTGACGTTGGGCATCATTTAGCCGAACAAACTCCACGCCCAACTGACCACTTCGAGTCAATGGCTTTTCCACGCAAGGAATGCCCCTTCACCGCTTCCTCGTCCTTCTCCAAGCCTCCGCCAAACGCCCAAACCCTTCCCATGGCAGACAACTCCACGCCCAAATCATCAGATTCGGACTCCAGCAATGCAATCCTCTACCCAACAATCTCATTCACATGTACGGCAAATGCGGCCTCTTGCAAGACGCCCTCCAACTCTTCGACGAAATGCCCCAACGAGACGCCATCTGTTGGGCGTCAATTCTCACTGCCCACACCGAAACCAACCTTGCCCACAGAACACTAGCACTCTTTCAAGACATGATTTCCCTCGACAAAATTCAACCAGACAATTATATCTTCGCCACCCTCTTCAAAGCCTGTGCTCGCTTAACTGCTATTAAGCAAGGCATGCAACTCCATTCTCGTTTCCTCCATTCTACATTCACCCATGACGATGTCATTAAATCCGCTCTTGTAGATATGTACTCGAAATGCGGGCTACCTGGCCAAGCAAGGGTGGTCTTTGACTCAATTGGTCAGAAGAATTCGGTTTGCTGGACTGCAATGGTCTCTGGGTATGCCAGTAACGGGCAGAGTTTAGAGGCCATTGAGTTGTTTAGAAGCATGCCGGTGAAGGATCTGTTTTCATGGACGGCATTGATATCTGGGATTTTGCAAAATCGTGATGCTGCTACCTCGTTGAAGTTGTTTGTGGAAATGCGGAGAGAGATGATACCAATTATCGATCCTTTTGTTCTTTCTAGCGCAGTTGCTGCTTCAGCTAATTTAGCCGCTTTAGAATTGGGAAAGCAGCTTCACTGTCTTGTTATGCTTCTTGGGTATGAATCAAGTATGTTTGTTAGTAATGCACTTATAGATATGTACGCTAAGTGCAGCGATATTTTGGCAGCAAAGAGTATATTTGACAAGCTTCACCGAAGAGATATCGTTTCGTGGACAACCATGATAGTTGGTGCAGCTCAGCATGGTAAAGCTGAAGAAGCACTTGCCTTGTTTGATCAGATGCTTCTTGCAGGATTAAAACCAAATGAGGTGACCTTTGTGGGCTTGATTTATGCTTGTAGCCATGCAGGCTTGGTTGGAAAAGGTTGTTGGCTTTTTAACTCCATGATTGAAGATTACAAGATCAATCCAGCTTTGCAGCATTATACCTGCTTATTAGATCTTCTTAGTCGGTCAGGGCTTCTTGTTGAGGCTGAAAATCTCATCAAAACAATGCCATTTGAGCCTGACGAAGCTACTTGGGGTGCTTTATTGAGTGCTTGTAGGCGGCATGAGAACACCAAGATGGGGATTCGAGTTGCTGATCATCTAATGAGCTTAAAGATTAAAGACCCATCGACTTACATACTGTTATCTAATACATATGCTGGTGCTGGTATGTGGGATCATGCATCTAAAGTAAGGAAATTAATGACAGAGATGGTTGTTAGAAAAGAACCCGGATATAGTTGGGTCGAGCTCAGGAAGGAAAGCCACATGTTTTGCGCAGGAGAAGTTTCACATCCTATGAAAGATGAGATTCTAAGGTTGCTGGAGGAATTGGACAGGGAAATGAAGAAGAGAGGCTATGTACCTGATACTAGCTTTGTCCTTCATGATTTGGAACAGCAAGAGAAGGAGCAGCAGCTATTTTTGCATAGTGAGAGATTGGCAGTTGCCCTTGGGTTGCTTAAGGGCATTCCTGGGACACCAATACGGATTGTGAAGAACCTCCGCATTTGTGGCGACTGCCACATTGTCTTGAAGTTGATTTCTAGTATTTCAAGTAGGGAGATAGTTGTAAGAGATGCAAATCGTTTTCACCATTTCAAGGATGGAAGATGTTCGTGTGATGATTTTTGGTGATATTGGCCGGAAATAGTAACCATTTTGGCTCTCCTATCTTTATCCTTTGCCAGTTAGGCATAATTTCAGCTGCTAATGCTACCAACAGATGAGCACAAAAAGAGCACCTCTTAATACTGTGTGTGTGTGTCCGTCCGTCCGTCTGTTGTTTTTGGAATTGTAGAAGATTGAGATGATTCAATTACCAACCACTAAATATAGGCACCCTTAGGCTATACAGATATCCCTTCTTCACAGACACAGAAGCAACAAGATCAAATCAGAAGAAACTATCCTTAATATGTGCATGTGAAGACCTCCTGAGCTAGTTTATCTGACTCTAAGTTTGTGGACCTTCTAACTTGTCTGAATTGAACCTGCATTTGATATATCATTCTCTCAATACTGCCAGTTCTATTCCGATACTTCCATGGTAGATCCTTTCTGTTAGATTACTAATAACATCCTTAGAATTCCCTTCAATGAGTCGGCTGTTAAAGCCATTGCAAAACAGGCAGCAACGCCTTGAAAGACTGTTCAGTTCTGCTGAGCATTCCATCACTGGCCTCTCTACTGGACATTCCATCATTGACCAATCTATAATTTTTACTATAACCACGACAACAGTATTAATTCTACTTGGTTTGATAATCCAGCTGCATTATCTTTTTCTTTTGATTTCTAATGTTTTGGTTTTGCTAAGTTCTGAGAATTCTCCCATCATCAATTAAGACTCACCTTTGACTATTCTTAGTTTCACCATATATATCTTAGGCTTGGAAATTTTCTGAAATTGAGCTGCTGAGATTGAAAACTTAATACTACTCAAAGACTTAAAAATGGAAAGGCAGATAACTCAGGAACTGTCAGGCTCATGCTTCTTTTCTTAATATGTGTTTTTTGAAACTGCTGCCTTCGTTCTTCTTCACCAAGAAGATCCATGAATAGTGTCAGTGGCAAAAGAAGTTATTAAGGCTGTGAATTTGATTTTATGCAATGAGTACTCTCCCTTAGTTATTGACTTAGATGATGAGCTATAAAGCGCAAAGTCACTTACTTGTAGGTAGATTAATCTCTCTTTGAAGTTATTGAGTTGATAACCACGGAAACCCTTAAAGTGTCACTGTATCCCACAGTAACGTAAATATAAGCTTTTGAAGACAACTTGTAGCTACTTGAAAAAGTGTATGTGACAGAGCTTGTGCTAGGGAGAGCACAGCATATCAAGAAAGATTTTTAAGGATGATGTCATCATTGGACCATTGGACCACATGAAATGAGATGACTCCTTTGCTGAATGTATGTAGGTCCCGTGATTGCCATTCTGTACTCAGCGACCACATTGACTGATCTGATAGCCCAACTTACAGATGTTTTATCTGAAAGAAGGGTCTCTCTAGTTTATTTTGCGAATGCACTGGAATCTTAAAGAGTGTTGGGCAGTTAAGGAACAACATGTACATAGGATGAGCATCGCTGAAATGAAGATGTTGAGATGGATGAGTAGCAAGACAAGAAAGGATAGAATTGGAAATGGAGAAACTTAGGAGTAGCACCAGTAGGTAACAAGATGAGGGAGATTAGACTAGATGGTTTGGACATGTCCAACAGAGACCGAAAACAGCACCGGTTAGACATGAGGCAATCCAAGTTGAAGGTTTTAAAAGGGTAAGGGGAAGGCCTAAAAGAACGTGGATGGAAGTGGTGAGAAACGATTTAAAAACTTTGGGACTAAGTGGAGACATGATACTTAATAGAGGAGAATGGAGAAACAAGATTCATGTGGCTGACCTCTAATCGGGATAAGGTCTTGCTGACGACGACGGTATCTTTTAGATTTATAGCTAAGTTGTTTATTGCTCCATTATTCTCTATGTTAACTCCAATTTTCCACCCCTCAGGTGGGAGAAACCAGGTCACAGTACTCTTTTCGGTTATGATTTCTGGTATCAACCCTGAAATAAAACCATGATCAGTTCTTCCTGGGAAGCTCCTGCTGCTTTCTCAAAAGGCTTCAACCTGCAGCGTGTTTCAGATGTCTCTAGGGAACACATTTGAATGTAATATAGCTGGCCTGATGGTGAACTAAAACAGACATTAGATCTAGGCAATACCGGGCTCCTGCCCTTGGAGGTTTGTATCAGAAATGTCAACCATTTGTTATGCTAAGATTGTTAGTTATCAATGCCAAGGAAATGTATACTGCGTCAGGACACTGTCATGTGCTGCTTATATAAATTATTTCATTCTGCAGGTCAGGTTCCTCCATGATCCTTCTAGAGATACAGGATACATTGGTTGTGCTCTAACTAGTAACATGGTGAGATTTTTCAAGACTTCAGATGGATCATGGGACAATGAGTATGTGAATGTTTGACTAGAGTATTATTGCATTTGGCTTCATGGAATGGTTAGGATTTTATGCATGCCTAAAACTCCAATTGTTCTTTAACTTGGGAATGCATCCAGGCCATGATATCAGTACAGACCTCGAAGGTACAAAACTGGATTTTTCCAGAGATAACTGGTCTTATCACTGATTTCTTGATCTCCCTTGACGATCACTACCTATACTTCTGTGAATTGGCTCCACGGGGATGTTAGACAATACTATAATGAAGACCCTGCAAAGCCTGTGTTGATGGGACAAGTGGGGGTGGGAGGATTAATTCGAGGGAAGCAATATAGTGGCTGAGGCAGAAGATGGGAAAGACTTGCAATTTGATGTCCCTCAGATTCAGGTTTGTGTCATCTAAGGGCTCTGTAATTAGAGACACACATTTACACATGGCTATATCAATTACGAGGAGAGCCACAAATGATCCAGCTAAGTTAGGATGGGAAGTGGCTGTATGTTACCAACTCACTTTTCAGTGTTTGGGACCGTCAGTTTTATCCTGTACTTATGCAGAAAGGCTCACATATGTTACAGACTGATGTTGATACCGAAAAGGGGGGATCTACCAATAAATCCAAACAACATTGTAGATTTTGGATCTGAACCTGAAGGTCCTTCACTAGCCTATCAGATGAGATATCCGGGTGGGGACTGCACTTCAGACATATGGATCTAAGATCAGGTGGCAGCCAGGGAAGTGGCAGTATCAGGTTCAGTGTATTTAGTACTCAGAAAGGTGTAAGCATCTAAGAATCTACCTTGTATAACTAGCATATTTGGATGCTATAAATTGTATAAATAGAAATTATTGAAAAAGATTCCCCTGCCTTCTCTTTTATATTGAAATGGTTTGAACTTCTGTGGTTGCCTAGAAATGCTATAAAGTTTTCGGTCTTGGGATGCATTTCTCAATAATTTAAAGTAGGATTGTCTTTTCTCCTGGATGATGGTAGATCTTCACCATGCACCTGGACATGCATATCCAGTCTTTGGACTGTCCATCCGTTTGGCCCAACCATAGATGGATATGGCCCTAACATATCACAATTGGATAATGTTATCTGACTAATGAACTTTGTCCATTGAATATGAGCATCCACCTTCTCTGTTTTTAACTAATCCATTTTTAGGACACTAATTAAGAGTTCTGATCTAATAGGACTGCAAATAGTGACTTAAAGACAGTCTGATTTGCAGCCTGTGGCAACATTACGTATTGCACAAAGTGCTCACCACATCATCACCATCAAGACCTTATCCCAATTAGGGGTGGGTCCCATGAATCTTGTTCCTCCATTCCCCGCTATTAAGTATTATAGCTTCATTTAGTCCCAAAGTTTTTACATCTTTTCTTGCCACTTCTATCCACATTCTTTTGGCCCTTCCGCTTACTCTTTTAGAACCTTCAACTTGGATTACCTCACTCTTTCTAACTGGTGCCGTTTCTGCTCTCTATTAAACATGTCCAAACCATTAAGTCAAATTTTCCTCATCTTGTTACCTATTGGTGTTACCTAGTTTCCTCTAATGTTTTAATTTATAATTTTATCCTTTCTTATCTTGCTACTTATCCATCTCAACATTCGCATTTCAGTGTTGCTTATATTCTATCCATATTGTTCCTTAACTGCCCAATACTCTGATTCATAAAGCACAGCCGGCCTTATAGCCATCCTATAGAATTTTCCTTCTAGTTTGAGTAGCACCTTCAAATCATACAAAACTCTAGAGATGCATCTTCATTTGTTCTAACTTGCTTTAATACTTTGTGTAACCTCCCTCTCAAACCCTCCTCTCTCATGAATTATAGATCCTAAGTGTCAAAAGTGTTCTTTTAGGTAAACTTCTTAGTTATCAATCTTTACTAATACTCCACTCTTTGCTAAATTGTATTCCATATACTCTATCTTAGTTTGGCTAATTTTAAATTCTTTAGATTTTAATGCATCTCTCCATAACTTTAGCATTGTGTTTACGCCTTTCCTTGTCTTATCGCTCAAAACTATATAATTTGCAAATAGCATGCACCATGGAATCTCATTGTGCATATGTTTTGTTAACTTATCCATAACCAAGGCAAAAAGGTGCGGGCTTAATGCTAATCCTTGGTGTAATCCTATAGTGATGGAAAAATCATCTATTTCTCCGCCAATGGTCTTACTGTTTGTTATCACTCTCCCTCATATATATTATTAATTATGTTTATATAACCTCGCGAAACCCCTTTCTTGCCTAACACCCATCAATTAAGTATCTAGAGATCTCATTATAAGCTTGTAGGTCTTTCCCCATCTTCTCATATTTCTCTATCAATCGTCTAAGTAGGAAAATAGGTTCCATGGTATATCTCCAAGGCATGAAACCAAACTGGTTCTCCAATACACTCATCTTATGCAATAACCTCTTCTCAATCACTCTTTCAAAAAGTTTTATGGTATGACTCATAAGTTGAATCCCCCAATAATTAGTGCAACTTTGTACGTCTCATTTATTCTTATAAATTGGTACAATAGAGCTCTTCCTCCATTTGTTTGGTATTCTTCAACTTTATAGGCATTCGCAAAATCGTGCTATATCTGCACAAATAAAGATCATTTATGTATATGCTAAAGGATATTTTTGTCAATGTATTTCTATTACAATAATGCTACAAAAGTAGGCTTTTGATTTACACTTTTCGTCCCTTGCAATTCTTTCGTACTATATTTAAAATAGCAAGTTGCCCCTGCAATTGCAGAGGCTACACCTACGTCATGGATACTAAAAAATTAATAAAAAATAAAACAAAGTTATTTCTTATAATTTAAAAAATATGATAATAAGGTCATATCGGTTACTATTTTTACTTATTAATATACTTTATCTTAAATAATATACTATTATTATGGTATAAAAATGTATGGCCTTATGCATGCGACCGATCTTACCCATATGGTTATGAGTATATTTTTTTTAAAATTTATGATAAAGATATCTGATGTAGTGTCTAATAAAATTATGGCTAATGTAATCAATTGTCTCCATGATCTTAACTTTTAAAATACATATGATAAAAGGTGCCCACTAAATAATCAATCTTGGGCAGCTCGAGAGCACAAAGCTCTCGCTTATGCAGGATTTAGAAAAAAGGGCAGACCATTGGGTTTATAGTACTCGGTCTTATTTTGCATTTTTGCAAGATGCTATTTTTACGCTTTGAAGCCGTAGACTTAAGGTCCACTTAGATTTTCATAAAAATTCTAATTAATTTCAAATAATTTCAGAAAAATTAGAGTTTTTACATTCTTCCTTCCTTATATAAATTTTGTTCTCAAAACCCCACTATTTTGTTGCTCTCTTGAATTATCATAGCCTTTTATATAAAAGCAATAATCATTGATGGCATATCCAATATATTTTATTACTTTGGGTGGTTCCGTGGCCATTATGAAAATTCACCATTGGGCTAAGCTCCCCTTCACTAAATAATCATCTTATTTCTTCTATATGAAAAAAATGTGACCTACAGCAGCAGAGTTTACTAGCCGGATTAAACTTTTGCACCGAAACTACTAGAAGACCCTGTATGTTTACAAACGATTTTGCAATGACTCCAGACTTGTGTCTTGTTTTTGTTTTTCTGATTTTCTTCTTGCTGATGCGTAGAACTGCCTAATTTTTTTGCCAGATTTATTTCTATCCCAAATCTTTTTTTTTGTATTTTGTAGGAATGTTTTTTAGAAAATCTTTCCTCCCGCTTCTAATTTGGAAATTGGCCAGCTCATATTTATTTCTCTCTCTTATGTCATCTTTATGACATCAATCCTAACTAAATTTCCTCCTAAATTTACTCATTCAATACCCTAACCCTAGAGCCACTGTCCTCATAGATTCATCCTTTCCTAAGTTAGGAACCCACTCATGTATATATCCTCCCATGGTTCATATGAATTTTTCAAGTAGAGTTTAGTTTAGACAACTTTGAAAGGAGCACTCTAGGTTGGAATCTTTTGGAGCTTTCGAGTTAGTACTTCTAAGTTGCATTTATTCCTTTGGTCCTATTGTTATTTTCTTGCTTATTTTATCTCCAATTTAGGTTAGTAACTTAGTTGTTTTGCTTTAGTGTCATTGCTTTTAGTTTTCATTGTTTTTTCCCTTAAAGTCCATGCTATCTTTCCAACCCTCAAGCCTTTCATTTCTTGCTTCAATTAAGTAGTTTTTCTTTATTATTCAATCAAGATTCAATTTAGTTATTCTCTGATAGTGACAACCAAGAGAACAGCTACCTATGTTTTTTTTATTTCCCCACTTGAATTTCTCATTTTCTACCCTCTTTTTTCCTTAGTTTTGGTAGTTTTTCTTTACCTAGTTCACCCTTTTAGCCTTCTTTTCTCTCAAATTCATTCATGGGTTTTCTTTACATATCATTATAATTTACATTGTGAGTATTAGATTAGACTTTTTTGTTGTTTAGATCCATTTTTGCAAGCAAGAATAGTGAACAATTTCTAGAATTATAGACAATTTTATGCACAAAATTTTGATGTAATTTGGATGACATTCAATAAAGTTTTATTGGAATTATTTTTATGGATTATTTATGTCATCAAATTACTTGAGATCTGGGGTGTTATCTTGCATAAAAGTTGTGGCGTCAATAGCTTCCTAATGCTAGAGTTGTTGAATATTCTTAAATACTGAAATTTGGAGACTATTTTTTGCTTAACTTTGTGCCTTACTTTCAGCCACCTAAACATTGTTTCCACTTAAATTATTAGGTACCCATTTAGATTTTCATGTTGTTTATTAGATCCCATAGTTAGTTTGCATGATCAGTCACTTTAGATACATCAAATTGAGCCACTTTTGGGGTCTTAGAACCATGTGCACAGTCATAGAACCATGGTACTAAGTCCCTTTCATCTTTGACCTTTGGTTAATTTGGGTATTTGATCTTGTTTAAAATTAGTTAATCTATTCATTTTCATGTTTTATTTTTGTTTATATAGTTTCATTTTTGAATTTTAGGAAGTTTCTTGTTGAGGAAAGTTTCCTTTTTAGTAGTTTCCTTAAGTTAAGTTGCTTAGTTTAATTCATGCTTGTTTTGAATTAATTTCATTTTGTTGTTCACATGTTAGTTGGATAAGTTTCTATTTTAATTAGTTAGCTTTAGCTTTGATAGGTTTCCTTTAATTCTAGTTTCTAATTCCATTCATGTTTCCTTTTTAGTTTGTTTTAGTTTCCTAGTTAAATCACATCTCTTTCTCATTGGCTAAAGTTAATTGATCTAAATAAAATCCAATCTATTGTAAACCTATGAGATTCCTTTTGGGATCAACCCCACTTGCATGAAAATACTACATTGATTCGTATGCTTGCGGTTAATTTTAAAGCCACACCACACGTTTAATTGCTTTAGGTGGAATATATCACATTAATAGTAATGGTCCCATAGGAACACTCATAAGATAAGAACTGAATTTCATTACCAGATCATTATTCCACCTAGGTAATTAAAATTGATCCTCGTATGTTTGTAACCCCACCTCTTGAATGTAATTTAAAATCAAGTAGAAAAAGTAGGAACCTTTTTGAAAGGTTAGGCTATTGTCACTCCAATGGCTTTTGAGCATTGTGGTTATAGTGAGTGTTTAAAAATCCTATTGGCTTTCCCACACCTTCCATTGATGTTGGCTGTGGTCTAAACGCTACCACCCTATACCTTAATTAAAGATCATTAATCCAACTTATTAGTAAACTACTAGGATTAGTTGTGCATCATTTAGTTTAGGACTAGCAATTAGGTTGCATCATATAGTTAGGGTTTTCCAATGAAAAAAAACTACTCATTCATTGTATACAATGATTTATTTCATTGTATATAAAGTTGAGAACAAAGGCCTATCAAGAAGGGGATAGAGTTGATAAATTAGATACATTTATGAGTAGGATAGATAGTATGGAAAGTCAATTACTTAGGAAGATAGCTTCTATGCAAGTTGCTTCATAGCTTCAATACCATAATGGCTATACCTATTTTGACCCTCCATATTCCACTTCTTCATAACCATCAAGCTCCATATACAATGAATACTATCAAGAGCTAACGGATGCTCTCAATGCATTCACATACTCTAGAAAATGACTACCATATTAAGACAGACTATAATAGTTGGGCTAGGCATCATGAATAACCATGGTCTCAGAATTATCAATCATATCAAGAAGAACCATCATGGTCCCACCCTCATCTACCCTACCATGATCAACCATCATGAGTTCAACCTGCCTAGCCCTTTTTCAAGTACCTCAATGTCACAATAATACCAACCCTATGAGTTGTTTCCTTTACAACATGAAGAACCATCATTAGAAGAGTATACAATGACTTAGTGAACTAATGGATCAAAATCCTTTTGCACTTAAAAAAGGGGTTGAGGGTGTGAAACTAATTAGGAAGGAGAGTGAAAAAACACTTAAAAGAATTTCAAGGTGGGAATTACCAATTCTTATGATTCTCTGAGTTTTTCACCAACCTTAACTATTGATACTAATGATAGGATGGAAATATCTTATGATTATTCTAAGCTACAGAATCCACAACCACTCATAGAAACCTCTAACTCATATTTACATGAGCAATCTCCTACTTCATCTTACTATTGTGATGAAGAGAATGAAGCCATAGAAACATCAAACCTAAATCCTCTAGAATCATATCCTGCTTATTTTTATGAATTTAATGAAGGCGCTTCCATTGAGGAGGTGAATGAGTTATTGGATATTGTTTCTTAGATGAACAACTTGGCAAGCTAGAGTAGAAACCCCTACAAATCCTGAAATAAAAAATGATGCTTGCAATGTAGAAGACGCACCTGGTTGGGACCTACAAACCTTATTTGAACAATCATAAGATAGTATGTGCTAGCTGACTAGGAAGAAGCAGTGTCAGTTGATGTATTGGTCCAACATCAACTAACTCTAGGGTACACATTAGAAGATAATTAGGGTTTAAGCCAAACTATATCCCTACCTCTAGTAATACAAGAACAACCTTTCAGGGAAGTGCAAAGTCAACTTATGCCATATTTTAGAACAATGTAAGAGAAAAGGAAGACAAAGGTAAACTGACCAAAATGGTCAATATCATCCCTAAAATTGGTAAAAATGAGGATCATTCATCTCCATATGGTCTACCAAGCTTTTAAATACACAGTAGTAGTTTAAGATGTCATTGATTTACCACCACCTAAAATTTCAAGGTGGATGAATTATATTTACTACCTTGAAATACTGAAAATGGGGATTGTCAATATGGTCCCACTGAACTCAAAATCATGGTGGTCTATTGTGTCATATTATTACCACCACCAAAAATTTCAAGGTGGAGGAAATATATAGACTATTGTAAGATTCTAAAGTGGCGTGATAAATCTAGCCCATTTCATTATTAGAGTTAGTTTAGAAAAAATTAGGTCAAACTTGTAAGGTTTAGATTAGGGTACATTAGGATATATATGGCTGAAGACATTAAACTTAATGCTCACTAGGAAGTAACCTAAGTTTTTTCTTTTTTTCTTGTTTTTTTTTAAGTCTTAGTGTTCCACACTACTCATTCATTGTTTGGGTGTCCTATATTTCCAAACATTGAGGATAATGTTTAGTTCAGGTTGGGGGTGTAGAAATGAAATTTCTAAGTTTTTCTTGCATTTTTAAAATTTTTGAAATTTTTTTTATGACAAGTTCCTTTATAAAGACGAGAGTTTGATTTTTCGAATATTTAGCGATCTTTTGAACTTTGGGTTATTAATAGAGTTGCATACAATCAGTTCACTATTTTATTCATTTTCTAAAGTGTCTCCTAAAAATTAAACTCAAAATATTAATTGCATAAAATAGCTATATCTAGTTTACGTTGAAAGGAGAATATAACTTAGAGATCCTAATGAAGATCTACTAAGGCTAATAACTCAACTGAGTTTAGAGCCATTCTTCCTTTTATGAGGGTTATACATAAAGAATTTCTTTAGTAGACATTAATTCTTAGCTGGTCTCATTATTCTTCATCTTCATCTTGTGCCTTTTAAAATATAAGCCTTTTTCTTTCTTAACCAAAAACAATTTACCTATATTGAACCCCTATAATATATTCATTAATCATTTGTTTTGGAAATATGTACATAAGATTGAAGGACATCTTTTGGAAAAGTATGAACAATAAAATTCATAAGATGAAAAAAAAAAGGTTAAAAAGAAGAGTAAAAAGTAAAAAGGCTAGATATAAAGCCAAGTGAAAAGAAAAAAAAGCCAATGAAAAAGAAGATTGTTTACTCTTGTGAGGAAAATAGGAAAGTTGTGAATACATTGAGAGAAGATCTTTATATATTTTCCAAACAATCTTTATTAACCTTTATACCCATTCTTTTGATAACCACCCTTATCTAAGCCTACATTTCAAACTAATAGAAATCCTAACTTGATCTTATGAGTAATATAGCTTGGATATGGTTATAAATAAATAAGGAATTTGTTAGTTGAAATCCTTTTATGAGGTCATTATCATTTTTATAAGTTATCATTCTTTTGTATGAAACATATGAGATTGTTGGACTTGATGAACAAATATTCTACTCACATATTAATGAGAGGTTAAAACCTTTCTAAGTGACTTCTTTCTAAGTGTCAAGTATATCATGTGAGAATTGTAGTCAAAGCATACATTTGAATGAAAATTTAGGTTATATTTGACTTAGAGACTATAATTATATATTAGCTATAACATACTCACTTTCTAAAGTTTAATAAAATAATAGGGTATCTTTAGCATAAGGATAGGATTTTGAACCATTGTGTTTATTTTTATTAGCAAGCTAAAGTTAAGTACTTAATATATCCTAAATAATAAAAAAATTCTTAGATGAATAAAGAATTTTCTTAAAATTTTTGAAATTTTTGTGGGTGTAATCGCTCAAATCCTCATGAGGCATAACTTGTCCACTAGGGGTCACCTAGGGGTTTAAGAGCTTGTTGTATATGCTCAATGCAATTGTGAGTGCCTACAAAAATGGCAGCCATTTTGTTTTTCTTATTTTTCACATGTTTTAGGACTAGAAAAATGTTGGATGGGGGGTGTGATAAGTGTCCAAAATTTGTATAAAAATTACTCAATTAGTTGTCCATGGGTTATAACTTATAGCATTAAATTAGCATTTGGGCCAAAAATTATAAGACATGTATTTTTTGACTTAATAGACTAAATATTTGATAATTTATAGGTTGAGAGGATAAATCAGGGCAAGTATGTGAATAATCATATTTTTGTAGAATTTAATTGGAGTTTTTGACTTTTTGTAGGAGTCAAGATGATGATCCAATAGTCAAGATCGAGCAAGATGAAAATTTAAGATCAAGATCAAAAGATCGAGTCAAGGCCTAAAAGTTAACAGTCCAAAGTGATATCAAGGATTAAGATCACCTTAAGGTATGCAAACGATGAAATTAGAGAAGTCAAATGTGACTAAAGTGGGCCCACACATAAGCCACGTAAAGTCCACCACCTTTGTAGGGGATTTACTCAAGTCACCTAAGCCATGAAAGAGGTGATGAGCTACTAGCTATCAAATCCAATGGGGATGAGCCACCAAACTAATTCAAATGAGCCTATAAAGCCAACCATGAAGCTAAGCCAAATGACCTCTAAAACCAAGCCATTGAGTCGGATGAGCAAAGCTACATGGAAAGCCATGATTAGAGAAAAATCTAAAGAAAATATCTATAGGATTTTGAGGTCTATTTTGAAGATGTTTGAGCAAAATTCTTATTGGTTAAGATAACATGTGAACCAATAGGAAGAACCCACCTTATTTTTCTTGTTTTTCTTCTTTAAGCAAAAATCTTATTTGAGTTGTTTTTACATATTTATTTGTGTAAATGCATAGTTTCATAGTTTATCATTCAAGCAATTCTACTAGTTTAAATTCATCTCAACCAAGCCTCAAAATCAATCAAAACCACCTTGGTATCATGTGCACAACCCATGGGCTAGGCCCATGGTTTTGAGGTTTTTTTATTGAAGTTTGTGGAGATTTTGGTCAAGGATTTTTAATTGGCAAGTTATATTTTGAAGTATTTGTAAATAATTTAGTTAATTCATGTAATTTTAGATTGTGCTTATTTCATCTAGTTTATTGATTCTTAAGATCACATAGTTGCAAGTCCGCATATCTCCAGCTCATGACCTTAGCCGATATAAAGGCATATGATAGCACCCAATTTTTTTCGATTCGGCAGTTTGATCCATGATTTCTCATTCATGGATGTTGATAAGATCCTTCCATTTAGCAACACCTTAGGATGGCGTAGCCTTAACATTAATGGTGAAATATAGCTCTAAGAGATAAATAAATAAATATATAGAGAGAGAGAGAGAGAGAGAGAGAGAGTGAGAGAGAGAGAGAGAGAGAGAGAGAGAGAGAGAGAGAGAGAGAGAGAGAGAGAGAGAGAGAGAGAGAGAGAGAGAGAGAGAGAGAGAGAGAGAGAGAGAGAGAGAGAGAGAGATGTGGGGAAAAAAATAAATCCATGTAGTTTCCAACTTTGATTTATCTTTTCCATCTTAGGAAACATTCACATCACTCTAGGTGTCATGCACATGATGTTGAATGTTGTCCTTTAATTTAAGTTGTCATCCCATGTTAATATCCATCCATGGACTCCCATTACTATATTTTCATGCTTTACATCATAGTGTGTAATATGGTTTTCATTTAGAAAGCAAAAACATAACACTTGTTCCATGCACATGGATCTTGAATCATCCACATGTTTCTATGTTTCTTTTTACTTTAGTAGTTGTTTAGCCTGCACATTAGATTATTACATGTTCATTTAGATAAGTGTTATTGGGTGGATTAGAATCATTTACTCATTACTTTCCAATTGTTGCATCTTGCATTATCTTTTCATCATGATGATTTGTGCATAGTGAGTGATTAATTTCCTTGCTTAGTTTTGCATGTTTTGTTATATTATTTCCATTAGTTTGTTATGCTTTATTTAGAGAGTTTCTAATTGTCTTTATTAGAAGGTTTTAATTTAGAAAATTCTTAGGAAAGTTTCTAAGTTTAGCTTGTTTTTAGCATCTTTACATATATCCATGTTTTACATTCATGCTAAGTTTCCATACTTAGTGTAGGTTAAAAATCTTATTATCTTGGCTAGGTTAAGTTGCTTAAGTAAGGACCTACTAATCACACAAATAGTTTCATTCCTCATGGGATCGTCCTCCGTCGCATGAATTTACTATAATTGATTCTTGCACTTGCGAGTTAACTTAAAAATCACAACAAATATGCTTGGATGACTACAAAAATATCATCAACAGAATATGATGAGGGAATTGAAAAGTTCATAGAGTTTGCACTTAGGTCAAGTGGTGATTGTAATCGAATACAATGTCCATGCTTGAGATATAGAAACCTAAAAATAGGTTATTGTAAGTTAGTTGAGAGAACATTTATGCTTCAATAGAATTAATGAAAGCTATCACCCTTGGATGTGGCATGGAAAGGAAATTCTTCATGGGCCCTCGGTAAGGGTGGAATACGTATGTGATCATGAAGTCATTGTAAGAAGTGATGCAGATAGTAAAGATGCACCGATATTTCGAGATTCATATGACGACTTTTAGGACAACCTTGAACAATTCTAGACTACATTGGAGGAAGCTAATGAGCAATGTCACATTGAGTGTCTCAATCAATACTAAGTTGTCTGTAGTGGTAGAACTTTATTGTTTAAAATTGAGATTTGGTTTTTCAAATCAAGGTTTTACAGAGTTATTGAAAGTGATAGATAAAATATTTTCAAAGGAGAACAAACTAGCAAAGTCAACATGGGAGGTAAAGCGACCCTGCCTATACTAAGTTTGAAGTATGAAAAAATACATGCATGTCCCAATGACTTCATCTTATACAGAAAGGAACATAGATAAAACTACATGCCCAACTTATGGACATTCAAGATGGAAGCTAAAGAAGAATTCAAGTGATTGACAAGTAAAAGATGTTCTTGCAAAGGTCCTACGGTATTTTCCCATATCCTAAGGTTCCAAAGAATGTCTCCTACTAAATAAAAAATGAACAAACTAGTATGGCATGCTGAGGAGAGAGTATATGATAACTATTTACGCCATTTAGCAAATAGCCCAACATAAAAGCCTGTAGACTTTATGTGGCCCAATTTCAAAGAAGAACTCAGAAACCTACTACTTATAATATCTGTAGACAAGATTAATCCCCATGGTTCTACAACCAGTATGTATAGTTATTGGCCTATTATAACAGTTTGTCACACCTTTCGCCATTGTTGTGATGAAGAGGAAGATCATGATGTTAACTATGTTAATATCAAGCCCCAAGCAACCTAGGAATGACATTGATGTGCACTTGACTCTATTGATTGATTATCTTAGTACATTATATAAAGCAAGGGTTGAAGCTTATGATGCATATAAGAAGGATACAATCACTCTTAACAATCTACTACTAAGGACAATACGTGAGTTTCCTACATATGATAATTTGGTAGGATGCATAGTGAAGGGATACAATGCTTGTCCTATTTGTCGTGACTAAACTTGTTCCATACAACTTCAATATGGTAGAAAGATAGAATTCCTAGGCCACATATGATGGTTGTACAGAAACCACCCATGCCATTTTGAAAAAGAGGAATCTAATGGTTGTGTAGAGACTAGGACATCTCTTAACAGGGGAACAAGAAGGCAATTTCACATACATATGACAACAAATCCAAAAGTATAGTCAAAAGAAGTCAATATTCTTTGAACTTGTGAACCAAAAATCCTTACACACGTGGTATTGCGATTGATGTCATGCACATTGAGAGAATGTTTGTGAAAGCTTAACCAATACCTTGCTTGACATACTGGGAAAAACAAAGAATTGGACATGTAGCTCAAACAGATGTCATGACAATGGATTTGAAGAGAAGGTTACGTCTAGAGGATAGGGGTAGCTGAGGAACATATTTGCCAAAAGAAAATTATATGCTTGATAAAGGAGAGAGAAGAATAGTGTGGAAAACCTGTCAAAGATCAAAGTCCCAAATGATTACTCTTTAAGCTTTAGAAACAATGTCTCCATGGAAGAGTTGAAACTGCTAGGGATGAAGTCAAGATTACCATGCATTGATGCAACAACTCCTACACACAGCAACACATTCAGTGCTACCAAATAAAGTTAGAGGATCTACTACTAAATTGTGCAACTTATTTGATACTTTATGTAAGAAGGTGGTGGATACTTCAGAATTATAAGAAATCCAGGAGCATCTAGTGACAACTTATGCATGCTTGAGACAATATTCCCACTATCCTTATTTGATATCATGGTACACTTAATGGTGCACCTCATCTATGAGGTTAGGCTATGACCAGCTTATTTGTGATAGACTTACCCATTTGTATGGTACATGGAGGTGTTAAAAAGGCATGTAGGAAATCACAATCGGCTTGAGGAGTATATTGCCAAATGTTACATTTCAGAAGAAGGTGAGTTTTGCATCGATTATTTATCAAGAGTGGATGGAATTTGAATCTCGAGAAAGAAAAAATCAAGTTGATTAATTAACAATACAAAAGTCAATGAACCTCTCCCTAGTGGTCATGTATCGACCATGGATCATAAGGAATGTGACCATGTACACCTTTATAACTTGGGAAATATTAATGCCTGATGAAGGTCAGCTACACATTGAGTGAGTAATTAAAGCTCTTTCTTTGGTTTCTTCACATTTTTCTATATATGTATAAGGGTAATGCATTGCATGTAAGTTATATATAATTTTCATCTATTCATTGTAGACTATTAGTGTAAGGGCAAAGTAGCAGAGGGACTTTAAGTATTCAAGTTCAAGAGCAAGAGTAAGGTTTAGGAGAGTAAGGAGGGGAATAAATTCCCTTGATTGGTATTAGAAGCAAGATCAAACTACCAGAGGAGCACATGAGCTTCTTGAAGAGAGATATCTAAGAGATGCAAAGAAATATAAGTGGTTGCAAAATGAGTATTGTCGTTCCTTCACTATTTGGCTTTATCAGAAGGTATTTAACTACAATGAAATAATGCTTCATTCACTTAATTAATTTGTAATAGCATATGCACATATACATTAATCATCACATAGAAGACCTTGATAAGTCAAAAGCACACTAAGGTAATGGTTTTAGCTTGGTTGCTAAAGCTACTTTCTTATGTAGTTCAATACTTATTATAGCTAGCAAATATCATATGCAAATATAGCTAGTAATACTTATTATAGGTTATATGGGAGATATGGGCACTGGATTATACTTGTAGAGCTATGATTGTGTTTAAGTGTGCTTGGGTGGAATAAAACAAACATAGCATTAAAATCAATGCCCTTGAATTGACATTGGCTGATCTTAATAAGATCAGCTATCAAAATGATTAGTTTATTTTCGCATTTTAAATGAAATAAGCATTTTATGTATGAGATGGACATGATATGAAATGGTCAACTCTTTTATCAGCCTCCCCAAGGGACTTCTATGATGAAAATGACCTAAGTGATGTAGCAATTGATTACTCTTGTATCACTACAACAATGTCATTAATTGATCTAATCAAAGAGAATGAGAGGATTATGTGCATGATGTTGGTGAGGTGGGTGCATGGGTCTAATGAGATTGTATGTGAGTGGACAATTGAAATGTATGCAACATCTGATGTATGAATTGAAGGATAATTAATCAAGTTACACATCATGCGTCATACCAATCATAGGTTATATATATTAGGCAAATAAGGGATGGAGACCCCCTCTACCCTTCATAGGTAATTGAGATTTTTAAGATCGAGAGAATAGGAGAAAACAGTTATTAAAGAGAACATAGGATGGGTTCTAACAACCATCCTTTATTTTAATACATATAAGATGATTATTCCTAAACCATCTTATATAAGATGATTTTTTCAAATAAAATTAAGGTGAAAAGGTTGAGCTAGAAAGAATTATGGATGATATAGGTTAATTTTCGAATAACTATCTCATATTAGAATATAAATCTTAAAATATATAGGCCAATTATTATCTTATATTATAAAAAATATAGGATCATTTTCCATGAATTTTCTTCTATATTTGAGGATTGTGAATCATCTTCATGGATAAATTTAAATATAAGACAATTTTGAGAAAACTATCCTAAAAACCATGGAACTTATAATATAAAAGGGTTTTTGAAACCATCCTATATTCAATACAATATATGACAATCATTAGAATACTATCCTATATTGTATGAATATAGGACGATTTTTAACAACTGTCCTATATTGTAATTAATTTGTACATTTTTCACTTTGTTGATCAATGAAAATATGTAAAACTGATTATGCTAGATAGAGGATACTAAGAATAAGAAAACCCAAGTCTTAGATTTTCAATTTTCATTCATTAAGGAATCCAAAGTAGAACCTAAAGTCTGCTACTTGTCATTTTTTGCGTGAACAATAACTATATTTTGTTGGACAAAGGAGCAATTTGTACATAATTTCCCCCTTTGTTAATCAATGGAAATCCCTAAAATTGATTGTGCTAGATAGAGCACACTAAGAATAAGAAGACTCATGTCTTAGATTTTGAATTTTCATTAATAAAGTCATCCAATGTAAAGCCAAAAGTTTCCTACTCATCGTTGTTAGTGTGAACAATAACAATATTTTACTTGTGTTTATGAACACTTTGTGCATGATTTCCCACTCCATTAATGAATGAAAATCTCTAAAATTGATTGTGATAGATAGAGGTAATTGAGAATAAGAAGACGCAGGTATTTTGCTTATGTTATAGAACACTTTATGCATGATTTTCTACCTTGTTAATGAATAAAATTCTAGAAAGATGATCATGCTAATAGATGACATTGAGAATAAGAAGACTGACGTCTTAGATTTTCAATTTTCATTAAAAAGGCATTCAAAAAAGAGCTTAGAGTATGTTACTTGTCGTTGTTTGAGTAAACAATAATAGTTAAGAGAACTTTGTGCATGATTTCCTGCTTCATTAATAAATAAAAATTTAGAAAATTTATCATGCTAGATAGAGACATTCAGAATAAGAAGACCCAAGTCATAGATTTATAATTTTCATTCACAAAGGCATCCAATGAAGAGCGTAGAGTACTACTTGTCGTTGTTCATGTGAGTCGTAATAGTATTTTGCTTATATTTTAAACTTAAATTTTCTTTAATTCATTGTGTTTTTTATTATTCCAAAGCATTTACTATGTTCTAATTTGTGTTATGAAGATTTTTATATATGTTTTCAGTGAGAAATTGAAGTTTAAATTCTTGAATTTCATTCAAGAAGCTTAACAGATACTGTTGCATAGGTTGATGAAAATGGTATGTTTACAACTGAATATCTCACTCTTTGTTAGTTTTGATTGAAATCTAACTGTAGCATTAGATTCCTTGTTGCTAAATTGTGCTAAGTACGCAGTTTCACTTAAACTTTTTATTGAAAAGTCATTGAACTTAGTGACGAAATCAGCAACTCAAGTCGTGTAATTGCGTGAAGGGTCATATTGAACTTTTGAAAAAACTAATAGGAAAGTAGGATGAAAAACTAACAAAATAACTTTTTTGTAAAAAGAGCATAGAATTAGATCTAAAAAATCTAAGTTGTTACGTGTTACTGATTTTGAGATATTAGTTATTGCTATAATAGTATCCATGAGAATCTAAAGGGTAGTCATAATTAGAGCATGCATAGAGCTCCAAAATCATCCTAAATATAGGACTACTTATGCAATTTTGGGATAGTTTTTATTACTAATTCTAGGACCTTGTTTGGAAAATGTTTTTCAAGAGCTCAAATATAATTCTAGTACTAATTTCCTAAGACATATTTTTTTTAATATCTGTAATATTTATATACACTAACTATGCACTTAGATGATAGTTTTGTAAGCCTATCTTTATATTCTTGTAAAGTAGCTAGATTTTTGTCTCTATTATTTAGCTTATTAATATTGTAATAGGGACTATTCTAAAGCATTTTAGACTTTGTTTCATATGTTATTTATGATGGTTAAGTTTTAAACTTAACTATGAGTATGAATAGGAAGAAGCAAAACAAATCAAAGAAAAGGAAAAGAAAAAAGCAAAAGTGACTTTGACTACATATGAATTTTTGTGTGCTTGACTATAGTCTTTGATCTAAAATTCTTTTGAACTGAAATTTGGTTGTTATCTAAATGTATTATTTTCACTTGTGCAAGAAACGTGAAATATGAAGAAAGTGAGCATCATGAAGAACAATCCAGCACAGGTGTGCCTGTTAAGAGAAAAAGTAGAGGGCCAACAAAAATGAAGCATATCTTTAAGTGAAAGTTACGGAAATAAAAGAGATGATACAGTTTAATAGTAAAGGGTAGGCATAGGAGGTAGTGGGCATTCTTATACCAATTTCATTTGCTACATTGTTAAAAGCATGGTATCAAACTTAATGAGTGATTGAAGACATGTCACCATTAATCAATTATGCAACATGGGACATGATGAAGGTATGTAAATGCTTGGTACATATGATATACAATGTGTCTTCTCTTATTCTATTTCTGATAGAGTAACATGCTTGTTTTTACCTTGTCATTTTCCTTTGACATCATTGATGAGTGCAAGAAGAATGTTCTATAAAAGCTAATGAACAATGGAGGAAATAGAAGAGTAAGTTGGCAAGAAGGTACATACTACCAAATGCCTATGATTTGTCAAATCTTCACACTATCCTTGAGTTGTATTAGAGCATCATTGACCAAGATGCATGGAATTAATTTGTACAAACCCACCTATCTTCTGATTTTGAGGTAATTACAACTAACCCAAAGTTTGATTCCTCTAATTATAAAAGTCAATTGTGTTTAGTTACGTGTTCTTTTGATGTGTAGGCAAAGTGTATCCACTAATTCTGACCAAACAATTGAATTTATCTCTCAGCGATTCGTTTCTCCACTAATCACCCTTTCCCAACCAGCCCGCCCGATCGATCTTGATTGATTAGTGAATTTTTTTGTTTAAGCCACGTTGGGAATGACCCTCTTCATCACATCTCGATTGTGTATTCTTTGATGTAGGCATCAAAATAAGAATGGTTAAGCAGTAGGCACTAGTCCACTCATGCAGAAGGAGAAAAGACTATCTTTTTGAAGCATCTCGTTCACAGTGCTCATTCCCCATAGCCGCTTATCAAATTAATGGGACGATCAATTGAACAACTTCTAAATATGACTCCTTCCTTTTTATCTGGGAGTTAGAGATTAAAATGACAAATGGTGCATGCAACTAATCATATGCAACATTTTCTTTGCAAGGTTGGTTATGTACATTTAGAAGAACAAGAAGTAGGTTTATATGACAGTTCATTTCTATCCAAATATACCTGACTTTTATTTCATTAACTCTAAGTGTCCCTCTTGACTACAAAAGCAGGCTCGGACCACGAAACCCATTGATTGTGCCTTTCTCAGGAAAATGGTGCATTCACAAGGGCATAACTCCTAGGCCTTCATTGATGAAAATTTTTCCTTAGTTGCGTGACAAATTGTAAGACATTTTAAATGTTTACTTTTATATAACTTGAATTATATTATATATATGGAATTGATCATGGTCTGATAATTACACGTGCAGGAAGACTTGACCCAAGAAAGCACAAATACATGGACTCTAAGTAGCACTAATGCAAAAGGTGATATCTTGTATAGGGCTATGGGAAAAAAGGACAAGCACCATGGTAGAGTTAAGGCCTAAGGAGGTAGTGTGGCTCCTTCCAAATAATACCCCAAATCAAAGAATCCTCTAATAGAGGACATGGAAGAATAGAAGGAGAAAATGCTCATGAGGATACATAAAGGTAAGAATGATTTATACGAGGACTTTTGGAGTATTAAAGATCCACATTAGGATGTTGTCTCTTGAACCTTATCTCACAATAGCTATAGTCCTCCATTTAAAGAAGAAGAAGTAGTGGAACAACTCTTTGAAGAAGTTATCCTAATGAAGGAGTATGTATTGACATGTTTACTTTTTCAATGTTCAATTATTTAGTATTCTTCATTCATTCTTATGTATATGTTATTTCTGACTTGCACGTGGGTCAATGCATGCTGCAACTATATACATTTGAGAACTACGTTTTTGTGGCTATACTATACAAGGTTCTTTCTATCACATTGCATAGGAGGTTGATGCATCCACAACTAAGCATGGGTACATTATTGATGCTGTCTAACCAGATGCCCCTACCATTTTTGATAGAAGGGGATGATATTCATACTGTTGGGGATGCACTTAGATATCATGCAGCTTGGCTAGAGAAGTATATCAAAGAAATGTTAGCCAAGATATGTATATGATGTCGTAGAACCATGTTCAACAACAATTTTAATGCCTCAGCTAATTTTTTTTAATATTATCTGCATCTAATGTTAACTAGAAGTAGCATAAGGCATCATTGAGGGTGACTTCCACCTCGATAGGAACTTCTAGAACAATGATTGCCCCATCCCAAGTATTAATGTCAATTTTTGAATATCTATGTCTAGAGCATTACAACCACAATGTAGGGATTAGTTAAACATTCCACCTTACATGCCTCCATTCCTGAGGGGACTATATAGACTAATCAATGAAGATAAGTAAATCAACCTCTTAAGGATAGAGGCTAGTGTGCTTAGTGATGACATAATTGAGGTTCCAGTCACAAAAGAGGGTTCCTAGCCATATGTAATATGACTTGACTGGAATCCACACGTATTTTCATTTATATACCATATGTCATAGAACTACTCTATCAAGAATCAGATTGTCATTGCTTATTAATATGACAAGATAAGTATTGACATCAAGTTTCTGTTGGCCTTTGCATGATAAATTGTAGAGATTAAAGGTTAAGGACATGTATAGATTCTTGACCCAACTGACATCTCTGTACTAAAGGAGCATTTGCCCATGAACAAATAAATAGAAGATATTATACCTAAGTTCTTCCATTGTGAGAAGGGATAAGCCTTACTGGTTCCCTACAATAGGAGGTAAGTTATAACATATCTTGCTAAATTATATCATTTAATAAACATGAATATCTATATATGCTAAGTTTTGTATATTTCAATGATTATATATACAGGTCTCATTGGATGTTGCTAGCGTTGGATGTGCATGGTGGGCATGCATCATTTTTTTATTCTTATGGAGCACACATTTGAGGCCCATTGATGAAAACGATCAACATGTATTTATTGTTTCATTCACTTACATTACCTAGATAGCCGATAACTATTATGTTATTGATATCTAATGATTTTTACTTATATATGTGCAGTGCATGTTATAAATGGGCTAAGTTAAAAGATGTAAACCACCCAACAAAAATCTCTTAGAAAAGGGCCAAGATAACCTAAAGTTACAATTACATATGAAATTTGAAATTTTTATGCTGTCTTTGTTGTGCAGTGCCTTAAACAACAATCTAATTAAGAGTGTGGGTTTTATATTCTAAGGTATATAGAACTCCCATTCACGAAGGACTTACGATCTTATAGTTTAGAAAGGTAAGACAATTTACCAATCGTCATTCCTATAGTTTTCTACATTTCCTAAATGACTCCAAGATATTTCTCAACTGATTTAATACATGTGATCTGCAGGCTGATTTGGGAAGCAAAAGGTATTCCTAGTTAGATCTAAGTGACATCAGAAAGGAATGAATTGAATATCTTATAACTTTTAATTTGTAGATCATTAATGTTATTTAATATAAATGTTTTTATCAATGAAATACAAAATAGAACTTCGTTTCTATGGATGCCTTTGTTTTACTTTTGATTGAAGTCTTTGTGATTTCTTTATTTCAATGAGGTATGTAGAAGGTCAATGTGGAATGTTGGAGTCAGTGTATGTCATAAAATGATTAGAGCCTACAGAAATGAAGTGAATGTGTTCTTTTGTCTAGTGATGGTGACTGTCGAATGTATTTTGGCTATAAGAATGGTGTACATAGAGAAACCAACAAAAAATACAAGAATTGTGTAGGAAGTTTACATGCTATATAGGACATTTTTGAAGCCGTCTTATATTTGTCATTATTTTATAAGATGGCTGGGTATGTACAAGATGGTTTCTTAACCATCTTGTATCTATGTTTTTAATAATCTTATAAACCATTCACTATAGTAATGAACCCAAGCAAAGTGCAATGATCCAAATTGGTTGGCTAGTGGACTACTTGCTAGACAAGCCATTCTAGAAAATTTTCACTAGGTGGATCCAAACATATATGTTATTTTGAGATGTGAAATGGATGGAATAAAAAATAAATGCCTATTTTTTCCAAGGTCATGGCATTTCTTTGAATTTAACATAAGAAAAAGGAGGGCAATCCAAAAGCCCAAAATGAAAGGATATATAAAAATATTGAGTAACCAAAGCATTGGGGTTCCATCAGAACCTTGTAATCTATCATAGAATTATAGTTGCCTTGCCAGTGTACTCACTCTGTTCTAGAGAAATGACAAAATGAGATCCTTTTAGGAGCCTATATTAGTTTACATTTCTTTTTTTGATATTGCCTCACCATTATTGTACATGAAAGTTCCTGAAATTATTATTAGCTTATTTATGAAAAATATCAAGAGACTATATTAGAAGGGAAGAATTTGCCCAACATATGCTGAAGAGTAGGACACCCTACACTTACATTGTCATTAGCCTGATCTCCATGGCCACAAGGCTGGGCAACAAGATGAATCGCCTTTCAGTGCAATTCTATGTTCCAACTTTGGTGCCATGTCTCATCCATGATATGAAAATAATAAGGATTATTTGGTAATGGCGAGCCTATTTGTGTTCTACTCATGCTAATTGACCTTTGCTTTGGTCAAGTTAATAAAGCCAAAGACCATATCATTTGCAAGAATCAAGTCACAAAATTCCAATTGATTGAATAAATCACAACTATTTTTTTGTCAATCAAAGTCATTTACAAAAGTAGGCAAAATTAGACACTAATACCAAATCATCCCGCATCAAATTCTCATAAATTATTTCACATCTTAGTGACAAATCAAAATTACCAAAGCTAAATTTACTTCACAGTCAATTTTCATGATTTTATGTTGATTTTCTCTTTCCCTTCCTACATTTGGCAAACATTTGCCTTCTGATTTATTCCTAAAATCCGAACTTCTTAATTAGGATAAGAATGAGGTGAACGCTATCAACAGAACAAGGGCGCATGAACAATATTATTATTATCATCAAAGTTACAATTACATTATGAGAGAGAGAGAGTGGGGGTGCAAGCGTGTTGGGGAAATTGCACGACAGCCCGGTAGGGTGGGGGTGCAAGCGTGTTTAGGGAAATTGCCTGCATTTGTATATGTCCTTACATCCTCTGCTGTATGCCTGTGCTGACCGGCCTTTTTCGGAGACAGGCTTGTCTGGATAAAGTGATTTATTGGTGAGAGTCTTTTTCTGTTGCTGTAGAACCCTTCCACTGATCTCTGAATCCAGCTCCATCTCTTCCTCTTCATAGCATTCAGCTATGGAACCATTACATTCTCTCTTGCCTACGATCTTTTCTCCACCAGCCGCAGATGTGGCATCAACAAGGAATATTGCGAGGAATGCTACACTGAAACAGCAACATATCTTCAACTGGGTTCTTCTCATGACTTCTATTTTCTGCCACTCCTACAAAGTTATCTTGGGATTTTATACTTTGAGTGACAAACATTGCATGCCAATGGAATTTGATCCTTTCCGAACAGACCCAATTGCATTGTTCCAAAATGAAAAAGGGTAAGACACGTGGTAATGAAAGGAACCAGCCACCTAACACAAAGAAAAGTCGAGGCGTGCATGTGAATTTCTTGTGAATGACAAACTAACCAGCATAATTGAAGATCAGGGTTGGTTAACCGTGGGATGCCCCTTTTTTGCATAAGGGTGTTGATATGGGAGGACGGCATCCGCAAAATCGTGCTATATCTGCACAAATAAAGATCATTTATGTGTATGCTCAAGGATATTTTTGTCAATGTATTTCTAGTACAATAATGCTACAAAGGTAGGCTTTTGATTTACACTTTTCGTCCCTTGCAATTCTTTCGTACTATATTTAAAATAGTAAGTTGCCCCTGCAATTGCAGAGGCTACACCTACGTCATGGATACTAAAAAATTAATAAAAAAATAAAACAAAGTTATTTCTTATAATTTAAAAAATATGATAATAAGGTCATATCGGTCACTATTTTTACTTATTAATATACTTTATCTTAAATAATATAATATTATTATGGTATAAAAATGTATGGCCTTATGCATGTGACCGATCTTACCCATGTGGTTATGAGTATATTTTTTTTAAAATTTATGATAAAGATATCTGATGTAGTGTCTAATAAAATTATGGCTAATGTAATCAATTGTCTCCATGATCTTAACTTTTAAAATATATATGATAAAAGGTGCCCACTAAATAATCAATCTTGGGCAGCTCGAGAGCACAAAGCTCTCGCTTATGCAGGATTTAGAAAAAAGGGCAGACCATTGGGTTTATAGTACTCGGTCTTATTTTGTATTTTTGTAAGAGGCTATTTTTATGCTTTGAAGCCGTAGACTTAAGATTCACTTCCATTTTCCTAAAAATTCTAATTAATTTCAAATAATTTTAAAAAAATTAGAGTTTTTACATCCTTCATTTCTTATAGAAATTTTGTTTTCGAAAGCCCACTATTTTGTTGCTCTCTTAAATTATCATGGCCTCTTATATAAAAGCAATGATCATTTATGACATATTTAATATATTTTATTACTTCGGGTGATTCCGTGGCCATTACGAAAATTCGCCATTGGACTAAGCTCCCCTTCACTAAATAATCATCTTGTTTCTTCTATACGAAAAAAAATGTGACCTACAGCAGCAGAGTTTACTGGCCGGATTAAACTTTTGCACCGAAACTACCGGAAAACCCTGTACGTTTACAAACGATTCTGCAATGACTCCAGAGTTGTGTCTTGTTTTTCCGATTTTCTTCTTGCTGGTGCGTAGAACTGCCTAATTTTTTGCCAGATTTATTTCTATCTCAAACGTATTTCGTTTTTTTTTTTTTGTTGGAATGTTTTTTTCAAAAATCTTTCCTCTCCCACCCGTTTCGCACCATTCCTTCCCCCCCCCCGCCCCCTCTCTCTCTCTCTCTCTCTCATGCGCGCTAGCCATGGGTTTTGCTTACTTTCCCCGGTTTCCTTTATCCGAACAGATATTTTTCCGCGTTTTTCTTCTTCCCGCTTTTGCCTCAGTTCAACTCAAAAATTTCCTTCTTCCAACCCTTTTGTAGATTATCCCTAAACGCAAATTTCCGTGTTTTCCAATATGATAAACTCTAAGAAGTTTTCTGTCAGGAAGGTGTCTTCATCTCTCTCCCTCCCCTCTTCTCTGATGAACAAAAGTCACGCTTTTGCAGTTTTCTAGAATCCGTAAAGCATCAAAGCGTAACTGCACTGTTGCCTGTCAATCTTATCTATGGAAACCGATTCTCTTGCTTTGGTTTTATTCTGTTCATTATTTTTCTTTCATTTGGAAGAAACTCTGGTTCTTAGTTGTTTGATGATTGTTTTTACATGTAATTAGGTTCTAGTTGTCTCTTAGTTGGATTACATGATGGGTTTTGGAGACATGGGTTAGGATATAGATTGATGATAATTTTGGAGAGATGGGTTTGCGGTTATTTTGCAGAAATCGGTCAAATGAAGAAATGGGTTTAATTGTTGTTTTGAGAAAAGGGTTTACAGTTATTTGGTAGTTTTTACATGTAACTACATTGGAGATTGTCTGTAGTTGTATTTACATGCTGGGTTTTGGAGAGAGAGATTAGGTTATGGAGATTGATGGCTTTTCTTTGAGATATGGGTTTGTAGTCGTTTTGCAGAAATCAGTCATATATTTTGCTAGTTGTGGTATGACTGGTAGCAGATGATTAGCTGTAGTTCTTTAAATAGGTTGTCCTGCATTTTCCCTCAGTTGCTTAGTGAATTTGGACGAGCAACTGAGTTGTTGGCTTGTTAACAGTAAATTTCGCTACTGAATACTGATTACTTGAGCCTCTTAGTCCAACTTAATGGGTAGTCAAGAGTGTTGAAAGATTGTTTTATTTTTATTTTTGTTACAAATGTCATATCTAATTTACATGTCATTTTGGTTCATAGGCTTCGTTTTCTCACATTCTTAAGCTTTTCCCTTCGGACCAACGATTTTACTGTCATTAGGGGTTTCTCGTTTGCACTTTGAGTCTGCATTGTAAGTCCCTTATGTTCTATCGATGTAATTTTGTATCCTTAAGGACCTTTATCATGTTCACATCCATTATGGTCAAAGTTTTGCTAGGCCAAATTGTCGCTAGACCTGCCTACTATTATTGTTGTAGTATATCTGATGGTTGCAACATTCCCAACGTGTCAAAGTTGAATACTTATTTACCATGACTATCTTAAGAATGGACTAATGGACAACAATTTGAAACTATGACGTATCTAGTGAGGATGGAGGATGTCACAAAGTTCAATCAAATGGAAGAATTGACTGTATGGCAACAATCAGAAATTATGAAGATTTTCCAGATAAATGAAATGTACCGATTATTCCACTTAAACAGAGCCAAATTCCGCATGTTGGAAAGAGACTTAATCTAAGCTGAAAAAGAAGAAAAAAAACCCATTAAAGACATGCACATAAGGGCAAGGTTATAGTAGGGCATTAAAATAAGGGCGAAGTCATAATTTCTTTCGATAAATTACCAGAGCTTATGTTTGCTGAGGTATGGATTCTAATTAGCATCTTCAACTACATTATTAAGTATTGATTTGTGTGAATGAAGGAAAGGTTGCAAATAAAAAGTTGAAAGATATCATGTTGAAACTTATGACATGGTGTTATGAATTTGGTCATATCAGTTCCAACTCATCTGGTGTCATGAAGGTGGACAAAAACAAGCATGCAGTATCAAAGAGGGAATCACTTAAATATGCATAACTTCGTAAAAAATAAGAAAAGAGAGAAGAAGATTAAGAGGGAATCACTTAAATATGCATAGCTTCGTAAAAACAAGAAAAGAGAGAAGAAGATTAGAAGGAGAAAGTAATGCTACAAACCTGGTGATGTACTGATATATCCAATTCATATGGCCCGAGGGCCGGGTTTCTTTCACATTTTTCAGCAGAGAAACTTCCCAAGGTACCTCAGCAGCTGCTGCACGTTTATAGACTGAAGTCAAAGAAAAGAAATTACAAACATGTGCTGGATTAGGGTGAAACTTGTCACTTAGCAGCAACCACCATTGAAGACCGAGCATATATGAAACAAGAAATCTGTGCACCCAGGTTGCATCTTGTTGTTGCAACCAAAACTCAACCAATACCTGGAAGAGCCAATCACTAGTAGGTCTAAATACTAGACTTGAAAACCATAGAATTGAGGCCAATTACTAGGTCTTACTGGTATGGGAGCTAAGCAAAACAAAGGATGTTCACCCTGGCGCCTTAGGAAACCTGAAAGAGATATCAGCACGCCAGCGGATGAATTTGGTTAGAAGTCTACAACCAAATTAGCTTTTACGAGAGCTACTGTGATTGAAGTTTCGAGCAACAGTTAAAACAGATGGCCACTTACTTTACTATCCTAATTTTCATAATAAACTATGCCAAATGGAACATACACACAGCACTTACTACAAGGATTTTCGTAAAATAGAAAGAATTAGCAAGTGTTTTGCTAGCTGTAACCATTTTAATTGTATATAGTCCACAAGAAAGATATATGCACTCTAAATATCATTGCTTCTCATTTTAAAAGGAAACTGAAACATATCAGTAATTGCACATAATTTGCCATGCTGTTGCATATAAAATAATCCTAACCTATCAATGGAGTGTGTTAGCAGTCACATTATTGAAGATAGTAATACATTTAACATCTAACCAAAGTAGAAGCCAAGAGAGGATAAAAACATTTAAATGGTAGAAGCAACGAGAGGATAAAAGCAATTAAATGGAAAAGAATAAACCAAAAAATTAATGCTTTTCATTCATCATAGTGATGGTTATCTACTTCGTTTTGCTTATTACTGAGTTCTAAACGACAATAATGGAAACAATCCCATCTGGATCTTGTTTGAGTAGCAAACAGATTAACGACCAAACAATTCCACACCATTCAAAAAAGAAAAGGAAAAACAACTAAACAAGTGTAAGAATACCATATCTTATGATTTCATACAGCGACAGTATAATAACATTGTTGTAACAAATCCTGTGTCAACAGTTAATTTACAGGTCTCAACTTTGGGAACCTATTGACTTAGTTTCTGCTCCCTAAAAGTTTTTGTTACAAGTTAATCAACTAATCAAATAGCTGGTTTGGATCTATAAGTACTATCTAAGATACATCCTTCCCTTTGTGAATACCACTGAAGGATATGTTATATGTTGGTAGACAATTTTCAATGTTCTATGAGTTCATAACCAATTCCTTTTAGTATGGTGTTGGAATGACATGCTTGTTCTGGGGAAATGGTTTTCTAAATGGGTTGTGTTGGGTATGGAGTTGGAATTGCATGATCCAATCTATTGGTTGTCTATGTTGGATAGTAAGCTTGATTTGGCCCATTCTTGATATTGAACTAGTTGGATCAATTTGATGGTCCAAACCTATGGTTTATACTTAGAAGACTTCTTAGAAATATCTATGATAATATCTTCTAGTAATTATTAGAAACAATACAATTATCTAGTCTAAAATATCTAAGATATCTAAAAGAAGGTATGTCAATGTTGATGTAATAAATAAAAAATATCTAGAAAAGATGATGTAAGGAGTAATATAATATCTAAGATATTTTTTGAAGAGTTCTCTAGAAAGTTACTTGTAACCATTAGATAAAAGTGTGTTATTATGATCTTAGCCATTTGTTGAGATGTGTCACTAGTATAAATAGAAGTGGTTCCTCACACTTTTTATAAAGCCAAAAATCAAGTAATAGATCACAAGTTCATTCTTCTTAACTTTCCATCTCCACTTCTTTTCTTCTTGAAGTTCTTCCACCAAAAACCTCTTCCTCCTAAACCAAAACATTAAGCCTACCTTTCTGACAAAATAGTATTAGAGCCAAGTTCATTCTTGTAATGGAGGTAAAAGATGGCAAGTGGAATAGTTCATTTTCAATTCCCTCGACTCATTAAAGATAACTATGGAATTTGTAGTATTCATATGAAGGCCTTATTAAGCTCTCAAATGGCATGGGAGATTGTTGAGAAAGGTTATGAAGAACCTCATAATGAGGCTAACTCCTACCCAAAAGGAGGCCTTGCAAGAGGTTAAAAAGAAAGATCAACAAGCTCTCACTCTCATTTGTAGTATTCATATGAAGGCCTTATTAAGCTCTCAAATGGCATGGGAGATTGTTGAGAAAGGTTATGAAGAACCTCATAATGAGGCTCCTTTTATTCCTACCCAAAAGGAGGCCTTGCAAGAGGTTAAAAAGAAAGATCAACAAGCTCTCACTCTCATTTGTCAATGCTTTGATAAAGGCATGTTGGAGAAGGTTGCAAATGTAACCACCTCTAAGCAAGCATGAGAGATTCTTCACAACATTCATAAGGGGGTGGACAAGGTGAAGAAGGTTTGTCTTCAAACTCTTATAAGAGAGTTTGAAATACTTTGTATGGAGGAAACTAAACTATTTGTGATTATTTCTGTAGATTCTTGGCCATTGTCAATGAAATGAAGAGAAATAGAGAAAGCTTGAATGATACAATGGTGATAGAGAAATTTCTTTGTTCAATAACATCAAACTTTGAGTATATCATCATTATCATAGAGAAGTCTAAAGATATAGACTCCATGACTATTGATCAACTAGTGGGTTCACTACAAGCTCATGAAGAAAGGTTAAAAAAAAGAGAAGACATAAGAGCCATTAGAGCATGCACTTTATTCAATAATCTCTTTCAAATAAGAGAAGAAAGGTTTGAAAATAACAAGAATCAATGACTTGATCATGATGATGTCCGTGGTTGAGGCCAATGTCAAGGAAGAGGTGGTAGAAGTGTTTATAATCAACCCAATAATGAGGAAAGGGATCCAAAGCTCACAACCTTCAAGAGGTATTGTAAGAGGAAACACCAATCAAAGGTATGGCAAGTCTCAAGTTAGATGTCATAATTGTCATAACTTTGGACATTATGCTTTCGAATATAGAATCACTAACCATTTGAATGAGAAAGCCAATCTCATGGAGATGAAAGATGAAGCGAGCTCACTTTGTCAGTGGCCAACCACAAAGAAGAATTAGAGAAGAGAATTATATGGTACTTATATACCAGTGTAAGCAATCATATGAGTGGTGATAATAACATATTTGTGGAGATGGATCAAGTGAATGAGCATGTCACCTTTGTAGATCAATCTAAAGTATTGGTAAAGAGAAAAGGCAAATTACTAATACTCTCTAAAGGTGAAAGCCACCAATTTATTTTTGATGTATATTATGTGTCAAGTCTAAAAAATAATATTTTGAATTTGGAACAACTTCTGGAGAAAGATTGCGATATTTACTTGCAAAATCATGAAGAAAAATTAATTGCAAAAGTTTTAATGGCAAGAAATAGAATGTTCTTACTAGAAATCAAACATGATAAAATCAAATACTTGAAAACATACTTAAAAGATGACTCTTGGTTTAGCACTTGAGGTTTGGATACTTAAATTTTAGTAGCTTGAAATCAATGTCTACAATGGGCATGGTAAATGGTTTATCCCCTATTGATTAGTTGGATTGACTATGTAAAGGTTGTTTTCTAAGAAAGCATTCTAGAAAGGCTTTCCTAAGAGAGTCAACATTAAGAGTGAAGGAGCCCTTGCAACTTGTCCATACTGGCTTGTGTTGACCCACTGCTCCAAGATCTCATGGTAAGAATAATTACTTCCATCTTTATTGATAAATTTTTAGAAAGACCTAAGGATATTTTTTAAAGAAAAAATCAAAAGCATTGGTATCTTAAAAAAATTCAAAGCCACGGTGTAAAAGAAAAGAGTGTATGGAGTTAAACCCATGACATGTGATAGGGGAGGTGAATTCACATCAAAAGAATTTTATGAAGCAAATGGAATTCATTGTCTTCTAATAGTTCCTTACTCACCATGACAAATAAAGTAGCAAAAAGGAAGAAAGCATGTTGAAAAGTACGAAGATGTCTAAAGAATTTTGGGCTAAAGCAATATATTGTGTGGTTTACCTTTCAAATCATTGCCCCACTAAAGGTGTAGATGACAAGACTCCACAAAAAGAATGGGACAAGAGAAAGCCAACTATCTTTCACTTGCGAGTGTTCAGGAGCATTGACTATGTCTATGTACTAGAAGAAAAGCGAACTAAACTTGATGAGAAGAGTGAGACGCATGTCTTCATTGGCTATGGTAAGCATTCAAAAGACTATAAGCTTTACAGCCCATGAACCAAGAAGATTGTCATTATTAGAGATGTGAAGTTCAATGAAGTAGGCACATGAGATTGAAATGCTAAGAACAATGAAGACTATGACTTCTTACCAATCTTTGAAGACAAAGAAGAAGGAGCCCAAAAAAAGAGATGAAGTTTAAGAACCTACAAGCCCAACTCCATCTTTATCGTCATCTTCCTTCATTCAAGACTCAACTCTAAGTTCAAGTGAAAAAACACTACAGACTAGAAGCCTACAAGAAATTAATGAGGCAATGGAGAATTTAAATGAGCTAACCCTCTTTTGTCTATATGTTGATTGTGAACCTATATGCTTAAAGTAAGCGGTACAAAGCAAGAAATGGATAGAAGCTATGGATGAAGAAATCAAGTCCATTCAAAGAAATTGTACTCGAGAGTTAACAAGTGCATGAATCACTATATTAATTTGCCTGCGAGAGAACTTGATCCCACAAGGAATCTTATAGTTTTGTATATTGATTGGATTTTAATTAAATTATTTATCCATAACCAAAGAGAGATTGGTTTGATTATACTAGGAAATTAGATGACATCAAAAGGGAAACATGCATAGAATTAGAAACATAAACTAAATGGAAACTTTCTAAAAATAAAGATCTTCAAAAGAATTATAAACTTTCCTAACTGACATGCATCCAATGAAAGAAACTAATACAAAAATAGAATGAATTAATCTACGGAACCTAAACTCATGGAAACTTTCTAAACCTAGAAACTTGCTAAAAATAAAACTTCCTAAAATCTAAACCTAGAAACTTTCTAAAACAATCTAGGCTGCAAGCAACTAAATAAAGAAATTTAAACAAGAATTGATCAAAGGATAAGAAATCAATGAAGAAAATACACTCAATCACCATTTGCATGACTCATGGAGCTGTGCGTATGGTTCATGAAGTGGAAAAGAGGCTAATATGCATGAACTAAAAGCTTGTGTTCATGAAATCTAATCAAAGAATTAACTAAAAAATATACAATTCTAAATGGGTTTCTAATAAATAAAGCAACTAAGATGCATAGACCTATGAAAGATGTGCATGAAATTTTAAGTAAAAATCATTCTAGTTTGGTATGCATAACATTTGACTGCATTTATGAATGGAAAACGACATGATGAACAAGATCCTAAGATCCTAATAATCCACACACAAAAAGCATTAAGACTGGAAACAAATAATATAATTTCTTATCGACCAAATAGATTCATTGAAGTGAAAGTTACATATGAAAGTTGTGCATGTAATGGATATAGGAACAAAAAGATGCACACTTTTCTAAGTCATAAACTCAAGTCAAATCAATGCTTAAACATTCTTCAATACACTGCAATGGTCATAGTCCAATCTATGATATCATGCATGTGAAACCAAGGAAGATGATCAGAGAGAAAGAGAGCAAGATGATGGGAATGAAATCAATATAAAGGTGAGGAATCAAAGAACTTCAAGGATAAATAACTTGATCTAAAGTCTACTATCTCTTGGCTGTCACTATAAGAGATTGGCGACCCTTGAATACAAGGATCTAACACTTAAAATTAGAGGCAAATAAGCAAGGAAAACAATGAAAGGAATGCATAAAACAAGTAACCAAAGCAACTAACTAGGGAAACAAGCAAGCAATGAAGACCAACCTGGAAGTTTCTTGGCAAAAGAAGGAAGGAGGAGGTGTGGAACTATAAGGAAGGGCAGCCAAAAGAGGGAGGAATGGAGCACCTTTAAGGAATGGCCAAGGTAAATGCATTGAAACTTTGTGTGGAAGGATAGCTAAGAGGAGGCATCTCCACCCTTCTATGCATGGTGCATGGATGCCCAAGATGCTGTTATAGGTGAGTTGCACATTCTAACTTGCTAGGACTCCATCTTCATAAAAGGAGGAAAGAATGATATAGGACTTTAGATATGAAGGTGAAGTAGTTGAGCAGGAAAGGGAATTAGAAGATGGAGTTGGTAAAACTATAAGGAATTAGAAAGGGAGTGGGGGGGGGGTGCGGTTTGTTGGGGACGGCACCACTTTTCAAGGAGTGTGCCATGGAACTACTCTCTTGTAATTCACATGGAAAAGAAAGGTGGAAAGAGAGAGGAAAGAGTGAGGAAAAATGGAGAGATGGGGAGATAGAAAGAGAAGAAAGAAATAAATATAGAGTTCAAAGACTCTTCTCCCATTGGTACACCTTAACATGCATATCTTCCATGTAATAATCTTCATAAATCCTTACTAATTATCTTTGGAAAATCACCTTTTTAGCATGGATAATTACTTAAACTCTTCACCTAATAGTGTGAATCCCTGTGATATTGACTTAAGTGGCTTGGTGGCTTGAGTGGCTTAGTCCCTTGGCATCAACGCTTGAATGGCTTGTCATCCTCCAGGATGACTTATATGGATTAGGTGGCTTACATGCATGGCTTCAAATCTCATGCAAAGGTGGTGAAATTGCATGGCTTTTAAATGAGCCCATTATAATCACCTTTGGAGCTTCTAATTCCTTTCTTACTTGCCCTAGAATAATGTTCAATCTTGATTGAGCTTTGGATTGATGAAGTTAGGTCATGTCTCTCTCTCTCTCTCTCTCTCTCTCTCTCTCTCTCTCTCTCTCTCTCTCTCTCTCTCTCTCTCTCTCTCTCTCTCTCTCTCTCTCTCTCGATCTATCGATCGATATTCAATTCTCATCTTAATTGATATCGACTATCGGATCATCTTCTCTACACATACAAAAGAGTAAAAAAACTTAACTAAATCTTAGAAGATTATAATTATTTACTGAGTTACTCTAGATTAGCTCATGAACTTGCCAAATATCAAAATTTTGAATCATAAGCTCATAAATGCACATGTTATGAATTTCTAGAAAAACCCTAGAATAATGCCGATAATTTATAGCAATGAAATGCTAATTGGGTACTTATAACACAAAATTAAACACTTACTAGCTCTCTTAAAGACTATAGCATTGATAATTTCTCTAGGCATACAAAATAATTGGAAAATATATCAAATGGATTTGGTCCACATTCTTGAATGGCCTCCTTGAGGAGGAAGTTTATGTGGAGCAACCATGGGGTACATGGTTAAAGAACAAGAATACAAAATTTTATGATTAAAAAGGCTTTATATGGCTTAAAATAAGCTCCAAGACCATGGAATAGTAGAATTGATAAATATTTTATGAAAACTGGCTTTGTAAAATGTCTAAGTGAACATGCTCTCTATGTAAAGACCAATAAAATGGATATATATTGCATTTTATTTGTATGTAGATTATCTCATTTTTATATGAAATAATCCATGCACATTTGAGGACTTCAAGAAGGTTATGAGCTATGAACTTGAGATGATCGATATCGGCCTCATGTCCTATTATCTTAGAGCAAAGGTGAAGTAAACAGATAAAGGAATTTTCATATCTCAAGAAAGCTGTAGGAAGGAAGTTTTCAAGAAATTCAACATAGAGTAATACAAGCCTATAAGCATCCCCTTAGAATGTGGAGTAAAGATTTCTAAGCATGATGAAGGAGAAAGAGTTGATCCTACTCAAATCAAGAGTCTTATTAGAAGCCTAAGGTATTTAACTTGCACAAGACCAAATATCTTATTTGTTGTGGGATTGATTAGTCATTTCATGGAGGCACTTACAACAACCCACTTGAAGACAATCAAGAAAATTCTTTGATTCATCAAGACGACTATCAACTATGGTTTTTTCTACTATTCATGTGAAGATTTCAAGATTCTTGAATATAGTGATAGTGTTGGGCTGGAGATTTAGATGATCAAAAAAGTATATATGGATTTCTTTTCTTTATTAGAGACACTTCTTTCACTTGGACTTTAAGAAAGAAATCTATTATTACACTATCATGTTATGAAGCTAAATACATTGCTGCTATCACATGCTATCAAGATTGAAGTAAGTACATCGACACATGCTATCACTTCATCAGAGAATCTGTGGTAAGAGCAGATGTTCATTTGAAAAATGCAAGATCCCAAGATCAAATTGTCTATATGCTCACTAAGTAGCTCAAGCAAGAAGTCTTTGAGAAATTAAGGACGATACTTAGAATGCAAAATCAAGTTTAAAGGGGAGTGTTGGAGGATAAACCTGATTTAGCCCATTCTTGATATTAGGCTAGATGGGTCAATTTGATGGTCCAAGCCCATGGTTTATTTCTAAAGGTATTCTTAGAAATATCTATGATAATATCTTCTAATAATTTTTAGAAATACTAAACTTATCTAGTCTAAAATATCTAATATATCTAGAAGAAGATGATTTAATAAATAAGAAAAATCTAGAAAAGCTAATGTAAGGAGTTATTTAATATTTATGATATTTTTGGAAAGTTTTATTGAAAGTCATTTGTAACCATTAGATTAAAAGTGTGTTGATACAATCCTAGCCATTGGTTGAGATGTGCCACTAGTATTAAGAGGCGTGGTTCCTCACACTTATGTATTAGGCCAAAAATAATGTAATAAATTACAAGTTCATTCTTCTTAACTTTCCATCTTCACTTCTTTTCCCTTTGATGTTCTTCCTCCTAAACCAAAACATCAAGCCCACCTTTATAATAGTTTATAGGGTTTGTAATAGTGTACATTTTGGGAGCCAATGGATCCATTTCTATAAGATTGAGTCAGATTTCTCACATTTGTATGTGTTTTTCAATTTTATGGCTTAGTACAGAAGAAATAGATGCTTGTAAAAGTTTTGTCCTATCAATCGAGGAATTTAAGGGAAAAGATCTTAGAGGACACTATCTAGTCTAAACATAGTGTGGAGGACATGGTTTAGGTTGGTTTCTCTTAGGGAACTCATTTTACTCCACTTCTCACATGATAGCAACATGACACTAATAGTTTAGAACCTTTTATAAGTACTAAGATGAATGTGTGATATATACATTTACCACTTACCTAGCATTCACTAGTTATTCCTGTCCTTGAATCACTTAAAATTGTTCGCCTATTTTATGGTTCCCAATTACTTACCTACACTTAGATGCCTACCTTGTAATTCATGGTAGCATGGAACCAATAGCACACGGCCTTTGTTAGACGATTCACATCACTAAATCCCTCTAAATTATTTTCCTACTTTACACTTGCCAACTTCTCAGTTATGTATAACATGGATACTTTCATACATAGCCATTGAGTAAGGCAATCACGAGTAGGATTTGGAACAATTTGCTAATAGAGCCTACAAATAGTTGATACACGAAATGAATCAAATCCTCAAGTTTTTAGTTGAGAATGCTAATGATGATAAGATCTTGTAATCACGTAGGAAATGATGTAACACCAATAGGGAGAATCATGAAGACATAGTTGGTGACATCTTCTTTAATAGCTCTCTTTCTAGTTATAGCTTCCAGTTCATGCATGGCAAGCATTTGATATCTTCTATGCCTGTTAAGGAGGGTCTACAGCTTGAAGACGATAGGGGGTGCCGTTATCAAAACGGCCCCCCTGCGTTTTTCTGTTTAATTTTCAGAAATACCCATCTTTAAATGGCTGTAACTTCTTCATACAAACTCTGTTTTGGGTGATTTTTGAGGTGTTGGATTCCATTTTTCGAGTAAAATCTAATGGTACTAAGTTTCCTCACAAATTCCTTCATTTACTATTTTAAATAAAATCAAACATTCAACACAGTCCATTTCCCACAGAATGTCCAATTTTTGTTAAAAATAGTGTAAATTGCTCAGGCATTACAATTTAACCTCACAAAATAGGTTGATGGTTATGGATATCCATATAAAAAGATGGAGGAAAAGAAATGAACTTAATACACATCCAAAAACTAAGTGGTGGAACTTAAAAGGAGAGAAAATAACCTCACTAAAAAATAAGTTGATGGTAGAAGGAAATTGGAACTATGAAATAGAAGTAAATACCATGTGGACTAATATGGCTGAGTCCATTAAGAAAGTGGCAAATGATGTCTTAGGAGTATCTAAAGGTAAAAGGCTATTAGCGAAGGAAACATGGTGGTGGAGTGAAATAGTGCAAAAAGTTATTAAAGAAAAATGGATGCATTTTAAAGCATGGTAGAAGATTAGAAATAATGAAAATTATGAACAATATAAGAATGCTAAAAATGTTGCTAAGAGAATAGTAAGTGAGGCTAAACTTAAAGCATATGATGAGCTCTACAATAGATTAAGAACATGAGAAGGTGAGAAAGATGTGTTTAAACTTGCAAAAGTAAGAGAACAGAAAGGTAAGGACTTAGATCATGTTAGGTGTATTAGAAGTGATGATTAAAGGGTATTAGTCAAAGATGATGAGATCAAACATAGGTGGAAAACATACTTTCAAAAATTGTTAAATGACAATGGCTTTGAGGATATAGGGATTGAAAACACTATAAATCTAAATAACATTGGATATTATAGATATGAACGTAGGATTAGAATACCTGAAGTAAAAGAGGCCTTGAAAAGGATGAAATCAGGAAAGGCCATGGGGCCTGATGGTATACCAATAGAGGTTTGGAAGCATATGAGAGATATTGGGGTAGTTTGGTTGACCAAATTGTTTAAAAAAATTATAAAATCAAAGAAAATGCCTGATGAGTGGAGGAAAAGCTCTATTGTACCAATCTATAAGAATAAAGGAGACATACAGAGCTGCACTAATCATCGAGGGATTAAACTTATGAGTCGCACTATGAAACTTTTTGAAAGAGTGATTGAGAAGAGGCTACGACATGAAACAAGTGTATCAGAGAATCAGTTTGGTTTCATGTCTAGGAGGTCTACTATGAAAGCTATTGTCTTACTAAGACAATTAGTAGAGAAATATAGGGAGAGGAGGAAAGACTTCCACGTGGTCTTTATCGACTTAGAGAAAGCTTATGATAGAGTCCCTAGGGATTTAATATGGAGGGTGTTGGGTGGTAAAGGGGTTTCTCAGGGGTATATAGATATAATTAAAGATATGTATGAGGGAGTAGTAACAAATGTTAAGACCACTAGTAGTGTGACTGGTGATTTTCCTGTCACTGTAGGATTGCATCGAGGATCGGTGTTGAGTTCATACCTTTTTACATTAGTTATGGATGAGTTAACAAAACATCTACACGAGGAGATTCCCTAGTGCATGCTATTTGTAGATGATATAGTCTTACTTGATGAGACAAGGGAGGGTGTAAACATAAATTTGGAGTTATGGAGAGAAGCATTAGAATCTGAAGGATTTAAAATTAACAGAACTAAGACAGAATATATGGAATATAATTTTAGCAAGGAGAGTAGGAGTGGAACACCAGTCAAGATTGATAACCAAGAAGTCTCCGTAAAAGACCACTTTCGGTACTTAGGTTCAATGATTCATGAGAGTGGAGAGATTGAGAGGGAGGTTACTCAGAGAATCCAAGCAGGTTGGAAAAAATAGAGATGTGCATCTGGAGTTTTGTGTGATCGGTGGGTGCCACTCAAACTAAAAGAAAAATTCTATAGGATGACCATAAGGCTGGCCATGCTCTATGGATCAGAGTGTTGGGCAGTTAAGGAACATCATACTCATAGGATGATCAGTGCAAAAATGAGGATGTCGAGAAAGATGAGTGATAAGACAAGAAAGGATAGAATTAGAAATGAAAATATTAGAGGAAAGTTAGGGGTAGTACCAATAGGCAGCAAGATGAGGGAGATTAGACTTAGATGGTTTGGACATGTTCAAAGGAGACCAGTAATGACACCGGTTAGAAGGAGTGAGGCAATACAAGTAGAAGGTTCTAAAAGGGCAAGGGGAAGGCTTAAAGGAACATGGATAGAAGTGGTGAGGAAAGATTTAAAAACTTTGGGACTAAATGAAGCCATGGTATTAAATAGAGTAGAATGGAGGAATAAGATTCATGTGGCCAACCCCTAATTGGGATAAGGTCTTGATGATGATGATGATGATGAGATCTAGAAACATTCAACTAATTAAATCACATTAAAATCATTCATTTTAAGATCCAAACATCTAGTCCAATCCTTAAAATCCAAGATGTCCAAATTTGATTAAATCAGATTTGATCATTGAAAAGGTATTTAAGTTCATATCTAAAATGATTCAAGGAATTTAAAACCATACCTGAAATTTAATCAGAGCTAAATTGTTCCCTTTTAAATAAGTTACAAGAAAACTTCTCATTTGAAATATAGATATCCATCTTTTCTTAGCTTTTCATTGAAATAAAAATTAAAAAAAATCCATACTAAGAAGGATTTAATCTGAAATTTGGAGAAGAATCAAACTAGAAAAGAATTCTATAGGCGGATGAAAAGAAGAAAATCACAAAAAGTTTAGAGGAAGATTGTAGATCACAAACCAATAAGTACAATTTTGGTTTAAATTCGATTTATATATTCAGTCCAACTTGTTTAATCTCATCCATAGATCAATTCATATGTTAATTATAAAGTATGATTCAAGCTAAACTACAAAAATCAATCTATATATATCTATATTCACGATTGTACTAATCTACAATTTGATCTTAAAATACTTAGAATCCAATATATGTTGTCATGAGCATGAAATATAATCTGCAATTGAGATTTATATGTATGATCTAGGGATCTAAATCTTGCATTCAAGAGATAGAAAAGAGCATCCACTATATATAAATTTAAGAACCTTAGCTTACTTCCTGGATACGTGGCTCTTCGATGGGGGAAGGACCACGCTAGTCGTTTGAGTGTGTGGTGTGTAGTGGGTGCGTCTTAGTGTCTTATTACTACGGCATGATGTGTAATAGTTTGTACCTTATATGATGGATAATAATTTAATCCAATAGAAATCCAATTTAGAAGATGTATGCTCATGACTCAAATTGGTCTATGATTGGACTCCATGAGTAGGATTTATATTAGTATACACATTAGATTACAAAGTTAATCTACGGGTTTTATATTTTGTATGTTCTATAGTGAATTGATCTAACAAGTACAATTTGATATATGAGCATATCTGCCTTTAAAATTCATGCACAAGATCTTGTTAATCCATGTAATGACCTGGGTCCCAACAACACATATTGTTTGCTTTGGCCAAAGCCTCATGGTTTTCTTCTTACTCATACGGAAAACACATATCAGAGTTGTTGGACACAAAGAGTAATCACATATAGGGATGCGTGTTCTCTAAGAGGGGTAAAAGGAGCCTAGAGGGCAGTCTTGGTGAGCAATCCCAAAGGTAGGATACCAAGCTATAGAATAATAGGCTTTAGGTGATCCCAAGTGTTTAGTCCCATATTGCCTAGGGAGAACAAGCATAGGCTAGTTATAAGCCATGAATGTCCCTCTCAGTACATATGTATTTCCCTACAATGAAGAGCAAAACTGTGAGGTTTTGGCCTAAGTAGACAATATATGTACTATTGGGACCTCGGTCATTACAATCCATGTCTTAGATTTTGATGGTAGCATGTATAATCTATGGTTTATATGATCCCAAAATGAGGAGATCTAAAGAAGACAATTTGATTTAAGTGATATATGTGCATGATCCACAATAATCTGTGTAGAATTCATGTGCAAGATAGATGTTAATCCATGTCTTTGACTTGGAGACAATTTGCATGATCTAAAACGAGTGGATCTAATGTAGACAATTCAATCTATGTGATATATGCACATGATTCACAATGATCAACATCTAGAATCCATGCACAAGATCTATGCTAATCGATATCTATACTTTTAAAGTTAAAATGTCTGTGTAATCTATATTTCACATAATCTATAATAATTAGGCCTAATGATGAAAATCCAACGTACACACACACGCATGATTTATTGTAATGCATACAACGAATTTGAAATGAAAAATTCATGCATAACTTAGAGTGGTTCATACTTCAAAGCTACGAACACAATCTATAGTCACCCATAGGTTTTTTATTTTTATTTTAATATATATATGTTCTAGTTTAGTCTTAATATATATGCTTACATTTATAGTATAATCTTAATGTGTGTGTATACTTGCTTTATACCAACCCAAGATTTGGATCATAATTTTTATAAACATGTGATTCATATAGATTCACCTATATACATGTTAAATATAGAGATTGCATGTTAATTGTAAGATCATATGTATAAACAATTAGATTTGATCTCTTATTCCCTATCCATGTAAGTCAAATGTTTAATCGTTAGATTTTAACCTAAAGTATTTAGTCTTGATTTTTTGTTTTTTGTTAGTACATGTATATGACATATAGATCATAGGTATATCGTAAGATTTTTAAATTAAGGTGCTCAATTTTAAACTTTGTAAAATTCACTATTTTCATACAAAATTACTAGACTTAATTCTAAATTGATGTCGTACAACTTTTAGATCTAATAAGCCCAATATATTATGGTTTTCAATTTATATGATTATCAATACTTAAGTATAAATGAAGTAGTTTTCAATGTGAAAAGAAATGAGTCTTGAATTTGAATGTAAACAATATGAGTAAAAAGAATTATTGAAAAAGGATTTGAAGAAAAGTCTGAATTTTGAAAGATCAATAAAGTCTCATTAGGTTTGAGAGGAATTTGGCTAGGCTTAGTTCTTGTTTGATATGTTTGTCTCACATTCCAGCCCCCAATAAGACATTACTAAGTGGATTTTCTTGATCTATGCAAGATGTCGGTAGAAATTTTCTAGACTCCATTTGATCAACAATTATTGCTATGGATGACTTATCTAAGATGTTCTTTAGCTAGGCCTTGGTTGCCATTCTTCAATGAGGTTAATTGAGAACTTCTATCTTAGTTTTATGTGAATCAACACATGATCAATATTGGGTATTTGGATTCTACCAACATGATATTAGAGTGTATATGTTTAGCCTCCACATATGGTACTCTAAAGGTCATCTGATCAATGAGGTAGTGAACTTGTTTAAAACATATGTTCGAGGGTATCACTTCTATTGATCATGTTTGAATATACAAATTGATGTTTTCATAATCTTGAAATAAATATATCTTTTGACACTGAGTTGAAATTTAAGTGCTTGTTTTTTAGGAATATTGAATTACTCATAGTATTCTCTCATATGCATATTATTATTATTCTTGAATATCTAGTTGGAAATTGAGTGTAAATTATTTATACTCAAGATAAATTTAATACTTTCATTTGTCTATATATTCAGTTATTGAACAAATTGTAGATAGATAGTACTTTGAATAATCAATATTCTTACCAAAAACAAGTTTGCTAGGATATGTCAAGTATCTCATGTTAGAGAAGGGAAATAGGAGATAGAAGTCTGTTCAAAGGAAAGGTTGAAAGAAGCATGAGTTCAATTGGAGACAATAGGAGTTTGAAGTGTTCTAAGGTATTTGAAATGTATAAGGAAAAACTTAATTTATATTTTAGAAAAGTTGCATTAAATTATTTATGATCTTTAGAGATTTCTAAGTGGAAATGTAGAACCTTATATGCTCCAGTTACATTAAATAAATGCATTTTTTTTCATTATACCATGTCATATTTAAATTATAATCTCACAAATATAGACCCTAAGAATTTGTCGTGTATCTACTCATGTAATAAATGTTCCACATTTTTAGGGCATGAAAGAAGTTGCCAAACATTACCTTGACATTGCTTACACCAAGCCCATCTATTTAATGGAATGACTTTGATGTGTATTTGTAACCTTTAGTAGAGGAATTGAAGTAAACTCTGGGAGGACATGATAAACACTTACAATTCCTCAAAAAGGGAGATTTTCCAGTTGCATGCAACCCCATTATGGACTATAAGTGATATTTTTTCTTATAACAACTTATCAAGATGGAGAATAAAGGGAAAATGGGCATGTCCACAATGCCACAGGCATAAAGGTTTTGAGTATTTGAAGTATGGCTACAAGTTTTATTAAACTGACACTGTTGATTCCTAGATATATCACATACTTCAAAGTAATAATAATATGTTCTAGTGAATAGAAAACAAAGTTGGCTCCTATTATACTGCTAGCACCTAATGTGTTTGTGCAATTGTAAGGCATTAATATCACATTTGAAATGACCAATATAGCGCTTAGAGAGAGTTGAAGGAACTTTGGGAGGATGTGATAAACACTTATGATTCATCAACAAGGGAGACTTTCCAATTGCATGCAGCATTATTATGGACTATAAGTGATTTTCCTACCTATGCCAACTTATTAGGATGGAGCATAAAGGGACAATGGGCATGTCCCAATGTCATGAGCTCACAAGTTTTGAGTACTTGAAGTATGTCCAAAAGATTGTACAGTGTTGATTCATAGATATTAATCATAGACTTCAAAGTAATAATATATGTTTTAGTGGTAAGAAAAAGATAAGGTTTACACCTGCTCTACTATTAGGATTGATATGTTGGCGCAATTCTAGATTAATATGGTTGGGTTCATTAAGAAAGTGGTAAAAGATGTCCTAAGAGTATCTAAAGGTAAAAGGAAATTATTACAGAAAACTTGATAGTGGATTGAAACAGTGTAAAATGTTATTAAAGAAAAATGAGTGTATTTTAAAGCGTGGCAGAATACTAGAAATAATGAAAAGTATGAACAAGGTAAGAATGCTAAAAAGGTTATTAAGATAATAGTAAGTGACTCTAAACTCAAGGCATATGACGATCTGTATAATAGACTAGGATCAAGAGAAGGTGAGAAGGATGTATTTCAAATTGCAAAAATAAGAGATCAAAAGGGTAAGGACTTAGACCACATTAAATGCATTGGAAGTGATGATCATAGGGTACTATCAAAGATGATAAGATTAAATAAAGGTGGGAAAGTTACTTTCAAAAATTGCTAAATGACAATCGCTTTGAGAATAAAGGGATTCAAAGTATTGTAAACCTAAATAAATTGGATATTATAGATATGATCGTAGGATTATAATACCTAAAGTGAAGAGGCCTTGAAAAAGATTAAATTAGGAAAGCCCTAAGGCCTCGATGCTATAACAATAGAGGTTTGAAAGCATATGAGAGATACTAGAATAGTTTGGTTCATAAGTTGTTTAACAAGATTATAAAATCAAAGAAAATGTTAGATGAATGGAGGAAATGCTCTATTGTACCAATTTATAATAACAAAGGAGACATATAAAGCTCCCCTAATTATCTGGGGATCAAACTTATGAGCCTCACTATGAAACTTTTTGAAAGAATGATTGAGGAGAGGCCATGTCATAAGACAAGTGCAGGGGAGAACTAGTTTGATTTCATGCCTGAGAGGTCTACCATGGAAGTTATTTTCTTATGACAATTGACAAAGAAATATAGGGAGAGGAGGAAGGACCTCCATTTGGTCTTTATTAATTTAGAGAAAGCTTATGATAGGGTCCCTAGGGAGTTAATATGGTGGGTGTTGGGTGAGAAAGGGTTTTTGCTGGGCTATATAGACATAATTAAATATATGTATGAAGGAGTGGTAACAAATGTTAAGACCACTAGCAGAGAGACTAGTGATTTTCATGTCACTATAGGATTGTACCAAGGATCAGCATTGAGCCCATACCTTTTCATGTTGGTTATGGATGAGTTAACAAAACATATACATGAGGAGATTCCATAATGCATGCTATTTATAGATGACGTAGTTTTAATTGATGAGATAAGGGAGGGCATAAACACAAAGCTAGAGTTATGAAGAGAAGCATTATAATCTATGTTTCATGAGAGTGGAGAGATTGAAATGGAGGTTACCTAGAGAATCCAAGCGAGTTAAATAAAAATGTAGATGGGCATTTGGAGTTCTGTTTGATCTATGGGTGCCACTCAAACAAAACAAAAAACTCTATAGGATGGCTATAAGGCCGACCATGCTCTATGAATCAAAGTGTTGGGCAGTTAAGGAACATCATGTTCAGAGGATGAGCATAGCCATAATGTGAAAATTGAGATAGATGAGTGGAAAGACAAGAAAGGATATAATTAGGAATAAAAACATTAGAGGAAACTTAGGAGTAACACTAATAGGTAACAAGATGAGGGACATTAGACTTAGATGGTTTGGACATGTCCAACGAAGATAAAAAATGACACTAGTTAGAAGAAGTGAGGCAATGCAAGTTGAAGGTTCTAAAAGGGGAAGTGTAAGGCCTAAAAGAACATGGATAGAAGTGGTGAGAAAAGATTTAAAAACTTTGGGACTAAGTGAAGCCATGATACTTAATAGAGGGGAATGAAGGAACCCTAATTGGGATAAGGTCTTGATGATAATGATGATGATGATCTTAGAACAATTGCAAGGCCTTAATATCACATCTGGAAAGATCAATACAGTGTCTAAATAGAGTTAAAGGAACTCTGGGAGGACGGGATAAACACTTATGATTCCTCAATAAGGTAGACTTTCCAAATGCATGCAGCAGTGTTATGAACTACTAGTGATTTTTCTACATATTCCAACTTATCAAGATGGAGCACAAAGGGGAAATGGGCACCTAAAATGCAATGAGCCCATGAAATCTGAGTTTTTGAAGTATGACCAAAAGTTTTATTACATGGACATTGTTGATTCTTGGATATTAATCATAGACTTCAAATTAATAATACATGTTTTAGTGGCAATTAGAAAGCAAGGTTCGCACCTCCTCAACTATGAGAATCTAATGCTTTGGCACCATCACAAGGTCGTAGTATCACATTTAGAAAGACCAATACAATGTCTGGAGAGAAGAAGACAGTAATAATGATGTTCTGCCATATAATTGGAAGAAGAGGAGTACATTCTTTGATCTCCCTTATGAGGAGTTGTCTGAGTCAAATTACATATTGTGCATGATGCATATAAACAATCAAACTAAAGGAAATTGAGGGTCAATTTTTCATGGGGTAGAGTCAAGGGTTTATTATGTATCGAGTGATTCATGGATATATTCCTTTGGTTACATTAGCTACTAAGATTCATTTTCTCAGTCACCAATAGATGTTAATTTTATTTCTTTGACTACTAAATGCATATAGAAATCTTTGATTACTGAATACACTCTCTTCAATTACTAAAGACATACATATGTACAAAGAAAAGATCCTTGATAAAGGTTAACTGTATATAGAAAAATTACAATTATCAGCAGCTGCAACAATCTTTGATACTGGCTCAAATAAGTTCCATAACATGATCAAATTGCTTACTTAGTTTAGCAAAAGTGGTTGATTGTCAATATATTTTTCTTCTAATGCATCACTATAATTCCTTAAGAGTGTGTGCCATTAAAGCTTTTCTATATAGTATTAAGTGTGATATTAGCTTGTTCTCTCTTTAATCATTTATGGGCTAGGTAGTTTTGTCATAACCTCAAGTGCATAATGGTATCCCTTATATATTACAAGATGAATATTTGAGTTGGGCACATACCTTACATTCCTTTATCAATTTGATGTTAGAGAAGAAGGTATATATTGCCAGTTAATGATTGATCTCAACAAAGAATGAGGTACTCTTCTAGGATCATAACTCGTACTTGATTTAGTTTTACAACCCAATCGGGTTGCTTGACTCATTTTTAAGACATGAGCTAGTGGATAGCTAATATATGCTTTGCTTTGAAAGTATGACGTAGACCTAATAAGAGTGTATAGCCTTTGGGGCTCATTTGTCTAATGTTAAGTGGAGTGTTAACACACTCTCTCTTTAATCACTTAGGCCTAGGTAGCATTGGCCTCAAGTTCATGGAAAAATTCTATTAATGGAGATGAAGGAGATGCATAACATTGTTGGACATAAGTTTCACATGCATTTAGCCATTTGATGTTAGAGGAGAATACATGCCTTTAGCATTGTTGGGCCTTAATTCTAGTGGAGTCATGGCATAACTTCTTCTAACAGGGTAAATGATTGTATTTCAACCATTGAAGGCTTCTAAGTTGATAAAATACTACTTCTCAAATTTTTTGTTATTTTGAGGGTTTTTCAATCAATGGGACCTTAGAGTTCTTAATTTTTATGACTCCTCTAGAATTCTTGATTTGTGGGAGTCTTTGAGCTATGTAGCCTATTTGGCTAGAGTCCTTGATTTCAAGGACTCTTTGTGTTGTGGGGCCCATTTTGGCTAGAGTCCTTGGTTTTTGGGTCATTTTGGACCCTGGGACCTATTTGATTAGAGTCCATAATTTTTAGGACTCCTTAAGTGGGACTTTGGTTCTTCGTAAGACTCTTGACACTAAAGAATTTTACCCATCTATATACTCCAAGGTCTTTCGAGTTTTAGTTAGTTTAAGCCTCTTTAGTCTAAAGACTTCTAGTTTGTCAAGGACTTTTAGGTATTGGAACTCTAGTCATGCAAGGTCTCTAATATCTATAGAAGTTTTATCTTTCAAGGAATCTTAGATCTTGGTACTTTAGTCATCCAAGGTCTCTAATGTCTAGAATTTCAGTTGTATAATGACTCTTAGATTTTAGGACTTTTCATTATCTCAAAATTCTAATGTCGTTAGAATTTTTGTCATCTTAAGACTCTCAGGCCATAGCACTTTATGTCGACTAAGGACTCTAGTGTCACAAGAATTCTTGTCATCCTATGATTCTTAGGCCATAAGACTTTCTATTGACCAAGAATTCTAAAGTTTTTGGAACTCTTGATGATTTAACAATCCTAATTTATAGTATTTGGTTTAGACAAGGATTATTGAACTATAGGAGTTTGGCTACTGCAAGGAGTCTTGAGCTGAAGGACTTTAACTAGAGTTGGAAGTCTTAAGTTGTAGGGTTTTTACCACAATTAAGATTCTTGGGCTATGTGACTTTGATTGAGTTAAGAAGTCTTAGGCTGTTAGACTTTGAGTAGGCTTGAGAGTCTTTGAGATGTAGGACACTAAGTTTGACTACATCTAGAAGTCCTAATCTTAAAGACTTTGAATTAGTTTAGAAGTCTTAGGCTATAGGACTTTGACTAAGTGCCATTCCCTTTTTGGCATATACATAGTTAGAATGGTGGGTTGTGCTCATTGAATTGTCTAGATATTAGGTTGTAATTGTGGGAAAATTGTTAGGTAATTTCAAACAAATAGCTTGGCCATTGATGCTAAATGGCAACCTTTAGCTATTGTATTGGAAATCACAATTGAGCCACCACCTGTAGGTTTAGCTACAAGTCCTAGCCTTCCTAAGGCAAATTAACCAAAGATCCAAGTCCTTATCTTCTTAGAAATGGGTCAGTTAAATGCATTTTTGAGGCCATGAAAGAAGCTTTGGAAAGTAAAGATAACGTTTGAAGAGTTTGTTAGTGAAAAGTTATATTTCGAGAAACTATATATATATATATATATATATATATTAGTCTTGTGTTAATATTGGTCTACTCTCGAAAAATAAAAAATGTGGAAAACATAGGAAGTAATCAAAGCTAAACTAAATAAATAAAACCAAACTAAAGCTAATTAAACTGAATCAAACTCAAAACTATGTTCTATTAAAATAAAATAAAAAAATTTCAAACTATCTTAAGAGAAGAGAAATGGACTTAAAACTTAAAAGATTACCTCAAAAGTTGATTAAGACCTTCTGCCCTTAGATGGAGATGATTTTGAGATTTTCCCAAACCCTAATATATTTTGATCAACAATTAAAACTATAGTCATGAGCGAACAACTTCCTGTGAAGAAGTTTAAATTTAGTTTTGAGTCAAGAGTATTTGTTATCAAGTACTATTAAATCATCATTTAATATTGTCTATATTTTTATCAAGTGCTCCCTTTTATATCACTAAAATTTAGAAAGTTTGAGGTATTGGGTCAATGTGGGACTAGATTTCTCAAATAGAAAAGGACATGTGTAATACCTCTAATATTATAATTACATATAATTAATATATCGAGGATTTCATTAAATAAGGAATTGAATTTCAAGAAATTTGATTTTTATAGAGGCCAAATCAAGATCTAATACATCTACATTTGGATGTTACTCAAAAATTCAAACCCAACAACACTAAGAATGCAAAAATTGGAGTTCACATGAAATAATTCATAGTTATTTTAGTTACAATATTTAATAAAAATTAATAAAAAGGTAAAATAGTAACTTTACTTGGGGCCCACCAAATCAAATGGCAAAATCATGGAGCAAGTAACCCATTGATGTATTGTTTATACCTTCACAAACTAAAATGAAATGATTACCACATTAATGAGAGGCAATCATTATATAAAAAATAATTTAAAACTTATTATAAATGTGGTCTCCTACATTTATTTCCTCTCCCTCCCCTTGCACTCATTGCATGCTCTCTCTCTCTCTCTCTCTCTCTCTCTCTCTCTCTCTCTCTCTCTCTCTCTCTCTCTCTCTCTCTCTCTCTCTCTCTCTCTCTCTCCTTGATTGCCACCTGGTTAGTGCCAATGTTGGTCTGCACCAAACTCTGCATCTATAAGGCCACTAAAAACACCCCTTCCCCATTTCAACTGGCAATGCTGCTACAGCCTTTAGTGACTTGACATGTCCTTACTTTTTATTTACTAACGATTGACAATCCCCTTCCCTCTCGCTAGTACAAATCCCTGACGACATCCTTTTCCAATGACATAGATGAACTCTACCTCCTCCCACATGCACTGCCCAAAGATCTTATTGGCAATGCTACAAATTCCTGTGACCTTTCCCCTCCAAATAGACATGCACAATCCCTTTCCTCTCTAGCGCATTGTCCAATGTCACCAGCCCAATTTCCCCATTGATTGAATCCAAGTATTCCTCCTCTACTCTCCTTTCTTTTTTCCTTACTGCACTGTGTTTTTCGGCTAGTGATCTACTAGTGAATAGATCTAACTGGCTTACAGGAGAAGTCCATAAAAAACAACTCATATGGGAGATCTAAGTCATTCAATGAACTCCTGGACCCCAAAAACCTTAAAAGACATTGAAATAGTTAAAATTGGATGATCCCGATGGGATTTTTGAACAAAAAAAGGAATTGATGGTCATGATCGTGTCCAAACATTCCATGAGACTTTTGCTCCTAAGACACACAATGCAGGCACACCAGTAGAATGCATGCACATGGCATGCTCACCCGCATGTGAACACAGCATGCACCTTTGTGGAACACATAGAACGTAGGTGCATCTTGATGCCCTGAGGCAACAAGTGCATCTTGGTGATCATGACACATCCTGGTGCATTGGGAAAATGCATCATAGACCACGTGCATCTTGGTGATCTCATTTTGGACATGTTTTTATGTAAATTTTGATTTGAACCCTTAATTTGATCTAAAGCACAAAATCTTCAATTCAGGAGGTTATAAAAATCCAAATTGTGATCCAAGACCATTGGAATCATATTGATAACACGGACTAATTAGTGATAAATTTCAATATCAAAACCCATCTTGAACCAATAATTTTTTTTTTTTAAATCACGAAATAGCTTAGATTCATTAGATCAAAGATGATCAAACCTTAGAAATTAATCAAGCGGGAGATCTAATAAAGTAATTGAGTTGATATAATAGTTAGATCATCCAGATGGACTTCAATTGTGACCTAAACCATCAAATAAAGAAAAAACCATAGATCTAACCAATCAGAAGTTAATTTGATTGCCAAATCAATGAATTAATTAATAATACACATTTTTTTATTAGAAAACCGTAGAGATATGAAGAATAAAGTTATGTTAGATACAAAATGGGGCAATTAATAAGCCCAAAGTAGTGTTGAGATTGATCCAATGGTTGAATCATCTTAAAAACCCTAATATTAGTAAGATTAGACCTCAAATGGATCAAGGAACATAGATCTAACTGATCAGAGTAGAATCTAACTATCATATCTGAGCATGAGCTAGTGAGGGATGAATGGACCACGAGAAAACTAGAAATTTCATGATATCATAACGGATTATGCCATTAACAATTAAATAATCCTAAAATAATTGAATTTAGTAGAATTAGACTTCTTGGAAGTGATCAGAACCATCAATCTTATCATCATATCAATGGAGTAGACATTGAAATCAGAGAAAGGCTAATTATGAGACATTGATCAATGTGGATAGAGGAGAACCAAATAATTTGGACCATTGATCTATGATTGATGGCCAAGATCGAAGCTCAATCAAAAGATTTAAGAGGATCAAGTTTATCATTAGTGATGAATAAATAATAAATTACCTAAATTTGGAATGATTTGAAGACTTAGGATTCAGAAATGATAAACAAAGAGTGCTAAGTGATGATGTTTAGTACGTGTGACCTAACAAGTACACCAGGTTGTACAGATTTGAGTGGTTGCAGATCCTAGGGGATTATCTCCTCATTGAGGTAGGTGATAACATTTATAATTCCATAAAATCATGGACGATCATTGTGCTTGTTTCATATCCGTTGATGATTTTGATGCATGCTTATTATTACATTATCACCTCATTGTGATTATTGTCCAACATGTATATCTTTTACATATGCACAATCACTACGATTACATATTTCCATGGATGCTTGATTTATTTGTACATTGAGATGATTTGGTGATTCTTTTCATTGTTTACATTTACCTGTAGACCCATTGAGGAGGCTTGGTGATTGGTTCCTAAAGGACAAATTTTGTGGTTAGGACAATGTCCTAGGATGGTGAGCCACAAGTGTCTACTATTTTGTGCATCAGATATTTTCTCTTATCTCTAGTTTTCAAGATATTTAGCAATTTTCATGTTTTTTCCAATTTATGATGGATGTTTTGGTTTAGTGTATGCTATGTTAGGTGGGATTTAGGACTAGCCACCCACCCTCTAACTTATGAGATGATAGACACCCACACTATAGATTGGAAAATCCCAGAGGGAGTAGCATCATGGGTAGTCCACACTACGTATTTGATCCTTCCCCATGCAAGATGAGCATTTAGTCTTCCATTCTGGTGTTGGCAGGGAGCAACAGTTGGTAGACCTTGGAGTTGGTTACTAGTGTAGCATGGCGATCCATATGGCTGTTCTCTATTTTCATGCAACATTATGAGCACATTAGGGTTGATATATACTTACATACCCATGGTGTGATGATGCATGGAGGTTTAGTATGAGTACTCATGTCTTGAGTACCCCTATGGTTGGGTGCTCTTCATTGATGACATGCACATGTGTTGTGACATTTTGAAGTTCATATAGTCTGCATTATTATACTCATGATCCTTGATATATGTCATGTTGATTTGGCTTCATGCACTCTCCCTGATTTATTTCGAGGTCTTTCATTCCTATACCAAATACTGGATTTAGCACCATTTACATGCGTATACTATTTATTACATCTATGAGAACTTATTATTTAGTTTTCATACTACATGCATGTATTTTTAGTGAATATTAAATGTCCATGAACCAACATAAGTGATAGCTTGTTGAGGCACTGCGGTATTTTGCAATGCCTTAGATATAGAGTGAGAGAGTCAAGGGCAAATAGGTGGAGGACAGTAAGGGCAGCAGAGACCTTCAGTGCATCTTAGAGGTGATTATATCTCTGTATGTAGTTGTTAGGACATCATTTTGAGATTTCCAATGGGCTATAATTAACATTTACATGTTAGTTACTCATGTGTACTCTAAACCTTGTGGGCATGCTTTTATTATTTGATGTGGGGTTATGATGGATAGATCTTGGGCCATATCATTTCTAAATTACTGTATTATTACAGTATATGTTAGAGGTTTTAGATAGTTAGCATAATTTACTTTGTGATTTGAATCCCTTAGTACATCATATATGTTTAGTGCTATTATGTGTTACTTTATGAACATTTTTTCTACTTAAATTTTCAAAAATAAATATTTTAAATTAGGGATCTTGAGTATTTTAGTATTATATATATGTAAATGTTTATGCTTAAAGCTTAGTGTGTCGTAGCTTGGTATCATAGCCCAGTCTACTCCATCAAGACCACTCCAAAGAGTACACTTAACTTTGTTAGCCCATAAGTCATTATAAAAGATGAGTTAGAGGTAAAATGTATGTCAAACTACAATGATATTGTAATAGATGGCTCATTAAAGGAAAACAAGGTCTACCCCTACCCCACAAGTGGCTACACCTACCGAGTCTTTCTAGCAAAGAGAATAGGTAGCAAAGATAGTGGCCTAGGTGATGCATGGCCTAATACTAGACATATAGTAGTAAATTCAGGCACAAGTAGTAATGCATGCCATGAGTTTAGCACCAGTGGAAACAACTGTTGTGGCATCAGTAAACTCATTAGCCCAGTCATCTTACCACATGCGATACCACCAACACGTAGAGCTATAAAAGGTGGTGCCTCAAAGAATTTCGATAAAATAGATAAGCTACTAGAAAGGTTTCAGAGGATTGTGCCACACTTTTTATGGGGAAGGGGATACAGATGAGGCTGAGAGATGGGTTTTCTAAGTTAAGAGGGCATTTGTTGCTATGAAAGTCCCTATTGAGGCCCAGGTATGGATAGCCACCTATTTACTGAAAGGTAATGCAAGTTTCTAGTGGCATACTTTTGAGAGGACCCATCCTAAATACTTAGTTGGGAGGCTTTTAGAAAGGCTTTTGATGATCAATACTTTCTGCCCCATGCATATTAGGCAATGTAGAGGGAGTTTGCAATCTGAGAGTAGTGAGATATGATAGTTTAGTAGTATTTGAACTAATTCACTAGATTGAGGAGATTTACTCCTAACACATTTTCCATAGATAAGGAGGTTATTGATCAATTTGTTGATGGTTTGATGCCCGGGTTGAGGAATTGTGTGATTATTGCATGTCTTGTGAAGGTGCCAAAGACAGCATATATGGCCTTAATATTAGAGATATTTTCTTTGACACAGTTGTAGAGGCAAGGACCTTCTACATTGACACAACTGCAAAGGTCATTGAGTTAGTAGTAGTTAAGAAAGTAAAAGAAGGATATGGATAGTAAAGGGTGCCCTAGGTGTAAGGGTAGGCATCTTGGCCAGCCATGTCCCAGGGCAAATAGGTAGCAACAGCAATGATAGCATCTGCAGTAGTTACCCTCATAGAGATAGCTATTTAGATGCCTTGGCTATGGAGAGATAGGACACTTCCTTAGAGATTTCTTTATGGGACAAAGGGATAGATGGATAGATGTTGGGGACAAAGTGGAGACCATGCCATGTAGCTAGGGGTGAGTCTTTACTATCACGTCGGGGTAGGCACAAGCCTCGAACCAGGCGGTGGAAGATACTTTTCTCATTTCAGATAGGCATGTAAGGGTCCTCTTTGATTCAAGATCCACTCAATCCTTTATTTCATGTGTATTTACATCTTGCTTAAACATATCTACTTGTAAGTTAGCTTTTGAATTGAACATTATGACACCAATAGGATAGTTAGTTGGGGCTAGTATATACCTTCCTGAGGTACCTGTAGAGATATAAGGCATGGGGATGGATGCCAATCTCATTTTACTAGACATGGTTGATTATGATGTTATCTTAGGAATGGAGTAGCTAGCTACATACTGGGAATTGTATATTGTCACATGAAGAGGGTTATTTTTAGTGTTCTTGGATAGCCAGTGATGTCATTTTAGTGTAGGAAGAACACCACTGGTGCTTGTGTTACCTATGCCATGACGGTAGTGCATACTTTTCTAGAGGGTGCCAAGTCTTCCTCTCTTATCTGACTATGAGGACAATGAACAACCCTAGATTGAGGACATTGAATCATGTAAGAATTTGTAGATGTCTTTCCCAAGAGCTCTTAAGTTTACCAATAAGTGGGGAGATTGATTTCACTATTGATTTGGTACCAGGTACAGTGCCTATCTCTAAGGCACTATACAAGATGGCCCCAGTTGAGCTAAGAGAGCTCAAGACCTAGTTACTGGAGCTACTTGATAAAGCTTTCATTAAACCTAGTGGATCTCTATGGGGAGCACTAGTCCTCTTTGTGAAGAAGAAGGACAGATTATTGCGTCTATGTATAGACTACCAATTATTAAACAATGTTTTGTTTAAAAATCGATATCCCTTGCCCCAGGTTTATGATCTATTTGATTAGCTTTAGTTGGCACATGTATTCTTGAAGATAGATTTGAGATCAGGCTACCATCAGCTAAGGAATTAGGGGGAGGATGTCTCTAAAATAGCTTTTGTGAGTCATTATGAGTTCCTCGTGATGCCTTTTGGTTTGACCAATGTGACAACTCAATTTATAGATTTGATTAACTAGGTCTTTTGAGCTTACTTAGATAATTTTTTTATTGTTTTCATTGAAGATATATTGGTCTACTCACCTAGCAGGGAGGAGCAAAGCGTGCATCTGCGACTTATGTTGGACACTGCATGTCACCACTAGTTATTTGTAAAGTTCATTAAGTGTGGTTCTTTTGGCCAAAGCAAGTGCATTTTCTTTTCCACATTGTATTAAAGGATGAAGTAGGTGTAGACCCGACTAAAGTAGAGGTAATGCTAAACTAGAAGAGGCTTAAGATAATGACTGAAATTTGTAGCTTTCTTAGGTTAGAGGGTTATTATCATAGGTTTATCAAGGGATTCTAGTAGATTACATTACCTTAGACAATCTTGAGTAGGAAGAATAAATTTATAGAGTGTGATACCTATAAAGGAGCTTTCAACAACTCAAGCAGAGACTTACTTTTGCACCAATGTTGACACTACCTTTAGGATCTAATGGTTTCATGGTTTACTATGATGCCTCAAGTAAGGGGATGGGAGTAGTTTTGATGCGGCATGATAAGGTAATAGCTTATGAATCTCAGTAATTAAAGTTGCATGAGGTTAATTACTCTCCTCATGATCTATAGTTGGCAGCGGTGGTATTTATATTAAAGTCATGACAACATTATCTATATAGAGAGAAATTTGACGTGTTCATTGACGATAAAAGCCTCAAGTATTTCTTTAGTCAGAGTGATTTGAATATGAGGCAGCACAAGTGGATGGAATATCTCAATGACTTTGACTTCACCATCTAGTACCCCCTGAGAAGGCAAACATTGTAGTAGATACCTTGAGTAGTATGTTGAGAGCAATGATCACTAATATATATTTCAAATTGAGATTTGTTGATAGAATTTTACATGAACAATGGATGATGTAGAAATAAGCCTTGACAAAGAAGCAAACTTGTTTAGAGGATAGGATGGTGGTATCCAATTCTAGGACAGATTGGTGGTGCCAGCTGTCAGGGAGTTGAGATGTGAGCTACTTTAGGAAGCTCACTAGTCACAGTTTACTATCCATCTGGGAGGTAGAAGGATGTATTAGGATTTGAGATAGCGCTTTTGGTGTAATGGAAAGAAGAGAAATATTGGAGGATGTGTGGCATGATGTTTGACTTGTCAGTAGGTCAAAGTAGGGTTACTTCAGATATTGGATCTCTCTGAGTAGAAGTAGGACCATATTATCATGGATTTTATATCGGGTCTCTTAAGGAATTCTAGTAGACATGATATGATAAGGGTTATTGTTGATAGGTTGACAAAGCTTTCCCGCTTCATTCCCATTTAAAGAATGTGTGGCACGATGTTTGATTTGTTAGTAGAAGTGGCTCTTCATTCCCATAAAATTATTTGTTAGTAGAAGTGGGACCCACTTCATTCACATAAAAAACTTTCAAGGTTACCTCATACGTTGGATCTTCAAGAGTAGAAGTGGGACCATATTACCATTTATTTTATATCAGGTCTCTCAAGGATTGTGAGCTAACATGACATGATTTAGGTTGTCATTGATAGGTTGATGAAGTCCAGCTACTTCCTTCCCATTAAATAGACTTAGATAGTAGATAGCTTGGCAAGGCTTTATATTAAGGAGATAGAGAGCTTACATGGGATCGCTTTACTATCATCTCTAATATAGATAGCAGATGCACTTAGAAGTACTGGTAGAGTGTTTAGGATGCCATAGGGTCAATGTTGAGGTTTAGTACAACTTTTCACCCCTAGGTAGATAGTTAAATAGAGAGGACCATCAAGACTATTGACAACATGCTAAGAGCTTGTCCCATTGATTGGAAAGTAGTTGGGATGAATACCAATCATTTGTGGAGTTTACATACAATAATAGCTATTGCTCAAGCATTGGCATGGCCCCTTGTGAGGCACTATATGGTAGACAGTGCCAATCACCCCTATGCTAGAGTGACATGGGAGAAAGGTGCCTCATAAAGTTAGAGTTAGTGGATGAGTGTGTTGAGAAAGTCCAGATAATGAGGAAATGACTTTTGGAGGGTCACAGTCGTCAGTAAAGTTATGTTGACAAAAGGCAAAAGGATGTGGAGTTTTGCATATGGAGACCATGTATTTCTTAAAGTCTCATCTATGAAAAGGAAGATGAGGTTTGGAAGTAAGGGGATGCTCAGCCCCAGATTCATTGGTCCTTTTGAGATCCTGAGGAGGGTCAGAGCAGTGGCATACTAGTTGGCCTTATTGCCACAACTCATGGATGTTCATGACATTTTTCATGTATCGATGCAATGGATATATGTACAAGACCCGCTTATAGACTCAAGAAGGTTGAGTTGAGTCTTGATTTGACCTTTGAAGAGAGAGTAGTATGTGATACGTATTTAATTTTGCATAAAAGCCACCCAATTAGTTACTCATGTGTTATAACTTATATTTGACAAAAATTTGTAACACATGCATTTTTGACCTAATGAAGCAAAAGCTTAATATTTTGTAGGTTCAGAGGATAATCTAAGTTAATTATATGGTTAATCATTTTTTTAAAGGATTTAGTTAGAGTTTTTAACCTTTTTAGGAAGCGAGATGGTGATCCAACAGCCGAGAACAATTGAGACGAACATTGAAGATCAAAATCAATAGATCAAGTCAAAATTTAAGAATCATCAATCCAACATGAGATCAAAGAAGAAGATCATCTTTAGGACCAACAATGGATGCAATCAAAGGAGCTAAAGGTGGCCAAAGTAGGCTCATAAATTAAGCCATGCACTTTCACCACCTTTGATTGGGTTGTTCGTGAGATACCTTAGCCATATAAGCCATGAGAGAAAATGACAAGCTAAGGAATTCAATCCACTCAAAGTTAGCCACCTAAGCCAGCCATGAAGCCTAGCCAATGGAGCCCTCAAAGTTAGCCATTAAAGCCATTAAGCTAAGCTAAATGGAAGGCTAGGATTGGAGGAAGCTTGAGAGGATTACCCATGAGATTCTAAAGGATATTTTGAAGAGAATTAAGAAAAAATTCATTAGGATAAGTTAGCATATGGACCAATAGGATGAGATTCTTCTATTTTTCATATTTTTCCTACCTTTTTATTACTTTCCACAACATCACTAGATTGGACCATGAATTTGACTTTCCATTCAAGAGCCCTACCATTTCAAGATTCCTCCACCTTTCTATACTCCCATCCCAACCACCCAACCAATCCCCACTTCTTAGGAAATCATTTAGCCAATCAAAGTTTCCTACCTAACCTCACTTTCCTATTCTTTTCCCACCCATCTCTTTCCTCCCACTTTCATCTCTCTTTCCTACCTTATCCCATCACCCAATTTCCTACTTGGAAGGGTTTCAACAATTTTTGAAGGGGGGAGATGCCGCCCCCTAAAATAATAGCATCTCCCTACCTTAAGATAACCAAAAGCTGCCCACTTTGTTTCCTTTTTGCTAAAAACACTAGGCAGCCCTCTACACCTAATCTTAGCCATCCAATCCTAGTCTTATTCCATCCCCACTCCACCTTCACTTGGAGGTACCTTAGAAAACTTAGGAAACAACAAATAAAAAGCCAAAAATAAATTCAAAAAAGAGAAGAATTGGGAAGAAGGAAAAGAAAGCCTCCTCTAAAATGAGGAGGCATCCTCTTCTTCAGCTCTCCTCCTACCTTTTTCCTTAACCATTTTTCTCCTTTGGTGTTGCTTTTCTATCGAAGGTGGGGCTGCATCTTCTCCAAGTGTTCCACACCTAGCTTCGGTCTTTTAATTCTTCTTTGAAAGGTTAGTTGATTCCCTTTTAATTTTTTCTTTTCTCTACTTGAACTTTACTTTTTTGTTAGTTAATGGCTTTCAATTCTATTATTCTTCTTTGCTTATTGATTAAGATCTAAGGTTGGTTTCCCCTTGAAGTGATAGCCAAGGGAAGTCACCTTGAATCTAATCCTTGTCCTTGCTTTACATTTCCTTTAGATCTCCTTGGGTTTCATTGAAATCCCTTCTTACTTTCCTTAATTTCTTCAAGTTTAATTTAGTTTCTAGTGGAATTTTTCCCTTGATTTCAAGCATGCTTATTTATGATTGAGTGTTGGAATAATTGAAGAAGGATTAGCTTATAGTTGTGGGTTGATTATGATCAAGTGGAATTCACTGTGATAGAATTCAAGTTTTAGATTTTGATTACCCATATTTTGGGATTTATGTTGATGAATGTTAATGTTATTCAATGAAGTTTACTAGAGTTTTTAATTTATATTTGTGTCCAGCAGTTAATATTTTACATTGTTGAATGTTTGATTACATTCGAATTGATTAATTCAATATTTTACATGTTCTATTGAGTGAATGATTCAACTACTATGCTATTGGAATTTCTTTTCATGGTTTATTTTGTGTAATTTTCAGCACTAGGCACTTTATGTTCACTTGATTTTTCAAGAACCCAGTTACTTTGTTAGATTTCTCCTTTAATGCTTGAGTAGGATTGCATGTTTTAGGTTTTCAAAGTAGTGGTTCAGATCCATTCCTACCCAATAAATCACATGTACTATTCCATGGTCACACACATGGTACTTGGGTAGTTTTCCTTTCTTTGATTGACTAGTAATTTCTTTTATTAGTTTTATTGTTTATTTGTAGTTGAAATTCCATTGTTTATGTCTTATTTTATTTTCTAATTTCTTGGTTTAGGAAAGTCACACGTTTTAGTTTCCAAGTTCATGTCTAGAAAGTTTAATGAATTTTTTGCTTAGTTTCCATGGACTTGCATGAATTAGGAAGTTGCTTAATTTCATTTTTAAAAATTTTTTAATTTAGGAAATTATTTAAGTTAGTGAAGTTTTATTTTTAAAAAGTGCATGTCTTAGGAAAGTTTTTAATTTTAGCATGTTTTTAATTTTTTCATAATTTCCAACTCCATGTGTTAATTTCCATTGTTAGTTTTGGTCAAAGACATCTTGAATTTTAGCTAGGTTAAATAGTTTAAAGTAGGGACCACTAGCATCACATTTGTTCAACTCCTCATGGGGTCGATCTCACTAGCATGCTATATTACAACTAATTTCTGCACTTTTGATTTAACTTTACAATCAAATTAGTACGAATTTTAGATTGTAAGGTTCAAGAGTTGAGGACCAAGACTATTCCACTAGTCAAAGTCCTCTGCTAGCACCACTTTATGCAGAAGACCACATGGGAAATAGAAGAGGAGATGAGAACAACACACCTCAAGTTGCATGTATAGGGTGTACTAAAATTTTGATGACAAAATTTTTATAAGGAGGGAAAGATGTAATACCTGTAATATTGTAGTTATATGTAATATTAATCAAGAATTCATTAAATGAGGAATTGAATTTCAAGAATTTTGATTTTTATAGAGGCCAAATCAAGAGTTAAAACATTAGTGATTGGATTGCACTCAAAAAATGGAATCCAATAACACTAAGAATGTAAAAATTAAAGTTTGAATGAAAAATTCATAATTTTTAATTAAATTATTTAATCTATATTAATGAAAAAGGTAAATTAATAAATTATTGTGAGACTCCCACCAAATTTGCCTTGTAAATCATGGAGTTGGAAAGCCATAAATTTCTTGTTTAAAACTTCACAAAATAAAATGAAATGATTGCCTTATTAATGAGAGGTCCATAATGGACAACTCAATGAGACATTGATCAACATGGATAGAGGAGAACATGCAATTTGAACCATTGATCTATGGTTAACAGTTAAGATAGAAGCCGAAGAAAAAGATTTAAGAGAATCATGTTTATGATTAGTGATGAATAAACACCAAATTATCTTGAGAGTGGTAAGTGATGATGTGTAGTACGTGTGACCTTACAGGTACACCAGATTGTACGAATTTGAGAGCTCACACATCCTAGGGGATTATCTCTGAATTGAGGTAGGTGACAATATTTAATATTAATATAATTCCATTAAATTATGGATGATCATTGGGCTAGTTTCATTTCTATCGACGATTTTGATGCACATGTATTATTGCACTATGACCTCACTTGGATTATTATCCAACATGTACATCTTTACATATGCACAATCACTTTGATTTACATATTTCCATGGGCGCATGATTTATTTGTATACTGAGATCATTTGATGATTCTTTTTGTTGTTCACGTTTACCTATGAACGTGTTGAGGAGGCTTGATTGCTAGTTCCTAAGGGATTGACTTTGTAATCTGGGCAATGCCCTGGGATGGCGAGCCATAGGTGCTCCAGTGTTTTGTGCATCATATGTTTTATCTTATCTCTAATTTTTGAAATATTTAGTTATTTTTGTGTTTTTGCAAATTTATGATGGGTGCTTCTGCTAGGTAGATGCTATGCTAGGTGAGATTCAAGGTTGACCACCTACCTCTAACTTATGAGATGATAGACACCCACCCCATAGATGAACAAACCCCATAGGGATTGGTATCATGAGTAGTCTAGACCATGCATCTAATCCTCTCCCATGCAATATAGATATTGTCTTCTGTTCCAATGTTAGTGGTAGTTAGTAGACCCAAGAGTTGATTACCATTACAACATGGTGATCCATATGATTTTTTTGCATTGTCATGTAGCATTATGAGCACACTAAGATTTATATATCCTCATGTACCCACGATATGATGATGCATGGTGGATTGATATGAGAACTCATGACCTGATTGGTGAGTGTGAGGTACACTTATGGGAACTGTGTAGTTAGATGCCCTTCATTGATGACGTGCACATGTGTTGTGATATTTTGGAGTTTATAAACTCTACACTATTATACTCATGTGCTTTGATATAATATATTATTGCATGTCATGTTGATTTGGCTTCATGCACTCTCTATGATTTAACTCGAGGTCTTTCATTTGTGTATGGGATATTAGATTTGGCACCATTTACATGCATATATTGTTTATTAAATCTATGAGAACACTATTATTCAATTTTTGGACGACATGCATTTATTTTTAGCTAATATTAAATGTCTATGAACCTACAAAAGCTATAGTTTACTGAGGCATTGCGGTGTTTGCTAATACCTCAAATATAGAGCAAGACTATTAGAAGGGCAAACAAGTGGAGGACTAGTAAGGGCGGCAAAGACCTTTAGCACATCTCAGAGGTGATTATATCAACGTACATAGTTTTCAAGACATGATTTTAAGATTTCCAATGGGCTGTATATACATGTACATGTTAGTTACTCTTTTATACTCTAAACCATACAGACATACTTTTATTGTTGGATGTGAGGTTTATGATGGATAGATCATAGGCCATATCATTTCTTAATTACTATATTATTACTGTATATGCCAGAGCTTTCAGCTAGTAAGCTTAGTTATTTTTTTGTTTTGAGTCCCTTAGTGCATGACGTATGATTAGTGCTATTATGTGTTGTATTATGACCCCTGGGATTTGGAGAAGTGTGTTATTATATGACCATTGTTTTTAAGTTAATTTTTAAAAATAAAAATTTTAATTAAGGATCCCAACTATTTTAATATTATATTCGTAAATTTTGTGTGCTTAAAACCTAGGTTGTCACAACATGACAGCTAGAATAGATTTGGTGATGTCATCAAGTGATGATATAGCATAGCACTGAGAATAAGAATAAAAAATTGCGATGCATTAAGAAGTCATTTAAGAGATGTAGTGGGGTAGCTTTAAAATTACTCATCAGAAAACAAATCAATATAGTAATTTGCACTTGAGAGAGGTTGATCCCACAAAGAATCTCATGGAATTCCCAATTGATTAGATCTTGTTTAAATCACTTACCTTTTTCCAAGAGAGATGGCTTTGATTAAATTAGGAAAGTAACGACATGAAATTGGAAACATGAATCAAATTAGAAACTACAACTAAAGGAAACTTTCTAAAAATAAAGATTTTCAATGGAATTAGAAACTTTCCTAACTAACATGCATTCAAAAAAAGAAACTAATGCAAAACTAGATTAAATAATTCTAGGAAACTTAAACTAAGGAAACTTGTTAAAAATGAAACTTTCCTAAACTAACACTTCCCTAAATCTAAAACTTTCTAAAAATAAAAATTTCTTAAACTGAATTAGAAACTTTCTAAACTAATCTAATATGCAAAACAAAAAACTATTAATCCAAACAAAGATCAACGACTAACAAAGAGAATCCAACTTCAATCACAATGCGCATGACTCATGGAAGAGTGCGCACGGTTCATAGGTTGTGAAAGAAACCACAAACATGAATTACAAGCTAACTAAAATAGAAAATTAATTAAAGCACTCATAACTAAAAATCTAAATAGGTTTCTAAGATTTCATGCAAATAAGATGTATGGACTGCTGGACATTGCACATGAAACATGAGGTGAAAAATTCCAGCAACATGGTGTATATGAAACTCAAATCAAGTAAGGCATAGAAAGCAACTTAATAAGAACTTTTCATGGAAGATAACACTTAAAATTGTAAGTACTTTACTGCTGAAATTACTTAGTGACTGTGCTCATGAAATCAGTTTATTCATTTTTAAATTATATCCAACAATGGTGAGCATATACATAGAATGAGAAACTAAAAATTGTGAACTATTCTAATGCCTAAATCTTAATCTAAAGCAACAATTAAACACACTCCATACTCTCAAATAATCTCAGATATCATGCATGTGAAACCCAAATAGAAATCAAGAGAATGAAAGCATGTAGATGGAAGCAAAGAACAAGTAAAAGATAAGGGAAAGAAAAGGTGTTCAAAGTAAGGAACAAGAGAACAATAAGATGGAAATAAAGGGGATTCAAGCTACTATTCTCTTGGATGTCACTACCAGACAAAAGATAACTTGAATCTTGAATAATTGAGCAAGAAAACTAAGAACTTAGATGGTAAAACTCAAAGGAAAAATAAGGAAAGAAAACTGCACTTGGAACAAAGAAGCAACAAAGAAATAAGAGAGGGAAAGAAACTTCAATACCAACCTGAACTAGAATGCAAACAAAAGAATGTATTTATGAACTTAAAGGAGGCTTGGAGCACCTTGAAGGATCATCCAAGGTGGGAGTGTTGAAGCTTGAAAAGGAGCACCTAAGGAAGGAGGTGTGGAAGGCTTTCCTGGATGAGGCATCTCCACCCTTCTATGCCTTAGGCATTGAGTTCCTTTGATATTTATAGATGTTGGGTACTTGTAAAATGTCCAAATGAGGAATGAAGGATAAGATAGTGGTTGGGAACGAGTTTCATTGTGATAAGGCATCTAGGAATATGAGTGGAAAGTGGAAAGAGATAGATTTGGAAGTTGAGATAAGGTGGGATTTATAAGATAACCAAAGGGATAGGGATAAGATAGATAAGATAAGGAACTTAGTATGGGAATTAGAAGTAGGAGTCTAGGATACGAAAGGTAAGTGGTTAAATGGACATGGAAGATCAGGAAGTGAGGTGACATGGTTGAGATTGACTTTCTCAATATGAGTAAAGGAAAGGGAAGATGTACCACCTTTCAAGGGATTAGGCATGGAATCCCTTTCCTTAAGGTATATCACATGGAGGAGTAGAAAGAAGAGGAAAGAGGAACAAAAGTAAGGAAAAGATTAGGAAATTTTACTTGTTTTCTCTCTTGATTGGTCCACCTATGCAAGCATATCTTACTTGTTTGATTTTCATCCAACTACCTTCTAATTATCCTCTTGAAATTCCACAATTATAGCATATGATAATAGCTTGAAATCTTCCTCCAGTAGTGTAACTCCATGTGGCATGGCTAATATAGCTTTATGGCTCACTTTGATGGCATATTTCTTGATGGCTTCAGTAGCTAAATCCCTTGGCTCTACGGATCACATGGCTTGGCTTACTTAAGTTTCCTTATTAGATTAGGAAACTTCATACATGGCTCCAATTCTATGCAAAGGTGATGGAATTGCATGGCTTTTTGCATGGGCTCATTTTAATTACTTTTGGATATTCCTATTATCTTCTTGCTTACCTTAAGATGATATTGAACCTTGATTTAGCTTTGGAATGATGAAATTTAGATCTTTGGCCTTCTTGTGATCTTGATCTTTAAATCTTATCTTTCTTGATCTCTGGTCTTGGATCATCTCCTCAGCACCTACAAAAGATGAAAAATTCAAATTAAATTTTAGAAAATTATGAAAATTAACATATTTACTCTGGGCTAACTTTTGAACTTGCCAAATATCAAACTTTTGAATCATTAGTTTAGAAATGCAAGTCTTATGAAATTAAAAAAAAACCCTAGAATAATGCCTATATTATATAACACATGAGATACTAATTGGGTACTTTTTATAGAAAATTAAATAGTTACCATGTGGTATATAGTGACGATGTTTGAGGTGTTTCTAATTAAGTACTTAACTCCTTTTTCAAGCTTTTCATTGGGTAACAGTACTTATATTGTGTACATCATTGGGCAAATAGTTTCAAAAGACTTAAAACATTGTGAATAAAGTTGTAAACATTGTAATAAAAAAAGAAAAGAAGAAACAAGGTAGGCCCTCATTTTCTTGATTATGAGATGCATTTAGGTGTTTATAGATGCCCCACTTTTAGTGTTGGACTAATAAAGTCCAACAATCAAAGTAGTAGACCCCAAATTAGAGACAATAATCAAATGAGGTCCTAGGATGCCCTTGTTTGGTTGAAAACATAGTACAAAAAAGAAGAAGAAGAAGAAGTGAAAATGAAAGAAAAGAAGACCCTAAAAAGAGTGAAAATGCTAAAATGGGATTCAAAATTTGGTTGATGTGATTATATTAGAAACGTGGTAAAATAAATTGGATAAAACCCCACAAATTTTTTGTCATTTTTAAAGGACATGAGTTAAAGCTAAGAACTTAGACAATGAGGACACAATGTAATTAAGACAATGATGAGGGCAATGATGATCATGTGAATTGTTTTATAAAGAATTTGTAACAAGAACATGAGAAAATGTAATAAAATTGAGAAAGCAGAATTGCACATTTGATAAAAATAATAAAGATAGTGTTTGCAAGCCAAAAGAATTGAATGGTGATTGCAAGTCAAGAGACTTGAAGGGTTCTAAGCCAGGTAACTTGAAAGAGTATTGTAAGCCAAAAGACTTGGATAGAAAGCAAAATTAAGAAGTTTGAAAATGATTACAAACCTTAATGCTAAAAGAAGTATTATGAACTAAATGGCTTGGGAAAATATTGCAAGATCAAAGGACTTGAATTGATTGCAAGTCCAAAGGACTTGAGGCAAAGCAAGCTTAAAAAGCCTTAAGATGATTGCAATCCTTAAGGCTTGAAGAAGTACTACAACCAAATGGCTCAGAAAATATTTTAAGTCCAAGAGACTTGACATAATTGCAAGTCAAGAACACTTGAAGTAAAGCAAGCATATAAAGCTTCAAATTGGTTGTGAGCCCTAAGGTCAAAATAAGTATTGCAAGTCAAATGGCTTGGAAAAATATTGCAATACATGAAGTGATTGCAAGTAAAAATACTTGATGTAAATAAATATTAAAAATCATGAAGATGGCTATAAGCCCTAAGGCTTGAATATATATTGCAAGCCAAATGGCTTGAGAAAACATTGCAAGTCCAAAAGACTTGATGTATTAGTGTAGTGCTAAATAGTGCATATCCTAGAAAAATGATCAAAAGAGAAAAAAATTTCAGCTAAGCAAACAAAGGTTAACTCTAGAAGAGAAGAATTGCACCAAATAGCAATATGTTGTGAACAATAATCTTTTGTTGTAAAGGACTTATTATGTAACACTATTTGGGTTAGATTTAAGCAATCTTTTGACCAAAAAATCCCCTTTTGGTCTCAAGATTTCATTTTATGATGAAAATGTAGCATTATACTAAATAATGTTTAATTTTGCATAAAAACCACCCAATTAGTTACCCATGTGTTATAACTTATAGGGGTAGATTAGGGTTTTTGACCAAAATTCGTAACACATGCATTTTTTACCTAATGTCTCAAATTTTTAATATTTTGTAGGTCCAGAGTCTATTCTAAGGTAAGTATGTGATTAATTATATTTTTAGGATTTAATTAGAGTTTTTAACTTTTTGAAGGAAGCAAGATGGTGATTTGATGACTGAGATCAATGGGGATGAGAATGAAAGATCAAGATCAAAAGATTGAGTCAAAGTCTAAAAGTAATCAATCCAACATGAGATCAAGGTCAAGATCATCTTTAAGACATGTAGTGGATGCAATTAGAGGAGCAAAAGGTGGCCAAAGTGGGCTCATGCACAAGCCATGGAAAATCCACTACCTTTGCATGGGTTGCACTTAAGCCACTTAGCCATATTCAAGCCATGAAGAAGATAACAATCAAAGGAGCTAGCAAAGCTACCAAATCCAAGGAATTGAGAAATCAAGCTAAGCTAAGAGAGCCATCTAAGCCAGCTATGAAGCCAAGCCAATGGAGCCCTCAAAGTTAGCCATCTAAGTCACATGAACTAAGCTAAATGGAAGGCCATGATTGGAGGAGAATTCAAAGAATTATAGTTGGTATTTATGGGGATATTTTAAAGATAATTGAGGGAAATTCTACTAGGATAAGAAATCATGTGGACCAACAAGAGGAGACCCTTCTATTGTCATGTTTTTGCCTCTTTTTTCTCTCTTTCCACCTCGCCACTAAGATGTACCTTGAATTTCACTTTGCATTCAAGAGTCCTATCTTTTTAAGACTCTCTCACCTTCCTAAGCTTCTATCCAAACCATCCAACCTATCCCCACTTCCTAGGACACCACCTAGCCAATCACTTTTCTCCATCTCTCTTATCTTTCCTATCTTTTCCTACCCATCTCTTTCCTCCCACCTTGTTTCTCTCTCTTACCTCATCCCATCCAACCCACTTTCCTTATTCAAAAGGGATTCCATGATTTTTGAAGGGGGGAGACACCCTTTCCTAGAAAATTGGCTTCTCCACCCTTAAATCATTTAAAAGGAAGCCATTTTGTTTCCTCTTTGATAAAAACCCTAGGTAGCTGTTCAAAACTTCATCCTAGCCATCCAATTCTCTTTATCTTTCATCCCCACCACACATAATCTCGGGAAACTCTAGAAAAACTTAGGAAACAACCTATAAAGCAAAGAGAGGAAGAGAAGATTAAGGAATCTCTCCTTGGAAGAAAAAGATGACTCCACTCTGAGGAGGGCTCCCTTTTTCCTCCCAGTTTCCTCTGACCTTTTTCATTCTAGTTTTGGGTGGTTACTACTCTCTTCCATGTTGGGCTACATCTTCCCTGAGTGTTCCATGCTTAGGCCTTGGTCATGTCATTCTTCTTTGAAAGGTTGGTTTGTTGGCTTTGATCCTTCTTCTCTTTTCTTCCATTGTTGCTTTGTTTGCTCTTTGTTTCATGCTTAGTTGTTAGCTTGATCTCTTTAATTTATTTGATTTCTAGCCTTATAGTTTAAGTTCATAATATATTGATTTAAGAGTTATAACTCATCGGTAGTGACAACCAAAAGAGAATAACTATTAGATCAAACTCCTTATCCTTGAACTTCCTTGAACCCTTGTTGATCCTTGTTTCTATTGGGATTTTCCCTTGATTCTTCATGTTAGTTTGGGTAAGAGAGATTAGTGAGATTTATTTTGAGTTTTGAGGTTGTAATTATTGGTGCGTACTAATCAAGATTAGTACTACCATCATTGATTGTTGCTTCTTAATCAATAGCATTTGATGATTTAAGACTCTTTTGATTGATGCTAGAAAAGTTGGTTAGTTTAAAAGTTGATTTAATGGTTTAATATTTAAGATAATATTTTTTTTTCAATCATTCCAACCAAACAACCCAAAGAGATATTGAAACCATGCATGCAACCGACATGTTGAACACATGGTTTTGAAGGCTTTTAGGGTTGAATCTTGAATAGTCTAGTTAACTTGCTCGCCCAATTGTAGATCATTAGTTTAATATCTCATGTGAAGAAGCATGAAGAATACATTCCAAAATCATGTTGATACCATGTGTGCAAGCCATGAGTGGTACACATGGTTTTGAATGATTTGTTGATTGATTGAAATTCAAGCTAGTTGATTCCATGCTTGTTAGGGATAATTGGTGTATGATTGTTAATCTTGATTGGATGGATTAGCATGTTGTTTAATTAGTTTGTTAGTTGTTAAAGTTTTCAATCCCACGAATTCCATTGCATTCTTTTGGATTTGCATGATTAGGAAAGTAGTTGATTAGATGCATGTGTCCATGGATTAATTGCTAAATTTCATGATTAGAAAATTTGATTTAGGAAAGTTGTTAAAATTTCATTTTTAGAAAGTTTTATTTTAGGAAAGTCCTTAATTTAGGGAAGTCATAAATGTTTTCATTTAGGAAACCTTTATTTTTAGAAAGTGTGTTGTAGGAAAGTTTTTAAGTTTGGGATGTTTTAAGTTTTAGCATAATTTTCATTTTCAAGTTTTAATTTCCATTCTTAGTTTAGGAAAAATCTCTTGAATTTGGCTAGGTAAGATAATTTAAAGTGGGAATCACTAATCACACATCCATTAAATTCCTTGTAGGATCAGCCTCCTCGCATGAATTACTACAATTGATTCATGTGCTTGCAAGTTTAACTTAAAATCACAACAAATTCATAATAGCTCTATATTTTTAGTGAAATCAAGATGTTTGTAGAAATCTTTATGTGAAAGTCTTATTGCAGAACACTTCTCCAAACAACATAATGCTACTATCTTTTCCAACTTTTCAAAATAAAAATCAGTTACACCTATCATTTCTTATCAGTTATCTTAAATCAAAAGAAATGACTTTTCCAATTGAATCTTTAAGAAGGCCATGATCTGTTGCTTATAATACCTTGAGAGTTTTCTCATCATACATCATCATCTTGGGAAGAAGAAAAACATTGGATTTTTGCAAGTGAAAGCATGGCTAGAGAAAAGAGAAATGAGATTGTTATTGGTAAGGGAAGGAGGTTGTGGGTGATAGATAAAGGAATAAGAGATAAGGATTCTGGGTCATTTACTAGAGTAATAACATACTAGACCTCTTTCCATGACTTCCATTCCCTAGTATGAGGGCACAATTTTGATGAGGAACCATGATATGCACTTGATCAATGGTGCTTGAACAGAAACTACGGTAAGTAGTTCATAAACCAATTGCATTTAAAAATTTTAAGTCCTTTTGTGAATGGGAATATAAAAAATTTAACATATGCTTAAGTTACATAGAGCCCTTCCAAGTAGGCACAAATAGTTTGCCAAAATGTATGTTAGAAAATATCACAAGGTGGTAAGTTATTTTGTATAATTCTTTCTAGTTTTGGTTCAGGACTTTGGCAATTGTGTTTTGTAGGGTATGAAGGTAGCCAACGATCTTATCCTTAAAAACTCTTCCAAATGTATTAGGTCCATTCTAGAGGTTTTAGAAAGAGTCAACGAATGCACATTTGTCCCACTTGGAGTATATTCTTTATCTTTGAATTTCTGCATGCTCATTGGGATTTGATTTGGTGGCCAACTAGTTGTGAATGATTCTCTTACAAGTCGAGAAAAAATGAGAGGGGTGTTTGGTGTGTGAAATATCTTTGGATCAACATCTGGAAATAAGATCTAAATTAGATGTGTACATGCCATGTTCATAGAAAAATTGATTGTAATCAATATAAGGAGGGGCATGATGTGGATCAACTAATTGGTGTTGCTATGGGCATTTTAAGAGAGGAAGGAAGAGGAAGAAGAAGGTGGTGGAAAGGGGGGGGGGGGGGTGTAGAAGAGAAAGAAAGGCAAGTTCCTCTAAACTAAAGAAGAAGAAGAAGAAGAAGAAAGAAAGAAAATTCATTGGGAGTAAGAGATGGAAGAGTAATGGATTGTTTGAAAAGTAGACTAATAGGGACAGCTCCTTAGATGATGCTGGGAGGAATACTTATGAAGGATATATGTGGCTAAGTTAGGCATTTTGAATAAGTATGCATGAGTGATGCATCATACACATTTATGGTCCAAAAGTTTGGTTTACTTCATCCAAATACTCTATCTTCTTGCAGAATGTACTTCCTTTGGAAGGTATAGATTTGTTATGAATCACTTACTTGAGAGTCTCTCTCTCTCTGGAAGTCACTATTTTTATTCGAAATAATAGACATGGGCTTTAGAATACTTCCCTTGTGCTAAGAGACACAACTAGAGTAATTCCCAGTGCTAAAAAATGGATAATGAGTAATGTTGATAGTCTGGGCATTGATACTAGGTGGGGAAATATTCATTACTATATTGGAAATCATGACCAAGAAACCACCTATAGTTTGAGTTCTTATCTTCTTAGAAATGAATCAGTTAAATCCACCTCTAAGTCCATTGAATGAGCATTGAAAACTTAAAATAATATTCGAGAAGTTTGTCAAGAGAAAGTTATTTTTTTGAGAAATCAAATATATTACCACAATTGCTAATTTCCTCATACGATAATTGTGCACCACTAATATTAGCCTAGTATCTAAAAATCAAACATATGGAAAACATGGAAAGGAAGTAAATAAAGCTAACTAAAGTAAACTTAAAAAAAGTAGAAATTATTAAACAATCTTAATAGGAGAAATGATTAAAGACTCAAAACATCAAAAGCTGCTTATGAACTTGTACCCTCAGTTGGAGATGACTTTGAGCTTTTCCCTAACTCCAAGATACTTTAATCAGCCAATTACTACATGATTCAAGGGTTCAATCCTTCCCATGAAGCATTTTAACATCAGTTTTGAGTTAAGAGAACTTGCCACCAAGTATTATTATCGCATCATTTAATGTTGTTCTTGTTGTAGTCAGGTACTTTCATTTTATATAATTGAAATTTAGGAAATTTTAGATATTGTGTCAAGAATCTTACAGATTTGGACTTGATGAAAAGAAATTGGGCTCCCAATTTTAGGTTTCAACTAGGGCCCAATGGTCAGAGTCTTGTGAAGCTAGGACACTATGCAGGTCAAAAATCTTTAAGCTGTTGGATTCTAGACAAGACTGAGAATTTCTTTTTGTTGTAGGAATCTAGATAAAATTGGGAGTCTTTAGGCTTTGGGACTCTAGATAAGGCTAGGAATGTTTAGGATTTTGGACTGTGGATAAGTCTAGGAGTCATTATGATTAAGGATTATGGATAAGTCTAAGAGTCTTTACTCTTTAAGACATTGGATAAGTCTGGGAGTCTTTATATATTTGGACTCTAAATATGTCTAGGAATGTTTAGTGATGTGTGCTAGTAATTAGTACAAGTACACTATTCTATTAGAGTATAGAATAAAAAATACGAGTCGATCCCATAAGGACTCTTTGATAAATGGAGTTAACTAGAATTTATGTTATCTTACTTTAACCTAGCCAAGCATTTAATAGAATGAAAAATTCTAACTAAAACTAATGACAAGGAAAGTAAAGAAGCATTAAAGACCTAAAGCAAGTAAATAAGGAAAAGAAACAAGGAACTAACTAAGAAGGAAACAACTAAGAAACTATAAAGTAAACCCAAATTAAGAAAGAAAGTATTTTATAAAAGAACTACTTAAATAAAGAAGCAAGGAAATAAAACAAGGAAACTTCCAAAAACTAACTAAGAACTAAAGTAAAGAACAAAATAGCTAAGAAAGGGAAAGAACTATTCCATTAATGAAAAAATTACAAGGATTTGATAAACAAGCAATGAAAAGAAAGCAAGTGTTAAGTGTTCAATTTTGACTAGAATACCCTTAATTTATTATTTAATTAGATTATCTAACTCATCAATTTGATGATTTTTAGATAAAATATGAATTTTAGCTCAAATTAACTATCCAACCAAAATTTGTCAAATTTAATAGCTAGGTGATCATCAAAGCTAATCAGATACGTAATGTATGGCTTAAATGACTCTAATCTAGTCTTTTGTATTGTAGAGCAAATAAAATAGGCTTGGATGGTTTAGATTGAATTTCAACAATGCAGATCACCCAATAGAGCCTCCATGGGATAGATGGAATGAATTCTGAAGAAAACTTTGTTTTAAAAGAAAATGTGAAGAAAATTTGGAAAGCCCAATTAGTTAGAAGTCTTTAAGGAGGAAAGCAAACTAGAAAGAAAGTGGAAGAAGGCAAATAAGAAGATGGTGGGGAGGTAGGTTACCCCTTTCTTTCCCATTCATTTCTCCCTCTCTCTTTCCACAACACCTTTCCCATTTCACCACTCCCTCTCTTTCTAATTTCTTTTGGATTTCCTCTTACAAAGGAAACCGTCCCACCTATATTTTCTTCTCCCTCCACTCTCCACAATCTTCTCTCTTCTCTTTTAACTTCTGCGCTGGACTATAGGAGGCAAAACCATGCCCCTTCTTTTCTGTTTTGTTTTCCATTTTACTTCATCAGATTATTGTTTTTTTTCCTTTGCTTTTCGTCATTTTTTTCTATGTATTTCAGTGGTTTTCTGCACCTTTACTCCACTGTAATTCTCTCTTCATGTCTCTCCCTCACTCAATTTTTCTCTATCTAGTTCCTATGCCCAACCCAACTCCTCTACTCACACCCTCTTGATTTCCTAGTCCTCCCTTTGTTTCCACCTCTACTCAACTACTACCAAGGCGACACCCTCTCCATCTTTGTTCTCCTTCTTAGCCCAGGTCATCTTCACCTTCCCTAGCACCAACCTTTGTCCCCACTTCCTTTCCATCAACCCCATCGATCACTTCCTCTTCTCTTCCCTCTACTCTATTGCCCTTCCATTGCATCATACCCCACTTCTCTCTCTTTACATTTTTGGTTTCCAATAGGGAACCAAATTCTAGTTCCTCCTAGTTCTCTTTCTCTGCAACACCAGCATCGACACTCCCTACCACCAACCAGATAGCCTGACCTCCTTTCCTTGATCTCCAAAACTCAGCATGGGCTTGGCCCCTGCTTCCATCACCCTCTACTCCCACTGGCATCTAGTCAACGCACTTGAGCTAGACCTGACACTCATCTCCACCACTACCACTTGCCCAAGCTAAAAATGACACACCCTACTCCCTGCATCTTCGCTGGCCCAAGACAGCTCATCTCCACTAGACACGCTCTACTCCCTTTTCACCCAACAGCACCAAGCGACGCAAGCTCCATCGCGCCAATCAGCTCCACCTCCCAAGTTCCCTATTTCCATGTGCTAGACACCTGATTCCTCATCTTCTTTGACAATCTCCTATGGCAAAGTCTTCCTCTTCCTTGTTTCAATTCTGTTTTATGGGAAATTTATGGAACTTTTAGGAAAATTTTCATTTTTGCCCTTATTATAAAAATTTTAGTTACCTTTTTTGTCCTATTACTATTCTTATCCATGTTCTGTATTTTTCTCACTTAATCCACGAATTGCTTAATCTAATTCTGTCATATTCAAGCTTAATCAGATCAACAGTTCTACTTTGACAAACCAAATCTCTTTATTTCTTCAACTATTTCATATTATAATTTCAATTCGTCTTTAACTCTTGTTCTTAGGATACTTCCTAGTATGTTTATCATTCCTAATCTTCAATCTGATAATCAAAAATCAGATCTAAGTTGTTAAAACTCAAATTTCTTGTCTAGACCGAATCTTTGCAATTATTGAGAATCTGCCTAATCCCTCCCATGGATCATCAATTAGAAGTATCAGGAAGAGATTAACAAAGGTTGATTGAAGTTTATGAGACCAGATATGAAGATTTTGACAATAATTAGTCTAGAGAAGTATATTTTTCTTTTTTTCTTTTTTATTTGAAATTCTGTCTTTTTGAATTGGACCTTTATAATTTTCATTGATTACATACATCTATAGTTTGATTGCATTTTCTATTAATTTTTATTTAATTTTAATTTTTAAAAATCTTAAGTTTATTAAAACTCCAAATTCTTAAAGCGAGTCCCTGTGGAATTGACCCATACTTGCATACACTACACTACAATAGCTCATGCACTTACAGTAAAATAAACATAAAAAAAAAATAAAAAAATCCCTTCAAATCTAGGCTTGAGTTTTGCTATAGGGTCCTTATGCTGTGTCACTCAAAAGGAGCTTGTACACTTCTCTTCAACCCAAAATACACTAAAGTTACCACTAAGCTTATCTTATCTTTACCTCAACATGCCACAAACCAAAACAAATCCCATCCATGCTCCTTATGAGTGAAGCATTAAGGCTATAAATAAAAGAGGATTCTAACACCTTTCCTAAACGATCACCACCATAGGAAGGAAAGAAGATTATAGAAATAGATGTAGAAAAAGATATGACATTTTCCTTAAGTATGGACTCTAAAAAGAGGGTAGCTTCAAGGAGTTAGAAAGAGAGGAGAAAAGAGATCAATATTCTTAAGGAAGGGTTTACAATAGAAGAGGCTTCCTACATTAAATATGAAATAGAATAAAAGGAAAATGAAGGGGAGATAGTGGTGCTCAGATTAGGACTTAGCAATTCCAGCATTAGGAGATGAAGTAAGAGATATGTACATGGTGTAATCCTACCCTTTAACATGAAACCCTTAATTAGAAATCTAGATGGCTTTTCGGATGGATTTGGATGTTTCCTCAACCTTTTATTAGGATTTAGGAAGTTTCCTTGGCGCCATAGAAAGACAAAAGGTTCCTTTTCTTTTCTTTATTTCAATTCCAGAAAAAGAAACTAGAAGAAGAGATATAAGAATGATTCATGAACTAACTAAACATGGACTATGCATGCAATCTAAAAGTAGAAAGTGTGTGTGTATGAAAATACAAAGTGAAGGGAAATGGAAAGATGGTAATATGATGTGTGAAAGTAAATGGATATGAGAGTAAGAGATGGGAGTGGATGATTCATTGAATATATCATGGAAAGATACCATGCGTTGATTTAGAAAGTGGGTATGTGTGTCATAAAAATTAGAAAATGGTGGATGCATACAACTATATGGCTATGGTGCGTACAACTAAGATGCTATTCATAGATCTAGAAATTGGTGATGCATGATATATATAAGAAAATAATCTGATGGGGTTTCTAAGATGATCCTAGAATGAATGCAAAGAAGATTAGAAAGTCCATCTAAACTAAGCATGAGTTTTGAAATTAGAAAAGTGCTAAATCTAAGAATCTAACATGAAATTAGTTTCTAAAATGGTTCTGAAGTGATGTTAAAGTGATCCTAAGATGCATGGAAAGAAAAATAAAAAGTTATGGAAGCTAAAAAGAAGTAATCTAAGATGTAAACATGTAAATCTAGAATTAGAAACTACCCTACTTTTAAATTAGAAAAGTGCTTAAAAAATGAAATGTATAGATGATAAATAGATTGTATGATAAAAACATGATCTACTAAACATGAGATAACATATTAAACTAAAACACTTTACAAAACTTCCATGGATGCAACTTAAGAATGATAAAAAGAGTTGCATATGTATGAAAGTAAAAACATGCATCCATGCAAAATTGATGAATTGTTATAATTCCTAAGGCCTCGATGCAAGCAAATTAGAATGATTCGGAGTGGAGCATGGGGATGCATATGTGCTACTCTAAGATGAAATATATTAAGATCCTATGCATTAACTACAAAGCAAAGAAAAATGGGAAAATTGCGTGAAAACTACTAAAGAAACTACAATTAGAGAATGGGTGTAATCGAATGGAGTATGCATTCTATGCATGAGAGATCTAATCAAACAAAACTTGCTTTCTTAATTGAATACATGCTAGAGTATGATGCAAAGAAGAAATAGAAGAGAAATAAAAAGAAAATAAGCAATAAAGTAATTGGAATAAGCTTAGAACCTACCTTTATCTCTAAAGAATTTGAACATTGATGCTTTAATGGAGCTTGGATAAGGGTGATCTTCCTCCCTCTATTTCTCCCAACTTTGGTCTTGAACTCTAAAAGATTTGAAAGATTCTAAATTCATCCATAACACCCTTGTTTATAGATTTTTTGAGTCAAAGTCATGGGGCTTGACTAGTTGAGATTCAGCCAACCTAAGTTGGAAACCAATGAAGGCTAGATGGAGGAGGCCTATTTTTCATATAGGGAAGTGGGTGGAAGATGGAAGGGAATAAGATGGAAAGGGAAAGAGAAAGAAAGGGGAAAGGTAATGAGTAGGAAAGGAAAGAAATAGAAAGGAAAGGGAAAGGAAAGTAGGTGGAGGCAATTAAAGGAGATTCCAAAATTAGAAAGTTCGAGGGAGATGTAGAATCCATGTGTACATGGTGTTTTATAAACCCCAAGTTGATGTGGACCATTTGATCAAGATGGGTTATTGAGATTTTCCTTTCCTTAGGGGTATTGGTTTGACTTTTCAACATGAAAAAGGTGGCTCATTTTTGTAACTTCTCTTTACTTCATTCATAACCCCTACATCATGCTTACCCTATCTTAAATGGATGAAATCATCCCTAGATCATGCTTACCCTATCTTAAATGGATGAGATCCATTATAGCATATAGATCTTCCTTGAGCTTTATTTTCTCTCCACGATTGGATTGGATTAGATTGCATTAAAATGAATGGCCTTGATTCCTTAGAGATTTTGTAATGTATTTCTAGTGGGACAAGTGTATTTTACTACCGTGGCATGGATAAGACATCCAATCATTGGGTGATCTTCGTCATTTGGTTGAGTATGAGAGAGAGAGAAATTAAGTAAAAAGTCTTCCTGCAGGTCCTAGTCTTCTTTTATATTTGAGAAGCTTTCATTGTATATGATCTTGTTGTATCTGAGATGCTGAAACACATACTGCATGCATAGGGAGTTTGTTGCCTTTTCACCTTCATTTGAGTAGGAGTTGTGGCGAGGGCTTCTAATCATTTTGACTTTGATAATGATATCCAATGATTATTCTAAACCTTCATAACTTCATTTTTTAGCATGTGTAGATCTAAAATGTAGCTTGGTTTTTAAAATTTTCTCTTTTAAGGATAAAATTATCAAAATACCCTTTTTCTCATTTGTACGATGGACCTGCAAAATATATAATTAACCATAATTAGTGATATTTAAGTGATTTTTGGGGTTAAAATTTGCTAAATATAAATATACATATGTAATATTTTTATATATAAGAAATAAGCTCAGTTTGTTTGGTCATCAATCGAAACTACAAAAACAGAAATATAGAATTCTAAAATATCCCAACCACTTTTGCAAGTATTGTTGTGTGTACTTAGTGTATGCAGAAAGCCTTTAAACTCTTAGTTTACTCCTAGTGGACGAGTTGTAGTCTCATGAGGTTTTCTATAAATGATACCCATAAACATTTTCAAAAATCTTATGAAATTCCATCATGTATCTCAGAGACTCTTCTTATATTTAGCACACTAATAGAAATGATTAACAATTCAAAATCTTGCTCTTGTGACAAAGACATCCCATTAATTCATGAAACCTTGGAATTTAAATGTGCAATATAGCTACTACATATAAAATTACCACTCGAGAAAGAAATTATAGCCTATATTACCATCCAAATGTATGCTTTAACTTCAAATCTTATGGGATATACTTAACACTTAGAAAGAAGTCACTCACAAATGGGAAAATCTCATTAGTATGTGAGTAGAATAATGTTGATCAAGTTCAAAATTCTCACATATTTTCATACAAAAGAATGATAAGTTAGAAAGAATGATAATGGTCTCATGAAAGGATATAGACCATTAAGAATATTATACTCTACCAAATTCCCTACTTATTCATAACCACGTTCAAGTCATATTCCTCCTAAGATAAATTAGGAATTTTATTAGAATGAAACATAGGCTTAGGACATCATCATCATCAAGACCTTATCCCAATTAGGGGTCGGCCACATGAATCTTATTCCTCCATTCCACTCTATTAAATACCATGGCTTCATTTAGTCCCAAAGTTTTTAAATCTTTCCTCACCACTTCTATCCACGTTCTTTTGGGCCTTCCCCTTGCCCTTTTAGAACCTTCAACTTGTATTGCCTCACTCCTTCTAACTGGTGCCGTTGTTGGCCTCCTTTGAACATGTCCAAACCATCTAAGTCTAATCTCCCTCATCTTGTTACCTATTGGTGCTATCCCTAAATTTCTTCTAATATTTTCATTTCTAATTCTATCCTTTCTTGTCTTACCACTCATCCATCTCAACATCCTCATTTCTGCAACACTCAGCCTATGAGTATGATGTTCCTTAACTGCCCAACACTCTGATCCATAGAGCATGGCCGGCCTTATAGCCATCTTATAGAATTTTCCCTTTAGTTTGAGTGGCACCCGCCGATCACATAAAACCCCCGATGCACATCATACTCATAGGCTTAGGACAAGGTTATCAAAAGAATGGGTATAAGGATAAAAAAAGGTTGTCTAAAAGATTTGTAAAGGTCTTCTACTAATGTATTCGTAACTTTCTTTTCTACCCTTTAGAGTGAAGATTTCTTGTTCATTACCTTCTTTTTTCTTTTTTTTTCTCATTTTTCTTCATTTTTCCATTTTGATGTATAGCCTTTCTTTGAATTTTTCTCTTTTTAGCCCCTTTTTGTGTTCATCTCTTTACTTGTATTACACATACTTTTTTCAAGATAATTATTTAACCATCTCCTCATATTTCCAAAATAACTGGGTAATGGATGTATTATAGGGTTTCAATATAGAAAATGATCAATGACTTCATAAAGAAAAAGATTATTATAAAGACTCAATGATTTAACTAGTGAAGATAAATTATAGAAGGGTAAAGGTTCTAGGTTAAACAAGAATGATCTCTATCATTTCCTAGGTTTTCATATAATTTAAACATAAGACATATATGGTGTAGTCTATCAAATGTTTCTCTATAGTTGACCATGACAAAGAATAATGAGATCAACTAAGAAATTATTATTCACTCAAGAAAATTTTGAAGTTATGCACAACCATCAAAAAGAAAGAATGGTTCTAAAGCTCAAATGGGTTACAAGTCTCCACAATCTTATGTAGGACCTTTAGGTTATATTTTCTTTTCAACTTAAACTATACATAGCTATTTTGTGTAATAATCATTTTGAGTTTAAATTTTCATAGAAAACTTTAGATAAAAAGTAAAAGGATAAACTAATTGCATACAAATCAAGTAATAAGCTAAAGTTAAAAATATACAGAATAAAAGGTCCAAATTCGTATCCTTGTGAAGGAACTTTTAATACATTTTCAAAAAAAAAAAAATTTATTTTTTTTAAATTTTAAAAGAACTCAAAAGTAACTAAGAAAACTCTAGGCACATTAAAATTTGAAATACCCTACCCCCAAACCTAAATTAAACATTGTCTCCAATGTTTCCAACTAAAAGTGGAAAAATGAAATAACTAAGTAAAGAAATAAGGGTTAGAAAGGGTAGTACCTGCACTCCTATGATAATGCATAGATCTGTTGATGTAGCCATGGAAAATGAAAAATACAAAAACTACAACTATATCTACCCTATGATACAAATGACCTATTGTAGTATCAATCCTGATAAACAAACCCTATGATACAAATGACCTATTGTAGTATCAATCCTGATAAACAATCTCCTCTAGTAGGGTTTTTGTGATCTAGCCTACCTATTTATTGACTTGTCTTCCATTCCTAAGGGTTTTGATGGATTTTGGCTTGATTAGATGATGTAGAACTAATCCCATACTGACCCTTGAGATTTGGCACTAGGTGACTAGCAAACTTTCCATTTTCCTTCTCTTGCAGAGCAACAAATAGTTGACCCATCTACTATTCCAAGTTTGCAATAGAATGTGAGTTCATTGCAAGGTCTGTTTAGTTTGATTCTGAAATTTTTTTGTGTCTTTTTGAAATTGCATAATCGCTTACATGAACATATTTAGAGTTTCCTCTAGTAATTTTTTTCTCTTTTTGGGGTGGAAACTATGGAGGCGACTACTATTAAGGCATGTTATTTTTGGAAAAAGGTTGTTGAGGGGGATTCCTCAATAGAACCCCTAGGTAGTAATTCTTCGAACATGAGAAGAATAAATGTTAGCCTTTACTCTATGTGTGATATCTAAATTGTATTCCAATGGCTTCCCAATCCACATATGACAAACATCTATATCAATCACATCACAAAAGGCCTCATCCTTGTAGTATTTTCCAATAGAAAAGGTATACAACATTATTGCCTAACCTTTAGGATGCTGCCTTTCTTTCTTTCTTTCTTTCTTTCTTTCTTTCTTTCTTTCTTTCTTTCTTTATCTAAGCAACTTTGTAGGTAATAGGATGCTTCTTAATCTCCATTAGTAGCTTGTCTACCATCTTCTGGGATACAATGTTTGAGCTACTACTAATGTCTATGATTATATAAGAAACTCTCTACTTGATTGTACACCTAGTGTGAAAGAGAATGACGTAGAGTGTTTTCCTTTTCTTTTGTTGCATACATTAATTGCCTTAATGTAAGAGAAATTCCTTCATATGCATATGTTACCCCTTTACCTTCCTCTTCATATTGAAATTCTACTTCTATTTGTCATTTGATTCCTCTTTGTCTACAACATTCACTTCCTTTATCTAGGGACATTGATTAGATTGATTTTTGACTTCTCCACATCTATATCATTTACTTGGTTGTGGCGGAGCATAATAATTTTCATTAGATATCTCTCCAAATTGTTTTGTTTGTCTACTCCTTGAACCTTAGCTTGTCAGTGTAGGGGCTGAAATTAATCCTGAGTAGGATCTTTATCTTGATTTTGTGGTAGTGCTCTTGAGGATTCATCCAGAGTGATGCTATGATTGGTATACAAATCCCTTGCTAGGTCTCTCCAACTGTGTTGTCACTCTAATTTCTAGTTTCACAAGATCTACTAGAGTCTAGATTAGCTACAATGTAAATCAGTCTTGGATAGTAAAATATAAGTCTCTGATAAATCTAGCCACTTTTTGTAACTCAGTTTCTACTAGATCATTATACAATGATAGTCAATAAAACTATTATACACATGACTTCCTTGCCTACAATTTTGTTATGGTTAGAATAGCACTTGATTATAATTTGTGGAAAAAATATTGCACTTATCATCTCCTTCATCCATTGCTAAGTGCAATCAATGTTGTTCCTTGCCATGCACATGAGATTTCGAGTTGCTCACACCATACTAAAGCCCCGCCTAAGCTTATAGACAATAAGCTTAATTTTTTCTCTTTTGAAATATCCATGTAAGCAAAGAATCTCTTGACTTCGAGTAGCCAATTGAGAAAATATTTTACACAGAAATACCTATTGGTAGAAAAACATGTTTGATAATAAATACCTATTGAAAGAAGGTAGATCAATCATCATCTTATAGTCTTGTGCATCATAATCTTTGATTGCTAGCATTGTTGTCTCTTTGAACAAGAATATTATTGGGTTCTTCAACCCTAAACTCTTCCACATGGGCTTGAGGCCTACTTGGTTGTTGGCCAGTTAACATGAACAGGAGGATCACAAGCCTTGTCATTGATCAAAACCTTGTTATCATCACAAATCTAAGTACACTTCAATGCAAGAGATTATGAGTTCGAATATTGTGACCACTCCCCTCCATTTATCAAATCCATGTGCAATAACATAAAAGGATCCTTCCATGTGAAGGATTGTGCTAGAGAAATAAATTATTGTTGGCCCACTTCCTATTACCTTAAGCTTTTAGATTGATTGGGAATCCAACTATAGGCCTAATCACTCTATTGTGGGGCTAATTTACTTTTCATCCTTTTCCACATTTGCTTATAAGAACTCAATAAAAAAATAAAGTTTTACTAACAGTACTTAGAAACTATGCACATTGCAACTAACATGGTGTTACTCAATCTTGATTTCACCAAAATTAGGATAATTTGGGGCCAGTTTGATCTATTTTCTGATCATTAGGTTAAATTACTATTAAAAATACCTGAGCTAGGTTGATTTTAATGAAAATCATCCTAGATCGTTGTTAGTCATGCTATATCTAGACCAAAAATACTTGAGCATGAAAGAGTCTCACAAAACTCAGCTTAGCTCATTATTAATGGGTTCCATCTTAAGTTAGGCTAATATTCAGGTTTAAGTTTATTTCTCTAAGTTGAAGGCTACTTATAGTTTTGAGAACGAACAAAGGGGAGTTGTTGTTTACCTGAGTTTGCAAGAGTGTGAGAAAAAGGGAGTTGGGCATAAAAAATTGATATCCACCCACATTTTTAACAAATGAAAATTGATATCCATGCCTATTTATAAGGAAAAAGCTATTTACATGGTAGGTCATAGAGCAATCTACTCTCATTTTCATATAAGAAGTTATTAACATGGTAGGACCAATAAGCTATGCTTGACCTATTTTTAAATAAGAAGCTATTTACATGATAAGGTCTAAAAGCTACCTATTTTCACACATGCTTTCAAATAAGAACCTATTTACATGGTGGGCCCTAAAAGCTATCCCTAATTATTTTAGATAAGAAGAATTATATATAACTAAGCGGATATTTACACACATTTTCAACAAAAAGCTATTTACATAGTGGGCCCTAGAAGTTATCAGAGTTCCACTCCCATTTCAAATAAGAAGTTATTTACATGGAGGGACCTCAAAGATATCCACGCCCATTTTTAAATTAAATCTATTTACATGTAGGGCCTAGAAGCTATATACACATTTTCAAATAAGAAAATATTTATATTGTAGGCTTTAAGAGCTATCCATACCCACTTTCAAATGTGAAGCTATTTGCATGGTGAGGTCTAGAAGTTAACCACATATATTTTCAAATAAAAAGCTATTTACATTGTGAACCTTAAAATCTATCCACCCTCATTTTAAAATTAAAGCTATTAAAAGCCTGTAAAGTGGCTTCATAGTATGAAGGGTAGGCCCACAAGCAAGTTCCATTGTGAGCAAGGGGGCTAACTAAATAAGCTTCATTCACATATGCATTGTGTCAACATGGAAGGCCTACAAAGATGTTTCACAGCACCCAATATGAGCCCACAAACATGTTCTTATTGGAGGTTATTACTTTAGGCCCTTATTGGTTGATAAGAATTGGACCTAAATGCAAATTATTTAAATATTTATATGTTTTTAGTCAAACACATTCAAACATGTTGTAGCTCAAGTCAAAGTTCCTTATCTCATCTTAACATCTTACAAAATTTAGATTGCTTAAGGTAGGAAAGCCAAACTACATCAAGTGAAAACAAAATTAGAATCAACATCTAGCAAGATTAGGTTATCTCTAATCAAACCAATATCTAGAAAAATCAGTCTAGATTGAGTGACCTCAAACTTGAAAAGGTGGTCACAAATTATTTATGAAGCGGGTAATTGAACTACTAAAATTGGGTTTTATAAGATGGGGGGAAAAAAGATAGTTCAAATAGAGCCATCTTATTATATAAAAGATAAATAAATATGCTTGAAAATCATCTTATATTCTTTGTGACATTGGAAGTGAAGTTTCAAAATTGTCTTATAAACCATTTTTATAAGACAATTTCTAAAAGTTGTCTTATATTTTGTGTGATCTTATTAAACAATTTTTAGAAACTAGCTTATAAAACATATATTATAAGATGGCTTTCAAAAACTATCTTATATTCTTTGTGAAATTATAAGATGGTTTTCAGAAACTATCTTATGTGTCATCTTTTATAAGAAGGATTTTTCAAAACTATCCTTTTAATCTTCTTTTTAAAATAGCATTAAGTTCAACACGTAATTTTTTTACTCTCGGTTGCTTAGATGAAAGACTCAAAGATTGGTTGGATATACAAATGCTTTGTCCTAAACTTGTATTTTCTTTATTGATATTAGTTTCGGATTGTATTATTTCTTATTTTCTCATATGTTTAATTTATTTGATGTTTATGGGTATACACTTTTTTTCCTAAAGCTTTTCCTTCCTATATGTGGATCATTCATGTGTATGAATCAATCATATTTTTGCATAATTCTTTCTTATCACAATCCTAGATTTTAAAATTTGAGTCTTCTAATATATATGGTTTTACCAATTATATGTACATTTTCTGTGCCTACCAAGTACTTGGTTAAACGCTTAACCTGATGTTATTAATTTTCTCCTACCTAGAAAGTCTTTGCATGCATCTAAACTTCAACATTTAAAATGGACAAATATTGATAAGTATCCAAATTTGTATAAAAAAATACCAAATTACTTGTCCATGTGTTATAACTTGTAGTGTTAAATTATGATGTTTGGCCAAAAATTATAATACATGCATTTCTGACTAAATGGACTAAATATTTGATAATTTGTAGTTTAGAGGATAATTTCGTATGTGTATGTGAATAATTAAATTTTTATAGGTTTTAATTAGAGATTTTGACGTTTTATAGGAACTGAGATGATGATCTAAAGGCTGAGATCGATCAAGATCAAAATTTAAGATCAAAATCAAAAGAGCAAGTCAAGCTAAAAAGTCATCAATCGAAAGTGAGGTCAAGGATCAAGATCACCTTAATGGATGCAAAGGGTAGAATTGGAGAAGTCAAAGGTGATAAAGTGGGCCCATGCACAAGCCATACAAAGTCCATCACCTTTGCATGGAATTTACTCAAGTCACCTAAGCCATGAAAAAGGTGATGAGCTAAGGAGCCTAGCCATCCATCAAAGCCAAGGCTTAGCCACCAAGCCAAGCCAAATGAGCCCCTAAATCTGGCCATGAAGCCAATCCAAATGAACTCTTGAAGGTAGCCATCAAGCCATATGATCTAAGCTACAAGGAAAACCATGATTGGAGGAGAATATAAGAAAATTTCCATGGGATTATTAGGGCTACTTTGAAGATATTTGAGAGAAAATCCAGTTAGATAAGATAGAATTTGAACCAATAGGAAGAACCCAATTTTTTTCCTTTGCTTCCATGATTTTCTCTCTCCCTTCGCCTCACCACACAAGGCAACCATGAATTTTACCTTCTTAAATTCCACTTAAAGAGTCACACCTTTCTAAAACTCTCCCACCTTCCTAACTCTTTCCTAGATCTACCAACCACCTCTTTCCACTTTGCCCCCTCTTAGATGCCATCTTAAGTCACTTAGTTGGTTGCCCTAGATCTAGAGATGATCTTAATGCTTAGATCTTTCCTCTTATTCTACACCTTAGGCAAGTTAGGAAGTGCCCAAAACACATAAAATAGGGTTAGTTTTCAATGTGAAATACAACTTGGGGAGGAGGAGATTGTACCCTCCTTTCAAGGAGGCATCTTCACCCCTCCTTCTTCCTTGAAGTCCTCTACATTTTTCTCCATTGGCAGCCACTTCTGTTCTAAGTTGTTCCATGGTTCTTTGATCTTCAATATGAGGTTAGCCCTTTAGTTGTTCATTTAGCTAATTTGTAGCTTTGTTTTGCTTAAGCCTTGGGCTTCTAGCTTGTTTTCCTTAGTGTTCTTCCAGTTTCACCTTTGCTTTCTATTGTATCTCCTTAGAAACACATGCTTGCTAGCTTAGCAGGTTTACTTTGAGCTTTATATGACATAAGCATGGCTCACACACTCTGTGAATGGTGTGCAACATCCTTGTAATCTTCTCCTTGAATGAATTATATTACGATGAATGTTAATTCAATCTTTATTGGTGAATGTTATTTTGGGTATTTTTTTACTTGCTTATTTGTTTAAATGCATATAGTTTCATAGTTTACCCTTCAACCAATTCTATTAGTTTAAATGCATCTCAACCAAGCCTCTAAATCAACCAAAACCACCTTGCTTCCATGCGCACAACCCGTGGGCTAGGTGCATGGTTTTGAGGATTTTAGGTTGAAGTTTGTGGAGAGTTTGGTGAAGGATTTGTAATTGGTAAGTTAGATTTTTAAGGGCTTATCAATAGTTTAGTTAATTCATGAAAATTTAGGATGTGCTTATTTCATTTATTTGATTGAATCTTAGGATTACATAGTTGTTTGCATTTTTACCATCTTAGGAATCACACACACCAGTCTTGGTATAATGCACATGATGTTGAATGTTGTCCCTTTAATTTAAGTTGCCATCCCATGTTAACCTTTGTTCATGCACTCCCATTACTGTATTTTCATGCTTTGCATCGTAGTGATTAATAAGGTTTTCATTTAGAAAGAAAAAGCATAACACTTGTTCCATGAGCATGGATATTGAATCATGAGCATGGTTTTAAGTTTCTTTTTACTTTCGTAGTTGTTTAGCTTACAGATTAGATCGTTAATGTTCATTTAGATAAGTGTTATTGGGTGCATTAGAAGCATTTTTACACATTTCCTTATATTAGTTCGATTAGTTTGTTATGCTTTATTTAGAAAGTTTCTAATTTTCATTGTTAGAAGTTTTAATTTAGGAAAGTTTTACTTTTAAAAAGTATGTTTTTAGGAAAGTTTCTAAGATTAGCTTGTTTTTAGCATCTTTACATATATTCATGTTTTGCATTTATGTTAGTTTAGCTTAAAAATCTCATTATCTTGGCTGGATTAAGTAGTTGAAGTAAGGATCCACTAATCACACAAAATGTTTGATTCCTCATGGGATTGACCACCATCGCATGAATTTACTATAACTGATTTGTGCACTTGGAGTTAAGTTAAGTATAAAAAAAAGTTTTTGGTGCCATTGCTAGAGAATTGCAACAAAATTGTTTAGTGGACTTTATCTTAGGTTATTTACCTCTAGCCTTGAAGCCAAGCTATGAAGCCACTTAAGCCACTCAGGAATGAGCCATCAAAATGAGTCATCAAGATATGGAGGGCCACATGGAGCCACACAATTGGAGTATCAATTCAAGTATATTTCTATGTTGAAAAGTGATTTTTAAAGAGATTTGAGAGAGAATTGTAAAAGATAAGATTATCATGCATTAGGGGACTCATCAAGGAAGAAAACTCCACATTCCTTACCTCCTACTCTCATATCAACATTCAATAAGAAGGGTGGAGGGACACTTTTCCTCCATGGAAAAGGATGCCTCCCCCTTCTAATTTGGAAGGTAGCCAGCTCATATTTATTTCTCTCTCTTATGTCATCTTTATGACATCATTCCTAGCTAAATTTCCTCTTAACTTTCCTCATTCAATACCCTAACCCTAGAGCCACTCATCCTTTGCTAAGTTAGGAACCCACTCATCTATATATCCTCCCATGGTTCATATGAATTTTTCAAGTAGAGTTTAGTTGAGACAACTTTGAAAGGAGCACTCTAGCTTGGAATCTTTTGGATCTTTCGATTTAGTACTTCTAAGTTGCATTTATTCCTTTGGTCCTATTGTTATTTTCTTACTTATTTTATCTCGAATTTAGGTTAGTAACTTAGTTGTTTTGCTTTAGTTTCATTGCTTTTAGTTTTCATTGTTTTGTTCCTTAAGGTCCATGCTATCTTTCCAACCCTCAAGCCTTTCATTTCTTGCTTCAATTAAGTAGTTTTTCTTTATTATTCAATCAAGATTCAATTTAGTTATCCTCTGATAGTGACAACCAAGAGAACAACTAGCCTTTTTTTTTTTTTTTTCCCCACTTGAATTCCTCATTTTCTACCCTCTTTTTTCCTTAGTTTTGGTAGTTTTTCCTTACCTAGTTCACCCTTTTAACCTTCTTTTCTCTCAAATTCATTCATGTGTTTTATTTACACATCATTATAATTTATATTGTGAGTATTAGATTCTTTTTCTTTTTTTTTTGTTTAGATCCACTTTTGCAAGCAAGAATAGTGAGCAATTTCGAGAATTATAGACAATTTTATGCACAATATTTTGATGTAATTTGGATGTCATTCAATAAAGTTTTGTTGGAATTATTTATGTCATCAAATTACTTGAGATCTGGGGTTCTATCTTGCATAAAAGTTGTGGTTTCTATAGCTTCCTAATGCTAGAGTTGTTGAATATTCTTAAGTACTGAAATTTGGAAACTATTTTTTGCTAAACTCTGTGCCTTACTTTCAGCCACCTAAACATTGTTTCCACTTAAATTATTAGGTACCCATTTATATTTTCATGTTCTTTATTAGATCCCATAGTTATTTTGCATAATCAGTCACTTTAGATACATCAAATTGAGCCACTTTTGGGGTCTTAGAACCATGTGCACAGTCATAGAACCATGGTACTAAGTCCCTTTCATCTTTCATCTTTGATCTTTGGTTAATTTGGCTATTTGATCTTGTTTAAAAGTAGTTAATATATTCATTTTCATGTTTTATTTGTTTATATAGTTTCATTTTTGAATTTTAGGAAGTTTCTTGTTGAGGAAAGTTTCCTTTTTAGTAGTTTCCTTAAGTTAAGTTGCTTAGTTTAATTCATGCTTGTTTTGAATTAATTTCATTTTGTTGTTCACATGTTAGTTAGATAAGTTTCTATTTTAATTAGTTAGCTTTAGCTTTGGTAGGTTTCCTTTAATTCTAGTTTCTACTTCCATTCATGTTTCCTTTTTAGTTTGTTTTAGTTTCCTAGTTAAATCACAACTCTTTCTCATTGGCTAAAGTTAATTAATCTAAATAAAATCCAATCTATTGTAAACCTATGAGATTCCTTGTGGGATCAACCTCACTTTCATGAAAATACTACATTGATTCGTATGCTTATGATTAATTTTAAAGCCACGCCACAGTTTTAATTTGTTATAGGTGGAATGTATCACAATGATAGTAATGGTCCCATAGGAGCGCTCATAAGATAAGAACTAAATTTCATTACCAGATCATTATTCCACCTAGGTAATTAAAATTGATAGCAATTAGGTTGCATCATATAGTTAGGGTTTTTCAATGGAAAAAAACTACTCATTCATTGTATACAATGATTTATTTCATTGTATATAAAGTTAAGAACAAAGGCCTATCAATACATCTATGAATATGATAGATAGTATGGAAAGTCAATTACTTAGGAAGATAGCTTCTATGCAAGTTGCTCCATAGCTTCAATGCCATAATGACTATACCTATTTTGACCCTCCATATTCCACTTCTTCATGACCATCAAACTCCACATACAATGAATACTATTAAGAGCCAACGGATGCAATCAATGCATTCACATACTCTATAAAATGACTACCATATTAAGATAGACTAACAGTTGGGCTAGGCATCATGAATAACCATGGTCTCAAAATTATCAATCATATCAAGAAGAACCATCATGGTACCACCCTCTTCTACCCTACCATGATCAACCATCATGAGTTGAACCTACCTAACCCTTTTTTAAGTACCTCAATGTCATAACAATACCAACCCTATGAGTTGTTTCCTTTACAACATGAAGAACCATCATTAGAAGAGTATACAATGACTTAGTGAACTAATGGATCAAAATCCTTTTGCACTTAAAAAAGGGGTTGAGGGTGTGAAACTAATTAGGAAGGAGAGTGAAAAAACACTTGAAAGAATTTCAAGGTGGGAATTACCAATTCTTGTGATTCTCAAAGTTTTTCACCAACCTTAACTATTGATACTAATGATAGGATGGAAATATCTTATAATTATTCTAAGCCACAGAATCCACAACCACTCATAGAAACCTCTAACTCATATTTACATGAGCAATATTCTACTTCATCTTACTATTGTGATGAAGAGAATGAAGCCATAGAAACATCAAACCTAGATCCTTTGGAATCATATCCTGCTTATTTTTATGAATTTAATGAAGGCACGTCCATTGAGGAGGTGAATGAGTTATTGGGTATTGTTTCTTTGATGAACAACTTGGCAAGCTAGAGTAGAAACCCCTATAGATCCTGAAATAAAAAATGGTCCTTGCAATGTAGAAGACGTACTTGGTTGGGACCTATAAACCTTATTTGAACAATCATAAGATAGTATGTGCTAGCTGAATAGGAAGAAGCAGTGTCAGTTGATGTATTGGTCCAACATCAACTAACTCTAGGGTACACATTAGAATATAATTAGGGTTTAAGCCAAACTATATCTGTAACTGCCCAAGGGCCCCACACACAACCATATTGTCCGCTCTGGAGACTGGGGCCCATAACACCCAGCCCCTGCACAGTTTTGTTCTTCCCTCGTAGGGGAAAAGGCCTGGTTGTATGGAAAGTCCTTTGAAGCCTTATCAACAATCCAGGAACTCTTCCCTTAGCGATGTGGGACTAACTCTCAGTGCCTCACCTTGCCTAGAAGCTTGCCAGCCTCAGCGACCACGCCTTTTGGCCCGCCCTCATCAGCCCAGACTCATCGGCCAAGGCTAGCCCTCTCCCCCTTAGGGGACATGCGAGCGCCCGCGTGTAGTTAGCCACCCACATTGGGTCAGGGTCTCGCTCTGATACCACTGTAACAGCCCAAGGGTCTCACACACAACCATATTGTCTGCTTTGGAGACTGGGGCCCATAACACCCAGCCCTTGCACAGTTTTGTTCTTTCCCCGTGGGGGAAAAGGCCTGGTTGTATGGAAAGTCCTCTGAACCCTTATCAATAGTCCAAGAACTCTTTCCTTAGCGATGTGGGACTAACTCTCAATGCCTCACCTTGCTTAGAAGCCTGCCAGCCTAAGTGATCGTACCTTTTGGCCTGTCCTCATCAGCCAAGGCTAGCCGTCCTCATTTTATGCTCACGATTTAGCACCATGCCAATGAGGGTGGGCCAAGAGAAGGCTGACAGGCTTCTAGGCTGGGGTGAGGGACAAAGAGTTAGTCCCACATTGCCTGGGGAGAGGAAGCTGGGCTGTTTATAAGAGTTTGGGTAACTCTAATGGTCACAACGCGTTTTCCCTAGGAAACTTGGGAAGAACAAAACCGTGAGGGGTGTATGGGTGCCCCAAAGTAGATAATATTGTGATTGTTGGAACCCCAGGGCGTATAAAATGGTATCAGAGCCAGTTCCCCTCGTGGTGTGGTGGCTAGCTGCACGTGGGCGCCTGGTCATGACTATCATGCAAGGACGCGTGTTTCCTAAGGGGGGAAGATGTGAAGCCCTAGGCCGATGAGGGAGGGCCAAGAGAAGGCTGGCAGGCTTCTAAGCTGGGATGAGGGACAAAGAGTTAGTTCCAGATTGCCTGGGGAGAGGAAACTAGGTTATTTATAGGAGTTTGGGGAACTCTAACGGTCACAACGAGTTTTCCTAGGAAACTTGGGAAGAATAAAACCATGAGGGGTGTATGGGTACCCCAAAGCAGACAATATTATGATTGTTGGAACCCCAGGGTGTTACAATATCCCTAACTCTAGTAATATAAGAAGAACCTTTCAGGGAAGTGCAGGTTCAACTTATCCCATATTTTAGAACAATGTAAGAGAAATGGAGGACAAAGGTAAACTGAGCAAAATGGTCAATGTTATCCCTAAAATTGGTAAAAATGAGGATCATTCATCTCCATATGATCAACTAAACTTTAAATATATAGTAGTTCAAAATGTCATTGATTTACCACCACCTAAAATTTCAAGGTAGGGAAATTATATTGACTACCATGAAATATTGAAAATGGGAGATCATCAATATGGTCCCACTAAACTCAAAATCTTGGTGGTTTATTATGTCATATTGTTACCACGACCAAAAATTTCAAGGTAGAGGAAATATATAGACTACTGTAAGATTCTAAAGTGGCATGAGAAATCTAGCCCATTTCATTATTAGAGTTAGGTTAGAAAAAATTAGGTTAAACTTGTAAGGTTAAGATTAGGGTACATTAGGATATATCTGGCTAAAGACATTAAACTTAATGCTCACTAGGAAGTAACCTAAGTTTTTTTTTTTTTTTTTTTTAAGTCCTAGTGTTCTACACTACTCATTCATTTTTTGGGTGTCCTATATTTCAAAACATGTTTAGTTCATGTTGGGGGTGTAGAAATGAAATTTCTAAGTTTTTCCTGCATTTTTAAAATTTTTGAATATTTTTTTTATGACAAGTTCCTTTATAAAGATGAGAGTTTGATTTTTGAATATTTAGCAATCTTTTGAACTTTGGGTTATTAATAGAGTTGCATGCAATTAGTTCACTATTTTATTCATTTTCTTAAGTGTCTCCTAAAAATTAAACTCAAAATATTAATTGCATAAAATAGCTACATATAGTTTAAGTTGAAGGGAGAATACAACTTAGAGATCCTAATGAAGATCTACTAAGGCTTATAACTCAAGTGAGTTTAGAGCCATTCTTCCTTTTATGAAGGTTATACATAAAAAAAATTTCTTTAGTAGACATTAATTCTTAGCTCGTCTCGTTATTCTTCATCTTCATATTGTGCCTTTTAAAAAATAGGCCTTTTTCTTTCTTAGCCAAAAAAAACTTTACCTATATTGAACGCCTATAAGATATTCATTACCCATTTGTTTTGGAAATATGTACATAAGATTGAAGGACATCTTTTGAAAAGGTATGAATAATAAAATTCATACAATGAAGAAAAAAAAAGGGTAAAAAGAAGAGTAAAAGTTTAAAAATGCTATATATAAAGTCAAGTGAAAAGAAAAAAGCCAATGAGGAAGAAGAATGTTTACTCTTGTGAAGAAAAATAGGAAAGTTGTGACTACATTGAGAGAAGACCTTTACATATATTCCAAACAATCTTTGTTAACCTTTATACCCATTCTTTTGATAACCACCCTTACCCAAGCCTACATTTCATCCTAATATAAATCCTAACTTGATCTTATGACTACTATGGCTTGGATATACTTATAAATTAACAAGGAAATTGGCAGTCGATATCCATTTATGAGGTCATTATCATTTTTATAAGTTATCATTCTTTTGTATGAAACATATGAGGTTGGACTTGATGAACAAATATTCTACTCATATATTAATGAGAGATTAAAACCTTCCTAAGTGACTTCTTTCTAGGTGTCAAGTATATCCTATGAGAATTGAAGTCAAAGCATATGTTTGGATGATAATTTGGGTTATATTTGACTTGGAGACTATAATTATATATTAGATATAACACGCCTTCACTTTTTAAAGTTTAATAGAATAATAGAATATCTTTGGCATAAGGGTAGGATTTTGAACCATTGTGTTTATTTTTATTAGCAAGCTAAAGTTAGGTACTTAATATATCCTGAATAAAAAAAAAAAAAATCCTAGATGAATAAAGGATTTTCTTAAAAATTTTGAAAATTTTGTGGGTGTAATCACTACAAATCCTCATGAGGCATAACTTGTCCACTAGGGGCAACCTAGGGGTTTAAGGGCTTGTTGTATATGCTAAATTCAATCATGAGTACCTACAAAAATGACAGTCATTTTATTTTTCTTATTTTCACATGTTTTGCTTAGGACTAGAAAAATGTTGGCTGGGGGGTGTGATAAGTGTCCAAATTTGTATAAAAATTACTCAATTAGTTGTCCATGGGTTTAACTTATAGCATTAAATTAGCATTTTGGCCAAAATTTATAACACATGTATGTTTTGACTTAATAGACTAAATATTTGATAATTTATAGGTTGAGAGGATAAATCAGGGCAAGTATGTGAATAATCATATTTTTGTATAATTTAATTAGAGCTTTTGACTTTTTGTAGGAGTTGAGATGATGATCCGACAATCGAGATCGAGCAAGATGAAAATTTTAGATCAAGATCAAAAGATCGAGTCAAGGCCTAAAAGTTAACAGTCCAAAGTGATGTCAAGGATTAAGATCACCTTAAGGTATGCAAATGATGAAATTACAGAAGTCAAATGTGACTAAAGTGGGCCCATACACAAGCCATGTAAAGTCCATCACCTTTGTAGGGGATTTACTCAAGTCACCTAAGCCATGAAAAAGGTGATGAGCTAAGGAGCCTAGCTATCTATCAAAGCCAATGGGGTTGAGCCACCAAACTAATTCAAATGAGCCTATAAAGCCAACTATGAAGCTAAGCCAAATGACCTCTAAAACCATTCCACTTAGTCGAATGAGCAAAGTTGCATGGAAAGCTGTGATTGGAGAAAAATCTAAAGAAAATATCTATAGGATTTTGAGGTCTATTTTGAAGATATTTGAGCAAAAATATTATTGGTTAAGATAACATGTGAACCAATAGGAAGAACCCACCTTATTTTTCTTCTTTTTCTTCTTTGAGCAAAAATCTTAGTTGAGTTGTTTTTACATATTTATTTGTGTAAATGCATAGTTTCCTAGTTTATCATTCAAGCAAGTCTATTAGTTTAAATGCATCTCAACCAAGCCTAAAAATCAACCAAAACCACCTTGGTTCCATGCGCACAACCCATGGGCTAGGCACATGGTTTTGAGGATTTTTTTTTATTGAAGTTTGTGGAGAGCTTGGTCAAGAATTTTTAATTGGTAAGTTATATTTTGAAATGTTTGTAAATAGTTTAATTAATTCATGAAATTCTAGATTGTAAATATTTCATTTAATTTATTGAATCTTAGGATTACATAGTTTCAAGTCCGCTTATCTCTAGCTCATGACCTTAGCCGATATAAAAGTATATGATAGCACCCAATTTTTTTGATTCGGCAGTTCGATCCTTGATTTCTCATTCATGGGCGTTGATAAGATCCTTCTATTTAGCAACACCTTAGGATGGCATATCCTTAACATTAATGGTGAAATATAGCTCTAAGAGATAAAACAAAGCTTAAGACCAAGTAGGACTTGGTCTGAGAGAATAGATACGTATTTTGGGATGTTAGAATAGAAAGATATATGGAGAAAGAAAGATAGAAATAAATAAATAGTCCAAAACAAAAAAAAAATTCTTGAAAAGCCTCCTTTGGTTTCTAACTTGGAATATATATATATATATATATATATAGAGAGAGAGAGAGAGAGAGAGAGAGAGAGAGAGAGAGAGAGAGAGAGAGAGAGAGAGAGAGAGAGAGAGAGAGAGAGAGAGAGAGAGAGAGAGAGAGAGAGAGAGATGGGGAAAAAAATAAATCCACTTGGTTTCCAACTTTGGTTTATCTTTTCCATCTTAGGAAACATGTGCACCACTTTATGTGTCATGCACATGATGTTGAATGTTGTCCCATTAATTTAAGTTGTCATCCCATGTTAATATCCATCCATGGATTCCCATTACTATATTTTCATGCTTTGTATCATAGTGTGTAATTATGTTTTCATTTAGAAAGCAAAATCATCACACTTGTTCCATGTGCATGGATCCTAAATCATGAGCATGTTTCTAAGTTTCTTTTTACTTTAGTAGTTCTTTAGCTTGCCTATTAAATCATTACATGTTAATTTAGATAAGTGTTATTCGGTGCATTAGGATCATTTGCTCTTTAGTTTCCAATTGTTGCATCTTGTATTATCTTTTCATCACGAACTATGCGCATCATTCTTGATGATTTTGTGCGTAGTGAGTGATTGATTTCCTTGCTTATTTTTGCATATTTTCTTATATTAGTTCCATTAGTTTATTATGCTTTATTTACAGAGTTTCTAATTTTCTTTATTAGAAAGTTTTAATTTAGAAAATTTTTAGGAAAGTTTCTAAGTTTAGCTTGTTTTTAGCATCCTTACATATATCCATGTTTTACATTCATGCTAAGTTTCCATACTTAGTGTAGGTTAAAAATCTTATTATCTTGGCTAGGTTAAGTTGCTTAAGTAAGGACCTACTAATCACACAAATAGTTCGATTCCTCATGGGATTGACCTCCGTCGCATGAATTTAATATAATTGATTCTTGCACTTGCGAGTTAACTTAAAAATCGCAACAAATATGCTTGGATGACTACAAAAATATCATCAACAGAATATGATGAGGAAATTGAAAAGTTCATAGAGTTTGCACTTAGGTCAAGTGGTGATTGTAATCGAATGCAATGTCCATGCTTGAGATATAGAAACCTAAAATAGGTTATTGTAGGTGAGTTGAGACAACATTTGTGCTTCAATAGAGTTAATGAAAGCTATCACCCCTGGATGTGGCATGGAGAGGAAATTCTTCATGGGCCCTCGGTAAGGGCGGAATACATATAGCAAAGTCAAATCAAGGTTTTATAGAGTTATTGAAAGTCGTTGATAAAATATTTTCAAAGGAGAACAAACTAGCAAAGTCAACATGGGCGGTAAAGAAACCCTGCCCATACTAAGTTTGAAGTATGAAAAAATACATGCATGTCCCAATGACTTCATCTTATATAGGGAGGAACACAGATAAAACTACATGCCCAACTTATGGACATTCAAGATGGAAGCTAAAGAAGAATTCAAGTGATCGACAAGTAAAATATGTTCTTGCAAAGGTCCTATGGTATTTTCCCTTATTCTAAGGTTCCAAAGAATGTCTCCTATTAAATAAAAAATGAACAAACTAGTATGGCATGCTGAGGAGAGAGTATATGATAACTATTTACGCCATTTAGCAGATAGCCCAACATGAAAGCTTGTAGACTTTATGTGGCCCAATTTCAGAGAAGAACTCAGAAACCTACTACTTATAATATCTGTAGACAAGATTAATCCCCATGGTTCTACAACTAGTATGTATAGTTATTGGCCTATTATAACAGTTTGTCACACCTTTCGCCATTGTTGTGATGAGAGGAAGATCATGATATTAACTACGTTAATATCAGGCCCCAAGCAACCTAGGAATGACATTGATGTGCACTTGACTCTATTGATCGATGATCTTAGTACATTATAGAAAGCAAGGGTTGAAGTTTATGATGCATACAAGAAGGATACAATCACTCTTAACAATCTACTACTAAGGACAATACGTGAGTTTCCTGTGTATGATAATTTGGTAGGATGCATAGTGAAGGGATACAATGCTTGTCCTATTTGTCGTGACTAATCTTGTTCCATACGGCTTCAATATGGTAGAAAGATGGAATTCCTAGGCCATAGAAGATGGTTGTACAGAAACCACCCATACCATTTTGCAAAAGAGGAATCTAATGGTTGTGTAGAGACTAGGACATCTCTTAACAGGGGAAGAAGAAGGCAATTTCACATACATATGACAACAACTCTAAAAGTAGTCAAAAGAAGTCAATATTCTTTGACCTTGTGTACCAAAAATCCTTGCACACATGGTACTGTGATTGATGTCATGCACATTGAGAGAATGTTTGTGAAAGCTTAACCAATACCTTGCTTGACATACTGGGAAAAACAAAGAATTGGAAATGTAGCTTAAGCAAATCTCATTACAATGGGTTTGAAGAGAAGGTTACATCTAGAGGATAGGGGTAGCTGAGGAACATACTTGCCAAAAGAAAATTATATGCTTGATAGAGGAGAGAGAAGAATAGTGCGAAAAACCTATCAAAGATCAAAGTCCAAATGGTTACTCTTTAAGCTTTAGAAACAATGTCTCCATGGAAGAGTTGAAACTGCTAGGGATAAAGTCAAGATTGCCATGCATTGATGCAACAACTCCTACCCATAGCAATACATTTAGTTCTACCAAATAAAGTTAGAGGATCTACTACTAAATTGTGCAACTTATTTGATACTTTATGTAAGAAGGTGGTGAATACTTTAGAATTATAAGAAATCCAGGAGCATCTAGTGACAACTTATGCATACTTGACACAATATTCCCACTATCCTTCTTTGATATCATGGTACACTTAATGGTGCACCTCATTGATGAGGTTAGGCTATGTAGACCAGTTTATTTGTGATAGACTTACCCATTTGTATGGTACATGGAGGTGTTAAAAAGGCATGCATGAAATCACAATCGGCTTGAGAAGTATATTACCGAATGTTACATTGTAGAAGAAGGGTGAGTTTTGCATCGATTATTTATCAAGAGTGGATGGAATTTGAATCTCGAGAAAGAAAAAATCAAGTTGATTAATTAATTATACAAAAGTCAGTGAACCTCTCCCTAGTGGTCATGTATCGACCATGGATCATAAGGAATGGGACCATGCACACCTTTATGCCTTGGGAAATATTAATGACGATGAAGTTCAGCTATACATTGAGTGAGTAATTAAAGCTCTTTCTTTGGTTTCTTTCACATTTTTCTATATATGTAGAAGGGTAATGCATTGCATGCAAGTTATATATAATTTTCATCTCTTCATTGTAGACTATTAGAGTAAGGGGCAGAGCAGTGAAGGGACTTCAAGTACCATGTTCAAGAGCAAGAGTAAGGAGAGGAATAGATTCCCTTGTTTGGTACTAGAAGTACGCTCAAACTACCAAAGGAGCACATGGACTTCTTGAAGAGAGATATCTGGGAGATGCAAAGAAACATAAGTGGTTGCAAGATGAGTATTGTTGTTCCTTCACTACTTGGCTTTGTTAGAAGGTATTTAACTATAGTGAAATCATGATTCATTCACTTAATTGATTTGTAATATCATATGAACATATACATTAATCATCACATGGAAGACCTTGATAAGTTAAAAGCACAACAAGGTAGTGGTGTTAAATTAGTTACTAAAGCTACTTTCTTTTGTAGTTCAAAGGACAACAATCCAATTATAGCTAGCAATACTTATTATAGGTTATATGGGATATATGGGCACTGCATTATACTTATAGAGCTATGATTGTGTGTAAGTGTGCTTGGGTGGAATAAAACAAAGATAGCATTTAAATCAATGCCCTTGAATTAACATTGGTTGTTCTTAATAAGATCAGCTATCAAAATGATTAGTTTATTTTGGCATTTTAAGTGAAATAAGCATTTTATGTATGAGATGGACATGATATGAAATGGTCAACTATTTTATCAGTCTCCCCAAGGTACTTCTATGATGAAAATGACCTAAGTGATACAGCAATTGATTACTCTTGTATCACTACAACAATGTCATTAATTGATCTAATCAAAGAGAGTGACAGGATTATGTGCATGATGTTGGTGAGGTGGGTGCATGGGTCTAATGAGATTGTATGTGAGCAGACAATTGAAATGTAGGTAACATCTGATGTATGAATTGAAGGATAATTAATCAAGTTACACATCATATGTATACCAATCATAGGTTATATATATTAAGCAAATAATGGATGGAGACCCCCTCTACCCTTCATAGGTTACTGAGATTTTTAAGATCCAGAGAATAGGAGAAAACTGTTATTATAGAGAACATAGGATGGGTTCTAACAGCCATCCTATATTTTAATACATATAAGATGATTATTCCTAAACCACCTTATATACGTAAAGTATATAAGATGGTTTAATAGAAACCATCTTAGATTTTTCAAATAAAATTAAGGTGAAAAGCTTGAGCTGGAAAGAATTATGGATGATATAGGATAATTTTTGAATAACTATCTTATATTAGAATATACATCTTAAAATATATAAGCTAGTTATCATCTTATGTTATAAAAAATATAGGATGATTTTCTATGAATTTTCTTCTATATTTGAGGATTGTGAATCATCTTCATGGATAAATTTAAATATAAGACAATTTTGAGAAAACTATCCTAAAAACCATGGAACTTATAACATAAAATGGTTTTTGAAACCATCCTATATTCAATAAAATATATGACAATTATTAGAATACTATCCTATATTGTATGAATATAGGACAATTTTTAATAACTGTCCTATATTGTAATTACTTTGTACATTTTTCACTTTGTTGATCAATAAAAATATGTAAAACTGATTATGCTAGATAGAGGATATAGAGAATAAGAAAACCCAAGTCTTAGATTTTCCTTTGTCATCATTGATGAGTGCAAGAAGAATGTTCTATAAAAGCTAATGAACAATGGAGGAAATAGAAGAGTGAGCTTGCAAGAAGGTACATACTACCAAATGCCTATGATTTATCAAATCTTCACACTATCCCTGAGTTGTATTAGAGCATCATTGACCAAGATGCATGGAATTAATTTGTACAAACCCACCTATCTTCTGATTTTGAGGTAATTACAACTAACCCAACATTTGATTCCTCTAATTATAAAAGTCAATTGTGCTTAATTATGTGTTCTTTTTGATGTGTAGGCAAAGTGTATCCACTAGTTTTGACCAACAAAATAGAATTTATCTCTCAGCGATTCCTTTCTCCACTAATCACCCTTTCCCAACCAGCCCGCCCGATTGATCTTGATTGATTAGTGAATTTTTTTGTTTAAGCCACTTTGAGAATGGCCCTCTTCATCACATCTCGATCGTGTATTTTTTGATGTAGACATCAAAATAAGAATGGTTAAGCAGTAGGCACTAGTCCACTCATGCAGAAGGAGAAAAGACTATCTTTTTGAAGCATCTCGTTCACAGTGCTCATTCCCCATAGCCGCTTATCAAATTAATGGGACGATCAATTGAACAACTTCTTAATATGACTCCTTCCTTTTTATCTGGGAGTTAGAGATTAAAATGACAAAAGGTGCATGCAACTCATCATATGCAACATTTTCTTTGTAGGGTTGGTTATGTACATTTAGAAGAACAAGAAGCAGGTGTATATGATAGTTCATTTCTATCCAAATATACCTGACTTTTATTTCATTAACTCTAAGTGTCCCTCTTAACTACAAAAGTAGGCTCAGACCACGAAGCCCATTGATTGTGCCTTTCTCAGGAAAATGGTGCATTCACAAGGGCGTAACTCCTAGACCTTCATTGATGAAAATTTTTCCTTAGTTGCGTGACAAATTGTAAGATGTTTTAATTGTTTACTTTTATATAACTTGAATTATATTATATATATGGAATTGATCATGTTCTGATAATTACACGTGCAGGAAGACTTGACCCAAGAAAGCACAAATACATGGACTCTAAGTAGCACCGATGCAAAAGGTGTTATCTTGTATAGGGCTATGGGAAAAAAGGGCAAGCACCATGGTAGAGTTAAGGCCCAAGGAGGTGGTGTAGTTCCTTCCAAATAATACCCCAAATCAAAGAATCCTCCAATAGAGGACATGTAAGAATAGAAGCAGAAAATGCTCATGAGTATACACAAAGGTAAGAATGATTTATATAAGGACTTTTGGAGTATTAAAGATCCACATTAGGATGTTGTTTCTTGAACCTTATCCCACAATAGCTATAGTCCTCCATTTAAAGAAGTAGTGGAACAACTCTTTGAAGAAGTTATCCTAATGAAAGAGTATGTATTGACATGTTTACTTTTTCAATGTTCAATTATTTAGTATTCTTCATTCATTCTTATGTATATGTTATTTTTGACTTGCACGTGGGTCAGTGCATGCTGCAACTACATACATTTGAGAACTACGTTTCTGTAGCTATACTATACAAGGTTCTTTCTATCACATTGCATAGGAGGTTGATGCATCCACAACTAAGCATGGGTACATTATTGATGCTGTCTAACCATATGCCCCTACCATTTTTCATAGAAGGTGATGATATTCATACTGTTGGGGATGCAGTTAGATATCATGTAGCTTGGCTAGAGAAATATATCAAAGAAATGTTAACCAAGGTATGTATATGATGTCGTAGAATCATGTTCAACAACAATTTTAATGCCTCAACTAATTTTTTTTTTTAATATTATCTGCATTTAATGTTAACCAAAAGTAGCACAAGGCATCATTGAGGGTGACTTCCACCTCGATAGGAACTTCTAGAATAGCGATTGCCCCATCCCAAGTATTAATGTCAACTTTTGAATATCTATGTCTATCTTATTATATATATATTAATTACTAATTTCTAGAACATTACAACCACAATGTAGGGATTAGTTAAAGATTCCACCTTACATGCCTCCATTCCTAAGGGGACCATATAGACTAATCAATGAAGATAAGTAAATCAACCTCTTAAGGATAGAGGCTAGTGTGCTTACTGATGACATAATTGAGGTTCTAGTCACAAAAGAGGGCTTCCTAGCCATATGTAATATGACTTGACTAGAATCTACACATATTATCATTTATATACCATATGTCATAGAACTACTCTTGCATGTGACCTTGAGGTCACGGGTTCAAGGCATGAAATCAGCCTCTTGCAAAAATGCAAGGTAAGGCTGCCTACTTTAGGCCATTGTAGCCCGCCCCTTCCCCGGACCCCGCATAAGAGGGAGCTTTATGCACTGGGGCTGCCCTCTTATATCATAGAACTACTCTATCAAGAATCAGATTGTCATTGCTTATTAATATGACAAGATAAGTATTGACATCAAGTTTCTGTAGGCCTTTGCATGATAAATTGCAAAGATTAAAGGTCAAGGACATGTATAGATTCTTGACCCAACTGACATCTCTGTACTAAAGGAGCATTTGCCCATGAACAAATAAATAGAAGATATTATACCTAAGTTCGTCCATTGCGAGAAGGGATAAGCCTTACTTGTTCCCTACAATAGGAGGTAAGTTATAACATATCTTGCTAAATTATGTCATTTAATAAACATGAATATGTATATATGCTAAGTTTTGTATATTTCAATGATTATGTATACAGGTCTCATTGGATGTTGTAGCTTTGGATGTGCATGGTGGGCATGCATTGTTTTTTTATTCTTATGGAGCACACGTTTGAGGCCCGTTGATGAAAATGATCAACATGTGTTTATTGTTTCATTCACTTACATTACCTAGATAGCTGATAACTATTATGTTATTGATATCTAATGATTTTTACTTATACATGTGCAGTGCATGTTATAAATGGGCTAAGTTAAAAGATGTAAACCACCCAACAAAACTCTCTTAGAAAAGAGCCAAGATAACCTAAAGTTACAATTACATATGAAATTTGAAATTTTTATGCTGTCTTTGTTGTGCGGTGCCCTAAACAACAATCTGATTAAGAGTGTGGGTTTTATATTCTAAGGTATATAAGAACTCTCATTCACAAAGGACTTACGATCTTATAGTTTAGAAAGGTAAGATAATTTACCAATCGTCATTCTTATAATTTTCTACATTTCCTAAATGACTCCAAGATATGTCTCAACTGATTTAATACATGTGATCTGCAGGTTGATTTGGGAAGCAAAAGGTATTCCTAGTTAGATCTAAGTGACATCAGAAAGGAATGAATTGAATATCTTTGAACTTTTAATTTGTAGATCATTAGTGTTATTTAATGTAAATGTTTTTATCAATGAAATACAAAATAAAACTTCTTTTCTATGGATGGCTTTGTTTTACTTTTGATTGAAGTCTGTGTGATTTCTTTATTTCAATGAGGTATGTAGAAGGTCAATGTGGAATGTTGGAAGTCAATGTATGTCATAAAATGATTAGAGCCTATAGAAATGAAGTGAGTGTGTTCTTTTGTCCAGTGATGGTGACTGTCAAATGTATTTTGGCTATAAGAAGAGTGTACATAGAGAAACCAACAAAAAATACAAAAATTGTGTAGGAAGTTTACATGCTATATAGGATGGTTTTTCGAAAACCATCCTATATTACTCATGTAATATAGGACATTTTTGAAGCCGTCTTATATTTGTCATTATTTTATAAGATGGCTGGGTACGTACAAGATGGTTTCTTAACCATCTTGTATCTATGTTTTTAACAATCTTATAAACCATTCACTGTAGTAATGAACCCCAAGCAAAGTGCAATGATCCCAATTGGTTAGCTGGTGGACTACCTGCTAGACAAGCCATGCTAGAAAATTTTCACTAGGTGGATCCAAACATATATGTTATTTTGAGATGTAAAATGGATGGAATAAAAAATAAATGCCTATTTTTTCCAAGGTCATGGTATTTCTTTGAATTTAACATAAGAAAAAGGAGGACAATCCAAAAGCTCAAAATGAAAGGATATATAAAAATATTGAGTAACGAAAGCATTAGGGTTCCATTAGAACCTTGTAACCTATCATAGAATTATAGTTACCTTGCCAGTGTACTCCCTCTGTTCTAGAGAAATGACAAAATGAGATCCTTTCAGGAGCCTATCTCAGTTTACCATTTCTTTTTTTTTATATTGCCTCACCATTACTGTACACGAAAGTTCCTGAAATTATTATTAGCTTATTTATGAAAAATATCAAGAGACTATATTAGAAGGGAAGAATTTGCCCAACATATGCAGAAGAGTAGGACACCCTACACTTACATTGTCATTCGCTGATCTCCATGGCCACAAGGTTAGGCAACGAGATGAATCACCTTTCAGTGCAATTCTATGTTCCAACTTTGGTGCCATGTCTCATCCGTGATATGAAAATAATAAGGATTATTTGGTAATGGCGAGCCTATTTGTGTTCTACTCATGCTAATTGACCTTTGCTTTGGTCAAGTTAATAAAGCCAAAGACCATATCATTTGCAAGAATCAAGTCACAAAATTCCGATTGATTGAATAAATCACAACTATTTTTTTGTCAATCAAAGTCATTTACAAAAGTAGGCAACATTAGACACTAATACCAAATAATCCACATACAATTTCAAAAGCATCAAATTCTCATAAATTATTTCACATCTTCGTGACAAATCAAAATTACCAAAGCTAAATTCACTTCACAGTCAATTTTCAAGATTTTATGTTGATTTTCTCTTTCCCTTTCCTACATTTGGCAAACATTTGCCTTCTGATTTATTCCTAAAATCCGAACTTCCTAATGAGGTCAACGCTATCAACAGAACAAGGGCGCATGAACAATATTATTATTATCATCAAAGTTGCAATTACATTATGAGAGAGAGAGAGAGAGAGTGGGCGCCGGGGGCGGGGGGCGGGGGTGCAAGCGTGTTGGGGAAATTGCTCGACAGCCCGGTAGGGTGGGGGTGCAAGCGTGTTTAGGGAAATTACATGACAGCCTGGTTCATAACTACGGAAAGTGCCTGCATTGGTATACGTCCTTACATCCTCTGCTGTATGCTTGTGCTGACGGAAGATGGCCTTCTCCGGTGGCAGGATTGCCTCGGTTCTGTGTACCATAAGTGATATAAATTTTCTGTTGCTGTAGAATCCTTCGACTGATCTCTGAATCCAACTCCATCTCTTCCTCTTCATAGCATTCAGCTATGGAACCATTACATTCTCTCTTGCTTATGATCCTTTCTCCACCAGCCGCAGATGTGGCATGAAGAAGGAATATTGCAAGGAGTGCTACACTGAAACAGCAACATATCTTCAACTGGGCATTTCTCATGGCTTCTTTTTTCTGCATGCCAATGGAATTTGATCTTTTCCGAATAGACCCAATTGCGTGGTTCCAAAATGAAAAAGGGTAAGACACTTGGTAATGAAAGGAACCAGCCACCGAACACAAAGAAAAGTCAAGGCGTGCACGTGAATTTCTTGTGAAAGACAAACTAACCTGCATAATTGAAGATCAGGGTTGGTTAACCGTGGGATGCCCCACTTTTGCATAAAGGTATTGATCTGGGAAGACGGCATCCGCAAAATCGTGCTATATCTGCACAAATAAAGATCATTTATGTATACGCTCAAGGATATTTTTGTCAATGTATTTCTAGTACAATAATGCTACAAAAGTAGGCATTTGATTTGCACTTTCTCGTCCCTAGCAATTCTTTCGTACTATATTTAAAATAGCAAGGTGCCCCTGCAATTGCAGAGGCTAGACCTATGCATGCAAGAAAAAATAAAGAAAAGTTATTTCTTAAAATTTTAAAAATTATAAGGTCATGTCGTTACGATTTTTATTTATTTATACACTATCTTAAATAATATACTATTATTATGGTATTAAAATGTATGGCCTTCTGCACATGACCGATCTTACCCATAACTATATGGTTATGACTATATCTTAAATTTATAATAAAGATATATGATGTAGTATCTAATAAAATTATGGCTAATGTAATCAATTGTAACCATAACATTAACTTTTAAAATATATATGATAAATGGTGCCCACTAAATAATCATCTTAAGGCAATTCTAGTGTACGAAGCTCTCACTTATGCGAGATTCAGGGTTAGGGTGGACCACAAGGGTCTATAGTATGTAGTCTTATCTTGCATCTTTACAAGGTGCTATTTTTACACTTTGAACCCATAAACTCAAGGACACATAACAACAACTTTACCATTGCGCCAAACTTCCCTTCACTAAATAATTATCTTATTTCTTCTATATGAAAAAGTGACCTATAGTTGCAGATTTTACTGGTTGGATCAAACTTTTGCACCAAAACTAAAAGAAAACAGCTAGGACGTTTACAAATGATTTTGCAATGACTCTAGACTGTTTCTCGTTTTTCTGATTTCTTCTTACAAATGTGTAGAATTGCCGAATTTTTTTGCTAGATTTATTTTTATCCCAAATGTATTTCATTTTTGTGTATTTTGTCTAAAATTTTCTCAAAAAACTTTCCTCTCCAACCCGTTTCGCACCATTCCTCTCTCTCTCGTGAGCCATGGGTTTTGGCTTACTTTTCTCAATTTTCCTTCCCTGAACAGATATTTTTCCACATTTTTCCTCTTCCTGCTTTTGCCACAGATCAACTCAAAAATTTCCTTCTTTAACCCTTTTGTTGTAATGGAATGCAGTGATACGGAATTTTCTTTAGACCTATTTAAGAAGGTAAATTTCCTTAAGAAGAGAGAGAGAGAGAGAGAGAGAGAGAGAGAGAGAGAGAGAGAGAGAGAGAGAGAGAGAGAGAGAGAGAGAGAGAGAGAGAGAGAGAGAGAGAGAGAGAGAGAGAGAGGAATGTGGTGTAAATTCATGGGTGATCCCTTTATTCCCTTTTCACATATTTATATGTAGTGATCTTACAAACTAGCATATAACAAATCTAACAATGCGTAACAATTTCTAACAGCAATTTCGTTGAACCCCTAACCACCCTTTTAATCTTTCACCCTTTTTCCCTTTCAATCTTTCGGATCCACAACATAACTGCCTCCCTTCAAGCCCATCCACTACACTAAAACTTGAGTACAAGTAGAATTCCCAAACTTGACCATTGGACGCTAGAGAATGGAGATAATTTCAAGAGTAATCTCACCCATATTATCAATAGGTGCCCAAACTAGTAAAGGCATGACATGATCACCAACCTTCTTTAAACATGAAACACGTGTATTTTAGAGGTAGATGGCAAGGCTAGTTAGTAAGCAACAAAGCCAATCTTTTGAACAAACTAAAAGGGCCCATAAAAACTAGTAGAGAAGTTGAGATTACTCCTGAGAGCAATGGACTATTGTCTATAAGGTTGTAATCTCAGATACACCCAATCTCCAATAAGAAAAAGTCCTCTTCAAGTGTTTCTTATTATAGAACCTCTTCTTACATTCTTGTGCCATTAACAAATTATGCTTGATAGAAATGAGTGTTTGGGCACATTAGGCAAAGTAATCTTCAATGGTCTGAATTGTTAAAGTACTACAAACATGAGCGAGCAGGCATGGTGGAATGCCATACAGAGCTTCATATGGGGTTATATTGAGTGTAGTATGGCAATATGTATTGTAGCAATATTTGGCTAAAGAAAACTAGGTGTACCAGTGTCTGGGATGGTCCCTTGTGAAACATCTCAAATACTGCTAAAGACCCTTATTGGGAAATTCAGTTTAACCATCACTTTGAGGGTGGTATGCACTCGACATATCCAATGAAGTACATTGTAATTTGAAAAATTCCTTCCAAAACTAACTAAGAAATACAAAATCAATGCAAATGGAACACTTGATTCATGAAAGTAGCTACAATTAAAGATGTAGTGTAAGGATGAGTCAGAGGAATCAAATGGCTGCTTAGTAAACCGATCCACAATCGCCAATATAACTAAGTATCCTTGAGAGGAAGGTAACCCTTTTATAAAGTCCATGGAAATGTGAGACCATGGATGAGAAGGAATTTCCAAGGGCTGAAGGAACCCAGAAGAATGACAATTCTCTGTCTTATTCCTCCAGCAAACATTAAACCTACATATATACTTGAGATTTCTCTTCATTCTCATCCAAAAAAAATCCTTTTTAACATGCTGGTAATAATGGTGATAGCCTTCGTGACCTGCCATGGGATGATCATGGACAAGAGCCAAAACACATCTGCTGAAAGGACACATAGGCAATAAGAAGAGACATCCTTTGTAAAGTAATAACCCATCCTGAAAAGGGTAATGGCATAGGGTACCTTGCTGGACCTTGAGCACCAGATTCTATGGTTAAGGATTAGTTTGATATGCTTGGTGAAATTCCTTTAACCAAATAGGATCAAGAAAAGTCAGCAAACAAAGAGACGACTCTAGTAGGTCAGATTGTTGATGAGATAAAGCATCAGCTACCACATTTTCTTTCCCAGGTTTAAACTCTGCAGTAAATTCATAACCCATTAGTTTTGAAATCCACCTTTGTTGAGAAGGAGTACCAATTTTCCATTCCAACAGGTATTTAAGACATCTCTAATCCATCTTTATAACAAAGGAGTGTCCCAACAAGTAGGGATGCCACTTCCACACTACACAAACAAGTGCTAGTAACTCCCATTCATATGCAGATAGACATAGTGCTTGCCTTTTAAGGCTTGACTAAAAAAGGCTATAGGATGTTGTTCCTACATCAAACCTGCACCTAACCCATCACCCGATGCGTCACATTCTATGATAAAAGGAAATAGATAAGTTAGGAAGAGCTAAAACTGGTGGCTATGTCATAACTTCTTTCAGATTCTCAAAAGCATAAGTTGCAGCCTCATTCCAATGAAATCCATCCTTTTTTAACAAGTCAGTTAAAGGACTAGCTAACTAAGCGTACGATTTGATGAACTTCCTGTAATACCCTGTAAGACCAAGAGAACCACTTAAGGACTTGTTATTCCTAGAAAGAGGTCAGTTGATCATAGCAGAAATCTTCTTTGGGTCAACTCGGACACCCTCTGAAGAAACCCCACGTCCCAAGTAATCTATCTTTGAACACCCAAATCTACACTTGGAAAGTCTATCATATAGCTTATGGAATCATAAAATGGATAGAACATTTTACAAGTGGGTCAAATGATCCTCCAAGCTCTTATTGTAAACCAGAATATTGTAAAAAAAACTATAACAAAATTACTCAAGACAGGTTTAAAAATATCATTCATCAAGGCTTGGAAAGTTGTTGGGCATTTGTAAGCCCAACGGGCATTACTACAAGCTCATAATGCCCATCATGTGTGTGAAAAGCTATTTTAGATATATCTTCCTCCTTCATATGTATATGATAATACCCTGACTGCAAGTCTAACTTGGAAAAAACCTCAGCACCATGTAATTGATCCATGAGCTCATCCACCTGTGGGATAGGACAATTATACTTAACAGTTGCTTTATTTAGGGATCAGTAATCAATACACATTCACCATGTCCCATCTGCTTTTTTAACTAGTAACACAGGTGAAGAATAAGAACTTAGGTTAGGATGAATTGCTCTTGAATGTAACAATTCCTAAACTATCTTCTCAATTTCTACTTTTTGAAAATAAGGGTATTGATATGGTCTCTCACAAATAGGTTTATTGCCATCTTTTAATATGATCGAGTGTTCGAAATGTCTGTGAGGTAGTAACTCACGAGGAACATCAAACACATCTCCAAATTTATGTAATACCTTTTTTACTTCAACAGGAATTTGTGGTACCATTGACTGAGAGTCATTGCTCTAGGATGAAGAAAGCCAACACCGCCTCCCCCCCCGGTGCCAACATTTTTAGGACATTCATTCAATAAATTTGATGCTTCCACCAACTTCGTATCAGTGTTACTAAGGCCCTAAAAAACATAGACCATCCCTTCATGGACAAACTGCACAGTAAGGCTTGAAAAATCCCACAAAATTGGGCCTACAGTGCATAGCCACTGAACACCCAACACTATATCATAACCCCCTAAAGGCAACACATAATAGTCTAGATATAACAGGTGACCTTGTACATCTATAGGCAAGGCTATCAACTTCCCTTCATACATAATTGAGTTTCATTAGCAATACAAACTCTTAATTTCTAGACCTTATCAAGAACTAATCGTTGTTGTAAAGCAATTTTTTCATCCAAAAAATTATGATTGCTACCAAAATCCATCAAAGTCATTACTTGCCTACCAGAGATCTTTCCCATGACAGCCATTGTCTCATCTGATCGAGTGCCCTCTAGTGCATGTAAGGAAAGCTTGGGATGTTCCTCCTCCCAATTTACATCTTCCTCACTGCTTGCCCCTTCTATCTCGATGCTATTATCCTCCACTGCATCTAAAACAAATAATTTTGGAGTCTTATAGTGATGACCCTATTGCCGTTTCTCATCACAATTGTAGCAGAGACCATTTTTCCTCCTTTCTTCCATCTGAACAGGAGTGAGGTAGTGGATCCTTAGTTTGTTAGCTATTGCTTCTTTTGGAGGAGGAGGGCCTAAAATGGAAGTTTCACTCGATTCACTGCCCTTCTAGGTGCTCAATTTTTCAGCTAGTTTATACATCATTCTCCTTGATATAAGGAAACTTTCCTCTTACATCTTAGCACAACTAAATGCTTGAGTAAGAGAAATGGGATTAAACATATAGACTAGTAGTCGAATATCATCCCTTAATCCACTTAGGAAATAACTGAGTCAATGTTTTTCAAACAACCCTCACCCTATTAGATATAGCTTCAAACTCCATCATATATGTCACTACTACTATGGATGTTTGCTTGAGATGTGTGAGCATCTCCATTGGATAGTCATATGCATTAGATCCAAAACACATTTGTAATGCTTTGGTAAAGGCTTCTCAGCTTGTAAACACCCCTGACTCTTCTACATCTTGGAACTAGACGAGAGCCTCATTCTCCACATGGTATGATGGTGTTAAAATCCTTTGAGTTACAAGAACGTCGTATACTTGAAAATATTGTTCCACCTTATACAGCCAAGCCGCAGGATTTTCTCCTACAAAGCGTGGAAATTCCAGTCTTACTCGTCCACCATTGAAGGAATGTCCAGAATTGTGGCAATGTGGGTTTTTGAAATATATATTTTTATTTATTATTAAATGGTAGTCGACCAATTTTGTAAACATTTTAAAAACTTAAGCAGTGAATTTTTTTTCTTTGAAATTCTTTTCAAAAAACCCGAATGCCACATTTCACCCACATATACATACATAATTTTGTATACAATATATGTTTCCAAAGAAACTCATTTTATTAAAATTGCAGGATTGATCTAGTGGTTCACATACACATCGCCTTTATTACATCTTATGTCCAAAATATACAAATCAAAATACAATCGAATCCTTTCCACAATAGTACATAGTCTTGATCAACAGTATTGTCTTCGTCTTCCCATGTCATATCCCTCCATTCTTTTCTTTTTGTATCTAAAATATTGTACACATTCAAACATTTACAATATCTCAACAAGCTCTGCTTGGTAGAGGATTCAAGAATATATGGATTCATATAATTCAAAAGTACATTATTCATAATCATCATATTCCATATGAATCATATAATTCAATTTTCATGAACCATACCATATATGATCATTCTATCATATAATTTATCATGTAACATCTACTATGACAATTCCAAACCATCACCACTATATCGTGTGTGTGTGTGTATACCCGATCAAAAGCCATGAAAAATAGTCAATATCTTGAACATCAATACTCATACTCAGATATACTAAGTTGATAAATCATCTAGACTTTTGTTGGAAAAATACTCCCTCATTAGGATAGTATTGGCATCTCACTATGCTGTGCATCATAATGCAAAATACTCAAGGACTACCATGCCGCAGTCTCATCCGTACTAGCATGCTCAGATAACTGTCTTGTTCACCAGTAATACCATAGTGGAAAATATTGTGTCACTGCCCGTATGGGGAGATAGGACTTTCATAGTGGGGCTTTCCCATAATTGCCCCACCCGACTTTTAGCTCCCTCTAGGCAAGGTATCATAATATCATCAAATTTCTGAAAGCGGGTGGCCAAATCCTCATAACTTCCCTAGCATAGCATCCCCAGGCTTATGCCTGTTTAAAAAAAATCACAAGCCTCCATGTTTGTGTCTAAAATACTTCTTGTACGTCTCAAATGATCTGTCTGTTTATATTATCATCCTCATATTCAATATCTTCATACTAAGGATATAAGCTCATTTTTAGATTTAGGGATCCTCATTTATAATGAATGATACCCATGTTCATATAAGTTTAGGAATTAATCATTTATTATAAATGCTCCCCATTTCCTTTAATTTGGTATTCATATACCAAATGTTATTAAGTATAAGAATACTCATTTAATACAAATGATTTCCATTATTGTTATGTTCTTGTCTAAGTTTAGGGGTAATCATAAATGATACCCAAGTATTTATTATGTATTCCATCTAATTTCAATAGTTATTTCTATCTCATATACATGAATTATGGTTCAAATGTAACTAAGCATATTATCATTCTTAAGCATTGCAATGTCTATGTATAACAACAATTCTATAGACCATAGGTCTTGTATTCTTAAAGTTCCACCTACCTTCATGTAGTGATCCATCTCTTCAGATCCCCCATGATTGACATATGTAATATGTAAATATATACATACTGTCATTATTTGTACAATTTTGGATAATCTCATATCTATATTCCTTATCTTATCTTGTCCTTTCATATAAAGGATCTAGATCTATCTTGTGTTCATATAATTCATACAATCTATCTTCCTTAGATTGTGTTTATCCTATTAATCAATAGATCTGATAGTTAGAATGATCTTCTAATCTTTCAGATCAAAGTATTTTCTATCTCTAAGTCTTTGTGCGTCCATGTCTTTGATCTTGATCTTTCATAGATCCTTTGATCAACAATTTATTGTTGATAAAGATCAAGGGCTTAGATCTTCTCTTATCTAGTTCTTCTTTGATTTAAGTTCAGTTATTTGATCATTCCTAAGGAAGCTGATCTTGGTTCTCTTCCTTGAATCATATTTGATCAAGGGTTTGGATTATCTAATCTAATGATCTAGATTTGTCTACAACATACATACATGGATACATAATAAAATATAACATTAGGATTCTTATTGTTCTTGATCATTCAAGATCCCATGAACCTTGTTTGATCATCCTTATCTTACTTACAATTTTTATTAGGATTAGATAATTTACTAACCTTTTATGCTCTTATTATTATTATTCAACCAATTAATGTTTTACTGGTGGAAGATAGTTTATTTTATCCTAAGTATAGACAGCTCATCTTATTTCCAATTGACTAAGGCTTACTAGTTGAATGGTTGAACACAAAGTGATTACTTCAATCCTCATTTGAGGAGGCATTTAGACCTCACAAACCACAACAGAAGGTAGGGGAAGAGCAAGGCTCTATTAGAAAACCCCCTTAACCACCATGTGCAACATTCACTAAAGTGACCTTAACTTAACCTTTCATAAGGTTCCTATGAGCATTTTAACGTAAGTACTCTTTCTAATTTATTTTAACAAGTCCATTAACATTTAAAATATCATTTATGGGGATTCTTATTCTCCTAATTTGGGCCAAGGATTTGATAATCCTTATATTGTCCTACTAACTATAGCCCTTAGTATCATTAAGTCCATGTCATTCATTCCATGTAAATGTCCTTCAACTCTATTTTTTATTTAATTACATTTTTAATGTAATTTACATAACATAAGCATTAAGGCATAAATAAATAAATAAGTAATTTTAACAATTAAATCTACTAAGCAATAAAAGACATTTATAATAACATTAATAATTCAAATAAATACATTTAACATATCACCATGATCCAATGGTCATCTTTTTTTCTAATCATCTTTCATCCTATTTAGGATTTTAGATCTTGATCTTTTACTTTTATTAAATCTACTCATTTTCTCAAATTGATCTCATCACTAGATCATTGATATTATCTTATCACATGATCTGATCCATCTTGATCTAACTGATCAAGAAGATCTTAAGCCATTTTATTCAATTTAAGGGCATAAATCTTAATCTATTCCAAATTCTCATCATTAAGCCCATCAATCCATATGATCTTAACTTTATATCATCATCTAAATACATCCACACTATCCAATCATCCTTGATCAAACTGATCAAGGAGATTACCATTCACTTTTATGGATTTTACTACTTGTAAGGGTCAAGATCTTAAGATCTAAAAAATAAAATACATCCAACCATTTAATTATTATAATTATATATTTAAATCATTATATAAACTATTTTAAAAGGTCTAATCATGCTTGGTTAATCAGATCATGAAGATCCATGCTCCTTTTTATGATTTTTCTTCTTTTAAGCTAGGTTTCTTAATTAAACACAAATCAATCACTTCTAACCATTGATTACATGTTCCAAAATCATAAGACCATCAATGGATCAGAATTATAAAGTCTGATCATTCTAAATTTCACTAATTATAGGAAATAGTAATACTTTTCTTTATTAACAGAATTTTACATGTATCAAAACATAAATTTTTTGAGTTTAGTACCTTATAAAAGTAACAAGGAACCTATAGCAACTTTCAAAGATAAAATCAAAGCTAAATTGAGCTCTCAATTGAAGAAACAAGATTTTAATTCAAAATTTGGATGGTTGAGATCATTCCAACAGAAAAAGACAAAAAGGAGAGCGGCCCACCCCTGTTACCATTGTTTACAGGTAATCTGAGAGGGGTGATCAGCTATGGGTAAGACGATCCAGATTTGGACCGTCGAATCACCCTATAGCTAATCACCCTCCATCTCTTCAACATCAAGGGCTAAAATTATCTCTTAAGCTTTTTGGGCCCCAGGAAATCATCCAACACCTCAAAAGTTTCATATGAGCTGTCCAAGATGGGGATCTCAAGCCTGTTGCTGGATCCGTTGTTCCTAATGGATCAACGACCAGGGAGATCACCTGGAGGCTAGAGAACCTAAAGGAGGAGCCGGAATGGAAGGGGAATGAAGTGGGTGGCCCACTTGTGTTGGTTCGGTGAAGGAATTTCATAGGAGAAGCTATGTATTGGAGAAATAAAACCCTAGATGTCAAAAATACATATAGTAAAGAAATTCTTCGTCGCCAATGCCAGAGAAGACTGAAAAATATGGGGGAAACATGTATCCCCATGTGCTTAAAATATTGAATGGTCCAAGATTTGAGTTTAACTATGGGATATGCAGGAAATTTGTGAAAAATATGTCTAAGACGGTGGCCTAGCCACAAGTTGTTCTTCATTTTGAGTTTTTTGGCAATCTAAGAGGTGGATTATCATAGGACCTTGGGGCTTTTGTAGATTTCCTTAGCCCAAACAGGTCCAATTGTGGAGATCTAGATCTATGGGCTAGAATTCCATGGATAATTAAATTAGGGTTTCCTAAGCAAAAACCCTGGATCATCAAGGACGACACGTCCCTGGAAACTCCTGATGCAGACATTGGGTCATCTGCCCTAGTGCGTCTAGGGACACGCCCTCAAAGAAAGAGAGATAGAGAAACATTTTGGGAAATTTTGGGGAGGATTTTGGAGTTTGGATTTTAGGGGATTCTAGGGCACCTCGTAGGGGATTTTTAGAAAAAAAATTTGGAAAATTTTATGGGCTACTTATAAGAATTTTTGAATTTTCCATGATTACATGTCATAATTATGTTTCATTTCTTTTTATTATTAAATTGTCATTATATTCCCACTACCACCTCCTTCTCCACTAGTAGCTGGTAGTGGTTTGACTCATGATGGTGGTCTTCTAGACCATTGGCCTGCCTTATGGGCCCCACATAATTGTGAAAAGACCGTTTTGCCCTTTTAATTCCAAAAAAGGAGAAAAATAGGGTCTATTCCTATGAACTCAAATTTGAGTGTACTTAGCGTTGCTTCAATCAATTTTCCAAGTACATTCCAATTTTTTATGTCTTAAGTATCGGTTATGAGTAAAATTACTATTTTACCCTTTTATTCATAAAAATGGAGAAAAATAAAGATTTTTCATCTGAACTCAAAATTTGACATACTTATAATCATTCTGATTAGTTTTTTGAGTACATTAGAAATATCCAAGTTTTAAGTCTTGATTTTATTTTTATAAAAATGATTTTTTTTGAAACTCAAAGGTCCATTTCCCCTTTTAGAATTTTAACTTTTAATTTTTTGATAATTCAATTATATTCATAAAAATTAGGGTTATTACAAGAACTGGCTCCATCGCATTCCTAACCTTCTCCGCTACCATATAACATGCTTTCCTTGTCTCCTCCCACCAAGGATCTCAACATTTCTTGAACATTATTCATCTACAAACTGAGGGACTCTAGAACTCTTTCATGTTTACTGGCAGAATTAGAGAGTTGTGAGAAATGTGTACCCTCTTCCATCCCTACTCTAATACCACTGTAATGGAATGTAGTAGTATGAAATTTTCTATAGACATATTCAAGAACGTAAATCTCCTTAAGAAGGAAGAAAGAGAGAGAGGAATAAGGTGTAAATTCATGGGTGATCCCTTTATTCCCTTTTTACATATTTATATGTAGTGATCTTACAAACTAGTATATAGCAGATGTAATGATCTATAACAATTTCATTGAACCCCTAACCACCCTTTTAATATTTTCCCCCTTTTCCCTTCCAATCTTCCTAACCTATAGCATTTGTATATATCCCTAAATGTAAACTTTCATGTTTTCCAATATGATAAACTCTAAAAAGATTTGTCAGGAAGGTATCTTCATCTCTCTCCCTCTCCTCTTCTCTAATGAACAAAATTCAAGTTTTTGCAAGTTTCTAGAATCAACAAAGCATTAAAACGTAACTAAACTGTTGCTTGTCAATCTTATCCAAGGAACCAATTCTCTAGCTTTGGTTTTATTCTATTCATCATTTTTCTTTCATTTGGAAGAAACTCTAGTTCTTCATTGTTTGATGATTGTTTTTACATTTAATTAGGTTATAAGTTGTCTCTTAGTTGGATTACATTATGGGTTTTGGTGACATGGGTTAGGATATAGTTTATGGCATTTTTGGAGAGATGGGTTTGCTGTCATTTTACAAAAATCAGCCAAATGAAGAAATGGGTTTAATTGTTGTTTTGGATAAATGGGTTTGCAGTTATTTGATAGGTTTTACATGTAACTACATTGGAGATTGTCTGTTAATTGTATTTACATGCTCAATTTTGGACAGATGGATCTAGTTATAGAGATTAATGCGTTTACTTTGAGAAATGGGTTTGTAGTTGTTTTGCAGAAATCAGTCATATATTTTGCTAATTCTTTAAATAGGTTGTCCTACATTTTTCCTTAGTTGCTTAATGAATTTGGACGACCAACTAAGTTGTTGGCTTGTTAACACTAAATTTCTCTATTGAATACTAAATACTTGAACCTCTTAGTCCAACTTAAGGGGAAGTCAAGAGTGTAGAAAAATTGATATATTTTTATTTTTGTTACAAATGTCATATCTAATTTACATGTCATTTTGGTTCATAGGCTTGGTTCTCTCACATTCTTAGGCTTTTCCCTTAGGACCAACAATTTTACTCTCATTAGGGGTTTCTTGCTTGCACCCTGAATTTGCATTGCAAGTCTCTTGTATTCTTTCAATGGAATTTTGTATTCTTAAGGACCTTTATCAGGTTCATATTCATCATGGTTTAAGTTTTTCTAGGGCAAATGGCTGTTAGACCTGCCTACTATTATTGTCGTAGTAGCCTGATGGTTACAACATTGCCAATGTATCAAAGTTGAATACTTATTTACCATGGCTATCTCAAGAATGGACTATTGGACAACAAACCACCTAGTAACCAATCATATCTACACCAATCAATTAAATTTAAGACATTGTTTGAAACTATGACATACCTAGGGAGGATGGAGGATGTCACAAGGTTCGATCAAATGGAAGAATTTACCTTATGGAAACAATAAGAAATCATGAAGATTTTCTAGATAAATGAAGTATACTGATTATTCCATTTAAACAGAGCCAAATTTTGCAAGTTGGAAAGAGAGTTAATCTAAACTGAAAAGAGAAGAAAAAACCCATTAGATACATGCACATAAAGGCAAGGTTATAGTATGACATTAAAATAAGGGTGAAGTCATAATCTCCTTTGACAACCAATTGATCAAACAGCTGGTTTGTATCTATAAGTACTATTTGACATACATCCTTTCCTTTGTGCCTACCACAAAAGGATATGTTATATGCTTGTAGATGATTTTTTAGTGTTCTATGCGTTCATAACCAATTCCATTTATTATGGTGTTAGAATTACATGCTTGTTCTAGAGAAATGATTTTCTAAATGGGTTTTGCTATGTATGGAGTTCAAACTGCATGCTCCTATCTATTGGTTGTTTATGTTGGATAATAAACTTGATTTGGCCCATTCTTGATCAGCTAGATGGATCAATTTGATGGTCCAAACCTATTGTTTATACCTAGAAGACATCTTAGAAATATCTATGATAATATCTTCTATTAATTTTTAAAAACACTACAATTATGTAGTCTAAGATATCTAGAAGAAGGTGATGTCAATATTGATGTAATAAATAAAAAAATATATCTAAAAAATATGATGTATGGAGTGATGTAATGTCTAAGATATTTTTAAAAAATTCTCTAGAAAGTCATTTGTGACCATTAGATAAAAGTATGTTAGCACAATGTTAGCCATTTGTTGAGATGTGTCACTAGTATAAAGAGGGATGGTTCATCACACTTTTTATGAAGCCAAAAATCAAGTAATAAATCACAAATTCATTATTTTTCATTATTCTTGACTTTCCATCTCCACTTCTTTTCCTTTTGAAGTTTTTCCACCAAAAACCTCTTCCTCCTAAACCAAAACATTAAGCCCACCTTTCTAACAAATTAGTATTAGAGCTAGATTCATTCTTGTAATGCAGATATAAGATGGCAAGTAGAATAATTCATTTTCAGTTCCCTCAACTAATTAAAGATAACTATGGAAGTTTTAGTATTCATATGAAGGCCTTATTAAGCTCTAATGAGGCATGGGAGATTATTGAGAAAGGTTATGAAGAACCTTAAAATGAGGCTTCTTTAACTCCTACACAAAGGGAGGTCTTGAAAAAGGCTAAAAAGAAAGATCAGCCAGCTCTTTCTCTCATTTGTCAATGCTTTGATAAAGGCATGTTTAAGAAGGTCACAAATGTGACCACCTCCAGGCAAGCATGAGAGATTTTTCCCAATGTTCATAAGGAGGTGGACAAGGTGAAAAAGGTTTGTCATCAAACTCTTATAAGTGAGTTTGAAAAACTATATATGGAGGAATCTAAACTATTTATGATTATTTCTATAAAGTCTTGGCCACTGTCAATGAAATGAAGAGAAATGGAGAAAGCTTGAATTATACAAGTGTGATAGAGAAAATTCTTTGTTCACTAACATCAAACTTTGAGTATTTCATCGTTACCATAGAGAAGTCTAAAGATATAGACTCCATGACTATTGGTCAATTCATGGGTTCACTACAACTCATGAAGAAAGGTTTAAAGAGAGAGAGAGAGAGAGAGAGAGAGAGAGAGAGAGAGAGAGAGAGAGAGAGAGAGAGAGAGAGAGAGAGAGAGAGAGAGAGAGAGAGAGAGAGAGAGAGAGAGAGAGAGAGAGAGAGAGAGAGAGAGAGGACACAAGAGCCATTGGAGCATGCAATTTATTAAATAATCTCTTTCAAAGAAGACAAGACAAGTTTGAAAATAACAAAAATCAAGGATGTGATCATGATTATGCTTGTGGTCAAGGCCGAGGTCAAGGAAGAGACGATAGAAGTGGCTATAATCAACCCAATAATGAGGAAAGGGATCCAAAGCTCATAATCTTCAAGAGGTCTTGGAAGAGGAAACAATAATCGAAGGCATGACAAGTCTCAAGTTATATGTAGTATTTTTCATAAATTTGGACATTATGCTTCTGAATATAGAATCACTAATCATTTGAATGAGAAAGCCAATCTTGTGGAGGTGAAAGACGAAGTGAACTCACTTTGCTAGTGGCCAACTACAAACAAGAATTAGAGAAGAGAATTATGTGGTACTTAGATATCAAAGCAAGCAATCATATGAGTGGTGATAATAACATATTTGTGGAGATGGATCAAGCAAATGGCCATGTCACCTTCGTAGATCAATCTAAAGTATTAGTGAAGAGAAAAGGTAAAATACTAAACTCTCTAAAGGTAGAAGCCACCAATTTATTTTTGATGTATATTATGTGTCAAATCTAAAAAACAATATTTTGAGTTTGGGGAAACTTCTTAAGAAAGATTGTTATATTTGAAAAATCATTAAGAAAAATTAATTTCCAAAGTTTCAATGGCAAGAAATAGAATGTTCTTGCTAGAAATCAAACATGATAAAATTAAACACCTGAAAGCATTCTTAAAAGATGACTCTTGGCTTTAGCACTTGAGGTTTGAACACTTAAATTTTAGTAGCTTGAAATCAGTGTCTACAAAGGGCTTGGTGAATGATTTTTCTCCTATTGATTATACAGATCAACTATGTGAAGGTTGTTTCTAAAGAAAGCATTCTAGAAAGCCTTTCATAAGGGAGTCAACATCAATAGCTAAGGAACCCTGGTGATTTTTCTCAAAAGACTTGGGGATATTTTTTGAAGAAAAAATTAGAAGCATTGCTATCTTTAAAAAATTCAATACCATGTATAAAAGGAAGCGAGTATGAAGTTAAAGCCTTGATATTCATTATAGTAGGTGAATTCACATCAAAAGAATTTTGTGAAGAAAATGGAATTCATCATCCTTTAATTGCTCCTTACCCATTGCAACAAATAAATTGACAAAAAGGAAGAAAGCATGTTGAAAAATAAGAAGTTGCCTAAAGAATTTTGGGATAAAATGATAGATTGTGCAATATACCTTTCAAATCATTGCCCCATCAAAGGTGTAGATGACATGACTCCACAAAAAGCATGGTATGGGAGAAATCCAACCATCACCCACTTGTGAGTGTGTGGGAGCATCGCCTATGTCTAAGTATCGGATAAAAAAAGAACTAACTTGATTAGAAGAATGAGAAGCATGTCTTCATTCGCTATGGTAAGCATTCAAAAAACTATAACCTTTAGAACCCAAGCACCAAGAAGATTGTCATTAGTAGATATGCAAAGTTTGATGAAGTAGGCACATGAGATTGGATTTTGAAGAACAATAAAGACTATAACTTCTTACCAATCTTTGAAGACAAATAAGAAGAAGGAGCCAACAAAAGAGATGAAGTTCAAGAACCTACAAACCCAAATCCATCTTCATCATCATCTTCCTCCATTCAATTCTCAACTCCAAGTTCAATGTGAAAAACCACTGCAGAGTAGAAGCTACAAAAAATTAACAGGTAATGGAGAATTTAAATGAGCTAACTTTCTTTTGTCTATTTGTTGACTGTGAACCTATAGGCTTAAAGAAAGCTATACAAAGCAAGAAATGGATCAAAGTTATGGATACAAAAAGTCAAGTCCATTCCAAGAAATTATACTCAAGTGCTAACAACTCTTCGGAAAGGCCAAAAGGCTATTAGAGTGAAGTGGGTTTACAAAGCAAAGAAGAATAAAAAAGGTAAATTTGAAAGGTATAAAGCAAAATTAGTAGCTAAAGATTACAAGTAAATGTATGGAATAGATTATGAAGAGATATTTACTCCCATTGGTCTTGGTTTAGCTTTAAAATTACTCATAAGCAGACAAATCACTGTAGTAATTTGCCTACGAGAGGTTGATCCCACGAGGAATCTTACAATTTTGTATATTGATTGGATTTTTATTAAATTACTTATCCTTAGCCAAAGATAGCTTGGTTTGATTAAATGAGGAAATTAAATGACATAAAAAGGAAAACATGCATAGAATTAGAAACATGAACTAGATGGAAACTTTCTAAAAATAAAGATCTTCAATGGAATAAGAAACTTTCCTAACTAACATGTGTTCAATGAAAGAAACTAATGTAAAATTAGAATGAATTAATCTAGGGAACTTAAACTAATGGAAACTTTCTAAACTTAGAAACTTCATAAAATCTAAACCTAGAAACTTTCTAAACTAATCTACGATGCAAGCAACTAAACAAAGAAATCTAAAATAGAATTAATCAAAGAGACAAGCAATCAATTAGGGAAACACATTCAATCACCATGTGCATGACTCATGGAGTTGTGAGTATGGTTCCTAAAGTGGGAAAGAGGCTAATATGCATGAATTAAAAGCTCATGTTCATGAAATCTAATCAAAGCATTAACTAAATAATATAAAATTCTAAATGGGTTTCTAATAAATCAAGCAACTAAGATGCATAGACCTATGAAAGATCTACATGAAATTTTAAGTAAAAAGTCATTCTAGCATGGTACACATGATATTTGAATGGACCTGGGCATGGAAAATGACATGATATAAAAGATCCTAAGATCATAACAATCCACATACAAAAATCTTTAAGACTAGAAACAAATAAGGGAATCGCTTACCAACCAAATAGATTCATTGAAGTGAAAGTTACATATGAAAGTTGCACATGTACATGGATATAGGAACAAAAAGATGCACACTTTTCTAAGTAATAAACTCAAGTCATATCAATGCTTAAACATTCTTCAAATCACTCTAATGATCATAGTCTAGTCCATGGTATCATGCATGTGAAAGCAAGGGAGATAATCAAAGAAAAGGAGAGCAAGATGATGGGAATGAAATCTATGGAAAGGTGAGGAATCAAAGAACTTCAAGGATAAATAACTTGATTTAAAGGCTACTATCTCTTGGTTGTCACTACAAGAGATTTTTGGACCTTGAATACAAGGATCTAAAGCTTAAAATTAGAGGCAACTAGGCAAGGAAACAAAGAAAGGAATGCATATAATGAGGAATCAAAGTAACCAACCAAGGAAATAAGCAAGCAATGAAGACCAACCTTGAAATTACTTTGCAAAACAAGGAAGAAGAAGGTGTAGAACTACAAGGAACAACAGCCAAAAGAGGGAGGCATGGAGCACCTTGAAGGAACAGCCAAGGTAAGTACATTAAAACATTAGGGGAACATGACGATGGGATGCATGGAAGGCTAGCTAGGAGATGGCATCTCCACCCTTCTACATATGGTGCATCAATGTCCTAGATGCATTTATAGGTGAGTTGCGCATTCTAACTTACTAGGACACTATATCATTAAGATGGAAAGAATGATACAGGACTTTAGATAGGAAGGTGAGATAGTTAAGCAAGAAAGGGAATTAGAAGGTGGAGCTCTAAGGAATTAGAAAGTAGGAAGCCACCACTTTTCAAGGACTGTGCCATGGAACTCCACACCTTATAATTCACATGGAAAAGAAACGTGGAAAGGGAGAGGAAAGAGGAGGAAAAGTGGAAAGATAGGGAGATAGAGAGATAGAGAGAGAAGAAGGAAAGGAATATAAAGTTTAATGACTCTTCTCCCACTGGTCCACCTTAACATGTGTTAAGTGTTCAATTTTGGTCAAAATACCCATAATTTAGAGTTCAATTAGATCATCTAACCATACATATTTGTAAAATTTAGTTTGATTTTGAATTTAGCTCCAATTGACCATCCAAAATTTAATTTGTCAGAATCAACACTCAGATGATCATTAGAGCTCATTAGATAATTAATGGTGCAGATGGAATGAATTATTGAAGGACACTCTGTTTTAAAGGAAAGCATGGAGAAGGAAAGCTACTAAGGTGGAAAAGTTTCCAAAGTAAAAAAGACTCTTCACTTAAAGGAAACCCATCACCTCTAGGTTCCCTCCTTCTCTATTGGGCTTGACCAAGGAGGATTCCCGTAGCCACCCCTTTTCTTTTCTTCTCTCTTCTCTCCATTCCCACGTTGGTCCTCTTCTTCTCACCCTTGGGTTGGTTAGAGGGGGCAGAGTCTCTCTCTCTCTCTCTCTCTCTCTCTCTCTCTCTCTCTCTCTCTCTCTCTCTCTCTCTCTCTCTCTCTCTCTCTCTCTCTCTCTCTCTCTCTCTCTCTCACCCTTCATCTGTCAACACCCAACTGCCTCACTTCCCAGGCCCCTCTAGCTTCTCCTCCATATCCTCCATGCTCAAATCCGCAAACCCCCCTTCTCCTCTCTACCTTCTCTCTTTCTTGCTATCTTCTCCTCTGCCGACCCTATTCCAACACCGGATTGTGGCCTCTTTTCCACCTCTACCGGTTCCCTCTACCTTTCCAACACCACTCCTCTCTGCCACTTCAGCAGAAACGCACCAGCTCCTCTTCCATTGCGCAGCACCCGAAGCAACCCTCCATCACCACTCCATGGCAATCACGGTGATCCATCAACCACACTCTCCCTCAATCTGGCACACCCTCAACCCAATTGCCAGCGTCTCCCTTGTTCACTACTTTCCGCTCTTCCTCTCACCCCCCATAGGCTGGACCTCTTCAGCCAAGCTAACCCACCAAGCCCTGGTTGGATCGTGTGCCCATCTCCCATTGATCTTCATCACACCACACACCACCAGCCCCAGCTTTATCTCTTCATCTCCTCCTCTCTGGCCTGTTAAGTAGAGGAAACCCAAAATTGGGATTCTCCTCTTTCCCTCACCTTCTTCCCCATCTCCATCCAAGCTTCACTCGACTAGCACCGTCTCTCTCTCTCTCTCTCTCTCTCTCTCTCTCTCTCTCTCTCTCTCTCTCTCTCTCTCTCTCTCTCTCTCTCTCTCTCTCTCTTGTTCTTCTACCTAGATCACCTGCTCTCTCTCTCACTCTCATGTTCTTCTGACTAGATCACCGACTTTGCCCCAGTTTCTCCAGCCAGCCCAGGCGTTGTCATCAACCGGTCTACACCTTTCCCCCTCCTCTCTTCTCCTCTTCTTTTCTTCTCTTTTCCTTTCCCTCCTCTTCCTCATCTAGCGTTTCTCAGCATCATCAATGGTCTGGAAACAAAAACCCAATCCGGGTTTCCCACGTTTCCTCCTTTTCTCTCTTCTCCCCCATCTTGCCCCCTTCTTCCTTCTTCCCCCTTCTTTCTCCTCTTCCTCCTCCTCCTTCCCCTCTGGTTCATCTTCTCCTCGTTGAGTTTCTTCCCTAGTTTTCGTTTAAAACCAGAAAATAAAAAAGCTTCCAAAACTGCCCTTAGTGAAAAAATTGAAATTCCACTCACATCCCTATTTTGTCTTTTCCTCTATCCTTATTTTACTTTATCCGTGTTCTCTATTATTCTGTTAGTAATCCAAGGACAATGCTTATCCATGAACATTGTAATTCAGGGATGTTTAATTAGTTTCATTTTATGTTTTCTTGACTTAGACTTTCTGTAAATTGCATCATTTCAATAAAGCTGAATATTTATTTTACTGTTAGTTTAATTATATTATTTTCTTTAATTTTTAGAGAATTAAATTTTATTTAAGCTTCTTAATTTTTAAAGTGAGTCCTTGAGTGATTGACCCATATTTGCATAACTATATTGCAATAGCCTGTGCACTTGCAGTTAAACATGAACAAGTTTTTGGCACCATTGTCAGGGATTTGCAACAAAGTTTTCATAAAATTTAATTAAAAATCTAAAATTAAATATAAAATATAAAAAATTAGGAATTTTGCATTTTTTTAAAAACATTTTATGCACTTTTAGGTGCATCTTTATTTTTTTTTTAGTGCATAAACACTTTATTTCTTGAATTTGGTACTGATTACTATCTTTCTTTTTCAAGAAATTGGAAAGTGGAGCATCATCAATTAAATAGATTTTCCTTGCTTTCTTAGATTAGGAATTTTTCATTTTTTTAAGTGAATCTTGTAGTGAGGCCCCTTTGTAATTTGCACTTCCAATTTCAATTTTAAAGGGTTGTATAATATAGGGCAAGTGTGGGATAAGGTGGCCCACACTTGATCTTCATCAGAAACCGCATTCTAAGTTTTCTCACTCATTTATTTTCTAGATTACGATTTGCATTTAAAGTAAATTTGCATTGTTTGATAGTGTAACCCATATAGAAAGCATACTGTATATTTGTTACATTTTAGGGTTTGCATTAGTTTATTGTTTTTAATTGCATCTTAGGACACATCTAATGCTTTAAGGTGATTTATATGCTGATCGAGTTGCCATGGTGTATGAAAATTAATTAGTAAGGGTACTCAACCCCACAAGATCAAGGGTGGATTTCATCACCACTCCTTGGCCCACCTAGGATAATCACCTCAAGCATGTAACCCCACCATTAACATTAAGTTAAAATCAATTAGAAGAGACCCATAAGGTCATCACATGCTCATAGGACCCTCTTAATAGGACACAATTTACTATCACTCTAGTGGATTTTGATCACTATGGTTATTGGGTGTTATATAATAGAGCCTCACTCTCCCCCCACCTCCTATTAACGTTTGTCGAGGTCTAAACACCTCCTTGCATGATGATTGTATTAACCACCTTATGTAGAACCTAACTTATAAGCAGTAATCAACTCCTAAAGAGAGGATGAGTGTTTGATTAGGCTAATTAAAAGCATCGTCCCCACAGAAAATCAAGAAAATCAAAATATCTATGCTTGCTAGCCTTAAGGGATTGCTTGATTATGTCCTTGATTGTGCATCATTCTAGGAAGTTAGGTTTCATCATTTAGGTTAGTTTTATCCAAAACAAAACAAAAGAAAAAGAAAGAAAAGAAAAGAAAAGAAAAGAGAAAGACATGATTAGTTGCACCTAATGAATATTTTAAACACTGATAAAAAGGGTAATTTAGATCCTAGCATTAATAAAGAAGATATTTCCTCATGGAGAAACAATCCACTCTTTGATGATGATGAACCACCTTTCATCTTGGATACTGATGATGTTTCTTCATGGACAAGCAATCTTCTCTTTAATGTTGATGATCTTCCACGTCTATTTAATGATGATATACATCAATGGAGGAATCATTCTCAACTACATGGGAATAATAGAAAGGACCAACATAAAACACATGAGGATAATTGGCATAACCAAAATCCTTGTGGGAGGACACTAAGAGACTATTTACAGCCTAATTATACCAGCACACTTTCATATATACTTTTACCTCCAAATACTGGTATTATTGAATTAAAGGTGGGGGTGATTCAATTGCTTCCTAAATTATATGGGTTAGATAGTGAGAGTCCTTACATGCATTTAAAAGAATTCAATGAAGTGTGCATGACCCAACATACACAAAACATCAAATTAGATATGGTAAGACTCAAACTATTTTCTTTTTCCTTAAAAGAAAAGGCTAAGATGTGGTTTCATTCACTACCATCAGGTTCCATACAATCATGGGAAGAAATGATTAGGAAGTTCTTGAATAAGTTCTTTCCTATACATAAGACAAATGCTCTCTGTCGAAATATAATGAATTTTACCCAGACGAATAATGAAACTTTCTATCAATGCTGGGAAAGATTTAAGGAATTATCATTAACTTGTCCACATCATAGATACGAACTTTGGCATATCATTACCTTCTTTTATAAAGGACTTAAATATGATATGTGCTAGTTTGTTGAAATGATGTGCAATGGTAATTTCTTAAACAAACAACTTGAAGAGGTGCATGAGTATTTGGAATGGTTGGCAAAGAGTGCACAAACTTAGGTTGATTCAAAAAAAGTAGGTTTCCCAAACAAGCCTAAGTCCATCATCAAATCCTCTAAGGGAGAAATATATGCTATAACTAAAAAAGATGATATGAAAATAACATCTCTAGATGGAACAGTTGAGGCAATGGAAATGGAAAATTGTGCCTCTAAGAAAGTCAAACATATGTGTGATATTTGTGAAAGTAATACACACCCCACTCAGGAATGTCCCATTGCTCCTGCATTTCAGGATGCGCTTCATGAATTGACACATTCTTATGAGCAACATTTTTCCCCATTTTTAAAGTCATATAGTTCCAACTTGAGTAATCATTCTACTATCACAAATGAATACAATGCTAATGTTTCATAGAAGGCCCAACACCAACCTTATTACCAAAACAAGGACAACTTACTCCAGGACCTTACCTTCCTCCACATAAGAGGAAAGTGGAGGATAGTTTCCATCAAGTCATGCAATACCAGGAGAAGAAAAATGCTCAAATTAAAGCCCAATTAAAAGATAACAAAATTTCATTACTAAATTGAAGGGCATGATGTCTGAAATGCTACAGACCATTAATAAAGAGGAATGTCCTATCCCACCAAATTGATATCTTGATGATATGGATGTGCGAGATGAGATTAATTCTTCATTTATAGACATGGAACAAACAAAGGTAGCTACCATTATTCATAGTTGTAACAAAATTGAGCAATCTGGTCCTAAAAAGGCTGAAATAGTATCAAAACCTATCAGAAAAAGAGATGAACTTATTGATTAGAAAAATGTCACACCCACTGAGCAATATGACATCCTTGATCCATTTTCAAAAAGGTTGCATCGAACTCCCACAATTGTCTCTAATTATTAGAAGCAACCTGAAGATAAATTTATCTTGCCTTGTGATAAAATGAAAAAAGTTTAAGTGCAAGAAAAATTTATTCATCATTCCTTTTTAGAGGCTCATCCAGCTCATTTCATATGGGACCTAGGGAAGTTTCGAAATCATAATATTTTTCCTCTGAAAATTTTCATCTGAAAAAAGTATGTAGCTTAGTTTTTACTTTCTTCCTTTTCCTTTTCAGACTTTTTTCTATATCTCTCAAAATTTTTTGCATTTCTCAATGTATTATCATCATCCTACTTTTAAACATTGAGGACAATGTTTCTCTCAGGTTGGGGGTGTAGAAATCTAGCAAATTATAGTTTTTTTTTTAGGTGATTTTCTTGATTTTTCAAAACAAAAATTGGGGAGAAATTGTTTTGAAAATTTTTTAGGTTGTTTCGCACATTATGATGAGAATTGGATTTTCTAAAGTAAAATTTGGATAACTTTAGCTTATTAATGGAATTGAATATGATTAATTCATCATTTTACTCATTTTCTAAAGTATTCTATGAAAGTAAAGTCTTAGATCACATATGTACACGTAGTTGCATATAAATAGTCTAAGTTGATAAGTAGCTATAACTTAGAAATTTTGAAGAAATTCAATAGAGACCTATAACCTAAGTGAGTTTTAGAGCCATTCATTCATTTTGAGAGGTTATAAATGTTCCTAATTTTCTTCAGCGTGCTTAAAGAAAATTGATCCTAAACTCTTAAATTTGGCTAATTACCTGAATAATTAGAATACTACCTTTAAAATTTTGAAAGTTCATTACATTTGATAGATTATAGAAATCTAGAAAATGATTTAGGCTATCATTGTTGTTACCCTAAAGACATAAAGCCTACTCAAAAGTATTTTTACCACTAGTTAGCCAACTTGAGCTTTCAATATAAGCCTTTTCTTTTGTCACCTAAATTACCCTTTACCCATATTAACCCAGTATAAATTATCTACTACCCATTTTTATTTGAGAAATAAGTTAGAGAGGAATGAAGAAATACCTTTTAGTTGCAATAAAAGTGGAAAAGTGGATATCAAGAAAAGAAATATTCTTCAAAGTGATTTAAAAGTGTGAAAAGAAAGAAAAGTGTTAAAGAAGAAAAAGTTTGAAGAATACAAAGAAAAGTGAAAACAGAAATATTCACTTCAGCAAAGGAAAGAAAGAGTTGTCAACTTTAATAGAAGACCTCTACTTATTTTTTGAAGAAACTTTAAATACCCTTATACCCTTTCTTTGGTACCTTGTTCTAAGCCTATGTTTTGTCCCAATTAAAGACCTATTGATTCTAGGAGAAGTATAGTCTTGATGAGGAAATGAATGGATAGGATCTAAAAGAGTGATATTTCTAAATATTAAAAAGTAATGGCATCCATTCTAAAGGAATCAAAACAATTAAATTCCTTAGTAACTCCCATTTTTCATGAGAATATGTGAGATAAATTTGCTTTTATTGACTCAACTCAGATAAGTAAAAGAGATATATGATTTGACCCCTATATTTGAGAGATGTTGTTTCTGAGCGTATGTTTATTAGTGAGGATTGAGGTCAAAACATATTTTGGATAGAGTTCAAAAGTTAGAAAGTGTACTTAGAGATCAAGATGATTCTATATGTAAACTGTATAAAGCACACACTCACTCTAAGATCTGAGCTTAAGGAGAATGACTTTGGCATATGGGTAGGGTTTTGAATTCTTTAGTCATTTTTATTAGTATGCTAAAGTTGATATGATTTATTGAAGATAATTCTCTAAGAAAAAAGAGGAGTTGACTTAAAAATGATTTTTAAAATCTTGAAGATTTTCAAAAATTGGTTGTTCTCATGTTTTGCTTGGGACTAGCAAAATGCTGGGTGGGGGTGTGTTAAGTATTTAATTTTGGTCAAAATACCCTTAATTTAGCATTCAATTAGATCATCTAACCATCCAGATTTGTAAAATTTAGCTTGATTTTGAATTTAGCTCTAATTGACCATCCAAACTTTAATTTGTCAAAATCAACACTTAAATGATCATTAGAGCTCATCAGATGATTAATGTACTGTTAAGATTATTCTAATTTGATCTTTTATTTTGTAGATCAACCAAAAGTGGCCTAGATGGCTTAGATCAAAAGTCAAATAGTGGAGATTACACATCAAAGATTAATGATGCAGATGGAATGAATTATTAAAGGATACACTGTTTTAAAGGAAAACATGGAGAAGGAAAGCTGTTAAGGTGGAAAAGTTTCCAAAGTAAAAGGGACTCTTCACTTTAAAGGAAACCCATCACCCCTGGATTCCCTCCTCTATTGGGCTTGCCCAAGGAGAAAACCTGTAACCACCCCTTTTCTTTTCTTCTCTCCTCTCCATTCCCACGTTGGTCCTCTTCTTCTCACCCTTGGGTTGGTTAGAGGGGGCAGACTCTCTCTCTCTCCATTCTCTCTTTCTCATTTATGTCCTCCCCACTCTCACCCTTCATCTGTCAACACCCAACTGCCTCACTTCCCAGGCCCTCCGGCTTCTCCTCCATATCCTCCATGCCCAAACCCGTAAATCCCCCTTCTCCTCTCTATCTTCTCTCTTGTTCATGTTGTCTCTCTTTCTTACTATCTTCTCCTCCACCGGCCCTATTCCAACGCCAGATCATGACCCCTTCTCCACCTCTACCTGGTTCCCTCTACCTTTCCAACACTACTCCTCTTTGCCACTCTGGCAGAAATGCACCAGCTCCTCTTCAATCACGCAGCACCTGAAGTAGCCCTCCATCACTACTCCACAACAATCACGGTGCTCCATCGACCGTACTCTCCCTCAGTCTGGCAAGCCCTAAACCCAGTTGCCAGTGTCTCCCTTGTTCACTGCTTTCGTCTCTTCCTCTCACCCCCATCAGCCAGACCTCTTCAGCCAGGCTGACCCACCAAGCCCAGGCTAGATTGGATGCCCATCTCCCACTGATCTTCATCGCACTGCACACCACTAGCCCTGGCTTTATCTCTTCATCTCCTCCTCTCTGGACGGCTAAGCAGAGGAAACCCAAAATTGGGATTCACCTCTTTCCCTCACCTTCTTCCCCATCTCTGCTCTGCTCTGCTCTCTCTCTCTCTCTCTCTCTCTCTCTCTCTCTCTCTCTCTCTCTCTCTCTCTCTCTCTCTCTCTCTCTCTCTCTCTCTCTCTCTCTCTCTCAAGCTTGGCCCCAATTTCTCCAGTCAACCCAGGCATTGTCGTAGACTGATCTGCACCTTTCCTCCATTTCCAATCCTCTCTTCACCTCTTCTTCTTTTCTTCACTTTCCCTTTTCCTCCTCTTCCTCATCTAGCATTTCTCTGTGTCGGCGGCAGCCTAGAAATGGAAACCCAATCCAAGTTTCCCACGTTTCCTCCTTTTCTCTCTTCTCCTACATCTTCCCCCCTTTTTCCTTTTTCCTTCTTCCCCATTCTTTCTCCTCTTCTTCCTCCTCCTTCCACTCCAGCTCATCTTCCCCTCATTGGGTTTCTTCCCTGGTTTTCATTTAAAACCAGAAAATCAAAAAAATTCCAAAACTGCCCATAGTGAAAAAATTGAAATTCCACTCACATCCCTATTTTGTCTTTTCCTCTATCCTTGTTTTAATTTATCTGTGTTCTATATTATTCTGCCAGTAATCCAAGGACAATGCTTATCCATGGACAGTGTAAGTTGAGTTTCATTTTATGTTTTCTGGACTTAGACTTTTTGTAAATTGCATCATTTCAATAAAGTTGAATATTTATTTTACTGTTAGTTTAATTATGTTATTTAAATTAATTTTTAGAGCATTAAATTTTATTTAAACTCCTTAATTTTTAAAGCGAGTCCCTGAGGGATCAACTTGTATTTGCATAGCTATACTGCAATAGCACGTGCACTTGTGGTTAAACATCAACAACATGCATATCTTCCATATAATAATCTCGACAAATCCTTACTAATTGTACTTGGAAAATCACTTTTTTGCTATGGATAATTACTTTCCAATAGTGTGAATCCATGTGACATTGACTTAAGTGGCTTGGTGGCTCACTTTGATGGCTCATTACAGGGTGCTTGAGCGGTTTAGTCCCCTGGCTTCAAGCATTGAATGGCTTGTCATCCTCTAGCATGATTTATATGGATTAGGTGGCTTACATGTATGACTCCAAATCTCATGCAAAGGTGGTAAAATTGCATGGATTTTGAATGGACACATTTTAGTCACCTTTGGAATGATGATGTTTAGGTCATGTCTCTCTCTTTTTTTTAACCTTGATCTTCAATCCTCATCTGAATTGATATTGGCCGTTGGATGATCTTCTCTACACCTACAAAAGAGTTAAAAAACTTAATTAAATCCTAAAATATTATAATTATTCACATAGTTACTCTAGACTAGCTCATGAACCTACCAAAGATCAAAATTTTGAATCATTAGCTCAGAAATGGAAGTGTTATGAATTTCTAAAAAAATCCTAGAATAATGCCTATAATTTATAACACATGATATGCTAATTGGGTACTTTTTATACAAAATTAAATATTTATTAGTTCTATTAAAAACTATAAGATTGATAATTTCTCTAGACACACAAAATAATTGGAAAATATAGCAAATGGATTTGGCCCACATTCTTGAATGGCCTCCTTGAGGAGGAAGTTTATGTGGAGCAACCCATGGGGTACATGGTTAAAGAACAAGAATACAAATTTTTATGATTAAAAAGGCTTTATATGGCTTAAAACAAGCTCTAAGAGAGTGGAATAGTAGCATTGACAAAAAATTTGTGAAAACAGGCTTTGTAAAATGTCCAAGTGAACATGCTCTCCATGTAAAGACCAATAAAATGGATATATATTGCTTGTTTATTTGTATGTAGATGATCTCATTTTTATATGAAACAATCCAAGCACATTTGATTACTTCAAGATGGTTATGAGCTATGAACTTGAGATGATCAATATTGGCCTTATGTCCTATTATCTAGAAAAAAGGTGAAGTAAACACATAAAGGAATTTTCATCTCTCAAGAAAGCTATAGGAAGGAAGTTCTCAAGAAATTTGACATAGAGTACTACAAGCCTATAAGCATTCCCTTAGAATGTTGGGTAAAGTTTTCCAAGCATGATGAAGGAGAAAGAGTTGACCCTACTCAAATCAAGCTTTATTGGAAGCCTAAGGTATTTAACATGCACAAGACCAAATAAATTATTTGTAGTGGGATTGATTAGTCATTTCATAGAGGCATTTACAACAACCCAATTGAAGACAGGGAAGAAAATTCTTTGATACATCAAGATGACTATCAATTATGGTCTCTTCTACTATTCATGTGAAGACTACAAGCTTCTTGGATATAGTGAAGTGTTGGGCTGAAGATTTAGATGATAAAAAAAAAAAAAGTACAACTGGGTTTCTTTTCTTTATGAGAGACATTTCTTTCACTTGGACTTTTAAAAAGAAATCTATTATTACACTATCCATTTATGAAACTAAATGTATTGCTGCTACCTCTTGCATGTGTCATGCACTTTGGATTTGTCACGTGTTGAAGGAATCACACATGCCACAAGAAGATGCAGTAGAGATTAATGGATAACAAATCAACTCTTGCTCTTGTGAAGAATTTGGTCTACCAAGATCGAAGTAAGTACATCAACACATACTATCACTTCATCATAGAATGTGTGGCAAGAGTGGATGTTCATTTGAAACATGCAAGATTCCAAGATCAAATTGTTAATATCCTCACCAAGTAGCTCAGGCAAGAAGTCTTTAAGAAATTAAGAATGATGCTTGGAGTCAAAAATCAAGTTTAAAGGGGGGTATTGGGGGATAAACCCGATTTAGTAAATTCTTGTTATTGGGCTAGATGGGTCAATTTGATGGTCCAAGCCAATGATATATTTCTAAAAGTTTTCTTAGAAATATCTATGATAATATCTTCTAATAATTTCTAAGAATACAAAAATTATCTAGTCTAAAATATCTAAGATATCTAGAAGAAGATAATGTAATAAATAAGAAACATGTAGACATGATAATGTAAGGAACGATGTAATATTTGTGATATTTTTTGAGAGTTCTCTAAAAATTCATTTGTAACCATTATATTAGAAGCGTGTTGGGATATACCACTAGTATAAAGAGGGGTGGTTCCTCACACTTTTCTACAAGGCCAAAAATTATGTAATAAATTGCAAGTTCATTCTTCTTAACTTTCCATCTCCACTTCTTTTCCCTTTGATGTTCTTCCTCCTAAACCAAAACATCAATTCCACCTTTCTAATAGTTTATAGGGTTTGTAATAGTGTACTTTATGGGAGTTGATGGATCCATTTCTATATGAATCTTCCCTTGCCAATGAATTTACAAACATCATTGCATGAAGTTTAAAGTTTATGGATTTGTGATGCCAAAGCTTTCTAAACTATGCTCAAGAAAATAACACTATATACATAAATGAGTACTAGAGTAAGATTGAATCAGATTTCTCACAATTGTATGTGCTTTTCAGTTTTCTCACCTAGTACAAAAGAACAAGATGCTTGTAAAAATTTTGTCCTATCAATAGAGGAATTTAAAGGAAATGATATTAGAAGACAAAATCTGGTCTAAACATAGTGTGGAGGACATGGTTTAGGTTGGTTTCTCTTATGGAACTCATTTTACTCCCCTTCTCACATGATAGCAACATGACACCAAGTGTATACAACCTTGAATAAGTACTAAAATCAATGTGTGATATGTACATTTACGACTCAGCTTGGCATCACTAATTATTCTTATCCTTGAGTCACTCAAAATTGTTCACCTATTATATGGTTCCAATTGCTTACCTACACTTAGATGCCTACCATGTATAGTAGCATGGAACCAATAGCACACAACCTTTGTTAGATGATTCACATCACTAAATCCCTCTAAATTGTTTCCTATCTTGCACTTGCCAACTTCTTAGTTCTATATGACATGGATACCTTTGTACATAGCTATGGAGTAAGGCAGCAATGAGTAGGATTTAGAACAATTTTCCATTAGAGCCTATAAATAGTTCATATACGGAATGAATCAATTCCTCAAGTTTTCAGTTGAGAATGTTAATGATGATAAGATCTTGTAATCATGTAGGAAATGTTGCAACAACAATAGAAAGAATCATGAAGACATAGTTGGTGACATCTTATTTAATAGCTTTCTTTCTACTCATAGCTTCTAGTTCAAGCATGGCAAACATTTGATGGCTTCTATGCCTATTAATGAAAATTTTATTCCTAATGAGCCATGAAATGCATGAAATGATCTGGGATGTGTTTGGAATTGAAGGTGAGACAAATGAACCAATACATGAAGGTACAAAGGTTACAACTATAGAACATGGGAAGTTCCACAAGCTAGTAAAAGATGATGAGCAAGAGTTGTAACTTGGCTGTACAAAGTTTACCAAACTTTCTTTCATTGTTCACTTATTTCTCATTAAGTGTATATCTAAATAAGATGATAAATCATTTCCAATGACTGAATTTTTGAAAGAGCTACTACTTGCAGTTGAGGTATTTCCCAAATCATTTTATGCAACAAAAAAGATCACTGGATAGCTAAGGCCTTGACTATAATGAAATTAATGCACATCCAACTGGTTGTATGCTGCACTAGGAGTGTGTCATGAAGGATGCTTGTGAATTTTTTCATGCTTCTAGATAGAAAATTTTCAAACATCAACTAGATGATGAGGAAGATCAAATGAAACTAGCGTAAAAATTCTAACCAAATTTCTTCATCACTTCCCCTTAAAGCCAAGGATTCACAGGTTGTTCATGTATTAAAAAAAAAAGGCTTCCCACATGAGGTTGCATAAAGGTTATTGGCATCTTGCTAATTCCCTAGTATTGAAAGATTTCAAATATAGACATAGATCATTCTCTTTGGAGCTTCATAATGTTAGAGTCAATTTAGCAAGTGATGGTTTTCAACATTTCACGACAATCAACACAACTCATAGCACATGGACTGTTATTGAGATGCTATATAACTTGCCACCATAGATGTCCATGAACCTATAATAACCCAAATTTCTATGTAAAAATTTTATAATAAAGTTTAAGGACAAATTAGTCAATTAAAATTTTGATATATCTGATGGAAAAATCTTGTTAAAACTATACCAAAATAAATAGCACATTTTTTAACAAAATGTGTTCTAACTAGCATAATAGTCATGTTAGTTAGTTTAAATAACTAGTTAGTTAGTTTTAAGTGAGATCATAAATTAATAACTAAGTTTATTAATAAAAGTGGTTAACTAACTAGTTCATTTATACTTTGTATACAATTAATTAGATAATAATTACTGAAAATTAGATAAAAGTAAAATACTAATTTAAATAGAGAAAAATGTTGTGATCTAAAATAAATTATAAATCTAGAAAACATCTCATCAAATGAAAAATTAATTTAGATTCAAATATAAAGACCTATAAATGCTAGATCTAAATATTTCTTCCAATCATGAATCTAGGACATTCAATCCAAATCAAACTAGATCTAGACATTCAAAGGTTAATTAGATGTAGATCTAGAAACATTCAACTAATTAAATCCAACATTAAAATCATTCATTTTAAGATCCAAACATTTAATCCAATCTTTAGATCCAAGATGTCCAAATTATATCAAATCAGATTTAAGTTTAGATATAATATGATTCAAGGAATTTAAAACCATATCTGAAATTTAATTAGATTTAAAATTTTCCCTTTTAAATAAGTCACAAGAAAGAGCATCTCATTTGAAATATTGACTTCTATCTTTTCTTAGCTTTTCCTTGAAATCAAAATGAAAAAAAATCCATACTAAGAAGGATTTAATTTGACATTTGGAGAAGAATCAAACTAGAAAAGAATTCTATTGGCATATCAAAAGAAGAAAATCACAAAAGGCTTAGAGGAAGATTGTAGATCACAAGCCAATAAGTACACTTTTGGTTTAAATTTGATTTATATATCTAGTTCAACTTGTTTAATATTATCCATAGATCGATTCATATATTTATTCTAAATTATGATTCAAGCTAAATCACAAAAATCAATATATATATATATATATATGCACTGTTGTACTAATCTAAGATTTGATCTTAAAATACTTAAAATCCAATATATGTTGTTATGACCATGAAATATAATCTACAATTGAGATTTATATGTATGATCTAGTGATCTAAATCTTGCATTCAAGGTTAATTGGCATGATCTGTAATAGTTTATACCTTATATGATGGTTAATAATTTGATCCAATAGAAATCCAATTTAGAAGATGTATGTTCATGACTCAAATTGATCTATGATTGGAGACCATGAGTAGGATTTATATTAGTATATACATTAGATTACAAAGTTAATATGCAGGATTTATATTTTGTATGTTCTATAGTGAATTGATCTAACAATTACAATTCGATATATTTGATATATGAGCATATCTACCGTTGTTGTTTTAAATAAACTCACAAGTGCATGAATTGTTTGCAATGTAGCACACTTAGTGAGGTCAATCCCACAAGGAGTTGGACTAATGTACTACTAGTAGTTCCTATTTTAAACTATCTAACCTAGCCAAATTCAAGTGATTTTTAACCGAAACTAAGAATGGAAACTATAACATAAAAATTGGAAACTATGCAAAAACAAGAAACGTACTAAATTGAAAACTTTACTAAAATATGCACTTTCTAAAATTAAACTTTCCTAAATTGAAGATTTTCTAATTTGGTGACTTTCCTAAAATAAAAACTATCCTAAAGTGAAAACTTTCCTTAATTGAAGATTTAACAACTTTCTTGAATTAAATTTCCTAAGAATGAAATTAATCAACTAGACTACAGAAAACATACTTTAACATATGCTTTCTTAATCATGCAACTGTCTAAGGAATATAGTGGGAATCAAGAGGATGAACTTTAAGAACTAACAACAAACTAAACAAGATCAACTTAATTACTTTTTCCTACTTGAATGAATGCCATAACTTGGAATCTATTAACTCACCAAATCAATCAAAGTTATGTGTTCCAGCCATGGCTTACATGCATAGTTCCAACATGTTTTTGATAAATGCATTTCGAGTAAAAAAGCAATTCAACAAGGTTTTCCAACTCCAGCACTAAGGCCCCTCTTAATCATGCATTCCATCCTTAGATTGGATACATAGTTTCAAAGATATTTTAATTAGATTGCTGGAAACTTTAGAAGTAAACATCCACTTCCTTAATATCCCATCAACATAAAGCAAATGATTAAGAAGAAGCATGGGCAATAATCAAGTAAAAAGCATTCCATTAATCATTAAAAGTTTATGGCATACAATGGATTACATGGAAGATAGCCGTCCACTTTTGAATGAAACACACCACTATTCCTTCTAGCTTGAATCCAAAAACAATTACTAATAAAGATTCATCCTCCAAAAAATCTTGATATTCAAAAGAAATCTTATGGCATATAAGCAAAGATCAATGGAGACTAATGAAAGATGCTGCTGGAAGTTAAAGGAATCTAAAAGAGAACTCAAAAGCTATGAAAAGAAAAGGGAAAAGTAGATTCAAGATGATTTCCCTTGGCTGTCACTCCAAGGAAAAACCAACCTTGAATCTTGTTTTTAAGGAAAGGCACAACAAAAGAGACAAGGAAGAACAAGCATGGAAAGAACAAAGGAAAACAAGAAAGGAATCAAGAGAAACTAACCTTAAAAGTTGAAGCAAACACACCCAAAACCAAGTGCAGAACACTTCTAGAAGATTTCACACACCTTTAGGAAGAAAGCAGCACCCAAGGAGTCCACAAATCAAAGGCATAAGAGAGAAGAATGGAGAAGATGGAAGAGGATGTCTCCTTCTAAGGGAGGAGGCATCTTTTACCTTTTGTGAAAATTATCCCTCGCTTATGTTTTTTTTGTGTAAGTTTTGTAACTCTTCTCCTATTTTCTTTAGGGTACTCTAATAACAAGATGTGGTGGAGATTAAATCAAGCTATTTTTATGGTTAGGATAAGGGAAAGGCTAAAGTGTCCAATTATGAAAGTGGGTGGAAGGTGACTGGGACAAATGAAGGGAAGTAGGTGGGAGACACCTTCTTTTTAGGAAAGGGGCATCCTCCCCTTCAAAAATCATTGAAGGGCCTAAAAGTTAGGAAAGTGGGGTACAGTGATAAGGTGGAAAAGAGATGGGAAGAGGAAAAGAGAGTGGGAGGAAAGAGGCGTGTAGAAGAACTTAGGAAAGTGAAGTGATATGGAATTTTTTATTTTTTTATTAGTTGAATGGTTTCCTAAAGACTTCAGATTGGTTGGGTGGTTAGAATAGGAGTTTAGAAAGGTGGAAAAGTTATGGAATGGTGGGACTCTTGGATGAAAATTCAAATTCGCGATGGTCTTTGGTGTTGGGATGGAAATTGAAGAAAAAGTAGGAAAAAGTGAGAAAAACAATAAAAATGGGTTGCTCTTATCCCATTGATCCACATGCCGTATTATTTTACTAGATTTTCCGCAATTATCTCATGGATAGCTCTCTTGAATCTCCTCCAATCATAACCTTCCATTTACCTTAGCTTGATGGCTTAGATGGCTAACTTTGAAAGCTTCATTGGCTAAGCTTCATGGCTAGCTTAGGAGGCTTCCTTGGCTTGTTTTCTTGGCTTCAACCCTTGGCTTGAATTCCTTAGCTTGCCACCTTGTTTCATGACTTATATGGCTAAGGTGGCTTAAGTGGCTTCCATGCAAAGGTTGTGGAATTACATGGCTTAGTTCATGGGCCTACTTTGGCCATCTTTTGGTATTTTAATCTCATCCCTTCTTAGCCCATAAGATGATCTTGGCCTTTGGTTTATGTCAAAGTGATAAATTTGAGGCTTTGACTTGATCTTTTGATCTTAATCTTCAATTTCATCCCGATCAATCTTGGTCATTTGATCAACATCTTACTCCCTACAAAAAGTGAAAAAACCTAATTAAGTCCTAGAAAAAATTGATTAATCACATACTTACCTTGGATTAGCTTTTGGACCTGCAAAGTAATAAACTTTTGCTTCATTAGGTCAAAAATATATGTGTTACGAATTTTGGTCCAAAGGTCCTAATTTAATGCTATAAGTTGTAACACATGGGTACTAATTGGGTGGCTTTTATGCAAAATTAAACACTTAACATCTACCTTTAAAATTCATTCACAAGATCTATGTTAATCCATGTAACGATCTAGGTCCCAACAACACATATATTTTTCTACTTTGGTTGAAGCCTCATGGTTTTGCTCCTCCTCATACGAAAAACACATATCAGAGTCGTTGGACCCAAAAAGTGACCACATGCAAGGATGCGTGTTCTCTAATATTGAAAAAAGGAGCCTAGAGGGGACTCTTGGTGGACAGTCCTGAAGAGAGGATACTAAGCTACATGATAGTTGGCTTTAGGTGGTCCTAAGATTTTAGTCCCATATCGCTTGAGGAGAAAAAGACTAGGGTAGTTATAAGACTTGAGTATCCCTTTTAGTACATATGTGTTTCCCTACAGTGAAAAGAAAAATAGTGAGGTTTTGGCACAAGCAAACAATATATGTACTATTGGGACCTAGGGGACTACATTCCATGTCTTAGATTTTGATGGTAGTATGTATAATATATACTTTGTATGATCCCAAAATGAGGAAATCTAAAGAAGACAATTTAGTTTACATGATATATGTGCATGATCCACAATAATATACATTTAGAATCCATGTGGAAGATTGATGTTAATCCATGTCTTATATTATGAAGACAATTTGCATGATCCGAACTGAGTGGATCTAATGAAGACAATTCAATCTATGTGCTATATGCACATGATTAGCAATGATCAACATCTAGAATCCATGCACAAGATTTATAGTAGTTGATATCTACTTTTTTAAAATTAAAATGTCTATGTAATCTATATTTCACATAATATATAATAATTAGGCCTAATAATGAAAATCCAAATTATATAAATATATATATATATGTGTGTGTGTGTGTGTGTGTGTACGTTTATATATCCGCTCATGATTTGTTGTAATACATACTATGAATTTGAAATGAAAAATACATGCATAACTTCAAGTGACTCATACTTCAAAGCCATGCACACAATCTATAATCACCCATAGTTTTTTATTTTAATATATATATATATATATATATTCTAGTTTAGTCTTAATATATATGCTTACATTTATAGTGTAATCTTAATGTGTGTGTGTATACTTGCTTTATACCAACCCAAGATTTGGATCAAAATTTTTATATACATATTATCCATATATATTCACCTATATACATGTTAGAAATAGAGATCATATGCTAATTGTAAAATCCTATGTATAAACAATTAGATTTGATCTCTTATTCTTGATCCATGTAAGTCAAATGTTTAATCGTTAGATTTTAACCTAAAGTATTTAGTCTTGATTTTTCATTTTTTGTTCATACATGTATATGACATATAGATCAGAGGTATATAATAAGATTTTTAAATTAAAGTGGTCAATTTTAAACTTTGTAAAATTCATTATTTTCATAGACTTAATTCTAAATCGATGCCATACAACTTTTAGATCTAACCAGCCCAATATATTATGATTTTCAATTTATATGATTTTCAATACTTAAGTATAAATGAAGTATTTTTCTATCTAAAGAAAATAAGCCTTGAGTTTGAATGTAAACAATAAGTGTAAAAGGAATTATTGAAAAAAGATTTGAAGAAAAGTCTGAATTTTGAAAGTTCAATAAAGTCTCATCAGGTTTGAGTGAAATCTGTTTAGGTTTAAGTCTTGTTTGATATGTTTGTCCTACATTCCAATCCCTAGTAAGACATTACTAAGTGGGTTTTTTAGATCCATGCAAGACATCAGTACAAATTTTATGGACTCCACTTGATTGACAGCCACTTGATTGACAGTTATCACTATGGATGACTTATCTGAGATGTACTTCAGTTAGGCCTTGGTTGCAGTAATTCAATGAGTTTAATTAAGAACTTCTAACTTAGTTTTATGTAAACCAACATATGATCAATATTGGGTACTTGGACTCCACTGACATGATATCATAGAGTATATGTTTGTCCTACATTCCAATCCCTAGTAAGACATTACTAAGTGGGTTTTTTAGATCCATGCAAGACATCAGTACAAATTTTATGGACTTCACTTGATTGACAGCCACTTGATTGACAGTTATCACTATGGATGACTTATCTGAGATGTACTTCAGTTAGGCCTTGGTTGCAGTAATTCAATGAGTTTAATTAAGAACTTCTAACTTAGTTTTATGTAAACCAACATATGATCAATATTGGGTACTTGGACTCCACTGACATGATATCATAGAGTATATGTTTGTCCTTCGCAGTTGGTACTCTGAAGGTCATTTGATCAGTGAGGTAGTGAACTTGTTTAAAACATATGTCAAAGGGTATCACTTCTATTGCTCATGTTTGAATACATGAATTGATGTTCTTGTAATCTTGAAATAAGCATATCTTTTAACACCAAGTTGAACTTTAAATGCTTATTTTATAGGAATATTGAATTACTCATAGTATTCTCTCATATGCATCTTATTATCATTATTCTTGAATATCTAGATGGAAATTGAATGCAAATTATTTATACTCAAAGTAAATTTAATAACTTTCATTTGTTTATATATTCAATAATTGAACAAATTATAGATAGATAGTACTTTAAATAGTCAGTATGCTTACCAAACATGAGTTCATTGAGATATGTTAAATATCTCATATTAGAAAAGGCAGAGAGGAGAAAGAAGTTTATTCAAAGGAAAGGTTGAAAGAAGCATGAATTCATTTGGAGACAATCGGAGTTTGAAGTGTTCCTTATTTAGTTTCACCATTCTAAGGTATAGGAAATGTATAAGGAAAGACTTATTTATACCTTAGAAAATTTGCATAAATTATTTATGATTTTAGAGATTTTTAAGAAGAAATGTAGAACCTTATATGCTTCAATTACAGTAAATAAATGCATTTTTTCAATATACCTTGTCATATTTAAATCGTAATCTCACAAGTATATACCTTGAGAATTTGTCATGTATCTACTAATGTAATAAATATTCCACATTTTTAGGGTAGGAAAGAAGTAGCCAAACATCATCTTGACATTGCTTATACCAAGCCCATCTATTCAATGGAATGACTTTGATGTGTATTTGTAACCTTTAATAGTGGAATTGAAGGAAACTCTAAGAGGACAAGATAAACAATTATCATTCTTTAAAAAGGAAGATTTTTCAATTGCATGCAACGCCATTGTGGACTATAAGTGATAAACACTTACAACTCCTCAATAGGAGAGATTTTCCAATTGCATGCAGCATTATTGTGGACTATAAGTGATTTTCCTGCCTATGCCAACTTATTAGGATGGAGCACAAAGGGCAAATGGGCATGTCCCAATGCCATAAGCTCACAAGTTTTGAGTACTTGAAGTATGCCCAAAAGATTGTAAAGTGTTGATTCGTGGATATTAATCATAGACTTCAAAGTAATATTATATGTTTTGATGGCAAGCAAAAGATAAGGCTGGTGCCTATTCTATTATTAGGATCGATATGTTGGTACAATTCTAGATTAATATGGCTGAGTCCACTAAGAAAGTGGGAAAAGATGTCCTAGCAGTATCTAAAGGTAAAAGGTAATTATTATAGAAAATTTTGTGGTGGATTGAAACAGTGTAAAAATTTATTAAAGAAAAATGAGTGTATTTTAGAGTATGGTAAAAGATTAGAAATAATGAAAACTATGAACAATATAAGAATTGTCAAAAAGTTTGTTAAGAAAATGTAAGTGACACTAAACTCAAGGTATATGATGATCTGTATAATATACTAGGATCAAGAGAATGTGAGAAAGATGTGTTTAAACTTGTAAAAATAAGAGAGTAGAAGGGTAAGGATTTAGACCACGTTAAGTACATTAGAAGTGATGATCAAAGGGTACTAATCAAAGATGATAAGATCAAACAAAGGTGGGAAAGTAACTTTCAAAAATTACTAAATGACAATTGCCCTAAGAATACAAGGATTAAAAGCATTGTAAACCTAATTAACATTGGGCATTATAGATACGACCATAGGATTAAAATACTTAAACTCAAAGAAGCCTTGACAAAGATGAAATTAGGAAAGGTCCAGGGCCCCAATGTTATACCAATAAAGGTTTGGAAGCATATGGGAGATAATAGAATAGTTTGCTTGATAAGTTGTTTAACAAGATTATAGAATCAAAGAAAATGTTAGATGAATTGAGGAAAAGCTCTATTGCACCAATTTATAAGAATAAAGGAGACATATAGATCTATACTAATTATCGGGGGATCAAACTTATGAGCCACACTATGAAACTTCTTGAAAGAATATTGAGAAGAGGATACATCATGAGACAAGTGTAGCAGATAACCAATTTGGTTTCATGCCTGGGAGGTCTACCATAGAAGTTATGTTCTTACTATGACAATTGATAAAGAAATATAGGGAGAGGAGGAAGGACCTCCACAAGGTCTTTATGAAATTAGAGAAAGCTTATGATAAGGTCCCTAAGGTGTTAATATGGTGGGTGATGGGCGAGAAAGAGTTTTTGCGTGGGTATATAGACATAATCAAATATATGTATAGAGAGTAGTAACAAATGTTAAGATCACTAGCAGAGAGACCGAAGATTTTCTTATCACTGTAAGATTGTACCGATGATCAACATTGAGCTTGTACATTTTCACATTGGTTATGGATGTGTTGACAAATCTTCTGCATGAGGAGATTCCATAGTGTATCCTATTTATAGATGATATGGTTTAATGGACGAGACAATGGAGGGCATAAACACAAATCTAGAGTTATGGAGAGAAGCATTAGAACCTAAAAGATTTAAAACAACCAAACTAAGACAAAGTATATGGAATGAACTTTAGCAAGGAGAAGAGTGGGAGTGGACCATTGATAAAGATTGATAACTAAGAAGTTCCTGTAAAAGACCAGTTTCGGTACTTAGGATCTATGATTCATAAGAGTGAGGAGATTGAGATGGAAGTTACCTAAAGAATTCAAGCAGGTAAAAACAAATGGAGATGCACATCTAGAGTTTTGTGTGATCCATACGTGCCACTCAAATTAAAAGAAAAACTCTATAGGATGGCTTTCATGCCGTCCATGCTCTATGGATTAGAGTGTTGGGCAGTTAAGGAACGTCATGTTCATAGGATGAGTATATATGAAATGAGGATGTTGAGATGGATGAGTGGCAAGATAAGAAAGGATAGAATTAGGAATGAAAGCATTAGATGAAACTTAGGAGTAGCACCAATAGGTAACAAGAAATGAGGTACATTAGACTTAGATGGTTTGAACATGTCCAGCAAAGATTGAAAACGACACCAATTAGAAGGAGTGAAGCAATGTAAGTTGAATGTTCCAAAAGGGCAATTAGAAGGCTCAAAAGAACATGGATAGAAGTGGTGAGAAAATATTTTAAAAATTTAGGACTAAATGAAGCTATGATACTGAATATAGGGGAATGAATGAACCCTAATTGGGATAAGGTCTTCATGATGATGATGATGATATTGGCACAACTTCAAGGCCTTAATATCACATCTGGAAAGACCAATACATTGTCTAAAGAGATTTGAAGGAACTCTAGTAAACACTTATGATTCCTCAACAAGGGAGACTTTCCAAATGCATGCAACATTGCTGTGAACTATTAGTGATTTTCCTACTTATTCCAATTTATCAGGATGGAGCACAAAGGGGAGATGGCCATCTAAAATGCAATGAGCACATGAAATCTAAGTTTTTGAAGTATGACCAAAAGTTTTATTACATGGACATTGTAGATTCTTGGATATTAAACATAGACTTCAAATTAATAATATATGTTTTAGTGGCAATTAGAAAGCAAGGTTGGTGCCTACTCAACTATTAGAATCTAATGTATTGGCACCATTTCAAGATCATAGTATCACATTTGGAAAGACCAGTACAATGTCTAGCGAGAAGAAGACAATAATAATGATGTTTATCATATAATTGGAAGAAGAGGAGTATATTCTTTTATCTCCCTTATTATGAGTTGTCTACGTTAAATTTCATATTGTGCATGATACATATAAACAATCATACAAAAGGAAATTGAGGGTCAATTTTTCACCAGGTAGAGTCAGGGGTTTATTATGTATCAAGTGATTCATGGATATATTCCTTTGGTTAAATTAGGTCCTAAGATTCTTTTTCTCAGACACTAATAGCTATTAATTGCATTTCTTTGACTACTAAATACATATTGAAATCATTGATTACTAAATACACTCTCTTCAGTTACTAAAGACATATAGATATACAAAGAAAAAATCCTTGATTAAAGCTTGACTATATATAGAAAAATAACAATTATTAGTGACTTCAACAATCTTTGATACTGACTCAAATAAGTTCCATAACATGACCAAATTGCTTAGTTTAGTGAGAGTTGGTTGAATGTCAATATATTTGTCTTCTAATGCATCACTATAATTCCATCAATGTGTGTGGCCATTAAAACCTTTTTGTATATTATTAGGTGTCATATTAGCTCATTCTCTCTTGGGTAGGACTTTGGTTCTTCTTAAGACTCTTGACACTATGAATTCTAACCCTCCATAGACTTTAAGGTCTTTAGAGTTTTAGTTAGTTTAAGACTCTCTAAAGTCTTCTAGTCCATCAAGGACTTTTAGGTCTTGGGACTCTAATCATGCAAGGTCTCTAATATCTATAGAATTTTTACCTTTCAAGGTCTTAGGACTTTAGTCATCCAATGTCTCTAATGCCTAGAATTTCATGCGTATAATGACTCTTAGATTTAAGGACTTTTCATCCCCTCAAAATTCTAATGTCACTAGAATTTCCATCATCCTAAGACTCTTAGGCCATAGGACTTTATGTCAACTAAGGACTCTAATGTCACAAGAATTCTCATCACCCTATGATTCTTAGGACATAAGACTTTCTATTGAGCAAGATTTCTAAAGTTTATAGAACTCTTGATGATTTAATAGTTCTAATTTATAGGTCTTTGTTTTGGGCATGGAGTATTGAACTATAGGAGTTTGGCTGGCATAAGGAGTCATGAGCTTAAGGACATTAACTAGAGTTAGAAGTCTTAATTTGTAGGGCTTTGACGAGAATTAAGATTCTTGAGCTGTTTGACTTTGATTGAGTTAAGAACTCTTAAGCTATTAGACTTTAAGTAGGCTTGAGGGTCTTTGCGATGTAGGACACTAAGTTTGACTAGATCTAGAAGTCCTAATCTTGAAGACTTTGAATTACTTTAGAAGTCTTAGGCTATAGCACTTTGACTGGGTGTCATATGCTTTTTGGAATATATAGTTATAATGGTGGGTTGTGGTCATTGAATTGTCTAGATATTAGGTTGTAATTGTGGGAGAATTGTTAGGTGATTTCAAACCAATAGCTGGTCCACTAATCCTAAATGGACAACCTTTAGCTATTGTATTGGAAATCATGACTAAGCTTTCACCTCTAGTTTTAGCTACAAGTCCAGGCTTCCTAAGGCAAATTAACCAATAATTCAAGTGCTTATCTTCTTAGAAATGGATCAAGTCCATCTTTAAGGCCATAGAACAAGCTTTGGAAAGCAAAGATTACATTTGAAGAGTTTGTCGGTGAAAAGTTATACTTCGAGAAACTATATATATTAGCCCCATACTAATATTGGCCTGCTCTCCAAAATTCAAATATGTGGTAAACATAGAAAGGAAGTAATCAAAGATCTAAACTAAATAAAACCAAACTACTGTTAACTAAACTAAATCAAACTCCAAACTACGTTCCACTAAACTAAACTTAAAAAAAATTCAAACTATCAAACTATCTTAAGAGAAGAGAAATGGACTCAAAACTTAAAAGATTACCTTAAAAGTTGCTTAAGACTTGTTGCTCATAGATGGAGATGATTTTGAGATTTTCCCAAACTCCAATATATTTTTATCAACCAATTAAAACTTTGGCCATGAGTGAACAACTTCTCATGAAGCAGTTAAACTTTGGTTTTGAGTTAAGAGTGCTTCTTATCAAGTATTATTAAATCATCATGTAATGTTGTTCTTATTTTTGTCAACTGCTCTTCTTTTATATCACTAAAATTTAGAAATTTTGAGGTATTAGGTCAATGTCGAACTAAATTTCTCAAATAGAAAGGGACATGTGTAATATCTTTAATATTATAATTATATATAATTAATATGTCAAGGATTTCATTAAATAAGGAATTGAACTTCAACAAATTTGAATTTTATAGAGGCCAAATCAAAGCTAAAACATCAACATTTGTATGGTACTCAAAAAATGAAATCCAACAACACTACGAACACAAAAATTGCATTTTACAAAAATAATAATAATAATAATAATTGCAGTATTTAATCTAAATTAATAAAATGGTAAAATAGTAACTTATTATACTTGAGCCCACCAAATCTAACCCCTCAATCACGAAGTTGTTAAGCCATAAATGGTATTGTTTCAGACTTCACAAAATAAAATGAAATGATTTTCACATTGATGAAAGGTAATCATTATGTAAAAAAATAATTTAAAACCTATTATGAATGTAGTCTCCTGCATTTCTTTCCTCTTTCCCCCCAACTTGCATTTACTGCCTCTTCCCTTGCAGTCATTGCTCTCTCTCTCTCTCTCTTCTCGAATGCCACTTGGTCAACACCAGTGTCGGCCTGCACAAAACTCTACGTCTATAAGGCCACCGAAAACGCCCCTTCCACTTTTTAGCTGGCAATGCTACTACAGCTTCAATGACCTGACACTTCCCCATTCTTTATTCACTGACGACTAACAACCCCCTTCCCTCTCGTTGTTGTAAATCCCAGATGACCTGCTTTCCAACGACATTGAAGAACTTTGCTTCCTCTCACATCCGTTGGCCAAAGACCTTGTCGGTGCCACTGCAACTACCTATGACCTTTCCCCACCGGCTAGACATGCACAATCCCGTTACTCTTTGGCGCATTGTCCAACGTCATCTGCCTGATTTCCCCATAGACTAGATCCAAGTATTCCTTCTTTGTTCTCCTTTCTTTCCTTTTTTTCTTTGTTATATAATGTTTTTCGAGAAGGGGAGCCTTAGTGCAACAGTAAAAGTTGTTGTCATGTGACCTTGAGGTCACGGGTTCAAGATGCACAATCAACCTCTTACAAAATGCAAGGTAAAACTGCTTATTATAAGCCCTTGTGATTCACTCCTTCCCCAGACCCCACATAGGCAGGAGCTTCGTGCACCAGATCTGCCCCTATTATGTTTTTCGACTGATAATCTATTGGTGAATGAATTTGCAGGCTCATATGAGAAGTCATTCAAAGACAACTCATATGGGAGATTTGATCAATACAATGAACTCATGACCCGGAAAACCTTAAAAGATGTTGAAGTAGTTAAAATTGGATGATCTAGATGGAGCTTTGGACAGAAAAAGGAACAAATACTCATGATCGCACTATTCGAACATTCCATCAAACTTTTGCTCCTAAGACACACATTGTAGATACACTAGCGAATGCATGCACGTGGCATGATCACGCGCATGCAAACAAAGCATGCACCATTTGCAAAACGAACAGGACGCAAGTGCATCATGATGTCCATGAGGCACCTAGGCTCATCTTGGTGATCATGACACGTCCTAGTGCGTCGAGAAAGTGCATCATCCACCACGTGCATCTTGGTGATGCAATTTTGGACATGCTTTTATGTAGATTTTAATCTGAACCCTCAATTTGATTTTAAGCACAAACTCTTTAATTCAAGAGGCTATATAAATCCAATTTGTGATCCAAGACACTCTTTGGAATCATCTCAATGACACGGACTAATTACATGGTAATGTTCAATATCTAAACCCATCTTGAATAGATTAAAAAAAAAATCATGAAATAGCTTAGATCTATTAGATCAAAGATGATCAAACCTCAGAAATTGATCATGAGGGAGATCTAATAAAGTAATTGAATTGATCTAATAGTTAAATAATCCGGATGGACTTAAATTGTAACTTAAACCATCAAATAAAGAAAAAACCATAGAACTAACTAACTAGAAGTTAATTTAACTATCAAATCAATGAATTAACTACTAATACACAATTTGATCTTAGAAAACACTAGTAATAAGAGTAAGAAAGATATGTTAGATCCAAAATGGGCAATTAAGATGCCCAAAGTAATGTTGAGATTGATCCAATGGTTGGATCATCTTAAACACCCTTATATAAGTAAGATTAGACCTCGGATGGATCAAGAAACATAGGTCTAACTGATTAGAGTAGAATCTAACTATCAGATTTGACCATGAGCTAGTGAGGGATGAATGGGCCATGAGACAACCAGAAATTTCATGTTATCATAATAGATTAAGCCTCTAGTAGTTAGATAATTCTAAAATCATCAGATTTAATAGAATTAGACCTTAAAAGTGATCAAAACCATCGATCTGACCATCATATCGATCGATTAAACATTGAAATGGGAGAAGGGCTAGTTATGAGACATTGATCAATGTGGATGGAGGAGAACCAAGCAATTTTGACCATTGATCTATGATTGATTACAAAGATCGAAGCTCAAGCAAAAGATTTAAGAGAATCATGTTTATGATTAGTGATGAATAAACACAAAATTACCTAAAATTTAGAATAATTTGCAAACTTAGGAGTCAGAAAACATAAACAGAGAGTGGTAAGTGATGATGTGTAGCACGTGTGACCTAACAAGCACACCAAATTATACAGATTTGAGAGGTTATAGCTCCTAGGAGATTATCTCCTTGTTAAGGTTGGATGATCACTGTGCTTGTTTCATATCTATCGATGATTTTGATGCATGCTTACTATTGCACCATCACCTCAATTTTCTTGCTCCAAATTCATAAATTCTCTCTCCTTTTCTTTTTGCACATGTCTTGGAAAATACTTTTTATGGAAGACAGGTTTAAATTCTTCCCAAGAAATAACATCTTTTCCTTCAAAATTTACTCGTTCAGCTATTTCCCACCAAAAGGCCGCTTCTCCTGTCAAGATAGAAGTAGCCATTACCACTTTTTTGTTGTCTGAAATTTTCATTGCTTTCATGACCTTCTTGACTTCAAAAATCCATTTCTTTGCTAAGTAGGATTCATCCTCTCTAGAGAATGATGGGGCCAACTTGAATCTTTCCAATTGAGCTTCCACTCTTTCATTAGCTTTATTAGATGCATATGTTCTAGTTGTTATTTCTATTTGTGGCTGATTCTAGAAAAATTGGCCTACGTGCTGCATGAATTTTTGCACTGTTTCAATTGATAAAGCTCCTTGCTTAAGGAAGTTGTTAGGATTATTCTTATTCCTAGGGCTCATATACTTACTCCTCTTATGTGGCATTTCTGCAATTTCACATGTACACAACTCTAACTAAGTACTTATACTCTAGTTATCTATATTTCCAATGTGACATTACTTTCAAATTACACTAATTCTATATAAGTATTTTCTATAATTACTTACACTAGAACATAAATTTCTCTTAACAATGTTGACTATTCGTGATTTGTCATTTGTAATTGGCTGTGAATGACATGAATCTAGGCTCTGTTACCAACTGTAACATCCTCAATTTTTATAATTCTTTTTAAATACAAAAGACATATAACGTAGAAAGATCTATCTCTATTGAAATTCATTTTTGAAAATCAAATAACAATGGAAGAATCTTTTTCTTTTAAATTCATTCTTGAAAACCCCAAGTGTCATTTTTTTTCACAAAACAAGGATTCTTTATGAAATGAATGCTCATTTCTACTAAAAATTCAGTAAAGTTTCCTCTATTTTTCAGATAATGGACATTTAAAGCATGTCATTGCTAAGTATCTAATAAACATTCATATAAGTTTTAAATATAATTAAAGACTCTGTCTCCTTTTCAAATAACATTTGACATGTGAAACATCCAAGACTCATCAAACACAGCCAAATTACAAATTAAATCACATATAAGATTAAAAAATTAACTATAGCCAACATAACTTGAGTTCCTCAACAAAATTCTAGATTAACTTGCTATTTTATCTTCTTGAAATCTTCAAATGTTTTCTTAGAGCCTTAATCTCCTTTCTAAATCTTTTCAAGCTAACTTGTAGTAAAAATAATAGGGTGAGTATACAACATAGTAGATAATCCAGTACTACAAAATCAAAATCATGGCATACACATACAATGAATTAAAGAATGGTTTTTTTAATACTAAAATCACTTGGCCACAAACCATCACATGGAATGCATCATAAGCACACACATGCATGTCTATATATGTATTCATATCATCCACAAAATTCGTGTCATACTTGGCAATCAAGTAACATATCATTACTTTAAAATTCAAAGTAGAAATAAGATAAACTACATGTCGACCATTTCAAAACACTAAATGTATTGTATTTTCAAATGACCAGCTTATCATGTAAAAACAAATCATTTATAGTAAAACAAATACCACAAATGTCTTTTGACAACACATGTGAGGTAGACAAACCATATAGGGCAAATCACAAAGTGTCCCTTTGCGACACATGCAGGCGGACTAACTATATGTCCCTTTACAACACATGCAGGAGGACTAACCACATAGGGCAAATCACCAAATATGCCTTAGCACCACATGCAAGTGGACTAACTTATTTTTCCTTTGCAACACATGCAAGTAGACTAACTACATAGGAAAAACCACCAAGTGTCCCCCTTGCAACACATGCAGGTAGACTAACCTCATAGGGTAACTAACCAAGTGTCCCTTTCCAACACATGTAGGTGAACTAACCTGGGGTCACTTTACAACACATGCAGGTAGATTAACTTGGGGTCCCTTTGCAACAAATGAAGGTAACTAACCTGGGTCCCTTTGCAACACATGTAGGCAGACTAACCTAGGGTCCCTTTGCAACACATGCAGGCGGACTAACCTATGATTCCTTCGCAACACATGCAGGTAGACTAACCTATGGTCTCTTTGTAACATATGTAGGCAAACTAACCTGTGGCCCCTTTGCAACACATGTAGGCGGACTAACCTATGGTTCCTTTGCATCACATGCACGCAAGCCAACCTTATCGGGCAATCACCACCAAAAGATCAATATCATACATCTCAAATAATATAATATAGTATACATACATTATGCAAAACTATATATATATATATATCAAATATTCTTTTCAAAGCATAGTTCAATAGCCAATCCAGCTCATTTTCATATTCTTATATCTCAAAATTGTATCATATAACATGCATATCCTATACCAAACCATGCATTTTCAAGCTTTCCTTTCAAAATATGGAATTCATACATATACAACTCACGATCTTCTCATGTCTCACAAGTAAAGAAAATATTTGAATATGATGAATTGAATAATTCATGGTTCTTTCAAAATTAGCTTTGCAACAGGAATTTAAAATCATGTATCAATTTATATGCCTCAGTTGTAAGAATATCATATAAGAAATATAAGATAAATAATGAATCTATAAGAAAATCATATACACTCTCATAACATATTTATGTATCATATCATTTGTACAATAATTCAAACCGTTGTAAACCAGAAATAGTTCTCAAACCATTTTCTCATTTTGAAGATCATTTAAAACTTGGTAGTATTATATTACCTACCTCTTATGATGGTTTATTCTTTCTCCATAGCTTTTACAGTCCTCTCTCCATGGTCAATCATCTTATGTGTCAATCTATGCTGCACATAAGGTTGATGTTTATTACATCAATTCCAACTTTCATACTATTTTAAATCCATAACTTAGAACTTTACCCATCTTATGGTCTAATAGTTTAGACCATCTCAAAGTCATAAAATTGTTAGACTTAAGATCTCCCATTGGTCCATGGTTAATCATTTAATCACTTTATCACATATTTGCCTATTTTGATGTTTTAGGGGGGTTTATTTAACGGCGTATGTATGGCGTTTTTGAGATATCACGGCACATCTCAAATGTGTACCTTATTTAACCATGTTATCTGTTGCATATGTGAGATGTGCACCTTATTTAACTGCGTTATCTGTGGCATATGTGAGATGTGCACTTTATTTAACTGTGTTATTTGTGGCATATGTGAGACGTGCACTTTATTTAACCACGTTATCTCTGGCATATCTAAGATGTCGGTTTTATTTAACTTTTGTCATGTTGATATGTTTGGTGTTATTTTAAATATGCCAAATGTAGATTCAAGTGTATATTTGCTCCTCTTGTAGAGAGAGAAAAAAAAATTGCATTTTTTAGAGAGAGAGAGAGGGAAGAGGGCATTTTCAACATTCCTTAGGGGGGTTTGCATTCCTCCATGGGCATTGATGATGTGGACCGCTTAATAGACGATTGTGATTATCTAATCTTAGGATCTTGTTTGTTGTTTGCCATTGATGATGGGGATTGCTTAATGGAACTCGAATGTGCCACAAATGAGACGCCATTAAAATAATTCATCAGGCTGCTGGTCCCACCAGATGTACCACTCCATTTGGCAGAAATCAAACTAAAGTTGGAAATCCTCGTTCTTGGTGTCTATGATAATATAACGAATTCAAGGGCTAGAATTGTTTGATATGTGAGATTTTCTCCTCACGACCCGTCTAAGGTGGGGTCCAACAGATGAGTGGAATGGATCACCAAATTGTGGGCACTCCTCTTGTACATTTAGATGTGCGTTGTTCCTGCCATCTAGCAAGAGGAATGCCATGGAGCCCCACTTTTGAGTCCAACTGCCTTGGACGATCTAACCCATTCATCTGCTTGGCCCAATTTTGAATTATAAAACCCCACTTTTGGACAATCCGACCATTCATCCACTACCCTCTTCTGATATCTTACAAGTTCTTCTAAAGACCTTTTAGTCTTCTCAAGATCTTTCAATTATGTTATTTAACAAGGAAATGAGGATATTACACATACAATTTTGCAGCATTTGGTGCCACACAAATGCATATACAACAAAGGTACCATAAAATCCCTAGCCCTTAGGAATATCATAGCATAGATGAATGGCCCAGATCATTGATGAATATTAAGGTACTAGATGATATCATGGCATATGCTAGAAATGCAACTTATTTAACTATGATATCTGAAAGGCATATGTTTTTCATATCTGAGGCATATCTCAGATATCATAAAAAATATCACTAGAGATATCGCCGGAGATATCACAGAATCAATATCAGATATCTGAGATATCATACAAGATATCGCAGAATATATGACACATATCTCAGATATCACACAAGATATCATCGGAGATATCACAGGAGACATGCCAACAAAATGCCAAACAGGTGCCCTTAAATAAACCCCCCTTACTGTTACTGCTATACTTGGGAGATATGATCATATCCTTATCTGATCTGCCATGTGATGTACAGATCAATGAATCAATAATCCAACCTCATTAAATTACATAGACTAGTATAATATTCTTAATAACCATTCTAATCAAAAACTTGATGATGAAGTTCTATATACTTTCACATAAACAATACCAGACAGTCAATTTTTTGTATATGATTGCAAATTTACCATTAACCTCATTTTTGTCATTCACATCAACTAAATTAGTGTCCTGCGCTGAATTTTTCTTTAGTTTTAGACAATTCAATGTTTAAATAATGCAATGGCAATGTCTGATCATTGATCAAACATTGACTTATCCGAATCCTAGTAGCTGATTAGATGGTCAAGATCATTCGATCTGCTTTCCGTTCCATATCATGTTTCTCATTCAAGTCAATTCAAGTCTAATTAGTCAATTTCCAATAATGGATCAAGAATTCTCTGTAGTTTATTGATCAAGACATCAATTCTAATTAGTGTGAGACCTCAAGGATCCAATGAGTGATCAGAGTTCTAATCAATTGATTAGGGTTCTAATCAACCTTAGATCGTCATAATTTTCCAAAATTATAAACCTTTGATCCTAATTTTAATAAGCCAATGCAATTCAAGGCCTGAATCATAAATATTGGATCTTTATATGGAAGATCAAAACTCATGTGGATTGATAAAAGCTTTTACTGATCTTTGACCTTAGATTAGGGATGAGATCGACGGTTGGATTTGCACATCAATGTTCTTGACCATAGGTCAACCATCTGATCCTACTTGTGAATGGTCAAGTCTGTGGTTCATGGCTGCCAACCTTTGAATGTGATCGGATCTGTCTTGTGCAGATGATTGAAGGGCTAGTATTCATTTCAAAACAGTCAAATTCATCTTTTACCAATGATCCGACAACTAGCATTCAATGGATATTATAAAATGAATCATTGAAAGGTACAGATCAATGATCAAACATTAATGGAGAGCTACAACTCTGATTAGTCACTGATCATCACAATAGGTAAGGATATTAGTATCAAGTTGATGTTAAACCATGGATTAAGGTTTTGATCTATTGCATTGGTTTTGGATTGATGATCGAAACTCAAGCGAAGATTCTCAAAGTTCTGATAAGTCTCCAATAGCTAGTGAGATCAGAACTCATCCTTTGTTCTACCTTACAGCCCTAGACCTAAACACATCCTCTAATTCCATACATGGATTAAGGCAAGAATGACAATTTAATGTAAGGATCTTACTTTTGTAGTGCTCTTCACTCATTGCTAATTGTTAATTGTCGAAGATGATGATTTGAAGGTGATTATGTAGTTGTTGGGCAGTCCCATCTATTTTTCCCCCATCCTTACATCAATTCTTTGCCAATCAACAAGCTACTAAAGGGCTTTTCCTCAAAACATTGGAGTGAACAACATGAACAGCTCAAATCCAAAATATGTGAAGCCATTGTTGCCGATGAGCTCCATCTTCCCAGTGAATCAAAAATCCCAAAAAACCATTCTTCTTCTATAGGGGTTGGCTTTTCAGGCTAGCAAGCCTCCTTTCGCCTCTCCTTTTCTCTCCTTTCTCCTTATCCCTCTCTCTACCTTCTCCTCCTTTCTCTTCTTTCTTCTTCTTCCCTCTCCCCATTGTGTTTTTCTTTCCTTTGACTGTTGGGTTTAAGAACAGACATATCATCTATTTATGCTTTCGTTTAAGTGAGGGGGGTGCCAATAACAATTCTGGCCCCTCACTTATTTACTTTAATTACTATTTTTTTTTCCTTTTTCTTTTATATATTAAACATCATACTTAATGTCATTGGAATCGTCTTTCCGAGTACAATCCAAATATGATGGTCTCTTCACTTTATTTGATGTCTATAAAACTTTCATTTATAAAAGTTCTAAACTTAGAAATTTCAATATTCTCTTTTCATCCCAATTTAACATGATCCAAAATTTACTTAAATTGTGATTTAATAATTAGGGATGTTACATCCAATGTTTCCTGTCACATCCTTTTTCTTTCCCCTTTTATATCTTTTGGAAAACCTCCTAACTTGGCTAGCAAGTGATCCTAAGGTAAAGGATAAAGGGATGAGATTTAAGGGTTAAGATAAAAGAAGAACCTAGGGTAATCATTATGGCATATAAGAGTGAAATAATGTGCAACAAGGTGGGAAACATCATTTCTTAGGAGATGGAATCTCCCCCTTACAAAAATCATTGAAGCCCTTGAAAATAGCAAGTGATTTGGATGGGGATGCGATAAGAGAGAGAAATGAAGATGGGAGGAAAGAAAGATAGGTGAGGTGAGGTGGGGAGAAGTGACTGGTTAGGTAGTTTCCTACAAAGTGGGAATTGGTTGGGTGGTTGGAATGGGAGTTTAGGAAGGTGGGAGTCTTAAAAGGATACTACTTTGCAATGAAAAGTGTAACTCATAGTGATATTTAGTGGTGAGGTCGAAAGGGAGAAAAAAGTGGGAAAAACATGGAGAAATGGTGAAAATGGAGTGGTATCCTCCTATGGGTCCACATGCTACCTTATCTGAGTGAATTTTCTCTTCTTTATCTTCAAAACATCCACATAAATCCCAAGGATAATTGTTTGAATTCTCCTCCAATCATGGCCTTCCACGTAGCTTGACTTATGTGGCTTTGATGGCTCACTTTGACAGCTCCATTGGCTTGCCTTTATGGGTGGGTTAGATGGCTTTCCTTGCTTAGATTGATGGCTTAAATACTTTCCTATGGTGATTGGCTTAGCTCCTTAACTTGTCCTCTTGTTCATAGCTTAAATATGGCTAAGCGGCTTAAGTGAAACCCACATAAAGGTGGTGGACTTTGCATGGCTTGTGCATAGGCCCACTTGGCCCACCTTTGGCTCATTTAATTGCATCCATTGCCTATCCTAAAGTCAATCTTCATCCTTGATCTCATGTTGGATTGATGATTTTTAGGTCTTAACTCTATCTTTTGATCTTGATCTTCCATTTTCTTCTAGATCAATCTTGGCCGTCGAATCACCATCTCATTTCCTACAAAAACTAAAAAACTCTAGTTAAATACTAGAAAAATATGATTAATTACATATTTATTCAAATTAGCCTCTAGACCTATAAAATATCAAAAATTTTGGGCATTATGTTAAAAAAAATGCATGTGTTATAAATTTTTGTCAAAAACCCTATTTTATCCCTATAATTTATAACATATAGATAACTAATTGGGTGAATTTTATGAAAAATTAGACACTTAATATTTGTGAGTTTTCTAAAATGATCCTAGAATGAATGCAAAGAAGATTAGAAAGTCCAATTAAATTAAGCATGAGTTTCTAAATCAGGAAAGTGCTGAATTGAAGAATCTAACATGCAATTAGTTTCTAAAATGGTTCTAAAGTGATCTTAAAGTAATTCTAAGATATATATATATATATATATATATATATGGAAAGAAAATTGGAAAGTTATCAATGATAAAAAAGAAGGAATCCAAAATGTAAACATGTAAGTCTAAAGTTAGAAACTACCCTACTTCTCAATTAGGAAAGTGCTTAAAACATGAAAAGTAAAGATAATAAATAGAATGCTACAATAAAAACATGATCTACTAAGCAAGAGATAACTGTGTAAACTAAACTGCTTTACAAACTACCATGGATGCAATCTAAGAATGCTACAAAATGTGCCATGCATGTGAAAGTCAAAACACACATCCATGAAAAATTGATGGATTGAATGTAATCCCATACAAGCAAAACTAGAATGATTGGGAGTGAAACATGGGGATGCATATATGGTTCCCTAAGATGAAATATGTTAAGATTCTATGCATGAACCCCAAAGCATAGAAAAATGGAAAATTTTCATGAAAACTATGGAAGAAACTACAAGTAAGAATGTGTGTAATCTAATGGAGTATGCGTGATATGCATGAGAAATCTAATCAAACAAAACTTGCTTTCTTAATTGACTAGATGCTAAAGTATGATGCAAAGAAGAGATAGAAGATACGATAGAAATAAAAAGAAAATAAGCAATAAAGAAATTGAATAGGTTGAGACCCTAACTTTATCTTCAAAGAATTAGGACATTGATGCTTGAAGGGACCTTCAATGGGTAATCTTCCTCCCTCCACTTCTCTTAACTTTGGCCTTAAACTCTAGGAAAATTTAAAAGATCCTAAACTCATTCATAACATCCTTATTTATAGACTTTTAGAGTGGAAGTCATGGGGTTTGAATGGTTGAGACTATGCCAACCTAATTTAGAAACCGACGAATGGCTAGATGAGAGAGGCATGATTTTCATATAGGGAAGTGGGATGGAAGATGAAAGTGAATAAGATGTAAATAGAAAGATAGAGAAATAGGAAAGGGTAAGGGTAAGGGTAAGGGAGGAATGGGAATAAGTGAGAAAGGAAAGGAAAGTTGGTGGAGGGAATCAAGGGTGTTCCAAAATTAAAAGTCCAAGGGGAGGCATGGAATCCATGTGGGTGGGTGTGTGGTGTTTTAGAAACATTAAGTTAAAATGGACTAATGGATCAAGATGGGTGGTTAAGTTCGTCCTTTCCTTAGGTATTGAGTCGACTTTTCAACAAGGAAATGGTGGCTCTTGTTTGTAACTTCCCTTCATTCTTTGTGACACACACACACACACACACACACACACACACACACACACACACACACACACACACACACACACACACACACATATATATATATATATTCCTTAAGCTTCATTTTCTCTCCACCATTGGATTGAATTGTGTTAGAATGAATGGCCCTGATTCCTTAAAGATTTCTTCTTGTATTTCACATGGGAAAAAGTGTACTTCACCACTATTGTATGAATAAGTCATCCCATCATTGGGTGATCTTCTTCGTTTGGTTGAGTAGGAGAGAGAAATTAAGCAAAAAGTCTTTATGTGTATCCTAGTCTTCTTTTATTTTTGAGAAGCTTTCATTTTATATGATCTCATTGTATCTGAATTAAACTTATACCAGAAGCTTCCTAAGGTGCTAATTGGTACCTTTTTACCTTCATTTGAAACTCTAAGACTTCATTTTTTAGCTTATATTGATCTACAATGTAGCTTGGTTTCTAAATTTTGCTCTTTTAAGGATTAAATTATCAAAATACCCTTTTTTCTCATTTGTACCCTAGATTTACAAAATTTAGAATTAACCCTAATTAGTAAACTTAAGTGACTTTTGGGCCTAAACTAAGTAAAGAGTTTTTAAAACTGTTAGAGTCTAAACTAAGTAAAGAGTTTTTTAATAGGACTTTTAGGTTAGTTGTAGAGTTTCATAGTTATGAGAGTCTAAGTGGATTTAGAAGTCCTTGAATTGTTGAACACTAAATGAATTTAGTAGAGAGACAGAGAGAGATTGGGCATTCATTTTGGCATGGTAAACTAGAGGCCTACTGTCTAGGAATTTGCAAGGCCTAAACTCTGATGACTTTAAGAATTTAGATTTAATTTAGAAATCTTATGCTTAAAGAACTCTATCAGTCTTGAAATGATAGTACTCTGGATCAACTTAGAAGTTCTTGAACTATTGGACTTTATAGAAGTATGGTGTTGGTGGGACATCCCAAAGTTCAGAGAAAGAAAATAACAAAAAGTGAGTGCTAATATTATGTGTTCACTAGGGCCCACAAATTAAATTTTGATCTCTAGTTTGCTTAGGAGTTTTCAATATGCAGGACTCTAAGAATCTTGAAGATTTAGGACTAACAGTTGTAGCTGTCAAAAAATCTAGACATGGAGTAGATGCTTAGTTTAATGAACAATGGGGACCAATCTAGTAGAGACAATGAATGCATAATTTTGTTTATCAACAAGGTCCATCCTAGCATCTTTCCAAAGGATTATACTAGACAAATTTCTAGGGGCATATGGTGAGCACTACACAATATGGGAAAGTATGTCAAACCCTTACCTTAACAAGTACTCTCCTGAACATGGTGAACTCTACTTGAAAATTTGAGAGTATGCAAAGACTCAAGGAGAAAGTAGATCTCTCTTGGCTATGGCAAGTTATACCGTTGAGAGAGAGAGAGAGAGAGAGAGAGAGAGAGAGAGAGAGAGAGAGAGAGAGAGAGAGAGAGAGAGAGAGAGAGAGAGAACTATCAACATAAATAAGGAGAGGAGAGAATCACATTTTAAAAGAAAGAATCTTCAAAGGAAAAGCTGTCAAAGAGGTTTCTCTCAAGATTTCTCTAACTCTCGAGGCATGGGTTTCTCTCGGTGCTTCTATGTATTTGATTTGGGTCAAAAAAGGGTATTTATGAGTAGGGAGTTACAAGATTTTTGGGAGCATAGGAGAGGTGGTTTGAAGAATGGAAGATATATGGTGTGAGAGGTGGATAGTTGTGACTAGCTAGCATTCTAAAAGAAAGAAAATAAGAAAGGAAAAGAAAACGTGGTATGTGGGAAAGGAATTTGGGAGGTGGAGAGTTGTGATTGGTTGGGGTGCCTAGGAATGGAGAGAGAGAGAGAGAGAGAGAGAGAGAGAGAGAGAGAGAGAGAGAGAGAGAGAGAGAGAGAGAGAGAGAGAGAGAGAGAGAGAGAGAGAGAGAGAGAGAGAGAGAGAGAGAGTTGTGGGTGAGTGGGATTCTAGGAGTGAACAGAAGAAGAAAATGTGGGATGGGAAGTGAGAGAAAGAGAGATAAAAAGAAAGGAAAACATGGAAGGATGATAAAGGAAGAAAGAGAGAAATGGAAAGTAGTGGTGGCATGGGACTCTGAGAGGTGGGTCCATTCTCCTTTATTTCTATGTTTTGAAGAGAGATGGACTCTCTTGAAGATGGAATGTTCCATTAAGCTAAGGAACCCCTTGATTTTAAGATGATAGTTGGAAAGCAAACTGAAAAAGATGGGACTCTCAAGCATTTTTTCTTTCTCTAAAAATATATTTGAATCCAAGAAGAAATAGAGAGAAACATGGGCTTCCCTTAGTTTTAGGAAACTGGATGATTAGGAGAGAGAGAAAAGAAAAGTTGAAAGATAAGACTAACCAAGGGGTGTCCCACTTCCTTTTTTTTTCTCTTGCTTTTTTGAAATGTTGAGGAAATCAAAGATTGGATGGACTTCCCTATTAGAGGCTTCCCACAGCCATAAATGCTTGAGGAGACTTTGACTTAAGAGTTTTAAGACATTAGGACACTATAGAGTCCTAATCCCAGCATAAAGAAAACTATGTGGGTAAAGTGATTTAAGCATAAGTGACTCTCTTCAAAAGAGTCCCAACTCATTTCAAACAAAAAGAGAGACTCTATGGCCTTTTATGATTAAATGGTCTCACTTAAATAATCAAAGTGAATCCCATCACAAGTTATCTAAAACAATTCTAATAATACCACTAATTTTTATTAGATTTTATGTTATTAATTGAATTAAAATGAGAAATCAAGAATTAGAATTTCAAGAATTTAGGTTTATAGGGAATAACTAATGAAAAACATAGAATTGACCTTTGAAACATCAATATTTGTTATCTATATGAAAAATGATTCCAACTACACTCAGTATACTGAAATCAGAGCTTGAAAGAATAATTCATATTTATTTTAATTAAGGTAATTATTTTAAAATTTGTTATTGGACAGAAAGGTAAAAATCACTTTAAATTTTGAAATGTGTTAATTGGGATCCATAATTAAGGCTAACAATTTTCTAAAAACTAATCATGATTAATTATAATAATTAAATGTTTTAAATAAAAATAGTGATAACTATTAAATATAAAAATATATATATCCCCAACATGCAAGTCGAGACTATGTGAAGCTTCGTACTGTGCACATTGATAGAAGGCTCCAGTGCCCGCATTAGTCACTATCCCATGTTTCTAGTCACTGTTGCACCTCCCTATGATGCTCCAATTGGCTACCAAAAAAACTCATGCAAAATTAAGAGAGAAAGAAGACGATGATGACGAAGAAGAAGAAGAAGAGGATGAGGAAGAAGAAGAAGAAAAGGAAGAGGAGAGAGAGAGAGAGAGAGAGAGAGAGAGAGAGAGAGAGAGAGAGAGAGAGAGAGAGAGAGAGAGAGAGAGAGAGAGAGAGAGAGAGAGAGAGAGAGAGAGAGAGAACTCATTAGTGACACCATTAAAGCTAGGAGAAGCTCTTGGTTATGTGCATACAAAGTTGGCAAGAGATGATGCCCACTCAGATTGATGATCCAAGCCATTGTAGTTATTTTAATTATAACTCACAAGGGCACAAATCAATGTAGTATTTTCATGCAAGCAAGGTCACTCCCACAATTAATATGACAAATTTGCGATGGATTGGATTTTATTCAAATTGATTAACTTCATCCAAAGAGATAGAGATGTGATTAAATTAGGAATTTAAAGTAACATGAAATGAAAACATGCATGACATTAGAAACTAGAATTAAAAGAAACTTTCTATAAACTAAATCTAAGCAATTAGAATGGAAACTTACCTAATTAATAGCTAGAACCAAAAACTTTCTAAAAATAAAAATTTACAAAAAAAAAAAACTAGGAAAATTTTTAATACTAAATTAATATGAAAAAACAAGTGACCAATGAGATCTAACTAATTTTAATAAGAAATTAGAAATATGCATGTGAATGGAAACTACAACTAAAAAGACTTTCTAAAGTCAACACTTTTTAAATCCTAAAACTTCCTAAAGATGGAAATACCTAAAATTCAAATAGGAGACTTTTTAAACCTAAACTAAGGTACAAACTATGAATTAACTATTGCTAAAACTAAATTAAGCAAAAATATAAAAAGAATAGGATTTTAACCATGCGCATGGTTTTTGGATTGTGCGCATGATTTTGGAGCCTCAGAGATGGTAAACTTTAATGCACCTACAGCAAGCCACTATGCAAACTAACTAAGGGATCTAATAAACAACATGAAAATCTAAATAGGTACCTAAGGATTCCGTAAAATAAGATGTTTTGATGGGTGAAATTAAAGCACAAATTTAAGGAAAAACCAATTTTTGAATTTTAGTACTTAAAAACAGTCAATAAATCTTGCATTAAAAAGCTATTGAAACCATAAATTTCATGCTAGGAAACAACTAGATTTCAAATAAATATTCCATAACAAGAATTTTCAAAGAACTTCATTGAATCATATCCAATTTACATCAAAATTATGACCATAAAACTCTCCATAAGATATGAAAATTGCACACTTTTCTAAAGCCTAAAATCCTATATAAACAACAGCAAAATTCCAATCTAATGATCACACTCTAAAGTACAATAATATGAAAATAAAATTCAGAAAGTAATTTGGAAAAAACAAAGGCTAAGTGGGTAAACTAACTAAGGAAAAATAGTCTAAAACTAGGGAAAAAGAGGGTAGAAAACATGAAATTCAAGTGAAAAAATCAAGGATTTAAGCTAGCTATTCTCTTGGCTGTCACTACCAAAGAATAACTAACTGAAATCTTGATTGAATAACAAAGAAAAACAAGTAGAATTGAGGTAAATAAGAAAGGAGATAGCTAGATGAAAAGAAAGGTGAAAAAATAGAAATCAAAACAATGGAAACTAAGTAATGGAAACTAGACCAAAGCAAGCAAACTACTAACCTAAATTGGAGAAAAAATAACCAAGACAATAACTAAAAAATTAAAGGAATAAAAGTATATAAGAAATCCCAAAGCCCAACAGCAAATAACACCAAAGAAAAGCTTGATGTTAAGGTGTGTCACCTACCTCTAATTGGAAAATTCGTATGGAACATATGACTATATATAGATGAGTGGTTTCTTAACCTAGGAATAGGTGAAAAACATAAGGAAAGTGGCCCTAGAGATAGGGTATTGAGTGAAGAAGGTTGGGATGGAATTTTAAGAAGGTGGAGAAGTCTTGGGATAGTAGAACTCTTGAATGAAAAGTCAAATTCGTAATGATATTTGGTGAAGAAGTAGAAAGTGAGAGAAAAGTGCAATCTAATCATAATGAGATTTTTCTTAATTATTTTCAAAATATCCTTTAGAATCTCATGGATAATCTTCTTGATTTTTCTCCAATCATAGCCTTCCATTTAGCTTAGCTTAATGTCTTTTGATGGCTAACTTTGAGAGCTCAATTGGCTAAGCTTCATGACTGGCTTAGATGGTTCTCTTAGCTTCCCTTCATGACTCCATTCCTTGGCTTGAGTGGCTTTAATGGTTTGGCTTGGTGTACTTAGCTTGTCACCTTCTCCCATGGCTTATATAGGTAAGGTGACTTACATGCAAACCATGGAAAGGTGGTGAAAGTGCATGACTTACTTCATGGGCCCACTTTGGCCACATTTATTCCTTTAATCATATCCACTACTAGTCGACAAGATGATCTTAACCTTTGTTTTCATGTTGGGTTGATGATTTTGAGGATTTGACTTCATCTTTTATTCTTAATCTTTAATGTTCATCTCAATCGATCTTGGTTGTCAGATCACCATCTTGCTTCCTACAAAAAGTAAAAACTCATAATAAATCTTAGAAAAATATGATTAATCATATACCTACCTTGGATTAGCTTCTGGACCTATAAAATAACAAACGTTGCTTTATTAGGTCAAAAATGCATGTATCACAAATTTTGGTGAAAAATCCTATTTTACTCCTATAAATTATAACACATGGGTAACTAATTGGGTACTTTTTATTCAAAATTAGACACTTATCATGAACCCCAACCAGAATTTTGCTAGTCTCGAGCAAACCATGTGAAAAATTATTTTTCAAAATAGGTACAAAGTGCCACTTTTATAAGTACTCACGATTGCATTTAGCACATGTAATAAGCCCTTTGTAGTGAATATACCCACAAAATTCTCAAAATTTTTATAAATGTCTTTTATTTATTTGAGAATTTTTTTATTCAACTTATATTAATTCCTCACTTTAACCAGCTAATAAAGATGAACAAAAAGGTTTAAAATCCTACACTTATGCTAAAGATATCTCATTCTTTCATTAAACTTTAGAAGGAGAGTGTGCGTTATATTCACTATATAATTATAGTCTATAAATCAAATATAACCTAAATTACCACCCAAATGTATGCTTCGACTTCAATTATCATGATATAGTTGTCACTCAAAAAGGTGTAAATCTCTCATTGTATATGAGTGGAATGTTGTTCATCAAGTCCAAATGTGTTACATATTTCATACAAAAGAATGATAAATTAGAAGGAATCGCAATGATCTCATGAAAGGATATCAACTATTAAGAATGCTACACTCTACCAAAGTCCCTATTCATTCATAACTATTTCCAAGCCATACTACTCCTAAGATCCAGTCAGGACTCCTATTAGGATGAAACGTAGGCTTAGGTAAGGTTATCAAAAGAATGGATATAAAGGTAAACAAAGGTTGTCTAGAATATATCTTCTATCAGTCTATTCCCAACTTTTCCATTTTTCCTCACAAGAGTGATTGTTTCTTTTTCACTTGACTTGAAATATAGCCTCTCTCTCTCTCTCTCTCTCTCTCTCTCTCTCTCTCTCTCTCTCTCTCTCTCTCTCTCTCTCTCTCTCTCTCTCTCTCTCTCTCTCTCTCTCTACTCTCTCTCTCTCTCTTTTAATTATTCATCTCTTAAATTGTATTGTTCACTTTTTCAAGATATTCTTCAATATTCTCTATGTATTTCCAAAATAAATGGGTAATGGATGTATATTAGGGTTTCAATATAGGTAAAGGTTACTTGGTTAATAAAGAAAAGGCTGATATTTAAAGGTTCAAAAGGCTAGCAGAAAATAATATATGAAAGGTTAAATGCTCTAGGTTAAATCAGGATGGCCTCTCTCATTTCCTAGGTCTCATATGACTTAAAATGATCATAAACCTAAGAGATATATGGTAAAGTCTTTTTGTGATTTCTCAATAGTTCACCGAGATACAAAATAATGAGACCAATTAAGTACTAATGTTCACTAAAAAAAAAAATTGAATTTATGTATAAACTTCAAAAAGGAGAATTGTTTAAAACTCGGGTTTTAAGTATCCACAGATCTTCTTCAAGATCTCTAAGTTATATATTCTCTTCAACTTAACCTATATATGGCTATTTTGTGCAATTAATATTTTGAGTTTAATTTTTAAGGAGATACTATAATAAAAGAGAATAAAATAGTGAAATAATTGTATACAACTCTATTAATAAGTTGAAGTTCAAAAATTTAGCTAAATATTTAAAAAAAATTTAACTCTCTTCTTTATAAATATTTGAAAACACGAGAAAAGTTAAAAATCTCATGAGTATTTGCACCCGCAAAGCTGAACTATCAAAATATAGGACACCAAAATGAAAAATGGATAATATAGACTAATGAGACTTTCTAGGTTGCCTCCTAATAAGGACTAAGTTTAATGTCTTCAACCAAACATGGTCAATAACTAATCTAACCATCTAAACCTAGACCTAGCTAGTTATAAGTAATTTTTCCTGATATTAATCCTAAGAATGAAATGGCAAGATTTCTCATGCCACTTCAGAACCTTGCAATAATCTATATATTTCCTCCATTCTGAAATTTTAAGTGGTGGTAACAATATGACATAGTAGACCACCACAATTTTGAGTATTATGGGACCATATTGACGATCCCTCATTTTCAATATTTCACATTAGTTAATATAATTCCTCCGCCTTGTATTTTGAGGTGGTGGTAACATGATGACTTCGTGTAGCATTGGGCATTTTGTTGGACCATATAAAGACGAATGTTCCTCTTCTTGATCAAATTGAGGGATAACATTGACCATTGTATTCAATTTATCTTTTTCCTTCATTTCCCTTACATTATCCTGAAATAGGGATATCAGGTGACTCTACCCTTCCCTAAAAGGTGGTTCTTGTATTACTAAAGATGAGGACATGGTTTTGCTTAACCCCTGCTTATCATCTAAGGTGTACCTTAGATTAGGTTGATGTACAGTTAGCATGTCAACTCACTCTTCTTCTTCCTATTTTACTAGCATGGTTAAGGTATCAGGTGCACCTATACTACTATCTTATAATTGTTCAAACATGGCATGTAGGCCCCAATCAGGTACATCTTCTATATTGCAAGGCTCAATTAGTATTTCAAGCCCCACAAGAGGTTCTACTCTACCTTGTCATTGAGAAGTGTCCATTAAAGGCACAATATCCAACAACTGATTCACCTCCTCAATGGATGTGCCTTTATCAAATTCACAAAAATAGGTAGGACATGATTCTAGAGGATTTGGGTTGGATGGTTCTAAAGCTTCATTTTCTTCATCAATGAAAATCTCTTCGCTATAATCATAATAAGGAGCAAGGCATGGCTCGAGTAGATATGAGTTGGAGGTTTCTATGAATGGCTGTGGGCTTTGTGGCTTACAATAATCATAAGGGATTTCTATCCTATTATCAGTAATAAATGGCTCTTCATTATCCTTGATTTGTTCTAATTCCTTGGTCCTTTTTATAAATGCAACAATGTTTCTTTCAGTAGATTTCCTTATTATTTCCATTTTATCTTCCCATTCCTCCCATTCTCTTCTCATTTCCTTATTTTCCTTCAAAGGCAGCCACGGTTTGTTCCATTTTCTCACAAAATGATGCATATTCTCTTCTAATAGTGTTCTTCATGTTGTAAAGGAAACAATTCATAGGGTTTGGTATTGTTGTGGCATTAGGTGTTGAAAAAGGGTTGAGCAAGTTGAGTCCATGATGGTTATCCTAAAATTCTTAATAATCAATGTTAACTAGGGTGAGACCATTGTAGTTCCTATTGATATGATTGATAATCCTGATAACAAGGTAGTTCATGATACCTAACCCATCCATTATAATTTGTCTCAGGATAATAATCATTGCTAGGCTATGTGAATGCATTAGGTGCAACCATTGGCTCCTAATAGTATTCATTGTATGAGGAGCTTGATGGCCATTGAGGATAGGGATGCTCAAAATAGGTATAATTATTATAATACTGAGGTTGTAGTGCAGGTTGCCTAGAAGCTATTATCCTAAGCAATTGATTTTACATAATATCTATCCTATCCATTGATGTATTAAATCCATCCCCTTCTTAATAGGCTTTTACTCTCAGCTTTGTATACAAAGAAACAAATAGTTGTATACAACGAATGAGTTTCTTTTCTTATATAGAAAAACTTAACTATATGATGCAACCTAAATGCTAGTCTTAAGCTAAATGATGCACAACCAATCCTAGTATTCAATAATCGAGCAGTGTCTTGATTATCTTTTCTTACTGCATAGGTGGTAGCTTCTTAGACCTAAATCTAGACAACTCCTCCTTTTATCCAAATTTAATTATTACTTACTAGTTGGATTCTACTCTAAACTAGTTAATACAATCCTCAAGTTAGGAGGCATTTAGACCTCAACTAATGTCAATGGAAGTTGTGGGAAAATCACTTAGATTTTAAGACACCCACTATAACCATAGTGCTCTAAAGCCGCCAGAGTGACAACAGGTCATGTCCTTCTAAATGGGTCTTATGAGCTCGATACCCTATCTCTTTCTACTTGATTTTAAATAACATTCAAGGGCTGTGATCATGATATACAGGATGTTGATTGATTCCTATGTGGGCCAAAGAGCTGGTAATCAAATACAATCCTTATCTTATAAGGGCCCCTGTGGGGCCAGAAAGCAAACTAATGCCTGCCTATATGCTACTTAATAAAGGTTTAAGCACCTTAATAAATGAGACATTAATAACTATACAGCTTATGCTTTGGTTATAGCCAAGCTCAAGTTAACCTTTGTTAAAAAGGTGTGCAACTAATGCAACAATCCTAAATAAAGATCCAACAATTATAAATGAATGAACCTAATCTATATAAATTATACTATCATCCAAATGAAAATTTACACTAAATGTAATTTATCCTATAAATTAAGATTTGGGGTAAGGTTTGCTCACAGCAAAGGGTCCAATGATAATCAAGTGTGGGCCACCATATTAGGCTCTTGCCCTATATTATTACAACTCACTAAACATTTAATAATAAAAAATTACAAATTACAATGGGCCTTAGTACAAATTCTACTCAAATTCTAATTTAAGAAAGTAATAAAAAAAAACCCCTGATCTTTGATGACAAATCCGTGGCCCATAAGATCACCACCACTCCTTCGTCGATTTTCCTTACAAAAAAATCAATGAAATATGGTCAATATGAGAAAAATAGCAACAAACACAAAAATAAAGCAAAAACCTTAATCTAATACACCCTAAACCTAGACTAGAGGCAAATAATCTATAGTATGGAACACTACACACAATATTGCAACTCCCCGACAGCAGTGCCAAAAACTTATGATTGTTTTAATTAAAACTCGCAAGTGCATGAATCAATGGAGTATTTTCATGCAAGCGAGGTCTATTCCATGAGGAATCTCAAAGATTTTCCTTGTATTGAATTTTATTCAAATTGATTAACTTCAACCAAAGAGATAAAGATGGGATTAAGTAGGAATTTAATGTAACATGAAAAGGAAACACAACTAGAATTAGAAACTAAAATTAAAAGAAACTTTCTAAAAACTGAAGCTAAACAATTAGAATGAAAACTTACCTAACTAACATGAATTTAACTAAAGAAAAAAAAAATGCAAAACAAGCATGAAATAATCTAGGAAACATAAACTAAGGAAACTATTAAAATGGAAACTTATATAATTTAACACTTTCCTAAACTAGAACTAGAAATTTTCTAAAACAAGAACTTTGTAAAAGAAATTGAGAAACTTTGTAACACTAAACTAACATGCAAAAATAAGTAGCCAATGAAATCTAACTAATTTTAACAAGAAATTAGAAACATGCATATGAATGGAAACTACAACTAAAAAGACTTTCTAAATTTAACACTTTCTAAACCCTAAAACTTTCTAAAGATGGAAATTTCTAAATTTTAAAAAAGTGACTTTCTCAACCTAAATTAAGATACAACCCATGAATTAACGACTGCTAAAAATAATTAAGCAACTAAAATAAGCAAAAATATAAAAGAAATGGGATTTGTAACCATACGCATGGTTTTTGGACTGCGTGCATGATTTTGGAGCCCTAAAGGTGGTATAATTTAATGCACCTACAATGCGTTTCTATGAAAATTAACTATTAGATCTAATAAACAACATGAAAATATAAATTAGTACCAAAGGATTTAGGAAAATAAAATGTTTTGATGGCTAGAATTACAACACAAAGTTAAGAAAAAATCAATTTTTGAATTTCGATACTTAAAATAATCAATGAATCTTGCATTAAAATGCTATTGAAACCACAACTTTCATGCAAGGAAACAACATATATTTCAAATAAACATTCCATAATAAGAATTTTCAATGAACTTTATTCAATCATATCCAATTTATATCAAAATTATGAGCATACAACTTTCCCCAAAATATGAAAATTGTGCACTTTTCTAAAGCCTGAAATCCTATCTAAACAACAGCAAAATTCCAATAGAATCATCACACTCTAAAGTATAATGATATGCAAAGAAAATCGAGAAAAGAGAAAAACAAAGGTTAAGCGGGTGAACTAACTAAGGAAAAATAGCCTAAAACTAAGGGACAAAGAGGATAGAAAACATGGAATTCAAGTCAGAAAATCAAGTATTTAAGCTAGCTATTCTTTTGGCTGTCACTACTAGAGAATAACTAACTTGAATCTTGATTAAATAACAAAGAAAAATAAGTAGAAGTGAGGTAAAGAATAAAGGATATAGTTATATGCAAAGAAAGGTGCAAAGCTAGAGAGCAAAACAATGGAAACTAGACTAGAGCAAGCAAACTACTAACCTAAATTGGCAAGCAAATAACCAAGGAAGAAAATCATCTAAGAAATCTCAAACTCCAGTAGCAAATAACACCAAAGGAAAGCTTGATTTTAAGGTATGACACCCACTTCTAATTGAAAATTTCATATGAAACATAAGGCTATATATAGATGAGTGGTTTCCTAACTTAGAAAGAAGTGAAAAACATAAGTGACCCTAGTCATAGGGTATTAAGTGAGGAAGGTTTGGATGGGAGTTTAGAAAGGTGAAGGAGTCTTGAAATGGTGGGACTTTTGAATGGAAAGTCAAATTCGAGATGTTATTTGGTGATGAGGTGGAAAGTAAGGAAAGTTAGAAAAAACATGGATAAACACAAAAAATAGAAGGGTCTTATCCCATTGGTCCATATGCAATCTTATCCTAATGAACTTTCTTTAATTATCTTCAAAATATCCCTTAGAATCACATTGATAATCCTTTTAATTTTCCTCCAATCATAGCCTTCCATTTAGCTTATTTTAATGGCTTTGATGGCTAACTTTGAGGTCTCCATTGTCGAGACTCATGGTTAGCTTAGCTTCATAGCTCCATCCCCTGGCTTGAGTAGCTTGAATGGTTTGACTTGGATTCCTTAGTTTGTCACCTCCTCTCATGGCATATATGGCTACGGTGGCTTACATGCAACATATGCAAAGGTGGTGAAAGTGTATGGCTTACTTCATTGGCCCACTTTGGCCACCTTTAGCTCCTTTAATTACATCCATTGTTGGTCCACAAGATGATCTTGCCCTTTTTTTTATGTTGGATTGATGATTTTTAAGCTTTGACTCAATCTTTTGTTCCTGATCTTCAATGTTCACGTCAATCGATCTTGGTCGTTGGATCACCATCTTACTTCCTATAAAAAGTAAAAAAAAATCCTAATTAAATTCTAGAATAATATAATTAATCACACTCTTACCTTGCATTATCTTTGAGACCTATAAATGACAAACTTTTGTTTCATTCAGTTAAAAATGCATGTATTATGAATTTTGAAAAAAAAAATCTTATTTTACCCCTATAAGTTATAACACATATTGGGTGGTATTTATTCAAAACTAGACCATTATTAGCTTTTCATTAATAATAGTATGACAAGATGATCAAAATCCCTAAGAATTTATGGAGATCTATGCAATCATTGCCAAAAAATGGAGTTGAAAGCTCCATTAATGATGTCCACAAAGAAATTCGACAACGAAAATAGTGAAAAAGCATTGGAGAAGATGACCTAAGATCAAGTAAATAGTATTGAGATTGGAAGACCCAAATAGTTCATGTTGCTTACCATTACAAGAGGAGTAAAATCTCTCAAAAATAGTAAATATAGGAATTGTCTCACTAGAGAAATAAAAATGGGAAAATAGTGGAGACCAAAAGGGGAAGATGAAGATGGACAATAAAAAGGAATGCTGATCTTAAAGATCCAAGCCATCCAATGTATTTGTAAACCTCAAAATGTAAAACCCATTTGGTCCTATTGTGATCAAGTTATCTTAGGCATGGATATAAGTGGAGGTGAAAACTCGAAATTTGACTTTAAAACATCAAAATTCAAAAAGTATGCATCTAGATGATTCTAGTGACAATAATTTTACATGAAACAAACAATGGAGTGGAAAATATCAAGATTTTACTAATTGAGAGGGTCAAAATTGATATTAACAACCCTAGCCATCTAACTTGTGACAGGACAGTTGAGTCACCAATCATCACCCAGCCCCTGTGTCAGGGTGCAGCTTAAGACTGCAAGAAAAGGGGGAGTTGCCAAAAAAATTGATGAGCCAAAACTATAGAAACCCTCTCCCCTAATCTCCCAATTACTATGCATTCTTCTTCTTCACTGGTGTGATAGAATGAGACGATGAGCAAGACCCATTTCACTTCCTGCACCAACTGGCACAATGTTCTTTCCTTATCAAGTGATGCATCACACAGAACCTTCCCCCTTCCTCTCGAAGTCCCTTCTCTACTTCTTTTTCACTCCAGCGACTGGATTAAGATTGATCCTAAACAGTGACCAAGGTAGGGCGGCTGGTCACCATTTGATTTTCCTTCTTCCCCTCTTTGTTCTCCCCCATTTCCTCTCCCTCTAGCACAATCCAGCCCACGCACTCCCCTGACCAGGTTAGCCATGCTGGATTCCTCCTCTCGCATTGTTTTCTTTCCCTAGTTGGCGCAGCCAACCCGACAAGCTAGTTGCACTACCTTTCTCCCCTGTCCTTGCCCTAATTAGCAAATGACCTGATGGCTACACAAGCAGGTTGCCCAAATTGGTTCCCATTTTTCCCTCTCACACTCTTTGTGGTTAAGCTCTAAGTGGTGACCCAATTGAGCCACTAGTCACCACTACCCTCCCCACTTTCTCTCTCTTGATAATTTTTCATGGGTGGGTCCATTACCATCATCCATCCTAGATTCTTAATCCCTTCCTATGCCAAATCAATGAAGATCCACACAGATTTGATTGTTGATAGTGATCAGATCGTTGATCAGAAACCAAATTATCTTATATGTGATTGATTCGACATCCATCTTGATCTATCCATTGATCTGCCATCAAATGCTAGATCTATAACCAATTCATCCCTTTGTAAGGATTTGACCATGGAACAAACACCTACCATCTAAATCATTGACCACTTTGATCTTCCATTTAGATTTGACTGTAGATCTGGCAGTGGACCATCTAATCCACTACTGATTTGACTATTTATTAGCCACCAAAAGTCAGATATGTGTTCAAGCATTTCATCTTCTTAACCCGCAACAAAAACATTTGCTTTGAGCCATCCATTCTCAGATTTTTTTTTTTTTTCAGAAGCACAGTCTATAAGATTTTAACTCTTATATTTATATAATCAGACAAGTATATTATTATTAATGCATATAATGATCAAGATTATAGATCTATAATAAATTATACCAAAGTGCGATTTAACCAGTCAAATTGAGATCAATGAAGATCTATGATTGGTTGACTCAATTAGTGCATTGATCCACAAGATCGGTGATAGGATCATCAGAATGAAGGTTTCTAATATCAATTATTGACTAGAACATGGATTTCTAAGGACTTAAGCAAAACAAATAACTTTAAATGATCAACAAATTGGATGATGCATTGAGAACCATCCAATTCTTAATATAAGATTTGATGAATTGATGAGGTAAATCGATGAAGTTGAATGTATGTTTTCCCAGATTTGTATGATAAAATTGGAATTGATTGCTTCTATTGATTTTGAGAGTTTTGGGGACTACAAGTCCTAGTAGGTTGTTCTGACATCTTTAAATTATCCACATATTTGGACCATGTCTAGATTATTAGTCTAGTCAAATAACAAGTATTGGGTCAAATACGTGTTTTAGATAGATCTTGATTAATAGATGAACAATAATGATTATAAATTAGAAATCCATTCACTCTTTATGAATGATAAATGATATCTTTATAGAGAAAATGAATGATTTATATCCTCATTGTGATGATGATATGGGATTACTTTAGGTTATGATTTGCAAGTATTAAAACATAAAGTCTCTATTTATATTAGAAATGTGAATGATGATTTATCAATTGGATCACATCACATGCGTAAAATGTGCAAATCCAAAATATAGAGGAGACTTTGTCACATTTTCAATAAAAATGAATGGCTCATTTCACCATAAGATTATTTGGTCTGGAATTACTAATACTTGCATTTCATATATGCATTTCATGGATTTGATCTCTCATTTTGGTTTGATGCATGACCCATTTATTGCATGATTTGTTTTTCACTAGATTTTTGTCTTCTTGCATGTAATCAAAGTTTAATTCATGATTTATACTTGTGGGTAGTTGATAAGGTAGCTAATGAGGGCAGGTGCAAGAGGCACTAGTAGGCTTATAGGGGACAAACTTTTAGGTGATCACTATATAGTTTTGATTAGGCTAAAATGATTGTGAGATGTTTTTGCATGCATAATTTGATTCACAATTTTTAGTTTTGGCATGGATTTGCTTAAAATGAGCCAATATGCTTTATTGTGGATTTTATATGTATTTGTCTATGGAGAGCTGATATGCTCTGAGATAGATTTGGCATGGATTTGCTTCTTAGGGAGTTGAAATGCTCTAATTTTGATTGGCCTGGACTTGCCTATTATGAGAATAAGTGGTTTTAATGTTTTATCACTTCATTGCTAATTTATACATACTAAGACTATGTTATTCCTTTACATGGATACGTGGTAATTTTACATGTACTGATCTTATACATGAAAAGATTTAATCCTGGATGTGATTCTATTATACTAATTGTATTACATGTGCTTATAACATGTTCTAATTTGATTTAGCATGGATTCTGACTCCTTAAGGAGCTAATATATTATAAGCTGATTTGACATGGATTTGATTGCTTTGTAAAATAATAACTTATGAGATGATGTGACTTGGAACTACATGGATTCGTTTATAATAATCTGTCAAGTGTTTAAGACTATAAATATGTTATGTTCTTTAAAATAGATTTATGAATGCCTTAGAATTGCATTTGTATTTGGCTTTATGTATATTACCAAACTAGATACTCAAACACCTACCAAGCATATGCTTGTTAAGACATTGTAATTTATTTAAAATATCTCAAGTTTGAAGAAATTGATTTGAAGGATAAGTAGCTAAAGCTAGAAGGAATCTTGGACGAAGACAACAGTAACACCAGCTTGTGTTGACAATATAAGCATATGACTTCTATTTGATAATTGTGGACTTATATGTATCTGTATTTATACAGTTGGACTATAAGCTATGTCTGGATAAAATCCTAAAAAATATTAAATATAAATTCATCTCATTTCAAGATCTCTTAAATGCATTTTTGTTATAGCAATGACACTCGAGTTTTGTGAAAAAAATTATATTAAAAAATATCTTTCGTTATTCACATTCAAAAAATAATGAAAAATCATTTAAAAATAAGAAGCCTTTTACCAACCAGTTGGTGATTGACATGGTCATCCATACAATGCCTCGTATAGTGATATATCAATGCTTGAAAGAAAGCTATTGAAGTAAGCAAAGTCAACTAATGGAAGATGTTCATTCCAACTTCCTTTCCAATCTAACACACACCCCCTCAACATATTTTTCAAAGTCTGAATAATCCTTTCCACCCATCTATCTGAGGGTGAAACACTATACTAAATCTCAAAAATGTGCCCAAAGCCTCTTGTACCCTCTTCCAACACCTAGAAGTAAATGTCCTCCTTTCAAAAATGATGGATAATGGTAGTCTATGGATAATCATCAGCTCTTTTCACATACAATTTCCTACCTGTAGGATAAATTATGTCAGGTAGGGGCTAGTTGAAGTGATTTTTACCTTTCTCCCATTAATAATTTTTAAAATAATAATTTTAATTAAAATAATTATAAGTTATTCATCCAAACTCCAATTTAAGCATACTTAGTGTTGTTGGAATCGTTTTTTTGTGTAGATTACAAATATTATACTATGTGTAAACATATAATTCTAATTAATATATCAATGTATTTGTGAAAAATATTGTAATTTTTTCAATTATTTAAATATTTATTATGTATATGTTTTAGTCATTAACAAAGAGATTGAACAAGCAAGTCAACGAATTATGTTAGGAAAAATTAAGAAGGCATTGCTAGGGTGATCGGGGGATTTAGAAACTAATTTACATGATGAAGGAGAGATTAAAAATCACATTAGGTAGTTATTAAGTAATTTTTTGAAGCATAATTATAATTAAAAATGAGAAATGAGTACGTCATTTGTGAAAGGGAAGTCGTAACCTAAGCCTAACCCAAACCACAAAGAAATTCCACCTAATTAAGTAGGAATAAGAAGCTAATCATGATTATTGGTTAGAATATAACTGTAAAGTTTGCTGATAATTGATAAAAAAAGTATGAAATGTAGGGTTTTAATTGAACTCAAAAGAGTGGGCCTTAATGCAATAAAAGGGATCTGGGCATCCACGTGGCAACACAAGCCTAAGGCAGCTGTCTCCCACCTAAGGCCACCTATCCATCCCTCTTATACAATGTGCCCAAGTATAAGAAGGAAAAACATAGAGCGGCTAGAAATCCTGCCCATGCGTAGAGAAAGCAACAGTTGCAGAGAGAGTGGAGAGAGAGCAACGTGTAAAGCGAGCTAGGAAGGAGGAGAGGACTCAGTGGGAGCTTGTAGGAAACAAAGGAGAGGAAGAGAAGGAACTTGGAAAGAGGCTGGGAGTGAAGTTCAGCTTGATAATGAAGCTCCACGCAGGAAAGATGAACTCCTGCAAATCTAGAGAAAATTCAGTTCGTCCAGAGCTCTGAATCAGATAGGAGACTTTTCTTGGAAGAATTACTAATGTTAGCTTGGTTTAGCCAAGAAAAGAAACCTGTTTTCTGCAGATTTTACATGGAGTTTTCTCTGTAGTAGAAATGCCAAGCGTAGGAAGTTTTATAAATCCTTCTCTGATATTGCTTGACTTTGTTCTCTGTTTATGAGCTGATTTTGTGCTTTACGGTCATGGTTCCTAGCTTCAATGCATGACTAGAAATTTGCCTCATGATACCTGAGATCATTTGAGTATAGAGCTGAAATGAGCATGCTAAGCTTTGCATTGATTCTGTAAGGTAGAGTTTTTGGAGTCTTTACATTGAATGCTTGATGGTAGAATAGGAAACGGAGACTAGTTGCATCCTGTTTTCCTGCACATAGCTGTGGGAAGGCGACGGCCAGATCCCAACCTTAAAACCAAAAGTCTAAGATCCCAGCTTATAAAACTACAACCTAGGTCTTGAAGGTGGCATATCACACTTTGATTTTAAGGGGAAATATCCCACGAATGTGAATTTAAACTCACTGTTTAGAGGGGGCTTTATCAGGGAGAAAACAGTACCATTTTCGGCACATTGCGTGTAGGAAATGGTTACCTGTTTCTACTACCTACTGGGTTTCCACGAACCAGCATGATGAAACGTAATTGACTCCCTAATAAAACCTTGAATATAAAGCAATTTCGCTTCAGGTATAGTAGCCAGATTAGCAGCTGTAAGCAAAGACAGTAAGCACCATTTTTCCTGCTCGAGTTATGCAGGAAAATGGCGCCACATCTATCCTCTTAAATCCTATTTAAAAAGCTTAAATGAATTTAATAATGTGCTATGGATAATGGACTACTTGATGCTAGAGAACTGAGTGATCAAACTATAATTGCACTAGAAATGGCCAATTTTGGAACTACAGTAATGCTAGGATTAGCACTGCTTGGACAGCACCCGAGCTAGAATTTGAGAATGCAGAAAACTGCACTAGAATTTGGGAATGCAGAACACTACACATGAATCTAGAATTCAGGAATACTAGAACTCTTCTTATGCTGGAATTTGAAAATGCCCACATCACACATATGCTAGATATGTGAATCTTTAAGCTACCTTATGCCAGAAAATGTGGACACTCAAGCGACATCTTGTGCTGGAAATTTAGGAATGCATGAATTTTATTTGGGTTGGAAAATTGGGGATACTTAACTATACTTATGCTGGAATTGCAAATGCTTAAACCATCATATGCTAGAACTTTGAATGCTTAGGCTATTAAGCTAGATTTCTTTAACTCAAATCCCTTATGCTTTAATCATCTAAGGATTAATAACCCATAACTCACTCTCTTAAGACTTAGTCACATTGATAAACCTCTTGCCAGTTTTGAAGGATAATGTCTTGAGTTTCCTATCTATCTACTGTAGAACATCCAACGTAGTTTTATGTGATATTCTCAACAACACACCTTAATAAGCTATTTCTTCTTCTAAAAAAATTGAATTTTCTCTTTTAGTTATAGTCATGATGTTGAAATTGACAAATTACGAATCTTCAATGAGAAAGTTAGTAAAAGAAATTGAAAGACGCAAGCATTTTCATTGTCATGAGAAGTAGAATTTACCATTAGACATCTTATTAAAAAAAAAGATAAGCAACTTTTAAGTTTTAACCTCAAAAGAAAAGGCATCACTTTTGTAAGTTTTAAAATATCTTGCAACAAGTACTAGGACACTCATGCTTTTGTTTTATAGTGTTAGATTAAGCAAAATTTTTAGAGGCACGGTATTAGCAAGTAGATTGAGAGATGAATTGGTTTAAGAAATTTGAATAAGCCAATATATGTGCACAGAATATTCTATAAGCTATATGTATCAATCATTTTCATATCAACAATCAAAAAGATAATTAAGATTTGTAACAAATGATCCATTAGAGTGCTAGACTATTTCACCCTATATATACGTGTATATGTTCTTGTATAGATTAGTGTTGTCATAATTGAAGTTACATTACCTGAAATATATCCTACCATATGCATTGCACAAATTACTTGTACCAAGTAAGTAGAAACATGATAAAAGAAGACGGCGTATATCTATATATATGACTTATATTAGGAACTCAACTTATCTGAGATGAAGCGAAAAGTGTACTATAGACAGTGAAAATTTGTGTAGCAAAAGGAGTCTCTCTTTTAGAAGTTCAAGGGTTTTAAGTTGCTCGCTACATGTGAGTGTATTGTCCACTATTTGCAAATAAAAAAAAGGGAACTAATGAAATTAATAATGTCTGTCAATTATGACTATTTAGTTCTCCATGACTACTTATTCACAGACTTTTTCGATTCGGACTACTAAAATATTATCAAAAAATTAAGAAATGACTCAAAAGGTTGACATAGAACACCACGCTAATACTAATTCATAATATTAGCCAAAATATTAGTTATAGAAGCTCTACTTTATTAAAATTACAAAACCATATGCACAGAAGATAAATTAGATAAGAATTATTCTATTTCAGGATATTAGGATCGTCCATTGCACCTGTTTTTCTGATTCTGAAATATCAGAAGTCGGAGAAATCCCATGAACAGTCCCGATCAACCAATGGTAGGATTCCGCCATGTGAAAGTCTGGCATTCTATTTTTGTGAAACATTCATGTCTTGGATGTGTCAATAATTGAGCGTCCATTTGCAAGCTGCCAAATAGAGGATTAGGATATTTGAAAGGCTCTGAACGGTTCTTATCATTGGAACGAGGTTTAAACTATAGAAATACCTGCTTAATTGAATACGTGGTCGATGAGGCTTATCCAATCAAGCCATCTATTTCTGTTTTTTCTTTCCTTGTTGAGAAAATCTCACCGTTCATTCAATCAGGCCTCATTAGAAAAACGGCATGATTAGTCAAAGTCAAGCAGGTAGGCCCCACATGCAGGAAAAACAAATCAAATGAGACGAAAGAAAACGGTAATGCTTAGATTTGCTTTCAATTATGTTCAAGTTACTTGCATTAGTCATTGTGTGTATATTAATTGTAATTCTCTTTCTTTACTTAGCAAAATTAAAGAAGGGGGGGAGCCTTGGCGCAATGATAGAATTGTCATCGCGTGACCTTAGAGGTTGAGGGTTCAAGGCATGGAAATAGCCACTTCCAAAATGCAAGGTAAGGCTGCATACTATTGGCCCTTGTGATCCGCCCCTTCTTAGAATATGAGAGTTGCGTGCACGGGGCTGCCCTTTTGTCTAGCAAAATTAATATGACCTATGATTACTCAAGTCAAGCAGCTAGGCCCCACGTGCAGGAAAAATAAATCAAATGAGACGAAAGGATGCTTAAATTTGCTGTCAATTATGTTCGAGTTACTTGCATTCGTTCTTGCATATACATGATATTGTAATTTTCTCTTTATCTAGCAAAATTAATAGGACACATGAAAGTGCAATACAACTCCCGCACTATATTCTTGATCGTGACTGTAGAGATGGGTCCTTTTATAGACCCTACTAAGATAATCACAAAGATCAGTTAATTTAACCATCCAACTGATTCACGAGTCTAATCAGCGTGCCTTCCCACCAATGCGCGCGAAGATGAGAAGAAGATTATGCTGATCAAATCATCCAAATAGTCAAATTGTCCGACAATTGTAAAGATCTGATTTGTTGCTAGTGGCCTTTATGGACATTCAAAATCAGACCGTCACAATCAAAGGCTTAGAAATGCCCAAATAGCAGGAACGTTGAGCAATGAAAACTGTAATGAATGGTTATTACATTGAAAGCAACGGTCTTATTCTACCGAGAAAATAGCGTTTCAAACATGAATCAAGTTTCAATAACCTTTATCATTTGTGAAATGCACGCTATTCCTAAAATTCTTAAAATGCATAATTGCGTGGGAAATTGAAAGTTTGTAAAAAATCAGAAAATTTGGGGATATAAAAATTTTACAAATGAAATGACGGACTAAAACCTCAACAATGACACTAAGAATGCTAAAATTAAAGCCCGGATGAAAATTTACTAATTATTTTAATTTTTGTATTTAATAAATTAAATAGAGGAGGTAAAACAGCAATTACACTTGTGGGGCTCACGAGGATAGCGACATTGTCCCAAGGCGTCTGGGATGCACTCTAGAGATGCACTGCGCGACGCTCATGTTGAGCACTACCACGTGCATACAGACGGCGCGTGCGTCGTCCCCAGATGAGACTAAATGCGCATGCATCCCGGTGAAAGTGACGCATGCATGACCATTTTGGGCACACATCACGTGCGCGTGCCTCCCGGCTACAAAGACGCACGCGGGACTTGTTCCGTACGCGCATAACACACACTGGCCCTGTGACGTCGTTTTTTTATTAATTAAGGTAGAAATTAATTCTGGACCATTTATTCACAAAAATCTCAATTTTGGGAGATACAGAGGTTCAAATCATGATCCGAGACATCCATTGAGTTCGTCTTAATGACATGGACATAGATTTAATATAAAAACTTCGATTTGACTACTTTTAAATTGATCAAATCACAAAATACTATCCAATAACTTAGATCTATCGATCAATTGATGATCAGGCTTAAGAAACTAATTGTATATCTCAAATACGAGATGATCTAGTGAATTTGAAGAACAGATCTCAAGTCATTGTCAAGAAAATTTATCTTGACCATTGATCTGGCCATGTGTCTTAAGACTAGTTGATCAAGAAGCGATCTAACCGTCAGAGCAACGTGTAATCATGGATATACATGTAAATCAATAAACAAACGTAGAAATTAGATGGACCATGATGAAAATGATGAGAAATGATGATCAAATGTACATATAGGTAATAAAAAACAATCCAACGATTGAATCGTCTTCAAATGTTATAAGATGAAAGAGACCAACTCTTTATTGATCAAGGGACACTAATTGAATGAATCATAAATTAGATTGATGATCAAAGGTGATGGATGATTGTTAGGATGTTAGAAAACCAACATCTAATCCAAGATTAGCTTGATTGAGGGTTAATCAAATGATTTAGACCGTTAATCTAGGATTAACTACCAGATCATGGAAATCATCAATTAGATTAATGTATTTTTGGGATTTAAGAATACTAAGTGATTCGATGATTTAATTTGACTTATGCTGTGACAGGTATGTCAGAGCATGCAAGTTGATATAGCTTATACACCTAATTGAAGTACAGCGCTTTTGAGATAGGTGATTGCATTTAATAATTTTCTGATTTCATGGATCATGACATAATTACTTGGAAACTTTGAAGCCTGAACTTTATGTCCTCTCATGTTTTCATGAGATTACCTTCATCATATATGATTAACATTATGGAATTTTGCTCCACATGGTTTATACCTTGTTTTAAGGTATGATTTATAATATATTAGCATGTCTTGATTTGATCTTCTCGATATTGACTATGCATGGAAACTCTTATGATTCATCTCATATTTGTCGTTATTTTATAATGGGTGTTTCTACCCGTTGAGTACTATGCTAGGAGGGTTGTAGGGTTGGCCACTTGCCCTCTGACTTTATGATAATTATGATTAGACACCCACCCAAAAGGGAGCAATGTACGTAAGAGGTGGTATCATGGGTAATCCCCGTTACGAGTTCGTCTCCCATGTAAGATGGAGGAAATCTCTCACTTCGGTGGTTGTCACTGTAGCATAGTAGCCCATACTTTTATTATGTATGTGCATCTGGCATGGATATATTGGGTGAAGCCTATGTGGGCAAGCCTACAACCTGAGTGAGCTACCTAATTGCTAGCTATAGGTGAGGAACCATGGGATTTCATGTGGTATTAATATATTGGGTCAAGCCTATGTGGGTGACCAAATGTGGGAGAGCCTATGGGCTGAGTGAGCTACCTAATGTGTGAGCTACAAGTGAAGAACCCTGAAATTGGAATGAGTATTTATTGCTAATGATATGAGTATAGTGGGATCCTCTTAAGGCATGATTGTGTATAGTGCCCTATTTATCATGACATGCATTTATATTTTTAATGATGAAATTGGTCTTTATTTGATTCTAACATATACATCACCATACATTATTCATGCCTTGCATGCGATGGTGATTGGATATGATATCTTTGTGTTTTTGCATAAACTATGCTTTGATCACCATTGATTTGTTTAGACTCATGATTCTTCATGTGTTATTTACTATGGATGACTGATGATTTGACGTACTATATAAATGTTTTACTCCATGAGAGTTATCTTGATATTGATATTTTTACACCATACTATTTCATTGCATTCTATAAATGTGATCACCTACACAAGCAATAGTTTGCTGAGGCATTGCTTTGTTTTGCAATGCCTTAGATTTGGAGCGCAATAGCACTAAAGGTAAACAGTGGAGCAGCTTTGAGTGAGGAGACCACGAGGACCATCTACTACTATTAATTTAATGACTAACTGATGCATGCTTCATTTTACTCATCATTGGATTTTTTTTTTTGGCAGTATTGATATACTTGTCATGAGGAAGGCATTGGACCCAACTCTTATGTGTAGTGTGTATATATACTTATAAAAGTGAATGGATGTGGTGATCATGGATGGGACCTTAGGAATTATGTACATTGTATTTATTGTTATCGCTTATCATGACTAATGCTTTAACCAGGTTATGGTTTTGATTGAGCATGCTCTGTGTTACATCACCTTGGTTTTAATTATTAGGTGGATTTGAATTTGGATGACCCTCGAGATTTTCTTTTGGCAATTCCTCTGGAATGATTGTTGTAATTATATTAAATTTTGATTTTCTCTTTTAGGGATCCCACCTATTTTAGTGAACATATTATTATTATTATTATTATTATTATTATTATATGAAAATTGGTTTTAGAAAACTCGGGGTGTCACAATTTGGTATCAGAGCTAGGGTTTACTCCATCATCACCACTCTAAGGATCCATTAAGATTGACAGCCCATGAGTCCATACTAAACCCGAGATAGAAGGAAAACTTATACTATATGACATTGGAACTTTAATAGATGGCTCCTCGAAGGAAGATTAGGTCCACCCTACTCGACTAGTTATGTGGCGACCCAGGTTTTTATAACACATTTTATAATACATTTTGTAAAGATAGGGCCCTTATAGTAAAAAAATTTCGCAAACCAAAGCAGCGGAAATTCTTTTCTTTAGAATTTGTTTTGTAAAACCTAAATCACCACTTCATACATAACATAAGTAGAATTTTGTATTTTCAATAACCTAATATTCCAGCCCAGAATTTCTAAAAATTCAAACTTTATTAATTTTCCTTAATAATTTACAAAAATTCGGGGTCATTACAAGTTACCACCCCTACCGAATCATCAGGGCGAGGGGACCGTGACATAGACTTAGTGGGCCGAGTGATGCAGGGCTTGATACCACACATACAATCCATTGAGTTAATTCCTAAGTATGAATTATAGATATAACTCGAGATATGATTATAGCGAACTTGTTGATGTCATGAGGATTGGCAGACTTCCTTTAGTAAAGATGAGACTTTAATCCTCATATGATTATAAGGAAATGCACTTTCAGGGAAAATGTTTGATTCTTATAGTATAAAATCTAAATAGAGAGTATAATTGATAATTGCAAATGAGAATTTTATTATATGATGGAAGGTCTATTCACATGGACTATCCTGTGAGAGTTCAAGTCCTAATTTGGGCAGTATGTATGAACATGTAAAGAGGCATAACGACTATTGTACGACAATTGTAAGATAATAATGGAAAAAGATCAAAAATGATTACAACTAATGAGAACTCAAGAAAGTGGAGAGGAGTATTGTATTAATTTAAACTAGAAATGGATTTATTTGACGAATAAATACTAATATGGTGAAAATTATTGAAAATTTGATGAGGTAAGATCCTAATGTTGTATGGATGAATATGAACTATGAGGGAAACTTAATGAGTTCTTATACATATATAAATTTTGATAGCCAATCATCAATGTGGAGTCAATACTTATGAATTATTCTGAGGATTTTACTTATGATTTGCAAACACATAGCACTTAGAGGATATAATAACTATTTTATGATAATATAATAGTTAGTAGTAATGATGTTAATCAAGCGATAAGTAAGGAATGATATCAAACAATCTCCTAGTTAGGGGATGGGATGACAGAAAAGGTTAAATTAAATGTCATTCTATATATGGGTAAATTGACAAGATTGGGTATTTGATTCCAAGTGAGAGGGGTCTATCATATAAAGGGAATGAGGTAAGATGAAATTGATTATAAATGATTTACATCCAACACAGATAGAAATGATAATGTGATCCCTCATGGCTAGGAAAGTTATTGTGAAAGATTAATTTCATTGGATTTGAAATTGATAGAGTTGTAATTGATTTTGCTTGTTACAAGCATCAAATAAATTATCAATTAAAGGAAATCTAAGGATAAAGATGAGTATACCTAAAATGTAATTATGAGAATTCTAATGATAGTCGTCTAAGAAGACATGTTTTTCCATTTTTGATATTTTATCCAGAAGGCTCTTAAGAAAGCTTGTAATGATCAGTATTGTGTCATATGAGCAGTGTTAAGTGTTTAATTTTGGTCAAAATACCCCTAATTTAGTATTCAATTAGATCATCTAACCGTTCAATTTTACAAAACTTAGCTTGATTTTGAATTTAAATCCAATTGACCATCCAAATCTTAATTTGCCAAAATCAACGGTCAGATGATCATTAGAGCTTATTAGATGACTAATGTACGGTTCAGATGATTCTAATTTAGTCTTTTCTTTTGCAAATCAACCAAGGGACGCACGGACGGCTATGATTAAAAGATAACGATGCAGATCATCTAAAAGAGGAATGGATGGACCAGATCACCCATGAAGATAGATGTGATAGTTTCCTAGAAGATAATGGAGCTAAATTTGAAATCATGGAGAAAAAGGAAACCCTTTCCCCCACTTCTTTTTTTTCTTTTCTTTTTCTTTTTTTTATCTTTTTCTTTTTCTTTTTCCTTTTCCTTTTTATTTTTCCTTCTTTCCTTCCTTTTCTTTTCTTTCTTTTTCCTTTCTTTTCTCTTTTCTTTCTTTTTCCCTTTCTTTTTCTCTTTTCTTTCTTTCCTTTTCCTTTTTCCTTCTTTCCTTTTTCTTTTTCCTTCCTTACTCTCACGCACCCACTTTCCTTACTTTTCTTCTCCTTCTCTCAATGTCTTTATCACCCATCTTCTACTTCTCATTCTCCTTCTCTCCATTCTACTTTCTCTCCTCTCTCTATCCCCATCTTCCCCTCTTTCCCAACCTCTTCTTCCCTACACCCAACCGTACCCAACTCTCCCTCTTCTTCTCCTTCTTACCCACTTCTTCTCCTCTCTTCCCATCTTCACATTCTACCCTTCCTCTTGCTCTCTCTCCTCTTCCACCATCTCCCACTTCTCTCTTCTCCTCTCATTCTCTCTTCTCCCTTCTTTCTCATAACTCTTCTTCCCTACACCTTGCTTCTCCTTCAACGCCCCAATCTACTTCACCTCTCAATCACCCCCATTGACCAGAACCGATCCCAATATCCCACTTTCCCTTGTTTGCTTGACTCCACGTCCATTGCACCTCCTTCCCCACTGGTCAGCTTCCAGCCTTCTTCTTTACTCTCCTCTACCTCCCCTGCTCACCCACCTCTTCTCCTCTCTTCTACCATCCTCTCTCACGTCCCTTTCTGCTTTGTTCTCCTTCTCAGCCTAGGCCGTCCCCGTCTTCCATGCACAAGCAGCTTCGGCCAGACGGTTTCCCCTTCCTCAGCACCGGTGAAACCAAATCACCGGCTTCACTCCATCCCGTCTCTCCAATCGGCTTGCTCCCATCGCCTTCGCCAGCCAGGCTTAACCCAGATCATTTCTGCCTCCTCTCCACTCGACAACATCTCCAGCTGGGTCTTGCTTCGACACACTAGCACCTCCTCTTCTCCCCATGTGCCCAAGCCAAGCTAGACCAAACAGCGTCGATCCAGTCATCGGCAGGCACAACCCAACACCGGAGAAAACCCAGCTCCGGGTTTTTCTTCTCTTCTCCTCTCCCTTCCCCTTCTCCTCCGGTTTCTCCTCCTTCGTTTCTCTCCCTCTTCGTCTGGTCTTTTTCTAAAAACTAGATTTTTCATGTAATTCCAGTTTTGCCCCTTTCTCCTTTAAAACAATTACAATTCTATCCTTTTCTTTTAATTTCATCTATGTCCCGTTTTATTCTGGTTTTATTTTATCTGCGTTTTTCTTATCTAGGAACTGCCTAATCTGAATCCGATCAATTAAGGCCTAACCCATCAACGGGTTAGCCGTAATCAAAACCAAATCTTCAATTGCTCCTTCTTTTCTCATCTGATTTCAAATTAATTTTATAGGTTCATTCTTAGGACATCCCTAAACATAACCAATGCTTCTGATCTTAGATCTGAAATCCAAAAATCAATCTGAGCCGTCCAAATCTTGAAATCACAATTTAGCCCAGATCTTGACCATTTTGAAGAATCTGTCAAATCCGACTGGTGGATCACTAATTAAGAACGGGTTGAAGATATCTGTAAAGGAGGATCAGCTTTTAGAAGACCAGAAGTGAAGATTTTGATGAATATTGATCTAGGGAAGCAGTTTTTTCTCATTATTTGATTTGATTTGTTTTATTTCATAACTGGAAATTCTGTATTTTTGAGAATTTGAGTAGATCTGAACATTGATTCTTATTTCAATAATTCCAGTAATTTTGAGTGATTTATTTTTAATTTTAAATAATTAGATTTTATTGAAAACTCCATTTTAAATCAAGTCCTCGTGGGATCGACCCGTACTTGCATAAGCTACCCTACAATAGCCCGTGCACTTGCGGTAAAATAATCAACAAGCAGTTAGTGATATTGCTAGAGTTTGCCATGTAGAACAAAGAAATTAGACGGTTCAATGGTATTAAGCCTATTTACACTACTAAAAAAATTGCCCTAACCCCATCATGAATAAAAGGCTATAGATAGAATTGTTGATGCGTTGACACCTAAATTTTGGAGATAGTTGATCTTAACGTGTTGCGTATTAGTGATAAAGGCAATAGACATAGCATTTATGTTGAGGAAAATTCTCTTAGGGCAAAGGGAGCTGACTGCAAAGACATAGACGTGGATAATTCGAGTCAGCCCAGTAAGGGCAAGAGACTAGTGACATCTGAACGGGTAGTGTTGGAATGTGGACATGAGAAGGTGCACTAGTTATATGGATAGGCACCTAGACAATATTGTACTAGGGAGATAGACCACCACATTAGCCATAATAACATTGGTAGCCATCATTACAATGGCAACCTTGGAGACACTGTTACTGTGACTGTTAGGACATTCTTTAAAGACTGTCTCGAAGGACAATGTGTTAGACTGACTGACATTAAAGATAAAACAAAAATGACCCCACATTGGTAATGATGAGTTATTACCATTACTTGAAGCAAGTACTAGCCTCGACTCAAGTTATGAAGGTACTCTTCAACAGATACACCAAAATTTTCCTTGATTTAGGATCTAATCATCCTTGTGGTTTAAGTATTGGCACCTTGATGAATGTGTCTGTATATATGATAGTCCTTGGGTTTGAAGTTATGGCGTAGATGGGCGAGTTATTGGGACTTATGAGTATTTCTAGGGAGTATTGGTGGAGATGATGACTGAGTGGATAGATATTGATCTTATCCTACTCAATTGATTGATCATGATATCATCCTTGGGATAGACACTATTTGTTGAAGGACAATGGATTGTAGTGAGAAGAAAGGTACTTGTAGTATACCTGGATAGCTATTGACTTCAACCCTAAGTAAGAAGGGGCATCCTCGAGGGTTGTGTGACTTTGCCTTGAAAGCAATATGGTACTCTTCTGATGTACCAAGGCATCCTGGTGGTATGATCATGGAGGATAGAGGGCGGACACAGATTGAGCACACAAATGGTGTGCAAGAATCCATAATTTTTCCTATGGAGGTTTTGGGATTTTTCGTCATGGAATATTGATTTGGTATCAAATATAGTGCCATTTTCTAATGTGCCATACTGGATGGTCTTGGCTGAGTTGGAAGAGTTCCAACTACGAAAGTTAATTGATGAGAGTTTGTTAGACCAAGTGGGTCTCCATGGGGCATTAGTGCTCTTCATGAAAGAGAGACAGAACCTTGTTACTATGAACATATTTGTTTGTTTGATAAAACAACAGTGGAGAATTTCTATCAAATACTAACAATCGAATTGATCTATATTGGTTGGTGCATGATGTTCATGGAGATTGATTTAAGATATGATCACCTTTAGTTGAGGATTTGTAAAGTAAGACATCTCTAAGATGATTACTAGAACAGGTCATGATTATTACTAGTTATGAACGATATCAATTGGTGAAATCAATGCACTGACATTATGTATGGATATGGCGGGATAGATTTTTAAAGGTTACTGAGATGAGCCATGATTTTATAGTGAATAATATTTTGTATATTCCATGATTTAGAGGAGCATAAGAAACCCTTGTGCAATATGCTGAGTATCTGAAAGACTCATCTTTGTAGTAAATGAATGTGAGTATGAATTTTGGTCAAAGAAGGTGAATTTTCTTTGTTGTGATGCCTCTATTGATAGGGAGACAGTCTATAGAGACTGTGATGAACAAGGACTAGTTAAATGAGTGACTAAGGTTGATAGTTTCCTTGGTCTGGTGAACTGTTGTCGCTGTGGTTATGGAGTTCAATTGCGTAGTAGTGACATGGATACTGTTTTATATTACACATATGAGTTTGATTTCTCATGCAGGTGAGAGGTGTGATAGTAAAGTATGTTTAGTATGAAATTATTTTCTTATGTGTAATATGCTTCTCGATCATGGCTTATACTATGAGTAGCCAATGAGGGTGGGTGCGAGAGGCACCAATAGGCTTCTAAGTACTCATAGTATGATTGTGTTCTGGACTGGTTATTTTCGGCATGGATTGCCTATTGATGAGCAATTATGCTCCGGTTTTGATTATCATATGTTGCTTGTTCATGAGTTGATATGATATGCTATGATTGATATACATTGCCTATTGATGAGGCAATGTGCTCTGCATAAGATTTGGCATATAATTGCCTATATGTGAGTTGTAGTACTCCAAATTTCTTTGATATGATGACTTATTTATGCTAAGTTGTAAATAAATGATTAATTCTTGGATGAAAGTATGGTTTATGCTAATTGTATTATGTGAATTATTCAAATTCGGAATGGTTTGACACATACATTGGATTGTATATATATGAGTTGCTATCTGAGAAGATAACATGGTATGGAATTGTTTATTGATATTGATTCTGGAATAATGGTACAATCTATAGGTCTTGTATTATGGGGATGTTTTTATAATTGTTGAAGAATGACATGGAAAGAGTTTTGAGGAATTTTTTTATAAGGATAGGAAGATGTAATGCAGGCTATTTTTAAAATTTTGAAAATGCATAATTGTTTGAAAAATTGAAATTTGTGAAAATTAGAAAATTTGGGGATTTGAAAATTTTAGAAATGAAATCACATATATAACATCAATATTTGGAATGTATGTGAGAAATGGAATTCAACGACACTAAGAATGCTAAAATTGGAAACCAAATGAAAATTTGCTAATTATTTTAATTTTTGTACTTAATAAATTAAATAGAGGGGGTAAAATAGTAATTACACTTGTGGGGGTGCTAAAAACAAGGCTCTGACAGGCATTAAACAGGTATGGAGACGATTACTAGCGTAATCATTTCATCATTTAGTAAAAATCAAAATGATAAAATAAAATAAAATAAATATAAAAGTCAGATTTATAGGGGGCTTTAAATGCACCTCCTAGCCATAAATTCCTTCTTGATCTTTTCCCCCAGCATTTACTACCCTCTGTTCCACGTGCCACCAGCAACAGTGCTGGAGACGATGCCTCCACGGCGACTAGATACGCAAGACAATGATGCCTTGTTTCTTCTCCCTCGAGCAACGAAAAGGATTTTTTTGACTGACCTAGTGAGGTAGGACAGTCTTCCTCCTCCTCTCCCCCTTGTTGTTAGTGCTGATATTCCATCTATTTATGTTGTATTTTCACTGAAAAAGGCAAGGGATGCTGTTTTTCGGTGATACTTTGGGTGTTACTATGCTTGTGAAAAATAACCCATGAAATGGTGCCAGATGGATGATCTGGACTGTTCATCATGCTTAGAAGGAACTCAAGAATAAACCATTCATATCTCATGAAAATGCAAAGGTTGATGAAGCTGGAAAACTTGAAAAACAATAAGAAGGAGAAAATTTATAAACTTCATAAAATTGGTTAAAAACCCTAGATTTAGGCAAAATTAGTTGATGAAAGTCATAAAATGAAAATACACAAAAATGTGATCAAAATGACATAAAAATTGTCAAATTTGAAGACTGTGTGAGTCACCAGTTACCACAGAAATCTGGTCGTCTTCTCCGACAACAGCAATGTCGTCCTAGGGCATTCAGGATGCACTGTGTGACGCACTTGCTGAACGTGACAACATGTGCATCATCTCCAAAGGAGATGGACGTGTGCGTCTTAGCGACAATGATGCACGTGGGGCGCATTTCAAGCACGCGTACCTTCTAGCAATGGATACACATGCGAGATGTGTTTCGTAAGTGCATCGCTCACGTGCATCCCTGTGACCTCCTTTTTTTTATTAATTAAGCCAAAAATTAATTCCAAACTGATTATTCCCAAAAATCTCAATTGTAGGAGCTATAGAGGTCCAAATCATGATCTGAGACATCCGTTGAGTTCGTCTCAATGACACAGACCATAATTTAATATAAAGACTTCAATTTGACTACTTTTAATTTATCAAATCACAAAATACTATCCAATAACCTAGATCTACTAATCAATTGGTGATCAGGCTTAAGAAACTAATTGTATATCTCAAATATGAGATGATCTAGTGAATTTGAAGAATAGATCTCAAGTGATTGTCAAGAAAATTTATCTTGACAGTTGATTTGGCCATGTGTCTTAAGACTAGTTGATCAAGAAGCGATTTAACCATCAGAGCAACATGTAATCATGGATATGCATGTAAATCACTAAACAAACATAATAATTAGATGGATCATGATGAAAATAATAAGAAATGATGATCAAATGTACATATAGGTAATAAAAAATAATCCAACGGTTGGATCGTCTTCAAACTTTATAAGATGAAAGAGACTAACTCTTTATTGATCAAGGGACACTAATTGAATGAATCATAAATTAGATTGATGATCAAAGGTGATGGATAATTGTTTAGATGTTAGAAAACCCAACATCTAATCCAAGATTAACTTGATTGAGGATTAATCAAATGATCTGGACCGTTAATCTTGGATTAACTACCAGATCATGGAAATCATCACTTGGATTAATGTATTTTTGGGATTTAAGAATACCAAGTGATTGGATGATTTAATTTGACTTATGGTGTGATAGGTACATCAGAGCATGCGAGTTGATATAGCTTACACGCCTTATTGAAGTACAACGCTTTTCAAGTAGGTGATTACATTAAATGTAGTGAAGATGACATCAATTAGGATTATACTTGGACTGGGAGCCAAACAAAACTTGAAGCTTGAACTGATGGACATGAAGACAGCTTTTCTTCATGAAGACCTAGAATAAGAAATATACGTGGAACAACCAGAAGGCTTTGAAGTTATAGAGAAGAAATAGATGGTTTGCAAGCTGAAGAAAAGCCTATGTGGTCTCAAGCAAGTGCCAAGGCAATCATATAAGAAGTTTGGCGCATTCATCATGGGTCAAGGATTCAGAAAGACAGCTGCAGATCAGTGCATATACGTATAAAGGTTACTTGAGGGTAAGTTCATCATTCTCCTTGTTTATGTTGATGATATGATGATAGTTGGACAACATACAACCATGATTAGTAATTTGAAAAAGGAATTATCTAAGTCCTTTAACATTAAGGACTTAAGACCAGCTCAGCAAATTTGGCCATGAAGATCACACGTGATAGAAAAGAGAGAAAGTCATGGCTGTCACAAGAGAAGTATGTTGAATGTGTAATCAAGCGATTCAACATGGAGAGCTCTAAGCCATTCAACACTCCACTTGGAAATCACTTCAGATTGAGCAAACACACGTGTCCTACATCAACACAAGAGACAAACAAAATGGTCATGATTCCTTGTTCATCAATAGTTGGGAGTCTGATGTATGCTATGGTGTGCATAATACCAGATATAGCTCATGCATTATGTATCATAGGCAAGTTCATGTCCAACCCAAGCAAAGATCATTAGGAAGCCATAAACTAAATACTAAGGTACATGAAGGGTACATCTAAATTGTGCTTGCATTTTGAAAGTACTGAGAAAACCTTGAAAGGATACATAAATGCTGATATGGCAAGAGATCCTGATGAAAGAAAATCAAGCTATGTCTTGGTAGTCCAAGTTGCAGAAGTGTATAGCTCTATCAAAAATAAAAGCAAAGTACATTGTCGTAGCTAAAGCAGGCAAGGAGAAGTTGTGGATGAAGTAGTTTCTCTATAAAACTAGTATTGTGTAAGAAGAGTATAAGATACATTATGATAGTCAGAGCACTCTATACTTGAACAAGAACTCAATGTATCATGTGTGCACAAAGCACATCGACATTCAGTATCAATGGATACGAGAGGTGACAGAAGAATAGATGCTAAAACTGGAAAAGATTTGCACTAATAAGAATCCTACAAATATGCTAACAAAGGTGGTAACATATGAAAAATTGGTATTATATAGAAGCATAGTATGAATGGATTCTAATTAAGAAAGTATAGCATAGGGATGGAGGGGGAGAATTGATAGGATCCATCCCCATATCCCACTATAAAAGTCAGTGGATTGACTAGATCAGACTTGCCAAAAATCATAAGTTGTTAATATCAATCAGGATTGACTAAAAATGGTTTTAGAGATTCTGGGAAAATTATGATTTGTAATTGAGGGCTAATTAGAGGAAAATCGGGATTTCTGATTCTCTGGACTCCTATAAATTAGAGTCAAAGACGAAGTTGTAGTGCATTTAGTGTTTCTTCCCTCTTAATAAAGTTGCTCTCTCTCCTCTTTTTGTGGATGTAGGCTAAACTGGCCGAACCACGTAAATACTAGTTTCTCACTCTTGTGTGAATGTTTTTATTTTGACTCTATTTTCCCAATAGAGATGAATAATTTAACAAGAAAAATTCCTTTTAAGAAATGGCATTTGTAGGAATATGCAACACTTGTATCTTCAAAACAACCAACTTAGTGGCGCCATCCTGGAAGAAGTTTCTAACCTTCCTTCCCTCTCAATAGACCTCGACTCGTCATATAATTCTTAAAACAGCAACTCTACCTACATAAGTTGGTAAGCTTAAAATGTTTGGGACATTATATACATTTGCATACATACATACATACATACATACATACATACATACATACATACATACATACATACATGGGGAGTGATAATTTCAGCAATGAACTTGTCTGGTGAAGTTTCGAGCTCCTTAAGAAATTGTTTGACTATGGAATCCTTTTACATGCAACACAGATCCTATTAAGGAACCATTCCTTCATCCCTAAGCAGTCTGAAAAGAATTCAATTGTTGACACTCTCTCTTTTAATGATCTTAAGAGTGAAGCTCCAATGAAAGGGGTCATTAGAAATGTAAGTGCAATTTCAGTCTATGAAAACAGTAAGCTTTGTAGGGGTATCTCAAAATTACAATTGCGTGCATCCCTGTAAGAATTTGTACAAAACATGAAAGGTATTTGTCTTTGAAGGTAGGTATGGCCACATCTAGTGTGGTTTTTTTGTCTAATTATAACCTCACCTTTCATTGTTGAATTATGTTGGAGAAGAAAGTTGAAAAAGAAGCCTCCTTCCACATCTTTTACGAATGATTAATTGTTAAGAGTCTCTTATGCAGAGCTCCACTAAGTAACTAATGGATTCCCCTTGGAAAATTTTAGTGGTGTTGGATCTTATGGTTTTTTGTATAAGGAACTCTAGAAATTACTAGAAAAACCATTGCAATGAAAGTACACAATCTTCAACAATTTGGAGCTTTTGTAAGCTTCAACTCTTAATGTGAGGTTCTAAGAAATGCTCAGGATCATAATAGATCTTTACTTCCAGCTCAAGCATTGATTTCAGTGGAAATAATCTTAGGTCTAATCTTTGGGTATATGCCTAAGGGCAGTCTCGGTAAGTGGTTGCATTATGATGAAGGTGAGCAACATGTAGTGGGAAAATTGACCTTTTCCAAAAGAGAAAATATTGCTATTGATGTTGCATCTGCTTTGGATTATCTTCATCACGATGGAAATGTACCAATTGTTCATTGTGATTTAAAATTGATGAACATACATTTGATGATGACATGAATGCACGTGTTGGTGATTTTGGCCTAACAAGGTTACTTTTTGAAGCCACGTATGATAATTGTGAAGATAAAACTAGCTCATCAAGAATAAAAGGAACTATTGGATATGTCTCTCCAAGTAAATGACTATATCTATCAATTTACATAATTTGTTGTAGTCTTAGATCCATATATAATAAAGCTTGATATCATTCTCTCTCAACTACTAATAGTATCTATTTTGAAATGTGTATATGGTCTTAATAAAAATTGAAACCCAACCCACATATGGCGGAATTTGGGATTCTTTGGCTAGAGATTTTTATGGGAAACTGACCTACCGATGAGATTTTCAAAGATGATTTTAGCCTCTACGAGTCACTAAAATGACTTTGTCCGACCAACTAATGAAAATTGCAAACCCACAACTACTCTCAGATATCTAAGCTACCTCCAATATTAGCAACAATGACAACATAAGAAATACAATGCAAGATTTCTTAATCACAGTGTTTAAGGTTGGCACATCATGTTGCGCAGAATCACCAAGAAAGCACATAAAGATGGAAGATGTTGTCCTGAAAATGATTGCTATCAAAGGATCTAGGGACCAGTATTAACTAACCAAGGAGTAATAGGATACCACACACGTAAAAGTTCAAAGTATCATAGTAATTACTAAGTTACTACAGCTAGGATGAAGAAGCTAAGATTTTATTGAGATGAAAACTAACATATGATTCGAACACTTTTTATTCTAACTATGAAATTATATTTTGACTATGGATTAAGCCCCAGTGACCTTTGATCATTTGTAGAGAACTTTTATAGGTCTTCAAATTCTCAAACATAGAAGATGAAGTAGCTACCTTTAGTTGGGCATCAACGCCCCTAAGCAATGAGTTAGAGATTGTGGAGATGCCAATATGGCATATTTGAACTAAAGCAAGGTTGAGTCTTTCTCAAACTCACTAGGGGTCATGCAACCAAATAAAATGTATAATTTGTTCTTGATTGACTATTTCCTATATCATATGTCAATAGTTTCTACCGAATAATGCTAGATTGTGGGCAAAATCCTCCACTTTTGTATAATTAGGGTTAATAATATCATTCCATCTTACGTGAACAACAAGTGAATGGAATTCTTGACTCTGTCTTCCTCATAGTCCCACATCAATCTATATGTTATGATTGCATACATTTTGTAACAAGGAAGTGATATAATTGCCCCTATTTCTGATATGTTTGCCTTCTACTAATGCTTTGGATATTATAACTTTAGGATGGTAGAGATTTTTGAAGATATGAATCATCCAAAATGTTGCCTTTAATTTAGTAAAAGGATGGTTTCTCTCAAAACTTTCATGAATACAATTGTTCGCATGGTGGGCCATGTCTTACATGGTCTAACCCCAAAATTTTTCTATTGTGACTGCCATAATTCTAATGGGTCCCAATAGATTAACTATTTTCAATTGGGATCTTTGTGTATGTTATATAACAATTAATTATACACGTAAACACCTACTTATGTACATTCTTTGCATGGATGTTATTTTCATAAATGTGCAAACTATGGTTTCTTAAAGCATCATTATTTGTTCAACCAAAAAATAACTTCTAGTTATGTATATTATTAAAATGCACTTCAACTTTAGTTAATGGCATTCAATGGCAACAAATTGACAAAAAAGTATTGATTAATAGAAACAAGACTTTTGTGTAGAAAAGAAAATGACATCTAAGAAGAGGAGAGAGAGAGAGAGAGAGAGAGAGAGAGAGAGAGAGAGAGAGAGAGAGAGAGAGAGAGAGAGAGAGAGAGAGAGAGAGAGAGAGAGAGAGAGAGAGAGAGAGAGAGAGAATAGTCATTAGATGAACATTAAAATTGAGAGACATTTGTTGTGTGTGGTAGAAAGAAAAGATAAACTTTAATCTAATATCTTGCGAATAACAAAGACAAAGCATCTCTTTGTAGAAATCTCTTAAGAAGAGAAAGAAAATAGATAGATATTACAGAAAAATTTATTACGAAATAATAAAGAGAGAACAAATGAAATTATATATACATAGCATAGGGGTAGTGGTGGATAAAGAATTAAATGAAAATTTTATAGGTGTTAAAAGAAATAGTGATAAAATTATACAAATAAAACTTATTCTAAGAGAGAAGGTCATATATGTTATAAGTGCATACGCATCGCAAATAAGGTTAGAATATATAATCAAGAGATAGTTCTATGAAGATAAGGAGGGAGTCATATAAGAAATTCCCAATACTTAAGGGATATTTATAAGAGAAAACTTAAATGATCATGTAGGAAAAGAAAAAGAGAGACATTATTTGTTTCCTACAAGTACATGGACTTATTGTAATATAGTTTGAGCAAGTACGGGTGGATCCCATGGAGAGTTGACTTAAAAAGTGGAGTTTTAAATAAAATTTAAATTAACAATAATAATAATAATAATAATTAAATAATAGTGCATTAAAAACTTAGATCCATTGATTAACTAAAAAGTACATAAATTTGAATTCAAAAGAAAAGGAATTAAACTAAATAACAAACTAAATCAACTTCCATAGCTTGATCATAGCAAAATTCACCATATCTGACTATATTCAAGTTGATCAACGTTTACCAATCCTTCACGGATGTCAGTAATTACTGATTCAACAATTATATTAGGCAAATCCTTCAAAAAACTTATGATCTGGATCAATGGATTAATTTGAGATTTGGACGGCTTAAATTGACTATTTGGACTCCAGATGTAAGAACAGAACTATTAAATAAATTAAAAATTAAACTAAGAAGAAGATCTAAAAGTTTATTTGAATTCTAAAGAGAAAAAGAACAAAATTTTAACTGGTCTTGTTGATGAAAGCTGAATCGTTGATTTGGTTCAGTTAAAACAATAGTTGATTTATAAAATTTAAGGATCAGATGATCATTAGAGCTAATCAAATGTATAACGTATGGTTTAGATGATTCTAATGTAGTTCTATATTTTGTAAATAAACCAAATTGAATTAGAAGAACCAAATAAAGAAGGAGAAAATTTCTTGGTAAGAGAAGAAATTGAAGATAATCAGGAAATAAAGTACAAATGTTGGATAAGAGAGAAGAAATGGAGTTTGAATCAAAATCAAACTCTTTTAGAAAAACTATATAAAGAAAAGGCAGTACACTTAGGAAAGGCATCAGGTGGGTGGATCTCTCCTCCTCTACTATCACTCTCACGATCCCTCTCTTCTCCTTCTCTCACTCCTGCATTGCTCCTCCTCTTCTCAGTCGCACCAAACTCTATTTCCACTCACTTCTCTATCTCCCCCTTCTCTCTTTCTCATATGCCATCTCTGCTATCCCTCTCTTGCTTCCCCTCTCCTCTCCTCCCCTTTCTCTTTTTCACTTTCTCCTTCTTTGCTTCTCATCTCCCCATCTCCTCTTATCTTATCTCTACTGCACCATCCCTCGTCTCCACTGGTGACAGAAGAAGGCAGCCATGGGAGACTGCACCATACTTCTCCTCTACTCTCTCAGCCCCTCTCACTTCTTCCCTTTCTTTCTCTCAGTCTCCAGCATGAAACCAGAAACTCTCTCTCTCTCTCTCTCTCTCTCTCTCTCTCTCTCTCTCTCTCTCTCTCTCTCTCTCTCTCTCTCTCTCTCTCTCTCTCTCTCTCTCTCTCCTGCAAATGCTCCCTTGCCGTCAGTGACCCCTGCACGAGCCTCCCTACTGCCGTCTGCACCACCATCTCTGATCACCACCTTAGCCACTGAGCATGCAATCTCTCCCTCCTCTTTGCCGGCTAACATCGACGTAGCCTACCTGAGTCCGTTGCTCCATCGATGCAGCCTAGCCCACATTCTTCCTCTATCACGCTCTCTTCTTTGACATGCACTCACCTCTCTTTCTTGTTGCTTCTGTTTCCCTCTCTCTGTCACCAGCATGTCCCTTGTTACCGGCCTGCTGCTTGCACCCCACACCGACCAGCCCTCTCTCTTCCATCATAGTAGCACCAACCCTCCTTCCCTCTCTTCCTCACCTCTGTCGCTGGTCTACTTCTCCCTTCCCTCTTCATCGCACTAGTCGACAGCTCCTCTCTCTCTCTCTCGTTCCTCTTCTCTTTTCTTCACCACACCATCACCATAGGAAAAAACCCAAATTAGGTTTTCCCCTAATTCTTCTCCTTCCTTGCTTTTTTCCACCACCGGCTTCATCTTCTCCGTCGATAGTTTCCTCTCTGTTTTTGTTTAAAATCAGAAAAATTAAAAATTTCCACATTTACCCTTGAGCCTTTAAATATAATTTCATTTGTGTCTCTAGTTTAATTCTATCTATATCCCATTCTTATTATAGTTTTTCTTTATCCCTATTCTGCCTATCCAAGAACATGTTATTCAAGTTTGTTTTATTTAAGCTTAACTAAATCAACGATCTAGCTTTAATAAATAAGATTTCTTAATTTCTTGATCTTTTCCATGTCAGAATTCCAATTAATCTTCGAATCTTGTTCTTATGACATCTTCTAGTTGATTCATCATACTTGATCTTTAATCTAAAAGCTAGAGATTTGATCTAAGCCGTCAAAACCCAAAATCCTTCTTTAGTTCGGATCTTCAAACTTTTGAAAAATCTACTTAATCCAGCTGTTGGATCCTTAATTAGAAGTATCAGTGAGAGATTTATGAAGGCTGCTCGATGTTGATAATATCATATTTGAAGAAATTTATCATAATCAAGCTAGGGAAGTAGATTTTATTTGTTTTTTAGTAAATTTTTTGTCCTTTTGAACTTAGATTTATGTAATTTCATTGTTAAATAGATTTGAATTTTGAATTCATTGTTATTTAATTTCTATTATTTTTTTAATTTTTGGACAAATAAATTTTATTTAAATTCTATCTTTTTAAGTCGAGTCCTTGTAGGATTGACCTGTACTTGTGTAAGCTATCTACAATAGCCTGTACACTTGCAGTAAAACAATCAACTTAATGCAAAAGGGGTTCTTTCATGTGGAATCACATCTCTTCTAACTAAGATTTCTTCAGACAGCATATTAGATGGAAATTGTACAAAGGGAATAAAATTAGATTTTGGATTGACTTGTGGCATTGAGATACAAGAGGCCATAATATAAGATTACATCTCCCACTCTAATGAAAGGCAACATTGGGATATAGACCCTAAAAGAGGTTGGGAGTTTGACCAATTTCATGACCGGCTGACCTTCATAAGTAGACTACAGCCAGTCTTCTCCAGTAATGACGGACTAATTTGGATGCCTGAGTCTAGGGGTAATTTCACAGTCAAGAATGCTTACACCCTCTTTCAGCCACATGGGAGCCTGCTAAAATTATTTGGGGCACCACTGCCCCGCTAGAGTTCATCTTTCACATGGTTAATGGCCTAACAAGATTAGCACCTTCGACAGGCTCAACCACACCGTTGTTTCCGTACCTTCAGGTTGTTACTCGTGCAGCAAAGCCAGTGAGAGTAGAGATTATTTGTTACTTCACTGTGGTCTCGCCAGAATTTATGGAATTTCATCCTTTCAAAATTTGTCATATCATGGGTAATGCCTTTATCCGCGGAAGAACTTTGCTGTCAATGGAATTCTGTCAAGCTAAAACGCAGAGTAAAATATCTATGGAAAATGTACTTCCTGGCTGGCTCTTGGTCTCTTTGTTTAGAGCGCAACTCTACGTTGTTTCAATGGGAAGGGCACACCTCAACACACAATCAACGAATCAACTTTCAGAACTGCAGTGTGCTGGTCCTCCATGTGCAGTGTGTTCAAGGGATACTTTAGCAAATCAAGTGGATAGAAATTGGGAATCTCTAAGGGACATGAATAGTTGAAAGAGGAACCTGCACCAAAATGGCTACCACTCCCCCACGGTGCCTTCAAATCGAATTGCGATGGCGCCTCTTAAGGCAACCCTGGTGCTTCTGGTTTTGGTGGCTTTCTTTCAGACTCGCATGGCAGAGCAGTTTGGGATTATGCTGGGCCTGTTGGATGTATAGACTAAACAGAGACTGATGTTCTTGTTTTCAACGGCATCTCAATTTGGGCCTACAATAAACTGCAGCCCTTGATCACTGAGGGTGACTCTCTCAACACGATTCACTGGCTTAAAGGTGGTGGCGAGCCTCCTTGGAGGTTCGGAAGCTTTTCGACCTGATTCAGCAACTAGCTAGAACCAATCCATCCTCTGCCATGTTCGCATCTCTGCCGACCAACTGGCTGACCATCTTGCCAGAGAATGTGTATTGCTAGATTCTACGAGAGTAAGGCATTTCAGTGGTTAATCCATGTTACATGTTTACTTGTAACACTTGGTAGTTTGTCAGTGGACCTCTGATAGATTTTCTCGATCTAGTTGGTCTATGTAAAGCCACGGGGAGGGCTTTCTTTCGCCCAATCCAATAAAACTTTGAACCAATTCCTCAAAAGAAAAAAAGTAAAATAAGAGAAATTGACTGGTTAATCTCATGCTTTTGGGTCTCACATATTTAACCTGTATTTGAATTCACTAACCATCTCACCCAGAGCATAATTCACTCATTTTCAGTGCATGTATTAACAGGCGGATATTTTTCTTTAATTTTACTGGCGACCGGTACCATGTAAGTTTCCTCTTTGAACCACAAGTTGTGCTTCTAAGTTGATTCTGATTATGAATTTTCCTGTAATTGATCTATTTGTAACGTTGCCGGGAGAGCAAAATTATTAAATTCAATGGACCATGGGGCCAAAGTTTGAAATGGAATATCGCGAAATGTTCACAATTGAAATGAAAATGCCGAGGAGTTCTCTATTGACTGATAAAGCTTCATTTCATAGATGATAGAGGATCAATGCAATTAGCATGTTCTATATCAACTATGATTGCAAGAAACACCACGTTCTTTACTTTATTTTAGTAGCCAAATACCAATTAAAATCGTCTGCAAAAATTTTCAGGCAGATGTTTCGGTAACAGACAGTCTGGGTCTAGATTGATGGGATCAGCAATTTCATTCCCAAAAAACGAACAAGCATATTTCTTTATGCACTATTTCCTAACCCAAAACTGTATCTGATAAAGTATCAAAATTCTCATTAACATACCAACGAAAGCCATAGAAACCAAGGTAGGTTAACCAAGACTCCATGTACTTAAAGCAAGAGAGAGGACACCCATGATACCACATCCAGAGAAGATCGAACCATAGCCAAAACTATAATGGAGAAGCCATGACAAACGAAGCATTGAATTAGAACCAAACCAAAGTCATTTAAGAACCCATAACCAAAATCTAGCAGAACCTTTCTGGTGACAAATGAAGCATAAGAATCAACTCTTAGATACTCCACTTGCGCTTGAGACAGTTCTTTCGCACCCATTTGTTGTGAGTGTGGAGCTTGATTAGTTTGATCTTGTTGTTGCCGACAACCCAGAGTGCCAGGGGGCAGAGCCCCTAGTGCTGGTTGAGCTGCGGCCACCTCACCAGAGGATGCAGGAGGCAATGTGCCCTTGCAAGGGTGCGGTAGAGGCCTCAGCCCCAAAAGAAAAAATTGATGGTTTCCTATTTCATAATATGGGTGGACTGTTTCTTATTTTGTCATATGTATGTGTGCGCGCGTGAGCATTTACACGACCTTAGGATTTTGTAAAAGGGATGGAGAAATCTTCCGCCTATTGTGGGGGACTATTTTTGGGCCGCAGAGATAGTGAAACCAGTGTGAGCCTGTGGATGTACCTCAATTGAAAGAAAACCACGTAAATCTGTGTGTTTCTATTTGTTGTTATTTCTTTATGATTGTATCTTCATAACACCAATTGCTTATAGCTTAAAAAGGTTTTGAGATAGGGTTTTCTTATTTCCATGAATGGGTTTGCTACTCCCAAAGACCAATTCTTCATTTGCCTCTTTCTTTTTAACTTTCATACCTTTTTAACTTATGTCACGACTAGGAACACACATCTAGAATAGAGGAAGATGTATACCCCACTTTTTTCATTCATAGTAAAACCTTTTGTAGATCCAATCCATTTATCATGTTCATAATCGCAAAATAGTTACTTGACGAGAAATCAATGTTTTTGAATGATCTTAGCTACTTGTCTTGGATCTTTGCAAAAATTAATAGAAATAGTTTAACGTAATTATAGTCTAAAGCCATTTGAAGGACATGGAATTTGATATCTAGCCTATCTATGTCATTTCTAATATGATGAATAACTTAATACCTACAAAAGATTTTATTATGCGTAAAAAAAGAGGTGTGTATATTTTTCTCTCTTTCAGAGCATGTACTCTTGGTTGGGACATAAGTTCAAAAGTATGGAAGTCAAAAGGAAAGAGCTAAGAGACAAATGGGTTCTTGACAAACCCATTTGTGAAAATATCAAAATCCTTAGAGATATTCAGGCAAGCCAATTTGTGAGCTAAATTGTTTGCATGTCAGGCGAAGCTTTTAGGCCCCGAGGGTGTCCAAAACTATGGGACTTGCTGCACTTTTTGCCCTTTTTTAGGGTTAGGCACTTGAGATTCCAACTCTATGCTAAAGTACATAGCCAAACTTAAGTTCTACTTACCTTAAGTCAAAACAAAGAAAGACAACTAAAATCCAAACTACGCATGTAGAAACCGTGAAAGGACAAAATACTAAATGTCTATAAACCATAGTTTAAAAACTCAAAACCTTGAGTCCACTTAGCAAGTTGAGTTAACTTGAAGCAATATTTGGGTGACTCATAAATAAGCGAGTAGAATCTTTAACTTTATTTTGTTCATGCTAGGTTATATATAAAATTTTCACTCTACATGCAAAATATAAGGCTAGGTGAGTTGGTTAGGATGTTTTCTTGTAGTCTTGGAGGTCTTGGGATCAAATCCTAACAAAAGCAAAGGAATGTTGTAATGAAGCAAGTCAACTTGATGAGTGACTCGATTTGTTATTGAGTTAAGTAAGTCATAAGAGTTTTCTAAGTAGACTTATGAGTTTTATAATAATGCTAAAAATAACTACTAACACTAGCTTACAAAGGTAAAAGAACTGATCTACCTTGACTTGAATGATCACAACAAGTGTAAAAAAGGCACGTGAGACAATGTTATAATAATGCAAAGCTAGTTTGGGATTGCAAATACTCGCTGCTGAGGCAAAAAAACTAAACGGGTTAGCCTTAATCAAACCAAATCTTCAATTTTTCCTTCGCTACTTGGCAGATTTCAAATAAATTTTACAGAGTCATTCTCAGGACATCCCTAGACGTAATCAACATTTCCAATGTTCTATATGAACCTCACCAGTCAATCTGAACCATCCAAATCTTGAAATTACAATTTAGCCAAGATCTCTTTGATTTTGAAGAATCTATCAAATTCGACCGGTGGATCACTAATCAAGAACATGTTGAAGATATCTGTAAAGGTAAATCAGTTTTTAGAAGACCAGAAGTGAAGATTTTGGTAAATATTGATCTAGGAAAGTAGTTTTTTCTTGTTATTTGATTTTATTTGTTTTATTTCAGAACTGGAAATTTTGTATTTTTGAGAAGTTGATTAGATATGAACATTGATTCTCATTTTAATAATTCCAATAATTTTGCATGATTTCTTTTTAATTTTATAGAAATAAAATTTATTGAAATTCCTACTTTTTAAATCAAGTCCTCGTGGGATCGACCCGTACTTGCATAAGCTACACTACAATAGCCCGTGCACTTACGGTTAAACATCAATAAGCACCGTTGTTAACGACCCATCCAATCTCACTAGAGGCTAGGTTGATCTCATTTTCATCACAGACCACAATAAGGCCTGAAGTGGTAGTGGCCACACAATCATTCCCGTCATCATTTCTTCTCTCCTACTTGGTATTCTCTGTCTTGTTCTCAGCTTTCCACTTGTAACACTACTTTTTGATGTGACCCTTCTTGTCACAATAATTGAACTCCATATTCTTGTATCTAGACTTAGATTTACTCCTACCCTTGTTATTCTTCTCCTGACCTTTGATCTTGCTTCTCCCCCTGTTTTCTGATATCAAAATCTCAGACTGTGATGTGGTGGAAACTTGAGCTCGTTGCCTCATTTCTTCATTTAGAACTACACTTCTGACAGATTCCCACGTCACAACGCTACCTAGAGTAGAATTGGCTAGAGAAATACGAAAATTTTCCCATGAGTTAGGCAAAGTATTTAAAAGCCATAAACCTGTGATATCATTGTCAAACCTGATGCCAACGTTAGATAGTTGTTGAAAGCATCTGGTCAACTCATTCAAGTGGTCGAAAATAGAACTCCCTTCCTTATATCTCAGGTACATCGCTTGATTAAGTAGGAATAACTTATTATTCCCAGTTCTCTATGCATACAAGGTTTCTGATTTGATCGATAGAGTTCTAGCATGTGTTTCATTTTGAATATGATTCAAAACATTATCTTCTACCCATTGTCGAATGAAATAACATACCTGTTCATGTTCAAAAGCCCACTCATCTTCGGACTTATCCTCTGGTTTTTGAGTAGCAAAGACAGGTAGATGTAATTTCTTCACAAAAAGAAGATCTTTCATCTTTTCCTTCCACCTGTGATAGTTAGTACCATTTAAGTAAATCATTTTGCTCATGTTTGCTTTCATAGCTAAAGATAAAGTACTTACAACAATTTTAGGAAAGAATCTCACAAATTTGAGAACACCACTGTGTCTGGAATGCTTGATTTAGCCGAAAACTAGTCTATCCCCCTCGAAAACCAGTCAAAAATAGGCTTGCTTTAGTCTGATCACTGTTGCAACTCTGCTACTACTGCAATGCGTATTGTTTCAACTCTGTACTGTTGCAAATCTGTTACTGTACAATGTGCTACTATTTGCACTCATATTATTACAACTCTGCACTATTGTAACTTGTACTTGTTGAAACTCGAACTCTGATAACTCGCCTCTGGGGTACTGTGACAACTCAGTACTGTAGTAGTACTGTAGCCATTACTATAGCTGACAGTAATGATGACACTTTTACTGATACAGGATGATGACACGCTTTTACTGTAACAGTATGATGATGCTTTTACTGTAGCTAACTGTAGCAGAATGATGATGTTTTTTACTGTGGCTGACTGTAGCAGAAATAGTTTTCTTCTTACTCTCACCTGCCGGTGCTACAACTCCATTTTCTGCCTCTGTTTTATAGCAGATCCTTGCTTTGATACCACTTGTTGGGGATTTACAGTCCTCGCCTAAGATCAAGCATACACAAAACAAAATTTTACGTGGTTCGACCAATATGCCTACTTCCACGAGAGATGCAAAGCAGTTTCACTATAAAATGAAATGATACACGGGAAGAATTACAGGTGGTATTTACAAGAAGAGAAGACAGGGAATGGGTTATTCTAGATCGATCTTTAGCTCCTCCCTATCTATAGGGTTTTCAGAGCTTAATTTTTAACAAATTGTTCACAAAAGTCTTAGGCGGTGGCTGATGGCGGCTGCTGTCACAATTGACGTTAACGTTGTTCGCATTTGAAAGCTTCTGTCGGTGCAACAAAGTTTGACAGTGGCTGCTGAAAAAAATGGGACTGGACCAACAGGAAGAAGGTTACATGCATTACCACAATGCTGCTGTCTGTAGATCAAATTAGTTGGTAGATTGGATTTCCATCCTAACAAATGAAATGCTTCATGACAGTGCATACTCGTATGCGATACCTGAACAAGCAAATACTCACTTGTACCTTCGTTTTCGTGTTTGCCAAGTCTATTTTTTACAACATTATATAGGCCTATAATTGGGTCATTAAAAGACTTATTTCATTTTTTCGTAGTGGAGATGATGAATAACTTTTGTTCAAGACAATGGAATCAGAACTAGTGACACATTTCGCTTTTACTTTCCCAATGTTGAAACTGCTCTAGCATCACGCAATGATGTCTCTGAGCAACTCAAAATTTTGAAGAATGGTGGGAGCCAATTAGCCAACCTAGAAATGTAGAACATGATGGTAGCGAGGTGGCAGTGTTTGGAGGGTTTATGTTCACCTGCTATGGGATGGAAGAATTCTTCATCAGCTGGTAAGTTCTTTAGAATAAGAGATCATTTTGATTAGAGGTAGGTTCCTCAAAGGGAATGGTCTTATATAGAAGAATGAGATGCGACAGATACCGATGGAGCAAAGGAATCTGAAGGATCGATGAAAGAAAATTAAGGAAAGTGATTAGTGGTGAACTCGGACTAAACAGAAAGAGGGTCTGGACTCCAATTCTTGAGTGGTTAGGGAAAAAGTTGCATGGTGGGCATGTGAGGGGCAAAGTCACTCAAGATCATAGCAGTTACAAAATTTGACTCAGTGAAACATCCTTAGTCACACATGCAAAGGTACTGCCATTTTTCTTTAGGAACAGAGTATACTTCGTACTTTGTTTGTCAGGGCCATGAATTGAGACACACAATCCAAAGAAAATTTTGGAGCCCCAATATTGACTAGTATTTTTTTTAAACCATGACTTTAAAAACCCACTAAAATAGAATTGAGTTACTTCTTCCATGAATAGTCCACTAAGAATTGGAGTGTATTTCCTTAAATTAACACCCAAAATGGTTCCTATAGGTGGCTTTTCTACTTTGGTTGGCTGACAACCAAAACCATACCTTCCTACCGGCTTGTCATCAATTGAAAATTTTCTGACTTTACTTGTCCCTTTCCCAAGTGGCATCCCCGGAAGATAAAGTTTATGTTAAGAAACATTTTTTGTATAGCTAGATTAGCAATGCATGGTTCATGCATCTTTTCATCCAAATATTCAATCAACATTACTAAAGAAGGGTCCAAAGAAAGTCCACATAACTAACATCAGACAACATACCCTGAAGAAGTATTGGTAGATGCTTTTAGTATACCTACATAACTTGGCTTCTCAATTACAACTATAACAATACTAACATGATAAGGATACTTTAGCTTTTGATGGAGGAAGATTCAGTTAGTATGAAGCCAAGCCCTGTCAATAATAACATGAAGGAAGCATCAACATCCAGAATTTAAAAGAGTATCCAAAAAAATGCATCACCAATTATTACATCCAAATCTGACACTCCAAGAATGTTTCATATGCTATGGTGGATTGATTACTAGCAGAAAAATGAGATTGATTAGAACCTAATTCTTGTGTTTTTTCAATGTATAGATCCATTATCTACAAGAATGCTGCAAATTTCTCTACCATGACCAGTCACCTTGATGTAGAGAGCTTTATTATGATTGCACCCTTCAGGTGGTAGATCTTTATCCCCAAACCTCAATGTTGATGCAACACGAATAGTACTTACCAACTTAGCCTAGTTCTTTGGAGAAACATTGAATGAAACAGTAGTATTAATCAATCGTTCTGAAACTGCATTCTGGTGTTTCATTGATGCCATTAGTAGATCCCAAATAGATATTCAAGTGTCATGCTTTTTCAACCATTGGATTATGCCATCTTCATCCTCTGGGAAAGAAAAATTCGATTTCCTTTTAATCCATGCTCCCATTAGAGCCTGTGGAGTGAGGTTCAACCACCAGATTTGAATGTTCAACTGCTTTTTAAGGATAATCAGGAGCATAAGCAGTACCAGCTCTGCTAGTCGCTTGTAGGGAATCATAACATTCAGGGATAATGGAATTCGAGTCCTATGAACAAATATTAAAATATTCCATTGTTGGTGTAACACTTGGTTGATTGCTCAAACCATGCTCTAATAACCAATGGTGGAGGACAATAATCAATGTATACTAGATTGATCATCATATTGACTGTACTGTATAGTAGGAAGGTTGTGATGATAGGCAAATGGCTATAGAATTACTTGTAGGATTGGGTAATGGTTTGTTGGCAACTTGAGGTAGTAGAATATCATGGTATTAGGCATGATTGCAAGGGGTTCCTTTGAATATTTGGTTGATCTGCATCAAGTTTTCTGAATAGAAAGGATCACCATTGCCAATGCAGCCATGAACAATCTTCTTGAACACAGAGTCTTACAATTATATGCCCCCAATGCCTCTATGATATTTACAACAAAACTTCTTTTGAAAAGGTTTAAGGCTTAGGGGTTCAGGAAGGATCTGGGTCTATTGGGTAACATTTGCTTTTGTAAAAATTGAACAAATTCTCTTTAGGGAGAAGGGTTGAAACATTCACCAGCTTAGATGAAGTTGCAGTATTAACAACTACTCTCCCTTGAGGTGTAGAGGCTTGCTAACCAAATTTTGATTTGGGACAACATTCTTTCTTCTAAAAGAACACAAAAACCCATTTTGAATTCCAATTTCTACTTGTGTTTCGACTTACATTAGCTGCATAAGCGATCTGAACTGGTGGCTAAACAATTGGACCTAGTAATCGAGAAGCAAATTACTGAGAATCATTTGTATTTGATCTTCTTCATTCAGGTTCTTCTTTATGTTTTGTGTCTTATTCCTCTACTGGGTCATGAACCTAGCAAACAACTCATTTGCTCTCATTTTCAACAGCTGCAAATCTCTTATGGAACTTGAGGGAGGAGTATTATACTTGAGGTGATTAACAAACACTTCCTTGATGTCATCCCAATTCCTCACCTGATATTTATCTTCTAATAGCAGCCATGTAAATGCCTTAATGGTCTTTTGGAATAAACGAGCTAACTGATTGAGTCTAAAGCCCAAATATACCAAGATTGGCTGCAAAGATTCCAATATGAACTTTGGACTGCTAATTCCATCATTGTTATTGTTTTGGGCAGCTTGAACTCCTTTGGAATTCCAACCTCAGCAAAGAGATCTACAACATCATTAGGAGTTACCATAAGAATTAATCTTATTCTCCTTGATGTTGTATATCATTAGGAGCTCTCCAATATTATGAAAAAGGCTTTCTTATATCAATTTCTAACATTTGAACTAGTGGGTGAAAATGGTCCCTGGTTTCCTACAACCAACATACTTACCTACCCCAAACCACAAGCAAACAACTCCATATTGATCACTATCTAACTATATGCAAAAGTACCTTCTATGGAATGTTAAAAACTTTTCCCATGCATGATTTCAGGTATTCTGATAACCCAAAAAGGAAAAATTGCTCTGTATATATGTGCTTCTAATGCACATTCAACTAAAAATACATGCATGGTTAGATGATTGATTGTTCCAACTATTCCTCTTCTAGGTACACTTCAGATATTTGTACTCTTGAATTGGTTTAAGCCGTTGTAATATCCTTAATTTTTTTTTATATAAATTAGGAATTTGTTAAATAAATTAAATAAAAAATTTATAGATGGAAATTTTTCCTAAAAACTGAAAATTTTGAAAGTGCTCGTTGATAGGATTCCAACGCCACAAAGAACGCAGAATACGGAACTCAAACGAGAGAGTTAGGAGCCGTAAAAATTATAGAGGTATTTTAGTCTTTTGGCAGAGACGTATAACACAGGGGCCCAAATTGATAATGGCATCCCCGTCTTCTACATGCCTCTACCAAATTTGGCAAAATCGCCGGAGAAACCAAGGAAAGAGGCATGAGGGGAAGAGTTTCTCTTTCCCTAGGACTCTAAGGCCTATATCTATCCCACCCAGGTGCCAAAACGTTCCACCCTGAGCGTTTACACTGAGTTTTACTTAGGAACCCTAGCTCCACAGAGTTCACGTTTTTCGGCAAGTGGAACTCCGGCAACAACTATCAACCCCAGCCAGACAAGGTAAGCCTTAAACCCAGATTTTTGTATTAAATAAATGGGAAATACAAAATAGAAATACATTTAAAATCAGGAAAAATCACGTTTTTCTTGGGAACTCTGTGCACGCTACTGTTGGAGCGTGATTTCACGGATGAAAGCACATCTATTTGAAAATCGGACCATCCATCTAGTGCACAAGAGACCCAAAATCAAACCCTTTAAATTTGGGAGAGATCCAATGGTGGGTTTCTTTAGAACATGAAAACCAATACCTAGGGACATTTTTAGGAACGTGGGAAAAACCATTTAAAAAATATGGTTTTTAGAAAAATCAATGCAAAAGGATGGTATAAATGAATTTTAGAGGAAATTCTAAGAAAAACGGTGCAAAAATCGCACAAAATGGAGGCTTGTAGGCTTGCCGGAGACTACCAGAATCTGCTCGTCTTCTCCGGCGGCGGCGACCGTGTCGGCACCCTGGCGCTGAAGCCAAGACGCCCCAACGGGAACGACGCACGAACGGCAATCGTCGCGCCGCACACAACGACTGCGACCACAGGAGCCCCCACGTGCGCTGTCTTGGAAAGTCAGGATGCACGGCGTCCTGGTTACTGTGACGCACACGGCGGTGCGTCACGGTACCGAGGACGCACGCGGCGCGTCCCCGTGATGCTTCTAAGTGGCGAGCATCTTCGTGACGCCAGTATAGACCACCTTACGGTGGTCGGTCAGCCCCATTTTGAGAGTGTTTTCACTAAAACTTAATTTTTGGGAGCTAGAGAAGTCCAAATCACAATTCGAAAGAGGCGTTATGATCGTATTGACGACGCGGACCTAGTTTTAACTTAAAAAACTTATAAATGACCACTTTTAATTTAGAAAATTTTTAAAATAGTGATGTGACATGTACAGGTGCACTTGAACATACCAGTTAAGGGGATTATTAGCAAGCTAAGTGATCTCACATTAAGGTAGGTGATGACAATTAATGCTTTGCCTTGATTTTAAAACCATGCATAAACATAGCATCATGTCTGATTGTGTTTTAAAGTGCATTTATTAATTTGTCGTTGATTTCATGAGACTTTGAGTACTTTATGATTATTACAAATTGAAATATTTTATTGAATAGACTCATGACAAATGTTTTTATGAGCATGATATTAATTAATTATGCTTAAATAGAGACTTCTTTCTTCTTATATATTGGAATTGCATGAAAATAAGAATAGAGGCTTGTTAGCTAGTCCTTTTATAGGCTAACTCCAGGATGAGGGGCGTGTCTTGAGGATTTCGAGCTATGAGGGCTCTTGAGTTTTAGTATATACATATGATTTCCATGTTTTTATATTTGATGACAGGTGCTCTCACCTGGTGGGCGTCATGCTAGGAGGGATAGGGCTGACCACCCACCCTCCGAGATTGTGATGTGAGGATATTGTGATATAATAGACACCTGCCCATAGATGACATTCGGTAGGGGTTTGGTAACATGGATAGTCCACACTATAAGTCTGGGCCTTTCCATGAGGACAGACGCTAAGTCTCCTGTTATGGTGTCGACGAAGAGCGACAGTGGTTGAGACCCATGGAGGGTTACCACTGTGGCATGATGGCCCATATTCTTATTATGTGTGCGTGTATGATAAGCATGGTTATGGATGGTATGCCTGGGTGTGACGACACTCAGAGGTTGGCTATGAGTACTCATGATCAGTGATATTAGTGCGATGTTGTGGGACCCATTACCTTAGGGTGCTCTTATTCTTATTGTATGCTCATTTACATTGATTCATGCCATGTTTTAACTCCATGAAATGCACGTTTTAGCATATGGAATAAATTGGCATTTATGTTGGCATGACTTATAATACTACTATCTTCATAGATGATAAACTTTTTATTTTATCAGTATTGTTATTCATTTATTTCATTTTATTACATTAATTGTCTACGTACCTACACAAGCGATAGCTTGCTGAGGCATTGCTTTGTTTTTGCAATGCCTTAGATCTCGAGCGTGATAAGAGGAAAGGCAAGGCTGTTGCGAAACAGTGAGAGCTGCAGAAGATCCTTTTTCCTAGAATTTTAGACAGTGATGTAAGTCAATAAACATGATTATCATTTGAATTTAATTATGGACTGTATACTTCATATTTTGGATTTGATTGAGATGTTTAGACATATGTTGGACATTTATATGGGATGTTATGATGGATAGACCCTGTGCCATATTATTATTGTGTTTTGGATATTTATTTGATTCAAAATAAAGGCGCCAATTTATTTGATGCTGATTGATACTCGTATTGTTTTAAATCTATTATCACAAAAATGTATTTATGTTTTGATTAATATGTATGCCATTTTGAGAAAGGATAACTAACACCCGGAGTTTTAAGATATGTTTTAGTAAAATGATAAAAACTTTTCTCATGGGATCCCAAATGCTCTTATTAAAAATGCTATTATTATAAAAGAAAAAAAATATCTTAAAAATCCGGGGTGTTACAGCCGTCCATTTTATTTCCAAAACAAAAATGAAAGGATGATGATACCAAGTTAACCTTTGAAAGATTAGAGCTAAAAGATGGTGAATGGTTAGCATCACCAAAACACACCTTTAGCCACCTTACATAATTTTCTTTAGGCATACAAAAAGAATTGCAAAGAAAACCACTCACTCTCTCCTTATCTATTCTATCCATGACCTCAATCCATGATTACCTATGACCTAAGCATAAGAGCGCCAATGGGCAGAATGCCTTAGCTCATCTTCCCATTCATCCCCTAATGAGCCAACCTCAAAACAGTGACCTAGCCTCAATAGGAGAGGTTGTCTTTCCAGAAACAACTGGAAATGGTTGGCATCTTAGCTAGCCACTTGACTTGTACTTCTTGATAGGCCGACTGCCAATAGACTGCTCAAGAGTTCCAAACTGTGCTTGCCCATGTTAACCAATACATGGAATTAACAAATACTAGAAAGGGCATATGGTTCTTAGATGCTGGGTGATCCAAACCTGACGTTTATCTTCTGGCAATATATGCATACTTGATAGCCTAAAAAATTCTTCCTTATTTACTATCTCCCGCCTCTTATCTGTAAGATCCTTGCAATTGTTTCTTGACTTCCTTGGGCCTTCCATTTTCCATTACAGCCTAACAATGTTTAGATCGACTAATGGAGATATTCTTTGGTGTGAGTACATGTTTTGAGAGGGAGAAAAAGCCCACGAGCAATCTATATGTAAGGATTGTAAGGTGATACCCCGTGAGAGTTTAACCTCACAATATAGGTTAATTGTTATGGATATCCATATTAAAAGATGGAGTAAAAGAACTGAACTTAATACACATCCAAAAACTAAGTGGTGGAATTTAAAAGGAGAGAAAATAACCTCATTCAAAAATAAGTTAATGGTAGAAGGAAATTGGAACTATGAAATAGAAGTAAATCCCATGTGGACTAATATGGCCGAGTCTATTAAGAAAGTGGCAAAAGATGTCTTAAGAGTATTTAAAGGTAAAAGGCTATTAGCAAAGGAAACATTGTGGTGGAGTGAAATAGTACAAAAAGTTATTAAAGAAAAATGTATGTGTTTTAAAGCATGACAGAATATTAGAAATAATAAAACCATGAACAATATAATAATGCTAAAAACGTTGCTGAGAGAATAGTAAGTGAGGCTAAACTTAAAGCATATGATGAGCTCTATAATAGACTAGGAATAAGAGAAGGTGAGAAAGATGTGTTTAAACTTACAAAAGTAAGAGAACAGAAGGGCAAGGACTTAGATCATGCTAGGTGTATTAAAAGCGATGATCAAAAGGTATTAGCCAAAGATGATGAGAGCAAACAAAGGTGGGTAACATACTTTAAAAAATTGTTAAATGACACTGGCTCTGAGAATATAGGGATTGAAAATAATATAAATCTAAATAACATTGGATATTATAGATATGAATGTAGGATTAGAATACCTGAAGTAAAAGAGGCCTTGAAAAAGATGAAATCAGGAAAGGCCATGGGGCCTGATGGTGTACCAATAGAGGTTTGAAAGCATATGAGAGATATTGAGGTAGTTTGGTTGACCAAGTTGTTTAACAAGATTATAAAATCAAAGAAAATACTTGATGAGTGGAGGAAAAGCTCTATTGTACCAATCTATAAGAATAAAGGAGACATTCAGAGCTGCACTAATTATCGAGGGATCAAACTTGTGAGCCACACCATGAAACTTTTTGAAAGAGTGATTGAGAAGAGGTTACGACATGAAACAAGTGTATCAGAGAATCAGTTTGGTTTCATGCCTGGGAGGTCTACCATGGAAGCTATTTTCTTACTAAGACAATTAGTAGAGAAATATAGGGAGAGGAGGAAAGACCTACACATGGTCTTTATCGACTTAGAGAAAGCTTATGATAGAGTCTCTAAAGAGTTAATATGGAGGGTGTTAGGTGGTAAAGGGGTTTCTCAGTGGTATATAGACATAATGAAAGATATGTATGAGGGAGCGGTAACAAATGTTAAGACCAATAGTGCCATAACTGGTGATTTTCCTATCACTGTAGGATTGCACCAAAGATCGGCATTGAGTTCATACCTCTTCACATTAGTTATGGATGAGTTAACAAAACATCTGCACGAGGAGATTCCTTTGTGCATGCTATTTGCAGATGATATAGTCCTACTTGATGAGACAAGGGAGGGTGTAAACATAAAGCTAGAGTTATGGAGAGAAGCATTAGAATCTGAAGGATTTAAAATTAGCCAAACTAAGACAGAATATATGGAATGTAATTTTAGCAAGGAGAGTATGAGTGGAACACCAGTCAAGATTGATAACAAAGAAGTCCCCGTGAAAGACCACTTTCAGTACTTAGGATCATTGATCCATGAGAGTCGAGAGATTGAGAGAGAGGTTACCCAAAGAATCCAAGCAGGTTGGAACAAATGAAGATGTGCATCTGGAGTTTTATGTGATTGGCGGGTGCCACTCAAACTAAAAGAAAAATTCTATAGGATGGCTATAAGGCCGGCCATGCTCTATGGATCAGAGTGTTGGGCAGTTAAGGAACACCATACTCATAGGATGAGCATTGCAGAAATGAGAATGTTGAGATAGATGAGTGGTAAGACAAGAAAGGATAGAATTAGAAATGAAAATATTAGAGAAAATTTAGGGGTAGCACCAATAGGTAACGAGATGAGGGAGATTAGACTTGGATGGTTTGGACATGTTCATAGGAGACCAACAATGTCACCGGTTAGAATGAGTGAGGCAATACAAGTAAAAGGCTCTAAAAGGACAAGGGGAAGGCCCAAAAGAACGTGGATAGAAGTGGTGAGAAAAGATTTAAAAACTTTGGGATGAAATGAAGCGATGATATTTAATAGAGTGGAATGAAAGAATAAGATTCATGTGGCCGACCCCTAATTGAGATAAGATCTTGATGATGATGATGTATCATGAATTCTTTCATATTTTTCGTATAAAAAATAAGCAGCCCAATAAAAATCAATGCATTTGAATAACCCAACTAACTGTTTTGGGTTTTTGAAAATTTTAATAAAAATAAAGTCCAATGAATATAAATCTTGATCTCTGACTTAGGTGAAAAAAAGGGCGTGGACTTCTTCTCTCTCTCTCAAACACCATGGAAGACAGTGATAAGTCCAGCGCCTTCCACACATGGATACTGCTTCAGGATCAAATCCGTTAATTTAAAGACGAGCAAGTCAGTCTTAATTGCGGTGTGATTTTTCCTCGATCAGATGATCCAGATGCTTGATCGATAAGCCCCATACAGGCTGCCGGTACCAAAATGTCAATTGTCAAACATCAATTTCGGTCGTACCCTGTCTTTGTCTGTTGTACATTTGGGGTAAAATTTCAACAATCTGGATCATCACAAGTAGTCCCACCTTGGGCCGTTGAAGAAAAAGGCGTTGGATTTCATATCCAGCCGGTACGTTCTGCGCAGCGGATCTTTGCTTGTAACAGTGTTCCGTAGTTACCAAATGCAGAAGAGTAAACGGGCCAACCAAACGCATCTTCTGCTTCCGACCATACGCGTGGTACGCGGGGTGTTGGATCTACTGGGTAGAAAGAGACAGAAACAAAGAGACAAAATGGCAGCTCCCCCAGAAAACCAGCTCCCTAATCAACCTCACCTCCCCTCACCTTCCCATGTTGGAAATCCTTCTTTCTTCCACCCCACCAACACAATACAATACATACAGTAGTCAAACAACATATACATTCCATTTTCACGGTCTCCCGGCACATTTTCCTTGCCTCAAAGTCTAAACCTACACCCCCTCTATGTCCCCCTCTGACCCACCACCCATCCCCTTAAAATTCTCAACGGTTTCCCCAGAATCCCCATTATCAACCAGTTTCAGAGAAAAGGGCGATTTTGGAGAGAGAGAACGGTGATTTTTAGAGCCAGAGAGAGAGAGAATGGAAGGAGGGCTCAGCATTGGCGGCGGTCCGGCGCCGTTTCTTCTGAAGACTTATGATATGGTGGATGATTCTTCTACGGATGATATTGTTTCCTGGAGTTCTGCCAAAAACAGTTTTGTTGTTTGGAATCCCCCGGATTTTGCTCGCCTTTTACTGCCTACTTATTTCAAGCATAATAATTTCTCCAGCTTCATCCGTCAACTTAATACTTATGTAAGTGTTATTCTGATCTTTGATTTCCTTTCTTTTCCCTCATGCTTTCTCCTGTTCTGGTTTTGTTGGATTGTGATTTCTCAATTTGGATATGGTGTGTGAAGCTTGATGTCGTCTTTTTGTTTTTGATTAAAATTAGATCTTTTTCTGTAAAAGTAGTACCATTTTGTAGATTATAATTTTTTTTTTTCCAAGTTCTTTTGGATGGGGATCTCTTGTCAGTAACTGGATTCTTATTGCGGAGAGTAGATAACTGGAGATACATTTGATATATGCTAGAATTCTGCAAATTTTTCTTTGGAAATTTTAGAAAAAAGAAATTGAATTTTTGTTTCATTTGTTCGTTAGTTCCTGTAATCAACAATTCCTTTGCTTCTCCACATGGTGTTACTTGGATAGGAGATACCATTGTTTAACTAAAAAGAGTTTTGCATGTTACACCGTTTTTTTGAACTGGAATGGTGGTAGGAAATTGAATTGGGAAATATGTGGATGTTGATAGGGATTCCGGAAGATTGATCCGGAGAGGTGGGAGTTTGCTAATGAAGATTTTTCTAAGGATCAAAAGCATCTGCTTAAGAATATTCATAGGCGGAAGCCGATTCATAGCCACAGTCAGCCACCTGGATCCTTAGGGGATAACGAACGGGCAGCACTCGAAGAAGAAATTGAGAGGCTCTCGAGGGAGAAAACTGCTCTTCAGTCTGATCTGTGGAAATTCAAACAGCAGACGTCAGGAACGAAGGTTCACTTGGAAGAATTGGAGAGACGTGTCCAAGAAATGGAGCAGAGGCAGCTGAAGATGATGTCTTTCTTGGCGAAGGCTGTCCAAAATCAGACCTTTGTGGAAAATCTTGTTCGAATGGCTGGATCTTCAGACTTCTCAGCAATCAATAAGAAAAGGCGATTACCAAATGGCGATGACCATCAGGACGTTGTGGAAAACAGCTTTATCGATAACCATAGCACTACTTCTAAGCCTGAGTTTGGGCATAATTTCCACCAGGATTTCTCTAATAAACTAAAACTGGAATTATGCCCAGCTATTTCTGATAGTCATTTTATTTCTGCAAGTATTCAGAGCTCAACTGAAGACGGGAGTGCAGAGAAGGAACAATCAGAAGGAGCTCTTAAAGAGGTGCAGACAGGCCTATCTTTTGTGCCTGAAACGCTAGAGCTTTCAGATACAGGGACTTCCATTTCATTTAAAGAGAATGCCTTTTTCTCAAGGCAAGTGAGAACAAATGAAAGCTCGGAGATTCACTGCTTGGGAGGTCCCTTAACAACTGCTGAAGAACGTGATGGTCATATTTCCTGCCATTTGAATTTGACACTTGCACCTTTACCATCAGAAGTCAATGATATCCATGTGGTTGATAGAATTGCCCATCTCTCAGCTCATGACCTTGGTCCTTCAGCTGATATGAGGTCCAATGCCAATGGCAAAGAAACAAATCTTAGAGTTTCAAAGAACCCGACTTTTGTTGACAACGAAGCAACCATGTCATCGTTGGGAGAAGCGCCAGGTAATAATCAAATACCTGCAACTGCTCAGGGCCGAGTGAATGATGTATTCTGGGAACAGTTTTTGACTGAAAGACCAGGCTATTCTGACACTGAAGAGGCCAGCTCTAGCTTAAGAGCTACACCGTACGATGAACAGGAAGAAGGAAAACCAGGCAATGGAAAGTTATGGAGATCCAAAAAGGACATGGAACAGCTTACATTATGATTTTTTACTCATTGGCCAAAGTGAAGTGACCAGATGTGTAAAGTCTTCAAATTGCATGTGCACTTATTATGTCTGGGCTTCCAAACCTAGTGAGCTCGATATCTGCAATCCTGTTGTTACTGAAATCATATGACTTCTTAAATGAGTCATTCCATCATTCTGTGTACATGACATGGGGGAATGTGATTACTTTTTTTGGGATATTTTCAATAGATAAGTTCTAGGTGTATATTGGAGCCACTACCATGAAATTCCTTTCTGAGATGCAAAGACTAGAAGCATTCTGCATCAGAGAAGAGTTTTTTGGCTTCAGTGCCATTCACATAATTTAATAACCAGGTAACAGAGAGAGGTATTTCACATTTTAAAGATAATGATCTTAGATCCCCTTCAGGGAAATATTATGCACTAAGTACCTTACCTCTGCTAACAAGTGCTTTTTGGATTCCTTGCTCATCTAGAACCTTGAATGGAATTGGAGTTATGTAACTTCACATGCTTTCAGAAAATAAAGGTTAACATTTTTTTTATTTTGCTATGTTATTCAGATTGTTGCATGCATCAAATTCAGGATCATACTCTTGTAGGAGGATTTATGTTGCTTTTAGAAGTGGTACTGTTGCTGAACCACGGAAATTCCTTGACAAGAAAGTTCTCTGCTGGTTCTTTATATCCTTTCAAATTTTCGTTAAAATCATCCGAGCTCTGCAATCCAGTTAGGGTTTTCTGTAATACTTGTTTCACATTACCTGTACATTGTGACATAATAATACATTCTTTTCTTCAACTTCACTGTCTGTTCTGGTTTGATGTATAAGATGGACCTTAAGTATCAGTTTCAACAAAATGAGTGCACATGCAGATGTTTAACCTTCTAGTTCACACTTTATTGCTTATGTAGGGTGCTGCAAAAAATTGTATGGCCTTACTTTTCAGTATCTTATTTGACGCTTCTGGTTTGTCAATTAAACTCCTGCTAGAAAACAAGGTGAAACATCTCTTATTTTTTTATTTGGGCAAGAGCTACTTATTTTTATTGTGAGAAACAGTGGGGGCATAAACTTCCCTCAAGAAAAACATTCCTGGTAGCTCTAACTTTGCCAACAAGTCAGCTATTCAGTGAGCATCTCTATAAACAAATCTCTATTCTGCAAATACCAACAGTCTCATGAAGAATGCATCCTTCTGCATGAACCTCTAATCTTATGTGGTGGCCAATTAATATCATCCTAATTTGGCTGCTAGTGTCCCAAGCTTATAAGCCAAGGCTCGTCTCAACACTGAGGAAAGGTGTGGGGCTGCTTTCACCAAGCAGCAGTGGCTGTTTCTTGAGGGATGACATTTCCTTCCAAATCTAAGGATCATAGGGTTGAGGACCTTAAATACGTGAATCTTTTTATTTTCTCCTAGTGCTTTGAGCCACAAGTGGTGCATGGCTGTCTAACAATGAAGTTTGGAAATAGATGGAGGAAAATGGATGGTGACTCTTTGTTTTGGGGTAAAGGTTGCCCTCCCTTTCCTCGTTTTTTGTTCTCGGCTGTGGTTGTACCCTTAAGTAAAAATGATAACTAAGGCTTGCAGGGGATGGTTGGAAGGGATTAGTAGTTAATTTTTTCATCTTGGAGATACATTTTACCTTCAGTATGCTTACAAAGCCTTATTATTCTGTGGTCATCCGGGGGAGGAACTCCAGAGTTTAATAGTCCTTTGGAGGCGGTATCAAGGCTAAGAGCTCTCTCCATGTTCGTACTGATGGTGGCATGAGTTCAAAGGCAACGGTGGTAAGATCAAGGCAGATTATTGGCTGGAGTGGACGAGTTTTCCTGACGCCTACGTGGGACTCCCTCTGTGTGGAGAAATCTTCATGGCTTTATGACCCTTGATGGTTGAAATACTTGAGCATAAGGCATCATCTCGGAAAGAGGCATGTTCTCCTCAAGTGGCAGAATGGCATCTGTAGTGACTCCATGAGTGAATACCAACCTACATCATGTCCTTCCACTATTCTATCAGTTTTCTCAGCAAGCAACAAATGCTATCTAGGGAACTGGGATATTGTTTGCAGATGAAGAAAAGGAGGTTCAGAATCAGAAGACTGAGGTAATCGAATGCAGTGGTTTGAGAGGAAGATGACTGCAGATAGTCTATGATGAGTGCTAACAGGTCCAGAGTAGTTTTTGGCTTGAGACGTGGTCAATCTACAAGTTCTTATTATTTTCTCTTTAAGTTCCTCTAAAGCCAAGAACTGTGAGCGACTGTTATGTTAATAGTGAGGCAATTTTCGTGAACCATTTTCTCTTGCCAAGATTTCTTTATCAGGAAGATGAAGATGTGGCTGGTTTTGTAGGCAGATCCAGACAGGGCAATATGGACTGGAACTCCCATATTGTCCTCTGATCCATTGTCACGTTCTGTAAAACCAAAGAACTTTGGAAAGTTCATTGTTAATTGGTGCCAACCTTGATCACTGGCACAGAGAAAAGTGAAGAAGTGGAGAGGAGATTGGAGAAAGATCTGTGTATTCCTTGACAAGCAGCAGATCTCCTTTAGCTTTATTTATTATAAGCTTGGCTGCATGCTTATAAACCAAATAGGACTATGACACCTTGAGTTCTCCCTATCTGTAGTACCACATTGACTTTATCATCACTCGCCACTGGCGTGACTTTCCTTTTTGATTTAAAATAAATAAGTGCAGTCCGGAGAAGGGGCAGACAACAAGGGTCTATGGTACGCAGCTTTACCTTACATTTTTGTAAGAGGTTGTTTTCATGTCTTGAACCCGTGACCTCAAGGTCACACCGTTGCGCCAAGGCTCTCCTTCAATTAAAATAAGGGGAGCCTTGGCGCAATGGTAGAGTTGTCGTCGTGTGACCTTGAGGTCACGGGTTCAAGGTGTGGAAACAGCCTCTTGCAAAATGCAAGGTAAGGCAGCATAATATTGACCCTTGTGGTCTGCCCCTTCCCCGAACCCCGCATACGCGAGAGCTTCATACACCGGGGCTGCACAATTGAAATAAATTTGACTTACAAATTAAATGATCTAGGGTCCTCAATCAACGTACATGTCCCTTTTAGTGGGCCTACCCTTACAACAGCTATTAACTTTCAATACTCCCCCTCAATTTGGAGAGTTGGATTGAAGGGGAGTCTTGGCGCAAAGGTAAAAGTTGTTGTCGTGTGATCTTGAGGTTAAGGTTTCAAGGCATGGAAATAGCCTCTTGAAAAAATTCAAGGTAAAGCTGCGTACTATAGGCTCTTGTGGTTCGCCCCTTTCCCGGACCCCGCATAGGCAGGAGCTGCGTGCACCGGGCTGCCCTTTTAATTTGGAGAGTTGAATTCTTTCTATATGAAAAGCATCTTCATTGTCTCAATATGTGTTAATAGGTTGAGTTTGAGAAAGGCCCAGGTCACGAAAGGACAACTCTTAACAATTCTATTAGAATCTCCTTTGTGCATGTATCAATGTTTACTTGTTTAATGGTCCCTTTCATTTGCTTCCTCTGCCCCTCTAGCTAGAAGGTTTTAAGGTTGTTGGTGTCTTCACATTGTCATCTTGGCTTCTCTGCAACCCAAGCTCTCTCTTGTTTTGTTTCTTATTGAGCTGCTGAGGTTTCAGATATTGTGGTATGCCTCAGCCTCATGAAAATTCCAATAAACTCATTCTTCATCTTCACCATTGTGCTGTGCATCCAATTGGAGGCTAACCCTTCTTGGCGCTTCTCGTTCATCTTAGTCCTCCTCTGACTTCATCTGTCTCATGCTCTGTCTGCTTGCTAGCGTGACCCGTAAAAATTCAACATGATTAGAAAGGTACCTAGGCCACAATTGATAATATTATCTCCTACCTCCTTGATTAATCGTTGCTTCCGACAGTAGAAGGATATCCAGATCCACCATTGATAACTCTGTTTTCAGCCTCCTTGGTTGTACACTGCTTTCAACCTGCTAAAGAGACGATTTAAAGCCTCACCTCAGCTACATAACACTAGAGATGTCCCTAGTCTCCCTCAATTTTCTTCATGATATTGCCGGTAGAGTTGTCGTCGTGTGACCTTGAGGTCATGAGTTCAAGGAATGGAAACAGCCTTTGGCAAAATGCAAGGTATGGCTGCCTACTATTGACCCTTGTGGCCCGCCCCTTCTCTGGATCCCGTATACACAGGAGCTTGGTGCGCCGGGGCTGCCTTTATATTCCATGCAGCCTATTTGGGGTAGAATAGGCATTGAAGCATCTGTACAAGCTGAAAAAGTTACTCCATTTACCTATTTGATCGTCTTTCCTAAAATTTATCTCCTTTATCCAGAGACTTTATGACTGTTGTGGTCTGCCCCTTCCCCAGACCCTATATATGCAGGAGCTTCATGCACTGGGGATGTCTGGGCTGCCCTTTTTTATCCAGAGACTCTATGACAACCCTATTACCTTGACAATCAACTTGAAAATCCCTTTTTCATGGCCATCTTGCTCTGAACCACTTGCCAAAATGATTGCTTCTTCTGGTTGGTCACAGGCCACCTCCCAAATTCAACCTACTGAGATGTTGTACTGAAACAACCCCTCAGCCATCTATCTTCCTCTCGAGAATGTGTTCTTTCAGCTCTCTTCTTCCCTAAGTTTACAGGAAAGAAGTTTGCAACAATTTTTATTTTTATTTTTGAAAAAAGTTGTGGTGATGCACCTGACTAAATTACCTTCAAGAATTTCAAGCACTGTTCCATAACAATCCACTAAGAAATTTGGGTTTCTAAGTTGAAGAGTTGGAGTAGACTAAAAGGGGCAGTCAGGTGCATGAAGCTCCTACATGTGCAAGATCCTAGGAAGGGGTACACCATAAAGGGTTTATAGTATGCAGACTTGCCTTACATTTTTGCAAGAGACTAGTTGTTGATGTTTAACCCAAGTGCACAGGCTATTGCAGTATAGGTATGCAAATACGGGTCGATCCCACAGGGACTCACTTTAAAAGATAGAGTTTACACAAATTTTAATTCTCTAAAAAATAAAGAAATTAACATAATTGAACTAACAGTAAAATAAGTATTCAGCTTTATTGAAATAATGCAATTTATAGAAACTCTAAGTCCAGAAAACATAAAATGAAACTAATTAAACATCCTTGAATTACACTGTCTGTGGATAGCACTGTTCCTGGATAAGCATTATCCTTGGATTACTGTCAGAATAATATAGAACTTGGATAACAGAATCTGGATAAAGTAAAACAAGGATAGAGGAAAAGACAAAATATGGATGTGAGTGGAATTTCAATTTTTACTAAGGGCATTTTTGGAATTCTTCTGATTTTCTAGTTTTAAAAGAAAAAAAGGAAAGAAACCCGTCGGAGGGGGGAAGCAGGAGAAGGAGATGGAGGATCAAGGAGAAGAAGAGAAGAAAGGAGGGGGGAGGAGAATGGGGAGAAGAAGAAAAACCCAGATTGGCCAATGACGGAAAGAGATGCCAAAGGAAAAGAAAATGCTATCTGGCTGGAGATTGGGAAGAACTGGTTGAAGGAGGCTGGAGGAGAAGAGGGAAAGGTAGAGGAGAGGAGAGGCCGGCGACCTGGGCAGTGGTGATCGGAGAACCAGCAAAAGGAAACCTGGTCCAGGCCTTTTTAGGACCAGATTGCTCAATTATGTTACCACTATGAATAATGGTAGCTACCTTTGTTTGTTCCATGTTTGTAAATAAAGAATTAATTTCGTCTCCTACATCCATATCATCAAGATATTCATTTGGTGGGATAGGACATTCCTCTTAATCAATGGTCTGTAGCATTTGAGACATTATGTCCTTCAATTCAGTCATAGAAATTATGTTCTCTTTAAATTGGGCTTTAATTTGAGCAATTTTTTTCTCCTGGTATTGCATGACTTGATAGAAATTATTCTCCACTTTCCTCTTATGTGGAGGAAGGTAAGGTCTAGGAGCAAGTGGTCCTTGTTTTTTGTAATAAGGTTGATGTTGGGCCTTCTGTGAAGCATTGTATTCATTTGTGACAATAGAATGATTACTCCAGTTGCAATTATATGTCTCTAAAAATGGGGGAAAATGTTGCTCATAAGAATGTGTTGATTCATGAAGTGCATCCTGAAATGCAGGAGCAAGGGAACATTCCTGAGTAGGGTGTGTATTACTTTCACAAATGTCACACACCTGTTCAACTTTCTTAGAGGGACATTTTTCCATTTCCATGGCCTCAACTGTTCTATCTATGGATGCTATTTTCATATAATCTTTTTCAATCGTAGCATATATTTCTCCCCTAAAGGATGTGGTGGTGGACTCAGGCTTGTTTGAGAAACCTACTTTTTCTGAATTAGACCAAGTTTGTGCACTCTCTACCAACCATTTCAAATACTCTTGTGCCTCTTCAAGTTGTTTGTTTAAGAAATTACCATTGCACATTATTTTAACAAACTGGTGCGTATCAGATTTAAGTCCTTCATAAAAGAAGCTAATGATATGTCAAAGTTCATATCCATGATGTGGACAAGTTAACAGTAATTCCTTAAATCTTTTCCAGCATTGATAAAAAGTTTTATTATTCATTTGGGTAAAATTCATTATATTTTGACGCAGAGCATTTGTCTTATGTATAAGAAAGAACTTATTTAAGAACTTCCTAATCATTTCTTCCCATGATTGTATGGAACCTGATAGCAGTGAATGAAACTACATCTTAGTCTTTTCTTTTAAGGAAAAAGAAAATAACACTTCATCGAATTCTTTTAAATACATGTAAGGACTCTCACTATCCAACCCATAGAATTTGTTAAGTAATTGAAATACTCCCACCTTTAATTCAATTATATAAGCATTTGAAGGTAAAAGTATACATGAAAGCGTGTTGGTATAATTAGGATGTAAATAGTCTCTTAGTGTCTTCCCACAAGGATTTTGGTTATACCAATTATCCTCATGTGTTTTATGTTGATCCTTTCTCCTATTTCCATGTGGTTGAGAATGATTCCTTCATTGATGTATATCATCATTAAATAGAGGTGGAGAATTATCAGCATCAAAAAGAGGATTGCTCGTCCATGAGGAAACATCATCATTATCCAAGATGAAAGGTGGTTCATCATCATTTAAGAGTGGATTGTTTCTCCATGGAGAAATATCTTCTTTATTAATGCTGGGGTGTAAATTACTCTTTTTATCAGTGTTTAAATTATTCATTAGGTGCAGCTGATCATGTCTTTCTCTTCTCTTTTCTTTTTCTTTTTTTTTCTTTTTTTTTTTCAGAAGATGACTATCCTAAATAATGCAACCTAAATGCCTAGAATGATGCATAATAAAGGACACAATCAAGCAATCCCTTAAGGCTAACAAGCACAGATATTTTGATTTTTTTGATTTTCTATAGGGACGATGCTTTTAATTAGCCTAATTTAATGCTCTTTCTCTCTTTAAGAGTTGACTATTGCTTACCAGTTAGGTTTCGCCCAAATTGGTTAATACAACTCTCGTGTAAGGATGCGTTTAGATCTTAACAAACATTAACAGAAGGTGGGGGGAGAGCAAGGGTTTATTAGATAACCCCCAATAACCATAGTGATCAAAAGTCACTGGAGTGACAGTAAATCATGTCCTATTAAGAGGGTCCTACGAGCATGTGCTGACCCTATAGATCTCTTTTAATTAATTTTAAATTAATATGAAAGGAAGAGTTGCGCGCTTGAGGGGATTATCTTAGGTGGGCCAAGGAGTGGTGATGAAATTCATCCTTGATCTTGTCAGGTTGGGTGCCCTTACTAATTAATTTTCATACACCATGGCAATTCGATTAGTATATAATTCACCTTAAAGCATTAGACGTATCTTAAGATGCAATTAAAAGCAATAAACTAATGCAAACCCTAAAATGTAACAAATATAAAGTATGCTTTCGATATGCAATTAATTACCAACCAATGCAAAATTATTCTAAATGCAAACCCTAATGTAGAAAATAAATGAGTGAGAAAACTTATAGTGGGGTTTTTGATGAAGATCAAGTGTGAGCCACCTTATCCCACACTTGCCTTGTATTATTACAACACTTTAAAAATTAAAATAAAAAGTGCAAATTACAAAGGGGCCTCACTACAAGATTCATTCAAAAAAAATATCAAAATCCTAATATAAGAAAGCAAGAAAAATCTATCTAATTGATGATGCTCCACTTGCTAATTTCCTAAAAAAGAAAGATAGTAATCAATACCAAATTCAAGAAATAAAGTGGTTATGCACTAAAAAATTAAATACACACCTAAAATGTTAAAAAAAAAATAAAAAATACAATTCCTAATTTTTTTATTTTTTTTGGATTTTTCTGATTTTTTTTTATTTTTTTTGATTTTTTTGGATTTTTAAGTTTCCTTTCGCTGGTTCTCCGATTACTACTGCCCAGGTCGCCGGCCTCTCCTCTCCTTTACCTTTCCCTGTTCTCCTCCGGCCTCCTTCTACCAGTTCTTCCCAATCTCCAGCCGGATCGCGTTTTCTTTTCTTCTGGCATCTCTTTCCATCATTGGCTAGCACGGACGGTTCCCTAGAGGAAACCCAATCTGGGGTTTTCTTCTTCTCCCCATTCTCCTCCCCCCTCCTTTCTTCTCTTCTTCTCCCTTCTCCTCCACCTCCTTCTCCTGCTTCCCCCCTCTAGCGGGTTTCTTTACTGGTTTTCGTTTAAAAGTAGAAAATCAGAAGATTTCCAAAAATGCCATTGGTAAAAAAATTGAAATTTCACTCACATCTTTATTTTGTCTTTTCCCTGTTTTGTCTTTTTCTCTATCCTTGTTTTACTTTATCCAGGTTATGTTATCCGAGTTCTATATTATTCTGACATTAATCCAAGGACAATGCTTATCCAGGGACAGTGCTATCCACAGACAGTATAATTCAGGAATGTTTAATTAGTTTCTTTTTATGTTTTCTGGACTTAGAATTTCTATAAATTGCATTATTTCAATAAAGATGAATACTTATTTTACTGTTAGTTCAATTATGTTATTTTCTTTATTTTTTTAGAGAATTAAAATTTGTGTAAACTTCATATTTTAAAGCGAGTCCTTGTGGGATTAACTCGTATTTGTATTGCTATACTGCAATAGCCCGTGCGCTTGAGGTTAAACATCAACATGTTTTTGGCGTCGTTACCAAGGATGGTTTTCTCCTCTCGGGCAATCCGGTGCCGATGAAGGTGAGGGGAAGAGAGGAAAAGAGTGAACAAGGGAGACGCTGGCTGCTGGGTTGAGGGTGTGTCAGACTAAGGGAGAGTACGGTCGATGGAGCGCCGTGATCGCGGTGGATCAGTGATGGAGAGTTGCTTCAGGTGCTGCGCAATGGAGGAGGACCTAGTGCGTTTCTGCCAGAGTGGCAGAGAGAAGGAGTCGTGACTGGAGAGAAGAGATGAGGTGGAGGTGGTCCAAGGAGAGACAGAGAGCGCAGAGAGAAACAAGTCCAACTCAGGTTGATCTGAGCTGCGACACCATGGAAAGAGAGTGCTTGGGTCGGTGAAGTAGAGAACAAGGAAAATAGAGAAAGAGGGGTATGAGAGGAAGAACATGCAAAGTGGGATTTGATGGTGAGAAATTGATGAGAAAATAGAGATCTGAGAAAGAGAAGGAAGAAGAGAGTGAGGGTGGTGTGATACAGAAAAGAGAACAATCCTTATCTAATCTCTTTGATTTGATCTGGATCATCCAAGCTTAAGTTGATTGATCTGCAATGCATATGACCTAATTAGAATCATCTAAACCATTCATTACTCTTCTAAGTAACTCTGATGATCATTTGACCGTTAAATTTTGCAATTCAACAGTTGGATGGCCAATTAAAGCTAAAATGAATTATTTTATGTAAAATCTTGAAATTGATGGCCTAGATGCTCTAATTGAATACTGAATTAAGGGTATTTTAACCAAAATTGAACACTTAACACTAGTTCCACACCTCAAACCTGTGACCTCCAAGTCATTGGCAACGACTCTATTGTTGTGCCAAGGCTTCCCTTCTAATTGGAGTAGACTGCAAAATGGAAAAACTCGGCCCTTTTTCATCTTCTATTTGCTTCCAGCAGCCACCTTGATGAATGACAAGAGGTCCACGTGGATTGTTCTTTCCCATTTCTAGAATTTCACCACTTTGATTTAGAGGGTAGGAAGATCATGTTATTGTTTTCTGTAAGATAGATCCCCTTTAATCCCTCCAAAATAGCTCATCAAGTTCTTGCGCTTGTCTATGCATCATAGTCAGCCATCCACAAGGTCAACCCTTATCCTCAACTTCATCTTCAATTCAGGTTTTGATGCCTTCAATATGTTACATCGAATATTTTGGAGGGTGTCTCCCAACGCTTCCTGCTATGTAATCCATGGGCGCGATGGGTTCTTGTCATTAGGGATCCACTTCATCTGAGGCCCATCTCTTCTCTAGGTTTTCAGTCCAACGTAATCATTTGTTTAACGCCATATTCATTGTAACCTTCCATGTTTCCTTTTAGTTGATTCTTGACTACATAAATCTATCACATGTCACATTCTATTTTCCTTTTGTATGTCACTATATTCGAAGGGGAGCCTTGGTGCAATGGTAAAAGTTGTCATCATGTGACCTTGAGGTCACGGGTTCAAGGCGTGGAATCAGCCTCTTGCAAAATGCAAGGTAAGGCTACCTATATAGGCCCATGTGGTCCACCCCTTCCCCGGACCCCTCATAGGCTGGAGCTTCGTGCGCCGGGGCTGCCCTTTTTATGTCACAATATTCAAGTTTTTCTTTCTTTTTTTTCTTGGCGAGGCAACCCCGTTTCGATTTCCATACCTTGATTTCTAATCAAGATGTGGAAACAGCCTCTTGCAAATGTAAGGTAAGGCTGTGTACTTTAGGCCCTTGTGGTCTGCCCCTTCCCTAGACCCTACATAGGCGGGAGCTTCGTGCACTGGGACTACCTTTTTTATTTCTAATCAAGATGAAACAAAGCATATTTAAGTCTACTTAGAATATTGTGAGAAACAAAGAGGCAAGAGAGATTTACAGGAAGAAGAAGACCATGCGAACAATACTGCACTGATGGGTCAACTAGGAATGTCAAAGGCAAATATATCAAGAGGAAAAATGGTACCTGCAACTAGAGTAACAATTGGATAGAGAATTAGAGGAACTGACTTTGGTTGAGAGGTTACCTGTCTTCTTTACTCCTATGGTTCTAGATGCTCATGATTAGGGGTATCAACGTTCTGGTTCCGGTTCCAATTCAATTTGACCCAGAATTGGAATTGTACTTTAGATAATTTAGCAGGATTGTAACCAGACTATTCTAGAGTTTGCTTCTAGCTTGATGGACCAGAACCAAACTATTTGATTTGCATTCCTCATTGATCCTATATCCTAAACTAATTATAGAATGTTTCTTTAAGTTAAATGAGAGTCGTCATGGTAACAACCATTACCATGAAAATGCAGGTTGTTCTTGTGAACTCATTTGAAGTGCCAAATAAAGGGCAGCCCATTTGAAGTGCCAAATGCTAAAGAAAATGTATCATCTTATGTGAAAATTATTGAAGAACCTATATAACTATATACTTCTCAGGCACACCCATTTAATGTATTCTTCTTTTGGCTATGATTATTTAAGATTAGATATAATTCATGCATAGCCACTAACCAATCTAGAGATAGTATAATTCAAAAGTTAAAGTTTAGATCTTTAAGTGCATATGGACCTTGAAACTCATACTTTCACAATATCAACAAAGACTAGCTATACTATTCCATATATGAATAATCAATTAATGAAGTATAAATAAACTAAGGTAGCGCCATCATCTAACTAACCATAGTATATAAAATCCAATGAAAGAAGAAAAGAGGAGTTTTAGAGACTGGAGAGGGAGAGAGATTGGAGCTTTTCTTTTACTTGTTATTTCTTTCTTCTTTAAAATTGGTTTCTTTTTCTTCCTTCGGTTGTTTCACTGCTTCTAAGTAGAGAGGTTGATTAAGGTTATTCGATTTATGGTTTTATTTGGGGAATATTGTGTATTTTTGTTTCCCTCCCACCAATTGAGTTACAATGTCTATTGTACCCTCAATATCTTATGAACAACTAATTCATCTTGAGGGCATCTTTGGTATTATAAAAATTAAATTGAAAAGACAAGATTACCCTTATTTAGACTAACATGAAGTATAAAATAATGAGGGTGTTATAGTATAATAATTTGAATTCGGTTACAGTTTGGTTCTTTGGGAATAAAATTTGAGTTGGACCAAATTTAATTTGGTTCCATTGGAAAATAGAATGGGAGCCTTGGTGCAATGGTAAAAGTTGTCATCACGTGACCTTGAGGTCACAGGTTCAAGCCGTGGAATTAGCCTCTTGCAAAAATGCAAGGTAAGGCTCCCTACTTTAGGCCATTGTGGTCTGCCCCTTTCCCGGACCCCGCATAGGCTGGAGCTTCATGCACTGTGGCTGCCCTTTTTTTCCATTAGAAAATAATCGAAACCTAACCAAGGATCCAACTGAAAGGATTAGAAACTAATTTTTTGGTCTACTTCTCTTCCTTCCTAGTTAACACTACTACTTATGACTGGGAAAGGGAAGTGTTTTCAAACATATTAATTTCAAATTCTTTTATGGTGATATCCCTTCTAGCTTTCTTTATTATTTCCTGTGTGCTTGTTGTTTTTGGAAGCCGTCCTTGACGAGGCTGAGCAAGTGAACTAGAATCTCCTCTATTGAACAACCATGTTGGGAGGTGGCTAAGATGCAATGTCCAGACTATCTTCTGGGATTTACTAGGTTTTCCATTCACAATGATAAGACAATGTTGTCTAGAACTTTGGAGCTGATGAAGTTGGAAGTTAGATGTCAAAAAAGCAGATTACTCCAAGGAATTTGACAAGGACTTTTGTTTGCAGAATCCAAAGGTCTGATCATGTACTTATACAAGTTTCATACTACAGGATAAGATCAGACTACTGTAATGAGCTTGATCAACAATCATGCTTGCGACCTATTAATCAAGTTATGTTTGTCTTACAGAATGGTGGACGATAGCTCTATAGAAGTTTGGAGAGATTGTCTGCTTATGTTTTACTGTAGATTGGAGTTTGTTGAAATATTCCACATGTTCAAGGTTGATATGATTTCTTCATGCATATCATTTATGGGTTGAAAAGGTTTATAAATGATGGACGATACTAACGCATGGAGAGCATATAGTGGAGGGAAGTTTTGATTGAGGAACAAAGAGTTCTATCTGGATGATTGCATCTTTTGTCAGGGTGGTAGGAGAGTTCGTCTAGATTTGATAGACCTTTTTGTCTTTCCAATATGCTTGGTATAGAACCAAAGTTCTACCTGCCAGATTGATGCAAGTGCTTCAAAAGTTGTTTATCTTTTCATTGTTTATTTATATCTGTTGCCAACTCGTGCTTCCTGTTTCTTCAAACTTTGTAGAAGGGTTTAGATCTACATGTTCAAGTTAGTTTCTGATGATGTTCATGTAGAACTATTGGCCCCAGTAGAAACGACGTGAAATGATCTCAAATGAAATGGCTTTATACAGTTCCAAATGAGCATGGAGAGGTTGGATTAATTGATTTTGATAAATATTTTCAAGAAAATTGACCTCAATCTGGTAGTGTTTGTTTATTTCAGTTCCAAACAAGTATTGAGAGGTTGGATCAATTAATATGACAAATAAACTCAAAGAAAATTGAAACTTTGATGGTTCACACCTAGGCCCAGCCAAGCCGGAGATCTTCTTTGGTGATCCTAAACTTTAGTATCCTGAGGTGTACGATGATCAGCTTATGAAGCTCAAAAATAATAAAAAAGAAAATCTCAAAACTATGTTGGCTTTTCTTTTCTTTTCTTTTTTTTCTTTTCTTTTTCTTATCGTAATGAATATTTGTGAAGCAAACTATCAAGAATCTATTATTCTAATTTTTAAATATACTTAAAATCTTCCCCCCAAGGAGAAAGTGATATCCACAACCTTAGACCAAGCATAACAAGGATCTTTAAGATATATTTTTTACCCTACTTTTTTATGAAGGAACATGACAATCATCCTTTCAATAAAAGGGCAGCCCCCATGTAGGAAGCTCATGCCTATCCAAGGTTTGGGGAAGGGGCGGACCACAAGGGTCAATAGTATGTAGCCTTACCTTGCATCATTGCAAGAGGTTATTTTCATGCCTTGAACCCTTAACCTTAAGGTCACATGACGACAACTTTACTGTTGCTCCAAGGCTCCCCTTCAACAATCATCCTTTCAATGTTATAAATAAATTTAGTGACATAAAAGAGCTCATCAAGAAGATTTGGATGGACGAGTGCGAGTTGGTAGACATATTAGCTGAACGAATGTAGGTCTGAAAATTTTGTGTTGAAATGTTAGAAGCCTAGGTGGAAACCTATGATAGTTAACATTATGGTGGAACATAATTGAGCTTTCGTGATTATTTCATTCATCAAGCAGCCAGTCATATCTGAAGGTAGTAAAGTAAAATTTACGTACTGTTAGCTATTAGTTTTTCAGTTGAGAAATCCAACAGTCATGATTTGAAAACTTAAAATAGCATAGCTAAAATCATCCAATAACCATAAAGAAAATAGAGGGATAGATCATCCAAAGGAGTGCCTCAGCTAGTTAGAGTTCAAAATCAGTCTAGATGGCGTCTGATAGGAATAGGTGCTCAAGGGCATGTGAATTAGATGCCTTTTGTTTCATGTATGGCACTTTTGGGGAAGATTTGAACCATTATCTAGTTAGAAATGGCTCAGACGTGCTGCATACCAAATCTTATGCCCATTGGAGGCTTTATACCTAAGCTTCTGTCAGTTGAAAATTGCAAGTAATTTTTATTAATATTTTTCATAGACCCCAAGATAAGCAATTTGGGTCCTCCAAATGCATTGATTTCTGGTGTATACGTTCCCTAATTCTTTATGTTGAATAAAATGAATGACTCAAATAAGGTGGCCATTAGACAATTACTCAGCTTAGTTCATTGTTAGTGCTTTGCATATCACTTATATCTCAAATGTAAATGAACGATATTATGTCATCTCAACTGTCTTGTCCAACTCATCTCACCCCAACTTAAGCGATAACTTTTGTCATCAAACTTCATCTCATACCAAATTTAGGACATCTTAACGCAGCTCAAATTATCTCAAGTCAGCTCACGTCATCTTAAGCTTCACTAACACTATAATAATGAAAATTTACTCGAAGTCCTGACCTAGCCTATCTTGAATCATCCAAAAGTTGTCAGATATGTCCAATTCGATGGAAATTTATTAAAATGAACATGGACTTACAAAATTAAAGACAAATTTCACAAGTGATTTACCAAATTTTCAACATTATTCATAAACTCAGGGCACAATTTCATGTTAAAAATTAAATTAACATTTTTGTTCTTGAACTCTTCTCCAATGGCTTCAAAACATTATCAAGTGAAGACCTAACCGGCAATAGGCCAACCATAACGAGGCATCAAACTTTGGAGCAAAAGAAAAACAAAGAGATGATATTTTCTTTAGTGGTGGGGACTAGTTTATGCTGTCCAAGATGGGTTTGACAAGATAGGAATGATGCAATGAGGCTCCTTCTTCTCATTGTGCCATTAATAAACAACGAATGGAAGTGGGCTTGGCCACAAGATACACTGTGAGAAGACGCTAGAATCACCTTTACATGCCGTAGCAGACAAACCAATAACTCTATAGATTTTGCCAGTACAGGGTCAAGTTCCCAGGATGCTGCATGTACAAGCAAGACCCAGTTTTATGGTGACTCAAACCATTCACCTTCAAAGCTCTGCCTTACATAGACCATGCTCAAGAGTCAATCTCATGCATCAAACAGTCGGTCATAGCCTCCGTCCGGTTGCTTATGATTTTTGTACTTCTGAACTTGCAGATCTGTACATCTTACACCTCATGGCTACAATAAAGGCTAGGATCATCCAATTGAGAAGGTTTGTGGGGCACGGCCTATCTAAGAAACAGAAAGATGAGTGGGTTAAATTGTTGAAGGTCTGGGTCCCGCATATTCTTAGTCACCGGAATGAATTTCTACATTCTGATCTGCTGACCAGCATACCACCATAGAGAAACTCATATGATAAAGCAGTGAAAACAATGTGACCACTTTCTTAGTGGCTATGACATAAGTGAAGATAAGGACCCAGACGGAAAGGCCATCAGGGATTGCGTAGTAGGGATGAAAGCTAGGAGTAAAATTCCACAGTGGTAGTTGGCCGGCTCTTATTAAACACAAGCAGTAGGTGGGAGTGACCCACATTTAAATCAACGCCCTCAAATTCCATAAATTCATCCAATAACAAAAACAAGAACAAGAGAAAGAGAGAATCATCAGAAAAAGATGGCAGAAGCCGCAGCCAGGTTCTTCTTCTTGAGGAACGCCTCCTTGGCATGGCTTTTATTTGCAATTCATCTCTTGCTTTGCCATGGATTCATTATTTCGGAGCCAAATTCATGGAGCAGAAGTTCAGTGAAACCAGTGATAAATAGGGCTTGTATTGGAGGCATTGGAGGAGAATGTCTGTGGAAGGAAGAGATGGAAATGGCAATGGATTCAGAAATAAACCGGAGGCTCTTGGCAACACAGAAGAAATACATCAGCTATGGATCTTTAAGGAGGGATGAGGTACCATGTTCTAGACCAGGAGCTTCTTGCTACAACTGTCATGGTCTTGGCAAGGCGAACCCATATAGAAGAGGGTGTGAAGTCATTACGGGTGGTGCCAGGGACAACTGATCCAACCAAATGAGCCATGGATTAGGAAAAGAATATAGTTAGGCTGAAGGTTTGGTGGTTCATGGTTTATAAGCATTGTAATTGGTTTATGTTCTGTACATACTGATGTGGAACTCTACATGTTTTTGTTGTGCTGTTTTAGCTTGATGATGATGGAGAATAGTACCAGGCATCCCATCAAAGTATATAAGTTGCTATTATTGTTGATTTCTTTTGTTGTTAAGGAAATGATAACCCACTCCCATTAGGACTTTGACTAATGCCCTAACATTGGGTTTCTGGTAAAAGTATAAGTAGGCCCACATTTTTTAGTGATATAACCGTTCATCTTGAGTATCTTTTCATATAGGAGCCAAGTCTATAAATCAAGTGTTTTGGATTTTTCTGAGTTGTTTCGATAATCGTTAATTTACTACCACCAGTTTTAGAACTCAAAATCTCTAATAAAAGACAATGGTATGATCATCCAAAGTATGTGATTTTTTGGACATGGATCTTCCATGACCAAACCATATTAAGATGAACTCTTGGAAATATCAAGAAAGTGGGACCCTAGGATAAATGTACTGCAAAATCCCGAAAACAAGGGTATACCATTAGTTACTTCTAAAGGGGCATGGGAATATGATTTCCCTTGTGTTATGAAATTTGGTGTAATTGGTTACAACACATTTTGAGATGAAAGTTTGTTGAGAACCATTTGATCTACACAGATGACTAGCATGTACATCATAGGGATGTTTGAAACACTAAAAACAATCCATGGATTATCTTATTCAAGAATAGTAAACTTTCCATTGTTATTTGCAGCCTTATTGGGCAATTAGATTATGGACGGTAATGGGTCGGGTCAAGCAGAATTTTCGCCAACCCTAACCTTGGCTATCCTGACCTTAACTAACTTCCGGTATAGTTTCCCAATAGTAACACTATTTGAGTCTAAAAGTCACTATCCCTAACCCTAATATGTATGGGTCGATTTAGATATACCCTAATATTGACTACAACACCTAAAATTTGTTAAAACTTAAAAATTAATTATGAAGAAATGATATCTTTCCTCATGAACAATTTCGACCTCATGTGAATAAGTAAGTGGAAAATAATGTAATTTGGATGCATAATTACTTAAATTGCCAAAACTGCCCTTGCCCTTATAGTTTTAGAAAAAATTATGCAAGGGTAATTTATTTGATATATAATATATCAAAATATCAAAAAAATTCTGGACCCCTAACTTTTTACCCACCGGCCATAGCACAACCCTCTTAGAAATTTCCATCATATTTTTTACCCTAACCTTACTAGAATAGCAAATTTCTTGCCCCTAACCAGATCTTTACCAGTCAATTAGGGCTTAGTTTCCTAATTAGCAGAACACTTTTTCATCCCTAAGGTAGATAGAATTATTTAACAAGAAATAACTTAAACTTGTTAGTCATTTTATCTATGTTTGAAGGAAAAAAATTAACAGCCTAGGGTCCATGATGCCATAAATACGTTTACGAATAAGGCCTCAAAGAGCAATGAACAAATTGACCTAGGAACCATGGATCTATTAAGTTGGAGGTGCTATTGTTGTTACGGCAAGACACAAGCAATTATGTAACCCACCTAAATATTAATTCATGCAAGGCATTTCCAATATGATTTACACTACCTAAACTTCTCCTTGAATTTTGAGATGAATTTCACTTGATCAAGATTGCTGCTACAGTTGGTGTCACTCTCATGCCTGATGGTAAATCTAGAGAAGCCTTGTCTTCATCAGGTTCGTCAATTTTAAGAATCAAGTTTGTTCAGGTAAGTATTAAAGTTGATGCTAATGATAAAAAATCTAGTTTATGGTATCTATTCACATAAAAGGATCAATGGAGACGATAGCTAGTTGAGTATGAATTTAAAGATTATCATTACAACACACATGCTCCCTCATCTTGCATAGAAGATAGAAGTTTCTAGTAAATTATTATGTAGTGCCTTTGTCGCGACCCCAATCCCCAAGGCTGCGATTAGGCTTAATCAAGCCTAATGATTGGCCGAGCTAGGCCTACGTGGCCTTGCTTTTTTCTTTCTTTTTTTTCATAATTTATATCACAGCGGAAGTGTTGAGAGAGCTAGGTGCCCTTGTCCTATGCAAGTCACAGTTTACTAGTAAAATATTTTTCTCCTTTAACAACCGAGTCCTACCAAAATTTCGGCAGAGTCTCTCCTATTTTTCGGACTTATACATTTAACGCATGCTATGCGGTTCACCTGATAGACAACACAACAATTCTAAATCCTTTAAGGGAGACTCCCTCTCCATACTATCTATCATGATGCATTACTAACACCTGCTTACCAACCAGGAGTTTAAGTGGGTCTCATACATGCCCTATCAAAGAAAATAAAACCCATAGGATGCATAAGGATCATGGTAAAAAAATGAGATATGACTCGTATTCAGTGTCAACACATATATACATATATATACAATCAAAATGTTACATCTTCAATCAAGCTTTCTTCATTTCACTCAACCCCCTTCTCTTCTCGGCTTGACTGGTACCTGCAAAATAATACAATGAGCTACGAAGCCCAGTAAGAGAAAAGAACTAAACCCATGCATATCTAATCATTCTCATTGCTACGCTCAAAAGCACATTCAATACGACAGAAGCATTCAATTCCATTTTTAACTGGTCATCTACAAAGTAGTTAGCATGCACTATCAAGTAAGGCAGCCATAGCATGCAAACAAGCACACCCCATAAGAATTTCCCCTCTCGTGTCCAACCACAGGACATTCAATAGATGAGTGACTAAGTCATGGACCTCATTCTAAAGTTAAATGCAAACCATAAGCGTTACATCCAACAAAGCTGCATACTCATTAATAATTTTCTCAGTAATATTAAACATGCCTAGCATTACACTAAGATTCAATAGTCATCTCCCTCAAGGATTACCATCTTGGGCGGCCCACTATGTGTATCATCATCAAGGCAGCCAGACCCTCAGGATTTACCATCTTAGACAGCGCCAAAGTCAAGGTCCCTCAGGATTTACATCTTAGGTTGCTCCACCTTAGTTGAAATCAACCAGGCAGCCCTTTCCCTCAGGGCTTACCATCTTGGGCAGCTCCACCGTGATCCCAAAAGACCAGGCAGCCCTTTTCCTCAGGAATTAGTATCTTGGGAGGCTCAATACCTAACAGCTCATCCCTCAGGGTTTACCATCTTGGGCAACTCTACCATGATTCCAAAGAAGCAGGCAGCCCTTTCCCTTACGGTTTACCATCTTGGGAGGCTCAATACCAGACAGTCCATTCCTCAGGATTTACCATCTTGGGTGGCTTCACCTTAGTCGCAAGCGACCAGGTATCCCTTTCCCTCAGGGTTTACCATCTTGGAAGGCGTCATCATGGCTTACCGGGTGGCCCTCAGGGCTTACTATCTTAGGCTTGACCATTTTATAACAGTTTGCATTATTATAACAGTTAAGCATAGTAAATCAGACTATAGCATGACCATTTCAATAAGAAATTACAATTTCTATCATCCATTCAACCAAGGTGGCAATATATTCATTTTACACATGCATAAAGTTAATTTCAAGAAAACAGATCAACAAGAATTTAAGGAATGCAAGGGTTCAGGGTCCTTACCTGCTCTCAAAGTACAACTCAAAGTTCTACGACTAGAACCGTTCACACTGCTCTCAAACCTCTACAACAAATACAAGTTCTAAGTAAATTTCAGAGTTTCATGCCATTTTCTATAATCACTTCTAGTTCTACATTCACCATGTTCTTAATCTAACCTCATATATCTAGATCAAGGATTTGCACACCAATTGGTCGCTATCAAATTGGATCAGCACCATTGGTCTCACATCAATAGTCTAAATCAGGCGCGTACCTCTAGAAGTTTCAATTTCCAACATTTTAGGTAAGTTATTTCACAATTCAATGCTTTTAGCCATAATTCATGGTCTAATATCCTTTCCTGACCTTCGATATTCGTTGATCGAATATTGGATAGCCAAATGGGACAACATGAACAGTCAGATGTTAAGGTCTCAAATTTTCCCTATGCACAACCAAGCTTGTGATCACAATTTCGTGGAGCAATCGATTCCCGATCGACGATCCATCTTCGCGGATGAAAAGATCACACGTGATTTGTTCATATCTGAAAATTTTTCATTTTTCACATTTTTAGGGGTCACCAGAAAATGTCGCCGTCACCGGAGAAGATGACCGGATTCCGGTCGTCGCCGGGGAAACATAGGTGACGTCATTTTTCAGCGAAATTTAATGGGAATGCTTGGAATTTCCTGCATTTTTGTTTTCCAGTGTTTTCCCCTTTTGATTTGCACTCAAACTATCAAATTTTGTCAGATTTTTCAATGGTTTTTGAAACTAACCCTAGGTGCTATTTTTTGCATTTTTCGGCATCGTTTCTTGCAGAATCTTCGTGAAACCAAGGGGTTTCACTTAGAAACGTCTAAGGGACAACATGAACGATCGGATTTTCAATTCAAAACCGTTCCTTTTACTATGTTTCCTGAATCCGACGGTGTTTCTCACTGTCCAGTTCATCGGAAAACGCAGTACATGCGTTGAAGAAGAAGGGGAAATGAGGGAGAGAAGAGGAGTGGAGGAGGGGACTTACCCGACCTCTACGGTGTGAGGTGTCACCGATGGAGTGAAGTTTTCAGCGAGATGGAGGACGATGCGGCTCTGTTTCACCTGAGAAACAGGAATGACCTAGTTCCTAGGCAGGTGGGGCTTGACCGGAAAAGGAGGGAGATCCAGGGGAAGGAGGGGCGATGGAGTGGAAGGGGAGAGGGTTGCCAGCTTTAGCTCTCCCTTCCATGTGTTGCAGACGCATGGAAGTAGAGCTCCACGCGCTGAGTTCCACTCCCGCGTGTAGAGCTCCTCCCACGTGGCCCTTGGTTCACATGCATTAGAGGGGGGTGCCATTATCAATTTGGATCCCCTCTACCTCGATGGTAAAATCCCTAGGTCTTTCGCTCTCGATCTCCGTTTCGCACGTTCTTAATGTCGTTGGAAAGCTCTCTCCGAGCACAGTCTGATGAGTGACTTGGCATCATGGATTTCTAATGTTCGTAATTTTTACGTTTTACTCCACTATTTAGGGCATGGGCGTGACAGCCTTGGATATTGAATGTACCATGGAGAATCTCCTCCATAAGAAGGAGCTTGTCTTGAAAGGTGCAAAAAAAATAATTGTGGGGACACGCTTAACATCAAAGAGTTTAAGGTAAAAGGTTTAAATAGGGCTCATCGATCATCTACAAGTACTCTCATTACAAATCATATAGATTAACTATCTAAGCATGAAAAATTGATTTATAGAGCTAGTAAGAAGGTTCACTATTTCCACACTGATGAATTAAAAAGTTACCTTTCCCAAAAAAGCATTTGCAAGCAGCAACCACATTGCAAAAACACTTTCATTTGGCAAGATTAGTGGAAAATCCATTCTTAAGGTCATTAAATATAAATCAAGAAATATGAAAATGGCATGTAAAAAGAATATGCTAATGGTTGGCAAATGTATAAGTGATGCTTGAAAAATATCAATTAATATTCACCACAAGTCTAAAAAGTTCATAAAAGTAAGAAAGCTACTATTACAGGCTATGCCCTTTACCTTCCCCATGCAAAGAAGGCGATCTATAAGAGATGCTTTAAGGCCTCTATTATCAATTGCATAGGAATCTAGTTTGTATGAGAGGCACAAGTGGAGAGACACTACCTCTTGTCCAAGCATAAAAGTTCAATCTGGTTCCTCTTCCTCTTTATAAATCCACCTAAGGTTTGTTGAGAACATGAAATGTGAATGAAAGAGATAGTTCATCCTCAATTCACAAGATCTTTGATGACTTGTTACTAAACTTGTTAAATGATACAACCCTCACGTCATCATTAGCCCTTACCTTCTTCATTAGCCCTTACCTTCTTTTCATCACCAAAGGATTTTGAACATGATGATCTTCACCTAGTTATGCCAGATAATCATTTTGAACCCCTATCCTTGACCTCATTCAAGAATCAAACAACCTCCCCCTTGTCTTCATCTTGAAGAACTATCATTAGTGAATGTTCCAATGATAACCTTGACCTTTATGATGTAGAGACGACAAATAGATGAACTTATTAAGCCAAACTATCAACTAGAGGAGGAACACATCAAAGTAGCATACATTGAATGTGAAGAAAGAGTTATTTTCAAGAGGCAAATAGGGAGCAATACAAAAAGTGGTTAGAGAGGATTAGATAACTAAAATTAATTTGGAGAGAATTAAAAGGAGGATGGAGGACCAAGATATATAGATCAAAGAAATGCAAGACAAAACTATAAGGCTTAACAAGGAACTAGAGACCAAGAAAAAGAGTATTCTACTTATGAAGAATAAAACCCCTCTTTAGTGGATGAAGTGGGATAGCTTCTCTAGCCAGAAACTAGTTCCCACTGTGAAAAGAAAACATGATATTGGCCTTCTTGATGAAGATCCTATGCTGCCCAAGAAGTAGTATTTTGGTTCCTACTCCTGTGTTCTATGGGTCACTCATGACCCATTTGGAATCCCAATTCCCCTTTCTCTTCCACTATGAAATTAATAAGTTGAAATGCTGGAGGTGCCATGAGGCCCTCTTTTTGGAGAGCTATCAACTACTACTGAGTATAACAGACTAAGATGTTCTTTTTGTTTCTAATATGGGAATAAGAAATTTGCATGTTAAAGTTCTCAAACAAAGTTTAGTATATAGATCATTGGCACCATTTAAGGGACTTTTAAAGGCTTATTATTTTATGAGATGATAATCTGATAGAATTGAAGGTTACTAAGTAAGATATTCATCTTACATTATGCGATATCAAAGTTAAACCTCATTCATCTACCAAAGCTAGACTTGTTTGTATGTCTAATGCATTGACTAGGAGAAAGACTTAGAATGTGGAATGAACTAATCAAGGAATATGGCAACTTTGATTGACCTTGGTGCTTGGCCAGTGACCTCAATGTTGTTCTTTCTAAGGAAGAAAGCTTTGGTGACACCATACTAGATTTAAATCACATTGTGAATGGACTGGGTCTTATTGATGCTATTGTTAGTAGGGAATGAATAAGATTATGAAAAGATTGAATAGATATTGTAGAATTAATATTAGCTAGAAGCCTTCCTGAAGACAAGCATGTATCATATGATAAGAATCTCTTCTAACTATGGCACTATTCTTTTACTCACTAGTAGATGGCACAAGCCTCAACCTAAATGTTTTAGATATAATGTTGCTTATTGTGATCATAAAAAATTTGACAAAATTCTTCATGATGCATGGAATTGCTTGGTCAGGTCCAGCTAGATTTATGGTTTATTGAAAACTCCTTAATCAAAAGATGGGGCAAAGAAGAGTTTGCGAACTTGGACTTCAAAGTCGAATCTTTGTAGAACTAGCTGGATAGTATTCGAGCTAATTGGCCTATAAATGACCTAAAGGAACATAAAAAGTCTTTTGTATTCTTTACTCTGCTCTTAGGAACAAAGAAATATAGTGGAAGCATATGGCTCTCAACATGCTAAACTAAGGTGGCATAAATACTAAATTTTTTGATGCCCCTCAATCATTCACGATACAAAGAGCAGGATTGCCCCTATTATTGATGGTGTTGGAAATTTGGTGCACAATCAAGAATCCATCATCAACATTTTCAAAGATTATTTCAACAATCTTTTCTCCAAAGAGCCTGAAAATGCCCCCTTATCCTCTATTCAACTCATTAAAAGAAAGGTGTAATATCAAGAAATGCACTTATTAGCAAGGCTAATTACCATGGAAGAGTGTAAAAAAGTAGTCTTCTCTCTCAATCCCCACAAGGCATGTTGCCTGAATTGCATGTCTACTCATTTCTTCCAAAGATCTTGGTAAAGGATTAGCATGAATGTGTTCAAATTCACAAAAGATTCCTTCACTAAATGTTTGTTCCTAAAAAAATCATAAGACATTTATTTGTCTCATTCCTAAAGAGGAGGCTATTAATATTGTGGATAGGTTTAGACCTATTAGCCTTTGCAATTTTGCTTATAAAATTCTCACAAAAGTAATAGTGAATAGACTTAAAACTACTCTTGATGAGTTGGTTAGCACATAACAAAATACCTTACAATCTTGATATGGTAATCAAGAAAATATTCTTATCATTCATGACTTCTTCACATCCTTTATTAATAAAGGAAGTACAAGAACCTAGCTTTCAAGCTAGACATATTCAAAGCTTATTATTCTCTCAATTGGAAGTTCTTTCAAAGAGTTCTTAAGCAATAGCTTCCTCAACAAATTATCATGCTTATTGTTTCAATTTCTATTTTCTCCATAATTGTTATTGTTACTACTTTTAGCTAGTACAAGATTAAGTCTGGGTTGAAAAAGGGTTGCTTGTTGTCCCCATATCTGTTTACTCCATGCATGGAGATTTTTCCAATCTAACACATGACACATGCAAGAGAAAAGTTGTGGCTCAACTATTTCAATGCAGAAAGCATCACCCTATTAAAGAGATAGATAGGTATATCTTTCTTTTGACTCATTTGTTTATGCATATAATTTACGAGTGCTCTCTCGAGCTCATTTTTATTCCTATGTTGTACTCAACATATCTTTAGCAAGCTTGGAAAGGGGTAGGCCTTTGCAAAAGTTCACAAAATGGGATATGCATTTGAAATGGATGTCCAAGTTATTATGTATACCATGATCAATACGGAAATGAATCAAGTCATCTATTCCTTTACCCAAGAAAAGGTATTTCTATTGGCTTATGCTCTTAAGAAATGTGAATCCAAAGTAAAGGAATACTAATGAAGTACTTAATATTAACATAGAAATCAATAGCAATAAGTATCTAGGTTTAACTCTATTGGATGTTCTAAAAAGGAGTTCCTTTGGGTTTATGAAATCCAAAGTGACAATGAAAATGGCTGGTTAGAAAGGTTGCTTTCAGAGGTTGGAAGGCTTGCACCCATAAGCCTAGTCACATCTAATATAAACAACTCTGCTATTGTTGCAAGCTCCATATCTAAATGTATTCTCAAAGATTTTAGAAGGCTTCAAAGATCCTTCTTATGACAATCAAAAGAGAAAAGAAAAAGCAATAGATAACTTGAAAGACTTTGTTCTAGAAAATTTCATGGAGGCTTAGGACTTAGAGACCTTGAAAAACATGATAGAGCCTTTAAGTTGAAGCTTGCATGGCATGTTACTTCTGATCATGATTTGATGTAGGTCTCTCTTATCAATGCAAAGTACTTTAGAGAAATAAGCTTGTTTAAAGTTCTTAAAATTGCTTATGCCTCTCCTGTCTGATCTAAAATCTTAAAAAATAGAAAAGAGCATATCAACTACCAAGTGGACAATTAGTAAAGGTGGGAAGACATCTCTTTGGCTTGACAATTGAATTGCTTTAGGTCCACTTAGGGATTATGTCTTTATTTACCTATTGTAATTGTGTGTCTTAAGAGAGAAAGTTCAATCTTTGACTACTAATGGGCATTGGATTCTTGATATGGTGCACTTCTTGAATGAGAAGATAAAATCCTCTATTGAGAGTATCTCCATTTTTGTTCATCAAAAGGAGAAATTTATTTGGCCCTACTTGTGATGACTCAGGTTTTTAAAACACATTTTCATAAATATTTGCAAAGGTAAGGCCCTGATTTTGAAAAATTTTAAGATTAAAACAGTGAAAACATATTTTCTTTGAAATTGATTTGTCAAAAACCCGAGTGTCACCTCAAATTACTTATCATATATAGATTTTTGTATAAAATAAAATTTCCATTGAATAACAAAAATACTTTCATTAAAATCGGGATTAATCTAGTGGTTCACATACACAATCCTCGGTAGTCATTACACACCTTGTCCAAATATTACAATCCATATTACAAAACAATTAATACAATCTTTCTCAAAGTAAATACCCTGAGTAGTAGTTCGGTGATGATTATCCTCAATTCTTGAGCTTCAATCTTCCTTAACTGTATATGAGATATTGTAAACATTCAAATATTTACAATCTCTCAACAAGCTATGCTTGGTAGGGGATTTAAGAAATATAATCAATATATCTCAAAATCTTTATATCCATGATATAAATCAATTTATACAATTGGTTAACTATTTCATCCTTCACTCATCATATGAATTATATGTATATATTACATCTAAATAAAACTAATGAAAATCATGAATATAGTCAATATCATCAATAATATCTCATTTCCAAACTAATTTCAATATTAACACTATGTGTTAATATATAATCATATCGTATTGGGAATCATCCTCCAATACAACATTAGTAATAACTTTTACTAGGCATCTCATCATGCCATGATCAATTGCATCATAATGCAAAATAATCAAGGACTACCATGCTTGTAGTCTCAATCCGTACAATGCGCCCGAGAACTGCTCAATACTCCATTGATACTACGATGGAAAATACATATCAATGTGCATATGGGGGGAACCATGGCTGTCACAGTGGCGTCCTTCCCATAATTACCCCACCCAACATTTTGCCTCTCTTTGGGCACGGTATCGTTATCAAAATCAGTTTTGGAGAGCAGGTGGTCAAACCCTCATAACTCTCCTAGCATTGGCATCCCCAAGCATAAGCTTGTCTTAAAACAAAATCACAAATCTCCATGCTTGTATGGAAAATAATATTTTATACTTACAGACTGTGTGTTTGGTTATAATAAGGCATGCCTATATCTTCTTTCCTTAAGATTTGGGGGTCCAACTTATATAGTTCAAATATTCTCATTCTACCCATTAAGTAATTTCATAATTACTTAATCAATCCCTTTGTATTCATTTCCATATCATTTGTTGATTCATAAACAATTCTAAGGTAATTATAATCAATTTATAGTTATCAAGATAAGATCATATGTAAAATACATGTATATTCTACATTGAATAATTCTTAAGGTCTACCTACCTTTACTTTCAAGAATCCATCTTCTCATTGATCTTGATCATCGTATCCTTTATATATCTGTCAAATCATATGCATATAGTCATTCCTCAACTCATTTATACTTCTTAGTTGTTCATTTTATCATCCTTACATAGGATGACTTAGATCTGTTTCCTTGGATCGTATTGATTAAGGATCTAATCTATTGATCTACATTTAAATATAACATGCATACAAAATCAAACATTTAATCTAATTATAATTCTGTTTATTGTTCTTGATCATTCAAGATCTCATCATGGATCTTATTTGAGCATCCTTATCTTACTTACAATTTTTATTAGGATTAGATAATTTGCTATCTTTTATGTTCTTATTATTATTCAACCAATTAATGTCTTACTAGTTGAAGATAGTTTATTTCTTTCCTAATACTAGACAACTCCTCCTTATTTCAGAATTGATTAAGGCTTACTAGTTAAAAGATGCTTACAGAGTGGTTAATTCAATCATCATGTAAGGAGGCATTTAGACCTCATAAACGTAGCCAGAAGGTGAGAGAAGAATGGGGCTCTATTAGAGAACCCCCTTAATCACCATATTCAGCATTTACTAGAGTGACCTTAGCCTAACCTTTTATAAGGTTCCTATAAGCTTGTATACCCTAAGTACTCTTGATATTTGATTTTACTTAATGTCCATGAACATTTAAAATATCATTCATGGGTGTTTATTATTCTCCTAAATTGGGCCAAGGAAATGATATTCGTTATATTGTCCTACTAACTATAACCCTTACTATCATTAAGTCCATGTCCATATTCATTGTAAATGTTCATCAATGTCTATTTTCAATTAATTACATTTTTCATATAATTTATATAACATGAACATTAAAGCGTAAATAAATAAATTTAACAATTACACTTACTAAGCAATAAAAGAACATTTACAATAGAATATAATAATTTACATGCTCATTTACATGCTTATTCAAATCTATCACATTATCTTAATATGATATCATCACTAGATCATTGATGCATCTCATCATATGACCTGATCTTTCTTAATCCAACCAATCAATAGGATCTTTAGTCATTTTATCAAAATCAAGGGCATAGATCTAAATCTATCCCAAATTAGCCACATCTAGCCATTCATTTCTTATGATCTTATTATTAAATCTTCATCCATACTGATTCACAGTTTCTGATCATCCTTGATCAATCTGAACAAGGAGATTATTGTGTATTTTCAAGGATTTTGTTACTTTTAATGGTCAAGATCTAAAGATCTTCCAAATCAATTCCATCCAATCCATTTATTCAAGTTACCATGTCATTAGGTCACTAATGGATCAGAATTCTAAGGTCTTATCATGTCAGATTTGACTGATCTTTGGAATTAGTACCACTTTTGTGATTTACAAAAATTTACAGTGAATAAAACTTAAGTTTTATGTTTCCATTATATTCTACTCTTCACCAAGAATTTAGAGCTTCTTTTCGATCTTGATTTAGAGTTAAAATGAGCTTTGAATTGAAGTTTTAAGCTTTATATCTATTTTAACGGTCCAGATTTGATTTGGACTATTAGAACACGACAAAACTAAGTAGACAGCATTCTCCATTGCCGAGACACAAGCAGCATATCAAGCAAAGAACGCCCGTGTTGCAAGCAAGGAGATGCTTCCGCAAGGAGCATCCTTGCATGCGTTTCGGGTCCGTGTCTTCGACAAAGATCTATGTGGCCATCCGGATCGTTTGATCTGGACGGTCTGTTTTCTTCTAAGTCGGATCTACATCCAAAATCTAACAAAATTTTACTATGATCACCTATCCTTGGGTTTTGGGATCCTCTGAATCCATCCAATGGTTCAGAATTCCCAAATAATCTTATCTCATAGGTGTTTTCAAGCTTGATCACCGGTATTGTATTCATTGGGAAAACCTTGCCGAAAAATTTAGTCCTGTGATCTTCTTGCCATAAAAACTACCGAAATAAATAGAGTGGAGGATGAGGAACTTACTTGAAGTGTCCAGAATGGAAGAATATAGCCGGAAAAGAGAAATCCATGCTGAAAATATAAGGTCACCGAACTTACTGTCTTTCGGTGATTTTACTAATGAATACACATCCAATCAATCTATAACACTGGAGATTGAATTCTAATAGCCAAATTTGGATGGCTAATTGAATTGGGGTTTCCAGGCAAAAACCTTATTCAGTCGGGACAAGGAGTCCACAAACGCGCTCGATGCTCCATGAAGGAATATTCCCTCTAGTGCGTTCGTAGACGCGCTCTACGGCTGTAAAGGGAAGAGAGAAAAAGAAAGGAAAAAAGAAAGAAAAAGGAAAGAAGAGAGAGAAAGAGAAGGAAAGAGAGAGAAAGAGAGGGAGAGTCCAAGGGGTTTGTGCAATTTTGTGCAGCCTATTGGAGGGCTATTTATAGGGTTAATTGTGTATTATTTTAATTAAAAAATTTATTATTTCTTTTTAAAAATGATTCTTATTATTTTTTTATTAAAATCAAAAGAGACTCCTCATCATGTTTATTCTTCATCATTGATATTTCCTGAGCTGGCTGTCCACCAACTCATCTAACTTTTGTGGACCCCACACAAAAGTGAATTGACTATTTTACCCCTATGGGTAAATATAAATTTACAAAAATTATGAAAAATAGGGATTTTTTACCTGAGCTCAGGTTTTAGCGTGTTTATAGTCATTCTAACTGGTTTCTCGTGAATGATTCCAAATATTTATGTTTCAAGACATGATTCTTTTTCTAAGAAAAATAATATTATATTGAATATAATATTTCACCTTGATTTTCATAAAAATTCCAATTAATTCCAAATAATTTCAGAAAAAATAGGGTTTTTACACTACTGATGATGGGCTATTCTTAATTAAATCAATTTACAACTTCTTTGTAGATATGGTCCTAATAACCATTAACTATGGAAGAAGTTTTTTGAAGTGCCAATGGGAAACCGAGAATTAAGATCTTTCTTTAGTAGCTAACTCACAATAGAATGCCCACATAGAATAGTTTGATGTGGCTTCCTAAGGCATCTAAGTTATGTCCCCTTTGTGATAATTAGCAACAAACTTCTCTTTATTCATTTATTGAGTGTGAAAAGTTAAGCCAATGTGGATTTATGTTCAAGAAAAGTTTAATCTCCCTTTGCAAGAGTTTGACAGTACAACTAAAGCTTTAATTAGTTTGCTAAGGGTAAGAACTAAAAAACATAGACTCCCCCTAATTTGATCACCATTGCTACATCACAATGGTAAACACCTTTGTGGAGATATCAATGGTTCAACTCTTGACATTTCACTGCCTTCTATTTCCTTTTATGTACCTTCTCTTTCTATTCTTTGTATTTGTAAGATTCTTATAGAACCCAAATTTGATTGATAAATAATCAGATTAGGGCTAATCTTACCTTGCTATGTTTGCAACTTAGTTCATAATATTTTAAGTTCCAATAACTTTCGATCCAATAATTAATGCATTACCAATAAAAAAACTTAAAAAGGGTTAAATATTGAATCAGAATCATCTCATCCACCATTGATCAATCCCACATTTTTTGAATGACTTTCAAGCATAACACAATTATATGATCCCATTCTTAGCATTGTGATACATAACAGTATGATGAAATTGGCAAATTTTGTTTTGACATCCATGTCCTTTCCTACCTTAGAAATTTAGTCCCATATTGACCCAATACCTAAAACTTCCTGAATCTCAATAAAATAAAAGGAGCGTACTAACAACAAGAAGTGAAATGAATAATGGGGTAATGCTACTTGATGGCAGTTACTCTTAGCTCAAGACATCGGATTGAACTACTTTATTGGAAGTAGTTAACTTCCGGATTAATTTTTAATTGGCTAATTAAAGTGTTTTGAAGTTTGAAATAGCTTAAAACCATTTTCAATTGAGGGCTCAGGTTCACAAGCAACTTCTTAGGTAATTTTTTAAATTTTAGCCATTTTTCTTTAAATAGTTTAGTTTAACTTTATCTATTTTTGTTTATTATACTTTTTTCAACTTGATTAAGTCTACTTTAGGTTTTTATTTGGTATAATATAGTTAGCTTTAGCCTAGTTCAGTTGAATTTATAGTTCTCTCTAATTTATTTTCTACATGTTTTATTTTTGACACTAGCCTAATATTAGTGTTGTGTAAATACCTAACAAGGGAAATAGTGCTCTGATAATGTATCTGGTTTCTCCAAAAAACAACTTTTTTTTAATAAATTCTTTAACTCTTACATTTATTTAATAGAGTTAGTTATGTGGCCCTTAAGTTGGACTTAAGTGATCCATTTCTAAGAAATTAAATACTCATATCATTGGTTATTTTGCCTTAAGAATTCTAGGTCAGTAGCTGAATCTAGATGTGGCAACTTAGTCATGGTTTTCAATATAAGCCAAAGGATTTCCACTTGATAAAGTACCAAGACAATTGATTGAAATCACCTATCATTTCTTACCTTTATAACCTAACATCTAGTTAATTCAATTACCATAGCTTTCCCTTATATCTCTATAAATACACCTAAAGTATGACAATTACCTAACGGGAAATATATCATAGTGCATATTTGTGGTTGTTACCTTACATCTCTAATGATAAGATACAAGAAATTGAACCATAAGCTTTAGGTTTTATCATGGTGTCAGAGCATCACACACTTGAACCTACTTAATCAAGCCTGGAGTTTCAAATAGTTTTATGTTATCATTTCATAAAAGAGATGATGACATGTTATCATCAGTTCATGCCTGCTTGAATCCGATATGTCTAATTCAAAGCTTTCAAATTATTGTTCTATGCATCATTCGATAGTCTAGGTGCCAACCTTGTTTCACAAGTTCTTATTAGGGACAACTATGCCACTTGGTATAGTGCCACATGGCAATTAGCACTAAGAAAATTTGTCTACGCGACAATTAAGAAGTCATCTAGTAGATAGTCCAATTTCTCTGAATAATAGTGTTGTAATGACATGGCTTTATCAGAGAATACAAACTTGTTAAAGACAGTTATCAAAAACTATCTTTGTTTTTAATTTTCCAGACAATTGTTATGAAATTTTAAAGACAACTTTTACAAAATAGACTTTTAAAAAAGCATAAAAAGTACACTATAAAGATTATTTCTAAAATCATCTTTAAAATATTTTTAAGACAGTTTTAGAAATCATCTTATTTTCCAAGCACTTTTCTAAGACGACTATATAGAAAAAGGTTTTTAGAAATATGTTTTCAACCATCTTAAAAACACTATAGTTTAGTAGTGAAGCCATCAAGCATGCTTATTTTGTGCATGTTCTCTCAAAGATGATTGCTATGTTTAAGAAATAAATGGGTTGGTCATATAGACATTATAGGTTTTTGCTATGTGTTGTTTATCACAGACAAGGTTTGTTTTACGATAGAGTTATTAGGTGCCTGCTAGGCATGAGACATAAGAGATCCTCTTATAAACACCTTTTATATTATATCTCATATCCTAACTGTTATATAGGCCACGAGGAGGGCTTTTCTCCTCTATTAATAAAATACCTATTTTCCTTGCTTCTTTATGTTTTGAGTGATCCAACCCCTTCATTAGATTGGCTACCTCTCAGGATGGGTTCTACCAAAAATCTTATGCATTGCATCTTTGGTGTGTCCTTTTTGAAATATGGATGGTTTTATGTTTTCTCCTAATACCATCATATTTCATTGCAGTAAGCCTTCAGAGAGGTTTCAATTGGATGAAATTTTTGGTACCTACCCATCTTGAGGGGCTGCAAATCCAATGAATGGATTAAATCACTCAAAAAATCGAGTTGTGAGGCCCAATAGGTGAGAGAAACTCCTTCCATAGCTTTTGAGTTTGGACTTCCACTAGGACTCATCCATTTTTTAGATTTGTTCAAAGCAGGCCACATCTCAAACCTAATCAGGCCAAGCATATGTGTTGCCCATGGTCACAAGCATCAATTTCCATTTCATGAAATGGTAATAGCTAAAGGTATTTGACATAAAGGGAGAAGAGAGATTTCCTTTTTCAAGAGAAATGTTAATGCTTATGACAATAGATGGTAAAAGGGGTGGGCTATATATATAAAGTGGCTAGGTCTAAAGGGAAAAATGGCAATTTGACCCAAACTAAGGGCATTTCATACATGGGAGATGTCGAGTTGTCTAAGAACAATTGTGTTAGACATTTGTTAGCTTTCTCTATCTAGATTTAGATTAAAAATAAATTAAAAACCTAGTCCTAATGTTATCTTGGTAAGTATCTGCAATATTATGCAGGTATTGCATTGGCCTGTAACTGTACTTCCTACCCACTTTCTTTCTTTTGGCCCAGGTTGTCTAGTAACTTCCTCTTTGTGAGCTTCATCTGTGTGAGTGCTATTATTAATAGACTTCTACAAAAGAAAATGAATTGATAATGAGCAATAATATAAAGAAGGATGAAAATGATTGCCACTTCTACTACTTGTTCATGTAGATGATATTGATAGATTAAACTGAAAAATAGAGTGGGTCTTTCCTAACAAACACGTTTTGGGGCTTGCACTTCATGTATAGAATCGAATCTTCAACATAAGCATGCATCTAACTGTTGGTCACATTTTCTGGTATATTGCCACTGATTTTACGTATATCTGATGATCCTGGACCCTTGATCCATTAGCCTGGTGTATATGGTCCAGTAAAGCTCAACCAAATTTCAATAAACAATGGTATAATCATCCAAACGAGGAGGTTTTCTATGCGTAACACACTTATATAAGATACGATCAAGATTATTTGTGAATGATTTTGATCATTTAAGTGCATAACCCATCTAAAATACGACCAAGATTGTGAATGGTTTGGAGCTTTTTAACACCCCCCTCTCAAAGTTATTCAGTATAATGGAGGATACAGATGGGTACCATCTCTCTCATCTGTGTAGGTTCATTCTTTTCTTTTTAAAATGATCCATTTTATTCATCAGATTCTCCAACCTCAAAGATGGACGGGTCTTAAAAATCTCAATCTATTGGAGACCTCAAAGAAGACCTTTTATTGTTGGAAAATAGACTATAAAAAGTAGGAGTTTTCTATTTTTACGGTCTATATTTCAACTTGAGAGGCCGTCGTAGAGGTTTCCAAAATACTCTTGACGCCCACGGAACTTTGGGTTGGGAAAAATCGATGAAGAGAATGGATCATGCAAACAAGGAAGAATGGACCCACGAAATGAGACATCAAATAACTCCCCCCCCCCCCCCAACCCCTCTCTCTATCTCTCTCTCGCAATCTCTATGGTTAATTTGTATTGGGCCTTCAAACGAGACCTTACACTAGGGTCTATTATATTAATCAAAGATAGGGAAGAAAGAGGACTGCAAAATAGGAGCTCCATGTGAGAGCATTCTGGTACTAACTTTTTCTAGAACCACCTTAACATGATTGAGCTCGTTCGCGTGATTGCTTTATCTTTAGATGTCTAATAGTTGGTTAGATTATTCTAACATTAACGTTGATTGCTAATCCCTCTGCTTTTAATTATAACTTTTGATGCTAGAATCCTCTAATCCTCGTGCTTTTGTATATGTTGGACATTCAAATTAGTACTCCTCATATGGAGCGTTTATTTGGCATTCCTTAAATCATAGAAGTCCACTACCAAAAGTCCTCTCCCAATTAGCATTATTCGTACTAGTTATTTTAAACTTGATAGAAGAATAAACAAACATGGGCCCCGATACTGGATCCACTCAAACCCAGGTGCTGATCGGATGGCCCCAGCATGGATAAAGTCTGACTCCACTGCAAGAGCCAAGACGCACTCTCTCTCTCTCTCTCTCTCTCTCTCTCTCTCTCTCTCTCTCTCTCTCTCTCTCTCTCTTCTTTTTTACTATTTTCTTCACAAGAATAAACAAACATGGATTCCGATACTCGATCTACTCAAAACCAGGTGCTGGTCGAGTGGCCACCCCATGGATTAAGTCTGATCCGTGACTCCACGGCAACAGCCAAGACGCACTCACGGGCTCCAGTCTACGCTATTCTCTATCACCTATAAATGCTCGTGATCCTTCTCCCAGCATGTGTAGCAGTAAAGAAGAACTATAGTTATGGAGGGGTTAAGGAAGCTTGGAATTGTGATCTTAGTTTTGATAGTTGTTTTCGGAAATGAAGAACTGGGTTCAAGAGCACAGGTCGGGAGCCTATGTAAGATGACACGACAGGGTCTAACGGCGTGCAAGCCATCAGTGAGTGGGTCTCGCCCGAAGAAGCCAACAGTGGCGTGTTGCAAGGCTCTTTCCAGGGCCGATTTGGTTTGTCTTTGCTCTTTCAAGAACTCGCCTATCCTGCCTAAGTTGGGAATTAATCCGAAGCTTGCCATGAAGCTGCCCGCCAAGTGCAGGCTCACTTTGCCCTCTAAATGCTGAGGTAATTCTTTCTTACTTATTTCCTCTCTTTCATATCCTGCCTAGGTTCGCATTATTAAGGGTGGGGGCCGGTGCGTGGGTAGGATTTAGGTAGCTCTAGAGAGAGAGAAGAAGAAGAAATACAGAAGTTGGACAGAAAATAAGAAAAAAGGACAGCTGGTGCACGAAGCTCCCTCGTGCGTGGGATCCAGAGAAGGGGCAGATCACAAGGGTCAATATAGTCTTATCTTGTTTTTTGCAAGATACTGTTTTCATGGCTTAAACACATAATCTCAAGATCTCTAAACCTTGGGGTTTTAAGTTAAAACAGTTTCTCCCTAAAAGTAGGGAGGTAATTTTCTTTTTATTTAGTTAAAATAGATGTTGAGTGCTACAAACTAAGGCGTGAGCTCATTCTAGTTTGAAGTGCCCAACTTTTACTTAGAAGGCTTTAATTCAGAAAGTTCATCTGATTTTTCCAGTTAGATATTTAGAAGGACAAAAAATCAGGTCAATTGGACAGTTTAGACTTAACTTCCCAAGCTCCCAGTAATGTGTTTTTGGTCATTAAATGTGGATATTTGCTTAGTCTCTCAAAGAAGGGACGAAAAATGTGGAGATTTCTTAGTATAGATGCTTTGTGCAATTTTTGTTAGATTTGAGTTCTTATATGGTGGATGGGCATATTGTCTCTTTGAGAAATATAAAGGCAAAACTAAAAGTGGAGCCCACTGTTTCAACGATCCAAACCATCCATGAAACTTCCACTGATTGGATGATCGTAACCCTAGTCAGAGTCTTAGCTTGCGAGAAATCAGTTTTACAGTATCCAGATGTGTAAGTCTCGGGCGTGGCTCATGATCCATAGCACGATCCACGAGATAGACGGTTTTGATCAGTGGAAATGGTGGGTCCCAGTTGCCCTGCTTGTCGCCCATATCCATTCAAAGACATGCTCAATGCTAATATTAATTTATTAATTTGGTGTTATTTCAGGGGCCTATTTGAAATCATCACTGCGAGTCTCAACAAACTCAAAAGGATGTCTCCCTTGTAGCTACTCTTGTTACTTAATTTTCCCGTAGGTGGGTCCATGTAATCTTGTTTGGAGTAATATTTTCCATGTTCATGCGTATCGAATATTTATCAAGTAGTAATTAATACCACCACATCCTTAGTTTTTTCCATTTCTTAGCGTGATTATCTTACACCACTACTACAAGGGTCAATGGCATGCATTCTTACCTAGCATTTTACAAGAGGCTGTTTCCATGCCTTAAATCCGTGACCTCAAGATCACACGACGAAAACTCTATCATTGCGCCAAGGCTTCCCTTCTCTTAGCAACAATTATTATGAGGTCCAAAATGTGTGGCCCATAATGTTCGAAGACATCATCTAATCGTTAATTAATTAGCATACCAGGAATAAAGATGCATGGCATTGTTTGGGACTAACCAATCTAAAATGGAATCCAATGGTTGGATCAACAAAAGATAGACTTTGGTTGTTATATAGAGACCCAACTTTTGAGATCATAAGTGTCATCTTCGAAGTCTCATCATAGATATCCCGTGTCCCAGAGATCATCATCTCCGTGTGATAATCTTAACCACTATTTTCTGTGATGCAAAGGATCGGTTATAAAGTTAAAAAACAATGACTATACATCTTAACTAGAGGTGACCTGGCTAAAAAAAGAGAGGATGAAAAACAACATTAGCTTAATTTATAATAGACCTGGACACAATTTATTTTATAGGCAAAATTTATCGTTTTTAAGGCCATTAGAATTCTGAGGTAAAAAATTGACAGGCCAAAAAGTTCTAAAACAATGGCACAAATTAATAGAGAATTATTAGTATCCTCTAATGTATGAAAACCCTGGAACCTATCCTATCTAAGATGGGAACCAAGAGATGAGTTCTGTTTTGATCACCAAACTTTCGGCTTCACAATACCAAACAGTGGGCTTCATATACTTTAACAACTTGTGATATGACCTAGTTTCTCAGAGACACCCAAAAAAAAAAAAAGAAGCAGGGGTACACGAAGCTTTTGCATATGCGTGGTTTGGGGAAAGGGTGGACTACAAGGGTTTATAGTATGCAACCTTACCTTACAATTTTACAAGAGATTATTTTCACGTCTTGAACTCTGACCTCAAGGTCACATGACATAACGACAACTTTACTATTGTGCCAAAGCTCCCCTTCATTGAGGTCACGTATACCTAATGACAAGAAGACAATTACTTGCTTGAGCAAACAAGGCAACTTTTGGGACTGACGTGTGCCATGGTGGTAGTATCAAATCTATCAAACTGGCAGTTGATGAAAGCCCCTCCATGATGTCGAATTGTCTTGATTGGATACCTCTATAACCTTCATCTACGAGGCTTTTGTTGACTGTATCCTATAAATGAGATATCCATTTGGCACAGGACCAAAACACTCACACGAGTCTACTGTTGATGGTCTGCAACTTTAACTTTATGGATACTCACACGTTAAGTATCCCATCCCAGAGAATACCTCGCTCCTTAATCAACCCAAGTGTGCAACTGTGTCGTCCTAGCAGCAACAGATGGGTGCCTTTCCTGCTCTTTATCTTTTTTATGCAGAAGATGCTTCTGTTACTCGTCTGAAACGATAAGAAGAAGACAATCTCCATTTTCATTTTAACAGCAAGCGAGGGAGTGAGTCTCTAACTGTTACCAGGGCTAGTTATATATCCTCACTCCTATAGTGTAACCTGGTCTTCTCTCTCTCTCTCTCTCTCTCTCTCTCTCTCTCTCTCTCTCTCTCTCTCTCTCTCTCTCTCTCTCTCTCTGTGGAAATAGCATTAAAAACCAATCTGCAGTAGCAATATCAGATTACAAGCAGCCCTCTTCTTCACCCGACCAAACGAAAAAGATGATTGGTGTCAAAGTGCAGCAAGTCTCGAAGAAAACTTGCATCTGTGCACCCATTAGTCATCCTGGCTCGTTCCGGTGACTTCTACACCGTTAAGGTAGTGGCATCGCCATCCAAGATTTCTGCTATAAATGTCAAGTCAAACAATAATCTGGAGTTGGACGACTGCAGACAAGCTACGATAAGAAGAGAAAGCAATTAGGAAGTACCTTGCCACTTTAGCCTTGAGATACAAATAAATTATAAACTTCAATAATATTTTTTACTATTGACGCTGAAGATCAACTAGGATGAATTTTGTTCTTCAATCACCAGATTTGAACCTCTGGTTATATTATCAGTATGGGTGTCTCGAGCTATAGATTGTTCATACGTATGTCATGTTACACTAGTGGGCCTAATAACGCAGTAAGTAATTGTGTATTATAGAGGATTGTATCATTTAATTTTGATGAGTCAATAACCCAAAAATCAATCTGATGACAAATTGATCCTGTTATGGACAAGATCGATCATCCAAGCTAGATTAGATAGTTTAATAATCCATAAATGCTCTTCCTTAAATGATCTTAACCGTGATTAGTTACAATTTATTCTAGAATCATTGTTTTAGAATTTTCTGAGCCATCTATTTGCTTGCCACCGAATAATAGTGGTTAGGATCTTTTGCCGACGAGATAGATGAATATCTTGGGTCATCAATTGCGGCTTCCTGTGACCCACTTCCAAGTTCCACTCTAGAGGATTGTCTCTGAGAGTTCTTGCAAATAGATTAAATTGGCAGTCCTTAAAATAGTCAAAACCTAGTAGAATCAATGTGTACTAAGGGAGATTCAAGCACGCAATAGTTTCTATTCGTCCATTCAATTTTCAATGAAGTTAGATATTAATAAAGCATTTGAGACATGTTAGAGTTTGTTTTTAAAGTTATAGGGACATTAGTCCTACGTTGCTTATCTCAAAGGGATGGGAGTATAGCATCCCTATATAAAGCCTTCCTCTATCAACATTTATGTGTCAAAATAAGCTTTATGTGTGTGGGTCTTGGTTGCAATGATGTGTGTAGAGCCCATAGTTTGAGTGGTTCATGTGCATAGGTTCATACTTGTAGTGATGGTCTAATGCTATAAAGCCCAACTCTCTCTAGTAGGGCCGACCAATGAAATTGTTAGGTTGTCTTTTAGAAAGTTGAAGGTCAAGTTAGTTGTCTTGTCTACCAAGTTGAGAAGCTTGAAGACCAAGTTAGTTGTCTTGTCTACCAAGTAAGGCTCCCTTATATAAAAAGGTGCCCTCTAGGTCACTCTCTAATTCTAGTCTCTAGAGTTTACTAGTTATTGCATTACTCTAATTTAATTTGTATTAAGAGTTTACCAGTCAGTATATCATTCTTTAAGGTTCTTGTCCTAAACATGTAAAGTTTTACTTATATTTGTTTCTTTAGAGATTCTTCAACTTATGGAGATCTTTAGTTCTTGGGCTAACTCATTTTGGAATCACCCTATTATAGGTTTTGAACTTTTAAAGTTCTTCTTTGAGCAATTAATATTCTTTAAAGAGGGATTTGGAAGACTTGATTTCTTATGACATTTATATTAGAGACTAGATTACAGACCAATTTTGATCATGCAAATCTGTTGACATCCAAATTGAGTCTAGCTTGATTGAATCTAAGAGATCGAGCTGTGTAATGATCCTAATTTTTAAATTCTATTTTAAAGAATTATAAATATAAATTTAATAAATATAAATGGGAGAATCTTCATATTTAGGTCCCACACAATTGATCTTTTGAAAGACATAAAATTGGACCCCAATAACTTCATATTTGGATTGTAAACAAAAAGACGATTTTGTTGAAATCTGAGTTCAGATAAATAAGTTGTGATTTTTCTCATAAAGGGTAATTTAGTATTTTCGCAAGTGGTCCCCACTCACAGAAATCCAATTTTGGTTAGTCAAAATGCATTTGAAAGTAATCATGAATGCATTCACTCTTTTTGAATGAAATTATGATGTCCAAAACAATAAAAATATCATGATTATGCCTTTTAAAAGGAAATAAATGAAAAGGTTAAAGAAGGGGGCCAATTTGATATTGGCACCCCTCCTCACTTAAATTAATTAGGGAAAAACAGACTTTTGAGTCTGTTACTTGAATTGATGGAGAGAAAATGAGAAAAAAGAAAGAAAAAGGAAAAGAAGAGAAGAAAAAAAAAATTAAGTAAACAAGGAAAGGGCCAAAATTGTTATTGGCACCCCTACCTTAAGTCAAACGAAAACAAACATTATGTCTGTTCTTGCACCCGACGATGGAAAAGAGAAACCCGATGGAGGGAGAAGAAGAAGAAGAGAGAACAGGAAGAAGAAGAGAGAGAGAGGGAGAGAGAGAGAGAGAGAGAGAGAGAGAGAGAGAGAGAGAGAGAGAGAGAGAGAGAGAGAGAGAGAGAGAGTGGAAAAGGAAAGGAGAGAAGAGAGGGGGCCGGGATCTATACGCCGAAAAAACTACCCATGTCGAAGAAGAGGGGTTTTGACGATTTTTAGGTTAACCGAAGAGACAGAGCTCGCCGGCTACAATGGCGACTCCGATCTCAAATCTAACCGTCCAATCTACTCTCCTTAACAGGAGCAGCAAAACCCTTTGATTTTGCCATGATCGGAGGAGGAGCGACGACAAATCGGAGGAGAAACAATATGAGCATGGAACAGTTGTCGAAAAATCATCAAACGACGTCTTATCCAGCGACGATTGAAGAGCATGGACACCCACAAAGGTGAGTTTTTCACACGAATCCTCCATTTCCTTGTAAGGTTTTTCGATTAGGGCTTGATGAATTCACACCAAAACAAGATCAGAATCATTGATCTTGTTTGTATTTGACAAACAGAGATGATCAGGAGCGTTGATCAACTCATTTGAGGCTTTGATCATCCGATCAAGGCTTGGACAGGTGTGATCCGCCTCTGAACCCCAATCCACAAATGATCTAACAATCAATCTAGTCTAGGATTGTGTACAGAGATTGACAGTAACATTGATCAACCCGTTTGAGGGTCTGATCATCCGATTGGACCTGGGACAGGGGTGATCCGACTTCTAAAGTCCGATTTGTAGACAATCTAACCATTCAAATTGTGAATTTAAGTCTAAAAATAATTAAATACATGCCTACTGTGGTTGGAATTTCATAAAATTGATGATCTGTGCTAGAAAACAGATTAGACAATCTAGACCATCCGATCTATTACTATGTAAACAGTGACTGACAGCATCTGATCGATGATGCCAGTGAATTTCCCATGCTTAAAAATAATAGGATGAGTCAAAAAAATTAAGATTTTGAAGTAAAACAAATCGGATAATCTAGGTTGTTCAATATGTCACTATTCAAATAGAGATCCTGTTATGTCTGATCAATGATCAGATGCTACAAATAAATTCTTGAGCTTTGAATTGACTTAGATATGACATAAAATGGGGAATTTGGATGAACATCTATTGAATTATCTGAACCGTCAAATCGAATAGTAGGGGAACAAGAACCTGGCAATGGATGGTTAGTGGAAAATTAAATGGTTTATGATACCTAAACCATTAGACTTTGATTAAAATAGATTTTTTATATTCTCTTTTATATATGATTCAACATTAACAAGAACTCTGTAACATCAACAAAGAAGATTGGGTGGTAAGTCAAGAAGAAGAAGAAACATAACTGAACTGAGAATCTCGCCTAAGAGGTAGGTGATTTTAACATCTATTTACCGATGAGATTTTAACTATTCAATCATTTTATGAAGATATGTGGATTTTAAATTATCAAATCATTTGAATTATTATGGTTTCTATTTGAAACTTCTTGACTATTATGGAACCTATATCTCAACATGTAACGTCATTTTAGCTTTTAATGAATATAATATTTGCAAATGAGGCATGTGAATTATATTTATGTATCTTCATAGCCATTATGCATGTTTTTATATGGAAAAAAAATGATGTTGTTCATTACTTGTAGTTGGTACTTTTGAAAGAAATGATTATATTTGAAATGCATCAATCCCATGTTTTGAGATTGAGTTAAAGAAATACATGATTTTGCATGAGATCTATACATTATATGATTTAATATCATTTGGGATTGAGATATATTTTTATTCAGGCTAATGAGCCTGGTAGACACTATGTTGAGAGGTTATACGGGATGGCCTCCCGGCCTATAACCACTAAAGGTGGTAGGTATCCATGCCCAAAGTGGCATCGTTTTTCTCGACTGTTGTGGTAAGAACAACCATTGGAGGTGGTTACAGCACCCTTTCGAGACATATCCGTAGCCGCCATGGATGCTGTGGTGGCTATTCTCTAGATACTAAAGAGGCATGATTCAGTGATCTGGTCGTGAGCATAGTGTGCCATAGGATTTCTGTTTTGTAACCCACATAAATGAGCTCGATGGTCTTTAGATGAGTACTCATGATCGACCAGCTCATGTGTTCGCCGGAGTGCTTATGTGCACGCAATGATGTTGTCTGTTTGGGATTGCCAACGTTCGCGGTTTAACCGATCACTACTTTAATACTTTGAGGACCTTATAATGTTTGAATTATCAAGTTAGATAGTGGATCTTTCATATAGTTATGAAGTTATGCTTATATGTGATTTTGGGATAAGTTGTATATATAGTAATTTATTTGAGATTATTATGATAATTTAATCATTTAAAAAATGCATATTTAAAGTCGTACATGTTTTATATTGACACTATCTGAAATGTTTCAGCATGAAACTGTGGAACTGAGATTGAAGTATAGCTTTAAACATGTTTCTTGTCTCCAATTTGATCATCATATTCTTTATAAACTGCATGAAAAATGATTTGAAATGTTATTTAGAATCAAATTACAAATTTGGTAAAATAGATGTGAAACTGCCTATACAAGCGCAAGTGTGCTGAGACATTGTAAATTGTTTACAATATCTTAGGTTTGATGAAATAGAACAGGGAAAACAAGTAGAAGACTATGTTAGGGATTTCAAGATGAAGTAACAAGTATAACAAATAGGTTTGCAATATGGTTGATGATTTATTAAATTAATGTAATATATTGAATTGATATAATTTTACATTATGGACATGTGGAGTAAGGTGATACTAGCGTGGTTGTGAGTAGATTGATCCTGATCCTGATTTCTTTTGATTTTCAAAACACAAAGTTATGTATGTAAATGTGATGGGATGGAGACGAAGTCTCCCTTATCCTTTTATTTATAAAGATGTGTTTATCAGGTACTTCGCAATGACATGCGTTAAATATCTAATGTCCAAAAAAATGGAGAAAATTCTGCTAGATTTTCAGTAGAAATGTAGCTCTCATTTCACTGATAATCCTTTTTTAGAAGAAAAAAAATGACACTCAAGGTTTTTCTAAAAGAGTTTTTTCATGAAAAATGTTTTCCATTGTTTGTTTTCTAAATATTTTTACAACTAAGGGCCCAACATTTCAAAAATAATTAGAAAAAATGTATTAGAAAAACTTGGGTCATTACAAGCTGCCACATCCCTTGCACTTGTTGGAAAGCTTCAACTATCTTCAAGAAGCTCATTTTGATCCCTAACTCTAAGCTAAGGTTCATTGAATTGAATTTCTATTGTTGTGCAAACTACAAGTTTTATATATGTCTAATAATTTAAAGATATGTTCTATCCATAGATTCTTTGCACTTATCAACTGCATCTTTTCAACCTTAACATGGTGATTCTAATTAGTCAATGATTCATATCTCATAGTTTTTAAAGATCATTGCTTGACCTCTTTCAATACATTGAATTCATGATGATGTTTTGGAGAAAATTAATTTGTAAAGAAATCCAAAGAATTTAATTCCATTTAGTTTGGATGTATTTTCATGGATTTCCTTATTTTAGGAAAATTCTTAATAAGGAAAAAATTAGGGTTCTATTTTTGAAAGCCCAAAACAAAAAACTAAGATACAACTTTTCCAACTATGATTAGAATATATGTTCTTCTAGATTTTTATGTGTTTGGATTAATAATTTGAGAGAAAATAGCATTTCAAATCTTATTATTTGGAGTAACTATAAATAATTTCAAAAATAGATTTCTTGGTTTTTCTCAAAGAAAGTTAAATTTGTGTTTGGTGTGATAAATTAGAAACTCATATTTGACATGAGTTTATTTTACTTTCATATAGATGTATATGATAAAATGAATTTGATCATGCGAAAATTATTTATTTTCTTATTATCTATATGTGAAAAGAATTTCACATATTTTATGATCAGATGTAATTTTAATGGAAAATGTTTTCTTGGAATTTAAGACTTCATGTATAATTAAATATTTAGAGTTACATGAGAGAGTAAATTTATGAGATTCTAAAGAACCAATTGTAAGACTCTTTGAGGAAAGGGGGAAAACAAGATTGAAAATGCCAAATTGAGAATAGTCCCAAGTTAAATTCTTCTATAAAAGATTGGGCTAAAATGTTTGATTGAAGCAAGCAAGATACAAGATACTAAGATATTTTATTACTTGATTTGTGAACACCTTTTTTATGAGAGAAATTGTGGCTTGAGATTGGTGCATAAGGCAAAGCTTTATTATTGCAAATAATAATCATTCAAGATGTATAGAATAGTGGGGGTAAGAACTATGGGAGTTTTATGGAAATTTTTGGAGGAATTAGATAACATTTATAATGGCTGAATGACTAGAGGTTGAACTCTTAAAAAATGATAATGATCTTAACGTGATAAGAACATGTATTAATTGTAGTATCAAGATTTGCTTTTACTATTTTCAAATGGTGCTTATTTAAATTTGAAAATGAGACACATCTATATATCTATACAATAGAGGTTAAAATGGCAACCACGGAAGATCAACTAATAAAAGCTTAGAAAATGGCTTTTGTTTATTGCACTAGCTATAAAGATTCCAAAATGGGATATTGAGGAACAAGTTGGGTCTTTTTGGCTACTTCCTGACTAGCAAATACTAAAGTTGTCTAAATTTGACATTTTATGAAAATATCTAATGTCAGTTTTATTGAGAATTTATTTCCTTCCAAAACTAATTAAAAAGAAAAAGAAAAAATTCTTCATTTTGTAAAAGGATGAATTCTTTACATATTGATGTTATTGTATTATGATATAAGATTACTCCGCCATATCTGTGAAGCAATGACTCAACAAATGATGAAATACATGGCACTAATTGATGAATTAAGTTAGGAACTTACTTAGAATACAAACTAAGAGAGTATTATGATAGATATGTGAGATCTGTAGAATGTAATTCTAGAAAGAAAAAAAAATTCATTTAGCAATCTGTGAATAGAAAGGCACATCAATTTAAGATCCTGAACTCTGAGAGTTTGGTTGTCGTTATTCATATGAAGACAAGTACATAGAGTCTATAGAAAATGTTAAGAATCATATCTAGTATCAAATTACTACTGGATAATTAAATGGGTCCATCTATCAAGTTAGTTGTACTTTAGTTATATAAGTTCAAATATGCTACTATAAACTTAGTTTTCATGAGTTCAAACAACAAGACCTGATGATGACATATGGGAATGAAATGTACATATTCCAAACATTTGAGTTTGATCAAGATATTGATATTTGATAAGCAATTGATTAGGATGATATGCCTCACACTTGAGTCTGATTCAAGATACATTTAAAATACTTACAAGTATTGCCATTAATTCTAAAAGTGTGGGGGTGCCTTGCATTTGTGCCTTTTCAAGTAAAAGAGTCAACTTAAGGATGTTGGACAAACCATTGTGCTTTCATTGGTTGAGATTGCAAGTTTTGCGGACTCTAAATTAGGAAATTCTGCATCCAAATAAGGTTGTGGAAATATTGAAATACTTCATGAAAATGAAGAAATCTATAAATAGATTGTATTTAGCCATAGATGATGGAAAGTAACTTAAATCCTAAATACTACGATTATGGGTTACCATGATAAGATGGTTTTATCCTTACAGTGCAACTTTTAGGTGCAAGCAATGACTACTTTATAATATAGATGAGTACACTACTTACATGATTAATGGATGAATTCAAACAACAAGGGTGTGAAAGAATAGTTATCAATTATTCCTAATTAGTCAACATTGTTGAAAGAATTATAGCTATTCATGTGCCATGTATGGACAAGTCTATAAAGAGATCTATGACCTAAGGATTTTTTCTATTGGTCAAACATATTAAATTGGTATACACTCCAATGTAGCAGCTTGAAAACTAGGACATGTAATTGTGTCCAGTATAATACACCAAATGATGGAGATACTAGAGTATGCAATAAGTATGATGGGTTGTGACTTTTTCAATTGATCTTGATCCTTAGAAAGGATATGATAACTATTCATTATACAGAACAATTTGATATATGAATTTGGGTGAAACTAATCTGAACACGGGAAGAGATATTATCAAAGAAGATAATAGCTAGTTCTTGCACTGTCTAGCTTCTGCAGAAAGATTCTCAAAGAATTTAGTCAGCAGACTTATGAAAGGTACCCTAGCTGTTCAATGGAATGCTATTAAAGTATAATTGAGAGCCCATTTATTCAGCTAAAGTACTATAAGCAAGACATAATCATACATTTGTTGATAAAATCTAATAATTAATCCAAGTGGAGAGAACTGGATAGTTTTGTAAAAACTAGCAAGTGTCTTACATGACTCTTCATTGTGGGCTTTAAGACTTCGAATGAACTATCATGATAGTATAGTTATCACTCAAGAGGTAATCTAGAATAGTTGTGAAGCCTTAAGTGGCAATTTAAGAAACAACCATGCAAATGAATATCTACTTTGGAGCAAACTTTTGATTGGTCAATTGTAATTATCACCTAACTTTTGTTTGGTGGAGTGTGAAGACCCACTTAACCTACAAATTGATGAGCTTCCTTTCTTTTTTTTTTGGAAACGTGATATAAGAGCTAGATTCCATTTTGGACTAGACTCAAATGGTTGCCTTGGATATCTTCTATTGAGAAAGGGTTTTATTTGAGAGTTAACTTCATATATTGGCTAGAATGTCTTTAGATAAATTTGCCAAGTTTATGAATTTTAGACAAATTAATTCCACCATCTCTCCAAAGGCGTAGGAAGAGAGTTAGTGGATATGACATCGAGGAGAATGGGCTCTTAAGGCCTTTAAAATGACCATTAGCAGCAACCTTACCTACAGTCATTGACTAGGTTTAAAAGGAAAAACAAGCTATATGGATCAACTGATTGCACTACAACTTTACTATTTTTCATTCTTTTGGTATCTACACTGTGACCTATAGTATCAAGGATGACTAATATATTAATGAGTCTATAGATCTACTAATTAAGAATTATGACATATTCAAGCACACCATTGATGGACTCACCTATTCTGGATGTGGACGGTTGGCCTTCTCTTATGGGGCTTGAGTTGGTCTCTAGAGCACTCTCTAAATTACAGGATTAGTATATGACCATTAGTAAAAGAGCCCAATTTAAGTACAATTGTTGCATTACTTTCATTAGGGCAATAGTTCAAGATTCATTTCACTACTTGGCAGGATACTTCTTGATTTGTATATACTAGTAAGAACTTCAAGGCTACGTTCACTTCATCATATGCATTGATCTTATTGAATGCTGAGTTAACTACTTTACTATTTTTCTCTTATTATTATTTCTTATTTTTAATGTAAAACAAGTGGAGGAATATTATTTAAGTTATTTAGCTTTAAAAATAAGTGAAAATTTATTAGAATTTATTTTTAAAGGGACATTACTCCCACTTTGCTTATCTCAAAGGGGAAGGGAGTATATGCATATCACTATATAAGGCCTTCCTACCTTTACCTTGGTGTATGAAAATAAACTTTGTGTAAGTAGAACCTAGTTGTAATGATATATATTTGTGTACCCCTAGTGCGAGTGGTCCATGTGCATTGGCTTGTAGTTGCAAAGACAGTCCATGTGCATAGACCTTAGTTTTAGACAATCTAGTGCTACTAGACCCAACTCTCTCTAATGGGGCCCACCATTGTGAAAGGAAAGTACTAGGATATTTTTGAGAAGCTTCATAGCCAAGTTAGTTGTCTTATCCACCAACCATGGCTCCTTATATGAGGGGGTGCCCCTAAGCCATTCCTTGCACCTTGTCCTCTCTCTCTCTCTCTCTCTCTCTCTCTCTCTCTCTCTCTCTCTCTCTCTCTCTCTCTCTCTTCAGAGATATCTAATTCTAGTTTTCTAGAGTCTTTCCAACTAAGATATTGTTTACTCTATTTTTCCCTTAGAGTTGGTCAGTTAGTATGTTACTATATTCATATTCTCTCTCTTAGAGTTTGCCAACTAATGTATTACTTTAATTTGATTTGTCTTAAAAGTTTGTCCATTAGTTCATCACTTTTCAAGGTTCTTCTACTTGTGAAAATATCCAGTTCTACAGCTTGCATGTTTTGACATCTCTCTATTCTAGGATTCTGAATTTGTGAAGTTCTACTTGGTATCTATTTCTCTATAGGTTCTTCTACTTTTGGTGATCTCTAGTTCTAGAGCTTGCCTATTTTAGCATCAGTAGGTTTCAAACCTGTGACATTCTTCTTTGAGTAATTATTATGATTTAAAGAGAGAGATTATTGTGATTGAAAGAGAGATTTTGAAAACTTAACTTCTTACGGCTTTCAAGTTACAAACTAAAGCATGGGCCAATTCTTATCATGCAAATAGTTAAGGTACAGATTGATTCTAGCTTGATTGAATCCTGAAGATAGAGTTATCATATCCCTTGCGCTTTGTGGGAGGCTTCAACTATATTCAAGAAGCTCATTTTAATATATGCTCTAAGCTAAGGTACATCGATTTTTTATTGTTGTGCATTGTGCAAAAAGTTTTCTATATTTCTTATAAGACTTAACTTGAGCCATTGATTGCAATGGAATATTTCATAACACATACAAGGAGTCTCTTACCTAGAGTCTTCCACCTACATGACCAGGGCTCAAGGTTATGCACATGGGTGCATGTCTATCATCCAAAAAAAAAAAACACATTGCCATTTATTATTTTTCAGTACTTGTCAATGGCTCATTCATGCACTCTAATTGAATTGAAATGCATTTCTTGGTTGAGTCCTGACTACCAAGCAAGGTGCTTTCACGATCAAGGAAGAAGATTCTTTTTGGGCCCACAATGGATTGGGCTCACTATTGCAACCAAATTGATGGATTGCATCATGCCCAAATGACATTGTGGGAAGTAGAGAATTTACTTCTTTCTTGATCATGCAATTGACCTCTGCTTATCATTTTTGCTCTTGTTTTCCCTTGAGACATCAAAGAAACAAATGGAATTTGGATTATCATCAAACCCAATCTTGGAGATATTAGTCACAAACTTCCTTGATGTTAGCTTCGTCCATACTTTAACCCTCCATAAAAGGTGAATATTGTACTAGAATAGTCTGGAATTCTTCCAATATTTTGTCTACTAGGATGTCATGGGCTTCTTTTCTAATCATAACATGTTATTACAAGGAAAAATGATAAGGAATACATGGAGCCTTGTTTAGAATTTTTTCAAGAAAATGTAGACCATTGATTTTTGTTGGTCTATACATTGAGGACGAGAAATTCATTTAGCGTGAGACCAAAACATTATGGGTCTCCTATAGATTGTTTACAAACTTTACAATATGAATCTACTATTGATGTTTTCCACAAGTGCACGGCTGTTGTAGAATAGCTAGTGCAAGTCCGGGTCGATTTCCATTAGGAGTCCACTTAAACGTTGAAGTTTGCATAAAATTCAATTATCTAAGAGAAAACAAAATGACATAACCAAACTAACAGTAAAATAAGAATGCAGATCAATTTAAGTGATGTAAATTACTTACTTCTCAATTCCAATAAAATTAGAGGATTAAACTAAATATACAGTCCTAGATTACACAGTTCTGGATTACACAATCCTCGAATAAGCAAATCTTGAACAAAACTAAACTAGAATAAGATAGGACAAAACGATAAATAACTATGGGACAAAAATGTGCTTCTAAATAAAGACTAAAGGGTAAAAGTGGAATCTTTTCATTTTTACCTTTTTTTCTGAGAAAAGAAAGAGGGTTGCGGAGAACACAATGCAGAGAAGAGGAAGAAGATGGGGATAGGAAGGAGTAGGGAAGAGAGAGGAGAGGAGGGAGATGGGTGAACGGGGATCGGGCAAAGAGAAACGAGGTCGGAGATGGAGAGAAGAGAGAGAGAACGAGGAGATGAGAGAAACAAGAAATGAGGTGGAGATGGGACAGTGTGGTGCGGCTTGCCGATGGGGCTGGAGTGGTGAGAGCAGAGGAGGGAGATGGTGAAGATGGCTGGTATGCAAGTGAAATAGGCAGCTCGAGTTGGTCTGGGCAGTGATGCCAGTGGAGGTGGGCATAGCTTGGGCAAAGGGAGGAAAGAGGAAACCAGAGGGTTTCCTCCTCTTGTCCGGTTGGTGACTATGCCGGTGCTGGTGGTGCGGCCAAAAGCGGTGACTGAGGAGAAAAATCGATGGGGGAAGATGACAAAGGGCAATTGACAAAGAGAGGGACCGAGGGAAAGTCGAGGAGGAGAGAGGGAAAGAAGAGGATATTGGCTAGGCGACTGGTGGAGATCAGTTGGAATAGAACAAAACAAAACAAAAATTGGTGTCCGAGGCTGGGACGTCCGTTGCTGTTTGAGCTGGGCGTTACCGTGCGACGAAGAAAAGAAAGAGGGAGAAAACGAGAAAGAGAGAAAGATGAGGGGAAAGAGAAGGAGGCATGCTACGGTGAGTAAAGATTGGTCGAATAAGGTGGAGAAGCAGAGATAGGGAGTAGGACAAAGACTGTCTGGCCCAGTGAAAGTGTGTCACGCACCAACGCCGGCCAGTGAGAAGAGGGATGAGAGCAAAGAGGAGAAAGGAGAAGAGAACACAAGTGAGATGGGAGAGGAAGAGTCCTTCCCCTCTCTCTGTGAGGGGAAAAGAGTGAAGAAGAAAAGAATAGAGAGGGGATAAGGGGATAGCAAGGAGAGCACGAGACAGGTAGAGAAGAGCAGTCCTTCCACCTCTCTCCTTGAAGAGGGAGAATGAAGAAGAAGCAAATAGTTGCCTAAAGAATGTTATATAACGAGCCCCCATCATTTCTAAATTTTATATTGGGTTTCCCATGCTTGTTCCTCACTATGCCCATCAACTCGTGCAGCTTGCCCATGTGATGTCTTCCTGCTACCCATGCAATGCTATCTTCCATGCGCCTACTGATATACATGCATGCCAGCATGCTCCCATTGGAGACTTGCTTTGTGACTTGGGGCCCATTAAATTAGGCTGATCTAAACCATCCAAAGTTAATCTACAAAGTAAAAAACTAACTTAGAATCATCCATATCATTAATTACATATTTAATTAGCTTTAATTATCATCTGACGTTAAGTTTTCAAATCAACGGTTGGATGATCACTTAAAGCTAAAATCAATTTAAAATTACAAAATTAGTTAGTTGGATGATCTAATCAAATGCTAATTAAGGGTTATTTTAGGCAAAATTGAACACTTAACATCTACACAGATTTTTCCATGTGGGCCTAGAAATTTGTCTAGCTTAGTTGTTGTACTTTATTACAAGTATCTTACTAAAAAATACAAGGAGAAAGGCACTTGCTTACTTGAGAGAGAAGTACAAATCAATGAGTTCTACGTGTACTTTTCTTGGAACTTGTGTTTCTATTGAACCATTTCTAAGAGAAAATATCACTTTATATCAGGATGTGTTGCAGTAGTAGGGGGTTATGGCAAAATCAAACCCCTCTTAAATTAAATGAATAAGTTTCAAAACAATTTATAATCTATGACGTATTTGTTCTTCTTCTTCTTGTACAATCCTTCTTGATTTTCTACTCAATCTTCATCTATACTCCCTATGTACAAATTCGAATTATAAGATATTTGATTAATCTTGTTAATCTCTTACCTTACAAGCATTTTCAATCTTCTTTTCTTTCTTTCTTTCTGTATCAGTGACATTGTTAGACAAATACTCATACACACCCTTGCGAAGACTTAATTCGTAACTTACATTGCGCCACACTTACACTCCCATTTTTAGTCTTCTCTAGTAGTTCTCTCAATTAGAAATGAAAATGCCTCATTAATGAACTTAGTGAGAATGATAGGACAAGAAGAATGTCCTTCCATCACTCTGTGATATAATTGTGGACCTTCTTTTTTGCAATTTTGTATCTTACACTCCTAGTTATTTCTTAATATATTCAATAAATTAGAAAATAAAATATATTATAAGTTATCCTCACTTCTACCCAACCGATCGTGGATTTATCTTAAGTTAATACATATCTATAATTTATAAGAGGGCAAGCTAGCACAATGGGGAGAGATCAATCCAGGGTTATGGCTCTACTTTTAAGCCAATGATATCTAACCCCAAGGATGCTCTAGAATCTTTTCGATTACTCATTCGAGAACTACGATCTTCGGCTCTGGAACTGAATCATTTCCTTGTATATAAGAAGAACTTTTAGATTCATAGGAAGGAAGTTTGATCAGAATGAATCAGAATTTTTCTTCTATGATATGATCGACCAGTATAAACATCAACAGCTTCGAATTGGATCAGTTTCTCCTCAGTAGGAGTTTACCCTCCTTCCTAAGGAAATCTAATCTGCTTCATACGAAAAATAGTGACCTATGAAAATGAAAACGCTAGACTGATGTAACCATTTCTTTTGGATCTTTCAAATATTTTTAAGAACCAATGTCAAGATCTTTAACTCAAAGAAACATTGGATGAAAAGGTCCAATGAGCTTGAAATTTGATCTTCAGCCTATCTAAGAAATCCATCTATCTAACCATTCAGGACGCGATGAATTGGTTAGATCTGCAATAATTTATCAATGTGCATGAAAAAAGGGGCATGTGCCATGTGTGCTTCTTTCACCACTTTAGAGCGTGTACTTCTACTGGGACTTTTTCATGCACTAAAACTGTATCTTAATAACTTCAGCTTTTTAAAAATCACCCCTCTTAAAGGCACATGTATGGATAGTTATTCCCTATCAAATAGATATAAGTTTTGGGCTTATTGATGAAATACTCATTAAAAAGGGCAGCCCTAGTGTATGCAGGGTTTGGAAAAGGGGCGGACCACAAAGGCCTAAAGTACACAGCCTTACCTTGCACTTGCAAGAGGCTGTTTTCACTCCTTGGACCCGTGACCTGAAAGTCACATGACGACAACTTTTACTGTTGCACCAAAGGTTAAAGAAATCAACTTTTTATGGCTTCCATGTCTTCAATTTCGTACATTGAGTGATTGATTTTGGCTACTTGAACCGAAAATTTGGGTGTTTCGTGAATTGTTAACGGAAATCTTTTTTAAAAAATTATTTTTCTTGAAAAAAAAAAAACAGTAAACAAAAGTTGAAGAGTTATCAAAATTGATCAGAGAAAGAAGCAAACTACACCAGAATTTACGGTTGAAGTCTCCATGTTTCCATAACTGAAAGGCTTACGATTTTGTCCTTCTGGGCTAGTACGCCATCTTGTTTGCCTCAAAGAACTGCGGATTGTGTAGAGAAGTCTCGGATTGGACCGTCAACAAGGGCCACTTGTAGAAGTTGACGTAATCAATGAGTTGACGGAACTGACTCAATGAACTATTGATATCTGCTTCGTAGACTCGCCTGTGAGTTTCTTGAACCACATGAGATGTGGCCACTGGCAAGTCTTGACGACTTTCTTTCTTTCTTTGGGTGGGAAGAAGGGATTCTGATCTTCACTATGGACATTATTATCCAATTAATTTGAGAAAGACGGTGGCGTTTCAAGGCTGTGACATTGCTAGAGGAGAAGCCTCTATATTGCCTCCCAGCAAGACTCTCCTGTAGGCATTGGAGAATGCCGTGACATTATTTACTTGTTGCAGTTGCTCTGCTTATATGAAGAGGACCCTTGGCGCAATGGTAAAGTTGTCCTCATGTGATCTTGAGGTCAAGGTTTAAGGCATGGAAACAGCCTCTTGCAAAGATGCAAGATAAGTCCCCGGACCCCAAATAGGCAGGAGCTTCATGCACCAGGGCTGCCCTTTAGTTGCTCTGCTTATATGATTTGTTGCATTACAATGAATGCCGTATCCAGAACTGCAACGCGCTGGAGTGCATTTTGATAGCAGAAGGAAACCCATCTCTGAACCTTCGAGCTAGAGTGCGTTGCTTCCCTGGTACCCTTGCTTGCCTAACGAAAGTGGATATCTATAAATGCCATAGAGTGAAAAGTCTGTTCTCAGCCATGCTGTTGCAGCGCCTCCAAAAAACAGGTAGCCCCGGTCCATGAAGCTCCTGCCTATGCAGGATTCGAGGAAGGGATGGACCACAAGGGTCTATAGTACGCAGCCTTACCTTGCATTTTTACAAGAGGCTGTTTCCACAACTTTGAACCCGTAACCTCAAGGTCACACGACGACAACTTTACCATTGTGCCAAGGCTTCCCTTCTTGGAGTGCCTCTAAAACTTAGAGAAAATATCTGTTTGATTACTGTGATACGATGGAGGAGATTGTTTCTACAGAAGAACAAGGAACCAGTTAAACAGCTCATGGTAATATCATGCTGCTAGGCTCTCGAAGCGCCGGGGCGGGGGTGAGAAATCTCTATCCTGAATCCCTAATTTCTGGTAAAATAAGTTGGTCTTGGTGGAGCCTTGGAGCACTTACTTTAAGATTGAATCACCAAGATCACAAAGAAGTATTAACGTCTGAAAGAAACATGGTGAGAAAAAATATATTGGAGAAGAGTGAGTTGTGGCAAGGAAAAGGATTTTCCTTTTTATTTTTATTTTTTTTTCTGAATGTTATTCATGGGAAAACTTCACCCATTTCAAACGAAACTGTTGATTCCTGATCTCTACCAACCGTGGATATCCTAAAGAGCAGAAAGGAAGAGAAGGAACATCCTCACCTAGTGTCAGATAATTGGTACCAGAAAAAGTCAGTCCTACATTTTCCATGATCTAAACCATTGACCTACTAGGTTTATTATACATCAGCTATGCACAAATTCAACCTCATCCAAGGCCTGGAAGCCTGTAACCTCTAGGACTTGAAGGCTTCAAATTGTCTGAGAGGCCTAGAGTACTTTGCGGTTGCATTGCTTGCCCCTCAAATTTTCTTTGGAAAATATGAGAATCTGATACGTAAACTACCCTTTGATCGGCCATTGGAGTCGAGAATTCCCGCAAGGCAACGACAGTCAATTAGGTTAGTGTTTTAATAAAGTAAATATCATTGTGGGGGAGTTCTCATATGACATTTGTGTGTAATATTTCAGTGCTGATTTTAAATGCGCATTTAGGGGACAGATGGTTGGTGACACCGGGCAGAAAATCTTCCGAGGACATCTTAGAAACAGCTCTATCCAAACCTGCTAAGATTCTTTTCAATTGTTAGTAGTAAGGCAAAAGGAGTGACTCCCCTCGCTCTGGTCAAGAACTCCAAAAACAGCTTGAACCATCAGTAATGATCTGACAAAAGAGACAGCATCATCTCTAATTCCAAAAAAGCAAGTCAATTTACAACCTAAACCTGATTCTATATTCTATATCCCAACTCCTAAATATGTTCCACCAAATACAACCCATAATCAGGAACAGGGAAAAGCTAAAGAACCTCGTTATAACAAGGAGACAAGCTATCAAGAAGGTGCTTTAATTAAGAAACACTACATGCAGAAACGTCCCCCAAAGATTTACCTCAGCTTCTGTCTCTTAGCAGGAATCCCTTTCCGATCAGGTATGCGGGACTTGCTGAAAGCTTTCACTTTCTTCCTCGACCTCTCTTCTTCACTATCTGACTCATCACCTTGCTCCCGGTCAGCATTGCTTGCCTCCCTCTCCAGCTCCTCCCATGTCTTCCCTCTCTCCTCCTCAGAATCCTCCTCCGAGTCCTCTTCCTCATCATCATCCGACTCAACCAATGACTCGCCATCATTATCTTCATCCTCTGACTCCGAATCAGGTTCAACGTCTGAGGGCTCATACCCTTGGTCAGACTCCTCGGATTTCTCTGAATCAGAATCGCTTGCCTCCATGTTCAAGAACTCCCATCCACCATCTTCTATAAACTTTTCGGGATCTTCAGTGATTGTTTTCAGAATGGGTCTCCAGTTCAAATTCAGCCTGCTCTCATAGTACTTGAGATCGGTTGTGTCAAGCCACTCTTTGATGCCATCAAGAGATGATGATGGAATTGAATCTATACGGAGGACATCCCTTTTGAAGTCTTTAAACACAATGGTCATGTCAAAGTTCTTCTGCCCAAGACCGACTCTTTCCAGATTAACAATCTCAATCTCACTCAAGGTGACCACCAAGAATGGCGTCTCAACCAGTTCGACCAAACAAGTGGATGTTGGGACAATAAAAGCAGAAGCCTTGAATGGTACTCCATGGAAACCAAGCTCCCTGAGAGGCTGATCAAATTCCAGATCCAGCCCTTTGAATCGTGGTTGACTCCATAGGTCATTGACCCTATTAACAAAATTTTGGAAGTCCATGTTTATCTTATTCTTGCGATCTCTTTCCCGCTGCTCTTCCTCTATCTCATCAGGATCATAAGCTGATCTTTTCCCACCTCCTAAGGTCTGCACAATGTCCATCACTTCAACATAAAACTGGACATCTTTGGTCTTCTTCTTGTCTACCATTATATGATTATGCAGGTGGAAATGCAGAAGTGTAATCATCTCCTTCTCTGCTGGCTGAAAGAAGGCATGCTTGATGTTTCCAAACATTATATCTACACACTCGTTCTGCCTCGAGGTAGAGTAACGGAAACCATTAGTGTGAGCTTCTAGACTACCAGTGAGCTTTCTTCCTCGCCCACCAAATGCAGGACGGATCCACAACTCGGTCAACCTTATTGGCTTAAACTTGGTGCCAGCAAGTTGAAGCTTCTCTTGAGTAACCAAAGTGGCCCTTTCAGCTCTCTCTGACTCCCGGGACGCAACCTGCCGCTTGAGGGTTTTCATCAGCTGCACCACCTCACTTATGTGCCTTGGGTCCTTGGAGCGGAAGGAAACCTCCTTCAAATAGATAGATCCTTGAAACTTCAGAGAGTTGGCATCATGAGGATTGAATGGCGTCCCTGGTACATTAAAAACTATGCGGATATAGCAAGTGCGATTACTATCCTGCTGGCTAGTCACACTCTTGACAGTGGCAATATGGAAAGGCACCACGCTCCCATAAATCGGCAAGAGGACAGCTTCATTTTTCTGGTCAATCTGTATCATCAACTCCCTTGTCTGAGGGATATCCGTGACATTCTTGTATGCAATCAGATCACTGGAAGCTTTCACAGAACCCCGTCCATCTGCAGTTGCAGAACCGCCACCAGCCAGCCTCCGTGCAGTTTCTTCATTCTTTTGCCGGGCAAGCTCTGCCTGATGCTGTCTCCGAAGTTCCTCCTTTGACATCTCATGGTTGTCTGACCTTAGGTTTGTTTTCGACAAGAAACCATCAGTACCATTAGCCTCTGCTTTCACCTTTGGATGCTCTTGCTCTTCCTCCTCTTCGTCATTGAATGAGTATGCAACATCCTTTACTGCTTTAGAGCTCATTGCAGTCGCGACATCTGCACCTTTATCACTGACAATGACTGTGTCTGCCAGCAACAGTGAGAATTTCTCTGTCTTTGGATTTTTGGTCGCAGCGTGCAAGTTCTGGAAACCAACTGTCACATTGAAAACCATCCCTACCTTAAGCATTCTATCATTCCTGGCATTCAAACTCAATCCTGACTCACGAAATTCTAAGCCAATCCCTGATCCCACTGATTTTGTCAGATGAGGAATGAAATCGGGAGCTTCTCTCTCAACGACTGAAACAGCTGCTTGATAGATGGCACTGATCTTATTCCCGGGCTTCAATGCAGCGATTGCTGCCTCATGGGCCTTGAGAAGAACTTCGTATGCCTTACTTTGCACTTCATTGGCATCAATAAGTATTGTCCTGGCAACATTTGAGCAGTAACTGTTATAGCGTGAACCAATAGCACATATGATAACACTTGTAGAGTCATAGTACAGATTTTCATCATTGCTTGAAGCGCTTGGCTTGAGGTCAAACTCGCCCCCACTCTGAAAGATAGGAGGGTAACAGATATCGCAGTTCTCTGCTTTCAGTTTGACCTTGACTTTTGCAGGGTCAAGTATGACCTTCTCTGTGTCATCCATCAGCGAAGAATGGGAGACCTTCTTCTCCTCATCAATAATCTTCTCAAGTTTCGGGACAACAAAATGCTTCATCACAGAAGAAGATAAGAATGCTGCCTTCTTCACATTTGTAAGCTCAGTAGTGTCCTTCACAGCAAAAAGTTCAGAAAAACCATTTGTTATATCACTTAACTCGCATTTTGAACCCTTCAGCATGTCAGACCAAGTCTCCAAAAGCTTCCCTTCCGGAGCTTCTTTTGCTATATATCCAATAACAGGAGCATCATTACCTTCAGATTTTGACTGAGCATGAACAGTCTGAAATATCTCTTGCATTAAGGCAGTCCCATCATCATTCTTTGCCTTGACATGTATCATAACATCTGCACCAACAACCTCTTTGACAGAAGTCTTTAGGGTTTCGAGCAGAGAAGCTTTCTTCTGGCTGCATAAGAAGTGGATCTGTTTGTTCATGAAAACCATTATCGTCTCTGGGAACTCATAACCAAGTAACCAAATGCTTAAAGCTGAAGACTTCAGATACCGCAGATCATCTGAAGCAGGAGGAACTGCAACAGCGAGCGCATTAGAAGAACCCCAGATATCAGTTTTATGAGCCTTCCAATGAGAATAAAACCCTTTCAACCTCTTTCGGAAAATTTCGAGATTGATTGTATAACCACTGGTCATCCCAGCAGCTTTTCCTTCTGAAGGTTTAGAATTCCCATTCTGATGTTCTGACATAGTGGACTGATGAATAACCCCAGTCTGCAGCAAACATGAGGAAGATCTTAGAAGACAACAAGCTAGGCTTACAGCAGAATCAGAAAATCCCTATGGCAAACAGAAATTTTTGTCCACAGTACGATTACCATTCTTGTATGATTTTGGACCAACTCCTAGATCCACACATAGACTCCATAACTAAGAAAAATCCTTTGCTAAAATTATCTATGTCTATAAAGTAGAAGATGCTGAACAGATCTACTTGTTTTCTTGTATAGTTCACTTCAAGAAAGAAGCAGATAATCTATTAACAGAATGTTACAAAAACAAGCATTTAAGTGCACAAAAAATATGATATATGTCTGATGTTATAACCTCCATGCATAATGTATCCAAAGTATATAACACAGTAAACTTCAATACCATAATTAGCTTTAGGAAATGGTATCTTTCAACATATGGTCTACCCTAAGTGGTATTTCCAAGAGGATCTCACCACATCCTAATGATCAAAAGTATCCTTAATACCGCCAACCTCCATCATACCAGCATTATCTAACTACCCCATCCAATAGGCATGAAACTTAACTACTGATGCAGAATGCTAAAATTGCATTACAATTTGCAACATCATAAACAAAGAGGACCACACCAATTGTTTCTAGCTGTGCGTATTTCATTGGAAACCAAGTAGTTCCTCTAGTTAAAAAGATGATTTTGCATGAAGTCTCTGGAAAGATTATTAAATCTTCAAATACGATCAAGAAGAGGTACAAGTCAATCAGAGATTCAATTGGTTCAATAAAGGATCAAGTATCCTGGAATTTTTATTACAGATGGATTCCTACTTTACCGGTTAAGGAGAACCCCAATTCAGCAAGAAAGGAAATAATACAATAACAGGGTTGGCTAGTTAAAAGCCTGCAGGCCAAAGAGGCTAAGAGAAAAGTCAGGGGTAAAAATGATGAAGACTTCACACGTCACAGTGATCTTTGATTAACCCTCCAAATCATAAGGTCCCAGGCACCAAGAAAAATCCGACAAAAGCACAAAGCTCCATCTGCGATGTTTTAGCAGAAAACAATACATGTTCCGGTAGAAATCCAGTCAAAAAATGGTCAGCAAAGAGTGAGACTGGGAAAGATCAATTGCTGGAGAGATAGGTTACAGTTTTGATATGTTTGTGGTGGAGGGGTGGGGGTGGAGACATGACTAGGGTAGATGTAGCTGGAGAAAAAATTTTAAGGGAACAGGACGAGAATGGAGAGAGAGTTTTACAGTCAAATTACTCCAAGCCTTTCTTCTCCAAATGTTCTGTGGAGAGAGAGAGAGAGAGAGAGAGAGAGAGAGAGAGAGAGAGAGAGACTCATTATTTGTACCTTATCTGCCAAGAAACTAGAAAAATAAATACATAGAGAGTTGCTATGTATGATAGTCATCCATACATCTACGAACAACCAGTTTGTTCACCCAAAAGGGCAAAAGAAACTAGTACTAGTATGACACTCAACCACTCAACATCATTCCTCATGTTCTCTGCTTATTCCCATCGTGGACAAACAGATAACAGGTGAAGGCACAATTGCTACAGGAATGCAGCATGAGAATCTACACACTTTCACTGCAAGAAAGCTGGAGGATAATATCACTTGTAGTTATCTGATTGTAAACAAAATATTTGCTGGTAATTGTTAATGTTCCCTAAAGCACGACAGGGTAGAGTTACTTCTTATCAGATGTATAGGTGGCTGCCACCAGTCACTCATACATCTCATGCTGTCAACAATAAGTTTGTTCGTTCAAAAAGGCAAAAGAACCTAAAACCAGATGATACTCAATCCTCAGCATCATTTCTCATGTCCTCTGCTTCCTCTTATCATGGACACCGATCATAGGAATCAAGAGTACTTGTTAGAGAGAATCAAGACTACTTGTTAGAGAAAATCAGAATCAGAATTGTGAAAGTCCTGCACTACTTATGAAAGTTCTCATGTAAATTAATGATGGCAAATACCAGTTTCCTTGCTCTCTGCTAAATCTGAAAGCTCCTACATCACCAAAGGAAGCCAAAATGCAGTAATATTTGTTCTCAAAGCTTAGCAGCCAAAATACAGTCATATTTGTTCTTCAAGCTTAGCAGTTAGAAGAAAACCAGTCTGGTATAGTTCAAAAGAATCAGAGAGGTCATGCTTAACTAAAATTGATCTGCAGCATGTTATGTAGGGAAAAACAGAAGCAACTATAAACTTTTATTAGCAGTCATCAAACCAGTGGGAGAGTGACCTTTTACAAAAGGAAATCCTACTATAAAACATAATCATTTTAGTTATAGATCACTGTAATCATTTTATTAGTTCTCATCAACAAGCTAAAACTAGAAAATACTATAACTACTCCAATTATTACAGATCCTTATAGGTAATCATTTTATGATCCACGAGCAACTGAGTTTGAATTGAAGTCCACCTACAAAAAGTGGGGAAAAAGGGTTTGCAGAGAAGTCCAGCCAAAGAAAGTGGGAAAAAAGGGTTTTAGTTAAGTCTGTAATCTCTTTAAACATGTATTGTTTTGTATTAGTTATCATCATTTTCTTCCTATTTCTGAGAGCTAATTGATCGAGAAGTGGAGAATTTCAGACACAGTTAACAGCTCATATGAAACATCAAACATCAAGAAAATCTCTTCCGATGGGTGTAGTGCAATCACTGTTCAACCATTTTTTGGGAAACAAATAATCTCCAAAGGGAAAATCTATTATGAAAATCTTTCAATTAACCAAGAAAGGGAAAAAGGAAACTTATATTGGAAAAGATTTTATCGTTGCAATGTGTTCCTGCGAACATACACAGGACAAAATCCGGTCAGAAAAGAAGCTCTCAAGTGAAAACTGCAACATAACCATGAACAGTACCTTTCAACGGCAATAAGCAAGGTTCAAATTCAACTATATCGGGTTCAGAAAATTGGTGAGAAAGTGCAACCATTGTAAGGAAACAGATTTGATCGGGCAAATTTCTGCGGAAGTGTACGAACATATGAACCACAAAACCAGAAGAAGAAAAAAAAAAAAAAAAAAAACAGTCAAATGGTTACTCATGAGATAAATCATAAATCGAAGGAAAATGCGTACAAACCCTAACCCTTTCCTCCACCAGCAACAAACAGCACGTAATTGGGAGGAAGAAGCACAGAATCCCTAAGCCTAACCCTGATAACAGTAAACCCTAACCTAATGAAACCCTAATCCTTCCTAACAGTAAAACCTAACCAAAATACAGAAACCCTAACAACAAACAGTACGGATGATCAACATAATCTCAAAGAAGATAGATTTTCAAGAACCAAAAAAGTACCTCTCCTCGAAGATTCCAGCGAAAGAAGCAAGATTTCCAGAAGAAATTGGTGGCTGTAGACAACGACCAGCGACAATAACCGAGTGAAGAGCCAATTCCGGCTGCTGTTGACGCAAGAAGCGATTCTCCAGCGACGAAGACTTCTATGGAGAAAATAATCGAGGAGAAAATGGAACGGGGAAAGAAGGGAAAATGGGGCGAAAGGAAGACAGAGGAGATCGAGGAAGGGGGAGACAGAGGGAGGGAGAGAAATGGTGGTGTGGGGGGAAGAAAAGAAGAGTGTCGAAGGAAGCGAGGACGGGATAGTACTGGGCGGATCTAAAACGAGAAATGATAGGGTACGACGCGCCGCATTAGGTTCAGTGACCCCATTTTTTACGAGACGTAGACTGGGGCCCACGTTTTGGTTGATCGAACCCGTTCATCTGATTTTCTGCTTCCAAGTATCATGTGGAGCCTATCTTACATGATCAAAATCGTTCATCTTGTTGCTCCTACTTTAAATTTCTTAGCGGTTAAAAATTATATTGCATGGATGATTCTAGCTTCTGAAAATTTAGCATTCATCTTTAAACTACAATGACTCGATAAAATTTACGAACAAGGATGGAGTTTTTCTTTTTCTTTTCTTTTGGAACAAAAATCATATGTTTTACGAGAGGAACCAAAGCGAACACTCTTCGTGAGAGCATTCATGTACCAATTTTGCTGGATATCAACTTCTCATGATCCTAATTCATTTATACTATTGCTTAAACTTTAGATGTCTAATAGTTCAAAAAGCATGTGGATTGAATAATTCTAGCACAGGCCGCTACTTCAGCCAAAAAGTACTATCAACAATTAGAGTTGACCTGAATCAAGGGTTGAGGATCATACACTGATTAGTTTTGGGTGAAAATTCTTAATGTAAGTCCATACTTGAAGTTTAACCATGTCAAGGGTGCTCTAAGCATGTAAACCATTGATGATTAATCTAATTGAACAATTTAGTAGAACAAAATTTTGAAATTGTAAAAAAATTTATCAACAAAATCATCTCATGTCGACTGAGCTGTAGTTATCCTCGTCAAGCTACAACTTTGATGTCTAGCTTCCCAACTGGTTTCATGTACTACTATTCAACTTCAACTTTGTGTATCACAAATTATATAGATACGAAGGTCTGAATTTTGCATTTTTCTATATCAATGTATGAGAACTTTGTGTGTCACTTGGTAGCTAGATCATGTCTCTTTCTTTTAACCTAATTCATAACGAATTAGAATATCATCATCAAAGCCTTATTTCAATTAAGAGTCAGCTACGTGAATTTTGTTCCTCCATTCTCTCCTAGTAAGGGTCATGGCCTCATTTAATTCAAAAGTTTTTAAATCTTTCCTCACCACTTCTGTCCACGTCCTTATGGGCCTTTCCCTTACCTTTTTAGAGCCTTCGGTTTCCCCTCATTTAGTCTATACAAAGTTTACAAGGCCATAAGAGCAATGGGCTTGAAAGGCCTTGCGAGAAATGCCAACACACTGATTCATAATCAATCACAACAGAATTCAAGATGTAGAACTTGAATTTTCATCAAACACAGCAGATATACCCTTCATCACTCAAGAATTTTGAGTGTCATAAGACCCCAAGATTCACGCTTTGAGCCAATCAAAGATAGCATATGTCCTATGAACTAAAGGGCAGCCCCAGCGCACGAAGCTCCCGCCTATGCAGGGCGTGGGAAAGGGGTAGACCACAGGGGCCTATAGTAGGCGGCCTTACCTTGCATTTAGCAAGAAGCTGATTCTACGCCTTGAACCCGTGATCTCAAGGTCACATGATGACAACTTTTATCATTGCGCCAAGGCTCCCCTTTTATGTGCTGTGAACTAACTTGCAATAACATTGCTCTAAAGTTTTATTATTGTCTAGGTGGCTAGAGCTTCGCAAACGTAATACGACAAAAACAAGTGTTTGTGTGAAATAGAAAAAATACAATAAAAACAAGTTTCCCAAACACGCACTTATGCAATTATTGGAAGATTTTTATTTTTCTAATTGGCTTCTAGTTTTATGATCTTTTTGGTAATGAAACTAGATTTCATATCAGTGAACAGGAAAGAACAACCTTGCATCCTAATCAAAACTGCTTGAACACAAGCTGTAAGGGATTCAGATTCTTGCCAAGCCCCGGTAAGCTTTGATCTTTAGAATAGGAAAGAGGGAGCAATGCATGTTCAGTTGAGTAATCTATTAATTTACATGCAAGTTCAAAAGAATGCCCATAAAGCTGAGAAGCTATGAAGGGATCCTCTCCCATGAAGATTGATTTACATGGTAGTGTGAACTCTTTCATTTCGCTTGTAATAGTACTAATAAGATGTTGCTGGTGCTCGAGATGAGATGATATAGACTATATCACCGTTGAAATAATATTTTCTCGTCTCACTGTTAGTGGCGCTTGAGATGAAAATCATATGATCTTAACTCGAGCTAAGCTTGCAGTCATCTTATTGCATCTCTTATCAAATTTGTTCATCTCAAGTTAGATCACATATCATCTCATCTCACATCAGCTCATTTCATCTTGAGAAACACCAATACCATGTAATAGATATCATGCATACTTCGTCTTTACATTCAAGTGATGACATAGAAAGCCCTTTTATTTTATGTTCTTATTTTGACACCATAATTTTTCCATAATGAATTTCCTAAGTGGGTTCAAGTCTGAAGAAATTATATATGATTATTTAATTGGAACCAATAATGTCCTCCTTAGTTTTCATTTCAATGATCTTAACTATATTGGTTTTGTTTCAGTTTCAAAGATTAAATGCCCTCATGAAAGGGAGTCTTGGCGCAATGGTAAAAGTTGTCATCATGTGACCTTGAGGTCATAGGTTGTGGTCTGCCCCTTCCCTAGACCCTGCATAGGCGAGAGCTTCATGCACCAAGGCCTAACTTTGAAAAAGAGAAGTTTTTTTTAAGAAAACAAAGGATTTAGCAAAACTCTAGCACAAGCATAATAAGGAGAAATGCACTTGCTTGCTTGAGCAAGAGATACAACCCAATGAGTGCCATGTGGCACTTTTTCTTGAACTTGTGCATCTTTATTGGAATTGGTTGAAGGAAAACACAAGTTCCAACAAAGAAAAGTACCATGCGGCACCCAATAATTTATAGTTCTTGTTCAAGCAAGCATCTTGCTTAGCAGTGGTATTCTTTATATAATTAAAGTTCTTTACTTTCTTATTTCAAAGGGGAGGTTGCGCGCGATAGATTTGTCATCGTGTGACTTTGAGGTTACGGGTTTAAAGCATGAAAACAGTCTCTTACAAAATGTAAGGTAAAACTGTGTACTATTGACCCTTGTGATTCATCCTTTTCCCAGACCTCATATATGCCGGAGCTTTGTGCACTGTAGCTGCCTACTTTCGTATTTCAAATTCTAGTCATCTTTTACCTACATACTTTTAGTTACCAATTTGTGAACCCAACATTGCGACAAAAACCTAAGTTTTAAAATTGACACCAAGAACCAAAGAGCAGGGATTCAATCTTGAAATGCAAGGCACTGTAGAAAAACATTTGACCAAATCTGAAGAGACTAAAACCACTATGGAAAACGAGGTCATTGAATACAACACCGTGTAGAAGGCTATAAAGGGCAGTCTCGGTGCATGAAGCTGCTGCCTATGCGAGGTCCGGGGAAAGGGCGGACTACATGGGCCTAAAGTACACAGCCTTCCCTTGCATTTTGCAATAGGCTGTTTCCACACCTTGAATCTGTGACCTCAAGGTCACACAACAACAACCTTTACCATTGCACCTAGGCTCCCCTTCATGTAGAAGGCTACCCTCTCTTCAAATAAGGAGCAGGAACAACTCATTCATGGCAACAGAGAGAAATCATCCATAATGATGAAAAAGTGATCAAAGCAAGATTGCATTGTCCTCCAAAGGGATTCTACCAGCAACTTTTTGGCGGATCTGCCATGAGAAACTGGGCCCTGTTGGATATGGTGGCACAATTAGAAATGCAGAGGGGAGTGTATTGGGGGCTTTTTCTCCTTATATGGGCCAGAAAGCTAGTAATTTCGCTGAATGGATGGCAGGAAATTATTAGCTGACTTTAAACATCTCTCATTTACAAGTTTGTAACTATGCAAAGCTTGTGATCAAGACCATGAAAGCAATTCTCAAAGATGAACAGGTAAACAATTGAATTTTTCTTTTTCTTTTTTTCTTTTCTTTTTTACATTGAAGAACTATGAAAGAAACTACTAGGACCTATCATTTTAATTCTTAGATCCACTTGAAATCTCCCTAGCAAGGGAAAAAATGCTACCTCAAACCTCCGAGGAAGCTGGGAGCCTTGTTGTATATAACCAAGTGCACTAAAATCATCTAATAATCATGAATTCGGGTGTCTAACTAATATAAAGCAAGCCAGACGTGATGAATGGATCAGCTTATACAAAGGTGAGGTCTGTCTATATGCTTGTGTTAGTCATATGGTCTCCGGGCCATTTTGGATGATACAACAATCTCTAACCATAATACAGGCACCCAACATCACGGCCTCTCTCTCTCAAATGAGCCTTTTTCCAAAAATCCCATCCATTGAACCATCCCAGTAGTTAAAAATGAAAATTGGATAGTACTGTTCTACTAACGTTTTACAGGTGAAAACACCAAGAGAATACAAAATTAAAAATTCTTTTCTATTCCTTCAATTACAATAAACTTTCTGAATTTGGTTCAAGGATTGTATTTGGGTTCTTTTAAGGTGGATTGTGATGCTTTTGCACTTGGAATTCGTTTCGAGGAACCGAATTCATAGGAGGTAAGAGGAGATTGAATTCCGTCCCAAAGAATTAATTTCTAACAAGATTATAAGCGTACAACCACTTGAATCTAATCCAAGGAATTCGATTCCAAGAACACAATTGATGTATAACAGTTCTCCCTTCTTTTAGAAGGAATGTTTCAGAAATGTAAAGGGCAGCCCCAGTGCACGAAACTCCCCCCTATGCAGGGTTTGGCGGACCACAAAGGCCTAAAGTACACAGCCTTAACTTGCATTTACAAGAGGCTGTTTCCACGCCTTGAACCCGTAACCTCAAAGTCACACGACGACAACTTTTACTGTTGCACCAAGGCTCCCCTTCTAATGTTTCAGAAATGTGAGGGATAAAAATAAAAACCCTATAAAAGAACTCCATCCACGCACTGCACATCACAAGGGCCAAAGTTCAACTTCACCTTACTGTTTTTGTACTGTTAACTTCATAAAAATTTGCTGTTTGCCATCAGGGAATGTCCAATTTTCTTCAGAGAATACTCTTCATTTAGCTGAAAGGAGTATCTGGGAATTAAAAATAACAAAAAACTACTAATTTCACATTCTTCTCAACCGACATTACCAGGCCTGTGTTTGTGTTTTGTGATTCATAACTTCCATACTAACCGTGATATTTGCAATAGGCTTCTTGGTTTGCTCTAATACTGCCATATGAACCATTCAATACATAGATCACAGACCCATATACATATGAGAATTGGAAGTTAGACTATCAAAAGTGCAAGTCAGAAACATATACACGACCGGACAATAAGTCAGAAATTCAAATCAAGCAATGAGCAGCTTAGCTCGTGTTTGTCATTAATGGTTAGTTTTGGCAGATTAATGGCCTGCTGTGAGAATCTGATTAGCAGATTTATTGGGCATCTTTTTCACCATGCCAGAGAAAAAGAAGACCAACAAGAAGGAAAGGATGATGTAGAAATGAGCATCACCTATCCTGCCTTATTCCAGCACTGTGGCTCGTACCTTGCAACTTCCGGAAGATGTTAGAGTAGCCCATTTTTAAGCTAAACAATCTGTCTGGCACCGTTCCGCATCTTTAATCGGCAGTCAAGACAGTCTCAATTTCTGAAAACGATGGCAGTTAGTGCTCCATGAGTTAGAACTTCTCCACTGATGATTTCAGAGACCCTTTTGAGCCTCAAAACCATGGGTAAAGCTCTGAATTTCCTCAAACGATTTGCCAGGAGAAACAAACTGTAGCATCACTTATCGCTTGGATATACAGATACATAGCTAGCATCCCTTCGAATCCCATTCAATTCTTCCCTTCAAGCTTGTGATATGACAAGTGAGGCTACTGGTCCAACCAGACAGAAAGGACTGCCACTCTCCTATTTCACCAACACCAGTAGAGAATGAAGCTCATGAATTTCTTTTTCCAAAGAAGAGGAACAGTTCAAAACAACTATCAACTCTGCACCTCCAATGCACATTGAGTATTCTATTTGCCATTGGCACAATAACACGTCCTTGGCAACTTCATTCGGACAGCTCACACCCAAATATAATCTTGAGCCCGCACACCTTACCACTATAGAACTTTATTTCACACTGATGGAACCTGCTACTATTGAAATTTCTCTGCAGCTAAAAAACAAGACTAACCAGTGTGTTCCTCTTGTTACAAGAGAACCATTTTGTCATCCCATTTCCTTCATTCTTCATTGTCACAGAGCATGGGACCTGTAAATAGCATGGCATCACCTAACTATATTCCCAAGAAAGAAAGAGCATGATATGCGTCCTACATGTTGTGAGCAATTAATCCATGCAGTGCTAGCATCACTGTGCTCATATACATATGCCATAATAATCATGGCATCAGCAACATAACTCTCAATCAATAGTTAGAATGCACTCACACAAATGCTGTAACAGTATCAGGAAGCAAGCATGCTGAGGTTAGGATGCCCAACAGAACAAAGTAGCATAACAACGGTGAACTGTAATGGCAAACCATTTCCCTCAATATGTAATCAAGGTTACTGTAGCTGAATATTTATGCCTTGGGAATGTGTGCTTCTAATTTTAAGTAATATCAGAACATCTTTTCTGCAAATACATAGCACCTATCATCATTTCAACATGCATGACAAGTACATAAGTATAGACACAAACATTTGAACAAGCACGGGAGCAAAGCTATCTCATCGGGAGGTTGCATGAGGTTGCAATCATGCGCCTTTTGCAAAACTTAGATTTTGGTAGTTTCACCATCAATGAAGTGCAAGATGTTCTCCTCAAGATCAAAGGTTGAGCTCCAGCAGCACATCCAGATAGTTAGCTTCATTCCCTGCCCTTGAAAAACTTGGTTCCTCTCAATCTATCTACCCAACACAAAAGCTTTGGCTCTTTGAAACATAACCTCCTCATACCTCTGTACCTCTCTAGGTCACCGTTTTCTTGATTCCTCTCGATCTATCTACCCAAGTCAAAAGCTTTGGCTCTTTGAAACATAACCCCCTGTACCTCTGTAGGTAAGCGTTTTCATTTTGTTCTGCACTTTTCCTCATGGCAAGTCTGCATTTACACATGCCAATATTTCTACAAGCAGAGGAAGTACTTCGATTCATGCATATGTCACGAGGTCACTGTCAATTTATTACCCTGATCAGTATGTAAGCAGTTCAATTTCCAATGAAGATGTGGGCAAACCAACACAAACTAGAACACCAACAGTGGCAGCATAAACCATCCAATCCACAACACGTTAACTTTAAAATCCTTGTTGACCTTGCAGAAAACTGTCAATGTATCACCTCTAGATTAAGGGTTGATTCAACTCTTTGCGCCATTTGCCGCATTCCCTGCCCTTCACAGATTCCTTTCATCAGTCTGGCCCATTAGTTTTGAGACTCGGCCCGATGCTAGTGTGGAACTCGCCGACTGAAGCCTTTAGGAATTCATTCAGTACATAAAAAGTGGAAATAGAAATGTATATTGGCTGATACATCTACATTCAAATTGCTTTTAACATAAAAAAAAGGCATTTTCCTTGCATTTCTGTAGTATTTTTACTCACGCACTCAAACCCAGATTAAGAACCAACTACAAAATTACGTTCATAACAGAAGCAGCATCAACTAAGACAGACACAGTGAAGATGCCAATATGGTAAGGTAAACACAGTAAAGCCAAGAAAGAAAAGCAGCAACTTCATTTTTCTATCAAGACTGTGCTTCATACCTCAAGCTAAGACATGTACTGATATTACATTAAGACAGATGATTCCCGGATATACAGAGAGTTGATCCATCAGCACTTGCAGCAAAAGAAGTAGCCATTACAGAACCACCTCAACCAACAACATATGGCGAGACAACTTGAGCCGCTCCTATGCGCAAAAAAGATTACCTCTCTTGACAGAGCATAAATAATCAACATGGCTTAGCAAAGATCTATCAGCAGAAATCACCTTCAATAGTGACTCCATCCATTGAACCATCAATTACCCTCTTGGCAGTATATAGGAAGTGATGATCCTACTTTTCCTCATCAGTCAAAATTCTCCTTCTAGAATGGAGGAAGCGAGCCATGCCAACTAGTCTGCACTCTACTTCAAGCACACACCACGGAAGCATATGAAACCAAACCAAAGACTCTCTTAGACAGTCCTTAACGGGCAAGGAAACCCAGCCACGGTTAAACTATCTTGAATCTTTGATCATTAACACATTCTACATAACAACCCTTTGGAGATGCTCTTGATCGAGTTCGTACCAGACTTTTCTGCAACTACGCTGCAACTCGAATAGGTATTCAATCGTCAGACCAATCTTTCAAAGTATAAATGGTTAAATAACCAATCAAATAAGCACATAATAAAATATATTCAATCAGATGGAACCCAAAATCTGTCAATTATCTTTCTAAAGTTAGAAAATATCATGTAATATATTCAAGTGAAAGAGCAGAAGGAAGAAAAAATAAATTAAAGTCAACCAGCAGGATTAGTCGATCAATGTTAAGCACAGAAAATTCATTTCAATCAGATGAAATCCAGAAATCGTACTTTCACAAACTCAGAGATCTCATAAATCATGTTGAAGTGAAAGAGCAAAAACGAGACAGAAAAAAGGATAATTAAGTCACCCGGCAAATAAAAAGGAAAAGATAAACAAAAGACTGAGATAGAGCTAGCTAGGAAGATAGGCACGACGCAAACATGCAGAAATCCTCGGCACATCCATAAAAGCATAAAAAACAAGCAGCTGGATAGTCTCAAGAAGATCTAAAAAGCTTCAAAACCAAACAAATGACGAGTAAGACGACTTTTCCTGAAATGGGTCTGATCAAGAACAAAAAGTACCCATCTAAGAGAAAAAGTAGAGCAACTGGATACTCTCAAAAAGATCTAGGAAAGCTAAGAAAACAAAGAAATAAAGAAAAACGAAAACCTCCACTCGAATGTGTCTGATCAAGATTGAAATGCCCATCAGAAAAAGAAACCAAAAACATCAAAAGCAAGTCACTGGGAACTCCCACACAGATCCAAACCCCATATAAAACAATAAAAATTAAGCAAAAGAGTACCTTCTCTGAGATGGGTCTGTCCATCAATCCAAGCCCCAGAGTTTTACCACCATCATTACCAGTAACAGCCATACAATCCGGTGGAGTTTCAAATAGTGACAAAGAAAACTGCTTGTATATAACACCAACGTCAAAATAAATAAGCCCAGAACTAGGAATATCAACTCGAATTCCTTTTACAGGAAACCACAGAAACAGTTCTTGAGCAGAAATTCCCGATAAAGTACCGATCTGTCCATAACTCAAAATACCCGAAACATTGCAATCGTAGTGAACTTCATTTTCGAACTTCGCATTACAAGCCTGTTGAAGATACACTTCGAATCGCCCATTTTCGTCGAGACTGAAATTGCTGACTCCTTTTGGCAGCAATCCCATTGGGAGACCATGGGATTTGAGAACGTCGTAAATGCTGTTTTTGGTTTCTGCGGCTGAGATTGACCTTAAGACAAGGAGAATGAAAAGAATAGAACAAGAGTAAGTTGAGGAAGAAAGGTGAAGCATTATGGAGCTCTCTCTCCCTATCGCTGTCTCTCTTTCTTCTCCTCTCTGTCAACTTTTTCTTCTTTTTTCTGGTCTGGGACTTCTTCCTCCTCTTTTATTGCTCTCTTGGATCCAAGAGAGGGGAAGAGGAGATTGGCTGATGGTCTTTCTGGGTTTTGGGGGGGTCTCCGGAGTGGGGTTGAATGATGTAGAGAGCGAATTATAGAGAGACAGAGTTCTAGAGACAGCTAGGAGATGACAGCGGTGCCAGCGAAAGCCCACAAGCATGAAGAGGTGGAATTAGAGGTGTGTACCTGCGTTCGTTCCCTTTCTAGGTGAAATTATATGGTAGTCGACCGACCACAAGGGGCAAGTTTAGTCGGAAGCTAAGCTGAGCAAGTGGGTCCATTATTGCTAATCAAAACCATTCATCTCAACAGCTTTGTCTTGATATGACATGCTTAGTCTAGCTTGAGATGAGATGCTGGTGATGCAATCTCAAGATAACTTGGCATTAATAGTGCTTGAGATGAGATAACAAATTCTCATCTCAAGCAATCCCTGCCTTTCTCCTCCACATCTTAAGAAATCTCAAGATGTTAGGATATGAGCTAAGTGAAGATCATCCATAATGTTAAAAACAGCCAATCTTTCACTTTGGCATGTTATAATGGATTGCATTTTGCTTGAGATAGTCATCTCATCCAATGTTATCTTGTGCAAATTTTGTATCCCACCCAATGATATCAAGTAGCTCATGCAATATCACATATCATGCAAAGTCAATCCATCTCATGCAAATATATAGCTGTCCTCAAATGATCCTAGCTTTTGTTCTTGTAAGGGATGAAGTGGACAGCCAGGAGTTTTACAAAATATGTAAAAGTTGGTTATGATTGTTTGATGCATAGATTTATTATAACCTATCTGACATGGTATTAGTGGTGCTTGAGATGAAAGTGAGCACACTTGAGATGAGACCTGACTTGAGCTTAGTTGAGATGACCCAAATTTAACATGAGATAAAGTGAGATAACTAAAAGTTCAACTCATAGCCAAGATGACATGGTTTTCATCTCAAGCACTACTAAGAATGAAACAAGGAAATATCACTTTTCTCCTCTACCTGTCACATCTCAAAGCCAACTCACATGATATCAAGCAACACTAAGGGGACAGAGGTTGTTTGGTGATCAAACTACTTATTGTCCATGTCCTGTCTCTGGATATGCCAAGCCCAAAAGTATCATCCATACATCTAGTTCTTGTAATTTGAGCTAAATTTTAAGGAATAAATTATTTAATGGAAAGCCCAAGGTGTAAGAAAGTTAGGATTGTCCAATCTTTATAATTAGAGGGCTAAGAGAGGAGCGGTTCTGTTCATCAAAATATGGGGCCCATTTCTGCTTTTATCCGCCCGACTAGACTTGTGATTGGTGGTCGGGCGACTATGTGTAGTTTGTGGCCTTTCATCTCTCCTTCAAGTTCTCGTGAGCGGATGCATCTCGTGCTGTCGTCTCGTCGTTAACTTCCTCGTTTCTATGCCACGCTTGTGCCTGCGGAGCCGTCAACTTTCCTATTCTCTCCTTGTCAATTTTGGCAAATGACATGTAAAGCATGGGGTGGTTGTTTTTCTTTTGGTATTTTGTTATGGTTGTTATATAATTGTGCCGGGGGCCTTTCCCATTCTTATATTTTGTGGCGGGGGGGGGGGGGGTGACTTCTTGTGAGAAGGAGCCGTGTGATGGGTTTAAGGTGTGGAAACAGCCTTTTGTAAAAATGCAAAGTAAGACTATGTACTTTAGGCTCTTGTAGTTCACCCCTTCTTCGGACCTCGCATAGTTGAGAGCTTCGTGCACCGGGCCTGCCCTTTTTTAGGGTGACGTCTTTTGGGAGATCTAAATCATTCATCTGGTTTTAAGTAAGTTGGATAAGTTGAAAATCAGCTTTCATGACCATTCTATGCTTACAGCCAATTTTATATTACAGTTGCTGATTATTTAGTTTTTTCATTAAAGACCTAAAACAAGAGACTAGAATCATCTAAAATGCATCAATTTTCCTTGTTAACTAATTTTGGCATGTTAAAGAAGATGAACAAATTAGGTCTCCAAAAAGAAGTCATCCTCTATCACAAAATGTAAGGTCAATTTTTTTGCATGCCCTAGTGCACCCACTCTTAGGAGACTCAAGGTTACTTAACAAAATTTCCTTTTAGATTCAAAAGTTATACCCAAATTTGTTCTCACTCGGAATCATGATAAATGAAAAGCTAAATGTGTACAAACTTCTTTTAATTATCAACCAAATATTAATTAAGGTGTTGCTTACAAGTAAGGTTGTCAGATGCTATCACTTTGTGAAGTTTGCTTGGTTAATATTTCTCTTCTTTAATAAAAGGGTTTTTTGCAAAATTGCCATTATATTTTAACATTTTTGCAAAAATATCCAACAAATTTGCCATTAAAATTTTGTGATCTTTTTAAAATTGCCATTCTCTGGGTTTTCCATTCTCCTTTCCTGTTAGTTTACTCAAAATTTTGATATTACCCCTCTCTATTTCTCTCTGTTAATACTTTCTAACAGACCTACTATTGCGAATGATTTTTTGCTTTGTTAATCAACAGAAATCTTTGAAATTAATTGTGCTAGATAAAATACATTGAGAAGAAGAATACAAAGTCTTAGATTTCTATTTTTCATTCAAAAAGATATCGAACAAAGAGCTTAAAGTCTATTACTCACCGTTGTTCATGTGAACAGTAACAATATTTTACTTATATTTTAAACTTGAATTTTTCTTTGATTTATTGTGTTTTTTACTGATCCAAAGTGTTGATTACGTTCTTATTTGCGTTATAAAGAAATCATATCAAATTTTAGCGAGAAATTAAAGTTTAAATTGTTAAATATCTTGCTATTGGTTAGTTTTTGTTAAAATCTAACCATACCATTAGATTCGTTGTTATCGAATTATATTAGATACCAATTTTCATTGAAACTTTCTATCAAGAAGTCATTGAACTTAGGGGCCAAATAATGGAAATTTTGCAAAATTCAAAAAATAGTGGACTTTTTTGCAAAAATGACAAAATGTAATGGCATTTTTGCAAAAAGTCCTTAATAAAAACTTGAACCATTAAAAAAAGAAAAAGAAAAAAAAAAGTAGGATTTTCTACCAGACCTTTAAAGCCCATTTGGTTAGTAGAAAAGTGATGCAAATTGATTTTCATGAAAAAAGATTCTTCTGAAAAAAGCAATTTACACTTTCAAATTGGACTTTGCCAAAGGTCCAAAAATTCTACAACATGTAAGATTTTTGGGTCTTTAGCATAATTTAATTTGAAGACAAAACACTTTTCGTGGAGAATTCTTTTCTCCATAAATCAATTTCTATCATCTTCCTATTCAATTTGAGAATTGAACCAAATATAAATATGGTCATAGGACATATCAAAATATTTAAGGCCCAAGAGTCCCAAAGGAAGAAAATCCTTGTCTTTCTCTTAGGTTAATTATTTATCTTAGGTTCATTCTCTTGCTTCTTGTTTAAGTTCTTAAAAATTAACTCTACAATACATAATGATGGTTATACTCTCTCTTTATCTACCTATAACTTTCTATCTATTTTTCTGTCTATCTATTTATAGCGGGAGACTTATTTATACAGATTAAATCATCATAACTCTAACCCTACCAATAACGAAAGATAGTAGCCTTTCAAGTTGCTAGTTTCTTGGCAAACTTGTCACTAACCAGATTTCATAGAGCTTTTATTGGTTTTCTAAGGCATAGAGGCATGCTGATGCAGGAGATTATAAGATTAGCTTACTTGCACCCCAACAAATGGGCTAGGTGTTTAGATTCATCATAAGAACACCCAAAGCTCTGATTATAGACTTAGATAAGCTAATCTTTTGCCACCTAAAATTGCTTCATACCATCTGAACACTGCTCTAAGGTACAAGAGATGTGAAGCTTTATTAATGCAAAAGAGAATTATGCCATTTAAAATTGCAAATGGGTGATTTCTAGAGCTTCCCTCCTAACCTTAAAGCTTTTAATTAATTATACTTATGTGGTAGTGTTCATGAGTTTACTAAAGGACTCAGCAATAATAAGGACTAACACCAAAGTAATACCACTAACTTTACCAGCAAAATGATGATAAATCAGTTCATTAGTAGTCAATGCACCATCAATAATTTATCAGCCTCTAATGAAAGTGGATTATTATGCAAAAATCACCTTATGTAGAGTTCTATGCAACGTAGAAACAAGGATCTTTAGTAAAATTTTGTTGAGGCTCCCTATAAGAATAAAAGGGCAACCCTGGTGCACAAAGTTCCCGCCTATGCGGGGTCCAGGGAAGGGACAAACCACAAGGGCCTATAGTACGCAGCCTTACCATACATTTTGCAAGAGGCTGATTCTATGCCTTGAACCCGTGACATCAAGGCTCTCTATAAGAATGATTGACCTAAATCCCTTAAGTAATTATGGACTATTAGCTTTAGAAATTACAGTAATATAAGACCCTAAAGCATGGTCTAGCTTGTCTTTGATCCAATAAACTGTGTTAAAGGATTTTTTACCCCATAAAATGGTGTTGAAGTTTTTTGCTAATAATCATGTATCAAGTAAGTAAAATAATCATTTACTATTATTAGTTCCTACATAGTTGAAGGATGACTTGTAACCCATAAACTTGGACCAATATACTAAAGAAGATGATGAAGGATTCCCCTGTGAAGATTTAATCCCATAAGGGTCCAATTCAACAAGTTATTGCACTAAGGGTTGAGACACATGAAGGTCGAGTTCTTTTCTTAGCTCGTTATGTGTTACATTTCAAAGGAAGACATTGCAGAAGTAAAAGCTTATTTATTTCACTTAATATATGAAATATGAAATAAACCACTAACCTTTTGGCCACGTTTGTTTATTGATGGCACCCTTGAATTTTTAATATTCATTTTTTACAGAGAATGCTTCTAGCCTTTTATCAAATCCTTACGAAAGAGATGATTTTGCATTTGCATGGCTAAGAACTTCCTTAAAAGCTTTTGTCTTTGTTACATGCAACCATCAAGCATATGCATATGATGTGGTGGGAGATCTTGAGAAACTTTTAAGAAAAAGTCTTTCACATAATATCACCATTATGACTAGGACTCCGTTGGCAACAACTATAGTCGTAGTTGCGAAACTATTGAGCCAGGAGAGGACAACCTTTTGTTCCTGCTCCTCTTTCTTTATTTCGGGGACAGAGGTCCTATAATAGGTAACAGCAGACACAAGAACAGTTCCAATGGGGACTAGCAGAAATAGGTTACTTCACTCACTTTATTCTCTCAATAGTAATTTAGGCTTTTTAAAATAAACTTCTAAATACAAATATATAAAAACATGATGTGGCAAAGTGAGTCGCATTAAGGGTCTGATTACAATATATAACATTTTCTCATTTGGCTTACATTGATGCAAAAAAATAATAAATCAAAAAATCTTTTGAAAAACTTTAAGACATGTATGATCATACATTTAAAATGAAGCTATCTTGTTCCACTAGTTACCAAACTTCAATCATACAAAGTATTTTCATTGAAGAAATCATGGTGATAGTTGCACTATTTGACAAGAATTTTCTTTCACGTATTACTGTAGAATTATCTTTCTTTATTACAATACTTTATGCGATATGATTCACCAACAAATGCTCGTATTTGAGGCTTAGTCTCGTCTGTCATGATTATTATACTTTATATATGTACAAAATAAACAAAATAGTTTATTTATAGAATCATCATGCAACTATAATAACATTGTAATAATCAAAACATAGCGTCAAAATGAGCAAACAATAACTTTAAAAGGAATGCTAACTAATGAAATTTCATGTACAAGCCCTTACATCATGAGATTAAACATTATTAGCTTCGTCCTTTCGTGTTCAACAAACACCAGATGATTCTAAGCATTCTCTTATACTTCAAGTGCTTTATGTCAATGTATTTATTTCGCCTTTCACTTTTGTTATTATTTGAGATAAATATTGTGGCAGAATTATCACACTGCACTAATGTAACGGATCTGGCAAGCATGATGGTCTTTTAAATAAAACCTAAACCATCAATCTAATGGTCCCAGTTGAAAAGGGACCAGATAGCAAAAGTTGTGCCAACTGGACCACAGTAATACCATGACTATTTAAACAAATATAGACGACAATTAACGTTCAATGAAGAATTGTCTTATTTATTGGACAGTAAAACTTAATCGATCAAGGATCAAGATCGATCAGCAAACACAATTTTGGCATAACTATTAGGCTGTATGGCCCATTGGATTAAAGGTCCTAACCAACAAATTTAAGGTTTATTTTAGTGAGATGGTCACAACTGTAGGCCCTTGATACGCATGTCTTTCCACAAATGCAAATGTGTACCCCACGTTCAATGATCAAAGCCGTTGATTTCCTAGACCTTACATAGATGGATCGTGCTCGAGCTCTTTTTATAGACACAAACAATTGTTCTCTGTCTTTCTAACCATCCATTTCAGGACCAATAATTAGACAGTCGGATGGCATTACTTTGGTGCAGTGCTCATCCGTGCATAAACAGATTGAATCGTTAACAACTTAAGCCTTAATATATCTGTTGCAAATTTCTATAAAAACCAAAAAAATGCAAGTAAGTTGCACATTCAAATGTAGGGGTGACAAATCGTGTTGGCAGGTCGTGTCGAAATTGACCCATTAGAGTATATGGGTTAACACGAATACAACATGATTAATAATCGTATCAAGAACTTGTGACTCAAACATGACCCGTTTATTAACGAGTCGACACAACATGATTAGTGTAACAGGATTATGTAAATCGCATGTCAGACCGGTCAACACGATAGGTTAACAAGTTGCGACTCAGATGGGTCAACACGACGGGTTAATATGTCACGAGTTAGACAGGTCAACATAAGTTGACCCAAACACAATACAATTTTTAGCAAGTAATTTTTGAACTGACCCAAAAATAACACAAACACAATAAGACTTAACTTTAACCAGTTAAACCCGTGTCGAATTTGAATTGTATTATTGTGTCGCGTCATATTTTGCCTCCACTACTCAAATGGGCCACCCATGTAAATGTATAGACCAACAATGACAATTGGATAATCTTTGACAAATAAGTTTGCCCATTTTCCTGTAATCTTTCAGCACATTGAATGAATGGTTACTGTTGTATGATATGACTTCATAATTAATGTGATTGCTGGAGTGTGTCGCATCCACCTGATCTCTACCCGAGTCTGGCCATGTTCGTGAGCCACTGAATGGACTGCAATGGCACATGGGTGCTGATGTTTTGCTTGCCTGCTAGTTGATATTGTTTCCTTCCTGCAAGAAAGAGGAGTAAAACCAACCATTTTCATGAACCCATTCCCGGATGCTGTACAATGAGTCATTCTCAGTGTTCCCGGCATCCATAGGAGAGGCCCAGGGTAGGAGGTCAAGGACCACCAGAATTGGACAACCTTAACATCTGACCAACTACTGTAATTATCATGTGCATGCCAAGGATGGTCCAAATGATGTTTTAAACTGTTTTTGTGCTTGTTAAGTAGTAGGGTTTACAGATGCGGCTAAAATGTGCTGTAATTATTGTATACTAAGGATGGGAGTTTGCAGTATACATAGTGGTCTAGTTGTATGTGTTGGGCCCTAATTTTGGTTGATCTAACCCATTCAAACATCTGATTTCCCTAACACTTGATGGCAAGCTTGTATTATTCCAAAGACCACCAACATGAATGGATGAAGCTAACGTTGGAAAGGGAGGAATGCTATACGACAACCGCGAAGCGCCTCCACTTTTTCATGGTGGGCCTCACATACCATTGATCCAAGCTGTTCATTTGATGTACCTAACTTCGGATATCTCAGGACTCGAAAATCATTGTATACGGACTATGAGAAGTTCTTTAGGAGCAATTGTTTACATTTAATGAACTAAAACACAATATGTTGGAATCCAATGACTTTCTTTTAGAATGACTTGTGGGTCACGAGATATCTAAACGTATGTGTGTCAGATGAATGGTTTGGAAAGTATAGGCGCTTGACCGTTGATGGTGTGCTTTCACGCTTTATACCATCGTTCCTCTTTAAAAGATACGTTGTTTACTCCATTAATTTTGTACAATTCATTAATCAATTTTTAGTAAACATCCATTCTGGGGATCAGGATAATTTTTTAAGATCCCAAACTCATTCAATCTGTATAGTTTTATGATTATCGGTCATCAAATGTCCGAGAAATCAGATGAACGGGTCTAATCAATCTAATGTGAGGTCCACCATAAGAAGTTCTCCACCTATCTCGCTGGCAGCAGCATTCTTTGTTCAAGTAGCACACATCTTTTCAAAAGAGAACTGGTATCCCCATTTCCCTTTAGGAACAATGTAACTTGTTTTGAACTTTTGTCGACCTTTATTCAAGGGTCTACTTTCATGATAATCTTACACTAGTTGTATTGGAAGGAGTCTCTTACTTGAGTGACTAGGGTTTGAGGTTGCGCATGGATGCATCTCTTTAACTTTATGCACAAACCAAATGGCTATGAAAATTGACCTCACCCAAAAATTTGTTTTCAGATTCAAAATGGATTTTAGAAAAATGAACGATACTAAAAAATCAATGCCCATGCCATTCAAAGTGTTTAATTCTTGAGGTATGAACCCTCTATGACAAGATGCACCGTCTGCTCACTAAAAAATGTGGAGCCAATGTGTACTTCTACCACAAAACCCTAAAGAGGCACAGCACTTATAGCAAAGAGACTTCGGAATATGATTTAAAAGAGCAGGCCTTACGAAGCTCTGCATATGCAAAGTTCAAATGAGGTAAATTTTACCTTGCATTTTATAAGAGATTGTTTCTATGCCTAAAACCCTAAACCTCAAGGTTACGTTACAACAATTGTACCATTAATTATGGCAGGGATAAATTGATTGAGAATCCTAAATTTAGGTGGGTGAGCGATTGGCGGAGGGATTTCCGCCGCAGATGAATCCAAGAAAAGAGAGAAGCTACGCCTGATCTAGAGAGAAGCCTAGAGAGAGAAATCAAGTCTTTTGCATGTCATTGGGTTGGGTGGCTGATGAGTATGATTTTGTCTTCTCATAATTTGTGTCGTTGTATCCACTTTTTAACACATGCACGTTATGAAAGACCACGACTCTCTCTCGGGATTATATAATAAAACCGGTTTCCTCAAGGTTTTCTTTTTTTATTTTTTTATTTTTTTTTTAACTATCTATTTTTATTTTTATTTTTGAAGGGGAGTGCTTTGACGCAGTGGTAAAAAAAAGTTGTTGTCGTGTGACCTTGAGGTCACCGGTTCAAGCTGTGACAACACTCTCTTGCAAAAATGCAAGATAAGGCTGTGTACTATAGGCCCTACTGGTCTGCCCCTTACTCAAACCTTGCATAGGCAGGAGCTTCATGCACCGAGGCTGCCCCTTTTTTTATTTTTTCTGTACAATTTCTAAAAAACGTAAAACTTAGATTATGCAATAAATAAAGTTTGTTATGCCTAGATTGATGATGAGGAGAATCACATGAGGAACTATATTGCTCATTAAAAAAAAATATAATAATAACTATCTATTTTTTTTCTTTGAAGGGGAGTGCCTTGGTGCAACGGTAAAAATTATCGTCGTGTGACCTTAAGGTCACGAGTTTAAAGTGTAAAAACAGCCTCTTGCAAAAATGCAAAGTAAGATTACGTACTATAGGCCCTAGTGGTCCACCCCTTCCCCGAACCTTGCATAGGTAGGAGCTTCGTGCACCAGGACTGCCCCTTTTTTTATTTTTTCTTTACAATATCTAAAAAACGTAATAAGTAGATCATTCTCTCACTCTCGGTCTATGTTTGGTCGGTCGTCTAGGTCAGTGCATTCACTTTCTTTGGTTAAATGTACATGTAGGCCCAGATACTCACTGATCGAAACCATTCATCATCTCTCACATGCCTATGCTCCAAAACACATCAGATGATGTTGACACTGAAAGCCCGGATGGCTGAGAATGTAAGAAAATCTTTCCAATTGGACCGTAGGTATTGGTATTGCACGGTTGTCTGGATTGTTAGCTTATAGAAGATCCATTAGTAAACGGTTCAGATGAACCAAAAAGGGGCTCCTTTATGATAATTTTATTTATTTATTCACTAAAAGACAAAACCAACTTAGCTGATGCAAACCAACTTAGTGGTGGACTGCTTTGTTCTCTGTGAATCCAGTGAGGCCATGTTCCTGATTTGACACCAAGGGATGATAATTCTACATTCTCTTCTTTGGAAAAATGGCAAGCAAAACATGCGAGGAAGTGAGAGGATGGCTGTTCCTTGAAGGGTGCATTTGGATTGGTGGAAAGTGGATTCCTGAACAGGTTTGCCATGAAAATAACGTTTTAATGGATAGAAAATTACTGCACTAACTGTTTCCTGTTAGAAAAATTTATCTCATGTTTCAATCAGAAGAAAACTACTTGCTGAAGATGAGGATTTGGACCACTGAAAAGTAAAAATAAGTGAAGTAATATTATAATGATAATTATTCCTCTAAAAAATCACTCACACGCACTCCTAAATCTAATCCATGGTCAAAAGGCAACGCAGCTACTCGAACTAATGACCAAGAGTCCTTGGGAGGAGATGCTATGTTGGGTTGGTTTGTTGAGAACATTAAACACAATGGCTTTAGCATGAAGGAGCCCCACTTGTGGATGATCAGATTAGTTCATTAGATTTGCCCCAGCTTTCAATATCCAATAATAAACAAAAAGATTATATGATTGAATGGTTCTAACATCTTAGAACCCATGTTGTTGGGAGTTGAATTTAAACCCTTATTTATACTAAGTTCTTAAATGTGCTCGCCTAAAAAATGTTTGCAAGTATACATTTTTTTTTAGTACAAGAAAAGAATTACAAAAGAAATCACTCACACATTTGTGTAGATTTATGCATCCCGAACGGACCGAAAGGTGCCAACCCAAATGCAGGCCACTCTATGCCCACATGATAGGTGCTTCTTTCCACAAAATTACTGGGCTACTGAGCTTTTTGACATTCTAAAAGTCCCCCCTTTTTTTAATAAATGGCACAATTTTCAAATACCATAATCATCTAGTCCTTCCGCTTTTTTAACTACTAGAGATCCAAAGTGGCAAAGTCAGATGACCGGGTCAGATCATCCAATGGTGAGCCCCTTCATGAACACAACCGTGGGTTTCCACATAGAACCCTGGTATTCTGTAATATAATAGCATCTCCTATTGATCAACGGGCTCAAGAAACGTAGGAAAACCTGGAATCATACTCTTTTAATCAAGGGATTGGTTTGATCCACTGAACAATGTGATAAAGAGCAATGAGCAAGATTATCGATGGAACAACAACCATATGGGTCCACACAAGTGGAGTAGATCCAACTGGCAAGCCAACTACATACCAATAAGAAGGAGGAGGAGACAGTTGGATCACTTTCAGCCAGTAGTAGTAATAGACCTTTCTGCAATGCCTGCCTCCTGTGCACTCTGACAAGATAGAAAAGCCTAATCTTTGCCCAAGTGGTTCTTTCCTTAACGATGTAAAGTAATATAGAACGAACAAAAGAGTGAGTGAAATCCAAGTGGATGACTGCACTCAACGTGCCGCTGGAAGCTGAAAAAGATCAGGCTGACTTCTGCAGTTCCACATGACAGCCCCCAGAATCCAACCAAATAAAGTTTATTTGCATTTTGTATTTGTACAGGTTCCTGTTTCAAATCCATGCCAACCATGCAGCTGCCAACTCCCAATAGAAACTTTCAAAGAATAAACTAATATCAGCCAGATGTCATCATTTGATAAGTGACTATAAACCTTAGTGGTGACATAAAATAACCTAAAGTTCAGGACCAAACCCATGAAAAGATGAACATAATATGTGATATCAATCTTTTTTACTTCCTAATCCAATTCAAAGTATCAAATCTGACTTAAAATTGATAAATATACTATTAGGTTGATGTACCATGTGTCTGTCAATGCTTCCATCGAGTTTTCTATTCTTTGGGTAGCCAGAGACTAGTCCACTGTTGCAGGTCTAATCCTGACTAACTTTCACAACCCCTGTCAAGATTATGAAAATAATTTCATTTTGGGGTTGGGGAAGAAGCTCTAGAAAGATGTCCTTTTCAGAAAGATTTGAGGGATTGTGAGAATTGAACTAACTGGTTCAATGGTGATGGAAGAAGAGTAGCCTTGGCACAATGTTAGAGTTATCGTTGTGTGACACTGATTTAAGGTCTGGAAACAGTCTCTTGTAACTATTGATCCTTGTGATATCCCCCTTCTCTGGAACCCACATATGCAGGAGCTTCGTGCACCGGAACTGTCCTTTTTGGTTCAGTGGTGATGCACTAGTCTTTGGTAGCTTATCTGATGCACAGCTTTGACATCATGTAAGTGTGCCATGTGTGCTGGGACCAGCTGTTTTATCACTTCTTGTTTATGTAATCCTGTTTGTTTTACTTGCCTTCATTGACTTAGTCATACCTACTATATTTTCTATTTGCTAGATGATATATGCAATATGTTGTGTTTGTAATGCCAATACAATCTTTTGTCTTACCCGCTTGATTTTTCTAACTTGTTTGTCTTAAAGTTTTATTGACTGACTCCAACCCAACAACATTTTCTGCATGGGAGATGATATTTTCTACCTGCTCTTTGTTTTACACTTTTCTAAGGGGTGATCCATAGATTTTTTCTGGAAGTGGGACGCCCCATCATTAGCTCATAAGAAAGGTATAAAGTAAAAGTGGGAGTGTCAGAATCAAAATAAGCAGTCACAAAATTTTATATATTTATTCATTTTGTACATCAGCTTTCATCTGCTATATTTGCTTATCTCCAACTACGTAGTTTTTAAAGTTTTTCTTGCCTTTCAATCAATAGTTAAGCTCTGCTAGAATAAGAGGAATTTTAAAGAGGCAAATGAGGAATTTTAAAGAGGCAAATCTCATCAGCTGCTTGTCAAAGAATGCGTACAAATCTTGTCCGGGGAATGGGAATACAAGGATTCTTGTGAGTGCCTGTAGATAATCTGCCAGTCAGATTGCTTCTGAGTTGCTTCTCATATAATCTAATTATTTTTTGGTCTTCTTATGTTCATGTTCCTTTAGAGCACTCAAGTCAGGGCAGCCCAGTGCACAAAACTCCTGCATATGTAGGGTCTGAGGAAGGGGCAGACCACAAAGGGCCTATACTATGCAGCCTTACCTTGCATTTTAGAGGCTATTTTCACGCCTCCAATGCAGGACTTTCAGGTCAGACGTCGACAACTCAGCCATTATGCCAAGGCTCCCCTTCTAGAGGATTTGAAGAATTGCTGAGAAATAATTCTTACTCTAGCCCCATTTTGTTTCAATGGAAGTGGCCGGTTCCTTAGAAAGCAGCACACTGCACAGGAGATCTTTTATTACATAACCCCTTCCCTCAGACTATGATATGCATTTTGTTTCTAGTTTCTACTTATCAGGTACTCCTATAACTTCAACAAATGGGAGAAAGAAAATGCCAGTCTAGGCGATTGCTCATAACCTACATGCTTTATATTGCCTGGCTCATGAAGGATGATTCATGAGGTTAAACAAATGAGAAATGGTGAACTGACCCATGCCTCACGATATCATAAAACTGTGCAACAACCACAAGACAATCTAGCAGCAAAGCTTGGAATTAATAAGCTGGGAGTTCATGAGAATCCATTCGGCCATTACAGAAATGGCTATAACAGAGTTTCTGCTATTCGTATTAACAGCTATTTTGTGATGCTAACGATTCAATAACTATCTTTGTAGCTATAAGCCCAAATGTCCTTCAAATTGAACTCTAATTCTTTTCCCTTTTGAAGGAAAAAAAAACACTCAAAAGAGGTGGAAGGTAGGGGAGTGTTTTCGTGAAGAAAGATAACACACCATTGGCAAAGAACTAATGTGATGGAAATCTTGGTTTCACCAAAAGCACTTGTTGACTGAAGAAGTTCCAACTTACTGCTATCCTAGTTAACATCTTTCCCTAATGTAAACTAAGGGAGATGCCTTTCGGGCGTAAGAAAGGATTTGTGTACAAAACCATAACTCTTAATGTTATTTGACAATATTGTATCGAATCCCTCTTGATGACCAACTCAGTGCAGAGTTAACCTTTTATCATGTTCATAATACCTTAGATAGGCTAGGGATCAAATTTCATGTGTTTCTTCAAGTAAAAATAATGACCATTCATTTTAATTACTTTTTTCAAAGATTCAAAATAAGTTGTAAGTATCATGATTTCTGATGGGTTAACAATTTTGATGCCCCAAACATGATGAACAGCTTTGATTTTCAATCTAAAAAAAAGGGCTATGATATATATGCCTCTTTTTCTTGCCTGGAACATCCTTTTGTTGGAGAGAGAGAGAGGTGTCTCATTTTCTTGAGAGAGAAGAGAGGTAGCCCAAGTAGAAAACGAGGTGTATATATCATTGCCTAAAAATAAAAAATTCATTGGGCATAAAAAAGAAAGGCATAGACTTCCCCAGACACACTCAAAGGGTACATGGTACTCCTCTTGTTCTTTTCTGTTAATCGCAAAGATTTATGGAATAACTTTATAGCTTGTTTGGACCCTTTAGAAGTTGCATAACGCATATAATTTTGAAGTTATCAGCATGTTTCCGTGCCAACCCAATCTTACCAAAATAACCCATTCTTCACAACCCACTTCACCGTTTGATGATTGTCATTGAAGAGCATATTTCTCAACCAGTCTCTAAGCATAGATGGATGCAGATACCTCAATTTCCCATTCCTACAAACCTGTCATTGTGGTATCGTATTAAGAGCACAAGTACACTTCATCTCTTTAGTAATCCAAACAAAGCAAGCAAGAGAATATCCTCCAATCAAGTATCTTTGCTATCTATAAAGGTTACATGGATAGAAAGTAACACAGTCGAGAATTTGCTTTCGAAATAGAGCGTGCAACATGGAAACTTAATTTCTAAATTTTAAAATAGATTTTCGAGTTTCAGCCTTTGAAATGACTTACAAAGAACTAATTGCAAGGCACAAAGACTTGAGAGATTGTCATCTGTTGCTCTTCCTCAAGGCAAATGCTTTTGAGTAAGAACATATAACAATAAATCAATTTTCATTCCTAAGTCCAGTTAATTTAGAGTGGACTCTATCTAATCTCATCTCAGCAATCCATCCTGTCTGCAAAAAGAAAAAGAAACACTACTTCCCCAGCTGATAAATTACCAAGAAAACTGCCCTCTTTTTCTGGGGCAGACTCTGCATGACTGTGACCTTTAAGGTTCAATCACGAACAAAGGCTGCAAACAAAGAGGAAATGTCAAATTTGAAGTTACTTGACAGAGTTTTCTGCAACAAATATCAGTTAACAGTTAGAACTCACCGTGTCCACACTCACAGGCTTGCCATCTTCTACAAGGATCTCAACTATCTTTCCTGATTGATCAGCCTACAAAAATAACAATAATAATCTAACTCACTCAGATCAAAACTTTCCAGTGTATGACAACCCAAAATCATAAACAGAACGAAAGATCTGAATCAGCAATAGGCTCAATCAATCTTATACTACATAAAATGATTAATCTAAAGAGTCTAAATTTTCTCACTGATTGGAAAAAGAAAATACTTCCAACTTCCCCCAATTTGCAAGTTACAATTATCAATGGAATACGGTATTGGCAGATACAAGATCAGACAAGGCAACAAGTTTCAGTGAAACCCAGAAGCTGCACACAAGGAGCCAAGGAACTTTCTACACCAACATATTTATAAACTGCATACAGGAAATGATTATTCTTATAAAGCAGTTTCTCCTTGTTGTCTGTCTTTTCTAAAAATGTGGGGGCATGAATAGCACTCTAACACTCCCTTTCTCGAATATAAACTAACTTATCAATGGTTTCTGATTGGATGTGGATAGTTATTTGGCACTGTAACATCCTTTAATAGGAAACTGTAAAGTGAAGAGGGGTGAGCCATTATCAGAACACGTTGCAATGTAATTGCATTATATAAAGGAAGTTTCAGGTTCCAATCCTGTCTACCAGTTACATGGATGGCTGGACCTTCAAAATCTAGACACATCATGCATAAAACCCCAACACCATGGAGAATCGGGAATTAAATCCCACTAATATGTCAATTAGGATTTTAGGAACCATTTCCACTTTAATATAGTACAAAATTGTAGTGACAAAAAAGATATATCAGTAATAACTAAACAAATAGGATAGAGGCCAAGCATGCAATAATTATTAAATGATCCTATAAAACAGAAATGTTAGACAGCAGTCTTACTCTGGCTGTCCTAATCAAAATGCCAGCTCTATAACAGACTGGTTGAAAGTCTTCTTGTTAAAATAGCAAAGAAGACAGGTGGAAAAAATTTCCCATGTTCCAACCAGATGGAATAACTGCAGCTAGAAAGAACAGAGATATAACAACTGCAACTGTTGGTGGAAACCTGATCTGTCCTGCTAAGATTGGTACTCTTACAAATGTATTTACCATGTAACATATAAGATATTGATAATGTTTAGTAATACATGAGTGGTGCGTTAACTTTTCACTAAGTGATGTTGGGACTTAGGGAACAAAACCCTGGATTTGAAAGTTCAGCCACTTTCTATTGCTTTGTACATGTAACAATGAACAGTTTATCAAGTTATTCCCATTCAACAATCTGGAACAGCATGATAGTAAGCTTCTTCTTCCCTCAGCAACTCCAGCCTCCCCAAAGGGAATGGAAATGGATGAAAATATGATGAGAATGAATATTAAAGTGATTATCAGCACATTCTCTCCCCATGCAAACCCTAAATATTTTATTGTGATATTAACAATTTAAAGTAAATAACAAGACTACATACACCAGTACTTCATCAGCAGGAATTCATCTTCATTCATGACTTACCATCTGTGGTTTACGTTGTACACTAATACTACGTACCTTGTTAGTGGAACCAGCGATTGCACTCTTTGTTGTGCATCTCATGCGGGTATTTAGTGCTTTTCCTATTGTTTATTATTGATTTGAGCATTTTCACTGGAATAATGGCCTCCACACTTTTAGTTCAAGAGGTAAGAAAGGAACTTTGCAGCGAAGCAGCATAAGCAGCTGATATGCTTACCTGCATGGTCCAAATCAACTAAGTCGCCCTAATTTTATCAGCCATGATTTTAGCAGTTATGGCATCTCCAACTGGTTTAACCAATTGACTAAGGTTGCTTCACAAATTAAAGGGAATCGTGTACATGACAAGCTATTCATCTTCAGGACAGGATAGCATAGGCACATCTAGTAGTAGGTCTGCCAATTGCCTTATTTATTATCTATTTTATAGGTTAAATGGGATTGAATTCACAACCTCAAGGTGAGTTTTTTGTGCCTCAACCATTCAGCTACAAGCCCAATTCCCTGTCTGTGAACTGGTTTGCATCGACTTCTAGTGAATCTCAACAAATGAAAGGACTTTGAAGACACCAACATTGTAACTACTTAAGATCAGAGGGATAAGTTGCTTTCAGGTGCCCAAAGATAAGTAAAAGATCTAGCTAAGGGATTTGAATATGAAGAGGGTGCAAGTAGAACTTTTTTTATGAAGTCAAACCAATTGAGGGTGGTCGTCCCATGCCAGAGTCAGGATCTAAGAAGATCCGACCATGAATTCAACCCACAGTAAGGCACAAAGGATGTAAAGATGGAGATGGCAGCATCTTGCGCAGAGTAGTAAGGTGCATATATTAGCAATTGGCAAGTGTCAAGCACAGAAAATGTCACTTCCAAAGGAGCTCGAACAAATTCCACTTGAGGACTTTAGTCACTCTCCAAATCAATTCATATTTTTTTGTAGGTCCAAAGGAAGAAATAAGATTATCTCATCTAAAAGAAGAGGTGATTGTGCTTTCTTTCCTTCTTCTATTTGACAAAGATGTGATTACTTTCCATTGGCTGTGAGCAACATTTCACTAGTCAGTGAAGCCAACGCGACTGCAAGCTTAACAAAGTGGGAGAGTAACAAGGAACCCTACTTGATAATCAATTCCCCACCTAGGAAAGAGAGCAAGGCATCAAGAAAGTAGTAAACGAAATCAAATTCGATGAGGCTGAACTTTTTCTAGCCAAAGAACTGATGTAAGACATCCGCCCATTGTAATGCAATAAGAAAAGGTGAGAGAAGGAAGCAATGAAGAATAAAAAGCAAAGTTCCATTAGTCAACAACTAGATCACCTTTAGTTCTAATATTAGAAGTCACTGAAGTGAAGTGAAATACTTAGTGGAAGTTCGTGGATTTCATGTCTTCTGATAGTAGGAGAGAGTTATCTAAAGCCTTAGGATTTTAATGTTGGATATCAGTTCATCCTAGGCAAAAGGTTCAGCTATTATCTTAGTTACCTTGTGTGATAGTTTTGCTTCTTGTCTACACAGCTGCAAATAGCCTCTCAGGGTCTTGAGTAGCCTTTTGGCAAGCTAGGTTTCTCTTTGAAGACTAACTGAAGCAAGTAGACTTAAATCAAGTTACATTAGGATTTAAAGGTGAATATGTGCTCGCAAACACACTTGCATGCACGCACGCACCGCCACTCATTTTTACTTTGATTGTGAATCCAGATATCTTTCTAGTGAAATAATTCAGCAAAATTAATGATATGATGCTACAAAATTGGTGAATCTTCTTATTGTTGGAAGATGATTGTATTATAGAAGAGATAGAACTTTAAATGGATCAAATAGACTATTGTGACTATTGCGAAACATTTTTTGTTGTCTCAGCTTTCACCATATTTCTTTCTGCTGTTGTCTGCATTAATTGGTCATTGGAGCATATATGTTTTCATACTGTAGAATCTCAAGAATATGGAGTTTTCTCTAGCACAACAAATAAGAGGCATGATGCAGATTGGGTCAATCGAAGTGAATACCAGATCATTCCCTATTCTTTGTTGTATAGCTAGTATATACTCATGTCTATACTTATCAAACTAATCGGTATAACCTGCAAATCATAACATACAGAAGTACTTTTTGTATATCTGATTTTTTAGGCCATAAAATATGCAATCTAACATCATTATCTTGCGTTGACCAATTAGAATCAACTGATGACGTTTTGGATTTACATTGAATTCTTCATAGTTTTATTAGTCGGAGATGAAAAGGTAGTAACCAAGACCAGGAGTCATTGTATGCAACTTTAAGTACTAAGTTGAAAAGATCAGCCTGTAATTACAAATTATAAAAAAGCTGGCTAAGTTTATTACAAGCATAAGCGGAAACCATTAGTCTTAAACTACAACGGGATTGGCTGCCTCGTATCAATCAGACCAGAATAGCAGGTAGCATTTATTTGCCCCAGAAATCATTTTTGCAGATTTGAGTACTGATCCAGCAAAAGAATGGTATTCTGCCCTTGTCAAAATGTCAATAAATAGCAGACAGAAACAAAGTTCTGGTGGTTTCTTTCTTCTTTTATAAAATCTGTCTGTTTGAAGGTCCACTACAAAGAATCTTGAAACAACTAGATTCAACCTTATATATACATATATTCAAAAATGAACCGTAAAACAGCAACATTTGGTCATTTTTTGTTTCTAATTTGTTGCAACTTACTTCCTTCTAGTGGGTTCTGATTAGCTGGACAAAATGGATAGTAAGTCAAATCAAATAGACTAGATTCTCATCAACACCCCTCCTTTTCAATTCCTAAGATTGATTCTCATTTCCAATGTCCAGGAGAAAAGTAAAAAGTAAACATTAGTAGTGAAAACTGCCTTGCCACATTTGGCCAAGAATTTTGTGTTATGGCCTACTGAGAACTACACCTGACATCCTTGGAGGAGCTTCTACTTATGTAAACATTAAAATTGTTTTACACTTCTAGCATTTGCATAAGTACTAATTTATGGTTCACTTCTCTTTTTCTTAATACAGTTAGAACTGTTTCTCACACTTTGACTATGTGATTTAAATTTATTGCTTATTTCTTTCTTCTTCTTTAGTGAGAAACATAAGCTGACTTCAAGTGTAAAACAATAAAACAGAACCATGTTTTCAGTCTCAACCAATGTACCGTCTGGAAGCTATCTGATGGAACAACATCTAGTAGCACCAGTAGAAAATCACAGCGGCCTAGAAAAAAGAAACTCAAAACAGTGATGGACAACCAACTACAGCAAAACTAATGTTACAAGAAGCAATATCATATTAGTGAAATCAGATTGTAGAACCACCAGATGCAAAACAAGAATTACCTAGTCTTCCCTCGTTTGCTCTATAAACAAGTGAACCATTAAATTCAAACCCAGTCCTGTAGAAGAAACCTAAGACTCCAAGAAGCAATCTCTCTGACTTAAGATGCTAGATTAATCTACTTTGCCTTCTCTATTTCTTTCAATCTTCTCTCTTTAGCTCCAATATCTCTTCTTCCAGGCTCTTCCGGATGCCAAGATATCAACAAATCAAATCACAATATCCATGATAAAAACCTCCATTTGAATTGAGATGCTGATGCAAACCAAGATGTACTAAAAAGAGAACGTGAACCAAATGATGGTGCAAAACCCCATATTTGACCTTAGTTGTTAGGTACTCTTCTTTACCATGTCTCTTCTCTCCTGTTCTTCTCTCTTAACCCAAATCTCTTTATATGAATTGCCCACTAAAAGTATTCCCTTCCAATGTGGATACACCAGCACTGCTCATACAAGTTCAACCCACAGTGACCAATCATCTGGCCTGTGAATGAACTTTGTGTCCAATCATCTCACACAGCATAGATGTACCCACAGTAACTAATCACTTCACATTGCATCATAAGGCACCATGGCCAATCATCTCATACTGTATGGGCGCAGATGCAGTGACCATAGATCTGGCATCACAATGGGTAGTGGGAGCGCCCAACATACTTCACCCACAGGCTGCATTCATTGTGAGGCAGATACTTCATACTGCAGGATACCCATTTGTGACCATTATAACTTTATCAGCTGTTGGTATATCAGAAATTAAACTGCGTTATGTCCAGAAGTTCATGAACTGAGTCTCACTAGGTGAAAGCAATCATTTATTTGCCCCAGAAATCATTTTTTCAGTTTTTGAGTACTGAACAAGCAAAATAATGGTATTCTACCCTTGTAAAAATGTCAACAAATAGCAGACAGAAAAAATGATATTCTAGTGGTTTCTTTCTTCTTTCACATAATCTGTTTGTTTCTAGGTCCACCACAAAGATTCTTGAAACAACTAAATTCAACCTTATTTATATTAAGAAATGAATTGTAAAACAGCAACATTTGGTCATTTTTTTTTTTCTAATTTGTTGCAACTTACTTCATTCAGGTGGGTTGTGAACTTCTGATTAGCTCGACACAATGTATAGGAAATCAAATCAAATAGACAAGATTCTCATCAATACCCTTCCTCGTCAATTCCTTAGATGGATTTTCATTCCCAATGTCCAAGAGAAAAGTTGAAAGTAAACATAAGTGGTGAAAACTGACTTGTCATGTTTGCAAAAAATGTTGTGTTATGGCCTACTGAGAACTACACCTGACATCCTTGGAGGGGCTTCTAGTTATGTAAATATTAAAATTGCTTTACACTACTAGTATTTGCGTAAATACTAATTTATGGTTCAGTTCTCTCTTTTCTCTTTTTTTTTTATTTTTCAAATACAGTTAGAACTGTTTCTCACGCTTTGACTATGTGCGTTAAATTTATGGCTTATTTCTTTAATCATCTTCAGCAAGGAAGATAAGCTGTCTCCAAGTGTAAAACAATAAAATGGAACCATGTTTTCAGTCTCAACCAATGTACTATCTCAAAGCTATCCAGCAGAACAACACCCTATGGTGCTAGTAGAAAATCATAGCGGCCTAGAAATAAGAAACTCAAAACAGTGAAGGACAACCAACTATAAGAAGCAATATCATATTAGTGAAATCAGACAATAGAACCATAGGATGCAAAATGGAAATTACCTAGTCTTTTCCTAGTTTGCTCTATAAACAAGTGAACCATTATATTCAAACCCAGTCCTGTAGAAAGAGCAACACCAAGAAACCTAATGCTCCAAGAAACCATCTCTCTGACCTAAGTTGCTAGATTAATCTACTTTGCCTTCTCTATTCTTTCTTCTTCTCTTTAGCTCCAATATCTCTTGTTACAAGCTTACCAAGATAATCAACAAACCAAGTCACACTATCCATGATAAGAAGCTCCCTTTGAATTAAGATGCTGAATCCTCTTTTTTCACCTTGTTTTGACGCAAACTAAGACCTGTACTAAAAAGGGAACGTGAACCAAATGATGGTCCAAAACCCCATCTTTGACCTCAAATGTCAGGTACTCTTCTTAACCTTGTCCCTTCTCTCCTGTTCTTCCCTCTTAACCCAAATCTCTTGATGCATATGAATTGCCCACTAAAACTATAATCTTCCAATGTGAATACACCAGCATTGCTCATACAAGTTTGACCCACAGTGACCAACCATCTGGCCTGTGAATGAACTTTGGTATACAATCATCACATTGTGTAAGTCAATCTGCAGTGTTCAATCATCTCACACAGCATAGATATACCCATAGTAACCAATCATCTCACATTGTATCATAACGCACCATGGCTAATCATCACAATCAGTAATGGGAGTGCCCAACATACTTCACCCCATGGGCTGCATTCATGGTGAGGCAAATGCTTTATACTGCAGGATACCAATTTGGAGCATTATAACTTTATCACCCATTGGCACATCAGCAATAATATATATGTATATATTTGTGTGTGCATATACATCGCCGTTGTCGTCATCATCATCATCAAAGCCTTATCCGATTAGGGGTCTGCTACACGAATCTTGTTCCTCCATTCCCCTCTATCAAGTGTCATGGCCTCATTTAGTCCAAAAGTTTTTAAATATTTTCTCAACACTTCTGTCCACATCCTTTTGATCCTTGCCCTTGCCCTTTTAAAGCCTGACTTGGATCGACCCACTCCTTCTAACCGGTGCCGTTCTAGTCTCCATTGGACGTGTCCAAACTATCTAAGTCTACCCTTCCTCATCTTGTTACCTATTAGTATTACTAAGTTTCCTCTAATATTTTGATTTCTAATTCTATCATTTCTTGTTTATCCACTCATCCATCTCAACATCCTCATTTTGACCATGCTCATCCTATGTACGAATTGTTCCTTAATTGCCCAACACTCCGATCCGTAGAGCATGACTAGCCTTAAGGCCATCCCGTAGAATTTTCCTTTCAATTTGAGTGGCACCCACCAAACACACAAAACTCCAGAGGCACATCTTTATTTGTTCCAACCCACTTGGATTCTCTGGGTAACATCCCTCTCAATCTCTTTGCTCTCATGAATTATCAATCCCAAGTATCAAAAGTGATCTTTTTGAGGGGACTTCTTGATTATCAATCTTTATTGGTGCTTCACTCCCACTCCTCTCCTTGTTAAAATTGCATTCTATGTATTATGTCTTAGATTAGCTAATTTTAAATCATTTAACATCTCTTTATTACTCCAGATTTGTGTTTACGCCCTCCACTATCTCATCAATCAAAACTATGTCGTTTGCAGATAATATAAAGGCAGCCCCAATGCACAAAGCTCCCGCCTATGCAGGGTCCAGGGAAGGAGCGGACCACAAGGGCCTAAAGTACATAGCCTTACCTTGCATTTTGTAAGAGGCTGTTTCCACACCTTGAACCCGTGACCTTAAGGTCACACGATGACAACTTTTACCGTTGCGCCAAGGCTCCCCTTCCGTCTGCAGATAATATGCACCACGGAATCTCCTCATGCAAATATTTTGTTAACTCATTTATAACTAACGTGAAAAGGTACGGACTCAATGTTGATCCTTGGTGCAGTCATATAGCAATAGGGAAATCATCGATCTCTTCGCCATTGGTCCTACATTTGTAACCACTCCTTCATACATATCCTTAATTATGTCTATATAATCCCATGAAACAACTTTCTCACACAACACCCACCATATTAACTCTCTAAGGACCCTATTATAAGCTATTTCCAAGTCAATAAAAACCATGTAGAGGCCCTTTCTCCTCTCCCTATACTTCTTTATCAATTGTCTAAGTAGGAAAATAGCTTCCATGGTAGACCTCCCAAGAATGAAACTGTTGGGCCAAGAAGAATTGAGACTTGATAATAAGCAGTTTTCAGAAGGAAGTGGAGTTCTTTTATTGATGAAGTGGAGGAATTACAAGGAACCTTACAAATCAATCAAACAAAACACAAACTACTGGAACTAGTAGGAAGTAGGAACCTCAGTTCCTCCTCAACACTTCCCACTCCCTTTTACTTCCTTTTCTTCCCTCCCCCCATCACCCCCTCTTCACTTCCTTTTATCTTTTCTTTTTCCTTCCATTCCCGCCACCTTCTGTAACAGACTGGATATCTGTAATATCCTAACTGACTTCATGAACTGACTACATCACTTGGTTGTTAACTGACTACATCTCAACAAATTATATCCTAACCAACTACTGCCCTGGATCATCTTCTGGAGAAATCTGAAGATCTTTTGCTAACAGATGTATTTTTGTTTCCTTGCAATTATATCTTCTTTCTGGAATACGTGTGGTGTATGGGAGGTCTAACATTACCCCCCCCAAGTAGTTTCACCTTGTCCTCAAGGTGAAAGGAGGGGAATTGAGTGTCCAACACCTCATATAGTTCCCATGTGCTATCACACTCAGGTAGGTTTTTCCATTTCACCAAAACTTCGGTGCACCCATTTGGCAATGACCTGATGTTCTGGATGGAGTCAGGATACAAGACAAGTTCCATTTCCTCAGTGAGTCCAGGAGGTAGGGGTTGAGATTGGGCTGAATTGGATAGGGCAGCCTTCAATTGGGAGACGTGGAAAACAGTATGGATCCGGGTGGTGGAGGGTAAATCAAGGCGGTAGGCAACTGTGCCAATGCGCTCCAAAATAGTGTAGGGACCGTAAAACCAGGGGCTAAGTTTTTCATTGGGTCGCTTAGCCAGTTTCTTGAACTTAAAGGGCTGGAGTTTCAGAAAAACTCTGTCACCTACCTGGAACTGGATGTCCCTGCGGCCTTTATCTGCTTGGGATTTCATTCTGGCCTGGGCTTTTAAGAGATTACTCTTAAGCTCTTGTAAAATTGTATTCCTGTCGTGAAGTTGCCTGTTGACTTCCTCCACTACTGACCCTTCATCCGAAAGCCGTAACACAGGAGGATCACGCCCATAAAGTGCTTTAAAAGGGGTCATGCCAGCAGCACCTTGAAATGTAGTATTATACCAAAATTCGGCCCAAGGACTCCACTTAGGCCAGAGCTTAGGATGGTGGGAGGTGAAGTAGCGCAAATAGGTTTCGAGACAGCGGTTGACGACTTCCGTTTGGCCATAGCTGCGACATTGGTTTGCAACCTTCCTAGGTCTTCTTTCATGCTGCCCACTTCCAATCTCACGTTTTCTAAATCTTTTTCCATGTTCTGTACTTTTTCTGATCTGGTCCTTACCATGTCCCAAGAATGAAACCATGCTCTGATACCATTGTTGGACCAAGAAGAATTGAGACTTGATAATAAGCAGTTTTTAGAAGGAAGTGGAGTTCTTTTATTGATGAAGTGGAGGAATTACAAGGAACCTTACAAATCAATCAAACAAAACACAAACTACTGGAACTAGTAGGAAGTAGGAACCTCAATTCCTCCTCTGCACTTCCCACTCCCTTTTACTTCCTTTTCTTCCCTCCCCCCATCACCCCCTCTTCACTTCCTTTTATCTTTTCTTTTTCCTTCCATTCCCGCCACCTTCTGTAACAAACTGGGTATCTGTATATCCTAACTTTGTAACAGACTGGATATCTGTAATATCCTAACTGACTTCATGAACTGACTACATCACTTGGTTGTTAACTGACTACATCTCAACTAATTATATCCTAACCAACTACTGCCCTGGATCATCTTCTGGAGAAATCTGAAGATCTTTTGCTAACAGATGTATTTTTGTTTCCTTGCAATTATATCTTCTTTCTGGAATACGTGTGGTGTATGGGAGGTCTAACAGAAACCAAACTGGTTTTCTGATACACTCATCTCATGTCGTAACCTCTTCTCAATCACTCTTTCTCAAAGTTTCATGGTGTGACTCATAAGTTTGATCTTACAATAATTAGTGCAACTCTGTGTGTCTCCTTTATTCTTATAAATTAGTAAGATAAAGCTCTTTCTCCATTCATCTAGCATTTTTTCCGATTCTTCAATCTTGTTAAACAACTTTATCAGCCAAACTACTTCAGTGTCTCCCATAAACTTCCAAACCTCCAGTAGTATACCATCACTGTCCTAGGACCTTTCCTAATTTCATCTTTTTCAAGGCCTCTTTTACTTCAAATACCATGATCCTACAGTCATATCCATATTGACCGTTGTTATTTGGGTTTACGGTTCTTTACATTTGTCATTTAGCAATTTTGAAAGTAACTTTCCACCTTTGCAAATCTCTTGATGGAAGGAAACTCCACATAGGATGCTTGTTTGATGGTCAGAGAACAACCATTTCCACACTTTCAACACCTACAATCCTACAACTAAGGAAACCCGTAGACCACCAAGCAACATCTCCCACCCTCAGCACGTAACCACTCAATCCCCACTAAAAAACTTTGCCTCCATGGAAGTAATAAGGAAACCAACTTCTTCTTTTTTTTCCTAAAAGGCAAGGACTCAACACATGTTGCAAGTATACGTAAAGAAACCAAACAATTGTTACATTTTTTTTCTTTGCCCACATGGGGCAAGGAGTACATTGTGTAGATGTATGAGATTTTGGAGCAGGTTTGAGCAGTAAGGACTCGACACATGTTGTAAGAAAAGGCCCTTAGAACAACTAGACGTGAAGAACCCCAACAGCTGTTACATTTTTTCTTTTTCTTTTTCCACATGCAGCAATGAGTACATTTGGTAGATGCATGACATTTTAGTTTTGAGCATTAAGTGGCACTCGACTAAAGGAATCAAGCAATTGAAATTCTTTATAGAAGGGTAATCCAAGAATAGTTCAAAGGATATTGAAAACGGCACCGGTAAGAAGTAGTGAGTAGATACAAGTCGCAGACTCTAAAAGGGCAAGGGTTGGGCATGGATAGAAGTGGTGAGAAAAGCTTTAAAAACTTTTAGACTAAATGAGGCCATGACACATGATAGAGGAGAAAGGAGGAATAAGATTCGTGCAGCCAATCCCTAATCACGACAAAGTTTTGATGATGATGATGAGTATAAACTATAATCAACTCAAGGAGAAGGTTTTAGCAGCAGGAAAGACATTCATGGCATCTCAGTATTTTCAATCCATTGTATCTTCTCTTTCTCTTTGGCTGTTTCTTTTCATTTAGTGCTTCATTCTTTCAGTTATGACTTTCATGAACAAATTTCAACAGATAACAGCTCTTAATTGGGGAAGGAAATTTTGTGGTTGAGGACCTCAAACTTAATGAACTGATCTGGAAGTGCGAATTAGATGGATAATAATCAAAGTTCCCTTTGGAATAAGGGAGATATAAATTAACTGACACATACTCCCAAACCTGACCAATAATAGAACTCCATTAATACCAACTTGTTCTTTCTAATCTCGGACATATCCCTTCCTGCAAAATGCAATTTTCCCAGCCACATTTCTTTCCAAGATTTAAAGGAAGAATCAATTGTAGTAGCCAACTATATTACAAGCAGAAATTTTATCTTTAACCAATTTATGTCTCTAATCTGGAAAGAGGAACAAGTTCCCAATAAAGATGTTTTAATTGCAGTATCAAATTCCCATGCATGAAATTTTTGACATAGAAACAAAGAAAGGAGATCACCCATACCTCAATCTCATTCATGAGTTTCATGGCTTCAATGATGCAGAGGACCTGTCCTTTCTTAACTTGATCTCCAACCTAAGAACAAATTTTGTGAGACTACAAAGAAAGAAGACATTACCATCTGAGACAGCCTCGTGTCAGAAAATAAACACAAGAAACCAGAATACCTTCACAAATGGGGGTTCACCAGGTCCTGCGCAGCGGTAGAATGTTCCAGCCATGGGACACTTAAGAGGCGGAAGCGATGACTTGGGTGCCTTGGCAGCGGGTGGAGGTGAAGGAGCTGGAGCCCTAGGTGTTGGGGCAGCTGCTTGAGAAGGTGCATAATGTGATTGCGCAGCTGCAGGTGGGGATGGCTGCTGCATCATAACAGCAGGAGCTGGTGACTGAGGCAAGGCCTCCCTTTTGCGGATAGTTATTTCACAGTCAAGTTGCTTCAACTGCAGCTCAACAATATCTCTAGAGTCCACGAGCCTGCCCCATAAAAGTATGAGTAACACATATCTGGAGCTAATTACAATACAACAATGAGGAGAAGCAAAGGGGCTCACTTGACAAGGCTTGCTACTTGAGTCATAAATTCAGATATGGATTCCTCTGAGGCTAACACTGCTGAAGAAGTTGCAGATTTGACATCTTTCTCTTCTGATGAGGGCACTTCTGACTTAGTAGCATGGGTTGGGGCAGCATTTGAAGATCCATTAACAATGGCCTTGAACACAATAGACGACTCCAGAAACAAGTCGCAAGAAGAACGGAAAGTGGAAAACATAAACCATGTGTTTGAGAAGATCTATTAAGATACCTTACCTCATTCAGTTGGGCTTTTGCAACAACAGAATGATTCCATTTAGTCCTTGGACCCTAAAATATAGATAACAATTTTAGTGTTGCAAGACACTGAAGAATTCGTGCCAAATGAAATTACAGGAAAATTTACCGACAGAACGCAACAAGTTCCAAAAGAAAAAGATATATTCAAGAAAACAAACCATAGGTGAATCTCAAGAATAAACTAAAAGAATTAAGTATCACCTCCATAATACACGCAATCTGAAAACAGAGAACTGCCAAATAATTAAGTGATTCCATGGGGCATAACAGAAAATGAAAAAGACAGTCCGCGATCCTTAGAAAAGGTAGAATTCCGTTAAAATTTTGGCAATAACGACTAACGAGTTATTCAATTTGAAAGTTCTCAAACCAATCCATAAGATCGAAGAAATCTCCTTTCCTCTTTTACTGTAGAAGCTTAAACACAACCAAGGAGAATCATATAGCCATAGTCTGACAACTCCATGACACCCAAACTAATCACGGAAAGGCAAATCAATCTTCTCACTCCTTGCAGTCCAAAAATGAAAAACCACGTAGAAAAATGCAAAAAAGAGGAAAAGACAAATTGCATTAGAAGCTCAAGAAGATACATCTCAGAGAAGTCCAATGATAACCAATTTACTTTCAGAAATTCCCTTAATTTCCAGATCCATAAACAACGAAGCCTAAAACAAGCAAGCAACGGAAGCATTCGAAAGAACCAAATTCTCTATGGAGCCCAAAAAACCTAAATGCAGCCTCAAATCCCCACAAAGATTCAATCTTTGAACGAGAAAACAATACTCCTTTACCTTTGCAGCGAAAAGTAGCTTCGGCTTTGAAGAGACACGGAAGTAAACCTTGGCATTCCCACGATTGCATTGAGAAGAAGAGCAAGTCTTGACTGCCACAGGAGCAGCTGCAGAAGCTGCTGGAAGAGAAGAAGCCATTTCTCACTGCCTGTCTCTCGACAGAGCCAGCAAATGTAGAAGTAGAAGAGAAGTGGGGATGGATTTTATCGAGCGAAGAAAAATGGAAACAAGAAAAGCAAGCGGGGCTTGGCGGAGAATTAAAGAAATGGGCGGTGCCGTGTCTGCTTGTCGTCGCGACAAATAAGCCGACGACGGTCTCCTGCATGCCGATGATACCGAGGGGGGGAGACGAACGAATCGGACGATATTATATCGGACTGGAGAGGCAGACGGTACCGTTACGATCCCCACTTCTTGCTCTCGTGTTATTATCTCTTGTGAGCCATTGGATGTTTCTGCTTTTGATCTAAAATGATGGACGATGGATCTGGATTACGTGATAGAGTGAAAACCATGGCAATGCCACATGGTGGTTGGCTGTTGTTGGACCAACAGAGAAGACTGTCTCGGGTACATAGAAATTACTTGGTTGGTCCTTGGAGCTGTTAAAAGCTAGAAAATCTTCTCCAACGAATGAGATTGAGACTCTCTTTGGTTAATAACTTTTTATTTTTGACAAGGCAATTAATAGTCACCTATAAAGGTATACATTAAAGACTTTGAGTTATAAATATTTAGAGTATAGTTGATATAAACTATGTGGTTCTAGTAATCCACACGTCTAGACAAGTCCAAATGTAGGCCCAAAAAGAGGAGAGAGGAGTGTAGGAGGGTTTTTATTTCAAAAAATTGTAATTAATAACTTCATTATTGAGTAGAGAGAAAGTGACTATTAAGTTTTGAAGATGGACTTATAGCTACCCATTAAAAGTGAGAAAGAGGGAGATGAGTTACTTTCTAATAATATACATTTTCTGAGTTGGTCCCCAAAGTTTCTTAGCATAGTTAATATTATCACTATCATAAGTTGAAATATTAATTGATATACATTTGGCCAATGAAGAGAGAGAGCGGAGCCTTTCAGTTTTGCAACAGCACCCCAACAACAATAAAGTGCCTTCACTTTTTCATGACAGGCTCGCGTAGCATTGATCCAAGTCGTTCAGCTAATACACCTAACTTTGGATATCTCATTGCCTAAAAAATTCATTTTAAAAGAAGGTCGTTGGCATTCAAGAAATGAGGCTTTCATCTTGCTAGATGCAGATAGTCAGAAGCTCTCCAAAAGCAACATTTTGCATTTAACAAATTAAAACACCACTTGTCAAAATCCAATAATTTTCTTTTGAAATGATTTTTGGGTCATGAGATATCCAAAGTTAAATGTGTCAAATGAACAACCTAAATCAATGGTATGGAGCTCACCATGAAAAAGTGGAAGCACTTCAATGTTGTTGGGATGTTATCACGCTTTATATCAGCATTCATCTTGTATTGTTATAGCCTAAATCATACTGTAATTTTTATTTTTATTTTTTAAATGGCTAAACCTAGTTGAAATTGCTCCCCTAAGTTGGTCATATTTGCCCCAATAAGTTTTCTTTAATATTGGTACAAATGCTTTTTTGGTATTTGTGGGAATTTGAGGGGAAAATGATAGTAAAGTCTTATACGTCGTAAGTAGGAGTGAAAATAATAATAATAACAATATGATGGTGATATATATTCATTTTGTTTTTCCTCGTGAGTCTCCCATTAAATGGTAAGAAAGCGTGTAACTTTGTGGCCCAAATTTCTAAAGATCCACGTCTTTCACAATGTCTTTCTTTACTTGGATAGGATAAGTTCTAAAATTCTTATCCATTGGATTATCCTAACTACTATTTTTTTGAGTTGTAAAATGGAAGGTAAAAGCTTCACCATTCATTTTATAGTAAACTTAGAGCTAGGACCATCAAATGGATGAGTATTTTGGAATATGGACCATCCTAGTCAAGGGCAACATTCGAAACATTTGGATCTTCAAAAACCTACCCACCTAGAGCTACAGTAGTTCTTACCATTTTTTGAAGAGCTCATGAGGAAAGACAAGGGGCACATATTCACTATCCTAAAAATACACATCTTTTGAATTTTTGTTCAATATGATGTGTTGTTCTCGAGGGGCACGTACCCTTCTTGCTCAAAGGATCAAAAAGAATTGGTAAAGACTTCTCTTTGTGGTCAAGCAAAATTCTCAAAGAAAGAATTTACGCCTAGCCCTAAATTGAGAACATATAGTCCTATAAGAATCAGACTCAAATCCTTCAATAAAAAAGCTTTAAATTACCATTCAATCAAAATTTAGAAAACCTCATATACACTCTTCTTCCTCCTCTATTTATTTTATGAAAGAGTAAAAACGAATTGATTGTTGAGCAATCAAGAAGAAACCAAATCAATTATGTTTAGTTCATCCAATAGCTCTGACATCTCTTTATTGTAAAAGAGTAGAAAACTTGAATTAGAAGTTAATCTGTATATAGTTCAACCTTCAACCATCCATAAATTTCTTCATAAAATCTCAAATCCACCATTAATAGGCAAGTAAAATATGCCCTTTGCCTAAAATCTATTCATAATTCTTGAAATAGAAGGTGCAGATTCCTTCAAACTTGTCCCATTTATTCTTTTGCAAGTTTTGGATCAAAAGATAGATAAAAGCTATGATTCTAAGTTGTTCCTTGGGTTTCCATGATAGATTTGAAGATGGGTGATGAGAAATTATAAATGGGTATCTTTAGGTTGTGATTCTAAGATACTTGTTGAGGTTTCTATGGTAGACCACAGGATGGATGTGAGAAATTGTAAGTAACTTCATTTTGCTATGATTTTAAGACATTTCTTGGTGTTCATCATATAAGTTGGAAGTTGTTATTTTGCTTTCTCACCAAAAAAGTCATCACTTTGAAGAAGAAGTTTGGGAATTGCATAACATATATATTGAATAATTTTCCTATAAAAATAGTTTCTCGCTATTACGGACCACATTTAAGACAATAAATTAAATGCCAACTGAAGTAAATATTTCTAAAAACCTAAAGGTTGCAACACAACATGTTACAAGTAAGACCTCCCCTTAGATGCTCCCATCTCAACTGAAGGAAACTCTGTATTTCTCATGATAAGATGAGAAGCATGGAGAAACTTTTAGCCATGTCTCTACTTACATCTTAGCCTCATCTTTTAGTGTTTCCTCTTGAGTATCCTCATACACTTCTTTCACTTGGTCCTCATCTTCTCTTTGGCTTGCTCACTTTTGCTATAGAAACTCCATGAACTTCCTTCAAATGATTCACACCAAGTCACATCTTAAATCAAATTCAAAGATAACCCAAAATCTCAAAAGCAAGATGGAACCATGAAATGAAGATTAATAAATTAAATCTAAAAACTAAATTAAACAATAAGCAAAAAACAACTAGCTGTTTGGATAAATTTATAAATAGAAGATAAGGATGAGAAACCCTTACACATCACTAGCATCCCAGAAATAGAAATAGAGCAAAAGTAAAAAATGGACAAAACCCAATTACCTCACTAATTAGAAGAACAAAACCCATATCTCACTTTTCACATCACAGTGTCATTGGTCCTATTATTCCTCTATGCAAAAAACTCATTCATTCACACTAAAACCCACATATAATACAAGTCATAAAAAATAAAGAAAGGGCAACTGCGGTGCATGAAGATCTCGCCTATGCAGGGTTCAAGGAAGGGGCGACCATAAGGGCTTGTAGTAGACAGCCTTACCTTGTATTTTTACAAGAGGCTATTTTCACGCCTTGAACCCATGACATCAAGGTCATATGAAGACAACTTTTACCATTGCGCCTAGGCTCCCCTTCAATACAACTCATGGAACGCAATTTTTTCAAAAATCTCACAAAAAGAGAAGAAAGAAAAACTGTCTTCCAATTCCAAAACATACCTCTAAACATGTTGCACAAGCGAAGATCCTACAACAAGGGTGCGGATGCATGGATACAACTTGATTGTTTGTATAGCCATTTGTCGCAAGAAGAATTCCACTATTTTTACAAAGAGATTTACGCTTTGGATTGGTGAAACATTGTAATGACGTGGGTTTTTATAATGCTTTTTAAATACAAAAGACAATTATGGTGCAAGATTGATCTCTATTAAAAGCATTTTTGAAAATCAAATGATAGCGAAAATACATTATTGTTTAAAACTCATTCTGAAAAACCCCGAGTGTTTTTTTTAAAGGATTATCGGCGAAATGAGTACTACATTTCTACCAAAAATTCAACAGAGTCTCCTCTGTTTTTCAAACCTTAGACATTTAACGCATGTCATTGCGAAGTACCTGATAAACATTCATTTGATCATTTCAATAAATAAACAAAAACTTAACGTCCTCAAATCCCAAGACTTGCCAATCACAGTCCAAGTCATGAAGTTATATAGTTCAAATTTATTACATTACATTACCACACATCTTACTACAAATTCTATGATTCATATCAAATCTATTACCTTTTCCTTATCTTAATGAAAACACCAAACTCACTATTGCTTCTGATTATCCTGCATACAATGATCTGTAATAAAAATAGTAGGTTGAGTATTCCACATACTCGATAAGAAATCTAACACTACCAAAACCAAAAACACTGCATAGAACATACATGCAAGTTTAAGAACAGGTTTTTCATGTAATAGAAAAACATACGACAACCTTACCTAAGTCATCTCATGCAATGCATTAACAACACTCAAATACATATTTACATTTTATAGGTAGCTAAATTCAACAAAGGAAATCATCGAGTAACTCTACAACGTACTAACTTCAAAATGCTTAAAGTAGTAATCGATCAAATCTCCTATCAATCATTCTCATTCCTTCTGCAAATATCATACAGATAGGAAACTTGGCCATATATTAGTCATCTTGGTTACGAGTACTCGTCTAAAGACCACAATCTCACCCCTTTATGGGCTTACAAAATAAAAAGCACATGAACTACTATGCTCACGACCAGATTACTGAATTGTGTCTCTTCGGTGTCTAGAGGATAGCCACCGTAGCCTCCATGGCAACTATGGATATGTCTCGAAAAGGTGCCGTGACCACCTCCAATGGTTGTTCCTATCACAACAGTTGAGAAAAACGATGCCACTTTGGGCCTAGATACCTATCACCTTTGGTGGTTAGAGGTCAGGAGGCCAGCCCATACAATCTCTTAGCATAGCATCCACTAAGCCTATTAGCCCAAACAAATATAAATTCTATATAAAAAAAATTTCAATACAAACATCTGCCATATTCAGGATATTCCAATTATTCCATTTTTGAAATCAGTCTCAAAACATGAAATAAATGCATACATGAAGTTGTCATTTTTTAATCCTAATATAACAATGAAACATGAGATATAGCTATGAAAGGGTATTTCAATTGGTAATATGTAATGACTCCAATTTTAAATATTAAAATCCCAAGATAGCAATGAAAAGTTCAGTTTTTGAAGATAAGGGCATTTTAGTCATTTCACTATTCACCTTGACTGAACCTAGAAATTTGGTTCTGAAAATGATACCATTAGGTGTGTCTTGGAAAAAGGAATCCAAGGAGACCAAAATCACCCAAAACGGAGTTAAAATGAGCAAGTTATGGCCCTTTGAAGTTCAGGGGCAAAAATATAATTTTTATTAAAAACGGATTTAGCCTGCAAAACACAGTGGCCCGTTTTGATATGGGCACCCTTTGTAATAACCCCAATTTTTGAAAATTGATTGAGAAAAATCAATAAAGTTTGAGTTTCAGATATTTCGGGCTAAAATATTAGGGTTATTTAAAATATACTTTTTATAAAAGTATAATCAAATCATAAGACATGTAAAATTGAAATTAAACTTAGCAAACCCTTCAAAATGACTGTAAGCATGACAAATTTCGAATTCGGATGAGAAAGTTTTTCATTTTTTGAACAAAAGGGGTAAAATAGTAATTTTACCCAAAAATCAAAATATTCCAAAAATCAAAATATGAAACATCAAAATTTAGAATGTACTAAGAAATACGAATCCAACGCCACTAAGTACACTCAAATCCGAGATCATGGGAATAAAACCCAAAATTTTATGCATAAAGGGCAAAACGGACTTTTTACACCATGTGGGGCCCACATGAGGACCACCACGTCCCCAACAACCAATTTGATCAGCAGCCCATGTGAAACATGGGACAACAAATATCAACTAGTCATGGGGAAGAAAAGTTAGGCATGGGAGCATTGAAGACTTTCATGCCATTTTATATTAAAAAATAACATATTATAATCATGGAAAAAGACCCAAAATGACTATAAATACAACCCCAAAAATCTTCCAAAAATCCTTATAAAATCCCCACAAAATTATCTTCAATATCCTTGAAAAATTAGATCTAGAATCCCTCTCCAAAACCCCAAAATTTCCAAGAGTTAGATATCTTTTCAACTTGTTTTTCTTTTTAGATTAGAACAAGAGACCTAAAATCAATTAGGCACTCTGTTCTAAACCTAATTTGATCAATTCCACCGTCCAAAACATCCCAACACATCTATTCTATAAAACCCCCAAAGAAATTTCAAGGTCCAACGGTTCAAACAACGGATATTTGCAAGAAAGGTGGATTCTAGGATATATCTTCATCAACAAGGTATTTTTTTTTCAATTGGGCATATAATTGAGGTTTTCTCTCTAATCAAGTAAGTGGAAATCCTTTTCATAGATATTTAGTATTTTTTTATATAATTTTTATTTTAATGTAATTAATTTTGATAATAAAAAGATAAAAATAAAGTAAACAACAGAACCCTTAATTCATGATGATGGAGTGCTCAGATGAAAAATCTGACTCCACCAATCAATCCAGAATGGTCCAAAACCTCTACGATAGAAGTTTTAGAAGGATCTAAGTAGTTTTAGACCCTCAATTGAGAGAGATTAATTCTGGTGGACCTAAATCAAATCTGGACCCTAGGAACGGCTGAAAACTTCAATTTAAGATTGTGGAGTCATATGAACTCCAAATTGAGATCAGAAAGAAGCTATGGAAAGCTTGTAATGTCTAGTTTCTAATGAAGTCATAATATTTCTAAAATTTATTTCTATATTTTGGAAATAAGTGTCCAATTTCTAAGATCTTCAAGATCTGAGGTGATCAGATCTTGGAAATTTATTTTAGCGATGATATAATAATGTAATAAAGTAATATCTATGGTTAATTTGGACAGATCTTAGATAAAATAGGGGATCTACCCTTTATGGTAGAAAAACCCTAAATAAAAAATAAAAAAAAATACAAAGGGACCCACTTGATCAATGAGATCAAGTATGATCAGATCCTTGGGATGGATTAAAGGGATGATATTATGATGGAATCCAGTTAGATCATCGAGGAAATGTGACAAAATTAAGTGGATATGATTTTTGGATCTTAATGGATTAAAAGCCCTAAAGGTAATTAAAACCCTTAATCTAAAGGAAAACACCTAGGATCTAATGGTTGTATCATATTTAAAGGTTTATAATAATCTTAATAAAATTAGTTTAATTATTTTTTATTGGATATAGAAGTGTAAATGTGATTTATGTTTTAAGTTTTAATTGTCTTTTATTGGATATAGAAGTGTAAATGTGATTTATGTTCTAAGTTAGAAAGCATGATAGTGTAATCTTTAAATTTTAATATGATATGCCCTAAATGAGTAATTTGTTAGTAGATTTGATTATCTTAGGATCATGTTAGTGTAAATTAGGATTTAAACATGATTTCATGATGATAGAAGATAGAAGATAGAAGATGTGTTTCATAACTTAGGATCATGTTAGTTTTGTTTCACTAGCTTAAGTTACATTCATAGGAAGAATATTAGTATATAGTTGTTAAACTTATATTTGATTTATGCTTTCAAGTTGATGATTTACTTATTGTCAAATTTTATTCAATTGTTAAGATACAAGGAGCATAAATCACCAAAAATGTAAACTAATGAAATATAGAAATTCATGGATAACTAAGATGAATGAATGATTTTGACTTAGTAAGGGCTATAGTTAGTAGGACAATATAAGGATTATCAAGTCCTTGGCCCAAATTAGGAAAAGAATAATAAACCCCATGAATGACATTATAAATATTCATGGACTTAATTAAAATCTATTAGAAAGAGTACTTAGGGTAAACATGCTTATAGGAACCTTATGAAAGGTTGAGCTATGATCATTCTAGTGAATGATGAACATAGTGGTTAAGGGGGTTATCTAATAGAGCCTTGCTCTTCCCCTACCTTCTGTTGACGTTTGTGAGGTCTAAACGCCTCCTTACATGAGGATTGAAGTAACCACTTTGTGTTCACCCATTCAGCTAGTAAGCCTTAGCCAATTGGAAATAAGAGGAGCAGTCTAGATTTAAGCTTGAATAAGCTACCTTCAACTAACACACTAACTGGTTGAATAATAATAATAAGAGTATAAAAGGTTAGTAAATTACCTAACCCTAATAAAAACAGTAAGTAAGATAAGGACGATCAAACAAGATTCATTAGATCTTGGATGATCAAGAACAATAAGAATAAGAACACTATATTGTACTTAGTATGTATGTTTAGTAGTATACTTATTATAGTTCATTAAATTAGATAATCCAAACCCTTGATCAAAGGTGATTCAAGGAAGAAAACCAAGATCATCCTCCATAGGGATGATCCAAGAACTGAACTTAGATAAAAAAAGAACTAGATGATAGAAGATCTAGGACCTTTATCTTTATCAACATGTGTAGATTGTCAATCAAAGGATCTATGAAAGATCAAGATCAAGGAGATGACCATACAAAGACTTAGAGATAGAAAAATACTTAGATATGAATGATCTAAAGATCATTCTAAACATCAGATCTAGTGATCAATAGGATTGTTCATAATTTATATATTGACAATATGTATGGATGTACAGATTACATACATCAGTCAGGATCATAGAAGATTGGGGAAAAGAGATCAATCCTTAGAGGTAGGAGGATTTGATGAATGCATTTACATGAGATATACATGATTGTACTCATGATCTTATGTTGACAAGAGTAATGATAATACTTGTACTAAATCTCTTGAAAACCTTATGATCCAACCAACCACCTATAAGATGGTTAAGGACTAAACTATAAGTGAATAGGGAACTAGAAAATATTTCAGCCCTAAGTAAACAGACGTATGGTCTGATATATATGAAATCTATTTTACATACAAGCTTGGAGGCTTGTGAGTTTGTTTTAATAAGCATGAGCCTAGGGGATGCTATTGCTCGAGGAGTTATGAGGGTTTGGCCACCCGCTCCTTGAAATTTGATGATATGATGATACCTTGCCCAATGAGAGGCTAAAAGTCGGGTGGTGGCAATTATGGGAAGGCCACCACTGTGAAAGTCTTGCCCCCCATACGGGCAGTGACATAATATTTTCCACCGTGGTATCAGTGGTGAACAGGGCAGTTATCCGAGCGCGCTAGTACGGATCAGACTGCAGCATAGCAACCTTTCTGATTATTTTGCACTATGATACATATGGGAGTAGGCATAGTGAAATGCCTTATGTTATAGGTAATTGTATATTACCAATGTTTCCCAAGAAGGGAAATTCCCAGTATGAGATTAGCTGTAATACTAAATTCTCAAAATGAAGAGAATTGATCAGCTTAGTTGGGAGTGATATTTGACTATTTTCACGAATTTAACTGGTTTACCCATGAAGGGTATGTATGTATATACATATACATAACTTACAAAGTAAAGAGTATGTTTAAGGATAATGAGATTATGAAGTATTGGAATTACATTGTCAATGTTATGTTTCTTGAATCCCCTACCAAGCATTGGTTGCTGAGATATTGTACTTGTTGCAATATCTCAGATCCAGGGAAGGAGAGTTAGGAGCTGAAGACTATAGAAGACTTGAAGAGAATAATCTTCAAGGTATACCCTTGAAGACATGTATTTTTATTTGTTGCGAGTTTTATTGTATGGTGAGCTTGAGTTTTGGATTATGTAATTTGAACAAGTATTGTACTAGATTTGGCTGTACTGTGAACCACTTGATGGATCCTGGAGTTTAATAAAAGTATATTCCTTCAATGGAATTTTATTTTGTACACAAATTGTACTTATGTTATGTATGAAGTGGTGACTTGGGTTTTCGAAACAAGTTCTAAAGAAAAGAATTTCCACTGCTTTGTTTTGAGAAAAAATTTTACACTCTTAAGGGCCCTGCCTTTCAAAATACTTTACAAATCATGTTTTCAAAAAGCCGGGTCATCACACCCTTCATCTTCCACCTCCTAGAGGGTTTTAGAACGGCAGTGATTAGAGGTGAAATCACCGCCATTCTGGAGGTTTCTCCACCGCCATTCAAAGGCGGTGAGAGCCCCCTGCAGAACCCTCTCATAGCTCTATAAATAGAGCTCTTGGAAGCCTCTAATGGTAGCCCAAAATGTTGAAGAAAACCCGTTGTGGAGGAGTGACCTAGAGGGGAAACAAGGAGAAAAACCCAGCAACGAGCCAGGTATGCCCAAGATCCCTCAAAACCCATCTCCACCGTAGTTCTAAGATCAATTTCCCTAGGTTTTTGCATGAAAAACCATGCAAAATGGAGCCCTGGAGAGCCACCAAGGACCCAGGGACGTCCCCTAGGCCGCACTGGTTCCACAGGGTGGAACCAAGGTGTCCTAAGGACACCCCGGTTCCCCAACAAACAAGACGTTCCAGTCGGAACGTCACACGTCGACCCCGTTTGGAAAAAACCAAACGGGCGCATCCGTGGAGGCGCCCGCAAAAGAGAGAGACGGCGGGAAAACCCGATGCGTCTGCAGACGAGCCCGCTGAGGCGCACGCAGCATGCTAGCAATCCGAGATTTCTGTTTTCTTTAGAAAGGGCGGGCGCATGCTGCTGACGCGTAGTGCCCTAACATTCTGTCTTTTCACTCTTGAAACCCTTATGTACGTGTGACACTAAAACGCTTATAACTTGAGATTTAGAGCTCCGATTGAGGCGCTGCAAAAGGCGTTGTGTCCGTGTCGACGACGCAGACACACCCAAACTATAAAATCACTGATCAAAGCCCAATCAAAGGTGGGCATGAACCTTAGAATAGGATGGTGGCACATGACCCTAGACCTTTGGAAAATTGATAATACCAAGGCCCAATTAGGACCTTAGGACACCCATAGGCATAGGAATGGACCCTTAATGCCTAAGTTATAAACCCAACTACTCTAAAACCCATAAAAGATGGGGCAAACTAACCTTAATTCCCCAAACCATGTTCAGGAGCGTCCGAGGACAAAGGGGTTAGCGCGACCTAGTCAGGTAGGTGCTCTATCGCTACTAGATTCTTTTAAAAGAACTATGATTGTTTTGCAAATACATGATTTAAGTACATGACTTGTTTAGCATGCATGTGACAAATGCTTTATGCATAGACATGTTTTGTATATACATTATGCATAGATATGTTTTGCAAACTATTGCATACCTTGCATGATTTATGAGCATTAAGTTCTTGCAAAGATTGCATGTCCTTGAGGGTTGCCAAAAGACGCTGGAGTGCCGAGGGCCAAGTAGTTGTGAGAGACCCAAAGAGGACAGGTTTTGAAAAGAGGTTTTTGGCTTATTTGATCGTACATGATTTGGGCTAGTAAGCTCGTGGGTGCTATGCCGAGGGGTGTGGGTTGGCCGCCCAGCCTCTACCACTATTAAGTGGATGGGTACCACGCCCAAAAAGGGCATGTCCCTGCTTCGACTGCATGTGGTACAGGGGGCTACCACTGGTGTCACGGCACTGGGTCGAAGTGTCATATGCCCCATGGAGGTATATGATCCTGTGTCCCTAGGTACCCGGGGACCACACGGCGGTGAGGTCGTGGGCATAGTGAGACCCTATGGTTTCGTGGATTTATGTGCATTGCATATGGCATGATATAAGGTTGGTTGACCATACCATGATAGATATCCATGAGTTGGATTCAATGAAGCATCTTATGCATATCATAATGTTATGATATATATGTATATGATACTTTCGATTTTGGATTATGTGATCCTTTAAATCGTTAGTATTTCAGTTTGACAATAGATTTTTATATCGATATTAAACTTGAGTATTCAGATATGCACATGTTTTGGAAAGAGCATATGATTTTAAAACATCGCATGCATTATAAAACTAGTAGTGATAGACTCCTACTGAGTATAGTATATACTCACCCTATCCTTAACATTTTTCAGGATAATTCCATCCACGAGTAGAGGACATCTATGTTAGTGCTATGAGCAAGTGCATAAACAAAGGAGACAACTATACATGTGAGTAAACTCTCAACCCTTTGGACATGTATTTGTATTTAATTACAGTTGGGCTGTGTGCTATGACTGGATAGATCTGGGGAAAAACACTTATGATTTCTAAAGCTTTTCAAAAACCACCTTGGTTCTTGTGAAAGCAAATGACACGGGGTTTTCAAAAATGGGTTTAAAACAAAAGATTTTCCCCTACATTGCATGGTTTTTATAAAATGGTTTTCAAATAGGGATGCATCCCGCCTTAGGAATTAGATATTGCATTCAAAAATGCATGAGAAAACCCGGGTTGTCACATAATATGAGTCATAAAGATTAGTTTTCATGCTAATAACAAAATAGTTTATGCACAATTATTTTTAAAGCATCCCAACGCCAGTTTATAATAGAATCATGCATGCTAACATTGTAAACACAACCATTCTCACATAAATACATGCCAAACTCAAAAATCACACCAATAACGGTCTAAACTTGAAATTCATTTGAAAACGTAGCAGTGTTAGATCACCTACCTCTTATGAAGATTCTCCTTTCTCTCAAACCTTTGCAGTGGTCCTCGATGACCGAATTGACTGCACCTCACTCTACTCAACCCCTAATCCCAAGGTTTTTATGTTTAGTTCTCATTTCCATATAATCCACATATACACAACTTAAGATTTCATCCTTTTTAAGGTTTAAGGGTCTAGATCAGCTCAGGATCATGGAACCTCCCTTAGGTTTTAGATCCATCATTGATCCTAGGCTATAAGTTTGAATAACTTAGTAATGGCCTACCATCCTTTTTAGTTTCAAGTTAGTAATACACATAGTTAAAGTCATTGTCAATGTAAGCTAGTGTTTTATAACATTCAATCTTTGCTTTTGTTATTGCCTAAGTTAAATCATCTAAACACTTCCTCACCAAACTTGATTTGGTCTGTTAATCTTATGTTCCCTTCAAGATCTAAGGATCTCTTCTATTTGCACATTCTAATTAAGTTTTATAGCCGATCATTAGTTAACCATCGAGAACAGTATTAGGTCCTCTGATTTCTTGTTCACCCTCTTCACTAGACACCTAAAGGTCTAAAGTGGCCTAATTCCAATCCTCCTCTATCCTTACATGCTTTCCAATTATGGGATTTAGTCCATTTTCATGGTTAGTTCTCTACGATGAATTTCCATCAATTTAGATAATCAAGATAGCCTTATTAAAGACGCTCCTATGGCTAACATTGATTGAAAATGATTTGTTCCATTTATTTCATATGATCCAACATTATGAATTCATTAGATCTGATTTTCCTAAGGTTATACACGTGCAATCTACGTTCTAATTAGGGGTGGCAATTCGGGTTGGCGGGTCATCTTTGTAGCAACACGAACGCGACACGATTAATAGTCGTGTTAAAAACCCATGACTCGTACATGACCCGGTTCTTAAAAAAATAACATGACACGACCTGTGTAACACGATTAATTAACTGAGTTGTTTTGGATACACGACATAACATGAAACGACTCGATTTTCCTATTACGACTTAGTAAAAAAACTGCTCCCAAGTGAATGGCGCCAAACCAACCACAAAACATAGTACGGTTGTGAAATAACCGTCCTATATGCTATGTTTTATAGGACGGTTAGTACATAACCGTCCTATATTGTCTAAATATAGGACAGTTATGCACTAACCGTCCTATTTTACACATATGAATGTGGTTTATTAGTACTTTGCCAATCTGTGAGTGTGACTATGATGTGTCAGACTTCCAGTGACCAGTCTGCCTGTGCCGGAAAACGGCCTAGCCTTGGCGCCGGCCTGCCTGACAAGGACAGATAGTTTTCTTTCCTCCAATTCCAAACTGGCAAGTGGCAACTGGAGTTAATGAAACTTACACTTCAATCATTTGTCAAATATTTTGAGTCCTTGATTTTAGATCCGACGTGTGGGCCCCCCTTGTAGTGGCGGGAAAACAAAATGAAAACTGAAAACATAAAGGTTTAACTAATTAATAATTATCTAGGTCTGCTAAGTCAATCTAGTCTAAGGCAATTGTTTTGTTTTTTTGTATGTAAGTAAGCCCAATTCCCATATCCAATTATCCAATTAAATTTGAAGTCTTATGTTAAAGCTAAGCTGCTAAAGCTTCCTAGCCTAGCTGGTGGTTGTTTGCTATAAGCCTATAACTATAAGTTATAACCTAAGACTTAGCTAACATACACACTGTCTCTAATTTTCTTATCAAACATTTTAAGATTAGCTACACATTGTCAGTTACAAACTTACAAGTTACACTTAGTAGAAAATTAGTTAACCAAGTTTTGTAACTTGTACAAGTACAAGTGAAGTGAAGTGAGAGACTAACTAACTATCATATATTGTATAAAATTATAAATACTAATGATTTTCTTATGTTAATTTCACATGTCATCACCAATTGATCTAATACATCTCTTTTTCATCAAATTCATGAATATCATGTATCTAACTTATATAACTCAATATTTGTTTCTCTTTTCTAACTCCTAATTGATGATAATAGATTAGGAATAACTCATTCATCCATGATCCATCATTCATGCAGAGTAGAATTTAGTAACTCCCTTAGTAATATCATTCAACATGTGTTTTTTCTCTCATGATTATTATTCATTTTACCATCAATGCCACTTCTTTTCAGTTTTCACTATACAGTATAGACCACAATCCATAATTAATTTTAATTTCACCAAAGTTATCATATCAATATCCTTCTAATTCTCTCTTGATAAGCTTTTGTGTTAATTCAACACATAACTCATATTCTCTGATCTCATTCTCACCTCACATAATGAGTTAATTACATAGCTAATAACTATTCCCTTCATATACTCATTATCCACCAATGAGATAATTACATAACTCTTTATATACTAATTCTCAAGGCAATTGTTTTGTCTTTTTGTATCTAAGTAAGTAAGCCTAAATCCAATTATCCAATTGAATTAGAAGTCTTAAGCTAAAGCCCCTGCCCTAGTCAGTTGTTTGCTATAACTATAAGTTATAACCTAAGACTTAGCTACACCTATACACTGTCTCTAATTTTCTTATCAAACATTTTAAGATTAGCTACACATTATCAGTTACAAACTTACAAGTCACACTTAGTACAAAATTAGTTAACCAAGTTTTGTAACTTGTACAAGTACAAGTGAAGTGAGAGACTAACTAACTGTCAAATATTGTATAAAATTATAAATGCTAATGATTTTCTTATATTAATTTCACATGTCATCACCAATAGATATAATATATCTCTTTTTAATCAAATTCATGAATATCATGTATCCAACTCATATAAGTCAATATTTGTTTCTCATTTCTAACTCCCAATTGATGATAATATATTAGGAATAACTCATTCATCCATAATCCATTGATCCATCATTCATGTAGAGTAAAATTTAGTAACTCCCTTAGTAATATCATTCAACATTTGTGTTAATTAAACACATAACTCCTATTCTCTGATCTCATTCTTACCTCACCTAATGAGTTAATTACATAACAAATGACTATTTCCTTCGGACCCTTCCTATACTCATTATCTACTAATGAGATAATTACATAACTCTTTCTATACTCATTCTCAACTCTCAAGCTACTAAGTTAATTACATAACTGTTTCTATTCTCATTCAATCATTCTTACTTAATGAGTTAATTTAAATGACTCTTTCTTTACTTATCCTCAACAACTTTTGAATTGAGTATGAGTTAATTACATAACTTTGCTTTTTTAAGCTGATCCTCAACTAAGATCAGATGAGTTAAATACATAACACTTACTTTACTCATCCTCAACCTCAACAACTATTGAATTGAGTATGACAGTATGAGTTACTCACATAACTTTGTTTTTAAGTTGATACTCAACTGAGATGAGTTAATTACATATATGCTCTATCTTTTTAAGCTCGTCCTTAAGAAAATTAAGATGAGTTAATTATATAACTCTTTCTTTACTCTATACTTAATAACCATTTTTATTTAAACACATCCTCAACTAAGATTAATTAAATACATAACTCTTATAGCTTATATGACGGTTATGCAACAACATGTTAACAACCGTCCTATAACTTTCTAATAAATAAAATAATCGTCCTATATAATTTATAGGACGGTTATAAAAAAATCGTCATATATTTCATTATATATACCGTCCTATACAGTTATTTAAAAATCGTCCTATATTGTTCTATATATCATTTTTCACCTTGATCAGCCATAATTTCAAATTTTCAATCTTCCAGCGGTCCAAACTACTGAGAAAGTGAAAATGACCATTCCTCTTCAATGTTTCACAAATCTAAGCAAAATAAGGTATGTATTTACCAATTTTACAATCTGTATACAGTTTTATAAAAAAACATAAAAGCCAGTACCCTTTTTTTCAATTTTTTTTTTGTTTTTTGTTAACTATTTTCCATAGATCTTGATGGGTTTTAGTCTGAGAAGGTGAAAACGACCATTCCTCTTCGATCTTTCACAGATTTAAGCAAAAAAGGTATGTATTTACAAATTTTATAATTTTTATTTATTTTTTTCAATTTTTTTGTTTTTCGTTAACTATTTTTCATAGATCTTGATGGGTTTTAGTTCTATGTGTATGAGAAACATTCCATTTGAGTTTTATATTTCTTTGCTCTAGATTTGTGTTTGTTTTTAGGTTTTTTACTATTTTTTCAAAAAAATCAGTTACAAAAATTAAAAAAAAAGTCGTTGTTTTTTCGTATTTCTTCATTGAAAAGTATTTCTATCCACATATAGAGCTTTCCCATGTTGTGTATTCATGTGTGATAATCTTTTCATCTCTTTTTTTTTGTAATTTAGTTTTTTTAAAAATTTTTCCAAAAAAAAATAAGTTATGAAAATTAGGAAAATTTTGTTATTTTTTATATTTATCAGTTAATACCTATTCTTATCCACATATATAGCTTACTCATGCTTGAATCTTCATGTATTAATGATTTTTAGCTAATTTTTAGCACTTAATCTAATTTTTAGTAATATAGGATGGTTCTTCAGGAACCGTCCTATATTACATGAGTAATATAAGACAGTTCCTCAAGAACCATCCTATATTTTCAACCATTCCATAGGTTAGAATCATGTCAAGGTGATGAGTAAATAGGTAGCGTGTCAAATAGGTCGACACGAAGGGTCAAATTGATTGACTCGAACACGACACGATTTTTGGCGTGTCATTTTCAAGTCACCCAAAAATGACACGAACACTATAAGACTCGACCCAAACCTGCTAAATTCGTGTCGGGTTCGTGTCGTGTTATCGTGTCGTGTCATATTTTGCCTCCCCTAGTTCTAATCAATCCTAAATCTTACAATTTTTTATAGAATTTACAATTTAGGGTTTAATAGTTGAATTCTTTTAAAACTCAATGGTTGGATATTCATCATCTGATCCGAGATGGTTGATTTAAGTCCATGCTCATCTCTCTCCAGTATCATGAGCAAGATTGACGGTTGGATTTCTCTCAAAAATCAATCTAGAGCTCAAATCATCCCTATCTGATCTCAGATGGGTGATCTAACTGCTGTTAATCTCTGTCCACAATCACGGATGAGATTAACCATTGAATTCTCAATTGATCAAGGTTTAAGGGTCGGATTCACTACTGTTCGAGCTATGATTAGACGATAAGAACCTCAGACAGGTGATCAATGACCCTAACGTCCTCTGTTCTCCAAGTAGGGATGAGATTCATACATGAATCCCCTCCGTGGATTGATTCAGGGTTTGGATCATCCCTGTCCGAGTTCCAAATGGAAGATCAAAGCTCAGACAGGATGATCAATGTTACCCTTGATCATGTCCTCTGATTAGGGAAGTGTTTTTTCATTTGATCTGGCCATTAGGGTCTGATTTCCCTACATTACAGTCTAAAAACTAGTTTTCCTGCTCAACAAACAAAATTATAACAAAAAAAGAAGTAATCATTGATGGCTAACCTTTAAAGATGCTCCACGACCTCCAATCATTGCCGGAGAAGATGGATTTGTGGATTTTTTGGCAATAGTCCACGCATGCCGTCTTTCTCCCTTAGATCTAGCCTCATTCCTCCTCCGATGGTGGTAGAACCAAAGAGGTTTTTCTCCCTAACTCCTAAAGAACTGATTGGATGGTTGGATCTCTGATCGGGATCATCGTTGTCACCGGCGAACTCTATTTCATCGGTGACAATGGATTTTCTCTCCACCGGTGAAAAACTGGATTTTCGGCTCTGGCACACTGTTACACCCCGAGTTTTTCTTTTCTAGATACAATAACAATTTACAAAGCAGTCGAGATCCCTGTTTTAAAACTTTGATTTTTAAAATGACCATAACAGAACTTAAACAGAAGCATTTCTTTCAAAAATTCGGGAGTCATACAACCACAAAACTATGGATTTAACGGTGAAATGAAATACCATTTCTGCAAAAAATCTGACAGAGTTTCCTCTGTATTTTGGACCATTGCACATAACCAGTGTAATACAAAACCACTTGATAAACAATATATAAGACATATCATATGGGAGACTCAGTCTCCACACCCATCCACAACCAAATGCTATTTTCAATAAAAAATATACTCCAACAATGGATAAGAAAATATAGTCATGACAAAACACCCAGGGTCCCTCCATACATCCATCACATCCAACATGAATTCATATTCTTACATCTAGGTCACCTTACAATTCTAATTAAAGTACAGTCTATACTCAAAACCCAAAGTGAGGTCTTGAACAAACCTTGTTATCTCTGAAGATTCTCAATGCTTCACTAGAAAGCTGCCATCACTTTTACCTGCTCTATCTGCGCGTCAACCTGTAGTCACTTTCCGTATCTAATGCATTGCAAACAAAGCAATACCTCAATAAGCTATGCTTGTGTAGGTGATTTACATTCAATTTACCAAAAACGATATAAAATCACATGTCGCAAGATATCAAGATCATGGAAATTCCCATAGGAAGAACATATATGCAAAAACATCATAATCCACAAAGAACAGTACACAAAGTCCATGATATAAATAAAGGGTATCAAACCTGGGCATCATGACATGCATAAGATGAGAAAATATGTAATTACATATATGTCAAAACAATGAAAATCGGAATCCATAGAACATCCTAAATGCATGTCAAAGTCAACAAAATATCGAATACGGTCCAGCCCTATGAGTGTCTCAAATACACTCCCGGCAACATGGGGTCAACTCTCAGTACTTTCTACTTTCACCCTTTCACTTACAACGGGGCACTCAGGCACTCACAGAAAGACGCGTTCCAATTCCGCTTTCACCCTTACGGGCACTCAAACATTCACAGAAAGATGCATTCCATGTTTTACATCCACAAGATTATCATGTTTTATATCCATGAGGCACATGTTTTATCGCATCTGACTATATTGGCATTGCTTATGATACTTATATTTTCATGAATAATTGACCTACATATTATATCAACATTGTTATTCGATTTTGTCTTCCCTTGTTATTACATTAAATGTCTATTTACCTACATAAGCAATAGTTTGCTGAGGCATTGCTTTGTTTTGCAATGCCTCAGATACCGAGCGTGACAACAGGAAGGGCAAGGCCATGGAAGGACAGTGATAGCAGTGGTGACCATTTTGATTGGCTGATAGATAGCTTGACATGAGTGATTAAATGGACTACAACTTGAACCTATCTTATGAATTGTATATCTTCATTTGAGGAATTTGATTATGACCTTAAATATATTATGGACGTGTCTTTAAGTATGGTGGAATGTTATGATGGATGGACCTTGGGCCACATTATTATGTTTTTTTTTTTTATTTTTTTTTTTTAAAAATAAAGGTGTCATTGATTTTGACGTTGGATTTGACATTAGTATTGTGAGTACCATGTTTGTCACAAGGCATTTACAGCATTTTTGTTAGTTGGAGGCATTCTAATTAATTTGTACTACTGGATTTTGTTGATACTTGCAGTTAGAGGCCTTGATCCATCCATTTTTTTATGAACTCCGTGATCCTAATACACGTCTCCCAAATGGTCGCCCCTTGCCTCCCCTCTTCAACTTTAAGCCCCAAGGCTTGTTATGCAGCTCCCTTTTGCTCTGTGCAGGCTGATTTTCTTGTTTAATGGATGGGACCTACAAAAATAGAAAGAAGTATTCCATTATCTAAGAGATCCCATCACTTCCTGCAACCAAAATGGTTTAGGGCAATCCCGCAAGCCCTGCTTTTTGAACATTGATATAATTTCTCTTATATTGCTGGAGCATACAATAACAAATAAGGCACCTCAAGGTACGTGGGTCTCACGAGTGTTACATACGCTCTTGTAAGAGATCATGAGTACTCATATCAATCATCTGAGTGCTGTCACACCCAAGTATACAATAACATCTCCATGCTCATCATGCAAGCATATAGAATAAGAGTATGGACCGTCATGCCGCAGTGGCAACCCCTCTTGGGTCTCAACTACCGTCGCTCCCCATTGACACCATAACAAGAGACTTAATGCCCGTTAGGGGTGGCAATTCGGGTTGGCGGGTCGTGTTTGTGGTGACACAAACACGACATGAATAGAGTTACGGGTTGACACAAACACGACACGCTTAATAGTTGTGTCAAAAACCTATGACTCGTACATGACCCGATTCTTAAAAAAATGACATGACATGACCTGTGTAACACAATTAATTGACTAAGTAGTGTTGGATACACGACACGAAATGACACGACACAACATATTAAAAAAACTGCTCTCCCAACTCCCAAGTGAATAAAACCACTGCCAAGGCCTAAAACAACCACAATAAATTAACATACAGGACGGTTATTTCACAACTGTTCTATAAACCGTTCTATAAAACCCTAACATATAGGACAATTGTGACATAACCGTCCTATATATATCATTGGTTTTATAGGACGGCTATGAAATAACCGTCCTATATGTTACAGATTTTATAGAACGGTTGTGAAATAACCGTCCTATATGTTACGTTTTATAGTATTGTTATTTCATAACCGTCCTATATGTTACGGGTTTTATAGAACGGTTGTGAAATAACCGTCCTATATTTTACGGTTTTATTCCACTCCACCGTTGTGATTGATCTTCTGATTTTGACTGAACTATATCTTTGATCACCTGAAGCAATGACAATGAGGTTTTGGAGCAAAAAATCAGAATTCAATAGCATGGGTCTTTCAATTATGAACAACTAAACTTTCAACCCAACCCCCACATAAATTGTTAGGAAGGAATTCATTTCTCCGACTCCTTTCATGCTCATTGTCATTGGTCATTGCTATATCCACTGATCCACACGACAAGTACATAGACACCCAAATTACCAATAATGTTCCTGTAATATTTTATTATTTTATTTAGAAGCAACACAGTTCTTTATAGTTTAGTATTACACCACTCACTGACTCACTTCACAAGTTCACAATTCACATAATATGTAAAAGAGACTGAAATGAATCAAATAACCACAATAGTAGTAAATAAATATGGATTAAGTAGCACATGAGGGAAATATACTTCCATCAATGTATTATGTATCAAACACAACAAATTAAAATAAGTCATGAAAATTATACAATTTAATCAAAATGAATTGATCCAGAGTCTTCAGTTGGTTGAAGTGATCCTGTAGTGCTACTTATGCTTACAATGTCCTCAGCAAGCTCATCCATGGTAACTGTAATAGTAGAGTCTACAATCATATAGAATAAACACGCATTAGTTATTACTAAGCTTGTATAAAATATAATGTAAATATAGAATTATAAACTTTTACCTTTCAATCCATATAGCCAATCTCTCACACAAATCAATGCTTGCATGGTATCTAGCTTTAAAGTAGATCTATATTGGTCAAGAACCCGACCACCAACACTCAAAGCAGACTTTGATGCAACTATAGATATAGGAATGCTCAAGACATCACAAAAAATGGCAGCAAGTTCAGGATACCTAAAATCAATATTTGAATCAAATATAAATGTAAATAAGATTACAAAAAATAGTGTTTACATGAGATTATTAGTCAAACAACCTATATTGATTGCCTTTCTAGAATGCAAGAATGTCTAGCTTTGACTCTTACAATCTTAGTTCATCCAAATAAAGCTCCAATTGTGATTTTTGCATAGCCAAAGTACCTATTTCACCTTCAAATGAATCAAATTCCTAATGCAAATGCAATTATATTATTCAACGTACTATAAGACAATTCATAGCAAATTTTAATATGCTAAGTAGTAAGCGACATATAATGAAAGATACAATTATAAATAAAATGACCTTCATGACATCTAAAACCTCTTGACTATATGACATGTTCTGTCTATCATAAGCACCTGCACCTCTAGTCACTAGGGAAGATGAGGAGGAAAGAATAGGATAAATCTTAACCATGTATTCATTGAAGAGAGAGAATAACTTTTCCCTAACTTGAGCAAACTCCAAGCAGCCACTGCCAAACAATTTCTTGTACGAGAATTCCACAAAGGAGAGCTTATACTGAGGATCCAACACACATGTAATTGCCAAAATTGTGCTGAATTCAGACCAGTACTTTGAAAACTTGGCAAACATTTGGGTGGACATACGCTTCATATTATCATCATCACTTCTCATGTATTGTGTTAAACTCAAATAAATTACAAATGCTGCACGAAAGTAGAGATTTGCAGTGGGATACTTGGATCTAGAGAACATGCAGGTGGCATCATAAAAAACTGCCAAAAACTTCAAAATTTTTGTAGCCTTTTCCCATTCATTGAAAAAAGGACAATGCTTATAATTTGAGTCACTTAGTTCTAAGTGACAAAATGCACGTTGGTAACAAAGAGCACTTTCAAGCATCAAATACGTTGAATTCCATCTTGTAGGACAATCTTGTCCTAAGCCCTTTTTTGTCTCAATTGACATGTGATTCACACACTCTAAAAAAATTTGTTTTCTACTTTGTGATGTTTTGACATACTTCATACTCTCTCTAATTTTTTAAATAGCATCATCAATTTCTTTCAAACCATCTTGCACAATCAAATTCAAAACATGACAACAACAACGTAGATGAAGGAACTCTCCACCACAAACAAGAGTGTTCCTGATGTTTAATTGATGCCTTAACAGCTCAACAGAAGAATCATTAGCAGAAGCATTGTCTAAAGTGATTGAAAAAATCTTTTTCTCAATCCCCCATTCTACCAATAATGAGTATACCTTTTCTGCTAATGATATTCCAGTATGTAGAGGTGGTAGGAAACAAAAATTTAATATCCTCTTTTGTAAGACCCACTGACTATCTAGAAAATGTATTGTGAGATTTATATAACCATCAATAATACAAGAAGTCCACAAATTCGATGTCAAACTTATCTTACTAGGTGCCAACTCTAAAATCTCTTTTATCTTTCCTTTTTTCTCTTTTATACATTCTCAAAACATCTGCTTTTACTGTATTTCTACTAATCAAGTGCAAATCTGCACGCAAATATTTTAGTCGAGTTCTAATTCCATCATACTCAACAAATTGGAAATGCAAATCATGCATAACAACTGCAGCAGCTACTAACTCACGATAAACTTCAGGATCAAACTTATTATCTGAAGCTGCACTTAGTGACATACTCCCCTGACTTTGAGATAAAAACAACTGGCCTATATCACGAGAAGAGATCCGTTGACAAGTATTTATATGACATGTTAAGTTACCAGTACCAAATTTGCTATCGCAAATATATATTGCATAGCACTTCTTGCATTTACACCTTTGCCTTCCATCTTCTGATAGAGGAAGGTGTTCAAAAAAATTCCAAACTGGAGACATTAGTTTCTTATGCTTTTTACCTCTATTGGATTTTGAAACTAACTCCACGTTCTCCAAATTAGTGAGCTCATCATCATCGTTGTTGTGGTGTAGCATATTCAAGTTATCGGAAACATAAGTGCTCCTGCTCCCAACTTCAACTTGTGCCTATATTGCAAAATGCAAATAAATAAATAAAATAGTTCACACTGACAGTAAACTAAACACTTCACCAACAATTACTAATAAGGGAAGGGAGTGAGACTTGAGAGTGAGGAATGAAAACAGTCAGACTCATAATTTCATAAAGAAATAACAAAAAACAAACACATGACATACCTGTGGTGCTGTAGTAGGGGTGTTGCTGTGTTAGAAGGGTTGAAGTTTGAACTAGAAGAAGATATCTGGATTCTGGTCCTTTGGAAAGGAAAATCTAAAACAGATGTAAAATTGTAAATTATAAAAGCAGCTTCAAGCTTGGTTTGGTTATGTATTAACGGTTATATATTTATAAAATATAGTACGGTTATGTGTTAACCGTCCTATATTTTTAAAATATAGAACGGTTATGTGTTAACCGTCCTATATTTAGACAATATAGAATGGTTACTTACTAACCATCCTATTATTTGTAAAAATAGTTTTAACATATAGGACGGTTATATATTAACCGTTCTTTATGTCCTATTTTTACATAAGAATATAAGACGGTTACGGACTAACCGTCCTATTTTACACATGGTTTATTCCTTCATTACCAATCTGTGAGTGTGACTGTGAAGTTTGTGACGTGCCAGATTTCCAGTGACCAGTCTGCCTGACAGGGACTGATAGCCTTCTTTCCTCCAATTCCTAATTGGCAAGTGGCAAGTGTGGCAACTGAAGTTAATGAAAGTTGAAACTTACACTTCAATATTTGTCAAATATTTTGAGTCATTGTCCTTTATGTTACTTGTTAGATGATAGATGATCCGAGGTGTGGGCCCCCTTGTAGTGGCGGGAAAACAAAATGAAAGTTGAAAACTGAAAAGAACATAAAGGTTTAACTTTAACTAATTAATAATTATCTAGGTCTACTAAGTACTAAGTCAATCTAGAGTCTAATCTAACTGTCTAAGGTAATTGTTTTGTCTTTTTGTATAATTGTATTGTATCATGTAAGTTAAGTAAGCCCAAATCCAATTATCCAATTGAATTTGAAGTCTTATCCCTAAAGAGCCCTAGCCTAGCCTGGTTGGCTGGTTGTTTGCTATAACTATAAGCCTATAACTATAAGTTATAAATAACTGTATAACCTAATTTCTTATCAACCATTTTAAGTTTAGCTACACATTGTCAGTTGTTACAAGTTACACTTAGTATATAATTAGTTAACCAAGTTTTGTAACTTGTACAAGTAAAAGTGAAGTGAGAGACTAACTAACTGTCATATATTGTTGTATAAAATTATAAATGCTAATGAATAATGATTTTCTTATGTTAATTTCACATGTCTCACCAACCAATTGATCTAATATATCTCTTTTTAATCAAATTCATGAATGTCATGTATCCAACTCATATAACTCAATATTTGTTTGCATTTCCAACTCCCAATTGATGATAATAGATTAGGAATAACTCATTCATCCATGATCCATTAATCCATCATTCATGTAGACATTGTAGAGTAAAATTTAGTAACTCCCTTAGTAATATCATTCAACATTTGTGTTAATTCAATACACAACTCCTATTCTCTGTTCTCATTCTCACCTCACCTAATGAGTTAATTACAATGTTACATAACTAATAACTATTCCCTTGGGACCCTTCCTATACTATACTGATTATCCTCTAATGAGATAATTACACAACTCTTTCTATACTCATTCTCAAGCTACTGAGTTAATTACATAACTGTTTCTATTCTCCTTCAGTCATTCTTACCTAATGAGTTAATTACATGACTCTTTCTCTTTTTTTTACTTATCATTTATCAATGTTATCATCAACATTCAACAACTTTTGAATTGAGTATGAGTTACTTACATAACTTTGCTTTTTTAAGCTGATCCTCAACTGAGATCATCAGATGAGTTAAATACATTATATACATAATTAACACTTACTTTACTCATCCTCCCCTTACCTCAACCTCAACAACTATGTTGAATTAAATATGACGATATGAGTTACTTACATAACTTTGTTTTTAAGCTGATAGATACTCAACTAAGAAGTCTGAGTCTGAGATGAACATATATGCTTTGTCTTTTTAAGCTCATCCTTAAGGAAATTAAGATGAGTTAATTACATAACTCTTTTTTTACTCTATATTTAATAACTAGTTTTATTTAAGCACATCCTCAACTAAGATTAATTAAATACATAACTCTTATAGCTTATACAACTCCTATATTTCAATATATATATATATTATAGGATGGTTATAAACAAACTGTCCTATATTTAAATATATTATAGAATGGTTATTTACAAACCGTCCTATATTTAAATATATTATAGAATGGTTATTTAAAAACCGTCCTATATTTAAGTATATTATAGAACGGTTATTTTAAAACTGTCCTATATTTAAGTATATTATAGAACAGTTATTTTAAGACCATCCTATATTTAAATATATTATAGAATGGTTATTTTAAAACCTTCCCATATTTAAATATATTATAGAACGATTATTTAGAAACCGTCCTATATTTAAATATATTATAGAACAGTTATTTAAAAACTGTCCTATATTTAAATATATTATAGAACGATTATTTTAAAACTGTCCTATATTTAAATATATTATAGAACGATTATTTTAAAACTGTCCTATATTTAAATATATTATAGAATGGTTATTTAAAAACCATCCTATATTTAAATATATTATAGAATGGTTATTTAAAAACTGTCCTATATTTAAATATATTATAGAACGATTATTGAAAAACCATCCTATAGTTAAGTATATTATAGAATGGTTATTTTAAAACCGTCCTATATTGTTCATCATATATCGTTTTTACTTTTTAGTTTTCACCTTGGTCATTCTCAGCCCTAATTTCAATCTTCCAAGTTCCAACCCAATGATCCAATCCAACCTATACTGAGAAGGTGAAAATGACCATTCCTCTTCGATCTTTCACAGATCTAAGCAAAGAAAGGTATGTATTTACGATTTTTTGCATCTGTAATGTAATTCCGTATACAATTCTGTAAAAATCATAAAAAGTAATAAAAGAACACAATCTGATAAATAAAAAAAACCTCTGTCTGGTTTCTTTGATCTTTGCCTTGAACTTGTTCTGTCATTTTGTTTTCAAACACCTATTTCTCATATTTTGATTTATGTTGTCTTTCATTTGGGTCTGGAAACGAGTTTTGTTGGGAAAAAGATGGATGAGCAAAAGAAAAATGGAGTTGGAAGTGGAATGGGAGATACTAGATAGGTTCCTCTCACAGAAAAACCAAACATATAAATTATAAAGGTTCTGACTTTACCCATAGTGCTGATAGATAGGTTCTCAGAGAACTGCATCTACTGAAATGTAGAGGAAGCAGGACACAAGATTGAGGGAGACTGGAGAGAGACATTAAACTAGTTCTTTCTTTTACAAAATGGACAAAAATATTACCTTTATCTAATTTATCAAAAACTAGCTAGCGCTTATATCCCAATTTCTTCTTTTCCTTAAGGGAGCCCTAGAAAAAAGAACCAAATCAAGAAAAATTTCTCAAAAACTAAAATTAACATATTTGCATCAAACAGTGTCAGATTTTCAACATTTTTTATGTGTTGGAACTGTTGAAACAAGAGGAATGATTAAGTGATAGTTGACCAAAAGAAAAAATAAAGGATGAAGGAACAGAACATATATTATTATTATTAGACTGGAATGATTGTTTTGAGATAGGAAACTTAATGAAATGGCCAAATCAAGCTGTAAAATAATGAATGTTAAAAATAAAATATCACATTTTTTGTTCCACTCTAGATACTAGAATGGCATACTTTTGAGGCTATGTCAACATCACAAAAAATGGGAACAAGCATAATTGCTTGTTTGAAGAGATAGAGGGAGCAACAATCTGACCTTGCAGGAGGCTTCCAGTACAGTGTCCAATGAAAAATTTGTGATGGTTCAAGGGTGCTACTGCTTATTATCCCTGTATTCCACTTTTCTTATCTAACTGTAGTCATTTTTATTTGTGAAGCAAATATGGAGCAAGTAGAAGAGGTAGGAGAGGTACAAGTAGAACAATTACAACACACAGAAGTAGAACAATAAAGACTATCAAGCACATGTGCATCAGTAACACCACTAAGAAAGGTCAGGGGGAGCGGGCCAACACAAATAGATCGTATAAATAAGAGAACCTCAGTTGGAATAAAAGAAACAGTATAATTCAACACTAAAGGCCAACCGATTGGTGGTGTTACACATGCCTATGTTAGCTTCATATGTTGCATTATTAGAAGACTTGTGCTAGTATCAGTGACTGATTAGAGACATATATCACCACAAGTCAAAGATTCAATATGGAAAATGGTCAAGGGATGTAAATTCTTCCTACATATACCATAATATGTCATTTATATTTATATATTTTTTTTTATTTGCATATGAATCACGATAAGATACACAAAGTTGCTACAATACTCACTAATAACTATAGTAAGTTAATCACTTTAACATGCTTCTCCTTTTGCTTTGTAGTCTGCCTTTGACGTATCTGATGGGTGTAAGAAGCAAGCATTTCTAGGAGCTGGTGAAGCTTGGAGGAAATAGAAGAGTGAGCTTGCAAGGAAGTACATACTTCTAAATTCCCATGATCCTTCTATGCTTAACATGGTCCCTCAGTTGTATTCCTGCTTCATTGACCAGGAAGCATGGAATCAATTTGTACAGTATAGGCTATCTCCTGATTTTGAGGTAATCACAACTTGAACTAGCCAAGCTAAATTTTGATTCTTGTAATTATTATAATTGATTGTATTTTGATCACATTACTTTGATGTCCAGGCAAAGCGTATAAAAGGACAGAAGGCGCGTGCACAGAACTATACGCCGCACCACCTTTCAAGGGTTGGCTATGCACGATTAGAGGCAGATGTAGTAAGTATATCATGTCACATTCCATTTGTCTAATCATAGTAGATTTTTATTTATTAACTCTGACTTAGTGTCTCTTATTACAGCAAAAGAAGGCTGAGACAACAGAGCCCATCGACCGTGCTATTCTATGGAAAATGGCACATTCGAAAGGGCGTAACTCCCACACCTTTGCCAACGAGACAACTGCAACAATTGCTTCAAGAATTGTAAGTGGTTTAAGACTTTAAGTTTTATACTTTTATTTTATCTGCATATTGCCTAGTTAAATACTTTTATACCCTTGCATAGTATATTATTTAAATATTACATATATAATAGTGATTTTATCATGTTATGATCTTTATGTGTGCAGGAAGAGTTGACCCAAGAGAGCGCAAGTGCAACTACACTAACTTTTAGTAGCACTGCTGCAAAGCGGGACATCCTGTATAGGGCAATGGGCAATAAGAATAAGCACCCTAGTCGGGTAAGGGGCCAAGGTCGGGGTGTTGTTCCTTTTAAATTCTTCCCCAAACAAAAGGATCCTACGCTACAAGAATTGGAAGAATGAAAGAAGCAAACAGTTGTGGGGATATATAGCAAGATCAAAGATCAACTCTTGAAGGAACTCCAAGATTGCAGAAGAACCTCGTGTGAGGATGTTGGCGGCCCTCAAGCTGAAGCTCAACCTCAAGTTCAACCAACCCAATTTAATAATAGTTGCACTCCTACTCCTAGTCCTCCATCAGATGAAGAGGTTGCAGAACAAGTACTCTCAATCAGTGAGGTATGTATATTCTCTTGTTTAGTTTTACAATGTTACTTATTTACTAACCTTTTTAGTTTACACTTTACATTACATCACTAATTATTATATATATATATGTCATTTCTCAAATGCAGGTGGGTCAATACATGTTGCAGCTACATACATTTGAGAACTATATGGCTGTGGCAACACTGTACGAGGTTCAACCCATGACTTCCGCCACCTTACATGGTAAGTTGATGCCTCCATACACTAAGCGTGTGTGCATCATTGCTGCCATTCAACTAGATGCTCCCCTTCCATTTCCAATCAAAGGGGATGATGTTGAAACTGTTGGGGATGCAATTAGATATCATGTGTGTTTGCCAGAGAAACACATAAAACCAATGATATCCAATTCCAAGGTACATATATACTAACTGTAGTCATGGCTTCATTTTCTCCTACCTTTTTTTAAGTCGTCCTAAATTGTTCATTGATTAATATTGTCTGCAACATGTCGAATAGCCAAAAGCAGCACAAGGGGCAATTAAAGCAAACCTCGCTGCCAGCAAATTCTGGCGTGGTGGCAAGTGTAGCCACATCCCAGCCTTCTTAGGTAGTACTAGTTCTATATTTTTGCATAGTTGTATTATGTTACATGTGAACTTGAACGATGCAACAACTAACAAGTTCAAAGCACTTGTTAGGTGCTCACAAGTCACAAGTCAGTAGTCACAATGTTATATTATAAAATATTCTAATTTTACCTCACTATGTCTCTTCTTTTATATCTGCTAGTATATCAGTATATGTTGTATATTTTCATTACTAATTTCTAAAATGTTACATAATTACATCTACAGTGTAGGGATCAGGTGGAGGTTCCACATAACACACCTTCATTCCTAAGGGTACTGTACATACTGGCCAATGAAGGCAATACAAATACAATGAACCCTGTAAGGATAGAGGCAGGTGTGCTTTCAAACGATGTGGTTGAGGTTCCACTCTTCAAGGAAGACCTCTTAGCCATATATAATATGGATCAATTGGAGTACATGCACATCATAGTCTATATAGGGTACGTCGTATAACTGCTTTATTAGAGTTAAGACTTACGAATCGATGTAACATTACTTAATACTTGCTTTTTTAATAAAACTTAATAATTATTTGACATTAACCCAAATTCCAAATGTAGGTATTTGCATGATAGCTTGCAAAGACTAGAGGTCAAGGACATTTACAAGTTCCTTGACCCTTCTCTTGTCTTTCAATTAGACTATTTGCCTAAGGACAAACAAAGTGAAGACATCATTCCTGGTCTCATGAGTTGTGCGAAGGGGCAAGCCTCACTGATTCCTTACAATAGCGAGTACGTTGTAACATAGGTTGCTTAATTATGCCATTTTAATTTCACAATTCATACACATGAATACTATGTCAGTTAAGAGTAGAGAAAATTCAATTGAATTATTATTTTTATAGGTCCTATTGGATGTTGCTAGCTTTGGATGTGTATGGTGGCCATGCAATTTTTTTATTCATGTGGAGCACACATTCGGGAACACCTTATGGAAATTATAACAAGTAAGTCTTTATTATTCCTTTTATTATAATATAACTACGCACTTGACAACTATAATAATATTCATAATCTAATGCTTTTCAATTATATGTGTGTAGAGCATGGAATAAATGGGCTGAGAGGGAAGGCATTCACCACCCACCAAAACTCAACTGGAAGAAGGCCAAGGTACAGTTTACTAATTACTTCTCTTTAGACTCTTTGATATAATTTTAAACCTGAACTTATTGAAAATTATATTTTGAAACTTTTCTGTTGTCTTTGGTGGCATTGTTCTGCAGTGCCCTAAACAAAAATCAGATTGGGAGTGTGGATATTATGTTCTTAGATACATGAGAACCCTCATTCGCAATGGAGTTACAGTCTCACAATTGCGAAAGGTAACACTTGGACTTATTGACCAATGTTACACTTTTAATTTGTATATTTCCTGACTGAATCCAAGATTACATGTCTGATCTCTGAACTAAGTTATTATATGTTTCTTGCAGGCAATTTTGGAACCAAGTTGGATCTAGATGATATTAGAATGGAATGGACAGATCATATTATGAATTTTAATTTATAGTTCAATGATGTAAAATTATAAATGAATGTATATTATCATTCATGTATATACATTTTACTCAAATATAATACAAAGATCAGTTCATTTCAATGGATGTGTTCTATTTTTCTTTTGATTGAAGTACACTATATCAATGTATGTGCTTTCTTTGTTTGAAACTTTCAAATTTCAATGATGTGATTATGAAGTTGGTGTTTTGATCAGCAGATGGGTTGATCATCAATTTTCAATGATGGCTTAGATCAGCAGATGGGTTGTATTGTATCATGTATGTACATACAGTATACAAATACAGTATGGGTGGTTGATATCATGTATTGTATCATGTATTCGAGAGGGAGGCATATATGGAATGGAGGTTGATGATTGAAATTACTAATATATACTGAAGTTGTAGGTAGGATTCATATGAATATGATACCAAAAAACTTTCAAATTTCAATGATGTGATTGTGAAGTTGGTGTTTTGAATCGAGACCTGATGGACATCCCGGCCTATACAGGCAATTTCATCCATTTGCTGAGGATAAAATTAAAAATGCCAAAGTTTAGAATGATTGTTTGCATTGGTGCCTGCCTGGGCCTATTGACAATTGGAATGATGTAGTCATGGAGATGGTGCTAAGTGATTGATATGTTGGACAATTGTGATGATTGGAGCACATGATTCTGAGCTACCAAGTTTCTGACAATCAGAACACACAATTGTTTACATGAACAAAAAGAGGGATGAGGAAGTTCCACTCGTTGTAATTATATCATGTTTGCAAGCTTTCACTTATTTGTTGCCAATAAAATGTGTTTTATCAGAAGCTTGCAAACTGAAAGGTGAAGTTGCTTCGGCTTACATTTCAGGAAATCTTGCTTCATTCAGATCTTGAATCACATATTTCTGGATTATATTTTGTGAATTTCTGTTTATAGTTTGTCACTCTCATGTCTTTGCTTTCTTTTCATATTCTCTAAGATGCACCTAAATGTCAATGAGAATATGGAAGAAGCTGTTCCTCTGAGAATATCTTTCTATTATATGTGTGAGAATAACTCACTAACAGTGGCTCCAAAAGAACCCTCCAATATAACTTAGTAATACAGGATGGTTTGTGAATAGTCGTCCTATATAACTAGTAATATAGGACGGTTTGTGAATAGTCGTCCTATATATAACTATTAATATAGGACGGTTTGTGAATAGCTGTCCTATATATAACTAGAAATATAGGACGGTTTGTGAATAGCCGTCCTATATAACTAGTAATATAGGACGGTTACTCATGAACCGTCCTATATTTTCAAATCGTGTCACTATCAAGGTCATGAGTAAATAGGTCGCGTGTCAAACAGGTCAACACGATGGGTCAAATTCATTGATACGAACACGACATGATTTTTGGCGTGTCATTTTCGGGTGACACGACATGATTTTTGGCGTGTCATTTTCGAGTCACCCGAAAATGACACAAACACGATAAGACTCAACCCGAACCCGCTAAATTTGTGTCGAGTTTGAGTCGTGTTATCGTGTCATATCATATTTTGCCGCCCCTCATGCCCGTCCCCATGGAAAGGCTTGGACCAGTAGTATAGACTATCCATGTTACCAAACCCCTACTAAAAGCCAACTGTGGGCATGTGTCTATCACATAATAAATTACATCACAATTTTCAAAGGATGGGTGGCCGGCCCTACTCCCTCTTAGCATGACATCCACCGGGTGAGAGCACCCATCATAAATCACAAAACACGAAAATCGCATAGCTTGTAAAACCAGGAGCACTCATGGCTCACAATCCCCAAGGCACACCCATCATCCCGGGGTTAGCCTCTCAAAGTGTGATGACTCAGGTTTTTAAAACACATTTTCATAAATATTTGCAAAGGTAGGGTCCTGATTTTGAAAATTTTTAAAATACAGGCAGTGAAAAATATTTTCTTTGAAATTGATTTGTCAAAAACCTGAGTGCCACCTCAAATTACTTATCATACATAGATTTTCGTATAAAATAAATTTTCTATTGAATGTCAATAGAAATACTTTAATTAAAATCAGGATCGATCCGGTGGTTCACTTACACAGCCCTGGTAGTCATTATATACCCTTGTCCAAATATTACAATTCAAATTACAAACAAATTAATACAATCTTCCTCAGAGTAAATACCCCGAGTTGTAGTTCAGTGATGATTATCCACAAATCTTAAGCTTTCAATTTTCCTTAATTGTATCTGAGATATTGTAAACATTTAAATATTTACAATACCTCAACAAGCTATGCTTAGTAAGGGATTTAAGAAATATATTCAATGTATCTCAAAATCAACATTTTATTCTATCCATGATATAAATCAATTTATACAATTGGATAATCATTTTATCCTTCACTCATCATATGAATTATATGTATATTTTACATATAAATAAAACCACTGAAAATTGTGAATATAGTTATTATCATCAAAATTGAATCATACCGTATTGGGAATCAGCCTCTAATACAACATCGGTAATAACTTTTACTAGGCATCTCATTATGCCATAAAACAAGGCATCTCGTCATACCATCACATAAGGCATCTCATCATACCATCACATAAGGCATTATCATGCCAGAACATAAGGCATCTCACTATGCTATAATCAATTTTATCATAATGCAAAATATCAAAGGACTACCGTGCTCGCAATCTCAATCTACATAGCGCACCTAGATAACTGCATAAATACTCCACTGATACCACGGTGGAAAATACAAAATCCATGTTTGCATGGAGGGAACCATTGTTGTCACAGTACTGGCCTTCCCATGATTGCCCCACCTAACGTTTTGCCTCTCTTTGGGCATTGCATCATCATTATAATCAGTTTCGAAGAGCAGGTGGCCAAATCCTCATAACTCTCCTAGCATTGGCATCCCCAGGCTTAAGCATGTCTAGACTTTGTGTCTAGTTATAATAGGACATGCATAAAACTTATTTCCTTAAGATTTGGGGGTCCAACTTATATAGTTTAAATATTCCCATTTTACCCATTAAGTAATTTCATAATAATTACTTAATCAATCCTTTGTATTCATTTCAACATCATTTGTTGATTCATAACAATCCCAAGGCAATTATAATCAAAACTCATTTTTCAGGATAAGATCACGTGTAAAATACATGCATCTCATATATTGAATATATCCTTAAGGTTCACCTACCTTTACTTTCAACAATCTATCATCCATTGATCCTAATCATCATATCCTTCATGTATTTGTCAAATCATATATATATATAGTCATTTCTCAATTCATTTATACTTCCTAATTGTTCTTTTGATCCTCCTTACATGGGATGATTTGGATCTTGTTCCTTGGATCGTTTTGATCAAGGATCTAATCTATTGATCTATTATTGAATATAATATTTATACTACTTCAAAACATACATGCACTATTATGAATCTTATTATTCTTGATCATTCAAGATCTCCCTATGGATCTTGTTTGATCTTTGTTTATCTTAATTACCATTTTTATTAGGGTTAGATAGTTTACTGTCATTTTATGATCTTATTATTATTCAACCAATTAGTGTCTTTCTGGTTGAAGATAGTTTATTTCTTTTCTAACACTAGACAGCTCCTCCTTATTTTAGAATTTACTAAGGCTTACTATTTAAAAGCTGTATATAGAGTGTTAATTCAATCCTCATGTAAGAAGACGTTTAGACCTTACAAATGTCATCAAAAGGTGGGGGAAGAACAAGGCTTTATTAGAGAACCCTCTTAACCAGTATGTTCAGCATTTACTGGGGTGACCTTATGTGACGACCCAGGTTTTCCCATGCATTTTTAAATGCAATATATAATTCTTAAGGAGGGATGCATCCCTATTTGAAAACACTTTTAGAAAAACAATGCAATGCAGCGAAAAAATCTTTTGTTTTTAACTCATTTTGAAAACCCCGAGTGTCATTTGCTTTCACAACAAACAAAGTAGTTTTGAAAATTACTGTGATCATAAATGTCTTCCCAGGTCTATCCAGTCACAGCTCACAGCCCAACTGTAGTAAGTACAGATACATGTCCAAAGAGGTAGAGAGTTTACTTACATTCATACTTGTCTCTTCTTCTTTTACTTGATCGTGATACTAACATGTCCTGATGCTTCTTCTAATCCTTTTTGGACTAAATCTGTAAAAGTAATATGTTTGAGTGAGTATTACTCATACTTAGTAGGTGATTTGATACTACTATTTTGAAAACACGGCAGGTAACATGCATAATTCAAGGAGCTGTTTATGCAAAATATCAGTGATTCCTTTTTGTGTAAACATGCATATTTGTGCATAAAACGTAAGCTCATTGATGCAATTCAGCCATGAAATCTGTACGCAAATCAAGTCTTCTAAATATGACTAAAATCATATAATAGAAATTAATAGATCCAAGTAATAAGATCTCGGCAAGATATCAAACCAACGAGTAAAGTATAATAATTATGAAACTCTTAAAATAGTCATCAATAAAAGCAGATGCTGGCATCACTATCAATATTATGCACATGGTCTTTTGGTTTTGTTCCCATTGCAGGCTGCCTCATTCGGCGATCTGCCCACTTGGAACTCAAGTTGATGGGTTGGTAAACATATCAAGCCTACTGGTCACGAGTACTCGTATACGACCATCTCAAAGCTATATGCATATCAATACAATCGAAATCATAGGGCCAACTATGCTCACGACCAGAATACCTCTGAATCATGTGTCTCTAGTATCTAGAGACCTGTCTGCCATAGCCTCCACGGTGACTCTGGATATGTCCTCGAAAGGGTGCCGTGACACCTCCAGTGGTCGTCCCTATTTACCATAGCAGTCAAGGAAGGAACAATGTCGTTTTTTAAGTCTAAGACTTAAGAATGGATGGCTATTGAAAATGAAAATCTTTAGCAAATGCAAGGCACACCAAACTGACGTTAAAGAGCACCAACACAAGCCGGGACTTTGCCCGCACGTGACACGCGCTAGAATTGCCCCTATGGAGAGCTTTCCGGGTACACGTCATGCGTGGCGTCCCGGAACCAGCCTGGTTCGATGGGTCGGGAGACCCATTGCACCTGGGGTTTTTGTCGGGGTTTCCAACTAGAAAACACCTAGATCTGGTGTGGATCTGGGCAGGGAAGGGGCAGGGAAGAAGGGGAAAACTTGAGGTGGTGTGAGGGGCTTACCTCGGTAGTCTAGAGGGTGCCCATCGTGGGTGGTGCAACCTCTTCCACGCTTGCTGAACCCTAGAATTGAATTAACTGGAGAAGAAGGAAAATGATGACCAAGGTGAAAGGGGGGAGAGGGCTTTTTATAGCCCGTGATGGCGGTGCTGGCCTATGGCAGTGCCCCATTTCTTCCAGCGTCGCCTTGAAGAGGCGGTGCTGAATGTCGATGACTAGAGGAGGAAGACGACCTGGGGTGTACCGTTAGTAAAACGGCCCCTTGTGTTTCCAGGTCTTAGTTGTTTTATAGTCAAATTACAGATATGCCCTCCATCTTTTGACGCTTATAACTTCTTCATATGAACTCCATTTTCAGTTTCCTTTGAGGCATTGGATTCCATTTCGAGTGTAGAATCTAATGATACTAATTTTTCTCACAAATTCCTTGGTTTTATATTTTAATTAAAATAAAACATCCAACCACCTATTAAGGTAATTTAATATCTATTAATCTTCAAAATTTTCCAAAATAAATAGGTTATAACTAATTAGCATATGTAGATCATCATGGTTGATTGTGGTTATAAATGTGATACAAAATATCTTCAAATTTTGAGTCATTACATCATTACCCCCTTCAAAGAATTTCATCCTCGAAATTCCATAGATTCTTACCTTCAAGTACACAATCTTTATGATATGAAAGAGATTAAAGGCAATCTAATCATTAGATGTTAGTACTATACATAAGATTTAGCTTGGAGACGCACCAAGTAATGACCTAAAAGGCAGATCTAGCCATTAAGCTATAATTCTAATTAGTGGATAGAAAATGATATTTGAATCCTCGTTATCCATTAATATCCAGGGTTTCACAAAAGTGATTCAGGGTCGAGTAGTGAGGGACGCTACACCATACACATCGAGGTAAGTAGTCTGATACTACTAAGTTTTTAAATGCATCTTAAACTCTGACTTGCCTTTATAACCATTTTTAGCATGCTTTTGAGATATGATGTTCTTATACAAGCATGCGGAATTGTCCTCATGTTTTATGGCTTTGAATGCGATATAAGCAGGAACTGATTTTATGCATTGCTCGCATGGTTGAAAAAAAATGCATAAATTGTATGATTTCGATGATTGAGATTTGTCTTTATCTATATATGCCTTTTGGGCTATTGAGCCTAGTGGGCATTATGTTGAGAGGTTGTGATGTACTAGGTTAGCCTCCTAGCCTCTACCACCAAAAGGGTGGATGGTATCGTTGCAAAAAATGATAGTGTCCCTTCCTTGACTGCTGTGGTAAATAGGGACGACCACTGGAGGTGTCACGGAACCCTTTCGAGGACATATCCATAGTCGCCGTGGAGGCTATGGTGGACAGGTTTCTAGATACATGAGACACACGATTCAGAGGTGTTCTAGTCGTGAGCATAGTTGGCCCTATGATTTCGGTTGTATTGATATGCATATAGCATTGAGATGGTCGTATACAAGTACTCATGACCAGTCGGTTTGATATGTTTACTGACCCATCGACTTGAGTTCCAAGTGGGTAGATCGCCGAATGAGGCAGCCTGCAGTGGGAACAAAACCAAAAGACCATGTGCATGATATTGATAGTGATGCCAGCATCTGCTTTTATTGATGACTATTTTAAGAGTTTCATAATTATTATACTTTACTCGTTGGTTTGATATCTTGCCGAGATCTTATTACTTGGATCTATTGATTTCTATTATATGATTTTAGTCATATTTAGAAGACTTGATTTGCGTATAGATTTCATGGTTAAATTGCATCAATGAGCTTACATTTTATGCACAAATATGCATGTTTACATAAAAAGGAATCACTAATATTTTGCATAAACAGCTCCTTGAATTAGGCATGTTGCCTGCCGTGTTTTCAAAATAGTAGTATCAGATCACCTACTGAGTATGAGTAATACCCACTCAAATATATTATTTTTACATATTTAGTCCAAAAAGAATTAGAAGAAGCATCAAGACATGTTAGTGTCACGATCAAGTAAAAGAAGAAGAGACAAGTATGAATGTAAGTAAACTCTATACCTCTTTGGACCGGTATCTATACTTATTACAGTTGGGGTTGTGAGCTATGATTAGATAGACCTGGGAAGGCATTTATGATTATAGTAATTTTCAAAACTACTTTGTTTGTTGTGAAAGCAAATGATACTTGAGGTTTTCAAAATGAGTTTAAAACAAAAGATTTTTGCGCTGCATTGCATTGTTTTTCTAAAAATGTTTTCAAATAGGGATGCATCTCGCCTTAGGAATTAGATATTGCATTTAAAAATGCATGGAAAAACCCGAGTTGTCACACCTTAGCTCAACCTTCATAAGGTTCATATGAGCATCAAACCCTAAGTACTCTTGCTATTTGATTTTAATTAAATCCATGAATATTTAAATGTCATTCATGGGATTTATTATTCTCCTAATTTGGGCAAAGAAAATGATATTCCTTATATTGTCCTACTAACTATGGCCTTTACTATCATTAAGTCCATATTCATATTCATTGTAAATGTTCATCAATATCTATTTTCATTAAATTACATTTTTCATGTAATTTACATAACATGAACAATTTAAAGCATAAATAAATAAATCTAACAATTGCGTCTAATAAGGAAATAAAAGAACATTTACAATAATAATTCACATGCTCATTTGAATACATCATATTTATTCATTTTGATCCATTGATCATATTATTCATTTTTCATCCCATTAATGGTTTTGATCTTGATTTTTCATTTTTATTCATATCTATCACATTCTCTTAATGTGGTATCATCACTAGATCATTGATGCATCTCATCATATGATCTGATCTTTCTTGATCTGACCAATCAAGAAGATCTTAAATCAATTTATCCAAATCAAGGGTATAGATTTCAATCTATCCCAAATTAGCCACATTAGGCCATTCATTTCTCATGATCTCATTGTTAGATCATTATCTATACTGTTTCATAGTTTCTGATCATGCTTGATTACTCATATCAAGTAGATCTATAACTATTTTTAAGATTTATCTTTCATTAAGGTTAAATCTCTTAATTCATCCCAGATAAGTCACGTCTAACTCTTGATTCCATGTTTCCTCATCACTAGATCACTAATGGATCAGAAATCCAAGGTCTGATCATGTCAGATTTGATTGATCTTGGGAATTAGTACATCTTTTTGAAATATACAAATTTTACAGTGAATAAAACATAAATTTTATGATTCCATTAGATTTTACTCTTCACCAGGAATCCAGAGATTCTTTCTAATCTTGATTTGGAGTTAAAATGAGCTTTGAATTGAAGTTTTAAGTTTTAGATCTATTTTGACGATCCAAATTTGATCTAGACTGCCAGAACGTGATGAAACGGGCCAGTGCACTTCATCGTAATGGGGAAGCAGTGCGTGTCGTCGTTTTCTATGACCATGCACCTGATAGTCCACACGCGTAAGCACTCGTGAAGGCGCGCCTAGGTCGAGTGTTGCTGGTGCATCTCTCTATGTGCGTCTCGGAGTCAAATCTCTAGAGATCTATTGAGACAATCTGATCTGGACTGTCAAATCAATAGGTCCCTAGATCAACGGCCAGATCTATTAGAAATTTCTCTGTGAATCCTAATATGGGGGTTTTGGGGTCCTTTGAACCGATCCAACAGTTCAAGATTTCAAAATCTTGTTAATTTATCAGTGATTTCACCTTAGGTCATCGAATTTTGGTTCACCGGTGATTTGGCCGGGAAACCATAGGGGTTTTGAAGAGGAGTGATGGGAGACCTACCTGGATCCGGTTTGGTGCAGAGAATATAGCCGGAAAACCTTGTTTTTTGCCATATTTTGAAGCCCTAGTCAGATGGCTAGGGTTTCTATAAATTTGTCGCTGCCGGGTCGTTTGTTGGTGCCCATGAGGAGGATGGATATAGGGGTTTTGAAGATGAGATTTCGGGGAATGTTTTTTAGGTCCCGTGGGTCTTTTTCTAGTGCCGAAGGAAGGGGATCGAAGATGATCTTACCAGGCTGGGGAAAACCTTAGCAGGCGAGATCGTCTCACTTGTATGGTGGAAGGCATGTCCTAAAACGTGCCAGCCTGGGACAGGCTAGTTCTTGAGCCAGGGGCGTGTGGGGACCGCCACTACAGTTGGAAAGAGAGGAGAGAGAAAAAGAAAACAAAAAAGAAGAAACAAAGAGAAAAAGAGGAGGAAAGAGAGAGGGAGAGAGGGGAGAGTCTGGGGATGTGTGGAATTTCATGGAGAATGTAGGAGGGCTATTTATAGGGTCATTTGTGAATTATTTTAATTTTAAATAATTTTCCACTTTTCTTAAAAAATTAAAAGCATATTCGTCGTCATGTTTATTCCTCATCATTGATATTCTCTAAGATGGCTATCGACCAACTCACCCAACTTTGTGGACCTCACACAAAAGTGAAATGACCATTTTACCCTTATGGGTAAATTTAAATTCACAAAAATTACAAAAAATAAGGCATTTTCACCTGAGCTCAAATTTTAGCGTGCTTATAGTCATTCTGAATGGTTTCCTATGAATGATTCCAAATATCTATGTTTCAAAACTCAATTCTTTTTCTAAAAATTAATATTATATTAAATATAATATTCTACCTTGATTTTTGTGAAAATTATAATTTATTTCAAACAATTTTAAAAAAATTAAGGTTTTCACACAAAGGACTAGCCATTAATCCTCCACCATCAATTTTTATGAAAACCCATCAATCTCAGTGATGCAATAAGAAAAGATAATTACTAATCATACATAAGATACACAGTATTAATCTCATAAAATAATCCATCATGAAAACCCATTCAATATTCTATCAAAATCTAATATTGATCATAGCATAAAATGTTGAATCTCACAAAATCTCAGAATAAATAACAAATGACAGCCAATCACAATCAACCATGATGCTATGATAATCAAAGTTTTAGAAATTAAAACATAATATTAAATGTCGTCACCTACCTCAATGAGAAATAACCCAAATCAAGTGAATCCTCTTAGCTCACACTCTTAGATGTACCTGTTAGTATCACAGTACTATTTTTTATTTTTTATTTCATCTCAGTGGAATTTATGGCAATTCATCTATTTATGATTTGGTCCTTAATCCCAATGTTACTTATTATTAATCAATCCTATCTCATGTTTATCTGCTCATTTTTGTGTGCATCTACAGTTTACACCTTGATCTGACGATCAAATCATCCTTAGATCAACAATTTCCCAAGATCTGGGTTACAACAATGGTCTGGATCAATTTTTAGAGTAATTACATCTAATTTGATCCTTAGGACCCTCAGTTATTACCATATATTATTTATTTGTCCAAATCCTAGGGCTTGATCACCCTTTGATCGGCCGGATCTAAGTGATTTGGTACTATTTTATGAATTTGACCTTATTAGATATGAATAGATTAAGATTCTAATGCTAAAATTTTGTCTACATCGTCGAGATGGTTCCAACGGACCTTTCAGATTGAAGATCGGGCTTCTGTAGCCTCTAGAATCTCAGAAAAACCGTTCTATATCCAAAATTGGATTAAAAAACCGATTTTACATCGGTTTGCATTGGCGGAAAGGAGTTTACACCGACGTCCTTGGAGCGCATGAACGCCATAACGCATCGCACGCGCGACGGGGCTCTATCATGCATTGTCCACCCTTGTGCGTCCCGGTCGACGTCTTGGGTGCATCATCCATTGGGGACGATGAACCCAAGCTGTCCACATTCTTTTGGCTTGATCGTAGCCCCAGATGCTTTAATTTTTTATTTGTTTTAGCCGTTCCTAGGGTTTTTGAGTCCAAAGATCACATTAAACGGTTTATATCTCTCATTTGAGGTGTCTTTAATGTGGGCCTAACCATGATCCATAGTTTTGACTTCCTAGGCCATCCAATGGCCATTCTGCTTAGATCCTACCTGGATCTGAGAGGGGAAAGTTGGGAATTAAGCAAAAGAGAAGGATAGAGGGTTTAGCCTACCTAATTAGAGTCGTAGAGTGGAGATCGGAGTCCTTTAGTGCATGCGAAGTTTGGTCCAAGTTTGGAGGAGAATGGAGTGAAGATGGCACGATCCCAGATTTGTTTTGCATAGGGAATGAAGAGGAAACTAGTTTTTGTAGGTTAAGATCCGATTTCCTCAGAAGGAAAGGTAGATCATTGCCTTCCTTCATTGGAGCTAGAATGGGAATGGAAAAGGACGTCGTTATCAAAATGACCCCATCTAATTTGCGTCCCTGATAAATTATCAAATTACCCTTGTAACTTAAAATAGTCATATATCACCCATCCGAACTCCGTTTTCGATGTTCTTTATACCGTTCAATCCCTATCGACATGTACTTTTTAGTTTTTATGATTTCAAAACCAAATTCTATGCATAATTTTTTTTAATTTGATTAATTTATTTGTTACTAATTTAGGGTTAAAAATTGAGGATATTACAATACAAGTCAAGGGCAACATTGTAAATGATTTGGATCCTTAGAGACCTAAGACTATCTAAACTTATAATCATTATTTACATTTAGTGAGGGGCTTCTTAGGAAAAACAAGAGACGTCTATATCACTATCCTAAGTTTTAATTTATTTCTAGTTGAATTGAACAATCTACTTGATAAATCTAAATATCTCTCCTAACCCAAATATTATGTTACTAAAATAAAACAAATTCAGCCATCTTGTTTTAGTTGATGTTTGAGCTTGAATTGATAGACTCTCAATCAAATAAGTACGACTAGTAAAGGCAGAGACATGCATGAGAGATGAATTCTATAATGGTCTTAGGAAGACTAAGGAACATATGGCATGGGCAACTTTTCCTCCTTTCAAAGTCAATTTTTGGAAGATCAAAGCCATTCACAACTTGGATAGTTTATGATCCAAAAATCTCATCCAATCATCCTAAAGTATCTTGCTTTTAGCTATAAAATCAATAGTGCAGCTTGTTAATGTCCATTTCACATCCCAAAAGAAGACTTGCTAGGATGATGCAATGAATGATATTTTTTGGACCATGAACTATCTAACTGATGACCAACATTGTGAATGGTTTTGATTTTCTAACATCTAGGCCCATATGGACAAAATTTGTCTGTTCTTATGGTCCCTGAGACCATTTGAGAGAGAGAGAGAGAGAGAGAGAGAGAGAGAGAGAGAGAGAGAGAGAGAGAGAAGCATTGCTTTCAATCCCATCCTACCATCCGTTATGTTTTGGTTACAACAAAAAGCTAACTTCTCAAGGAAACCATAGAATAAAATTTCAAAGAACTTTTGATTCTTCGAAACAAAAATATACAAAAGGTATGAACACTTTGGAATTGACCAAAACTGAAGCAAGTATGGGCCCAAATCTGTTGAAACAACTGGAATAGACCATCAAATCAACTGAATGGAAAAAAAGAGTTTTTCTATTTCATTTATTCGTTTGGAATGGAATAACTCAAGAATTCTATTTCATCAAAATATTCAAAGGAGATTTTACATGACATGAACCCAGTCTTGGTTGTTATTTATATATCAAAATAACTCCAGTTCATTTTGGGCATTTAGCCAAAGCAAAGGGTCCTCCAGTTCTCAGTAGTCAACACACAAAAAGTAGAGCATCCAATATGGAAAAAAGTCTAACCAATCCAGGCTGGTGCGTGGTGCATTTATAAATTTACCCCCCGGATGCAGTACTCAAAGAAGATTTCCTTTTGCACGAAGCCTTTTGTAGTGCCGGGGACCGATGGGTTCGAGCCGGTAGACCGCAACAAGACACGATCCGGTCTTTGTTTAGTCAACCTGCCTTCATCGAACCCTTCCCATAAAACCCTAACGTTAAATACCCGCCCATCTCCTCGTCTCTCTCTGACATGCCAATGCACACTCTTTCCCTCTGTGCGGAGCTCCAATTCGTTCACGTATAAAACCTCTTTTGCCTCTGCTGCAGCAGCAGTGATTCCTTTCCTTTCTTTTACTTTCGATTCTTCATATTTGTAATCTTTAGAACTGGACTTTGATTTTGGTATTGGAATTCTCGCTGTATAATTCCGTTGCACTTGCGATTTTGTTATATCATATTGTGCCGGTTTTCGATTGTCTGGATCCTGATTTTAGGGTTTTTTGTGAAAATGGATCTTCCGAGTCTTGCTGTTGTTCTGAGAGCCGCACTTAGCCCTCATCCCGAGGAGCGAAAGGCCGCGGAGGAAAGTCTCAATCAGGTGATTCATCTCTTTCTCTTTCTCTCTATTTGTCTTTGATGTAGATATGTCATAATCTACTGTTTAGAAATCTTTTGTGGGAAATTTTCGTTGGGTGATTGTGTAATGATCCATGCGGATTATGGGAAGCATATTTTCAATTTTATACTGCATTACAGGTGCGTATTGTTGTTGTTTGTTTAGAGAAGATGATTGGATATCCTAGCTTTGTGTTTTGGTAATTTCGGATTGATTGCGGCATGCCAGTTTTCCGCATCTGTCAATTCATAACGGTAATGTATTTTTCTCCAATTAATAAAAGAGCCTTTGTGACTGATTTAGATAGTGACAAATGGAAACTCCCAAGTCACGTAGATTTTCGATTTTGCTTGTTGTATTTTCTTGTATTGTTGACGTGGGCTTTAACTCATTTTGGTTAAGGATTTGGTTCCCATTTGTCTTACTGAATTTATGTCTATATAAGTCTATACAAATCCTAGGTTGGTTGCCTTCGTCCTTATAGATCAATAGCTGTTAATGGGTGAGGTTTCCCATGGGTATCTAATTGATCTTTTGCTGTTGGCTGATTCAAAATAGGGTTAGAATAGTGAAACTTTAAACTATTCCAAGTAAGAGGTTAACCTCAGATAATCCAATTTAGAGAAAGATTTTCCATGGAGAGCTATTCTTGTAGCATGCAGCCCAATTTGGAACCTTGTTGCTGTTCTTAGTATGGCTAGATTGATTTTCCCTTTTTCACATATGCATGTATTGTTTCTATGTTGCTCATCTCAATATTTCCATATCAAGGCTAACACCTGGAGGTTGAGTTTTTAAGAATGTTTGTGTTAGCTTACTTGTAACTGTTGCATGTTACAAATTTTTTAGAAAATCTCTCCTGACCATTTCTATCACTGTGATCTGCACATCATATTCCGACTTTATAATTAACATACCTTACTGTCTCTCTGTTGCTAAAATTTGTCAGCTACTGTTACATCTGCAAAAATCTGGTGTTTGTCATGTGATCATGTCAGGTTTAGTTTGTGCAGTGCTGTGAGGATGTGAAGATAATAAACTTAGTTGTTAAAGATGAAATATATTTTTTATACTGTCTGCTGTTTGTTTCTATTTATCATCTGACCAGTAATTTTCTTTTCTTTCTTTCAGTTCCAGTATACTCCACAGCATTTGGTGAGGCTGTTACACATCATTGTGGATAGTAACTGCGACATAGGTGTGCGCCAAGTTGCCAGTATTCACTTCAAAAACTTTGTGGCTAAGAATTGGTCTCCTCATGAGCCTGGTATGTTGATATTCTGTTCTGGAATCCTCAATTAAGTGCTTTTGTTAGGGGGTTTTTAACAGATGTTGTATCTAATTATTGTAGATGAGCAACACAAGATATCAACCAGTGACAAAGACATGGTGAGGGACAACATTCTTCTATTTATTGCTCAGGTCCCCCCTTTGTTAAGGTACGTCAACTGGTGAACTTTAGCAACACAGCTAACTTCTTTTTTGGAAATTTGCTAATGTAACTTTGATCTCCTTCACTATTTAATGTGGGGCACCACTCCTAATTTTTTTTGTATTTGGTTCTATATTTCACGTTAACTTTGTTGATGGTTTTTGTTTCACATGGGTTTATTTCTTTAACATAAACCTAATGTCCCTTTTGTGTTCTCTCACTTTAATGCCCATTAGAATAACCTAGAATGCCCTTTCAAAATATTCTCTGCAGTTGAAAATGTATCTTAGAACCATTGAATGCAGTGAACCAAGTTGCACCATCCTAGGTTTATGGTGTTTATAACTTTGTAAAGCCAACTTTATGATATAGCTTTGTACATCCTGAGACTATTTTGTGCCCGTAATTTAAATGGGTCTCTCAAAATCAATTAAAGACGTGCTTATGGCTCACAGCCTTCCTAAACTGCCAGATAACTGTGCAATGTGACAAAACAACGAGAAAAGGATTTCCAGATTTAAATAGATATAGATAACAACCAAATTATAACTCTTGCTTCTACGGATTATATTGCATCAATCTGGAGAACCTTCAATTTTAAATACAGAATCCTTTTATGTTGGAACTCAAGGTGAAGTACTCTCATGGTTTTCATATTCGTCCTCTTTTGTAGCCTTATCAAGCATCTTGAAGGGCCTGAAACAGCACCAAATGTATAAAAAGTGATTGGTTCCTCCTGACGCACTTCTATCTCATGATCCTTCTGTCCTGCTGGACATTAATTTGCCCAAAAGATTGTAGCATATGTAATAGTTTCAGTTGCAATCAGCGATATCTTTCTTTTGTTTGAATCTGTGGGCATAAATAAACGTTTTAGCTGCTTTTGGGCATAAGGTGGTGTTGTTCTTGGGTTTCCATTCCTTGGTTGAAAGGCATCATCAATTGATCTTCTTCTTCTTCTCACTCTTGCACCACTGTGCCAGACTCACAAACCCATCAAATTAACCTTGTTATTCTGCTCATACTGGCTAAGTGAGTTAAATCTCATAATGTGCAACCTTTTAGATTATCTTTTGGGAGCATTTTATATATTCTAAACTATCTATTTTAGGCTCTTGGTCTGCATGAGTCAATAAATGTGCCTATTCAAGCTGTCACTCTATGATCGTATCCTTGACGATAGCACTGTTGTTAAGGCTTATTATCCCTTTCTCTCTTGTCAGTCATTGTTCAAATTGATTTTTATATAATGCTTGCTAATTTTTATGTTATTGGAAGAGCTTTCTCACATATTTCTTTCATTATACAGAGCACAGCTTGGTGAGTGCCTTAAAACTATCATCCATGCTGATTACCCTGAACAGTGGCCTAGCCTTCTCCATTGGATAAAGCACAATTTACAAGATCAGCAAGTATATGGAGCTTTATATGTATTGAGGATTCTCTCCCGCAAATATGAGTATGTATTGAGTAATCCACTACTGGAACTTTCTGTGCTAGTCTTTACTGGTGGCAGCGTATATGTGATGCTCTTCCAAATGGTTTGGTCATTTGGTCTCTACATCACTAATTTTGAATGGAGATATGGGTGCCTTAATGCACAAAATAATGATAACTGGAATGTCATGTGTGATATAACTTTACCAAGTGTGCTCTGGTATGTGGGTTTGTCCTGTCTCCAGATCAGGCATTATAACTCTTTATCAAAAACCTGGTTAGCTTTTCCTGTCTGAATGAGATTCCTATTTGTTTGTTTGTTTTTATTCCCATATTCCCATCTAATATGCTACTCTTTCATTTTCTTCTTTGTTGTACTTTCTGCATCAAGTAGTTTGTTTTCACCATGAATTCTCTGGCACTTTTTTTGTATGATGGTAGGTATGTGTGTTCTTTTAGTTTTTCTCCCCAAATGCAGACAGAATTGACTATTCTTTTTTCTTTTATCTCATTTGAAGGTTCAAGTCGGATGAAGAGCGGACACCAGTGTACCTCATTGTTGAAGAGACATTTCCTCATCTACTGAATATATTTAACAGACTTGTTCAAATTCCCAACCCTTTCCTTGAAGTGGCAGATCTAATCAAACTCATCTGCAAAATATTCTGGTCTTCAATATATGTATGCCTCTTGCCCAAGATGATATTTTGTGCAAGTCTTTCTTAGTGTTTATAATTTGGTCATTTAATGTATTGGCTTAATGTTTCCAGTTAGAGATTCCAAAGCAGCTGTTTGATCCAAATGTGTTCAATGCATGGATGATTCTATTCCTGAACATACTGGAAAGGCCTGTCCCATTAGAGGGTCAGCCGAGTGACCCAGAGTTGAGGAAATCATGGGGATGGTGGAAAGTGAAGAAATGGACAGTTCATATATTAAACCGATTGTACACTAGGTCGGTGCTTGGGAGAAAAAGTGTTTTCTGAAACTGGTTGATGATAGTTAATACTATTCTGAGTATAATCCTATTAATATGATTGTTTTCTTACAGGTTTGGAGATTTGAAGCTTCAAAAACCAGAGAACAAGGCTTTTGCTCAAATGTTCCAAAAAAATTATGCTGGGAAAATTTTGGAGTGCCACTTAAAATTGTTGGATGTGATTAGAAGAGGAGAATATTTGCCTGATAGAGTTACCAACCTTATTCTCCAATATTTGAGCAGCAGGTTGGTATAATATGAGTCATGGTAATTCTAATACACTTCAGTCAGTTACTATTGCTATATGCTGCTTCTCCATTCAGTTTTTTTGACTTTCTGTTTTATGGAAACCGCTAGTAATAGTGATACTTAAAATGTAGTGCAAAGCATGCTTTTGACCTTCCTTCTGGTATGGCATGATCAAAGCGAAGTCTTGAGACAGAGAGACAGTGGGTGGAATTGCATATATTGTGTCTACTTGTCATGTATTTCTTTTTTATCCTTTTTTTCTTATTTGTTTATGTTTTAAACAGTTCGGAGAAAACCATTTCATACAGTCTTAATAGCAAATTAAGCATGAAAAGCTAGTTTAGTTGATTGCAAGTGATATTAGTGGGATTGCTTTACTAATAACCTTTCTATCTAGTGATATTCGACAATCTTGACAAGTAGTCATGAAATCACATGTTCTTTCCTTGACCAAAGTGGGATATCTTTATGTCACTGAAACAGTAGCCTCTTTATGTTGATTGATTCACTAAAAACAGCAACTTCTATGTTGGTTATCTGTGTAATTGTGACAAAGTTGATGTATACACCATTATATATCGACCAATATATTCTCTATGTGTGTGTCTGGTTGGGTGTGTAAAATGCACAATCTTTGAAAATTCCGCACTAAACAAGAGTGCTTCACAATCCAAAAAGGAAATTTCCTCTCACTTGGCATTTTTGTACGACACTTCTTTGTCGAGTCTGCCGTGCTATTGGAAGACCCTGGCTTCTATCAATGTTGCTGAACCCATTCACGAAGATCAACATTTTGCTCATAAAAAGAAAAAGAAAGGTCCACAAAGATCAACATACTTAACCTATGTAGTTGCAGGGGCAAGGCACACCCAGGCGCAAGGGGTGCAACTTATGCCTAGAGGTACTAGGGTCGCCTAGTCATGTGACTAAGTGATGAGGTGCAAAATTAAGTAATTTAAATTTTTAAAAAGAAAAATGTAAAATAAATCCCAAAAATTATAAAAAAATTTAAAAACATAGAAAATATAAAGATATGAATAAATACTTATCAAATGACTGAAATGGAATTCTTAAGTAATAAATCAACATGTCAACAATAACAACCTAAGGTTAAACCAAACAATTATATACAAAGAAGTCCAGAAACATACAAATATAATGATAGTGATGCTATTAAGATACTAGTGTCCTTGCTACTCCCTCAATCTCTTATGGCCTTGTCATCATCGCTACCATCTTCCAATAAATTCAGGAACAATAAACAATCAAACAATGGTTACATTAATAAAGTAAAGCAAATGTTAGAGTTAACTATTAAGACTTAAGAGTTGTCTTCTTGTGCCTCTTTCTCATTAGGAAGATCAAGATCGTTATCAAAATCATCTCCTTGGGAGATATAAACATCCTCCTCCCTAGTCTCCTCATTGACATCATCGTCCTACTCTTCTTCAACATCCTAACTCTTGTTCTTGTTAAGACTGAGAAATGCGGCTCCCTCTCTGCCCCCTCTCCTGTCTCTAGTATTGCCTAATAAATGGAGCATCATGTTCACTTGTGATCCTTTAGCAAGCTTAATATCTAACTTGGTGAGGCCATCACTTGGATGTACTATGTGACGACTCGGGTTTTTAAAATACATTTTCATAAATATTTGCAAAGGTAAGGCCTTGAATTTGAAAACTCTTTTAAAACACAAACAACGGAAACATATTTTCTTTAAAATTGATTTGTCAAAAACCCGAGTGCTACATCAAATTACTTATCATACATAGATTTTGTATAAAATAAAATTTCTATTGAATATCAATAGAAATACTTTTATTAAAATCAGGATTGATCCAGTGGTTCACATACACAGCCCCGGTAGTCATTACATACTCTGTCCAAATATTACAATCCAAATTACAAAAAAATCAATACAATCTTCCTCAAAGTAAATACCCTAAGCCGTAGTTTGGCGATGCCTATCCACAAGTCTTGATCTTTCAATCTTCTTTAACTGTATCTGAGATATTGTAAACATTTAAACATTTATAGTATCTCAGCAAGCTATGCTTGGTAGGGGATTTAAAAAATATATTCAATATATCTCAAAGTTAATAGTTCATTATATCCATGATATAAATCAATTTATATAATTGGATAACCATTTCATCCTTCACTCATCATATGAATTATATATATTACGTATAAATAAAACCACTAAAAATCATGAAAATAGTCAATATCATCAATAATATCTTATTTTCAAACTGATTTCAATATTAACACTAGGTAAAGGGCAGCCCCGGTGCATGAAGCTCCTGCCTATGCGGGGTCCGGGGAAGGGGCTGACCACAAAGGCCTAAAGTACACAGCCTTACCTTGCATTTAGCAAGAGGCTGTTTCCACGCCTTGAACCCGTGACTTCAAGGTTACATGACGACAACTTTTATCGTTGCGCCAAGGCTCCCTTTCTTCAATATTAACACTAGGTTTTAATATATAATCATACTGTATTGAGAATCATTTTCTAATATAACATTGGTAATAACTTTTATCGGGCGCCTCATCATGCTATAAAATAAGGCATCTTATCATACCATAACATAAGGCATCTCATTATGCCATAACATAGGCATCTCATCATGTCATAATTAGTTGCATCATAATACAAAATATCAAAAGACTACCATGCTCGCAGCCTCAATCCGTACAGTGCTCTCGGATAACTGCATAATACTCCACTGATACCACGGGGACAAATACAAAATCCATGTTCGCATGGGGGCAACTATGGTTGTCACAGTGGCAACCTTCCCATGAATGCCCCACTTGACTTTTTGCCTCTCTTTGGGCGCGGTAGCATCATTATAATCAGTTTCAGAGAGCGGGTGGCCAAACCCTTATAACTCTCATAGCATTCTCATCCCCAGGCTTAAGCCTGTTTTAAAACAAAATCACAAGCTTTCATGCTTGTATAAAAAATAATATTTCATACTTACAGACTGTGTGTCTAGTTATAATAGGACATGCCTATAACTTATTTCCTTAATATTTGGGAGTCCAACTTATATAGCTCAAATCTTCCCATTCTACCCATTAAGTAATTCATAATTACTTAATCAATCCCTGTGTATTTATTTCAACATCATTTGTTGTCTTAATTAATTTCATAATTACTTAATCAATCATTTATTGATTCATGACAATTCCAAGGCAATTATAATCAAAACTCATTTATCAGGATAAGATTATGTGTAAAATACATGTATCTTATATATTGAATATATCTTTAAAGTCCACCTACCTTTACTTTCAATCATCCATCTTTTCATTGATCTTGATTATCATATCCTTCATGTATTTGTCAAATCATATGTATACAGTCATTCCTCAACTCATTTATATTTTCTAATTGTTCTTTTGGTCATCCTTACATAGGATGATTTGGATCTTGTTCCTTAGATCATATTGATCAAGGGTCTTATCTATTGATCTATATTTGAATTTAATATTTATATTACTTCAAAACATTATGATTATGATTATTCTTGATCATTCAAGATCTCCTTATGGATCTTGTTTGATCTTTGATTATCTTAATTACCATTTTTATTAGGATTATATAGTTTATTATTCTCTTATTCTCTTATGATCTTATTATTATTCAACCAGTTAATGTCTTACTACTTGAAATAGTTTATTTCTTTCCTAACACTAGACGCCTCCTCCTTATTTCAGAATTGACTAAGGCTTATCAGTTAAAAGCTGCTTACAGAGTGGTTAATTCAATTCTCATGTAAGAAGGCATTTATATCTCACAAACATCGTCAGAAGGTGGGGGAAAGAGCAAGGTTCTATTAGAGAACCCCCTTAACCACTATATTCAGCATTTCCTAGGATGACTTTAGCTCAACCTTCATAAGATTTCTATAAGCATTAAACCCTAAGTACTCTTGCTATTTGATTTTAATTAAACTTATGAACATTTAAAATGTCATCCATGGGGTTTATTATTCTCCTAATTTGGGCCAAAGAAATGATATTCCTTATATTGTCCTATTAACTATAACTCTTAGTATCATTAAGTTCATGTTTATATTCATTGTAAATGTTCATCAATATCTATTTTCATTTAATTACATTTTTCATGTAATTTACATAACATGAACAATTAAAGCATAAATAAATAAATCTACTAAGCAAATAAAAGAACATTTATAATAGAACTTAATAATTCACATGCTCATTTGAATATATTATATTTATTCATTTTGATCAAATGATCATAGTTTGATTTCTTTTCCTTTTTCATCCCATTAAGGGTTTATATCTTGATCTTTCATTTTTATTCATATATATCACATTTTCTTAATATGATATCATCATTAGATCATTGATGCATTTAATCATATGATATAATCTTTCTTGATCCAACCAATCAAGAAGATCTTAAGTCAATTTATCCAAATCAAGGGCATATATTTCAATTTATTTCAAATTAGCCACATCTGGCTATTTATTTCTCATGATCTTATCATTAGATCACCATCCATACTGTTTTATAGTTTCTGATCATGCTTGATTAGTCAGATCAAGTAAATCCATAATTATTTTTAAGATTTCGCCTCCATTAAAGTTAAATTTCTCAATTTATCCCTGAATAGTCATATTTAACTCTTGATTCCATATTCCCTCATCATTAGATTATTGATGGATAAGAAATCTGAGGTCTGATCATATTAGATTTGACTGATCTTGAGAATTAGTACATCTTTTTGTGACTTATAGAATTTTTCAGTAAATAAAACCTAAATTTTATGTTTCCATTAGATTCTGCGCTTCACTAGGAATCTAGAGCTTCTTTTCGATCTTGATTTGGAGTTAAAATGAGCTCAGAATTTCATTTTTAAGTTTCAAATATGTTGATTTGGACTGTCAGAATGCGACAAAACGGGTTGGACGGTGTTCTCCGTCGCCGGGACACAGGTGGCGTCTCAAGTGGAGACCGCCCGCGAGCGTGCGTTGCCAATTTGCATTGTTGAGGCAATCCTATGCGGTCCATCTAGATGGTTTGATCTGGACGGTCCGTTTTTATTTTAACCTGGATCTACGCCCAAATGACCCAGAAATTTTTCTGTGAAATCATACTTGGGGGTTTTGGGAGCCTCCGAATCCATCCAATGGTTCAGAATTTTCAAAAAATCTCATCTAATAGGTGTTTTCAAGCTTGATCACCAGTACTAGATTCACCGGCAAAATCTTGTAGGAAAATCCAGTTCGGTGATCTTCATACATGGAAACCTACCAGAATAGCTAAAGGGGGATGAGGGGTGCCTACCTGTAGCGTTTAGAATGGAAAAATATGGCTGGAAAAGAGAGATCCACGCCAGAACAATATAGGTCGTCGGACTTGCTGTTTTTCGGTGATTTCACCAGTGAATACTTCTCTGATTATCGTGAAAGTATAGGACTTTTGAAGCTTGTGAAATTCCAAATGAGATGAATGGTCAAGATCATGTTTCAACGGCTGAAAATGGACGTTTAATTGAAAAACAGTACCTAGGGTAAAACTCTAGTTTCGTTGGGGACTACGTGTCTGTGGACGCGCCTGACAGTTCTGGGGGAAATATTCCCCTCGGGTGCGTCCGCAAATGCGCTTTGCGGTTGTAAAGGGAAGAGAGAGAAAAAGAAAAGGAAAAAAAAAAGAAAAAGGGAAAAAGAGAAAAAGAGAGAAAAAGAGAGGGAGAGGGGAACAGTCTAGGGAGTTTGTGCAATTTCGTGCAATGGTTGGAGGGTTATTTATAGGGCTAGTTTTGCATTATTTTAATTAAAATTAAAATTTTAAATGATTTTTCACTTTTCTTATAAAATTAAAAACTTATTTTTCATCATGTTTATTCTTCATCATTGATATTCCTTGAGTTGGTTGTCCACTAGCTCACCTAACTTTTGTGGACCCTACACAAAAGTGAAATGACCATTTTACCCTTGTGGGTAAATGTAAATTCACAAAAATTACGAAAAGTAGGAATTTTTCACCTGAGTTAAGATTTCAACATGCTTACAGTCATTCTCACTAGTTTCCCCTGAATGATTCCAAATATCTATGTTTCAAGACCTGATTCTTTTTCTAAAAATTAATATTATATTAAATATAATATTAGGGTTGGGCAAAGAGAGTTTGTTTGTTGTGTGGGCATCTTATGCCTTTTGCCCCGAATGGAAATACTAGCAGCCTTGGTATTGTCAATCTACTGCACCTTGGCCCTATTATTGTCATCTTTATCTTTATCATGCAAACCAAACAAATTTTTTGGCTGTTCCATCTCCTTTGTTATTCTTTCTTCTTCCTTGCTTCATTTATATAATTTAAGATTTTCTTAGATATCTTGAGACTGACAAGAGCACATTTTTGGGCATTCCTATGCCTACCCGTTAAATGTTATTTAATTCTGAATATTGACAGCTATACCTATTTCCACAAAGCTTGCACCATTCCAAATTTTTGTCATTTGTATCCCGTGCCTCTACATATTCACACCCTAGATTCATTAATCTAGAAGAAGCATTGTTGGTGCCCCTTGATGATGACATATTGTAGTATGTATAGGAATATAGGAACCTAATAGTCATAGAATGGAATGAAAACAAATCAAGCAATTAAAGGATCAACCCTGCAAACAAACAAAAGAAATAAATTAACCAAAAAATAAAATAAATAACAATAAGAAAGTAAGAAATATTGAAAAGTAAGAAAGTTATGGAAACAAAACTAAAGAAAAGTGAAACGAAACACGCAAAATATGAAAACAAAGTTATGGATCAGTTGTTTTTACCATTATAATGGTCACATTTACACATTTTTACAAAAAAAATAAAATGAAAAACTTACTGTTTTTAACTGCTTTTTAAATTTTTAGTGAAAAATAACAAAAAAGGAAGAACTAACATTAAAGGAGTCCATGAATCAGTTGTTTTTAGCATTATAATAGTGAGATTTACACATTTGCTACAAAAACAAATTACTAAATAAAAAACATACTTTTTTAACTGTTTTTAATGAAAAATAACAAAGAAACCAAAAAACAGGGTGAAAAAAATCAAAGGATTCCATGAATCAGTTACTTTTAGCATTCTAATGGTGACATTTATACATTTGCTACAAAAACAAGAGAAAATATATAAAACAGTACTTTTTCTCACTGTTTTTAGTGAAAAATGATGGAACAAAAAAGTTAGGCACAAGAACATTGATGGAGTTCATTAGTCAGTCATTTTTAGCATTATAATGGTGAGAATATGGAGATTTGTCCCAAAAAAACTGAAAACTACAAATTAATGATATTTTTTACATTTTCAGTAAAAAAATAAATAAAAAAAACTACGATGACAGTGCATAATGCATGAATCTATGAAAATAGATGGAAAGAATGAAATGGAGTTTTCGTTTTTAGCTTTAGAGTGTAAATATGTTGAGATTTCAAAGAAAAATGAAGCATTACACATGAAAATTGAAAAATTGGTACTATTTTTACCATATCTTTACAGGAAAAATGTAAAAACAACAAAGAAGAAGATAGATTATTACCTCAATCACTTCAAATGGGTTTCAATCAATGATGGAAGATGACTAGCTCAGTATTCTGGCAAGAAGAAAGAAAGTGAAGCTGGGAAGAAGAAGAAGAAAGAAAAAGAAAAAGTGAAAATTAGGCTTTGTTTCACTTATGCTACATCTGGATTCGGGGGCACATTAGATGCAAGGTGCAACCAGGTGTGGCGCCTAGTTGCAGGCCTGCATCTTTTTGTGCCTAGTGACTAGCAGCGCGACTAGTCGTGCTTTTGACTACATATTACTTAATGATGTTTCTTTGTGTCATAGGTCAGCTTCACATTGTGTGGATACAAGTACCATTGTGGCTGTCCGTTGATATCTTTTCTTCTTAAGATCAAGCAAAAGTTTCTGATCCTGAACCAATCTGAAATCACTTACTAGATGCTTTCTTAGAACTTTCTTGTTATTTAATGAAATAACATAAACTTAAGATGTTTCTAATATAATTTGATTTTGAAGTTAGCTGGAATGCCCGTAACTAAGAGCTGGGTCCAATTGATATGACATTGTTTCTTAGGCAGAAAATTCCTTTTTTCTTTTGCAGTATTTCAAAGAATAGCATGTATCAGTTGCTGCAGCCCCAACTTGACATTGTTCTTTTTGAGATAATATTTCCACTTATGTGCTTCAATGACAATGATCAAAAGTTATGGAATGAAGATCCACATGAATATGTGAGGAAAGGCTATGGTGAGTTTTTTAAGATCTAGTGGTTTTCATTCACCAATTCTTCTTATAGTTTCTCTTTATGATTCTGTGCTTAGTATAACTACCTACTATAAGCTCCTCTGTTTTTGTACAGATATTATTGAAGATTTATATAGTCCCCGAACTGCATCCATGGATTTTGTAAGTGATCTGGTTAGAAAACGTGGAAAAGGAAACCTTCAAAAGTTCATTCAATTCATTGTGGAGATTTTTAAGCGGTATTATAACACCTAAATATTCTTTTGAGTCACTAATTATTCCAGACTGAAGAATGTTTATGAAAATATTTATTATGTTGTACAGGTATGATGAGGCATCTGTAGAATATAAACCATATCGACAGAAAGATGGTGCTCTTCTTGCTATTGGGGCATTATGTGATAAATTGAAGGGAACTGAACCTTACAAGTCTGAGCTCGAGCGTATGCTGGTGCAACATGTTTTCCCAGAGTTTCATAGTCCTGCTGGCCATCTGAGAGCAAAGGTTTGATATTGTTCTGTTCCATTTAATCTTTGATTCTATAGCTTACATTTTAATACAGAATTGGTAGGTTTGATTTATAATTTATAGGTGAATATGTGAAAGTTATTTATGGTTAATGTCCTCATGGATAGATTCCTCTGGTAGCTTAGAAGGAAAACCCCACATTGGCCTCCTTCATCATCATCATCATCATCATCATCATCATCATCATCAAGACCTTATCCCAATTAGGGGTCGGCCACATGAATCTTATTCCTCCATTCCACTCTATTAAATACCATGGCTTCATTTAGTCCCAAAGTTTTTAAATCTTTCCTCACCACTTCTATCCACGTTCTTTTGGGCCTTCCCCTTGCCCTTTTAGAACCTTCAACTTGTATTGCCTCACTCCTTCTAACTGGTGCCGTTGTTGGCCTCCTTTGAACATGTCCAAACCATCTAAGTCTAATCTCCCTCATCTTGTTACCTATTGGTGCTATCCCTAAATTTCTTCTAATATTTTCATTTCTAATTCTATCCTTTCTTGTCTTACCACTCATCCATCTCAACATCCTCATTTACGCAACACTCGACCTATGAGTATGATGTTCCTTAACTGCCCAACACTCTGATCCATAGAGCATGGCCGGCCTTATAGCCATCTTATAGAATTTTCCCTTTAGTTTGAGTGGCACCCGCCGATCACATAAAACCCCGATGCACATCTCCATTTGTTCCAACCCGCTTGGATTGTGTTGCTAACCTCCCTCTCAATCTCTCCACTCTCATGGATCAATGATCCTAAGTATCGGAAGTGGTCTCTCATGGGGACCTCTTGGTTATCAATCTCTACCGGTGCTCCACTCCTACTCTCCTTGCTAAAATTACATTCCATATATTCTGTCTTAGTTCGGCTAATTTTAAATCCTTTCGATTCTAATGCTTCTCTCCATAGCTCTAGCTTTATGTTGACACCCTCCCTTGTCTCATCAAGTAGGACTATATCGTCTACAAATAGCATGCACCGGGGAATCTCCTCATGCGGATGTTTTGTTAACTCATCCATAACTAATGTGAAAAGGTATGGACTCAATGCCGATCCTTGGTGCAATCCGACGGTGACGGGAAAATCACTACCACGCCACTAGTGGTCTTAACATTTGTTCTGACTCCCTCATACATATATTTAATTATGTCTATATACCCCTGAGAAACCCCTTTAACACCTAACACCCTCCATATTAACTCTCTAGGGACTCTATCATAAGCATTCTCTAAGTCAATAAAGACCATGTGTAGGTCTTTTCTCCTCTCCCTATATTTCTCTACTAATTGTCTTAGTAAGAAAATAGCTTCCATGGTAGACCTCCCAGGCATGAAACCAAACTGATTCTCCGATACACTTGTTTCATGTCGTAGCCTCTTCTCAATGACTCTTTCAAAAAGTTTCATGGTGTGGCTCATAAGTTTGATCCCTCGATAATTAGTGCAGCTCTGAATGTCTCCTTTATTCTTATAGATTGGTACAATAGAGCTTTTCCTCCACTCATTAGGCATTTGGAGATTCCCTATTTACTATCGCCTTTCTCGACCTCCATGGTATGAACCCATGTCCACTTTTCACTGCACCTGGGTTCTGATGCAGCGCGTCGCTTCCGAGGGACGCTCTAGCAGCCCTTGCCCATTTTTCACTACACCCGGGATCCGATGTAGCGCGTCGCTTCTGGGAGAACGCCCTAGCAACCCTTGCCTATTTTTCACCGCATCCGGGATCCGATGCAGCGCGTCGCTTATGGGGAACGCCCTAGCTTGAGCGAATTTCAGATTTCGATTCATGTCATGTTGGGGTTGCCATAGTTTTAAAAGCTGAAGATGATTTTCATTAAAATCATTAAAATCATCTTCAGCTTCACCCTTGCCGACTGGCTACCTGACGCAAGGGTGGCCATATTTTAAGAAGCTGAAGATGATTTTCATTTCTCCCTCACAAACTAATATACAAATGCATATTTATTTGTAAGAAAGAAATAATAGAATCATCTTCAACTTCCCCCTTGTCGGCTGGCTACCTGATACAAGGGTTGCCATCTTTTAAGAAGCTGGAGATGATTCTCATTTCTTCCTCACAAACTAATATACAAATGCATATTCATTTGTAAGAAAGAAATAATAGAATCATCTTCAACTTCCCCCTTGCCGGCTGGCACCTGACGCAAGACCCTCCTCCTTTTTATCCGGGCTTGGGACCGGCATTGGCGGAGTTGTGGCCTCCTTCAATTAGGTTATAAAACTTGATAGAATACACAGCAAGAAATCGACTTTCACCACCTTAAACCAAAACACAGTTTTTCTATCATCCACAAAAGAGAGGGTGCTTGCAGTGATCATATGTTTCTTTGCTCTGTTTTGAAATGCAATCCTTGAGACATGTTGTTCCTTACGGAGCCGTAACTTTGCTGCCAAGAACCATTCTTCTAGAATGTGGCAGATGGGTGCCAATACCACTTTGATTTTGGGCATGAGTGAAAAGAATGAAACAGGTAAAGAACAATTTCAAATTTCAACTCGAATAAAATACATTGGTAAAATTTTGTAGGTAGACTTAAAATACTAAATAGGAGAAAGTAGTTTCCTAGTGGGCCAAAAATGTTAGGCCCAAATAAGCCCATCATGTGCTGGGACAACAAGTTAGTAATCTGTTGACTAATTGATCTGAGTTGGCGTAACTCTCGAGTCTCTGACCTTGTCACTGTTTGCCAGTTTGTGCACAATAGAAATCCATTATTATTTGACTTTGAGATCCATCCACTTGAAAAACAGCACTTGGAGCATTGCAAATGAAAAGAAGAATGCTACATGGAGTTTCCCTTTAGAAGTCCTTGCATTTGCAAATTACACTTAACAATAATCTCAACTATGTCTGCTATCTGCAATAGCATTTCTTTTCTGTTTTTCTTGAAAAATTATCTTCGACACCATTTTGTATTGTTTCTACCTAAAAAGGCGTTGGCACCTATCTGGAACCAGAGTTAGGCATTTGCTTGTATTGTCTGTCTTATTTCTCTGATGTCCATGAATTCACATGGATAGTGGCTTCTTCATTGTCAAACTACAATTTCTACCTTCATCCTTGTTATCTTCAACATAAGCCTCAGAGAAACCTGAAAAAGATTGAGCATAAGTCTCCTGTCAGTAGAGAGCGCAGGTATTTTTTTGTGTACGTAGAGGAGAAGTTGTTTAAGGTCACCAGTCATCTCTCTATTTCAAATATTTTTCCAAACAAATTCTGACCATGGAAAGTGACCAGATTGGGGACCCCAGCGATTAATTATGCCTCGTTCTATTTAAACCGGTCTTCAACATCTCAGTAGCTACCCTGTATTCAATTCCATGGCTAATGCTAGCCTCTCTAGATTCATTTTGAGTGGCTTGAATAATGTGCTTAATTTCATTAGACTTAAGTTTTTGGCCACGCCTGAAACCATGGACCACCTCAACATTTGAAAACTCATTAAGGCTTATAGGGAGCTTACTCTGGCCAGCTCTACAATAAGAGAAGCTGTTTCCCTAAAATTGTATACTTTTTCAGGCTGCGCTACAGGTGTTCGTACCCTCTTAGGTCTCTGTTCTGGACCTTCTTTGTCCAGTCCATGAAAAAATTTAACTCACACGTGGAAAGGAAGATCATGGCATGTTAATAACAAAATCACCTTCTCAATTGATAGACCTTTTCAGTTGATAGGACTGCCTGCAGGATCATCCTAACAGAAATACTTTGTCAGTGTTGGCCATCATAGCGTGTTCCTCTTTATAACTGAGAGGAGACCTTGATTAGTACTTTCCTATTATGAGTTGAATTTTCTTGTAAATATTGGTTACGAAATTCTACTTATTATGCCTTCTTCATTTGGCTTTATGTTATCCGAGTTTGTTCATTTACAGATTGTTACATCTGATTCAGTAATATGTGTATCAATAGGCTGCATGGGTTGCGGGTCAGTATGCACACATTAACTTTGCGGACCAGAACAATTTCCGCAATGCTTTACATTGTGTTGTTTCTGGATTGCGTGATCCAGAGCTGCCAGTTCGTGTGGATTCTGTCTTTGCTCTTCGTTCTTTTGTGGAAGCTTGTAAAGGTATGTCTTTCCCCTGCTTGCGACTGTTCTTAACTCTAGTTTTTCAATAATGAAAGGCACGGATTCTTCTCGTGCAGATTTGAATGAAATCCGTCCTATTCTTCCCCAATTACTTGATGGTATGTAGTTTCACTCATTTACCTTTATTAGTGCCTGCTTTTAATGTCTACATGTTTTATATGACTTCTCAATGGCCAATGCACAGAATTCTTTAAACTCATGAATGAGGTTGAGAATGAAGACCTTGTGTTTACCCTTGAGACTATTGTAGACAAATTTGGGGAGGAGATGGCTCCTTATGCTCTCGGATTGTGTCAGAACCTGGTAGTGTACTTCCATAACCATGATCTATATCTATCATGATGTTCAATTTTGTTTTCTGTTAAATCTAACCATTCTAAATACTTTTTCCTTTTTATAGGCTGCTGCATTTTGGAAGTGTATGGATAGCTCTGAATCAGATGAGGATGCTGATGATCTAGGTGCTTTGGCTGCTGTTGGCTGTTTACGTGCCATAAGCACGATTCTTGAATCTGTGAGCAGGCTACCGCATCTGTTTGTCCAGATTGAACCAACTCTGCTACCTATAATGCGCAGAATGTTGTCTACAGATGGTCAAGGTATTTATTCTAGTTTGATTATCCGTGAGCGGGTGAACTTTCTTAAGTGCACTGATGACATAGCATTAATTATACCATTTAATTTTTCATGCAGAATGTAACTAAGATGTGGCAGATCCCTTGTTTATTTGCCAACTGATATTAACGCTCTCCAGTTCTTATATTTCCTCAATAAATTCCTTGTCCTTGTCTGTGATCGTATTGTTTAATTGTTTACATGCTTGTACCTAGTTCCATTGGAATATATCTGAAAGCCATAAATCCTTGGGATAAGACTGACGTCATTTACTGTCTCAATTTATATGTTGAAGCTCAGAGTCGCATGTCAGAAATTTGAGTTCTAAACAGTATTGCCAACAACCAATAAAATTGTCATGTTAATGCTAATTTTGATAGTAGACCATTCCCCTTTATCATGTGTTGGAAGTCATGATGAAATGTGAACGCCTATAAAGGAATCCAGTGCAAATGTCAGTATGAATGTATTCTTTAATAAAACCTATCTGATTGTGTGCAAATGTTTTCAGTTCTGATCTGGCTTCCGCTCTATATTCAACATAAAGGGCTGTAACTATCATTATGGAGTGCAAAATGATCTTTCGTATTTGTTGTCATTCATCTTGTTTCAACATAAAAGTTCCTATACATGGTCATTGTGCTATAGTAGTTAATTTATTCTGCTCTTTGTCAACTTTCTTTGAAAAAATATTTCTTGATGCGATTGCTGACATGTGATTCCATTTTATCACTAAAGAATGAAACGATGAAGAAAGAACTGCTTATTGTAGATCTGAACATCTTTAAAGTTTTCTTGAACATCATTGTCTCCTAATTTGAAATTGGCAACTTATTCCTTCCGCAGAGGTTTTTGAAGAAGTTTTGGAAATTGTATCATACATGACATTCTTTTCTCCTACAATTTCGATGGAAATGTGGAGTCTTTGGCCATTGATGATGGAAGCATTAGCAGATTGGGCTATAGACTTCTTTGAAAGTAAGTTCACATGTATTTTTTCATTGACTTACGATGAAGTGTTCTTTCTTCTGTTATTTATTCCATTCTTTCTAGGAATAACCCTTTCTTGCTTCCATGGAATGGCTTTGGTTGTCTTGTTTCTCTGTTTACTCGTCAATATTATGTTGTTAATCAGCACACTTCTTCATATGCAATGGGAGCTGAAAGAACATGAGTTTATTGACCAAACCTGTTGTGTGCTGCACATGTTCAAGGAAATGAATCCGAGTAAAAGGGTACATGAAGCATTTTTTAATGCAATAATATCAACTACATGACATGCATTCCATAGTAAACCAAACAACGGGAAGTAAAAGGTCAGAGAAGATGGTGGAAGTACATTGCTACCCTTTTTGACATCTGTAGACTTACCCTCAATACCTAAATGAGAAGCGGCCCCTTCTAGAAGACATGAATCAATAAAAAAACAACTCCTGGGTAAGCTTCTTGACCTGAGGAGCTTCTTAATAGAAGAGGCATTTAGTGATAAGCTTGTGCCTTTTTGGAGAGATCATCATACATTATTGTATATTGTTCTTAATACATGAAATATTTAGCCAGAGTTGCTCTTGTATTAGGTGTGAGGTATTGTAATGTAGCATGAGTACCAGTTTCTCTTCTTGGTGATTCTATTTCACAGACTTAGGTTCTGGATTGGGATCATGCATGTCTCTATGTTGGGCTGGCAGAGAACCCTTTTAAAATCTTTCATGAAATACTTGTTCTTCAGTTCTATTTAATAGCTTCAATAGTGGTCAACTGAGCCTCCACTTGACCAATGAGTCGGTGGATTTGTCTACCATGCTTGAGGATACTTAAAACAGTCTCTTAATAATTGAAGGCTTTGAGAATTTTTGATGTCCTATCAAAACTTAAATTTCTTGAATGATGAAAAGGTTCTCATGTTTTGGAATAAAATTTCAATTTACAAATTTACTATTTAACTAAAATTTTGTGTCCACAAACAGTTCATTAAATTCTCATATATTACTTGTAAGTTTTAGAACTATCGAATTTTTATTATTTTTTTCATTTAATCATCTCTAGAAGCCTTTCCTGCATGTAGAACAATAAGTATCCTTGACGTAAATAAAGAAAATGTGTTCTCCTTTTAAATTTTCCTGAAGTAATCTCAAAACTTTTCCCTCATCTGGAAAGTTATTGTGCAGAATTATTTGACTCTGTAACTATGTGCTTACACATGATCTTGCTTAGTTTCCACTACTTGTCACCATGAATGTTCCATATTGATAAGCATAAGCTTGCAACTTCAGTATGAAGGGGCCAATTTTATGCCGAATAACATAAGTGAGGCCCTATTTCTCCTGTGGAGAATCTAAAATATTTAGGATATATAAATCAACTCCAACTTAGTTCTTTGATGAATTAGCTAAATTGTGGGACATGGAAGCAGTAATTTGTCATGCTCTTCTTGTTGGGCTGATCAACAACACTTGGCTAAAGAATTAAGAGCAAAGCATATAACAATGGAGATATTGAGAATGAGACTCCTGAAAAGTCCTTATGAGCAAATAATGAAGGATTCTATAGGGAGGAGCATATAGTGTTTATTTATAGCTTATCTGCTTGGTTGCTCACTAGCTAAGCATCCACAGTAATAGTATCTGTGTAAGACAACCTTTGTTCAATCTCCATTGGCATCATGCTGCTAATTTTTACTATTAGTATCCTTTGTCCCCTAATGTGTAGCTTATGCAAATATAATACCTGTAACTTCCATACTTATATATTAATAAATATTCCTACCTTCAGCGAATCCAGATCCTTGTGAATTAGTTTCATTTAATTGTACCTGTTACTTGATGACGTGCTAATGTATGATGGTTTCTTTTTCTAGAACAACAGAATCCTGTAAATTCTTTCTCCAATTGAACTCTTCATTTGTGTAGTTTAGGTCTTACAAATATATTTTGGTGTAGATATACTCGTGCCATTGGACAATTACATATCTAGAAGCACTGCTCATTTCCTCACATGCAAGAACCCAGATTACCAGCAAAGCCTTTGGAATATGCTTTCATCTGTGAGTAAATGAAATTTTAGTAATGGTCAAATCTGAAGAAGTTTTAAAGCCAACTCCACCATTATGGTTCATTATATGATTTTTAAATTTTTACATGCAATAAAGGACCACCTACGTGGTGACTTCTGGTATGCAGGTCATGGCAGACAAAAACATGGAGGATCATGATATTGAACCTGCTCCCAAGCTTATTCAAGTAGTATTTCAAAACTGTAAGGGTCAGGTTGATCATTGGGTTGAGCCGTATCTCAGAATCACGATTGATCGTTTCCGACGAGCGGAGAAGCCCTACTTAAAGTGCCTCCTGATGCAAGTGGTGAGTTTTGTTTTTTATTTCCTTGTCCTTGAAAATAGACTTCTCTTTTTGTAATATTTTGAAGTTTTTGGTTCAATAGATTCTCACCTAATGTGTCCCTGTTGACGCTTCTATAATTTGGAGGCTAATGTGTTTGAAATTTGGAGGCTGCCATATTTAATTGTTGTCGAGTATTCTACGTGAGTTTTTCTTTACTGCTTCTGTAGTCCTTGAGGTAGAAGATCCTCAAACCCAGTTGCCTTTTGCATGAGAATGTCTTTTAGGTAGAAGTATTCCAAAAGAGTTGAGGAAAATATCTGGCATGAGCAGTCTTTCTTTTGGACGCCTTGGTCGATGTAGGTGATTGAGTCTCAACTCTCACAGGTTCCTTGATCATTCACATAGGAGTTACCAACGTGAATTTAAATGATCAGAACAATAAAGATTTAATCAATTTGAAGAAGCATTTTACGACCTTTTGCTTCTAAGTATTCCTAAGCTTGTCTTAGGCTAGATACTATTCTCATATTTGTGGCTTCCAGGCAGAGCCTGGTTGGGGGCTTATGTGAAAGTTCTTCCAATTTAAGATCCAAATGTTGTAGCTATCAAAGGTAAGCAAAAGAAAATGATATGATAAGCTGAGCTGGAAATATGGTATCTGTTTTAGCATGACTTTGTATTCTTTCCTTTGCCTTGTTATATTTTTGAGGGGAATAGCTTAGTTGCCTTCCTACTGATCTCTCTTTGAAAACAAAAGAAAAGAAAAAAGAGGAAGAAAAAGTTCACATTGTTGCCCTTAAATTTGTAAATGAGAGGAACAGTAGGATCTCTGTTTCTGTCAATAGTTCTTTGAAATGCCTCTCTGGAGAGTCCCTCACCTTGAAACACAGAATGGGAACCTTAGATTCTAAAATTCACATTTTTGTGTTCTTTTTCTGTGCATTGCACATGCACATGATGACTGATAGTGGATGTAGATTGTTTAACCCTTGAGGAAATCTGGATTAGAGAGCCTAAATAGCTGGATGATGAATTTTCCATAGTTTCTTCTACAAGATCTGATATCTATATTAAAATAAGTTTTGAATTGTTACCGCATCAATAAGTTTGACATGCTTCTCTCATCCATGTCAGCAATCTGAAAGCACCTTTGGATGTCTTTGATCTTAGTATAACAGAGATCACACATTGTCACTAACTTTTTTCCTGAAGATAGAGACGCTGTTTTCATGTGTGTATTACCTACATGTTTGGTGGGTTAAGATTTTGCTGTTTTTCTGTGACAAAACTCATATTGCACTATTTTGCAGGTTGCTGATGCACTTTACTATAATGCAAGCTTGTCAGTCGGTATACTGCAAAAGCTTGGTGTTGCAACAGAGGTATTTAATCTCTGGTTTCTGATGCTGCAACAAGTAAAAAAGAGCGGTGTACGAGCTAATTTCAGAAGGTGCCCTGAGCTTCTTGTATTAATTTGTCTCATGGTGGGATTTCATGTGGTGTTAATCGCCTCTTCATGCTTGCAGGGAGCATGACAAGAAAGTGTGTTGCTTGGGGTTGACTTCACTTCTTGCACTACCTGCTGATCAGTTGCCAGGGGAAGCACTCGGGCGTGTTTTTAGAGCAACACTAGACCTGCTTGTTGCTTACAAGGATCAAGTTGCAGGTATTGCCCCCACATTAAATATATATATATATATATATATTTTCCTTTTAAACTGGTAACTCACGTACCCAGGAGGTCTTTATATATACACCCTTCCATACATATCCTCAGTACAGAATCCCTCAACATTCATCCTTGCCAAATGTATAATAGGGAGACACATCCCTCAACATGCAAGCTCCCTACATGCCCTAAAGGGATGTGAGGCACTAGCTCAAACCTGTGACCTACTGAAGGGAGAGGTGACTCAGCCTAACCACTGGGCCATATTGCCTTGAGTGCCATGTTTAGTAATTGTTTCCTACTGAGTTTCCAATTTAAATGGAAAAGAGATGGTTCTTTTACAGTGATAGGCTACTGACTGAATGGTGGTTCTCTATTTAGCTTCATTCTTTTCTGTTTCTGTTTCATATTTGACAGAAGCTGCAAAGGAAGAAGAGGGTGGTGATGATGATATGGATGGGTTCCAAACGGATGAGGAAGACGATGAGGATAATGAATCTGACAAGGAAATGGGAGTCGATGCTGAGGAGGGGGATGAAGCTGACAGTCTTAAACTTCAGAAATTAGCAGCACAGGTATGTGAATCATGGACTGGAATGAAAGCATTTTTACATTATCTTACTACAGTTGGTTATGAATGGCAACCAAATAATCACCTGCTGTTTTTGGTAAGTTTTGAAAATATTTCTGTGAATTTCTGTCAGTGAAGAAAAAGATTTACTTTTATTGGTTCTAAATAATATGATGGTTGCAATATGTGCTAAGATGTCATATCTTCTAGTTGCTGTTACATTGACCCTCTAAACTTTTTAACCTTTTGCAAATTAATGGTATCTTGTTATGCCCTGGTGCACGAAGCTCCTGCCTATGCGGGGTCCGGGGAAGGGGCTGACCACAAGGGCCTATAGTAACCAGCCTTACCTTTGCATTTTGCAAGAGGCTGATTCCACACCTTGAACCTGCGACCTCAAGGTTACATGACGACAATTTTTACCGTTGCGCCAAGGCTCCCCTTATATCAGTCTTCCACGGTTCAAGGCACATGGTAGTCTGGATTTTACTCTGTTCTATGGTTGTTCACATGTCTTACAATTTACTAGTTGCAGTTAACCCTTTTGGTGTTAAATAACTTTATAAACTTGTTTAGTGTTGGTGTTTCTTCGTTTCTTGCGGTTTGAAGATATTAGTCCTTTTGCTTTGATATTCAGATGGAGAACAGCTTTAAGTTATCATCATTTCATTTATTGACATGTTTCAATGTATCTTGTTGTCTTTTTCATTCTTGAAGTGTGTTACGTTCACATGTTTGTCATTTGATGCTGTGGAGCCCAGGCAAAGGCATTTCAATCAAATGATGAGGATGACGACTCAGATGATGATTATAGTGATGATGAAGAGATGCAGTCACCGATTGATGAAGTGGATCCTTTTCTTTTCTTTGTGGACACCGTCAAAGGTGAGGTTGACCCTACTTATTCCATTTTTCCTTTTTGTATGTGTGTGTGTGCATGTCCTGGCATCTTCTTGGCCTCTATCCATGGCAAGGTATTTGCTTATGTAAAGATATCACCTGATACAATTCTGATGTCAGCGGTGCAAGTGTCCGATCCAGCACGGATTCAGAACCTGATGCAGACCCTGGACTTCCACTATCAGGCACTTGCCAGTGGTATTGCTCAGCATGCTGAGCAGAGGAGAGCAGAGATTGAGAAAGAGAAGTTGGAGAAAGCAGCCGCCACGTCATGAACCGAGCACAGCTTATGAGGCTCTGAAGTTTTGCTTCCCTTGCTCTTGTTGGTCCATTTAGTCAGTCATAGGAAAAGCATCATGAGTTTCAGACTTCCATGAAGTCTGGTTGGCTTGGCCACAGAATCGAGCCAAAAGGGTCCCAGGATCAAGGGGTAGAACCTGGATTACTCTCGGATGAGAGCTTTTATACATGTCTCGCAGGAGGAATGCAAATAAACACGGCATCGGGATATGTTGTGAAATTTCTGTAGGAAGCTGCTTGTGGATGCTCTAAATGATGCGTCTCACAGTTTCTTTGGCATATGTCCTGCAGTAGCGGGTTGGTTCTTCTTCTTGGGGAAGGGGAAAATCCTCCCCAGCAGTTCCTTTTTTGTTCAAGTTGTTCTAGTCTCAATTTGTTGGGGAAGAATTTCCCACTATTCTGGATTGGCCAGAGTTCTGACAGAGTACATTGCTTTCCGGAAACCCTTGCCTGTTTTTTGGTTGCGACGCCCGGGGGTTTCAAGTATAGAGTGTATATGATTGTTTTATGGGGGAAGTGGACAGGTGATTTATGGGTAATGGATGTATTTATACACCGGAGAGTGGGAAGGTGGTGGCAGTTTTACGAGTCGTTTTCTTTGGTTGGCTGGTTGGTTTTGGGTGGTGGGCGGAAGTGTTGTGTCTAGCTTCCTTTCTATGGGGATATATGTCAACAGCTTCTATCTATTATTCTTTCTTGCTCAAAGCAATGGATCAGGTCTTACACATCTGTGGATACGGGAATTTACTATCAGATTGAAAGTCCTGTTGATGGAGTTCTAATTAATTGTTGCTCCAATCAACTTTTGCAACATCGTCTCGTGGGTCCCTATTCATTTAATCAAGTACAGTTCCAATCAAGTTTTGCACGGGGGGTAATAGATCCACCTTGACTTTGTTAATTCCAATGAATGTGGAATAGACCTGTACTGGCTAACCAATTCGGAGGACCTCAAAGTGGGCATACGCACGAGATTACCCACTGTTTGGCATGAAAATAATAAATTACGAAATAAGTTGATCCCAGATGGTAATTTTCTACTGCTATTTGCAGCCTTGCAACATATATGAGATTATTAAATAATAAATAATTTAAGATTTTAGCTCAACTCTAACTTTATAGAATTAAACTTGCAGCAAAGTCTCACCTTCTGATCTTAGTACGTTAATAGACTTGAACGTTGGAAGTGCTTGCTCATTTGAGATTCAATGGCATGCTTTATGTCAGAGAAGAATCCGATTCAAACACTTGCTTTGCTGACAGGTGGATTGGTTATCCGTTGCTAAATTAAAGTCAATCCACTGATATCTTACGTATGGATTGAGTATCAGTGGTTACATGATATCTTGTTGACTGGCTGCATGTTAGAACATGCATGCTACATATTGATTATCAGTGATTACATTTATATTTTTGACTATAAATGATTACATGGCATCTCATTGACTATCAGTGGCTACAAGCATCCAATTCAAGGTGGTGTTTATATCTTATTAGTCATCAGTGGCTACATGAACAAAATACCACCATAAAAGGTGACGAGAATTTCACATAGCACACAGAAATGCCCGAAAACCCACAATAAGGCCAAGCCCACTTCAAGTTAAAAAATTGAAAAACCTCACAAAAAATCTATAAACCCTAAAACAAACCCTCCAATCCAGGCAATGAGGAACCACAACCCAATAGAAAAATGACAATGACAGTGGAAAATGACGCAGAAGCCCTAAACACCACAAAAAACCCACTTATTTTGCCAATGGGGGGCCACAGTCCCACAGAAAATTCAAAATCCCACTCATCTCACGCTTGGACGTCTTAATTTTTTAATAGTTATTAAGTCCAACTAAGCAAGTCAATTGCTAGGCAGGATGTTGGCAGGTGGTTAACAACATTAGTGTTTTTAACGGTGTGGGAGAAAATTGAAAAACATGAACAAATGGACAAAGTTCAGGGGTTTTATGATGATTTTTTCCATAAAGAATAGCAATATTCTTAATACCTTGAATACTTTCTAAACAAAGTGCCGGTTTTATAAACAAATAAACTCTGAAAATTCCAATTAATCCATGACGTTTTGAATAAAACACCTTTTTTTAAAAGGCAAGAAAACATTGTTTTTAAGGAGAAAACGTGGCCATTCAGAGGCACAAAGGGAAAAGTTATTGGAGTGGGAGTTATTCATTGTTTTGAAGTAATTAGCGTTGATTTATAACAGATAAATTCGGTATTTACTGACAGGAAGAAAATTCTTGAACCATTTTTGTCAGTTCTTCAGCTTTGCTGCACATCTCAACTGTTCTCTAGCTGGTTATCTCTACTCAGGATTAATGAAGGATACAGAACAGAACAGGTAGGAAAAACTTGGAGCATTATTAATTGAAAGGAGGAAGAAGGAATATGCTGCTTTGTGTAGGTTGTTTCCTAATTGTTTTCTGCATCTACTACAGCTTGGAGATTACCTCATTTTACTTAACCTCTGTGTTTTCTTTTGATAAAGAAAGGAAGGAGAAGCAAAAAGAAAAGGACAGCCTAGTGCACAGAGCTTCCGTGTACGCAGGGCTAGGGGAAAGGGAGGACCACAAAGGGTCAATAGTACGACAACTCTACGGATGCTAAGGGAAAGAGAAGCAGAAGACTATAAAATTATACACGAAACTTTGAAGCGGGGGACCTTATGTTCATTGTAACCATATCCGGGCCTTCATTTGGTTGGACATGTCGTTCCAAACCAGATGTGTTGATTGTAGTAAAGAGGCAGTGAGATTGCCCATTGAAGATGTTGACAAGATTCTGGTCTTCTAATCTATTGCAGATGTGTTAGGCAATATGAGCAGCTAATGGCCCCCTCCTAACAAAATTATAGTTCTATTGCAAATATAATTTGGCTGCACCAACTTAAGATGCGCAATGTTCTTTTGGTTTTCTGACTTTTACCTCAGTCCATCTGAATTTCTTGCATCAATGGCTATTCCCCTAAGCCGGACTCGTAATGGGTAGGAGAGGGCCTGATCTTTCAGTGGCTCGAGTTGATGGTAATGGTCCGTTATAGGTCTCATTTCCATTCTATTTGCTCTTGTAATCTTTCTTCCTTTTTTATTTATTCCATTAAAAGGGCATCCCCAGTGCACGAAGCTCCCGCCTATGCAGGGTCTGGGGAAGGGGCGGACCACAAGGGCCTCCTTTACCTTGCATTTTGCAAGAGGCTGATTCCACGCCTTGAACCCATGACCTCAAGGTCACATGACGACAACTTTTACTGTTGCGCCAAGGCTCCCCTTCTTATTTATTCCATTGCAACAGCTAAAATTTTAAATTTGGTTACTGGAAGCTTGGGAATTCCTTTTTCCCTTTCATCTAATCTAAGCTGCTAATAAGAAATGCCTCTTGTTGTATATCTTGCCTTATAATTGTCCTACTTCTTGTGCTGAGTGGAGTAGGACTTGTATTTTCAGGTATCTTGAGGCATTTGAACCGATCATTTTAAGTGCAATCACACCAGCAGTAGTGTTTTTCAGATCCCATCAGAACCTTGCAGGTAAGTATGCTTATGCGAGAGTGAGAGTAGTACTATGATGGATAACCTCCTAGGAAGTTCTCGTGTTGCAAACCCTTATGAAAGGGAGACTTTGCACAACTGTAAAGTTGTCATCATGTGACCTTGAAGTTACAAGTTCAATATGTTGCAATGCAAGATAAAGCTGTGTACTATTGTCCCATTGTGGTCTGCCCCTTCGCCAGACACGGGAGTTTCGTGCCCCGAGCTAACCTTTATTTGGGTCCAAGATAAGTGCCCAGTGATCTATCAAATTGTAGTTCAAGGAACCGCTTACTCAGGGACAGCTCTGAGGTGCAGGTGATAGGAGGCTTCACTAGACCACCTAAACGTGGTTTGATTTACAACTGCCATGTAGGACCCAGCTTTTTAGTAATCCATATCATTGATGTGCTTACCCTGGCTTAGAAAAGCTCTGACCCCCACAATTTACTCAATTTGATGACTGTGGCCTTCATTATCCTCAGGAATGTTCAAAGATAGGATGTGAAAATCTTAAGCAATCAACATAGAACTGTCTCACTGCAGCATATGAACTACCCATTCAGGCTTCTCTTGTATCTAATACCGGCGGCTAACTGGTATGTGTGGTATCCTCAATACATTGAAAACATGGCATGAGATGTCCCGGAGCATTTGCACATAGATACTCAAGAAAGCATTTGATTAAAAAGCAGGAGGACCACCAAAATAATTCACACAAAAAAAAAAGCAAGAAAAAAATTTCATCTGATGTCCAGTATGCAGACTAAATGCCTCTATGGACCAGAATTTCAAGAATGGTTTATGCAGCTGCCTCACTTGAACTCCAACGCAGAGGAAAACGGACAATCGAACAACAAAATCCATTAGATAGACCATAATCCTATTAAGCTTTTAATGACAGTAGCTGCATACTATTACTCAGCTTCACACACAACACAACAACAAATTTAACAGAGGAAGATTTCAACCCAAACAAAAGGGCATCATATAGGAATCCAGTGCTTAAGAAGATCCAGATCCAATAGCCTGCCAAAGCCGGACCCACTCCACCATAGCATCTGCTGCACGCTCAAACACAGGATCCACTGATCCCAGCCGCTGCTTTGCCATCGCTGCAATCTCAACCACACATTGCTCCGCTGTAACTGCTGTCCGAGGCAACCTCACGGTCTGGAAGAAGGGAACAATCTCCTCTAGTAGCTTTACCCCTTCCCACTCTTTCTTCAAGCTCGCCATGGCATCATATCCTTCCCCTGTGCCCCTCCATACATAAGGGAGTCCACTCTTCACTCCAAGCCCCAAATGATCACAGATCACCTTGACGCACATTCCACACCATATGTCCTCCATGGTCTCCCACCTTTGCTTCCCTTCCCCTAACAATCGCAGTGCTGGGAACATTGTAGGACCAATGATCTCACGGTTGAAGGCCACATTTATTCCACTCATCGGCATCATTGCCCCGACAGGCACAGTTAGAACTGCATCTACATACAGACTATTTCGAATCTGGGGCTTCACAATCTGTGTCGGTGCATCAAAATCTGCCAGATTGAGCCAAAGCCCACATGATAGCACACATTCAACGCCATTTCGTAGGCTGAAAGGGTACCCACGGACAAAGTCTGCGCCGTAGCGGAATGGGTCATAAAGTGTGTTAAAGAAGAATGGTGTAGCTGGAGACTTGAGGTTGGAGACATGTTGGGCGACAATGTCCACTAAACGACCCTTGTCATCCCTTGCTGGGACACAGTCATCATCAACTGAGATAATATACTTTTTGTGGGAGACAAGGCAGCCAAAGTATCGACAAGAGTAACCAGAGAAACAGAATGACCTTGCAGCAGGACCCATTACTTGGTCCATGTCAGATTTCGTGTATACATGGTGGTTGAAACCTGGTGGAATTTTGAGGTCCTCAGCAATGTCAGGGTCTTTGATGATTATCAGGTGGAATCGCGTAAAGATCACACGCCATTCCTCCAAGAAGGAGGTAAGATCAGATCGGAGAGCCACAATGACAATATCTATCTCATCATCCTTGATTGTCTGAGACATTTCTTTGTTCTGAGGTTTGGTTTTTTCCCAAGAGCTGCAAGTCTTAGTATCTTCAGATACTCGGGTTCTGAACCCAATCAAAGTTCTAAAACTTCTCAGAGCACCCTGTAGAATTTGGTTCAAAGGTGAGCCTTCAGATGATGGGAAAATAGTTCCTCAGAAAACAGGTGGTTCAATAGTCACTTACTGGTCGGAAGGACAGGTGAGACAACTGGCTTGATATTGAGCGAATTAATGAGGGAGAGGACCTCCTCACTGCCTGTTGCAACAAACAGCTTCAGGACTCTCTCCGTAAGCTTTCCTGCACTTAAGGTTCTCTAACCATTGAGAGAAAAAACAGAATTAGAGAGGCTGTATCACACTTCCAGAAAAGGAAAGGAACATGTCCTTCAATCTGAAAATTCAAAATCTGTTATTATAAAGGAACATGGTTTTTTTATAATAGAATGACGGACTCCACCCACAACAAACTCTCAAGTATTTCCATAATAGATGGTCGGAATGATGCAAAGTGAATATGTAGATGCATGTGCTCAACATTTCAATTTGCAATTAGCATTATTAGAAACCAGTTCAGGTCTGGGGAACTTCATTCATGAGAAGAGTCAAGATCCAAACTAATTCATAAAAAAAGGAAGAGAGAAAAGTAATGGCCAACCAAAAGCCGGTAAAACCAAACCAGGGAAAATAACTATGCAACTCCAGCATATTTTCCACGCTCTTATTTCTTTCTTTCTTTTTTAAAACTTATTTTTTAAAGTAGAGACTCTGTCCAAATGACCTAAAACTAGCTAAATCATATGCTATTTGAGCTGCTATGGTGGATTTGAGTGAGAAGCAGTCAATGAACAGATAATCTTCCATATCTCTACAAATAAACTCAAGAAATGCCTCTGGTATTATGAATTAAGACGAGTCTCTATGATTTTACACACCATAATAAGTTGCTCATTTCTGCCCCTATCACATGAACCTCACTGACCTGAAAAGGCTAAACCTACGCTATAAACACAACTCCAGCTTTATGAATTTAGTATCATTCTGTGCTGCTGCCACCAAAATTAAGTCTACCAAAAAAGGTTTCCTTAAGAGTAAAAAAAAAAACAAAGGTCCACCCAAAAGGGCGAGTCCAAACATCAGGATGGCTGCAGGTAGGGGACACAGCCTTACAATCAATCATCCATTGGGTACATAAGCGGAACATCACAGAAACTGACTCTTATGAGGTTCTTTCTGAAACTCCAATTCTTACATCATTAAAATCTTTATACTTTTGTGCTTACTACAACAATTCCAAGTGTTCATCTTCATATTAGACAAACTAAGCTTTCATATTGCCTCAAGTTCTCTTATCAACCAGAAAAAGAGAAAACTGGAAAAGAAAATAAAGCATTCCCCCATACCTGGTCAAGTCATAATACTGAAATCTACTGCAATCAATAATTCCCTTTCAAGTTTCAGCATCCCAGAATCAGGTCCAATGAAATTTTCTCTAGAAGTATAGGCCCCTTTAGAAAGGTCATCTTGTGAACTAGCATTAGCCTTGCTCTTTGCTTCCCTATGAGATATAATCAATTAGAATGGGAATCTTTCTCCTTTTAGTGTCCTTTATATGAAAACTAGAGGCTGGGAAGCTGAAATTCAACAGAAAGCTGCTAAAATTGGCCTATTTCTTGCAAGTAGCAGTTTAAGTATTCTGAAATGGACTTATGTATTAAAACATGCTTTTATCTTAGCATGAGGGAATGAACTCAGGAATCGCCTTCAAAGAGAAAAGAAGTTTCTTGGGGACCTCATTCTAGGATAACACTTGATCTATTACCAAAGATATTTGCTGCAGCAAACAAGAAGGTAGACAGGTGGAGGCCAAGACTTATTCGAGCCCAATGACAGCCCCAGTGCACGAAGCTCCCGCCTATGCAGGGTCCGGGGGGGGTGGACTACAAGGGCCTATAGTACGCAGCCTTGAACCCGTGACCTCAAGGTCTTACTCAAGCCCAATGGTTGCAAATATTATAGGGTTCAAGTACCAATGTCTGACCAGGAAGTACACCTTAAACCCTGGAGCTTTGGAGGCTTGCTTTTCCAAATTTCTTAAGAAATTCCATATGCTTCCCCAACTTATTAGGAAACTTATTAATTATAAAGCCAAGGTTATAGCATACATTTAAAGGTTGAGTCAAATTTTCATATAAAGCCAGAAACTTGCAGGTCCTCTTCGAGTTCAAACACTGCTGAATATATGACCTCATTTGTGGCCTTCGACCAATCTGGCAGAATTATTGAAGGAGGCACTAGTCTCACTCTTCTATCTTAAATGAAAACAAACACTATAATCTCACTTGCTCATCTAGTACTCCATGCATTTTGTTTAACCATTTGAAGAATTTCCTGGTCCATCAATTCCTACATTTTTCTAACCTGCTTAGATTTGACATTTCAAGTTCATAACATCTTCCTAATTGATTTTGATGGACGACTTCTGGCATGGTTGGCATTACATGACGCGTAACACAAGGAAGGTCCATGAAAATTTTCCTCCAAATTATTTTCTCCTTCATTTGGAAAACAAAGTTGATTGTTTTCTCTAAGTCCTAAAAAAAAATTGAACATGATCTGTGATGATACAGAGAACATAAGGAGGGCACATTTTAGCAAGATGATTCATAACTGTAAAAGCCGAGGTTCCAACAGTCACAATATTGTCCACTTTGGGCACCCATACACCCCTCACAGCTTTGTTCTTCCCCGGTTTGGAAGGGAAAATGTGTTGTGACCGTTAGAGTTCAACAAACTTTTAGAAACCGCCTAGTTCCTTCTCCCCAGGCGATGTGCGACTAAATCTCAATCTCTCACCTGTAGCTTGCCTAGCCTAGAAAACAGTCAGCCTTCTTTGGCCCACCCTAATTGGTCCGCCCACATAAGCATATGTGGTGAACAAATTAACCTCGGTAAATCTTTAAAGATTTGGATGTGTCAAGCAATGATTTAGGGAGATCTAAGCAGCAACAGAACATTAGAATCCAAGAGAGTTTCCCTCATAGCAAGCACCTCTATCAACAGCCTCGTCCACCCTGATAACTTTGTTATTGCCATTAGATAGGGTTTAAGCCAACCAATAGTGAATAGCACCCACGTCTCATGCAGTTTGCTAGGCAAATGTACAAGGAAACATTGACTGACAAATTGAAAATCAGACAGCTATGAAGATATTCTTAAATTATTTAGTTTCTGAAACTGCTTTTGCGACTTGGACAATAACTTATGAAATTTACACATGCTTTTCCTTGTGAAACTCTGAAGTTACCTCCCCTCCCAAAAGAGCCATATAATCCAGGTGGGAGTAGCTCCAGAATTTTGAAAGAAAAAGAAAACATACAACAGAGAAGTGATACATGTAATTTTCTCTCTCTCATGTTTTGAAGACCAAACAACAATTTAGAGATGACCAAAAGCACAAATAGAACAACATTGTTAAAAAAAGGTTAAACTGACATCTTGGAAACCCAGATCCACCAATGCAATCCAATGCTAAGGTCTATGGGTTTGATGGACTCTCAAACAGGATGGAAACTCATGTCAAGTGCAGAAACCCTACACTTTCTGTCCAAACAACAAAATACTGGAGCCACCTCGGCTGGGAAACTATTTTTTTTAAGTCAAGGATTTGGTTTTGGTTTCAGGAATTCCTCAAGTGAGACCATCAAATTCTTTTTACAGAGACATAGTTAACTCTGCCAAAAGATAGGATATCAGCCCTCACCCTGACTTGGTTATGCAGGAGAACTTTGGGTATTAAGTTATAAACTTTACAGCAGGCACTACCATTTTTTGGAAGGGAACCTTGACTATAATAATTTAATTGACCTACTGAAGCTTAGCTAAAAGTGTCCATCATCTCCTAAGGACTTTGTTGGACCGTTATTTAATCTCTCAACTACCAAGGAGGGATGTGAAACAGAGAAAGATAACCATGTTTAACTCCACTTTATCTGCAGAAGCCAACAATAAAATGATAGACATCCTATGATGCTTGCCGTCCCTTATTTTTGAACTAAGCTGCTTCTTGGTAATGAGCCTTTGTCCAATATTGGTCAAAGGCTCAAAGCTGTCAGGGACAATCCTTATTCTCACTTCCATTCCATAGAGGATGGTAGTTCTGTAACGTTTCACTAGGTAAGGAAACTGGAACTGTGACCAAAGATTCCAGTTCATTCCAAAAGTTGTGAACTCTTCCAGTTGCTCTGGTCATTACAGTTAGTTTGGGTTCAACATCTTTTTTATTTCCCACTCATTACCATTACTCCTAGAAAAATAACTCGTCCCTATAGGCCCAAGCAATTGGAGAAACATCTCCTTGCAAATGGAGGCTTTACAAAAGAGAAACTGCTTTGCAAGGTCTAACCCATTCTAAGTCATCAAATTTTTTTTTTTCTTTTACTTTTCAATCTTTAATTTCTAAAGACTTTTGCTTGCGCTTCTGGAATGGTAAACCAAATGGAGAGAGAACTGACTGTAACTTCTAGATGATGATTGTAAGGAGAATAAGTACAAGCAATTCCAACTAGAGCGTATATCTTGAATGTACTTCAATTCTTTTTAAAGATCAACAGTTAGGGGTGTTCCAAAACAGGACAAAAATTATGGGAAAAAATGAAAAGGAAAAGGATAGACAATTGACAACTACAGGTATAAAAGGATCTCTAATATTTTGTGGTTATTTCTAATGCCTAATCTGTTTGCTTTGCTCTTTGTGGCCATGCCATTCCAAAGAAAGTCTACGCTTTGAATTTAAAAATATTGTACCACTTGGGAGAAAGGAAAGAAAAGTAGCAAGTAAGTATGTCTCAACGGCATTCAATTTCTGGCCAGTGCTTGAGCACTTTCAGAGTTCGGAAGGTGCTTTCTTTTGCAACCACTGGGGTGCAGGCTGAAGTCCGCCAACCATTTTTGAAAAGACCAAAGTGTGCTCCCTTATTATGGCCCATAATAAATCCAACAGGTTCTTCCCTTCCATAGTTTCAAATTCTGAGAAATGTTCCCCAGAATTTTATGTCATAACCTGATTTTGGCAAAACTAAATCATGGCCTTTCTATTACTATTGCGATCATCAAATCTAGAAAACATCAAGAGCGCTGGAAACTTCAGCAACTTCACTTAGAACTGCAGCCAAGAAATTTTCTCTGCATAAAGTGATCATGGTTCTACATGATACATAAGTTCATATTGCCTATAGAAGTTAAAAGTAAAACATCTATCAGTCCAAAGGATAATCAATAACCGAATGAATCTTAAGTAACTTGCACCAATAAATGAATTACGGAACTAACTCACAACTAGATGAAGGTAATAATTACAACTGAAACATGAAAACTGCTTGGAATAGAATCAAACAACACGAGAACACAGATATTACGCTAGTAAGCACTTCTCCAAAATTATCAAATCCTCCTTAACTTAAACCACTAAACTTGACCAGATAAAGAGAGAAACAAATTCAAGTACCTTTTCTCCTTCCAGATTCTTCAAAAATAACTAATATTTATAAAAGTTTTCAAGTTTCTAACCCAGACTAGCTCATGGGCCACAATTTGCTTTCCTACTAATCGATCAACCCATTTGCATTTTGGGGCAATTCTCCTCCGACCTTGCAATTTGAAACCGAAACCTTATATAAACTACAGTCACTTCATCCCTAGGCCCCAACAGAACAAAATTTCAATTTTTCACTTTAAGATCACAAAACTAGAAACAATGAAAACCCAGAAATTAAAAAGCAAATCAAGGCAAACCCACCAAAGATGAAAGATCGAATCCAGAAAACCCACCTTTTATTTTAAAAGTTCTGGATGAAAAATGAAGCCCAAAAGATCATAGAAGAAAGAATTAGGATATAGTCCGTACCAAGAAGAGCTGGAGAATAACAGGGTCTGGAATGGGAGAGAGATCGGTGATCTGAGAGATGTTAACAACAGCCGAGTCAATGGCGAGGGAGAGGAGGGAAGGGGGTTTCATTCACATTCCTCACGAGACGTACTGCAGTAGAAGTTACGAAAACACGAAAATAGAGGAGGAAGTGAGAGAGAAGTAGCCTTCGCTGTCTCCGTCCCGACCACGACCAAACATTCACTGCCACTTTTGCTCGTGAGAAGTCTCCCCTTCATCTGTAGAAAATCCAGAAATTCTTCCTACAATTGGGGGAGAGTGAAGTACGAGATGGATCAGCCGTTCAATGATCTAAACCGTTCATTTGTTGTATTGTGCAGTAGAATCTGTTAACCAATCCATCAATTTGTAGTGATCTGTCCACCGTTGGATGATCGTAAGCTGCGTTTTGCCCTTTGATGGGAGATTGTTAACTTTTTATGTTTAGAGGCACCTTAGGATGCAGAGCCAAATATGGTGGATCTGCTGATTTTCTCAAGTACAAGTGAGACCCACTATTTCAACAATCCCAACCATTCATCTGGTGGGGCATACAATGGATGAGGATATAGCACAAGTTATTTACCGTTCGATGATTCTAAACCTTTGTGATGGTCTGGTTCTGCTGAGATTGGAATTTTTATTTTTATTTTTTAAACTTGGCCTTTAACCTGCTAATATTTTCTTAGTGTCAGATATGCATCCACCATACAAAAGCTGACAGCTAAAAGGCTTGCAATGTTCAAACTGGGCTCTACAAAATTGTGATGAAGTTTGAAGTGGGGAAGAAGTGGGCAAACAAGAAAGCCAAATAATTTGGGAAAAGTTAAGAGAGAAGAAATTTGTCAAAATTATAAAAAATCAAAAGAAAAAAAAATAGTAACTCATTCAATAACTTTTTAGCATAAAGTTATATTATTATAGATAAAACGAAACATCGTTATCCTAAATAAAAGTTATATTGCTATATGCAAATTTGGAGTTTAAGATTGAAATAATGGAAAAAATTTATAAATAAAAATTGATAAAGAAGAATTATAAAAATCTATGGTTTTTAAAAAAAGATAAGTTTTAAATAGAAAATGTAAAAACGCTAAAAATACGACTCTTATTGGAAAAATGGGTCTTTTTCAATTTTGATAGGGCACAAGACAATATTATAATTTTATTTTATTTTTTTAAAAAAAAGAGAGATTTTTTTTTTCTTCTTTTTATGAGCTGTGTTCTCCATTTGTCTACCTAATAGACAAGCAAGGGATTTGGATAATTTGTTAGAATATACTCTGTTCCCTCATATTTTTACATCGACTTCTATAAATTCCTTACGGTGCACAAAGCTCCCGGCTATGTTTGAACCGGTGACTTCAAAGTCACATGATGATAACTTTTACTATTGTGCCAAGGCTCCCCTTCAATCTAAGATAGGGCATATGGTGGTAAAATGGCGGTGCAACGTACTCATGTGTTCCTCGTAGGTTAGTAAACATGTGTCCCTTGTTTCCTCATGACTTACTAAATGCTAACAATGACTATAGGTGGGACCAAGTTTCGGAAGATCCAAATAAAGTGTTGCCCTTGACTTAAATGAGCAATGATTTGGAATTTTCATCCGTTCGATAATCCTAGCAATAGCTACAATGATCAATTTAATGAATATTTCGAAACATTGCCGATCTAAGACATGGAAACGGCTTCTTGCAAAAATGCAAAGACTACTTACTATAGATCCTTGTAGTCCACCCCTTCTCCGGACCTCACATAGACGAGAGCTTAGTTCACCAGGGCTGCACATCCAAGACTCTAAGTCAAGATCATCATAATAAATGGTTAGGATTTTTGGAAATGTATGCCCATATGAAGTTATAGCCTTCTTACCATTTACTAAGGGGTTCGTGATCCTTGATGTACGGCCTTAAAAGGATAGAGAAGAAAAATGAAAAACCAATGGTGTATATTCATCAACCAAGCCCCCATTTGTCAAAGGCCTAGAATCATGCAACGATTATAAATTTTTATGTATGACCCATCCTAGACAATAGCATGTGAATGTTTTGGATCATTGGAACATGGAATTTTTTTTCCAAGCTTAAGATATACCACCTATTGTATACAGCTCAGATTATAGTAGGCGCCCCATCCAAATCCTATCGACTTGACAGGTTAAATTTGAAAATTAATTCTACGCTGTCCTAGTGTGATCTTACGGTCACGGAATTCAATGTGTGAAAATAGTCTCTTGCAAAATGCAAGTTAAGGTTGCATATTATAAACTCTTGTGATCCACCCCTTCCTTATACCGTGCATAAGTGGGCGCATTCTACACTAGGCTACCCTTTTATTCCGGCACTCCTTTTGTACTAATGTCACCCTTCACGTGGGGTTTTGTGGCAAAAATACTAGTAGGTGTAGCGTTTAACCTTCTTTATAATAGATGGGTAAAAGGGCAGCTCCGGTGCACAAAGCTCCCGCCTATAATAGATGGGTCATAACCCAAAAATATACCTGAAAAGATTTTACCATCGTTTTTTTTTAACCTGCTTTAACTGCTGTTAGTTTTGTTCTCCTAAAATGATGCCACTCTCACTTTTCTAAACTTTTGCTAAACCACTGTGCTATAATTGAAATAATGTGAATAAAATAAAATATTCACCTAAAAATGAATAAAAATATTTATTTATCATTATATATATTTATATTAAAATAGTTAGAAAATTTTTTTTACTATGAAATTGAAAATGAAAATACCCGATTAATAGAATAAAAATCAAAGAGGAGGCTAGCTCCGAAGACGGCAATAAAAAAAAATTCTTCATATGTGGGCTCTTCCTAGTGTTTTATTTTTAAGTTTAGTTATGGTTTTTTTGGTTCAACAAATAAATGGTAGTTCCATTTATCAATATCTATGATCTTAGACCATCAATAATGATTTTGGGCATAAAATCGACAATTTACAAAGTAAGAGAGTAATTATGCATGTATCTCTACAAATTGGACCGTCTTTTTGTCGAATTGGGCCATGCCTTGTGGGTATAGAAAATAAGGCTGCAATCGGAACACACCTTATGATTGTCCTTGGTATTTTTACTCGTAAATGAAGAGGAGCCTTGGCGCAATAGTAAAAGTTATTGTCGTGTAACCTTGAGGTCATGGGTTCAAGACGTTGAATCAGTTTTTTACAAAATATAAGGTAAAACTGCCTACTATAGGCCCTTGTGGTCTGCTACTTCCCCGAACCCCACTTATCCCAGAGCTTCGTTCGCTGGCGCTGCCCCTTTTATTTTTACTCTTAAATAATAATGCTTCAACAGCTTTCGCTTCTAATATATTATTAAGTCCACGCACTAACAGACGTGCACCCACCTGCATGGAGCATGTTGCCATGTGCTTGGGCATTGGCTGGGGGACTGCAACATTGTTTTCACCTTTTTGAAGAATTGAAGATTAATTAGTCAAAGTATGGAGAGAACAAATAGTAAAGGGGCAGCACAACTCCTTGGAACTCTGGCACTTTTACAGGAAGCTGCTTTTACAAGACAAGGCATTAGCAGATCTCCTCGAATGTAGAGACCTAAACTTCTTGGTTTTGATGCATTTTCAGTGTCTCCTCTATGACATCAAGGGGCCATGGAATTGGATTCCGTGATGGATTTCACCTTTGCGTGGAATTCCGTGTCTCCTCGAATTGTATCATATTAAGATTCCACTGGGATTTCACTTGGAATTCGAAATCTTTGTTGCAATCATGTAATTCATCTGCAAGTGATTTCAAGAGCGCATGCCATGAAAGGCTGGAGTCCAGCATAGAATGCAATTATGCCTCGACTGGCAATTCCCAAGAAGCATCGAAAAATATTGAGCAGCCTTTGCAGTCCAATGTATGATCGTCAATTGTCTAGACTCATTGTTCTCATCATTTATCCCAATTAAAGATCGGCCACATGAATCTTGTTCCTCCATTTTCCACTATTAAGTACGATGGCTTCATTTAATTCTAAAGTTTTTAAATCTCTTCTCACCACTTTTATCTACATTCTTTTGAGCCTTCATCTTGCCTTTTTAGAACCTTCCACTTGCATTGCCTCACTCCTAACTGATGCCGTTTTAGATCTCCTTTGGACAATGTCTAAATCATCTAAATTTAATCTCCCTCATCTTGTTACCTATTTGTGCCACCCTAAGTTTCATCAAGATGCTTATTCTATTAACATAGTGTTCCTTAACGACCCGACGCTCTGATCCATAGAGCATGCCTAACTTTATGACCATCCTGTAAAAAATTTCTTTTAGTTTAAGTGATACCCACCAATCACACAAAACTCCAGATGCACATCTCCATTTATTCCAACCCCCTTGGATTATCTAGATAACCTTTCTCTTAATCTCTCCACTTTCATGAATCATTTATCTCAAAGTACCGAAAGTGGTCTTTTACGAAGACTTCTTAGATATCAATCTTAACTGGTATTTCACTCCAACTCCTCTCCTTACTAAAATTGCATTCTATATATTCTATCTTAGTTCAACTAATTTTAAATCTTTTAGATTCTAATACTTCTCTCTATAACTCTAGCTTTGTATTTATACCTTCCCTTAGTCTCATCAATTAAAAAAAATCACATGCAACATGAAATCTCCTCATAAATGTTTTATTAACTCATCCATAACCAACGTGCAAAGTATAAGCTCAATGTCGATTCTTGGTGCAATCCTACAATGATAAGAAAATCACTTTCTTGCTACTAGTGGTCTGATGTGCTCCTCAAATCAATTGTCTGGACTGCTACTCCCAAAACGAAATCAACAATGCAAGTGTCAGACATCATACTCGGAATTTTGGCTAAGATCAAGTATCGGATGGCATTAATCAGTGGAGCTAGTGCACATGGTGGTCGACCAAATTAATGTTATCAATCGTAGTTATAGATGCCCCCAACAACAAGAAGGAACTGAATTTACATTCAATCATGCTTTCTCCTTTTATTCCATCTTTCCCCAAAGATACCATGTGTTTTGTAGACATTCTCCTTACTGAATTGTTCATATCGAACTTTCAAGTGCAAGGTTGTCATAACAGATATGCCACATGCAAGGTTGCTGAAAGTTTACATGTTTTGAGTGACATGAACTTGTTGGTGCACTTCCTAGTTTGAACCAGTAAAATGCTATTACACACCATTGGAAGCAGGTGGCAATAAGCTGAATTGCTTGGCTATAAAAAATAATCATGCTTAATGGATCGAGCCAGTATTAGTAATACAAGACATAAAATTGAAAACAGTTATAGAACAAAACTTTAGATATTGAGACTGTGTCATGATGGAACAGCATCAAATCGAATTATTGTCATGATACTGCCACATAAAATTGAAAATAGTAATAGAACAAACCTTAGATATTGGGACTGTGTCATGATGGAACGGCTTCAAATCGAATCATAATCATGATACTGCTACACAATAGAAGGGGAGCCTTCGCACAATGGTAGAGTTGCTGTCGTGTGACCTTGAGGTCATGGGTTGGAGGCGAAACAGCCTCTTGCAAAATGCAAGGTAAGGCTGTGTACAATAAACCCTTGGGGTTCCCCCTTCCCCTGACCCCGCATATGCGGGAGCTTTGTGAACAGAACTGTCCTTTTTTAAACTGCTACATAATAGTATATATTGGTAACCACTAGGAACCCTGTGAAAAACAAATATGCAAGACAATGAGAAAGGAAGGGAGCTTTCATCTGTATAAACAATTCTTTCCTTTCGTAACTTTATTACATGGATAGGACAGAACTGAGGAACCATGATAACTCTAAACATGGAGGTATCTTGACATACCCAAAGCTACCAATAAATAAGCATGCTCATATGTGTAAGTTTCTGAACTATTGACAGATCCACCGTCTTATAATATGAGGTGGAACGTATATGCCTCTGTCTCTCCCATTGCAACTAAATTTTCATCTTCACATCTCAATATCATCCAAGTCTGGTAGTGGAAACCGCAGAATAGCTGCAATCCCCGTCAGTTGGGCCAATTCTGCTCGGAGTACCCCACAAATTGGACATGAATAAGAGAGGAAACTCACATAAGGAAAATGAAGAAACCATTCTTAACTGACCTCTTATTACAGGTGATTCACAGTAAAGGAATTTTTACAATGCAGAAAAAAGAAAGATCACGAAATATTAAAACAGAAAAACAAGGAAAGGGATGAAGTGTACTCACGCTCTCCAGATGCATGCATGGTAGAAAAGATGTGTGCAGAGCCCCCAGAGGCCTTGACTGATTCAACTAAATTAACATATTTTTGCCTTGTCCGTATGTCAGCATTCCTGGAAAGAAGACCAAAACATTACATTTTTGTGTCCTAACATTCTCAAAGATTCATGATAGTTCTAAAAGGCCAGCAGCATAATATTAATTAGAAAACAACAATGATTTACTATTTCTGGTCAGGTTGGTGAGAGAAACTAAGTATCCAAGATATTGCTTGCACTAGTATGATCAGTTACATTTGCAGAAGTAAATGACCTTCTACATTCTAATGTAACTCAAATCATGTTGCATCCGGAAGTCATGACAAATTCCCAGCTAAAACGGGAATTGCCTGGAACCCTGATCACTCACTGATAGAAAATAAAAATGGAAAAACCATTCTACCCATGTTACTGTTGAATGTACATGTCACAAACAACAATGTCTGCATGCAACTGCGCAAGTTTTAGGTTTTTATTTTATTTTCTTGGTGAAGGAGAGGGAGACTTTCCTCTTTTGGCTCCAATTTTGAAGGCATGGACTACAGTGTACTTGATTTCTTTAACTAGCCATCAAGCAAGACAAAGTCTCTTCTTTCTTCCTCTCCTCTGTTATTTGTATCTTTTCTTTTCTGTGTTTTCATATGGGTAATTCCTCTTGACATTATATTCATCCTGCATCTGTTTTCAAATACTTACAGGGTTGGTTTCATGCTCATAAGGTCTTGTGTTAGATCTTCAACATATGAAGTGGTTCCAACATTCATCTCGAACAAAGCCTAAGAAACCTTCTCTGGACAGTATTAGAAATGATATCTTGTGCCACCTGTTTTTAGTGATGGCTAGTCAAATGAGCTGTTAAACGTTTTCACAATTGTCAAAAGGTCAATCAACAATCTGGCTCACATTGAATAAAATTGAGGAATACCATTATCAGCAATTGGGAGTAATTAAATCACTTCTCAAGATTATTCTGAAAATAGAAGATCATCCAACAAGCACCTTAGAGTAGACACAAGAGAGAGAGATTGGAAACATAAAGCAAGAATGTAAATAATCCGACAAAGATGAATGATGCATAACATTGACCATTGTAATCAAATAGTTCCTCACTTTAATTGCACCATGAGGAACTGTGAAATGATGTGTACCCACTATGACAAACATCATTTTCCCCTCCAAGTACAGTTAGACAGGTTTACCAAATACCAAGTTCAGGGTTCAGGGTTCATTGAAAAGCCCTTCAAATTCACAGTTTCATTGAAGACCTAGTACTCCAAGGCCCTTCAAATTCACAGAGAACCATCATAAGCATTCTTAAATGTGGAAAATCGTTCAAAACTTTGATATCAAAGATAGTAAAACTAGATAGCAATGTAAGAATTTCATAAAGGGCAGCTCGGTGCATGAAGCTCCCACACATGCAGGGTGAGGGGAAGGGGCGGACCACATTGGTCTATAGTGCGCAGCCTTACCTTGCATTTTTGCAAGAGGCTGTTTCCACGCCTCGATCCCGTGTCCTCAAGATCACATGATGACATCTCTACCATTGCGCCAAGGCTCCCCTTCAATGTAAGAATTTCATAAGAACTATATAAATGAACTTGTCTTTTTGGCACTCTTTGACCACTTAAAGTAAGTCGCTCATCCATTTCATTTGGGAAATGGATGTCAGTGCACCCATTTAGGAGTAAAATATAATACAAATCAGACCAGGTTAGTACACACAGTTACAGCAACACAAAGAATTAAAATGGTGTTTGATGGCTGAATCACTTGGAAAATTGATACATACAGTTAATAGATATGATGTTTGACAATAACCTTATGGATAAGACTGAAAGAACCCCAATTATGAAATCATCTTTCTGCTATTTCCTTTATATATCACCTTTCTAGTTATTCCAACAACCTAACAATGATATGACTTGATAGGGTTCTTGGAAGAATTTAACTTTCTAGTTTGCACTGCTTTTATATCCTCAATGAAGCAAGACACAATCTTCTTTTATGTTTCTCAGTATTTGTGTTCTGAGGTCAAGTAATAATGCTTGTATCATATATGTTGGTTTCTTGGTTTAAAAAGTACCTGGTTAGTTTTTGACTAGCATGAGGCACCCAGAAACAATAAATTACAAGAAATGATGACCTTCAACAAATAAATCTGAGCATATGAATAAATGCAAAGAGTGGAACTTTTTTCCAGGGGCTCTGAAACATGTAACAAGAAAAATGTATGGTGAGGATGGAAGAAAATGAGAGACTTTCAATGGTGGAGGCTGAGAAAGCTGTCCGACTCATTCCTTAGATTATATATGCCTTGCCTAAAATTTGTTGCATTTAGTCAATATGAGAAGAATGAATGCCAGTTGAATAGAACTGTTGCACTTTTAATTTACCTGAAAAGATCGTCTGTAATCAAAAGAGTTTGGACAGCCATTCTCTCATGAGCAACCTCAACATGCTTAGGTCCATAGCAAGCACGATGTGCATCCTACATAAGAAAATAACATTTAGTTTCAGCAAATGACAAGGACAGCATTGAGATCTCATATATCTTTAAAAAATAAAAATAAAAACGAGATAAAAAATGCAAAACCATGATCTATTGAGGGTGTTTGATATGGAAACGGGAATCATGGATCAAGCTATTCCAGAATGGTGAAAATTTTCCTTGTTATTTGTAGGCTAAAACATAGATTAAAGTATTCTAGAACAAACAGCCCAAGCCTCTGGGGTCATTTCATCTATGTTTCAATAATTTTATCCATGTTTTAAAGCTGTAAATAGCCAGGCCAAATTTCACTATTCCGGAACAGCTTAATGTATGATTCTTATAGCACACAGACCCGTTTAGGATATTCAAATGACTAAGAATATTCACTTCAATGATAACATATAAAATAATCCCAGGAGATCTCAATATATAAAGAAAAGAATCTGCTTTCTCATGTAGGATCGTATAATGGAGTCGCCTTAGAAGGAGGTTCCCAAGTATTTTCAGTTTGCATACAACAAATACCATCTGGATGTACCCCACAAATCTGTTCATATGGAAGTAAGTTTGTGGAGGGATTTTTGTGAATCATTGTTATAGTGGGACTTCTGACAATTTCTGTTATAACAGGAGCTAAATACATCCTTGTAACAATATCAAGGCAACTATTGTCATTACATTCATGACCCTATGCCTTTCTCCAACTTAAATATGGAACTGCATCATGTATTGTAATGGCGTGGTACAGAAGTTTTGAGTCTTTTTAGCTGCCTATGGGTTTTTAGGGCTTAGTTTAAAGAGTCTGACATCGTAATATCTAACAGAGAGGTGCTAAAACAATCACCTAAACCATTCAGAAACTTCCTTTATGGAGTTTTATTTGGTGGAGAACTCTTACCAAAACCATTCCTTGCCACTACTTTAAACTGATAGTAGTGTTAAAGTCAAAGAAAAGAAACTCATAGCCAACTCGAAGTCAAAGACAAAAAAAAACCATACTCAACTTGAACAAGCCACAACTGGCATGGTCTAGACCATGATGAACAATGCTCTTTAGTCCTAGCCAATAACCCATAGATGGAAATTGATTAGCAAAGATAACGGTTTGGTGCAATAAATCAGCTAAAATGGGGAGCATATGCAATCAAAATAGTATTCTGGCTGTAAAGCAAAAGTTCAAAATATTTGAAAAAATGGTTGATCAATATGATGGGGTCATGTGGGAAGGGTAAAGTTGACCAGGTGGAGGTGAGATCCTAAAGAGTCACGACAAAGCAATAAGGGATAAAAGTACATTCTAAATGCATTAATTAGTTATGGCTCCACTTGACATCATAGAGAGAAATTTCTGGATAACTAGATCCATGAAAGATGGTGAGGATAAGAGCTGACCCAACAGGGTAAATAAACCACCCAACTTCATCAATATTTGAAAGATGTAGGTCACGGCTATGAAGAAAATTAAACAGGACAACCAGGCTACCACACAGAACCTTTATTGGACAACCTGAAAAAAAAAAAAAATTGTTTGGTAACTACAAGTGCTATCTGAATTGGTAATATACCCATGGAGAATGAGAAAGCGATCAGTCATAGTAGTTGGTATACTTTGACTTTTAACGTCTAAACTAGTAGTAATAGCAACAACATAAAAATGTGTCTTCTTTTATCAAGTACAGGAGTAGAACCCTACATTTGAAAGCATGTTGAAGAAATCCTTGAGTGCCCGAACCTGAAAGATTACATCAGCATGAACATGGATATAAGAAGGACCAAAACCAACAAAAATAAACAATAACTATCCAAATTCTGATACCTCCTGTGCTGCTTTTGTATCTTTTATCAAATTCATGACACTAGGAGCATCCAAGACCTCCCTTAAACTATGCCTAGAAGAAAACATTAGCATTTAGCCAAGATAAGAGGAATCAGCAAGCTTGTTATTATCTCAGGTCTGCTTTAAAAATTATATCAGATCAATTTATGCATACATACAAGCAGTAATAACTAGGCATATATGTAGGGTCGATATAACCTAAATTTTTGTGAAGTGGGTTCAACAATTAAGAAGTACATGTGGAAATCACATTTGAAAGATAAATCCCTGAGACATGAAACAAAATTCTGAAACAGGACACTGGTAATGGAGTTCTCTACAAAGGTAAGGCTCAAAACACCAACAGCAGAGGTTTTCACATTTTGAAAAATAACCATTATTTCATGCATGTTACTGTTTAAAACTTGTGATTTAGTAACATGTTCATTAGAAATAGTATTCCAAGATTACATTTCCTCTGAAATTCTTGAAGAGATTGCATATCAAAAGTTACAACCACAGTTTTCAACGAGAAGAAGGAACTAGGGGGTAGTTCAGGTGTGCAGCTCATTATATTGCAGCTATAATTAGTGAACAAATCTTATTCTTTCTTTTTCTTCTTTTTAAAATTTGACTAATTAGTGGCAAAGGGGAGATGCAAAATGAGTTGTCTGAGATCCAAGGAGAAAAACACCTAATCTATCAAAAGAAAGAAAAGTAATAGGCATATGACCATACCATAAAATCACTACACAAAACCAAGGTCGCTTTGAAATTTGCCTTAGCATTTCCTTCTCTACTAACCTAATCAAATAATCCACGGATTATATCCTTCATCAGTCTCTCTCTCTCTCTCTCTCTCTCTCTCTCTCTCTCTCTCTCTCTCTCTCTCTCTCTTAACACTACTTATTTTCTCTTTGTTTTTTTCTGCTTAGTGCTCTTTCATTACATTTAAGATGCAGCCTACCTGTCATGTCAAAATAGATTTCTTGTCATCGAGAACTGCGATCCCTTTTCTTAGATTTTCCATGGCATCTGAGATAGTTAATGTTAGCTCACATTTAATCAGGAATCCTGGTCCATCCCATATTTCTTAATGGTGGGTAGACTGAACCCACAATCTTAGCGTAAAGAAGGCATTTAAGCAACTCAGATAAGTGCCCTGTTAATTCCATATTGAAGAAAACTAATAGATAATATTGATGTTCAGAGCTTCAAAAATGTTTGGTAATCCACTATATAGCTGAACAGAGGTAGCTTTTGTGTTATGAGATGAAACACCATGTGGCAAGATTGTTAGTCCTTGTTATGACAGACAAGAAGAAGTAAGCTTTGAGCAAGTGGTACAAGACATTACATGTGTTCTGAAGGGACATTAGCATATTGGATATCTACCAACACCAAAGATCTCTGTTTTCAAATTCAATATATTCTCTCAAGAAAAATAATTAGACAGTGAGAAACACATTAATAGCATACTTGTATCCAGAGGCAGCATGCACAAGTACCATACGAGATTTGTTTTCAATTATAGATCTCAATTGTCGCCGTTCTGCCTCCAGCAGTAAATAATCATGAAACTGATCCTGCAGCACATTAAACAGAATTGTTTTCAAGAGAGGACAAATAGAAGCATGTTCAATATTCTAGTTAATAAATCCCAAGCTAGTACCCTATAAATTTTAAACAGTGGAGACAACAAAAGTATTTTTCAACTAATGGAGACAAAGCTCAGACAAAATTCTTGCAGAAAAATGATCTCATAAGATCAGCCAGAGTAGAACAAATCAATAAGAGACAAATGTAGGCTCCATTAAAAGTAGTAGTAACAAATAATGTTCGATGGGAAACATATAAATCAAAAGCAACAATAGTCTACAGGAAAAAAATTTCCAATCTTGTATATGAGATCATTTTGGCAGCACTGAAAAATTCATGGTATAGAGTGGAAAATAAAAATGATCAATATAGAGTTATTAATATGATTGCCAGAAATACAGTAATGAGTCTAGCGGCCATAGCTTCATCAACGGCATTATAGATAAGATGAAAAGAAGATAAAGTAGCCATCATAGCACAAAATCTCACAGGAACAAGAACTTGACAGCTATAAAGAAAACTACACAGTAGGGAAATGCTAGCTGCATAGGCAGCCTCTACACGTGCACACTCACATGCAGACATGTGGGCAAGCGTAAAGCCTTTGATTTGTGCTGTTTACCGAAGTTAGAGCATGCTACCCATACACTTTGCCTAGGTGTTGGCGTGTGAGGGGCACAAGTGTAGAGCCTCGGTCTACTGCAGCTAGCATTCCTCTAAATAGTACAGTCCAGCAAAGCTGTATGCCAAATAGTTTAAGCAACAGAAGCAGACACTTTACTTTCTTGAAAATGACAATCAATTGATGAGTTCATTGATAGAGGATCCATTAGGCTGCAATAAATTGCTCTCATTAGAAAATAATAAAGAAGAGTGAATTTGAGTTATGCCTAAATGTAGAGGTCTTTGCAAGAGCTATTGATTAATTTTAAGTAAACAAGCTGTTTTTCTCTCAAAGAAAAACAGCGTAAAGCCTTTGAATTGTGCTGTTTACCGAAGTTAGAGCATGCTACCCATACACTTTGCCTGGGTGTTGGCGTGTGAGGGGCACAAGTGTAGAGCCTCGGTCTACTGCAGCTAGCATTCCTCTAAATAGTACAGTCCAGCAAAGCTGTATGCCAAATAGTTTAAGCAACAGAAGCAGACACTTTACTTTCTTGAAAATGACAATCAATTGATGAGTTCATTGATAGAGGATCCATTAGGCTGCAATAAATTGCTCTCATTAGAAAATAATAAAGAACAGTGAATTCGAGTTATGCCTAAATGTGGAGGTCTTTGCAAGAGCTATTGATTAATTTTAAGTAAACAAGCTGTTTTTCTCTCAAAGAAACAAAATTATCTCAAGTGCCTTGTTAGAATGTAGATTACTCTATAAGGATACATTAAAAATTTGCTATTGCTGTTTCCTGGCCTCATTTAAATAGGCTATTTTGACTTATGATTGAATTAATGCAGAAGGGGAGCCTTGGCGCAACGGTAAAAGTTGTTGTTGTGTGACCTTGAGGTCATGGGTTCAAGGCGTGGAAACAGCCTCTTGTAAAATGCAAGGTAAGATTGTGTACTTTAGGCTCATGTGGTCCACCCCTTCCCCGGACCCTGCATAGGTGGGAGCTTCGTGTACCAGGGCTGCCCTTTATTGAATTAATGCAGAATTTGCCCCAACCTAACCTCCACTTCTTCTATCATTTTTCTTCTCTTCCTTCTTTGTAGTTTCATCAATATTTCCAACTATCAGATCACATTTTAAGGGAAAGTGGAAAATCGACTGCTCCATCAGTGGTGAATAGAACCAACATCAGAAACGAAGACCAACAAATGCAGATTGTCTAATGCTGAGCTGCATAGCTCTGTGATGAGCTATGCAGGCTCCAAGCTAACCAGAATTTGTAACTTTCGTTAGTCTAACAAATATTTCCTGAAGCTTCAACTCTATTTGAATTGTAACTAACTTGATCCAACACCCTGACTTAGGACCAAGTTAATAAGTGCATTCATGAGTTGACCTCATATTTTGGCCTCCAGTAATGCTATGGAAAATTCTATAATCTCTCCTGACATTCTCTTCTAGTATTTGGATACTGGATATCAGAACTAAGATGGTCCAGATTCTTTGTTGCTTTTCAAGTATCAGCCAGAGCTACTTCTATTTTTTCCCATTAAATAGTAGTAGCAACAAGAAAATCCATAGAAAAGTCTAAATGAATCTAAAAAAAGGAAAATAAGAAAAAATGGCAATGCAGTTCAGGAAAAAGGATTGTCGAGTATCATGCATAAATGTTAGTAAAGATAATATTGTATGAAGTTATCGTCCCTGACTCTGTTATAACATGACATGTAAATACAACTTGTTTGAAGAAAGAAAAAGACTTTGCTGAACATATTTGTTCTTAAAACAGAGAAATTATAAGACCTACATCAACCCAAAATAGTTCCTTTCATGAACCAACATGTACTCACACTCTACTAAATTATTTATCTTAATCCCAACATCACAGCATTCATATTGTTTAATTTGACCAGATAAGCCCAGAAATCACAGCATTCATATTGTTTAATTTGACCAGATAAGCCCAGATTTTTCTTTACTTATTATAAGAAGAACTTCTGGAAAATAAAGGACTCGTTTCACATGTAAATTACCAAGACTTTTAAGAAATCATCCAAATCCCAAGGGACACTGACATCAAGTTACACCACATAAAGCATTATTGTTAATGTACATAAGGTTGAAAACAACGAATTTGTAAATTTCACCCTTTTAGATACTTTTTCAGACCCATTGCCGATATTACTTAGCAGTCAAAAATTTGCATCCATTTTTCATGATATTGTGCATGGATCAGACATATCACGGCCAATTCCTCAGAAAAAGTTGAAGCTGATGGATTTTTAGAAGAAAATCAGAAATGTTAGTTAGCTAAAGAGGACCACAATAATCAGGACAACAAGGTTGAACTATGACTAACCTTTGTGAAACCTGGACTTGCAATAACTGCACAACGAACAATCTTAAAGTCAATGTGCTTCAGGAAAGCCTTCAAGATACGCAAATTAAACGTTTCAGGTATCAAGCAAAGAGATATATGACACAGGGGTCAGCAAACTGAACAGAAAGGCATAGTTTGAGTGAGTAGAATAAGATGGTAACACTAACTCAGCTTAAACTAACCTGCAAAACATTCTCGAAAAACTTATTTAGGGCCTGCAAAAAAATGAGATCACTTTAGCATTAATCTGAATTATTTATTCTCAGCAATTTATAACTTTAAACATAGTTAGGACAAAAGCATTTTAAGTATAAGTAACTAAAGCAGCATACCGCCTCATAACCAGCTATAGCAGGTCCATGCTTGCGAGGAATTGAAGCTTCTATCCTAGCACGAGTAGTTGTTACACTGTCCAAAAGATAGTTTTTCAGTTATATCATTGAGAAATATATGCACTGACGGTATCATGTGGTGTGTTAACTAGTATGATTTATTCTTGTACATCTCCATGATAGTGGCTCTTTGCATCAAAAGAGCCAGACTTCACAAAGGGAGATTGAGAGATCTTCACAAGAGAACAAATGCCTCTAAAAAGATGTAGCTAAGATTCCTGGTCAAAAGAGGAGTGATGCACTTTAGCAAGAACTTGTTTTGCATGTGGTAGCACAATCCAAAGGAAAACGGTCTCTACTTTATGGGTAGTGGTGTTGTTCTGTAAACCCATGTTAGTAGTACAAAATAAGATTAATAGATAGTTGCCTGTTCATTGGTGACATCTTGAATAGCCTTCTTAGAAAGTTACAGTTTATCTTTCATTGCTAAGCCCAACAGCTAGAAAACTCCCCATGTCAACAAGCTTTTTTCATCAACGACGAGTTGTTGTCCATCGTTGTCCTTGTCCGTGGTTATTGCTCACGATTCACATAGATAGGCCAAGCTGTCCAAGTATTTTGGCCCATGTTGCTGTTTGAGGTATGAATCTTATCAACTTTGTCTATCCTAAAGTTATCCTCTTGTATATATATTTCTTGGGAATTAACCTCAGACTGCATACTAGTCTATTATTGCCTGATTTCTGCTGAGAATGACCCTAGCAGAATGGCAGACCATCCTATATTGCGAATTCCTTACTTTTGTTCATTAATTCATTTAGAATCAACAAATGGCGGCTCTCACACATCCTGAATCACAAAATTTTGTAAGTAGGTAGTTAGCGGTCTAAATAAAAAGGCCACGTTGCCAAACCCATAACACCTTAGCAACTTGCCTAGTCACTTGGGGATACCCTCAAGAGAAACCTAGACAGAATGAAGGACTCTGTGGTGATCCACTGGATACCTCTCTCTTGCAGATGGCATGAATTACCCACTACTGCCAGTGGGTATCTGCAAATCTTAATATATTATAAACCATCGGTAACAAAGTTTGATAGATTGCTGGCCCATGATTGCTCTTGCTTGTATTTGTAGTTAGCAACAACTATTGGCTTAATCATCAAGTCCTAGAACTTTAAATAAAAAAGAAACTAATTGTTGGCTATTTCCAGTCAGGAACAAACAGTGTCATCTGGGTGCTATGTGATAATTGGGTGACACAACAACGGTGCAGACAATCACCAAAACCTTAGGCAACCGGCCTGGGCCATGTAGCAGAGTATGTACCCAATTTTAACATCATATATAGTGACATGGGACCTAGTTGAATGGCATTGACTATTAAAAGCAGCTGTCTATAGTTCTAGAGAGCTTCAAAATGTACTTAGATACAACTAAATATAGCAGAACAAGTAACACAAGTAGGAGAGCTAACTGACTTTGGAAAAAGGATATAGAAATTAACTTGGATTGCATGGTTACCCATAACAATCAACTCATTAACACCTTGCATAGAAATTAGCTGGAAGATACTTTCACATACCTTTTGCCAATAAGGAATATGTGTGCTCGTCCTTCTTGCATCAAAACAACGGCTAGATCAGCACTTGCAGCAGGATCTGGAATTTAAGACAGAGGGTTAGAAAATTTAACTGAGATGCAATTGTTTTAGTTAGATATCTCCCCAAAGGTCATAGGAAACAGAAGTCTTATTTCCATGAATTTTATTGAACCAGTCAAGATTAAGAGATCCCATGGGACAGTCAGTCAGCTGGAAAAACAAATTGTAGCCACACTCAACTGCCCCAGTTTTCTGTTTAAGTTGGACCTTGAACAGACTTTCAAATCCCACAAAAAATGTCTACCAAGTCTGGGTCCTATATGTAAGTGAAATTAGCAGCAGAAACCTTTATTTATTATTGTTCTAATCAATTGGAGTGGCTAATAAAACAATTCAAACTACAAATTCTATTATCAGACCACATGATATAGATTGTGACATGCTCAGCCCCTCCATTAAGAGAAGAACCACGTTTCAGCTGGAAAAAGAAATGAAATAATTCTCAAAGAGAGTTTGGCAATCCATCTCTCCATCTATAACTACTTTCTCCTGTAGAAGTTTATAATGAGGATGTTAAAAAAGTGCAAACAGCCATGACACATTCTGTTCAAAGAGTAATAAAAACCAACAAGAATAATTTTTATAATACAGAGGTTACACCATTTTCTGAAGTTACAGTTGCATAATGTAGTGCAATCAGTGACAGTCAGCCTCTATAAATTTTCACAACCAATGGGCTGAACCATAGAGGCCGGCTACAGCCTGATTTTAACTTATCAAAACTCATCTGACTGACAACATACTTCCCAACATTATTAGCAGAAAATGAAATTTGGAATTGAATTCACAATCTTCATCCAGTTAGCAACTTCTGGAATAATAAAGCCTTGACATAAAATCCAAACAATTTCAAATGATTTTATTCTATCTGAGTAGACAGCATACCACAAGCTTGTTGGAGTGTGTCTAGTGCCAACGAATCCCAGACATCCTACAATTATTTGAGAACAAACAAAGATTTATTAATTTAAACAAAAATTATCAATGAAGATGATAGAGTACAATTTTCTTGATAAAATAATCGCATTTCTCCAGCCCACTTATAGAGAAGCCTAGACCTAGCCTAGAGTTGGGGGCCTCGAAACAGATTGAGCAGAGAAAGAAAAGATAATACACTACACAATCTACATCATAAATAACCAATTCAGGGGTAGGTTTGCAAAAGCAGTGACCAAGTAGTAATAACCTTCCTGATATTAACTTCTCTGAGTGACATAAGCTGGCAATCTTCAGAGAGCTTATATCATAGGCTGCTAACCCAAGCAGTAAAAATTGGGTCCAGCACTTAAGTCTCTATAGGAAGAAACCCTAGAAATGGGACCCGAACAACAATATCAATAACCGACAAGCAGATTGATGAAGCTTGCCACTAGAAGCATGTAATGACACCACAAATTTCACAGGTCATCCCATCCTTTTCTTTCTCCCAGAGACCCTCTCAGAGAACTCTCACACTCACCAACCTATTCTGAGCTGCACTTAACATGCCAAGGAGCTTACTTCCTAAAGCTTCCATCATTAAAGAAGACACAATGACCAATAACATGCCCCACCACCACCCACCGAGACTCTTTGTGCACAATATTGTCACAGATTAGTAACAGGTTTCTAAAATTCTATGAACATGTGTCGCGAAGTAAAGCTGTAGAAGATTCCAAGGTTTCAATGAGAAACATGAAAAAGAGGATCTAGCTCATCAGATTTTCAGTCTAGTCAGCTTGGAGCCCATGGTACATGTTCTTTTATTGGCAGAAAATCATAATGCACCTGACAAGAATAGAAAGACACTGACTTCTATAGATACGAAAGAAACATGGGAAGATAAAATTGAATGCATTGTGAAACAAACAAAATAAGGAAGAAACCTAAGTACAATAAATCATAAGTAACACAATGGAGTACTTACTTTCCTCAATACAAAAGGTCGATGTTGCTCAATTTCTAAGGTATGGAACTGCCCCATCTGCGTTCACAAAGAAGTGGGTTTGATTCCAGAACTGATCATAAGTATCTTTACCAAGGCAGAATGTATTTTAGTAACAAACATACCTTTACATGTTCATTCTCCAAGATATTCTTTCCACGTATACGTAAGACTGATCCCTCTTTGTCATAATCTACAGCCTAAACAAACTCTGATAAATAATAATTTATTTGAGCCAATTCTGATCATACAAGAGTTATAAAACAATATAGTAACTTCAAAATCCAACCAATAGAAGCACAATTTCAACTGTATATATATCCCCACATTTAGAATAACTTGATCTTTATATCTCCACAGAATAGAGGGGAGTGGAGGAACAAGATTCACGTGACCAACCCCTAATTGGGATAAGGTCTAGATGACAATGATGATGATGATGATACCTCCATATTTGGAGTAAGGTCCTAAGCAAAACAAAAGCAAGCCTAGGGAAAAGTATAGGCAAGTGGTTACTTTTCAGATATAAAGAATTCTCAGAGATATGAAAATCCATTGCCATTCACTTCTATTTTTCCTTATATTCTGAGAAGAAGATCGCTGGTTTTACAAATATGGAAAGGATTTTCTCAGAGCTGAACAATCAGCATAACTTACAAACGCAAACACCATCAGATTCAAATTCTTGGAGACTAGGTAGCATTTACGTATAAGAAGCCTCAACCTCCATCTCACCTCAACTCTAATTTCCAGCTTTAGCTTCACACGTTCAGCATCCCTTCCTCCAGAAGCCATCTCCCTCAGAACTTTCCTAAAATAAAGAATAAATTGCAGAGAATGCTTACATGGAAATGTTAAAACTGAACGCCCATACAAAGGCACCAATAGACTATATTGTTAAACACGCCACACAATATGCATACACTTTAACAGTTCAAGGATTATACTGCCAGCATATAGCCCAGAAAACATGAAATTGAAATGGGAAAGACCTCAAGGAGTAGTTTCAACTACCAGAGCTCATGAAATAAATGGTTTAGACTTTTAGATACAGAGGTAATAACACTGACAAATGCTAATACTAAAAGCTTCATTATTTATGCTGAAATGTGAAATCAGTAAAGAGGCTATGCCATAGCTCTTAAAGAAAACTGGAAAAAATGATGATTTGCAACATAAACAGAAGACCACTGTAAAACCATCAGTCAGTTCAGCCCAAAGGTGCTGCCCAGTCCATGGGAAAAACAAACTCTTCATTTCCTCTTCCTCAAATTCTCTTGAAATGCCCAATTGACTCAATGGTAACATTTTGATTCCCACCCAGTTCTTCAAAGACCTCCAACCCATAACCAGAGTAGAGCTTCCTATAATACCAAAATCTTATGCTACAAATCTTCACAGAATTCCACGCAACTGTCTTCAAATCAAAAGCTTCTTATTTTGCTGACACTTCATCTTGCAGTCATTACATTATATATTCTGATCCATCCAAACACATCCTAGATTGCAAAGGCAATAAGCAGAAGGCGCGAAGGTTAAACGATCTGCCTCCGCTCGCAAAATTAACCATCCTTTTCCACATCCCCTATCAGACCCCATGTCAATCTCAATCATCTAGGCGTGGTAGCTTATACCAATACCATAGTACATTGTGCTTTAACTACCAGATTTCAGTAACGTAAACGGCTTCTTCAGGGTGTGATCACACCAGCACTAACGCACAGGATCCCATCAGAACTTTGCAATTAAGCTTGCTTGGCCAAGAATAGTACTAGGATAGCTTGCCCCTCATTTAAAGCCATTGAAGAAAATTGAAAAACAAAAAAAGAGAAAGGAGGGGTGGGGTGGGGGTGGGGGTTCCACATTATCTCAATTCAGTTCTTGTAATCCTTGTTCTTCTCTTCCCTTTGAATACAAATTCCAGTTCTCTATCATCTGATATGGGCTATTACAACTAATAATTCATGAAAATTACAGGCGAGCTGATAATGAAGACCGTAACAATCATCAAACCTGACAGTAACAGCCATAACGGAGTCTCCCTGAGCAATAAGGTTGTAAGCATGCCAGAGATCATCAGGTTCCTCCGGAATCATCTGGAAATAAAAAAAAGCAAACACTTGCATGAAGAAAATCGAAGATGCAATACAACATGAATCTACAGGAATTTGAGGGAAGAAGAAACGGGGGGAGAGAAAACCGTACCTTTACGCTACCAGGTCCGCGAGGAACAAGATCCTTGCGCACGAGCTTCATGATTGAACCAGAGAGCAGAATCCCAATTTCTCAGACACAAACGTCAAGAGAGAAAACGTCGGAACAGTCCGAGGCTCTGCCTATGGGCCTAGAGTGGCTTTCACGCCACACAGTGGTGCAGATAGAACCGGATGATCAAGACCGTCCGTATGGTGCATCCTCTGCGGCAATATTTCGGGACTCATTTTACTCTACCTAGCTAGGCCTCACTTTTGAATGATCTGCCCGCCATTAATCTTGTTTGAAGTGTTTAGATTGGCTTGACACCAACATGTATGATCGTTTTATGTTATTGATTCATTGCCTATTGGACTAACTACTAGTTTTTTCTGTTAAAAAATCTAGTATTTCGAACTTAAAACTCTAAATGAAATAGTTAAAAGCTTTCACTCATTATGGATTTTGGTATCTAGACAATATAAGGCACTATACAAGATGAATGGGTTTGAATCTGATTATCCAAAGGTACATCTATGTGTTATTTCATGAATGTTAAGTTTCAAAATGTGGTGTACATGATTATGGAGAAGAGATTATCAATTTTCAAAACTTAACACTCACATAACAACAGTAGAAGCAAATCCTCTCTATCTGCTCAAGCTAACCAGTTGTATAACATTGGATGTTGTCATGCTTTGCCCTGGACTAGAACACCTATCCAATCCTATTCCATGGCATTATAGCCAAAATCCTACGGGCAATTCTAAGAATAAGTTGATTTCTAGCTTTTATCTTATATTATGACATAAGTTAGCAATTCTTATTGTATCAGCCCAAACCCTTGCTAATTGATCTTTAAGGTGCTTCTTCGTTCTCATATTTTTCTTGTCATCTTAGCAACACTTATATTGGAAGACCAAAAAGTGGTCTCCAAAAGAATTAGGTCAAACCATTCCTTGGCTTGGATCTTTGAACAATTTGTCCAATTTTTCTTTCATGGCTTTTAATTTTTTGAAAAAATTGTAAGTTTTAAGTGTGCATTTTTGTTTGTACTTCAATCTTTAAGTTTGGTCAATTATATCCCAATTCCATCTCAAATACACCTCAATTTATGGCAAAAGTTCATGTCAATACCCATTTTTCTAATCTAACTTGTCAATGTTGTGTTACATCAGCTTAAGTGACACTAATCTACTCACATTTCATTTTACCATTAAAAAGATCTATATATGTATAATGATCATAAATAGGATTATTTAAAAAGTCATTTTATGATTTGTTAATAATTTTATTCACATCTTTTGTAACTCAACTCTCTATATGTGGACAATCTACCTAAGATTAGTGTCCCCAAAATCTCTCTCTCTCTCTCTCTCTCTCTCTCTCTCTCTCTCTCTCTCTCTCTCTCTCTCTCTCTCTCTCTCTCTCTCTCTCTCTCTCTCTCCCATTTTTAGTGACTGTGATTTAGGGATTTTCTCTAATTTTTTAATCACAAACCCCAAAGTCAACAAAGCCCTTCTCTTCTTTCCCTCTTCTTTTCATGGAGCTTTGAACAAAATTCCTTAGTATGCCTTCTTCTTTGCAGCGGGAACCATGAAGTTTATGCCATCCTCACCTTTAGACCAATTAGGATGGGTCTTTTCAATATGGTCTAGTTACATTGAACTAAGCATTTTGTCTTATGAAAAGCTCAAAGATCCACACCTTGATATGCTTTAGTGTTCTTATTTATCACAATCAAACTCAAGATTCTAATAGTAACTAAGTTCCTCCACATCCCTTAAGTAGTTGAATAGTAGAGGCCAAATTGAGAAAGATGAGAATAGGTTGTATCAAATGATAAGATTGGCGAGAAAGATGAGAATAGGTTGTATAAGTGCATACGCACCACAAGTAGGGTTAGAAGATATAATCAATATACAGTTTTGGGAAGGTATGGCGAGAGTAATGCAAGAAATTTTTAACACTGAGGGAATATTTATAAGAGCAGACTTAAATGACCATGTAGGAAAAAGAAAAGGAAGAATATGATAGAATACACGGAGGGCATGGTATAGGTGAACGAAATGAGATGGGGGAAACTATCCTTGATTTTGCTTTGTCATATAACCTAGCCATTGCAAATACACTCTTTAAGAAGCAGGATGAACACTTAATAACCTTTAAAAGTGGACCTTATAAAAGCCAAATAGACTTCTTTCTATTTAGGAATACTGAACGATCAATGTGTAAGGATTGTAAGGTGATACCCAATGAGAGTTTAACCTCACAACATAGGTTAATGGTTATGGATATCCATATCAAAAGATGGAAGAACGGAAGTGAACTTAATAGGTATCCAAAAATTAAGTGGTAGAACTTAAAAGGAGAGAAAATAACCTCATTCACAAATAAGTTGATGGTAGAAGGAAATTGGAACTATGAAACAGAAGTAAATACCATGTGGACTAATATGGTTGAATCCATTAAGAAAGTAGCAAAAGATGTCTTAAGAGTATCTAAAGGTAAAAGGCTATTAGTAAAGGAAACATGGTGGCGGAGTAAAACAGTGCAAAAAGTTATTAAAGAAAAATGTATGTGTTTTAAAGCATGTCAGAAGCTAGAAATAATGAAAACTATGAACAATATAAGAAAGCTAAAAAGGTTGTTAAGAGAATAGTAAGTGAGGCTAAACTTAAGGCATATGATGAGCTATATAATAGACGAGGAACAAGGGAAGGTGAGAAAGATGTGTTTAAAATTACAAGAGTAAGAGAACAGAATGGTAAGGACTTAGATCATGTTAGGTGCATTAGAAGTAATGATCAAAGGATATCAGTCAAAGGTAATGAGATTAAACAAAGGTGGGTAACGTACTTTCAAAAATTGTTAAATGATAATGGCTCTGAGAATATAGGGATTGAAAATACTATAAACCTAAATAACATTGGATATTATAGATATGAATGTATGATTAGAATACCTGAAGTGAAAGAGGCTTTGAAAAAGATGAAATCAGGAAAGGCAATGGGGCCCGATGGTATACTAATAGAGGTTTAGAAGTATATGAGAGGTATTGGGGTAGTTTTGATGACCAAGTTATTTAACAAGATTATAAAATCAAAGAAAATGCCTAATGAGTAGAGGAAAAGCTCTATTGTACCAATTTATAAGAATAAAGGAGACATATAGAGCTGCTCTAATTATTGAGGGACCAAACTTATGAGCTACACTATGAAATATTTTGAAAGAGTGATTGAGTAGAGGCTACGACATGAAACAAGTGTATCAGAGAATCAGTTTGGCTTTAGGCCTAAGAGGTCTACCATGGAAGCTATTTTCTTACTATGACAATTAGTAGAGAAATATATGGAGAGGAGAAAAGACCTCCACATGGTCTTTATCGACTTAGAGAAAGCTGATCGAGTCTTTAGAGAGTTAATATGAAGGGTGTTGAGCGAGAAAGGGGTTTCACATGGGTATATAGATATAATTAAATATATGTATGAGGCAGCAGTAACAAATGTTAAGACCTCTAGTGGCAAGACTGGTGCTTTTCCTGTCACTGTAGGATTACACCAAGGATCGGCATTAAGTCCATACCTTTTCACGTTAGTTAGTGATGAGTTAACAAAACATCTGTATGAAGAGATTCCCTGGTGCATGCTATTTGCAGATGATATAGTCTTACTTGATAAGATAAGGGAGGGTGTAAACACAAAGCTAGAGTTGTAGAGAAAAGCATTAGAATCTAAAGGATTTAAAATTAGCAGAACTAAGACAAAATATATGGAATACAATTTTAGTAAGGAGAGTAGGAGTGGAACATCAATCAAGATTGATAACCAAGAAGTCCCTGTAAAAGACCACTTTTGGTAATTCACAAGAGTGAAGAGATTGAGAGGGAGGTTACGCAGAGAATCCAAGTGGGTTGGAACAAATGGAGATGTGCATCTGGAGTTTTGTATGATCAACGAGTGCCGCTCAAACTAAAAGAAAAATTCTATAGGATGGCCATAAGGCCGGCCATGCTCTATGGATCAGAATGTTAGATAGTTAAGGAACATCATGCTCATGGGATGAGCATTGCAGAAATGAGGATGTTGAGATGGATGAGTAGTAAGACAAGAAAGGATAAAATTAGGAATGAAAATATTAGAGGAAATCTAGGAGTAGCACCAATAGGTAACAAGATAAGGGAGATTAGACTTAGATCGTTTGGACATGTCCAAAAGAGACCGAAAACGACACCAATTAAAAGGAGTGAGGCAATGCAAGTAGAAGGTTTTAAAAGGGCAAGGGGAAGGCCCAGAAGAACATGAATAGAAGTAGTGAGGAAAGATTTAAAAACTTTAGGACTAAATGAAGTCATGGTACTTAATAGAGAGGAGTGGAGGAATAAGATTCATGTGGCCAACCCCTAATTGGGATAAGGTCTTGATGACGACGACGACAACGATGATAATGTAAACTCCCCTGGTTGAGCAACTAGATGAACCAAAGTAGGAGTATAAAATAGGCAAAAGGGTATGTAGTTTGGAATAGAGAAAAAGATAGATTGGGAATAGACAAAATGGCATTGTAAGAATAATAAAGCGGGGTGGCAAGTATGTAAATAACAAGATCCAAAAGGATATTTAGAAAAAAATGGCATAACTATACACAAACGAGAAAGTGATGGTTGGGATATAAAATAAACTTTTACCAACGAAATTTACCATTGGTAAAAGTGAAAAATCCACCACTCGTATATATTTTGCTGATTTCACATGTGCATGTGCATGTGCATGTGCATGTGTTTGTTAGTCCCATTTTAGAAAAAAATCAAAACTCCCTTTCTAATGTTTAAAAGGCTTGATAGACCAAAGAGCTAGGCTAACCAACAATGAAGGGAATCAATTTTCAGTCACATGTGCATGATATACATTGAGCTTAAAGAACTAATTATTACTAAATGGGATTTTCCAAGGGATGTATGTTATTTAGGATGCATTCAAATCAATGTATCACCCATAGTAGGAGGGGAATTTTGTTTTGGCAATCTCACCCATTTCAAAAACCTCCTTACATAAAAAGCCAATAGTGACTTATGCTTTTATAGAAACAATTTCATTGTATATAACATCTAAACTAATAAAATAGAGAAATGCTATAGTACCATGCAAACTTGCTATATTGTGGTGCAAAGCCCATTTTGGCCTTTGGTTTGCATGAATAATAGAGATTAGTTAAGCTATCTATTAAGAGAAGATAGGTATAAAAAAGAAAAAAACAAAGGATACTACCTACATTTTTGTCAAAATTTAATCTTGGTCTGCCACAAGGCATCTTTTGTAATCCCATATTTATCTTCCCCTAAACCATCTCAGTCTTTCATTGGAAATTAGTAATCAAAATGGGGTATTGAATTAGAGTTCAACATATGTTCACTGTACCACAACATGTATACTATTATCCTAAAGGAATATCTCTTTCTACTTTAAGGAAGTTAAATCACTGAATTTCTTTCATGAAGAAGTGGATCAATATTCTTACTTCAGTGTAAATAAACTAACATTTCCATCTAGAATAATATTCTCATTAGGAATCCTAATTTATCTATACTTCCTATCGTACTAAGCAATAAAGATACTCATTTTGATTTTTTATTCAAATATAATGAGAGGTAGAAAGATGGAAGAAAACGGTTATAGTAAGCATGTACAACCAAGAAGCAACTCCTTTCACATTTCCTCAGCTATACATTGTATCTAAACAAATGAGCCACTCCTCCTCCTCCTCCTCTTCTTCTTCTCAATATGTATTTTTTCTCCATTTTAATTCAACTATAATAGTTCAATTGCACTTCTCTCCCTCTGGGAAATTATATGCTACCCTTGTGTGGAGCAGTGTGTAACGTATAACTTTTCTGATTGAGGCCAATTTTTTTTATTTTTTTTAAATGATCAAATTCATTCATCGAATTTAGCCCCCATCAAAATCTCTCTCTCTCTCTCTCTCTCCTAAAAAATTATACACTAGATTTATGTGTAGTAGTGTGGCATATAATTTTCCCAATTACGCTTACTTTTTGATGATCAAATCCATTCATGGTATTCCACCTCCCTTCAGTTAGGGAGTACTAAAATCTCATCCAATTGGCACCTCTATGTGGGCTTCTCCCATATAAAATGTTGTTGTTAAACAAAAAAAATTCTCTCTATAGTTCACATTTCAAATGGATAGATCCTACAATGTGCCCATTGGATGAGAGTTTTGGTGCTCCTACCTTGAGGGAGGCCAAATCCAATGAACCAATTTAATCATGAAAAAATAAAAAAGTGGGACTTTATTATTTACTTAAAGTTAAACATCAAAGGTTTTGATTTGTCAAGTATAGTTGTTAACAAGAAAATGCCAAAATTATGATTTTCACGCTTTTCACTAAGTATAGTATTCCTTTAAAGAAAAGTCAAAATCGAAAAGTTTTGTTGTCTCCTAGTATCCGTATCACCATCAAACAGTCAAATCGTCGGATAACTTTTCTGAAACACCAACATATGCTTACCTTAAATGCAAAAAGGCTATGGGTAGTTATGGTTGTTTCTCCGGAAGACTTCCTTCCCATCCTTTCCATAGTTTTCTTCTTCCTTTTTTCCCTTAAAAAGAGCTTTCGAGACGTATAGTGCTTGCTTGAAGAAGTACAGTTTGTGGGACTCACATATGCTATGTTGGCATATTCCAATCCCTTAATCTAGCATCCCAACGATGCTAATCTTGTTTTGATTGTACATTCCTAGATTCTCCATGAAAAAGTCTTGTTTAATATTTTGTCAAAAAGCAATGAACCTTTGGCTTTTACGAGATACAGCATGCCTATGAATATCTATCTGCCATTGTCTGCGGAAGACTCAATAGTGTGCAAGTTTATTAGTTTAGATCTATACGTAGATCCTCTTATGAACTCAAAACGTGTATGTTTTTTCGTTTATAGGAAAAGGGCCTTAGTTCGTTAGTGAGCCTTTTTTTTGGCTTTTTGAATGATTTCTAGGATGTCAAAAGTGTTTGTACGAGCTGTATGCATTTAGTGTTACCAGTAAGAAGCATTTAGTGTTACCAGTAAGAAAGACAAACAGGAAAAACAGAAGGCTAAGAGAGTTCGAGGAAAAGGAAATTATACAGGAACATCGACCGACGCAAAGATTTGAAGATCTGGGACTTGCATGTACTTTCACCAGTTATGAGACTTGCACTAACCCAGTAGAGGCTGAACGTACGTAGGTGAAAATCGCTGGTAAGGCTTTGATCAAAGAATTTTCAATACCTGGCCATCTAAGATGCTGTCCCGCCTGCTTGCCCAGTTCATGTCCTTCTAAATTTTCCCCTCACTTCTTGTCTTCTTGGTAAAACTCCTCTCTTTGGAAAGGCCAAGATGGTTGGCAACATCTCCATTGTTGGATGATTAACCTTGGCAAAGCTTTCTTACATGTTTTTTCTCTAGTTTTTCTCAGTCATTCATTGTTTCTGCCAAATAATACTGGGCAGGACTCAGTATCATTCAGTGCCTAAGATGCAGCAAAAGTTGGTATGAATAAATAAGTGATAAAAAGCTGTCTAACGTAGTTGGTCGTAGACAATAAAGTCCTCTCTGTCACTGTACTCTCTGTAAAGATTTTAAATATATTTAGAAATTAAAATAATAGGTAATCTATTATTTGCTTCATTAATTTTTATTAGAAAAACCAATATGTAATGGAACAAACAAGTACATATAACATGTATGGGACCCGCAGGTTGAATAACACAGACCATTCATCTCATGTAGCTTGCTAATGGAAGAGTTCTAAATAACGTCTCCGGCATTATATGATTTTTGGAGAGCTTATTGCTGAACTAATTAAGGACCAAACTTGGACGCAGGACTCATCCAAAATATGACGTAAAAGATGAGCGGTTTGGATCATTGAAGAGAGGGGAGTGTCGTTATCAAAACAAGGGTCGATAGCAGATCATGCAGCCATGCAGTGTCCGCCCTCGTTAACCGCCGCGTTGTTGAAATGCGTGCGTGATCCCCTGGACGTCTGCCACCTCGCAACAGAAATGGCTGCTGAAGCTGCACCGCAACGCCACGCATTACGCTCTCCCTCTCTCTTCTTCACCAACTCATCCCTCCTCAAAACACTCACCCACCAAACCACCTCTCTGCAATCTTATCCCACCAACCATGGAGGAAGATGAAGACCCCAACACCACCATGGAATGGAACGAAATCTCTGAATTTCCAACCCCTCCAGCCGAACAAGGAAAAGTTTCCTTAATTTGGAACAAAGGATGGAGAATAGGAAAGAAAGTGATGATCACTGGAGTAGCAATCACTTCTGCTCCCATCCTTCTCCCTTCATTGATGGTCGCTTCCGCCATCGGCTTTGCTTTCGCGATTCCTTTCGGTTTAGTCTTCGCCAGCTATGCTTGCACTGATAAGATCATGGCTTTCTTGCTCAAACCTCCTCAAGAACAGTATCCTCTCATTCAAAAACAAGGTAGGGAACAAGAACCAGAAGATGAGATCTGTGAGGCGGAAGATGTGGAAGAAGAAGGAGAAAAGGTTGGATCCGAAGATGAAGAAGTTTCAGAATCGGATGAACAGAAGTTTGCAGTAGATGAAGAAGTGACGGCACTGGAGAAAGCGGAAGAGGATAATGATCTACGGGGAGAGGAAGAGGAAAGAGCAATTACTGTGGCTGGTGATGTTGCTCCTGCGGCAGATCCGACGGTAATCCACGAGCGAAAAGAACCGCTGGCGATTCTTCGTACTGATGATGCTCCTGCTTTAGCCGAGGTTTCTGAGGAGGAGATTCATAAGGATGATTCCGAGAAACATGCTCCTGAATCTGATGTAAGTAAAGAAGCAACGGAGATTCTTCTCACTGATGATTTTCCTACTCTAGCTGAGGCTTCTGTGGAGATGTCTAAGGATGAATCTGTGGTTTATGTCTCTGTAAGCGATTTAATCGAACCACAGGCAACTCTTCCGTCCGCAGATTATCCGGCTCCGGAGAAAGTCTCAACGGAGATTCAGGATGAGCCCGAGCAATCTCAGTTAAGTTCTGAGGACTATGTAACTGCAATCGAGGGCCGATCTTGGGATACTGTGGAAACAGAAGGCGGAGAATCTGTGGAGCAGCCTGTTTCTTCATCGGCTAGATCAACTTCTGAGGGGGAAACTTGCCAATCTCCTGAAGAGGTAAGTTTACATGCTTGTATGTGTTATTAGTAAATGATACAAATGAAACTGCGAAATGCTTGAGAGTATTATCTGTTTCTTTGGTAAGTAGTTGACTTTGAAGTTTATGATTGTTCAAGAGCATGCTTGAGCTTAGAAAGGAAGAACAGGGAAAGAAGAAGAAACGAAGGAAGAACAAGAAGGGAGTGAGAAAACAAGAGAGGACCAACATAAATGTATGTATTTGCCCTCTTCTACTGTATATGTATAATTAAATTATAGAAAAAGAGAAACATACAAACATGCCCTTAATAGTACTTGAGCACATGAAAAAAGTGTCTGGCAACAAGTCAACTACCTCCCAAATTATTTGTTAGGTATGATTTCTAGATATTTACTTTGAGAGTTTGAGTGGATTAGTTAGTCCCCAAGAACAAAAGTAATGCATGGATGTATACAACTAAAAGATTCAGTGTGCAAATGTCTATGGAGCATATATGCTACAAAACTCACTGTGGATAGACGTCAACCATTTTCAGATTGCAAGTAAAGAGTTGATGCCAACTGTTGGGGAGCATTTAGTAATCTAATTAACCAAATAGAAGTAAGGTTGTTGTAATTGCAAATACGATTAAACATTTTCATGCAGACGGTTGCAGTCAACTTCTTTTGGTTTGGTTCTAGCATCAAACACTGGATTAGAGGCTTATTGGTGCTGCCGGATTGTTGCAAAATGTAGGATGGAGTAATTAACTCGAGCGTCTAAGTAAAGAGTCAGCTTTTTAGCTATGTCAGCCTCATCAGTACTAACTGCTGTCGCCCATGTACTTGGTTCTGCATGCCCTTGATCTGGCTGCTACATGTTGTTTCCTATTCATCCAACTCACCAAATTACTTCTCAATGAAAGTACAGTGCCTTGCAGATGATCTCCTGCTGAGGAGATTTAGCCCAACATACATCTGTCTTGTAATACATCAAGATGCCATGGACTTGAAGTGGACTTCTTAGTAGATAATTGAGAATTTGATCCCTAGGTTAAGTGCTGGAGGAACCTCATAAGTACCTGGTTAGCAAGATCCGAAGTTGCTCCAGTGATGGAGCACCATATATGAGTGGTATAGATGCAGATCAAGGTCCCATCCTCCATATCTCTTATATGCTTTCGCTTTCCACCATCTTTTCTTCTCTGCTGAGCTCATGTTTCCATTACTACTGCCCGAATATTGCGGCTATTTCTCAAAGGCTGTACTTCTCTACCCATGCCAAGGAAAATCTCCAAGAAAGACAACCAAGCATGGAGCCTTAATTCAGATTCTCCTAGAAAATCCATGAATTTCATTGTAGACATCTCAAGTTGACAGGTCAATACTTTCCAAGAACAAGACCCCTTGCAACTAAAGGTTACAACCAAGACTGTGAAAGTACAAAAGTCCTTTCATTTCTTGTTTCTTTCCTCATATCCCAAACTCGAGGAATCTGATGATAATGATCTAAATCTTCCCACTTCTTCAAAGTAGACTATTATATTCCTGCACAAGCATATTTTTGCAAGTATCCTTTGTTGGAATCAACTCCCATAACGCATTGATAATGCGGAGCTCAATAGGCTGTATAGGTAGGACACGATTATACCCTTTTCAGACTCATATCTTTCAAGTGGGATAATCTTCCTTCCGTTCTAGTTTGACGGTGGTGATCTACAATCTGGATTCTGCAGTTGACTATTTCCTGGTTTTTACTCTACTCTCCAGTCCAACTTTTCTAACTGAAAAAGGTAAAGAATTATCCTGTTTTACGGCTAGAATATCCCAAATATACAAATCAAACGGTCAAGGATCTGTTTAGGGCTTCTAAAATCAATGTAAATTGTAAATAGCAAGAGAGTGAGGAAAGGAGGGCTGCTCTGCCTGAGGCCCCTAGAGCCCTGAAAAGCATTTTTGGGATATAATTCAGAGATCGGCACTGATGAAACACAGTTAGACATTTTGCCATGATGATTGGGACCTTATATTGGAATTCACTAGTTTGATGCATCTCGGCCCATCCCACGAGTGCATGGTCCTAATCCTTGTCTAGGACTTGATGGAAGTTTGATCACTGCCAGATCTCGGGTTGACACAACACTTGGCTGTGGATTGCAACTGCAACATATCTCCATGTATTCGCCATCCGTATGTGGGTCAGTGAAGCATGGTAGCAATGCTCTTCCAATTGCATACCGAGCAGAGTATACTTACTCTTTACTCTTTACCCTGTCCCCTGTTTTTGTTGCATAGAAAGTTCTTCCAAAGTTTCGTCATTACTGTTACTCACGTTCATTAAGTAAAATTCCTGTGCTGAATGATTTTGAAACTTCTAGCTGTTATTGGCCACAAGCTTCAGGAAATCCGTCTTATATACCATCTATTAATTTACCAAGACCAGATATTGTGAGGTTCCTTGTAATCTGTGTACTACAAATATCTATCTAGAAGTATACTCTGGTCAGTGACAGGGTATTATAGCTATGATGTTACTGAATTGTGGAATGGAGTTGAGCAGTAGGAACAATTGAATTTTAGTCTCAGTGATCCGCAACAGCCTTGAACTAGTTTGATTTTTCTGTAGATGACTAGAAATAAAAACAAAGGTCACATAACTTTTATTTTATTTAAGAAGAAAACAAATATAGATGAAAATCTAAATTTTGCAGACGTAGATATCCATGTGACGGGTTCAAGGTGCGGAAACAACCTCTTGCAAAAATGTAAGATAAAGCTGCGTACTATAAACCCTTGTGGTCCGACCCTTCCTCAGACCCTGCATAGGGTGGGAGCTTCGTGCTTTTGCTGTTTAGGCTGCCTTTAGATATCCATGTGATTTAGGCTTTGGAGTATTTTTTGAACTGGCATACCTTCATTTGTTTAGACAGGCTGTACTTGTATTTCTTCTCTCTTTAACATGGGAGTATCATACTTTCAGCATCTGGAAAACCAAAATGATCCTGAAAACCAGGGCTGAAGCCTTAATCCTTTTGTTGATTGGTGTTCCTACAACTGCATGTCGATGAATGAAAGGTCAGACTTTTTGCATCAACCTGATCACCATGGGTCTTTTTATTGTTGAAGCATAATAAAATGACTAACATAACATGCAATGTCGATTCACTGTTTGGTATTTGTATGCCCCAATCTTTAACTGGAATTATTGGATAAGATCTTAGTGCAGTACTTAACAGCAACTGATTTCCAGCTTCCTTACATCCACAAGTAATCCAATTCTGTTTCTGCTGTGCAGGGCATGTACAGTGAGGAGCAGATATGGCAACAAATCGATGCTATTCGAACGATAGTGGGCTACAAAGCCGCTGTGCAAATGTCCTGCATAGAAGAACTCAAGGCTCTTTATAACTTCACTGGAGTGGAGCCACCACCCTTGTTCAAGGACTCTTTCGATCTTGCCGAGGTTAATGATAAGCTCCACTTCCTTAAATCTGTCGTTGGAGTCAAGTGAATACCTCATTTTGATCTTGCTAGTTTAAGTATGACACTCCCATATTCTCATTTTCTTAAACTTTCCTCATTCTCTTTCATTTGCAGCCATCTTATGTAGACAGTCTCTTGGAGATGTAGACATTTTATTCATAGATATTTGGGGTTTTATGTACTACAAAATCTTGACTATGATATGATGCTCATGGTATGTATTAATGTCTAGAGGAAGATTTTGTTGGGAGGAGGGTTTGCTGTTCAGTAATACAACAGGAAACAGAATTTTAGAGTACTGTCCTACATGCAATATCACCAATCAGGTGATAATAGATGATGCTCCCATGAATCATGGCCGCACAGCACACATTCATGCTGCGTGTATGGTCCAGCTTTAGCCTCTTGAGGGATGTATTTCCTCATCTTACATTGGGAAAGAAAGGCAACAGATACTACTCGTTCAAGGGATTTTATGGACAACTGCACACGGGACAAATTGAGAGATGGAAGCAGTCGAGTTGCATGTTTCAGAGTGGCGTGCTAAGCATTTTGGAAGGGGAGCCTTGGCGCAATGGTAAAAGTTGTCATCGTGTGACCTTGAGGTCACGGGTTCAAGGTGTCGAATCAGTCTCTTGCAAAATGCAAAGTAAGGCTGCTTACCATAGGTTCTTGTGGTCCGCCCCTTCTCTGGACCCCGCATAGGCGAAAGCTTTGTGCACCAGGGTTGCCCTTTTTTATCTGCATTTTACTAGCTCTCGCAGGAAGGAGGGTTTCAAATTTGTTTAGAAGATAAATTACTAGGTAATCCAGTATGGGGAATGATAGCATAGTGGGCGCAGATGCTTGGTGTAGTGTCCCCTACTTTTGAATGATGGGCCGAACAGGTGGATCAGACCTGTCCATCTCAATTATTCTGTTTTGGATGCTTACATCTCCCAAAAGTTAAAAATAGCAAATATTGCATAACTTTAATTAAAATCAGAAAAATGTGAGTTAGCCTTTAACTAAGAAGGTCACGAGTTCGAGGCTCCGCGAAGGAGGTGTGTGAGTGAGTGCTTGCGTTCACCATTTCAAAAAAGGAAAAGGAAAAGACAGATGATGGGAAACATTGTTTAAAGAATAGTCTACATTTGACCGAGTAAAAGCACAATGTCAAGATGTTATAGTTATCTCATGACCATGAATTTTTGCATACTAGACATTTTATCATTATCATTGAGACCTTATCTCAATTTTGAGTCAGCCACATGAATCTTGTTCCTTCATTCTCCTCTATTAAGTGTCATGGTTTTATTCAGTCTTAGAGTTTTTAATTTTTTCCTCACCACTTCTATTCACGATTTTGTGGACCTTCTCCTTGCCCTTTTAGAATCTTTGACTTGGACCACCTCACTCCTAATCGGCATTATTTTTTGTTTTCTTTGGATATGTCTAAACTATCTAAGTTGCTCATTTTGTTATCTATTGGTGCCCTTCCTAAGTTTTCTCTAATGTTTTTATTTTTAATTATGTCTTTTCTTGTCTTGCCATTCATCTATCTCAATGTTTGCATTTGCATTTTGTCTGTCTAACACCCTAATTCATATAACATGATTGGTCTTACAGATATCCTATAGAATTTTCCTTTTAGTTTGTGTGTCACTTATCAATCATACAAAACTCCATACACATATCTTCATTTGTTCTAACCTTCTTGGATTCTTTCGGTAACCTCCCTTTAAATTTATTTACTCTCATAAATTATCGATCCAAAGTATCTAGAGTGTTCTTTTATTGGTTATCCATTTTTTATGGTGTTTCACTCTGCACCTTCTAGTTAAAATTGCATTCCATATACTCTATCATAGTTCAACTAATTTTAAATTATTTAGATTTTAATGCATCTATCTATAACTGTAGCTTAGTGTTTGGCCTTGTCTTATAATGGAAAACTATGTCTCTTCAAATAACATTTACAATGAAATCTCTACGCATTGATGTTTTCTTAACTCATCTATAACCAACGTGAAAAGGTATGGGCTCAATACCCATTCTTGGTTTAATCCTATAGTCATAGAAAAATCACTAGTCTCTCCACTGGTAGTCTTAACATTTGTTACTGCATCTTTATACTTATTCTCAATTATGTGTCTATATCCTCGTAAAATCCCTTTTTTGCCCAATACCAACCATATTAATTTTCTAGGGACCTTATCAAAAGCTTTTTTTAAGTTAATAAAGATAATGTGGAGGTCCTTCCTTTTCTTATATATTTCTCTATTAATTGTCTAAGCAAGAAAATAGTTTCTTCTCAATCATTGTTTCAAAAAGTTTCATTGTATGACTTATACGTTTAATACCCCGATAATTAGTACAGCTCTATATGTCTCCTTTATTTTTATAAAACTGGTACAATAGAGCTCTCTCTTTGCTCATTCATAATTTTATTTTATTTTATTATCTTGTTAAACAACTTTATCAATCAAACTACTCAAGCATCCTTTGTGTGTTTCCAAATCTCTATTGGTATACCAACGGACCCCAAGGCCTTTCTTGATTTCCTTCACTTCAAGTATCCTAATCCTGAGTTTGGGTTTATGGTACTTTTAGTTCCTATATTCTTAGGATAATTGTTATTTAGAAATTTTTTAAGGTAACTTTTTCACCCTTTTTTTTATTTATTATGTCATGTTTGACTAGTATTCTTTGGTCATCACTTCTAATACACTTAACAAGGTCTAAGTCCATATTTTTCTGTTTTCTTACTATTATGAGTTTAAACATATTTTTCTCATCTTCTCTCGATCTTAATCTATTATAAGTATAATCATACATCTTGAGTTTAGCCTAACTCACTATTCTCTTAACAACCATTTTAGCATTCTTATAATGCACATAGTTTTCTTTATTTGTAGTCCTCTGACATGCTTTAAAGCACTTATATTTCTCTTTAATAACTTTTTGTAAATTTTCACTATACTCCCAAGTTTTCTTTACTGGTTGCATTTTACATAGTTATTCTTAGGATATATTTTACTACTTTCTTAATTGACTCAGCCATATTAGTCCACATGGTGTTTACTTCTGCTTCACGGTTCTAGTTTTTTTCTACCATCAACTTGTTTGTCAATAATATTATCTACTTTTAAGATCTACTACTTAGTTTTAGATATCTTTTAAGTTCATTTCCTTTCTTCAATATCCTAATGGAGATATCTATAACTATTAACATATGCAGTGAGGTTAGACTCTCACCAGACATCACCTTACAATCCTTACATATTGATCTTTTGGTATTCCTAAGTAGATAAAGTCTATTTGGCTTCTATATGATCAACTTTTAAAGGCTAGTAAATGGTCATCCTCACTTTTAAGTATGTGTTTGTTATAACTAGGTTATATGTTAAAAGCAAAATCGAAGAAAGCTTTTTTCATCTCATTTCTTTCTCCAATATTGTACCCTTCATGTACCCTATTATATCTTTCTTTCTTTTTCCTACATGATCATCAAAGTTTGCTCCTGTAAATATGCCCTTTACATTGAGAATCTCTTACACGACTCTCTCCATATTTTTCTAAAACTATCTTTTGATTCTAACTTCTAAGCATACTTGTGGCTCTTATGCACTTATAACATTTATGATCCTCTCTTCTAGACCATTTTTAGCATTGTCCCTTCCTATATACCAGAGCTTATACCCATCAATTTGTTTAGTTTTAGCCCCTTTCTACTTAGTTTTTTTTGGGTACAAACAATGTTGGCCGTGCTACATTTTATTGTATGTACTAACTCCTAACTCTTATATATAAAGGTGCTTATATTCAATGTAGCAATGTGAAGGCACTGCAACTCATGCATATTTTTCAATGCACCTAGGTTTTGATGCAATGCATCTCTTCTAGGGGAATGCTTTAGTAGCCCTTGCCTATTTTACAATACACATGGGATTCAATGTAGTGCATTGCTTATGGGAGATGCCCTAGCCTGAGCGAATGTAAAAATTAATTCATGAATAGGGTTTGCAAAGAGTTTTACTTGTCGGCTGGAGCCATGTATTTCAGATGGACAGGTATGATAGCAAAAGAATTCAGATGGATGGGTGGGATCAACCTTTTGTGGGCCTATAATCAAAGGTAGAGCGTACCACAGCAATAATAAACAGCGCACTATACCAACATTACCGGCCCATCCCATAATTTAGAATGCATTTGGTATTGCGTACTCTTTGCATTTAGTATTGCTTACTCTTTTTCAGTGGGAGGAATATAAAATAAATGCACCATATAAGAGTAAATAAAAAAGATGTCGATCGAAGGATTCTAGCATCTAAAAAGTTTTGCCTTTGGAAACGGGACAGAATATAAAGCTGCGTACTATTGACCATTGTAGTCCGCCTTTTCCCTGGACCTCGCATACGTGGGAGTTTTGTGCACGGGGGCTGCCCTTTTTTAGTTCAAATGAAGAGTGCATTGTACCATCCATTCATTTGACAAACGAATTGGCTAATTCCAGCATCTTAAAAGACCGTGTTTGCAAGAGTTAGATTTGGACTTACACAAAGTTTTTAATCTGCCATGTGACCTTGAGGTCACGGGTTCAAGGCGTGGAACAGCCTCTTGTAAAATGCGAAGTAAGGCTGCCTACTATAGGCTCTTATGGTCCGCTCCTTCCCCGGATCCCACATAGGGAGGAGCTTCGTGCACCCCGGGGCTGTCCTCTGTTTCCTGTGATCAAAGGTACAATACGTAAAACATTGGAAGAATACAATGCTTCAAACATTAGAACCACCAATCCGCATATATTTTTTTTTAACTAAAGACATCAAAATCCACATAACAAGGTGGGATCTGTCAAAAAATAATGTGGTGTGAAGTAATAATGAAGAGAAACAAAGATTAAAAGAGAGCGAGAGAAAGTAACAAGGTACTAGAAGGTGAGCCTTGGCATAATGGCAAAGTTGTCGTTGAGGTCACAGTTCAAGACATGCTAACAGCCTCTTGCAAAAATGTTAGGCAAGACTGAGTACTATAGACCCTTATGATCTGCTCCTTTCTCTGGACCCTGCAAATGCCACTCCTTTCTCTGGACCCTGCATATGTGGGAGCTTTGTAGAGGCTGCCAGGATGATTTTCTCTAGTGGCTAGTAATGTCCAATGGGTCTCTTCCTAGCTATAAGGATATCCATTCCAAGATGGGTTCATGGTAATGTACTGTTTTAGGATCTAAGATTATTTTACGTCCCAAAAAAATGTGTTTCCATGTCCTACTAGCTAAAAAAGGCAACTTCGGTGTAAGAAGCTCTCACGTATGTGGGGTCCGGAGGCTCTATAATATGTAGTCCTACCTTGTATTTTTGCAACGTCTTGAACCCGTGACCTCAATGTCACATGATGATAACTTTGCCGTTGTGACAAGGCTTCCTTTCAGGTCTCCATGTCCTACAAGCATCTCACTTGAAAATGTGTTGTAAGAGAGCATGCCCATATGCCACTAATCACCACCTACTAGCACTGACTCTAAGAGAAGTTTTACAATGGTTGACCTACTCAAGATTAAAAGGCTTTGTTAACATGAGTAACTCTTTAACGCTAAGTTGTGAGTTCGCGGTCCGCATCCTCTATCCCATTAGGGGATGGATAGATTTGAAAGAGTGTGCGAGTGGTTTCCTCTGTAATTCTTTGCTCGTAACAAATCAAACAAATTGATAGATTTTTGCTATAAGAATTTTTTTGTAACAAAATTTGTTCTTCTTCAACTACGTCACAGCCAAAGTGATATTGAACATCAATGTACTTCATTCTAAAATAATAAGTCAGTTTTTTGCCACAAGCACTGCACTGTGACTATTACAATGAATCTTCATCGCATTCTGCTCAACCTTGAATCCTCTACGTAACCAGCTTCTTCCCATGTGTAAATATAGCAGCTATATATTCAACTTCAGTAAAGGGGAGCCTTGGCGCAACAGTAAAAGTTGTAGTCATGTAACCTTGAGGTTACAGGTTCAGGGTGTAGAATCAGTCTTTTGCAAAAATGCAAGGTAAGGCTGGCTACTATAGGCCCTTGTGGTCTGATCCTTCCCCGAACCCCGCATAGGGAGGAGCTTCGTGCACCGGGGCTGTCCTTTATTTCCTGTGATCAAAGGTACAATACGTCAAACATTGGAAGAATGCTTTCCAATGTTTCAAACATTAGAACCACCAATCCGCATTTTTTTTAAACTAAAGACATCAAAATCCACATAATAAGGTGGGATCTGTCAAAAAATAATGTGGTGTGAAGTAATAATCAAGAGAAACAAAGATCAAAAGAGAGCAAGAGAAAGTAACAAGGTACTAGAAGGTGAGCCTTGGCATAATGGCAAAGTTGTCGTTGAGGTCATGGTTCAAGACACGCTAACAGCCTCTTGCAAAAATGTTAGGCAAGACTGAGTACTATAGACCCTTATGATCTGCTCCTTTCTCTGGACCCTGCATATGCCACTCCTTTCTCTGGACCCTGCATATGCGGGAGCTTTGTAGAGGCTCTAGTGGCTAGTAATGTCCAATGGGTCTCTTCCTAGCTATAAGGATATCCATTCCAAGATGGGTTCATGGGGACGTACTGTTTTATGATCTAAGATTATTTTACGTCCCAAAAAAATGTGTTTCCATGTCCTACCAGCCAAAAAAAGCAACTTCGGTGCAAGCAGCTCTCATGTATGTGGGGTCTGGAGGCTTTATAATATGTAGTCCTACCTTGTATTTTTGCATTGTCTTGAACCCGTGACCTCAATGTCACATGACGATAAGAGAAGTTTTACATTGGTTGACCTACTCAAGATTAAAAGGTGTTGTTGACATGAGTAACTCTTTAATGCTAGGTTGTGCGTTCAAGGTCTGCATCCTCTATCCCATTAAGGGATGGATAGATTTGAAAGAGTGTGGGAGTGGTTTCCTCTGTAATTTTTTGCTCGTAACAAACCAAACAAATTGATAGATTTTTACTATAAGAAATTTTTTGTAACAAAATTTGTTCTTCTTCAACTACATCATAGCCAAAGTGATGTTGAACATCAATGTGCTTCGTTCTAAAATAATAAGTCAGTTTTTTGCCACAGCCACTGTGACTATTACAATGAATCTTCATCGCATTCTGCTCAGCCTTGAATCCTCCACGTAGCCAGCTTCTTCCCATGTGTAAATATAGCAGCTATATACTCAACTTCAGTAGTAGATAAATGTTGTAACTGACTGCAACTTTGATACCCAATTTACTGTAAAATATAATTTATGAAACAAAATCTACATTAACAAAATCAACACATTGAATATCCAAGCTACTGTAACATTGTTATAGCAACACATTGAATCCGACGGTTAATATTGATCTAAAGACCAGCAAGCTAGATCTAGAGAGTAACCGAGGTTGATTGATGAATTGCATGATTTTGATCGTTGATCTACCCTCAAAAAGTTAGATCCGAACTTTAGACCAATATTAACAGTTGGATTACCCGATCCTTGACTGTCATTCTCTGAATTTCATCTTTTGCACTGTCATTTTTTATGTGGGAAATCCATTTGAGTTTGGTTCGAAGGACCAAGGAAAGTTAGTCTTAATGCCAAGAACACAAGCAGGAGACTGTCTGCAAACATAATTTCTACCCATATGACGAGATAAAGTTTCTTTTTTATTCACTGGGACTAAAGATAAAAAGGGCAGCCGCGGTGCACGAAGCTCCTGCCTATGCAGAGTCAGGGGAAGGATGCAGAGTCAGGGGAAGGAGCGGACTACTGGGACTAAAGATTTCTGCCTAAAAGTGCTTTTATTTCATTGCAAGTTATCACATAGGCTCTGTTAGAACCAAAAAATCATTAGCAAACATTGAGAGAAAATTGTCAAATGCTTATTCTTGAGATTTAGTAAGGTTTTACCTTCCAACATCTTGGAGTTTACTAATTAAGTCAAGTAGTTGTCAACTGTTAAAGGACTCGCCGTATTATGGGTAAAGACCAAGAAGATCTTGTTAGAAGGGGAGCCTTGGTGTAACAGTAAAAGTTGTTGTCATGTGACTTTGAGGTCATGAGCTTAATGTGTAGAAAAAGCCTCTTACAAAAATGCAAGGTAAGACTGCATACTATAGATCATTGTGGTCCGCTTCTTCGCCTGACCCTGCATGGGTGGGAGCTGGGTGTACCGTGGCTGCCCTTTTTACAAAGAAGATCTTCTTTTTATTGGCAAAGGAAAAAATTACAAAGCAAATCACTCCCACAAATAAAAAAATAATTAACGGTATGATTCTTTCCACTTCTGAAGCAAAAGCCTTTTATTTGGGCGTGCTTTGTTGCACATAACATCCATAAAATGCCTAGGAAGGCTGGCATTTTCCTTTATATTAAAAAGGACAGCCCTAGTGCACGAAGCTCCCACCTATGCGGGGTCCAGAGAAAGGACGGACTACAAGAGTCTATAGTAAGCAGCCTCACCTTTATGGGCATTGTAATGCCTTTGTTTTGCTCTATGATCATTCGCTCTTGCCTCTGGTTTGGCTTTTCACAATTATCCATCCTTAGACATATATTTTGTCATGATTTAATAAGATGTAGTTTTTGACAAAGGGGAGTCTTAGCAGAGTTTTCGTATTGTGACCTTGAGGTTATGGATTTGAGACGCGAAAATAGCCTCTTACAAATATGCAAGGTAAAACTGTGTACTATAAACCCTTGTGGTCTACCCTTTTCTTCAATCCCGCATAAGCAGAAGCTTTCGGCTACCTTTTTAGTTTTGACATTTATTTTGTAAATAAAGATGGCACTAAGGCATGTCCTGTTGTACTTGTCTTGTCTTTCCATCTCTCGTCCCAAGTCATTGAAATTTGCAACCCGTTGTAGGCTGGGTGGACCGTGAAAAACCCATTTTAGCCAGCTCCTTGCCTTCAACTATTACGGGGCGATTCAGGGTGATGCCGTCTTGATCTAATTAATCTAACGTGTACAATGTCAATTGGCTTAGGTCCCGCCATTGAACGATAAAAGATTAACCCTTGGGGATGATTTGCTTTTTCTTTTCTTTTTTTCTTCTGCTTATTATTATTAATTTTGAACTTGGAAGATTTAGATTTTGCACAAGGCACGCATGGGTCATTAATATATAAATCATTCATAGCCTTGTGCAACGACAAATCGTGTGACTTTGAAGTTACAATCTCTTGTAAAAATACAAAGATAAGACTGTGTACTGTAAACCCTTATAGTATGCTCCTTCCTTAACTTGCACAAGAAAGAGCTGTGTGCATTGGGGCTGCCCTTTATAGAAGGTTGTAAAAATGCCCTTAACTTTTAACTATAGGATTAATAAAAGCATAAGCATTTTTGGTATTTAAATAATTGTACAATGCTGGATTGGGTCATTCAAGTTTCTTCCTTACGACCCCATAACCCCGTCCTGGTCGTAAATTGAACACATTATTTTGTCGTGATCAAGTATCAATCACAGATTTGGCCCCAGAGTAACTTGCTCCATTGCTATTCCTAGTAATTTCAATTATTTAATATAGGTGACATGTGATTGACTGAAAAAAAGTCAAAAACAGCCATTTCTTATACTTTATACCTGCATTAAATACTTGAAATTAACACCTCATATATATATACTTGTTGTAACAGTAAAAGATGTCGTCGTGTGACTCTGAGGCCACTGGTTCAAGGCGTAGAAACAGCCTCTTGTAAATGCAAGGTAAATCTGTGTACTTTAGGCCCTTGGGATCCGCCCCTTGCTTAGACCCTGCATAGGAGGGAGCTTCATGCACTAGAGCTATCCTTTTTTATATGTATGTATGTATTCCATAGGAATTTTTTGTTGGGTCTTTAAGCCTTAGCGCAAGGGAGGGAGTAATCGTATGATTAGGACTGTTGGATCTCTAAGTGAGTCCATCTATGGCCATGTCCAAGTAATGAATGGATATGATCACCCTAGGCTTCATGGATGGTGGTCGGCCAACTAACATTTGGACTTGCCCTTACTTCTTATGAGCTAAGTTTGCAAATAAAACAAGAGTTATTTAAATGGTCGTTGGGCTACCAAAAGTCAAGTGCTTATACCCGTCGGATGGTGAAGCTTTTCCCGATCATGTTCAAGAGAAATAATTACAAAAAATCTTGACAAATTAAAAGGTCAGGATCCTCTGCTGCATAAAATTTTTGGGACACAAACCATCGAAGGGCCTGATAAGCATTGCCAACCGGGGCCCTAAGCCTTGTACTTTCACCTGCTATCTGAACCGTAAGGCAGTGGTGATCCGGCCATGACCAAATGAGAACTCATAAGATGAGTCTTAGACGAATCTAAGCCTTCGATCTGTGGACCTGTTGGGAGATGGACCCTACTTGAGATGATCACTGAAATGAGTGGGACCTGCTTCTTACTTTTGCGCACTGCCCCTAGTTTCCAAATTAAAATACGCCCGTGCATTGCGTAACCGCCTAAACAGACGACCGCCACTCGTTCCATACTGCATGCTCCGCCCCTGCACCGGCGGAGAAAATACGAGTACAGCGAACACGAGTCAAACACACTCTTACAAGTTACGGCTGAAGAGAGCACCAAAAAAAAAAAAAAAAAAGGAAAAAAGAAAAAAGAATACCTTAAAAGGGAAGGGGGTGTAGGATTTCTCTGTCACCTCATCTCTTCCTTCTTCCGCCGGAAGCAAACACAGAATTGCAGAGCCCACTCTCTCTCTCTCTCTCTCTCTCTCTCTCTCTCTCTCTCTCTCTCTCTCTCTCTCTCTCTCTCTCTCTCTCTCTCTCTCTCTCCCTAGCGCTTCATTTTCCTGGCTTTCGTCTTTCCTGTTTCCATGGCGGGAATCCCTTCAACTTGTTTCTGTCAAAGAGTTTCTGGAAGAAATGGTTTGGACAAACAGATTGAAGTTTCGTTGTCATTGTTTGCTTCCCCTGTTACTAGAAAGCCCAAGAGTATTTCGATCCCCAAGATTAGGAAGAGTTTCCATGGTGGGGCTCTGTTCGCGCGCTCTGCTTCTTCTCACATAGGCAGAGTGGGTTGGCAAAGGCGAGAAGGGAATGCATTTCTTCTCTCTTTTGGTGCGAACCCTAGTAGTTTTTCCCAAGAATCGAAAACCGATTCTTCTCAGGTTCTTTCTGGAATGCTGCCGTTTGTTGTTGCGGCTACTGCTGTTGCGGCCCTCGCCAATCCCGCAACTTTCGCCTGGTAATCTGCTATTTGTTTCGGTTTCTGGAGCATTCTTCATCTTTTTATTTCTGAATTATGTCTTGCTTTCCTCTTTTTGCTCTGAATTCTTGATCTTTTTAGTCCATGGATATTAGTAAGCTGGTTTTCATTCAATTTTATTTTATTCGTGCGTAAAAAAAAAGGTGCTTCTTTTTTCTTTTTTTTTCAATTGAATTGGCGATGGGGGGGGAAGTTTGCTGGAGTAGATAACAGAGTTAAAAATTTTGAAACGTGACTCGCTGTGAAAGTGGGTTGACTCGATTCAACTCAACCTAGTTACTCATCCCCAGTTTATTTTAGTGGAGCCTTTATATGGCTCAGTACAATGAGTGCTTACATTGTCCTGGTGTATTTCAGTAGAAAATTAACCTGCATTGAGTCGTCAAATGGCTCCTACTTTAATTTCTACAGAGCTGAGTCGACTCAGTTTGTTTTGAGTCGAACCATTTAGTTTCAGTATTTCTATGTCATAGAATGGCTCGGAATTGAAATTGAATGGCAAGCTGGTGACTGACTAGAGCTCTCTTGGTTGATGGTTTGTTGTGATAGGGTATCGAAAGATTATTATGCTCCTGCTCTTGGAGGGATTATGTTGTCAATAGGGATTCGACTCTCCATTGATGATTTTGCTCTTGCATTTCAAAGGTAATTGCTTAGTTCCCCTTGATTTCTTCCTTATTGCATGTAAGATTGCTGTTGATAATCCAAAGAGAGAATGGGAAAACTATCCGACAGTTGTGATCATAATGCCCATTAACATCCCTTATGGGAATCAATCATAACAGCAGAGCTTGTGCATTTTGCAGGCAGTCTCCTCATTTAAATATTTCTGCTGTTGGATGGCTGTAGTGCAATAAATATATCCATTAGCAGGGAATTCTAAATATCCAATCAATAGAACTTTTTGAAAATTTGAAGCTCTTAGCTATTTTGTTTTCTGCTCTCCATATGAAAGGTACCAGTTGGATGATTACGATCTGCCATTGGGTGTGATTCATACATGGTAGGGCCAACCATATTGATTATCCAGCTGAACATAGGATCATCTATGTGGTCATCCCGGATTAATCTAGAATGCAAGTATGATTATTGTAAGGAGATTGATTATACACATTAGTTAGAATGCCCTTGTACATATAAACTATAAATAGATTCCAAGTTATAGCTCTGTCTCTGATATATGGGCATCAACTAATAAGTCATCCTACAGTTTCGTGTGGAATGATATGTGCAGTTGCCAAACAACTCACCACAGGGACATTGTTGCTCTTTATGTATTACATGTTGTGGCTGTTTGTAGCAGCATAAGCTGGGGCTACTGGGGTTCTGATAATTCCTTTGTTAGCAGTTTTTAGATCACATGAATTTGCTAGCAGCCTAATGCATGTCAAAAATCAAATTTTTATTTTTATTTTGTATATATGGCGAGTAATCCATGTCTTTCTGGTGCAGACCTTTACCACTATCTATTGGATTTATGGCGCAGTACGTGCTTAAACCAGTTATAGGGCTGTTGGTTGCTAGAATTTTTGCGGTGTCATCCATGTTCCATGCAGGTTTCATCCTTACTTGTTGTGTTGCGGGTGCTCAGCTGTCAAGTTATGCCAGTTTCTTGGGCAATGGTGATGTGGCATTGAGTATTCTATTGACTAGTTCAACAACGATATCCTCCATGCTGATTACCCCTCTTCTTACTGGCCTACTGATTGGCTCTGTTGTAACAGTTGATGCAATAGCCATGTCCAAGTCCATATTGCAGGTAATCATGGTAGTCATGGAGGATTGTAAATTACAAAAAAAAAGAAAAAAAATGGGTGTTTTTTGTACAGCAATGGGCTAATGATCTTTGTTTGTGAATGTGTAGGTGGTGTTTACTCCAATTGTTCTAGGCCTTGCACTAAATACTTACGCTAAGCCAATTGCAAACTTTATTCAGCCAGTGATGCCATTTGTTGCCATGGTTTGCACTTCCATATGCATAGGCAGCCCTGTCGCAATCAATCGGAGCCAAATCTTGTCTGCAGAAGGTTTCCAGTTACTTGCACCGATTTTGGCATTCCATTGTGCGGCATTTACTGCTGGATATTGGTTACCGAAATTGCCTTTCTGGAGGTAATGCCCATCACCTTTTAATTGGCTCATCACTCCTTACATGCTCTTGCCTTGTGAATGGAAGTAGGGACTTGCTATGAACTTACGTCTATAGATGTTAGGTGACACCGTTTTTTTCCATTTTCTCAATTCTGACACCGACAGCCACAAGAGCCTCAAATCAAGACCTGTACCATGGGAGGCTGCTTATTCTGCCACGGAACTATAAGGCCTTAACTCAATTTAGTTTAGGTCCCAACTTTAGTAACCTTGCCAACTCTCTGGAGAGAGAAAAAAAGGGATTTTGCTTCCTTTGAACTCTTATCCATGGAGCTTGCAGTTGGAAGTGATTATTTTCAAAATTAATAGAAAATTTGGTAGTATTTTTCATGTACTAGTCCGATTGATATATGAGAAGAATGCTGAAAGGGGTTTCAATGTCCATTTTGAGATAAGAAATATGCAAATCTGACATTTTTTTTCATTGGATTCACTGGGCAGTGTCGGGAGTTGTAACCAATTCGCGAGCGTCTGTTCAAGCTCTGTTTGCATGATTTTGTCTCTTGGACTCACCCAAGTTTTCTTGCTTTGCCCCCTATAATTGTGTCTTGTTTCAGAGCCTTTGGTCCTGATCTCCATAGTAGGCTTAGTTTCATTCGTGTACACAATTTTTATCTGGATATAGAGAAAATGCAGAGCGCTGAACATGATATTAGGTTGCATAGGTAACCATTTTTGTCATGTTTGTCTTTATGCAAAGTTTCTAGCTTGCTGCTTATTTGATCCTCCTGACATTGTAGATTTTATCATTCTTACTAATCAACAGAGTTATCTCAATTTGTTACTAGTTCACTAAATCTTTTGAACTTAGCACATGAAACCTCTATCAATGTGCATGAGCTGTAATTCTAACTGGTATGATTTATTTCACTTGTAAGCAATATCATCTTGTTCTGACCATAGATCAAAAGTCTGAAATATATTGCCCATTTCACCAGGCAAGAAGAAAGTGTATGCAGAACAATATCGCTATGTACAGGAATGCAAAGCTCTACTCTAGCAGGGCTTCTTGCTTCGCAATTCCTCGGAAGCAGTCATGCAGTGCCACCAGCATGCTCTGTCGTTGCCATGGCCATCATGGGCCTCTATCTTGCTTCCTTTTGGGGCAACGGTTATCGAATTCGAGATCTTCCAATGCAACTTTTCCCTCGATACAGAGACACCACTGTCAATGCTTGAAAAGAAACTGAAGTGTATCCATTCAAGGGACACACTCTCTTTACACTCCCTGAGCTCTTCCAGCATGGAAGCAAACCAGGGAGGGGATTACAATCTCTATTGGAATTTACTGCCAGTGGTAGATACATACCCATGGAAGAAGAATTCACTCTATTGAAGAGTCAGTTTATAGTACAAAATGAGGGAGTGTGTTTGCATGTGCAAACCACAGGTTCAAAGCAGCACACAGTACATGAAGCTGATACATAGTTTAAAGCTTATGTTCAAAGGCAATAAAGCTGAAAATGTATGTATCTTTCAGTTGTGTACTTCCCCTTCCTTTTCACTTGTATACATCAATAACATCAGGAGTCTACCTGTATCTAGAACTAAGCTTGGCTATCAAATTTCTAATTTTCAATGCCTCTCCCTAACAATATATATTGTTTTAGAGTTTTTGGCCTACTTTATACTAGCTTACACCGTGACACCCGCAAATTGATTAGAGATGTAGCTATCTGCCAGCCTCTTGTGAAAGAAGTGACTTTTTGGAGCAACCAAGCTGATTAGAGATGTAGCCATCAGCATCTTGTGAAAGAAGTAACTTTTTGAAGCAAGTTGATTGATTAGGACCTTGTATTCATCAGAGACCGCTGAATCACCTTCTTATGCATGGAGCTCAAGAAGAAGCAGAACTGTTATAAAGTCCAATATGTGCGCAATAAAAAATAAAATAAAAAAATCTAAGCATTTGGAAGTTTGCATCACCAACCTTTTGGTTTTTGGCTTTAATGTGCAGCCAGTCATAGGTGACTGACTCATTCTTTTCTATTACATTCTTAACTTAGTCACAGTGAAATTGACCCAAGTCGACTAGGATGAGTATGAATTGACCAGCTGAGTTTTGCTCCATTTGAAATCTGAGTCGAGTCAACTCAGCTGAGTTTTGAGTTGATCCGCCTAGTTTTGAAAACATGATCAATATTTGGAAATTTTAAACCTTTTACTTTACATCCACAGTGGTTAGGCTCATCAAATGGAGAGATTTTGGAGCTGGAATGATGATGATTTCACAGAGAGAGAGCACGTGTTGTTGGGCAATGAAAGAATATGTTAATTGATTATCAATAATTTTTTCTACATTGAAACACCAACTGCCCGTCTAGCTCAGTTGGTAGAGCGCAAGGCTCTTAACCTTGTGGTCGTGGGTTCGAGCCCCACGGTGGGCGCGTTCATTTTTATACAAAATATAATACATACAATTTATGAGAGTCCGTGCTCTTTTTTTTAAAGAAACTTTTGGTAGATTTAAGTCATTCATCATAATCAAATTGGACTAAAGATGAAATTTTTTACAAATTGGATGCTCGTAGCCTATATTTCTTTGTGTCAAAATTGTTATCACGAATTTTTTGTTAATGTTTTTAAATAACTAAACCAAGTGATTAGAATCTTCCAAATGCATTGACTTCTTTTAGGTTACATATTTTTGGTCGGCCGAGCATATTAACTGCTTAAATCTAAACAAAAAGGGAAAAAAAAGAGTGCAGTATTTTTTTCAAAACACATATAATTATTGTAAATCAAATTATAGCAATGTTCGGCAATCAGTCCCACTGTACACGCTCAAGAGGAAAAGAAGGCGCACATGGCCTAATTTTTTTGCAGGTTAAACTCAATTTTGATAGATCTAACTCATTCATCATACTAGGAATGAATCCGATAAGCTAGAAATCAAATTCCATACCCATCAGCTGTTTTTAGCCTATATTTCTTTAAATAAAAATCATACCATTCATTATTCTTAATCTTTTAAAAGATTTAGAACAAGTGGCTACGATTGTCCAAATTCATTGGGGTTACCTATTTTTAGTATTCTAAGCATCAGAACGTCTTAGATTTGTAAAAAAGGTTATACCTTGCATGAAAAAGAGGACTCGTAGATCGTGTCTATTGTCTAAGTAGGATTAGTTCAGTATCCATGCCCTTCTAAGAGTTCCTAAAACCACAGAACGCCATAATCTTTATATTGATCAACACTCACTGGGCCACCATATTATTGAAGAAGATCGCTGGATGATCCCAAGCGTTGATCAAAACCACGATCATATATTTATAGGAGAATCTTAGCAAACGATATTCGGATCAAGACGAATGTACCTTGATCTAGTGGACACAAAACGACGTGAACATGTTGGTCCAAATATTTTGGGACCCATTGGGTCCCCAGTAGCAGAACACTTGTACAAAACCCGAGTAAGTCCAAACCCAACGTCCAATTCAAATTGAGAATCAGTATTTGCATATATGATGGGTGCGAATATTTTTTCATAATATGCGAATATTTTCATTTTGGAAGACTAACCGAGTGGGCGTTCTCCCTACCTGAAGTAGTCAAATTCATTCGTATTTTGGCTCTCGTTGTATAAAAAGGGCAGTTTCGGTGCACAAAGCTCCTGCCTATGCGGGGTCCATAGAAGGGGCGGACTACAGGGGCCTATAATAAGCAGCCTTACCTTGCATTTTGCAAGATGCTAATTCCACACTTTGAACCCGTAACTTCAAGGTCACATGACGACAACTTTTACCATTGGCCCTCGTTGTATGTTGTACGGAAATCACAATTTACAATAATCCAAACTATTAATCTTGCAGGTGATGCAATGGATCATGATCATGATGATCATCGTCAAGACCTTATCCCAATCAAGGATCGGCCACATGAATTTTGTTCATCCATTCTCCTTTATTAAGTACTATGGCTTCATTTAGTCGCAATGTTTTTAAATATTTTTTCACTACTTCTATCTACGTTCTTTTGAGCCTTTCCCTTGCCCATTTAGAAGCATCTACTTACATTGCCTCGCTCCTTCTAACTGGTGCCATTTTCAGTCTTACATATCTAAATCATCCAAATCTAATCTTTCTCGTCTTGTTACCTATTGGTGCTATCCTTAAATTTCCTCTAATGCCCAAACCACCTATTGGTGCATCAATGGACAATTGAATGGCTAAATATTTTCTATGTATTGGTTTTATTTATGAATGAACACTTCAATAGTTTACTTTGGTGAGCATCTATTTGGAGGCAATGAATCAAAGTCCTAGAATAATTAGCTGATTACATTTTCATTTTATTTATTTATTTTTGAAAGTTAGACCCACACAACCATGCATAGCCCTGAAACCTGATCATCCACTTGAGAGACTCCTTGTTATGTCATCGTGCTACAAAGCTTTGGTGCAATCATATGTTTTTTTTTTTTTTTTTATGGCTAAAAAGTTTGCTTTTTTACTATTTTTTGACGAACCAAAAGTAGATCATATTGACAGTTTAATCACAGGTGAATAATTGCAATTGCAAAAGAGGCTTTGGCATAAAATTTCTAAAATTACATGGTACTGGGAACTGTAACTTTTTTATTTTTTAAATTCCTTACTATTTGTAGTCTTAAAATCTTATGCGCGGTCCGAGAAAGGGGCAGACCACAATGGCCTAAAGTACACAGCCTTACCTTGCCTCTTCTTCTTTTTTTAGTCTTAAAATATAGATGCAATTACTCTTGCATAGATAAAGCACATGAGAAAGAATCATGTAGGCTTATATGCTCTCGAGCTTGTGAAGAAGTTCACATCTTATTTTTATGCATGGTAAAACTTTTTTTTTTTATCTAATCAGTTCGGCATGTTTAATATAGCTTAGAAAGGTTAGACACTAAATTCATGTTTATTGGATGCTTTTAACCTATGCTTTTATGCACAGAAACTAATGACCCATTCATAATTATTAAATTTGTAAAGGCCTAAATCAAGTAATTAGGATCATTGAAATGCATTAATTTATGAAGGATTATCTATTTTTGATACAGGTGACATAATAAATGGCTTAGATCTACAAAAACTTATGGTGTGAGAAAAAAGAAGGGCATACACTCCTCTTCATGCTCGAGAGGATATGAGCCTACGAAGACTCGATGACAATTTTTGAGTCCCACCCCTACTTTATCATGGTGGCCCCCATCTTGGGTTGATCTAACATATTCATCTGATTTCTTTAACATCCGATAAAAAAAAAATAATAATCTGACTTTTTTTTTTTTTTTTTTTTTTAAGATTCCATTTCAACCTTTTTAGTGATCCAAGCCTTTTATGTTATCATCTTATTTGTCCTGTCTCATGTTGCTTAACTTTCATTCATCTAAAATATAAAGGTGGCTGGGCAATGCCCTGGAAAACAAGACAAAGAGGTTGTTCCTGTCCAATCTCAAATTTTATGCTATTTTCAAACCTGATTTGATTAGGCTTATTAAAGCTTTATAGTTTAGAACTTGCTCGTGAAGGGAGCCTTGGCCAAACTGTAAAAGTTATCGTCATGTAACCTTGAGGTCACGGGTTCAAGGCGTGGAATCAGCCTCTTGCAAAAATGCAAGGTAAGGCTATCTATTTTAGGCCATTGTGACCTGCCCCTTTCTTGAACCCCGCATAGGCGAGAGCTTCATGCAGTGGGTCTGCCCTTTAGTTTAGAACTTGCTCATCACTTTGCAAGTTCCCTTCTTCTTTAAAAAAAAAAATTGAAATAGAGAAATAATTCAGTGATTTTGTTTTAATTTTCTTTTAGCATTTTCATTTCAAGTTATAAGTGGAGCCCAAATGTGGCGATCCATAATTGTCATCTTCTAGGTCATGGTTAGATGGGCCCTATAAAAATCTTCTCCATTTGTTTAACCAATTCAACGATTAAGATTATATTAGTTTAGACGACTGTTGAGGTATCACCTCCCTAGATTAATCCTCAGTATATGAACAATTGGATCATTAACCACCTAGGCACTATATTGTATCTTTAGCTGCTTTTCCTTTTGATGGTAGATCTTTGATGTATCAAATGAGTGTGGCAAATGAATAGCTCAGAGTTCAAGAGCAATGGCACTAAAACTAAAACAACAATACTAAAACCTTACAAGTAAAACGGGCAGCCCCAGTGCACGAAGCTCCAGCCTATGCGGGGTTCGGGGAAGGGGCAGACTACGAGGTCCTATAGTAGGCAGCTTTACCTTACATTTTGTAAGAGGCTGATTCTACGCCTTGAACTCGTGACCTCAAGGTCACATGACAACAACTTTTACCGTTGCGCCAAGGCTTCCCTTCACTAAAACCTTACAAATCATGCTGTTAAAATCATCTAATCAAGAAAACTTTTTTGAGTATTTCAAATCTAAGGAGGGATCCATATGGTAAAATGTTCTAATCACAAACCATTTGGAACCCACATGCAACTTAGATCGGATCTACTGCAAGAGCACCATATAATTTTCTCTATGCAACTATCATATAAGGAGTCCAAAGCGGATAAAAGGCACTCATCTTAAGGGAAAGATCATACATGGGAACTACCAAAAAATCTTCGATCTCCATTAAATGATCTAAAACCTTGATGTTGTAAACTATCTGAGTCTTGCAATATTTCAACCAAAATAGCAAACAACAAAAAAATATCTCTATATACATACTATAAAAAGGGCAGCCCTAGTGCACGAATGTAATATCCTTAATTTTTAGGATAAAATAGGAAATTGTTAAATAAATAAAAATAAAAATTTATAGATAGAAATTTTTCCTGAGAACATAAGAATTAGAAAGTGCTCGTCAATACGAATCCAACGCCATCAAGAACGTGAAAAACGGAGCTCAAACGAGGGAGTTATGAGCCGTCGAAGTAGTAAGGGCAAATTGGTCATTTGATAGAGACGTGTTAGACAGGGGTCCAAATTGATAATGGCACCCCCGTCTTCCACACGTCTCTACTAGTGCCGGAAAAATCACTGGAGAGACGTGGGAAGAGACGTGTGGGGAAGAGTTTCTCTTCCCCAAGACTCTAAAACCTATATCTGATCATCCTTAGGAGCCAAAATGCTCCACTTTGAGCGTTCCTCTAGAATTTTTAGCTCAGAACCCTAGCTTTGCAAGATCTGAGTTTTCCGGCGAGTGAAACCTCAGCAACAAGAGCAACCCCGGCCAGGCACAAGGTAAGCCTCAAATCTATGTTTTTCCGTAATTATTAAATAGAAAAAACAATTAGGAAAACATTTAAAAATTAGGAAAAAAAATCAGATTTTTAGGAACCTGTGTGCATGCTACTGTTGGAGTATGATTTTATGGATCAAACCTAGTCCGTTTGAAAATCGCACCGTCCAACTAGTGCACAAGAGACGCAAGAGCAAACCCTTTAAATTTGGGAGTGATCCAACAGTGGATTTCTCTAGAAAATGCAAAAACTAGTACCTAGGGATGATTTTAGGAACTTGAAAAAAAATCATTTAAAAACCATGGTTTTTGGAAAAATCAGTGCAAAAGGAGGGCATAAATGGATTCTAGAGAGAATTCTGAAGAAAATGGTGCAAAAATTACGCAAAACGGAGCTCTGTAGCTCCGCCGGAGACGACTAGAATCCGGTCGTCTTCTCCGGCGTCGTCAACGGCGTCGGCGCCTTGGCGCTGACGCCAGGACGCACTCGGGGATGCACAAAGGACGACGTCACATGACGTCGTCGTCGCACGCGTGCGCGGCGCCACGCGCATGCAGGGGAAAGTCGGTTGGCGGTCGCGGTGGGGCCGGGACGCGGCGGGTCCTGGCGATCGTGACGCACGCGCGCGTCCTATGCGGCGTCTGCGTTTTCGTGCGCCGGTATACGCCGGTGTAAAGCGACGGAAAAGGGCGCTGCCGGTATAAACCACCTTATGGTGGTCCGACAGGCCCCATTTGAGGGTAGTTATCACAAAAACTTGATTTCTGGGAGCTAGAGAGGTCCAAATCACGATCCGAAAGCGGCGTTGTGACCGTATTGACGACGTGGACCTAGTTTTAACTTAAAAACTTAGAAATGACAACTTTTTATTTAGAAAAATATTAAAATAGTGATGTGACATGTACAGGTGCACGTGAATATACCAGTTAAAGGGAGTTATTAGCAAGCTAGTGGTCTCACACTGAGGTAGGTGACAACAACTAATGTTTTGCCTTGATTTTTAAACCATGTTTAAACATAGCATCATGTGTGATCTTGTTTTAAATTGAAATTCTTATTTACCGTGTATTTCATGCGATATTGAGTACAGGATGGTTATTTCAAATTGAAATCTTTTACTGAATAAACTTATTTAAAATGCTTTTACAAGCATGATGTTAATTAGTTATGCTTAATTAGAGACTTATTTCTTATTATATATATAGAAAATGCATGGATTTACATGGAAATGAGAATAGAGACTTATTAGCTGGTCCTTTTATAGGCTAACCCCAAGATGAGAGGCATGTCTTGAGGATTGCAAGCTATAAGTGCTCTTGAGTTTTAGCATATACATATGATTTCCGTGTTTTATATTTGATGACGGGTGCTCTTGCCCGGTGGGCGTCATGCTAGGAGGGATAGGGCCGGCCACCCACCTTCCGAGATTATGATGTGATGATTTTGTGATGTGATAGACACCTGCCCATAGATGGCATTCGGTAGGGGTTTGGTAACATGGATAGTCCACACTACCGGTCTGAGCCTTTCCATGGGGACAGACGCTAAGTCTCCCGTTATGGTGTCGATGGAGAGCGGCGGTGGTTGATACCCATGGAGGGTTGCCACTGCAGCATGATGGCCCATATTCTTATTATGTGTGCGTGTATGATGAGCATGGTTATGGATGGTATGCCTGGGTGTGACAATACTCAAAGGTTGACTACTTGTACTCCTGATCAGGGATGTTAGTGCGATGCGGTGAGACCCATTACCTTAGGGTGCCTTATTCTGGTTGTATGCTTCATTTTATTGATTCATGTCATGTTTTAACTCTATGATTGCATGTTTTAGCATATGGAAGAAATTGACATTTATGTGAACATGGCATTATGATATCACTATTTTCATAAATGTTAGACTTTTCATCAGTGCTGTTCATTATTTCTTTTATTTATTACATTAATTGTCTATGTACCTACACAAGCGATAACTTGCTGATGCATTGCTTTGTTTTGCATGCCTTAGATCTCGAGCGCGACACCAGGAAAGGAAAAGCGGTTGATAAACCTTGAGAGCTGCTGAAGACTAGTTTTCCCTATAGTTTTAGACAGTAATGTGAGTTATTAGAGAGGATTATCATTTGAATTTTATTATGGACTGCATACTTTATATTTGGATGTGAATTGGATGTTTGGACATATGTTGGACATTTATATGGGATGTTATGATGGATAGACCCTGGGCCATATTATTATTGTGTTTTGGACATTTATTTGATTTAAAATAAAGGCGCCTATTTATTTGACATTGATTTATACGTGGATTATTTATTTATGTTTAAATTACATGTACGCCATTTTGAGAAAGGAAAACTAACACCCGGAGTTTTTAAGATAGGTTTAGTAAAATGTTAAATAAATATTTTCTCATGGGATCCCAAATGCTCTTATTTAAAATGCCATTATTATTATATATATATATAATCTTAAAAATCCGGGGTGTTACAGCTGCCCTTTTTATATTTGCTGGAATGTGTTTGAAAATCCCAAGAGCATCTCATTCATCAGAGGCTTTAGCCCTTGTGCAAACTCATTCTTGAGTCTAAGCCAATGCAACCTCTCTATTGTATCTAATATTTTCACTTGTCTACAACACCATATCAGCTCTTGGAGACTGCACCCATCATGGTCCTCAACCTCAAACTCTACAACTTCACCTCCCACATAATTTTTGAACCTCACCCACAGTTAAGTTACCCCTTGTTGCAGTTCTACATAGATGTAGAGGGCAGCCCTGTGCACGAAGCTCCCACCTATGCAAGGTTCAGGAAAGGGGCGGACCACAAGGGCTTACAGTAGGTAGCCTTACCTTGTATTTTGCAAGAGGCTGATTCCACGCCTTGAACTCGTGACCTTAAGGTCACATGACGACAACTTTTACCTTTGCGCCAAGACTCCCCTTCTAGTTCTACATAGATGTGTCTTCATCTAAAACAACAAGTCCCTTCCAACACTAACCTGGAGGACTAAAAAAAAGCACTAGCATAAATTATTACAAAAAGCCATAAAATTTTATCTTTTGCTCCTCTTTAAGGTTTAAAAATATCCTTTTCCCATTACAGTTGACAAATTCCATGAGATCCAAAATAAAAGAGAATTTCATTAAAATAGACCCTTTGATTTTTGTTCACTAGAAGTTTCACAAGCAAAAATAGTGGTCTTTTACTATTTGTTTGGAGAGTATTATTTTTAAATTTAAAAGTTCTAAGGAAAAATTCAAATATTGTGAGTAGTTTAAGGGCACTTCTACCCCAGGGGCAAGAAAAATAAACAAACATATTATGGCATTCTTTTGATCTTTCTAGATTCTTCCTATGTTCTATTTAATGAATTAGTCTCCCTTATTTCTTCCAATAAATGAGATTTTACTTTGGTACTTAGGTTATCTGAGACAGGCCTAGGTACCAAAAATCATAACTAATAGTCTTTTATTTATGTGCCTCTATGTCTAGACCGATGTCGCTTTCTGCAATTAACCAGACACTTAGCAACTTATTCTACCTTGTTCTATGTTTGCATAATTGGATTTTTTTTTAATTTTAATTTTTTATATCCTTTCTTATTAGTTAGATAAATGAGCCTCTAGATGATTGTCTCTCTTTTTTAGTCACATGTTAATTTCTTAAATCTATCTCTTGTCTCTAATTTTCCTAAAATGTATTTGTAGACTCTATTTATTTTTATTTTCTAAAGACTTTCCTAAAATCTCTTTATATTGTATCTAAATGACCATAAAACTCCATCTTAACGATCAAAGCTGGTCATCTAATAGTCCATAATTAATGTAAATAAATAAATCTCTATGTTAATGTAAACAAAGAAATGTGCAAATCATCTTGATGATCAAATTTGGTCGTCTAATAGTCCATAATTAATGTAAACAAATAAATCTATCTTGACGATCAATATCGACCATCTAATAGTTCATATTAATTGTAAACAAATGATCTCTCTCTCTCTCTCTCTCTCTCTCTCTCTCTCTCTCTCTCTCTCTCTCTCTCTCTCTGAGCACTTAAAACATTATTTTTTCTTTTGCTATGTTAGCATATTTTTATTAATTTTATTTTATCCTTCTTAGTTGGATAAATAGGCTCCTAGAAGATTTGTCTCTATTTTTCAACCATATATCAATTTCTTAAATATTTTTCTCATCTCTAACCTTTTTAAAAATCTCTTTTTGTATTTCCTGGGCACTTTTTCTAAAATCTCTTTAAGTATTTTGTGTCTCTTTTAAATTGACAATCTAATCTAATCTTAGTGATCAAAGATGTCCATCTAATAGTCTACGTTAATGTAAACAAATAATATATAGAATTTTTCACCCAACTCTCTATTATTTTGCCACATGGCACTTTTGCCATTTATTTTATCCTTATCTTTTTCAATTTTTAAAGATTTTTCTCTATTTTCTTATCTACCATGAAATCCTAAATCTTTCTACCTTTGGCCCTTCCTACTTATCTTTTTCTAACTTTTAGTTATCCTCATATTATTCTACTTACTTTTCACATATGTAGCTCTATTTGAATCCCTAAAATCTCTCTTTATTTCTAAGTTATCTTATTTATCTTCTTCTAATTCTAATTTCCTTATACTATGTAATCGTATACTGTGACGACCCGGGTTTTCCCATGTATTTTTAAATGAAAAATCTAAATTCCTAAGGTGGGATCCCGATTTGAAAAAAACAGTGCAATGCAGCAAAAAACATCTTTTATTTGGAATTCATTTTGAAAACCCCGAGTGTCATTTGCTTTCACAACAACTAAGGTAGTTTTTGAACAGCTTTAGAAATCACAAATGCTTTCCCCCAGGTCTATCCAGTCACAGCACACCGCCCAATTGTAATTAAATACAAATACATGTCCAAAGGGTTGAGAATTTACTTGCATATATATAAGTGTTTCCTTTTTGGTTCACTTGCTCGTAGCACTAACATAGATGCCCTCTACTCATGGATGGAATCATCCTGAAAAATGTTAAGGATAAGGTGAGTATATACTATACTCAGTAGGAGTCTATCACTACTAGTTTTATAATGCATGCGATCTTTAAAATCATGTGCTCATAAAAGCATATGCATGTTGTTCAAATAATCACGTTCAATATCGAGATTAAAAGCTGCTGTCAAACCGGAATACTGATAACTTAAAGAAATATCATAATCCAAGTACAAAGTATCATATATCATTATCATAAAAATATGCATCAGATGCTCAACTGAATCCAACTCATAGATATCTATCATGGTATGGTCGACTAACCTTATATAATGCCATATGCAATGCACATAAATCCACGAAATCATAGGGTCCCACTATGCCCACAACCTCACTGCCGTGTGGTCCCCGGGTACCTAGGGACACAGGATCATATCCCTCCACGAGGCATATGACACTTCGACCCAATGTTGTGACACTAGTGGTAGCCCCCTGTACCACATGTAGTCAAAGCAGGGACATGCCCTTTTTTGGGCGTGGTACCCATCCACCTAATAGTGGTAGAGGCTGGGTGGCCAACCCACACTCCTCGGCATAGCACCCACGAGTTTACTAGCCCAAATCATGTACGATCAAATAAGCCAAAAACCTCTGTTCAAAACCAGTCCTCTTTGGGTCCCTCACAACTGCTTGGCTCTCGGCACTCCAGCGTCTTTTGGCAACCCTCAAGAACATGCAATCTTTGCAAGTACTTAAATCATGCAATGTATGCACTTGTTTGCAAAACATATATGTGCATAATGTATATGCAATTATTTACAAAACATGTCTATGTACAAAACATTTATCACATGCATGCTGAATCAAGTCATGCTAAGCAAGTCATATACTTAAAACATATGTTCTCAAAACAATAATAGATCTTTTAAAAAAATCTAATAGTGATAGAGCACCTACCTGGCTAGGTCGCGCTAACCCTTTTGTCCTTGGACGCTCCTGATCATGGTTTGGGGAAATCAAGGTTAGTTTTGCCTATCTTTTATGGGTTTTAGAGTAATTGGTCTTATTACTTAGGCATTAGGGGTCCATCCCTATGCCTATGGGTGTCCTAAGGTCCTAATTGGGCCTTGGTATCCTTAGTTTTCCAAGGTTCTAGTGGCCACGCGTCACCATCCTATTCTAAGGGTTATTCCCACCTTTGATTGGGCCTTGATCAGGGATTTTATAGTTTGGATGCGTCCGTGTCATCAACACGGACACAACGCCTTTTGCGGCACCTCAATCGGAGCTCTAGATCTCAAGTTATAAGCGTTTTAGTGTCGTATGTACATAGAGTCTTAAAGATAAAAAGACGGAATGCTAGGGTGCTGCGCGTCTGCGACGTGCGCCCCGGCTTCCTTAAGGAACCAAAAGATGACATGTTGCTAGCGCTGCGAGTCTGTGGCGTGCGCCTCAACGGGCGCATCTGCAGACGCGCCGGGTTTTCCCGCCACTCCTCTCTTTTGCGGGAGCGTCCCTGGACGCCCCCGTTTGGTTTTTCAAACGGGGGTCGACGTGGGACGTTCCTACTGGATCGTCCTGCTCGTTAGGGACCCGGGTTGTCCTCAGGTCACCCTGGTTCGACCCTGTCGAACCAGTGCGGCCCTGGGGACGTCCCACGGTCCTTGGTGACTCCCTAGAAGCCTATTCCCCATGGATTTTCATGCAAAAACCTAGGGAAACTGAGCCTAGGACTATGGGTGAGATGGGTTTGGGGAGTTTTTGGGCGTACCTGCTTCGTGGCTGGTTTTCTCTCCACATTTTCTCCTCTAGGTCACTGCTCCACGATGGGTTTTCTCCAACGTTTTAGGCTGCCATTAGAGGCACCCAAGAGCTCTATTTATAGAGCTAAGAGAGGGTTCTGGAGGGGGCTCTCACAGCCTTTGAATGGCGGTGGAGAAACCTCTAGAATGGCAGTGATTTCCCCTCCAATCACCTCCATTCTAGAACTCTCTAGGAGGTGGAAGATGAAGGGTGCCCGTATCAAAACAGGCCCCTGTGTTTTTGCAGTTAATTCGTTTTGTAAAAATTACAATTTTACCCCTGTACTTCAAAGGGCCATAACTTGCTCATTTTAACTCCGTTTTGGGTGATTTTGGTCTTTTTGGATTCCTTTTTCCGAGACCCATCTAATGGTACCATTTTCAGGACCAAGTTTCTGGGTTTAGTCAAGACGACTAGTGAAATGACCAAAATGCCCTTATCTTTAAAACTGAACTTTTCATGAGATTTTAATATTACAAAAATTGGGGTCATTACATATACAATTAGTTGAATAAGTGGACAAGGGTATATACATATGCGTGTGTATGTGTGCATCTATATATATATATATATATATATATATATATATATATATATATATATATATATATAGAGGAAAGATAGTATGTATATAGAGAAGGGGAGCCTTGGAGTAACGGTAAAAGTTATCATCCTGTGAGCTTGAGGTCATGAGTTCAAGGCTTGGAAACAGCCTTTTGCAAAATGCAAGGTAAGACTGTGTACTTTAGGTCCATGTAGTCCGCCCCTTCCCCGAACCCTGCATAGGCAGGAGCTTCGTTGTAACAGCCCGAGGGCCCACACCCTGCAACGATATTGTCCTGCCGGAGTGCCCATACACCCCGCACGGTTTTGTTCTTCCCAAGTTGCCCAGGGAAAAGGCCTTGTTGCAAGGGAAGTCCTCATCACTCTTATCAAGAGCCCAGTAACTTTCCCCTAGCGATGTAGGACTAACTCTCAGTCTTTCACCTTGCCTAGAAGCCTGCCAGCTCTCTTGGCCCGCCCTCATTGGCCAAGGCTTCACAACCTCTCCCCCTTAGGGGACACGCGTCCCCGCGTGTCTTACCACACGCGAGCGCCCACGTGCGGCTAGCCACCCACACCGGGTCGGGGTCTGGCTCTGATACCACTTGTAACAGCCCGAGGGCCCACACCCTGCAACGATATTGTCCGTGCCGGAGTGCCCATACACCCCGCACGGTTTGGTTCTTCCCCAGTTGCCCAGGGAAAAGGCCTCGTTGCAAGGGAAGTTCTCATCACTCTTATCAAGAGCCCAGTAACTTTCTCCCTAGCAATGCGGGACTAACTCTCAGTCTTTCACCTTGCCTAGAAGCCTGCCAGCCCTCTTGGCCCACCCTCATCGGCCAAGGCTTCACAGCAGCTCTAGTGCACAAAGTTCCTGCATATGCAGGTACGGGAAAGGGATAGATCACAAGAGTCAATAGTACACAATTTTACATTGTATTTTGCAAGAGGCTATTTTCATGCTTTGAACCCATGACCTCAAGGTCACATAATGACAACTCTACTGTTGTGCTAAGGCTTCCCTTCACATTCCAGCAAATATAAAAAGATCATAATATGGGGAGTACAAGGTATTGCAAATAAGTACATTTTACATCTTCAAGAATTTTTTCTTAAGCTGTCACAGTGCTTAGATGTTGGATCTATAAGCCAATGCGATGCATCATTTTGTCTCTCTCACTGTTCATATCATTTAGCAATCGAAACACTGCACTAATCGTAATGCATAAAAGAGGAGCCTTGGTGCAACGGTAAAATTGTTGTTGTGTGACCTTGCAGTCACAAGTTTAAGACGTAGACATAGTCTCTTGCAAAAATATAAGGTAAGACTGCATACTATAGACTCTTGTGGTACACTCCCTTTTTGGGCCCTACATAGGTGGGAGCTTTGTGCACCGGGGCTACCTTTTTACTATTCATATAATTTACCAATTGAGACACTGCACTAATTGTAATGCATAGAATGAAATCCATTTCCTTCATTTGGTCCTCCATAGCCAGAACTTCCTTGTGCACCTCCCCAATAAATTACTTGCTTCTACCCTTCCAATTTGTTGCTGTCCTTTTAGCATCAAGATTAGAAGAGGAACCTTGGCGCAATGGTAAAAGTTGTCGTCGTGTGACCTTTGAGGTCACGGGTTCAACGTGTGGAAATAGCCTCTTGCAAATGCAAGGTGAGGCTGTGTACTTTAGGCCCTTGTGGTCCGCCCCTTCCCCAGACCTTGCATAGACGGAAGCTTCATGCCCTTTTGCCCTTTTAGCATCAAGATTGGCCTTTGATGAATAGTGCCAGGGATGTACTTCCACCGGTGAGTTGGGCCTTGTATGGGTTACCACGACAACTATAGCATACAAATATAGGGTATAAGCATGAAAATTTTCTATGTTTTAAAATTATAGAATTATAAATAATAGGGAAATATTTATTAATAATGAATAACTTCATTTATGGATTGTTATTCTATTATGATAACCAGAAAACATAAACTAAGTTATTCATCAATAATGATTTTTTACTTGTTTTCCAAGGTTTTTTTTTGAAAAAATATTTTGAAGTTTTATTGCATAAATAAAGTTATTCAAACATGATAAAATTGGGCTGAAAGATTGGGGCATTGGGTGCTGCAAATGATAGGGGAAATTTTCTTTTATTCAAAAAAATATTAAGAGAAAATTCACCATTTAAAAGAAAATTGTAGGAAAAATTCACTATAAATCAAAGGTAGCCCAGAAGTCGTTTGGTAAACTCCCTCGTATTCATTCAAGTCTTCTACTTTTATTTCTTCTCGTGTGAGATTCCTTGTCATTGGAAGCTCTTTTTTTCCTCTTTGTAGGATTACCTTGGGACGTCTTCCTTTATGTCCCTAGTGCACGAAACTCCCGCCTATGCAGGGTTTGGAGAAGGGCAGACTATAAGGGCCTAAAGTATACAGCCTTATCTTGCATTTGCAAGAGGCTGTTTTCACGCCTTGAACCCATGACCTCAAGATCATACGATCACAACTTTTACTGTTGCGCAAGGCTCGCCTTCAAAAAATTCACTATAAATGAATAACTTAATCCATGATTGTTAGTATAACTGGACATTTACCAACCATAGACCGTCGGAATCTATAGAGACGGAGACATCATCTCATTTTACTTCCCGACGAGCAAGAAGATTTGGACAGCTTCTCCGGGGTTCTTCCTCTTCATCACTGCCTACAAATCCACCTCCGTCAGATCAATTTTTGGTCTTCCCCAAAGCAATTCAACGCTTCAGATCCTCTTCTACCAGGTGCGAGATGCAGATCGCGACTTCTGTGATATATGAAAACGGAATTGCAGCTCTTTTTTGCTTCTTTCTGGATTTTCATCTTCATTTCCGAATGAAAAATTGTAGTAGATTTCTTCTAATGCTAGAAACTTGGCGGTTTCCGAGCAAATTATATTGCATTTTTTCAATGAATATCCGTTTCTTTGCTATTCGATCCGATCCTTCTTTCGAGGCGAAGAAATCCTGAATAATTTAGAATAAGTAAAACATCTACAATTCTCGAAATTCTGTTTGATCTGCTTTCAAATTAGATATTTTGATAGAAAGAGAAGTACAACTTCTATATAATTAGTGTTGGGATCCACTCCCTCATTGCTCGAAGCTAATTCTGGAAAAGTTGACTTATGGCACATAGATTGTTCTTTATCTGAAGGAAATTATCGAATTGTGTAGTTCATTACGCAAGAATTGGTAGCAGTTTCAAAGGGTTTAGAGATGAGTTTCTAAGGGATTTTAGTGGAATTTCTTTTAGTCTATGAGATAAAGACAGGGTAGTGGAGAGGTGGAAATCTCTTCCTACTGTTAATCAGCTCAAGCTGGATTTCATGGAGCTATTGATGGGTGATCTAGGGGAAAATGGTAAGTGAAGTTAGGAGGGAATGGTAGAGTAGTAAGTCAAGTGTGTCTTACTTATGGGCCATTGAAGATTCAAGTAAAGCTTAGGATTTTAGCTTTATATCAAGGTCTGAGACTTTGATTTTGGTCAATTCATTACTTGCATACGTGGTCAAGGGTGATCATTGAATGTTATTACATGGGTTGTTAGGCATTCTGATTATACTCGAAGATTTTCTTGATTCCACTAGAGAAATCATGGACTGGACCGTGTTGGTGAAAGTGTCATTTTTTAATGTCTGGAGACAAGTTAAGGGGCAGAATGTTTTAGAGTTAGCTGGGAAACAAGTAGCAAGGACTACCTTATGGGTTGAAAAAGGAGCTTCTATGTTCTTACTTTCGATTTGCTACAGTTATAGTTGCGCCCCTTCTACTGTCAACCTGACTATCTTGGTGAGTTTCTCTGTGTACCATCTCCTATTACTATCTTGGAAAATATGAAATAAAAACGTTTCAAGGTACTGTTGTTAAAAATCAGAATCTGATAGAAGCGAACTGATTACTTTGGGGATCATGAATGGAAACTCCTTTCATGCATCAGGGAGGCCTTGCTCCTCCTATGATTAGATGGGTGAAGAGTGATTCTCGGTGCAGATGTATTTTAAATGTTTGCTTGGCCATTTATGCAAGAGGTTGATGTGGAGGTGGGCTTCTTTGCAGCAGAATAAGCAGGAGCTTTTTGACATGAGATTCATATCCTCCGTAGCTTCCTCCTCTAGTTTATTTTCTTTTGTTCATGGATTTTACCTTTACCATTTTGATAGTATAGCTTTTGTTTGTTTTTCATGATAAACTTTGTTGTATTATTATTAATGGGAACTTTGATACTATTCAAAAGAGGAAACAAAAAACTGAAATATACAATCAAATCCAAGACAATATGCACCCTTTCCTCTTGAGTTCATAAAATATAGAAATGACAACATATTCAAACCCACACATGGTTTTCCTAGAAATACAATCTTCTTGAAACCAACTTGAACTAAACATAATTAAATTGAAAATAGCTAGGTTTCCTGTAAAACAAAGGAGATTGCACTACAAATGAATTCAAATTAAGAATAACCAATGTTTTCCTGTCTTTAGTCCTGAGTCTTGAATCAATTTTTGTGCTCACACAAGTTCAGCTCTCTTCACACCCACACATCCATACATATTATCTTGAATTCTTGATCACCATCTCAATCTTTATAGCAGAATCCCGTGTTATTGCAAAGCAGTTGTCATCTCCTTAATTTACCTCCATGGTTGCAATCATCCCCTGTCAATTGAACTTCTGTTAACGGCTTCTCCAAGGTTTATTCTCAAAGGCAGAAATGTTGAGGTATTAAAACCTCATATCTATTATTTTGGTTTGTAGTTTATGAGATGATCTCCAAATCTAGCAATGTGTTTGAGAAGAGTTCCACCAGCATTTCTGGCTCTAGCAAAAGTCGCATTTTATCATCCGTTCATTTTCTTGCCATCCAAATAAATCTTCTATCTTCCTCTCTTTGGAGCTCTTATTTCCTTCCAAAGTCTTGTTCTTTCAAACTTCCTGATATTCCAAGCAGAATCTTCTCAGCTTATCCACATTTCCATGTGGGAAGTATAGAGGACCTGCCTCCAACCTCTTATGCTATCCAATACATTACTTTTTTTATGTAGTCATATATTTGAAACTTAACCTTACATGATGGATAAGCTTCATGCAGCATCTAATATGTGCTTCTTTGGGGTGCTGGTATGAAAGGTGTTGAACTAATGAATTTGAATTTGTCCTTCAGAAACTGTTATGGGCACTGAAGAAATTGATCGGGAATCAGATAATAATACATCAGAATTGGCATTGGTCTATGATCAGTGGGTTCAACTCCCTATATCTGGTTTTCAGCCTTCAGCTCGGTACAAGGTCATTTTTATATCTAACCTGATTAATACTGTGTGATCTGAGTTATTGCTTTTCTATTTTGCCTACTCATATGTTCTCTAAAGCTTGCTGCTTAGTTCTTCTAAGAAGTAGACATGTTGGTGACCCGTCTACCAATTGAACTTTTAGTACTCATATTACATATACTCATTATGTGCTTTCTGTTCTTAAATACTTTAGCATGCAGCTGAAGTGGTCAATGACAAGCTCTATGTTGCTGGTGGAAGTCGTAATGGTCGATACCTCTCTGACATCCAGGTTAGGTTGAGTCCATGAATCTGTTAACCGGAGGCTGTCCATGTGCATAATATCTGAGTTATTTTTCAGGTTTTTGATCTGAGAACTTTGACATGGTCTTTGGTAAAACCAAAACTGAATCCTCATCTACACCAACCTACAGACAATAGCTCACCAGAAGCATTACCTGCTTCAGCAGGTCATAGTCTGGTAAGTGTTTTAAAGTTGAAGTATAGATCTCCTATCTCATTACCCTCTATAAGTTTCCTCTGGCCATGTGGCCCATATCTTGGTTCCATGTTCTTGCATTAGTCTCCAGTTGATTTTTATGCTTTCCACACAGGTTAAGTGGGGTAACAAGCTGTTTTTTGTTGCTGGATATTTGAAAGAATATTCTGACACCGTGACAGGTTTTCTTCAAATGCCACTTCTACTACAAAATCCTGCATATTTTCTCTTTATATCTGGTTTTGAGCCTTATGAGCCGTTTCATCAAAGTGATTAAATATTTTGATAGTATTATTGCAATACATCTTATATCATTCGTCTGGATTGCTTGTAGTTCGGGCAGTTGATCTAGAGACGCACCACTACTATGTTGAGAGAACTTCTGGAAGAGTTCCGGTAATTGAATATTCTCAAATTCATGCTTTGAAAATTTTACATGTGTCTAAGACTCAGTCGAGCATGATCCTCTACTTTTTTTAGTTTCTAGATATCTTTGTGCTGAGATATATGTGCCTCAATTAACCCCTTCTCATGTGAAAGGAGTAAAAATCAGTCTTACTTGATTGATGGAAACCATTTGATATTGATATATGGTCTCTTTCAGATAGCTCGTGGAGGGCAGTCTGTGACACTCATTGGCTCAAAACTGTTCATGTTTGGTGGAGAAGCCAACAGCAAGCAGCTTCTGAACGACCTATATATTCTTGATTTGGAGACTATGATATGGAATGCAGTGGAAACAAGGTAATGTTACTTGTTTTCTTCTTTAGTTTCTACTTATGAATTTGCAGATACTTTCTGAATTCTTAGTGTTTCTTTTATAGGCAAACACCTCCAGCACCAAGGTTTGATCATACAGCTGCGGTGCATGCAGAACGGTACCTTCTGATTTTTGGCGGTTCTTCTCATTCAACCTGTTTCAATGATCTTCATGTACTTGATTTGGAAACTGTAAGTTCTCAGTTTTCTGGAGATTTGACATGGTTTTTTGCCCTGTGACTACTTCCCAAAAATTAAAAGATCCCATTGCTAATATATTTAACTTTTTATAAATAGGGAAAGATATTTTTGTTGTTTGTCATTTTGTAATGCATTTTAAACTGCAGAAATCTTGAGGTGTCTGTATACAAATCTAGCAGCTGTGATTTGTGCCCTCAAGGAGATTATGGAATTTTGCAGGAGACCACTGCCTGTGAAGAATCTAATTAATACTTTTCTGTCCTCATTCTAAAGAAGATTGAACCTGAGTATTTCAATTATTTTAGACCATTTAGAGGAGAATTTGAAGAGGCTTTTGTCTTCATTTTTCCTTTTATTTTTATTTTTATTTCTAGGGATTTACTTCTATATTTCTAGATTGTAATGAATATTCTGATCCTGATCAACCTTGGTCTTTCTGGTTTATCTCTTCATTTCTATATGTCTATGCTTACCTGGTGGTCAATGGTTTTCTTCACCCAAATGGTATTTGGGTTCGGTACCTGCTGGCAGAGTTAGTACAATGTATTAATGGAAAGGTATGGTTGAGTTCCAGACCTGTTCCTCCTTATCTTTATTTCCAGCTTCCATGTTACAATGACTGCCGAGTCATTGATACTATCAAATGGTGGTATAGTTCATGAAACTGGTTTCAGTTCCTATTAGAAACAAGGTTAACCTGTTTTATTGATTACATTTCCGCATTGAAAACAAAATAGTTTAACATAATGCTTTTACTCATAATAGAATAAATAAAATAGAAGAAATTCTATCCTCACTCATGAGATGAAATTTGAGTAACATAATTCTTAAAGTGTTGGTTTTGTTTTGATTGCTCATCATATAGAGGTTCTTATTGCAGATGGAGTGGTCTCAGCCACAGACTCAGGGTGAATGGGTGAACCCTAGGGCTGGTCATGCTGGTGCTATTATAGGCGAGAACTGGTATATAGTGGGTGGTGGGGATAATAAAAGTGGTATGTAGAATAATTGAATAGATTATGTCTTGTGTCTGATTGGGTACTCATTCTTGTCTAGGTTGCATTTTTACAGATGTATGACACAATCTTCATTACAGGTGCCTTAGAAACACTTGTATTGAACAAGTCTAAGCTTGTGTGGTCAGTGGTGACTAGTGTAAAGGGACGAGATCCACTTGCCAGTGAGGTTGTTTCCTTTTCTTTTTGTAAGGGCTTCCTACAGACGTTTGTTTTCTAAATAGCTTAAATCATTGCGGAAAGAGATATTCAGATTTGGTCTCGTGAAGGCCAAAATTTGTCCATGTAACTTTAGTATTAGAATATATCTGCCTGCAAATTTATGAAGTTGCAACTAGTTTAAATATTTACTGCTTTCTGTATTGTATATTAATATTTCCAGTAGTTTGGCATCGGAATAGTGTGGAAAACAAACACATGGACTATACTACTATTTTATAAGCATGGAAATAATGTGGTTGACATGAACCCTCAACTAAAGTGTTGTGTACATGATTAAATGCATGAACAGGAAATAGAGCCCGATATGGTTGTCAGCATAATACAGATCTATAAATAATATTAAGAATAGTGTGTGTGTGTGTGTCTTTCTGTGATCCTCTTTAGCAATGTGTGTGTGTGTGTGTGTGTGTGTGTGTGTGTGTGTGTGTGTGTGTATCAACCCTCATAAAAATAGGGACTAATGTTTTAAACCTGGATTGTGTGTGTGTATCACTTTAGCAATCAACCCTCATAAAAATAGGGACTAATGTTTTAAACCTGGATTCCTGTTCATGCATTTAATCATGTACACAACACTTTAGTTGAGGGTTCATGTCAACCATATCGGGCTCTTGTTGTATTTCCTAGATATTCTCTTTGAAGTAGTGCTACTGAGTACTAGGAGAATTGTAGTTGGTGTCTCTTTGAAATAAACTATGAGATTGCGAAACATCTGTTTCACTTTTACCATGATTGAAAGCTTTCATTCAGTTCGACTGTTTATGACCAAAAAATTTATTTCATGATTTTCTGTTTTGTTGTGCTACTGAGTACTAGGAGAATCATTATTGGTGTCTCTTTGAACTGAACTACTACTTGTGAAACATCTGTTTTATTTCTACTATTATTGAAAGCTTTCATTCAGTTGGACTGTTTATAACCAGAAAGATGATCTGCTATTCTGTAGGGTCTCAGTCTTTGCGCAACATCAATAGATGGAGAGAAGCTCCTAGTCGCATTTGGAGGATACAATGGGAAGTATAGCAATGAGGTAAATAGAAAAATGGCACTTAACCAGAAAAATAAGTTGTGTTCTAACTGAAATATTAAATATTACTAAAGGTTATGCGTATCTCTTCTCAATGTTGTCCTTTTTTAAAAGATTTTAGTATGAACATGTCTTTGACTCCATTTGATGCATTTTTGACACTTTGAAAAGCATCAAATGACACCTATATGGGTGTACATGCTATTTGAAATGGGTGTTCCTATGTGTGTGTGTGTGTATAGAGAGAGAGAGAGAGAGAGAGAGAGAGAGAGAGAGAGAGAGAGAGAGAGAGAGAGATCAACCATACAAGTGCACACAGGCATGTGTGTGCACATATCTGTATGTAAATATTTCTATGTTTACATGCATGCAGCGAGAAGTTTTCCTACTGGATCTTGCATCGTTTATGTTTTCTGCCTAACAAGTAAAAATGGCAGCTCGGTGCATGAAGCTCCCACGTATGCAAGGTCCGGGGAAGGGCTGGGCCACAAAGGGTCAATGGTACGCAACCTTACCTTGCAAGAGGCTGTCTCTACGCCTCAAACTCGTGGCCTCAAGGTCACACGACAACAACTCTACCATTGCACCAAGGCTCCCCTTCATCATATATGTTTTCTGCCTGTACACAATGAATGCATTGCAGGTCTGTGCTTTACAATGTTGCAAGAATGCCTCTAGTACATATGAACTCAATCAACAAGAGAGAGTATCAGGAGGTTTGTAGCCTTACACGGAAGTTTGGCATTGACTTAGGAGCAGTAAGGACACAAGGGTTGTACTCTTAAAACAGCCAGTGCCTTTTGGAGAGGAATATGGCAGCGCATATATGTGCACCTCTATATGTGTGCCTGTATGTGTATTCATGTGTGTGTGTGTGAGAGAGAGAGAGAGTAGATCTGCTTCCTGGATCTGTGTGATAAGTGTGATTCTTTCATTGCCTAGAAGTTTATCGTAAACAAATGATGTGGAAAGGGGTGTTGGAAGGAGGACGGTCCTCTAGCATTTTGTCGAATTGAGGGACTTTGTAGCATCTGATTTTCATGGGATATGATTTCAGTTGTGTAACTAGCTTTTGTCAGTTCACATCTGAGTTGTTTCAATCTCTTTCCAGGCAAGTATTCCACTTGCAAGAAGGAAAAGTACCTTTAGTTCCCTTTGAGATCCTCCTGTGGCATGAAAGCCCCTTTTCTGTATCATGGTGATGATACTTTGCCGGAAAAAATTGCATTGTATCATTGGTGAAGTAGGAAAATGGCAGTAGTTTTGGCCTGTGTCTTGCCTTCAGGAGCATCTCTTTCTTCCTAAAAATGTGTCCTGACTCCTCACACACCACTTATGGATCCTGACATGGTTTAGGCTCTGTCTTTGTGGGTCATTACTGCATGCTGCTTTATGCCAATGATGACCACCTTGATTTTTCACTGCTTTTTCTTTCTCTTAGGAGTCTGTCATGTCATCTGTTCCTTAAAAGCAACCAGCATGTTTCAAGAGAGCTAAGCCGTTTTTCTAATCATGTTGTTCTTCAACATATCCAGCTCACTGCCAATGTCATTCTTGAGCTGCCAGTAGCTCCCCTTAATTTCCCGAGGTCAAATGTTAGACTTAATTTTAACATGTAGCTGTGTGCATATGCTGCACCACCCCATTAGAATGAAACCAATCAGGCTACTGGTTTATGGCCTTGGGATCTCCCGACCATGTTTGCGACTTTATACACACATTTGCAGGTGAATCATACTCCAGTAGCCTGATTCTAAAACTGGAAGTCCTTTGTTTGATTCAACCTTTTAGATAAGGCATTGCAGTTCTCTCTCTTGTTTCCTGGATGTTAAACTTATCCAACCTTTTCTGCTAAATTGAGTGTCCTGCATTATAGTGTTAAGTTGTTAACAGTTGCAAGATGTATTCTCAATCCCAGCACTACTCATAAAGAGTTTATTCACTTAGTCAATCATGGATGATATCTCTGATTGTACCAAAACTGCAGGTATTCATTTTGAAACCCAAACCAAGTGACTTGTCACGTCCTAGGATTTTTCAGTCACCAGCAGCAGCAGCAGCTGCAGCTTCCGTTACTGCTGCTTATGCATTGACGACCACAGGTTCAAGGAAGTCGGATTTCACAAAGACGATGGATGTTAATATTCAGGATATCAAAGCTGAGAGCCCTCCACAGGTTGTGATATCAGATATTGATGCAATTACTGCTGAAAAGAGAAAGTTAGAATCTGCACTTGCAGAAGCTAGAGGAGAAAATTCCAGGCTAAGAAGAGATGTTACTGAGATAAATAATACCCATGCCGAATTATCTAAGGTAGATTTATCACTATGGTGAATATTAAAACATGTGAATGCCTTACCATCGCATGATAATCAAGGTTCTCATTTATTCTTTGTCACGCCCAGGAATTGAGCTCAGTCCAGGATCAGTTAACAGCTGAGAGGTCAAGATGCTTCAAACTGGAGGTTATGTTTTTTTCTAAACCTTTAGTGCTTCTGTTTTGTATGAAGCTCTTTTGTTTAGTGATTCACATCAAGTTTTTGAATATCCGGTTTTTCAGGTAGAAATTGCAGAGCTACAAAAGAGGTTAGAATCATTACACTCTCTTGAGCACGAGGTCCAAGTACTCCGACAACAGAAATCTGCATCTGAACAGGATATGGAGCTTGCAGCTGCTGGTTATAGGGAGCATAAAAGGTCAGGTGTATGGCAGTGGATTGCTGGCAATACTGACAGCCCATAACAAGGTTCTACATTTGGGTCACTCTGGATAACAGAACATGCCTGAGACAACATCTACAGCATCCTTCCACAGTTGATAGAGCAGCAACCATGCTAGTCCTCCTACTTCGATGGAACATGGCTTTGATTGAGAGTTTGCAAGTAAATCTTCCAGATTTTCGTCAGCTTCACCAATTCGTTGAGCTAAATTTACTTTGGGACCATGCTCAGGACGTTATTAGCATTCTTTTGACAGATCATTTTCTTAGGATTTTGCTGTCAACAAATTTCCAGTTAGTAAAAAACATTTCCTCATTTTGTTAGCTTATACTTTCATTTTCAATATTAAGAATGACAAAAGAAAAGGGACAAAAAGGGCATCTCGGTACATGAAGCTCCTGCATATGCAGGTCCAGTGGAAAGGTGGACAACAAAGGGTTTATAGTATGCAGTCTTATCTTACATTTTTACAAGAGGCTGTGTCCATGCCTCAAACGCGTGACCTCTAGGTCACATGGTGACAACTATACTATTGCGCCAAGGTTCCACTTCTACAAAAACAAAAAGGGGAAAAAAAAAAAAAAACAGAAACAGGTGTTAGAGTCTGTTTTTTGTTTTAGTAAATTTGCCTTCTTGAGTTTTTAGATAATATTGAATCAACCAATTCAGCATTGCCATGCTTTCTATTGCAATTACTTATGAAATAGTACAATATTGCAATTTACAAAAGGGCAGCTCTGGTGTACGAAGCTCCTACCTATGCGGGGTTTGGGGAAGGGCGGACCACAAGGGCCTATAGTAGGCAGCCTTACCTTGCATTTTGCAAGAGGCTGATTCCACTCCTTGAAAGTGTGACCTCAAGGTCACATGACGACACTTTTGTGTGACCTCAAGGTCACATGACGACAACTTTTACCGTTGCACCAAGGCTCTCCTTCACAATATTGCAACTTACAACTAGTAAGAAAATCATGGCATATAGATCAGTTGTTGCTTAGATTGGAACTACATGGAAACCCATATATCTCAATGTATGACCCTGGGAGGAGTTTACTTGACCACAACTGTTGTTACCTACAAAGTTTGCAATGCAAGAACAAAAACATGGAAAATCAATGGTTGACTGTTTATACATGCCATTCAACATCAACGATTTTAGTGATATTTCATCTCCTATAAAAAAGGCAGCCTCGGTGCACGAAGCTCCCGCCTATGCAGGGTCTGGGGAAGGGGCGAACTGCAAGGGCGTATAGTAAGCAGCCTTACCTTGCATTTTCCAAGAGGCTAATTACACGCCTTGAACTTGTGACCTCAAGGTCACATGACGACAACTTTTACCGTTGTGCCAAAGCTCCTCTTCTTTATATTTCATCTCCGATCCTGCCTATAAAAAGTTGGAATCCTGGAGATGAACAGTTCCTCCTATGCTTGCCAAAGTTTTTATCCATTAGTTTGATCTGGCTACCTTCATATGGTTGGCTTAAGCCAATCTCCCTTCATTTTTTTAACATGAAAAGACACGCCCGTGGACAGTCTCGAACCTGGGAAGACCTTTGCTCCAATTCTAAACTATGTCTTAGGTTGACAAGGAAGCAATTTCCTCAAAGAGTCCCGATAAGTGTACACGCTCAAGAGGAGAGGAAGGAGTACATGTCCCTTTTTTCCATTCACAGTGAAACTTGTTTCTTATCTAAACTGTTCACTATGTTCAGAGTGCCAAAAGACAGTCTAAAAACAACGCATTTGGAAGATCATAAGTGCTTCTTTTGGGTCTTTAAAAAAAATCTAAAAGACAGTCTAAAAACATACAATGGGCAAGACATTCGATGCATTCCTCGCCTAAGCTAGTCCAAATATGATGAATGGGTTAGATCTACAAAACAAGTTTCAAAGAACATGGGAAATGGGGTGTGTACTTCTTCCTCTTTTCTTGAGCATGTACGCTTACCAAAACTCTTCCTAAATATTTTTTAAAACATTGATAAAGGTAGGCAAATATTCTCCCCCTAGAGCGACTCTGAACTTGTCGCCTACACGATCGAGGCTGACTCTTGCACCGCTGCACCACACTCACACGCCCACTGAGTCACCAGTTTTCTTATTGCTATAATTTAACCCGTTTAAGCTCACTTCGGCTATTCATCCTGGCAATTTTTTTCAAAAGTGAGTGGTCAGGAAATTATTCTGAGAGAAAAATATTCAAATTAATCCTAACCGATTAAAAGTTTAGGACCATCCTACGGAGAAGATTTTTGGGTTAGCAACTAAACGAGAGAAGAATTAACAAAGAGCGGCCTGGATCACCCACCATCTGGGCCCCAAACACCATGTAAGAACCCACTTTTCTTGAGCCACTTCATTTGTGATCAACCACTCATTAGTTCTTGTAGGGCCACATGATATGATCGTACATACATTTTCCTTTACAGAAAGGCAAAGAGAAACAAGAAATTGAAGATCCCCGTCTCTCAATCTTAGCCGTACAACTCCACCTTGAAGGAAAAAGATGATTTGAATCTACACGTCTTTCCCTTTTCAAAAAACAAAGACGGAGAAGAAAGAAAATATGAAGATCCCAGCCGTACATGTATCAACTATCACATGCCGCCTTTGAAAGTTGAAAGCTTTACAGAGGTCACATGAATTGTGTTAAGAAACTTTGGATCGAATGCAGCAATGGTTGCATCACGAATATTGATCGTTCGGACTATTTTTGTACTATTCTTTGCTTTCTTTCATCATATACTATCTACTAATCAGGTTCCAACAATGCATTTCTCAAACTGAGAAAGCGGAACTGCTTTGACATTACATAATAGGATTCATTAAAGCCTGATTCGTATTATTATTCTGGATAAAAAAATATTAAAAAAAATACTTCAAAGATAAATCTGTTCCCATGCAACAATCAGAAATTCTTGACTGCTGTTATTATTATTTAAACAACAAATGAACGGTTAGGATGACGTGGCCCGAAAGGTGTAAAGAATATGTGAGAAGAATTTGGAACTTTCATTTAATGTCTAGAAGAGAAAGGCTCACCCTTTGCATCATCTGACAACGATCACATGGATGGAAAGGAAAGGGCAAGAATTGACAGTTAATCGATCTACCAAAAGCCAAATGGAGTTGGCATGTAACTTTTTTGAACATGACATTTCTCGCTTTGCCGAGCGCCTTCTAGTTCGTCTTTTTTTTTTTAACTCTTTGTCTTTGCGCATTTTAAGATTAAATATCGTACGGGAGTCTAAAAAATTTAAACCTTCGACAAATGGTATTAAAACTAGGTCGATATGATTGGTAATTAAGCAAAGTTCAGCGAAGTTGGTTTCAAAGTCTTTTACGATAGAGATTCACCTCTTTTTTTGTTATTTTTTCTTAGATCTAAAATGTTCATCATATTCATGTCACTATATTTAGTCTTATTATGAAAAATTATTACAATGGGATGATACTCACTATTGATTTTTTCCACTTTCATATCTCAATGGTCATTTTTAAACTAAAACAATAAACAGATCTGGAGCACTCATCAATGTTTATTTTTTGGCATGCATGCAACCTAAGAGATTCTGAATAACATGAACGGATTAGATCTTTAAAAAACTATGTCAAAAATGATGGGGCTACAACATTTATAAATGACACGCTATCTCGAGCGTTGGAAAATAGCAGGATTCTTGATTGAGAATGCTTAAATTATATCATGAAATCTTTTGACTCTTCAGTTTTTTACGGAGCAAGTTGGCTATTTACTAGAATGGTTATTGTTGGTGCGCCACATGTACATGTGTCCCTGCTCTGTCATTTGATGAGAGAGACAAGTTGGGCCCATTCCACAACTCTAACTTGACATAAAAAAGGGCAGCCTCAGTGCACGAAGGTTCCACCTATGCAGAGTCTGGGGGCCTAAAGTTCACAGTCTTACCTTGCATTTGCAAGAGGCTATTTCCACAGTTTTAACTTGACATCAGGACCCTTATTGTATTATTAGGCCTTGTTTAGGGTTTCGCCAGAGGAACCATTAGCCACTTTATGAATCTTTAGCTTAGGAATGGGATGTCTCTAGACAATTAGGATTATATGGTTGACTAGTAATGTGCACCAACAATTGTCCCAACCATAAGTTTATTCTTTATACATATGAGACTCTCTTATTATTATTGTGCCGTGTAACCTTGAGATTACGGGTTCGAGGTATGAAAATAGTATCTTACAACGCAAGATAAGGCTGCATATTATTCACCATTTAGGGTCAAACCCTTTTTTGGACTCTGCATGCGCAAAAGCTTCGTGCACCTGGGTGCCCTTTTTTACAAGACTCCGGTGACCTTTTTAGGTAATATAATTCTTAATTAATATCTAAGAATCCAGAAACAAACAGCCCTACTTATCAAAGTATGATGCTTCCCAGGACAGGGTAAAGAACACCAAAGAAGCATCCTGATTCTTTGCCACTAATTGACAGAAGCATCCCTTCATTCTTGTAGTAAGAGCTTACAAAACAGAGGCTTCTCATGCTCTTCCTACGACAGATCATCAGGACTAGACGACCATTGAATCGCCAATTATAACACAGCTTAATGGATCATGGGTTTTGGATCATTTGATGAAAATAAATGAGGGTTTCGTTTTGGGAAAAGGGTAGACCACAAGAGTTTATAGTATGTAATCTTACCTTTTGTTTTTACAACAGATTGTTTTCACGCCTTAAACTGGTGATCTCAAAATCACACCACCACAATTTTACTATTGCACCGAGGCTCTCCTTCGTGAAAATAAGCAAGAGGCCAGCTGCAAAATTAACGGATGCGATTGTGTGCATGTCACACATGTGGGCCCAAGAAGGAGTTCGGATGTTTTTGACATTTTACCATGTGGGACCGGAAAGAGGGAGCGTCAGGGTTGATGGGGACGGTTGTGTCAACCAGACCAACGTAATTAAACCAGCAGACAAGAAACAGCGGCAGAGGAGAAAGCAGGAGGGAGGGAGAGGAGGAGCTACCGAAGATGGCTCAGCAAATTCCTTCCTGCCCACCCAACTCTTTCCACTTCAATTCCACCCTCTGTGCTTGTAACCCAGGCTATCTAATGGACCCATCGGGCAAAAATTGCACCCTTTTTCGGCTGTTAGCAGCAGATAGATTTGTTGTGAATTCTGGTGTAGATTACTCCATCAAGTTCCCCGAATTCTTCCCCTTCGATTCCATCAAACGATTCACTCAATCACAGGCAGTGTTTCTGGAATCCACGCTCATTGTTCTCCTCACCTGGCTCACTTTCTGCCTCATCGCCCGATTCGGGAAATTGGACGATGGTCGCTCTCCCTGGTTCCAGATCAGATGGTGGATTAGCCGCTTGGATTTCTGCTATGCTACCCGTCATTGGCTGGTTAGTTTTTGTGGTTCATTTCGTAGTGAGAAAGAAGTTTATTTGATAAAAGAAGAGCTGAATCGATGAACATATTCGCGTTTTTAGCTTGCTTGAGGGCTTTGATGGCGTTCTTGGATTCTTGGTGTTTCTGGAATGCGTTTGGTTTTAGCATTTCTTTCGAAACGGTAACGTTTCTTGCTTTTGCATTCGGAACAGGGTAAAAAAAAAGCATTTTTGGTAGGGGGCATGTTTTGCCACATTGGTGAAGGTTTTGTTTTTGGACGAGTCTGGAAGATAGATTCTTGTTACAAAGAAATTGTTTTTCTGAGGCACATGGAATAAGTAGATTGATCAATCTTGAAGTGGTCTTCGATTGATTGCCTTGTGTACGTATATTGATTAATTGTTCGTCAAATAAATAGATTGATTGCCGTGAAGTTGTTTTAAAGGGTTGTTTCGCAATCATTTGTAACAGTGTTCGTAGCAATCATGTTTGTTAACTTTGAGATCTTCTATATTGGTTTTTCATTATGTAATTTCATGTTTTTATGTTGTTACCATAGGTTCTTGTGGAAAGGACAATGAATGCTAGCTGTCCTTATTGTTCATTTTACAAAAATTCTACCACCTTTATTGTTAAGGATATAAACTGGGTAACTGAATTCTAATGTTTAATTTTCTTTAGCTATCATTAGAGGGCCCACACTGATTCTTTAATGAAATCTATCTCATGATTTTGAATGAACATTGGGGTCTGATGCAAACTGAAAGGTTGTGAGCAAAGGCACAACAAAAACAAGATCAAATTAGGAAAAGATTTTCTGTATTAGAAAGAATTGGACTAACTTTTGACCAACAAGATTTAACTTTATTTCATAAAGAACTTGTAAAGAACACATATCTTGTACGTAAGTAGTAAATTAGATCCAATTTATAGTCTTATTCTTTATGGAGCTGACATGCATCTAGACATTGGTTGCCAGAAATCTTCCCGAAGTGGGGGATACCAGTTTCCCGTTTTGGAAACCAGGTGCCCCAGGCAGGGAGACGAAAGTCCATCCCAATGCTATATTTCTTTTTAATGTTTTGTAATTCTTGCAGCATTTCCTATTATTTATTATTTGTTTTTTTTGCAATTCTCGTTTCCCCAACCGAACTTGCTCTTTTCCTACTCTGGATTCCTGAACTGGAAGCAAGATCTAGACATATGTCCTTTCATGTAAATAAACTTAATGGTGGGAGTTCTTCCACTAAATGCATCAAAGACTAAGTTGGGCTATGAGCTTATGAATGAACTAAGACACCTTCATTCATCCATTGCTTTTTGTTTGTTTAGAAATTATGATCTTAATTGCTGATTTTTCATGCAAGACACAATTTCGTGCTACAGATCAACTTTTATTGTATAGCTTTAGAATAACGTCAGACTAACATTGGAGTTTTGATATAGGACGACCAGAAGGTTGTGATGAAAAGGAAAACGGAGCTTGGAGGAACTTTGTCTATAGCAAGTGCAATATTGTTTATTGGTTTGTTTGCCGCGTGAGTGGTCCATGGCATTCTTTCTAATAGATTAATAACATTATTGTTTCAAGCCTTTGGGAATATGTTATTTCCCCCTTATGAGCGGATAATTTTGATATCTTATATCCTATTCTTGCAATTCTAACCTCTAGTAACTTGGCCGTTGATTCTGTTTGCAGATTGCTGTATAACACTATTGCAAAAAGAAGTGTTGAGGTGCATAACTTGAAACCAGCAAATGCACCTGAGTTGCTCTCTTTCGTCAATGACATGGAGTTTAATATAACCACAATATCTAGCATGAGCTGTTCTAATTTGCGCAGACTTGGTTCTTTGGTATCAGGAGCTCCAGGCTCTGCTTTTCATAGAGTTTCCCCTTTGTCAATATTTGCAAACTATGATTGTCACAACACAAGCAAGGGGCCAACTATTACTATCAAATGCAGCAGATGTCAGGTTCCACAAGATAACTTCTATGTTTCATGGCATTTTGTTGATCTACCTAATAAACCCGCCATGGCTGTAGGTTTTCAGTTCAACCTTACAGCCAAGAACCATGGTCAAAATAAGCATTTGACCTTTGCAAGTGGAACTCTGAAGTCCAGGAACAATGTAGATGATAGGCCAAAAACATTTAGAGGGGCAGATGCAAATGTATTGGAGTTTCATTTGTTTCCCCGGGTGTATCACAATGTTCATAATTTGAGGCTTATTCAGCCTATGTTTCATGACTTTCTTCCTGGTTCGTCTTTTTTTGATGTGAGCCAGCTCCATGCCTCTCTCGAAAGTTCTAAAGATGGAGTAGTCAATACTACATTGCACGTCAACTTTCTCTCTGACTATATTGTTGAGATTGACAATGAGAATACAATGGGACCTGGTAAGGATTTTTCTGTTATATGTAAGTTGAACTCTGATCTATTCCATGTGTTCTTTAAGAAATTTATGTAACTCATTCAAACATTACTGCCACTGTCTCTTCCTGGTTGAGATTATGAAACTGTTGCTAGATAATTTGTATTGCTTGGATGTGTGATTGCAAATAAACCTAATGGAATATTCTTATAACAGATTCTTTGTACTATGATGTTCTTGTTATTAATTTTATTTTGTGAGTTGTTCTTGTTAACTTATAGTAGGGATATTGAACTTCTCTGGCTGGATATTGATGACATTAGAAACTGTATCAACTACTGAATAAGTGAAAGGCAAAGATGCATGTGGGCGTGCATATTTGTGTTAGAGAGAGAATTAGGGAGATATGAAAGCTTTCTATTGTGGTTACCAAAAGTACTCTACCATCATGCAGGCACATGTTCATTCCTGTTCCAATTAAACCAATGTTACAAATGGTAATGAATAGGCATTCTGCACTTCAAAAAGAAATGTTGTAAATGAAATTAAATGGATGTCTGAAAAGTCGAATAAAATGGCATTTGTCTAACCTAACTTATGGAGACTAAAGAATGGTTTGTATGTGTCCTGAAGCACTAATACGTATCAATTTATTTATAGAATAAAAGAGCACAGCTGCAAGGCTGCTTCTAGTAAGACTCACTTCTTATATCACTGTTAAAAGCTTAAAAATTTCAAAGCCTGGGCTTATCCATGGATTGGTAAACATGATTCGTGGTGATTATTACTTATCCATGAGAATTTAGATGACGGTTTACGTGTATGTAAGCTATTCTAAGTTCCCAATTCCCCATTGGCTGATTTACAAAGTTGAGCAATGGAGGTGTTTGGCATAGACTGTTCTCCACACATTTATGGCTGGTTGGTGAAGAAGTCCTAAGGTAGTTTTCTCCCCATGAAGCAACCAAGAACATTATATGTGTGTGACCTCATTTGTATGGGTTGGGAGACCTACAGAACTGGATGCTCTGGCGTTTTTCACTTACAAGCTTTAATAAGTGGTGCACGATTGTGTTAGACATTTTTTTATATTTGAATCATCCAATCCAAAGACCTGAAGGGTCTAAAAAGTATTTATATTCTTCAGTATTCTTTTCAGTTAGCAACCATTTGAGGACAAGAAGTCATTCCACCTTGTACGGAGATAAAATGACAGTTCCATTGATTTTATTGAATTTATTGCATCAGAGTTGATGATAGCTTGCCGTAGGACTACCATTTCAAATTTTTTCTTCGGTGTTGGTTCTTGTGTCCTGTGTTGGTTAAAATAGTGAAGAATAACTTATGAGTGGAGTTTGTTCTAATTCTGTTGTTGCTTTTCTTATAGGGTTAGATTATGACTGAAGCTGAACCTTGGTCCACTTAGTTTTGAGCTAAACCACCTTATTTTATTACACAGAACGTTTGCCACACAACTGAACTATTAATTTTAGTTGAAACAAGATCTTGCAATGTCAGTGTCTTACTTGTACTAGTAAATGATATTATTGGTATCCATGAGATCTTGGAAAGAGCCTGCTTTGTTTCTTTTATGAGGTCTAATTAATGGGGGATTGGTTATGGGCAAGAGAATATATCTGCATATACACATTAAATCTGACTATAGGGGAAACTGATCTTGCTGAGTTTTCACCATCTCTGAGAATCAACTGGAACTTGACCTGTATATATCTTAGGATATGCCTCAGAATTAATTCGCAGTATGCTTGGATGGATTCTAAACATGTTTGATGTCTTTTATGTAAAGCTCAAGATGTTGGCTGTCCCTGTTGGATAAGGAGCCTCAAGTACTAGTTAGAAGGAGCTCAAGAAGCGGACTTAATCATAAGATAAAAATGGCAAGAAATGTTTCAGGTTTTCCAACATTGGCCTGTAATAAGCAATCAATTCAACAGGAAAGAGTGGGTCCTTTTTGCTGCCAGATATTGGTTTTTAAAGAATTAAGAATCTTGTGAACCAGAAAAATCACATTGGAAGGAGACAATGGAAAATTACAGACTTATTGCATAACTACAATTAAGTACACTACATGTTCACCGCCTACATTACATGGCCATGAGTCAATTCATTTTGAAATAATACTTTTGACTCCCTGAAATTTTAAGTATTAGGAGCTCTGGTACCCTAAGTTGGTTTCTCAAGGGACCGACACTTGTTTTTGAGACTGCTTTCAATGCTTGAAAAGAAGCTACCCAATTTGAACATACACCTGACCATCTCTTTTTTATAATGCTCAAATTTCGTGATGACCTGATCCTTTTATAAGTTCTTATTCAAGTTTACACTCTTTCGCCATTCATTAATTGAGAATATTGCTGTTCTTTGACACTTGCAGTGAGCTTCCTCGCAGATGTTGGTGGTCTCTATGCTGTTAGTTTTGCCATCTTCTTTTGCTGCTTAGTAAAAGTAAGTTTTTCTAACTTCAGCATTTGTACTTTTTGCTATGTTATTATTATTGTTATTGTTATTGAAGTTATAAGAAAAGAACACTAGAAACTCCTGCATATGTGAAAATATGTTTTCGAGGTTTCCAATTTCCTTCCAAACGTATATCATCTCCTGCATCTATAGCCTGAAAATCTTTAGACACGATGAGATTATACCTGAATAGCCAGGCTGCTTTTTTCTCTCGGGCATCTTCTTCCTCATAAATTTAACTTAGCTCAGCCTTTCAGGAGGTTATTTTGCTTCAAACCTTCCTGAACTTGCAATGAGTTCCTGCATGTGTTCACATAGTAAAAAGCTGGAATAAGAGAAGTTACTGAAAAACTGGTCATAGATTGAGTAACTTCGGCAGTAATTTCATTGGAAATATCCAAGGTCTCTGTAGCTTCTAAACAGCACCTTATGATTTCCCTTCTTCTAATACCAACCAATGTATGATAAACATTTCTTTATTCTGTTATCTGTGGGACTGACCCACCATCTCTAAAAGAATCAAAGCTAAGAGACAATTGGGAGGTTAGTGAAGAAAAGAGGAAACAATTGAAGTAATAATATATGCTCAAAACCATTGTAGAATGCCCACAAAGTGTGGATTCAGTTATTTGATAGAACCCTTTTCTGCCCAAACCAGTTTCCTATTACTCTTGTTGCATAAAGTGCTAGTCAAAGAAGAATAACCGCTGTATTGATGGGGCAGGATCCCAGGTGTAAGAAACTGAGATATTTGGCCCAACCTTCTCCACTTAAAATAATGGATTTAGTAGATAATCTATTGGAATGGCCAACCTGTTTTGTTGTTCTAACCTAAATATATTTTTCTTTTCAAGTTTAGAAGAAGGCAAAAGCCCACATTGGACATGCTTCTTCTTAGTTAAAGAGTACACTTTTATTTTGGTAATTTTTTCTTTTGAGGTTTTTATTGTAAAACCCCTAATCTAGATTATGTCAATTTATAAGCCCCTAAAAATGGGATCATTGCTTGAAATATAAATTATGAGAAAACATTACTAAAACTTCTGACTTAACCATCTGTCATTAATTTTGTCAAACATTTTTTTAATGACAATGTTACCCCTTGATTTCAAGATGCTAATAATATGTATGGAAAGAGAAGGAAAAACCTCATAATTGAGAAAAATTAAAGGCATTTTTGTCATAGAACATTGACAAGTGGGATTCTGTGATAATTATGCTATTTTCCTTTTGTCCCACTCCTACTTCCATCTCATGCAGATCACACATGAAAAGTCCACTTGGGTATCAGAGCCAATTTTTGGCTAGAAACATGGGTTAGTAGTTTAGAACTTCAATGAATTTAGTCTAATTTATTTTTATTTCCATGAGATATTGCATGATTTTAAGTTTGTCCATCTTTACATGTCTTATGGATCGACACCTAGGTTGCGTAGGCCTTGTTTCCCATAGCAGTGAGTGCGTTGGGGTTTTGCCGTAAGTCGTTGACAATCGAGTAAGGTGTTAGAGATAAATTTGCTTAAACTCATGCTAATATTGATAGAAATAAATCTAAATTAGTCATTTTCATTGAATGTTCTAAGCTATTAACTCTGTTTATCTGGTCTTTGTTTTGCCATGAACAATGATATGTATGCTAAGAATAATACTGTGGTAGAATATTCTACTGATACTGAATCTTTGTATAAATGGACAATTTCGAATGTAAAACCTAAAGAGGTTTATACTATAGGAAAATTTGACCCCTCTTCAACAAAGATTATAAAGAATATGGAACAAACAATCAGTCTTGATAATACAGAAAAGGTTGTTAACATGTTCACAGAAAGAGATGTGAAACCTTATCTTAATTTTGAAAAATATAAGTTCATCCATGTTGGACTAATCCAAATAGGATTCAAACCATTAACATTAAATTGTTTAAATGCTTCAAATTTAGTGGTCCTTAAGAATGCCAGATGCTTGGATTGGGCACCTTCCTTGATGGGAGTGTTACAGATTAGTCTCTGTCACGGACCAATTTATATTAATATTTTCCCAGATTTCACCCTATCCCTCTCCGATCCCAATATCTTTGATGCCTTAAGTCTTTATATTAAGACTCATGGTTATAATTTTAAGCCTAGATCTGAAACAATTGCTTTGACATTTAGTATTCAATTCAAAGAGATAATTGGTACTTCACTGCTCCCTCATATTTATCCTTTAATTATGTCTATATGGGCCTATGAAACCCCTTTCTCGCCCATAAGACCATGTGGAGGTCCTTCCTTATCTCCCTATATTCCTCTATCAATTGTTTAATTAGGAAAATAGCTTCCATGGTAGACCTCCCAGGTATAAAACCAAACTGATTATCCGATACACTCGTTTCATACTGTAGCCAGTTCTTAGTTACTCTTTCAAAGAGTTTCATAGTATTAACTCTTAAGTTTGATCCTTTAATAATTAATGTAGCTATGTACGTCTCCTTTATTCTTATAAATTGGTACAATAGAGCTCTTCCTCCATTCATCCAGCATTTTCTTTGATTTTATAATCTTGTTAAACAACTTTGTCAACCAAACTACTCCATTATCTCACATATGCTTTTAAACCTCTATTAATATACCATCAGGCCCCAGGGCCATCCTAAGTTCATCTTTTTCAATGCCTCCTTCACTTTAGGTAGATATTCTAATAGTATGGTCGTATTTATAATGTCCAACATTACTTGGGTTCTATGTAGTTAAAGGCGCGCCTAGGCGCTAGTCGACAGGTAAGCGCCTGGGAGGGAACCAGGCACAGAGGAAATGAGGTGCGGTAGCCTAGGCGAGCGCCTGGGTGCTCCTTTTAGGCACACTTCTTACTCCAGGCACAGACCACTTAACCTGGTAATGTATAAACCTCGTTTTTTTTTTTTTCGTTTTTATCCTTCCAACCCTAATTTCAATCTTCCAACCTCCTGAGAAGGTGAAAATGACCACTCCTTTTCGATCTTTCATAGATCTAAGCAAAAAAAGGTATGGATTTATGAATTTTAACATGTGTATACAGTTTCTGTAAAAAACGTAAAAACCAGTACCGTTTTTTCAAAATTTTTGTTTTTTGTTACCTATTTTCCATAGATCTTGATGGGTTTTAGTTCTATATGTATAAGAAAACATTCCATTTGAGTTTTATACTTCTTTGCTCTAGATTTGAGTTTGTTTTTAGGTTTTTTACTGTTTTTCCAAAAAAATCAGTTACGGAAATAAAAAAAAGTCATCATTTTTTCGTATTTCTTCATTGAAACGTATTTCTATCCACATATATAGCTTTCCCATGTTTGTGTCTTCGTGTGTGATAATTTTTTCATCTTTTTTTTTGTAATTTAGGGTTATTTTTTTATTTTTTCTGAAAAAAAAGTTACAAAAATTAGGACAAAATTGTTCTTTTTTATATTTATTAGTTAATACCTATTCTTATCCACATATATAGCTTACTCATGCTTGTATCTTCATGTATGATGTACTTTTCATTCTTTTTTTGTATTGTAGTGTTATTTTGTTCAATTTTTCCGAAAATAAAACTTATGAAAATTAGAAAAAATTTGTTTTATTTATATTTATTAGTTAATACCTATTCTTATACACATATAGCTTTCCCATGCTTGTGTCTTCATGTATGCTGTATTTTTCATGCTTTTTTTGTATTTTTAGCTATTTTTAGCTAATTTTTAATTATGAAAAATATAATTTTGCGCCTCAGGCTCCAGGTGCGGGCTCCAGGCGCCCTAGGCTCCAGGCGCACCCCTTTGCACTTCAGTGCGCCTTGCACCTTTAACTACATAGCTTGGGTTTACAGTACCTCCAATCCCTATATTCTCAGGGTAAGTGTCATTCGGTAATTTTTGAAAGTAACTTTCCCACCTTGTTTGATCTCATTGTCTTTGACTAGCACCCTTTGGCCATCACTTCTAATACACTTAATGTGGTATAAGTCTTTACTCATCTTTTCTCTTACTTTTGATAGTTTAAACACATCTTTCTCGCCTTTTGTTGACCTTAATCTATTATAGAGATCATTATATGTCTCTTAATCTATTATAGAGATCATTATATGTCTTGAGTTTAGCCTCACTTACTACTCTCCAATCCCTACTACAGATCATAAATTGTAAGGATGCACTCAGGTTAAGGGAAGGTGTTAATCCCTGTTGGTGAAGGAGAGAATCTGATAGAGGAAAACTGAAGCCAAACTAGTCATCATTTCCTCATCAAAATTGATGCTACTATTTGAGGACTTGTACCTATTAATGCTTTGGTCATGAGTTCCTCAGAAAATTCCTTGAGGCTGTAGCCTGCTTATAGGCTTCAATTAAAGCAATCATGTCATCAACACACTGATGATGTAAGAGCACACCCCATGGTTGAATTCAATTTCAACAAATAATTCACTCAGGAGTCAGGATTGACACTCTTAGTTTGAAGAATCCAAGGCAGCAATTCTGGACAAAAATATGCCCTTTGTGTATCTAATTAGCATATTGGTCAAAGAAACAACCCTCCTAATGAATGCAGTAACCGCATACCCACCACAGTCCCATGAATAATCTAATGGGTAGTAACAAATTCAGTCTGATTTGGAGCTGAAAATTTGGCTTAACTCATATAGCGTGAGATGTTACCCCCAACGTGATTTTCTAGACTTCTCTGAGAAGTAATTGCTCTATTCAGTTATCCAACCAACTTTTGATGCCAGGATTGAAGGTCATGGAGGATTTAGATGCATAGACAGAGCAGTGAGATGGATAGGGTTCTTCCATGACCATCATTTGTCCTCATCTAAAGCCTGGCACTGTCCTTTGAGACTGAAATATGTCTCTTTTTTGTGAAAGTGACTGAAAATACCTCTCTTACTACCATTTCTTTTCTTTTTTTGTTTTTGGAATGCATCACTAAATTACAGCTCTTACTTGGCTAATGCATAGAGTGAACATAAAATTAAGAGGTTACGTAGTGAAGATAGTGTGCTGCGGAAGATTAGAAGTCGGAAACGAGCTCAAGAGCACTGGGATAAGGTAGACTTTTTGAACCTGTTGAGAACCTAATTTCTCTTCCATATGTTCTGCTTGAACAAATTAATGGATGAATCTAGCTGGTATATTGTACTGATTGATACTTTCCTTTTTCAACAAGTTACGGAAATATGTAACGTACACCTGGAGTTCTAGTAAACTGGATGAGAACAGCGGAAGTTTAAAACGAGGGTCTTGTGGAAGTTTCATGTTAGGAATTGGATCTTTGAGAAGAAGGGAGCAGAAGGGAAGTGATCATATTAATAGTGATAGAAAGAGCAGTGACTCCATTGAGATGGTAAGATCCTTCTCCTTACTTCTTCTTAGTTAAGGTCACATGATTCATTCATTATACTGTCTTAATATTGAAGTGCTTTCCTACTGTATTCTTGTGTTTCTTTGTCTATATGGATATGTATATCTGTATATGTGCATATGCTAACGCATACACATGCAAGCAAGCAAACAAGTGTGTGTGTGTGTGTGTGTGTGTGTTTTCCATTCTTAGGTGAGAATTCTTGAATCTTGCTATCCCCTGCTATGCAGAATATTACTCCGAAAGTGTCTGAGACAAAGATGGTGCAGTCACATTCAGCAAGTACTACTATCTTTGGGACTAAATTATCTTCAGAGAGTCAAAATGTGAGTTAGATCTCCTTTACATTTTCTGGTTTGTTTGATACTTGGATCTTTTTTTTTCATGCTAATTAGGTTTGCCCAATAGTCTTCTTGAACTTGATTGAGGAGCTTTACTAGTAAATGTGGGTTGTTGTACATTTGTAAATGAAATCTATTTGTTATTGTACCTAATGTCCCGTCAGTTATCATGTAATTTGTGGGTTTTTAGTTGTTTTTTTATGTATGCCTGTTGACTGAAATATCGTGAGTGCTACTATTGTTATGCTTTCTCTTTCATCACAGTTTCACACATGGCTTCTATTAGTTTCCCATGAACACAGTTATCCCTGAGAAAAGCCATAGTATTGTTTGAATCTCCATGGTAAATATGGTTGCTGGTGAAGCGGAAAACGGTCCTCCCAAGATGAACTAGTAAATAAAAAACTCTTTCATTTCATTTTATTCTTTTCCTATCTGTGCAAGGTTTTATCAAAAAGAAAATGTGTCAAGCACAAAAGCTAATGTACAGTCTATCTGTCAGTGACAAAACCATAAAAAATTATTGAATTTGACATACAGATGACAGAAAGAAATATAAATATCTCGTTGTTGGAGTGACTCATTTTTCTTCCACTATTCGCATCTTCTGCTATCTCTTATTTGCATTAGACGATTGGATATTGTAAGCTTTGAGGTCCATTAGGAAAACAACCTTTTCTCCAAAACTGTATCTTAGCTTCCAACTGCAACCACTTTGCTTTAGTGTTAAAGACTCACAATGAGCCTCAACATTCCCTCCAATCTCACCAGAAGTCATTGCAGACAGCCTCTTTTTAAGTGGTGAAGAAAGTATTAATCGCAGAAGTTGCTGTTTAGAATGCCTCTTTTCATTGATATTTTGGCATGTGAAAATGAAACATCATGGAGAAGGTTACCTGGGTAACATAGGACATTACAAATTACGTGTAGTGACATAAGACAGTACAAAATACCCTTAATCTAAGTTCAAAGAGAAATGTATACAGATGTTGCATTTTAACTGGCTTTAGCTTCTATTTTGAGTACCCTGCCATTTTGCATCTTTCTGTTATTATTTTGCAAAGACCTATTTGATGATGTTTGATTTTCTAGGAAGTTCTATACTTTCTGTGAACTTCTATGAATTTCCTTGTATCATCACATCCCCATGGAGCATTTTGACAACCTTCATGCTCATAAGTTGAACTGGTTGACAGTCTTGGTGCAGAAAATCAACACACTGTTTCTTGCATGGCATTTCATATCAAGATGGTTCTAGTACCCACTTATGATTTATACCACTATTGTCTGGAGGCTGTTACTAGGAAAAGGCGAAAGCTTTTAACTCAATAGAACTGGTAGTTGAATGAGGGGCAACAGTTTAGGAATAAGGTATTTAAACAAGTTCTTTTATCTTGTGAAAATGCTAGAAATATCCAGGAAGGGGATTACTATGGATGAAATTAAAGTTTTGGGTGAAGTCATCATTTAAATGTTTTAGCAACTTTTCACAGCACTTCTAAACTTTTTTCTGATTAGACGGCTGATGATTTCAAATGTTATCATATTTGTTTTTCTAGTGTTGTAAGCCTTTCTACATATTCAAAGGTATCTAGGATCATCACTTGGAAAAGGAACAGTGGTCACATAGATATAGGTGCCTTAAGTATTTGAGAGAGCTGGAATGGAGAATAGTTATTTTTTGCTGCATGTTATTGCACCTTTGGGGGCTAGGTTGGTTAAGTGGAATGGATAAGAACAGTTATTTTCCCATTTGGAGAATAGTTATTGTGCTTCATGTGATTGCACCAGTGGGGTTAGTTGGCTAAGTGGAATGGAGAAGAGTGGTCAGTCACAGTATTGCTGACTTCTGAAGTCAGAAAATGTATGTTGGCTGCTTGGAACAGCAACAAGTAGTCAGACATGACATCTTGAAACTGGTTTTGACAACTGGGAATAATATGTGTGAGGTTACACTGTTAATGACTCCTTATCAAGCTGGAAATATTGTGTGATCCTGCCACCTAATTCTGATAATTAAGTTGCATCGAAATCTGCTATTCATTTGCACGTTTTCAAATATTGGCCATTATGTACAATATTAGCTATAGCAAGTATCAAATTTTTAGTAGTGCAACACTTTGGTGTCTGCAAAAAGCCACCATCATACTAAGCCACGGTTACATGTATGGCTACTGGATTGACTAGAGACGTTGTGATCTTTGTGGGTTTGAGTTTGAAAAAAGACTACTTTTCCACCATTTTTTCACTTTATGAAGATTGCACATTTATATTTGTAGGCGGGAGCTTCGTGCACCAGGGCTGCCCTTTTTAGTTTAGGATCCTGGTATCTTATTGTTTTGCATGTTTTCAGGCTATAGATTCATTCTTTTTATTGTATTTTTATTGTTTGTGTTTATTTAATTCTTTATTTAAGTATTTTTAGTTTCAATTTAATTGAAATAAGTTGTTCCTAACAACAATGCGTATTTCCACTTGTTTTAGCGTGATCCCTGATCCAATGTCTACTGGCTGCATCGTTTGTTATTTGTATATTTTAACTATGTTTTCCTTTCTGTATATATCCTTCATTTTCCTTTGGCTTTTAACTTTTCTTCACTATATCTCTGTTGCTAACTGACTAATCTCTGGCACTTTCTTTTAGTTACACAGTGTATAGTGGTTACCTGCTTTTACTCTTCATCTATTTGCTTGTTTCTACACTTTTAGCTCAAATTAGCAGCAGAAAGAAATTATGAATTACATTGGGCACTCATTGAACAAACTATGTAAAAGATAACAATATATAAAAAGCAAGTAAAATGATGAAGCCGTGGTGGGCATACAACACATCATTTCCTGTTTACCTTTAAAGTCTCAAAAAGGAAAAGAAAATTTCCTAGACATGATTAGCCTTTGATAGGTATTGGATATATGTTTATTTTCAGTACCCAGCTATGAATATTTGTTGAGCAAACAAGTTTCTGTAAGTTAGTGAAGATGACAACAAAGGTAAGAAATACTAATTCTATATGGGGTCGGTATGGATACCCCTTTTCTCTAATACATGCATCCCTTCACCGTCTCTCTGCTAGTAGTTCTAACATTTGTAACTGCTCTCTCATAATATCCTTAATTATGTCTATATACCCCTGTGAAATCCCTTTCTCACCCAACACCCACTATATTAACTCTCCAGGACCGTACATAAGCTTTTTCTAAGTTAATAAAGACCATGTGGAGGTACTTCCATATCTCTCCGTACTTCTCTATCAATTGTCTTAAGTAGGAAAATAGCTTCTATGGTAGACTTCCTAGGCATGAAACCAAATTAGTTTTCTGATACACTCATCTCATGTCATAGTGTCTTTTCAATCACTCTTTCCCAAACTTTCATGGTGTGGCTCACAAGTTTAATCTTACAATAATTAGTGCAATTCTGTATGACTCCTTTATTCTTATAAATTTATATAATAGAGCTTTTCCTCCATTCATTTGGCATTTTCTTTGATTCTACAATCTTGCTAAACAACTTTGTCAGCCAAATTGCTCTAGTATCTCCCATATACTTTCAAACCTGTATTGGTATACCATAGCACCGCAGGGACTTTCTTGATTTCATCTTTTTCAATGCCTCTTTCACTTCAGGTATCCTGATCCTATGGTCGTATCTATATAGTCCAATGTGATCTAGGTTTACGGTTCTTTGAATCTCTATATTCTTAGAATAGTTGTCATTTAGTAAATTTTGAAAGTAACTTTGCTACCTTTAATTGATCTCATTATCTTTGACCAGTACACCTTGGTCATCACTTTTAATGCTTTTAACGTGGTTTAAGTCCTTACTCCTGTTCTCTTATTTTCAGAAGTTTGAATACATCTTTCTCACCTTCCCTTGATCCTAATTTATTATAGAGATCTTTGTATACCTTGAGTTTAGCCTCACTCATTACTCTTTTAGCAATCTTTTTAGCATGCTTATATTGCTCAAAGTTTATGGTATTTCTAGTTTCCTGCCATGTTTTAAAACACATTTGTTTCTCTTTAATAACTTTTTGGCACTTTTTCACTCCACCACCTAGTTTCCTTTGCTGGTTGCCTTTAACCTTTAGATGCTCCTAGAACATTTTTTGCCACTTTCTTAATGGACTTGGCAGTATCAATCTACGTGGTGTTTACTTCGGTTTCATTGTTCCACTTTCCTTCCTCTACCTTCAATTTGTTGTCACTGATGCTATCTTCTCTCCTTTTAAGTTCCACTAGTTAGTTTTTGGACATCTATTATTGTTCATTTTCTTTCTTCTCTCTTAAATTAAATATCCATAACCATTAACCTACTGTGTGGTTAAACTCTCACCAGGTATCACCTTGCACTCCTTACACATTGATCTTTCTATGTTCCCAAGTAGAAAGAGGTTTATTTGGCTTTTATATGATCCACTTTTAAAAGTTGTTAAATGTTTATCTTTCTTGTTAAAGTATGTGTTTGCTATTATATGCCAAAGCAAATTCGAGGATAGCTTTCCTCATCTCATTTCTTTCTCCAATACTATACCTTCCATGTACCCTATCATATCTTTCCTTTTCTTTTCCTACATGACTATTTAAGTTTGCTCCTATAAATTTTGCCTTCATGTTGAGAATTTCTTGCATTACTTCCTCTGTATCAATAATAATCATCATAGCAATTAGAGATCTTTGTCTCTTAACACTGATATTTTGTACCCAGTTACAACATTCTTATCCAGTGCCATGAACATGAGGAAGCACAGTTACAATTTACTTGTCTGACAATGAGGATAATTTATGTTATAATATTAAATAAAAACAAAAACACAACTTCATCTATGGTTTTTTGCTTTTCTTTTCTTCCAATTTTTGTCAATGACAATGGTTACAGCTGCTACTGCTTATGTGTCTCCCTTTTTTCCTTGTGGAAAGTCGATGTGCTTAACCCAGCTTTCTAACCTATTACAAATTAATTTATACATTTGATATGCTTAGACATCACATCTTTGTGCTTTTCATATTTCTTGAGTGCTACAGTTTGCAAGTTTCATAGAGTGGGAAGCTTTGTCTCTTTAGTTCTTACTCTTTTGCCTTTGTTTTTCTCAAGGTTGATGAACATGAAATGATACACATTGATAAGGGAATGTCAAGTGATTCTTTCCAGGGAGGCCCCTCTCATCCTCAAGAACAAGTGGTTAACAGTAATGGGCATGTGCTTCCATCTGTTCCAGGTAATAACTTTCTGGATTCTTTTCGTATATAATGAAATTTTAGAGTTTTCAAGACATCTTGTGCTGGTAGTTGTGCCTGATTATCTGTTGGGGACAATAAAATTGAAACATATGCCTACAGCTAGCATTGCCTAGGCATTTACTCATCTAAAATTCTCTTTTATAAATAATGCAACTTAATGATATTCTTTTTCAATTCTGGTTCTTAGGTTTCATTTGCTCAATAAAATGAACTTAGCAACAAATGCTAAGCCAAAAGCTATGCTTCTATTATATGTTTTCTATTTGTTTAAACCTTGGACTCTGCTGACAATGAGAATCACAGAGTGAAGTTGTAGCTAGCCAAACACTGATACTATGGGGTAGCATCACATGCTTTAGTTTGTAATTTAGAAGGATCAGCTATTTAAGAAATCTGTTCCTCCCCAGAGTACTTAAAAGAATGTAAAGGATCACAGAGGCTTCAGAAAAAATCTTTTAACTTCTGCAATCAAATATATAAACGGAATGCATAAGGAATAACAGGCAAAAGACAGAGTAGATATCTCTCTAGAAATAGAATTTGTGAATAACTATGGTATTTTCAAAATTGCAATGGTCTATGAGTGTCTTACTGGAAACCCTTCAACATCTGAAACCAAGAGTCATTATGCCAAATGATACGAGGGAGTAAATAAAACACTAGAACATCTGCAGTCCCAGAAACCGAACTGTATGCAAAACTTGGTAAGAACATGTAATTTGCTCATTTGAAATCCTTCAAACCAATGGTGCTGTAAAATGCCTTGAGAATTTCAGCCATATTGTCTTTAAAGCATCCATGAATGGAGCCTACTTTGCAAGTAGCAAGAATACCTCCCATTGATCTTTAACTTCAGAGGGATATTCTGAGATTGTATGAATATGAACTCTAGGATGCAAAAACTGAGATGATTTCACAATTCTAAACTAACTCAGCCGATAAGCTTTGAAATTCATTGCAGAGGGCATAACAAAATAATTTATTGTGTAACATGTCAACTACTTGCTCAGGTGTGATATCATAAAAAAGGGGCAGCCCTGGTGCACGAAGCTCCCGCCTATGTGGGGTCTGGGGAAGGGGAGGGCCACAATGGCCACAATGACATCAGAATCTTTGAAATTTTCTTATTTTCTTTGGTTCCATGTCCCTCCAGAGAAGTCCATAATGAGGAGAGTAGCCTTCACCTTCACTAATTAGTTCTTCCACCACTAAAGGTGATAATAAACCAGCAAATCAAGGATGCAGAAGATGTAAACATGTGATATTCTAATAAAGATACTTGATAAGAGCATAATGGGCCATTTGACCCTTCTGAATTGATTAATCAACATTGTTCCTGTCTCCAAGGTTTCTTTGTCCTTTCCTTCATTTCCATTGAAAATTAAACCCTAGTGGTATTGGTCATAGTTCTGAGGAAGACGGACACTATATTCTTCATCTTCAGGTTACTCAGTCTTCTTTCTTCAGAATATGCTCTTTGCTTGGAAAAAGTAATCTCTTTTTAGTGACGCAAGGAATCTCTTTTGTGGACGGGTGCTCGTGGGTGTATGTCTTCAACATCCCCAAACCCCAACACCCCCCCTGCCAATCTTTCCCCCACACCAAAAGTAAAGAACCTTATTACAGTCCAACTGGCTTGGGTCCCTCAAACTGACACTGCTGTATACCTTCAAAGTGGTCATGCCACAATATAATGGACTAGGGTAGGAGGCCATCCAAATTTTGGTCATTGATGGAAACAGCTCATACAGATATGTTTCCAACTTGATCCCACTTGGATAAGATTGACTTGACAGGCCACCATAGTCGTATATGATCAAGGTGATAGGACAAGCCACTAAATTACTAGTCTGCAAATGGATGGCAAATATAAAGTCAGGAGAAAAATAGGCCGTGTTATCATTGAACTAGAAAAGCTCTCACAATGTCATCTAAGCCCTGTGCCCACATGGTGGACAGCCAAAGAAGAAGGGCTGGTATAGAAAATACATGTGTCCCATTTAGACTGGGAATGAGCAAGGCATGGTAATATTTTCTTTGATTCTCTTACGTTCAGTGGGGTGCAGGATTGGCATGTTGGGCAGTGACCCTTCTCGCCATTATTCTTACAAAATGGGAAGAAGTCAATCCAACTGCTTGAATTATTGAAAAGCAAATATTTGCTCTTTCTAATTTGGTTAAGGATCTTGAAAATTTGTTGTTGAGGCTTCTTTATTTTTTTACTCATAAGAAGTATTGGTTTTTCTTTCATGTTCCAGAAATCACCATAGATGGTGCAACCGATATGTCAGTCATTCAAAGAAATCTTCAAAATTTGTACAACGACAATATTTGTCTGAGGGAAAGAGTAGTAGCTACGCAGTCTTTGCTTGAAGATCTACTGCAGAAGGTGTCTATTCCTAGCAAACATGCCCAACATAGTGTTGAGGAATCGAACAAATGAGACTTACCTGTAGCAAAGGAGTTGCTTATCTGGCATATTGCTTGCTGGAAAAGTCACCAGAAGCCAGGCTGTTGACTGAATACAACGCTCCAAATATGAACCCATGTAAGCAAGGATGGCGTGTAATATTCTCTGGTTTGTATGGTGGTTCCATTTTCGGGTTTCTATATTTAACTTATTCTTCTTCACTTGTTTGTGTAAAGGTGAAGCTCGCAGCCTCTGGTGCCAATGTTCAGGGATAACTTGAACTAAAACGTTTAACTGTCCAGGTCAACAGCCTTCCAAATTATCTGCCTACAGTGTTGTGAATTGCCATCTGCTGTAATATTCTGGTGCTGGTCACTTTTGTAAGTTGCTGATTTGGTGCTGGTGCTGCTTGGGTGACCAAGCCATCACTGAAAGGCCAGTTGGGCCACCAAGTTTAGGTTGTATCAAAAGCATATCGTTTTCCTGTATTTTCTGGTATGTGGGTTCTACTTCCAGTACTCTTTGGGAGTAGGAAGTTGACGTTGGCCCGTGTAAACTAAACTACCAAATGAGTCTGTGTAACCACCAGCACAATACTGTATTATTCCTCTTCATTGCTAGCTGTTCGTTTTGACGAATAACCGTGTTAAAAATGGCGATGATTATATGATGGTATCCACACCAAAGGCAGGATTATATATGGAAGCCCGAAAGTCAAGAGGGGGACACATCTTGGAGAATGTTTAAGAGAACTTAGGTTGCTTATGCCCCAAAAATCTCATTCCTGGCCACTGTTTTCTACTTATTTTCACTTGGAAAGTAGCTGCAGACAAAGATACAGTTGGGGCTCACTCCCTCAATGATTTAAACCCATTTATCAGATGGTTTGCACTATGGACTAGTAACAAAATTGTTCATGGTTCCACGCTTCTGGGTCTTTGATTTGTGAATGGTTAATTGATGAATATATACTATTATTCTAAGAAAATACCCCCTCCTTTTAAGGGAGGGGCGTTGAATGCCATTGCTAAAATTGGGTTACCAAATATAGTTTTACAAAGAATTTGATTTCTCTTAAATATAATATAATTTCAGTTATCTTAACCCCTTGAAAAATAATGAGAATAAAAGTAGCTGCCAAAATATCTCTTTCTTAGATTATTCTTCCCTTATTTCTCTGAAAAGTCTAAACAAAAAGGAGGACAACAGGGAGCGGTTTGATAACAGTTCAATGAATAATTTAAAGAAAATATTAAAAATGAAAATAAAACAACTGGTAAGTTCTCATAAACGCAGTGGTTGGGAGTGCAGAACCTCAAAAGGAAGAGGAGAAGATGGGAAAGCCCAATAGAGACAAATATTAGAGAGGCTGCTAGGTATGCTTCTACGTAGAACTAAAATTATAAGATCTTGCATTCTGTAATTCAAGTTTTTGCTTTTATTTTTATTTGTCCCTTTTCATTTCTTCTTTCTGAATTTTTCTTTTTCTTTTGTAATTATTTCTGATCTTCCGCTTTTCTTCTTGCAAGTGCAAGTTCCAAATTGCAGCTTCTCCTCTGGCAACGGATTAGATTTGCATTTAATTAGGCCTTGCAACAGAAAGAAAAGAGAACCTGTGGGTTTGAATTTCACCCCATGGCTTAGCCGTAGCATAGAAGGGGAGCTTTGGCGCAACGGTAAAAGTTGTCTTCATGCGACATTAATGTCACCGGTTTAAGGTGTGGAAACAGCCTCTTGTAAAAAATACAAGGTAAGGCACACGGGTCCGCCCCTTCCTTGGATCCTGCATAGGCGAGAGCTTCGTGCACCGGGACTGCCCTTTAACTTAGCCATAGCATAGACCTTGGATTTAGGAAATTTTGAGCCGGCATACACTTTCCCACTCGTTACCCGATATCATTTGATGATAGCCGTAAAACATAAATTAAAATATTTAATATAAAGACAGCCAGTTTATAACAGGGCCATTATTTCAATGATTACAGCCATTCATCTTCATGGGTGCACTATGGATGGGAGATGTATAAAGCGAGATGTCATCTAGATTAACTTTGAAACTCCATAGCAAGCCCTCGCCTTTACATGATCTGATCCAATTATTTTGTTTGGCTTCCCCTCTATAGGCTGCCACAAAAAACTCATGCCCATTCGATGCCTTTTCAGTTGATCAATCCAATGGTTAATGATTTAAAAACTCAAAGCGGCACGGCTAATACCATTCAATGACCAGATGGCTTGCGACTTGGGTACATAGCTCGTCCATGGTAGAACATAGATGGCTCATATCGTTGAGCCAAGTAACCCTTTGCCTGCTTGTCGTTGCCATATATCCTTGCAAGATATTGCTTTACTTACAACGACAACCAATTTGTTTTTACCATATCTGAGTAGAGGAATATACAGGAGTGTAAAAAAGGGCAGTCCCAGTACACCAAGCTCCCACATATGTGGGGTCTAGGGAAGGAGTGAACTACAAGGGTCAATAGTACATGACTTTATCTTGCATTTTGCAAGAGGCTGTTTCCATGCCTTAAATCCCTGACCTCAAGGTCACACAACAACAACTCTATCATTGTGCCAAGGCTCTCCTTATTCTACTAATTTAGTGCAAGTGGTCAACAAGGTCACCTCTTTAAAAACGTCGTACTGAAAGCAGAAGAATTATCCAATACACATAGTGCATGCATGAATGCTAGTGTATCACTGCGTATGCACTATACTCTGGTACAAGGTGCTTTCGCTGTTGGTTTCATCATCTGTAAGAAAGAATGGCCGAGCTTGGTCTGCTTCTCAAGAGAGGATAAGTGTTGAATGTACATCCTGATCTATTGATGTCCAAGTGGAATTTTTGGAGTTCTACATGTAATGGATGACGACATTGGATAATTCTTCTTCCTTTTGGTACAAGGGGCACAGGTCAACATTGTTACAGTTATGGCCTTTGTCCACCTCTTTCACTAAATCTGTTCACAATTTGGGAGGTCGCGATAATTCACCGCCCTTTGGCAATTTTATAAAGATGATAAAAAGCAACCCGGTCCACAAAGTTCATACGTATGCAGTCTAGGATAGGGGTGAATTACAAAAGTCTATAATATATAGCTTTATCTTTCATTTCTACAAAAAGCTACTTTTATACCTTGAAGCCGTGGCCTCAAGATCTCAAGATCACACGCTGACAACTTTGCTGTTGCGCCAAGGCTTCCCTTTAACTTTATAAAGATGATATGTCTTCAAAATCCCTAGCAAGGCCCAAACATCTTCATAAATTAATACTCATAGGTGTGAGCAAAAACATATGACAATCCTGGAACCAGACCATTGGGCGAACTTAAAATTTTGAGAGTTGCTCCGGTGTTGTAAATACTTCTTTTCAGTCAAATACTGCTAAATACCGGTCCAATGCCAGTATATTGGCTGGTATTTGATTACCGTCTGAAAGGTGCCCTTGGGCTGGTAAGTTGTGGGCATTTGCCTTTTTCACAAAAACCCCTATAAAAATTATGTTTTTCATTAAAAGGGTAAGTACTATCTCTGCTTTCCGATTTCATCTATGTATTTATAGATTTTACAGAGGTATTGAAGATTTGGATTTTTATACTTTATTCTATTATTGTTTTGGTAAAGTTGTCGTTATGTGACCTTGAGGTTGTGCGCTCAAGGCATGAAAATAGCCTCTTGTAAAATGCAAGATAAAGCTGCATACTATTGACCCTTGTAGTCTGCCCCTTTCTCAGACCTTGCATACATTGGAGCTTAGTGCACAGGGGCTGCCCCATATGGCATCTATATTCTGTAAATTAATGGGAAGATACAGTCCAGCTCTATTAATTTATCTAAGTTTGACTGCACGAGAGTAATGTTTCTACAGAGATTCCATTGCTGTGAATGAGAGCCGATAGCGAACAGTATCCAAGATTGGATTTTCCTCATAATCGAGCCAGCCCTCAGTCCAATTACTTGCCCTAGTCAAACGGGGCGCCTAACTTAGCAGCCACAAATTCAAAAAGAAAATGTTAGGCCAGTTTAAATGCCAGATAATGATACGTGAGTCATGTGGCCTTAGCTAACTCGTGAAATATAATCAAGATAAGTCGTCAACATCGAAACAATGGTGTGGTTCAGAAGCTAGCCGACGCTTTCATCTTTCTCCATGAGAAAGAACCAGCAGAAGAAGAAGCGGGAGAAGAAGGAGAAGAACAAGGAGGAGGAGGTGCAGGAACAATAGAGCATGTGAAACTTCCAGAGTAAACTAAAACATAAGTAAATCTTTTTATTGGAGAGTACTAGTCATCCCACCATTTAGACAAATCATTGGTACCTTTATACACTTCGCGATCAATTTACATCGACCAAATTCCCATTAACAAGCAGCAGAACAGAACCCATAAGTAACAGAACTTTGCTGGTAAATGGAATACAAATTACCTTTTCACCAACAAATGAATACAAAAAGGAACAATCGGCCCAACTTTCCTTCAAGCAGTAGGACCTAAATTCCGAGAAGCAGCGACGGACTTGTAAATCTCTAGAACCAACCTCATCTCAAAATCTCCTTTAGAAGACTCCTTAACTGTTCTTGCTCTAGGAATCCTTCTCTCAATCATGCTACTGGATCCCCCGAGAGAGCCCGTACTTCCCACCAACTTCAACATGGCGTTCAAGTAAGCATCCCTAAGCCGACCCAGAATCTTAACCGGCGACAACATCCTCAACCTCAACCTCATATTCCTCGGCCTCACTTTCCACACTCTTCGAGTGTTCTTGTCTCCAAGCCTGACAATTCGCAGGTTCTTCTTTTTGGAGGTTTCCAGGCGCTCGTAACTTCTTCTTTTCCACAGTCTCATCACCGCATGGCAAAACTGAGCAGAGAACATCTCCATGGTTTCTTCTTGCTTGCTTCTTTTGGGCTGATTTGGGCAGTACAGTGGAGTTTGCTTTATGAGAGAGCTGTTGAGTGCTTTAAATAAGAAGAGAGGAAGGCGTGGGAGAGTAAATTAATAGTGGGTGGAAACCAACTAGCAGCTTCAGGAGGAGAAGGGCCTTGCAGTTCAAGAAAGACCGTTTTGACCGATGCTATAACATGAGCAACGTATGCACGTGTTTATACAAAGGAACATCAGCGTAAAGCCGTCTAGCGTGGCTGCGAAGAGATTTCTTGTAGAGTTAGGAATTAAAATATTAGGTTAGTAGATAGTTCATTTCCATATCCAGTAGATTCACTTAAAAAAGGAACAGAAAAAATGAAAAACCACCTACTTCCATTTCTTAATACAAGGGAAGAATTATAAAGTAAATTGCTTGCACATATTCTTAAATCTAATCCTACTTAAAAGGAAAAGTGTTCTTAAATTTAATCCCTAGCTAAAAGGAAAAATAGCAACTGTGACAAGCACATTTTAAGAGAGATGGATGCAGAATTGTCTCCAGCCAATTTGTTAGGATTGTTAGAACGCCATCACACACACACACAGATAGAGTACTAGTTTTACATGGGCAGAAAGGGAAGCACGTTCACTATTTTTGAAAGGGATTGAGATGATTTACAACTTCGGTTATGGCTCCAATTTATAAGAGTCTAGAAGACCTAAATCACCGATTATGCTCCAACTAGATCCTAATTTTCTAATCTAGGATTCCCAAATCAATCTTTATTGACTATTTATCTTGATTGATTTTGAAGATCTATCTTTTTTGGCAGGTAAGACAAGAAAGATCACCGTTTTCCATATGAGAATAGATCTTTTCACAATTGAACTAGATATTTTTTGACAATTAGGATAATAGGCTAATAGATAGTTTGTTCAAATTCTTCGCTTTACTAAAATGAAAAAGACAGAAAAGGAACTCCCTAGGACAGATGCTACGCCCTTGTATAGGTTTTCGTGATATTTTCACCTTAGAGACCTGTCTTCTTGATAATCCGAACAATTTATGTTATATATTTTTCATAGAGCCTTATCTGGTAAATCACATGCTTTGGATGATTATACTAGAGTTGTTTTTTTTTTTTTTTAAAGCTTAAAATGAACAACAGTGAAACTGGGATGCAGTACTCAAAAGAGCACTAAAAAAATTGATGGCAAATAACTTTCGGACTAACTTTCAAGTAAGACCTCATTTATTGCAAGATAACTATTAAGATAAACTGTTTGGATCATTTTAGCAAAGTGGGTCTCACTTGTACTTTTACCACAAAACATCAAATGAGGGTGTGCATTAGTCTAAAAGGAGCATGGGAATAACAAATCCTTTGCTTAATTTTAATTAAATAAATTCCTTTGTTTGATGTAATTCAATTTAGCCAAGAAGGTAAGTCCAGAAGTATAAATTATCTAACAACCGCATGCCTCCTTTGTCAACATTAACTTTTAAGATCTCTTGACACCATGTTTGACCTCTCTCACATATATATCTAATAGAAATTAATATGATATTAGTGCGTGGCTTACGTGAGCAGCACATGTACAAGTTAGGCCCAAGATGATTGTGATTCAAACCTCTTCGTTGAATAATCTTAAAATATACAGCAAGCGGCTTCATTCCATCCCCACCTGCGACAACTACGAGATACAGACAGGCTTAATTGACCACGATACAGCCTGGGATTAAATTAATATTAAAGGTGGTTCAACATCCGGGATACTATATTCTTTGTTTGGATGGCTGAAGTCTTTTCCTGCATAAAATTCCTGGATAGAAAAAAAGAAAGAAAAGACGTGTCGTGTTTTTATGGCTTGAAGTTAGCATCAGTTTAGATTCATCCAATAGAAACCAAAAACATCAAGCAAGAACATCTCTTTTCTGTTTGACGTTATTCTTCATGAAATTTCAAGAAACGCCTGCTGCAAGATGTTGAAGTTTTGAAACGGATCGAGGTCTTCCTTGAGGTAAGGTTTCCTTATAGTTTTCTCTTTTCTTCCCCGTTATCAGTGACAATGGATTTAGAAAACAATAAGAAGGCTTTCGATCAATTATCTGCAATATACATATTTCAAGACTCTTGGAAAAGCTTATGCTCCTTCAAAGGCAGAGATTTCTAACTAATAGATAAGTGATTGATATTTTCTGCTGAAGTCATCAAGAAGATCCTGATTGTTTAACTTGATTGGTGGATTGCAAAGACGGTGAAAAAGAATGAAATGGTTAAGATTGTAAGTCATCAAATCTAATGGTTATCATGATCTTTGGACGTCAGTGAGATCTCCATCGTGGAACTGACTTGATGAACGGTTTGAATTGTGTATGCATCATCCACATGGCCTAAGTAACGCTTGAAAGCTGAGCCACTTCCGTAGATCTCTACTATAGTCGTTATAATGGCACATCCATGCAGTTCGAATACCCAACAAGGTAGTTTTTCATCCATGCTTCAGAAAATGTAATGTAATAGTGCACCTGGGGCCTACATGGTGGAGATGTTCTTAACCCTTGAATGGTTAAGGTATAGACACCACCTGTCTTGGCTAGTAGACGGTTAGAATCATCCCATGGAAAAGTTTTCAAGTCAACAGCCTATCAAAGGTGGGGCCTTCATGCAAAAGTGGGGACACGACAAGAACACTACGTCCCAAATTTAGATATCCAAACCCATTGTATTAGAGATTTCAGTGTTTTTCTTAGTTAACATGATTTTTGCCTCTAGATACAAAATGTCAAAGATATAAAAAGATGCAAAAGGAGTTACTCTTAGCATTATCTTACATGTAAAGGGAGTTAACAGAATTCCTTTCCACCAGATACTAATACTTCTATAACTTAAAAAAAAGAGAGAGAGAGAGGGAAAAATGAATCTCCCAACTTCCTTCAAGCAGTAGGGCCTAAATTCCGAGAAGCAGCAACGGACTTGTAAATCTCAACAACTAACTTCATCTCAAAATCCCCACTAGAAGACTCCTTTACTGTTCTTGCTCTAGGAATCCTTTTCTCAACCATACTATTTGATCCTTGAAGTGACCCCGTACTTCCCACCAACTTTAACATGGTGTTCAAGTAAGCATCCTTCAACCGATCCAGAATCTTAACGGGCGATCGAACCTTCAAACGCAACTTCGAATTCCTCGGCCGGACCTTCCAACCTCTTTGTGTGCTCATCTCTCCAAGCCTGGTAATTCTCAGGTTGTTCTTTCTTGAGACTTCCAGGCGCTCGTAACTTCTTCTTTTCCATAGTTTCATCACTCCTTGGCAAAACTGAGCAGAGAAACTCTCCATTTTTCTTCTTCTTTCTTCGTTTTGGGTTTGGTTTGAGGACTAGGGAGATGAATTCGACGAGAGAAAGTTGTTGGGTGTTTTAAATAAGGAGAGAAGAAGGCGTGGGAGAGTAAATTATATGATGCGGAAACCAGCCAACAGCTCCTGTGGTGATGGGTCTTCTGCAGCTCAAGAATGCGGCTTGACTGAGGATATAACATACGAAAGGCATGCTTGCGTGAGAAATATAATGGTATTTCAAGGTAATCCTTTGTGTGCTTATGCTAATCACAAGCAAGAAGGTGTGCCCTTGAAATCAAACCATCTCCTACCTTTGTTAGTATGAACTTGCAAGATCGTGGCGCCTTGTTTATCCTGTCTCATATAATTAGGTTCAAACAAATTCTTTGCTCAATTTTCTACCACCCCACCAGCCAAAAAAAAAAGAAAAAAGAAAAAAGGCACGATCTTGGCACCTATGTTTGCACCTCTCACACACATAAATGAGGTAGGCTAGCACGAAGGGCCAACTATTTGCATGAAGAACTCGACCATTGGTTGGTCCAGCCCGTTGTCTGACTTTTGCCAACTTTGGATGTAAGTTGTTCAAAGCCTATGACGGTCGTATGAGTCTAGAATCCAAAAGACTATATTTTAATCACAGGAAATGTACTCTTTGGACGCTACTGTGAACAAGAGTGCACATTCAAATGACCAAAAACACAGAAGAATTATTAATCGTCGTGATCTTGAATACGAAATATGCAAAGTCATAGAAATCGGATAAATGGGTCCGATCAACAAAAGTTAATAATTCAATGATGTTATGGATTGACTTGGCTCATCTAGTGACGTCGTTCCATAATGAGATGGGATATATATAGATTTTGGGGGCCTCTTATTCAACTATATGTCATGACCATCCAATGTTCCATTATAATGAACCAACATGTTCAATTTTGGCGGCCTCTGTGGCAATTGATAGCAAAGAGCAAGATAATGAGTTTATTCCTCCTTTTAGTGCGAAGACTACTCACCTTCTCTTTTCTCGCTTCTTAATCATTTGCGAACGAGCTTGTTCTAAGAATTGTTATGCTATTAAGTATTCTGTAAATCTCTTTTGTAAAGTAGCTAGTTTGAAAATGAGCCCTCATAAATCCACCATTGCCTTTTCTGCTTTTGTTAAGGAGTCGATAAAAGCAAATATCTTGGGGCTCCTTTAAAATCTAGACATAATGCTTCTTATCTCAGTTTTCTTTAAAATCTAGACATATTGCTTCTTATTTCAATTTTCTTTGTGATAGAATCCTTGTTAGATTAGATTAGTATATTGTGATGATGTCCATCTCCAAAACTGTCCGAAAATTCCTGTAAGATAAGGAATAGGTTAGAGTTTGATTAGGAGTCCTAATCAGAAAAGGAAAAGGAGATAGAAATTGTATTCTAGTAGAATACATCTAGCTCCCCTCTGGTCTTTATACAAGGATTTAGAGGCAGAGCCAAAGCCATCTTTGAGTTGTAAACCTTTCTCCTATAGTAGATTGTTCCCCCTCCTCTCGTGGACGTAGGCTATACATAGCCGAACCACATAAATCTCTTGTGTGTCTTTGTGTGATTGTGTTTCTGTGTTTAGAACCTAGTGGAGTATGGCATGGGGATGGAGGGGGAGAATTGATGACGTCCATCCCCATTAGCACCCCTGAAGAGTCCTGCAAGATAAGAAGAGTCTTAGTTAATTGTAATTCTAATCTAATTAGGAGTCCTAATCAGAGAAGGAAAAGGAAAGGCAAATTAGTCCTACTAGGAAAGCTCTAAACCACCTCTGGCCTCTATAAATAGGACCAGAGGCAGAGCCAAAGATCATCGAGTAAATGGGTTGTGCATCTCTCTCACATAGTGGAAATATTCCCCCTCCTCCTCTCGTGGATGTAGACTATACATAGACGAACCACGTAAATCTTGTGTTTCTATATGTGATTGTGTGTGTTTCTGTGATTTTGATCCTAACTGCTACACATAAAAAGTGGTATCAGATCCTTGGTTCACACTAAGAAGTGCTAGAACAGAACCAATGAACATAGGAGGACTGTTGGAGAAGGAGTAGAACGCAGATTGCGTTTTGATTCAGGCCAGGTGCAACCCAAGTTTAGTCCAGATCCAAGCCAGGAGCAGCCCAGATCTACATTCTAAATTAGGCCAAGTGCGGCCCAGTCCACGTCTAGACCCAGGCCAGGTGCCGCCCAGATCAAGTCCAGGCCCAGACTACGCTTGGACCTAGGCAAGTCCAGCCTAGATCATGTTCAAATTCAGGCCAAGTAGAAGACCAGATCATAGGAAACCCTAGATCTGACGGTCCCGATCTTTTGACAAGAGAATGACCCAGATTGCACGATCCAAATCATGCGACCCAGGTCACACAGTCCAGATCACGTGACTCAGATCGGAGAATCCATGCTGGAGAACCCACTTTCTGGTAAGTTTTCTTTGCCAAAACATCTTTAAAAAAAAAAGGAAAAAAGAAGAAGAAGAGGGGGCTCTAAGGTTCTGGCCAGCCAGAAAGAAACCTGACAAGAACCCTTATGGTTTTGTTGCCGGCACAGAGGGAGAGAGAAGATCAACTGCAGCCAGTCCTCCTGAGAAAAAAAGACAAGCCGATGATCCTCTCAGTGAATTGCAAGCCGGTGAAGAAGAAAAAAAAGAAAAGAAAAAGGACTGCAGCAGTCGGCTCGTCTGGGAAGAAGATTGGCCAAAGGAGAAGAGAAGGAGAGAGAGGAGAAAAGGGTTTCGGCCGACCGTGGAACAATCAACCAAAATCCATTTTTTGATAGACCCGAAGAAAAAAAAAAAGCCAGCGACTGCATGATAGCAAGACGATGACTTGGGAAGAAGAAAGAATGAAAAGGGAAAGAAAACACTCATCTGCTCCAGAAGATCCCGCCTTGTCGGAGATTTTCACACCATGAAAAACCCTTTGCCGGAAGATCACCACGAAGGACGATCACCCACAGAATGCCGCAAGTTGAGGGGAACCACGCCAGAGGACACCATACCCCTGGGGAATCGACGTACCAGAGATTGTCACACCCAGAAGCAGTGCCGGAAGCCGCCTCAACCAAGGGAAGCGGCAAGAAGCTGCCTCAACCTCAAGAGCGGCAAGGCGTCGCACCCGAAGAGAAGGAGAGAGGAAAGAGAAGAGAAATGGGAGAAAGGTTAGGGTTTTTTTTTTTTTTTTTTTTTTTTTTTTTTTTTTTTTTTTTTTTTTTTAACTTCTCATTTATATTGTACCCTAAAACTACATATTTCTCTTTGATATAGACATCCCCTAACAGCCTAAAATATCTTGCTGGAAAATTGATACTGACACCCCTTCGACAGTTTGAATTAATATCGCCCGAAATTACAGAGGGCAGCCCAACATGCTAAATTAGCACCCCTCTAAAAACCCCATAAATAGAAAATTTAGGACACCCCTCTAAAAACCTCCTAAACAGAAAAATTAGGACACCCCTCAAAATTTCAAAATTACCCTTCCTAAGATTTTTTTTTATTGTTCTAGACTCATCTATACACTCCATACTTCTCAATTCTGTCAGAAAAGGTAGAAATAAAGTTTGAAACCATGGAGGAGACCAGTTCTAAAAATATCGTGGCTTGGGCCATGATAAAATGAAACACCACTAATTATACACTGTGGAAACCTAGAATGGAAGATCTTTTGCACTGCAAAGATCTTCATGACCCCTTAGATGATCATGGAAAAAGACCTAAGGGAGTTTTTAAAAAAGACTGGATAAAGATGAATAAGAAAATCATAGGTCAGATCCGACAGTGGATTGATCACAACATATTTCACTATGTTGCTCAAGCAGAAAATGCCTACATTCTCTAGAAAAAGTTAGAGAATATGTATCAGGTTAAAACCACTTGAAACAAAGCCTTGATGATAAAAAGGCTTGTCAATCTAAAGCTAAGGAGCAGAATGACTATGGCTGAACATACCAGTGAATTTCAAAATCTGATAAATCAGCTAGGAATAGTAGCTTTACAACTTAGAGATGAATGGCAAGCTCTCCTATTACTGAGCTTACTACTTGAAAGCGGGGAGACACTGGTAATTTCACTTAACAATTCAGCACCAGAAGAAAAGTTGACCATGGCTATGTTCAAATATGTGCTATTCAATGAGGAGATTAGAAGGAAAGAAGTTGGCATAGACCAGGCACATGCCCTGATAACAAAAAACAAGTAGACTGGATGAGACAGGCAAAGGGGGAGGAGCAAGAGCAGGCTAAGAGGGAGATCGCAGACTCACAACAGATCAAAAAGTCAACCCAGAGGATAGTTCAAGTGTTACCATTGTGGCATTCCAGGGAATATGAAGAGAGATTGTCGAAAACTGAAGAAAGAAATGGGTCATGGCAAGCCAAAAGAGGACAATGGTGAGACACTAGTGACCATTGCTTAGGACATAGCAGTGATCACTATTAAGGAAGAGTCATGCATGCATGTGATCAAGAGCGAAGCAAAGTGAGTGATAGATATAGCAGCTTCCTATCACGCCACTCCACACAAGGACTTCTTCATCACATACAAAGAAGGACACTTTAACACTATGAAGTTAGGGAATGACAGTTCCTCAAGAATAGTTGGGATTAGTGATGTGAAAATAAAGATAAACATTGGCTACACATTAGTACTCAAAGATGTGTGACACATACAAGAACTCAGACTAAACCTGATATTAGTCTCGGCTCTTGACAGACAAGGCTACACCAACTACTTTGGTAACAATACCTAGAAACTAATGAAAAGCGCTATGATCGTGGCTAAAGGACGCATATGTAGCACACTGTACATGACCCACACAAGAATATCTAAAGACAGCCTTAACGCAATGGAGGATGAAGGATCTCCAAACCTTTGGCATAGAAGACTTGGCCACATGGGAGAGAAGGGTATGTTCACACTTGCAAAGAAGCAGCTAATCAAACTAGGCAAATGTACAGCTCTTAATCCATGCAATTACTGTTTATTTGGCAAGCAACATAGAGTTTCCTTCTCCTCTTCTAGTAATAAAAGAAATAAAATCTTCAGTTTGGTGTATTTGGATGTATGTGATCCCATGGAAGTAGAGTTATTGGGCGAGAACAAATATTTTATAACCTTTATAGATGATGCATCTAGGAGGGTATGGGTATACTTTGTAAAGAATAAAGAACAGGTATTTGAATACTTTAAAAGATTCCACGTGATGGTGGAGCAATAAACTAGAAAGAAGCTCAAGTGCCTCAGAACAAACAATGGAGGAGAATACACATCAAAAGAGTTCAAGGCGTACTACACAGCACGTGCCATTCGACACAAGAAGATAGTTCCACGTACCCCACGACACAATGGAGTAGTTGAGAGGATGAACTGAACCATTATGGAGAGAGCAATATGCATGCCCAGTATGGCTAAGCTACCTAGGCCATTCTGGGGTGAAGCTGTGAAGACTGCTTGCTACTTGATCAACAGGTCACCATCAGTGCCACTTGACTTCGAGTTCCAGAACAGAAGTGGACTGGCAAGAAAGTGACATATGCACACTTAAGGTTATTCAGGTGCAAAGCCTTTACACATGTATCCAAAGAGATGAGACAAAAGCTAGACCTAAAATCCACTCAATGTATCTTCATCGGGTATGGAGATGAAGATTTGTGATATAGATTGTGGGACCCTGAGATGAGAAGAATCATCTGTAGTAGAGATGTAATATTTCAAGAGAATCATTTCTATGAAGATCCAAGAAAGGCTAAAGATATTAGCACTCCAGCTCTAGTACCACACTCAACACCCATTCAGATCGACTCAGAACCTAAACTAGAGGCAGAGGAGTTTGAGCAAGGGGCATCAGTTCCCTGTACCAGAAGATGTTACGACATCAGATGTTGAATTATCACTTTAGCTTGAAATAAAAGCTCAGCTAAAGATGTCAACAAGAGGACGTATTCTAATTCCATCACAGAAATATTCCAAATCAAAATATATTATGTTCACTAATGAGGGGGAGCCAAAGATTTTTTAACAAGCCTCGGCGCATGCAAACAAGGGCAAATGGGTGCAAGCTATGTAAGAAGAAATTAGCTCATTAAAGAAAAATCAGACATATGAGCTACTGACACTTTCCAAGGGGAAAGGAGCACTGAAGAATAAGTGGGTCTTCAGGGTAAAAAGAGGAGGCAATGGAGAACCAGTCAAGTACAAAGTGCGATTGGTCATCAAAGGTTTTGAGCAGATGAAAGGAATAGACTTTGACGAAATCTTCTCACTAATAGTAAAGATGACATCAATAAGGATTAAACTCTGATTGATGGCAAGACACAACTTAGAGCTTAAACAGATGGATGTCAAAACAGTTTTTCTACATGGAGATCTAGAGGAGGAGATATACATGGAACAATTAGAGGGTTTCGAAGTAAAAAAGAAGAAGCATCTGGTATGCAAGTTGAAGAAAAGTCTCTATGGCCTTAAGCAAGCGCCAAGACAATGGTATTAGAAGTTTGACTTGTTCATGATGAGTCAAGGTTTCAAAAGAACAATTGCAGATCAGTGTGTGTGTGTGTGTGTGTCCAGAGATTACCTGAGGGTAAATTTGTCATTCTACTACTCTATGTAGATGACATGTTGATAATTGGACTAGATATGACTGTGATCAGCAGGTTGAAGAGAGAGTTATCTAAGTCTTTTGATATGAAAGACTTAGGGACAGCTTAGCAGATGTTGGAGATGAAGATTATACGTGACAGGAAAGCAAGGAAGTTGTGGTTGTTACAAGAAAAATATGTTGAATGAGTAATCAAGAGGCTCAACATGGAGACAACCAAGCTAGTCAACACTCCACTAAGCAATCATTTCAAATTAAGCAAGAAGACGTGTCCCTCAACACCACAGGAAATAGACAGGATGGCTAAGATTCCCTACTCATCAATAGTTGGGAGTCTGATGTATGCAATGGTGTGAAAAAGGCCGAATATTGCTCATGCAGTAGGAGTCGTGAGCAGATTTCTTTCAAATCCAGGCAAAGATCATTAGGAACTGTGAAGTGGTTACTACGGTACATGAAGGGCACATCTAAGTTGTGCTTGTGCTTCGGAAGTACATATACACTAATGGAAGATTACACAGATGCTGATATGGCTGGAGATCTTGATAGAAGAAAGTCAACATCAGGGTTCATTTTTACTTTTACAGGGGGAGCTGTATCATGGCAGTTCAAGTTGCAGAAGTGCATAGCTCTATCGATAACAGAAGCTGAATATATTGTCGTAGCTGATGCAAGCAAGGAAATGTTGTGGATAAAGCAGTTTCTTCAGGAGCTCGGCATCACACAAGAAGAATACAAGATACATTATGATAGTTAGAGTGCTTTAGACTTGAGCAAGAACTCAATGTATCACATGCACACCAAGCATATTGACATACGGTATCATTGGATACGAGAGGTGATAGAAGAACAAATGCTAAAGTTGAAAAAGATTCACACTGATGAGAACCTTGTAGAGATGTTGACAAAGGTGGTAACCTATGAGAAGCCGCTACTATGTAAAAACATAGCAGGCATGAGTTCAGACTAGTCGAGTATGACATGGGGATGGAGGGGGAGAATTGATGATATTCATCCCCATAACTATCGAAAGATTCCTACAAGATAAGGAATAGGTTAGAGTTTGATTAGGAGTCCTAATTAGAAAAGAAAAAGGAGATAGAAATTGTATTCTAGTAAAATACATCTAGCTCTCCTCTAATCTCTATAAATGAGATTCAGAGGCAGAGCCAAAGCCAAAGCCAACCTTGAGTTGTAAACCTTTCTCCTATAGTGGATTGTTCTCCCTCCTCTCATGGATGTAGGCTATACATAGCCGAACCACGTAAATCTCTTGTGCGTCTGTGTGTGATTGTGTTTCTGTGTTTAGATCCTCACCACGCATAACATATTGGAGGTAGAAATTGCTTTATAGAGCTAGAATGATTTAGCTTGTGAAAGTAGTGACTACTAGAATGCCTAACTATGCTATTGTTAGGGTGAGCCCACATGTGGTCAGTACTCATGTGAGAAAGAAATTCTTATAAATATGAGATGTTAGGGTTTTCTTAGAGTGAGAGAGGGTAAGAGATGTAGAGACATAGAGGAAAGTTGAGGGAGTGTAACACTCTAGATTTTTAAGACATTTTTTTTATAGTAATAATAATAATGACATTTTTAAAATAAGAGCATTTGGGATCCCATGAGAAAATTTTTATTTATCATTTTACTAAAACAATTCTTAAAAACTCCGGGTGTTAGTTTTCCTTTCTCAAAATGACATACATATAAATTTAAACATAAGAAAAAACAATACGCATATCAATCAACGTCAAATAAATCAGCGCCTTTATTTTAAATCAAATAAATGTCCAAAACACAATAATAATATGGCCCAGGGTCTATCCATCATAACATCCCATATAAGTGTCCAACATATGTCTGATCATCTCAATCAAATCCATAAAATGAAAGTACACATTCCGTAATTAAATTCAAATGAAAATCCCATTTATTGATTCACATCAATGTCAAAAATTCTAGTAAAAAGATCTTCTACAACTCTCACGGTTTCTCAATAGCCTTACCTTTCTTGTTATCGCGCTAACAAAACAAAGCAATGCCTCAGCAAGCTATTGCTTTTGTAGGTACATAGACAATTAATGTAATAAATGAAATAAGAGAATAACAATATTGATAAAATAACAAGTCTATCATTTATTTCATATGCTAAAACATGCATTTCACGGAGTTAAAACATGACATGAATCAATATAAATGAGCATACAATAAGAATAAGGGCACCCTAAGGTAATGGGTCCCACAACCTTGCACTGATATCACTGATCATGAGTACTCATAAACAACCTATGAGTGTCGTCACACCCAGGCATACCATTCATAATCATGCTCATCATAATAAAAATATGAGCCATCATGTTGCAGTGGCAACCCTCCATGGGTATCAACCACCGCTGCTCTCTGTCGACACCATAACGGGAGACTTAGCGTCTGTCCCAATGGAAAGGCTCAGACCGGTAGTGTGGACTATCCATGTTACCAAACCCCTACCGAATGCTATCTATGGGCAGGTGTCTATCATATCACAATATCATCACATCACAATCTCGGAGGATGGGTGGCCGGCCCTATTCCTCCTAACATGACGCCCACCGGGTGAGAGCACCCGTCATCAATATAAAACACGGAAATCATATGTATATGCTAAAACTCATGAGCACTCATGGCTCGAAATCCCCAAGACATGCCCCTCATCCTGGGGTTAGCCTATAAAAGGACTAGCTAATAAGCCTCTATTCTTATTTCTATGTAAATTCATGCATTTCTAAGATATAATAATAAATAAGTCTCTATTTAAGGATAATTAATTGACATTATGCTCATAAAAACGTTTGTCATGAGTTTATTCAATAAAAGCTTTCAATTTGTAATAATCATAATGTACTCAAAGTCGCATTAAATCCATGGCAATTAATAATTGCAAGTTAAAACACAATTACGCATGATGCTATGTTTATGCATGGTTTAAAAATCAAGGCAAAGCATTAATTGTCGTCACCTACCTCAATGTGAGACCACTAGTTTGCTAATAATCCATTTAACTGGTATATTCAAGTGCACTTGTACATGTCATATCACTATTTTAAAATTTTTCTAAACAAAAGTTGGTCATTTATAAGTTTTTAAGTTAAAACTAGGTTTGCGTCGTCAAGACGGTCACAATGCCTCTTACGAATCATGATTTGGACTCGTCTAGCTCCCAAAAATCAAGTTTTAATGAAAACATATGCAAATGGGGCATGCCCGACCACCATAAGGTGGTCTATACCGGCAATTCTGTTTTTCGCCGGTTTACACAAGCATAAACTGGCGTCACAAAGATGCCCGCAACCGTAACGCACGGCCAAGACGCGCCGCGTTCGTCTTGGGCACCGTGATGCACTGTCGCGTGCGTCACGGTCGCCAGGACACAGCGCATCCCGACCCCACTAAGACGGCGAATGTCGTCTCTCCAGTGCGCATGTGACGTCGCATACACGTGCGATGCCTACGTCATTTGACGTTGTCTTCTGGGCGTCCCGGTGTCATCGCCAAGGCGCCGACGCCGAAGAAGACGACCGAATTCCGGTTGTCTCCGGCAAGTCTACAGAGCTTCGTTTTACCCGATTTTTACTTCGTTTTTCTTAGAATTTCCTCTAGAATTCATTTATGCCATCCTTTTGCACTGATTTTTCCAAAAACCATATTTTTTAAATAATTTTTTCCCAAGTTCCCAAAAACATCCATAGGTATTGGTTTTCACGTTTTGTGGATAAACCTATCATTAGATCTCTCCCAAATTTAAAGGGTTTGATCTTGGGTCTCTTGTGCACTAGTTGGAAAGTGCGATTTTCAAATGGACATGGTTTCATCCGCAAAATCACGCTCCAACAGTAGCGTGCACAGAGTTCCCAGTAAAACGTGATTTTTCTTGATTTTAAATGCATTTCTAATTATTTTTACCTATTTAATAAATACATAAATTAGGGTTTAAGGCTTACCTTGCATTGTTAGCCGTTGCTGGACGTTGCCGAAGTTTCACTCGCCAAAAAAATGTGAATTTTGCAGGGCTAGGTTTCTGAGTAAAAACTTAGTGAAACGCTCAAGGTGGAGCGTTTTGGCTCCTGGGGAGGGGTAGATATAGGCCTAGCATCTTAGGGGAAGAGAAACTCTTCCCTTCACGCCTCTTTGCACGGGTTTCTCTGGCAGTTTCACCGGATCTGGTAGAGGCGTGTGGAAGACAGGGGTGTCATTATCAATTTGGACCCCTGTGTGATATGTCTTTGCCAAATGACTAAACTACCCCTATGACTTCAACAGCTCCTAACTCCCTCGTTTGAGCTCCGTTTTCCGCGTTCTTTATGGCGTTGGACTCGTATCGATGAGCACTTTCAAATTCTTAGGTTTTCAGGAAAAATTTCCATCTATAAATTTTTAATTTAATTTATACTAAAAATTAAGGATATTACAGGGAGGCTTTAAACCTCCTCCATTACATTATATAATATAATTAGATAATGCACTTTCACCTCTCTTGTAGATGTAGGCATGATAGCTAAATCATGGATATCCTTGCCTCTCTTTGTGTGTACGGGCCTCTTCAATTACAAATCTATGATCTTGACTATCATATCTCTAAACCATGGGAAACTTTACCACAACAAATGGTATCATAGCCCATCTCATTGCCACTAGACGCCCAAGATTGGTTCTCTACATGATCACCATTAAAGAAATTGGCATAGAAAATGGCTAGATCTGGAGTCCGGCAAGGCTCATTCTATTTTGGTGGCTGTGAACAACCCATTGTCGTGGGAGACTTAATGCAATCATGATCTCTATCTCTCTCATCTAGAAACATCAAGCTATGAACAAAGAAGCAATCCGCAAAGTAAATCAGGTAAGAAAGGAAATCTCTAATGGAAATCTTAGATATGTACGTGTGTAGCCATGATCCCGCAAGCAGTTTCTAGTGATTTGAACAACGCAAATAGCAGCATTGAAAGGAACAGAGTGAATAGAAAGATTGTTGGAGAGGCATGTGTCGATAGAATCTAGCTCAATCAACCATGAACTAATGCCTGGATGTCCCTTGATTCAGATCCACTAGTTCAAAATGACAACAAGCATCCATTACCAGCGAGAGAAAAAGAAATCAATGAAAAACATCGAACTAGCAATGAATCATATTGCAAAAGTCAGCCCTTTAATGAGTCAAACTTGACGGATTCGAGAACCAAAAGAGCATTTGCCAAAGTCAAAATCAGAGACCAAAGACACGATCATTGTCATTTAATCAATTTCAACTTCTTCCAATAATAAGAAATCAACAAATTTGTTGTTGGTGAAGAAGCATTGACTAGAAGAAGTGAAGAAAGAGAACCAAACCAGAAAAAGAAAAAAGAAAAAAAAGGAGAGTAGGGTAGAGTGGAAACCAATAGGCGAACTATAACATCCATCAAATAGCTGTCAATCAAAAAGATGGAGCCTCCAGGCATCGGTGGAGAGAGGAAGATGATGAAAAAAAAAAAGAAGGAAGGAAAGAAGAAAAAGAAAAAGTAAAGGGGTTGTTGGTGATAAAGGAAGGAGGATAGCCCATATTGGGTGCCCAAAGTGGGGGAGTGCTATCGGTGGAGATAGCTAGAAGTATAAAATAAAATAAAAACAATTTTTTAAGACCCCCAGAAAGTGATATTTGCACCCTTCCGTGGATAATAAGGCTAACCCTAGATAGTGATATAGACACTTATAATAACCAAAAATAGTATCTCAAAATTCTGGTAAGGACATTCCTTGAGAATAGTATCAGTACTCCCTAAAAATTGATAAAGACATCTCCTATATAGGAACACCGCTATTGGTGAGTGGACTCGATGACAGATAGGAAAAGACTTGATGATAGTTGGGAGTGGACTTGGTGATAGCTGGGAGTGGACTCAGTGACTAGTAGGAGTGGATTTTAACAGTTGGGAGAGGACTCAGTGACAATTGGGAGTGGACTTGGTGACTACTACAAGTAGATGACTCGGTGACTACTGCGAGTGGATGACTTGGGAACAGTAGTAACTAGACCCGAGAACAGTAACAAGTGGACTCGGGAATAGTAGCAAGTAGACTTGATGAGCAACCAGTGAGATAACTTAATGACCATTGGCGAGTGGACTCGATGACCATTGTAAGATGACTCGGTACCAATGGTGAGATAGCTTAGGTGGCTAGTGGTGAGCGGACTTCGTAGACCAATGACAAGCGGACTCAGTGACATTGTAACTCACGAGGGTAGGGGTAGGATGCAATGGTAGGTTTCTAGGTGCTAAAAGTATGCTCAATAAATAGTAGTACTTTGACTCAATGGAAGGTGTTGCGTAGGAGGAACAGTAATCTTTTCAAGAGAAGCCACAAATATGGACATATAGCTAATGGAGCCATTGGAAAGTGCATATAATTATTAGAGGAGGAGCTAGATCAAAGCTATGCCTATATTTTGAGAGAGCTAAAGAAAGTTTTTGAAGGATTTAGTGTATTCTCTTTCCATGGGTATAGAGAGGAAGAGTGTTAGGGTGGGCTTACATGTGGTCCGTATCCATATGAAAAAGAAATCTCTATAAATATGATATGCTAGGATTTTGTCAGGATGAGGGAGGATAAGAGATGTAGAGATGCAGAGATGCAGAGGAAAGTTGAGTTAAGGGAGGCTTTGAGCCTCCTCCTTACTATGTAATCTGATCAGATAGTGTATTTCCTCCTCTTCTGTGGATGTAGGCATGATAGCCATACCATGATTATCCTTGCCTCTCCCTTTGTGTGTGTGCATGTTTGTTTGATTATAGATCTACAATCCTAACAGTAAGATCTGTAAACCATGGGAGATCTAACCACAACAATTATGACTTATTTCCCTATTCATGTTTCCACTCTTAATGCTTACAAATGAAGTAGAGATAAAGTTATGCATCTTTTGAATTGGGATATTGTTTGCTTTGGTGAAGAGAAAGGGGAGATTGGAATTAGAGATTTGAAGAAGTATAATTTAGCTTTCAGAGGGAGTTGCTGAAAGTCATCTAAAAATGTTGGTTAGAAACAACAATACTCCTCTCCTTGTTAAACTTGATTAGAGGTTCAAGTTGGCACTTTTCCCCTCTATGGGGAGAATTTGAGTACTTTTAGGAATTAGGATAATAGGTTCTAGGTAGTTTGCTTCATATATCTTTCGTCGAGATGAAAAAAAAAGAAAAAAAAGATTGGAAACTTCTTTCCAATTTGAAGGTCTTTGAGGTTAAACTTTATGAAAGCTAAATACCTCAAAAATATTATAAGATTTTCCAAACAAAAGTTCCTTATTTGGCCTTAGTGGTTTGGAGAAGGATACATAGAAATAAGAATGTGCTTAGTAGAGGTTGTCATATTATTGGCAATGAGGCTAATTTAAACCTTTGAAGGAACAATTGGATTGATAATTGTTCAATTAAAAATGTTCTTTGCTCTACTAATCTTGATTTTGACTGCTCTCAACTAGACCTAGATACTATGGTTCTATCATCTATTAATTATCAAGAGTGTGGATGGCATGAGAATATTAGGGTGTGGGGAAGTGAGATTTCACAAAGAATCCTAGCCTCAAATTACTCAATCTTTACAAGAATGATGAGATCATTTGGTCTTTGGAGAATTTTGAGGAATTCTGAGGAGTTACCTTTCAAGATAGCTTATAATTATATCAATTCTAATGATTTGGCTCATGTGATTTATATGTTCATATAAAGAGATCTGGAAATCTAAGTGCTAACTTAAAGTCAAGAAATTATATTTGGCTACCTGCTCGTGGTAGATTACTTTCTTTCTTGGTTAACAAATAGCCTGGTTCTAGTTTAGTAGGGACTTGTCCACTATGCAATACTAAGAATGTAACAAATGATCATGTTATTCTTTCATTTGAATTCCCTATGGAACTTTATTGCTTCTAGTTTAATTATTGTACTCAAAACCTCAAAATTTTGAGAGAAGCTACTATTCCTAAGGATAGGATGAATATTTTTATATTCCTTGTCATTGTTGTGTAAAGGTTTATTAACCTTTTAATGCACTTAAGATTTGCAAGAGGTCTAAAGGTTTACCAAGGTAGCTAACTATGATCAATTGTCTAGCTTTTGTTATGTATAAATGGAAGTAGCAGGATATCAAGGTTAGAAAGAGACAAACAATTAAGATCATTTGGAAATGTGAACATATAAATTCAATTTTAATGGGGCTACTAAGGTTCATCCAGTGAGTGTAGAGGTAGGTGGTTTTAGTAAGGATAAAGTATAACGATCTCCCATAAACTACCATTTTAAAGCACTTTAACAACTAAACTATCATTTTCATAGTCTGGTACCTGAACTATTAATATCTTTTAGCTATTAGTCCTTCCATCAACCTATGTAAGTTTTCAGACTGACCATTATTATTTTAATATTTTTAAATTTTTTGTATAAGTTTTTTGAGAAAAAGAAAAAGAGCTGAAGCCCCTTCTTTTTTGACATCCAATTTGCAACAACGAGAGAGAGAGAGAGAGAGAGAGAGAGAGAGAGAGAGAGAGAGAGAGAGAGAGAGAGAGAGAGAGAGAGAGAGAGAGAGAGCTACAATACTTCTTCTTTCTCCTTCTAGGTTTTGGGGTAAATTGTAGTAACAAAAGAGTTTTGCAATAGGAAGTTTTGCCTCTTCCATCATTCATCCTCTGCAAGCTTGAAATCCTACAATTCATCACTAATAAGGGTTTTTGTATCTAGATTTTTACTTGATTACCATAAAAGAAAAAGGAGAAGGAGACAGGGTTTCTCTCTCTCTCTCTCCAAATTGGTGAGGCTTAGGCCCTTTTCTTTTTTTTCTTAATTTTTAATAAAAATTATTAAAAGAAAACAAAAAAGATAAAATATGGTAGGTGAGGTCCAATACTAATGTGAAGGATTAATTGCTTAAAAAAAATTTAATAGTTGAGGGACTAAGTTATCAAAATGATAGTTTAGGGGTACAAATGTTTCAAAATGGTGGTTTAGGGGAGGTTATTGTAGTTGTTCGTATTATTAAAGACCACAATGGTAATTTTGCAGCAGCTTAGTCTTGTTTTATACGCAGAAAATCTAATATTTTTGTTGAAATTTAGATACTCGTGAATAATCTTCAGTTGATTAATGATTTGGGATTGTCTGAAGTATAAATAGAAAGGCACTCTTTATTGGTGGTAAAGGCAGAAATAGACTAAATTCGCTAGACTAGCCTAATTGAGGTTCTTGAGTAAAGCAACCTAATCGTGAGGTGTCTATTCGGCCTATTTATATAAAAGGGAACCATGTTGCCAATGAGCTTTCCTCGAACCTGCCTCTACTAGACATTCTCATCTTGGAAGGCTGGATGCTTAGCATTTTTACTATCCCTTTAGCAGTGGTGGAAGCCCATTGACTTTAAACTCAGAGTTTGATTGTTATGCTGTCAGTGGCAATAAAGTTATTAGAGAAAAAGAAAATAAAGGTCATTGTAACTTTCCTCCACTTCATCTACATTGATTCCTACGTAGTATCCACCTAGGAAGGTCTCCATGCCAAATCATCAACTGAGATAGCCGCCCCAACACCACCACATTTCATCAAAGCAATTCACCTAAAATTTTTGGCAATCAATGTCGATGGTCAAATAAGGTCCAACACGTTACCTTACCTTGTTCCTCATGTAATATTATATGGTATAATACATGCCTACATAGAGCAGCTAATAGACATATGATACCATATTCATTGAATAATCTAAGAGTTAGCGGTCATAGCTACAAGATACAGAAGGGTTGAAGAGAGATACTGACCGGGATCAAACTAGTACTCAAGGTGGTTTGGGGTCATATGGCTAAATTCTTGAACACAGTTTCAACAGGTGTGATATGTATATGAAAAGATTTCTTGCATAAAATTCTAACATGAAATAGAAAGAAGCGTAAAAAAATAGCATCTGATTAGATACATCCAATAGAAACTCAAAACATCAAGCACACCCATATCCCTTGTCTGTTTTGAAGTTATTCATCGTTGATTTCAAAGAAAGACCTTCTCAACATGTCGAGATCATACTTAGAAAAAATTTCAAGATAGTAGACCTTCCTTTGGGCATGTTTTTCTTTTATTTTTACCCTCAAGAGTCAAGAGTGGCAATGGCTTAAAAAACGTAAGGATTTCCAATCAATCAAATGCAAGCTTTGAATATTCTGGGAAAACTAGATGCTTCAGTGGTTTAGCGCCGAAATTTTTGTCTTAGCTACTTATCTATGAGAGAAGTGATTGGTACACTCGCTAACAAAGTCTACCGCAGTTGGTTGTATACAATTTGGCATCTCTCTTAGAATGGTATTTGTACCAAGTTCAAGTTGTCGCTTTTTGCCGGAAATAAGAATTAGGAGAGCATATAAGTTATTTGCTTTGCAATTGTTCGCTTGTAAGGGAACGAAGGAAAAAAGATGTTATTGATATATGAAGGGAGAAAGACTCTTTATCCAACAGCTGATAACAAATCTGAAGTTATTTGATTTCTGATTGTGCCATGTGGCATGATCAATCCATTAATCTCACAGCTGATGACAAACCCACCTGCCCTTGTGAGCTTAGAAAGTGCCTGTGGAAGTGTCTTCTTCTAGTCAAGCTCTTCTAATAAATGGGTGATTGGCAGCTATGGCTTCTTGGGCAAGGGACAGGAGAGCTTATCCATTGGTGAGGCAGCTTGGTAGTAGGTCGATCATCCAACTCCAACATAAATTGATTGGCGTTTCCATCTTATAAGTTTGAGTATGAGCATTAGTAATCAGCAGAGTGCTAAAGTACCATTGCTTCCCATCCAAAGGCTATCACCTTGAGTACACTCACCAAGCAACTTCCACAAACTGAGGAAAAAATAAAATAACATAGCATAGCATCAGAAGGCATTAAGAGTCCTATGAAAATCATTAAAAAGAAAATAGGCAGTCTGGTGCATGAAGCTCCCACGTATTGCATTTTGCAAGAGACTATTTTCAGGCCTTTAGCCCATGACCTCCGAATCACACAGCTATAACTCAACTGTTGTACCAAGACGACTCTTCATCCTATGAAAATCAGTGAGGAGGAACAATATGAATGTATTTTATTTCATTGAGGCCTGTGAGTCATGCAACAGAATTTGAGGATCTTTGCGCCGGCATCAACTCCATCCAAAGATAGAAATTGATGAATTTTGTAGACTACCATAGAGACTGCTTTACTATAGACAGCTGCTATTGGTGTCAGACGCTCTATGTCACGGTCCTATTCCTTTAGTCTGGCGACTGCGGCGAACTCATTATCGGAGATGTATGTTTAGGCATGTATTATGTAGCATAGCATCAGAAGGCATGTATTATGTATCATTCATTGAATTAGTCAAAGAAAATGCTGTTTATTGATCTCATCAACTTTTACAACTTTTGATTGGACAAAATGAGCTCTGCCTGTGTACAAGCACCTAACCTGACCATCTCTTTCGTTGAAGGCCGGTATTATATATGTGTGACTAATTCAATGGTCAAGGACTACTTTCGATCCTACTCTAGATCTTCTCATACTCTTCTTACAAAATGTCTAGGCTTCCATTACATCTAAGACTACCCTAATAATTTCCAGACTTAAGATATCCACAAGAGCACCGGGCCTTCTAAACCGATGCTCAGTGTACAGTTTGCATAGAAATCTAACTCCCTGCTCCAGATCTTTCAAAATAGGCCCAACTCCTGAGGCCAAAATCCCAAAATTCTACGTGTCAGAACTCCTTAAACTTCGTAGACCGAGTCCTAGGAGCAAAAACCTTGATCCAAAGCCTTTGAAAGGCATTGAAAGAGCCTCATGCTTGTCACACAGTGACACTCACACTGAATACTCGCAAAAAGCAATATATACAGATGAACTTTGTCATGGGAGGCAATTTCTGGACTCATTGTAGCAAGCGGCAACGGCTACATAATATGCCTCCACATATCTCAAGCTAAACAGAATCTCATAGCTCACTGGATCTCCAACGACCCAAATTCACATAAAGCAAACTGGGCTAATATCTGTAGATGTTCTCCATTAAATGCAGACAAAAAAGACTGTATTTGGGATATCAGACTGTACGTCCAAAAGCATATCCAGTTACTCTTTTAGTTTGCAATATTTTGAAAACACGAGATACCAATGTCAAAGCTATAAGAATGAAGAGAACGATTTTCCTTTCCTTTTGTTCTATTGAGAAATCCAAATAAATTGACAAATTTCCTTTCCATGAGAAAAAAAAAAAAAAAAAGGGCTATGGTCAGGTATTCTCTTGTTCCCTATATTGGTTAAGTTCCTTGTTCCTTGTCTAGCAGAAAGTAATCGATCTCCCAGAAGCGGAAGCTGAATCAGTTGCAGCCTATAATGTAGAATATGAGAGGGATGCAATCCTTAATAGTTCACTGTTGGCTGAAGCCAATGTTCCATTCACGAAGCTCCTGCATACATGGGGTCCATGAGAAAATAAATACAAAAAGAATTAAAGAAAAAGGCAAAATAAAAAGAATCTGCCAACTTCCCTTCAAGCAGCAGGACCTAAAGTCCTGGAAGCCGCAACCGAGTTGTAAATCTCAAGAACCAGCCTCATGTCAAAATCCCCAGTAGAAGACTCGTTAACTTTCTTGCTCTAGGAATCCTTTTCTCAATCATACTATTTGATCCCTGGAGAGAGCCTCTACATTCCGCCAACCTCAACATGGCGTTCAAGTAAGCATTCCGAAGCCGACCCAGAATCTTAACTGGCGACCAAATCCGGTGTTTAGAGACGTCGTCACGTAGAAAATGATAGCCACGTACAAAATGATATTTTACTTTAATTTGTTTTCTTCTTGTAGAAGGGAAGCCTTGGACGTAATGGTAAAAGTTGTCTTTGTGTAACCTTGAGGTCATCGCTTCAAGGCGTGGAAACATCCTTTGCAAAATGCAAGGTAAGGCTGTGTACTTTAGGCCCTTGTGGTCCACCCCTTCCCTAAACCCCGCATAGGCAGGAGCTTCGTGAAATGGGGCTGCCCTTTTTTTTTTCTTTTTTTTTTTCTTCTTGTGTGAAAAATCCGGTTTACATTGAGATGGCTGGTGCCAAATTTGCCGGATTATAGATTGGAGAATGTAGTTTGGTAAAACCGAGGTCTGAAACTGAGCTCTTTAATTAGTGACTGTAGTTTGAAGAGTTCTGCAGTACAATTAACCAATGCTTCATATTCTGGCTCTGTGGAGGAGTGAACAGTTGCGAATTGCTTCTTTGTTGATCAAGTTATCAGATTGTTGCCAAAGTATACAGTAAAGCCACTTGTACTCGATCCAAATTTTCTTAAATTTATGCCTACTCTGACGTGAACTGGGTAAGTTGTGTTGGCGACAGATGCTTTATAGTTCTACACATCATGCTTAATCTGCAAGGGAGAAGGCATGAATTTGAGTAGAACTGGACCGAGTAATGGTTAGTTCGAGATCAAATAGTTTTTTTTAAGATCTTGTAATATGCACTTTGCGGCCTTCCAGTGGTCGTCAATGGGTTGTTGTATGAACTGGCATACCCTTCTTGGCAGAGAAAGCTGAATCAGATTGAGTAAGGCCCATATATTAGAGAGCTACTGTTTGATAGCAGAAATGTGCATCTGACGTAAGCATGCCTGAGTGACGCGATAATTTGAAGAAGAATCCTCGAGTTTATGAGTTCAAGGTATGGAAACAGTCTCTTGCAAAAGTAAAATAAGGCTGCGCACTATAGACTCTTGTAGTTGGCCTCCTCCTTAGACCTTGTATTATGTGGGAGCTTCATTGCACAGACCTGCCCTTTTTTCCCATGGGCATGGGACAGGGCTTGGATGTCTGCATTTTGGTGTGAAAGAGTAGATCATGGATGCTACTTCCATTGCGATAAAAGAATGTCGTTGGATATAGGTAGGGCCTAAATGCCTAAAAAATAATGTAAGGGCCCCAGATCTCAGATTGCTAGGTGAGAGCTCAGCTTGAAAATATTTCATCGATCTTGGCATTGTTATTTCTAGTGACAATGATGTCATCCACATAGATTAGGGAGTATCGAAGAACAACATCTTGCCCATAGAAATGGAGAGAGGAGTGGGTTTAGAGGCATGTAAACTTTTGGACCTAGCTCTCAAAGCTTGCTTTAATCCATATAGTGATTTGCGAAAGAAATATATATGATAAGCTGGTTTGGGATCAAATAATAAACCACCTGTTGTAAATTACAGTGCAGTTTTGATATGTGTCGTTGCCTGATCAGTCAGTTGTTCGGCTTGATACTGGGGCTGAAAGTGTCACTGTGATTGACCCTACTGCTTATATATCCCTTAGCCACTAGGCGAGCCTTGCAACACTCATAGCCCGTAAGCTTTTGATCTTTAAGATCCAACAGCATCCTATAACGCTCATATAAGAGGATGAAAGGCTACTACTTCCCAAATACCAATCTTTTATGAGAGCAATGATCTCGGATCATCCTTGGTGGTCACAAGTGCTAGCGTATTTTCGTTATTTATGAAGTACCTTAGAAGGGGAGCCTTGGCGCATCGGTAAAAGTTGTTGTCATGTGACCTTGAAGTCACGGGTTCAAGGTGTGGAAACAGACTCTTGCAAAAAATGCAAGGTAAGGCTGCCTACTATAGGCCCTTGTGGTCCGCCCCTTCCCCAAACCTTGCATAGATGGAAGCTTCATGCACCGGGGCTGTCACTTTTATGCTTCAAAGCACCTTGGGATGAGTACAATTGGGGTGTGGAACCGCAGCTAGAACACCTGCCAATTCATGTAAAGGAACTGATTGACTATTAGTAGTATCAGTGTTTAGTTGATCATCGATCATGGAGGTGGAGTAGAAGTGAAATGGGGTGACCAGATGAGGTAGGAGGGTCTTCAAGAATCTAGCCCAGGGAACAGCCCAAGTGCACGAAGCTCCCGCATATGTGGAGTTGGGGAAAGGGGCTGATTACAAGGGTCAATAGTATGCACTCTTACCTTGCATTTTGCAAGAGGCTGTTTCCAAGCCTTGAACCCGTGATCTCAAGGTCTCAAGACGACAACTCTACCATTATGTCAAGGCTCCCCTTCAATCTGGCTCAGGGAACACGAGGCCTAAATGATAAAGACGGGTGGATAGCGTGGTCTATGCTTGAGCTAGATTGACTATTATTGGGAGATAAAGAATGGGAGATGATGGAAGTAAAAGAAGCATGGAACTAGAATGACTTTGGATGGTTGGAGTAGGTGACAATGGGGAGGCATGATTGGTGGGGTTGGATAAGTGAGGGCGTAGAATTAAGGATGGGGTGAGAAGAACGAGAGATGAGATGGTGGCATGATGATTGTTAGAACGAGAAGGTAGGGTTATGATGGAAGAGACCGCTGACCATGGGTGACTAGGTACCAAGGTAGCACCTTCGAGGGGTCCCTAGGATAGAAGGTTTTGAAAATGGAAAAAATGATTTGTTGAACGGAAGAGAGAGACTTGTTTCTACAAGTGAACTCAATTAAACCAAAAGCAAATTGTGAGGTAAAAATAGACTTTAAAAAGTAAAATTTTGAGATGCATACCTTTGTCAATAATTAACTGATGTTCAATACAGAAAAGAAGAAGAAGAAGACCATTTCCTTGCTAGGAAAGAAGATAGAGAACCCAGGGGATAAGACTAGTTCCTTATATGTAGTTATCATAAAGAAAGGGAGTCTTAGCACAATGGTAAAAGTTGTCATCATGTAATCTTAAAGTTATGTGTTCAAGGCGTGGAAACAGCCTCTTGCAAAATGCAAGGTAAAACTGCATACAATTCTTTTGGAAGGTAAGACCTTACATTTAGTTACCACACATTCCTTTTGGAGGACGGGACATTTTTACCTTTTTCTCTGTTAGTGTCATTTGGAATATTGAAAATAGGGCCCATTTAATGCCTCTTTCCATTTTTTAATGCGACCATTTCTTGTTTATTTGAGAGATACTTTCTAACTTTATATAATTTAATGGGTAAATTGAATTGAACAATATTGCATAAGCACTTGAAAATATTACCGCAGAAAAGAATTCAACTCACTTCTTATAGCCAAGGCCCCAAGGAGTGTACCCTCAGAAAAGCTCCAAATTGTGCATGAAACAGGCCCCCCTTGAGATGATACGAAAAATAAGGACAATTAGGGACATTATACACAGAATGGTCTCAATTCAATTCCCAAAACCAAGGTTGTCAAGATGCTAGAATCATGAAGTCATCATGATATTTTGCTTGCGGAAAATCCAAAGCCGGAGCAATCAGATGAACAGGTCTGATTATCAGAAGGTAAAGCCTGATAGCTCAATGGTAATATTGCATTTCTGGATGCCGCATATCTGGTGAGATAAGTGGTTCAAGTAAAAGAAAGAAAAAATTGCAGCTTTTTCTCTTATCTACATAGAATTGATCAGTTAAGTAGTCAACGATACAATCAACAATACACCGAGCAGATTCAAAGAAAAAGAAACCAAAAAATGGGAAGTTAACAAACAGTGCTATCATCTTATGTGGGATAATTCAACAGAGCAAACTTAACATGCAAACCAATCTTCCCGCCTTCGATAACAAGCTTAGCAGCTGTGGCCAGCCAATGTCCTGGCGTATCATGTGGACCACGCACCACCTCTGCCGTCTCAACATATCTCAGGAGCTTCTGGGACTGAACTGGCACAGGTGGGCCATCTGGATAGACACCGGAGTTTAGATCAGTGGGCAATTGTTTTGGCGGCGCTGGTTCACGTTGTGTGAATGTTGTGCTCAGATTTGTGAGGAAGCTCGACTTATGCAAGGCTGTTGGTGCTTGAGCCCACTCTGTCTTCTGGATGCTGCAGTTGGGCAAGTATGTGTAAAGCAGGCGGAGATGGAGAATAGTCTTTGCCCATTTCCCTCCTTTGGTCAAGAGCTGTGCACCTGTTACCACAAATACTCCGTCAATGCCTCCCTGCAGCCAGTCAGGGTCATGCCTAACAGCATAAGTGCACACGTGCGAGTATCTCTTCCATTGCACCGGCTCTAAGTATCGGCCACCTGATTCATCAGAACCCCGCCACCGACATGGCCATGACATGGAGGCGGCTGCCAATGAAGATTCCACCACACTAGGGAGACTTGAGAGATGCTGTACGTGTATCGCCAGCCTGTTGCACTTCTTGCCCTCCAAATAGAGTCGTAATCCAATCACCGGTTTCTTGTCACTTGAGACCTGCATATGGAAAAAGATTCAGCATTTACAAGTTACAATATTAAGTCAAGGTAAAAGTTGTCGTCATGTGACCTTGATGTCACGGGTTCAAGGCGTGGAAACCGCCTCTTGTAAAAATACAAGATAAGGCTACATAGTATAGACTCTTGTGGTCTACCCCTTCTCCGGACTACAAATAGGCGGGAGCTTCGTGCACCGGGGCTGCCCCCTAATATTAAGTCAGGGTAAGCAAACAACAAGAATAACTTCAACCAACCAAATTGGATCCTGGGGGCATGGTAGAGCAAGAAAGAACCGGAACAAGATAAGAGACGTTGAGGTCTGGGTTCTCATAAGACACAACTTGGGACACTGGGAATATGTTTGAGCATGTGGTTCCAACCGTGGATGACCCATTCAGCAAACATCATCATTTTGTAAGATCCTAGCATTACAGTCAAGCCCTGGCAATTATCACCAAGCAAAACATCCCTACTCAAATGTAAACAAAAGAGCATGACAGCAGGGAGATAATAAGAGCTTTCGCAATCGTGTGAACTTGCATATCAATGACTTGAAGTTCAAATCATCATCATCATTATCAAGACCTTATCCCAATTAGGAGTCGGCCACAAGAATCTTATTCCTCCATTCCACTCTATTAAATACCATGGCTTCATTTAGTCGTAACGTTTTAAATCTTTCCTTACCACTTCTATCCACATTCTTTTAGGCCTTCCCCTTGCCTTTTTAGAACCTTGTACTTGTATTGCCTCACTTCTTCTAACCGGTGCCATTGTTGGTCTCCTTTGAACATGTCCAAACCATCTAAGTCTAGTCTCTCTCATCTTGTTACCTATTGGTGTTATCCCTAAATTTCCTCGAATATTTTCATTTCGAATTCTATCCTTTCTTGTCTTACCACTCATCCATCTCAACATCCTCATTTCTGTGACGCTCATCCTATGAGTATGATGTTCCTTAACTGCCCAACACTCTGATCCATAGAGCATGGACAGCCTTATTACCATCCTATAGAATTTTCCTTTTAGTTTGAGTAGCACCCGTCGATCACATAAAACTCCAAATGCCCATCTCCATTTGTTCTAACCCACTTGAATTCTCTAGGTAACCTCCCTCTCAATCTCTCCACTCTCATAAATCATTGATCCTAAGTACCGAAAGTGGTCTTTAACGGGGACTTCCTAATTATCCATCTTGACTGGTGTTCTACTCCTACTCTCCTTGCTAAAATTACATTCCATATATTCTATCTTAGTTCGGCTAATTTTAAATCCTTCAAATTCTAATGCTTCTCCCCATAACTCTAGCTTTATGTTTACACCTCCCTGTCTCATCAAGTAAGACTATATCATCTGCAAATAGCGTGCACTAAGGAATCTCCTCGTGCAGATGTTTTGTTAACTCATCCATAACCAATGTGAAAAGGTATGGACTCAATACCGATCCTTGGTACAATCCTATAATGATAGGAAAATCACCAGTCACGCCACTAGTGGTCTTAACATCTGTTACCTCCCTCATATATATCTTTAATTATGTCTATATATCCATGAGAAACTCCTTTACCACCCAACACCCTCCATATTAACTCTCTAGGGACTCTATCATAAGCTTTCTCTAAGTCGATAAAGACCATGTGGAGGTCTTTCCTCCTCTCCCCATAATTTTCTACTAATTGTCTTAATAAGAAAATAGTTTCCATCGTAGACCTCCCAGGCATGAAACCAAACTGATTCTCCGATATACTTGTTTCATGTCGTAGCCTCTTCTCAATCACTCTTTCAAAAAGTTTCATAGTGTGGCACATAAGTTTGATCCCTTGATAATTAGTGCAGCTCTGTATGTCTCATTTATTCTTATAAATTGGTACAATAGAGCTTTTCCTCCACTCATCCGGCATTTTCTTTGATTTTATAATCATGTTAAATAACCTAGTCAACCAAACTACCCCAATATCTCCCATATACTTCCAAACCTCTATTGGTATACCATCAGGCCCCATGGCCTTTCCTGATTTCATCTTTTTCAAGGCCTCTTTTACTTCAGTTATTCCAATCCTACATTCATATCTATAATAACTCATGTTATTTAGATTTATAGTATTTTCAATCTCTATATTTTCAGAGCTATTGTCATTTAACAATTTTTTAAAGTATGTTTCCCACCTTTGTTTGATCTCATTATCTTTGACTAATACACTTTGATCATCGCTTCTAATACACCTAACATGATCTAAGTCCTTACCCTTCTGTTCTCTTACTTTTGCAAGTTTAAACACATCTTTCTCCCCTTCTCTTGTTCCTCGTCTATTGTAGAGCTCATCATATGCTTTAAGTTTAGCCTCACTTACTATTCTCTTAGCAACCTTTTTAGCATTCTTATATTGTTCATAATTTTCATTATTTCTAATCTTCTGGCATGCTTTAAAGTGCATCCGTTTTTCTTTAATAAAATTTTGCACTGTTTGCTCCACCACCATGTTTCCTTTGCTAATAGCCTTTTACCTTTAGATACTCCTAAGGCATCTTTTGCCACTTTCTTAATGGACTCAGTTATATTAGTCTACATGGTATTTACTTCTATTTCATAGTTCCAATTTCCTTCTACTATCAACTTATTTTTGAATGAGGTTATTCTCTCTTTTTAAGTTCCACCACTTAGTTTTTGGATGTGTATTAAGTTCAGTTCTTTTTCTCCATCTTTTGATATGGATATCCATAACTATTAACCTATGTTGTGAGGTTAAACTCTCACCGGGTATCACCTTACATATAGATTGTTCATTATTCTCAAGTAGAAAAAAGTCTATTTGTCTTTTATGAAGTCCACTTTTAAAGGTTATTAAGTGTTCATCCCTCTTCTTAAAGAGTATATTTGCAATTAACAGGTTATATGACAAAGCAAAATTGAGGATATTCTCCCCCATCTCATTTTGTTCACCTATACCACACCCTCCGTGTATTCTATCATATCCTTCCATATCTTTCCCTACATGGCCATTTAAGTTTGCTCCTATATCTTCCCAAAATTGTCTCTTAATTATATCTTGTAATCCTACTTGTGGTGCGTATGCACTTTATGCACTTATAACATTAATAATCTGCTCTCCTAGAATAAGTTTTATTATTATAATTCTATCACTAATTCTTTTAACATCTATAACTTTATCCTTTAATTCCTTATCCACTATTATTTCTACGCTATTTCTGGTATTTTCCTTTCCTACGTACCATAATTTATACCCATCTATTTCTCTAACTTTAGCCCCTTTCCACTTGGTTTCTTGGATACAAGCGATGTTGACTCTCCTACGTTTTAGCGCGTCTACTAACTCCAAACTCTTACCTATCAGTGTCCCTATATTCCATGTGGCGTTACAAATCTTATGTTCTGGAGATGCCCTATTTACTATCGCCTTTCTCAACCTCCATGGTATGAACCCATGTCCACTTTTCACTGCATCTGGGTTCTAATGCAGCACGTCGCTTCCGAAGGGACGCTCTAGCAGCCCTTGCCCATTTTTCACTACACCCGGGATCCGATGTAGGGCACTGCTTCTGGGAGAACGCCCTAACAACCCTTTCCTATTTTTCACCGCACCCAGGATCTAATGCAGCCTGTCGCTTATGGGGAACGCCCTAGCTTGAGGGAATGTCTGTATTCGATTCATGTCATAGTTTGGGTTGCCGTAGTTTTAAAAAGCCGAAGATGATTTTCATTTCTTCCTTACAAACTAATATACAAATGCATATTCATTTGCAAGCAAAAGAAATAACAAAACCATCTTTAGCTTCCCTTAGCCGGCTGGCTACCTGACGCAAGGGTTGCCATATTTTAAGAAACTGGAGATGATTTTCATTTCTTTCTCACAAACTAATATACAAATGCATATTCATTTGTAAGAAAGAAATAACAAAATCATCTTCAACTTCTCCCTTGCCGGCTGGCACCTGACGCAAGACCCTCCTCCTTTTTCATCCGGGCTTGGGACCGACATTGGTGGAGTATAAGCAAATTGTATGGCAATGCTTTTGACTGTTGGACAATCATAGCTTGCAATACCAAGCAGTTTAACCTTGATAGAGATTTATTCACATGGAGAACAGAAACCGAGAACTAGAACCAATTAGAAGATCAGAATTGAACTATGTAGTTGATGGAGATCCAATATGGATATAGGACATAGGTCCATGACCACTTAACAGTGACTTTGCAGCAGTTTGAATAGGATGTACCTAGTAGGTTACCAGTTTGAGGTGCTCATGGGCGCATGCATTCAACATTTCAGAAAAAAAATAATAAATTACAATCCTAACAAGGGAAAGCAATCAAGATTTCAATAACTGAAGGAGAACTATTTATAAAAGGTCAACTATAACTGGCAACTAGATTAGTAAGTGCAAGGGATGAGGATAAATAACCTAATTTAGGAAAGGAGATTGATTAGGAATCATGTAGAATAAGCAACATGTTGCTAATGGGAAAGAGATATATTTTATTAAAGGGAAATGATAAGTCTGCACCCTTAAACGAATTAATTATTAGTCCCGCTCCCTTGGTTTCTTGGCATTTAGGAACTGTGGAGGTTGACATTTACATACCAAAATCAAAGAGTAATCCATACGTGCTGAAAAAAACCAGGGGGGGCAGGACCAATTGACTTTAGGGTGTGGAAATATCATTTCCCTTTATTAAAATTCAAACCTTTATTGGACGCTTTGCTAAGAAGTAGTTAAGAGGTTAAACTAGAGAAAGGATTATATACTTTATCTCAAAGCATTCTTGAATATTTTCAGAATGAAAGATATGAAATTCTTGGGAAAAACTTTTCTCATGGTTTATTGTCATGCTCTTGATTCATTAAGCCAAGACTTGTGGATGATTCCAACAAAGACATTTCCGGAATAAAGAATTCTTGTTATTCGATTCAACCCTTTTTTATCTTGGCCAGAGAACAACAGTAAGGCTGACCTACTTATTTGTTTGTTTTGGGTTCACTGCATGACAAGTAGGATTTTGGTACCCACATTAGCTCCATAATAACATAACTAGGGTCAAAAAGCTCCAAAGTATCAATATTTGTAGGTGCATTGCCTAAAGACTGAATCAACACATAATAGCTAAATGTGCTGTCACATGTTCAATATCCACATCAAAGGGTGATATGCATTCTATGGTCATATAGACAGGGATATGTAATGTTTCTCCAGTGCTTTTGGATTTATTTTTACTTTTATGATTTTTGGCATATTTTCTAGAACTTAACTGTGATTGATAGTTCGAACTTAATTGATTAGATAATTTTTGTTGCAGTAAGCATATAATTGCTTTTTCCTCAAGTTGCTATCAATTTTCTTTGTTAATTTAACTAATAGTTTAGCAAAATTTACTTTAATTAAAGAAAGAGTCAAAAAAGGGCAGCCCTGGTGCATGAAGCTCCCGCCTATGCAGGGTCTGGGGAAGGGGCGGACCACAAGGGCCTAAAGTACATAGCCTTACCTTGCATTTTGCAAGAGGCTGTTTCCACGCCTTGAACCTGTGACCTCAAGGTCACATGATGACAACTGTTACCGTTGCGCCAAGGCTCCCCTTCAAAAGAAATAATCAGATAAACCAAAAAATAGGCAAACTACCAGTCCCACAGTAATAAATGCAAAAAAGGGAAAAATATACTAATGAGACATGGATACTAACTGTTTCGATCAATTTTGCAAACCAAGATGGGCCAGAGAGGCGAAACTATAGCATAGCAGCTAAAAAGTAAGAACTTCAGTAAATGGTTTTCAGTTTCAACGTGAGATGTTGTAGATTTGGGTCGTGATCAAGCAACCAGCAAAAATTTCTTCTGCAGTCAACAAACCAAAAGTAAACATGATAAAGCCTGGAATCTTGATCAAGCAAGAGTAAACATCAAGGGATTTAATACAAGTCCTTAACACAAACAAAACTGCGAGACCTCCCTACTGAAACCAAAGAAGATTACATGGGAAATATTTCATTCCTGTTCACGACATGATGTAGCTTAGGTCCAATTAGCTGAGCAATCAACAACAAGAAGTGTATAACAGAAAAACAGATATTACGCAAGGCCTGCACAAAATCTAAAATTCTAAACCACAAGGAAGGAGAGGAATATATAATAGAAAACAAGGAACAGGTATACCTGGGTAGCACTGACATGAAGCTTGGGACCCATGAAACTGAACTGCATAGCAGGGCACGTTGCCTTTCTTCTTTGTGGCCCAAGAGGAAGCTCATTAAACACTGGCGCCCATTGCCGAGGAACTTGGAATTCCAAGAAGTACTGTAAATCGTCACGGGCAGGTTTATCTGATGATGAAATGGTTTAGTAGAGAAATAGCAAATATCCATGTCATAGTTCAACAATATCCAAGTCATTCATTACTTTCTAATTGTAAACCAAAAGGGGGGAGCGCACTAGTGAATTTAATAACAGAGCCTGATATCCGCATGCCCCTTTTCAATAGGCTGCACAGCCATCCCACCCTTCAGCGAGTTATAAAGCCAATCTGGCCCACCTTTTGATAGATCTGAATCATTCACAATCTTAGATGAGCTATGCACCAAAAATCTCATCAATTGGACGATCCTAGCCAGTTTTTTTTTTTTTTTTTTAATTTTAAAATGGATGATAAACAGTTTCAGCTCAAAGAAGCATACCCTAGAATTATCCAGTGGATAAGATTCTCTGTGCATGCCTCATTGACAAAGGGGGCAAGATTGTGAATGGTGCATATTTAACGTGAGCCCAGTTGGAGTTATAACTTGCAGAAGAATGGGTTGGACATGCACCTATTACAAAGGGGTGTGCACATCACGCACCTTTTATATTTTCAAAGAGAACAGACTAATATTTAGGGAACCGTGATAAAAGGGAAACGGCTACATGGGCATACAAAATGTTGAAACTGACAGGGAAAGAATATGAGTATGAAATTCTACAAGAATTTCTATAATCATCCCAGTCAACTCAATTATTCTCAAAGTCCAAAACAAGATGGAGAAACTTTTGGTACTTACAGCGAAGATACAGGTTGATTGCATGACTAAGATAGCCACTGCCTGGGATACCAGTAAGCAGTGACGTGATGGGGACAAACTTAAAGCTTATAGCATCAGGAATAGTTGGTACAGTCTGGAGCCATGAGTAGTGACTTCGAAGAGACACTTCCCCTCCCCTTTTTGAGCAAATGATTGCAAGTCCCTGTTTGAAAGCAATCAATGTTAGTCCACAGTAATGGGTATCATCAAAAGCCTCAACTAGTGAAGAATATGCAAATCCAGTCTTACATCCTTGCTTGATGTGGCTGAAAAGCTGGCCAACTGCATGTTGTTTGAGTTCAAAATATTCCGGAAGACCTCAGGAACCTATATATGGAAGAAAAGACTATTAACTCGTATCCATGCATAAGAAGAAAACTACACTGAAAAGTAACAGCCTAAATACTTTATGTTTGCCTTCTCTGGTTTTCCGATGTCGAGGAGAGAGGTCCCTTCCATCTGAAAACAAATAATCTCCAAGATCCTCAAGATGCCCTTTGAGTTCAGCAGGAGGAACAGATGAGGAAGGCTTTTGCCTAACACAGACTAAATCTTGACCCCCAATTGCCATTCCTACAATTATATGCGTTCCATATGTCTGAATAAACCTGTTACGTTGACCAGTCAAAAGTTAATAACTTACAAGCAAAAAACTCAACCAAATCTAGCAAACATGGCTCAAAACTGATTCAAATCTAATAACAGGAAACAGCGGGAGGGCTATAAACAACAATACCCAAAATGCAAGCAGGTTTGGAACAAATTAGAGTTTCCTCAGTAGTAAGGACTTGCTGCAGCAAAATGCAAAAGTAGCACCTTACTATCCAGACTCTATCTCTGAAAACTAGTTCACTGTCGTTAATATTTATTTAACATGAAACAGGTCTTCTAGTGTAGGGGTGGAAGAAGGAGCCTTCCCCATGGTATGACAGTCTGCTCATTGGTTTGCAAGTGTTCCAATATTTGATAAAATAGAAAATAAAAATAAATAAAAGACAAAAGGAGATAGAGGGAAAAAAACAAAATTTTTATGAGACGTCATATTCAGTTTGTTAGGTTTTAAAGTAAGAGCACAACTGCGTAATGAAAGACCAAGAATTGGGTTCACATGAACAGGATGACTTTCTCTCAACATCACAGAATAGTTATTAAAAATTCAAAGTCGTCACTTTAATTGATGGTTTGACCACAAAAAGGAAGTTAACATACTATTATAACTTGCAGTGGGCAATTATTTGCTATATAAACATAAGAAACTCAAAGGAAATAATTACCTAGACAGTAATGCAGGATCCCAGGTGGAAGGGACAGCTTTCTTCACTTCTTCACGTAGGACTAAGGGAGATGTAGTTAAGTGCAAATTGTACAAGGAAATGAAGTAACCATCAAAAGCGAGATATTTGGTGTCCTTAGCATCTTCAAGCCAGGCCCCACTTAAATCAAAAATAGCATTGAAGTAACCTGAAGGAACTTTTCCTTGTATTGAAGATTTCTGATTAAGTAACTCTGACATCTGAGAACAAAAAGAAAATATAAAACCCGTCATGAAACAATAGAAAAGTCAGCAAGGAACGTAATGGCAATTGGATTGGATAGATGATAGATGCACCTTTTTAAGTAAAGATGCCTGCTTCAGTGGTTTCATAGATAAAGAGAAGATATCAGTGGTTTGAAAATGTGATAGCAGGCATTGTTGAGAAAAAAAAGAGGAGCATTAGTGGCTTCTACTGTCATACTAAGAATAATATGATAATATAAAGGGACAGTATTCAGGTCTTAACAGAAATCCAGCAGAACTGCACCAACTAATGTTCTTCATGAAGAAATGAATCAAGTCAGGTTTCTGACATGATGGGATTTGCCCTTAAAGTTCAGATGAATATATCAATTGTATCCTTTCCTCCAACCCAGCCAGGGAAAGATCAGTCAGTTGGAATCATAGGTTTGGTCCCCATAGACCTGAGTTCAATTCCCTGCAGAGACGTTCCCTATGGGTGTGGTTTGCAGATGATTGGGCACATGCATGGAGATTAGTCCCACCCCAAGTGGTCAGGACGACCTGTGTTCAAATAAGTAAAAAAGATAAAATAAAAAATCATCATCATTATCAAGACCTTATCCCAATTAGGGGTCGGCCACATGAATCTTATTCCTCCATTCCTCTCTATTAAGTACCATGGCTTCATTTAGTCCCAAAGTTTTTAAATCTTACCTCACCACTTCTATCCAAGTTCTTTTGGGCATTCCCCTTGCCCTTTTAGAACCTTTTACTTATATTGCCTCACTCCTTCTAACCGGTGCCGTTGTTGGTCTCCTTTGAACATATCCAAATCATCTAAGTCTAATCTCCCTCATCTTGTTACCTATTGGTGCTACCCCTATAGTTCCTCCAATTTTTCATTTCTAATTCTATCATTTCTTGTCTTACCACTCATTCATCTCAACATCCTCATTTCTGCAACGCTCATCCTATAAGCATAATGTTTCTTAACTACCCAACAGTCTAATCCATATAGCATGGCCAACTTATGGCCATCCTATAGAATTTTTCTTTTAGTTTGAGTGGCACTCGCTGATCACACAAAACTCTAGATGCACATCTCCATTTGTTCCAACCCGTTTGAATTCTCTAAGTAACCTCCCTCTCAATCTCTTCACTCTCATGAATCATTGATCCTAAGTATTGCAAGTGGTCTTTTATAGAGACTTCTTAGTTATCAATCTTGACTGGTGTTCCACTCCTACTCTCCTTGCTAAAATTATATTCCATATATTCTGTCTTAGTTCAACTAATTTTAAATCCTTCAAATTATAATGCTTCTCTCCATAACTCTAACTTTATGTTTACACTCTCCCTTGTCTCATCAAGTAAGACTATATCATCTGCACATAGCATGCACCAAGGAATCTCCTCGTGCAAGTGTTTTGTTAACTCATCCATAACTAATGTGAAGAAGTATGGACTCAATGCCGATCCTTGGTACAATCCTACAGTTATAGGAAAATCACCAGTAACGCCACTAGTGGTCTTAACATTTGTTACCGCTCCCTCATATATATCTTTAATTATGTCTATATACCCCTGAGAAACTCCCTTACCACCCAACACCCTCCATATTAACTCTCTAGGGACTCTATCATAAGTTTTCTCTAAGTCAATAAAGACCATATGTAGGTCTTTCCTCCTCTTCCTATATTTCTCTACTAATTATCTTAGTAAGAAAATAGCTTCCATGGTAGACCTCCCAGGCATGAAACCAAACTGATTCTCAGATACACTCGTTTCATGTCATAGCCTCTTCTCAATCACTCTCTCAAACAATTTCAGTGTAACTCATAAGTTTGATCCCTCGATAATTAGTGCAGCTCTGAATGTCTCCTTTATTCTTATAGATTGGTACAATAGAGCTTTTCCTTTGCCATGCTTTAGCGTTCTTATATTGTTCATAATTTTCATTATTTCTAATCTTCTGCCATACTTACGTTCGTTTTTCTTTAATAACTTTTTGCATTGTTTCACTCCACCACTATGTTTCCTTTACTAATTGCCTTTTACCTTTAGGTACTCCTAAGACATCTTTTGTCACTTTCTTAATGGACTCAGCAATATTAATCCACATGGTATTTACTTCTGTTTCATAGTTCCAATTTCCTTCTACCATCAACTTATTTGTGAATGAGATTATTTTCTCTCCTTTTAAGTTCCATCACTTAATTTTTGGATACCTATTAAGTTCATTTCTTTTCTTCCATCTTTTGATATGGATATCCATAACCATTAACCTATGTTGTCAAGTTAAACTCTCACCAGGTATCACCTTACAATCCTTACACAAAAATAAAAAATACTAAACAAAAAAGAAGAAGAAGTATTTCCTCCATGAAAAGTGACCTATAGATTCCTCTCAGGGGATAAGCATTTATGCATCCACAATCAGCCTACTTTTACAGAAAATATTCTAGGTATAAGTTTTTAGCATATACTATCAGTTCATAGGGTAACCAATCATCAACATGATCTGTTTGTCACTCAAACTAAATGCCACAGCAGGAACACCAATGGACTGTAGGCTACAGCACAACCATTGCCATGCTTCCTGTTGCTTAAGTCATAATCAGTTAAAATGAGAAACCTGATTACCACTAGAACTTCTGAACTATAAATATGGAGATGCAGTCAAAGTATGAGATACAGAACGCCTCATATCACCTTGAGATAAAGGCTCACCCTAGGAACAGAAACCACTGAAAGAAAAAACCCATCAGGTTAATTACAGTAGGAGACAGGAGCCAACCAGTGTGCCCTATGAGGTCATATCAGATCCTAAGAAAGTAGTAGATTAGTTTGAGACAAGGATGACCTCTTTAGAGTAGATATATGAACCTTGTCAGCACCAAGGCCAAGCAGAAATTTGATGCATGTCCACAGATCTCAAAGACAATAGCTTTCTTGGTTCCATAAGGTCAGTATAAGAACTCATCACATCAATGAAAGATAATGTGTAATGACCCAATCAAGTGTTCACAGGAACTTCTCATTAATAAGGGCATTTTAATGAATAAAAAAATATAATAATAAAAGACTTTCTTAAAGGGAAGGGCCATTTTGATATTGGCACCCCCCTCTCCTTTAAGAAAAGTCAACGTCAGTCAACTGTTATGGAGAAGAAAAGAAAGAAAATAAAGAGAATGAGGAAAAGGGGAGAGATGGAGAGGAGGAAGAAGGAAGAGTAGATCTGGAGAACGTGGTGGCTTAGAACGACGATCCGAGCCATTCATCATCTCTGGAAAAGTAACACAATCCAAATCCTTAAAAATCCTTTTGATCTAATATCATTATAGTAGGAAAAAATCAAAATAACAGTAAGCAAAAATGATGCTGATCGGAGACGATGGCCATCTAAAGGAGAATGAATTTTGAAAATCCAACCCATTCATCTTGTTCACCGTCTCGAGAAGAGAATCACTTAGTCAAAATCCTATGTCATTTGGTCAGAGAAATTGACACCGAAAAAAGACGGTGGGTCAAACAATGACTGTCCTATGGCACTGCATCGAAGACGCAACCGACTGCACACACAACAGAGCACTAACTAACACACTTGTGCGTGTGCGTCACTTGTGCAAGCAAATGAGATGCATATGCCGCGTGTGCGTCACTTGTGTAGGCAAACAAGACACATGCATCTCGATGATGATGACCCATACGGGTGCATCCCAGTGCCCAGAATGCACACGGATGCGTCCAGACGGTGCATCATGCACATGCGTCCTAGTGATGCCAATTTTTTTAGATTATTTTAATCCACATTAATTTGAACCATTCATTTGATTTGAATCCAAAAATTAAAAAGGCTATATAAGCCCAAATTTTAATCCAAGATATCTGTTGAATTCGTCTCAACGACACGAACCCAATTATATGATGAAAATTAAGATTTGACCACATCTTGATCTAATCAAAACTCAAAAATCATAGGATGACCCAAATCAACCAGATCGGAGGGTGATCTAGCTTTAGAAATTGATCAATTATATGATCTAATAAGTAAAATGAGGGACCTAATTGTCAAATCATCTAAATAAATTTAGATTATAATATAATCATTGAATGAAATAGGAACTATAGATCTAACCAACCAAAGGATGATCTAACAGTCAAATCATAAAATTGACGATTAATATACACATGAATCTTAGAAAACAGCATAGATATGATGAATTGCGATGTGTGAGATCTAGGTTAGACAATTAAGATACCCAAGAGAGTATTGAGAACGATCTAATGGTTGGATCATCCCAAAAACCATGGATTAAGATTGGACCTTAGAAGTCATCAGAATCATCGATATGATTGATCAACATCAAATCTGATCGTCAGATCAATGGATTAAGTTTTGATATGGGATGAGTTGATTTTGAGACACATATCAATGTAGATAGATAAAAATCAAGCAATCTGGACAATTGATTAGTGATAGACACCCAACATCGAAGATCAAGCAAAAGATTAATAGATCACATTCATAATTGGTGATAAATGGACACCAAATTACTTGAATTAAGAATCCAACTTAGATTAATAACTTGGATTCTAATTTCGATCTAGAAGTGATGTGCATCCAGTTAGTGGGTTTGAGGCAGACTAATCTAGAGTGGAGTCTGATTTTGATTTAAAAGGTACAAACAAGTGGTTCTTCGTTTGAAGTAGGTGATAACAATAAATAAAGGGGATGTTTGAGTTTTAAAATTACAGCTTTTCATCACAGCAGCTAAATATTAATGAATGAACTCAAATTTAGGAAATTAACTCACTTAGGAGACTGTATGTGACTTTTGGACTTGTTGGAGTGGCTGTGATGGAGTAAACTAGGCTCTGATACCAAACTATGACACCCCGAGTTTTTACACATCATATAAACACTATTTTTCAAAAGTTGCAATCCTTAGTTAAAATTTTCAATTTAAAAATCGACTAAAAACAACTTTTCAATGAAAATACTCATCTCAAAATTAAGGGAGCCATACAACTCAAAAAACCAAGAATTTAACTTGTTAAGGCATTGCAATGGTTGTTATGCCTCAGATATAGAGAGAGATAGCAAGAAAAGTAAATAGACCAAAAGCAATTGAGGTGTAGGTGGCTTGTAGTAGTGCACTAAGGAGATCTCATTGTCGTATGTGGTTTGTTAAACTTTACACTTGAATAATGTAGATAGTCTGTATATGTATACATATGAATTACACTTTTGTGACCTGGATGTATGGATTATCTATGTTAGATGTGTTGGCTATGCATGGACAGACCCTGGGCAATGTCGTTATTTCTTTTGATTTGTACTTTACCATTACCATTGATGTATACAGTTATATCTAAATCCATGAATGCAATGGATGGATGGTCATGGAGACTGGATCGCCTAGATTTGTATTTATAGCATTTGCCAAATTTTTGGTGGAAATAGAAAGATCGTTTCACTGTTAAATCCGTGGTTTTATAACTGCTGGGATGTTGAAATGAGCATTTTCACTAAAAAGTTGTTTTCAATCAATTTTTAAATTGAAAATTTTAACCACAGATCCCGACTGTTGAAAAATATTGTGTTTATATGATGTGTAAAAACCCGGGGTTTCACAAAAACCCTAGAAGGAACAAGGAATTCCTCAGAGAGAGGATGCATAGGAAGTTCCTGGAAGAGAATGAAAGGATGAGAATTGAGAGAGGAAAATCCTATAGAGATGATGAGAACAAAAAGGTACCTTTAGGAAGGAGAAGAGGGAAAACAAAGTGAAAGAAAGGAAAGCAAAACTATGAATTTGTCTCTTGATTCAAAGAATTGAACCAGTATGGCTAATCTTGATTCTTTGTAGTTCTTACCCTTTATGGAATGTTTTCTAAGGGATTTCTCAAAGAGCTTCTAAACTGCAATTTGGCAGCAACAAGTTGAAAATAATGGCAGTGGGTCAAATGATCCAGCCTCGGATCATCTTGATTACAGTACTATGCGATTTAAGAAGCTTGACCGCCCCTCCTTCAAAGGTGTTCCAGATCTCTAGAAGACAAGAGATGGATCATGCACTAAGAAAATATATTTGATGTGATGGGGTATCTGAGTGGACATAGAGTTCTGGAGAAAGAAGAGTGGTGTGAAGAAGACCTGGTTTGAAGCAGCTTTGCTGTTGATCAGAAATAGGAGCTTCTGTTGTTCCTAAATCCTAGACCACTTTTGTACCTAAGGTATACTGTATTATGCAATTTACAAGGCTCAACTAATCCTCCAAAAGTGTACCAGATCCCTAGAAGCCAAGAGATGGATCATGCAGTTAGAGGAGATATTTGAAATGATAGCCTATACAAGTGAACATGGAGGTCCTTGGAGGAGAGAAAACTTTCTAGAGAAAGAAGAGGGGTGTGAAGAAATCCTTGTTTGAAGCAGCTGGGCTGTTGATTAGAGATGGGGGCTTTTGTTGTTCCTAGCCCACTTCTGTACCTAAGGCATGCTGTATGTAAATGGATTTTTCTTTAGTTCAGTTAAAGACTCATGTATGGATTTTCTGGGTGCATCTTTAAGTGTTAAGATCTGTAAAGTTCTATAAGAAAACAGTTCGGTTAAGTTCAATGAAATCTGGAGTTTTTGGATTGCATATATTGTGTGAAGTTTTGTAAGATCAGCAAAGAATGTTTAAGTTTCAATAGAATGGATGCTTAATTGTTAATCAAATGTGATCTGCTACCCTGGGAATCTGTTGCGCTTTTAGTCCCTTTAAAGTGTATGGGTTTCAGGGCAAGACAGAATGCTCCCAGGATAGCTTAGCTATTCTATCCTACCTTCTCAAAGTCAATCTTTCTGCTACAGATGAATCTAAGTTTAATTTAACTGCTTGAGGGCCTTTTTCCATGCATTTGCTTTTCAGGTTTCTCAATAAGAAAAGGGAATCAGATAGATAAATCCAAGAAAATCACCATGTTACCAAATTATATAATGCTTCCACTACACAACCTGTTTATGCTCTCACAGCTCATTAAAGTCAAGCTTACTGCTAATTCGACTGTTGGAGTGCCTTTGACATACATTAGCCTTTTAGATTTCTGGGGAAAAAGCCCTACATAATTTCATAAACTTAGGCAGTAAGTATGACATCAGAGAGAGAAATCCAGGTAAAACAACATGTTTCCTGAAGAATAAGAAATAACATTCACACTAGCTCTCTGTCTCCTAGCCCTTCAAAATCAAAGTTATGTCACTGCCATGTTTAAGCTAGCTCAACTGTTAAGAGGTCTTGCCGACCCCTAATTGGGATAAGGTCTTTATGATGATGAACTGTTAAGAGGTCTTCTCCATACCTTAGCCTTCCTAGAGGTCTCTAAGAGGAAACCATAACTCACAAATGCCAGTCATAAATGAGATCCGAGAATGGAATCCTGGGAAAAACATCGTGGTTCCAAATGAGTACCCGATAGCACAGGAATCCATGGAAGACTGTCATGTTTCTCAAGGAAAAACAAATAATGTCTCCAAAACTAGTTTTATCATACTAACACAGCTCATCATGGTCAAGCTCACAACTACTGTCAAGTTTTAAACTCTATTTCGGGCTGTTACACTATATCAGCCTTCTTTGGTTCCCCAAAATATTTGCAAAGCCACTGAGCCAACAAAAAGTGAGATAAGAGAGGAACCCTAGCCTTCTGAAGGAACTCAATAGCTTGATGACTTCCATAATGCCTTTACAAGATTCAAGACAATCCTTGAATTCCTCTCTCTAAATTCACTATAAAAAAGCAGAAAAAATTATAATCCTGAGGATTTGTATCTTCCTGTTACAAATCATAGAAAGCAACCACCATAGAGAAAATTCACATTACTCAATATAAACACTGGTTACACCAAAGAAGGTCCTCGTAGTTGAGATGACCATGTAGAACACGACAAAATGCTTAAGATATTTCTTTAAATGACTGCAAAACTGCTACTTTTCTCTAAACCATTTAAGTCTATGTATTGGTTAAGAAACTATTATTTACCAAAAGTTAGTTAGAGACTTATCTGATTATCTGGAGAGATTGACTCACTAATAAAGGAACACTTTACATTAGAACAAATTAGATGATCCATACTAGTGTATTAATGCAGAACAAAAGTTACAACTGGGGTCTATAACCAGAGAGTTGGCAATTCAAACTTCAGTGTCATAGTCTATAGATGGGTACCTTAAGAACCTTTTCAATTCTCTGATCTTAACCTCTGATTGATTAAGGTCTAAATACTTCCTGTCACACACTTTCTAAGCTGCCCTTTTTTACTTCCAGATAAATAGCGGTTAAAATGATCCAATGAAGAATATCTTTGTATAGCTCTGACAAACAATTTTGGAGAGGAAGGACGAGCAATTACATGAATTATGCAAATGGGTTCTCCCCTCTTTGGTAGGATTGCAGAACAAAGGAAATAATTTGAAGCAATAAATTCGGAGATTCGCAAGGACTCAGAGGGCACTAGGACACTTTGGCAGAAAATGGAAGGAAATATTACACGGAGTTAAATGAAATTGGAAAAAGCTGGGGCTAGGTTATGATTAACAACAAGCTTCAGGAAAACCATGATATTGACAGCTTGACCTTGAGATAGACATCTGAACTAAGAAAAGGTGGACACAGAAGGAATAGATAGTCATGGTGTCAACAAGATTACTACATAAAAAATGCCCAAACTGAAAAGAAAAAAAAAATACCATTGCAGAAAGTAACAGAATGGATAAGAATGCTGACAATGATGGTGAGGACTGGGGGGGTGTAGTGAAGCAATACTTGTAAAGTATCTGCCATCTCTATCTCATTGAAGCTTGTCACAATTGTTGCCGTATATAAAGAACAGCAGTGCTGAAGGTGATCCTTCCATCTCTTTCTGGGATACATTTGTAAACTTCAATGATGCCTATGTTGAATGCTAAGAAGATAGTTACTCCAAAACAAGGTTTGTGCTTCTACTGGTTGTTCCATACCTTCTGCAAGAAAAAGAAGCAGAAGATGATAGCCACATAAAAAATATCCCAAAGATAAGTCTTACAAACAGCATTTTGTAGCTTCATATTTCTCTTTGATGCATTGTCCATCATATATATGACCCAGCTTAACAGAGACTACTCTAGACAGCTGTTAACATATCCTCCAAACCATGCTTCCCTACCATACCCAGTTAACCGATATCTCAATTGGAAATCCAATTCAACACAGTTCTCTGACAGAACGTTTCTCCTTGTTCTGACCCAAGGACTGCTATTATAACAAGATAATAGGAATTTCCTTAGAAAAGTTCATTTTAATGCAGTTTCAGACTCCAATGTTCTTTCAAAGTCTCTACAGACCTACATTACAAATAATGTTAACTAGGTTCAGAATAAGAGCTAGCCACCTTTTTTGCCAATCGGAGTTGCTCCTGATCCTTAAAAATCATTCTGATGAACAGTATTGCTCTTCTCACCAGAGGACGCCTACATCATTTATCACTTTTTCCCAACATTTACAGGCAACTTCATATTAAATTAAGCACTAAATTCTACTTGTCTGAAAATACATAAGGCGTATAACATCTTTGCCGTCTTTCCTCTCCCAACCCTTCCAAGAATTTTATGTCATAATAACTCGATCCGAACAAGGACAAGATTAAGTTCCATTCATTATAGTTATACTAAGTCTTTTAGCAAAACAAAAGATTCAAACTTGCTGAACAATAATTCCTACACTCAAAATGACACTAAAAATATCAATTCTCAAACAGTGACTAATGGCCAAACATCAGAAACAAGAATAACATAATTCACCTGATTGAACTCAAGAACATCAGACTGAAACCGAAGCCTATCCCCTTTATCGCAACTAATATCCTTCGAAACCCTAGGAATCACCGTATTCCCTCCGGGAATCAAAACGTCTCTAGTATTCTCTTCATCCACCTCCACCAATCTCCCAACCTTAAAACCCTTCGCAAACCTCAACCTGAAATCAGACGTGAGGTCAAACCCTAACCCGAGCGATCGCACAGCACGCAAAGCGATCAACTCGCGCTCCTCCATAATTTCTTCTTCCTCCGATCACTTACCAGCTAAACAGGCCGGAGACGCAGCACCAAGATTAGGTTCCGTATCGATTTCTCATCAGTAGGTTTTTGAAGGGACTTAGTCGCTTCGCAACAGCTGACATTTCGAGAAGGAAGAGAATTTTGACTCACGAAACACATGGAAAAAGAAAGTAAGAAATGGGAGAAAAGGACGACCGGGAAATTCAGACGGAGTGTGACTGCATGGGTTGCGTCTGCTGTCTTCCTAAGTCTTTCTCTTTACCTAAAAAGGGGTGCCATTATCAAATTCGGGTGGGTGGGAGTTGGGTAGCAGGAGTAGGCTGCAGTAGTCGTTTTTATTTTGCTTTCTTTGCTTCTATTGGATTGGTCAAAGTCAAAGGAACAGATCCTTTGGACAAGGATTTCCAGCTTCTATTACAGTGTCCGTGCGTGTAAAGTTGGAATTTGCACGCTCAGATGAAAGGGACCGGTCTGTTTACCCGCCTTTTTGACAGAGAGGAAATTCAAGCCCTTCTTTTTTCGTGCTTTTTTTTTTTCTGTTTTTTTTATTATATCCGAGTCATTAATCTTATTAAAATCAATGCTTTTGAATAATGCTAACTAGCTTGTTTGGAGCCTTTGCAAAAACAACAAAAATAGATGGTCACTAATATTTACTCATGGAAATAGAGGCTTAAATATCAAATAAAAATTTTAATTGATCTCTACCCTATTTAAGTTATATGATAAACATCTTAGATCTATAAAATAAAGTTTCACCATACATGAAAAATAAGCGTGGGCTTCTTCTCTCGCCCAAGAGCATGTACAATTACCAAAGTCAAGTGATTAATTTACTACTACGTTTCGTACGATCTTTAGATAGGTTTATGCTCATTAGGCCAAGGATTATAGGCACTAAAAGTACATCTTTGGGCTAAACTCTGGTGATCCAAACATATTTTTACTAATGAAATCACAGTGCTAAAATGAGCTTAAATGACCCAAATTGTTTGTTCAGCTGCACTTAAGTAAATCTAGTAAAAATAAATCACAGATAAATTAAATGATCCAAACTATGTGTTTGGTGGCACTCACGTAAATTTGGAGAAAATAAGTCACGACAAGTGGTTAGTATACATTATAAAGAGAAATAATGTTGGTTTTCTACCATGATGAAGTAACCGGTACACTATGCAAGTTCATGCATAAGTAGCAGGTGGGATCCCTCACGAATCTAAGGACTATCATATGGTCATTTATAGTGTTAAGAGAAAATTTGAACTTCTTACTTGCATGTGCTCGAAAGGGAGCCTTGGCGCAACGGTAGAGTTACTATCGGCTGACCTTAAGGTCACGGGTTCAAGGCATAAAAATACCCTCTTACAAAATGCAAAGTAAAGCTGCGTACTATTGACCCTTGTGGCCTGTACCCTCTCCTAACCCCACATATGCAAGAGCTTCGTGCACTGAAACTGCCCTTTTTTACTTGCATGTGCCCATTTATACCATTAAACATAATTATCCTTGAAACTCTCTTTCTCATATTCATCCTATTTACTCTGACTGTCTGATAATTATCTAATCGACTGAAGTTCAAAGGTAGGTTTTCTGAAATTGCTTAGACTTGCCCACGTTAAGGCTTGCAATATTCCAAAAGTGGTTTGCCATATCAAGGAGTCATTAACCAAAATCGCCAAACTCTTTTAGATGGATGGATGCAGGTTCATATATTTAATTTTGAGGCCTGCGAATTCAAAAGCACAACCCAAAAGGTGGATGGGCTCGGATCATTGGAAGGGTAAGCCCTATTTTTTGCTCTTGTCACCATCTCCTGCTTTAGAACTCCCTGCAATGAAAAAGGATATCCAAAGTTCCAAATTATTGTTCTATATTGGGTGGTTTGACTCGGAGAAAAAGGCAGCTACACGTATTTTGACACAAGGAAAGGTAAGTCACCCAATGGAGAAGACTTTTAGCATATTCTTCAACTAATACTTAGCCATGCTGATTCAAAAGCACAAGCCAAAAGGTGGATGGGGTTGGATCATTGGAGGGCGAAGCCCCAGTCACCATCTACCATCCAAACTAGTGTTCTATATTGGGTTACTTTTGACTCAGAGAACAAGGAGAGCTAGACAAATATTGACACAGGCGAAGGTTAAGTTTAATCATCCAATGGAGAGGACTATTAGCGTATGGTTTAACTAATATTAAGCCAGGTTCTGTGAGTATTATGCCTGTAGTTGCTTGCTTGTACCCCAAGAAAAGGAAAAAGAAAGAACAAACATTTGGCTTGCAGATGAACGGATTAGGTCGCCAATTCATCTGGCCCATTTGTGGTTTTAATGCGTTTCACGCACAAAAACATGACTCTAGGATAAGTTCCAAAATAATGTCTTTAGTCTCGAGCATCTAAAAAAAGGGCAGCCCAGTGCACAAAGCTCTTCTATATATATATATATATATATAGTTAGGAGAAGGGGTGGATTAAAAAGAGTATATAGTATGCAATCTTATCTTGTATTTTTGCAAAAAGTTGTTTTTCATGTCTTGAAACCGTGACTCACAGGTCTCACAACAACAGCTCAATCATTGCACCAAGGCTCCCCTTCTCTGAACCATAAAAAAGAAGGTACTAAATATAGACTGAAGACAAGTAATTCAAAGAGTTAGCATAATTGTTGTGAGAAGATGCAGGAAGCATGACCAATCTAGTCTAATAAAGAATAAATGAATGGCTTCCATCAAAGGCGTGAAACCTCAAAATGTAGATACAGTGTGAAAATGTGATCAAATATAACTGGGCCGGGAGTCTAAAACTGCATAACTCGGCCGAGTTTTAGTCGACTCGTCGCTTTTTGTTCCCTGCACTAAACACTTTGAGACCAACTGTTGTAACGCTAATTTACATGCGCGGACTCCATCAAAGACATGGGAGATGACGTCAAGCAGACGGAAAAGTGAAGCTGATGGTGGCCCCATCCGGCCGGTTCCTCGCCCCCTCCCGTTACTTTAATTTTGTTGTCGTTGCAAAGAGCAATTTGGGGAAGTAAGAAGGGCTTTGTTTATCAATTTCAAGGGCTCTTGTTCAAAGCGTTTGATAGTAACCGTTAACCTACTTGCGGCAGCGCCGGGGGCGCGAGTCGTGCCTGGTGGTTGGACTCAGTTGGCCAATCACTTCATTACCATAGTTGAATTTGCTCCATTACCGTGCCACCTTGGCAACTTATTCTTGGACTGCTCACTTTTACACAATGGACTCATCTCTGGTTGATACAGTCTGTTCATCTTATTTCTAATACTTTTATATATGATTCAACCCAAAAATCTGCCTACTTAGAACTTACCATGCGTAGCATTTAAAAAGACATTTTTCACATAGTTTTTTGCAGTTGAATTTAAACTTTTGCTTGGCGCAACGGTTGAGTTGTCGCAGTTTGATTTGGAAGTTATGGGTTCAAGGATTGGAAGCAGACTCTTGCAAAATACAATGTAAGATTGCATACTATAAATCCTCTTTGATCTGCTCCTTCTCAAGAGCCTTCATGTGGGAGCTTGGCTGCTTTTTTATTTATTTTTTTAATTTCTGAGAGTATTTAGTCGTGGTATAGGGAACTTATCCTTTGCTATTAGTAGTCTAAAATATGGATAAATTTGTTCAAATATATGTGTAAAGTAGCTCCAAAGTTGGAGCTTTTTCAAACAGATGCAAAAAGAGAGCCCACTGACAACCTCTTTAGCTAAAGCATCAGCAACAATCGAATTTCTTCTCTTATGTATGTTCTTTTGGAGAAGGAGAGCCTTGGTGCAACGGTAAAAATTGTCGTCATGTGATCTTGAGGTCACGGGTTCAAGGCGTGGAATCACCTTCTTGCAAAATGCAAGGTAAGGCTGCCTACTATAGGCCCTTGTAGTCCACCCATTCCCCAGACTCCACATAGGCAAGAGCTTCGTGCACCGGAATTGCCCCTTTTTATGTACATTCTTTTGGAGGTCCACAAATACCAACCCATAAAAGTCTAACAATAAAAGTAGGTAGGTTGTCAGTCCAACGTATTACATGCTCTAATATTAACTACCTCTTTAGCTAAAGCATGAGCAGCCGAATTTCCTTCCTCATGAATATGTTCTGCATGCCAACATGTTATGGAGGAAGTAAAACTTTGAGGCATTCGTCTACTAAATAATTTTGACTGTGATTTGTTTCTCTGCTGCTAGCTGTGCCACGGCAAGGGTCCTGGGCTGGGTCAGGGTCAGCCCAAGTCAGGCACGTTTGAGAGTTAGTGACTTATCTTTCCGTAGTAATTGAGTGGCGGAGCTCTTCACGATCCATTGAGATGAATCTTCAACTGAGGGCATGTAACGGGTAAGAATCTCCTTAACGGACTAAAGGGGTCGGAAAAGCTAAGACTTAAAGTCTAGAGATCTAGAAAAAATCATTATCCATGAATAACTTAATTCAGGGAGTGTTATCCACATTCCTAATAAGGATGGCGAGGGGTCGAGTTGAGCAAGATTTTTTGGCCGACCTTGACCCTAATCCTAGTTCTTTTCTCTTGCCCCAAACTCAACCCTTGGTCTGCCCAAGTTAAATAATTTTTCAAACTAGTCTTGTTCTAATAAAAAAATTTCAGCCCCTAGCCTTGTCCCTTGGATCACACTAATTGACCTTAACCTGCTATAACATTCAAATATATTTTCCAAACTTAAATTATAATGTACTTCTACAATGTTGAAAAATAGTTTTCAAACCTACATCATATGCACTCTAAATAAAGGCTTTGGAGTTTTAATCAATTTTTTGTTATTGTATGACAACAATCGCTACAATAATCTTATATTTGTATTTTAGAGAAACCTCAAATTAATAAGGAAATTTTTATCATTTTAAATATATTATATATGTTGATCGAGTCCATTGGGTTTTTCATCACTGACCCTAGCCCAACCCCTATCCTCCTCAAGTCATAGATATTTTGACCCCGACCCTTACGAGTCATTAGGGTCGAATCTCCTTACTTGACCCCACCCGTTGCCATTGCTAATTAATCTTCGTAACACAAACTATAATTCTCCATTTCTAAAACTATCCGATCACCATGGACCCATGGTTATGGGCACACCCGAAGTTGAACAAACCAGAGGACTCTACTGGATCAGCCATAAGTCCGTTCCATTGCTCACAACCGGAGTGACTCTCAGTAACTTGCCATGAAGTCCACCCTATTGGAGAATCCCTAAGTTTGAATCAGGTTGAGGCACACCAAATTGCAAATTTTTCCTTTGAAAAAGACATTTTTTCTTGAGAAGAAATTTTGGTTTGAACTTGGATGCAAAAATCAGGTCTTTGATCCTGTTCAAAAAGAAAATTCAGTGTAGACGAGGTTGTTGTGGATTACACCCAGAAAACAAGTCTAGTGGGCTCCACTAGTTTGCTTTTAATCTCTTCAGTAGAAACAAAGCAGATTATCTTTGACCCCATGTTTGGTGTTTAACGTATGGCCCCACATTATTCCTGAAATTTCAAGTTCTAAATTGCAATTCACCAACAAGAATGACGGTATACAGTGCCAGATACTGCAGCAAGCTATTGCGCAACGTCCCACTTTTGGATGATGAGCCCCGCCTTTGGTCGATCAGATTCATACGTCTGATTTATGTGGCTTGGAATGTCTTTTATCCCAAATATCAAGGTGATTGGATAATTTTAACATCCTAAAATTGTTCATCTTACTCGTCAATTATGGATTATTCTTTAAACAACATTTCTTGTTGTTCTGATCAAAAGCACATTATTTTTTTAGATTCCAAGCTCATGATGCTTGTACGATCCTTTCTATTTTCGGAAAAATAGTGATTTAAAGTGGAAGAAATTAGATTGATAGGTCCTATCAACTAAAGGCTGACCCATTATGTAAAAGTAGGGCACTGCACAACAAGCTTGACGGATTGTCTCCCACTTTATTATCACTCATCTACGCCAAAATACCGAGAGAAATGCTACCCTTAGACAGCAAATAGGATGACAAATTCTCCCTAGAGTACTAACATGGTTGTTGGAGTCAGTCAACTATATCTAATAATTGCTTCAATAGTTTCAAATAAGTCATCAATGCAATATAGACTAGTGGGGCTGCTTCTTGTTTGGAACGAGAATACAATCCATGTTTCTTGACTAATTTTGTGTATGTTTAAAGCTAATAGCAGGCAGCTCAAACTCTGAGTAGATGGTTATGTTTATCATTCCGTTGAGATAGCCAAAATTCTGCCTCTCTTAATCTTCATTATTGCGTCTCGAAGGCACCCTAGTGTAATGGAGGCACACCACTTTTACATAATTCATCAGCTATTGATCTGATTTTTTCACTTTGCTCTTTTTCGCCCTTTTCCTAAGGTTTTTTGTGAAGCCCCCTAACTCCTCTATCTTACACTGTAGCCACATTCACTCATGTTCACCTCACATTTTGTAAGATCTAAACCATTCAAATAACAAGTCATGTAAGACTTCAACTTCCATTTTAAAATATCTAAATTATTCAAAAATATAGGCTTAAGTAATGTATAACCTATGATTTGGATGGTTTAAATATTCTAAAATGTAGGCTAGCTCTCTTTTTTTTTTTCTTTTTTTTCTTTTTTTAATTTTACTACCATAGCTCTTACAAGCTATATTTTGAATGGTTTATATGTTTCAAAATGTGAGCTCAAGCCTTACAGGGCCTATTATTTAAATAGTTTAGATCTGCAAGTCTAAGTTTTACAGGCCATATAATTTGAATAGCATAGATCTTCTAAAATGTGAGCTCAACTCTCACCTAGTCCATAGGTGAATGGTTTACATCATCCAAAATATAACCCTAACTCTCATATAGTTGATGATATGCATGGTTTAGCTCTTCTAAAATGTCAGTCAAACTCTTGTATGCCCGATGATTCGAATAGTTTATATAGTCTAAAATCTGAGTCCAAGTCTCACATGTCTTATTATGTGAATAGTTTAGATCTTTTAAAATGTGGCCCATCATGGTCAATGATATGACGGCCCAAGTTTTTAAAATACATTTTCATAAATATTTGCAAAGGTAGGGCCCCGATTTTGAAAATTTTGAAAATTCAAACAACAGAAACATATTTCCTTTGAAATTGATTTGTCAAAATTTGAGTACCACCTCAAATTATTTATTATACATGGATTTTTGTATAAAATAAAATTTTCATTGAATATTAATAGAAATAGTTTTATTAAAATCAGGATCAATCCAGTGGTTCACATACAGAGCCTCGGTAGTCATTATATACCTCATCCAAATATTATAAAACAATCAATTCAATCTTCTTTAAAGTAAATACCCTGAGTAGTAGTTTAGTGATGATTATCCTCAAGTCTTAAGCTTTCAATCTTCCTTAACTGTATCTGGGATATTGTAAACATTCAAACATTTACAATATCTCAGCAAGCTATGCGTGATAAGGAATTTAAGAAATATAATCAATATATCTCAAAATCAACAATTCTTTATGTCCATGATATAAATTAATTTATATAATTGGATAATCATTTCATCCTTCACTCATCATATGAATTATATGTATTATATATAAATAAAACCACTGAAAATTGTGAATATAGTCAATATCATCAATAATATCTCATTTTCAAACTGATTTCAATATTAACACTAGGTGTTAATATATAATCATATCGTATTGGGAATCATCATATAATACAACATCGGTAATAACTTTTACCAAGCATCTCATCATGTCATAAAATAAGGCATCTTATCATACCATAACATAAGGCATCTCATCATGTCATAATCAATTGCATTATAATGCAAAATAATCTCAAGGACTACCATGCTTGTAGTCTCAATCTGTACAACGTGCCTGGATAACTACTCAATACTCCACTAATACCACGGTGAAAAATACAAATCCATTTTCGTAAGGGGAACCATGGCTGTCACAATGGTAGCCTTCCCACAATTGCCCCCACTCAACATTTTGCCTCTCTTTGAGACAGTATCATCATCATAATTAGTTTCGGAGAGCAGGTAGCCAAACCCTCATAACTCTCCTAACGTTGGCATCCCAAGGCATAAGTCTGTCTTAATACAAAATCACAAGTTTCCATGATTGTATGGAAAATAATATTTCATACTTTCAAACTATGTGTCTGATTATAATAGGACGTGCTTATAACTTCTTTTCTTAAGATTTGAGGATCCAACTTATGTATTTCAAATCTTCTCATTCTATCCCATTCAGTAATTTCATAATTACTTAATCAATCACTTTGTATTCATTTCAATATCATTTGTTACCTTAAGTAATTTCATAATTACTTGATCAATCACTTTGTATTTATTTCACCATCATTTGTTGATTCATAAACAATTCTAAATTATAATCAATCTATAGTTATCAGGAAAAAATCATGTGTAAAATACATGTATATTATATATTGAACATATTCTTAAGATTCACCTACCTTTACTTTCAATAATCCATCTTCTCATTGATCTTGATCATCGTATTCTTCATATATCTGTCAAATCATACATATATAGTCATTCCTCAACTCATTTATACTTCGTAGTTGTTCATTTTATCATTCTTACATAGGACGACTTGGATCTTTTTCCTTAGATCGTATTAATCAAGGATCTAATCTATTTATCTACATTTAAATCAAACATATATACAAAATCAAACATTTAATCTAAATTATAATTCTGTTTATTGTTCTTTATCATTCAAGATCTCATCATGACTCTTGTTTAATCATCCTTATCTTACTTACAATTTTTATTAGGATTAAATAATTTGCTATCTTTTATGTTCTTATTATTATTATTATTATTATTCAATCAATTAATGCCTTACTGGTTGAAGATAGTTTATTTTTTCCTAATACTAGACAGCTCCTCCTTATTTCATAGTTGATTAAGGCTTACCAGTTAAAAGCTGCTCACATAGTGGTTAATTCAATCCTCATATAAGGAGGCGTTTAGACATCACAAACATTGTCAGAAGGTGGGAGAAGAGTGAGGCTCTATTAGAGAACCCCCTTAACCAACATGTTCAGCATTTATTGGAGTGACATTAGCTCAACCTTTTATAAGATTCATATAAGCATTAAACCCTAAGTACTCTTACTAATTTGATTTTAATTAAATCCATAAACATTTAAAATGTTATTCATGGGGTTTATTATTTTTTCAATTTGGGCTAAGAAAATGATATTCCTTATATTGTCCTACAACTATAGCCCTTACTATCATTAAGTCTGTGTCCATATTCATTGTAAATGTTCATCAATATCTATTTTTATTTAATTACATTTTTCATGTAATTTACATAATATGAACATTAAATCGTAAATAAATAAATCTAACAATTAAATCTACTAAACAAATAAAAGAACATTTACAATAGAATATAATAACTCACATACTCATTTGAATATATCTTATTTGTCCATTTTGATCCCATGATCATATTTTGATTATTTTTCATCCCATTAAGGGTTTAGATATTGATCTTTCATTTTTATTCAGATCTATCACATTCTCTTAATGTGATATCATCACTCGATCATTGATGTATCTCATCATATGATCTGATCTTTCTTAATCCAATCGATCAAGAAGATTTTAAGTTATTTTATAAAAATTAAGAGCATAGATCTCCATCTATCCCAAATTATCCATATCAGACCATTCATTTCTCATGATCTTATCATTAGATCATCATCCATACTGATTCATAGTCTTTTATCATTCTTGATCAATCTGATCAAGGATATTATTATGTATTTTCAAGGATTTTATTACTTTTAATGGTTAAGAACTTCAGATCTGCCAAATCAATTACATCAAACCCTTCCATTCATATTATTTTACTATTGATATCCATTCAAACTAATTTACATGTTCTGATCATGTTGCATCTTTAAGATCAAGTGGTTATTTTATGATTTTTCATCAATTAAGGCTAAATTTCTTAATTTACTTCAAATCAGTCACATCCAACTCATGATATCATGTTCCCTTATCATGATATCACCAATGGATCAGAAATCCAAGGTCTGATCATGCAAGATTTGACTGATCTTGGAAATTTGTACCACTTTTTGTGATTTAAAGAATTTGACAATGAATAAGAGTTTGAAATTTACAGTCAAAACAAGGGCCCCCAGATTCAATATGGGTTATACAGATTGATGGGGATTAGCAGCCTACCCCCGTTATTGGTGATTGTCGATGTATAGGGAGGGGTGACCTGGGATACGCGAGACGTTCCGATCTAGACCGTCAAATCAACATTTCCCCTGATCTCCCAAATATGGATGAAGCATCTTATGAGATTTCATACCTTGGGGTCTTTGTACCCCAGGAATGCATCCAATGGCTCAAAATCTACAAATAATTATATTTTATATGTGTTTTCCATCTGGTTCACCGATACTGGATTCACCAAAAAATACAACCAAAAAATCCAATCTGGTGATCTTTATGCATGAAAAACTGTCGGAAAATATAAAGGGGAATGAGGATGTAATAACCTCAATTTTTTTAACCCTAAATTAGTAGCAAAATATGATAAATTAATTAAAATTTTATGCATGGAATTTAGTCTTAAAATCACTAAAACTAGAAAGTACACGTCGATAGTAATTGAACTATAAAAACATTGAAAATGGAGTTCGGATGAGTGAGATATGACCATTTTAAGTGTAAGGGTAAATTAGTAATTTGCCATGAACTTTAATTAAAGGGAGTCGTTTTGATAACGGCAGCCCTTTTCCAATTCCATAAGAGTTCTAATGAAGGAAGGCGGTGATCTACCTTTTATTCGGGAAAATCGGGTCTTAGCTTATAAAATACAAGTTTCCCCTTCCATTCCCACACTAAACAACCAGAAGAGAACCCTCGTTTTCCCCTATGCATGCCGCAAAAATGAACTAAAGTTTGTACGCACTAGAGGGCTCTGATCTCTCAATTTCGGCTCTAATCACGTAAGGTACACACTTTAACTTGTTATTTACCTTGTTTTCCAAACTTCCCCTCACATATCTAGGCTAGATCTGATCAAAATGGCCGTTGGATGGCCCAGGGATTCAAAACTATGGAGCATGGTTAGACCCATGTTAAGGTCACCTCAAATGAGAAATCTAAGCCATTCATTGTGATCTTTGGACCTAAAAACCCTAGGAACGGTGAAAACAAATAAAAAAATCAGACCTTTTGGGGCTCCGATAAAGCAAAAACAAGGTGGATAGCTCAAGTTCATCGTCCCCGATGGACAATGCACCCAAGACACCCACTAAGACATACAAATGCGAACTGTGCATACGGGCGCTTTGTCGCTCGCATGTGCAACACACGTGTGCGCGGGACGCTCACACGCGCTGTCCCGAATGACCAGAAGGCGCCGGTGGTGATAGTGCACTATGGGGACACCGGTGTAAACCCCGTCCGCCAGTGTAAATAAGTGCAAACATCCCCCGACCTCTATAAATTAATATATTAATTTATGAAGTCTTTTCATCAAAAGATTGATTTTGGGAGCTACAGAGGTCCAAATCACAATCGAAAATATTTATTGTGATTGCCTTGACGAAGTGGACCTAGATTTGACTTAAAAACTTATATTTGTCTAATTTTAAATTAGTCAAATTATAAAATATTATTTAATAACGTAGAATCGATAGATCAAATGGTAATCAAGTCCAAGACTTGAACAACGAGATAACGTATGACAATAAATAAGGGTTCTATGGATCATATTAGGTGTGATGATTTTAGAAATTGATCTAGGCTATTGGTCTGAACCAGATCTTGGGAAATTATTGATCTGAGAATGATCGAACCGTCATATTAAGGTATAAAGGTTAAATGCGTACAAAAATGAACAGATGAATATGAGATGAGACTAAATAATAACAAGTAACATTGGGATTAAAGACCAAATCATAATTAGAGATCTTAGAGAAAAATCCAACGGTTGGATCGCCATAGATTTCATTATGATGAAATGAATAACACAAAATGGTACTATAACACTGACAAGTACATCTGAGCGTACGAGCTAAGAGGATTACACTCTTGAAGTGGATTATCTCACATTGAGTTAGGTGATGACATTTAATGTTACATTTTAACTTTAAAACCCTTGCATTATCATAGCATCATGATTGATTGTGATTTAATTTGCACTTGTTTATTTAGTCTACGATTTTGTGAGACTCCCAGTTTTATGATATGATCGATATTAGATTTCAAGAATGTATTGAATGGATTTATGATTGATGATTTCATGAAATTGATACAACGTATTTATGCATAATTAAAAATTATCTTTCTATATTACACCACTAAAACTGATGGATTTTCATAAAGAAGATAGTGGAGGCTTAGTGGCTAGTCCTTTGAGAGGCTAACCCCGGGATGAGGGGCGTGCCTTGGGGATTGTGAGCCAAGAGTGCTCATGGTTTTAGAGATAACGCAATTTTCGTGTTTTGTGTTTTATGCTGGGCACTCTCACCCTGTGGATGTCATGCTAAGAGGGAGTAGGGCCAGCCACCCACCCTCCGAAATTTATGATGTGATTGTGATATGATAGACACCTGCCCACATATGGCTTTTGGTAGAGGTTTGGTAACTTGGATAGTCTGCACTACTGATACGGGCCTTTCCATGAGGACGGAGATTAAGTCTCCCATTATGGTGTCGACAAGGAGTGGCAGTGGTTGAGACCTTGGAGGGTTGCCACTGCGGCATGATGATCCATACTCTTATTCTGTATGCTTGCATGAGGAGCATGAAGATGTTATTATATGCCTGAGTGTGATGACACTTAGAGGTTGGATATGAGTACTCATGATCTGTGATACAAGTGTATGGGACACTCATAGGAGCCACGTACTTTGAGGTGTCATGTTGTTATTGTATGCTCATTTATGTTAGATCATATCATGTCTTGAATCCATGAGATGCATGTTTTATCGGATATGAGATCTTAAGATTTTATTGGCATTACTTATAATAATTATATTTTCATGGAAAATCAATCTACTTATTATATCAGCACTATTATTTGATTTTATTCTATTGCTATTACATTAAATGTCTATATACCTATCAAGCATTGCTTGTTGAGTCATTGCGTTATTGTTGTAATGCCTCAGATATTGAGAGACAGACAGGACTGATGGAGAGTTAGATGAATAGTGATCGAGATGTCACATTGAGAGGTATGTTCTGATTTCACAAGGACTGTGTATGTATATCTATCTTATTAGACTTGATTATATTGTTATGGGAATGTGGTTGTTGACTGAATGAGTCATGGAGTAGTAAATTTATTTATAAAAAAAATGTTACTTGGAATTTTTTTGTTGTTGAGTTTTGAGTCAATGGTCAACCCTCGGGGTTTTCTAGAAATGAAAATTGTTTGAAATTATTTTTTGCTATTTTGGTTTTAATAAAATTTGGGGCCCCACCTTTCAAAAAGTTTTATTAAAAAGTGTTGAAAAACCTAAGGCGTCACAGGGGGGTACCTACCTATAGTGTCTAGAATCGAAGAATATGACCGAAAAATAAAAATCCACGCCGAAAAATAATTTTTGCCAGAGTTATTGTTTTTTGGTGATTTTATCGGTGAATACACCCTTGATCAATCTCAACTCTTGGGCTTTTTATATATTAGGCCAGCCCAAACTCATCCAATGGTGGAGATTGAAATCCAATGGGCAAAATTGGATTGCTAATTGAATTAAGGTTTCTAGGCGAAAATGCTAGCCTATCAGGGATGATTCATCCAACGACGAGCCTAACACTCCTTGAGGGAATATTCCCCCAGTGCGTTCGCAGATGTGCCCTGTGGTGTAAAGGGAGGAGGAGAGAGAAAAGAAAAGAAGAAGAAGAAGAAGAAGAAGAAGAAGAAGAAGAAGAAGAAGAAATAGAGAGAGAGAGAGAGAGAGAGAGAGAGAGAGAGAGAGAGAGAGAGAGAGAGAGAGAGAGAGAGAGAGAGAGAGAGAGAGTGGGGAGAGAATTTTGGTGCAATTTTGTGGGTTGTTAGGGGAGGTATTTATAGGCTTATTTTTGCATTATTTTAATTAATTTTTTTATTTTAAAATATTTTTTCACTTTTCTTATTAAATTCAAAAGTGATTCCTCATCATGTTTATTCTTCATCAATAATATTCCTTGTGATGGCTGTCTCCCAGCTCACCTAACGTTTGTGGACCCCACACAAAAGTAAAATGATCATTTTATCCCTATGGGTAAATATAAATTCACAAAAAATAAGAAAAACAGAGATTTTTCACCCGAGCTCAGATTTTAGCGTGCTTATAGTCATTCTAACCCATTTTTCGAATATGATTGCAAATATCTATGTTTCAAGACTTGATTCTATTTTAAAAATTAATATTATATTAAATATAATATTCTACCTCGATTTTTGTAAAAATTCCAAATAATTCCAAAAAAATTGGGGTTTTCACAAATGATGTGTATGGTTCAAATCTTCAAAAAATGTTGGTGTAACTTGAGTCATAACTTACCAAGAAGAAGAATCACTTGAATGATTAAAAGGTGACCCCATATATTCTTTTATTATAGATAGAGGTGTAGATATCAAAACAATGACATAAGTTTCAATATCAAGAGTGTATTCTATGCTTTTTAAAAATATACATTTGAAAAATAAGAAATAGCTTACTTGTTGGAGGGAAGGGTTTGCAATGTAATTTAATTAGGGAAGAGGGTTCATGTAAAAACTTTCTCTTTTTTAATGGCGGCCTTAAGCAGCCTTAAACTTGTGACCTTCACAATAGAGGCCCACTTGTGTCACTTTACCACACTCACACACCCCAAACGTAACACACACTTTTAGATGGTCTACATCCAGTGCTCCCACTTTTAGATGATGGCTCTATTTTAGGACCCAAAGAAGAAGAAGATGATCATTAAAATGCATATTTTAATCCAATGTTTCATTTTTAGTTGCTAGAATCATCCAATCGGTGTGAATGATATTGGAAGTCCAAAAAATTAGACGAATGCGTTGGATCAGCAAATGTGGATCATCATCTAAAAGTTGAGAGTAGTAAATGAGGGCGAGGTCGTTCCTCAATTAAGCATTCCTCCTTTTACTTTTGCTAAAAATATCTAAAACATGTAATAAACTTCTTTATTAGTAATACGAGGGGCATGTGACAGCCAAGCCGAGCACCCACTTTTATCATTAGTCATTTACTAAATGGGTGGACAATCTTAACTCCAGGTGACCCATATTATAATGATTAAAATTCCTCAAAATTTTTCCTTAACTGAGATGTGTCAAGCTTGGAAATTCTCATCCACTCGATGATCCTATTCATTGTTTTCTTGTTTGTAAAATGAATAAAAAAGATTCATTGTCTATTTTAGGATAAGTCCTTAAAAAGGCTTAAACTTGCATGATATATTTTTTAAAAAAAATACAAACATTCCTTAGGAGTATTGCTTACATTTAGTTGCTTGTAATTTGTGATAGGAATTTTTAGTAAAATGCCCATTATGCAAGCCAACCAATCATCCATATACTAATTAGGCAGCTAAACATTTTTAAAGATTTTGCTTCTTAGTGGGTGCAAAAGAGCTTGGGTGTGAACAAGTAAAGAATCAAAGTTGGTTTTGCTCATGCAAATTTCCAATATGAGAAAAGTACTTGTGATTTTATATCTTCAATTTTGATCATTCAACACTTAATCTACCTCCAAACATGCATAATAGTACACATAATAGAAGTAAACAGACCTCCGTTCATTGGAAATTAAGTACAACTCCCTCAAAATAGACCTCTATTTTGATGGAACATACATATCAATGTACAAAAGCTAGCACACAAATTTATCATTAGAATGGAGAATGACACCAACAATGACAATATAAGTACAATTGGCACCACAAAGAATAAATTGATGAATTTATTCATCAAGAATACCACCTTGATCCTCGTCCTACACTACTAGATGATTTTGTTTGATCTCTTACTTATGCAAGAAATCTAGCTAGGAGGGCTCCAACTTGATCCTTCCATCGAAAAAATCCACAATTGAACTCCCCTTCCCAATTCGGACACTTATAGAATTTTTTTCCTATATTTTTTTCATCCCTGACACAAATACTCTAAGTTCATCATAACCCTTAGGACACATCAACCTTAGACCTTCATCTTCATCAAAATTTCTCATGGCATGACTATTAGTTTACCACAATTTACAAAAAGGAGATCAAAAGGCAAAACAAGAGTTTCCAAAGATTCATGGGGGATTTGGCTAGCAATAGACGTTAGAGTTTTTAATTTTCTTCATATATGGAGAAGCGGATGAGAGGAAGAGACCTAAATAAGAAAAGGAGGCCCAAGTTTCATTTTTTAACTCAATTTAATGGTCAAATAGGTCTAGTGCAAGGTTAACTTACTAGTGCATCAAAAGTCAATTGCTACATTGGCACAGCACGTTAGCGAGACATTAATGATGTCGAAGGATTGAAAGGCTTATGCTGAAAATGAAAAATGATCCCAAGTCTAGGATTTTTCATGAATTATTGAAGAGTTTGTGTTATTTTTGAATTTATTGTGCAATTTGGACCTTTTCTGAAGATGTCTCCTAAATGTCCTAGTTCACTTAAAAATAACCTTGAATAGATTTTCCTCATGGTATGCATCAAAGGGAAATACTATATCTCATTTACAAATATAGATTCCTCAAGTCCAAAAGTATTTATGATAATATATATCTAGTAATACTTTATATGTAATACTTGTTAAGTGTTCTAGACAATTGAGGTAATGTCCTATATGCATAATACATTTACACATTCTAATGTATGTTCAAGGTCTCTACTTTGATAATTAGTTATCTCTATCTTATAAAAACATCATATTTAACAAGTATTTCATAATTAGATTTTCTATTCTCATTCCCACTTGAGGACTATTTTGGGTTTACATAGAACCAAAATTTCATTTCTCTTTCACTATAGCTCTCAATCAACTTATTATGGAATTTCTACTATGTTGGCTAAGGTTTTTTAGATCATCTCATGATGCTCTAAACAAATTTTGTAATAAGACTATATTTAATTACATAGTTAGCATAGCAAGGTAATGAAGGATTAAAATTATTCAAACTATCATATGGTAAATGTCAACTACTTGGCTTTGCAGGGCATATATTTCTAATAGGCTTCAGCTATTAAAGGTTTGTTTGCATACTCATCAAGCATGATATTATGAGACTATTATGATATCATTCATGATGTTCAAAAAACAAGAAGAAGAAGAAGAAGTTTAAGCCTAAATGTCATCTTGCACCAAATGTCAATTTTGATGGAGCTTCCCACTTCAACCAAGTCTAAGTGGTTTGGGTGGTTTTTCTTTCCATCATGATATATGGATCTACTGTATTTGACTACTTAGGTCCTCTATCAAATAAGGTTGAATGTTTTGTGATTGCAAACCAAACATAACACTACAAAAAATTTTAGTTGCAAATTGTTTTTTATATTTATAATACTATGATAGGATTTTGGACATCTAAAAAAGTGAGGCTAATACAAGTCCTCTCACAAACTTCTTGTGTATACTTGGACTAGGAACCCCACTCAAGTTACCAGTCTTAAAGAGCTAGATAATCTTCATATTTTACAGCCCAAATTTCTAAATATTAATGAGAAAGATAATCTTCAAAGTTTTAAATCTCAAAGAACATTATGATCTAGTAATTATTATATTCCAAGGCTCAGAGGGAAACCTCATACCTAATAAAAAGGTACTTGAAAACAATCATCTAAACTCTTTTAGAGAGAACGTCTCTTGATTCTAACTTTCTATTCAATTCTAAAAAACTTAGTCGCTCTCTTTCCCAAATTACAAAAAGACTTTCAAACATAAAAATATTATTAAAAGAAAATGGCACCTAAAATAATAATGAGCCCATCCAAATTGGTTTTTATAATCAAAAGTGAAGAGAAGCAAGCCCATGTATTGGAGCACCTATTCTCCTTTTTTCTAAGTAATATTCTCTATTCACTTTAACATAATGAGTTTGGAACTGATTCCACAAACTTTAGAACAACTCCAACAATCCCTCACTTGTGTTTAAAGTCATAACAACTCAAGACAATAGCTCGAATTCATAAGCTTGGCCAAATTTTGATGGACTATGCATCTAAAATCTAATTCATTGAATGGTGCTACTTTCTAAGTTGTTAAAAAAAAAAAAAAAAGGTAAATAGTTTCACCATAAATTTCCTACTTAAAGTAGCTTTGTGTTAGGAGTTGGGATTAATCTCTACTTAATATGTCAATCCCCCACAAACCACGCACATGGTTTGATTCTAAGAGGGTCCAGAATGAACTTAGGACCTTCAAGAGCAAACCCACGGCTCCAACCAATTGTATTGTTGTAAACATGGTATGAAGGACGCTCACCCTCAATGAGAAAATTAGAGACTCTATTACAAAGCATGCTTACTTTTGCATAGTGGATGGCATGTATGATTGATCAAGATAGTTAATGTGATCATATCCTCCATCAAATCTTCATTAATAAAAATATTGCACAACCATGACATGCAACTACATAGGCTTTTGGTCCTTTAATTTGATAGGGATGGCCAAGAGTTACATGTAAGCAATGGTTCACAAATGTACAATCAAAATTGAAAGTAAAATTATCGGTTTTGAAGGATTTTCAAGTCGTTGGAGATCCAAATAGTTCCTACCATATAGATGGTCTAGACTACTTGTAAGCCATTTTTTTTTCCTTGAATGATGGATTATCTATAAGTTGATCCTATTATGTATAAGTAGATGAGCTTTAAAGAAAAGAATGAGGTCGCATCTTCCTAGATTATTTGGGCAATGCGAGAAGTTTGAATTTGTTATGTGCCTTTTATAAGCAACGAGATCATGCATGTAAAAAGGAAATGGCTTACTACTTATAAAAGGGACAATGATATATACACCATGAGACCCTTACGAAATGATACAAATAGCTATAACTCTAGATAGGTCCGAATTTTGGAAGATCCAAACCTGCTAACCCGAGTGAGCATTCAAATATCTGTCCCAGATTCATTTGCGAAGGTACTCCTAATAGGTTGAAGACCATATAATATCACCCTTGACTTAGATGGCTATGAGATCATTTTAACAAATGCTGCTGTTAGTTTTAACATGGGCTTTGAAATATTCTACCATTCATTTTGCAACTTAAGAAAGCAGTGCCAAGATCATCTAATGGATGAGAGTTTTGGATCATGGCCCATCTACATCAAGGACAATATTTTGGATGGTTCAAAAGTAACTCCAAACTTGTAGACATCGACTGAGTCAAGAGTGGAGTTGTTCAAGAGAACACTGCCAGTTGGTCAAAGATGTTGTCTCCAAAAAACTTGAATAGGACATATCAATGAGATGTGGGATGAAGCCAATCTTTAATCAGTTGAGCTTGCCCTTCTTGAAACTCTTCATCTATTAGAGGCTATATCTTGAGCTTGACAACCTTTTACGGTAAACATGGCAGGAAGAGATCCTAAACATATAGCCTTTAGGTTAGAGAAGAGCGCACCTACAACTAAGTAGGTGCTCATTGCTCAAAGAATTGCCAAAACAGACTTGTCATGGGGGGAATGCTAACACCTATCCCTCATTTGGCACATGGATGCCAATCCTAGGATTAAAATTGTACCTTGGGGACATGTTTTGGCATATTGCTCATTGCTCTAGGATGGACGTCTGTAACATAAATATTAGAGGGATGCTAAGGTGACCAGGGGCGGTCCAACAACATCACTTGCCCACCTTTGAATGATTGGACTTGTTCATCTCATTGCTCTTAAATATACACATCTTATAGATTAATAAGCACATGACTTGGATGAATATTAGGAATGAACATTTTAGAAACTTTTTAGCCTAGAAAGTTTTTTAGAAGCTAGAATCATCTGTACCATATGATTTTTTATCTATGAAAAAATCTAATTGGAGCAATGAGATGGATGATTCTAGTCATGCAAAGATGTGCTCCAAAAAATGAGGTCAATAGACTGCACCTCATAGTGCAGAGCAGTCAATTTGGCATTCATCTAAGGGGAATACTTGTATGGTGTGCATGTAATGCGCCTCCACTTTCTCATGGTAGACTCTTGTTGTGGATGACTAATAATCTCAAAACATTGCTGATTAGATGAATTTAAAAAAATAAAAATTATACTGTAATTTGTAAAAATATGGATAGTTATAAACACAATTCAAAGAATGGTTTAAAATGAACTAGTTGAATATACTTTTGTGGATATTGGAGTCATCCAATCTTGAAGATGTTTAACACAAGGTATCTGAACTTAGAGGTCATGGGCGGCCGCATTTAGTTCCATGTGATACTCAACATAATTATGGCACATGTAGCGGTTGGAATTGCTGATCTAGTGAGCTCCAAAAATTGATGAATGACTTAAAGTAAAGCTGAACTAATTAAAAAGTTAAGATATTATTGGAGATCTTTTCAATGTTTTTAACCTAAATTGTCATCAAGAAGAGGAATGAATAAGATGACAGACCATCTTGGCGGTGAATAATGCTCCACCAAATGCACCTACCCTTATCATAATGAGAGGAAGAGGAATACTTGTATGGTGTGCGCATCACAGACACTTGTAAATCAGTTCCTTAGAGCAAAATCTAAAATAGCAAAATGACCTTCTAAAATTGTTGAAAGGGTTCCTGTTTCATAAGAAAATATAAAAGCTACAAAAATGCCCTCCTAAAGCTATATGTTTTCAGAAAGGGTTCTTTAGAAATTACATAGCATATCCAAAATTACATTCTTATCCTTTTACAACTCCTTTGTTCTTAGTAGATCCAACAATATGCTATTTTTCACAAATATATATATATATATATATGGTAGATAATCCTTTCCTTCTTTCTCTCTCACTTTTTAAAAACAATATAAAAGAAATGGCATGCATATATATAAATATTACAAATATATGATATTTATATACAAGAGATCAATATGAAATGTGATTATAAAACACATGAAAAGAGCAACTATTAAAGAATAAGGGGATTATGCACATGTATTCAAGGATTTTACTAAAATCATGAATTTCAAGTAATCCGAGAAAATTTGATGTAATTCAAAATTCGGGATATGAGTTTGTTTAATAAAAGTAAATCCTTGAATTTTCATTCTAAAATACCAAGTCTAGCATATATAAAACTTAAAACCAAATTTTCTACTCCTAGAAACTAAGGCTTTAATTTATTTCTAAAAATTGAGAACAAAATTTCAAGAAACTAGGTGGGATACTTTAAAACATCCCTAAAACAAAATCCATTTCTTAAAAATTCAATTTCTATTGTAAAAAATTGCTAAATATGCTCTAAAAAAATAATTTTTTTCATTAAAAAATTAGGAAGAAACACAAACAATCTTAATAATTAATGAGACTTATCCTATTAAATTTTTTTTTTAAGAATTGTATTGCATAGGAAAATTTCAAAGAAAAATTTAAAAATTACAAACAAATGAAAATACACTTCATGGATAGGACAACTTTCTAAAATTGGAAATCCTATCAAACAAACTCATAATTAAGTAAAACTTAGTTTGATAGATATGATATAATGTTCTCAATAATTTTTTCACACCAAAATTTAAAGGCAAATAAATGTTATGCACAAAATAAGTCATATTAAAACTTGCCTACATACTATGCAATGGTTACAAAATCTCATTTAAATCAATTCAAATAGATTACAATGCACATAATTTCTATTAGGCTCTAATAGTAATTGTAGATGATATTTGTTGCATTTTAAAATATAAAATATGAATAAACACATTTATTTCACTTAATATTTGAAATATAAAAAAAATTACTTACTCTGGCCATGGTAGTACGTTGATGACGAGCTTGGATCTCCAATCTTCTCATTTTAATGGAGAAAGCTTCTAGTGTTTTGTTAAATTCTTATAGGAGAAATGATGAAACTCTAAATTTTAGTTTTGTTGCAAGGCTAAGGCTTTCCTTAAAAGCTTTTGTCTTTATACATTCTACCATCAAGCAAGTGTGTATAGCATGATGGGAGACTTTGAGAAACTTTAAGAAAAAGTCTTCCACATAATGTCACTATTATAACTAGGATCAATAGGGATAGGTTATTTAAATAACTTTATTCTCTCTTTATTATTTTATATTTTTAAAATAAAATAAACTGCTAAAGTACAAGTATGAAAATATGAAGTGGTAATGTAGATGACATTACGAGTTTGATTTAAAAAAACTATATAAAAAAAGTAGCAAAATGTGAAGGAAATCTCAACTTAAATTGTGGAGAAATGATAGTCATCAAGAACATGTGATATTTATTTGTATTAACATTTTTTCTTTTTATTTTTTTTCAGTTCAATGCTTGGATGTATCTTATTTTGCAGTCTTATAGGGTTTAGGCTCGATTGGCTAAGGCTTATAATCTGGATTATGAATTATGGAAAATTAATCCATAGACAAAAGCTTAATTTATTATAATTAATAACAAGGTTGATTTGCAAATTGAAATCAAAACTAAAAACTATCGAACAAATGTAGTCTTGTAAGGAAATGTACAACAAATGCAAATGTTTTTTTTTTTTTTTAGTTCAATGTTAGACGTACATATATTCCCCAAGAAAAAAATGTTGGATATATGTATAATAATCATTTGTAACAATTCTATTATGTAATACATCAAGCTCAAATGGCAACTAGCATGGCCACAAGATAGATTATTTGGATCATTAAACTAGTGAGCCCTCTTATACTCTTACTCCTACTTTTTTCCAAATGTGGACATGTGCATCCACACACCCGATTCTCTTTTGAAAATCAAGGACAAGATGGTCAAGGCTTATATAATTTGGTGTTATTTTTTGTACAAGGTTTTCTTCTTCTTCTTTTTTGTGTTGAAAGTGATGATTTTATTAAGAAAACAGGGCTTTCTTGTTTACGTATAGGCAATTTATAGACTGTATATTATTATAATTATAAGATGATAGATTGAGAATCCATTCTAAGAGCCTCCATGAAGACCCCAATCTAGGCACATTTCATTTTGTTGTTGCTGCCTTGTTAGGCCGCGTGAAAAATTATGTCAATCAAATGATTTTAAACTTTTTTTTTTTAGTTTTTAGAATCACTGTTCAACATAAAAAAAAAAAAAATGATAACCGAGAAATCCCCTAAAAAGACAACTTTTGATACTTGGGATCGATAATTCATGAGAGCAAAGAAATTATGAGGAATATTAACTAGAAAAGCCAAGTGGACTGAAACACATGGATATGCATTTATAGAGTTCTGTATGATTGATGGTTGCACTCAACTGAAAGAAAAATTATATAGGATGACTGTAAGGCTATCTATGCTCTATGGATCAGAGTGTTTGGCAATTAAGGAATAGCATGTACGTAGGATGAGAGTAGTTGAAATGAGAATGTTGATATGGATGAGTTGCGAGACAAGAAATGATAGAATTAGAAATAAAAATATTAGAGAACATTTACAAGTAGCAATATGTAACAAGATCATGGAGAGTAAACTTAGATAACCAAAAATGGCACTGGTTTAAAGGAGTAAGTCGATCCACGTCGAAGGCTTTAAAGGGCAAGGGCAAGGCACAAATGGACGTGGATAAAAGTGGTGAGAAAAGATTTTAAAAAATTAGGCATGATTTTTTGGAGGTAGTTTATCCAAGATTTAATGAAATAAATGAGTGGCATGTTGGTTTTTTTGCAATATTAATTAAAGAGAAAAGTATAGTATACTAGCCTCAACTAATTGTGAATATACTTTAAGCCCTAAACTTTCCTTTATATAGATTACTATCCTCAACTAAAAGACTTGTGCCAACGCAAGTCCTTTCCTTATGCTTCCTTCAACGAAAGAAAATGGGCATCAATGGACATCTATTTCTATTTTTAGTGGGCCCCACTACTTCCAATTTAATGTTATCCATGTCTAAGGAAACTTTCTTTTTCCTTTCTGAAATTTAATCTTTTCTTTTTCTCTTTCTTTGCCATTATTAAATCTTTTCCCTTTAACTTATAAACCCATCTTCCCCATTTCTACAATAGCACAAACTTTCCCTGTAAGTGTAGGAATCACTCCCTCCTGTCCCAAATTGTTTCCCATATCATTTTTCCCCATCTTTACCTGGAATCATTTCTCTACCGTTTTCTCCTTTTTTCCCAAATTTGTTTTTAGTGTAGAAAATGGTATATCCTCATCTATTTGGTTTGCTGCCTTGTAATTGTGATATTGGCCAGACAAGATTGTTTATATTTTAAGATAGAATTTGGTTTGATAATAGGTTTTGTTGATTTCAGCCTTTATTATTTGATAATAGGTGTGTGTGTGTGTGTGTGTGTGTGTGTGTGTGTGTGTGTGTGTGTGTGTGTGTGTGTGTGTGTAGCACATATATATAGGAGTGTGTCATATTAGTGCTTTTTATGTGTAGCCTTAAAAAGAAATTGGAATTCGGGTATTGATTGTTAACATAGAATTTGGTTGGTAAAAAATTATTATCTTACAAAGAGCCTTTTCTAACAAACGCAAAAGAATGCTGTACGAAAATTATTATCTTACAGGCACTAATTATTTTATGACGAGCAGCGAAACAATAGAGAATTCCTGAGCTAAAAATTTGTTGTAATTTCGAAGAAGAAAATAATACAATCAAATCATTTTCTCATTCAGACCAAAGATGTCTTGATACACATTTCTATATATACAGTAACAATGACCTGATTAATCACACAGACAAGTACAGAGAGAGAGAGAGAGAGTGGTGGGTTCTGTGCGTAGGTGGAGGTGGCATGAGAGGCATAATCCCAGGAACCATCCTTGGGCTTTCTCTTGAGGGAATGATTCCGCTCTCCTCGTCCCAATAATGGCTACTAATGATTTCTCTCATTTAAGGTGTAAAGTTCTAAAGAAGTTCAATTAAGTAGATGTATGCAAAGTAAAAAGACGCCAGAGAATTATTACTAAAATAAGGAGTGTGGATACATTCCCTTCTTATAATGTTTCAACGAAAGATTTCGATGACTGATTATACTGAGTTTTGGTTGTTATAGCACCTTGATGGTCCGGATGTGAGGCCTGCCCACTGCTTCGATCTTATTGCAGGAACCAGCACTGGCGGGTTGGTGACCGCCATGCTTACTGCTCCTGATAGAACAACCGCAGTCTCTATGCTGTCAATGACATCAACAGCTTCGACTTCGAACAGTGCCCTTAAATATTTCTGCAAGGGTATGGCACCACCTTGTCCAATGTCATATCTTGAATTCGCATTTCGGCGCCGTCTGTTAATGCCATATGGTCTGCATTCTTTTTTAGGGATTTAGAAAGGATAAAAAAAAAACACCAATGGCAAGTTTTGAAAATTTAAACCAATCCTAAGAGTATTTCCTTACCAGTTTTCTTTACTTAAATCGGAGTCCGTCTTAAAAGTGTTTATGTACTTCAATTATATTCAGTGAAGTTTGAATAGTACAGAACCCGTAATCTTTTTGCACTTTTATTCCCTAAGTTACTCATACAATAAACTAAGTAGATAGAATCAAATACACCCACTCAAAAGGCAAATAAATATGCTGCCATGAGTCAACTTGTATGCATTGTTGGCTAGAGGAGCGAGTTAATTCAAGTTGAAGGTTCTAAAAGGGTAAAGGAAAAGTCCAGAAGAATTTGGATAGAATAGGTGAGAAAAGGTTTAAAAACTATAGCACTAAATGAAACCATGACACTTAATAGTAGGGAACGGAGGAACAAGATTCATGTGACCAACTCCTAATCAGGATAAGGTCTTGATGATGATGATGATGCTTTCCTAAAGTGCACTTGCTTGCTTGAGGAAAAAGTATACTTTTTGGTGTCCACCCATGTCATGTTGTGAATTATCCAATATGTTAATGTGGCAAATAATGACAAGCCTATCAGTCATTCCCAAACCCTTCATTCAACAAGCCTTGTTTATATTTTTTCCAGGAAATTGTGACCTTTGGTTTTTTATTCAATCATAGCATCTAATTGAAATATTCATTTGGCATGGACCCAGAGCCACATCATTAGCTGGTAAGAATAAGTTAATTGTCATGGATTTAGATGTATACCTCTCCATGTGGGCCCAAAGAGTACTTTTTTTCTTGATTACAAGAGTACCTTGGTAGTCAAACTCATTTATTTATCTTGGACATTAAAGGGAAAAGGGGTAAGAAGACCAATAATAGAGTTGTACTTCTAAAAAAACTCTCCTTCTCTCTCACCTTTAGTTGTGAGGCACTAAACCAAACTCCATGAAGTTTTGGTAGGTAGTAGCTAAAATTCTTTTCACTTACTGCTCTAAATTATTGATAGGTTAAGATTTTTGGATCCTCCTCTTCATACCAATTTACTAGTTTTCAAATTGTCACAGATTTGCTCTCTTTTGTACCAAATACATCTGTGTGGTGCCATAACTTGCCACAAGTCATGGTCAACCATTCTCATGGAAGGCCTTAAAACTTGCACCATTCACTTGCCTTAAATTATTTTAGAGAGAGAGAGAGAGAATGGTAACCAATGAGTTATCAGTTTCAAGGAATTGAATCCAAGACATGATATTGTACTTGTTTTCTATATTTAATTTTTATAGTGAAGAAGATCAGATCATGCCTTGTGAATGAAGCTTATAAAGCAGAATCACTAAATTTCTTCTGCTATTGAGATGTTGTGGGATTCTCTATAGTCAAGCTAAATTATATAAATCTCTTGTGCAATGTTGTGCATTAGCTTATTTCCATAAATTTTCTTCGTAATCATGTAAATTAGCTCATGTCAACAATAGGGGCAGCTCTTTTGAAAAATGGTTCCACAAAATATGACACTTATAAGCATCATAAAATGCAAATACCGCCTTTTTTGAGTCATGGAGATCATGTTTTATAGATCTAATGCATCCATCATGTTTGGAATAGCTTAGTGTAAGTATATTGCATACAGCATTAGGGTTCACATGGGCCTACCCAAGCTATTTCCATTTAGTGGTTCAAAGATTGCACTAAAGATGGGGGTTTCAAGTCTCCACCCTTGTCTTTGCCTAGACCGAAATGCTAGGCTAGCACATGAGGTTCCCAAGTTAGTAAGTTAATGTTCAAGTAAGGGTTAAGCTAATGTTTAGTTGGCTGAATACACATCCATTGGTCCATGGTCGCATACCTCTAAGGCAATTTTAACCAATTAGCAACTTAGGAGGTTGAGTTCCCAATTAAGGTGCTTTGTAAGAAATGTACATGGTAGGAGACTTAGTGGTCTGATAGGCCGTTAAAGCTATAGGTCATTAACTAGTTCTCCTTACATAAATACAAAATGTACAAGAAATAGATATGATACAACAATGACAATGACACTGAATAGTGTCCAAAGTTAAATATGTAGTGCAAAAATGTAAAAGTATAAGCAAGAACAGTGGTGGCAAATGACATCTTGGGGTAAATATGCAATGCAACAACATAAATGTGTAAAGGAAAGCAGTGCCAAATAGCATCATGAGGTAAATAAAGAAAGAAATTGATGGATGACTCAGTGGTCCAGTGGGTTGTTAAATCGTGGGTCTTTAACCAGGTTAGCATAAAGAAACAAAAAGAGTGTAGGAATGTAAATATGCACTAGGGACAATGACATCAAATGCAATCTTGAAGTAAATACATAATATGAAAATGTAAACGTGTAAATGAGGACATTGCACCAAATGACATCCTTAGTTAAATATGTAATGTAACAATGTAAATATGCAATGGGGATAGTGGCATAAGTGATGTCCTGAAATAAAGTAAAAATACAAAAGACAATATTTTAATGGTCCACAATTCTCAAAGATTTAGGCTTAGTCTCGATCAATAAAAAGAAAGGGACTTGAGAGTTGCACCTGTTTTGCTTGTTAGAGTGGTATATACTAATTTAGTGGCGTATAGTGAACAATATGTGGAGTAAGTGAAGGGATCATTTAGTCACAATTATACACACACATGGAGAGAGAGAGAGAGAGAGAGAGAGAGAGAGAGAGAGAGAGAGAGAGAGAGAGAGAGAGAGAGAGAGAGAGAGAGAGAGAGAGAGAGAGAGAGAGAGAGAGAGAGAGCAAAAGCGGCACACATATAGACTTAATAGAAGTTGCAGTCGATTGCTCATCATTAGATTCTACAACACAGTGAGCCTATCGAGCAGAGTCCCACGAAGACAACTTTAACCTTTAGGCTTTCATACTACTTTAAATGGCACACTCATATACTTTTCCAAAAAAGGAGATAGGTTAAAAAACAAGAGATATGATAGAAGAATATCAAATTCTCATAATGCAAAATCTTTCATTAAATATCAAGAATCATGCTTTTACAAAATAAGTAAGAATGCTTAGATCTGCCATATCATAGAGTATATGAAAATGGCTGAAAATAAAATTTTGACATTCACTTTCTTGACTTAGCTATCCCTAATATATTATTTAGGAAAGTTTAAAATTTTTGATACCAGAGATATTTTGGTCCTAAAGTGAGAAGAGAGAGTTTATAGGCCCTACTTAGCTCTAGGGGGTTCCCAAAGACTTTCTTTCCTTTCATAAGGCTTCTAAGAGGGTTTCCTCACTACCAACAAACTTTCTCTCCAAAATGAAGCTCTCTAAAAAAAATATTCTCTTTACTCTTTATTCCCTTCTATGCCCCTTTTTAACTCCCATTGGTCTCTTTTCTAACTCTTCTCTCACCCTCTTCTAACTCTTCCTTAGCCAAGGGGGTTAGCCTTCAATTTATATATGGGAAGTGGTGACATGACAATAGCTAATCAACCCTATGTAGAGAGGGGGCTACTTCATGCTATGCCCCATCTTGTAGTATTTTAGGAACTTTTTCCATGAGGTAGTGCTACATTTTGCTTCGCATTTTATATGGTGACAACATGGCTGCAACATAACACCTAGGTTGAAGGTCAACTAGTTCACTTCTTTATCCTCTTATTAAAGCATGAGCTTGAAGCCCCAAATTTCATTGTATTTTAAGGGATATAGAGAGGATTTTGCTTTCATCTTGCCATTGGTTTGCTTACCATGACCATGATTTGCACATCATAACTATGGTTTTCCTATGTCAGAAAGGATAGTTTGTCTTGCAGTTTGGACATGACATCTAGCTTTACAGCTCGGGCTTGGCTTAACTTGGCTTAGATAGTTTTGATTTGTTTAGTCTTAAATTGCCTTGAAGTGAGAAAATATCTTGGTTGAGCCATCTATGTTGACTGAAGAGGCCTTTATGACTGTACTACACTTTTTGGTTGGACATTGCTACTGTTTTCTAGGAGTACCTAGCAACATGTGGGCTTACTCCCCTTGTAGCGAAAGATTGGGGCTATTCAAGAATATATGTTTCTGACAATTATCTTGTATCTACAATAGATATCATGGACACTAATCTTTTATTTTTGAGATTTAGGCATGTGATTAACTAAGAGATCTCTTGATCCTTCATTAGAGGAAAATATGTCTTTAATGGCTAAAAAGAGGGGTGTCTACACTTAGATATGCTAGAAATTGAATTTCATGACCATTGGATGCTTTTAGCCTATGTCTCTATGTTAAAAATCAAAACCATGCATACATTTTTATTTAATTTTTCAATGACCTTAAATAAGTGGCAAATGTTGTCTAAATGCATTGATTTCTTGTGGGTTAGCTGATTGTTGAACACCATACATGGTGTATGGATCAGATTTTCCAAAAAAACTCTAGGGTCAGTGTTTACAGCCTTTGAGACTCTTTTAGTCCCATGACTCTTTTACTAAACCATTGGATGGCTAGACTTTTGGTAATGGTATATTCCCCTTTTTGTCTTTTTCTTTATTTTTTGTTGACAAAGAATTACAAAGCATATCATTCACATACACAAGTGTGCATGTGCGTGTGCACACACACACTCCTAAATTTAATACCTAGCTAAAGGGAAAAGGGCCAATTCAAACATACAATTAAGTGTATTCTAAGGGTGATATCAAGTTGTTTGCAACTAATTGTACTTGACATTCTTGGCGGAGTGACCTTATTCACTTGATTTGTTCTAAAATATTGTCTTAGATAAATGCACCCTAAAATCTGATCCATCACAAGCTTTTCATGATTTTCTCTAGTTGTACGATGGATTGCAAAATTAAACAAAAACTTGGTTTACTCTCCACTTTATAACTCAATAGGTGAAATCTTTTAGCACAATTTATCTATGGAATAAGTTAGAAAATGAATCGTATTGTATTACTTAAAATTTGGGCCTTGCGTGTTCTTTTGGCCTAAAACATATGGTCTACCACTCCAGAGACCATGATATGATTTCTTCTCTGAGGAGTGCTACATTGGAGCAACCTTTCCAAAGAAAAAAAACTACATTAGAGTGCTACCTTACATAGTTACATTGTATAGTAGGTCCTGGACCATCAATTTTTTTTTTTCTTTTTTAGTCATGCAATGTTGCAAACTATTCATACAATTTCCTTCAGATTATATATTTTATCACTCAAAACACACAACAATTAGTAAGTCTTTCAAAGAGAGGTATGTAGGTCTCCTTGTAATGTTAAACTAACCACACATGCTTGTAAGTTTCTCCACCAAAAACTAATAATAGACTTCAAGAATGGAAGCATAATCTTATCAAGAGTTGGATGGGTCATTCTTATCCAATTGATTACTTTACATGCCACACCATCTAATAGCTACCTGCCCAATCTCAAAGGTTACCTCAAACAAATGTGACCAATATTAAAGAAGAATCCTTGGAAACATTTGAATACCAATAGAAGAATGGCTTACTTGGATGGGAAGTAGTTTGCAAACCAAAGGGTATGGTTGGATTAGGTGTGAGAGATTTGAAATTAGTCAATAAAGCCTTTTCATGAAATTGGGTTGGAGAGTTTAAAAAAAATAATGAGTCATTATTGGTGCAATTGATTGAGGATAGATACTTAAGTAAAGATAGATTTTTTGAGGTACTACCAAAGACCACAAATTCAGGTGTTTGGAAAAAAAAAAATTTAAGGGTGAGAAAAAAGGTAAAACAAAGGTTGAGATTGGCTATTGGTTTTGAAAAAGGTAATTAAACTTTGGGTTGATAACTAGATTTCTAATAAACCATTTATATATGAGCCTGGCCAATTTCCTAATTCGAGGGACAAGTCAATGAGGTAAAGAAAGTCTCAGATCTAACACTTCCTTATTCGAGGGGGTGGAATAGGGATTTAATGAAGTCAAGATGGTAAAATGAAATTGCAAATAAGGTTCTAAGAATTAGACCAAATAGAGTGGAAGATGATGAACTTGTTTGCATTGCTAAACCAAATGGAATTTTTACTATTAAATCAACTTACCATGTTGTGCAAAATTATAACCTCGACTATAATCTAGTATGCAAAATGATTTGAACAACAAAATGAACCCAAAATTTAAAGATTTTATTTGGGAGACTAGCACATGAAAGACTACCAACTAAAAGTGCTTTTATAATGGATTGCTGAAAATGAAAACCAATGTATGAGTTATAAAAATGAGTTAAAAACAACTAAACATGGGGCCTTCGATTGTCATTACCAAACATGTAATAACCTGAATTTTTAAGTCCTATTTGAATATTGAAAGTGAGATTTTATACAGATCAAATTTGGTAGAAATGTCCCTCTCCAATTCTACTCGAAAAATGAAATCGAATGACATAAAGAATGTTAAAAACAGAGTTTGGATGACAAAGTTATGAGCGTTTGAAGATTTGAGGGCATTTATGTAATTTTGTAAGCATTAAGGAAAAAGAAGAAAACGTAGGGGGTCATTTTGATAATGACACCCCCATTCGTCATCCTCTTTGTCATCACTGCCTCATTGCATCTATGCCGGTGAACTGGCAGGCACCACCCCCTTCTCCGGTCATCCTTTGTGGCGCTAGAAGAAAAAATAGCACTGTCACAAGGATGGCACACCACCACCATCACCAGCTATAAAAACCTCTTCTCCCCCTTTCTTCGATCGTTTTTCTTCTTCTCTCCCTCTACCACCACTTTCTCCATTTTTTTTCAGTGACAGTGAACACGGTCACTGTCTAGATCTCCAAAACAGCCATCCAAATGGCTACTGACCGAAGATTAAACACCACCATGGGATTCCTTGTGAAGAGAGGATCAAAAGCCCTCTAAATTTTTTTGAATCAGAATTAATTTTACCATTGATAGGGCTAAAATTTCAAATTCAGCGACATTGCATTTTCGATGAACCTCCGACATGAAATTCTTGTTTTTCAGTATCAAATGAATACATAATGACTCCAAACTTAATAGGAGTGAAGGTAAGAGCTTGATATACAAACCCTATTAATTAGGAGTTAATTGGACTTAAAAATTGTCACCTGCGACAACTGCACTGGTCATCTTTTCCAATAACGGCCAGTTACACCGGTGATCTAATTTTTTTTTCACGTCCTGTATTCATAATTTGAATCTGGACCATTAAACAAATTCGAAGGACAAAAATTGAGATTTTGGGAGCTATATAACTTCGATTGACGATCCAAAAAGTTCATTATATTTGTCTTGATGACGCGGACCTAATTATATAATAAAATTTAGGATCAGAGGACTATTTAATGTGACCATAGCCTAAAAATTATAGAAATCTCATAGATCTACAAGATCAAAGATGATCAAATCTCATAAATTGATCCATTGGATGTATTAGGAGATCAATATGCCTAGATCAACCCTAAATTACATACATCAACCTTTGAATTATAGATTTGACCATTCAAATTAAGTACGAACCTGATCTAAGCATCAGGATAGGTGATCGATCATTCAATTATAAGATCTTGATGACATAAAAGTTATTGAAGACAATCTAACCATTAAATATTAGATTTATAAGTGAGATCTAGCTTGGAAACACATTAATCAATGATCTATAACTTAAAAGATAGATATAATCGTTAATCTGTAAATCTAATTGATGATCTATAGAGAATGAAAAATGATACTTGAATTCTTGTTATCAAATAATATCCAGGACTTCACAAAGGTGATTTAGGATTCGATTTAAGAAAAATTCAATTCAAAAGACATCAAGGTAGGTAGTCATATACTACTAAGTTTTCAAATGCATTCTATAATCTAATTGATTTATTTAACTCTATTACAGTATTTAGTATGCTTTTTGAGATATGATATTCTTATAACGAGCATGCTGAATTGTCTTCATGATTTATTGTCTTGAATGCAATTGCTTGCATTGAACAGATTTTATGTATACATTGCTCGCATGTTTTGAAACTAATTGCATGATTTACGATGATTAAGATTTGGATTATATGTATATATATTTTTGGGCTAATGAGCCTGGTGGATACTATGCTGAGAGGTTGTTTATGTATGAGATTGGCCTCTTGGCCTTTAACCACCAAAGGTGGTAGGTATCACTACCCAAAGCGGCATTGTCCCTTCTTCAATTGCTATGGTAAATAGAGACGACCTCTGGAGGTGTTCATGACACCCTTTTCGAGGACATATCCATAGTTGCCATGGAGGCTATGGTGGGCATGGTCTCCAGATACCGGAGCCACTTGATTTCAGAATAAGTTCTGGTCGTGAGCTTAGTGGGCCCTATGATTTCGATTTCGATATTGATATACATATTGTATTGAGATGGTCGTAGACAAGTACTCATGACCTACCGGCTTGATGTGTTCGCCGACCCATTGGCTTGATGTATTTGCCGAGATACCCACGTGCATGGTATCTATAGTGGGTTGAGATGCTATCATCTATTTTGACTAAGTAGTACTTTAAGAATTTCATAATTATTATTATTTTATGAATCATTGAATTTAACTAGTCCGCTTGATGTGTTCACGGAGATTTTAGTACATGGATTGATTGATTACTACTCTATAATTTTTATATTGTTGATTACTGAATTTCAATAAAAGATTGCATGGTTAAAAATGTGTAAATGAGCTTATGATTTTGCATAAATATACATGTTTATACAAAAAGGAATTGTATGATTTTTACATGGAAAGCCTCTCTTGAAATTATGCATGTTGGATACCATGTTTTCAAAATAATAGTATCAGATCACCTACTGAGTATGAGGAATACTCGTCCAAATATATTATTTTTACAAATTAGTTCCAACAGGATTAGAAGAAGCATCAGAAAATGTTAGTGCTGTGATCAAGTGAATGAAGAGAAAGATAAGTATGATTGTAAGTATATGATCTACCCTTTAGACATGTATATGTGATTATTACAGTTAGGCTGTGAGCTATGACTGGATAGATCTGGGATGCATATATGTTTGTTTTAGTTTTAAAAATTACTTTGTTTATCTTGAAAGAAATGACACTCGGGGTTTTCAAAATGAATTAAAAATAAAAGATTTTTGTGCTGCATTACATTGTTTTTATAAAAGTGTCTTCAAATAGGGATTGATCCCTCATTAGGAATTGGTTTTGCATTTAAAATGCATGTGAAAACCCGGGTCATAAAAAAACCACTTTGGGAGGAAGTGAAAATTGATTTTAAGATTGAGTGATATGGAGCAAACACTATGGGTGAAATAATCAAAGGAAGGTTTGATTAGGAACCAAGAAAAGGAAAACTAAAGACATTAAATATTAATGCTAATTGCTATCTGGCATTGACAATTTGGCAAGACAGATATGCCATTCTTTGTGAAAATACTAAGTGCAACCTCCACCAACTTCAATCTAAATGGAATTCATATGTAAATGAAATTCCAAATGAGGATAGGAAAAATGACAAATGCAAAAGTGAGGAAAAACTAGCCTTGTGTAAATGGAGGCAAAGTATTATCATCGAGATTATGGAAAAGATAGTATATGATAAAATGAACACCTTTTGATAGAAAAATGTTTATGCTCAACTTTGATGGAACATCCAGAGGCGATTTGGGTAAAGTTCAAGCTAGGAGAGTTATCGAAGATTGGATTGACAAACTAATAATTATATTGAGTGGATGACTTTATTACAAGGTCTTATTTTAGCCTCAGACTAACAAATTGAGCATCTTGATATATGGAGATGAATGAATATTTTAATAACTCTTACACCACTATGGTTGAACTTCATGGACTTGGAATAATGGACTTTAAGAGATAACTCATGAAGGGTACCAGCCCAAGCCTGAACTATACATTTCAGGAGGGGAACATAGTGGCTGATGCATTGGTCACATTCATAGCTGAAAACGAGGGATTGTTTATATTGCTTAACAACCCTCTTGACTTTTTATCTAATTTACTCTTATGGGCTTATAATGGCAACTGTTTGATGAGAAGTATTTACTTCTTTTTCTTACCTATCTAATTTCCCCTTTCACAAAAAGGAAAAAGAAGAAGAGAAGAACTCATAGCAATTGGACAACTTTAACCTTTTGCGTCCAAATTAATGTGTTTTCTCACTAGAAATAGACTGTTAGTAATTCTTATAAGTTGAAGTCCACATTCAACAACAATAGATACAATGGCTATAGTATTTAAGTAGACACTACATTTTATAGGGTGTCTTTGTGTGGCCCCCAAGTTTTGACTTTTTGTTAATAAGCCCATAGTGAATGGAAATAGACTTTAAGTAACCCTTGCTTGAAACCGGGCTATTGCAACTATTTTGGATGGGGTAATATGTGAAAATTCATTTTTGCCTTCTTCTTAAAATGAAATTCAAGAGAAGGATGAAAAAGCATAAATTTGTAGTGCTTCTTTGCCCCTTAAGGTGGATTAACTTCAAAATCTTTTCTTGTTTTAGTACAAATGGTACTATGAACTCCAATGAAGCTGCCATTCTTATCTTCAATAGGATGATACTAGGATGATTGTGATTGGAATGGTGACCATATAATGTCATTGGGTAGGTTTTTCACAATCTAAACAATCAAGAGATTGGGTGTTATCAATATGAAATTGCTAATAGTCAAGGGATGAAGAGATACATTGCCCTTGTTGGCAATGCAGTCAACAAATTTATCTATGAGAGAATTTTGAATCAAAGATAAGAATTCTTCTTGGGCTGATTATCAAACATAGAAGTGATATCTATGGGAAGTTATAGAAGGGTACACAGGAAGAATTTTGTGGAGCCAATTTCATATGCAATTTATCAAAATGCATTCTACAACCAAAGAGAGTTTAAACTAAAAAAGTCGTTTGAAAAGATATACCACACAATGGAAAATGAGAATCATATTGAAATAGATCCTTATTAGCCAAGGTTGTGACCAATAATAAATGCACATGGCAACCCCAAGACCAATATAGATATGTGTTTTTCATCTTTCTTAATCAATTTATTGCTTACATTTGGAGGCCAAAAAGTGAATGTGCATAAGCAATGGTAGATACCAGAAAGCTAGAGTTCGCCTTATGTATGCAAAGAACCATGAATATTATTGATACATATTGGACATTGTTGGATATGGAAGCAGAATAACCAATGACCCTAAGGATCTTGGTTATTAAGGAAGGATTAATAGAATTGTCCAAAATATTCTTCCAACTGACTGCATCACCCATCATATCAGTATCTTATATGCCCATTAACTTGCCTTCATGAAATTAACAATGCTCGTTGCATTTGGAGTTTGAGTCTCGTTTAGATCACAAGAGAGTTGATCCTATTTAAACCTATTCATTGATCCAAATTTCCTCTTCCTAGCATTGATGAAGTGGCTTTGAATAGGTTGCTTACACATAGTTTAGATGCTTCATTACTAGAAACATTTTCTTCTAAAAGCCTGTTATCAAGGAAAGGAATTGAAAGCTTATTGTCACAGGGATGCAATTTCACCTATGCTATACCTGTGCGGCACTTGTGCACAACTCATTTTGCTGGGCACAAGTCAACCTTCCACTCCCACTCTCACTTGCTAGGGCTACATTCACTTACCCTCTAAAGCAACGAGAGAACTAAAGAATGACGCTTATTCAAATAGGGCCTATTATTCTTCACTTGAGTAATCTAATCTACTTACAAATAAGGAGCTTACCCGTATTTATAGGTGTTCCCCTCCATCCACCTTCTCAATGGATGGTCAGATTATTACATGTGTCAATACATCAATGGTTCGATCATATTTTAGAACCCTTCTACTCTTTCTAGACTACTCTACCATTTTCCTAGAGTATTTTAGACTACTATAGAAGATCTAAATATTTACAAGAAATTCTCTAGAAATCAGGCCTTTTGGAATTGGGCCTTGTTTCATAGATCCAAGAACACGGGCCTAAGTTCCTTAAGCCACGTCCACAAGCTAAACAGGCCTTCCTTAGAGCTTGTAGACCTTGGTCACAGGCCTTGCAATGCAAGTCCATGACATTCTCCCCCACCTGATAATGTCGATGCCCTCATCGACACATCTCCATTGATGTTGCAAGTTTTGCCATTGGGCACGTCCCATGCTGCCTTGTGATCCTCACAAGATGCCTTTCCGCATTCTTCCCTTTGGACATTGCATCTAGTCATTCTTATGCTCCGTGGGGACTTTTTTTATTTTGCTTTCTTTGCTTCTATTGGATTGATCAAAGTCAAAGGAACATATCCTTTGGACAAGGATTTCCAGCTTCTATTACAGTGTCCGTGCATATAAAGTTGGAGTTTGCACGCTCAGATGAAAGGGACCGGTCTGTTTACCCGCCCTATCGACAGAGAAGAAATTCATGCCCTTCTTTTTTCGTGCTTTTTTTCTGTTTTTTTTATTATATCCGAGTCATTAATCTTATTAAAATCAATGCTTTTGAATAATGCTAACTAGCTTGTTTGGAGCCTTTGCAAAAACAACAGAAATAGATGGTCACTAATATTTACTCATGGAAATATAGGCTTAAATATCAAATAAAATTTTTAATTGATCTCTACCCTATTTAAGTTATATGATAAACAGCTTAGATCTATAAAACAAAGTTTCACCATACATGAAAAATAAGCATGGGCTTCTTCTCTCGCCCAAGAGCATGAACAACTGCCAAAGTCAAGTGATTAATTTACTACTCCTACGTTTCATACGATCTTTAGATAGGTTTATGCTCATTAGGCCAAGGACTATAGGCACTAAAAGTACATCTTTGGGCTAAACTCAGGTGATCCAAACATATTTTTACTAATGAAATCACAGTGCTAAAATGAGCTTAAATGACCCAAATTGTTTGTTCAGCTCCACTTAAGTAAATCTAGTAAAAATTAATCACAGATAAATTAAATGACCCAAACTATGTGTTTGGTAGCACTCACGTAAATTTAGGTAAAATAAGTCAGGACAAGTAGTTAGTATACATTATAAAGAGAAATAATGTTGGTTTTGTACCTTGATGAAGTAACCGGTACACTATGCAAGTTCATGCATAAGTAGCAGGCGGGATCCCTCACGAATCAAGGACTCTCACATGGTCATTTATAGTGTTAAGAGAAAATTTGAACTTCTTACTTGCATGTGCTCGAAAGGGAGCCTTGGTGTAACGGTAGAATTATTATCAGCTGATACAGTCTGTTCATCTTATTTCTAATACTTTTATATATGATTCAACCCAAAAATCTGCCTACTTAGAACTTACCATGCGTAGCATTTAAAAAGACATTTTTCACATAGTTTTTTGCAGTTGAATTTAAACTTTTGCTTGGCGCAACGGTTGAGTTGTCGCAGTTTGATTTGGAAGTTATGGGTTCAAGGATTGAAAGCAGACTCTTGCAAAATACAATGTAAGATTGCATACTATAAATCCTCTTTGATCTGCTCGTTCTCAAGAGCCTTCATGTGGGAGCTTGGCTGCTTATTTATTTATTTTTTTAATTTCTGAGAGTATTTAGTCGTGGTATAGTGAACTTATCCTTTGCTATTAGTAGTCTAAAATATGGATAAATTTGTTCAAATATATGTGTAAAGTAGCTCCAAAGTTGGAGCTTTTTCAAACAGATGCAAAAAGAGAGCCACAGACAACCTCTTTAGCTAAAGCATCAGCAACAATCGAATTTCTTCTCTTATGTATGTTCTTTTGGAGAAGGAGAGCCTTGGTGCAACGGTAAAAATTGTCGTCATGTGATCTTGAGGTCACGGGTTCAAGGCGTGGAATCACCCTCTTGCAAAATGCAAGGTAAGGCTGCCTACTATAGGCCCTTGTAGTCCACCCATTCCCCAGACTCCACATAGGCAAGAGCTTCGTGCACCGGAATTGCCCCTTTTTATGTACATTCTTTTGGAGGTCCACAAATACCAACCCATAAAAGTCTAACAATAAAAGTAGGTAGGTTGTCAGTCCAACGTATTACATGCTCTAATATTAACTACCTCTTTAGCTAAAGCATGAGCAGCCGAATTTCCTTCCTCATGAATATGTTCTGCATGCCAACATGTTATGGAGGAAGTAAAACTTTGAGGCATTCGTCTACTAAATAATTTTGACTGTGATTTGTTTCTCTGCTGCTAGCTGTGCCACGGCAAGGGTCCTGGGCTGGGTCAGGGTCAGCCCAAGTCAGGCACGTTTGAGAGTTAGTGACTTATCTTTCCGTAGTAATTGAGTGGCGGAGCTCTTCACGATCCATTGAGATGAATCTTCAACTGAGGGCATGTAACGGGTAAGAATCTCCTTAACGGACTAAAGGGGTCGGAAAAGCTAAGACTTAAAGTCTAGAGATCTAGAAAAAATCATTATCCATGAATAACTTAATTCAGGGAGTGTTATCCACATTCCTAATAAGGATGGCGAGGGGTCGAGTTGAGCAAGATTTTTTGACCGACCTTGACCCTAATCCTAGTTCTTTTCTCTTGCCCCAAACTCAACCCTTGGTCTGCCCAAGTTAAATAATTTTTCAAACTAGTCTTGTTCTAATAAAAAAATTTCAGCCCCTAGCCTTGTCCCTTGGATCACACTAATTGACCTTAACCTGCTATAACATTCAAATATATTTTCCAAACTTAAATTATAATGTACTTCTACAATGTTGAAAAATAGTTTTCAAACCTACATCATATGCACTCTAAATAAAGGCTTTGGAGTTTTAATCAATTTTTTGTTATTGTATGACAACAATCGCTACAATAATCTTATATTTGTATTTTAGAGAAACCTCAAATTAATAAGGAAATTTTTTATCATTTTAAATATATTATATATGTTGATCGAGTCCATTGGGTTTTTCATCACTGACCCTAGCCCAACCCCTATCCTACTCAAGTCATAGATATTTTGACCCCGACCCTTACAAGTCATTAGGGTCGAATCTCCTTACTTGACCGCACCCGTTGCCATTGCTAATTAATCTTCGTAACACAAACTATAATTCTCCATTTCTAAAACTATCCGATCACCATGGACCCATGGTTATGGGCACACCCGAAGTTGAACAAACCAGAGGACTCTACTGGATCAGCCATAAGTCCGTTCCATTGCTCACAACCGGAGTGACTCTCAGTAACTTGCCATGAAGTCCACCCTATTGGAGAATCCCTAAGTTTGAATCAGGTTGAGGCACACCAAATTGCAAATTTTTCCTTTGAAAAAGACATTTTTTCTTGAGAAGAAATTTTGGTTTGAACTTGGATGCAAAAATCAGGTCTTTGATCCTGTTCAAAAAGAAAATTCAGTGTAGACGAGGTTGTTGTGGATTACACCCAGAAAACAAGTCTAGTGGGCTCCACTAGTTTGCTTTTAATCTCTTCAGTAGAAACAAAGCAGATTATCTTTGACCCCATGTTTGGTGTTTAACGTATGGCCCCACATTATTCCTGAAATTTCAAGTTCTAAATTGCAATTCACCAACAAGAATGACGGTATACAGTGCCAGATACTGCAGCAAGCTATTGCGCAACGTCCCACTTTTGGATGATGAGCCCAGCCTTTGGTCGATCAGATTCATACGTCTGATTTATGTGGCTTGGAATGTCTTTTATCCCAAACATCAAGGTGATTGGATAATTTTAACATCCTAAAATTGTTCATCTTACTCGTCAATTATGGATTATTCTTTAAACAACATTTCTTGTTGTTCTGATCAAAAGCACATTATTTTTTTAGATTCCAAGCTCATGATGCTTGTACGATCCTTTCTATTTTCGGAAAAATAGTGATTTAAAGTGGAAGAAATTAGATTGATAGGTCCTATCAACTAAAGGCTGACCCATTATGTAAAAGTAGGGCACTGCACAACAAGCTTGACGGATTGTCTCCCACTTTATTATCACTCATCTACGCCAAAATACCGAGAGAAATGCTACCCTTAGACAGCAAATAGGATGACAAATTCTCCCTAGAGTACTAACATGGTTGTTGGAGTCAGTCAACTATATCTAATAATTGCTTCAATAGTTTCAAATAAGTCATCAATGCAATATAGACTAGTGGGGCTGCTTCTTGTTTGGAACGAGAATACAATCCATGTTTCTTGACTAATTTTGTGTATGTTTAAAGCTAATAGCAGGCAGCTCAAACTATGAGTAGATGGTTATGTTTATCATTCCGTTGAGATAGCCAAAATTCTGCCTCTCTTAATCTTCATTATTGCGTCTCTAAGGCACCCTAGTGTAATGGAGGCACACCACTTTTACATAATTCATCAGCTATTGATCTGATTTTTTCACTTTGCTCTTTTTCGCCCTTTTCCTAAGGTTTTTTGTGAAGCCCCCTAACTCCTCTATCTTACACTGTAGCCACATTCACTCATGTTCACCTCACATTTTGTAAGATCTAAACCATTCAAATAACAAGTCATGTAAGACTTCAACTTCCATTTTAAAATATCTAAATTATTCAAAAATATAGGCTTAAGTAATGTATAACCTATGATTTGGATGGTTTAAATATTCTAAAATGTAGGCTAGCTCTTGTTTTTTTTTTAATTTTACTACCATAGCTCTTACAAGCTATATTTTGAATGGTTTATATGTTTCAAAATGTGAGCTCAAGCCTTACAGGGCCTATTATTTAAATAGTTTAGATCTGCAAGTCTAAGTTTTACAGGCCATATAATTTGAATAGCATAGATCTTCTAAAATGTGAGCTCAACTCTCACCTGGTCCATAGGTGAATGGTTTACATCATCCAAAATATAACCCTAACTCTCATATAGTTGATGATATGCATGGTTTAGCTCTTCTAAAATGTCAGTCAAACTCTTGTATGCCCTATGATTCGAATAGTTTATATAGTCTAAAATCTGAGTCCAAGTCTCACATGTCTTATTATGTGAATAGTTTAGATCTTTTAAAATGTGGCCCATCATGGTCAATGATATGACGGCCCAAGTTTTTAAAATACATTTTCATAAATATTTGCAAAGGTAGGGCCCCGATTTTGAAAATTTTGAAAATTCAAACAACAGAAACATATTTCCTTTGAAATTGATTTGTCAAAATTTGAGTACCACCTCAAATTATTTATCATACATGGATTTTTGTATAAAATAAAATTTTCATTGAATATTAATAGAAATAGTTTTATTAAAATCAGGATCAATCCAGTGGTTCACATACAGAGCATCGGTAGTCATTATATACCTCATCCAAATATTATAAAACAATCAATTCAATCTTCTTTAAAGTAAATACCCTGAGTAGTAGTTTAGTGATGATTATCCTCAAGTCTTAAGCTTTCAATCTTCCTTAACTGTATCTGGGATATTGTAAACATTCAAACATTTACAATATCTCAGCAAGCTATGCGTGATAAGGAATTTAAGAAATATAATCAATATATCTCAAAATCAACAATTCTTTATGTCCATGATATAAATTAATTTATATAATTGGATAATCATTTCATCCTTCACTCATCATATGAATTATATGTATATATTATATATATATATAACTACTGAAAATCATGAATATAGTCAATATCATCAATAATATCTCATTTTTAAACTGCTTTCAATATTAACACTAGGTGTTAATATATAATCATACCGTATTAGGAATCATCATCCAATACAACATCGGTAATAACTTTTACTAGGCATCTCATCATGCCATAAAATAAGGCATCTTATCATACCATAACATAAGGCATCTCATTATGACATACTCAATTGCATTATAATGCAAAATAATCTCAAGGACTACCATGCTTGCAGTCTCAATCCATATAGGGTGCTTGGATAACTGCTCAATACTCCACTAATACCATGGTAGAAAATACAAATCCATTTTCGTATGGGAATCACAATGGTGGCCTTCCCATAATTGCCCCACCTGAAATTTTGCCTTTTTTTTTTGCATAGTATCATCATCATAATCAATTTCAGAGAGCGGGTAGCCAAACCTCATAACTCTCCTAACATTGGCATCCCAAGGCATAAGCCTGTCTTAAAACAAAATCACAAGTTTCCATGCTTGTATGAAAAATAATATTTCATACTTTCAGACTATGTGTCTGATTATAATAGGACATGCCTATAACTTCTTTCCTTAAGATTTGGGGGTCCAACTTATGTAGTTCAAGTCTTCTCATTCAGCCCATTAAGTAATTTCATAATTACTTAATCAATTACTTTGTATTCATTTCAATATCATTTATTGCCTTAAGTAATTTCATAATTAGTTGATCAATCACTTTGTATTTATTTTACCATCATTTGTTGATTCATAAACAATTCTAAGGCAATTATAATCAATCTATAGTTATTAGGATAAAATCATGTGTAAAATACATATATCTTATATATTGAATATATTCTTAAGGTTCACCTACCTTTACTTTCAACAATCTATCTTCTCATTAATCTTAATCATCTTATTCTTCATGTATCTGTCAAATCATACGTATATAGTCATTCCTCAACTCATTTATACTTCCTAGTTGTTCATCTTATCATCTTTACATAGGATGACTTGGATCTTTTTCCTTGGATCGTATTGATCAAGGATCTAATCTATTTATCTACATTTAAATCTAACATCTATACAAAATCAAACATTTAATCTAAATTATAATTCTGTTTTATTGTTCTTGATCGTTCAGGATCTCATCATGAATCTTGTTTGATCATCCTTATCTCACTTACAATTTTTATTAGGATTAGATAATTTGCTATATTTTATATTCTTCTTATTATTATTATTATTCAATCAGTTAATGTCTTACTGGTTGAAGATAGTTTATTTTTTCCTAATACTAGATAGCTCCTCCTTGTTTCAAAATTGATTAAGGCTTACCAGTTAAAAGCTGCTCACATAGTGGTTAATTCAATCATCATATAAGGAGGCATTTAGACCTCACAAACGTTGTCAGAATGTGGGAGAAGAGTGAGGCTCTATTAGAGAACCCCCTTAACCACCATGTTCAGCTTTCATTGGAGTAACATTAGCTCAACCTTTTATAAGATTCCTATGAGCATTAAACCCTAAGTACTCTTGCTAATTTGATTTTAATTAAATCCATAAACATTTAAAATGTTATTCATGGGGTTTATTATTCTTTTAATTTGGGCTAAGAAAATGATATTCCTTATATTGTCCTACAACTATCGCCCTTACTATCATTAAGTCTATGTCCATATTTATTGTAAATGTTCATCAATATCTATTTTTATTTAATTACATTTTTCTTGTAATTTACATAATATGAACATTAAATCGTAAATAAATAAATCTAACAATTAAATCTATTAAACAAATAAAATAACATTTACAATAGAACATAATAACTCACATACTCATTTGGATATATCTTTTTTGTCCATTTTGATCCCATGATCATATTTTGATCAGTTTTCATCCCATTAATGGTTTAAATATTGATCTTTCATTTTTATTCAGATCTATCACATTCTCTTAATGTGATATCATCACTAGATCATTGATACATCTCATCATATGATCTGATCTTTCTTAATCCAATCGATCAAGAAGATTTTAAGTTATTTTACCAAAATTAAGGGCATAGATCTCCATCTATCCCAAATTATCCATATCAGACCATTCATTTCTCATGATCTTATCATTAGATCATCATCCATACTAATTCATAGTTTCTGATCATTCTTGATGAATTTGATCAAGGATATTATTATGTATTTTCAAAGATTTTGTTACTTTTAATGGACAGGAACTTAAGATCTGCCAAAACAGTTATATTAAACCCTTCCATTCATATTATTTTACTATTAGATATCCATTCAAACTAATTTACATGTTCTGATCATGTTGTATCTTTAAGATCAAGTAGTTACGTGGTTATTTTATGATTTTTCATCAATTAAGGCTAAATTTCTTAGTTTACTTCAAATCAGTCACATCCAACTCATGATATCATGTTCCCTTATCATGATATCACTAATGGTTCAGAAATCCAAGGTCTAATCATGCAAGATTTGACTGATCTTGGGAATTTGCACCACTTTTTGTGATTTAAAGAATTTTACAATGAATAAAACCTAAATTTTATGTTTTCATTAAATTTAACTCTTTACCAAGAATCCAGATCTTCTTTCCAATCTTGATTTGGAGTTAAAATGAGCTCTGAATTAGAGCTTGAAATTTACAGTCAAAAGAAGGGCCCAGATTCAATATGGGTGCTACAGATGGATGGGTCGATTAGCAGCCTACCCCCTTTATCGGCAATTGTCGGTGTACAGGGAGGGGTGACCTAGGGTAGGCGAGACAGTCCAATCTGGACGAACTAGCTTATGAGATTTCATACCCTAAGGTTTTTGTACCCCAAGAATGCATCCAATGGTTCAAAATCTCCAAACAATTATATTTTACAGGTGTTTTCCATCTGGTTCACCGATACTAGATTCATCAAAAAAATCCAGCCACAAAATCCAATCTAGTGATCTCTATGCATGGAAAATTGTTAGAAAAGATAGAGGGGAATGAGGGTATAATAACCTCGATTTTTTTAACACTAAATTAGTAGCAAAATAAGATAAATTAATTAAAAAAATTTATGCATGGAATTTGGTCTTGAAATCACTAAAACTAGAAAGTATACGTCGATAGGAATTGAACTGTAAAAAGAACGTCGAAAACGGAGATCGGATGAGTGAGATATGACTATTTTAAGTGTAAGGGTAAATTGGTAATTTGCCATGAATGTTAATTAAAGGGAGTCATTTTGATAATAGCACCTCTTTTCCAATTTCATCAGAGTTCTAATGGAGGAAGGCAGTGATCTACCTTTCATTCGAGAAAATCGGGTCTTAACCTATAAAATACAAGTTTCCCCTTCCATTCCCACGCTAAACAACCAGAGGAGAACCCTCGTTTTCCCCTATACATGCCGCAAAAACAAATTGAAGTTTGCAAGCGCTAGAGGGCTCCAATCTCTCAATTTTGGCTCTAATCACATAAGGTACATACTTTAACTTGTTATTTACCTTGTTTTCCAAACTTCCCCTCACATATCCGGGCTAGATCTGATCAGAATGGCCGTTGGATGGCTCAGGGATTCAAAACTGTGGAGCACGGTTAGACCCATGTTAAGGACACATCAAATGAGAAATCTAAGCCGTTCATTGTGATCTTTGGACCCAAAAACCCTTAGAACAGCGAAAACAAATAAAAAATCAAAGCTTTTGGGGCTCCAATCAAGCAAAAACAAGGTAGATGACTCAGGTTCATCATCCCTGATGGACAGTGCCCCCAAGACGCCCACTGGGATGCACAGACGCGAACTGTGCATATGGGCGCTCTGTCGTGCGCATGCTCAGTGCACATGTGCGCAGGATGCTCACACGCGCTGTCCCGAATGACCGAAAGGCGCCAGGCGTCCTGGTGATAGTGCACTATGGGGACACCGATGTACGTTGGTGTAAATCAGTGCACTATGAAGTCTTTTCACCAAAAGATTGATTTTAGGAGCTATAGAGGTCCAAATCACAATCGAAAATATCTGTTGTGATTGCCTTGACAAAGTGGACCTAGATTTGACTTGAAAACTTATATTTGTCCAATTTTAAATAGTAAAATTATAAAATATTATTTAATAACTTAGAATCGGCAGATCAAATGGTGATCAAGCCCAGGACTTGAACAATGAGATAACGTATGATAATAAATAAGGGTTCTATGGATCATATTAGGTGTGATGACTTTAGAAATTGATCTAGACTATTGGTCTGAACCAGATCTTGGGAAATTATTGATCTGAGAATGATCTAATCGTCAGATTAAGGTATAAGGTTAAATGCACACAAAAATGAACAGATGAACATGAGATGTTACTAAATAATAATAAGTAAAATTGGGATTAAAGACCAAATCATAATTAGAGATCTTAGAGAACGATCCAACGGTTGATCGCCATAGATTTCACTTTGATGAAATGAATAACACGAAATGGTACTATGACACTGATAGGTACATCTAAGTGTACGAGCTAAGAGGATTACACTCTTGAAGTGGATTATCTCACATTGAGTTAGGTGATGACATTTAATGTTACATTTTGATTTTAAAACCCTTGCATTATCATAGCATCATGATTGATTGTGATTTAATTTGCACTTGTTTATTTAGTCTACTATTTTGTGAGACTTCGAGTTTTATGATATGATCGATATTAGATTTCAAGAATGTGTTGAATGGATTTATTATTGATGATTTCATGAAATTGATACTATGTATTTATGCATAATTAGAAATTATCTTTTTGTATTACATCACTGAAATTGATGGATTTTCATAAAGAAGACAGTGGATGCTTGGTGGCTAGTCCTTTGAGAGGCTAACCCTGGCATGAGGGGCGTGCCTTGGGAATTGTGAGCCAAGAGTGCTCCTGGTTTTAGAGATACGCAATTTTTGTGTTTTGTGTTTTGTGACAGGTGCTCTCACCCAGTGGATGTCATGCTAGGAGGGGATAGGGCTGGCCACCCACCCTCCGAAATTTGTAATGTGATTGTGATATGATTACCTGCCCACATATGGCTTTCGGTAGGAGTTTGGTAACATAGATAGTCTACACTACCGATCTGGGCCTTTCCACGGGGACGGACATTAAGTCTCCCATTATGGTGTCGATAGGGAGCGGCAATAGTTGAGACCTTGGAGGGTTGCCATTGCGGCATGATGATCCATACTCTTATTCTATATGCTTGCATGAGGAGCATGAAGATGTTATTATATGCTTAAGTGTGACGACACTCAGAGGTTGGATATGAGTACTCATGATCTATGATACAAGTGTATAGGACACTCATAGGACCCACGTACTTTGAGGTGCCCTGTTGTTATTGTATGCTCATTTATGTTAGATCATATTATGTCTTGAATCCATGAGATGCATGTTTTATCGTATATGATATCTTAAGATTTTATTGGCATTGCTTATAATAATTATATTTTCATGGAAAATCGATCTACTTATTATATCAGCACTATTATTTGATTTTGTTCCATTGCTATTACATTAAATGTCTATATACCTACCAAGCATTGCTTGCTGAGGCATTGCGTTATTGTTGCAATGCCTCAAATATTGAGAGAAAGACAGAACTAATAGGAAGTTAGATGAATAGTGATCGAGATGTCTCATTGAGAGGTTTGTTTTGTTTCTACAAGGACTATGTATGTATATCTATCCTATTAGACTTGATTATATTGTTATGGGAATGTGGCTGTTGATTGGATGAGTCCTGGAGTACTAAATTTATTTTTTTTTAAATGTTACTAGGAATTTTTTTTTTTTTTTTGAGTTTTGAGTCAATGGTTGACCTTCGAGGTTTTCTAGAAATGAAAATTGTTTGAAATTGTTTTTCGTTATTTTGGTTTTTATAAAAGTTGGGGCCCCACCTTTCAAAAAGTTTTATTAAAAAGTGCTAAAAAACCCAGGGCGTCACAGGAGGGTACCTACCTATAGTGTTCAGAATCGAAGAATATGGCCGAAAAATAAAAATCCACGCTAAAAAATAATTTCTGTCGGAGTTATTATTTTTTGGTAATTTTATCGGTGAATACACCCCTGATCAATCTCAACTCTTGGGCTTTTATAGATCAGGCCAGCCCAAACTCATCCAATGGTGGAGATTGAAATCCAATGGCCAAAATTGGATTGCTAATTGAATTAGGGTTTCTAGGCGAAAACGCTAGTCTATCAGGGATGATTCGTCCGAAGACGCACCTAACAGTCCTTGAGGGAATATTCCCCCCAGTGCGTCCGCAGATGCGCATTGTGGTGTAAAGGGAGGAGGAGAGAGAAAAGAAATGAAAAGAAAAGAAAAGAAAAGAAAAGAAAAGAAAGAAGAAGAAGAAGAAGAAGAAGAAGAAGAAGAAGAAGAAGAAGAAGAAGAAGAGGAAGAGGAAGAGGAAGAGAAAGAAGTGGAAAGAGAGAGGGAAATGGAGAGAGAGAGAGAGAGAGAGAGAGAGAGAGTGGGGAGCGAATTTTGGTGCAATTTCGTGGGTTGTTAGGAGAGGTATTTATAGGCTTATTTTTGCATTATTTTAATTTTTTTATTAATTTTTTTTTTTCACTTTTCTTATTAAATTCAAAAGTGATTCCTCATCATGTTTATTTTTCATCAATGATATTCCTTGTGCTGGCTATCTCCCAGCTCGCCTAACTTTTGTGGACCCCACACAAAAGAGAAATGATCATTTTACCCTTATGGGTAAATATACATTCACAAAAATTAAGAAAAATAGAGATTTTTCACCCGAGCTCAGATTTCAGCGTGCTTATAGTCATTCTAACCTGTGTTTTTTGAATATAATTCCAAATATCTATGTTTCAAGACTTGATTCTTTTAAAAATATATATTATATTAAATATAATATTCTACCTCAATTTTTGTAAAAATTCCAAATAATTCTGAAAAAATTGGGGTTTTCACAAATGATGTGTATGGTTCAAATCTTCAAAATATGTTGGTGTGACTTGAGTCATAACTTACCAAGAAGAAGAATCACTTGAATGATTAAAAGGTGACCCCATATATTCTTTTATTATAGATAGAGGTGTAGATATCAAAGCAATGACATAAGTTTCAATATCAAGAGTATATTCTATGATTTTTAAAAATATACATTTGAAAAATAAGGAATAGCTTACTTGTTGGAGGGAAGGGTTTGCAATGTAATTTAATTAGGGAAGAGGGTTCATATAAAAACTCTCTCTTTTTTAATGGCAGGCTTAAGCAGCCTTAAACTTGTGACCTTCACAATAGAGGCCCACTTGTGTCACTTTACCACACTCACACACCCCAAAAGTAACACACACTTTTAGATGGTCTACATCCAGTGCTCCCACTTTTAGATGATGACTCTATTTTAAGACCCAAAGAAGAAGATGATGATCATTGAAATGCATATTTTAATCCAATGTTTCATTTTTAGTTGCTAGAATCGTCCAATTAGTGTGAATGATATTGGAAGTCCAAAAAATCAGATGAACACGTTGGATCAGCAAATGTGGATCATCATCTAAAAGTTGAGAGTAGTAAATGAGGGCGAGGTCGTTCCTCAATTAAGCATTCCTCCTTTTACCTTTGCTAAAAATATCTAAAACATGTAATACACTTCTTTCTTAGTAATACGAGGGGCACGTGACAGCCAAGCTGGGCACCCACTTTTATCATTAGTCATTTACTAAATGGGTGGACAATCTTAACTCCAGGTGACCCATATTATGATGATTAAAATTCCTCATAAATTTTCCTTAACTGAGATGTGTCAAGCTTGGAAATTCTCATCCACTCGATGATCCTATTCATTGTTTTCTTGTTTGTAAAATGAATAAAAAAGATTCATTGTCTATTTTAGGACAAGTCATTAAAAAGGCTTAAACTTGCATGATATATTAAAAAATAATACAAACATTCCTTAGGAGTATTGCTTACATTTAGTTGCTTGTAATTTGTGATAGGAATTTTTAGTAAAATGCTCATTATGCAAGCCAACAAATCATCCATATACTAATTAGGTAGCTAAACATTTGTAAAGATTTTGCTTCTTAGTGGGTGCAAAAGAGCTTGGGTGTGAACAAGTAAAGAATCAAAGTTGGTTTTGCTCATGCAAATTTCCAATATGAGAAAAGTACTTGTGATTTTATATCTTCAGTTTTGATCATTCAACACTTAATCTACCTCCAAACATGCATAATAGTACACATAATAAGAGTAAACAGACCTCCGTTCATTGGAAATTAAGTACAACTCCCTCAAAATAGACCTCTATTTTGATAGAAAATACATATCAACGTACACAAGCTAGCACACAAATTTATCATTAGAATGGAGAATGACACCAACAATGACAATATAAGTACAATTGGCACCACAAAGAATAAATTGATGAATTTATTCATCAAGAATGCCACCTTGATCCTCGTCCTACACTACTAGATGATTTTGTTCGATCTCTTACTTATGTAGGCAATCTAGCTAGGAGGGCTCCAACTTGATCCTTCCATATAAAAAATCCACAATTGAACTCCCCTTCCCAATTCGGACACTTATAGAATTTTTTTCCTATATTTTTTTCATCCCTGACACATACTCTAAGTTCATCATAACCCTTAGGACACATCAACCTCAGACCTTCATCTTCATCAAAATTTCTCATGGCATGACTATTAGTTTACCACAATTTACAAAAAGGAGATCAAAAGGCAAAACAAGAGTTTCCAAAGATTCATGGGGGATTTGGCTAGCAATAGAAGTTAGAGTTTTTAATTTTCTTCATATATGGAGAAGCGGATGAGAGGAAGAGACCTAAATAAGAAAAGCAGGCCCAGGTTTCATTTTTTAACTCAATTTAATGGTCAAATAGGTCTAGTGGAAGGTTAACTTACTAGTGCAACAAAAGTCAATTGCTACATTGGCACAACACGTTAGCGAGACATTAATGATGTTGAAGGATTGAAAGGCTTATGCTGAAAATGAAAAATGATCCTAAGTAAAAATGATCCTAAGTCTAGGATTTTTCATGAATTATTGAAGAGTTTGTGTTATTTTTGAATTTATCGTGCAATTTGGACCTTTTCTGAAGATGTCTCCTAAATGTCCTAGTTCACTTAAAATTAACCTTGAATAGATTTTCCTCATGGTATGCATCAAAGGGAAATACTATATCTCATTTACAAATATAGATTCCTCAAGTCCAAAAGTATTTATGATAATATATATATAGTAATACTTTATATGTAATACTTGTTAAGTGTTCTAGACAATTGAGGTAATGTCCTATATGCAGAATACATTTACGCATTATAATGTATGTTCAAGGTCTCTACTTTGATAATTAATTATCTCTATCTTATAAAAACATCATATTTAACAAGTATTGCATAATTAGATTTTCTATTCTCATTCCCACTTGAGGACTATTTTGGGTTTACATAGAACCAAAATTTCATTTCTCTTTCACTATAGCTCTCAACCAACTTATTATGGAATTTCTACTATGTTGGCTAAGGTTTTTTAGATCATCTCATGATGCTCTAAACAAATTTTGTAATAAGACTATATTTAATTACATAGTTAGCATAGCAAGGTAATGAAGGATTGAATTTATTCAAACTATCATATGGTAAATGTCAACTACTTGGCTTTGCAGGGCATATATTTCTAATAGGCTTCAGCTATTAAAGGTTTGTTTGCATACTCATCAAGCATGATATTATGAGACTATTCTGATATCATTCATGATGTTCAAAAAAGAAGAAGAAGAAGAAGAAGTTTAAGCCTAAATGTCATCTTGCACCAATAAACCATTTTAAAGTCAATTTTGATGGAGCTTGCCACTTCAACCAAGTCCAAGTGGTTTGGGTGGTTTTTCTTTCCATCATGATATATGGATCTACTGTATTTGACTACTTAGGTCCTCTATCAAATAAGGTTGAATGCTTTGTGATTAGCAACCAAACATACCACCAAAAAAAATTTCAGTTGCAAATTGTTTTTTTATATTTATAATACTATGATAGGATTTTGGACATCTAAAAAAAGTGAGGCTAATACAAGTCCTCTCAAAAACTTCTCGTGTATACTTGGACTAGGAATCCCACTCAAGTTACCAGTCTTAAAGAGCTAGATAATCTTCATATTTTATAGCCCAAGTTTCTAAATATTAATGAGAAAGATAATGTTCAAAGTTTTAAATCTCAAAGAACATTATAATCTAGTAATTATTATATTCCAAGTCTTAGAGGGAAACCTCAAACCTAATAAAAAGGTACTTGAAAACAATCTTCTAAACTCTTTTAGAGAGAACTTCTCTTGATTCTAACTTTCTATTCAATTCTAAAAAACTTAGTCACTCTCTTTCCCAAATTACAAAAAGACTTTCAAACATAAAAATATTATTAAAAGAAAATGGCACCTAAAATAATAATGAGCCCATCCAAATTGTTTTTTATAATAAAAAGTGAAGAGAAGCAAGCCCATGTATTGGGGCACCTATTCTCCTTTTTTCTAAGTAATATTCGCTATTCACTTTAACATAATGAATTTGGAACTGATTCCACAAACTTTAGAACAAGTCCAACAATCCCTCACTTGTGTTTAAAGTCATAACAACTCAAGACAATAGCCCGAATTCATAAGCTTGGCCAAATTTTGATGGGCTATGCATCTAAAATCTAATTCATTGAATGGTGCTACTTTCTAAGTTGGAAAAAAAAAAGGGGGGGTAAAAGCCCATCCAAATTGTTTTTTATAATAAAAAGTGAAGAGAAGCAAGCCCATGTATTGGGGCACCTATTCTCCTTTTTTCTAAGTAATATTTGCTATTCACTTTAACATAATGAATTTGGAACTGCTTCCACAAACTTTAGAACAAGTCCAACAATCCCTCACTTGTGTTTAAAGTCGTAACAACTCAAGACAATAGCCCGAATTCATAAGCTTGGCCAAATTTTGATGGGCTATGCATCTAAAATCTAATCCATTGAATGGTGCTGCTTTCTAAGTTGTATATATATATATATATATATATATATATATATATATATATATATATAAAGGTAAATAGTTTCACCATAAATTTCCTACTTAAAGTAGCTTTGTGTTAGGAGTTGGGATTAATCTCTACTTAACATGTCAATGCCCCACAAACCACACACCTGGTTTGATTCTAAGAGGGTCCAGAATGAACTTAGGACCTTCAAGAGCAAACCCACAGCTCCAACCAATTAGCCATCCCTGTTCATTGTATGCAATTGAAGTAGGGCTGCAACCCCCCCCCCCCCACCCTCTCTCTCTCTCTCTCTAATCCTACATGTGTAGCAACTACAATTGTATTGTTGTAAACATGGTATGAAGGACGCTCACCCTCAATGAGAAAATTAGAGACTATATTACAAAGCATGCTTACTTTTGCATAGTGGATGGCATGTATGATCGATCAAGATAGTTAATGTGATCATATCCTCCATCAAAGCTTTAGCAATCAAAATATTGCACAACCATGACATGCAACTAAATAGGATTTTGGTCCTTTAATTTTATAGGGATGGCCAAGAGTTACATGTGAGCAATGGTTCACAAATGTACGATCAAAATTGAAAGTAAAATTATCGGTTTTGAAGGATTTTCAAGTCGTTGGAGATCCAAATAGTTCCTACCATATAGATGGTCTAGACTATTTGTAAGGCATTTTTTTCCCCCTAAATGATGGATTATCTATAAGTTGATCCTATTATGTATAAGTAGATGAGCTTTAAAGAAAACAATGAGGTCGCATCTTCCTAGATTGTTTGGGCAATGCTAGAAGTTTGAATTTGTTGTGTGCCTTTCATAAGCAGCGAGATCACACATGTAAAAAGGAAATGGCTTACTACTTATAAAAGGGACAATGATATATGCACCATGAGACCCTTACTAAATGATACAAATAGCTATAACTCTAGATATGTCCGAATTTTAGAAGATCCAAACCCGCTAACCCGAGTGAGCATTCAAATATCTGTCCCAGATTCATTCGCGAAGGTACTCCTAATGGGTTGAAGACCATATAATATCACCCTTGACTTAGATGGCCACGAGATCATTTTAACAAATACTGTTGTTAGTTTTAACATGGGCTTTGAAATATTCTACCATTCATTTTGCAACTTAAGAAAGCAGTGCCAAGATCATCTAATGGATGAGAGTTTTGGTTCATGGCCAAACTAACTCCAAACTTGTAGACATTGACTGAGTCAAGAGTGGAGTCGTTCAAGAGAACACTATCAGTTGGTCAAAGAAGCTGTCTCCAAAAAACTTGAATAGGACATATCAATGAGATGTGGGATGAAGCCAATCTTTAATTAGTTGAGCTTGCCCTTGTTGAAACTCTTCATCTATTAGAGGCTATATCTCAAACTTGACAACCTTTTACGGTAAACATGGCAGGAAGAGATCCTAAACATATAGCCTTTAGGTTACAGAAGAACGCACCTACAACTAAGTAGGTGCTCATTGCTCAAAGAATTGCCAAAACAGACTTGTCATGGGGGGAATGCTAACACCTATCCCTCACTTGGCACATGGATGCCAATCCTAGGATTAAAATTGTACCTTGGGGACATGTTTTGGCATATTGCTCTAGGATGGATGTCTGTAACATAAATATTAGAGGGATGCTAAAGTGACCAGGGGCAGTCCAGCAACATCATTTGCCCACCTTTGAATGATTGGACTTGTTCATCTCATTGCTCTTAAATATACATGTCTTATAGATTAATAAGCACCTGACTTGGATGAATATTAGGAATGAACATTTTAGAAACTTTTTAGGCTAGACAGTTTTTTAGAAGCCAGAATCATCTGTACCATATGATTTTTTATCTATGAAAAAATCTAATTGGAGTAATGAGATGGATGATTCCGATCATGCAAAGATGTACTCCAAAAAATGAGGTCGCTAGACTGCACCTCATAGTGCAGAGCAGTCAATTTGGCATTCATCTAAGGGGAATACTTGTATGGTGTGCATGTAATGCGCCTCCACTTTCTCATGGTAAACTCTTAGTGTGGATGACTAATAATCTCAAAACTTCGCTGATTGGATGAATTTTAAAAACTAAAAATTCTACTGTAATTTGTAAAAATATGGATAGTTATAAACACAATTCAAAGAATGGTTTAAAATGAGCTAGTTGAATATACTTTTGTGGATATTGGAGTCATCCAATCTTGAAGATGTTTAACACAAGGTATCTGAACTTAGAGGTCATTGGCAGCCGCATTTAGTTCCATGTGATCCTCAACATAATTATGGCACATGTAGCGGTTGGAATTGTTGATCTAGTGAGCTCCAAAAATTGGTGAATGACTTAAAGTAAAGCTGAACTAATTAAAAAGTTAAGATATTATTGGAGATCTTTTCAATGTTTTTAACCTAAATTGTCATCAAGAAGAGGAATGAATAAGATGACAAACCATCTTGGCCAGTGAATAATGCTCCACCAAATGCACCTACCCTTATCATAATGAGAGGAAGAGGAATACTTGTATGGTGTGCGCATCACACACACACTTGTAAATGAGTTCCTTAGAGAAAAATCTAAAATAGCAAAATGACCTTCTAAAATTGTCGAAAGGGTTCCTATTTCATAAGAAAATATAAAAGCTATAGAAATGCCCTACTAAGGCTATATGGTTTCATAAAGGTTTCTTCAGAAATTACATAGCGTATCCAAAATTACATTCTTATCCTTTTACAACTCCTTTGTTCTTAGTAGATCCAACAATATACTATTTTTCACAAATATATATATATATGGTAGATAATCTTTTCCTCCTTTGTCTCTCACTTTTTTAAAACAATATAAAAGAAATGGCATGCATATATATAAATATTACAAATATATGACATTTATACACAAGAGATCAATATGAAATGTGATTATAAAACACATGAAAAGAGCAACTACTAAAGAATAAGGGGTTATGCATATGTATTCAAGGATTTTACTGAAATCATGAATTTCAAGTAATCCAAGAAAATTTGATGTAATTCAAAATTCGGGATATGAGTTTGTTTAATAAAAGTAAATCCTTGAATTTTCATTCTAAAATACAAAGTCTAGCATATATAAAACTTAAACCCAAATTTTCTAATCCTAGAAACTAAGGCTTTAATTTTTTTCTAAAAATTGAGAACAAAATTTCAAGAAACTAGGTGGGATACTTTAAAACATCCCTAAAACAAAATTCATTGCTTAAAAATTCAATTTCTATTGTAAAAAATTGCTAAATATGCTCTAAAACAATATTTTTTGCATATTAAAAAATTAGGAAGAAACACAAACAATCTTAATAATTAATGAGACTTATCCTATTAATTTTTTTTGAAGAATTATATCGCATAGTAAAATTTCAAAGAAAATTTTATAAATCACAAACAAATGAAAATACACTTCATGAATAGGACAACTTTCTAAAATTGGAAATCCTATCAAACAAACTCATAATTAAGTAAAACTTAGTTTGTTAGAGATGATATAATGTTCTCAATAAATTTTTCACAACAAAATTTAAAGGCAAATAAATGTTATGCATAAAATAAGTCATATTAAAAGTTGCCTACATACTATGCAATGGTTACAAAATCTCATTTAAATCAATTCAAATAGATTACAATGCACATAATTTCTATTAGGCTCTAATAGTAATTGTAGACGATATTTGTTTCATTTTAAAATATAAAATATGAATAAACTTATTTATTTCACTTAATATTTGAAATATAAAACAAATTACTTACTCTAGCCATGGTAGTATGTTGATGACGAGCTTGGATCTCCAATCTTCTCATTTTAATGGAGAAAGCTTCTAGTGTTTTGTTAAATTCTTATAGGAGAAATGATGAAACTCTAATTTTCAGTTTTCTTGCAAGGCTAAGGCTTTCCTTAAAAGCTTTTGTCTTTATACATTCTACCATCAAGCAAGTGTGTATGGTGTGATGGGATTCTTTGAGAAACTTTACAAAAAAGTCTTCCACATAATGTCACTATTATAACTAGGATCAATAGGGATAGGTTATTTAAATAACTTTATTCCCTCATTATTATTTTAGATTTTAAAAATAAAATAAACTGCTAAAGTGCAAGTATGAAAATATGAAGTGGTAATGTAGGTGACATTACGAGTTTGATTTAAAAAAGCTATATAAAAAAAGGAGCAAAATGTGAAGGAAATCTCAACTTAAACTATCATATAATTGTGGAGAAATGATAGTCATCAAGAACATGTGATATTTATTTGTATTAACATTTTCTCTTTTTATTTTTTTCAGTTCAATGCTAGGATGTATCTTATTTTGTAGTCTTATAGGGTTTAGGCTCGATTGGCTAAGGCTTATAATCTGGACTATGAATTATGGAAAATTATTCCATAGACAAAAGTTTAATTTATTATAATTAATAACAAGGTTGATTTGCAAATTGAAATCAAAACTAAAAACTATCAAACAAATGTAGACTTGTAAGGAAGTGTACAACAAATGCAAACGTTTTTTTAATTTTATTTTTTAGTTCAATGTTAGACGTACATATATTCCCCAAGAAAAAAATGTTGGATATATGTATAATAATCATTTGTAACAATTCTATTATGTAATACATCAAGCTCAAATGGCAACTAGCATGGCCACAAGATAGATGATTTGGATCATTAAACTAGTGAGCCCTCTTATACTCTTACTCCTACTTTTTTCCAAATGTGGACATGTGCATCCACACACCCGATTCTCTTTTGAAAATCAAGGACAAGATGGTCAAGGCTTATATAATTTGGTGTTATTTTTTGTACAAGGTTTTCTTCTTCTTCTTTTTTGTGTTGAAAGTGATGATTTTATTAAGAAAACAGGGCTTTCTTGTTTACGTATAGGCAATTTATAGACTGTATATTATTATAATTATAAGATGATAGATTGAGAATCCATTCTAAGAGCCTCCATGAAGACCCCAATCTAGGCACATTTCATTTTGTTGTTGCTGCCTTGTTAGGCCGCGTGAAAAATTATGTCAATCAAATGATTTTAAACTTTTTTTTTTTAGTTTTTAGAATCACTGTTCAACATTAAAAAAAAAAAAAAAAAAAAAAAAAAGATAACCAAGAAATCCCCTAAAAAGACAACTTTTGATACTTGGGATCGATAATTCATGAGAGCAAAGAAATTATGAGGAATATTAACTAGAAAAGCCAAGTGGACTGAAACACATGGATATGCATTTATAGAGTTCTGTATGATTGATGGTTGCACTCAACTGAAAGAAAAATTATATAGGATGACTGTAAGGCTATCTATGCTCTATGGATCAGAGTGTTTGGCAATTAAGGAATAGCATGTACGTAGGATGAGAGTAGTTGAAATGAGAATGTTGATATGGATGAGTTGCGAGACAAGAAATGATAGAATTAGAAATAAAAATATTAGAGAACATTTACAAGTAGCAATATGTAACAAGATCATGGAGAGTAAACTTAGATAACCAAAAATGGCACTGGTTTAAAGGAGTAAGTTGATCCACGTCGAAGGCTTTAAAGGGCAAGGGCAAGGCACAAATGGACGTGGATAAAAGTGGTGAGAAAAGATTTTAAAAAATTAGGCATGATTTTTTGGAGGTAGTTTATCCAAGATTTAATGAAATAAATGAGTGGCATGTTGGTTTTTTTGCAATATTAATTAAAGAGAAAAGTATAGTATACTAGCCTCAACTAATTGTGAATATACTTTAAGCCCTAAACTTTCCTTTATATAGATTACTATCCTCAACTAAAAGACTTGTGCCAACGCAAGTCCTTTCCTTATGCTTCCTTCAACGAAAGAAAATGGGCATCAATGGACATCTATTTCTATTTTTAGTGGGCCCCACTACTTCCAATTTAATGTTATCCATGTCTAAGGAAACTTTCTTTTTCCTTTCTGAAATTTAATCTTTTCCTTTTCTCTTTCTTTGCCATTATTAAATCTTTTCCCTTTGACTTATAAACCCATCTTCCCCATTTCTACAATAGCACAAACTTTCCCTGTAAGTGTAGGAATCACTCCCTCCTGTCCCAAATTGTTTCCCATATCATTTTTCCCCATCTTTACCTGAAATCATTTCTCTACCGTTTTCTCCTTTTTTCCCAAATTTGTTTTTAGTGTAGAAAATGGTATATCCTCATCTATTTGGTTTGCTGCCTTGTAATTGTGATATTGGCCAGACAAGATTGTTTATATTTTAAGATAGAATTTGGTTTGATAATAGGTTTTGTTGATTTCAGCCTTTATTATTTGATAATAGGTGTGTGTGTGTGTGTGTGTGTGTGTGTGTGTGTGTGTGTGTGTGTGTGTGTGTGTGTGTGTGTAGCACATATATATAGGAGTGTGTCATATTAGTGCTTTTTATGTGTAGCTTTAAAAAGAAATTGGAATTCGGGTATTGATTGTTAACATAGAATTTGGTTGGTAAAAAATTATTATCTTACAAAGAGCCTTTTCTAACAAACGCAAAAGAATGCTGTACGAAAATTATTATCTTACAGGCACTAATTATTTTATGACGAGCAGCGAAAAAATAGAGAATTCCTGAGCTAAAAATTTGTTGTAATTTCGAAGAAGAAAATAATACAATCAAATCATTTTCTCATTCAGACCAAAGATGTCTTGATACACATTTCTATATATACAGTAACAATGACCTGATTAATCACACAGACAAGTACAGAGAGAGAGAGAGAGAGTGGTGGGTTCTGTGCGTAGGTGGAGGTGGCATGAGAGGCATAATCCCAGGAACCATCCTTGGGCTTTCTCTTGAGGGAATGATTCCGCTCTCCTCGTCCCAATAATGGCTACTAATGATTTCTCTCATTTAAGGTGTAAAGTTCTAAAGAAGTTCAATTAAGTAGATGTATGCAAAGTAAAAAGACGCCAGAGAATTATTACTAAAATAAGGAGTGTGGATACATTCCCTTCTTATAATGTTTCAACGAAAGATTTCGATGACTGATTATACTGAGTTTTGGTTGTTATAGCACCTTGATGGTCCGGATGTGAGGCCTGCCCACTGCTTCGATCTTATTGCAGGAACCAGCACTGGCGGGTTGGTGACCGCCATGCTTACTGCTCCTGATAGAACAACCGCAGTCTCTATGCTGTCAATGACATCAACAGCTTCGACTTCGAACAGTGCCCTTAAATATTTCTGCAAGGGTATGGCACCACCTTGTCCAATGTCATATCTTGAATTCGCATTTCGGCGCCGTCTGTTAATGCCATATGGTCTGCATTCTTTTTAGGGATTTAGAAAGGATAAAAAACACCAATGGCAAGTTTTGAAAATTTAAACCAATCCTAAGAGTATTTCCTTACCAGTTTTCTTTACTTAAATCGGAGTCCGTCTTAAAAGTGTTTATGTACTTCAATTATATTCAGTGAAGTTTGAATAGTACAGAACCCGTAATCTTTTTGCACTTTTATTCCCTAAGTTACTCATACAATAAACTAAGTAGATAGAATCAAATACACCCACTCAAAAGGCAAATAAATATGCTGCCATGAGTCAACTTGTATGCATTGTTGGCTAGAGGAGCGAGTTAATTCAAGTTGAAGGTTCTAAAAGGGTAAAGGAAAAGTCCAGAAGAATTTGGATAGAATAGGTGAGAAAAGGTTTAAAAACTATAGCACTAAATGAAACCATGACACTTAATAGTAGGGAACGGAGGAACAAGATTCATGTGACCAACTCCTAATCAGGATAAGGTCTTGATGATGATGATGATGCTTTCCTAAAGTGCACTTGCTTGCTTGAGGAAAAAGTATACTTTTTGGTGTCCACCCATGTCATGTTGTGAATTATCCAATATGTTAATGTGGCAAATAATGACAAGCCTATCAGTCATTCCCAAACCCTTCATTCAACAAGCCTTGTTTATATTTTTTCCAAGAAATTGTGACCTTTGGTTTTTTATTCAATCATAGCATCTAATTGAAATATTCATTTGGCATGGACCCAGAGCCACATCATTAGCTGGTAAGAATAAGTTAATTGTCATGGATTTAGATGTATACCTCTCCATGTGGGCCCAAAGAGTACTTTTTTTCTTGATTACAAGAGTACCTTGGTAGTCAAACTCATTTATTTATATTGGACATTAAAGGGAAAAGGGGTAAGAAGACCAATAATAGAGTTGTACTTCTAAAAAAACTCTCCTTCTCTCTCACCTTTAGTTGTGAGGCACTAAACCAAACTCCATGAAGTTTTGGTAGGTAGTAGCTAAAATTCTTTTCACTTATTGCTCTAAATTATTGATAGGTTAAGATTTTGGATCCTCCTCTTCATACCAATTTACTAGTTTTCAAATTGTCACAGATTTGCTCTCTTTTGTACCAAATACATCTGTGTGGTGCCATAACTTGCCACAAGTCATGGTCAACCATTCTCATGGAAGGCCTTAAAACTTGCACCATTCACTTGCCTTAAATTATTTTAGAGAGAGAGAGAGAGAGAGAGAGAGAGAGAGAGAGAGAGAGAATGGTAACCAATGAGTTATCAGTTTCAAGGAATTGAATCCAAGACATGATATTGTACTTGTTTTCTATATTTAATTTTTATAGTGAAGAAGATCAGATCATGCCTTGTGAATGAAGCTTATAAAGCAGAATCACTAAATTTCTTCTGCTATTGAGATGTTGTGGGATTCTCTATAGTCAAGCTAAATTATATAAATCTCTTGTGCAATGTTGTGCATTAGCTTATTTCCATAAATTTTCTTCGTAATCATGTAAATTAGCTCATGTCAACAATAGGGGCAGCTCTTTTGAAAAATGGTTCCACAAAATATGACACTTATAAGCATCATAAAATGCAAATACCGCCTTTTTTGAGTCATGGAGATCATGTTTTATAGATCTAATGCATCCATCATGTTTGGAATAGCTTAGTGTAAGTATATTGCATACAGCATTAGGGTTCACATGGGCCTACCCAAGCTATTTCCATTTAGTGGTTCAAAGATTGCACTAAAGATGGGGGTTTCAAGTCTCCACCCTTGTCTTTGCCTAGACCGAAATGCTAGGCTAGCACACGAGGTTCCCAAGTTAGTAAGTTAACGTTCAAGTAAGGGTTAAGCTAATGTTTAGTTGGCTGAATACACATCCATTGGTCCATGGTTGCATACCCTAAGGCAATTTTAACCAATTAGCAGCTTAGGAGGTTGAGTTCCCAATTAAGGTGCTTTGTAAGAAATGTACATGGTAGGAGACTTAGTGGTCTGATAGGCCGTTAAAGCTATAGGTCATTAACTAGTTCTCCTTACATAAGTACAAAATGTACAAGAAATAGATATGATACAACAATGACAATGACACTGAATAGTGTCCTAAGTTAAATATGTAATCTAAAAATGTAAAAGTATAAGCAAGAACAGTGGTGGCAAATGACATCTTGGGGTAAATATGCAATGCAACAACATAAATGTGTAAAGGAAAGCAGTGCCAAATAGCATCATGAGGTAAATAAAGAAAGAAATTGATGGATGACTTAGTGGTCCAGTGGGCTGTTAAATCGTGGGTCTTTAACCGGGTTAGCATAAAGAAACAAAAAGAGTGTAGGAATGTAAATATGCAATAGGGACAATGACATCAAATGCAATCTTGAAGTAAATACATAATATGAAAATGTAAACGTGTAAATGAGGACATTGCACCAAATGACATCCTTAGTTAAAAATGTAATGTAACAATGTAAATATGCAATGGGGATAGTGGCATAAGTGATGTCCTTGAATAAAGTAAAAAGACAAAAGACAATATTTTAATGGTCCACAATTCTCAAAGATTTAGGCTTAGTCTCGATCAATGCACCCGTTTCGCTTGTCGGAGTGGTATATACCAATTTAGTGGCGTATAGTGAACAATATGTGGAGTAAGTGAAGGGACATTTAGTCACAATTATACACACACATGGAGAGAGAGAGAGAGAGAGAGAGAGAGAGAGAGAGAGAGAGAGAGAGAGAGAGAGAGAGAGAGAGAGAGAGAGAGAGAGAGAGAGAGAGAGAGAGAGAGAGAGCAAAAACGGCACACATATAGACTTAATAGAAGTTGCAGTCAATTGCTCATCATTAGATTCTACAGCATAGTGAGCCTATCGGGCAGAGTCCCACTAAGACAGCTCTGACCTTTTAGGCTCTCATACTACTTTAAATGGCACACTCATATACTTTTCCAAAAAAAGGAGATAGGTTAAAAAACAAGAGATATGATAGAAGAATATCAAGTTCTCATAATGCAAAATCTTTCATTAAATATCAAGAATCATGCTTTTACAAAATAAGTAAGAATGCTTAGATCTGCCATATCATATCGTATATGAAAATGGCTGAGAATAAAATTTTGACATTCACTTTCTTGACTTAGCTATCCCTAATATATTATTTAGGAAAGTTCAAAAATTTTGGTACTAGAGATATTTTGGTCCTAAAGTGAGAAGAGAGAGTTTATAGGCCCTACTTAGCTCTAGGGGGTTCCCAAAGACTTTCTTTCCTTTCATTAGGCTCCTAAGAGGGTTTTCTCACCACCAACAAACTTTCTCTCCAAAATGAAGCTCTCTAAAAAAAATATTCTCTTTACTCTTTATTCCCCTCTATGCCCCTTTTTAACTCCCATTGGTCTCTTTTCTAACTCTTCTCTCACCCTCTTCTAACTCTTCCTTAACCAAGGGGGTTAGCCTTCAATTTATATATGGGAAGTGGTGACATGACAATAGCTAATCAACCCTATGTAGAGAGGGAGCTACTTCATGCTATGCCCCATCTTGTAGTATTTTAGGAACTTTTTCCATGAGGTAGTGCTACATTTTGCTTCACATTTTATATGGTGACAACATGGCTGCAACATAACACCTAGGTTGAAGTCAACTAGTTCACTTTTTTGCACATCATAACTATGGTTTTCCTATGTCAAAAAGGATAGTTTGTCTTGTAGTTTGGACATGACATCTAACTTTATAGCTTGGGCTTGGCTTAACTTGGCTTAGATAGTTTTGATTTGTTTAGTCTGAAATTGCCTTGAAGTGAGAAAATATCTTGATTGAGCCATCTATGTTGACTGAAGAGGCCTTTATGACTGTACTACACCTTTTGGTTGGACATTGCTGCTGTTTTCTAGGTGTACCTAGCAACATGTGGGCTTACTCCCCTTGTAGGAAAGATTGGGGCTATTCAAGAGTATATGTTTCTGAACAATTATCTTGTATCTACAATAGATATCATGGACACTAATCTTTCATTTTTGAGATTTAGGCATGTGATTAACTAAGAGATCTCTTGATCCTTCATTAGAGGAAAATATGTCTTTAATGGCTAAAAAGAGGGGTGTCTACACTTAGATATGCTAGAAATTGAATTTCATGACCATTGGATGCTTTTAGCCTATGTCTCTATGTTAAAAATCAAAACCATGCATACATTTTTATTTAATTTTTCAATGACCTTAAATAAGTGGCAAATGTTGTCTAAATGCATTGATTTCTTGTGGGTTAGCTGATTGTTGAACACCATATATGGTGTATGGATTAGATTTTCCAAAAAAACTCTAGGGCCAGTGTCTACACTCTCTGAGACTCTTTCAATACCATGACTCTTTTACTAAACCATTGGATGGCTAGACTTTTGGTAATGGTATATTCCCTTTTTTGTCTTTTTCTTTATTTTTTGTTGACAAAGAATTACAAAGCATATCATTCACATGCACAAGTGTGCATGTGCGTGTGCACACACACACTCCTAAATTTAATACCTAGCTAAAGCGAAAAGGGCCAATTCAAACATACAATTAAGTGTATTCTAAGGGTGATATCAAGTTGTTTGCAACCAATTGTACTTGACATTCTTGGCAGAGTGACCTTATTCACTTGATTTGTTCTAAAATATTGTCTTAGATAAATGCACCCTAAAATCTGATCCATCATAAGCTTTTCATGATTTTCTCTAGTTGTACAATGGATTGCAAAATTAAACAAAAACTTGGTTTACTCTCCACTTTATAACTCAATAGGTGAAATCTTTTAGCACAATTTATCTATGGAATAAGTTAGAAAATGAATCGTATTGTATTACTTAAAATTTGGGCCTTGCATGTTCTTTTGGCCTAAAACATATGGTCTACCACTCCAGAGACCATGATATGATTTCTTCTCTGAGGAGTGCTACATTGGAGCAACCTTTCCAAAGAAAAAAAACTACATTAGAGTGCTACCTTACATAGTTACATTGTATAGTAGGTCCTGGACCATCAATTTTTTTTTTCTTTTTTAGTCATGCAGTGTTGCAAACTATTCATACAATTTCCTTCAGATTATATATTTTATCACTCAAAACACACAACAATTAGTAAGTCTTTCAAAGAGAGGTATGTAGGTCTCCTTGTAATGTTAAACTAACCACACATGCTTGTAAGTTTCTCCACCAAAAACTAATAATAGACTTCAAGAATGGAAGCATAATCTTATCAAGAGTTGGATGGGTCATTCTTATCCAATCGATTACTTTACATGCCACACTATCTCATAGCTACCTACCCAATCTCAAAGGTGTAATATCCTTAATTTTTGGATAAATTAAAATTTTATTAAATCAATTAAATTAAAATTTTATAGATGTAATTTGATCCTAAAAACTTAAGAAGAAAGTGCTCATCAATAGGATTCCAACGCCATAAAGAACGCGAAAAACAGAGGTTAAACGAGGGAGTTATGAGCCGTTGAAGTTATAGGGGTATTTTAGTAATTTGGCAGAAACGTAAACACAGGGGCTCGAATTGATAACGGCACCCCCCTTCTTTTGCACGCCTCTACCGGATCCGATAAAATTGCTGGAGAAACCAGCGGAAAGAGATGTGAAGGGAAGAGTTTCTCTTTCCCTTAGACTCTAAGGCCTATATCTTTCTCCCCTTCAAGCACCAAAACACTCCACCTTTCCCTATTTTTCACTGAGTTTTACTCAAAAACCTTAGCTCTGAAAATTTTATGTTTTTTGGCAAGTAGAACTCCAACAACGTCCATCAACGCCCAGCCAGACGAGGTAAGTCTTAATCCCTTAAATTTTTGTTTATTAAATAGGTATATATAAAATAGAAATACATTTAAAATTAGGAAAAAAACCACGTTTTCCTGGGAACCCTGTGCACGCTACTGTTGGAGCGTGATTTCATGGATAAAACCACATCTATTTGCAAATTGTACCATCCATCTAGTACGTGATAGACCCAAGGATAAACCCTTTAAATTTGAGAGAAATCCAACGGTTGGCTTCTCTAGAAAACGTGAAAACTAGTACCTAGGGAAGTTTTTAGGAACTTGGGAAAAATCACATAAAAACCTAGTTTTTGGATAAATCAATGCAAAGGAGGGTAGAAATGAAATCTAGGAAAAATTCTGAGAAAAGCGGTGCAAAAATAAAAAAAATTGGACGCCGTAGGCTTGCCGGAGACGACCGGAATCCGGTCGTCTTCTCCAGCGGCAGTGACCACATTGGCGCCCTGATGCTGATGCCAGGACGCCTAGCAGGATGCCCCAACGAAGATGCTAAATGGGAGTTTGACGTCACGCACGTACGCAGCGTCCGCGCGCGCAAGGGAGACGGCATGCGCTGTCTCGGTGGGTCGAGATGCACGGCGTCCTAGCGACGATGATGCACGCGGCAGTGCATCACGATACCGAAGATGCACGCGGCGCATCTTCGTTGTGGTTCTCGAAGGTAGGCGTCTTCGTGACGTCGATTTACGTCAATATAAACCGGCATAAACCAGCGCCGCCGGTGCAAACCACCTGTGGTGGTCGGTCAGCCCCATTTTGTAAGCATTTTCACTAAAAATTTAATTTTTGGGAGCTTTAGGAGTCCAAATCACAATCTGAAAGAGGCGTTGTGACTATATTGACGACGCAGACCTAATTTTAGCTTAAAAACTTATAAATGACCACTTTTAATTTAGAAAAATTTTAAAATAGTGTTGTGACATGAACATGTACTTGAACATACCAGTTAAGGGGATTTATTAGCAAGCTAAGTGGTCTCACATTGTAATAACCCCAATTTTTGTAATTGATTGAAAAAAATCAATAAAGTTTGAGTTTCAGATATTTCGGGCTGAAATATTAGGGTTATTTAGAATATATTTTTTATAAAAGTATAATCAAATCATAAGACATGTAAAATTGAAATTAAACTTAGCAAACCCTTCAAAATGACTGTAAGCACAACAAATTTTGAATTCAGATGAGAAATCCTTAAGTTTCTTCATTTCTTGGACAAAAGGGGTAAAATAGTAATTTTACCCAAAAATCAAAATCTCCCAAAAATCAAAATATGAGACATCAAAATTTAGAATGTACTAAGAAATAGGAATCCAATGCCACTAAGTACACTCAAATCCGAGATCATGGGAATAAAACCCAAAATTTTATGCATAACAAGCAAAACGGTCTTTTTACACCATGTGGGGCCCACAAGGGACCCAACAACCAACCTTATCAGCAGCCCAAGTGAATTCATGGGTCAAAAAACATCAGCTGGTCTTGGGGAAGAAAAATGGGGCATGGGGAAGAAAAAATGGAGCATGGAAGACTTTCATGCCATTTAATAATAATAAAATAAAATATTATAATCATAAAAAAAGACCAAAAATGCCATGGGGAAGAAAAATGGGGCATGGGGAAGAAAAAATGGATCATGGAAGACTTTCATGCCATTTAATAATAATAAAATAAAATATTATAATCATGAAAAAAGACCCAAAATGCCTATAAATACAACCCCAAAAATCCTCCCAAAATCCTCATAAAATCCCCACAAAATTCTCTTCACTCTCCATGAAAAATTAGATCTAGATCCCTCCCTAAAACCCAAAATTTCCAAGAGATAGATCTCTTTTCAATTTGTTTTTCTTTTTAGATTGGAACAAGAGACCTAAAATCAATTAGGCACTCTATTCCAGATCTAATTTGATCAATTCCACCGTCCAAAACTTCCCAACATATCTATTCTACAAAACCCCCAAAGAAATTTCAAGATCCAACGGTTCAAACAAAGGAAATTTGGAAGAGAGGTGGATCTTGGGCCATATCTTTATCAAAGGGTATTTCTTTTAAATTGGACACATAAACACCATTTTTTCTCAAATTAGGTATGTGGGAATACTTTATATAGATATTTACTACTGCTTTATGTAATTTTTATTTTTCTATAATTTATTTTGGTAATAAAAAGGTAAAAATAAAGTAAACACCAAAACCCTTAATTCATGATGATGTAGTGATCAGATGAAAAATTTGACTCCACCAATCGATCCAGAAGGGTCCAAAACCCCTAAGATAGAATTTTCACAAATATCTGAAAAGGTTTGGTCCCTCAATTGAGAAGGGATTGATTGGATGGTCCAAATGGACTGTCCGATCTCCCAATCGGACGGACGACGTCCCACGCACGTCCATGGATGCTCCGTGTGGGCGCTTTGACATTTAAGCGCAGCGGACGAGCCCGCATTGTTCCGCCCGGCTTGGTTTTCCACCCTAACAATCTGGGTCATTCGTTCCTTGGGCCCAGATCAAATCCAGGCCCTAGGAAAGACTATAAACTTCCAGATCCAATTTCGGAGTCATCTGAACTCCAAATTGAGATCGGAAAAAAGCTATGGAAAGCTTGAAACCTCTATTTTCTGATAAAATAATAAAATAGACATGTTATTTAGTAAAAAAAAATTGTATTAAAGAAACAAGTTTCCAATTACCTAGATCTTCAAGATCTGAGATGATCAGATCTTTAAAATATGTTTTAATAATGATATACTATTGAAATAAAGTGAGATATATGGTTTAATTAGATATATATGAGATATATTAAGGGATCTACCCATTATGGTAGAAAAATCCTAAAAATACAAAGGGACCCACTTGATCAATGAGATCAAGTGTGATCAGATCCTTGGGATGGAAAGAATAAATGTTGATATGATAAAATCCAAGGAAATCATGAATGGATTATGACAAAAATAGATCAATATGATCTTTTGACCTTAATAAAGAAAATTCCCTAAATATAACTAAAATCCTTAATCAAAGGAAAAAATCTAAGATCAAATGGTTGGATCATAAGTAAAGATTTCTAAAAATGTTAATGTAATTAGTTTCATAACATTTTAAATATGATTATGTTATAAAGCATGCTAGTATAACATTTAGACTTTAGCATGATATGTGATTTCATTGTTATCATAAGGTGCTAGATTTAATTATTTTAAGTACCTTGCCTCATTATCATTAAATGTTAAATTATGTAGTTTTATGCTTTGAATTTATAATTCATTTATGGTTAAATGTTATTAGTAGATTTACTTGTTATGAGATAAAGAGCATAAAACATCAAAAGTGTATTCTAATGAGAAAATAGAGTTTCATTACACAAATAAGAATGGAGTACCTTGGACTTAATTAGTAAGGGCTATAATTAGTAGGACAATATAAGGATTATCAAGTCCTTGGCCCAAACTGGGAAAAGAATAATAAACCCCATGAATGACATTATAAATATTCATGGACTTAATTAAAATCCATTAGAAAGAGTACTTAGGGTAAACATGCTTATAGGAACCTTATGAAAGGTTGAGCTATGGTCATTCTAGTGAATGATGAACATAGTGGTGAAGGGGGTTATCTGATAGAGCCTCGCTCTTCCCCTACCTTCCGTTGACGTTTGTGAGGTCTAAACGCCTCCTTACATGAGGATTGAAGTAACCACTTTGTGTTCACCCATTCAGCTAGTAAGCCTTAGCCAATTGGAAATAAGAGGAGCAGTCTAGATTTAGGCTTGAATAAGTTACCTTCAACCAGTACATTAACTGGTTGAATAATAATAATAAGAGCATAAAAGGTTAGTAAATTATCTAACCCTAATAAAAATAGTAAGTAAGATAAGGATGATCAAACAAGATCCATTAGATCTTGGATGATCAAGAACAAAACTATATTATACTTAGTATGCATGTTTATTAGTATACTTGTTATAGTTCTTTAGATTAGATAATCCAAACCCTTGATCAAAGATGATTCAAGGAAGAAAATCAAGATCATTCTCCTTAGGGATGATCTAATAACTGAACTTAGATCAAAGAAGAACTAGATGATAGAAGATCTAGGACCTTGATCTTTATCAACATGTGTAGATTGTCAATCAATGGATCTATGAAAGATCAAGATCAAGGAGATGGACATACAAAGACTTAGAGATAGAAAAAAATACTTAGATATGAATGATCTAAAGATCATTCTAAACATCAGATCTAGTGATCAATAGGCTGGTTTATAATTTATATATTGACAATACATATGGATGTATAGATCATATACATCAGTTAGGATCATGGAAGACTTTGGGAAAAGAGATCACTCCTTAAAGGTAGAAGGATTTGATGAATGCATACATGATTGTACTCATGATCTTATGTTGACAAGAGTAATGATAATACTTGTATTAAATCTCTTGAAAACCTTATGATCCAACCAAACACATATAAGATGGTTAAGGACTAAACTATAAGTGAATAGAGAACTAGGAAATATTCCAGCCCTAAGTAAACAAACATATGGTATGATATATATGAAATCTATTTTACATACAAGCTTGGAGGCTTGTGAGTTTGTTTTAATAGGCATAAACCTAGGGGAATGCTATTGCTAGAAGAGTCATGAGGGTTTGGCCACCCGCTCCTTGAAATTTGATGATGTGATGATACCTTGCCCTAAGAGAGGCTAAAAGTCGGGTGGTGGCAATTATGGGAAGGCCACCACTGTGAAAGTCTTGCCGCCCCATATGAGCAGTGACATAATATTTTCCACCGTGGTATCAGTGGTAAACAGGGCAGTTATCCAAGCGCGCTAGTACGGATCGAGGCTCACAAAGATAGCAACCTTTCTAATTATTTTGCACTATGATGCATATGAGAATAGGCATAGTGAAATGCCTTATGTTATAGCATAATTAAATGCTAAGTAATTGTATATTACCAATATTTTCCAAGAAGGGAAATTCCCAGTATAAGATTAGCTGTAATACTCAATTCTCAAAATGAAGAGAATTGATCCGCTTGGGAATGATATTTGACTACTTTCACAAATTTAATTGGTTTACCCATGAAGGGTATGTATGTATATAGATATACATAGCTTACAAAGTAAAGAGTATGTTTAAGGATAATGAGATTATGAAGTATTGGAATTACATTGTCAATGTTATGTTTCTTGAATCCCCTACCAAGCATTGCTTGCTGAAATATTGTAATTGTTGTAATATCTCATATACAAGGAAGGAGAGTTAGGAGCTGAAGACTATAGAAGACTTGAAGAGAATAATCTTCAAGGTATACCCTTAAAGACATGTATTTTTCTTTGTTGAGAGTTTTATTGTATGGTGAGCTTGAGTTTTGGATTATATAATTTGGACAAGTATTGTACTAGATTTGGTCATCTTGTGAACCACTGGATGGATCCTGGAGTTTAATAAAAGTATATTCCTTCAATGGAATTTTATTTTATACACAAATTGTACTTATGTTATGTATGAAGTGGTGACTTGGGTTTTCAAAACAAGTTCTAAAGAAAAGAATTTCCACTGCTTTGTTTTGTAAAAAAAATTTACACTCTTAAGGGCCCTGCCTTTCAAAATACTTTACAAATCATGTTTCAAAAACCCGGGTCATCACACACATTGAGGTAGGCGATGACAATTAATGCTTTGCCTTGATTTTAAAACCATGCATAAACATAGCATCATGCGTGATTGTGTTTTAAATTGCATTTATCATTTGCCGTTGATTTCATGAGACTTTGAGTACATTATGATTATTACAAATTGAAATCTTTTATTGAATAAACCCATGACAAATGTTTTTATGAGCATGATATTAATTAATTATACTTAAATAGAGACTTCTTTCTTATTATATATTGGAAATGCATAGATTGGCATGGAAATAAGAATAGAGGCTTGTTAGCTGATCCTTTTATAAGCTAACCCCAGGATGAGGGGTGTGTCTTGGGAATTGCGAGCTACGAGTACTCTTGAGTTTTAGCATATACATATGATTTTCATGTTTTTATATTTGATGATGGGTGCTCTCACCCAGTGGACGTCATGCTAGGAGGGATAGGGCTGGCCACCCACCCTCCGAGATTTGTGATGTGATGAGATTGTGATATGATAGACACCTGTCCGTAGATAATATTCAGCAGGGGTTTGGTAACATGGATAGTCCACACTACCGGTTTGGACCTTTCCATGGGGACAGACTCTAAGTCTCCCGTCATGGTGTCGACGGAGAGCGGCGGCGGTTGAGACCCATGGAGGGTTGCCACTGCGACATGACGGCCCATATCCTTATTATGTGTGCGTGTATGATGAGCATGATTATGGATGGTATGCCTGGGTGTGACGACACTCAGAAGTTGGCTATGAGTACTCATGATCAGTGATATTAGTGTGATGTTGTGGGACCCATTACCTTAGGGTGCCCTTATTCTTATTGTATGCTCATTTACATTGTTTCATGTCATGTTTTAACTCTTTGAAATGCATATTTTAGCATATGGAATAAATTGGCATTTATGATGGCATGACTTATAATTCTATCTTCATAGATGATAGACTTTTTTATTTTATCAGTACTTTTATTCATTTATTTTATTACATTAATTGTCTATGTACCTACACAAGTGATAGCTTGCTGAGGCATTGCTTTGTTTTGCAATGCCTTAGATCTCGAGCGCGATAATAGGAAAGGTAAGGCCGTTGAGAAACCGTGAGAGCTGCAGGAGATCCTTTTATCTAAAATTTTAGACAGTGATGTCAGTCAATAAACAGGATTATCATTTGAATTTAATTATGGACTGTATACTTTTATTTTATAGAGTTGATTGAGATGTTTAGACATATGTTGGACATTTATATGGGATGTTATGATGGATAGACTCTGGGCTATATTATTATTATGTTTTGGATATTTATTTGATTCAAAATAAAGGCGCCGATTCATTTGACGTTGATTGATACGAGTATTGTTTTAAATCCATTATCATAAAAATTTATTTATGTTTTAAATTATATATGTGACATTTTGAGAAAGGAAAAATAACACCCAGAGTTTTAAGAGATGTTTTAGTAAAGTGATAAATAAAACTTTTCTCAAGGGATCCCAAATGCTTTTATAAAAAAAAAAAAAATGTCTTAAAGATCTAGGGTGTTACAAAAGGTTACCTCGAACAAATGTGAACAATATTAAAGAAGATTCCTTGGAAACATTTGAATACCAATAGAAGAATGACTTAATTCGATGGGAAATAGTTTGCAAACCAAAGGGTATGGTTGGATTAGGTGTGAGAGATTTGAAATTAGTCAATAAAGCCTTTTCATGAAATTGGGTTGGAGAGTTTAAAAAAAATAATGAGTCATTATTGGTGCAATTGATTGAGGATAGATACTTAAGTAAAGATAGATTTTTTGAGGTGCTACCAAAGACCACAAATTCAGGTGTTTGAAAAAATAAAATAAAAATTAAGGGTGAGAAAAATAGTAAAACAAAGGTTGAGATTGGCTATTGGTTTTGAAAAATGTAATTAAACTTTGGGTTGATAACTAGACTTCTAATAAACCATTTATATATGAGCCTGGCCAATTTCCTAATTCGAGGGACAAGTCAATGAGGTAAAAAAAGTCTCAGATCTAACACTTCCTAATTCGAGGGAGTGGAATAGGGATTTAATGAAGTCAAGATGGTAAAATGAAATTGCAAAGAATGTTCTAAGAATTAGACCAAACAGAGTGGAAGATGATGAACTTGTTTGCATTGCTAAACCAAATGGAATTTTTACTATTAAATCAACTTACCATGTTGTGCAAAATTATAACCTCGACTATAATCTAGTATGCAAGATGATTTGAACAACAAAATGAACCCAAAATTTAAAGATTTTATTTGGGAGACTAGCACATGAAAGACTACCAACTAAAAGTGCTTTTATAATGGATCGCTAAAAGTGAAAACCAATGTATGAGTTATAAAAATGAGTTAAAAACAACTAAACATGGGGAATTCGATTGTCATTAACAAACATGTAATAACCTGAATTTTTAAGTCCTATTTGAATATTGAAAGTGAGATTTTATACAGATCAAATTTGGTAGAAATATCCCTATCCAATTCTACTCGAAAAATGAAATCAAACGACATAAAGAATGTTAAAAACGGAGTTTGGATGACAAAGTTATGAGTGTTTGAAGATTTGAGGGCATTTTTGTAATTTTGTAAGCATTAAGGAAAACCAAGAAAACGCATGGGGTCATTTTGATAACGACACCCCCATTCGTCATCCTCTTTGTCATCACTACCTCATTGCATCTATGCCAGTGAACTAGTAGGCACCGCCCCCTTCTCTGGTCATCCTTTGTGGCGCTAGGAGAAAAAATAGCACTGTCACAAGGACGGCACACCACCACCATCACCAGCTATAAAAACCCATCTTCTCCCCCTTCCTTTAATCGTTTTTCTTCTTCTCTCCCTCTACCACCACTTTCTCCATTTTTTTCATTGATAATGAACACGGTCACTATCTAGATCTCCAAAACAGCCACCCAAATGGCTACTGATCAAAGATTAAACACCACCATTGGATTCCTTGTGAAGAAAGGATCAAAAGCCCTCTAAATTTTTTTGAATCACAGTTAGTTTCACCATTGATGGGGCTGAAATTTCAAATTCAGCGACATTGCATTTTCAGTGAACCTCTGACATGAAATTCTTGTTTTTCAGTATCAAATGAATACATAATGACTCCAAACTTGACAGGAGTGAAGATAAAAGCCTAATATACAAACCCTTTTAATTAGGAGTTAATTGGACTTAAAAATTGTCACCTACGACAACTGCGCTAGTCATCTTTTCCAACAACAACCAGTTACACCAGTGACCTAATTTATTTTCATGTCTTGGATTCAAAATTTGAATATGGACCATTAAACAAATCCGAAGCACACAAATTGAGATTTTGGGAGCTATATAACTTTGATTGACGATCCAAAAAGTTCATTGTATTTGTCTTGACGACGCAGACCTAATTATATAATAAAATTTAGGATCAGAGGACTATTTAATGTGACCATAGCCTAAAAATTATAGAAATCTCATAGATCTACAAGATCAAAGATGATCACATCTCATAAATTGATCCATTGGATGTATTAGGAGATCAATATGCCTAGATTAACCCTAAATTACATACATCAACCTTTGAATTATAGATTTGACCATTCAAATTAAGTACGAACCTGATCTAAACATTAGGATAGGCGATCTGATCGTTCAATTATAAGATCTTGATGACATAAAAGTTATTAAAGGCAATCTAACCATTAAATATTAGATTTATAAGTGAGATTTACTTGGAAACACATTAATCAATGATCTATAACTTAAAAGATAGATTTAGTCGTTAATCTGTAAATCTAATTGATGATCTATAGAGAATGAAAAATGATACTTGAATTCTTGTTATCAAATCATATCTAAGACTTCACAAAGGTGATTTAGGATTCGATTTAAGAAAAATTCAATTCAAAAGACATCAAGGTAGGTAGTCACATACTACTAAGTTTTTAAATGTATTCTAAAATCTAATTGATTTACTTGACCCTATTACTGTGTTTAGTATGCTTTTTAAGATATGATATTCTTATAACGAGCATGTTGAATTGTCTTCATGATTTATGGTCTTGAATGTGATTGCTTGCATTGAACAGATTTTATGTATACATTGCTCGCATGTTTTGAAACTAATTGCATGATTTACGATGATTGAGATTTGGATTATATGTATATATATTTTTGGGCTAATGAGCCTCGTGGGTACTATGCTGAGAGGTTGTTTATGTACGAGATTGGCCTCCCGGCCTTTAACCACCAAAGGTGGTAGGTATCACTGCCCCAAAGCGGCATTGTCCCTTCTTTGACTGCTATGGTAAATAGGGACGACTTCTGGAGGTGTTCACGACGCCCTTTTTGAGGACATATCCATAGTTGCCGTGGAGGCTACAGTGGGCATGGTCTCCAAATACCGAAGCCACTTGATTTCAGAATAAGTTCTGGTCATGAGCATAGTGGGCCCTATGATTTCGATTTCGATTTTGATATACATATTGCATCGAGATGGTCGTAGACAAGTACTCATGACCTATCAGCTTGATGTGTTCGCTGACCCATTGGCTTGATGTATTTGCCGAGATACTCACGTGCATGGTATCTATAGTGGGTTGAGATGCTATCATCTATTTTGACTAATTACTACTTTAAGAATTTCATAATAATTATTATTTTATGAATCATTGAATTTGACTAGTCGGCTTGATGTGTTCGCCGAGATTTTAGTACATGGATTGATTGATTACTACTCTATAATTTTTATATTGTTGATTACTGAATTTCAATAAAAGATTACATGGTTAAAAATGTGTAAATGAGCTTATGATTTATGCTTAAATATACATGTTTATATAAAAAGGAATTGTATGATTTTTACATAGAAAGCCTCTCTTGAAATTATGCATGTTGGATACCGTGTTTTCAAAATAGTAGTATCAGATCACCTACTGAGTATGAGGAATACTAGTCCAAATATATTATTTTTATAGATTAGTTCCAACAGGATTAGAAAAAGCATCAGGAAATGTTAGTGCTATGATCAAGTGAATAAAGAGAAAGATAAGTATGAATGTAAGTATATGATTTACCTTTTAGACATGTATATGTAATTATTACAGTTGGGTTGTGAGCTATGACTGGATAGATCTGGGATGCATATATGTTTGTTTTAGTTTTAAAAATTACTTTGTTTATCTTGAAAGAAATGACACTCGGGGTTTTCAAAATGAATTAAAAATAAACGAATTTTTTGCTTCATTACATTGTTTTTATAAAAGTGTCTTCAAATAGGGATCGATCCCTCATTAGGAATTGGTTTTGTATTTAAAATGCATGTGAAAACCCGGGTCATCAAAAAACCACTTTGGGAGGAAGTGAAAATTGATTTTAAGATTGAGTGATATAGAGGGAACATTGTGGGTGAAATAATCAAAGGAAGGTTTGATTAGGAACCAAGAAAAGGAAAACTAAAGACATTAAATATTAATGCTAATTGCTATCTGGCATTGATAATTTGGCAAGACAGATATGCCATTCTTTGTGAAAATACTAAGTGCAACCTCCACCAACTTCAATCTAAATGGAATGCACATGTAAATGAAATTCCAAATGAGGATAGGAAAAATGACAAATGCAAAAGTGAGGAAAAACTAGTCTTGTGTAAATGGAGGCAAAGTATTATCATTGAGATTATGGAAAAGATAGTATATAATAAAATGAACACCTTTTGATAGAAAAATGTTTATGCTCAACTTTGATGGAACATCTAGAGGCGATTTGGGTAAAGTTCAAGCTAGGAGAGTTATTGAAGATTGGATTGACAAACTAATAATTATGTTGAGTGGATGACTTTATTACAAGGTCTTATTTTAGCCTCGGACTAACAAATTGAGCATCTTGATATATGGAGATGAATGAATATTTAAATAACTCTTACGCCACTATGGTTCAACTTCATGGACTTGGAATAATGGAGATTAAGAGATAACTCATGAAGTGGACCAGCCCAAGCCTGAACTATACATTTTAGGAGGGGAACATAGTGGCTGATGCATTGGTCACATTGATAGCTGAAAACGAGGGATTGTTTATATTGCTTAACAACCCTCTTGACTTTTTATCTAATTTACTCTTATGGGATTATAATGACAATTGTTTGATGAGAAGTATTTACTACTTTTTCTTACCTATCTAATTTCCCCTTTCACAAAAAGGAAAAAAAGAAGAGAAGAACTCATAGCAATTGGACAACTTTAACCTTTAGCATCGAAATTAATGTGTTTTCTCACTGGAAATAGATTGTTAGTAATTCTTATAAGTAGAAGGCCACATTCAACAACAATAGATACAATGGCTATAGTATTTAAGTAGACACTACATTTTATAGGGTGTCTTTGTGTGGCCCCCAAGTTTTGACTTTTTGTTATTAAGCCCGTAGTGAATGGAAATAGACATTAAGTAACCCTTGCTTGAAACCGGGCTATTGCAACTATTTTGGATGGGGTAAAATGTGAAAATTCATTTTTCCCTTCTTCTTAAAATGAAATTCAAGAGAAGGATGAAAAAGCATAAATTTGTAGTGCTTCTTTGTCCCTTAAGGTGGATTAACTTCAAAATCTTTTCTTGTTTTAGTACAAATGGTACTATGAACTCCAATGAAGCTGCCATTCTTATCTTCAATAGGATGATACTAGGATGATTGTGATTGGAACGGTGACCATATAATGTCAATGGGTAGGTTTTTCACAATCTAAACAATCAAGAGATTGGGTGTTATCAATATGAAATTGCTAATAGCCAAGGGATGAAGATATACATTGCCCTTGTTGGCAATGCAGTCAACAAATTTATCTATGAGAGAATTTTGAATCGAAGATAGGAATTCTTCCTAGGCTGATTATCAAACATAGAAGTGATATCTATGGGAAGTTATAGAAGGGTACACAGGAAGAATTTTGTGGAGCCAGTTTCATATGCAATTTATCAAAATGCATTCTACAACCATAGGGAGTTTAAACTGAAAAAGTTGTTTGAAAAGATATACCATACAATGGAAAATGAGAATCATATTGAAAAATATCCTTATTAGCCAAGGTTGTGACCAATAATAAATGCACATAGCAACCCCAAGACCAATATAGAAATATGTTTTTCATCTTTCTTAATCAATTTATTGCTTACATTTGGAGGTCAAAAAGTGAATGTGCATAAGCAATAGTAGATACTAGAAAGCTAGAGTTCGTCGTATGTATGCAAAGAACCATGAATATTATTGATACATATTGGACATTGTTGGATATGGAAGCAGAATAACCAATGAGCCTAAGGATCTTGGTCATTAAGGTAGGATTAATAGAATTGTCCAAAATATTCTTCCAACTGACTGCATCACAAGTCATATCAATATCTTATATGCCCATTAACTTGCCTTCATGAAATTAACAATGCTCGTTGCATTTGGAGTTTGAGTCTCGTTTAGATCACAAGAGGGTTGATCCTATTTAAACCTATTCATTGATCCAAACTTCCTCTTCCTAGCATCAATGAAGTGGCTTTGAATAGGTTGCTTACACATAGTTTAGATGCTTCATTAGTAGAAACATTTTCTTCTAAAAGCCTGTTATCAAGGAAAGGAATTGAAAGCTTATTGTCATAGGGTTGCAATTTCACCTATGCTAAACCTGTGCAGCACTTGTGCACAACTCATTTTGCTGGGCACAAGTCAACCTTCCACTCCCACTCTCACTTGCTAGGGATACACTCACTTACCCTCTAAAGCAACGAGAGAACTCAAGAATGACGCTTACTCAAATAGAATATATTATTCTTCACTTGAGTAATCTAATCTACTTACAAATAAGGAGCTTACCCCTATTTATAGGTGTTCCCCTCCATCCACCTTCTCAGTGGATGGTCCAGATTATTACATGTGTCAATACATCAATGGTTCGATCATATTTTAGAACCCTTCTACTCTTTCTAGACTACTCTACCATTTTCTTAGAGTATCTTAGACTACTATAAAAGATCTAAATATTTACAAGAAATTCTCTAGAAATCAAGCCTTTTGGAATTGGGCCTTGTTTCATAGATCCAAGAACACAGGCCTAAGTTCCTTAAGCCACATTCACAAGCTAAATAGGACTTCCTTGGAGCTTGTAGACCTTGGTCACAGGCCTTGCAATGCAAGTCCATGATATTCTCCCCCACCTGATAATGTCGATGCCCTTGTCGACACATCTCGATTGATGTTGCAAGCTTCGCCATTGGGCACGTCCCATGCTGCCTTATGATCCTCACGAGATGCCTTTCCGCGTTCCTCCCTTTGGACGTTGCATCTAGTCATTCTTATGCTCCGTGGGGACTTTTTTTTGTCTCCTTCGTGGTGCGTGCACACTTGTGCACCTTTGCACCATTGCAAGTTGTGGCACCTCTTGTACCCTTGAGTTGTTGCCCTTTGCTGTTGAGCCTCCTGCACATTAGTGTGGTAGCTTCTAGCCGTGTTCCCTGTACATCTCCACTTGATCTTGTTCCGTTTAGAGCTCTCCCGTTGTGGCACACCCTTATCAACCACTGGTTTCTCCTCGGACCCTTCAGACCATAGCACCCTGATGGCACCTAGATGATGTAAGTCTAGTTGTGCCGACTCCACACTCGCTGTGAATCCCTTTACTAGCTGCAAGGCAGATAGCATCTTTCCTTGCCCCTTTCCATCCTTCAACATCAGGATCGCACAAGGGGTCTTCTCATTGAAGAAGCTCAATATTCCTAGGTGTGGCATATGGATGGCTTTAGCCTTAGTGAGGAAATCCATTCCAAGGATAACCTCATAATCATCCAAAGGCACTACAATCAAAGTGATGGTGCCTTACTACTCTCCTTAGTCATTCCAAGTACGGACCTCGCTTTAGAGTTTACTGCCTTTATCTTACTCTCATCCTTCTTCGTCTTAAGGCTTAATCTCTTAGCCTCTCCTTCTAACATGAAGTTGTGAGTAGCTCATGTGTCCACCATAGCCAGTGTACCTTTGCCATTGAGGCACACGTCCACATACATCAAGCTCTTCCTACATGGGCAACAGGTTTGGTCCCTGATGCCTGCCCCATCATAGCATTAAGGAGTCTAAATGCCCCCATCTTAGGCTCTTCTCCTTTATCCTCATCCCTTACATTGTGGTTCTCCCTTCCAACCACCAAGGCATTGAGGGTCTTCTTCTTTGGATAGTCTACTACCTAATGATCCCCATCACATATGAAATAACCAAGATGTTGAGGAAGGAACTTACCTTTGCCCTTCGAGTCATGTCGGCCTTCTTTGCCTTCTTACTTATGAACCTTAGGTTTGTCCTCCTTTCCATTGCCTCTATTAGCCTTATTCTTCTTCTACTCACTAGTGCCTTCAGCCCTCTTGTCAAACTCCACTAATTTTTCTGTAGCTAAGAGTCCAGTGGCCAAGTCTTGCACTCCCCTCCTTTGCAACTCTTGTTCTGCCAAAGGTTGCAACCCATCCATGAAGAACAACAACTTGCCCTTCTCATTCATATCCGGGATGTTCAAGAGCAAAGCCGCGAATTGGTTGACATATTTGCAGATAGATCCCGTATGTTTTATACGCTTTAGTTTCTTTCGGGCCAAATACTCTACATTGTCTAGGAAGAATTGGGATTTGATCTCTTTCTTAAAGTCTTCCCAAGTTACTATGGTGCAGTGACCATCAGCTACATCACCATATCTTCATCTCCACTATAGCATTGCATCATGGATGAGATACATCGTTGCCACATTCACCTTCATGGCCTCTTCAGAAATCTTAGCAACTTTAAGTATTGCTCTATTTTTCACAAGAAATTCTCCAAGTCTTTAGCATCACAAGTTCCCTTGTAGCTTGTAGGTTTAGAGATCTTGACTTTAGGAGCAAACTCCTTTGGTCAAGACCCTCCTCCATTAGCTATAGTCTTCTCCAACAGGGCAGACAAATTTTCTCATCCTTTAGTCCGACAACCTCCTCATGTAGCCCTACTATCTCACCTTCTATAGTCTCAAGGTGATTAGCCATGCCTTCCACCCTTTTTGTGGTCTCTATATTCATAGTCTTGAATACTTCAAAAGCACTTCGCATGTCATCTTGGAGACTATGTAAGGCATCCACATAGGCACTAGACTTGTTCAAGTAATTAGAAAGAGTTTACTCAAACTTACCAAATCTTTCTTCCAACTTAGTGAGGCGAGCATCCAAAGCCAATTCCTTTGATGGATCTCTAGATGTCTCCCTCATTGACCTGTGATGGGCTTTTACAAGCATGTTGCTCACTCCAGACTCACTTGCCATGACGTTATTGCTAGGTTCACACAATCCTCATAAGCAATTCCCAATTCAAACCATCGAACCTTCGATTTGATACCAACTCTTAGTACCAACCTGCTCTAATACCAACTGTTATGGGGTTGCAGTTTCACCTATGCTAAACCTGTGTGGTACTCGTGCACAACTCCTTTTGCTAGGCACAAGTCAACCTTCCACTCCCACTCTCACTTGCTAGGGCTACGCTCACTCACCCTCTAGAGCAATGAGAGAACTCAAGAATGAGACTTACTCAAATAGAACCTATTATTCTTCACTTAAGTAATCTAATCTGCTTACAAATGAGGAGCTTACCCGTATTTATAGTTGTTCTCCTCCATCCACCTCCCCAATGGATGTTCAGATTATTACATGTGTTAATACATCAACGGTCCATATCATATTCTGAAACCCTCCTACTCTTTCTAGACTACTCTACTAGTCTCCTGGAGTATTCTTGACTATTATAGAAGATCTAAATATTTACAAGGTATTCTCTATAAACTAGGCCTTTTGAAATCGGGCCTTATTCCACAGATCCAAGAACACGGGCCTAAGTTCCTTAAGCTACATCCACAAGCTAAATAGGCCTTCCTTGCAGCCTGTATCACGGGCCTTGCAATGCAAGTTCGTGACATAATTCTCCTTACTAAAGCTAATATATTTGTTTTCAACATGGTTAAGTTCTAGTTGGCTCGCCTCTTGTTTCTCTAATTTTTGTTGGCCATTTATAAACAAATTATCTACAAACCACTCAATACTCTTTTCCTTTAAAGCATTCACATGTTTTGCTCCCTCATCATCCTCGTAGTCCTCTACTGGCTTTAAGAAAGGAAAACAAGGAAAATATCTATACTACTCGTCTAAAATATCTTAAGCAGCCCAATTCTGACCAAAGGGGTTACTTAAAGTCTATTTCGATAGGTTGGGAGCTTAGTAATGAATAAGCAAAACTCAAGAGCCACGTAAAGTTGCCTCGGAAAATGTAGAGGCTTCTTAAAGATTGCAACTAAATACATTTAAAGAAAGGAAGAAACCAAACAATAATAAATACATACTTTTAGAGCATACTTGTCAATTCTATTTTGACTGTTGAAATTAGAACAATCTGGAATTTTGTCAACTTTGAAACAAAATTTAGATAATTGTTATAGGATTCTTTTTTTTTTTTTTTAAGTAACAAAAAAGACTGAAAAGTTTCATAATTTCAGACCAGAATGACTAAAATGGGCCAAAAAGGACTGCATATTTTTTTACACTAATATTGTATTGACAACCATCTAAGACCAAGTGAATTGTTGGGAACTTTAATGTTATGATACAAACAATGAAATAGAAATTAGATAAATATTATGGATCAGCATAAGCTGGTGCCATTAAAAAAAAGTGAGGGTGCCATCACATCATAGAGCCTAATTGACAAGCCTATAGCATCTCTAATTGTTATCAAATTAATGAGCTTTTGCATGGCAAATGTGTAGATTTTCCCTAGAGAAATATATAACTAGTTATTATTATTATTATTATTATTATTATTATTATTATTATTATTCATTACAAGTAAAGAATTACAAATTAAATCCGCTTATAGACCCTTCTAAATTTAATCCCTGGCTAGAGGAAAAAGTGGATACTCGAACCATAAACCAAATGTGTTGTAGGGAGGTGCTGAGTTGCACCAATTGTGCTAAACATTTGTTGACAATATTTAAATAGTTTAAATTGACTATCAAGTGTGGCCTAGCGACCAAAATTTTTGGAGTCTACCTTTACATGATCAGAACTGTTAATCTCATTGCTCCAATTTGACGTTTCTTATGAGTCAAAAATCATATGATATAGATGATTCTAGAGGCTAAAAATTTGTGTTGTTTAAAAAGTTCCTAAACTATCTGTTTTTTACCCTAACTTGTCAGAAGCTAGAGTCATCCAAAATTACATGCTTTTTTATTTTATAAGACAAATTATATATGGAGCAATCAGATGAACAAATTTGGTCATTCAAGGGTGGGCTCCAGAGAGACCCCGGATTAGATTTAGGAGTCTGCAGTGATTTGCTTTGTAGATTTTCCCTTGTAGAAGGGGGGAAAATGCCAATGAATGGTAGGACATGACTTTGATTGGTGCCCCCAAACAGATGGTAAGAAAAGGAAACAGCAACTCTTTACATCATCAAATATCAGTGGCCCCAATAATCTAACGTTGAATAACTGCCACATGTCGTTAGTCTATTCCATGGTCCATCAGATGCAGCGTTGAAACACTGGGTCTGGTGCGTACTTTATCCCAATTATTTCCCAAATGAAAATATGGAGAAGGCCTTGCAGTTAGGAGTTAGGACAGGAGTCAGTGGACAAATCGCCAAGTCGTGCGGGTCCTCTTTCGTCGGCCACAACACCCAAGGGGTGGGGCAGTGGGGGCATCGTCTCCAAATTAAATATGTAAATTATCAGGCGTCATCGCCTTTGGGAAGAGGAATTCGGATTTTCGCTAGCCCTAGGGTTTCGCTTCTCTTCAGTTGAAAATTGACGCAGAAAAGTTTGCCCGAGGGGCGAAAGCAGTTACTCAGAATTTCCCTCATGGCAATGGCCCAATTCGCGATGGTATGAAGTCTCCACCTTCCGTTTCTTCCTTCTTTGCTGCAACTCTCTTCAGTACTTTGTATTTTTCTACCGTATTTTACGGCTGTGTAAGCGCATGGGGGAATTGTTATTACTTATCTCACACTTCTCTCAAGTCTTGGATTGCTAGCTGAACTTGCGATTTGCCCTTGCTGAGAACTTCCAGAGTAGTAATATGCACGATCGTGGATTCTCATATGGGGCGGGTAGTTTGGAGAAACCCTAGCACTTGAAAAGTGGTTATAATTTAAGCTAACACACGTTAGTAAATGAAGATTCTGGATTTGGGTCAAACTCTCAGCCTACTAAACATTAGTTGACTATGCAGACTGAGAAAATAGAAGTTGACAAATAAAGCATTGAAATTCCGTGATGGATTATATCTTTGTATTGTAGAAGAACATCCCAAACTTGGAACTTGAAGGGGATAATCCTGGTCATAGTCTGTCCAAATAGTGCTTGGTGTTGTTAAGTGTTGAAACTAAGCTTTACCTTATTTTACAACTTGACACTGGAATAGAGGCTTGTTGCTGGCTAAACACTGCATTTAAGATGGATACTGCTCCTTGCAATTGCTCTCTAGCAGGGTTGTTCACAACATTTCTCTGGTATACAACCACCGTTGCTGTCTTCTTTGACAGTGTGGTACCTGGTCAGACGCGGGGAACACAATGTATGCCCCAAGTCAGAAACTTGACAAGGCTTTAACTAGAAGGACTAATTACTTGGAAACATGTTTTACCTCGTGGGAAGGAAGAAAACTAGGAGTCTAGCCAAGACAGAAAGGAGACACATTATGTAATTCAAAAAAGAGAGAATAACCTCTCCTATATATCCACACTAAAGATCAAGGTTCTACATTTAATGGGGAAGATTTATCACTCTGCAGTCTTAAAAGAAACGTGTGCTTAAAATGGAAACATAATATAAATGCTTAAAATTTGAAAAGCTACTGTTGTATCTTGCTGAAGCAAAGTTAACTGATGAAAATTTTGAGCTGTGAAGTGCATACCCAATTATAAATGCCTTGATAATGCTGTTGTAAATTTGACTAGTACCATCACAAGTTTTCTTTATGGCGGTGATGACGCTGTCCATAGTTCACTGTTATAATTTAAGTAGTTTGATTTTAGTTTCCATAATTGTATTTTATTTTCTTATTCATATTTTTTTTCCCGTGGATGGTATTTACCCGTCCTTTTCTATTCCTTGCAAGTCTTATACCATTACAAACCTGCAGGTTGAGGAGTTGGCATTGCTTATTAAGGATAATTTATCATGCAAGCATATTGTCCTCTCCATGGAAGAAGCCTTTATTAATTTCCTTCAAAACGATACCAGGTATTACATTGACATTATTTTTCTTGGGAAACCTATTTCCATGTGTTTACTTGAAAGGATCTCTAAGTTCTGCAAGCACTCCTATTTTCAACTTAATTCTGAGGGTATTAAAGAAACAACTTTTGCGAGTTCTAGACACGCACGCTGACGTTATTTGGAAAGTTGGATGTGAAAACAAAGTCAATTGTTACTTCAGTGGTGCCTCTGGATCCAAAAGTGAGACTGCTGTATGATATAGATATGACCATATCTGAAATGTCGGTTATTTCCTAATTTCAGATTCCCAAACCTTCTGTAATCCCCTGAATTTTTCTGGACATTGGCATCATAATTAAACTAACATTGGTAATTTTGTATATGTACTTAATTTGATGTTTTAGGTATTCATTTGGCACCGTACACCTTCACAAGTGTGTTCATTTTCTATGTAGTGGGTTTGATGTCTTCGATGGATGGATGATATTCACCATTTACTATTACCCTGTAGATTTGTTTTTGGTAATATCTACTGTAATTTAAACTCGGTCATTGCCTTCTAATATAATATAAATGCGAACCTTGAGACCTGCTTTTACTTTGCTCTTTTCTTTTCAGACCTTTGCTGTACCCTCTCTTCTCCTGTATTATCACTTACTGGAAATTTGATGTCTTTTTTCTCTTTTGCTATGGGATAATTCTTCAAAGGCTTCTGAAAGATGCTTAGCTGTGAATTCTTTGAAATGCTGAAGGTCATTAAGTGTTTTTTTTTTTGACCTAGGCATTTTAACTTAAAGAAAAGTAGTAAGATCATAGTTACTGTTTGTGAGGAAGATAACAAACACTGATTGCTGGCGTAGTTGATTGCTTCTGTAGTTGATTGCTTCTTAGAGTTTCTGTGATGGTGAAACTAGGGAGCAGTTATATGTGTGATAATAAAATTTGTTGGATCACAGTTCTGATACAGTCTTGGAGCTGGAACCAATGAGTCCATACCACCGCTTGCTATTGCATCGTCTTGCAGAAATTTATGGGTATGGCTTCTTTTTTTTTATGCCCATATGTTCATTTTTTCAGTTCTCATGTCAGGGGGTTCTTTTTGTCATGGTAAGATTTAGTTAGTTAATGGGATACCAATAAATATGTCATGATGCTCTCCTTTTTATCTATGCAACTTCGCAATCTCATTTCAGTGATGTTCTGTATGCTAGGTTTGCTCATGAATCTGTTGGTGAGGGAAGTGATCGCCATTTAATTTTAGAGCGTTGCCCAGACTCATCAATGTATGTTGAGCTCTAAGGAGCATCTGCTTTGGCTGCCACGATGTTCTCTGTTCATGTATTATATGAAGATCTCATGTTTCCCACACTTGAAATATTTTATATTGCTTTTTGATGGAACTGTTATCTGTTGAAATTTAGTTGACCTTTTAACTTTTACTCATAAAATCTTTTCTTTGTTTTATTTGATCCTGCACCCTTCATGATTTTTATTAGTGGACCTAAGTAATGTTGTCTGCTCAAGATAGTAACTACTTTTATGGTATTGGGGTTGAATTATTCCATTTGTGCTACTGAACCTTAGCCAACATCATCGTAACTATAATTTGCTTTCATTGTATCGTTCTTGTTTTTTTGTGATGGAATCACACTCTCTACTTCATCTTTTTTATTAAGAACCACAGATAATGAGAAAGTTTCAATATCTGGAATGTAGGAAGCTGCCAAATTTAATTCCATTTGCACCTTACAGCCATCTATGATGGAATCACATCGAGCCTTTACCTTTTTACGTTGATTATGAACGAGTTAATAAAACAGCTGCACCAGGCGATTCCATAGTGGTTGTTTGTAAATGATAGTTTTGATTCATAAGACAAGGGAGAGTTTAAACACAAAGCTTGGAGAGATGTTATAGAGTCTAAAAGATTTAAAATTAGCTGAACTAAGATAGATTACATAAAGTGCAATTTTATCAGGGAGAGGAGTGAGAGTGAAGCACTAGTAAAGATAAATAACCAAGAAGTCCCCCAAAAAGACTACTTTCAATGGATGGGATCGATAATCCATGAGAGCAGAGAGATTGGGAGGGATGTTATTGAGAGAATCCAAGTGGGTTGAAACAAATGGAGACCTGCATTTGAAGTTTTGTGTGATCGGCGGGTGTCACACAAATTGAAAGGATAATTCTATAAGATGACTATAAGTCCGGCCATGCCTTATGTATCAAAGTGTTGGAAAGTTAAGGAACAACATGTACATAGGATGAGTACAGCTGAAATGAAGATGTTGAGATGGATGGGTGTCAAGGCTAGAAGGGACAGCATTAGAAATGAAAACATTAGAGGAAACTTAAAAGTAACATCAATAGATAACAAGATGAGGGAGGGTAGACTTAGATGGTTTGGACATGTCCAACAGAGACTGAAAATGTCATCGGTTAGGAGTGAATCGATCCAAGTTGAAGGCTACATGAGAAGTGGTGATAAAGGATTTAAAAACTTTTGGACTAAATGAAGCCATGACACTTGATAGAGGGGAATGGAGGAACAACATTCGTGTAGCCGACCCCTAAGCAGGATAAGGCTTTGATGATGATGAGGAGAAGGAAGCTGCCAAATATTGTACCATTCATACATTGACAAAATCTAATTTTGTGCTTAAAAATTCCTGTAATCTCCTCTGTAGTTATTTGCTGATTTAGAGGATAAAGATGTCTGAGTCAGAAAGTCTATATTAGGCAACTGCACAATTAAATAGAAAAATGTCTCTCCACTCCTTGTTAAACATATCTTTGATGATTTTGGATCAATCATAATAAAGACTAGGGAACATAGATACTACCAATCCTTTTGTGGCCATCCAAGCCCTTTACTTTGTCACTAAAGTTCTATTTCAAACTAAAATGCCTTTCACTTATTAGGATGTATATAGTGGTTGTACTAGTGTAGTTTAGAGCATTTCTTTTGTTGGTATGTATTTCCACTTGGTATTGCCTTTTGCCTATTCTCTTATTTTGTTTGAATCAATACATATCGTTTCATAGAAGGGGAGCCTTGTCGCAATGGTAAAGTTGTCTTCATGTGACCTTGAGGTAACAGGTTCAAGGCATGGAAACAGCCTCTTGCAAAAACACAAGGTAAGGTTGCATACTATAGACCCTTGGGGTCCACCCATTCCCCGGACCCTACATATGCAGGAGCTTCATGTACTGGGCTGCCCTGTTTTAGTAATTATCGTTCCTTGTGCTCTTAACAGAAGGGAAAGTAAAAGATGGAAAGAAAAAAACAATGGTTGCCGAGTATTTTGCACAACACCTATAAAGAAGGCATGTGTTGCCAAATACCATATCATCGCTAGTAACAACAGAAAATTGTTTTCCTGATAATTCCTTTTTAATGAAGAAGAGAGAATTCCACAAATCATCCATGTCCTTATCCTTATACAAAATTGCCATGGCAAAGGTTAGGTCAACTCGTTAAAAGCTTTTGATTGAAACCCAGTATGACTTACAGTCTTCTCCTTTGTCAAAACCAGAAAATAAAATTCCTAAGGACTATCTCTCTCTCTTGTTGGAATGCTCCAAATACAATTCTCTTTTTTTGCTTAAACTTACATTCTTTGTTTCTTTTCGTTTCAGATCTATGACATAATCTTTGCTGTAATTTTTCTCTTTTTTCTTCAAATGAGTTTCCATCAAGTATTTCAAGGGTAATTTCATACATTGCAAGAATTAGGTATTACCCTATTGCTTGTCAATAACGTTCATGTGTCGTATTGATGGTACCTACTTTGTACTCTTATGTATTTGGAAGTTCAAAAAAGGAAGATGGAACACAAGAAACTAGTATGGATTTTTATTCAAAACCTGCTTTAATATGAATCCAAGGACCAAGTATGCAATTCTTGGATCAATTTTCTCATTCTTCTGGTATCTGATCTTAAGTATTGAATATGCAACCTTGTCATCTTAGAAATCCATACATGATAGTCATGGGTAGAAGTTGGGGTCCAGAGATTTTCTTGTCTAGTCATAAACCCAAAAGAGAAATCCTTGGCAAGCTATTTTTTGCCTCCCTGTCAACTTGCTGTACCCTTTAATTTATTATTAGCTCTATATTCTAAGCTGTATGTAGATATAATTTACAGTATTTTATTTGGTATGATATCCAAGGTGGGGATGGATGTGGAGGCAATAGGGTTGATGAAGCTGATAGAAGAGAAATGAGGGTTTAGTTGCTTTCAGAGAACAACTTCAAACATAAAGGAGAAAGGTGTATTGGCCAAGAGAACAACTTCAAGTGCATCAGTCAGTGTGTTATGTTAATATCAAATTCTACTAGAAGCTGGAGAGTTCCATGCAATAAATAGGTAGGCTGAATGATACAATTAATATTTTAAATATGTTAGGAAAAATATATAACTTAACCTGCAGAGGGGTTTGTCTTTAAAAGTAGCTAGGGATCAGATATGCATCAATGCTTATGATGTGACTTAGAATTATTTTTCATTTCGACTAAGAATTATTTTTCATTTCTTGATGTTTTTCGGATGAACGTTCCTTAGCAGTTCAGTTCACATGATTATTGGCCATGTTCCTTGGGCATTTCCTTAGTCCTATAAATTCTATCTTTGGTTTATATAGTTGCTCATTAATGACTTGATTGTTTAAAAGAAGAGAAGTTACTACTTGCTTTTATTTTGTTTAACAAACAAATAGAGGACTTCTCCATTTACCGTAGAAAGATTAATGTCGGCAATGATTCTTAGATTATTGTTTTCTCAGCTAACTGCTCTGTTTGCATGGCAGTCCCTCTGTCCTTGTTAGTGATATCCTGTGGCAATATGATGGGTATCAAACTCCCTCAATACCACAGCAACTACTTAAGAGGAAAGATGCTTTACCAGGTAAAAGTCAAACCCTTTTAATGTGTAAGAAGGCTGAAGATGATATCATAGTGCTGGCTGCTTTAAAGTGGATGTCCATTTTCTGCTGCTACTTTGGTTCTCTCAGTGGAAATCTGAATGTTAGAATAAAAACAGAAAACAAAACTTAGAAGGTCAAGTCTCCAGGAAAGAGGGGAGCATATTTTGAATTTTGGATTATCAAATTGCCTTATGTAAGCTCTCTTTCTTTGAGATAGCATAGACGTAATCTGGACACAATTATTATGTTGACTGCCTAATCCACTTCTTTTTTCTTGCAAACAAGGTTTACTTGTAAATTCTTTTTATAATCAAGTAAAGCTGCTGTATTTGTGCTACCTTCATCCTTTTAGATTGTATCTTAATTTGTCTTGGTTACTAATATAAGTAGCCTTGGTGCTGATGTTATGTTATTTTTGTTTGCTTCTCAGCCTTGAAGATGAATCAGGCCTCTCTTCCCCCATCAGCATCACTTGAAGAGAGAGAAGCTGCTTATATGGCTGCTCGCGACCGCATCTTTTCTTTGGATGAGGGTGAGATGAAGGAGCCTGTACCCCCAAAGCAACGGAATGTCCCAGTGGTTGCTCGTCGGATGATTGCACATGCACTTGGACAGAGGATTTCTTCCAATTTACTCAATGATAACTTAGAATCTGCAAAGAATAGAGTAAATGAGGGGCCAAGTGAGATGGTGGGCAGTATAGGGAAGAGTGAAGTTAATGTAAATTTGGATTTGAAACCTGCTGATGGTGCTGCTTCTATGTCAAGCCAGCATTCAAGCACTCGGGTCGTTAGCATGACACAAAGTGAAAGCAAGGGGCACAATGAAGTATCTGATTATAGCTCCACAAGTACTGGTCTTCTGCATTCGGGGATCCATAACAAACCAGGTGACAAAGACAATTTGAAAAGGGAACATCTTGGAGCAGCAAAGAGGATGTTCGCTCATGCTCTGGGTCTGCCTTCAACCAAGCAAAACCCTGGTCTCTTGTCGAAATGTAATGAAGCTAGCAATGCCCATAGCCAAGAAGTAGGGGATAGATTGAAAACCTAAGTTCAGTCTAATCTCTGATTTTTTCTACAAGCACTTGAAGATCAGTACCTGGCAACCTATATCAGTGACAAATGTTGAGAATCGTACGCTCCCATGGTATCTGTGCTAGAAGGTGGTAACACAGGATTATCTGAGGTGATGCCACTGCTTGTTCATCTCATATCGAGATGTGATGTCTGATTTGTGTCTGAAGTTGGCATATGGAAACTACGAGGAGTTACCCAAGGAATTTCAAGGATCATGGAGGTCTAAAACAAGCTGGACTAGCTCAAAAGACTTGGGTGTAGTTGTTGCCAAACATGTGTTCTTTTAAATTGTATTGTCCTGTAAGCTGCTTTTAAGACTTCTGTCATGCTTTGAGAAGATATTGATCCTGTGGCAAGGTGGCAGTATGCAGGACGGTTTTAGGATCTTCCAGTGAAGAGGGTCCATGGACCAAAAATGTTTCCACATTGAAGACGAGAATCCAAAGATGCAAATAATCAATGGATGGAAAAGAAGATTAGGCTCTATATATTAATTTCCTCTTGATCAGTAGATGGGATGTGAATGGTTCGAGATAATGAAATCCACAGGCTTCTTTTCATTTAATGTGTACATGTATCTCGTGGTAAGTTTGACAAATTCTCTGTCGTGGTTTTTCCTTGACAGGCCCAATATTATCTACTTTGGAGTATTATTCAGAGCTCCCTCGCAATAGCTTCAGCTCCAGTTTAGCTTGTCTTTGAAATGCGAACAAACAGCAGGGATTAATGCACCTCAGACAATGGTTACATGAACTCTTACTGTTCTTGGACGTGCACTACGACCACGTTTTAGGTACTGATTCTTTATTCTTAATGCTTGTATCGATGTGTATGAAACTTGCTTTTACTTTTCAGAAAAGAAAAGGAAGAGTTGATTTCCGGTGCGAACCTATCCAGTTCTTGAAATGTGATCCCTGCTCTTTATTACGTTTGGCATGCACTGAATTTGCTTACTACAAAATGGCTATTCTAATGAGTTGAACAGCAAACAGATTTTGAATGTGGGTCGGTAAACAAATTTTTTTTTTTCTCCTGGATGGCGGATAGAAATTATTAAAAGAGAGAGATTACATAGAGACTGTCAAATTAGAAGATTGATAAAATTGAGTTGCCAAGTATTTTGTGTTAACTATTTCCATTTTGTGGAAAGCTATATAACCGGTACATGTAGGCAAAAGAAACTACGTATATATGGCGACATTCGTTCGTTGAGCGTGCCTTGGTTCAATTGCAATAGTGACAACCATTTAGATGATTTTGACCTTTCAGCTGTAGTGCCAGTTTTGTACGGCGATCTCCGTGGGTATGTCACCATGCTGTCGGTTGGCAGTACTGCTGTAGTTTGGCCATGTCCAGAGAGCATCTTTGAGGAGGTATATTATACGGTGAATCACTATTCTCACAGCAGGTATACATGGTGATTACCCTCTAATATGTGAATTCACCAGCAGTCTATTATTCAATGTGCATCCTCGTTGCCCAACAGCGGCCAGGCCTCAAAATTAAGCACTAAGTGGTCATATGACAAGCTTATATTATGAGGACATCTGTTCGGATGTTTTCAGCTTCCAATTACAATAATAATTCAATGAAACTCCTGTGTGTTGCTGAGTGTTTTAGATGTTGAACGGAGATGGATCAAAGATTTGGATATCCCGATGCAATAAGTAGTCCTCTATTGTAGTTGGTAAAGAATACAACAATACTTGGGAATAAATGGAACTCCAACCAAATGGTATTGATGGCGCATAAATATTCTTGCTGGACAATTTTTTTCTTTTGGAAAATTAGATATACCCATCCATGCATAGCTGCAACCACCCAGCTGAGAGACTCCTGCCATTGCCTTGGAAGGCTTTGGTACTATTCTTGCCGGACAATTGTAGCCCAACTGAATGAGAAAAAATATCCTGGAATACAGTGGAAAAAGTCCCGATTTTAATTTTGATTTCCATATTTAATATTGAATAACTAAATATGTCTAACATTTCTCAAATTTTATCGAAGTAAACACGAATTTACCAAATTAAAGACAAGTTTTTATGATTAAAATTTAGTATATTACATTCTCGAATATGGTAAATCCATTTACACATCGATTTTTGGTGCTAGAATCCCAACCATCATGACTTTTGGTATTACCAAAATTCCAAAGTCGGAAGGATAAGATGAATGTCTAAGATCAAGCATATGTCAATCCCTTATGCTAGAGGGCCCGCATGAAAACTTCTCATGTCGTTGTAACCTACTTTTGTTTGTATCTCTCTGAGTGTGTGTATATATACCATGCCTTTTCATGGGAGAATGACATCTGTCACTTCATCCTTTCTCTTTCTCTTTGGTTTTTGTTCTTTTATACCTTTTTGTCTTAAATATAGTAAATCTATATTTACTAATAAATGTTAGATTGTATAAATATTTTGACATCTACCTTTCTGAAGTTTTGTATTCTTTTTTTCTCAAAGGACCTTTCAACTATATTATGCATAGAAAAGTATAAGTGGGATCAAATAAGCACCTAAAAGTTAGGATGCAGTAATTGTACTTGTAGATTTCATTTTTTGAAAGTTAGACACACACACACACACACACACATACCCCTATACACATAGAAAATTGAGAATTTTCTTTTTCTACACAAAATAAATTGACATTTAGAATCTTTTTTTTATGCCAAAAGATTAGATTTAGGTGATGCATAATTGAGATTTTTCCTAAAAATTTTCAACTATATTAAAATTTGGATCAAATAAACACCTAAATAGTTTTTGTAACTCTTATACCTATACAATTTGAGAATTTTGTTTTCTCTCTTCTAGTACTATTGTTTAATATAACAAAACAATTCATCTACTTGTGAAATCTAGATTGTATAGATATTTTTGGCATCTATCTTCCAAAAGTGTTATGATGTTTTTATTTTTATTTTTTGTGTTTATTTTTTATATAATAGTATATAAGATTTATGAATTTTTTCAACATAAGCAATATACAAAAGTTAGGTATATCTTAAAATTAGAAGTAAGCCTATAAATTTTTACTTTTTTGAAGAATTTTGCAGTGTCCCCCCGCATATATACTATATATATCTATTGCAATACAACATTTTTTTCATTGGTTTATAAGATGGCCAAGACTAATGTGCTTTTTGCAAAAGGTCAAGTATAATAAAGAAAAGTGTAAATGATGCGAACTAATACACAAAAATCTTTCTCCTCAAGCTCAGGCAAAGATTATGAACTTTCCTTTATGATACTTATCTTCTGCTTAACAAAAGCTAATCTTGGCTATTCATATGTGTCAATAGCCAACATATTATGTTGTAGTGGAATATGGTACACGTCATGTACCATAGCATTCCTCTTTTTTCCTAATAGATGTTCCAACACATGCATACCCACCCACCACACCCACAAAGAAATGCAAGTTGTATAATCTAAAAATAAGGATTTTCTTATTTTAACCTAGAAATCTAGGGTATCTTTTTTTAGGTACAGGATTTGATGACTTTTTTCTTTTTACACCTTTAACATTAGATTTTAGGCTAACTTTTCCAAAAAGGTGTAGATGAGAGTTCTTATTTTGCACCAAGAACAATTACGTTTGTGATTATAAACTTAAGAAGTAAGTTTTCTACAATACCAATTCTACGTAGTTTCTATGTGTGAATTTGCTTCCACATATTTTTAAATTTTCATAATTACTAATATTAATTCAAATATCACCGTGAAACTTTATTTTGGTGACAAAGTATCAAAATGTAATGGTTGATGATTAATTCAAAGGGATATAATATGCTAATAAGTATATGTGGGATTTAGATTGATTACAACCCAAATATTTTGTCTATGTGAACATCCATTTTTTAGCTAGACTAATTAATAGTAGTTGACACCAGTGAAAAGAAACTAGAGCCCAATGTTCATGCATAATTTGCTTTAGTTATAAAATATTCCACTATTAAGAATTAGATTATCTGCTATTAGTCATCTCATGTTTCCACCAAAAGTAGTAGTACAAAGTACAAATAAGTAAAGGTTATTTCATTCCAAATATCTTTTATTATGATTTTGCAAATATCATGGAGCATCTATATGCAACACAATTTTCAAAAGTCATAATATTTCAACCTCCAATGAAATTGCAATAATAATTTCTTGGCCTTTTTTTTTTGGCAAACAAGCAAAGAATTACAAATGGAATCATGTCACACACACACACACACACACACACACACACACACACACACACACACACACACACACACACACACACACACACACACACACACACACACTCTCTCTCTCTCTCTCTCTCTCTCTCTCTCTCTCTCTCTCTCTCTCTCTCTCTCTCTCTCTCTCCTAAATCTAATCCCCAGCCAAAGAGAAAAGCAATGACTCGAACCTACTACACCCTATGTCTTCATGAATTGTTGAAGAGAAATGCAAAGAGAGCATAGTCTATTATTAGTCTCAAATGACATAGGGATCTCATTCAACATTTCGAAACAAGAACTTGACTACATTCCAAAAGGCTTTTTCTGCAGATAATTATAGAAGACGTTGAACCTTCACCATGTATACTAAGAAATAAGACATTGTTTAAGATGAAGCTATAGGCTTGAGATTCTACTAATTTGTATGATTGTAACAAGAACATATGAGAGTTCAATGCTTATACAAACATTTTCATTCTATTTTGTTGATAAAAAATATATCTTTGCTATTACAACTATCAAAACCCCTTATAAATGAAAGAACATTCTTGCTCATCCAAAACTAAACCCAACAAAACCTATAAACATATATCTTAAAAACTCTACAAAATCAAAGGAGCAAAGAAAAATATAAAGGTTTTGTGGGGTTAAACCCTCAATGTAAAACAAAGCTTATTATTTTCTAAAATTAGTGTGCATGCCTGCATGCTTGAGCGTGTGTGCGTGTGCCGCTCTGATATATATTTCTTATTTGATCCATCTCTTCTCTCTCTCTCTCTCTCTCTCTCTCTCTCTCTCTCTCTCTCTCTCTCTCTCTCTCTCTCTATATATATATATATATATATATATATATATATATATATATATATCTCTGTGTGTGTGTGGCCCAAGTAAGAAAAACATATGCAAATATCAACGTTGTAAGTACATACGTACTTATGCATGTATGTACATGCATATGTATGCATGTATTTCCATGCTAAGTTTTGAAGGATAACTTAAATCTATGTGCACCTCAAACCCATGACATAAGCATAGGAGAAGCCCTTCTAATGTTACTATGGTTGAAGGCCTAAAGCATAATAGTAAGAAATATTAATAACCTCTATGATTTATTGAAAATAAAAGTATCAACACTGATCTATTTTTAGGATCCATATCCTCCCATAACAACTAAGCTAAAAAGTTAGGTGGATTAGTAATCCACTTAAGACATACTCAAACATTTTTTTATCTCTTTGGTTTATCTTTTCTTAAAAGTGGATGTTATTTGGCCTTTCTTAAAGACCATCACATATTCACAAATGAAAAGGTCTAAAAGTGTTAAGAAAGGGTGTGAATCAAGGACAGAGCTATATTAGAGCCGAAGTAGGCCATGCCCCTCTCCCCTGGTAAAAAATTTGAATATTTATTTATTATATGTTTTTGTATTCCCCCATGTTATTTATTTCCCCCCTCCCTAGGTCAAAATTTTAAAATTCTTTTTTTTTTCATATATGTTCTTGTGTGTCCCCATGTCATCTGTTTGCATATCTTACTTCCCTCCCTCCCCCACCTCAGATTCAATTTCCACCCTCCAAATTCATTCTGGCCCATCCTAAATTGGGTCCTAGCTCCATCCTTGGTGGGAACTTCATTTTCTTATGTTTATTTGGCTGTGTCATTTTGTTCCATGATCTTCTTGTATTGAGTGCATTGGGATCTTTTATGTCAATTTGCATGAGTCCCATCATTCTATCACATTCTAAGCTGGTTGCTTTATTCCTTAAATCTACTTGACTATTAACTTCTATTGATCATACAATAAATCTTCTCTTTCCCATCCCATACAAGTATAAATTGACCAGCATTATATATCTTTGTTCTCTTTTCTTTTTCCTTTTTTTGAAAATACCAACATTATATATCTTTTATACCTTCTTTGGCATTTTTTATTATGTAGTGAAATGATTAACACCAAAGACCCCCTCTATTTACACTTTATTTGGAAATTTTTTTGTATAACTTAATTCCTTTCCAAAAAGTTCCTATTCTTGATGTTTTTATTTAGAGTTCCAATAGGAGTACACACTGAAGTGATGCACCTGCTAAGTTTCTCATTGAATACTAAGGACCAATGGGCATGGTGGACCAGAAATGAAGCAGAATACTTGCCAATAGACAAGGTACAAGAATCCTAGCTAAGTTAATCTTTTGACGCCCACATTCATTATCAAATGAGATTCAACCATTGCCACAAAATGGTTGAATAGCCCCATTGAGGTTCTACAGAAGGACATTTACATTGTTGATGAAATTAGGATGCTTATCAACAACAAGAAGCATAGGATTCAACACACAATTAGGTATGCAAATTTATTGGAAGATGATAAGGAAAAACAAGGAGTAATCTAAACTAATATTTCCATCAACTTTATTGAACCACAAGGCATTAGCTAATGGTGTTTGTTTGGGGAAGAGGGAAAAGGTTTAGCTTTTCCCTCCACTCTTTTGTTTTTCTTTTTCATCAGGTTCTATCCTTTCCTTGGTGCTTCTCATTCTAATTAATGTAGAAGTTATCAATCTTTAAAAGGAAAAGAAAAAGAGAGTACACAATTAAGAGGAGAGGAAGAAGCACACACCCATTTTCTGTGTATGGTAAAACTTTTTTTAGGTCTAGCCCATTCTTCCTTTTATGAATGGCTAAATAGGTTGTGCATCAAATTTCATGTCCAATGACCTTTTTAGCCTATATTTCTTTAGGTAAAAAATCATGACAATATATTTTTTCCTAATTTTTAAAAACCCAAACAAGTGGGTTTTTTTTTTAAAATTTTAATTTTCAAGTTTTTACAATGAAGAATTATATCCTACTTCCTAATATACTGGAGATCTCCCTAACAAGGGGACATGCCACCTCGAACCTCCACCTAAGAGTAAGAAGGAGCGGTGCCTTGTTGTCTGAGATCAACTGTGCTAAATGGATTTTGGCACTGAAACAAGTGATTAGAATAGTCCAAATGCACTAATTTCTTATGATTACCTAATTTTGGTATTCAAAACAAGATGAATGACTTAGATCTACAAAAAAAAGGGTCTAAAATGCATACAGAAAGGGGCATGTACTTCTTCTCATATTCAACATGTACTTTTACCAGAACTATTTTATTTAAAAGGTCAAAATTAAGTAGAAAGTTAAAAACTCAAGTATTTTTCAAATAAGATACTTCACCAAAAATAAATCAAGTTCAAATTTTCTAAACTAATGAAGGGTTTCATGAACCATTTCATCAACTTCATAGATAATGTTTATAGATCTAAAGCAGAAAGAACTGAATGTGTACTATGCACTTTCCTTGATTTTGCTAGGTTTGGAAATTTGTACCTATGTTATTGATCTTTCAAATGAATCTCCATAGGATTTATGTGAATATGATTAAGGAAGCTAAGTCTTGTAGCTAATCAATTGGTCACTTTCCAATATGTCAAGAAATCTTCAAATTCATTTGTAGATGAGCTTGCCAAGAGTGGAGTTAGTACGCTTGAGGTTTTTCCTAATGATAATATTGATGTTTAATTGCGAGTCCCCATGGAAGTTCACACTGAAGAACAAAGGAAGGAGTCCAAAACCTTTTTTTTTGGGTAGATATAAGCCATTTGCGATATAAGGAATGGCTAATAGGACGGGTCATGTTTCATGGCACTGGGATGTTTTTACTTTATATCTCTTTGGGTAAGAAATCATGATCATTCATTTTCTTTAATTTTTTAAAAAACCCAAAATAAATGGTTAGAATTGTCCAAATGCAATGAATTCTTTTGGTATCCCACACATGACAAAAATATTATACAATATATAAAAAGGGGGTCGTAGGCTCCTTCCTCTCCTCTTAACAGTAGACTCTTAGTTTACAATTGCGATTTTCTAATATATTAGAACCTTTCATTCTGAAGCCTTTTTATGTACCCATAAACTGTCACCATTCAATAATAATAATAACGGTGATAATAATAAATGCCACTGATTACTCCCTTGCCGTGTTATTTTGTTTTCTTTTTCTCCAGAAATAACTAAATACATGGCGGGCGATAGTACACCATATAAGTATTGGGAAACTTGGGGCCATATCATTATGTGTCTCCCAGGCGCATGAAAAAGCTTAGGTGCAATATTGAAATTCCATAAGAGCATTTGTACCTTAAAATGCTGCTGTCACAGGATTAAAATTGGACAAGGAAAAGGCCGTTTTGGTAGTGCTTCAAGCAAATTAACATGGGCTGTGAAAAGAGCCACGTTATCTGAATACTTTGTACCGGACCTGGGCCCACACCTCTCATATCCCTCATTTTTTATGGAAAGGAGTTGGAGGGATTCCATTGAGTTCATTCCCTATTTCTTGTGGCCTAATAATTTCCGATGAAAGAGAGACAAAGACATGCCATCAGAATTTCATCCATATCTCAGTACAACTCTCTCTCTCTCTCTCTCTCTCTCTCTCTCTCTCTCTCTCTCTCTCTCTCTCTCTCTCTCTCTCTCTCACGCACTTGAAGTACAAGCGGGTTACAGAATTCAGATAATTCTATCCGTTCATCTTCTAGTCCTGTCTTCAATAGACCTGGACCAAGAATCTCGTCCATTGAGTGATCGTTTATTATTTTCCAGAGTTTCTTTGTCTTAAACGTTTTACAGTGGCACCCAAAAGATAGCAAAGATTACGCAGTGGATAAGGGTTTTTTTCCTTCTTTTTTTCTGAAAGGGGTGGATGAAGTTTTGGGACGTGGCATATCTAAGACGGACTCTCTCTCTCTCTGCGCATGTGTGGGCATTGTGCACGGGCGCATGCATGTTTCTTTGTCTGCAGATCTGGTGGTGCATGTCTATGCAGTTAAAAGTACAGAGGGGCCAAATGTTTGCTGGTCTAAGCAGCTAATCTTGTCGTCTACATCCTAAATTTGACAGTCCCTAAAAATCTTCTCCCTTGAGATTATATTGCATAACCTCATTGTTATAACAAAGGGAAAAGATGTCTTCCTGTAAGCTCAAATACAATAGCAGCGACATCTTAACCAACATTCATCATCCACTGGAGAAGATTTCTCGGGATGACCCATCCAAAATGTGACGCAGACGATAAACGATCTTGATCGATTACCAACCACATGGCCCCACACGTGAATGGCGAAGAAGAGATGCTGTTTGTCCATGTTAATGGGAAAGGCCGATAACATGTCAATGTTTGTCCATGTCAGTATTGATACCGTCCCATCATTAGGCATAATAAAGACTTAGTTAACAACTCCGATTTGGAAAAGTGCGTTGCATGTGAGGCTAGAGGCAAAGGGGGAGCCATTGATTCCCTCTCGTGATTTGAAGGCCACCAATAAGTTATCAATGTACCTACTTGTCTATTTTTCCTGCTTGGACAAGAACAAATATTATTGCTTTATGAGGATTGCTCCAGTGAGCCATGGGAGGTTTGAATTTCAATGTTCCAGCCAAACTTGTAGGCCGCTCTTCCTGTTCGTGGGATGTGAGGGTCCCAGAGACATGTCGATGGGACCTTTCAATTCAGGGTGGTTATGTACATTGACATGTGTTGCTTTATATAATGATGGTCCAAGGAGAAACTACAAGTGCATCTGGCAGCTAGAAGCAGTAGTGCTGAAGATTCCAGTGATCCAAGCGATTCAACTTCTGGGTCCAATCTATGTAGGAGTAGCCCAAACGTCTTATGCATAAGGCTATCCTAATTATTTGACTTTCCTTTTTTCTTTAAATTTTTTTTAACCTTTTGAAATGGTTATGCTATAGTTTTGATCGCCCCAGATATAGGTGGTGGTTTTTTCTTTTTCCCCAAAATTTGAGATCAACAGTTGGAGAGGATTTGTGGGTATGGCCTATCTACGGCATGGCATAGACAATTAACATTGTGGATGATTCTAAAGATTAGGCCCCACTTTTAATTTTAGCTTCCACAGCAAACACAATGAGGTACCGTATCGACCGCATGATAATCTAAGTTGGGGTTTGATTTGCTAAATATATGTTTTCCTTTTTTAAATGGTAAATACACACACCCTTGCAGTCTCCAACCATTATCACCCAGGTGAGAGACTCCTTGCACCACTGGGCTTAGAAGGATTTGGTGCGATGTGCTAAATATATGTTGATTGCTGTTACTTAAAGGAGATGATCAAGGGCAAAGAATCATTCATCAGCATCCTTTAAAGTGATGGGAATTATTCCTTGTGTGATAATGAAAACATCTGGACCACCATGAGAACTGTTTTCAATTCTGCAATGTTGAAAGCGCCCACGTTTTGGGGTTTGAATAAGGAGATAGGCGTGCAATTTGTTGGAATTAAGTGCTTTTTGATCCCGTTGTTGCCTTCAAGTATACGACATTGAGGGGTTTGTCGTTCTTGTTATAATACACATCACATGTTTGATAAGACTTTTGACTTGGCTGGATCAAGAACTTGTCTTTCTCGTTTACTGTTTCACTGTTTGTGTTCGTTTGAGCCAGGTTAATTGGATCGTATGAATATATTATGCAATCTGCGTATATAAATAAAATTACATGGCTTGGAAGAGTCGAAGACTGAGTCACATAGAATGAGTTGTAAACCTGCTGATGGATTCTTCACATACTCATCGACATGAATCGACATGGAATCAGATTTATATATTATGAGGATTTGCTAATCCAAAACATCAATATAAAACTAGTTAAATACCATGGGATCCTAATAGCTAGCTAATAGAGCTAAAGCAAGAGCCAGAGCGATCGAGGGAACATTTCATCTAACATCTCTAATAAATATGAGAAGGCAAGAGATGCCCATGACCATTATTATCAAAATTTGGAAAATAATAATCCACTCAGACAACTTGATGCCTTCTTAATACCTTCCACCTAATGAGAGTTATTCAGCAAGTTGATCATGAGGCACCGATATGGTGTCTGTGGCTGTAATACACGCACAACTAAATTATAACACATGTGTCACCAGGATGGTTAGCGATTAAACCACTTATGGAATGGATTGTCATAATCCTTTAATTGGTTAATATTTTACTGTTTTACCTTTCCATTTCTAACTCAAGAAAAAACGTGGCCTGAGATGAGGGATTCAGATCACCAAACATTTGGTCTGTAAATCTCTGTAATTTTGCCATTTAAAGATAATTGATTATGTTAATGATCTAGAGATTTTTTACTAAAACACGAAAACGACATGGAGCATAAGATGTTTATATCACTTCAATTAGTTAATGACAAATACCATTGACGAGATTGGAGGGAATTTTTGCTTTGCCTGTAATGTAAAGCTGATTGGAAATCTTTCAATCATGTATTAATATTTTAATTACATGGAAATAGACATGGAACAAGGAAAACAACAGAAAAAGGAAAGGAGGAAATAAAGGAAAAAGGTTCCAGTCGCCCAAGTGGGTCATTGGAACCATGTGCGATCATGTGGTGGGTTTCACTTCTGGGGACCCACCTCCCACGTCTCCAAACCAAAAACCCTTGATTCCTAAGTTTCCTTGCTCTCCTACCCTCCCTTTTCCATCTCTCCTTTCTTCTCAAATCTGGTTTTCTAAACTCAGATTTCCTTCTGCAACTTCAAAGCTAATCAATCAAAGTACCCATATCATCGCTTAATCTTGCTATCTTGAGCGACAAAGAATAGCGGGTATTTTTTTCCTTCATTTGTCTGTTAGCCTGCTAAGTTCTTCTCTGTGGAAACTTCTTGTTCGATTCCCAACGCTCCTTTCGTTTGCTGATTCCACGTTCTTCTCGTTTTATTTTGTAGATCTTTGAAACCCTTTTCTATATATATCAAGAAGAGGAGGAAAAAATCTTCCATCAATACGTCCTCTTTCTCCCTTTCTCCCTCTGTCTCTCTTTCTTCTTTTATTGGCTGCGTTTATTCCTGTGTCAGAGGGATTTGGCCATTTAGGTCTCTGAACAAGCGGCCCCTCTGTGTCAGAGGAAAATCCCAATCTGTAGCCGTCTTCTATCATTCCAACCCTTCTCAAATTCTGTGCCGTACTTCCAAATAAAAGAAAGTTACGTGGGTTTCAAATACGGTTGATAACAGTACAAGTTAACCAAACGTAGCCATAACTTAGACTCCGCTTACGTTTCTTCTTTCTTCCATTCTTCTCTCCTAGGACTGACCAAATCTTCACTCGCATTCTCTCTCTCTCTCTCTCTCTCTCTCTCTCTCTCTCTCTCTTCTTTGTGTGTGTTTCTGTCTTTGATTTATTCTTTGTACATCGATCTGTGTGCTCCTTCTTTTACAGCATGCATAGCAAGCATTCATCTTCCAACCTTGCCTCTTTTAAACCCATGTTTGCTACTCGTTTTCTACGAGCCCTAGCTAAAATAAAGCTAGAAAAGCCCTCCTGTGCCGCCACAATTATCAGACGCAGCAGGAGAATCAAGCTTGCAGCCGAGGCTTCAATGGCTTCTACTGTTGGGTCCAAGAGAGCTTGGAGCCGAGCCATGCTTTGGAAGCTGCAAAGCCGTGCCAACTCTCGCGCTTCAATTAGACACACGATCACTCCAGCTAAGAGGAAGAAGAGTTTATGTGTGAAGCCACAGCAAGAGCTGAGCCGGGCAGATGAGCTCCGACGGCTTGTGCCAGGCGGACAAGCCATGGGCTTCTGCACTTTGTTGGATGAAGCCGCCGATTACATTAAATGCCTTTCGACTCAGGTACAGGTCATGCAGAATGTTGTTGATTCCTTCTCTGTTTAACCCTTGTTTAAGCTTTCTGAGAAATATAGACATATGAAAAAGGAAGAAGGGAGAAAAAGAAGAACAAAGGAACAGGTATTTGAGAGTAGATGGAGAAAGACATGGATGACAGTTCATGGTTAGATGGTGAAGGTCATAGAGAGGATAAACTTTTATACGACTTTTATGAGCCACCACAGGTAAGTTGCAAACTAGACAGATGTTTGTAAAAAGGTTAATGGGTTTTATTGCATGTAAATGCGTGAACTTTTACTCCAAACATTTGGAATATTATTTAGTGTAGACTTTTAGTTGGTCTGTAATGAGGATAAAGATATCTTTCTAAAAGAAAAGAATCCAACCCCTCATTCTCTCTCTTATGTTTTTTTTTTTTTTTCTTTACCCTGTGAGTGGACTAACCTGAGAGTTGTCTAAGCCTTGCAGGAAATAAGCAAAACCTTTCAGGCATTGTCCTGAAGGAGGCCAGAGGTTCTAGGGTAAGATGTTGCTTCTGAGGATTCATGGTGATTGTAACAAATCCGAGCTATCTGTAGGATCTCTAGGTTAACCTTGGATCAACCAGAAACTTCTATTTTAGACCTATTTTCCCAAATAAGACAGTAATTGACTGGGGTTTAATAATTACACAAGGCACCCATGAGTTACCAGAATTTATATTCTATAACCTAATCCACAATTTTCTAAATTTCAACTAGACGCCCTTGCAACAAAACTATTAACACTCCTCTACAACATAGATTGTATTCTCTCTATAGGTGTCGAGGATCCAACATGAGCGAGAAATGTTTCTCTCCCTATCTAAAGCTAGAAAGGAAGTAGGAAAGCATTACAAAAATATATATATATGGGCATTCTCAGCTATGAAAAGAAGAAGAGCTACTGAAATTCTCTCTTAGAGAACTTCTTGGTCCACTTTTTACTGGCAAGAAAGGACCCATAATTGTGGCATAGGGTTAACCTTAGACTTCTGATCAAAAGAATTATCTTGAAAGATTTCACCTGAAAGATTGAGTTATCAGAAGTCGAAAAGTTTAACTTGTAAGAATAGTAGCGACATCATTGTATATATCCTTGTGATGGCACGCAAGAACCTCCATGATCTGCCTTCTCAGAAGCACCTCATCCATTGAGAATCGGAATGAAAAGTCCAATTATCAGCAAGTTAAATATTTTTTTGCAGTTTGTTATTTCTTTGTATTTCGCTGGAGTTATCTATTACCAACGTTGTTGTTGCTGATATTGGTTTTGAATCCTAATATTCCTTGATTTTACATTTATCATATTTATATCATATACATACTCAGACCAGCCTACAATAAGCAAATCTCCACCATAAATAGCCACATCCTTTCTTCTTTCTTCTCAGGTTATCGTTAATAAAGCTGAAGTCATTACTTTTGAAGGACTAATATGTTCATCTTCGGTCTTACTATACCCTGTCCATCCCTAAAGCTTCTTGGTTAATTTGTCATAGATGTACGTCCTCTCTACCATTAGTCCTTTGAAGCATAGAATACAAAAGTACACAGAATTGCTCAAGTCATGAGGGTTCCATTATAGCGTTACCGTCTATTTTAAGCGACCCAAACCTTTCATTGATTCTTTGGCTTTAAAAAATGGTAGTTTCTACATGTTATGTTTCGACGAAAGTTTGACTGTTTTCAGTAGCGCTAAGGAATCCACTCTCTATCTGCTGGTCGCAAAATAAACCGTTCTTGGCTCTTCTCCCACTCAAATGCTGACAAATTCCTTTCTATTCCACTACTGTTACTATCTTTTATCATGGCTACTACTGCTATAACAAGTTTAACAGCTATTGTTAGACATTATTATGGTAGCAAGCAGGTGATTTATGTAGGCTCCCACCATTCTTTTTCTTGCGAAGAAGGCTGAATCTCTCTCTCTCTCTCTCTCTCTCTCTCTCTCTCTCTCTCTCTCTCTCTCTCTCTCTCTCTCTCTCTCTCTCTCTCTCTCTCTCTCTCTCTCTCTCCCAGTTTCATCTCCCACTTTCTCCGCAAAGATTGCACTCTCTATCTGCTGGTCGTAATATAACCCTTCCTTGGTTCTCCTCCTACTTAATTGCTGACAAATTCCTTTCTATTCCGCGAATATTACTATATGGTAGCATCATCTCCCACTTTGTCCTCAAAGATTGCTTTAGGCCATTCTACTTACTAGTGAAACTCTAGTGGCGGAATTAGACAAAAACCCAATTAGAGAGAGAGAGAGAGAGAGAGAGAGAGAGAGAGATGAGGTGTACAAAAAAGTGGGTGACAGGCCCATATTTTGCATTTCTTTCCATGATTTGAACCATTCATCAAATTCACCTCATCTTAGATAACCTAGGCACAAATCTCACATGCATCGGGAGTATTTAGAGAGAGGGAGAGAACATTTACCCCAAATACGAGTCAATATAGAACTTAGATGAGTTTGAGCAATGGCCAGATTGCGCCATTAGTTTGAGCCATGCATGCTGTTTCTGATTCACAAATAGATGAAACATCTTGAAAGATTTGAATGAGACGATAGGGATATTTCTAAAACTCACAAGTCGACTTGGAAACTGGCCCAAGTTACTCAATTTGTTGGTTGACTTGCAAAGTAACAAAAGGGTTTTGTTTAATCTAGGATTTGAACCCAAGATCTCCAAAATATGTGCTAACCAACTCTTCCTATAACCACACATGTAAAGTAAAATTAAAAATATAACTAAAAATTTTAAAAAATATTATTAAAAATTTTACTTCAGTATTTTTTGGGTCACCTATAAGGTAGTTGGAATTAACTCAATTTGTTTCACTTTCAAGTCAAGTCGAGTTTTCAACTTTTTAAACTATGAATTCAATTCAACCTCACACTTTAATTATCAACAAAAATCAATGTAATATGACCCATCTCCAATGTTGCCTAATTTTCAATAGTATAATGGAAAAGATGCCAAATCAAGAAAGAAAATAATGTAATTATCATGTTTGTATTGTTCATGTTAAGAGGAAAATTTCAATGACAAATATATTATATTTTGGACAAATAAATGACTAGATATGGTTTTAAACATTTTATATAATTTTATTTTAGTTTTCTATTAAGATATATCCAATTTATATAAAATTTCTTCTCCATGTCAAAAAAAGTTAGTATTTCCCTATTCCGATTATTTATGTTTTGAAAATGAAAATTGCTTTGGGGATGCTAAGAAGAAGGTCATTTCGGGTTCCCACATGGGTGGGCTCTGCCTTTAGATTATTGGATCTATTCATCATATTTTCTTTCCATAGATTGGCTAGACACCAACATTCATTGTAATTGGATGGATTGAGATATTCAATCTTAGGCTTTCAAATCACAACTATTTATATTTTTAACTAAAAAAACTAGAAGCATTGGATTGGCATGAATTCGACATATAGCCTGAATAGTGGGTGATGAACAAGACCAATGGATTAGATCATCTAAAAGTGGGTATGAGCTAGATAGTGTCTTGAAAAGATGTCCTATTCTGTGTCCAGCTAGAAGAACTATTTGAAAATATTGAAAAAAGTTCTACCTTACTTGCTTGCAAGTCTAGAATGAATTGCTTGATTAATTACTATTGTGATATATAGGTATATATAGTTGTTGAGGTCAAAGTCTTTTAAAAGGGATAATGACCAAAAAGGAAAACTAACCAATGATCTTGGCTAATTTACAATCAATCAGGATATGGTCAATAATGTAGGGATAGACTATTGATCATGTCAAGGATAGAGGAGTAGTCAAGAATCAATTAATTGGATGCAAATTTATCTGTTAACACTTCCATACAAATTCATCGTAGGATGTACATTGAGTTTGTTGTAGAGACAACTAGGTCTTTATGTGAAGATTCCTTCAATGAAGCCTTCGATAGATTGGTCTTGGGTAGGAAAAAATTGTATTTGAATAGGTCCTTTAGTTGCTTTCTCTCATACAAAATGACAGTCAACCTGTATGTTTTTACTTCTTGTGTGAATGGTTTGCTACCATATAGATGCCACTAATGTTGTCACACATTAGTAATGGGGGATATGTAATGGACTTGAAGTTCGCGTAGAGGATATTGTACGCTAGATAGATCTACTGCTGTAGAAGCTAGGGGATGGTATGTAGCTTCTATGCTTGATCAAGAAATCATTGGTTATCTCTTTTAGCATTGAATAATTAGATTGAATCCAAGGAAAGGACAATTTTAAATAGTTGAGGGTCGATCATCGGGTAATCTGGGCCAATTAGCATTACTATAGGTCCTTAGGTTGGCATTCGAGGATGATAAGAATTGTAGGTTGGATCAAGGGTCCCTTTGTGACATACCTTAGGATTCACTTGACAACATCTTGGTGAACTTACTATAGGCCCTTAGGCTTGCATTCTAGGATGATAAGATTTATAGGTCGGTGTCAAGAGTCCCTTTGTGACATACCTTAGGAATCACTTGACATGTCTAGATGAACATTAGTGAGGCAATACATGAAGTGGCAGATCTGATTCATAGTGTAGCTCAATTCGGTTCTCATCGAGGTGAGGTATTACAATGTCCCTTCAGTGTGCCTAAATGAAGTGCTATCTAGAAGAACTTCACCATCCAAATCAAATAATTTTGTGCTCGTTGATATTGGTGTGATGTCTGGTTTGTAATCATGCATGGCTTCTCTTTTAATATCTCTGCATTGTATTTATGTTGAGATATATGAAGTCTTGAATCAACATGTTGAACTTCCATTCTTGAAGTAGTGGAGTGGGTCTGATCACACATATCAAATATTTCGAATAGAAAAAAAATGAGATGAATGATGCCCTTGGTGTCACTAACTATAACCACACTGTCATCACCGTACAATAATAGTATGATACAACCATGTGTAGAATGTACAACTAATAAGGTAAAGTCACACTTGCTGCTATATAAACTCAATTTAGAACTTTGCTGTAGTGGGAGTAACAAGCCCTAGGAACGTATTTTAGGTCTAAAAGTGGCCTGTGAAGACGACATACATGATTTGGCCACTAAGAAAGTACATTACATAGAGGTTGGTTCATGTAGACTTCCTCGTCAAGTAATGGACAAGGCAAGATGGCACTATTAATGTCTAACTTCCTTTATGGCTAGTTTCTAGAACATGCGAGAGCTAAAGCTATCTGAATAGTTGGGACTTTAACAACAGGGTTAAGGGTACCTTGAAAATCAATGTCCAGCTATTCATGGACACCCTTGTTGACTACTCGCACCTATCTTCATTTTGTTGTGCCATTAGCTTGCTGTTTAATGTTAAAGACCCTTTTGAATGGGCAATGTTGGCTCTATTGGATTGCCATTTGACTTAAAGCTTAAGTTGATAAGAAGTCAGGCAACATAGTTATATCTCTAAAACACCCCTTCATGTGGCCATTTTGGGCTTTTGCACATGGATTTAATGAATTGAATGTCTCATGATTCTAACTCATGACCTTTTAGTTATTAAAGCTTTGGTATGATGTTAGCTTACCAATCAACCTAAAAGCTTAAGCTAATAAGAAGTGTGCCAATAATAGTTTTATCTCTAATAGGCTTGATGTTGTGGTAGTTGAAGGGTCATATGCAATTTTGAATGAGAGAAAATCATTTTAGTATCCATTGGGGGGCACCACTTATTAAATAAATTTCCAGGCTTGATAAAAACAAAGGGGAATATTGTCATCATCTATTTGGACTTATACGGAATAGAGTGAGGTGTGATCAAGAAGGCCTTCTTGTTGTCATATGCCATCTTTCACTCTTGTCATCATGGCATGGGTAGTTGTTGGTTAAGGAGGTGGTGAAAGTGGGTAATGGGGAGCATTGTTAGAAGTAGGTGCCTGTTGATGTTTAACCGTAAGTGCACGAGCTATTGTAGTGTAGCTTATGTATTTACAGGTCGATCCCACAGAGACTTGACTTAAAAAGTAGGAATTTTGATAAAATTTAATTCTTAAAATTAAAAGTAAATCACTAAAAATTACTAGAATTATTGAAATTGTGATCAAATTTCAGATCTAATCAAATTCTCAAAATTACATAATTTTCAGTTCCAAAACAAACAAAATCAAATAACAACAAAAAACTACTTCCCTAGATTAATCATTATAAAAAATCTTCAACTCTGATGTCTTGAGAGATGATCAGTCTTCATATATGTCTTCATCACGTCCTTGATTAGCGATCCCCGTTCGAATTTGTCAAATTTGTCAAAATGGTCAAGATCTGGGCTATTTTGTAATTTTGGGATTTTGACGGCTTAGATTGAATTTTGGATATCAGACAGAAGATAAAAAAATGTTTATTATGTCTAGGGAGATCCTAAGAATGCTTTTGTGAATTTTATTTGAATTTAGATGAGAAATGGATGGGAAACTGAAGATTTTTGTTTTGATTAAGGCTAACCTGTTGATTGAGTTAGTCCTTAATTGATCTGTTTGGGATTAGGCAGTTCCTAGATAAGGAAAACAGTGATAAAATAGAACTACAATAACTTAGGACACATACGGAATTAAAAAGAGGACACAGATGGAATTAAAGAGAAAGGACAGAAATGGGATTTCATTTAAAGGAGCAAGGGTAAAACTGGAATTCGTGAAAAATATGGTTTTAAAGAAAAAACCAGACGAAGGAGAGAGCTGGAGAAGAAAAAGAGGGGGAAGAAGGAAGAGGAAGAGGAGAAAGAGAAGAGGAAGAGAGGGAAGGAGGAAAACCCGCTTTGGGATTCCGTCTCCAGTCCGTGCAGCAACGCAAAGAAAGGAATTCGGCTAGTGAATATGCAGGGAAAGGCCGGATTAAGCAGAGGAGGAAGAGAGAAAGAGTAGAAAGGAAGAAGAGGAGAATAGAGGAGGGGAAAAGGAGAGCAGTCCAGCCTGTCTATGACGACGCCTGGGCCGAACAGAGATGGGGAAGAACTGGTCGTGTCTGGCATGATGGAGGCAGAGAATGGAGGAGAGGAGGTTAAGATGAGAAGAATGGAAGAGAGAGAGAGATCCAACCAGCCAAAAGAGAGGGAAACGAGAGAGTATAGAGGAGAGAGTGAGAGTAAAGGAGGAGAAGTGGAAGAGAGGAAAAGGGCGTAGTAGGGGTTGGTGCGAGCTTGGCATCCCTCCTATGGTTTAGCCAAGAGTGGATGAAGAGAAGATGGAGGATGAGAGTCGAGAGAGATGATGAAAGGGAGAGGAGAAGAGAGGAAGGTGGTCTAACACCCCGGATTTTTAAGACAAATATATATATATATATATAATAATGGCATTTTAAATAAGAGCATTTGGAATCCCATGAGAAAAGCTTTATTTAATATTTTACTAAAACCTATCTTAAAAACTCCGGGTGTTAGTTTTCCTTTCTCAAAATGGCATACATGTAATTTAAACATAAATAAAACAATCCGCGTATAAATCAACGTCAAATAAATAGGTGCCTTTATTTTAAATCAAATAAATGTCCAAAACACAATAATAATATGGCCCAGGGTCTATCCATCATAACATCCCATATAAATGTCCAACATATGTCCAAACATCCAATTCACATCCAAATATAAAGTATGCAGTCCATAATAAAATTCAAATGATAATCCTCTCTAATGACTCACATTACTGTTTAAAACTATAGGGAAAACTAGTCTTCAGCAGCTCTCAAGGTTTATCAATCGCTTTTCCTTTCCTGGTGTCGCGCTCGAGATCTAAGGCATTGCAAAACAAAGCAATACCTCAGCAAGCTATCGCTTGTGTAGGTACATAGACAATTAATGTAATAAATGAAAGAAATAATGAACAGCACTGATGAAAAGTCTAACATTTATGAAAATAGTGATATCATAATGCCATGTTCAAATAAATGCCAATTTATTTCATATGCTAAAACATGCAATCATAGAGTTAAAACATGACATGAATCAATAAAATGGAGCATACAACAAGAATAAGGGCACCCTAAGGTAATGGGTCCCACCACATCGCACTAACATCCCTGATCAGGAGTACACGTAGTCAACCTCTGAGTGTCGTCACACCCAGGCATACCATCCATAACCATTCTCATCATACATGCACACATAATAAGAATATGGGCCATCATGCTGTAGTGGCAACCCTCCATGGGTATCAACCACCGCCGCTCTCCGTCGACACCATAACGGGAGACTTAGCGTCTGTCCCCATGGAAAGGCTCAGACTGGTAGTTTGGACTATCCATGTTACCAAACCCCTACCGAATGCCATCTATGGGCAAGTATCTATCATATCACAAAATCATCACATCATAATCTCAGAAGGTGGGTGGCCAGCCCTATCCCTCCTAACATGACGCCCACCGGGCAAGAGCACCCGTCATCAAATATAAAACACGGAAATCATATGTATATGCTAAAACTCAAGAGCACTTATAGCTTGAAATCCCCAAGACATGCCCCTCATCCTGGGGTTAGCCTATAAAAGGACCAACTAATAAGCCTCTATTCTCATTTCCATGTAATCCATGCATTTTCTATATATATAATAAGAAATAAGTCTCTAATTAAGCGTAACTAATTAACATCATGCTTCTAAAAGCATTTTAAATAAGTATATTCAGTAAAAGATTTCATTTTAGAATAACCATCCTGTACTCAATGTTGCGTGAAATACACAGTAAATAATAATTGCAATTTAAAACACAATCACACATGATGCTATGTTTAAATATGGTTTAAAAATCAAGGCAAAACATTAGTTGTCATCACCTACCTCAGTGTGAGACCACTAGCTTGCTAATAACTCCCTTTAACTGGTATATTCACGTGCACCTGTACATGTCACATCACTATTTTAATATTTTTCTAAAGAAAAAGTGGTCATTTCTAAGTTTTTAAGTTAAAACTAGGTCTGCGTCGTCAATACGGTCACAACGCCTCTTTCGGATCATGATTTGGACCTCTCTAGCTCCCAGAAATCAAGTTTTTGTGAAAACTACCCTCAAATGGGGCCTGCCGGACCACCATAAGGTGGTTTATACCGGCAACGCCCTTTTCCGCGCATTTATACCGGGGCCACGAAGATGCACGAAGATGCAGACGCCGCACGGCACGCGCCCCGGCCCCACCGCAACTGCCAACAAGCTCCTTCCTGCACGTGCGTGGCGCCGCTCATGCGTGCGACAACGACGTCGTGTGACGTCGTCCCGAGTGCGTCCTGGCGTCAGCGCCGACGCTGTTGACGACGCCGAAGAAGACGACCAGATTCTAGTCGCCTCCGGTGGAGCTACAGAGCTCCGTTTTGCGTGATTTTTGCGCCATTTTCTTCAGAATTCTCTCTAGAATCCATTTATGCCCTCCTTTTGCACTGATTTTTCCAAAAACCATGGTTTTTAAATGATTTTTCCCAAGTTCCTAAAATCATCCCTAGGTACTGGTTTTTGCATTTTTTGGAGAAATCCACCGTTGGATCACTCCCAAATTTAAAGGGTTTGCTCTTGGGTCTCTTGTGCACTAGTTGGACGGTGCGATTTCCAAACGGAAGAGGTTTGATCCATGAAATCACGCTCCAACAGTAGCGTGCACACAGGTTCCCAGGAAATCCGATTTTTCCTAATTTTTTTCATGCTTTTCTAATTAGTTTTCCTATTTAATAAATATAAAAAAATAGAGTTTAAAGCTTACCTTGTGCCTGGCCGAGGTTGCTCGTGTTGCCGGGGTTCCACTCGCAAAAAAAATGCAATCTTTCCAGGCTAGGGTTCTGCGTAAAAAACTCAGAGAAAACGCTCAAAGTAGCTCCTAGGGGAGCATAGATATAGGGTTTAGAGTCCTAGGGGAAGAGAAACTCTTCCCCACAAGTCTCTTTCCATGTCTCTTCGGCGATTTCGCCTGACTGGTAGAGATGTGTGGAAGATAGGGGTGCCGTTATCAATTTGGACCCCTGTGTAACAAGTTTCTGTCAAAAGACCAATTTGCCCTTACAACTTTGATAGTTCATAACTCCCTCGTTTGAGCTCTGTTTTTCGCGTTCTTGGTGGCGTTGGACTCGTATCGATGAGCACTTTCTAATTCTTATGTTTTCAGGAAAAATTTCCATCTATAGATTTTTATTTTTATTTATTTAAAAATTTCCTATTTTATCCTAAAAATTAAGGATATTACAGGTGGTGTATAGTGATGGCTGGTGAGAGATAGGAGGAGAGAAGAGAATGCAGCCAGCCAAGGAGAGGGAAAATGAGAGTGTGGAGAAGAGGAGAAGGTAGAGAGAAGAAGGGAGAAAGTCCCTTGCCCAAGGAGGGTGAAGAAGTGTGGAGAATGGAAAGAGATGTATATGAAGAAAAAGAGAGATGTGTGAGAGACATGAGAGATGGAGAGAGAGACATGTAGGAGAGAGGGAGATAAGAGAGAAAGAGAAAAGAGAAAAGAGAGGAGAGAGATAAGAGACAGATAATATGGGTGGGGTCCATCAACATTCCAGTCTTACTAGAACTCTATAATTCTTCAACTTTGTTCTGTCCTAGGAGTCTTTAGATGCCTATCTTTCCAGGAAACTTCATCATCCTCATCTGATCTTCATGATTTGATCTTAATTGTCCACGCTTAAGTCAATTGATCTGCAATGCACAGGACCCAATTAGAATCATCTAAACCATTTATTATTCCTCTGATTAGCTTTGATGATCATTTGACAGTTAATTTTGCAATTCAACAATTGGATGGCCAATTAAAGCTAAAATGAAATATTTTATGTAAAATCTTGAAATTGATGGCCTAAATGCTCTAATTGAACACTAAATTAAGGGTATTTTGACCAAAATTGAACACTTAACAGTGACGATCATAATACTTGAATAAATAGTTGGTATAGCAAGAGTGGTATAGTGTTAAGTATTCAATTTTGGTCAAAATACCCCTAATTTAGTATTCAATTAAAGCATCTAAGCCATCAATTTCAAGATTTTATACAAAAATTTTATTTTAGCTTTAATTGGCCATCCAACTGTGGAATTGTAAAATTAACGGTCAGATGATCATCAAAGCTAATTAAATGAATAATGAATGGTTTAGATGATGCTAATTGGGACATGTGCATTGCAGATTAATGGACTCAGGAGCGGACGCTCCAGATCGAATCAAGGATATCAGATGAAGAGGATGAAGTTTCATGGAAATCAGATGGAATTTGAAGAGTTCTAGGATAGAACAAATTTGAAGACTTATAGAGTTCTAGCAAGTCTAGAATTCTAGTGGACCCCACTCTCTCTCTTATCTCTCTTTTCCCTCTCTCTTATCTTTCTTTTCTCTCTCTCTCTCTCTCTCTCTCTCTCTCTCTCTCTCTCTCTCTCTCTCTCTCTCTCTCTCTCTCTCTCTCTTTTAAAATAGCCTTCTTCCTTCTCTAGGGGACGATTTTTCCTCTCTTGAGGGGCTGGCTGGATGTAGGAAGGAGGCAGACCGCTCCCTCACTTCTTCTCTCTCTCTCTCTCTCTCTATCTCTTTTTTTAGCATCACCCCAAACCGTCTCTCTTCTCCTCCCTGCTTCACCCCGCCCGATCACTCTCTCTCTCTCTCTCTCTCTCTCTCTCTCTCTCTCTCTCTCTCTCTCTCTCTCTCTCTCTCTCTCTCTCTCTCTCTCTCTCTTATCTCTCTCTCTCTCTCTCTCTCTCTCTCTCTCTCTCTCTCTCTCGTGCCCCGTCTCCTTCACTCTCCCTATCTCGAACTCCCTCGTCTCCAGCTTACAGACCAACACCAGTGATGCCCCTCTTTCTCTTGTTCCTCTCTTCTATCTCCTTCCCGGATTCCTCTCTCATTCTAGTCCATATCTTATCATCTCTTAGCTTCGTTTCCAGACACCACCCTTTTGCCCAGGCCAGTCTGCTCCCAACATCCTTCCTCCTCTATTCCCCTAGCACCATTAATGCACCCTCATTGCCTGCCCAAGAGAAGTCGCACGGACCAGAGAAGAAAACCTGTAATGGGTTTTACTCCATTTCTTCCTCCTCCCTTGTCTCATTCCCTTCCTATCCTCTCTTCTTCTCTCCCTTTCCACATTCTTCGTTCTCCATCTTCGTTTCCGGCCGGCTCAAGGAGAGAAAACCCAAATCGGGTTTCATCCCGCGTCTCCATCCTTCCTCTTCCCTTCTTCTTCTCCTTCCTCCCTCCTCCCTCCTTCATTCTTCCCTTCTTTCCCTTCTCTGGTTTTCATCGTTTTCACCTAGTTTTTTGTTAAAAACCAGAACCCAAGAAAAGTACAATTTTGCCCCTGGCAGATCTCAGGAATTCCCAACGTGTCCTCAGACTAATTCCATCTGTGTCCCCAGACTAATTACATCGGTGTCCCTATGCTATTCTGGTTTTGTTTTATTCACATTTTGACAATCCAAGGACAGTGCAAGTGAGGGACAGTGCAATCTAGGACAAGCTTATCCAGGACAGCTTGCTTAATTGCATTTTCTATTTTCTTTGGAATAAATATTTGTGAACATTGCAATAGTTGAATAAATTTGAATTTTATTTTATTATTAGATTAATTCTAGTATAGTCTTTGTTTTTATTCTTTTATTAATTGAATTTTATTGAAAACTCCATCACTTCAAATCAAGTCCTCGTGGGATCGACCTATACTTGCATAAGCTACACTACAATAGCCCGTGCACTTGCGGTTAAACAATCAACAAGTTTTTGGCGCCGTTGCCAGGGACTTGCTATGGAGTTTTTATAAAATTTAATTAAAAATCCAAAAAAAAAATAAGAAAAAAAATAGGAATTGCATTTTAGGCATTCTTAGGTGCATCTTTAGGCATTTTTAGTGCATAACTACTTTATATCCTAAATTCAGTACTAATTATTATTTTTCTTTTTCAGGAAATTGCAGTGGAGCTTCATCAATTAGATAGATTTTTCTTGCTTTCCTAGATTAGGAATTTTATTTTTGAGTGAATCTTGTAGTGAGGCCCCTTTGTAATTTGCATTTTTAATTTTAATTTTTAAATGGTTATAATAATACAGGGCAAGTGTGGGATAAGGTGACCCACACTTGATCTTCATCAGAAACCTCACTGTAAGTCTTCTCACTCATTTATTTTCTAGATTAAGGTTTGCATTTAGAATAATTTGCATTGTTTAGTAGTTAATTGCATATAGAAAGCATCTGTTATAATTGTTGCATCTTAGGGTTTTGCATTAGTTTATTGCTTTCAATTGCATTTTAGGACACGTCTAATGCTTTAAGGTGAATTATATGTTGATCAAATTGCCATGGTGTGTGAAAATTAATTAGTAAGGGCACCCAACCCCACAAGATCAAGGGTGGATTTCATAACCACTCCTTGGCCCACCTAGGATAATCACCTCAAGCACGCAACCCTACCATTCACTTTAAATTAAAATCAATTAAAAGAGACCTATAGGGTCAGCACATGCTCGTATGACCCTTTTAATAGGACAAAATTACTGTCACTCTGGTTGCTTTTGATCACTGTGGTTATTGATGGTTGTCTAATAGAGCCTCACTCTTCCTCCACCTCTTGTCGACATTTGTTGAGGTCTAAACGGCTCCTTACACGAGAGTTGTATTAACTGCTTTGGTTAGAACCTAACTGGTGAGCAGTAGTCAACTCCTAAAGAGAGGAGATCAGGCTAATTAAAAGTGTTGTCCCTACAGAAAATTAAGAAAATCAAAATATCTATGCTTGCTAGCCTTAGGGGATTGCTTGATTGTGTCCTTGATTGTGCATCATTCTAAGCATTTAGGTTGCATCATTTAGGATAGTCTTTCAACAAAGACAAACCAACAATGACTGATCAACGATCAAGGGGTAATTCACCCCATGGTAGTGTTAGAGGAGATCAAGGTCCTCCATTCATCATGAATGAGGACCCACCACCTCTAATTGATGATGAATATCAACCTCCACCAAGGAGGAATAATCATCAACAAAGAAATTGGAGAATGAATGGAAATAGGGAATGGGACCAACAAAGTGACCATGGAGAAAATGATGTTTATCAGAATCCTCATGGACGAACCTTAAGAGACTACCTTCAACCTACACGCACCAGTACACCCTCTTGTGTCATTCTTCCTCAAAATGCTGGTGCGTTAGAATTAAAAACGGGAGTAATTCAATTACTTCCCAAATTTCATGGGCTAGATAGTGAGAGTCCTTATTTGCATCTTAAAGAATTTGATGAGGTATGTAGTACCCAAAGAACCCAAAATATAGGTCTAGATACTGTCAGGCTTAAGCTATTTCTTTTCTCTTTAAAGGAAAGAGCAAAAATGTGGTTTAATGCACTGCCACCAAGTTCCATAAGGACTCGGAATGAAATGACTAGGGAATTCTTGAAAAAAAATTTCCCTACACATAAAACAAATACACTCTGTTGTAAGATAATGAACTTTACCCAAAAAGATAAAGAATCATTCTACCAATGTTGGGAAAGGTTCAAAGATCTATTGCTTACTTGCCCACATCATGGCGAACCATGTCGCATTATCAGCTTCTTTTATGAAGGACTTAATTCTGACATGTTCCATTTTGTAGAGATGATGTGCAATGGTAACTTTTTGAATAAACAACCAAATGAGGCGGAAGAGTATTTGGAATGGCTAACTGAAAGTGCACAGACCTGGGCTGACTTAGAAAGAGTAGAACATTCAGATAAACCCAAGCCCACTACTACATCCACTAGGGGAGGCATGTATGCCATGTCTGAAAAGGATGATATCAATGCCAAAGTACCAACCCTAGCTACAAAAGTAGAAGCCATGGAAATGGGAACAAAAACCTTAACTAATGATGAACAAGTGTGTAGCATTTGTGAAAGTACGTCACATCTTACTCAGGAATGTCCTACCATCCCTGCATTTCAAGATGTACTTCATGATCAGGCTAATGCACTTAATAATTATAAAAGACCTTTCTCCCAATATTCAGAGACATATAATCTCAACAGGAGAAACCATCCAAATTTCAGTTGGAGAAATGGACCAAATGCTAATGTCTCACAACCAGGCCCATACCAGAGTCATCAACAACCAAACCAAGGACTACTTGCTCCACCCCCATACCAAACTCATCAACCTCATTCTCCTGGACTTTACTTGCCCCCACCTAAAAGGCCTGTTAAGGATAATCAATACGTTCAAAATCAGGAAAGGAAAATTTCTCAATTAGAAAGTCAAGTAAAACAAACCAACCAGTCCATGAATGAATTAAAAAACATGATGAGTCAAATGATGCAAAATATGGAAAAAGGAAAATTCCCTGCTCAACCACAAGCAAACCCTAAGGGAGTGCATGCAGTTAGCATTAATGCATCTGATGAAACATCTAGCTCTACCATGGAACAGACTAAAGCTGTTACTATTCTTAGGAGTGGTAAAATAATTGAGAAAGATAAGCCTCAAAAGATTGAAAAGGTAGAAAAATCTAAAGAAAAATATAAAGAAAAGGACCATGTTTCACCTGTTGACCCATGTCCATTCCTTGCTCCATTCCCTCAAAGGTTGCGCCAAGCCCCAAAGTTTGCATCTAATGATGAGATTTTAGAGATTTTCAAGCAAGTCAAGATTAACATACCAATCTTAGATGCTATAAAACAAATCCCATCATATGCCAATTTCTTAAAAGACTTATGTACCATCAAGAGAAAATTAAATGTCCAAAAGAAGGCATTTTTTATTGAACAGGTTAGTTCTATTCTTCAACATCATACACCACCAAAGTACAATGATCCTGGTTGCCCCACTCTTACTTGCATTATTGGTAGCTACAAGATTAACCAAGCTCTTCTTGATTTAAGATCTAGTGTAAACTTATTACCATACTCGGTATATGAACAATTAAGTCTGGGTGAACTGAAACCTACATCTACTACGCTCCAGCTAGTTGATCGTTTTGTAAAAATACCGAGAGGGGTAATAGTGGATGTGTTAGTCCAGGTAGAACAATTTTGTTTCCCTGTAGATTTTCTAGTTCTAGATACACAACCGGTGGTGAATGAGAAGAATGAAATACCAGTCATCCTGGGACGACCATTTTTGGCTACGTCCAATGCCTTAATCAACTGTAGAAATGGTGTTATGAAACTGTCCTTTGGCAATATGACATTAGAGCTAAACATCTTTAACATTTGTAAGCAACCTAGTGAAACTACTAATGATTTGCACAGTGTTAACATGATCAATTCAGTTGTGCAAGATCAGTTTCAGTCATCTTCCTTGTCGGAGCCACTTGAGGCCTGTTTGGCCTATTTTAATGAGTTTAATGAGGATGCATTAATAGAGGAAGTTAATCACCTCCTTAATTTTGTTCCTATCATGGAAACAGAAAAATGGAAACCTCCTTTCAAGGACCTTCCACTGAGGGAGTCCACTCCCCTTCCATCATTCATAGAACCTCCTAAGCTTGAATTGAAATCTCTACCATCATATTTAAAATATGCCTTTTTAGGAGACAAAGAGACTTTTCCTGTAATAATTTCCTCCCAATTAGAAACATCTAAGGAGGAAAAGTTAATAGACACTTTAAAAGAACACAAAGGTGCTATAGGATGGACCATAGCTGATATAAAGGGAACCCTTTAATCTGCACCCATATGATATATCTAGAGGATGAAGCTGAATCATGTCGTCAAATGCAAAGAAGTTTAAATCCTAATATGAAAGATGTGGTTAGAGCAGAAATCCTAAAGTTGCTTGATGTGGGAATCATCTATCCCATAAGTGATAGCAAATGGGTAAGTCCTACTCAGGTGGTTCCAAAGAAGTCTGGAGTAACAGTAATAACTAACGCCAACAATGAATTGATCCCTACCAGGGTTACTACTGGTTGGCGTATTTGTATCGACTATCGAAAGTTGAATGCTGTTACAAGGAAGGACCATTTTCCTTTGCCCTTCGTTGATCAAATGTTAGAAAGGGTTGTAGGACATCAGTACTATTATTTCTTAGATGGTTATTCAGGGTATAACCAAATAGAAATTGCACCCGAGGATCAGGAAAAGACCACATTTACATGTCCTTTTGGCTCTTTTGCTTACAAAAGAATGCCATTTGGATTATGTAATGCCTCCTGCCACATTTCAACGTTGCATGTTAAGCATTTTCAGTGATATGGTGGAGAGAATTTTAGAGGTTTTTGTTAAGTGTTAATTTAGCATTCAATTAGATCATCTAACTGTTCAAAAATCCAATTGACCATCCAAATCTTAATTTTTCAAAATCAACGATCAGATGATCATTAGAGCTCATTAGATGACTAATGTATGGTTCAGATGATTCTAATTTAGTCTTTTCTTTTGCAGATCAACCAAAGGACGCACGGACGGCTACGATTAAAAGTTAACGGTGCAAATCATTTTAAAAAGGATTGATGGGCCAAATCAACCACAAAGATGGATGGGATAGTTTCCTGAACGATAATTGAGCTCAAGTGAAAATCATGGACAAAAAGGGCAACTTGCAATTCTGTAGGAGTTTCCAAAGTCAAGAGAGGGGACCCAAATTAGCATTAATTTTTACTCTCTCTCTCTCTCTCTCTCTCTCCTTCCTTATTTTTCCTTATTTCTTCTCTCTTTTTCCCTTCCTCATTCTCACGTACCCACAACTTTCCTATCCACTACTCTCTTTCCTCATTCTCTCTCCTTCCTCCTTCTCTCTTTCCTTTCCCATCCCCTTGCCTTTCCATCTTAACCACCTTCCTCTTCTCCCTTTATCCTCCTCTTCTAAACCACTTCCTAAAACCGTAGGAGGGGAGCCAACCTATTTTCAACGCACAAACCACTTCCCATTCGCCCACTTCTCCCTTCTCCTCCTCTTTCTCTCTTCTCATCCCAAGTTCTATCTATCTTTCACTGCCCTTTCTCCCTCTTCTCACCTTCCTCTTCTCTTCCTCTCTCTCTCTCTCTCTCTCTCTCTCTCTCTCTCTCTCTCTCTCTCTCTCTCTCTCTCTCTCTCTCTCTCTCTCTCTCTCTCTCTCTCTCTCTCTCTCTCTCTCTCTCCTTATTTTTCCTTATTTCTTCTCTCTTTTTCCCTTCCTCATTCTCACGTACCCACAACTTTCCTATCCACTACTCTCTTTCCTCATTCTCTCTCCTTCCTCCTTCTCTCTTTCCTTTCCCATCCCCTTGCCTTTCCATCTTAACCACCTTCCTCTTCTCCCTTTATCCTCCTCTTCTAAACCACTTCCTAAAACCGTAGGAGGGGAGCCAACCTATTTTCAACGCACAAACCACTTCCCATTCGCCCACTTCTCCCTTCTCCTCCTCTTTCTCTCTTCTCATCCCAAGTTCTATCTATCTTTCACTGCCCTTTCTCCCTCTTCTCACCTTCCTCTTCTCTTCCTCTCTCTTCTTTCTTTCCACCCTCTTGCTCTTCTCTCTTGGGCTGAAAACCGTAGGAGAGCAGCTTCCTCTCCAATCTCTTATTCTCTCTCATGTCTCTCCCCTTCTCCTTCTCTACACGCCATAGTAAACCTCTTGTGCTCTCTCTCTCTCTCTCTCTCTCTCTCTCTCTCTCTCTCTCTCTCTCTCTCTCTCTCTCTCTCTCTCTCTCTCTCTCTCTCTCTCTCTCTCTCTCTCTCTCTCTCTCTCAGGTCCTTGCTTCTTCTCTGGCCACCCCATCTCCTCCTTTTGTTCACTTGGGAATCGGCCACACAGCACTGGGAGCCTACTACCAGCACCGCTCCACCAGCCCTACTTTGCTTCATCTTTCTAGACAGGACAAACATAAGCCGGTGATCAATACCTACGAGACAGTCCTCCGTGCGACCCTCATCTCCACTGCAACCCAGTCCAGTTCCGCACTCACCCAACCGGCCGGGTTCCCCTTCACTTGTCCTCTGCTCCAGCGTTTCTCGGTCGTCGGACATTCCCGGGGAAGGAAACCCGAAACGGGTTTTTCCTCCCGCGCCTTTCTTCTTCCCTCTCCTCCTTCCTCTTTTCTTCTTCTTCTTCCTCCTCCGGTTTCCTCTCCATCACCGTCTCCTCCTTTGTCTGGTTTTTTCTTAAAAACCATATTTTCCTCAAAATTCCACTTTTGCCCTTGTTTATTTACATAAATTACAATTCTATTCTTTCCCGTTAATTCCATCTATGTCCCCAGTTTATTTACATCTGAGTCCCAGTTATTCTGGTTTTGTTTTATCCGTATTTTTCTTATCCAGGAACTGTCCAATCTGAATCAGATCATTTAAGGTTTAACCCAATCAACAGGTTAGCCTTAATCAAACCAAATCTTCAATTTCTCCTTCGTTTCTTCTCAGATTTCAAATTAATTTTACAGGTTCATTCTTAGGATATCCCTAGACATAATCAACGTATCCGATCTTTGATCTGAAATTTATCAATCAATCTGAACCATCCAAATCTTGGAAAGACAAAATAGCCCAGATCTCTTTGATTTTGATGAATCTGACAAATCGACGGGTGGATCACTAATCAAGGATGTGATGAAGACATATATGAAGGCTGATCATCTCTCAAGACATAAGAGTTGAGGATTTTGATAGTGTTTGATCTAGGGAAGTAGTTTTTTCTTATTATTTGATTTTGTTTGTTTTCTTTAGGAACTGGAAATTCTGTATTTTTGAGAAGTTGATTAGATCTGAACATTGACTCTCATTTTAATAATTTCAGTAATTTTGAGTGATTTCTTTTTAATTTTACATAATTAAATTTTATTGAAAGTCCTACTTTTTAAATCAAGTCCTCGTGGGATCGACCCGTACTTACATAAGCTACACTACAATAGCCCGTACACTTGCGGTTAAAAAATCAATAGTTTTCATGGACGACTTTTCTGTTTTCAGTAATTCATTTGAAACATGTCTTGAAAATTTAAGAAAAGTTTTAACTCGTTATAAAGAAAAGAACCTAGTGGTTAATTGGGAAAAATGTCATTTCATGGTTCCTAAGGGAATTGTCTTAGGTCACATTGTGTCATCTAAAGGTATAGAGGTAGATAGAGCTAAAGTTGATCTAATTTCCAATCTACCCATTCCAAAATCTATTAGGGACATTCGTTCTTTCCTAGGTCATGCAGGATTCTATAGGAGGTTCATTAAAGATTTTAGTGCAATATCTAGACCACTATGTCACCTCCTCACAAAGAATACTTCTTTTGAGTGGACTGAGGATTGTCAAGAAGCATTTATAAAATTAAAAGACAAGTTGACCACTGCACCTATCATGCAGCCACCTAATTGGAGTCTACCCTTTGAAATCATGTGTGATGCCAGTGAGTATGCTGTAGGAGCTGTACTAGGACAGAGAAAAGAAAAGAAGCCATACGCCATCTACTATGCCAGTAGGACCTTAAATAGCACCCAAATGAACTATTCTACTACGAAGAAAGAACTCTTAGCAGTTGTCTTCGCATTGGATAAATTCAGGTCTTACTTGGTTGGATCTAAAATAGTCATATTCACTGACCATTAGGTCCTCAAGTATCTTGTTTCTAAGAAAGATGTTAAGCCTAGACTAATTAGATGGATTCTTCTACTCCAAGAGTTTGACATTGAAATAAAAGATAAAAAGGGAGTAGAGAATGTGGTAGCTGACCATTTGTCTCGCTTAGTCCTAACAGAGCCTTTAGATGAGTTGCCAATTAAAGACACTTTCCTTGATGAGCAACTTTTTCATGTTTCCCATCCTCCCTGGTTTGCTGATATTGTAAATTATTTAGTCACGGGGAAAATTCCTAAACATTGGACTAAACAAGAAAAGCAAAAATTCTTTTCCAATGTTACGCACTATTTCTAGGATGATCCATACCTATTTAAATACTGCCCAGATCAAATCATTAGGAGATGTGTCCCTGACTTAGAACAACATAGTATTATCTCCTTTTGTCATTCAGAAGCATGTGGTGGACATCTTTCTGCCCAGAAAACAGCGGAAAATATTTTGCAATGCGATTTTTATTGGTCGTCGTTGTTCAGAGACACACATGTGTTCTGTAAATTATGTGAGCAATGTCAAAAGTTAGGAGGAATAACCCGTAGGAATATGATGCCTCTAAACCCTATTCTTATCATAGAAATTTTTTATTGTTGGGGTATAGATTTCATGGGTCCATTCCCACTTTCTTTTGGCTACATTTATATCTTATTGGCCATAGACTATGTTTCAAAATGGATTGAGGCTATCCCGTGCAGGCATAATGATCACAAAATGGTTCTCAAATTTTTAAAAGAAAACATTTTTTCTAGATTTGGGACCCCTCGAGCCATTATAAGTGATAATGATACACATTTTTGCAACAAACCATTTGAAGCACTAATGAAAAAATATAATATTACACATAAAGTTGCAACACCGTATCACCCACAAACAAGTGGACAAGTAGAAGTATCTAATCTGGCCATTAAAAAAATCCTTCAAAAGACTATTAATCCAAATTGTAAAGATTGGTCTCTTCGACTGACCGATGCCCTCTGAGCTTACAGGACTGCACATCGCACCCTGATTGGTATGTCTCCCTATTGTATTGTATACGGTAAGGCTTGTCATTTTCCTATGGAATTGGAACATAGAGCCTATTGGGCAATAAAGGCATTCAATTTCAATATGGATAAAGCAGGCTCACATCGTAAACTCCAACTTAATGAGTTGGAAGAGATCAGGCAAGAAGCTTATGAGAGTAATAGGATATATAAAGAAAAGATGAAAGTTTTTCATGATAAGAACATAATGAGAAAATCCTTTACTCCAAGCCAGAAGGTTCTACTTTACAATTCTAAGCTCCACTTATTTCCAGATAAGCTTAGATCTCAATGGACTGGTCCATATATAGTAAAAGAAGTTTTTCCATATGGGACTGTCGAGATTGAGAGTACTCGGACTGGTCTTTGTTTTAAAGTGAATGGTCAAAGTTTAAAGCCTTTCCTAGATTATGAGAATCCAAAAGTTGAGTCCACAACTCTGGAGGATCCTGTTTATCAGGATTGAGTGGATTTGATCCCTTTGTACCATATTTTGTATTTTTGTTGTTTTCTGCATCACCCATATTCATTTTAGGTCCTACTTTTTAAACATTGAGGACAATGTTTGTGTCAAGTTGGGGGTGTAGAATTCTAGCAAATTCTAGTTTTTTTTAGGATTTTTAGGTGTTTTCCTTGGTTTTTCAATAAAAAAATTTTTAAAATGAAAAATTTTATGTCATATCCTATACTATGATGAGAATTGGATTTTTTGAAGTATAATCTGGATAACTTTAGCTTATCAATGGAATTGAATATGATTAATTCATCATTTTACTCATTTTCTAAAGTATTCCATGAAAGCAAAGTCTCATATCACATTTGTACACAGCAATTGCATATAGATAGTCTAAATTGATAAGTGGCTATAACTTAGAAATTCTGAAGAAATTCAATGGAGACCTATAACCTAAGTGAGTTTTAGAGCCTTCATCCTTTTGAGAGGTTATAAATATTCCTAATTTTCTTTAGCGTGCTTAAAGAAAATTGATCCCAAACTCTTAAATTTGGTTAATTACCTGAATAATTAGAATACTACCTTTAAAATTCTAGAAGTTCATTGAATTTGATGGATTATAGGAAACCTAGAAAATGATTTAGGCCATCCTGTTGTTAACTTAGAGACATAAAGCCTACCCAGAAGTATTTTTACCACTAGTTAGCCAAGTTGAGCCTTGAATATAAAGTCATTTTTCTTTTGTCACCCAAAATACCCTTTACCCATATTAACCCAGTATAAATTATCCATTACCCATTTTTCTTTGAAAAATAAGTTAGAGATGAATGAAGAAATATCTTTTAGTTGCAATGAAAGTAGAAAAGTGGATATCAAGAAAAGAAATATTCTTCAAAGTGAGTCAAAAATGTGAAAAGAAAGAAAAGTGAAAAAAAAAAAAGAAGAAGAAGAAGAAGAGAAGTTTGAAGAATGCAAAGAAAAATAGAAAAAGAAATATTCACTTCATCAAAGAAAAGAAAGAATTGCCAACTTTAGTAGAAGACCTCTAGTTATTTTTTGAAGAAACTTTGAATACCCTTATACCCTGTCTTTAGAACCCTGTCCTAAGCCTATGTTTCGTCCAAGTTAAAGACCTATTGATTCTAGGATGAATATAGTCTTGATGAGAAAATAAATGGATATGATTTAAAAGAGTAGTATTTCTAAATATTCTAAGGTAATGACATCTATTCTAAAGGGATCAAAATCATTAAATTCCTTATTAACTCCCGTTCTTCATAAGTATATGTGAGATATATTTGTTTTCATTGACTCTTCTCACATATTCAAAAGAGAGATATGATTTGAACCCTCTATCTAAGAGACTTTATTTCTGAGAGTATGTCATTAGTAAGGATTGAGGTCAAAACATATTTTAGATAGAGTTCAAAAGTTGAAAGTCTACTTAGAGATAAAGATTATTCTATGTGTAGACTGTATATGCACACAATCAGTCTGAGATATGAGCTTAAGTGGAATATTTTTAGCATATGGGTAGGGTTTTGAATTATTCAGTCATTTTTATTAGTTTGCTAAAGTGGATAGATTTATTGAAGATAATTCTCTAAGAAAAAAAGTGGAGATGACCTGAAAAATATAAAAAAATTGAGTTGATTTTTCGCATCTTTTGCTATAGACTAGCAAAATGCTGGTTGGGGGTGTGTTAAGTGTTCAATTTTGGTCAAAATACCCTTAATTTAGTGTTCAATTAAAGCATCAATTTCAAGATTTTATACAAAAAAATTATTTTAGATTTAATTGGTCATCCAACTGTGGAATTGCAAAATTAACGGTCAGATGATCATCAAAGCTAATTAAACGAATAATGAATGGTTTAGATGATGCTAATTGGGTCATGTGCACTGCAGATTAATCGACTCAGGCGTGGATGCTCGAGATCGAATCAAGGATATCAGATGAAGAGGATGAAGCTTCATGAAAATCAAATGAAATTTGAAGAGTCCTAGGATAGAACAAATTTGAAGACTTATAGAGTTCTGGCAAGTCTAGAATTCTAGTGGACCCCACTCTCTCTTTTCCCTCTCTCTTATCTTTTCTTTTCTCTTCTCTCTCTCTCTCTCTCTCTCTCTCTCTCTCTCTCTCTCTCTCTCTCTCTCTCTCTCTCTCTCTCTCTCTCTCTCTTGAAACACCCTTCTTCCTTCTCCAGGGGACAATTTTTCCTCTCTTGAGGGGCTGGCTGGACGTAGGAAGGAGGCAGACCTCTCTCTCTCTCTCTCTCTCTCTCTCTCTCTCTCTCCCTATCTCTCTCTCTCTCTCTCTCTCTCTCTCTCTCTCTCTCTCTCTCTCTCTCTCTCTCTCTCTCTCTCTCTCTCAGTGACGCCCCTCTTTCTCTTATTCCTCTCTTCTATCTCCTTCCCGGATTACTCTCTCTTTCTAGTACATATCTTATCATCTCTTAGCTTCGTTTCCAGACACCACCCTTCTGCCCAGGCCAGTCTGCTCCCAGCATCCTTCCTCCTCTATTCCCCTAGCACCATTAACGCACCCTCATTGCCTGCCCAAGAGAAGCCGCATGGACTGGAGAAGAAAACCTAATGGGTTTTACTCCATTTCTTCCTCCTCCCTTGTCTCATTCCCTTCCTATCCCCTCTTCTTCTCTCCCTTTCCCCATTCTTCGTTTTCCATCTCCGTTTCCGGCCAGCTTAAGGAGAGAAAACCCAAATCGAGTTTCATCCCGCGTCTCTGTCCTTCTTCTTCTCCTTCCTCCCTCCTCCCTCCTTCATTCTTCCCTTCTTCCCCTTCTCTGGTTTTCATCGTTTTCACCTGGTTTTTTTGTTAAAAACCAGAAACCCAAGAAAAGTACAATTCTGCCCCTGGAAAATCTCAAGAATTCCCAACGTGTCCCCAGACTAATTCCATCTGTGTACTCAGACTAATTACATATGTGTCCCTGTGCTATTCTGGTTTTGTTTTATTCACATTTTGATAATCCAGGGACAGTGCAATCCAAGACAGTGTAATTCAGGGACAGTGCAATCTAGGGACAGTGCATTTCAGGGACAGTGCAATCCAGGACAGCTTGCTTAATTGCATTTTCTATTTTCTTTGGAATAAATAATTGTGAACATTGCAATAGTTGAATAAATTTGAATTTTATTTTATTGTTAGATTAATTCTAGTATAGTCTTTGTTTTTATTCTTTTATTAATTGAATTTTATTGAAAACTCCACTTCAAATCAAGTCCTCGTGAGATCGACCCATACTTGCATAAGCTACACTACAATAGCCCGTGCACTTGCGGTTAAACAATCAACATATAGGCATCCGATTTGTTTCAATTAGAAGGATGAGATATAGGTTTTGGAAATGCTTGTATAAAAGGTGGTGCAGGATTGTAGGTACATGAGGCACTGGAGATGAAATGGTGCATTGTAATTTCATCAAAGACTACGTGATGGGATGTGAAGATCTTACTTATCTTGGGGTCCAGCACCTGTAACCTTTTTGTTGTAAAGTATAACTAAGAAATGTACATTGTCTAGTTCTAGGATCTAATTTAGATGTATTGAAGGGAACAAGTAATGGTACTTAAAATTAAATCATGTAAAATTGGATCTTTGCCAAAAAAAAATTGAAATGGAAATTTACCTCTAAGAACTAGGGTTGGTAGTTGGTTGATAATCAGAACATTATCTAATAAAATATGTGCATCTGTTCTCTCTCTCTCTCTCTCTCTCTCTCTCTCTCTCTCTCTCTCTCTCTCTCTCTCTCTCTCTCTCTCTCTCTCTCTCTCTCTCTCTCTCTCTCTCACACACACACACACACACACACACACACACACACACCTCATATAAGTTATTTTGATGAGAACAAAACCAACTCATCTTGCTTTAGATATTGACATTGATTACTTGAAAGTCATATAGTTGCATTTTATTTGAAGTTTTCAAGAAAGTGTGGAGTGTTACAAATTACAAACTTCTTCACACTTCCAAACTCATTCAAGTTGTTTACAAACTTATTTTAATGTTTGAGATGTTTCATATATGATTTGGAAGTTGAATAGAGTCAAAACTAAGTTTTAATTTTAGACACATATTTCTCATGCTTTTGGAGTCAACTCATGTAAGAGGAATTGACTCATTTCGAAGTTTAAACATAGTCACCATTTGAGCTAACCCAAGCAATTGACTCCTGCAATTGGAGTCAACACATTTATGTAGTGAGCTTTAGACACTTCGAAATTCCATCCAAACATGGTTGATGCTTTTCAAGGGCCATATCCTACATGTCTAGGCCTTATTGACCACTCTTAAACTTGTCAAATAGTTGTTTCAAAAGGATTTTAATTTCCCAAAATGAGAATGCTTCTTTATGCATTTTTCAACTCAAAATTAAAAAATATTAAGCTTAACATCCATAATTGTTTTCCAAGTCAAAGTATCTACTTCTAATAGCTATACTGTTAGCATATTTCATGGACCAGTGTCTATTACTGCTACCAAATAATCTCTAATAGATATATAGGTGTTCTTGATATATATGATGCTGCAAATTTGAAGAACATATTAGAAATACAAAGAAAGTCTAGAAATTTAAGAAGACTAAAAGAAAATCTTGCAACAATGGTTCTCAACTCTAAAGTATCAAGGATCTCAGTTCATTACAGGCTTCAACAAAGAAATTCTTTTTATTTATTTGTTGAAAGTGTAAGCTTTTCTTATTTTTTATTCATGCTTCATTTCAAAAGGAAGTATCAATTTCTTCTGTAACTTTGGATTGTCAGAGAAGTGTCACTCTATTGAGGAACCAGTATTTGGTTCCTTGGCTGGTTTGAGAACGACTTATATCTTGGTTGGCTTGCATATTAAAGTTAAAAGAGGTTTTAACTGGATTATAGTAGATTTGTCAGTTTCCTTCAATACATTTGCCACCATTTCTACCTAGTGATTTGCTGATCTAACAATATTTGTTTGTATAGATACAGTACCTCCTGCAGCATCTATGGCAACTAAAAGATCTTTCATAGACTTCTCCAACTTGCATACATTAAAATTGGAGGTTATAGAGTCTTTCATATGTTCAATTTGTCAATGTAGATATTACCACAATTAATGTAACATGGTTTTGAATAGTAACTACAATTTGATTAAGATCAAATCTTGTAATTGTTTTTGCATGGTTGTAATCTAAAGAATCTCATAACATTAAGAACTCTATAACTTCTAGGTTTTGGGATAGTACATATAAGTTCTCTACACATAAAAACATATGCCATTATATGTCATTCCTTACATAATAAACCATTGAAACTTAACTAAAACCCTTCCAATATAGCCCAGCGGTTAGGGTTAGGCATCTCTTTATAAGTAGGTTATTGGTTTGAGGTAGTGGATTGCATGCCTTTAGGGGATGTAGGGTACTTGCAATTTTATTTTATTTCTTTTGCTGGTGGGGGTAGGGGAATCCCAAGGATACGTTTGGATAGAGTGTATGTTGATGGAGGTTGTTGTTGATTGTTTTACTTCAAGTGCACTAGCTATTGTAGTGTAGCTGATCAAGTACAGGTTGATCCCACGGGAACTCGACTTAAAAGTAGGAGTTTGAATAAAATTTAATTAAAAAATAAATAACATAAATTAACTAACATTAAAATAAAAATTCAGATATCTTCAACTGATAAAAATTACAAAATTTTCAGTTCAAAAATAAAGAAAATTAAACTAAATAATAAGAAAAATCTACTTCCCTAGTATGATCAAAGCTAATTTCTTCAAATCTAATATTGTCAATGTCAATTGGCCTTCATCAATCTCCTCATCATGTCATTAATTAAAGATCCAATGGTTGGATTAGGCAGATTCCCCAAAATCTTAAAATTTTGGAATAAAGAGTGATTTTGAGATTTGGACTGCTTAGATCAATTTTTCTATTTCAGATTAAAGATCAAAGACACTGAATTAGCTAAGGGATATCCTAAGAATTAAATCTGAAAATTAATTGAAGATCTAATGTGAAATGAATGAGAAATAAAGAATTCTTATTTGTTAAGGCTAACCCATTGACTAGGTTGAGCCTTAATCAAACTGGCTTGGACTGTGCATTTCCTGGATAACAGAATAAAGAAAAGAAAATTTGGAATAGAAATAGAGACACAGAAGAAATTAAAATGGGACATAGATGGAATTAAGGATTAAGTACCATGGGTAAAAACAAAATTAACGAAAAATTCTGATTTGAAAAGAAAAAGAAAAAGAAGGAAACAATAGGAGGAGGAAGACGATGCTAAAGTAGGGGGAGAAGAAAGAAGATGGGGGGAAGAAGAAGAGGAGGAGGAAAAGGAAAACAGAGGAAAGCCCGTGTCAGGTTTTCTCCTTCGATCTTGCCAACGATGAAAGTCGGTGGAGAGAAAGAGCAAAGAAGAGAGATGAGGAGCAGAGAAAGGGAGACAAAGGAGGTGTCAGCTAGCATTGGATGGCAGGTCGGTCATCGGGGAAGAAGAAGGAAATGTCAGTTGGAGGGTGATCGAGTGAGAAGGAGAGCACGAGAGGGAGAGACAGTGTGAGAGAGAGATGAGACAGGAGGTAGAGCCGTGCATATATGTCTGGTGAAGAAGAAGAAGAAGAAGAAGAAGAAGAAGAAGAAGAAGAAGAAGAAGAAGAAGAAGAAACTAGGATGATGCGGTGAATAGGAGAATAGGGGAGAGGGATTGGATAGTTTTGGGCATCTACTAGTCTGGTGCATGTGACTGGAGGATGGCTAGTGGATTAGAACCTGAGAGAGAGAGAAGGAAGCAAAGAGGAGGGGAAGAGAAGAGGACTTGTAGGTAATGAGTAGAAGATAACAGAGAGGAGGGAGAAGGGAAAGGATGAATGAGAGAAGGGGGAGGAGAGAGAGAGAGAGAGAGAGAGAGAGAGAGAGAGAGAGAGAGAGAGAGAGAGAGAGAGAGAGAGAGAGAGAGAGAGAGAGAGAGAGAGAGAGAGAGAGTCTGCTTTGTACAGTTCAACCGAGGAAGGGAATGGTGTGAGAGAGAAATAGGAAGCATGAGAGAGGGAATAAGAGAAGGAGAAGAGAGAAGAGGAAGGAATCCACCTCCAACCTTTTTTCTTCAATTTTCTTCTCCTTTTATAGATCTTCTAGAGGACTGATTTTGATTCAAACTCCTCTTCTTCTTTCTTGTCCATCTATGTTTCTTGATTATCTTCAATTGTCTCTTTTTCCAAGAAATTTTCTCATTTATGATCTAATTCATTCAAGCTGATCAGGATCATCTCATTTTGATTTGATTGATCTGCAACACACATGACCAAAGTAGAATCATCTAAACTATTCATTACACCTCTGATTAGCTCTAATGATCATCTGACTATAAATTTTGCAAATTAATAGTTGGATTGTCAATTAGAGCTAAAATGTAAAATTTTATTTAGAATTTCAAAATTGATTGCTTAGATGATCTAATTAGATGCTAGATTAAGAGTATTTTGGCCAAAATTGAGCACTTAACAGTTGTCTTGAGGGTACATACGGAAATGGTCTGCAGCTCAAGACCTGTTAGGCGTGTGTTACTAGTTTAGAAAAAAAGAAAGAAGAAAAAAGAATGTTTTTCCATTGAAGTGAAGGAACACCTCTAATCACAGTACACCACTCTTCTAATCACCTAAACAACATGGTCAAGAGCAGTGACACAAAATTACAAAAGCAACTAAGAAATCAAATTGATAATTTATTTCATCAATTGCTCCAAGTTTACAGTGAAATTCTCATTATCCACTCCTGCACCTCCTTCCTTCTTATGACGCCTCAACAATCCACCTTCATATGAGAATGTACGTTCATAGAAACTCCACCTTCTTTAGAAACTCCATGTGCTAATCACACTATGCTTGATTTTCAAGCACATCCATTCTTGCCTGGCCAATTGCAATACTTGTAATATTTTTTCCCATGATTAAGTTTCATTCCCACTTGGACCAATAAAGGCCACTATGATAGTATGCTTAAACCATAAAAAATTTATCACTGCTTTCTTTGATGATAGTTTAGTTTATAGTATATCCTTAGAAGATCATTTTGCTTGCCTCACCACTATCTTACAATGCATATAGGAAACCCAACACAGTCGTTGGGTCTGCCTTCCCAAAGTCGAAAAAAAAAAAAAAATGGAAGAAGAAGAGAAGAGAAGAGAGAAGGGAAGAAAGGAGAAGAGGAGAGTGCGAGATGGGTTTCCATGCTTGGAAAACCCGCCCACGCCGAAGAAGAAGGGAATATTAGGGTCTTAAGTCACCAAATTTTACAAGCATCACCAAAGAAGATGGCGGCTTGGATCGTTGATTCGAGCCACCGATCTTCTCAACGCATGGGCACGAACCAAAGCCCCAGGGTTTTGGGATGACCTGTGCCCTATTGAACGTCGAATTGAAGAGGAGCTCAATGCACGGTACAGTTGAAAGGTTTCTCGATAGATCGGAGCCAATCTAGCCCATTCCAGAGAGGGAAAAACATGTGAGATCTAGTAAACCTAACTTTTGATTTGATGAATTTTGTTAAATCCATGCGTTTTTATGTTAGATCTAGATTTAGGGATGATCTAACTGTCCATTCCTTAATCCAAGCCTAGGATGAGGTAAATAAGTACTTGATAAAACCTGAAATCGACTGAGATTGTCGATTTATGCTAAAAATTGATTAGACATCTCAGCCATCTGATTGGGTACTGTCATACAACAACTTTGCAATGTCTGATCGACAATCAGACACCATATATTGGTTTTAAAGCATTGAAATTTCTAGGATATGGCACAAATGGAAGAATCTAGATTGAAATTGACTGAAAAAACCTAAATCGTCCGATCGGACAATAAAGTAATAAGGACCTAGCACTTCTAATGGATGATCAAGCCTTAGAACTTGATTATATACACCAAATATGAGATGATCTAGGGGATTAGTAAAGTAGATATCATGTGATTGTCAAGAAAAGTGATCTTGACAATTGATCTGATCAGTTACCTTGGGATTGGTTGATCAGAGAGAGATCTATAGATCAAGGTATAATCATGGAGACGTGTATAAATCACTAAATAAACATTGAAATTAGAGAGATTATGATGGGAATGATTAGAATTGATGATAAAATGTCAATTATAATTGTTATAGAGCAATCCAACAGTCGGATCATCTCCAAACTTCATGAGATGTTAAGGATTGACCCTTCATTGATTAAGGGACATAAATTAAGTGGATCGTGACATAGATTGATGATCAATTAAGTGGATCGTGACATAGATTGATGATCAAAATCATGAATGTTTGCCTAAATGTTAGAAAAACCTACATCTAATGCAAATTTGACCCAATAGAGGGTTAATCAGATGATCTGGGCTGTTGATTTAGGATTAACTACTAGATCAAGAGAATTATCACTTGGATTGTTTATATGTAAGAACATCAAGTGATAGATGACTTATGATGTGACAGGTACATCAGAGCGCACGACATGATGTTGCTTATGCGCATGACTAGAGTATTGCGTTTGTCGAGGTAAGTGATTATATTTGGAATTTCTTCTTGATTTCATCGATCATGACTTGTTATATGAAATTCTTGAGGCATGTGTTTTATGCACTATCATGATTTATTGAAATGCATTCAATATTTCATGCTCGATATCGTGATATTTGGTTATATGATTATTCATGTTTTGATGTGTGATGGATTCCTCCTTATCATGGACCTTGATTTGAGACTTTTGGGTGAACCGGGGTAAGCCGAGTCCTTGTACTGATTTGAGGGTGGGCCGGTGGTTTTGGCTAACAGGCTTCCATCAGGAACGGATTGATGCAAACTGCATGTGAAGGTCCCAGGGTTGGAGTGTGTTGGGTGAAGTGGGGTAAGCTGGGTTCTTGTACCTATTTGAGGGCGAGGAGGTGGTTTTGGCTAACAGGCTTCCATTGGGAACGAATTGATGCAGGCTGCATGTGAGGGACCCAGGGTTGGAGTGTGTTGGGTGAAGCAAGGTAAGTCGGGTCCTTGTATCGATTTAAGGGCAAGCTGGGGATTGGCTGATAGGCTTCTGTCAGGAACAGATTAATGCAAGCTGCACGTGAGGGACGCAGGATTGGAACGAGTACTCATTACCATCATCGTGAGTGTAGTCGAGACACTCATAAGGCTGGATTATGCATGGCATTCCATGATCATGACATGCATTATATTTTCTATGGACACAAACTTTTGTTATTGTGATAGATGTGTATCCATATGTTTCATGCCTCGCATGCTATGTCACTTAGATTGATGACGATTTGTTTAGCTCATAATTTCCTGATTTATTCATTTTGGATGTTTGATGTTTCACATGCTTGTATACATTCATCTTATGAGATTTCACCATGATTATGATACTTCATGTCATGTGATTTTATCGTATTTATTATCAAATGTGAATCACCTACACAAGCATAGCTTGCTCAGGCATTGCTTTGTTTTACAATGTCTTAGATCTGGAGCGAGATAGCGCTAAGGATATGCAAGTGGAGCAACGTTGATTAGAGCGAGGACCACAAGGATTATTTGCATTTTGTGTTTCAGAGACTGATTTAGCATATGTCTCATGGACTTGTGTTTAAATTTGTTGGGATGTACATGGATGTTGACATTTTGGATAGATTGGACCCACACTATTTGTATAATGTACCTTTACTTGCTGATCATGGATGAACCCTAGGGGATTTAGACATATTATTGTCTTTTCACGATTGTGTATGATTTGTCGTGGTTTTACTTTGAGCGTGCTCAGTGTATCGACGATTTGATTTTTGTTTATTATCATGGTTTTGGATATTGGATGACTCTCGGGATTTCTTTCGAACGCGGTGTTATTTATGTTAATTGCAAGTTTTTATTTTCAAGGATCCCGCCTATTTTATAGAGCAAATTATTATTATTGTTGTTGTTGTTGTTGTTGTCATGTACTGGAAAAAGGTTTAGAAAACCCAGGGGTGTCACAGCATAAAATTTAATCAATTGTTTGCCAAGAAAAGTAAGTGTTTATTAATATCTGCAAGTAGGGTGCGACCAAATGAAAATAAGCTCAGAGATATGCAAGAATGGCTTGAACCCACAAATGTGAAGCAACTAAGGTGTTTTCTAGGCCTCATGATACCACAGAAAATTTGTTCAAGTGTATGCTTGTGATGACCTGGGTTTTCACATGCATTTTTAAATACAATATCTAATTCCTAAGGCGGGATGCATCCCTATTTGAAAATCATTTTATGAAAACCATGCAATGTAGTGGAAAACTTTTAGTTTTAAACTCATTTTGAAAATCCCGAGTGTCATTTGCTTTCACAACAACCAAGGTAGTTTTTGAAAAGCTTTAGAAATCATAAGTGTTTTTCCCCAGATCTATCCAGTCACAGCACACAGCCCAACTGTAAATAAATACAAATACATGTCCAAAGGGTAGAGAGTTTACTTACATGTATAATTGTCTCCTATTTGATTCACTTGCTCGTAGCACTAATATCTCATGAGACGTCTTCTATTTGTGAGTGGAACTATCCTAAAAAATGTTAAGGATAGGGTGAGTATATACTATACTCAGTAGAAGTCTATCACTACTAGTTTTATAATGCATGAGATGTTTAAAATCATATGCTCTTTCAAAACATGTGCAGGTCTGAATACTCAAGTTCAATATCAATATTAAAATCCATTGTCAAACTGAAATACTAACGACTTAAAGGATCACATAATACAAAATCGAAAGTATCATATACATATATATCATAACATTATGATATGCATAAGATGCTTCATTGAATCCAACTCATGGATATCTAGTATGGTATGGTCGACCAACCTCATATCATGCCATATGCAATGCAAATAAGTCCATAAACCATAGGGTCCAACTATGCCCACGACCTCGCCGTCGTGTGGTCCCCGGGTACCTGAGGACAGAGCGTCACATCGACCCAGTGTCGTGACACCAGTGGTAGCCCCCTGTACCACATGCAGTCGACGTAGGGACATGCCCTTTTTGGGCGTGGTACCCATCCACCTAATAGTGGTAGAGGCTGGAAACCAACCCAAACCTCTCGGCATAGTGCCCACGAGCTTATCAGCCCAAATCATAATCCGATCAAACAAGCGAAAACCTCTTTTTTTTTCAAAACCTGTCCTCTTCGAGTCCCTCACAACTGCCTGGCCCTCGGCACTCCAGCGTCTTTTGGTAACCTTCAAGGACATGCAATTTTTGCAAAAACTTAATGCTCACAAATCATGCAATGTATGCAATAGTTTGCAAAATATATCTATGCATAATGTATATGTAATTATTTACAAAACATGTTTATGCACAAAACATTTTACACATGCATGCTGAATTAAGTCATGCTAAACAAGTCATATACTTAAAACATGCATTCGCAAAACAATTATAGTTCTTTTAAAAGAATCTAGTAGCGATAGAGCACCTACCTCAAAGTCTCCTGGAGTCACGTCCTTTATCGCTCAACCTGTCCCTGGGTCTCATTTATAAACTCCTGGGTATAAATGGATGCAAGGAGTCCTAATTAATTTCAGTCTATTTAGACATTAGACCGATACCCCTGCCTATTGGGTCCCTGGTTCTTGCCTATGATGTGGACCTACTATTTCATAGCTAACTCTGTAAGTTGTCCTTTAATCTTAGCTTAAAAGTCTTGTTGGGTCCACGTGTCCCAGTTCCCTCACGTACGTGCACACCTAAAGGTCGTGTCAGGGACCGTGTTTTTGCACGCGCACATGCATGCTCAGGTGACACGCTATGACGCGCATCATCGCACGGGCGCACCTTGTATCATGGCGCATCTCAGCTCCCAGGGCACCCCGTGCACCCTAGTCAAGCCAGGACCCATGCCCTATGTCACGCACGCACCCGAGGGCTGTTCCTGGGACAGTGTATGCACTGTCGTACGCCCGGAGCCCATCCCTGGGACCCTGTCCCAGGCGCACATGGAGCAAGGTGTCCCTGGGACGCCTGGCTCATGCAAGTTGTCTGGACCTGGCTCAGGGCGTTGTGTTCGTGCAGGGCCGTCTGAACGGCTTGGGAACGTCCTCCAGCCCAGAAATTCGGCTGGAAAAAGGTCAGATCCGGCATGGATCTTGGCCTGGGGGAAGTGAAACGGAGGAAAGGGAAGGAGGGGCTTACCTGGGTAGCCTGGGGACGCCCTTTTCCGGGTGGTGCGGCTCCTCCTTTCTGCCTGAAAACCCTTGGTTGCTGGAAACTCGAAGAAGGGGAAACCTCAACGTCGAGCAAGTTTGTAAAAGGGAAGAGAGGGGAAATAGGGAGACGGGAACGGCATGGCCGGCCTGACTTTGGCCTGGGTATTGCCGGAAAATGCAGAGGAGATGGGTTTCTGATCTTGCCGGAAACCCCAGTCTCAAACGGCTGGAAAAACGCTGAAAAACTTGGGTTTTTGGAGAGGGGGAGATGGGGCTTTTTATAGCCCTGCTATGGTGGCGCTGCCAATGGCAGTGCCGCCCTTGGCGGTGGCAGAATCCTCCAGAAAAATCGGGATCGAGGGCTTCTGGAGGGGTTCTTGAGGTTAAAGACAATAGGGGGGGCCGTTATCAAAACGGCCCCCCTGCGTTTTTCGTCCTTTTTCGTTTTAAACGTTTTCTGTTTAAATTCCAAAAATACCCCTATCTTTAAACGGCTGTAACTTCCTCATACGAACTCCGTTTTGGGTGATTTTTGAGGCGTTGGATTCCATTTTTCAAGTAGAATCTAATGGTACTAAGTTTCTTCAAAAATTCCTTCGTTTACTATTTTAAATAAAGTGAAACATTTAACTCAGTTTATTTCCTATAGAATGTTCAATTTTCGTTAAAAATAGTGTAAATTGCTCGGGCATTACAATGCTGTGATTACAACTCCTTTGACTAACTTACTTAAGAAGGAAAAATTTCAATGGAATTCTGCTGCAGTAATAGCTTTTGACCTACTCATATGGGCTATAACTCATACTCCAATACTAAGTCTTCTTGATTTTTCCAAGCAATTTGAAATTCATATAATACTTCGGCTAGCAGTATTGGGGTAGTCCTAATGTGAGCATCACTAGCTTTTTCCAACAAGAAAATAAGTCCTAGAGTGAAAAAGACTTCTAGCTTTGTGAAGGAGCTACTTGCAACAGCATAGGTACTAAAAAATGGTGACCAGACTTATTAGGAAGAAGATTTGTAATAGTAATATGCTATAGAAGCCTTAAAAGTTGGATGAATCAAGTCATTCAAACACTTGATCAACACCAGTATTTGTGAAAATTTCTTAACTTTGATTTCAATGTTGTCTATAGGCCACACAAGGATAATTCAATTGTTGATGCCATTTCAAGATTGCTAGAGATCAAAGCTAATAAGTTCTATAGATGAAATTGCAAGGTTTTACATGGTCAAAAATTTCTTATAGGGATCCCGTTTTTATGAGTAAGTTCTGGCGATAGTTGTTTGATCAAAGTAGAACTACATTGAAGCAAAGTACAACATACCACCCACAAACACACAAGAGGTGAGGTTCTTAAGAGGTGTCTTAAATAGTATTTAAGATTATTTGTTCATGAAACACCTCACTCTTGGAGTTAGATGTTACTATGGGTTGAGTTATGGTACAATACCTCCTTTCACTCATCTAATGGTCTTATTCTTATCACTACCTTTATGGGAGGCCTCCACCATCAATTCCTACTTATATTCGAGGCTCCATTAAGTTTACATCGCTAGATCCAAAACTAATGTGCTGCAAGTTCTGAGAACTTATCCCAAGCTCAAAATAGAATGAAGACCCCTGCTAATTAACACATAGAGGATGCACAATATTTGATTGGTGACTAGGTTTTTGTTAAACTTTGACTCTATAGGAAAAATTCAATCGTAGGTAGAATGAGCAATAAATTGGGAAAGCGATATTATGACCCATTTCAGGTGGTAGAAAAGATTAGCAAAGTTGCTTATAAGTTAGAATTACCCCATAATAGCAAAATTCATCATGTGTTTCATGTCTTTTTCTTCTCAAGAATTTCAAGGGAACTGTGTCCACTACTGTCAATGAGTTTCCTCCACTTCATTATGCTAATCAATGTATTATCATTCCAACAACAATCACGGGAAGCATAAAACCTCTATTACAAGATAGGAGGTACAACAAGTTTTGGTATAATGGACTAGATTGCCACCTAAAGATTCCTCAAGGGAAAATTTCAAGGATCTGATTGAATCATAACCTAGCATCAACCTTGAGGACAAGATTATTTTCCTTGGGGATGGTGGTGATACAAATACAAGCCCAATTCACATTACTCTAAATAAAAAGGCAATTGAAAAGGAGCTTCAATAGTAGAAGGTAGCTCATGTGATGGTGTAAATAGTCAAGAAAAAGATGTTGTTGATACAACCACTACTATGAATAGTGTGGTATCATTAACAGAGATATTTTTCTAAGAAAGAGAAATACGTGAGGGCAATGCCTAAGTGGTAGGATGACTATGGAGTTGGTTGCAAACAATTATTGAGTGATGAATCACCATTAGAAATGTTTTGGGATCCATAAATTATGTTAGTAATTTTCTAGCTTAATTTCTCTTTCTCTCTCTCTACAGGGGCTTCTCACTTGTTAGAAAAAGTGAGAAGAATATACTCAATTTCTAGAAAACTAGCAAATATATCAGTCACCTTCCATACAAATTGATTACAATAGAAAATCCAAATTCATGTTCTTGGAACACCTTAAACAATACCATGTTAGAATTGAATGACAATGCTTTTCTTTTTATGGGCAAGTGGAGCTTTTTAGGGATAATCCCAAACAATGGGTGCTAGGACCTATAAGGCGCCTTTGGTGAGCTACTGCCATAGTAGGCGTAATGTTGCTAAACTTCACATGTTTCAAAGGGTGCTTCTCTTAAATCTATTGTTAGGACTTCAAATTAGTAACATTTAAGCGGCATTAACTTATTGAAACCAACCACTAATCTATTTTCTAAGGATTGTTACTAGGAGTTAGGAGTTTTATATGTTCAAGTACAAGTTTTCTCCAATAGCTCTAGTATTAGAACAATTGTAATTTTTTGTCAGGCTAATCAATATAAAACAAGTTATTGGACCATGCTGAAATCTAGTTTCTAATTCTACAAAGATTGAAGGATGTCCTCAAGCTCCAAATGTTTATAAACAAATGAGTCTCGGTAAGAGTATAAACTTAAAATGAAAGGAAAGAATATATGCCCCTTTTTTCATGCATACTAAAACTTGTTTGTAGATCTAAGTTGATCCTAATGTTCATAACACCAAATAGATATAATCTATGGGAAGTCAATATAGTTGAACAATTGTAACCACTTCTTTTGGGTCTTTGAAAAATGAATAAAACTATATTGTTGTGATTTTTTACCTAAAGAAACATAGGCTAAAACATCCAATAGGCATGAAATTTGATTTCTAGCCTATCTAAGCCATTTCTAACTTGACGAATGGCTTAGGTCTCTAATAGGCATGAAATTCTAAGATACCCCAATATATGTTTTATGCTATCTGAAAACTACATGTGATAGATCCTAAGCATTCATCTTCTTGTTATTGTCAAATCTATCTATTCACTCAAAAAACAAGGCTACATTCAATGATAAAGCATCCCATGGATGAGGCTCTTGGATATGGCCTACCTAAGACATTCCAAGAAAATGAACACTAATGTTACCCCACCGGTGAAGTTTTCACAGTAATACAAAATGCACTAAGGTGCTCCAAAGTGTAACATACAATTCTCATATTTCTTTAGAGTCTCTGTACCAGCCCGTGTTCAAGAATGTGTGAAGAAGACCACACCTCTTTTTTCAGGCATTATCTAACTTTTTGTAGAGCTAAACCATTCATATGTTTTGCACACCAAAAATAGTTAACGCAAAAGAAACTAATGGGATTGGATGATCATAAGCACTTGTTTTGGTTTTGGAAAAAATTAATCAACATGTGTGGTAATCTTTGACTTAAATAAACATGGAGTAAAAGCATCAAATAGGCATGGAATTTTATCTCTACCCTATATAAGTCATTCCAAACATGATGAATGTTCTAGAACTAAAAAAATAAGTTTCATCATGCATGAGAAAATGGGTGTGGACTCTTCTTATGCCCTCAATTGTGTTCCCTATCGAGACTCACTTCTTTATAGTTTCTTTTTGTAACAATCCTAATTTTAAAATCCTATTTTAAAATATTATAAATTAATTTTGATGAATATAAATAGGAGAATCTTCATATTTAGGTTTCACTGAAATTATCTTTTGAAAGACATTAAATTGGACCCCAATACCTTTATAATTGAATGTACTCAGAAAAATGATTCCAATGACACCAATTTCGCTGAAATTTGAGTTTGAATGAATAAACTATGATTTTGCTCACAAAGGGTATTTTTGTAAATTTATTAATGGGCCCCACTTGCAGTAACCTGGGCCCGACGATAAAGTGTTTAGAAAACACCATGAGTAGCCATCAGGACCGTTGACTGGATCCATAGTGGTGTGAAGATGGTGAAAACATCATCATCACTTTCTTTTGTTAAAAAGAAAAAAGAAAAAATGATTAAAGTAATTAAAGGGAGGGGTCAAATTTGATAACGGCACCCCCCAACCTAAGTGGGACGGAAAACAAACTTTACGTTTGTTTCCTGAGCCCTACCTGACGAAAACGACAAATGAAGAAGAGAGAGAGAGAGAGAGAGAGAGAGAGAGAGAGAGAGAGAGAGAGAGAGAGAGAGAAGAAGAAGAAGAAGAAGAAGAAGAAGAAGAAGAAGAAGAAGAAGGGTAAAAACCCAACGCGCCTGGAAACCCTAGGTCACGCTGGCAAGAGAGAGTGAACAAAGGGAGAAGCAGCCAGGGAGGAGAAGGAAAAAAGAAGAAGAGAGAAGGAGGAGGAGAGAGATGCAGCAGGAGCGGGAGCCCTCACACCTGCAAACACACACCTTGCCTGAAATGAATGTTTTGAACGTTTTGGTTTAACTGGAGAAACAAAGCTTGCCGGCGACAACGACGGCTCTGATCTCCAATCCAACCGTTCATTCTACTCTACTCAAGGGCATGAACAAAAGCCCTTTGGTTTCATCGCAATCAGAGGAGGATTGGTACTGTATTGGAGTAGGAATAGTAACCGCGTTGAACAGTTGCCAGAAAACATCAAATGGTATCTTTTCCTGTGGCGATCAGAGAGCATGGACGCCCACAAAGGTGAGTTTTTTGCACAAATCCTTCACTTTTTTTTTTTTGTTTAATTCATTTGTAGATTAGGAAAAACTAGATCTTTCAATTAGGGGGTAATTGCGTTACACCAAAACAAGATCAAAACCCTTAATCTTGTTGTCTTCCACAAACAGAGAAGATTAGGGGCATTGATCAACCTGTTCAACGCTTTGATCATCCAATCGAAGCTCAAACAGGAGTGATTTGACTCTTGAAACCCAATCCGATTTGATCCAATTGTTTAAATTATAAATTATGCATAAAAACAATGAAGCATAGGCCTTTGGTGGTTAGGATTTGACTGAAATGTTAATCTGTATATGGGCAACAGATCGGACAATTTGGACCGTCTGATCTATTAATGTGCAAACAATGACTAGCAACATCTAATCAATGATCAGATGATAGTAGTAAGTTTCTCATCCTTTAAAATGATAGGATGAATCAAAATTTTAAGAATTGGAAGCGAGATAGACCAGATGATTTAGGCCATCCAATCTGTCACTATTTAAATAGTGGATCTGTGACATCTGATCTATGATCAAATGCTAATGATGAATTCTAGAATCTTGAATTAGCTAGAATGTGATTGGAATTCTGAAATTTGGATAAAAAGCTATCAAATAATTTGAACCATTCGGTTAGATAGTAGGGAAAACAGGAACCTAGCAATGGTTGGTTGGTGATTAGACATCACCATTGCATTCCAAAACCTAAATTGATATAGGAAGAGATATTTCACTTATTCATTGGCTAACAAGGTTTAATAACATGTTGAGAACAAGATCGGACCAATCCTAATTGTCAGATCACCAATTAGAGGGTAAATAACAGATCATGGGGTAATCTGATACTATTCTTACCCATGGCCAGTGATAAGTAGTTGGAAAATGAGTTATCAAAACTTTGATAGCTTGAGATTAGTTTTCTTCATCCATCTGTAATCTAAAAATGACAATTAGGTCACTATTCAATGGTTATGAGTTGAAAATACAAACATAGATAAGTGAATGATAAGCAATGGCTTGGTTTTGATAACCTATGACTTGATAGAAGTAAGATTGGTGAACCATGAAGGGAAACACAGATCAATGCTTAAATGACTGAGATCATGCGATTTGGATGGTAGATTTGGTGAGGGATTACTAAAACCTAACGGTTTCACCATTAACAAATGATCTGGATTGTCATATCATAGTTAAAATACTCCTTTGTAATTATTAGCTTATAACTCGATATTGACAAGAAAATATGGAATATCTACAAGTTGACTAGGTTGACCGGTAACTTGAGTTGAAGAAGGAACTTTGCTGAACTAGGAACTTTGCCTAAGAGGTAGGTAGTTTTAATATCTATTTGCCATTAAGAGTTTAACTAATCAAATCGTTTGCTTATCATGTGTTCTATTCAAGGTTACTTGATTATCATGAGAATTATATTACATCATATTACTTTGCTTTCAGCTTTAAAAGAATGATATATTTGCAAATACGGTGTGTGTGTGTGATTATATATATATGTATGTATGTATGTATGTATGTATGTATGTATGTATGTATGTATGTATGTATGTATGTATGTATGTATGTATGTATGTATGTATGTATGTATCTTCATAACTATGATGCATATTTTTATATGAAGAATGAAAGTGATGTTATTCCTTCTATTATGAGTAGTTGTGTGTTTTTGAAAGAAATGATTTTACTTGAAATGCATCAATCCCATGTTTTGAGATTAGTTAAAGAATGCATGATTTGGCATGACATATATGATATATGATTTTAAGATCATTTGGGATTGAGATATGTCTTTGTTCAGGCTAATGAGTCTGGTGGTCATTGTGCTAAGAGGTTTTACTGGTTCGGCCTCCCGGCCTCTAACCACCAAAGGTGGTAGGTATCCATGCCCAAAGAGGCATCTATTTTCTAGACTACTGTGGTAGGAACAACCATTGGAGGTGGTCACAGCACCCTTTCGAGATATATCCACAGCCGCCGTGGAGGCTACGGTGGCTGTTCTCAAGATACCGGAGAGACACGATTCAGTAATCTGGTCGTGAGCATAGTGTGCCATAGGATTTCTGTTTTGTGACCCACGTAGATGGGATTGATGATGGTCTTTAGATGAGTACTCATGACCAACCGGCTCATGTGTTTGCCAGAGTACTTATATGCACTTGATGATGTCGTCGGTTTGGGATTGCCAACGTCCGTGGTTTAACTAATCACTACTTTAATACTTTGAGGACCTTATGATATTTGATTTATCAAGATAGATAGTGGATCTTTCACATAGTTCTCAAGTTACGCTTACTTATGATTTTTTTATATGTTTTATATTGCAATTTACTTGAGATTACTATGATGATTAATCATTTTGAAAAATATGTATTTAAAGTGGTGCAAGTTTTATATTGACAGTATCTGAGTTGTTCTAGTATGAAATCGTGAACTGAGATTGGCCTACAACTTAAATCATGTTTCTTATCCTGACTTAATCATTCTATTCTTTAGAAATTGCAAGAAAAAGGATCTGAGATGCTGTTTAGACTTGCATGAAAAACTTGATATAATAGATGCGAAAACTGCCTACACAAGCGCAAGCTTGCTGAGACATTGTAAATTGTTTACAATATCTCAAGTTGAAGAAATAGAATAGGGGAAATGAAGTAGAGGACTATGTTAGAGAGTTCAAGATGACAAATCAAGTATATCAATTAGGTTTGCATTATGGTTAATTTAAATAGTAGATTAAAGTAACACTTCGATCTAATATGACTCTACTTTATGGATATGTAGATATGTAACTTCAAGGCGTGGTTGTGACTATGACTGGATTGATCCTGGCAGGTCTATTTTTAAGTTGTGTATGTTTCTTTGGTTTTCATTTATTGTGATTTTCAAAACACTTAATCATGCTTGTAAATGTGATGGGATGGAGATGGAGTCTCCTTTATTCTTGTTTTTATAAAAACTATGTTTATCAGGTACTTCGCAATGACATGCATTAAATGTCTAATGTCCGAAAAACAAAGAAAACTCTGCCAAATTTTTAGTAGAAATGTAGAGCTTATTTAATCCTTTTTTAGAAAAGAAAATTGACACTCGGGGTTTTTTAAAAGGGTCTTTTCATGAAAAATGTTTTCCACTATTTGTTTTCTAAATATTTAGGGCCCGGCATTTCAAAAAGAATTATAAAAATGTATTATAAAAACCCGGGTAGTTACAGTTCGTATCAAAGCTTAGGCAATCCTCTCATAGTCAATCCAGCATTTCCAAAAGTCATATGAAGTTAATCATTGATTGTCAATTGATAAGGTATGAGTTGCAGAGATAACTCATATAAGTAATGTGGATGAACGTAGAAACAGATGCAACCCACAAGGGTTAGCAAGTTCTAAGGAGACACGAGATTTATAGTAGTTGGATGACATAGAGTACTTTTATGAAATTAGAATAGTCCTTAGAGTGAGAGATAATAGCATGAGAGTATCAAAGTAGTATATCTATGAGAAAACTTTGTTAGAGGATAGATCGATACACATGGCGTAATTTTGTATGCCTTTAACCTAGAACAACAAATGTCTAATACCTCTCTATATGTTTAGGATAAAACAAATTACAAACTCCCATGCAACTACATCATCTCTCTTAGATTTAAATATTTTCTTCATTAGAATCTTAAAGATTGTAGATTCCCTCATTCGAGAATCATTCAAGGTCTTGGAGATTATCAAGGACTATTATCGCTTTAGCCAATACATGGGAAATTTATGTAGGAGTTCTAATGTAGATAGTATTATTGCCTATCCCTTTAATCGTTTATGTTTCTTACCTATTGTAGGCACCAAATGTTAGACCATTTTAATGATTTTTTAGGGGCTATACTTTGTTTCTACACCAAGAATGGATATCACTTGATTTTCCAAAAGCACAACCTTGAAAAGATCCAAAATGACCTCAAAATTTCATCAAAATTCTCAAAAGTCAAAATTTTCAAAAAATGACAAGTTTTGACATTACCTTTCTTGTGTTTGGAATTAATTATCTCTTATGCCACTTCATATTTCTATAAATAGGAGGTCACTCACTTCATTTGAAGTATGAAAATTAGATTGAACAAAGTAAAAAAGTAGAGAAAAGTATCATCCTATGTATCTTTCTTACATTTCCTATATTCATTGCAACATCATCTCCCTCTAATGTAGTTATGAGTTATCTCCTACATGTAAATAAAGGATAAGGATCTTAATTTAGGAAAAACTCTATTAAATTTTTTAGAAGTTCTTCTAGAACAAGATTCCTAATCCCTAATCTACTTTTGATACAAGAATATATTCAATAGGAGACAGTGGAATCTCTATCCTAAAAAAAATTAATTCTTATTTATAGAAGACAAAACTTCTTTCTACTCTATTTTCCAGCCTCTTTAATGTGTTTAAAATCCAAAATAGGAATTCTAATTAGAATTCCTCTCATAGACTTTTTAGAGTTTTTAAAATTGAATTCTCATCATATTTTCTAAATTGGGCACAAGGTTACTCTCTTTCCTTCAAACAAGGGGATTATTGGAATTTCTAATTCTCCCTTTGATGAGAAAGGGGCATTCTAAACCCTAGAAGGGAGAGCTTAATTTTTCAACATAATTTTCAAAAACCAAATTTCCAATTGTAATTTCCTTTCTTTTGAATTTTCTGCCACTCTCTTTCTTGAATCCAAGAATAAACCTTTAAGTATTCTAAATAGAAAAAATTGAGCTTCTCGGGTTTTGGCCTAGTTGGTTTGTTTTTATAAAAGTTGAAGCTTAAGGATGAAAAATCTTGCATTTCTAGATAGATCTATTAAAGCTTCCTATAACATTATTTTTTTTAACTTGAATTTATATTTTCTAAGATTGGAACACCAAATAAGAACTCTTAAGCATCCATAATATTTAGACTAGTTCAAATATATGTTTCAATTCTATTGCATGCTTGAATTTCATATTATCATCCATGCTTTTAATTTTCAATTATCATATTTCTAGTTATTAGTTAGTTGTACTCAAGTTTCTAATTCTAACATTAATCTCTCTTTTAAATCATTAGACATTCCACTCTTAGCATTTAACTTTTAGCATTTACAATGTGTTTATTTTATCTCTAGTTCAAAGCATGTAGTCTAAGACTTTTATTATGATTTATTCAGGTCTAAATCATGCTACGATTGTCTAGCAAATAATTGTAGTTATGAGTTCCTTTTTATCTTTTCATGTTACTAGCTTCTAGGGAAAGAGTTTCTTTTCCCTCCCCCATTTAGGATTAATTCCTCTTATGTTCTTGATCAAACAAATGTTTCTAATCTTAGTATTTCATTTCTTATTCCAAGCATATTTTGAATGTATGCATTAGATGTTTCTTTAAATTTCTAAATCCTATCTAGTTAGCACCCCACCTTAGCATATATCTCCTTACTTTGTTATGTTAGTGCCTTTACCAATTTCTTGCATCATTATTCCTTCCATGTTTCCATGCATTATATATTTCCATTTCTAATGCAATTCACATTTCTATAGTTTCCATGCATTAAATGTTTCTATATTGATTCATGTCTTTAGTTACCATATTAGATCACGTATTTAGTTCATTTCATTTCAATCATTTTAATGTTTCCTCTCATAGTTAGTCTTTTTAGAGATGTGTGTGTATGCTTTTACTTCGAATGAGTTACTTTAAATGTTATTGTTTATCTCTTATGTACTCATTTTAAGTTGTTGATTCATTTCAATCATTTTAATGTTTCCTCTCACAGTTAGTCTTTTTAGAGATGTGTGTGTATGCTTTTACTTCGAACGACTTACTTTAAATGTTATTGTTTATCTCTTATGTACTCATTTTAAGTTGTTGAATTAATGAAAGGCAAATTCAAAGCAACTAAGTTTTGTTCAACATAGAAGAACAAGGGGGTTTGGTTTGCTCGTACTCCTTACATCTTTTGTTCTAGGAGATGACTAACTTAGTTTTTTGGCTAGTGGACCTCACTTGAGTCATTAGGAACATAGGGCCCTTTTTACCTTAGGTGATGACTCCCCGCCCATAATCTACTTAGGTTCACATTAATCCAAGTTATAGACGTAAATAAAGTCACTACAAATGGTCAAGCTAACTCTTTAGTTCTCACTCCAAAACTAGAAGGTTAATTCAAGTTAAAAGAAACATATAAATTATATAAACCATCTCTAATTAATATGAAATCATTTATTCTAACTTAGGTAACATAATAAAATCCTTTTAAGCAAGTGAGCACCTAAAAAGTTCTTGCAGTTTTAGCTTAGCAAATCTGCTTGGGAGATCCCTTAGTTTGAGTTTACCTTTTATGAAGTTGATAACTTAAAATGGAGCACATGGAGATAACTTATTTAACAAATAAATTAAATCATTCTCTTTATGTTTGCTTTATTCACACTTGCATGTAGATGTTCAAAAAGCAATTCCCTTTCATAGGCTTCACTCATGCATTGCATACTATGGGCTTTAAAGCCTGATGAAAAACCATTAGCGAGAAGCTTACTTTAGTATATATCTATATTTTCTTAGTCTACAAACCAATTCTTTATCTTTATTTGAGTAAAAACCTTAAGTTGCATCATGTAAATTTCTTCTAGATCACTATTCAACAAGGTTATTTCCACGTCTATTAATGTCAGTCTAAAATGAAAAAAAGAAAGAAAGAAAGAACTACCCAGGCCATGATAATCCTTAAAGAGTCACTCTGAAATACTAAAGAGAAGGCCTCTTGATATTCAATTCTTTCTTTTTGAATGAATCTCTTAGTTATAATTCTATACTTGTATCATTCTATAATTCCAAGTGACTCTTTTTTAATTTATAACCCTATTTATAACCTCCCGCAAATAGTTTAATGAGATTCCAAATATGAGTACTTTATGTATTTTCTCTTTTAATATAGCACAATGGAAGAGAAGATTCCACAAAGTAGATCAAATATCTCATGAGAAAGTACTAACTTATTGTAGAGTAAATTCCTTATGCAAGAGAATGTACTAGCTAGAAAACTTCTTCTTTAATTTTAATAACTTCTTTTCTCTATAACTTGGATAGCTTCTTCATAACTATTGTAGAGATTGAGAGACGATCTTTTTGACATATTATATACAAGGTTTTAAGTTTCAAGCAGAAATTTATGGCCATTCAAAGTTGATTGTTTGTGACGACCCGGGTTTTCACATGCATTTTTAAATACAATATCTAATTCCTAAGGCGGGATGCATCCCTATTTGAAAACCATTTTATAAAAACCATGCAATGCAGCGGGAACCTTTAGTTTTAAACTCATTTTTGAAAACCCCGAGTGTCATTTTGCTTTCACAACAACTAAGGTAGTTTTGAAAAACTTCAGAAATCATAAATGTTTTTCCCCCAGGTCTTTCCAGTCACAATGCACAGCCCAACTCTAACTAAGTACAAACACATGTCCAAAGGGTTGAGAGTTTACATACATGTGTATTTGTTTCCTTTTGGATCCTCATAGCACTAACACAGATGTCCTCTTTTTGTGAGTGAAGCTGTCCTGAACCATGATACATACGGACGTATCCTGTCCTTGAGTACTTACTGATGTCTGAAAAATGTTAAGGATTGGGTGAGTATATAATATACTCAGTAGGGCCTATCACTACTAGTTTTATAAATGCATGAGATGTTTCAAATCATATGCTCATTCAAAATTCAATATCAGTGTAAGAATCCATAATCAACTGAAATTCAAAATATGCGTATGTTTGAATACTCAAGTTCAATATCAGTATAAGAATCCATAATCAACTGAAATTCTCATAACTTAAAAGATCACATAATCCAAAGCTGAAAGTATCATATATATATATATATATATATATATGTATGTATATGATGACATCATGATATACAATAGATGCTTCATGGAGTCCAACTCATGGACCTCTAGTATGGTATGGTCGACCAACCTCATATCATGCTATATGAAATGCACATCAAACCATAGGGTCCACTATGCCCATGACCTCCTCGCCGTGTGGTCCCCGGGTACCTGAGGACACTTGGTCATAGCCTCCACGGGGCCTATGACACGCCGACCCAGTGCCGTGACACCAGTGGTAGCCCCCTGTACCACATGCAGTCGACGTAGGGACTTGCCTCTTTTTGGGCATGGTACCCATCCACCTATTAGTGGTAGAGGCCGGGTGGCCAACCCAGACCCCTCGGCATAGCACCCACGGGCTTACTTGCCCAAATCACATAAGATAAGTCAAAACCTTTTTGTTAAAACTTGTCCTCTTTTGGGTCCCTCACAACTGCCTGGCCCTCGGCACTCCAGCGTCTTTTGGCAACCCTCAAGGACATGCAATCTTTGCAAGTACTTAAATCATGCAATGCATGCACTTGTTTGCAACACATATATGTGCATAATGTATATGCAGTCATTTCAAAACATGGCTATGTACAAAGCATTTAACATGCATGCCGAATTAATTCATGCAAATCACATGCAAATCAAGTCATATATCTAAAACATATGCTCTCAAATAACAATAGTTCTTTTAAAATAATCTAATAGTGATAGAGCACCTACCTAACTAGGTCGCGTTAACCCTCTTGTCCTTGTACGCTCCTGAACATGGTTTGGGGACTCAAGGTTAGTTTAACCTATCTTTGATGGGTTTAGAGCAGTTAGGTCTTATTACTTAGGCATTAGGGGTCCATCCCTATGCCTATGGGTGTCCTAAGGTCCTAATTGGGCCTTGGTATTCTCAGTTTTCCAAAGTTCTAGTGATCACGCGCCACCACCCTATTCTAAGGGTCATGCCCTCCTTTGATTGGGCCTTGATCAGGGATTTTATGGCTTGGATGTGTCCGCTTCGTCGATACGGACATAACTCCTTTTGCGGAACCTTAATCGGAGCTCTAGATCTCAAGTTATAAGTATTTTAGTGTCACACGTACATAAGAGTCTGAAAAAATAAAAAGACGGAATGCCAGGGCGCTGCGCGTCTACGACGTGCGCCCTGGCTTCCTTAAGGAACCAAAACAAGTGCGATGCTAGCGTACTGCACGCCTGCGACGTTTTCCTTAGCGGGCGCGTTTGCAGACACGCAGAACCTCCCGCCTCTCTCTCTCTTTTGCGGGCGCGTCCAGGGTTTTTCGAATGGGAGTCGACGTGGGACATTCCGACTGGAACGTCCCGCTTGTTGGGGAACCGGGGCGTCCTCAAGACACCCTGGTTCGACCCCTATCGAACCAATGCGACCCAGGGAACGTCCCTGGGTCCTTGGTGGCTCTCCTGGGCTCCGTTTTGCATGGTTTTTCATGCAAAAACTTAGGTAAATTGAGCCTAGGACTATGGGTGAGATGGGTTTGGGGAGTTTTTGAGCGTACCTGCTTCGTGGCTGGTTTTCTCACCACATTTTCCCCTCTTGGTCACTGCTCCACGATGGGTTTTCTCCAAGGTTTTGGGCTGCCATTAGAGGCACCTAAGAGCTCTATTTATAGGGCTTTTAAAGAGGGTTCTGGAGGGGTTCTAACCGCCTTTGAATGGCGGTGGGGAAACCTCCAGAATGGCGGTGGTTTCTCCTTGAAACACCGCCGTTCCAGAAGCCTCTAGGAGCTTGAAGATGACGGGGTGCCCGTATCAAAACGGGCACCTGTGCTTTTCAGGTTAAGTCTTTTTTGTGAAATTTACTATTTTGCCCCTGAACTTCAAAGGGCCATATCTTGCTCATTTTAACTCCGTTTTGGGTGATTTTGATCTTGTTGGATTCCTTTTTCCGAGACGCATCTAATGGAACCACTTTTAGGACCAAATTCCTGGGTTTAGTCAAGGCGACTAGTGAAATGACCAAAATGCCCTTATCTTTAAAACTGAACTTTTGATGGACTTTTAATATTACAAAAATTGGGGTCATTACACTGTTACTACAAAAACCTAAAACTACATCCAAAAAAACTTAGAAACAATGAAGAAAATTATGGAAAAAACCCCAATAGCAGCACTAAAAACTTGATGTTTATTTTTCACTATGAACCCTTTCAAGTATATAAGATCTATTGTAGAGCAATATGAAGGGTTATTGAACCACAGGGACAAGATAGATTTCTACCAAAAGTAAAGGACCTTTATTTTAATTAGAATTAAAATGAAACTAAATCTAAAAAAATTAAAGTAAATGAAAACTTAGATGATGGGGAGTAGTTTAGGGATTATGAATCCACCATAGCTATCAATCTCATGTCTCTCATGGGTTTGACCTAGTATTGTTCTAAGATACAAGTTACAATGTCTCTGAAGAAGAAGTAATCTTTTAGAATGAATTATCTTAACTAGTATGAGTCATTTATGATCTATAGACATGACTTTTCTAGGCTTAACATAATATATCAAAAAAATCATTAATTCAAGAGTAAAAACTATTTCATAACCATCTATTCTAAATTATAAGTGTTAGAATTGAAGCAAGAAAAAAATATTAAAACCATTTCTTAAGAAACTCTTGCCATGAAGTTGTCATACTTGAAAATTTAGGATGTAAACATAGAATATGTTTGAAATTGCCATACTTGAAAATTTAGGATCTAAGCTTTAGTGTTTAGCCTCACATAATGAATGATCCATGCAGCATGTTTGAAAAAAATTTCACGGGTCTTCTTCTAGGAAGAATCTTGTAAGTGTTGAGAATTTTTTATTTTAAACAAAGAGGTTAGCTTCCTTAATTGGTGAGAGACTTGGTTGAAAAACAAAGAAACTTTCCTCTTTTGAGTTACTTACCCAAGAAGCATTCCTTTCTCTGCTCTTCTTTCTTTCCTTTCTTTTTCTTCTAAAAATGTCCAAATAGCAAGTCATACAACAATATTTAAAAACAGTCCAAAAAGAATATTTTTTACTTGGTCAATCCTTAGTCAAAGCTTGGTTAAACTTTTCTACTTGAAAAAGTAAAGTGCTTCCCTTTAGGATAGTAACTAAATATATGATATAAATAATAAATTACTCATTTAGGATACTCTATAATTAGGAAGGTCTCTTTATCAGATCTCCACCATTAAGATGACCATCCAGTGCATATCTTAATCTCTATGGCTAGATCTCAATCTAATAAATCCAATGGTTAAAGTTAATCATGCACGAAAAATACATAAATTGGCCATTTTAAAGCTAATACTCAAATTTCTCATTCTTAAATCAATTAATCCTAATATCTAAGACACTAACTAAAGTACTTTAACTCCTAATCCAAACTAGAAAATAGAACATATAGGTATAAATTAATAAATAAATTATATTCATTAGTGACTATCCTATATCAAAGGCTTAAAATTATCCAACCCAATTGTTTATTAAACTATTAAGCATCTAAGTTGCAACAATCAAATGAAATAAGTCAATTCATCCTAAGGGTTATGCATTCAATGGTCCCATGGATGCTCTTACATGCGGCATCCTATGACTTTCAATTGTGCCAATATCATTTTATTTAAACTTTCATAAGTAGTAGAACAATGTAACTTCAAGTTTTATTGTATGGTTATACACTTTTTGTAATATCCTTAATTTTTAGGATAAAATAAGAAATTATTAAATAAATTTAAATAAAAATTTATGATGAAATTTTTCCTAAAACCATAAGAATTAGAAAGTACTCGTCGATACGAATCCAACGCCACCAAGAACGCAAGAAACGGAGCTCAAACGAGGGAGTTATGAGCCGTCAAAGTTGGAAGGGCAAATTGGTCATTTGATAGAGACGTGTTAGACAGGGGTCCAAATTGATACTGGCACCCCCGTCTTCCACGCGTCTCTACCAGTGCGGGAAAAATCGCCAGAGAGACGTGGAAAGAGGCGTGTGGGGAAGAGTTTCTCTTCCCCAAGACTCTAAAACCCTATATCTATGCTCCTCTAGGAGCCAAAACGCTCCACTTTGAGCGTTTTCTCTGAGCTTTTACGCAAAACCCTAGCCCTGCAAAACTTGGATTTTCCGGCGAGTGGAGCCCCGGCAACACGAGCAACTCCGGCCAGGTGCAAGGTAAGCCTCAAACCTATGTTTTTTAGTATTTATTAAATAGAGAAAATAATTAGAAAACCATTTAAAAATTAGGAAAAAATCAGATTTTTTTAGGAACTTTGGGCACGCTACTGTTGGAGCGTGATTTCACGGACCAAACCTTTCCATTTGGAAATCGCACCGTCCAACTAGTGCACAAGAGACCCAAGAGCATACCTTTTAAATTTGGGAGTGATCCAATGGTGGATTTCTCCAGAAAACCCAAAAACCAGTACCTAGGGATTATTTTAGGAACTTGGGAAAAATCATTTAAAAACCATGGTTTTTGGAAAAATCAGTGCAAAAGGAGGGCATAAATGGATTCTAGAGAGAATTCTGAAGAAAATGGCGCAAAAATCACGCAAAACGGAGCTCTATAGCTCCGCCGGAGGCAACCGGAATCCGGTCGTCTTCTCTGGCGTCGTCAACGGCATCGGCGCCCTGGCGCTGACACCAGGACGCACAGCGGGACGCATAGGGGGATGACGTCGGCGTCGCACGCGTGCAAGGCGATGAGCGCGCGCGGACGGACTGCAAATGGCCGTCGTGGCGGGGCCGGGACGCGGCGCGTCCTGGCGACCGTGACGCACGGCGCGCATCCCGTTCGGCGTCTGCGTCGGCGTGCGTCTTCGTGCGCCGGTATACGCCGATGTAAACCGGCGGAAAAGGGTGCCGCCGGTTTAAACCACCTTATGGTGATCTGGCAGGCCCCATTTGAGGGTAGTTTTCACTAAAACTTGATTTTTGGGAGCTAGAGAGGTCCAAATCACGATCCGGAAGAGGCGTTGTGACCGTATTGACGACGCGGACCTAGTTTTAACTTAAAAACTTAGAAATGACAACTTTTTCTTTAGAAAAATTTTAAAATAGTGATGTGACATGTATAGGTGCACTTGAATATACCAGTTAAAGGGAGTTATTAGCAAGCTAGTGGTCTCACACTGAGGTAGGTGACGACAACTAATGTTTTTTCTTGATTTCTAAACCATGTTTAAAAATAGCATCATGTGTGATTGTGTTTTAAAATGCAATTATTATTTACCGTGGATTTCATGCGACATTGCGTACAGTATGGTTATTCCAAATTGAAATCTTTTACTGAATAAACTTATTTAAAATGTTTTTACAAGCATGATGTTAATTAGTTATGCTTAGTTAGAGACTTATTTCTTATTATATATATATAGAAAATGCATGGATTACATGGAAATGAGAATAGAGGCTTATTAGCTGGTCCTTTTATAGGCTAACCCCAGGATGAGGGGCATGTCTTGGGGATTTCAAGCTATAAGTACTCTTGAGTTTTAGCATATACATATGATTTCCGTGTTTTATATTTGATGACGGGTGCTCTCGCCCGGTGGGCGTCATGCTAGGAGGGATAGGGCCGGCCACCCACCTTCCGAGATTATGATGTGATGAGTTTGTGATATAATAGACACCTGCCCATAGATGGCATTCGGTAGGGGTTTGGTAACATGGATAGTCCACACTACCGGTCTGAGCCTTTCCATGGGGACAGACGCTAAGTCTCCCGTTATGGTGTCGACGGGGAGCGGCGGTGGTTGATACCCATGGAGGGTTGCCACTGCAGCATGATGGCCCATATTCTTATTATGTGTGCATGTATGATGAGCATGGTTATGGATGATATGCCTGGGTGTGACGACACTCAGAGGTTGACTACGTGTACTCCTGATCAGGGATGTTAGTGCGATGTGGTGGGACCCATTACCTTAGGGTGCCCTTATTCTTGTTGTATGCTCCATGTTATTGAGTCATGTCATGTTTTGCTTTTAACTCAGTGAATTTCATGTTTTAGCATATGGAATAAATTGGCATTTATTTGAACAGGGCATTATGATCTCACTATTTTCATAAATGTTAGACTTTTCATCAATGCTGTTCATTATTTCTTTCATTTATTACATTAATTGTCTATGTACCTACACAAGCGATAGCTTGTTGAGGCATTGCTTTGTTTTGCAATGCCTTAGATCTCGAGCGCGACACCAGGAAAGGAAAAGCGGTTGATAAACCTTGAGAGCTGCTGAAGACTAGTTTTCCCTATAGTTTTAGACAGTAATGTGAGTCATTAGAGTGGATTATCATTGAATTTTATTATGGACTGCATACTTTATAATTGGATGTGATTTAAATCTTTGGACATATGTTGGACATTTATATGGGATGTTATGATGGATAGACCCTGGGCCATATTATTATTGTCTTTTGGACGTTTATTTGATTTAAAATAAAGGCGCCTATTTATTTGACGTTGATTTATACGCGGATTATTTATTTATGTTTAAATTACATGTACGCCATTTTGAGAAAGGAAAATTAACACCCGGAGTTTTAAGATAGGTTTAGTAAAATGTTAAATAAATCTTTTCTCATGGGATCCCAAAATGCTCTTATTTAAAATGCCATTATTATAATAAATAAATAAAATTGTCTTAAAAATCCGGGGTGTTACAAAGTTGGTATCAGAGCCCAGTCTAGTCCATCATAATCCTTGTGAATGTCCATTTATATGTGAATAACAGTCCATAATAGTTGTAGAGAGAGAAACTATGAGAGAGGAACTTACACTTAGTGACATGTAAAATTTTGACAGATGGCTCCTCGGAGAAGGACAAGGTCTACCCCTGCTACACCCGTGGCTCCACCTGCTGAGTCCTCTGATCAAGGGGATCGAGATGCTGAGTTATTGAATCGTTTAATGTCAGGACTTGTACCACTTATATAGCAGCAGGTTAGGACAGTTGTTGACGCAGCTAACCCTAGCCCTATTCCACCACCTAAAGTGGCACCCATGGTTTCGTCAGTTCAGTCCTCACAACCAGTACAGGAACCATTAGTACCTAGAGCCACGGAGGGCGATGCTACGAGTGACTCTAAGAAGACTGACAAATTATTGTAAAGGTTTCAAAAGATGGTGAAACCCTTTTATGGCGATGGTAACACGGAGGAGGCCGAGCGATGGTTATTTGAGGCGGAGAGGACATTCGACGCTATGAAGATCTCACCAGATGATCAAGTTAGAGTAGCCTCTTACCTGCTGAAAGGTGAGGTCGGCTTCTGGTGGCAGACTTTCACACTCACCCGACCAGATCCGACCGAGACGATGACATGGGCAGCCTTTAAACAGGCTTTCGACACTCAATATTTTCCACCTCATGCATTGCAGTCCATGAAGAAGGAGTTTGCCACCCTGGAGCAGAGAGATATGACGGTTCAGCAGTACCTGAACCGATTTACACGACTGAGGAGATTCGCACCTCACGCACTAGCCTCAGACACAGAGGCAACTGACAGATTTGTGGATGGGTTGACTCCTTGGCTAAGAGATCGAGTGATTTCTTCACGACCCACTTCTGTGCGAGATGCTGCTGATATGGCGTCCATGCATGAGAAGAACTCTCTCAGGACTAGAGGGAGTGCGTTCCAGCCCTTTAAGGGCAAGCGGCCATTTGGTGCTATGCAGACACATGGGGCATCAGGTCATCCACCACAAGCCAAATTTAAGAGAGACACTGAGAGGAAGAGATGTGATAGGTGCAAGGGTTGGCACCCTGGGCGAGGGTGCAATAGATTCGACCGACCACAGCAGCAGAGGCAGCCCCAACCACAGAGACAGTCCTATACACCTTACCAGAGACAGCCATACAGGTGTTTCAACTGTGGAGACGTTGGCCATTTCATTAAGGACTGCCCTAAGGGGCAGAGGCAGCTAACGCGCCACGTAGCCAGGGACGAGTATTTGCCATCTCATCAGGACAGGCACAGGCATCACACCAGGTCGTAGAAGGTACTCTTCTAGTCTCGGATAGACATGCCAAAGTTCTTTTTGACACAGGGTCTACACATTCTTTTATATCATGTATTTTTGCATCTTGCCTTGATGTATGTGTACACAAACTAGCATTTGGATTAGATATTATGACACCTGTGGGAGAAACAGTAGAGACTACAGAATATCTTAGAGATATACCTGTAGAGATATCAGGTGTGAGTATGGACACAGACTTCATCTTACTAGACATGGTAGACTATGATGTTATTCTTGGGATGGATTGGTTAGCCAACTATTGGGCTATGGTAGACTGCCGAAAGAAGCGAGTCACTTTTCTTATACCTGGGCAACCAGAAATAGTGTTCCAGGGTAGGAAAGATCAGGCAGGTACATGCATCATTTCTGCTATCAAGGCGGCACGATTTTATGCACGAGGGTGTAATGCATTTCTCGCATATGTGACTGTTGAGGAAAAGGAGTAGCCACAGCTTGACGAGATTGATGTTGTCCGTGATTTTGCTGATGTATTTCCTGAGGAATTACTAGGATTGCCGCCAAGTAGGGAGATTGACTTCACCATTGACTTGGTGCCGGGTACATCGCCTATCTCTAAGGCACCATACAGGATGGCTCCAACAGAGTTGAGAGAACTTCAAGTACAATTGCAAGAGTTACTGGATAAGGACTTCATCAGGCCGAGTGGATCACCATGGGGAGCACCAGTCCTTTTCGTGAAGAAAAAGGATGGATCACTGAGACTATGCATTGATTATCGGTTGTTGAATGGTGTTACTATAAAGAACTGATACCCTTTGCCACGCATAGATGATTTATTTGATCAGCTCCAATCGGCACAAGTGTTCTCTAAGATAGATCTGAGGTCAGGGTATCATCAGCTGAGGGTTAGAGAAGAGGATATCTCGAAGACTGCCTTTAGGAGTCGTTATGGTCATTATGAGTTCCTAGTGATGCCGTTTGGATTGACGAACGCACCTGCAGTGTTCATGGATCTAATGAACTGTGTCTTTCGAGCTTATTTGGATAAGTTCGTGATTGTATTCGTGGATGACATCTTGATTTATTCACCTAGTCATGATACACATAGGGAGCATCTCCACACGGTATTGGACACACTTCGTCGACATCAGTTGTATGCCAAGTTCAGTAAGTGTGATTTTTGGTTAGACCAGGTGCATTTCTTAGGCCACGTCATATCTAAAGATGGAGTGGCCGTGGATTCAACAAAGGTAGAGGCAGTACTACACTAGGAGAGGCCCAAGACAGTGACTGAGATACACAGTTTTCTTGGTTTGGCAGGGTATTATCGTCGTTTCATAGAGGGATTCTCTAAGATCGCATTACCATTGACCACCCTGACTAGGAAAGACACTCAATTTGTATGGACCGAGGCTTGCGAGGAGAGCTTCCAAGAGCTTAAGAGGAGACTTACTACTGCTCCGGTATTGACCTTACCATCTGGTGCAGGCGGTTATGTAGTTTATTGTGACGCCTCCGGCAAGGGATTAGGAGCAGTGTTGATGCAACATGGGAAGGTAATTGCCTATGCGTCTAGACAGCTGAAGACACATGAGGTAAATTACCCAACACATGACCTAGAATTAGCAGCCGTGGTATTTGCGTTGAAGTCCTAGAGACATTATCTTTATGGTGAGAGATTTGAGGTATTCACTGATCATAAGAGCCTCAAGTACTTCTTTACTCAGAGTGAATTGAATATGAGGCAGCGCAGATGGATGGAGTATCTCAAGGACTTCGACTTCACCATACAGTACCATCCTGGGAAGGCTAACGTCGTTGCAGATGCCCTGAGTAGGAAGGCGGGTGTGATGATTACCAATTTGACAACTCGGTCTAAGTTCTTTGACAAGATCTTAGACGCACAGGGCAAAGACAAGGAAACACAGGATTTGACAGATAAGACAGATTTTTCGAGGGGACCAGATGGAGGGGTTAGATTTAAGGGAAGGTTGGTAGTACCAGCAGATGACGAATTGAAGCGCGAGTTACTTCAAGAAGCACACCAATCCCCTTATACAATTCATCCTGGGGGTACGAAGATGTATCAGGATCTCAAGAGGCATTTCTGGTGGAATGGTATGAAAAAGGATGTTGGAGAGTGCGTTGCACGATGTTTGACCTGTCAGCAGGTCAAGGCTGAGCATTAGCGTCCATCAGGACTACTTCAGACACTGGACCTTCCAGAGTGGAAGTGGGACCATATTACCATGGACTTCGTTCTGGGTCTTCCGAGGACCGCTAGCGGCCACGACATGATATGGGTCATTGTGGACAGGTTGACCAAGTCCGCTCATTTTCTTCCTATTAAACAAAATCAGACCGTGGATAGCTTAGCGAAATTATATGTTAAGGAGATCGTCAATCTACATGGCGTTCCCTTGACAATTATATCGGATCGAGATACGCGATTTACCTCAAAATACTGGAAGAGCGTGCAAGAGGCATTAGGGTCGAGGCGAAATTCAAGACAAAGCATTCCATCCTCGTACGAGACGGACAGAGCGAGAGGACCATCCAGACTATTGAGGATATGCTACGAGCCTGTGTTATGGATTGGAAGGGTAGCTGGGAAGATCATTTACCTTTGGTGGAATTTGCTTATAATAATAGTCATCACGCTAGTATTGGCATGGCTCCATATGAGGCACTTTATGGCAGACCTTGTCGGTCACCTTTATGTTGGAGTGATGTAGGAGAAAGACGCGTGGTGAAATCTGAGTTAGTGGAAGAATGTGCAGAGAAAGTCCAACTCATTCGGAAGAGGTTACTGACACCTCACAGTCGACAGAAAAGTTATGCAGACAAGAGGCGAAAGGACTTAGAGTTCTTTGAGGGTGAGCATGTATTCTTGAAGGTTTCTCCCATGAAAGGGGTGTTGAGGTTTGGAAATAAAGGGAAGCTTAGTCCCAGGTATATTGGACCTTTCGAGATCTTACGCCGAGTTGGGTCAGTGGCATACCAGCTAGCCTTACCACCACAGCTAGCAAATGTACATGACGTCTTTCACGTGTCTATGCTGAGGAAATACGTGCCAGATCCCTCACACGTATTGGAGCAAATTCCAGGAGAGCTACAGTCTGACATGACGTTTGAGGAGAGACCAGTGCGCATCCTAGATACAAGAGTCAAGGAGTTAAGGAATAAGACCATTGCCTTGGTCAAAGTCCTTTGGCAGCATCATTCACTACAGGAGGCTACCTGGGAGACTGAGGAGGAGATGCGAAAGATCCATCCAGAGTTATTTACATAGAGGTATTAGCTAAATTTCGAGGACGAAATTTTTATGAGGGAAGAATGTAATATCCTTAATTTTTAGGATAAAATAGGAAATTATTAAATAAATTAAAATAAAAATTTATGGATGAAATTTTTTCTAAAAACATAAGAATTAGAAAGTGCTCGTCGATACGAATCCAACGCCACCAGGAACGCAAGAAACGGAGCTCAAACGAGGGAGTTATGAGCCGTCAAAGTTGGAAGGGCAAATTGGTCATTTGATAGAGACGTGTTAGACAGGGGTCCAAATTGATACTGGCACCCCCGTCTTCCACGCGTCTCTACCAGTGCCTAAAAAATCGCCGGAGAGATGTGGAAAGAGGCGTGTGGGGAAGAGGTTCTCTTCCCCAAGACTCTAAAACCCTATATCTATGCTCCTCTAGGAGCCAAAACGCTCCACTTTGAGCGTTTTCTCTGAGCTTTTACGCAAAACCCTAGCCCTGCAAAACTTGGATTTTCCGGCGAGTGGAGCCCCGGCAACACGAGCAACTCCGGCCAGGTGCAAGGTAAGCCTCAAACCTATGTTTTTTAGTATTTATTAAATAGAGAAAATAATTAGAAAACCATTTAAAAATTAGGAAAAAATCAGATTTTTTAGGAACTTTGGGCACGCTACTGTTGGAGCGTGATTTCACGAACCAAACCTTTCCATTTGGAAATAGCACCGTCCAACTAGTGCACAAGAGACCCAAGAGCATACCCTTTAAATTTGGGAGTGATCCAACGGTGGATTTCTCCAGAAAACCCAAAAACCAGTACCTAGGGATTATTTTAGGAACTTGGGAAAAATCATTTAAAAACCATGGTTTTTGGAAAAATCAGTGCAAAAGGAGGGCATAAATGGATTCTAGAGAGAATTTTGAAGAAAATGGAGCAAAAATCACGCAAAACAGAGCTCTATAGCTCCGCCGGAGGCGACCGGAATCCGATCGTCTTCTCCGGCGTCGTCAACGGCGTCGGCGCCCTAGCGCTGACACCAGGACGCACAGCGGGACGCACAGGGGGATGACGTCGACGTCGCACGCGTACACGGCGACACGCGCGCGGACGGACTGCAGATGGCCATCGTGGCGGGGCCGGGACGCGGCGCGTCCTGATGACTGTGACGCACGGCGCGCGTCCCGTTCGGCGTCTGCGTCGGCGTGCGTCTTCGTGTGCCGGTATACGCCGGTGTAAACCAGCGAAAAAGGGTGCCGCCGGTTTAAACCACCTTATGGTGGTCCAGCAGGCCCCATTTGAGGGTAGTTTTCACTAAAACTTGATTTTTGGGAGCTAGAGAGGTCCAAATCACGATCCGGAAGAGGCGTTGTGACCGTATTGACGACGCGGACCTAGTTTTAACTTAAAAACTTAGAAATGACAACTTTTTCTTTAGAAAAATTTTAAAATAGTGATGTGACATGTACAGGTGCACTTGAATATACCAGTTAAAGGGAGTTATTAGCAAGCTAGTGGTCTCACACTGAGGTAGGTGACGACAACTAATGTTTTTCCTTGATTTTTAAACCATGTTTAAAAATAGCATCATGTGTGATTGTATTTTAAAATGCAATTATTATTTACCGTGGATTTCATACGACATTGCGTACAGTATGGTTATTCCAAATTGAAATCTTTTACTGAATAAACTTATTTAAAATGTTTTTACAAGCATGATGTTAATTAGTTATGCTTAGTTAGAGACTTATTTCTTATTATATATATATATAGAACATGCATGGATTACATGGAAATGAGAATAGAGGCTTATTAGTTGGTCCTTTTATAGGCTAACCCCAGGATGAGGGGCATGTCTTGGGGATTTCAAGCTATAAGTACTCTTGAGTTTTAGCATATACATATGATTTCCATGTTTTATATTTGATGACGGGTGCTCTCGCCCGGTGGGCGTCATGCTAGGAGGGATAGGGCCGGCCACCCACCTTCCGAGATTATGATGTGATGAGTTTGTGATATAATAGACACCTGCCCATAGATGGCATTCGGTAGGGGTTTGGTAACATGGATAGTCCACACTACCGGTCTGAGCCTTTCCATGGGGACAGATGCTAAGTCTCCCGTTATGGTGTCGACGGGGAGCGGCGGTGGTTGATACCCATGGAGGGTTGCCACTGCAGCATGATGGCCCATATTCTTATTATGTGTGCATGTATGATGAGCATGGTTATGGATGATATGCCTGGGTGTGATGACACTCAGAGGTTGACTATGTGTACTCCTGATCAGGGATGTTAGTGCGATGTGGTGGGACCCATTACCTTAGGGTGCCCTTATTCTTGTTGTATGCTCCATGTTATTGAGTCATGTCATGTTTTGCTTTTAACTCAGTGAATTTCATGTTTTAGCATATGGAATAAATTGGCATTTATTTGAACAAGGCATTATGATCTCACTATTTTCATAAATGTTAGACTTTTCATCAATACTGTTCATTATTTCTTTCATTTATTACATTAATTGTCTATGTACCTACACAAGCGATAGCTTCTTTGAGGCATTGCTTTGTTTTGCAATGCCTTAGATCTCAGCGCGACACCGGGAAAGGAAAAGCGGTTGATAAACCTTGAGAGCTATTTGAAGACTAGTTTTCCCTATAATTTTAGACAGTAATGTGAGTCATTAGAGTGGATTATCATTGAATTTTATTATGGACTGCATACTTTATAATTGGATGTGATTTAAATCTTTGGACATATGTTGGACATTTATATGGGATGTTATGATGGATAGACCCTGGGCCATATTATTATTGTCTTTTGGACGTTTATTTGATTTAAAATAAAGGCGCCTATTTATTTGACGTTGATTTATACGCGGATTATTTATTTATGTTTAAATTACATGTACGCCATTTTGAGAAAGGAAAATTAACACCCGGAGTTTTAAGATAGGTTTAGTAAAATGTTAAATAAATCTTTTCTCATGGGATCCCAAAATGCTCTTATTTAAAATGCCATTATTATAAATATATAAAAAAATTGTCTTAAAAATCCGGGGTGTTACACTTTTTGACTCTCATTACTTGAGTCTTTTCTAAATATTTTGTGTCAACATGAACCAAGTGGAAGAATGTTGGATTTTAGATCCAACTCATAGTGTAGCCCACATTGTCAAGTCATGTTTTGTATACTTACACTTTAGAAATTTAGTTTATTTGAAAAACCTAAAGTGGTAATGAGAGAATAAAGTGATTAAAGTAACCTATTTATATTGGTCTTAATTATAATGATGACACCATGTTGGAGATATTTTTCTAAAAATTTTCAAAGCCTCCCATCATGCCATACATACATGCTTGATGGTTGCATGCATGCATCAATAAAAGCCTTTTGGAAAAGCCCTAACTTTTCAAGGAAACTGGAGCTCAGGATTCCTTCAACCCTTCCATAAGGATTTGTTAAAAGACTAGAAGCTTTCTCCATTCAAATATGAAGATTGGAGATTCAAGTTCGACATCAATATACTATCCTTATCGGAGGTAAGTAGTTTATTTCATATTTTAGAAATTTTGTGAAATAAAAGAAGCTTTACACTCTTTTCCTTGTTTTTGGCCAACATAGTGTCAATTGTTAGTTGTAAAATCTTGCAATGACTTAGTGGAACTCAAAGTGGGTGTTAGTTTGAAAGAGTGGAAGCAAGTGCTAATGTTGGTTAGTCGAACCATTATAAACTCGTTTCTAGATCTCTAGTGTGTGCCAAGTTCATTAGATACTATGTTTTTTATTTCTAAAATTATTCCTGTCTTTCTACACTTCATGCAACAAAATTTTAAATTTCAATTGGGCCTAATTCACCCCCTCTTAGGACTTCACAAGAACAGTTTCAGGTGTGAAAGAGTGGTCAATGTCTGATCTGGTTGGTCGGTGGAGTTGAAAAGGAGGAAAAAGGATTATCAATGGGAAAGCCTTTCATCCTTCAATCTCTCGTCTCCCGCAACACTGTCAAATGGATGAAGAAGCTTATTCACTCTGAAATCTTAACCAATTGATTTCTAGGTTTTATTGCACTTGAATTACCAGTTGATGATTAATTTTGGGGTTTCCAGTTTCAGGAGGATGACGGGTTAAGGTTGCAGCGATTTAGTTTTCCAAGTTTCAGGGTAAGGGAGATCGGCAGAAGAGAAAGCGGCTATAATATATTATCTTCATTTAGGAACTTTTTCATTTAATGGAACCCCAAATTCTTGTCGAAAACCTGAGGTGTATATGAGCTCGAAATTGTATTTAGTCTTCAAAATCTTATTCGGAGTCCAAAATTATCTTAGGCGTCAATCTCCTGCTTAATTGAAACCCGGCACACGTCAGGGAAGACCAGAAAAGTTAACATTAAAAGGCTGAAGATAACGGGAGTTTGCCGTCTGAAAGGGTTTTCTGCTTTTTGCCCTTTCCGACCATTCTTTCATACCTGAAGCTATCATGACCGTCCCAATGATCCTAGGGTGTGCATGCTTTTACAGACTTCCCTCCAACTCCGTTGCATTAATGGACCTTCGACGGTGTCTTTCTTGAAACTCTTGATTGAATTATATGGGATCTAAACATGTAGAACGTAGAAAATTTTTCAGTTTTAGCCGAACCACAATGCGATAAACCAAGACATCTTTTTGTTCACCTTTCTTTGTGGCGTCACTTTGGCACAGCAAGCTTCCTTTTCATGGGTTTTCACTCTTTTCATGTGTGCATATGCACGCATCCATTTGGTTTACCAAAACTAAGATGAAGGTCATCCCCACTAAAAGGTGGACTTGTAGGCTGCTCACCTTTTTGAAGTTAAATCATTGCTGTGGATAAAAATCTTGCTGATGCTGAAAGGCCAAGAGATGATAGCCCATGGATTGAGTTATTCAAGGATAGCGGTTTTCTTAAGTGCAATATGCGACTATTTATGTTTTCTTTTCTTTTTTCTTTCTAAATCATGTCAACTCGTGACCTACAATGAAAAATTAAGGTCCCTATATGCTACTACATTATAAGGCCGATTATTAAAACTACTCACAGCCACCAGCACATGCAAATGTGAGATTAGAAAAATATATACTTAACGGTGATTTTTTGTTTCTATTGGCAGTAAAATATCGCTGGTAAAATCTATTAGAGCAATAAAAATTAACCAAAAACCAGTCCTCCTGGTAAATTGTTTATAAAGAGTATTTGCTTTATATAGTATAGATTACAGCCCATGCTCATTTGTCCATAATGAATAATCTTATCTGTGTTATGAGATTACAGATCCTAAATAGCTATATCCAACTGTACCACTGCTCTAAACAGCTCAGAATAATTAACTAAAGTAGTAGACTATCCTTTATCCTACTAGACCGATCTTTAAGTCTCATGTGCATCTATTTTGTCTGTGTCTTAAGAGAGAGGAGGTGGAGCGTGGATATTGGACATGGTCAACGACAGGTCGATCGTAGCACATGCTAGTGCTCCCCTGATTGAATGTGGAGTAGACATTTATTTCCACTTTTATAGATATTCATAAAGTCGATGATACTTTTGTGGTTAGGGATAGTTTTCAAATATGGGCAGGCAAAGAGAACGGCATGTGGAAGCACTACCACGGCCACACGAATCACATCAAGTAAGACTCGTCGGGACCATCTGAAGCTTCAAGTTGCACTGCACCTTAAAGCGCAGCCTCGGTGTACGAAGCTCCTGCCTATGCGGGGTCCAGAGAAGGGGCGGACCACAAGAGCCTATCAGCCTTACCTTGAATTTTGCAAGAGGCTGATTCCACACTTTGAACCCGTGACCTCAAGGTCACGTGACGACAACTTTTACCGTTGTGCCAAGACTCCCCTTCTTTGCACTGAATTATTAGTCATGTCGTTTGTTAATTGGCACAGCCCTGCCATGTCCGTTTCTTCCACATCAAGGTTAATTCGTTGAAGTAAATTGGTTAGTGACACCCCCTCTCCCACCTCTTTATTTAAGGGTGCAACCTATTGCGTCTCTCTTGCACTAGTAGAGCTTCTCTCTCGCTTGGCAGGACTCATTGGAGAAGAGAGAGAGTACAGCCTCAATCTCCACTTAAGTCAGAGAGAAAGGGAGAGGGAGACTGTACTATCTCTCTTCTCCTGTTAGCTTTGACGAGATGCTTCATTTCCCTTCTCCAGTTAGTCTGTTGGAACTTAAATACCTTCTGTTGTTTGTATGAAATTGTTTTTGTGTTGTAGGATTAGGGACAGATTCTCAACAATGGCGAGTGACATGTAGCTCACGGCAAATCGACTCTTTTGTTCGAGAGAAGAGGTAAATAGTGAGTTTATTAACTCAATAACTGATAATCAACCAATTATCACTTTTATAGATCCCGGTTTATAAAAAATCCTCATTATATATGATTATAACATTTTGAAGCGGTCGATTGTGTAGCTAGAAGTTTAGCTGATTAAGGAGTACTCCAAGAATTTCATGTTTGCTTTTTTCTAACATTATCCACTTAGGTTACAGGCCATATGGTTATATGAGTTTTATAAATATGATATTCTTTTCTTTCTTCTTTTAATTTTTTTGAGTGGCATAGAAGAGTCAAACCCACAACTGATCGGTTGTAATATCTGCTGAATTTTTCAAAATTCATCGATCACCAAAATATACTCCTAATGTTTGAAATAGCATTCGTGTAATGCTTCCGCCAGTTCCCTATACCAAAAGCATGGTAGTACTTGTTCCTCTTAAATTTTGAAGGCTTCACTAGAAATACCATTATTTCCATGCTACCCTTTGGTCTATGGTTAGCAATAATTAGTTCAATTAGCTCTTTAGTGTAAAAGGCACAGCAAATATTATAGAGAGCTTGGTCTATAAATTTTGTGTACAACAAATTTTCTATTGTAACATGTTGAAAATTCAACCAATTGGATGGTAGTAGTATATCTATAAATGGTGGATCATCATTCTTCACATATAAGAAGGCAACTTTTAGATAAAGAGCTGGTAAACCCTTTCAAGTATAACCAAACCTCCAGGCTTCCTTTTAACAAAAATAGTAAAAATAAATACGTATTTCCTTTATTTCAACTAACTTCAAAAAGAAAAAAGGCTCTCACTGACCATCACAATATCTAGGCTAACAGCTTTGAATAGCTAATATATTCCTGCCAAAAAAGAAAAGAAAAGAAATGCTAATATATTTCCGTCGAAATTGCACATTTCCAAACTGAATATAATAAGAAAGTCTTCTGAATAGGTTGAATGTCTAAGGCAGTAGATATTCCAATAACATACCTTGAACTTGAAATGGTTCAGTTGACTGTAAATCCTTGCGGGTTTTTTTTCTTTTCCTCTTTGAGGAAACCTAGAATTTCCAGTTTAAACTGATTTAGTGACTCTCATGCAGCATAGTTGGAGATCTGCTCTCATAGTATATCTGTAAATGTGCATCCGAGCTTAAATTACTAAGTAACTCTGGTTGACTTTGTTGCTTGATATGATCATAACCGTATTGTTTTCTTTCAGATGATGAAATGTATATGGTCATTTGTTTCTTCAGTTTCCGTTATAAGACATAATCCCATCCTAAACAAATTTCTATATGCAATAATTTTTGTAACCGAACATTCTTGCCTAATGATTCTTTATGAAGCTTCCTAGCTTGAAGATTTACCGGGCCTACAAATGTGCACACAAGCTTGTGTGTGTGGGTGCACACGTGTCGTGCGTATGTACGCATGTTTCTACACATATGATGAGAGTATTTACGGGCTTATATAAATTTATGTTTGCAAATGTACAAGTCATATAAACCTCTTAGAAATGTTGCTTTATATAAATTCATTACTTTTTCTCTTGCTCGAGCTCCTCTAACGGTTTTATGGATGCCTTTGCTACGAAATCTACAGTTTCTTCTTTGCCAATAGGGCAATCTCCTAGTCTGTAATTTCTTTCTTTTTGTCCACAAAATATTTTACCAGTTCAAAACAAACCTTTATCACCTATTAGTTTTCATATTGCTAATTTATCTTAGAGGGGGTACTGAAAGTGGCAATCAGCTTCTAGATATATGCATGCAATATGTAAATCATCACCTAGTAAAGCAGTAAAGCCAAGACCTGAATCTGAAAAACCACAAAAGGCATGTGGTAGAAAGATACTGAATAAAAATTAGGTGTTTCTACTGTGACAAGTACCGTAGGAATATTGTTTGGTTCTCGCTGTTCAGATCTGCTCAACGTTTCTCCGACGAATCCAGACATGTGCGCACCTTGCTTGAGTACCTAGGTTTGTTTTTTACTCCTTCGTACTAGCACTTGATTACAAAGATACTAAATGCTTTAGCCTACGTTTTACTTCCTTGTAGAAATGAAAGGAGAAGAATACCCTTGTAAGGGTACGACTGAAAAGATGGTCCGAGTGTTAGTACTTATCTCTGAAATTGGTTTGCAGTTATTGTTGGATTATTAAGAGCAACTCTTATGCCCCAAAAATGTGAAAATATGGAGTTTTGTTTCAAACAGCCCTTGGATAGTTTATATGTACTATTGATAGTTCATCGCTAATTGGTGACTGCAGGCTAGATTTATTGTTAATGGATGATTTGGTTTGTTGGACACCCGTAGTTTAACAAGTATCAATGTCCAGAACATTGCTCTCGGAACAACATCTTTAAAGACCTAGTGATCATGTTGGCCGTTAGAACCCTCATTTTGGAATTGATTTTCAGTTACGTTGATTCTCAATACTATTCTTACACTTCGCAGGTGTGAAAAGCTAGTTTGTTGACACCATTCCATGGATGATTATTTGTTAATAGCTGCTAATTAGTGTTGGTATGAGTTGTCAAGGAATTGATTATGGAATCATGATTGATATGATTTGTTTGTAATTATAGGAATTGATTTCATAATTTTAGGAGTCTAGTTATTAGTTGACCAATCTTGTATATTAATGTAGGAATATATAGTTTCCTTAAAGTAGGATTGTTTCCTATTTTTGAGATGTAATTGTACCCACAAATTTGCTCCATGATGGAGAAGAAAATACACAGAAATTATTGTGCAAACATGGTATCAGAGCAGGTTCAATTTCAATAGAATTGCTGAAACACGAATCCATTTTTTTCTTTTGAATCTCATACTCGAAAACTAAATAGCGAATCCAAATTCTGTTGTTCAAGTTACACCAAACAACCCAACACCACCTATTATTATCCACCAAGACAACTCTGTATTTCCTACCAGTATCATATTGGATGAGACCAATTATCTATTATGGTCACAACTTATGGAGATGTACATTGGAGCTCGCAACAAATCTGGATACCTCACCGGAGAAACAAAGAAACCTGCACTTAAAGATCCTACTTTTGCAACATGGGTTACTGAAAATCAGAGAGTAAAAAGTTGGCTTATTGACTCAATGAGTCCATTATTGATGCAACGATTTATTCGCCTTTCCACAGCCAAAGAAATATGGGAGGTCGTGTCAAGAACCTTCTATGATGGATCGGACGAAACTCGTCTCTTTGAGTTGAATCAAAAGTCATTTTCTACCAAACAAGATGGTAGACCATTGTCAACATACTATAATGAACTTGTTGCTATTTTTCAGGAGATTGATTAGAGGACTATATCTCAAGAAGGAGCAGTTGAAGGAGTCATCCAGTTACATTCGGCAATGGCTAGGCTTCGCATTCATATATTTCTCAGTGGACTTGATTTTGAATTTGATCAGGTTCGTGCAGAAATCTTACGAAAAGATCCAAGACTTGATTTGGAGAGCACGTATGCATACGTGAGAAAAGAGTATCAACAAAGATAGACAATGGGAGGATCTCGTCCAATTTCAGAACACTCGGCTATGCTAGCAAACCAAACTCGACAAGGACCATCATCTGGCTGGGTGAAGAACCGCAATAATCAATCAACTAGAAAGACTAACAATCTGGTATGTAGTCATTGTAGTGAATCGGGTCATTCAAAATAATGATGTTATGAAATCATTGGCTATCCTGAATGGTGGGATTTTTCAAAAAAACCAAGAAAGAAGATGGCAGGAAAAGCTATGGTGACATCTACAAATGAAGTCCAATACAATGTAGAGGACAAATCACAACCTACGGCAAATGTTGCTCACCCGGGTATTGTTGGTAAGGCAAATGTATTCTCTGCAACTTCTAAGAAAGATACTTGGATTATTGATACATGTGCATCCGATCATATGATTAGAGACTCTAGTCATTTACAAGCCCTTAACCCTTCTTCCCAGTCTATTATATCTACAGCCAATGGCAGTACCTCTCCTATTATTGGAGAAGGATCTGTCATGTTGTCTGAAACTCTCACATTAAATTCTGTCCTCGTTGTCCCATCCCTTGAATATAACTTGTTATCAGTGGGCCAAATTACCTCAACTCTTGCTTGCACTGTAATCTTCTGGCCTTTTTTTTGTGTTTTTCAGGACATTCTGACTCGGAAGATTCTTGGTTATGGTGTTAAACGAGGCAAACTCTATTTCTTGGAATTAACAGAAAATGGAGGAAAAAAATTCAGTCATGCATATCAAACTAGTAGTGAAGAGCAAGCTCGAGCAACTATTTGGTTATGACATCGACGACTAGGGCATCTTTCTTTTGGGTATCTTAGAAAATTAAAACCTCATCTTTTTTCCAATTTAAATGATTTAGATTTTCATTGTAATGTGTGTGAACTGGCCAAAAGTCATCGTATTCCTTATTTGCCTAGTTTGAATAAATGTTCAGAACCTTTTGCTGTTATTCATTCTGATGTATGGAGACCTGCCCAAATTTCATCTATTTCTAAGGCTCGTTATTTTGTCACATTTATTGATGAATGTACACGGATGACTTGGGTGTCTCTACTTCACAAAAAAAGTGGTGTTTCTATAGCATTTTAGGAGTTTCATAGTATGGTTGGCACTCAGTATCAAAAACAGATTTGTGTTTGGCAAACTGATAATGCCATGGAATTTGTAGACACATCCTTTGGAAGATTTCTTAGTCAATATGGAATTCGACATCAGACTTCTTGCACTTATACTCCTGAACAGAATGGATTAGCAGAAAGGAAGAATAGACAAATACTGGAAGTGGTCCGTGCCTCCCTCTTTGCCATGAACATGCCTAGATTTTATTGGGGAGAAGCTGTAAAATCTGTTGTATATCTTATCAATCGAACACCCTCCCAAGTGATAGATTTTCAAACCCCTCAACAAAAGTTGCAATCCCTCCTTTCCATTCCTCATCTCCCAAATCTTGAACCCAGGATTTTTGGCTGCACAACATATGTTCACATTCCCAAAGCTTTGCGAAGTAAACTTGATCCATGTGCAAAACAATGTGTTTTTATTAGTTATTCAAATTTTCAGAAAGGATATTGATGCTATGATCCTCAAAATCGAAAATTACATGTGACCTTGGATGTTTCTTTCTGTGAGTCAGAACCTTATTATTCTGAGGGAACTTTACCTCACTCCCTTCAGGGAGAGAATTCCAGTGAAGGAAATCTGTTGCAAGAAGATGGTGAGGGAAATGAGTTTTCAGAACTAGAAGAAGTGAATGAAAGGCTTGGCAGAAGTGGTCAACAAATTTTTTATGGCAATCATGAGATGTTAATTGAGAATATAGAGTTGCCTATGTTATTACCATCAACTAAAGAATCAAGTCATAATTCCGATCCCCAGGTAACCTCGAATCCCATATCTGATGATTCTCGTGATACAAATGTCCCCCTTGATGAGTCCTTTGTTTCTTCTAAAAATTGAGCTCCAAAATATCCACATAGATCTAATAAGGGTATCCCAAAAAATCAATATGAACCTGACCTTAGAGCCAATGTTAAATATCCAATCAATAATTTTGTCTCTACTCATAGTTTGTCTAAATTATATGCACTTACTATTAATCAATTGTCCAATGTATCTATTCCTAGTAGTGTGCAGGAGGCTTTGGCAGATTCAAAATGGACTAATGCAATGAACGAAGAGATGGAGGCCTTACAAAAAAATTCTACTTGGGAGCTTGTTTCATTGCCTGAAGGAAAGAAAACCATCGGATCTAGATGGGTGTTCACCGCAAAACTTACAGCAAATGGCAGCATTGAAAGGTATAAAGCGAGGTTGGTTGCGAAGGGGTATACACAAAGGTATGGGGTGGATTACCAAGAGACTTTTGCACCGGTGGCTAAGCTTGACACCATTCGCATTCTCATATCTATAGCAGCAAATCGGGAGTGGCCTTTGCAGCAATTTGATGTTAAGAACACGTTTCTTAATGGGGAGTTAGAGGAGGAAGTGTACATGGAATTGCCCCCAGGTGTGAAATGTAGTCCTTCGAGTAGAAACAAAGTTTGTAAACTGAAGAAATCATTGTATGGGTTGAAACAATCACCTAGAGCCTAGTTTGGGAGGTTCTCCTCTGCAATGAAGGAATTTGGTTATAAGCAAAGTAGTTCCGACCATACTTTGTTTGTAAAACACAAAGAAGGAAAGGTGACAACCTTAATTGTGTATGTTGATGATATGGTCTTGACAGGAGATGATCCAGACAAAATGAAGTTGTTACAGGAGTATTTGGCTACTAAATTCGAAATGAAGAATCTAGGACAACTTAAATATTTCCTAGGAATTGAAATTGCAAGATCAGATCAAGGGATTTTTCTGTCTCAACGGAAGTATGTGCTGGATTTTTTAGCTGAAACTGGAATGCTTGATTCTAAACCAATAGAAACTCCTATGGAAGTGAATCACAAGCTTGGAATTTTTCCAAATCAAGTTCCAACAAACATAGGCAGCTACCAACGGTTGGTTGGAAGATTAATTTATTTATCACATACGAGACCAGATATAGCCTATGATGTCAGTGTTGTAAGTCAGTTTATGCATATGCCTAGTGAAGAACATATAAATGCAGTATATCAAATCCTAAGATATTTAAAAGGTGCCCCGGGAAAAGGTTTATTGTTCTCAAAAAATGGTGTCTCTAACATTGAGGGATACACAGATGCTGACTGGGCAGGAGATCAAACAACCAAAAAATCTACCTCTGGTTACTTCACTTTTGTGGAAGGTAATCTCGTTACCTGAAGGAGCAAGAAGGAGAAGGTTGTTGCACGATCAAGTGCAGAAGCTGAGTTTAGAGGTATGGCTCATGGTGTATGTGAATTATTATGGATTAAAAGTGTTCTAAAAGATTTGGGGATTGAATATGGAACACCTATGAATCTTCATTGTGATAATAAGACAGCTATTGAGATTGCACAAAATCTTGTGCAACATGACCACACCAAACATGTTGAAGTTGATCGTCATTTCATTAAGGAGAAGGTAGATCAAAAGATTATACAGTTCCCATTTGTCAAGTCAGAATATCAGTTAGCTGATATTCTCACAAAAACAGTTTCAAGGAAGGCATTCCATGATACGATTAACAAGTTGGGAATGATAGATATCTATGCTCCAACTTGAGGGGGAGTGTTGGCGTGAGTTGTCAAGGAATTGATTATGGAATCACGATTGATATGATTTGTTTGTAATTATAGGAATTAATTTCATAATTTTAGGAGTCTAGTTATTAGTTGACCAATCTTGTATATTAATGTAGGAATATATAGTTTCCTTAAAGTAGGATTGTTTCCTATTTTTGAGATGTAATTGTACCTACAAATTTGCTCCATGATGGAGAAGAAAATACACAGAAATTATTGTGCAAACAATTAGGAAGAAGGGTTATTTTTATTGCTAAAGGTTGTTTCATGAGTGAAGTTGTATTGGCTTCCCTTGATTTAACAAATCTGAATGTCGATAATATGTCTCTTAAAGATTGCACGTGCACACTCTCAGATCCGCCAACTCCAAAGCTTATGAAAGAACAATGGGGGGGCTAAATCGAAATAAGATATGGACCAACCTTGACGAAGAAGGGGTTGACTAATATCCATGTATCTTTGGTCATGTTTGAAGTGCTTTTGTATTTCAGGATTCTCTCTTGAATTGGTTGTAACCTCTTTTAGCATCTCTCATGCTGACACTTTCATTAATAAAATTCACAGCCTTCTCAAATAATAATAATAATAATAATAATAATAATAATGTGTCTCTTAAAGGGAAGGAGCACTCTAAAACAAACAAATGGAGGACTGGACAGTTATACTATGTAGTAGCACCCTTAATTTGAAATTTATTTTAGTCAAGATTTGATTGTGTAGAACTATTTTTATGCAGTGCAAAAAAGTCTATCTTCCGTTTCAAAAGTTTATGTGGATGCTTGTTTGACAACAATTTTACATCATTGGTAATCAGATACATTGGTAAAGGTTAGATCTCTTGTACTGGATTCACTTGATCTTGCCAATCTCTCTCTCTTCCCCCATATGCTTCTCTTAACCAACCTTATTTTTTATTAGAAAATATATAAATGAACAATTTCCAATTCTTTTCATGTATGAATCCAGTATATATGCCCTTGTAATTGACATATCACTGACTATTTACACCTGAATTTATTATTTAATTAGTGCTTTCATTGGTGTTCCTAAAAATTGAACCTATGTAATATTCCCATCATACCCACAAAAAGCATAGATCAATGTGCTAGTATATACATAAAGCAACGTACTAGTATTTACATGGAGGAGAGAGAGAGAGAGAGAGAGAGAGAGAGAGAGAGAGAGAGAGCTTGATGCCAAGTTTAGTCCATCCATGTGAAAAAACTAAATTTATACCAAACATCGTGCCTTTCATTTTGGCTTTCATTTTGTAGTAAGAAAGTGACTCATAAAAATCCAAAAACTCCTCAACCAGAATTTAAAACAAGAAAACGGACAGACTGAAATTCTAGGGAAGGATTAATCCTTTCTTAATCTCCTACTAAGGATCCTGCAATCCGACGCTCCCCTACAACAAGTGAGGATAGGCCTCAGTTACTGACTGTACGGTTTCTATTTCCCTAATCCTATCCCCTTTATAGCCAGCCCTCTGAATAAGACCCTTCCAATCCTCTTCAGTCCTTTCCTTCCCACCAGTATTCACCATCATATCAATATCCAACACCATCCTTTGCTTGCTTAGTTCATGTTCCGAGTTCTCGTCCAACACCACGTCCACTATAATCCCCGTGCCTCCTTCCACCAGCACAGCTTCCATCGCTCCAACCATGCAGGATAAGCTGCAAGTTGAAATTGGCCCCGTTAGTACCATGAAGCAAAGGTTCCCATTGCAAAAGAAACACTTCGGATCGAAAATGATGCAAGGACGCGCGCCACAGAAACCAGGATACAAAGTTTAATCCAGGGAAAATGGTACTCATGAACATGTCTCCTGGAACAAAGTTTAATCCAGGGATGTTAGCAGAATACGTTACAACATGAGGAAGGTCGAAGACAGTGCATTTAATATAGGGAAAGGCCTTGGATATGGCCTTCAGAGCGGTGCCATTGCCTCCCCCAACCTCCAGTAGAGACTCTGTGCCTTCGAACAAATCATTGGAGCCCCGTATAAGGGAATCTGTAAGGAGCTTAGTCTCCCCACACATGGCCTCATTGAAGAGTCGGCTCTTCTCGGGGTGGCTTTCCGGGTAATTCCAAATGGTCATCGCCATGGCCTTATCAAACGCTACGATTCTGTCACCCAAACCATCCTTCTTGTAGTGCCATGGCATCATGAGGTCCTTCCAAATCATTCCCAATATGATCGGAGTCATGTTCTTCTCACCATCTTCCTATAGAAATTTAGCAGTGGGTTCGAGCTGGTAGAACTTACCACCATCAGCCGTCTCTTCATATTTGAACATCTTCGTGTAAACCAAGAAGCACAACACCCGTACAAGTGATCGCTACGAACATTAGGAATGGGAGGCTTCAATGCTTAACGGGGAGAGACTGATCTTGCCTCCATTTTGGTGAATCATGTCCGCAAAGGATGGTGTTGGACATTGATATGATGGTGTTGGATATTGATATGGTGTTGGCTTCATCTTTTATCCCTTTGATGACCATTTCAATGGCTCGAATTTGATATGGTGTTAACGAGAGAAGTAATGTGATCGTGTCCAAACATGGCAGCAGTATATGGTCCGTTGGCTTTGGACTTCTTAGGATCCAAATTGTTCACGATATTGGGCATGACATTGATAATCCACACTTCGAAAATCTTATCCTTTGGATCATCCTAACTACTGTTATCTTGAGTTGTGAAATGGACACTAGAAAATTTCTCCATCAATTTTGCAACTAAAGAACAACATCGGTAGAATGATCTTCGGATCATGGAGATGGTTGGAAGTACCCCTCATTTTACATATTTCCTTCTTTAATCCTTTCTCTAAAGCAAAAATAGAGCTTCTGTAATTTTCTAACATCAATTTGCATGATCGTGTGTCGCCTTTTCCTCATTCCCTTCTTCCAATGATTGTTTTGCGCTTATTGTTTGTAATCATCTGAATAATTAATCCTACATGCAATGAGGAAATATTCGTTGGCTCTTGGTGGAGTCCCGATAAATTCATTAGACATCAATCCTATTAGACTTTTGTTTTAAAAGTTAAAGGGACACTAATCGTCGCCTATCTCAAAAGAAATGGAGTATACGCGTCCCTTTGTAAAGGCTTCCTTCCTTTGCCTTCCTCTAGTGTGAAAAAATATTTCGTGCAAGTATCCCTGGCTTGAGTGTGTGTGTGGTTATATCATGCACAGTGGAAGAGGCCAGTGTGTGTGGACCCGTCGTTGTAGAGATGGCTTAGTGCTACAAAGGCTTACTCTCATGTAGGTCTCATCTACATCTAAAGAGGACAATTGGTGGTCTCTAAGAGACTTGTCACCTAAGGCACTTACCTTGCCACCCAAGCCAAGGACTCCCCTATGCAAGGGCTGGTCCGAGCCATTCCACTTGTACTAACTTCTCTTATCTCACAAGAGCACTTAAGTGTCTGGCTCCTATTCTTCTAAAGCCTTTCTAGTTAGATGCATTCCCTATTGTTTTATTTTCTTGTAAAGTCTGCCTAATTATAGGCATTCTATACTTTGTTTAAGAGTTCTCCTATTTTGTGTTCTCTTTCAAGAGTTCTACTTATGAAGTTCTCTTGTTTCTATAGGGTTCTAGTTAGACAAGACTTGAGTATATTGTTCTTCTAATGCTCTAGTTTCTAGACTTTCTAAACTTTTGAAGCTCCTCTTGATTTTTAGTTTCTCATTGAAACTTTAGTTTCTGACTTATTTAATCTTGTTTTCTAAAGTGATTTGGGTTTTGATCTTGTTATTCTCTTTCAATGATTTCATTGTGATTTGAGAACAAGACTTTCAAAGGCTTTGTTTTAAGACATTCATCATGGAGAAAAAAGTATGGACTGATTTTGATTGTAAAATTAGTTGAGATACAAATTGAGTCTAGCTTTGTTGAATTCCAGAGATAACAATTAGCATATCTCTTGTACAATTTAGGAGGCTTCAACTATCTTCTACAAGCTACTATATGTGCACCTCTAAGGTAAGATCCATATAATTCAATTTGTGTCATTTCTAACAATTTGAAGATAATTAACACCTCCATAGATTATGTGAACTTAGCATATGATACAAGGATGAGTTACATGAGCCTCAATGTGATGATCCATAGTATTCCATGGATTCAAAAGTTTGATGGCTCAAACTTCAAAAAAAATAGAAGATAACTTTCTATCTAAAAACTCAAAAGATGACATATGTTGTGACCAAAGGATTGCCCTAAATATGTTGAGATAATGGCTCCTAATGACAACTGAAGTGGCACCATAAAAAGTTGATGCAAATCTAATAAATAGAAGCGGCAAGTGGGTAGAAGATGATGACAAAGCTAGAAATACAATTCTGATGGCTCTTTTTGATAAATTTTATTATAAGTACTCTAAAACTACAAACTCAGCAAAATATATCTATCAACTATTGGATTAAATATCTACAACTCCATTTAGGTGCTAGGCACATCTAAGAATACAGATGATTATGAAATTAAATGGGACAAGGGTTTTGAATAAAGAAACATAGTGGCGATGAACATTATAAAGGTATGATACAAGAATTATTTATTGGCTTAGGAAGCATTGCAAATCAATGAGCTACTGTTGAAATGGAAAATGAATAACACACTGTGTTGCATTGACAAGCTTTATGATTACAGTCACCAAGTCAAAAGGGAGTAAAATGATATTTTAATAAATAGATAAATAATCTACACAGAGAATGAAGGTATTGTTCAAAGCTTAAAAAGAAAGTCTTTTGTTGGAAGTTTTGGAAGGAAGTTTCTTTTGGGACACTACTAAAATTCATGATTTTCAAAATTTTACAATGGATTGGAAATTGATAAGAATTTCTATGTGTGCACAGGAATGATGTTCTTTTAAGATTGAAGACTTGACATGCAATCAAATGATTAAGATTGAGCTAAGAAAGTTCATGGGTTTCTCAAAAACCAATGCCAGATTATTTCATAAAAGGAAAGGAAATAAATGCAAATTTGAGAATAGTTGCAAGATGACCTCTTTGACATAAATAGATGTTATGATGTCTTAAAAAATCTTGGTAAGTTTTAAAATCATTTTTTGTCTCATTTGAGATCAGAACATTGCATTGTAACAAGATAGAAAGATTGGTTGAACTATTTGACTAAAAAAAGCAAATTAAGAAAAAAAAAGTATCAAATACTATGCATTTCTTAACACATTCTCTAATGAGAGAGAATTCTAATTTACAACTGGTGCACTATGCATGATTTTGTGATTGAAAATAAATAACTGTTCCAAATATACATAATAGTAGGGGTTGTTGTCAAAAGTTCATAAGGAATTAAATTATATACTTCTGGTGCAATGACTTTACATTTACCAATTAATGAAATTCTAGTATCAAGAACTTTTCTTAATATTTATGAGGTTCAACTGGTGTTTGAATCTAAAAGTTGAGAAATGGTTGAACAGTATGATGCTCGAGGCTAGAAATGTAGTTGTGTGACTTTAATGAAAAGTCAATTAGCAAAACCTGAGAAAAATGGTTAGCTCAAAGAAGCAACAACACTTGCCTAGTTCATTTATATAGTAACTCATGTCATTTTTACATGGATACAAAGATCCTCATATCATTGTGAAAGCAATTAATATTAATTTTTTTCAAAAGTTCATTTTCTTCCAAAACAAGTCAACATGAAGAGAAATGTCTTCCCCGACCATAAGGACTTCTTTAGTAACTAGTCAAATTGAAGCAAAAGTCATTCTTTTAGCCAATAAAAAGATGAATTCTTTGCAGAATGATATTAATAAACTATGAAGAAGCAAAAGCATTTTAATGCGAATAAGTATGAAGTCAATGAAAAGGATTTTGACATGAGCTTGAAAACTCCTCAATAGAAGAGGATCCTACCACATTTGTAGAAGTAATGATTCTACAAATTGTGAAATACATTTTAAAAGTTGATGCAATTAGGTTTGAGTCAAATTGAAAAGTTAATTAGGATATAGATGTTTTAATTTTCCTACAAGTGCACAGTAGTAATCTGCAATGTAAACTCTTCCTTTGATGCTTCTTGAATGCAAATACAAAATATCCTCCTCAATATCTTCTATCTAGTGTAATCAATCCTGAAGATTTTAGTTGAATCAAAAATTCAAGCAAAAATACCCCTATTCACCAGCCACAAGCATTGTTCATCTTCTTCCTTTTTCTCTATTTCTCCATGTTTTTATCTTTTTCAACTCTTTCTTAGATTTGATACTTATAGAATATGGATAGGTTAGTGTACTTCACTTTTTAAGCAATTTCTACTTCAAATATCCCTCTCTCCAATTAATTCTAATTTGTTGGAGTTTGTAATTTGTTTGGTTTCCAATTAGGAAACCACTTAAACTAGGAAGCTTCTTGTCTTAAACTACAACTCTCCTCCCTTCAGCCACTCCTTCTCAAGCTCCTTGCCAAATCACCTATCTCTTCACAGTGATTTGAGTGGTAACTTCATGTTCATCTTAAGTGCATAGACTCAAGAGAAACCTTTTGTTCTCTTTCTCACTCCCATGTGTCCTACTGGTAGTGATGTATATGGTTGCATCATTTCCTTAAATTTTATATTTTTGAGTATGAGAAAGTTGAGAAAAGCATGTTATGTCTGTCACCCATAATTTACTCACCTCAAACTCAGCTTTCTATTCATGAGACTACAGGATTGGGAAGGTTGTCTATAATCCTTCATTTACTTGGCTGCCTATTGTGCTTGGATCATTCTTCTTAAACTTACCAGCAAAGGAGAGTTGATAACATTGACTTGGTTATAAGAATCCTTCAACCATGGATATAATAGTACTCTTCCCATTACACTTGTAACACCAAAGATGGTACCAATAGTGAAATTTGTGTCAACAATGCTAGACTCATCACTTGTTGTGTAGCTCAAACATAGCCATTATCATCTTAGTAGCTCATTTTACTCTAGATTTTGATCTAGATCATATCAATTGGTCTCCAGTTGATCTAAACCATCCTTTTTCACTCTATACTTGATCGGAGATCCGATCTAACCACTTGGATCTTGATCTGCCATCTATAAAACATAAAAACAATCCTAATTAGTACTATACAATGTGTAGTTTTTCACATACTTACCTCGGATATCGATTTAACCCTATAAATTAACCAAATTATGGTTAGATGATAAAATTTTCAAATGATAATTTTTTCAAATAAATTTCTAAATAATATCCTAAAATATATCATACGTCATGCTAAATAAGGGTAATTTATACAAAAATAGGCAGTTAACAATAAATTATGAGAATATGGTGGTAGATATGTGTGATCTATAATTTGATAAAAGAGAGTTTTCTTTTGGAGTTCCAATCTTGTGATCTATGACAAGATAGGTACATCAACTTGAGATGTTAAGTTGCATGAGTTCAATTGGTAATATATATAATAAGGCAGGTATGCCAACAAAATTTCAAATGATATAATGAAATGTGCCTATTTATTTTTAGATTAGCTGCACTTTGGTTACATGAGTTCAACTGTGCTATCACAAGCTCAGTTTTCATGATTTCAAACAGTGATATTTGGAAAGGACAAGGGAGAATGATAAGATGTTGAGTTCTAATCTTGAATTGATTAAGATAATGATGCCTCACAGATGATCAATATTCAAGACATTAAGGTATGATCAAATATACATTTAAAAATATTGCACATTAAACTCTGTAAGTGTGAAAATACCTAACAAATGGGATATTGTAGGTAAAAGGAAATCTAATTTGGGATGTCAATTAACTAATAACCAATTATGTTTTCATTATAATGATTACAAGTCCACTAGATTTCAAATTCAGATACATTACATCCAAATGAAGTTATGGAAAAGATGTACACAGAGGAAGAAATCTCTAAAAACATATTTTTGTTGAGCCAAGGACAATTGAGAGCTTGAAAGAAAAGGGACTTCGATCACTAAATATTATATTTTTAGCTTGCCATGACAAAATGTGTTGGCTTTACAATGTGTTAGTTTAGTTGCAAGCGACTACTAATGAAGAAGAACTAATTGTGGTACTATTAATGAGTATAGTATGAGATCATTATATTCTTGGTTTACACAAACACATTCTTGCATAAAAGACTATTAGACAACAATTACAGATTGTTATTAATCAGTCAAAATCATTTTGGACAACTTTTTAAACAGCATCTATGGACAAAAGTTTGCTAAGACAATTGTGAAAATTAACCTAAAGGTTATGAATTCCAAAGGAAGAATAATTGGGGATAGTATAAGACTTGAAACATACCCTAAAGTAGCATCTTGAGGAGCTAAAAGAAGTGGGAAGTAGCTAATGAAAAATATTAAGTGGTGGAGAGATTAGTGTGCATAGCTAGTTCTTCAAAAAATAATGGGTTATGATCTGCAAGGCGATGTATCGATCCACTTGATAGACTTGCTTTTGATCTATTGGGATGGTTTTGCAAAGTATCTTTGATAAAAAGTAGTATGATATAGGAGCAACTAATGTGATTCTAGGAATCAACATTATAAAAAAAGATAACAATAGTTCTTACACTATCTCACTACTATGAGAACATTCGTACAAGGTTTAGTCAATTTGACTAGTGACAGACACTCTAATTGTTTCAAATGGCATAATATTGAAGCATGTTAGAAGCCCTTTTTAGTTTGAGTACTAAGAGTACTTGGTAGTCTAATATAAGATATAGTTATGCAACCATAGATGGAAGCTAATTAATTAATCCAAGTGATGATATTGGATATGGTTTATGAGAATTAACACTGTCTCCCAACAACTCTGCAATGTCAGCTATACCCTGATAAGGCTTTGGATGAGCTGAGTTCCATCATGGCATGGATTTTGTCCAAATGGTAAGTTACTTGTGAAAATGCAAAATGTGAGTAGCAATATTAGAGCCAATCACGCATTAGATATTCTGTTATAAGTAAAGTTTTGGTTGTTGGAGTGTGATAACCTAACTCCTTACCTAAGAAAATTTGGATGAAAGATGAGGCATGTTTGTAAAGGGCTTCATTAAGGAGATGGACTCTATCAAGGGGAATAGGTTGAAAGACCTCTATTTGACCAATATCGATATTCTATCTTGTGTAGCTGATCAGGTTTCAAAGGAGAAACTAACTATTTCAATATATTATGATTTATTGTAGTTTTATTTTATTTTTCCATTCCTATGTTGTATGCAATTTGACTTGTAATGGTGAAGGATGACTTCTACTAAGAGTCTATACATCCACCATTTTTGGATTGTGGTGTAGGTAGGTGCATCATTGATGAACTCCCCTATTTCAAGTGTTGAAAGTTTGGCTACCTCTTATCTGACTTAAGTTTGTGGCTTAAAGAGCACTTTGCAAATTACGAGATTAGCATATGATGAATAATAAAATGACCCAATTTAAGTATAACTACCTCCTTTATAGAAGTGTGCATTGTAGTTTTACCTTAAGGTAGTAGTTTAAAGGTCAGTTCACTAATTGGCCTAGTTACCTCCTTTATAGAAGTGTGCATTGTAGTTTTACCTTAAGGTAGTAGTTTAAAGGTCAGTTCACTAATTGGCCTAGTTTTCCTTGAATTGTATACACTAGGAGGAAGCTCAAGACTTTGAACTTTCATTGATGTAGTGACCTTTTTGAATGCCTAAGTTAACCATTCACTATATTTTGTCATTGTTATTTTTTGTTTTCAATTTAAAACCAGTAGGGAAATGTTATTTGAGTTGTTATAACTTTAAAAAGGAGAGGGAGTTATAAGAATTTTATTTTTAAATTTAAAGGGACATTTGTCCACCATCACTTCTCTCAAAGGAAAGGGGGCATAGCGTCCCTATAGAAAGCCTTCCTCCTTAAGTGTACTTAGTGGAAGAGGTCCAAGTATGTGGGCTCGTCACTATAAAGACGGTTTGGCCAATATTTCAAACATTTAGTAAAATATTTGCAAAAATCTAGGTAAAAAAGGAACATTATTATGTGAATTCGAAATTTTGATTTGGATTTTTAGCTAGATTTTGAAAAGTACATATATGAGAATTTCAAGCGTTATTCATTAAGCTTGAGTTTTCTTTTCTATGTCAAGAACGCATGGGATTGCGTTGCCAAACTCTCTTGTACTATCTAGAGCTTCCAACTAAATTCTACAAGGGAAATGTGCTGTAAACCCCAGAGCAGTGCATTATTTCACAAAGCAAACAACAAGAACAGACTCAACATCCAAGTGGTTTCCCAGCCTTTCATCTGATTACATGAAAGACCAATCTGAGCTGAACCTAAAATGACAAGATCAAAAGTACCAGTACTAATGAGGATAAGCCTCGATTACAGACTGAACCGCCGATATCTGTTTTATGTTATAACCGGTAAACCCCGCGTCAGTGATGAGTTTCTTCCATTCCTCTTCACTCCTCTCCTTCCCTCCAGTGTTGAGCATCATGTCCAAATCCATACACAGCCTCATGTTGGTGTATGGATGCGTAGACTCCACGTCCAACACTATGTCCACGATGATCACCTTCCCTCCCTCTTGCGGCACCGCTTCTTTGCATCGCTTGAGGATCCTAATACATTCTTCATCATCCCAATCATGGAGAATGCACTGCAGGTATACAAAGTGAAGAGAAGTTACAACCAGATAATAAACAGGACAAGAAGCACTCATAATCTTACCTTCATCAAAATGGCATCTGCCCTTGGAACACACACAAACATGTCACCTTCGACGTGATCGATTTCGGGACAGTTGGGAGAATCAGAAATGACATGAGGGAGATCAAAAACAGTGCACTTCAAATGGGGGAAAGCCTTAGCTATGGCCTTCAATGCAGTGCCCGTTCCACCGCCCACATCCACCAGCGACTTAATCCCACCGAACATCTCCTTGCATTCTCCAATCAAAGCTTCCGTTAGCAGCCTTGTGTCCCCAGCCATTCCTTCATTAAATAGGCTATTCTTCTCCGGATGCTTAGCCATATATTCCCATATGTTACTCCCAAGCGCATTCTCAAAAGCTGTTGAACCACCTTGCACCAATCCATCCTTAAGATGGTACCAGGGGGCAATGAAATCTTTATCCGTTATGGTAAGCAAGGATGGGACCAGACACTTGTTGGACCCTCTTATCAGACACTTGGCAGCGGGAGCGAGCGCATACTGAACTTCGCCATTGGCCACTTCTTTAGTGAAGAGTTTCATGTGCACCAAGTACCGCATTATCCTGTACAAATGGCTCACGTTGACAGAATTAACTGGTAATTGAGTGGCTAACTCGGGGAGAGTAATTTTCCCACCACGATTCTGGATAATGTCGGCAATTCCGTTCTCCACCGCACATCTGAGAACTAGTGAGTCGGCAAATCCATAGATGATATTCCATAGTTTAGCTTGGATGGCTTTATCTCCCTCTTGAGCCTCCATTCTCTCTCTCTCTCTCAACTTTCAGGGCAGTTTAGTGAGCAAAGAGGGGAAGAAAGAAGTCTCTGTCAGCCTGTTTATCCTCAGTTCATGTTCTAAGACCAATGCTAGATAAATAGGTTCGTCGTCATGCCCACGTGGTCTCGAAGTGGAATTTTGGGAGCTCTGAGCAAGATTCTCGTGGGAATAAGTGGAATTTCGTGACGGTTGGTAGTGTACAAGTCAAAGATAAGGACCACTCAGAGTTTTTGCACGGTGGATGTGCATATTTTCATTTGGATTACTTTCCTCAATGATGCAAACTATCTATCTTCTAGGCCAAATTATATGTTATAAGCCAAGCTATGGATGAGTCATGCATCAAAATTGTAACCAATATAATAATTTTAGCCTTTGTTTATAACCTTAAAAAGTGGCTGTTGGCAAAATAGTCAAAGGCAGAGGAATTCTAAACCAAAGTACTTGGACTCAAAACTATCCAACCTAATGCATGAAAGGGCTTATCTTTGGATGATCTGAATTGCTTATACTTTAGATATCTTGTAAACAAAAAATTAAAAATATTGTCATGTTATAAGATTGTGTTTTTCATTTTCTAATATAGATAGTTAGTTACAAAGTTTCCAGCCATCCATGAAAAGAAGAAGTTTTACATGTTAGAATCATCCAAATCCACATGATTTTTGGACTAGGAGACATCTAAAGCTAAGGCAATTAGATGAACTAGGTAGATCAAATATAGGTGTTTCCCTTCATGTAAAAAGTTGGAGCACTTTGAATCTAAGTTCTTTGGTTTAGCATTCCTGTAATGCTTATGTCTACTATTCACAACAAACCTACTGCTTATATGTCTACCGTTTATAGCAAACCAAAGTTTCATGCTTCAATTCTGGTACCAGCAATTCATGCTTTTATGGCCTGGGAGATATGGAATTCACGTAACTGTATCATACATCAACAAGCAAACTGGAATGAGGACCATCTTCTAAATTCATGGATTGCTACGGTCACTGAGTTTGCAAATTCATTCTCTAGCTGGCCTTGGTTTTCTGATGCCCAAAAACAGCTCTTGATAAAATGGAAGCAAAGGAATATCATGCAAGTCACAATTAACAAGTTCAATGTGGTCTAGAAACCCCCTCATGGTTTTTTCCAACTAGCTTTTGATGGGTTAGCCTTGGTAATCAAGGAGAAGCTGGCGTTGGTGGTGTTGTCAGAGATGATCAGGAAAATTTCACTGGATTTAGTGTCTATTTCGAAACCAAACGAACAATGAGGAAAAACGTTGGTCCCTATTACACCGTCTTTCCCTTGATTCTATACTTCTTTTTTGTTAAATTGGGATACCCTTCAAAAAAATGCTTGTGGCATAACAGAAGTACATAGTATAACTACAGTTGAAAAAAAAACCAGCAGGCACAAGGCTTAACTAAAGTAAAGCCAGCCAGGAAATTACAGGACTATTCCTATGTTGTTCTATTGCAAGATGTTTACCTTTTTAATCATGTGCTTCAGATAGAGCCGATATATCAAGCAAGCCCCTTCACTATCATGATATGTTAATGAGTATCAAAATCCTTTATCCCCCTTTCACTGGGTTCAGATTGAATGTATGCCATTTACAGATCAAGCACCAGATTTCCTATGCTGAGGTCCTTAACAGCAAGCTCTGACCGCCTCATGCTGTCCTTGCTGCAATGGAGTCTTAAATATTATTCAGGAAACAATTTGTGGTACTCCTACTGAGGCCAAAGAAGCATCTTCCTCCCCCGGTACACACTGACATCTCTACGTCCAACGTTACGATAACTTTGCTAAATAATGAATGTCAAAAGCTATATATTAGAAAAGCCAAGCTTTAAGCAATTGAGTGGATGCTTGTGTTACCAGAACAAACGAAATCAAGTTAATATTTACACAAAAATTTGTTGCAGTTGAAAGATAAAATCACCTTGTAATTGTTTCAGCAGAAAAATGAAAACCTACAAATCATTACTTCAATACCATCCTGCCTGTTACCTCAGACCCACACCTGTAATTTGGGACCTTGGAAAGAATTAGATACATGATATCTAAATTACAGAATACTAATGAAAGATATATAAGAATGAAAAGAATCAACTGGATACTTGGTGACTGATTATCTGTTTTCAAATGTCTTCTGTGGAGGATGTCTCTGAAGCACAGTCATCTCCAGTCGAATTTGAAATAGTTTCCAATGAGCTTCCATTCTCACTCTCTGAAGCTACAGTAGGCCCATCTTCAAGCGGTTGTTTCAAGAACCAATACATAATGCTTGCTGTTAGCGTAAGCATCATCTTTGGATTCACCTGATGAGGAGTGTGATGCAATTTAAATGTAAGCTTTTGTTTGAACACATAAAACAGGGCACAGAGATCAATATCAATGGAGTAAATAACTAAAGATACCTCCTTTATGTCTTCTGGGAGCAAAAAGACAGAGCATCCAAGCTTCCTGGCAACACTGATAATGTAACTGGCATTCATCTTCTTCTCTTCATCTTCATTGGACCCAAAAGAAGTCTATTAGTTCAGGGAGATTATACCCAGAAAATAATTTGTTCATTTCGAGAAAGTCAGAGAACATCAGTTCATCTTCAGGTTTGGTATCTTTGAAAATGACCAGCTACATTGCTGTTGACATTGGGTGAACATTTTGAAATTACAAAAAGAAACAGTGCACAAATTTCTGTGACAGCATACTAGAGAATAAATTAAGTCTGCTGGAAAATTTAGACAAGACAGTTTTTCATCATTAACTTGTCTTCTTGTGACTTAGAGGTCACTAGTTTGAGGTGTGGAAATAGCCCCTTGCAAAAATGCAAGGTAAGGCTGCATACTGTAGACCCTTTATGGTCTGCCCCTTCCCCAGACCCCACATACATGGGAGCTTGCTGCACCGGGCTGCCCTCTTTTTGCATTTGTGTAAGATAAAAAGACACCCTATCCAGGGGTGACATGGTGACTCAGCATAGCAAGAATATAACCTGAAAAAATGGAGAAACCATATGGTGTCTGATATGTGCAGGCTGAGGCTGCTAGACGTACATATGTCACAGATGGTTGATAATTGAGACATTTCATCTTCTCAGCCACAACTTAGATAGGTCATGACCGAAAAGGTTCTTCTCTATGGATAATGTTAACCCTCCACTTGGTTAGATTTTACTACCATTATTTTTGAAATTCTGAGACATCCAGTGTTTACTCTGGCGCGACAGTGGTAAAGATAGTCAAATAGAGAAGAGTTCCGATGCTAGGCTATATAAGACCAGAACATGAGCCATTTGGATCTTTAGAATCTGGATATAATGAATACTTTTAGCTGTGCATGTGAAATCCAAGAAAAAGATAGCTAACACAATGAAGTATAAGAAAGTGTATGAAATGCCTATTCAAATTAAAAAAGGAAAAAGCCCTCCATATTGGTTGGATTTTACTACCATTTTCTTTTGAACTTCTGAGACATCCAGTGTTACTCCTTAGTGATAGTGGTTAGGATCATGTGTATGGCCTTATAAGACCAGAACACGAACCATTTGGACCACCAAAACTGTGGATCCACCGCATACTTTTAGCTGTGCATGTGAAAATCCATGAAAAGATAGCTAACACAATGAATTATAAGAAATAGATGAACTGCCACTGCCAACTCCAGAATATATATATATATATATATATATATATATATATATATATATATATATATATATATATACCATCATCAAAGTCTGATTTCAATAGGCTTTGCAGTGCAAAAGATCTCAAATATGGAACTCGGCTCATAGAAGTGCAAGCATCCAATTTGATGGTGTCTCCCCTTCAAGTGAAGGAAAACTCAATAGTTTTATCAGACCGTTGGAACCTCTTCTATTGAAAATTACAAAGTTTCAAAACCAAAAGCATCTGCATGACACCATCCTGATTTAAATATAGAGAGAGCGAGTTATGCCATTCTATTGCACCCATGCTCAAACCAACATGGTTTGTCTATATGTGCGTGTGTTCTTGTATATCACTTTGTGGTTATCCTCCACTTGTAAGCATCATAAAGCCTTCATATAATATCATGACCTCTTAACCGACCAGTTTCAATATATTCTAAGATTTAAGCAGGATGGCATTACAATTACTCTGGAATAACTTTCAGCGTTGCACCACTTTATGCATAAGATTACCAGAGTTAGGTGCTTACAGTTAGACACTTGATTTTACCAACTATAAATAACTATTGCGAATAGCACATCACTCGTAACTTTGCACCATATACAACTGAATTATGTGTAAACAAGAATCAGTTATAGATTTGTACTAGGAAATAACCTAGGCAATATTGTTACCAACACATAACTTAGAACATGGATAAACCAGTGTTGCTTTCACAATTGCAAATAGGACATCTGTGAATACCAAACAATTCAAAATCTCACTAATACTAAGAACATGGTTACACAAATTACCACTTTTCCCTTTTGTGACAAGGCTCCAATTGACAAGTCTGGGCTCCACGGCACTGAGAAGCTCAAGGAAGAAAATGCCATCTGAAAGACTCTTATCCTGTAATTTGAAAAAAATCACAACCCACATTCAGTTATAGCCACTTGTGAAAAAATAGGATCCAAAAATACCATCCACTCTTACTACAGTAATAATAAGAAAAGGGCATTTGGGGGAATGCAATCGTGGTAGAAACAACAAGAAAAATGCATACAAACAATTTGGTCATCACACAGTTGACTAGGCATTAGGCAAAGGTACTAGTCTTAAGCTTTGCCATCATATTGCACCTCATATTGACAGAAGTTTATTCATATAAAGAACCATTGTCACAATGACAAACAGTAAAAACCACCTACCTTTCTTCTCCACCTACAACTAGTTATTGTATACCACCCTTAGGAGGTTAAAATGATCGTTTCACATTAGATAGGGGACACAAGAACCAGTCAAGGAGCTACCTGATACAGATCTATCCATTTTTCATTCGTTTCATTTCCCAGCCTTCTTTGCTTGTTATTTCTATGTCGGTGCGTGTGTGTAAGCACAAGACAAATATATATCCCAAATATGTATATACATAATAAATACTATGTACGTGTGTGTGTGTGTGTGTGTGTGTGTGTGTGTGTGTGTGTGTGTGTGTGCGCGCACATAGGGAAATGATATTCCTGACCTTTTAGATTACCAACCTCATGTCCCTCCTTTTGTTTCTGGATGATTTGACCTTTTAAATGACAAAACTAACCTCAACAGACAAGGAGGAGAAACATCGCTCAGAGAGAGAGATGGAATGTGTAGATGATCTGGTATGTAATGTGTAGATGATCTGGTTCACTGCTTTGAACATATTGAGGAGGATGTGAAGCTTCGAAAATTGCAATAATGTCTTGCTTTTTACAGGTGAAAATGAAAGATTGATTTGATATTATCGAACAGCACTCGAGTAAAGCCATAATATGTATCTGCTGTAGTAAATCGTGTATTGGCAATAATGTTTCCAATTAGAGGTAACTAGAGTTCAGAAATTACATTCTACACCTTTTCCCTTAAAGTAGAGAGAGGGGAAGGGAGAATATAGGGCCAGGGCAGAGATCAAAGTAAAACAGAACATTTTATTGAAAATGTCAAGAACCCAAAGATCTAAAAGTTCGCCTACTTTCTTTCAGATTGTGATAATATGGGAGGAAACTACTCTTGGGTTCAAAATCCTTTTTTCCTTACATAAGGGCAATGGACTGGAGAGAAAATAGAATCCCAGTGTCCATGCTCAAGTCTTTCCATCATTATTTGCTTCAAACACTCACAGATCTGATGCAAAAGCCCCACCAATATGGGAAAAATGGTGTAGATTATTGATGGAACTTGGGGATGGTGAGATGGGTATGGACAAAATCCTGCACCATCAAATTGCAGTAGGAGATGGTATGGACAAAGCAAATGGTACAAAACCGAAAATTTAAAGTTAACCTAAAGATATTTTTGTCATGTTGAGATAAATTACTTTTAAAATGTTTTATTAAGAAAAAGTTGTGGGAATAAATTATTTGATACCTGGATTAATTTTTTGGACTCTGTTAAGCAATCATGTATGAGAGATAAATGATTTTATCAACTTGACCTCAAGTCTCACCTATGAGATGAGTGATAAAATGTGCCTTCACTGTGTTTTGTTTGTGCTTCAGCCTGATCGGGCTTATAAGTTCACCAATGAAGGGCATTAAGGCGCATTTATATGGTAGTAGCAGCATGCCTCTGTGAAATGCTAAGTGTTCCATTGCCATACCTTGAAACTGACAATATGAGACTGTCTGCCAGCATTCTTCACTTTCGTGTTAGCCCAATCCAATATATCTGCATCTACGATCTCCTTCCCATGGGAATGAAATCTCAAGTTCTTCAAAAGCTGGAGAATGTTGTACCGCATCAATTGCCATAGATAAGCTGGCACATGAAAAGAAATTTGTTGGATAAAAGGACTGAGCTCCACTTAGCATCACTGAACAGAATGCAAATAACTTGAAAAATAGGATGAGTAAGCTTAGAATTTCCGGGCTACAAAGATGTAAGCCATCATAAGGTTAGTAGCAGTGAATATGGCTTGAAGCATACCTAATATTAGTTTCTTATTTCCTTGCACAATATCATGGCCAGCAATATTAACTAGGGAAAACTTCAATTGCTTTCCAATCTTAACAACTTGGTTGCAGTTCTCCACTTTCCTGAATGGCATTTTAATTGGAGGCTTTGTTGCAATCTTCCAATTAACTATTCCTGGTGACACTTTGTCAAGGGCCTCTAAAAGTACCCATCTGTACAGGGAATAGACATTTGACTTCAGAAGAATCAAAAGAATAATGGGAAGCAATCAAATACTAGGATCACTAGCTCACCCATCTCTAAGATCTTCAAAGATGTTATTAATATATGTTGAGGTTCCAAAACTATTAATCCATAGTCTAAAAGCACTCTCTTCCCTAGAAACTTCTTCATCATCTAACTTGGTTTCTACAAATGAGATTTGCTTGGTCTGTGACGATAGTCCATTCCTGTAAAGTACAAATTATGTTGGTTAGATATAAGTGTTACAAGTTACATAGAAAGGAACTAAGATATGAAACAATATGCCCAGAATATGTAGAAATCAACAAGGTGCCGCAAAAATGTCAGGTCCATGCCTTTTGGGACAAGAAAGAATTGGTTACCTCTTAGCATTGACTACAAGCAATTTGTAATCACCTAATAATAGACTGATTTTTTTTTCAGTTAAGAAATAACTGTGCACTATAATGCACAGCATATATAAAAATCATTTACCACTATTTTTTCTAAAGTTCCAGCATGTGCATGTATGCTAGTAAATATCTAACAGCCACTCCACTATCTACTATGGAGTTTGGATGTACAACTAAACAACACCACACATATCTGAAACTATAAGTAGGCATCTGAACTAATTGAGAAGTTAAAATTCCTTAAAAAAAGGATGAAAGAAAGAAAGAAAGAAAGAAAGAAATTGAAGTTGGTTAAGTGCTTAGTTTTACAACAGAGCGATTGTGTATTTAAGTCCAGTCTCCAGTCACCATTCCAAAAAAAAAAAGAAAAAAAGAATGTACTGAGCTGTCTGACAAGATCCAACTAAACCGTAAATAAAATTTGACATTAGCCCATGTACTTATTTAAATGTTCTTCAAACATGCATTTTCACAAAATATAATGAAATAGCCATGCTAGAAAAGAAGGGAAGCCTTGGCGCAATGATTGAGTTATCGCCGTGTGACCTGGAGGCCACTGGTTTTAGGAGTGGAAACAGCCTCTTGCAAAAATGCAAGGTAAGGCTGTGTACTATAAACCCTTTATTGTCCACCCCTTCCCTAGACCCTGCACATGGGAGCTTCATGCACCAGGCTGCCCTTTTTTATCATGAAATAGACATGCTAGAAAGCTTTGGTGGCTTTCTAGTCTCTTTAGGCAATTGACTCTATTGATCTGGTAATACTATCATGAGTGAAACTCAGTCTTTCAGTCTAACAATGATCAGATGACCACAAGCCACTGGATACTGCATTTAATATTATAAAATCTAAGTTCTTACAAAAGTTGTTGAAAATCTCCAAAGCAGTGGTACAATCAATCAAACTGCTGAAATTTAACATAAGCATCCCTCATATACACAAAAAATTTATTGAAATCCAGCGTAGTCAAACAAGCAGCCGACTATCTGTTGCATTCAGAAATTCGCAAGCCCAACAGTTAATATAAATGCTGCTTACAGAGAAAGCTTGGACTAAACATCATGAACACCAGCGGAAACTCATTCAATTCAAAGTTTCTTAATCGAGTTGCTTCGTTGTTCAAAACACAGATAAACAACACATTTAAAAGTTAAAATTACTTCCCAACCTTCACATCTAAATAGTGTTGAAAGATCTTCCCCTGAAAAAATTTGCTGCCAAAAGTAATGCCGACACACAAATATGGAAAAGAAAATGCCTTAAGCTGTAACAGTCTGTCCAATCATCAAGAATCTAACCCCAAGTGCTGTAAGGCTGAAATCATTTTCATCAAAACCAAGAAATAAATAGAAACAGTCATGAAGGTTTCACTAACTTAATAGGTCATATGTTGACAATCTTAAAGTAAGACGTGGAGTTAGACATAAACAAGCAAATAGATATCAAATGGCTACTTGGGTGCTAACATTCTAGAAATAAAAATACAATAAAAAGAAATGACTAGATTAATGTAGATAGCAGTTAGACCAAAAAGATAAGGTTTAGCTGATCGTGTTAGAGGAAATTTGCTGTCAGAGTGCTGGACTGTTATTCTTACCTGTGCTGGAAAATATGTGCAACAAATGCAAGGTTAAGATTTGGTGAACCTTCCACAATATCCTTTGGGGATAAATATCTTTTGCAACCCATTCTATCTGCATGTTTGAGGATTAATTTTGCTTTCTCCAAGGGATCCTTTACAGACATCATGGCTGGGTTACAGTGTTCTGGTGCAAGAATATTCAGCAGACAAGCATAAGCCTCCCCATCCTGCAGCAACAGCAACTGTCATTATCAGATACAGATGCCAGACCCCCAGAACCAATTTACTGACAAGATGTCATCTCATGGTAAAAGCAAAGTTTGGAAACAAAAAGACATTTTATTCACAAGAAAACTTAGACTTAAGCTAGAAATATATGACATGCAACAAGCAAGCAAAATATGTTTATATATAATACCCTAATCAATGAAGCAGGGATGATACAAAGTAAAACTGAATCCATATCTCAAGGCAACAGACAATTGTACAGGAGACATCCACAGGCAATTTACTCAGCACTTGTCAAGCAATAGATATTTCGGAATCAAGTTTTAGAATATATAACAAAATTGACGTGATAAAATGGTAGAACATAAATAGATTTCAGTTAGGCAACAGGTCAGGAAAGAAAACAGAGTTCAGAACTAGCCCATAGAGGAAACAAGAAACCAATCTTCATTTCCATCGCCCACAGTGGAAACAAGAAAGTCAGAATTGATCCGCAGAATGTGTCTTGAGGACTAAACAGAACATTGAGTGCAACGAATGTAAAAAATCAGAAACAAAAAAAGAGAAACAAGCCTCAATATAATGTGTCACGTACAATATTCCATTACTAGATGGTTGGCTTGTGATATAATGTCTCAAATAAAAGAATGCAGTTCAAGCTATAGCATTCAATAGATTACCCCCCACCAAATGCTTCATTACTCTATGTTTGAAATATAGAAAGACCAATGAGGAAGATCAGATCCTCAGCCATCAGCTTCCTCAGTGTTTGCTAACCCTACCGCCACCTGAAATAAACATCAAACTCTCCTTCCTCCCATTTCTAGATTCCTCAAATGGCCACAAGATCCAAGGCCTGAATAGCCAAGCACTGGAGCTTTCATGGAAGTGATAGACATGTGGTGGAAATCCATTCCAGAATATTCCTCCAGAGAGGAAGATTGGTCACCCACTAATACTGGATGGAGCTACTTAATTCGATAGAACTCAAAACACACTATGCCATCAATAAACAGCTTCCCTCTAGCTAAGAAATAATGTAATGAACCACCATGTCTAACTCTTAAATGTGTGTTTAATCTTTCAACTTTGCTTAGAGATCTTCTGCTTCTTTTTCACTTAATCACCAACAAAAATTTGTGAATAGTGAGAACTTATGAAAAGTGGGCCCCTTCTGATCAAAGGATTTATAGGCTGACGAAGTTTTTGTACTTTTTGGAATGATAACAAGATGTTGGGAAGACAATTTTATAAAAATGCAACTTAAGATTAAACTAATATATCTTGCCACCTCACTTTGGATCGAAATATGAGTCACTAATTGTTTCAGACCCTTGTGAACTCAAATTTTCCAAACTGGAATTTCTTTAATATCAGGGAGTTCTTCATAGAAAATATGTTAAGGTCTTGTAACCTAAGGCTAAGAACTCTGTGATCAGTAGTTCGAAAACTCAAAGAGTCAACAGTTGATTCAACTCATCCAAGACATGACGTCCAATAGTCTAAGCAATTCCCAATGTTGTAATTAGTTAAAATTTACATAGGATAGCAAAAGTTTCAAACTATAAACAAAGCAGGGTTTACCAACTAGGACCGCTCAGCGAGTCAGTTAAGTTCAAGATTATAAACCTTTCTTCAATCGCCTGGAGCAGTAGCATAAGGAGTCTCTCACCTGGGCAAACAAGGTTCTCTCTAACTCTATTAAAAAAATTAATTAATTAAAAATTAAAAAGAGAGAGAAATTATGTGTCATACAAGAATTACTTTTATGTTCATTTCACAAAACTTTCCTTGGCTTACGTAGGGTCACTACATGATAGCATACAAGTTTCAAGCTGATCAGGAAAGAAATAAAATGGATTGCATAAACAATAAAATAAAAGAAGCATGCTTGATTTTTCAATCAAACTTAAACTTTAACCTACCTTCACATCTGAAGAGAAATTTGTTATTGTTTTCTTGTAACTGCCCTTTTTCAGTTGAAAGTTCATCCATCTTAGTAGGATCTTCTCTGGTGCAAGGCTCATTAGCTCTTCAATATCCTGTTAATTTGACAGATTTTGCATATTAAAGCCTACAATGAAGCACGCAATTTTTGCAAATATTTTGAGTTATTTGGAGAAGGCATAAGTCTTTTAAAGATAACAAAAAATAATCAGGGAAGGGCTAGTCTGTACCTTACTATCATCAACTAACTCTACCAACTGGGGTGTCTTCTTCAAGTTGAGGTCCGCCAGCAGTTGTATCTAACATTAATATCACCAAACATAGACAATTATTGTTAAACTCCATCCTGCTGTAGAACTATATTGAATTTTGTCTTGGCTTCTACATTAAGGCCTCTATATTGCAAGATGAGACCATGGAGTTCAGATGTCCTTCAAGATATGTGTTTTAAAAAAATCATAACGAGAAAGCCATTACACAGATACAGAACAACACACCTTAATTATTTGTGATATCAACCCAAGCAGTAGATGAGGCTGAGACAATCCGATTGAATGTCAGTCTTCATGAATGATAAAATTACTAAATTGCAGCCAACATAAAACTATTAACACTATTTACATCAAAAGTAGATAATAACTTATATAACTATCAGCATGATAGCTCTTCAATAGGCCTATAGTTGGACTATATTTATATCCCTGAAAATTTGAAAAGAAAAAAGAAAGGTAGAATTGCAATCCAAATCTTTGAATTCCATGCATATTAAGGAATGAAATGTCTGTGAATCTGTATTATACATGTCATACAGGATACAGCTATTAATGAGCATTACCGACCAGGCAACAACATCATAGCCCTGTCTTTCAGGAGTATGTCTGAAGGTAAGTAATAGAGAAACATATAACCGGTTATGAGGAAATCAATCCTTTCATCACAGCAATGTAACAGTGAACTTATCCAACAATCATACCAGGAATCATAATCATCAGCAAGAAAATGAGAACGTGTTTTAAGTTCATTAACAAGACTTGCATTAAATTAAACCGGGAACAGTGGTGAACCAAAACCAATTTTAGAGAGAAACATGACAGTAAGAGCTCTAAAGAAATGCAAGTAAGCACTGAGAACTTGCAGAAAACTTGTATCTACTCCACCACAAGTAATCACCACAGTTTTCACCTAGAAAGTTGGTCCATCAGAGTTGGACAAAAAAGTAAGACGTCCACGTTGAATCTGTAAGTTTTACAAGGAAGCCATTGTAAATCTCGGGGTCTAACAAAACATAAATTTGTCCACTCACTTTAATCAGTACAATTTGCAACTATAAACTTGGAAAAAGAGAAACATAAGATAATCATTTATTTTCATAAAATAAAGTAAACGTAAACGTAAACAGACTCAGAAGCATGTTCAGCTGATCTTTAAATATTGCCTTCCTGAGAAGTTAGATATTGGCAGTGTCATCACATTTTCAAACAGAAGACAAAACGTCTATATAGACGAGAAAATTATGCGTCACGGAGCAGAGGTTCCATGATAAAATATTGAAGGAATACAATAAATATTAAGAATTAAAAACATTCTATTGGCTGAAAACAGTATATACTTACTCTCCCTTCAATTAAGTCCTGTGCCCCAATATTGACAACTGAACATCCGATAGCCTTTGCAGAGTTGAGGCACAGTGTATGGTTTTCATTCCTTTCCCATGGATTGAGCAATCTCTTCGTATTTATGGCTCGTTCATCAATTGTTCCCGGCACAGCCACATTGATAAGCTTACTGCCTCACAAAAACAACTCTTCTAATTAACACAGAACCAGAAATACCTAAAAGTAGCACTTCCAAGGTCGATTCAACAGTAAATTCAATACACAATCACCATAAGAGAACACCGTCTTTCGCAATCTCAAACAGATCATTTGTCGAAGGATCTATGGGCAAATATCTCTTCAGGAACTCATCTCCACCAAGATAGTTATTTATATGCTCAACATAAGATGCCTTCTCCGATTCACTAATAGTGTGAAGAAGCGTAGTTGTAGCAGCCTTCAGAAAAGCAGTTGAATCCTTGCCTTTGCCGCCATTTCTGGCATTGGCATGGGCTTGCAAATTCAAATAAACCTGATTTCAACAGAAAATTTGACAGCATTTTCAGTCAAAATTCACCATAATTCCAATCTCAAGCAAAGAAGAGGTTAAAACAAGATATAGAGCAAACTTACACGAAGAAAGACTTCGAAATCGACTTCTTGTTCGGTGTCTTGATAAGAACGGAGCAAAAAAGAGGCCCTTTCTTGCTCTGTCAGTTTCTCTCCGACGATTTTGAGCTCGGACATTTTAGAAGGCAAGTCGGAGATAGTTATACGGCCATGTTCTCTTCTCATGGAGAGGAACTGCAGCACCAGAACGCCATTAAAACGCTCTAAAAGCTGGAAAACAACAAAGATTGATCCGAGAAACAGAGTTAAGATGACTCTTACATGAGATTTCAAGCTACGAAGTTCGACTTGAGTGTACTGGTTTTGCAGCCATGGATCTGAAACGAGGATTCCAACATAGCCACCGCCAGCCATTTCTGTGTAGCTTCGCTCTTGCTGGACGACTCAGAAAAGAGGAGAGAGACAGAGAGAGGCACCAACTGGGAATGAAGTAAAAGCAGCAGGGAGGACCTTTTTCAGATATTCATAATATGACGAAAATGCCCCTGCGATGACGATGCGTTGATGGCGGAGCTTTGGAGGCAGAATTTGAAAACACGAGGAATTTGCTGCTGCCATTAATTAAGCCAGCAGCCTCGCTTTTATGACTTATTATCCGGTATTTGCGCGTGTAAATCGACGTGGACTAAGACTACACGTGTGCACCCCGTATGTTGGTGGCCTGAAGCCGTTCATCTTGTGGGCCCTTATCATATGATGTTTAGGCCCTCGATCTGTTATGTTTGCCGTTGATTTCTGCTATGAAACAGGAGAAATGCTTTGGTGGGTCTAAACCCCATCAGTAACAGGAACCGATGATGGGCCACTTTTCAGTGGAGATCCCAGCCTATTCATCTGATTTTTCTCACCCCGTTGATATCCACAAACATCACACAGATTGCACAATCTATCATCCAAGAGAAGAATGTGTCTTCGGCAATTGAACGTGGACCGTTGCTTTTCTGGTATTTCTGATTATCCATGTCTCATTATCAAAATTAAATATTTTCACATACTAGGATTTTCCATTGATCTTGCTTTATCTGACGCTAGAGAATAATTAGTGTCTTTTTTCCTTTTTTTTTAGAAGCGAAGAATCAAAAACTAATCACCCACTTAATCGCTCACACCTAGTCCTAAATATAATCCCACCAAAGGAGAGAGTCGCAACTTGAACTTGCAACCAAGTACATTTAAGGGGGCACTGAGTTGTGTGTGCCCAATTGCATTGGATATTTGTAGGCCATTTACAAATGAGGTTGGGCCTTACAAAAGCAGTCCTTGTGGAGTAATAAGGGTGAAGATTTGAAGATCATCTTGTGGAGATTTTTGGTGCATAGCCTACTTAAGATAAAGGGCAGCCTCGGTGCACGAAGTTTTCGCCTATGCAAGGTCCAAGGAAGGGGTGGACCACAAGGGCCTATAGTAGGCAGTCTTACCTTGCATTTTGCAAGAAATTGATTCCACGCCTTAAACTCGTAACCTCAAAGTCATATGACAACAACTTTTACAGTTATGCCAAGGCTCCCCTTCACATAGCCTACTTAAGATAAGGCATGTAAACTTGAAAATATGAGCTGCAAAAAGTACTTCACGGGTTCATTCGATTGGGTTGTCATGCAGCCTTAAAGCTTTAAGCTAATAAGGAGTAGGCCAATAATATTTACGAAAGGCTCTTTTAGACTATTGCACATGGACCCAAATATAGCCTCGTTCACTTTGTGTTGGAAATTAATAACTGGGTTTCATGATTTGAACTTATGCCCTCTCGGTCAATAAGATTCTGATACTGTATTGGATTACTAGTCAACCTAAAAGCTTAAGCTAATAAGAAATAAGTCAATAATATTTAATTATAACACGATCTTTCAATTATCCAAACCGTCTATCTTACATGCAATGCATTTTTATAAAGGAAATAATAGAATCACCCCCATTTTTCATTCTTTAGTCCATAGGTTGTCAATTGCTATAACTACATTAGGATCCAAATTTTAAAAGATCTGAATTGTTCACAATATTGTCCTTGCAATATATTCTTCACAATCCAAAATTTGCACACACTGCATAATCTAGCTGCAGTTTTAAGTTGTAAAGTGAACATTTAAAAGTTTTGCAATACATTTTATAATTAGCAATAGCTAAAATTATTCAATGGATGAGATTTTTTTAGCATGAGCCATCTAGGTCAAAGACAATATTATGAACGGTTTGGATCTTCATAAACATAAGCATTTTACCATTTAGTAATGTAACCGCAAATAAAAAATTGGGGCAATTTATCACTTCCCTCTTCGTAGTCTAATCTCATCAAGATAATAGTTTTGAGGCATTAATTATTTCTAAGTTCTCTCACTTAGAAGAGCACACTTTGGTGCGGGCCATCGAGCCTTGCGGATACACATAGAGCCGTCCCGTTATGGGGTAATCGTCATGATCCACAGATAGGCTCAAAGATGTAATTGATCTGTGCAGGTCCGAATCCTGCTCGTGACTGAATTCCAGTGCTTTAAATTTAGTAAATTGTAAAGCTTTGACTATTTGCATCTAATTTAATATTTAAGGCATTGATTTAGTCATATTCTAGAAGGACGGGGGATTACTTCCATGTGTGACTCACCTATAGCAAAGATTGCAAGATAGACGGTTTGGATCATTGAGTGTGGTCCTGTGGAGACACTTGTACTTTTAACCGCTTATATTTTCCAAGTGCAGACGTGCCCATAAATCTTATGCCTGCGCTTTGCTCCACAAAATTAGCTCTTGTATGGACCCTGCATGTCCACTGAACTGTGCATTCATCAACCTGCGCAAACACGGATAGAAGAATTGCTGTCTTAAAAGCACCTCCTAAGGCCCCATTTCACACCTTGCGAAGGGTCCTACCTGTTGGAGAAAATGGTGGGACCCAGAAAGACACACTGAGTGATGTCATATCACATCGTGTGGGTCCCACGGCTCATCAAAATAGGAGTGGAAGAAGGGTGGGATCCACATATTCCAAGCTGCTTCGACTTTCTTGCTTTGGATTTCCTTAATATATTGGCACAAGATGGCACGTGCCACCGTCCAACATGATTCGTGTCGAAAATTGCCGATTTCGTCAAAGTTACAGACACCAAGGATTGGGAGCTTAAATTTATGAGATCACAATCCAAACAATCATGATTAAGATATGATCTTGTAGATCAAGTGGTTCAAACCGCACATGCATGTGAATCGAGCCTCTTTATTTGGTGGATCCCACTCAAGCCACTAGTCAAGACTAACGAATGAAAGATCTTTAATTGATCAATGTCCTGGATGATCCAATTATAGGTAGGACCAACTATAATAGCCAAGATTGAGATTGAAGCAATAGTGGATGCATTCTAGTGTATTCACGAGACGTGACACAGTGACTGCCACTTGTTCAATGATAAAAGTCATTGATTTGGCAGCCTTAGTTGCACGTCGTTCCTGTTCATGCGGGGTCTAGGGAAGGGACGGACTACAAGGGCTTATAGTAGGCAGCCTTACCCTATACTTTTGCAAGAGACTGTATAATTTGAACCCTCTACTTTTGCAAGAGACTGTATAATTTGAACTAGTGAAACAATAGTATACTTGAAGCCATGTGCTTTGTATGAATAGGTCTGGTAGTAATTATCTAATAAATAGTTTAAGGGACTCTTAATTTAATCGCCTTGAGTGATTTGCTAACTAGGAGGCCAATGACTTGGACAGAGATGGAGTCGTCCAAAAAAAATTTCGGTATCTTGAATTCAATTGATGTTGAGGGAGATCTAATAACAATATAACATATTATATTAACTGTATAGCCAAAACTCCTTAGAAAGATTGGCAAAGAGATGCATGTACCTTATCCTTTCTAGCAAAGTCTTGGTCATCATCTTAGCTACCCTATTTTGATGAGGAGTTTCGAATCTGGTGTGATGACGGGCAACGCCTTCTTTCCCACAAAACCTTTTGGACTCTCTAAATGTGAACTCACCACCATTATTGGACCTTAAAACCTTAATATGTTTGCCCATTTACTTCTTCATCTCTTTCTTTTACAATTTGAAAATGTTGAGCACTTCAAATTTTTTACTCATGAAGTATACCCATCCCTTCCTTAAGAAGTCATTAATGAAAGAGACTAATCACCTTACACTACCTTTAAAAATCACTAGATCCATCCCCACATGTCAACATGTATGTACTTGATGATTTCCTTGCTTCTGTGTTTAGAAAGGCTAAATTTCACCTTCTGCTTACTAAGAAACAATATTTGCAAAATTTTAGTTTACAAGACCTGATCCCCTTCATGACACTCCTTTTATGCAACTCTAGCATTCCCCTCTTACTCATGTAATCCAATCTAATATATCATAAGCTTATATCATCCATGTCATTACTTAAAGAGGATGTGATTGCTGTACTTCTTGTAACTGTCTCATCAATCAATGAGTACAAGTTTCTTCTCTTCTCGCCTTTGTCACAACTAGTGCCCCACTTTTACCTTCATGATTCAATTTGCTACACCAATATAACACCCGTTAAAATCTAGGGCCCTTAATGAGATCAAATTTATTCTTAAATTCAGGGCATGCTTCACATTTGTCAAGGCTCTCGCCATTCTAGCATGCATTTTGATCTTTACTGTACTAACGCCTAAAAACTTGCATGTAAAACTATTACCCATTATAACACTTCTGCCATTACAAGAGCTATAAGTGTCAAAGATCTTCCTATGAGGAGTCATATAATAAGAACAATTAAAATCAAGAATCCAATCAATGGTACATACTATACTTGAAGAAGTTGTGAGAACATCTAATTCATTTTCCAATTAAGTGGCCACACTATCTTGCTTTCCCTCTTAAAGTTTCTTTTTCTTCAACCACTCTTTTCTATTTTCAAAATCCCTTCTGAAGTGACCTTCAAACTTATAAAAATGACATTTAGCTTTGTCACCTTTGAGATCTCTCAATACAATGTCATTAAATAACTTGCAAAATAAGAGAATTGAATTAAGGACTTAGACTATATTAAATGCATTAAAAGTGATGACCAAATGGTACTAGTCAAAGATGATGAGATCAGTTAAAGGTGAAAAAGTTACTTTTGAAAAATGCTAAATGACAAATGTCCTAAGAATATAGAGATTGAAAGAACCATAAATACAAATAACATCAAACTATAAAAGTACGACCTTAGGATCAAGATATTTGAAGTAAAAGATGCTTTAAAAAAGATGAAATTAGGAAAGGCCTTGAGGCGATGGTATACTGATAGAGGTCTGAAAGTATATGGGAGATACTTGAGTAGTATGGCTGATAAAATTGTTTAATGGCATTGTTGAATTAGAGAATAGATAATGGAGGAAAAGCTCTACCATATTGATTTATAAGAATAAATGAGACATACATAGTTCACTAATTGTCATGAGATCAAACTGGTGAGCCATACCATGACACTTTGAGAAAGAGTGATTAAGAAGAGGCTACGACATGAGATGAGTGTATCGAAAAACCAATTTGGTTTCATGCCTTGGAGGTCTACCGTAAAAGCTATTTTTCTACTTAGACAATTCATTGAGTAATATAGGGAGAGGAGGAAGGATCTCCATATGTTTTTTATTGACTAAGAAAAAGCTTATTGTAGAGTCCCTAAATAGTTAATATGGTAGGTGTTTGGGAAAGAAAGGGGTTTTGTGGTGGTATATAAACATAATTAAAATTATTAATGAGGGAGTGGAAACAAAGTGTTAGAACCACTAATGGAGAGACCGATGATTTCTTTATCACTACAGGATTGCACTAAGGATTTACATTGAGCTCATACCATTTCACGTTAGTAATGGATGAATTAATAAAACATTTGCACAAGGAGATTTCACAATGCATGTTATTTGGATATGACATATATTTTTATTAACAATATAAGAGAGGGCATGAATACATGTGAAGAGATGTTATAGAGTCTATAAGATTTAAAAATAGTTGAATTAAGACATAATATATGAAATGCAATTTTATCAAGGAAAGGAGTAGGAGTGAAGCACCGGTAAAGATTGATAACCAAGAAGTCTCCTAGAAAGATCACTTTCGATACTTGGAATTGATAATTCATGAGAGTGAGAGATTGAAAGGGAAGTTATTTAGAGAATCCAAGTGGGTTGGAACAAATGGAGATGTGCCTATAGAGTTTTATATGATTGGTAGGTGCCACTAAAAAAAGGGTAGCCCAGTACACGAAACTCTTGCATATGCAAAGTCTAGGGAAGGGATGGACCACAAAGGGCCTATAACACAGCCATACATTGCAATTTGCAAGAGATCGTTTCCACACCTCGAACCTATGACCTTTAGATCATATGTCGACAACTCAACCGTTGAGCTATTGTTCCCCTTCTCAGGTGTGACTCAAGCTGAAAGAAAAAATCTATATGATGGCTGTAAGGCTGACCATGCTTCGTGGAATAGTGTTGGGTAGTTAAGGAACAATATGTACATAGGATGAGCATGGCCGAAACGAGGATGTTAAAATGGACGAGTAGCAAGACATAAAGGGATATAATTAGAAATAAAAATATTAGAGGAAACTTAGGAGTAGCACCAATATATAACAAATCAAGGAGGGTATACTTAGGTGGTTTAGACATGTCCAATGGAAACTAAAAATGACACCAGTTAGGAGTGAGTCGATCCAAGTTGGAGGTTCTAAAAGGGCAAGGGCTGCTAAAAAGTGTGCTGAAAACAAGGGCTATCAGAAGAGATAAGGGTAATATTGGCATTTAGTAAAAACTAAGAGGGAAAAAGGATGAAAAATTAACAGAATGACAATTTTTACAAAGTTTTTGAAAACTTAATGGCAAATTTACAAGATTGAAAGATGTTGGTTTTTTTTTTGGGTAGAAATATCAAAATTTATGGCATTTTTGCAAAAATCTCTTCTTCTTTTTTTCTCTCACTAGAATTCTCATCCATTTGCACAATTACAAATCTCAAAACTCTATCAAATCAAAATTTCTTTATTTAGTGAGAATTTTGACTAACATGGACCTTTTTGGAAGAAAAGGGAAGGTCAAGCAATATCATCATCCATTAAATGTGGATGTTGACAAAAACATATCCACTCTGCCCAGTAACACGGACCACCAAAGAGAGAACTCCAATCTCCCTAGCTTATAACCTTACCACTCTGCCCAGTAACACGGACCACCAAAGAGGAGAACTCCAATCTCCCTAGCTTATAACCTTACCATTCAATATTACAAATGACTAACCCCTTTTACATTCTCCCGGAATGGTTTCCGGAACGGAACACCCAATTTGCTCCAAATCCCCAATCGTTCCCTTCGAGTGGAAAAAGGGAGTACCCCTCGGAGCGGAATTGACAACCATACTACAAACCTCTATTTGCACGAAACCCATTGAATTCGGTTTCGAAAATGCCCTTAAGATCCTAAATACCAGTTCATCTTCCCCAGAGACCGAAACGCCTCAAAATCTCCATGGTAAGCACCAAGCTCCTATCTTCTCCGACGGCTTTCGAGCGATTGTCTTCCGGTACAGCTAGAAAACCCATTCTCTCTCTCTCTCTCTCTCTCTCTCTCTCCTCCTGGATTAGGGTTTCTGCTGAGAACATCTTGTGATTCCAGAACTATTAATTATGGATTACGGAGAGAAATGGAAGTTCTTTGCAGTTTCTTTTTCTGTTTGCAGTTGACTGAGATGAAGTCTCTCTTAGTTGACATCCGAATATTGGTTGCTTGAGCTATAGGATAGTCTGTGATAGTTATTCATGCTATTCATTGTTGATTAGTGGCAGCGGCAGAGTTCCTGCCCGCCCATTAAAATATATGGCTTGATGGTGATTGCAAAACGGGTGCGGCATCCGTTGCTGCGTCATATTTTCTTAGGATGTTTTAGTGAGCTGAGGCCCAGATTCAAGCTTCGCCAATCCAGTTATAATGTATTAAACATGAATGATGCTGTGAACAATGGAGAAGGTTAATCAAGGTTTTAGTACAGATTATTCATGTTGACCCTGAAATTTCTATTTGGAATTTCAAAATATTCAGATTTCACTGTAATATGTCGATGAATATTGTTACGTAAATATCTGGTTGGAATTTGACCATCCAGCTTCAGAGAGTATACAACATTTGGTAAAACTTAAGTTGCTTGTTCTGAAAACTCAGCTTGCAACTGATTGAATTTGTTTGTAAGCCAACTAGATGCAATGAGAAGGTCTTGTTGTCTATTTGGAAACTGCTTCTGTTCCCAATTTGTTTCCGCTTCCCACTTTGTGTTTCCTTTTTCTTGAACATTTAGGGAGGCTTTCATCATCATCATGATCTTATCCCAATTAGCGGTTGGCCACATGAATCTTATTCTTCAATTCCTCTCTATTAAGTACCATGACTTTATTTAGTCTTAAAGTTTTTAAATATTTCTTCACAACTTCTATCCACATTCTTTTGGGCCTTCCCCTTGTCCTTTTAGAACCTTATGCTTATATTGCCTCACTCCTAACCGGTACCATTGTTGGTCTCCTTTGAACATTTCCAAACCATGTAAGTTTAATCTCCCTCATCTTATTACATATTGGTGCTATCTCTAAATTTCCTCTAATATTTTCATTTCTAGTTCTATCCTTTCTTGTCTTACCACTCATCCATCTTAACATCTTCATTTCTGCGACGCTATCCTATAAGCATGATGCTCCTTAATTGCCCAACACTTTGATCAATAGAGCATGGCCAGCCTTATAGCCATCTTATAGAGATTTTCTTTTAGTTTGAGTGGCACTTGACGATCACACAAAACTCCAGATTCACATCTCCATTTGTTCCAACTCGCTTGGATTTTCTAGGTAACCTCCCTCTCAATCTCTTCACTCTCATGAATCATTGATCCTAAGTACCGAAAATGGTCTTTTACGAGGACTTCTTGGTTGTTAATCTCGACGGTGTTCCACTCCTCTCTTTGCTAAAATTGCATTTCATATATTTTGTCTCAGTTCGACTAATTTTAAATCTTTTAGATTCCAATGCTTCTCTCCATAGCTCTAGCTTTATGTTTATACCCTTCATTGTCTCATCGAGTAAGACTATATCATCTACAAATAGCATGCACCGGGGAATCTCCTCATGCAGATGTTTTGTTAACTTATTCATAACCAATGTGAAAAGGTATGGGCTCAATGCCGATTCTTGGTGCAATCCTACAGTGATAGGAAAATCACTAGTCTCGCCACTAGTGGTCTTAACATTTGTTACTGCTCCCTCATACATATCTTTAATTATGTTTATATACCCTTGTGAAACTCCTTTATCGTCCAACACCCTTCATATTAACTCTCTAGGGACTCTTCATAAGCTTTCTCTAAGTCGATAAATACCATGTTGAGGTCTTTCCTCCTCTCCCTATATTTCTCTACTAATTGTCTTAGTAAGAAAATAGCTTCCACAATAGACCTCTCAGGCCTGAAACCAAACTGATTCTCCAATACACTTGTTTCATGTCGTCGCCTCTTTTCAATCACTTTTTGAAAAAGTTTCATATTGTGGCTCATAAGTGTGATCCCTCAATAATTAGTGCAGTTCTGTATGTTTCCTTTATTCTTATAAATTGGTACAATAGAGCTTTTCCTCCACTCATCAGGCATTATCTTTGATTTTATAATCTTGTTAAACAACTTGGTCAACTAAACTACCCCAATATATCCCATATGCTTCCAAACCTCTATTTGTATACCATCGGGCCCCATGGCCTTTCCTGATTTCATCTTTTTCAAGGCTTCTTTCACTTTAGGAATTCTAATTCTACGTTCATATCTATAATATTTAATGTTATTTAGATTTATAGTATTTTCAATCCTTATATTCTCAGAGTCACTGTCATTTAACAATTTTTGAGAGTATGTTTCCCCACCTTTGTTTGATCTCATCATCTTTGAGTAATACACTTTGATCATCGCTTCTAATGCACTGAACATGATCTAAGTCTTTACCTTTCTGTTCTTTTACTTTTGCAAGTTTAAACACATCTTTCTTACTTTCTCTTGTTCCTAGTCTATTATAGAGCTCATCATATGCTTTAAGTTTAGCCTCACTTACTATTCTCTTAGCAACCTTTTTAGCATTCTTATATTGTTCATAGTTTTCATTATTTCTAGTCTTCTGCCATGCTTTAAAACACATCCGTTTTTCTTTAATAATATTTTGCACTGTTTCACTCCACTATCATGTTTCCTTTACTAATTGCCTTCAATCTTTAGATACTCTTAAGACATATGTTGCCACTTTCTTAATGGACTCAGCAATATTAATCCACATGGTATTTACTTCTGTTTCATAGTTCCAGATTCCTTCTACCATAAACTTATTTGTCAATGAGGTTATTTTCTCTCCTTTTTAAGTTCTACCACTTAATTTTTGGATACCTATTAAGTTCATTTCCTTTTTTCTATCTTTTGATATGGATATCCATAACAATCAACTTATGTTGTGAGGTTAAACTCTCACCGGGTATCACCTTACAATCCTTACACATAGATCGTTTAGTATTTCTAAGTAGAAAAAAGATTATTTGGCTTTTATGAAGTCCACTTTTAAAGGTTATTAAGTGTTCATCCCTCTTCTTAAATAGTGTATTTGCAATTGCCAGGTTATATGACAAAGCAAAATCAAGGATAGTCTCCCGCATCTCATTTTGTTCACTTATACCATACCCTCCGTGTATTCTATCATATCCTTCCTTTTCTTTTCCTTCATGGCCATTTAAGTCTGTTCCTATAAATATCCCCTCAGTGTTGGGAATTTCTTGCATGACTTCCTCCTTATCTTCCTAAAATTGTCTATTGATTATATCTTATAACCCTACTTGTGGTGCGTATACACTTATAACATTGATAATCTGCACTCGTAAAACAAGTTTTATTCTTATAATTCTATAATTGATTCTTTTAACGTCCATAACTTTATCCTTTAATTCCTTATCTACTATTATTCCTGTACCATTTCTGTTATTATCCTTTTCTACATACCATAATTTATACCCATCGATTCCTCTAGCTTTAGTCCCTTTCCACTTGGTTTCTTAGATACAAGCGATGTTGACTCTCCTATGTTTCATCGTGTCTACTAACTCTAAACTCTTACCTGTCAATGTGCTTATACTTCATGTGGCGATACGAATCTTATGCTCTGGAGATATCCTATTTACTACCGCCCTTCTCGACCTTCATGGCATGAACTCTTGTCCACTTTTCTTTGCACATGGGTTTTGATACAGCGCGTCGCTTCCGAGGGACGCTCTAGCAGCCCTTTCCCATTTTTCACTACACCCAAGATCCAATGTAATGCGTTGCTTCTGAGAGAATGCCCTAGCAACCCTTGCTTATTTTTCACTGCACCTGGGATCCAATGCAGCGTGTCGCTTATGGGGAACGCCCTAGCTTGAGGGAATGTCAGTTTTCAATTCATGTCATGTTAGGGTTGCCATAATTTTAAGAAGCTGAAGATGTTTTGCATTTCTTCTTACAAACTAATATACAAATGCATATTCATTTCCTAGCAGAAAAGAAATAACAAAATCATCGTCAGCTTCATCCTTGCCACTGGAAAAAAATCTAATTGCTTCTTCTCTTCTAGTTTTTAGTTGGGTGTCAATGTAGATGGTGATCATTGAGGTGAATTCCATGTGCCAGATCTACTAAATAGGAGGATTCTGTTACTTAAGGTGAAAATATTTTATTTGGAATTTTGATAGATGCTTCAATCGAATTCCCTTTCAAAAGATTTAGGATACAGAGTTGTAATTACAATCAGAAAGAAAAATGCAGAACTATGTTGGTTCTGCCTGTATACGTTTTTTCTACTAATACAATTCTATAGCTTTTGAGGAGTTAGAACTTCCACTTCGTTCCTTCAAACAATCCCCCCTTTCTTTCTTCTCTCCTTCCCTTTATATCCCCTTCTCTCTATACGTAACTGCCTTTTCTTTCTCTCTAACTGATGTAACTGCCCTTAACAGAAGTAACTAATGTAAAACTGAATGCTGTTTACACTTTGTCCTTTCCTCTTCTTGTATAATACTGGCCGAATCTGCCTTCCTTATGTTCAGTTGATGTAACAATACTCCCCCCTAACAGTGCCACCTTGTCCTTAAGGTGGAAATTAGGGAATTGCTTGTGACTGTCTTCCAATGGTTCCCAAGTGTTGTTAGGCAGGCTCCAGACCCTCTTTGCCAAAGTCTTTTTTGATTTGTGAATGTAATCCTCTTATCTAGAACCAACCCCCAGGACCATGTCTGCTCCACCAGGGTTGAACTAGTGGAAATCTTGAACCACCATGATCCACGGCAGATTCAAGTTTATCTGCTAATAGATGTCTTGCCCTCTGTTGCAGTGACAATCCCCCACTTGTACTCCGAATTGACTTGATCGATCCACTACCAAATGGAGTTTTTCGACTAGTGGGTTGGAGATGAAGTTGTGAGAAGCTCCACTGTCAATCAAGACTACCAACTCCCTCTTTCCGATCAGTCCCTTTAGTTTCATCGTGCCTCCTGTCGTGAAACCCGAAATGGAGTTTAGGAATAACTCCAGAGGTTGGTTATCCCTTGTTTTGTTGTCGTTCCTGTCTGCCGGAGTGATTTCCATCTCAACATCTTCATCGTCGGCTAGGAGCAGCACTTGCAATTGTTGATTTTTACGTCGGTGGTCCCGTGGATATTTCTCACCACATCTATAACATAATCCTTGGGATCTCCTTTGTTGTAACTCAGCAAATGTGAGTTTCCTTAAGGGTTCCCTTTTTCTGGCTGGTTGTACATTGACATTCTTTTCCCGATTGGTTTCCGTATGGAAACCCTTGTTTCTCTCATGGCTGGGGAAGAAGATGGGTGATTTACCAAAATGCCCCTGCGAAGATACTCCTGTCAACCCTCCCTTCGACTGGACATGGATGGGTCCAATCGTTCTTGGGCCAGCATCCTGTCTAATTGGATGGGCCTTTATTCGGTCCAACGCCATGTTCTTCTCTTTTATTTTGTGGGCTAAATCCATAAGCCTATATAAAGATGCAAGCTTGAATAATTTTATTTCGGCCTTGATATCTTCCTGGAGCCCATTCAAGAAGGCTTCTTTCAACAGATCGTCGGAAAGATCACTCAGGTGATCGGAGAGAAGCTCGAACGACCGGAGATACTCGGAAACACTTCCGGTCTGCCTCAAAGCCAGAAGAGATTCATAATCGTTGTCTCATTGAGAAGATCGGAAACAATGCAACAGGGATGACTGGAAAGAACCCCATGATCGGAAGGGATTTCTTGATTCTGTCCACAAAAACCAATGGAGAGCATCTCCCTCCATGCAAATGGCTGCTGCTGGTATCTTCTCCTTGTCGGATATGTGGTTGACCTGAAAATATCGTTCAGCTCGACATAACCAACCATAGGGATCTTGGCCGTCGAACACCAGCAAATCCATTCTCCTCCCTTGAAACTCATGATGGTGATGATCTCGCGGCAAGAAGGAACTCCTTTTGTGACTATTTGAGGGTTCTCCACCTTCCGTATTCCTATGCTGATCTCGACATTCCTCCGGCGTTTCTTGATTCTTGATCTATTCTCTTATTTCTACCAGATATTCACCGAATGCATTTACATTCGTTTGTAATCTCCCCATGTTTTCCTTCAAGTCTCCTATCTCACCCCTTACTCCTTCTATCTCCTTCTCCATTCCTTCGGTTCTTTCCATCCGGGTTCCAACCATTCCTTGGGTTCGAACCGGCTCTGATGCCACTGATAGATGCTTCAATCGAATTCCCTTTCAAAAGATTTAGGATACAGAGTTGTAATTACAATTAGAAAGAAAAATGCAGAACTATGTTGGTTTTGCCTGTATACGTTTTTTCTATTAATACAATTCTCTAGCTTTCAAGGAGCTAGAACCTCCACTTCATTCCTTCAAACAATCCCCCCTTTCTTTCTTCTCTTCTTCCCTTCATATTCCCTTCTCTCTATACGTAACTGCCTTTTCTTTCTCTCTAACTGATGTAACTGCCCTTACCAGAAGTAACTAATGTAAAATTGAATGCTGTTTACACTTTGTCCTTTCCTCTTCTTGTATAATACTGGCCGGATCTGCCTTCCTTAGGTTCAGTTGATGTAACAAATTTCTTTTGAGGTTATTGGAATTTTGGTTTTCGTGCAGTTTGTTGCCTTATTTTGATTAGTGAAGGTATGCAATCGAAGTTGTGGATGTCTAAGATACATGTCTTTGACGGTGTATATAACATCTTGGAGTTATGCTAGGGCATTATTGCTTTCAAGGCCAATTTTTCTTTTAATGAGAATTCAAAAATGGTAAGAGATCTGATAAAATTTTAGTGTGAGTTGAACTAGTAGTAATTTCTTTATCTTAATAAAGAACTCTTGGACTGTATACTAGTGTGAATATACGATGGAGCTTCCAAAATAAATTTATTGGTAGCTAGAGTTTTTGCTGTGTTTGTAATCAGTACTTAGCTACTCAGGTTGAACTCTGCAGAAAGATCATGCTAAAAGATAGACAAGTATCTGGATTCGGCTTCTTTAATGTCTCTCTCCCTTGTTTTACCCTTGAATAATAAGCACTATGTGTGATGCTAATGCGTATGAATTATTTTATTAACTGTCTGAGATATGGTGGTGTTAAAATACTTTTCTGGAACTTTAAGCCAATACTGGATCACTTCCGCTATCTCCTTCATTATTTATGAATTTCTGTGTTATGAAAACACCTCATTAGTAAACTCATGAACACCTGTTTCAATGCAGCCCAAAGTTTTTATGCCATTTATCTATGTTTGGATGAACTTCATCTAATACTTATGGCCGCCAACAGCAAGAGACAGAACTATATTGCCTGCCAAACAGCCTCTCTAGGATTGTACTACATTCTTGCTCAGGCAATATCTGAATTTTATTGCAACTAAATTGACTACAAAACTCAAGACTACTTTCCATGCTTGAACAACTGGCTTTATTTTTCTGAATGGTTACTAATAAGAAATAGATGCATTCATAAGGTCTAGACATGGCTGCATATATGGAATGGATCCTAGGATAAGTGAGCAAGCTCATGGGGCTTGTACCTAAGAATTTGGTTCATCAAAGGGCAAAAGTTAAGATCACCTTTTAGAGTTGTTGACTTCATTGTGCTGTGGCTTGCTTAACATCTGTACACATGGGGTTCAAGAAAATATGAAGCTGTGCTATCACTAACTTGTTGGTATTTAAGTAGTCACATGCCCAATTAGTATTGTGACTACAGTTTTCATAAACAGCTTACATATCGGGTCCTTAGCTCAAATTGGTGGAATGCTTTAGAAATTGGATGTAGCCCAATGTATTTCAAGAGTTGATGTTTGGACAAGAGATTCCACAATGACTACTACCATCACGAGGAAAAGTTGAAATCAATGACAAAGACAGGTCGTCTTTTCTGCATTGGTAGCCTGGACTAAGCAATCTGGAAGTAACAATCCTAAGCTAATGATAATTTAATACAGAGCAGCAAGAGAATTCATAAACACATAAAAAATTTAAAAAACTTCCCATAAAGAAATAGTCTCTTTGCAAGAAGATAGTGTTTAAAACATAAAGTAGACTTTAAAGGGATTATGGGTGATGAAGTTTTCTAGTCCTTGAAATATTTAGTGCTGCACCTCATATATTATGGCTTCATCTCTTGTATGGTAGAGAACCTTGAATGTGGCTATGATTTTTGTCTGATATGCGCTTTATATAAGCAATTCGAGCAATATACAACAAACATTGGTGGATTTGAACTACCATCTCCTTGGTAGCAGTTCTCCAGTGCTCTACCAGCCAAAGTCCCAATAGATGTAAGGAACAACAAATTGGTTAGCTACTAGAATAATATATAGAAAGCTAGTATCAAACTGGTCTAAAGGATTGTAGCCAGCTAGATAGTGATCAGTAATTCTGCAATTAAGAAGATATTCACTTGTTAATAATTTGGGAAAAAAAGACAGCAGCCAGTTCAAGAAGAATGTATCATAACTGAAAATCCTAAAAGAAACTCTAGTAGTTCAAATCCACCAATGTTTGTTGTATATTGCTCGAATTGCTTATATAAAGCGCATATCAGACAAAAATCATAGCCACATTCAAGGTTCTCTACCATACAAGAGATGAAGCTATAATATATGAGGTGCAGCACTAAATATTTCAAGGACTAGAAAACTTCATCACCCATAATCCCTTTAAAGTCTACTTTATGTTTTAAACACTATCTTCTTGCAAAGAGACTATTTCTTTATGGGAAGTTTTTTAAATTTTTTATGTGTTTATGAATTCTCTTGCTGCTCTGTATTAAATTATCATTAGCTTAGGATTGTTACTTCCAGATTGCTTAGTCCAGGCTACCAATGCAGAAAAGACTGTCTTTGTCATTGATTTCAACTTTTCCTCGTGATGGTAGTAGTCATTGTGGAATCTCTTGTCCAAACATCAACTCTTGAAAGACATTGAGAGAGAGAGAGAGAGAGTTGAGGAGGATAAGGTAAAGAAATGGAAAATAAGCAACTTTCCTCCTTCCTTAAAGAAGGTTATTTTCTGCACCGAATTTGAAGAGTCTTTTTGGAGATAATGAAGAGTGAGCATGTTATACACTACGTGGCTTTTTCTATGGTCATTTTGTGTCCAACTTGATTGATTCTAACCTAATATAGAACATTTTTTAGGTCACACACAAAACAGTGTTGTAGGTTATGATTTTAGTTGTAACTCATTTCTTTAGCAAGTATCACTTTTGCGATTTTGCAATAGAGGAAGATAGCAAAGATGGAAACTAAACTTTTCGGTAGTTTAACAAAAGGTCATCTTATTAACAGAAAAATGATGGCAATTTTGTAATTATATGAATCTACTTGCTAAAGACAAAAAACTCAGAGTCTGTTTTAAGTGTGGGTATTTCAGATCTAACATGAATTTGTATTGCTGATATGTGGAACACACCATTTTGTAAGTCATGAGCCCCCCTATATGTAGATATATAGTATAGACTAGAATTGGATTTATAGAAGTTCGTATGCGCTATTTGAGATGCTTGTGGTTTAGACTTTAGACTATAAATACTAAATTCATGCTCCTATTAAAAATTTCATTGGAGAAAGGGATGACTAAGGAATACAATGAACAAGAGATTTTGGCTGAAGGAACTTTAAGAATAGGATTAGCTTCATGCATGTTTTCAAGTTTTAGGCTGCATTGGATAGTCCGCAACATTGCCTGTATTTCTCGGAACATCGAACTTTCTAACAAGATATCTTCTTCATTGTATAACCTTAGACTAACAAGGACGATATAAGATCTTTGGCTATCAATTGAACTATTTATAATGCATTAGATTTTTGATACAGGATATGTAAGAAGAGAAACCATGAGTCAAACTATTACAAAAAGGCTTGCTACAAAAAATTGGAAAGGAAAAAAATAAAAAATAAAAAATATTGCTCATGTGTAATTTTAGTAGTCCATGTAAAACTTCCAAACATATGGAGGAGCTGTTTTGATGGAATAATAATGTATAGATGTTGCCCATGGATGGCTTCATTAATATTGTACCACACCAGCTGGGAAAAGCATATGGAGTGACTCCCATACCAGATTCGGTCAAATACAGGGCAATGCTCCAAATTATAGCACTGTCTGACATTGATGTACCAGCCAGCATCTGCAGATACATTGCCTCATAAAACCCCATTTCAAGCAAGATAATTCATCATTTTAGCTTACGTGTAAGATGAAAAATGAGGGGCTCAAAGGTAGAACACCCTCCTGATTGAATGCAATGGTTTTATTTTAGCTAAAAACTAGGTGCTGGGCTTCTTTTGAAGCATTTTCCTCCAAATCCTAAATTCTCATGAAGAGAATGGCTCCATTACTGAATTTTTCTTATGCTTTTGCAATTTCTGGATAGATGGATGGATTTGTTGCACAAAATCAATGAAGTGGTTGAACTTTGGCATGAAAATGATTAGATCTCTTCATTACTTCTGGGAAATGTGTTGCCTCACTCTAACTTGCCATGGGGTCCCGGCTTACTGAAGCAATGGATAAGATCAATATTGGTGGATAAGTTTATCCACTGTTTGCTATTCCCATACCAAACGGTCTCTATAAGATCTACATGAACACTTCCGCTGTTAGTTGTCAATACTGGTACCGTATTGGCCTGTATTCTTGGTTTCAGTCTAGAAATTGGTACAGAAAACATGGAATACCTCCTGGTTAAACAGCGGCTCGTACTGGCCAGAAATGGCATTTTGGTCCTGTATTTTATGTTAAACCGTTTAGGTTCCTTTTTTGTTTTGTTTTGTTTTGTGTGTGTGCGCTTGTGGGGGTTCCCTAAATTATTTTTGTCAAAACAACTCCTTTAGTTCTCACTGTTATGCTCTAGAGCTGCAGCCATACGCGCACACACACACATATCTCGATTAGGAGTTGGCCACATAAATCTTGTTCCTCCATTCTCCTCTATTAAGTATCATGTCTTCATTTAGTCCCAAAGTTTTTAAATCTTTTCTCACAACTTCTAACCATGTTCTTTTGGGCCTTCTCCTTGCCCTTTTAGAACCTGTGTGTTTCAACAATAGAAGCCAATTTGATTGGGTTTTCTGCCTGAAAACCTGAACAGATGGTGCTTCAGTATATGGAATTAACTTACTTCTTTATACTCTTTTTTGTGGCATGTTCTAAATAATTTGTGTTAGTTCTAAATGATTTAATCGATGAGGTGTTTAAATATTCTTGCTAGTTCTGTTCTGGTTTTCATTGGGAAACTTCTCATATTTTCTCATGAATACTTCAAGAATAATAGAATTTTTTTGAAGAAGTCCCAACATTTATGCTAAGATTTAATCATGAATACTTCAAGAGTTCTTACATTTGTTGAATTCAATGCAAATTTACCAAATTAAACATGAATAACCAAACTTTACAAAAAAATTTCACAAATGAGGAAATGCTTTTGTAATCGGTTAGAAATAAAATAAAATAATAAAATAACATCCTAATAAGGGATTTTTCTTAAACTCTTCCTAAACATTTCCACATTTTCTGAATATTTTGCCCTGCAGATTTTCCCTGATTTTTAACTTTGAATCCCTGCATATATACCAGTTTTTTGAGTACATTGGTCCTGCCTTAAATTCTCAATACATGTCTCTCAGGATGTCGCCTATATGAAATCCAGCTTCGCATTGTGATTTTTTATGCATTATCCATTTGATTGAACTTAGCTTAAAGGTCCTTAGTCATATGCACCATTTTAATTCCAAGTCTAGCTTAGATCACCATAAGTTTGAATTTGCCAGTTTTATCTAAATTTGGTTTCTCATGACGAACTGTAGTTCTCTATAACACAAGACTGTAGTATTATGCATATGTGGATCTCATTATGATGTCGCTTCCAGGTTGTTTTTTAGTATAATTGAACATTATTCACTTTGACAATATGCTTATATCCATTGTGTTTTGTTTCATGACAGGTAGGTTGTCATAATGGCTGGATCAATAAAGAAGTTTTTCTTTGCATCTATGCTGATGTGGATAGCTCCAATTGTGATTTTATATGGCTTTAATCATCAATTGTTTCAGGGTAATCCTTTTGACTTAGTTAACATTTACATTTCTATTTTCGTCCTATATTTATCTTGCTTCGTTAAGTAGATATTGTGGATGTTTATATGTTTTAGTTGATTACATCAGATATTACTCGTTCAGGATGATCGCATGAGGGTTATTTAGGCCACTCAATCTCCCATCAACTTTCAATGTTACTGGTTATTTAACAATATTTGGGAATAGAAATCTTCTCACATTCTCTACTATCTTAGACTTCTCCTTGTATCTTTTTACAAAATCCCCTTCTTCCTTTTTTCTTCTTTAAGTGCCTCAGCTCATCACTGAGCAATCTGTCTCTCTCATCTCCTTCAGAAGCTTCTTCGTGGGTAATCTGGTGCCACCAATTATAATCACATACTATCATTCAAAAGAAGTTGTCCTAAATTGACATGGTATCAGGACATGTTACAGGCAGATGAAAGGTTGTACTAGATAATAAAGATATGTTTTCCTTTTCTCCTTCCAAATGGCTTCCTTACTTTCATTAAAGCTTCGTGCTTTCTTATATTTCTCACTACTATTCTAAACCAACCTCTTCCATTCTGTCTCCATCAGTGATCATTACCCTTTTGGCACTCCTTGTCTTTCATGTTGACACCTGTACACCTTTTTAAGGTTAGGTCCATCGCAGGAAATCCAACTTATGCTAACATTACATTAAAATATAGCCCATATAAGTACATGAGAGCGTCATAACTTGAAATTAGTTGCAAGTTGGCACCTTAGTTGTGTAAAAAGAAGCTATTCATTCCTCGGAGAAATAGCCTGTTTTGCAAAATATCCGCTTGTCTTAAGTTGTGCAAACTCTCCAGGATTTTTGATAAAAAAACCATTTCCCTTTCAATGAATCACTTCTTCTCTTTTTTATCATTCTGCTTCTACAGAAGATAATCACCAAACAGTTCTTCTGAATCATATAAAATCAAGATGAATTTGTTCCTGTAGACTTTCTTCTTCTTTCTTTCTTTCACTATTAATTTGGTAATTACTCAATCTGTCCGTTATATTCAATTTGCCTTTAGAATGATGGATCCTTTCTTTTCGTGTACACAAGAATTCTGCAATGTGTTTCTGGTATACACCATCTGATAATGCATGAGAGCTCTGTGAGGTTGCAGATAGAGACAGTTTGGCATGCTGACTACTTTTGGACCTAAATGGGCAACAACTTTTTAGTTGACATGCTTAATAAAGTCATCGGGTGACAACTCATAATTCTGCCAAGAAAAAGGTAGTAGTGTAAAAACGAAGCATAAACAGGCTTGTATTAGCTGCTTATTCTATGTGTATGATGATATAACTGCTGTCAGTATTCGTGAGATTCAGCGACCAAAAAAGGGGAACCTTGATGAGCCCTTGGAGAGTGCTACTATTTACTTCGAGTTCGAGTAAATGCAACTGTGGAAAGCATGTTACAATGCAAAAGAACCATGCTATCTTCTCATCTGTAGATTTTACATGAACAATCTGCAATTGAACACTTTCAGAACTTCATAATATATCTCATTTACAAAGAATTGATGATGAAGATGCAATATCTGGTCTATCACTTTTAGTTAATTTTAAGGAAGAACAGAGACAGTCATTCAAGAGGATCAGGAGGTATATTAGAAGTACAATTACCAATTAGAAAAAGAAAAATCAATTTACAAGATTCTATTAAGTGCATGGTTTTTTTAATCTCCTGTAGTAGTAAAAAGAATGACGTTAGCCAATCTAGGGAAAAAATCATGGAGCCAGGCTATGGTTTCTATTGCATCAAAGTTCACTGGGCTCAAATATCTTCTACTAGAACTTCAATATTGACAGACCTATGATCAATGATGATAATCAAAGGACAACAAAATTGTCAAAAACACCTTGTTTTTTGTGACAGAATGAGACATGGAGATTGACTATCACTTTTCTTCTGCTCGCCCTCCCTTATATTAGTTTGAAATTTATTGCACTTATTTTACAAAGAGTCTAATTATCTCATGTGTCTGTTTGGGAAGCTCATCACTTCCAATGAATACATAAGCTTGAGGGAAAAGTGTTAGAGATATGTCCATACTTATGTCTTCTACATAATTGACCATCCTTCATTATGTGGCAGAAAAGGTGGAGAGCTAGGTAGGAACAGAGGTTCTGGAGATGACGAAGTCTGTTGTAAGAATTTATTCTGACTCATTATCCATTTTAGAATGCAAAGGGTGATAATATTAGGTTCTGGAGGTTGTGTTGGTAGGTCTGCATGTCAACTTTCTCGTGTCTCTATAGGTCAATGAGAAGAATGTAGTATTTGAGTTATTATGAGAGAAAAAGTTTCAGAGGGCTCTTACTGGATCAAAGATGATGATCTCATGCTGCTTGAGGAGGTCTATTTTCTTCCCATGTGATGGATAAAAGAATTTAGGCTCCAAAGCCGGATGATAAGTTTTAGTCTCATTGCTTTGTTGGCATGATGTCCAGATCCTCTTCATTTGGTTAAAAAAGTTGTGAAACTCAAATGATTCATCTAGAAGTTCAAGCTTTTTTGTTTTAGAGAATTCACAACAACATAAAGATGCAAGGTAAGGCTGCATACTATTGACCCTTGTGGTCCACCCCTTCCTTGGACCCTGCATACACAGGAGCTTTGTGCACTGGGGCTGCCCTTTTACCACAACATAAAGATATCTGCAAGCATAAACATTGCTTACTTCTAACCTGTGGTTTATGTTTTCAAATGTTGAACGCCTTTATCCATTGTGAATTGGCTAGAGATATGTGCTGGAGGGCTATCCAACTATTTTGTTTGCTTTGGTGTTCACTATGTTGTTTGGAGTTCTATGGGAGGATGGCAATATCTCTACATAAGCAAGAAAGATGGATTCTTGGGAAATATAATGATGTTTTCTACTATTTTGGTGTAATGGGATTAATGGATAGAAAGAACTTTTAATGTGAAGGAGAACTCCATGGGAAGTTAGTGGGTTGATGTTTTTATGGGTTGTGTCAAGGAAAGAACTGAGAAGGGGAGCCTTGGCACAAAGGTAAAAGTTGCCATTGTGTGACCTTGAGGTCACGGGTTCAAGGCGTGGAAACAGCCTCTTGCAAAATGCAAGGTAAAGCTGTGTACTTTAGGCCTATGTGGTCTGCCCCTTTCCCGGACCCCGCATAGGCAGGAGCTTCGTGCACCGGGGCTGCCCCTTTTTGTCAAGGAAAGAACTGAGCAACCTCCATCATAGACATTTATAGGAAGTTTTCTTTTCCTTTTTTTGAATAATAGTATCTGCAGGAATTGGAGTTGCAATGTATACTGTCCTTGTGGGGTTGAAATTTAGATTTCCTTAAGGAGAGTCGTGTTAATATAGATGGTGACTGTTTCACTTTGGGCTTTGAGCAGAGACCTGGTTTCATATAGGTGTCCTGCATTCATCAGTTCAGTTTGCAAGTATCTCGAGGATTGAGCATTGATCTGACCTAGTGAACTCTTTGGCAAAAGGGGGTGTTCACAGGTAGCTATCATCTAATGTGGAATTTTTTGTATTATAATACCAATTGATCTTGTCAAACATTCAGAAAGTTTACTGTTTCAGCTGTTAAAAAAGGGCAAACCGGTTAAATCTGGGAGTTCAGTACAAGGTTGTTAATATTCTTCCATACTGCTGAAATTTGGCCAAAATTTCATATCAGTCAATGGTACAAAGTGAGTCTGTTCTTTGTAGAGGTCAGAATTTCAATCATACCACAAAATATTGTGAGATTTTTGTCATATAAAAAGTTCCAGTCAAAACTAATGATATGCAAAATATGGTTTTAACAGTATATTGTGGGAAAATGACCTAATGATCCTCAGTTAGAGCCATTTAAGGGGGATTTTTAGTTCAATAAGCCTCCCAATATATTGGGTTGGGAGGATTATTTCTCTCAAGAAACACAATTTTTTACCGTTCTCTTTTGCAAAACCCGAAAACCCAAATGTCTCAACATAGAAGACAACCGAGATCAGAGAAGCTCATTATTTTCTTTGAAAAGTAGTTGATAAATATATTCAGCAATGAAAAAGTCCAAATTCATCTTGGAATCTAAGCAATTGGAGCTAGAGAAAGGTTAAAATCTTGTTCTTGTTGGCACTCCTTGTTTTTTATGCTAACAGTTGTTTCTGATAGTAACAGCCTCACTTGTTCCAAACGGCCCCCTTTTTATATACTAACAGCCCTCTTGTTATTGTACTGCCCGTCCTAGATATTGATATTGATAGCCCTCTTACATATGCTTAATAAAAAATAAAATAAAATCAAAGCCCTCTTATTTTTGTACTACAGTCCTAGGTTTCGATACCCTTTGCATATGCTTAATAAAAAAACTCTAAAACTTTAAGATATCTATCAAAGTCATTAGATTTTCTATAAAATATTCCCTTTTTATAAAGATTTTCTTATATTATTTTTAGTTTTTTAAAATTTCAAAAGAAAAAATGAATTCGAAATAAAAATTGAAACTGAAAATATCTGTTTTGAACCTGGAATGAAATGGAGACCATTACAAATGCATACATATAAGCTCAATGAGTCTATCACTGAATTGGTGGAGTCTATGCCATTTTTTGCCCCACTCAAATCAATTGAAACTCCTTTTACCTGCTGAGTCAAAGAAAAACTTGCTGCATCAGTAATTGGCTTGCCGGAAGTCAATTTAATTTACTTCTTGCAAATATTGCACTTCTGCAAATTCTCAATAGAAATTTAAATTTGCACTTTAATAGGACACTTTCCCCTAAGACGTAATTCAAAGTTGTTACATTCCAATTACACATTCTCGTGCTTTCTGGTGCGACTTTATTTAGAAGCGCACATTCTTCACTTTTGCCTCAACTTGAGGGAGACTCTTTTGAGCTCTGTCATGCAAGGATTTTTGTGAAAATGGAAGGAGATTCTGAAGAAGTCTCAGCAATGCGTCATCCGGTTGCAATCCACATCTCTGAGGATGTCCGTTGTTGTCTTGTAGGGTTGAGAAAGGTGTGGTTGTCTTGGTGACATACATCTAACTAGTCTCCCTTTGGAGGGGGGGTGTTCTTTAGATGTCCTTTACAATGCTTTTCTGTTTTTGTTAATAGTATGAAGATGCCAATACCAGGTGAATGGTTAGCTGAGTTGGTTTTTCGTTTGAATTTCACTTACAAGCTTTGTGCTAATAGAGTTTCAAGAAGTGGTTGTGATTGTCCCATAATAAAAAGATCTCTTAAGATGGGACCAAGACCAATTTCTACTTTTGTGAAGACTGAGATAATAAGGCTCTCAATTTGAGAATGGATTCTTTTTTTAGTGTCTCCATACCATAGATGATTATGTCCAGCCAGTAACCAATTGAATTATGATTGGTCAAACCTGATGGTGCCTTTGCAACCCTCAAGAATGTATTTTCTGAAGATAGCATAAGTTTTCTGTTGCTTCTTGCTAAAAGAGAATGAAGTAGTATTTTTTATTTTCCCATGGGAAGGAGATCCTGAGATAGGGCTAAGATTTTCACCCTTTCCTTAACAAGGTTGAGAATCTAATGTGGTTTTCAATGTGACAAAAAATTTCCTTAAATTTTGTGCACTTCATGGCATAAATTGGTTTGTCCAGCCACCTAGCCTATTAAAATCATTTATTGCTCAGATCTAAAAGAGCTCTAAGAGTTGCTTCATGAAGATGCTGCCACAAATTATAGAGAGTTGCTTTATCTTGTCAGAGGTTTTAGGTTGTGCCAATTAGATATTCTTAAGTTAATGCAATCTAATATCCGGAGTGCATCTCCTAGGATCAAGAGCCTACTCTTGCCACGTTACTGCGTGAATTGCATCTTACAAATGAGTTTGAAGTTGTACATATAAAAATGTCTAGGAACTATCATGTTTCTTAATGTCAAGTTTGGCGAGAAAGATTGTGTAGACACCCTTATTTTTTACCACAAAAAGAAAACAGAAGAATAAAATGTGTTACTGTGCAATACTTTTCCAACAACATGGCAGGACTCGTATCTGCTGAAATGCTCTCTTCATAGTGAAGCCAAGTTGAACCCTAACCAGATTAAGTTGAGCAAAGTCAGCAAATCTTTTTAGCAAGAAAGATTGTGTAGACACCCTTATTTTTTGCCACAAAAAGAAAAACAGAAGAATAAAATGTGTTACTGTGCAATACTCAACATGGCAGGACTCATATCTGCTGAAATGCTCTCTTCATAGCCAAGCCATGCCTAGCCAAGTTGAACCCGAGCCAGATCAAGTTGAGCAAAGTCAGCAAATCTTGCCTTCTAAGACACTGGTTATGACATCAACAACATGATTATCCCTGTAATAAGACACAAGCGACGACATCAACAGCATGATGGTCCCTGTATTTGTCATGTGATGTAATACTTATAATTCTAGCCAATATCCCAAAGAAATGACGGGGATTTTGCCAATATTGTGGTGACATTAGCACAAGGACAACAAATCTTTCACATTCATGCCATATCAACACCACATTGGTGCCACTTAAGCAAATGGATGGCATGTCACTTAGAAAACTTCAAGGAAGATACATGCAGAACTATTGCATGACTTGATAAGTGACCCCCCAACAGAGGAAACTTCAAGGAAGGTACTTGCCCCATTTCCCAGAAAAAATTAGAAGTTCGCATGTGTGAAAATCTTGTGAGAATTCAATGGCAAGAGCTGGCCTGGCAGGTTGCCCGACAGACCTGTTGTGCAGAATCTTGTGATGAGACTGCAGGCTTGGAGATCCGTCATTGTCAAAATGATCTTATGATGAGCCACTTTAGAGATCCGCCATCATTATTTCTGTAATTTAGGTTTCTTTCTTTTCTTTTTTTTGTTCATTGTCAATATAAGGAGGATGTAAGGGTGTCTCCTACTCCCCACTTAGGATAATTTATCTCTTAAACTTGCCCAAACCTAACAACTAAGCATGCCCTCCTAAAATCTCATGAATAGCTGCCACCAAAATGTCATGAGACCCAGTAAAGAACACTCCCACGGGCTAAGTGGGTACAACCTTTGGGTTCTTTCTCACTTAGTAATCGAGACAAAACTTAAACCTCTAGAGGAACTTTGGACGTTAATTGCTTTGCTTTGAATTTCTACAATTTTTTCTTTTTCAGGGTAGGCCTGGTTAAGAACCTAAGGTTTGATAGCCTGTCACTCGCCTGTCTTATTCCTTTATTTACATTCTGTGTTCCACTCATGTTTACTTTCCTATCATTTTCCTCATTTATGGTAGTCCTGGTTAAGGATGCAGGATTTAACAGCCTGTGTGAGTAGTAAGCTGCCTGCTTTTTCCTTTTTCTTATTTACATTCCTGTATTTCTTCCATGTTTACTTTGCTGTCATTTTTCCATTACTTTGGGGCATGCTTCGTTAAGGTCCCAAGGGTTAATAGCTGCGGGACCATAAAGCTGCCCACTTTATATTTCCTGAGTTCAGTCGGTTTAAAGCACTTGATAAATACCTGTCCTTTTAAGCCATTAATTAGACAAAAATTGCCTCAGGGGTAGCTGACTAAGGACTGTTGAAACTGAAAACCAACAAAGGCTTTACCATAAACACGACCACGAACTACTATCTCATCATTCTCGTGTGCCCAGCCTAGCACTATAGCCGAGACAAAAGACTGGGTGGTGACTACAAAAACCCCTTTTTCATAGTTGGCAGAATAGCATACCACCAAGTGCAGATCACAAGTCTGCATGTAGCATAACTACTGATTACCTTCAAACCTTCAAGCATGCGAAATATTTATTGGGTTATGCTCTTGCAGAGGTGGGGTCTGGTGTTAGGCTGTTCTGCTTGTTCTTTAATGGTTGTGTTTCTGAGCTTTGAGAAGAAAAAGGTTGCTTTACAAGATGACTTATGGCTGCTGATATATCGAGCTGCATTTCTATTTGTCACGTTTCCTAACTAAGGTGATTTTTATCAACAGGTGTAACTGAGTTGTCATCATCTTCTCAAACTCTCTTGAGTGGTGTTGTTGCTGCCATATCTGTGAATGTGGTTATTGTGTTCTACATATTCATGGCAATGAAAGAGACTTTGGATAGCGAGCACAAGCCAGACCCTAAGTTTCTTGCTGAGGCCATAGCCAGTATGAAGCGACCTGCAATGGAAAAAATGGGCGATTCTTCCCAATCCCGCAGCAAAGAAGAGTAGAAGTCTAACATGTTATTGGTTATGTAAGAAAAATAACACTAAGACATCACGAATTCCATTTCATTCTATTTTCTTTCATTTCCAATTTTCCTGGATTGCAGTAGTTAAAATATGTTAGCATGAGATTTTAAATGCTTTTTGCATGTTTTCTTTTCCAAATTATTCTTTTGTTGGGCCAAAATAGTTGAATATTTTGTGAATCATATATTGTCTGTAGAAACGACGGTCCAGAACTCTCTCCCCAAGAAGAACTGGGTGGGACTTGTGGTTAATTAGTGACTGCCTTTTGCGTCACTTCTATTGCATTCGCCCGTAAATAATCTACAGAATGTATTTTGAGCGGCTTAAAGGACATTTCAAAGAAATTGCTATTTGGATGAATTTGATGTCGGAAAAATTCTAAAATTTCTACTTCTTGAATTATAGACATTGTAGTGTTGTGCTGCACTCTACCGCTTCTCCTTATTTCTTTATCCTTTTTTTCTGAAAGTTAGACGCTCACACACCCATGCATGGTCTTGATCCCTGGTCACCCTGGTCAGAGACTTCTTGTGCCACTGCAATAGAAGGTTTTGGTTCTTCTTCTCCTTATGTTTGACATTGTCTTCTTGTTCGGATTTCCTTGAACAGGCTGACGTTGGTTGTCCTTATGTTACATATGATGTCCAGTTAAGATTGTGAAGCTTGGATTTATGCAAGTTTCATAGAGTTTCCTTTCAATGTCTAAGTAATACTTGTGAATGTAGTCCCGTCCAAGTTGAGATAAGGAATGTCTTCGTCCAACTTGAGGGGCGGGCATAATATGTCCATATCAGTAGCCACATTAGCAAATATAAGTATCACTTTATTTTTTTATTAAAAAAAGTTCATCTCCTTGGGGCATTCTAGAGCACTGACCATATTACAGGTTAGACATCAGTTTTTCCCCCTTTGAAAAACCTGGTCAAATACCTATGCTATTTCCTTCCATGGCTTTTTTTGTTCTATGTATTGAGAAGTATGGTTTGTCCTTGATATTCTGTTATTATCCTTGTTCTACGGTATACCTATTTTTCCTTTCAGAATCTAGAAACCTGCAATATGGTATCCTAAATTTTGTTCTTCATGGGATAAAGTAAAGACAAGGAGGATGATCTGTGTCGTGATAGACATGAGGTGGATGACATTACTTCTTGAATTATAGACATTGTAGTGTTGTGCTGCACTCTACCTCTTCTCCTTATTTCTTTATCCTTTTTTTCTGAAAGTTAGACGCTCACACACCCATGCATGGTCTTGAACCCCAGTCACCCTGGTCAGAGACTTCTTATGCCACTGCAATAGCAATAGAAGGTTTTGGTTCTTCTTCTCCTTATGTTTGACATTGTCTTCTTGTTCGGATTTCCTTGAACAGGCTGAAGTTGGTTGTCCTCATGTTACATATGATGTCCAGTTAAGATTGTGAAGCTTGGATTTATGCAAGTATCATAGAGTTTCCTTTAAATGTCTAAGTAATACTTGTGAATGTAGTCCCTTCCAAGTTAGAGATAAAGAATGTTTTTGTCCGACTTGAGGGGCAGGCATAAGATGCAATTATCCCATGGTCTCTTTTTATGCATATGATGTAGTGAAAAGAAAATCATGAGTGATTCTTATGGTGGCAATGCAGTCACTTTAATGCATAAGTACATTTCATGAATAGAAGTCATGAAGCTTTTTCACTCCAAGGCTATCTCAGATTCTCAGGAACATATAGTTTTCTATGTCCTCATTCTCGATCCTCGTTCCAGGGTCCAAATTGTATATTAGCCTTGAGATAAAATTCCCTTTATTTGTCAATCTACCAAAAATGCCTGCATCTCATGCCTAAAGACCTAGCCCCTCTATCTATGGGAGACCTCCTGGAGTCTATAGCCCTATGATACTTGAAACATGGAGGTGTCTTAGTTCTTGTAACTATAAGCTATGATATACTTTTGATTTACACGAATCTTTAACATCCACGAGCAACACTTAAACGGAGTTCTAGTACCTGTTAAAGTTTGCAAAATATTTTCTGGATTGTGGAGAGATTCATAGTATCCATTTGCCTTTTATCTATTGTCACTTGGAAAACAAAATTTGGAGAAAAAACTCTCTGGTTCAAGGCGTGGAAATAGCCTCTTGCAAAATGCAAGGTAAGGTTGTGTACTTTAGGCCCTTGTGGTCTGCCCTTTTCTCGAACCCTGCATGGGTGGGAGCTTTGTGCACCGAGTCTGTCCTTTTTTTAATTGGACTACAAAATATATTATTAAAGGAATGGCACAATAAATTTCATGCCCATTAGATATTTTTAGCTTATGCTTCTTCAGTTAAAAAAAAAAAATGAATATTCATTTTTTAAAAAATGATCCAAAGTAAATTGTTTTAATTATCCCATTTTTTATGGGTTATTTATTTTTGGTACTTTGAATATGATAATGTAGGTGTAAAGTGTAAGTGACATGTGACTGGTTGAAAAAAACTTAAAAATAGAAAAAGTAAAAGAAAATGGCTGCTTTTGACTTTTTTACAACTAATCACATTTTACTTGTACTTTATACTGCATTAAATAGTTGAAAGTATTTAATCTGGTGCAATTGGTTGCTGATAAGAAGTGCCTCCCTTGTTCATACATTAGGTTGCGGTTCAAGGTAGGCAGCCATCCCAACATTGTATGATGGTTGAAATTACAATAACCAAAAGAAAAAGAAATGTATTGTAAAATATTATAATTAAATTAACTGTCTAAACTATCTTAAGGTACTGTTTTAAAAATGTCCAAACGTTTTGATTTTCGAGGTTGGGGATCCCCAAATGACAGCTTGGACCATTAAAAGTTGGGGCCCGCCACACAAGAGAGGCCTTGGTTTTGGCACTTTGGTTTAGTATTCCTCGATATAATGACATCCTCTATGAGTCCTGGTAGGAGTAGATGCTCGTGAACATTTGATAGGGCAGACGCTGCCCCTATAATTTGTTTTGTGAAGATTTAAGCTGGCAATGATGGTTGTGAAAAAATTGAATATTGTAAATTTTAACTTAAAGAAATATAAGCTAAAAGTAGAATTTAACATTTAGCTTATCTAAATCATTTCTAACAATAACTGCTAATAAAAAGGACAGCCTTGTACACGAAGGTCCAGCTATATGCCGAATCTTGGCTTATATATAATAAAAAATAACTGCTTATATATAATAAAAAATAATAACTGCTTATATATATTAAAAAATAATCACCGAGAACGGGCTTCTACTCCCACTGTGACTCTCTCTCTTTCAAGGAATGAGGTTATCCAGTGTCACAAAAGGCAACTGGCAGAGTAATGTGCTGCTTTCCATGGTGGGTCCTACCTCCATTTAATTCCTCTTACTTTGGACTGTGAGTTTGGAATACGAAAGATGTACTTGAGGAATGTGGTTATCTGTGTGACAGGACGGGAGCTTGATGTGGAGTAACAACTTTTTCATGGCAGGGCCTATCTTTGTTGATTAGACTAGGTCACATAACTACTTTGACGTTGGATGACAAGCAACCTAAAAGAGTGCAGATTGATTGAGTTTGGAATATGAAAGTGTACTTTCAGTCATAAATTTGGAGTCATTTACTGATGGTGATGTTTGAGATACAAGATGCCAACAGTTAGGGAAAAATTGACGCTAGTAATTTCGTTTTATACCAGCCGAAATGACCGAAATCTCATTTTCGTTGAACAAATGAACATCAAATTTCTGTAAATTTTGGTCATTTAGGTAGTTTGGTCGATCTAGACACTTGAATATTCTATTACATACTTTATTTTGACTTTAACCGCCCTATTTTTTACATGAAAATTACATGAATGGCATCATTATTTATTATTTCCTTCTTATCTCAATCTCATGGGTAAAACTACAAGATTACAACACTATCTTTTAAATTTAAATAAATTTCTTATATTTCAAAATATTTAAAATTTAAATAATTAATATCAAAATTTTAATCTATATTGAAACTAAAATTTTAATTTTTAGTTCTGCACATACAACGAAAAGAAGTTAACAACTTTCATGTAAAATTGTGCATTGTACGCCAAGCTCTCATCTGTCACGCACAATAGCAACATTCCTTAATATTCTTTGGGTCAATGAGCATGGAAAATTAGAAACACAGTCCAACTAATGGTCCACAATCAAGAAGTAAAAAACCTCATCCAATCATAGTAATGTTAGGAAAAGATATGAGTTTGGAAAAATAATTGTGAACCAAATAAAGGTGGGGCCCACCATGTTAAAGTGGGTCTACGTGTGATAGTTTCCTTTATTAGCTCCTTACTAAATTATATGAATGACTTTGCCTTTAAGTGGGGCTAGACTTTTGAATAATTTATAATGGAAATATTGATTTAGAGGCCATGGTTTGAAATTCTCATTCATTGGATGATCCTAGCCAATACTTTCGAGTTGTAAATTGAATGGTAAAAAGTTTTAGCATCCATTTTACAACTAAAACTAGCATCTACTAAGATCATTAAATGGATAAGAATTCTGAAGCATGGCCCATTCAAGTCCAGATTGACTTTGTAAACGATTTAAGATCTTAAAAAATATATGCCTAAATGAAGTTATAGCTTTCCGCAAAATATATTCAGTGGCTTGCAAGGGGCTAATGAAGAAAAACTGGGGAAATACGTCATCTCCCTTTTAACAATTATACAAATGTTGTATGGAATCTAGCTACAATTCCAGAAGATGTATAGTTGCATCCTATTGGACCTAATCAAGCTCATAAAAGAGAAAGTTACTTTTACATGAATAGTTCCAAAAGTTTTCCTATCCTACACAATCAATTTCCTCTAATAATGTTCAAGTTTCTACAAAAGCAATAAGAATTAGATCCAGACATGAAAGATCTTCAAATTTTTTTGACAAGGGTAAAAAAGTCCTCATGGTCCATCCACATACTGTCAAATCGGAAAGGGACTTGATCTTAGCAACTTATTAACTTCTAAGATATACAATTAAGGGATGATGATTAGAACTAACTCTAGGTAAAAGAAGGAGGTGCATGCTAGTCCAAGTGCTCTTTAATGTTTGCACTTCCTTTTGTACCATTAGTCCAAGCAAATCAAGGCCCTTGAAACCCTATACGAACAAGGTTAAGATCATTTGTCAAGTTTACAATGTTCATTTGAGCCTTGTCAAATTTCCTCCATCCTTTTCAAACACATCTATTATAGAATTCATGTCTCCTACAATGAATCAAGGAGATTGAATCACAAAATAAGATCTAATATTACCCGCAATCTATTCCTATCATTATCACTTGATTTAGCATAGATAAAAGATGCAAAATAGATAAAACAAGGGTTTAAAGGATTGTCACTATAGACATGTATGAATATAATTGATAAAAGAAGGGTTGGATCCTTGACAGAATTAATAGGGCGTGGGGATTTGACTCTAGCCTCCTTAATTTTGATGATAAAAAACTAAATAATTTGTTTCTAATATTTTGGTGCATGTGCAAGATAATACAAAAGGTTAGAAATAAATTGACATTAAATTAAGCAAGTTTTAGCACGAAAAGAATTGAAGTTCAAAGAACTACCAAATCAAGTTAGCTAAAATTGCATGATGAGGAGATTGGACTTCTAAAATTGGACAATCTAGATAAATGGAAAAAGTCCAATAAACTAAATTTGAATAGCTTGAGGAGTAGAATGACCCAATTGAGTAACCCAAAATCCAATAAACTAGTTTTAGACATCTACAAAAATTTGGTCTACATGAATTTGTCTCTTTTGATATATGCCACTAGAATCTATTACTAGTACCTCAAAGGTCGAAGTACATATTTTCCTAGCAGATAATGAACTAGAAAAGAAAAATTTTAGCTGTTCATCTAGTTGAGTGAAGAAATGAAAACCAACTATTTTTCAAAGTCAACTTGTGAGAATAGTATACTTGCAAATCAAGTTGATTCGATTAAGGTACAAAGTTTTCTAAAGTAAAGTTGAATTTTTTCTAACTATGAAGTACATCTTCGAAGAAATCAGGCCTAAATCATTATTTCACATAGAGTTTCAAATATAGTTGAGTAGATAATTGGATGATTCAGTAAAATGCAAACTAAATTGACTGCCTAGAAATAAAGAGCCAATTGGCAGCATTTCAAGGTGTGGGTTTCAGTTATGGATTTGAAATTGAGTTAACTAGCATAAGATGAACAACCAATGTCCAATCCAATTGGTCTTGAGTGATTAACTATTTTGGGAATGAAGTCCATTGGTTTATAGAAATTAGTCAACTAGATGAAGGAAAAGATTTCAGCTGTCATATTTGAAGTTCAAATTTTTTTCTCTCAGTGGGTGTATAGTTGTTCAACAACCAGAATTTTGTCTCCAATGAATACATATGCAAGATTATTGTAAATTTGAGACTCAATAACTCAAACAACTTTCAAGAATTCAAATTGAAGATAAAGAACAAGCATTCAAACCTACATCTCATTCAAGCTACCTTAAGCTTCCTCTTCAAATTCTTTCCAACTTGTGTTGAAAACTTTCTCTCCTAATCTTTACTAATTGTAATGAATCTACTAAGAGAGTTTTCCTCTTCTTATTCTTCAAATCATTTTTTGTATTTTAAGAGTTTGGTGTAGCATTGTTATTCTTGAAAGATTTTTCAAGTGTTTGTAAAAAGCAAGAGTTTGCTACAACTACTCTTTTTAGTTGATTATGGCCAACACTATATTGGTGTTTATAAAATCTTGTAGGAAATAGTAGAACTGAAAATGGAATACTTTAAGAGAGTGGAAGTAGGGGCCTTAGTTGACTCTTCGAAGTACTATAAAAACCTATGTGTTTAGCTTGTTGTGCACCATTGTTTTGATTTCTAAAATTATTTATGCTATTGTGCACTTTGTGCAAAAGTTTTCAAACTTTAATCTGAGCTCAATTCAGCCCTCCTCTTGGGCCCTTACAATTGGTACCAAAGCATAGTGCTCTTGGTTTCAAAAAGAGTAAAAGATCATGTTTCTAAGTTTTCTGAGTGACGCTTGTCATAGCAACCACTGCTAGGGAAGGCTTCCACTCTTTGATGAGACTAACAGATATACTTACAAATATTACATGTAATACCTCTATATTTAGTAGCTTTTACCCCTAAGATTTACTTAAATATCACTATTTAGATTTTATTTTATATTTTACAAGAGCAAGACAATTGTCCAAGCAATATTATGGCACTACATGCCATAAACCATGAAGTCTAGAGGATCAAAATGATATGAGGGTATTCTAGCAAAGTTAGAGTAGTAAAAAAACCCTAAAGCACTGTCCGCCTTTATCTGTACTAAAAGGGTGTTCTTATCAAAAGTAAAGGTGAAGACTTCCTGCAAGTATTCCACGACCTTTGGAAGCTTTTCTACCACCTTTGGAAGCTTCTTAGAAAATCTTAAATCACATACAATAGATACAAATATAATGAGAGCCTTTTTAAAAAAAAAATAAGTCAAAAGATTAGGACTCGCATGAAGACACATTCCATTCATTGTCTCTCTTACTTAACCAAAAGAAGGAACCACCAAAAGATTTAGATAATTTTCCCATGCAAGCAAGTGTACCCCCCTTTATTACACTTTTTCAAATGAGAAAAATAAGGAAGAATAAGGAGGTGAAGAGAGAGACAATTTATGAAAAATCTACAAGCAATCCTTACTTTTCAAGCACTCAAAAGCTAAAATATATCCTTATTTGTGAATATCCTAAGCAACCAATGAGAACTTACAAGAATAAGGATGGACTAATGAGAAACAAGAATGCAATGAAGACTAGTACTTCATCCTATTGGTGGATATGTTTTTCAATAGGCTACTCACCTAATTTTTAGGAAAAAAAATGTCCCACTCTAAAGGGAGAGACGTTCTCTACTACTTGAAGCCCATTGGTTAGAGAAAAAATGATTTGCTAGGTATAATAACTTAAAACATAGTTGGCTCTATTGGCTACAGAGTAAGTTTAAATGCTTTAGGACCAAAGTTGAAGTTTTAAAATTCTCCCAAAACACAATCTCTTAGATAATGTAAAGACATGAACTTTGGTCCTAAAGCATTTATACTTAATCTGTAACCAATAGAGCCACTAGCTTTTGTTGTCAATTTGATACAAAATCAAGTATTTATATTATAAAAATTCAAGTTGTTACATTGGGAGAGAAATAAGGAGGAAACCTAGAGTGGATAAGGAATTTCAATGGAATCTAAACCATTCACTTTAAGGCATGTCAATCCAATAGTGAAGAGAAAATGAGCTATAAAAGAGTTCCTTTTGGATTAGGAAACCTCAACAAAATTTCATCCATTCAAGCTAGGGTAAAGCATAATCCAATGAACAAGAATGATGCAGAGAAAAGTTATAAACCCTATCCACCTCTTGAGAATTCAAAGTGAAACCTTAAGGAGGAAAATATATTCGTCATCCATTATCCAACGATCCACCTCTCTCCTTGTCTTTCTAAATTTCATAAAGTCTTATAAAACTCTCATAGAGTTCCACTCCTACTTCATCAATCCTTTCTATTTCCCATATCACTTCCTTTATTTTCTTCTACTTCTTTTCTTCCCAGCTTATCTTCTTTCCCCAATCATCTTTATCTTATTCCGCTTAACCCATCTCCATATCTTTCCATCTCTTTCACTCTACATTCCATGTTCAACACTTCCTTCCCATTGCATTCCACACCCCTTTCTTTTCTCTCTTATCCCTTACATCTTCCATTCCATCTCAACCATTCTTTACTCTTTCATTCTTATGATCTTAACCATTCACCTCTTAGGGCTTCCACCTTAGAACTATATAAATAGAGGTGAAAAAAAATGAGAATAGATCTCTTACTTTTCCCTAGAACCTAAAGCTAAATTTTGTAGAAACGAAGGAAGAAAGATCACTCTCACCATCTCCCTCTTAGAGCATAATCTCCACCACAAGGAGAATAGCTAAGAGTCTTAACCTACCATTGCTTCCTCCATCCCTCCTTCTTCTCCCATCTTTTCTCTCATTCCCTTCACTCTCACTTACATGCATCACCTTCTCTCTCGCACGCATCTCCCTACATGTCCCCCTTCAACCCTCTCTCTTTCATCACTTCCCTTTCTCATCCCACCTTGCAGTCCCTTACACACAAGCCCCCTTCTTCCTATCATTTCCATGCCATCCATTTTTGTTTTTGAATGCATCCTACATCCCCTTGCTTTCAATCACAACCCCCCAATAGTCCCCCCCCTCTTCCTTTTCCATGCATAGCCTTCTTAGTTTTCCATCTTCTTTTCCTTGGGATTTTGGGAACAACTTGATAAGGAAAGGAAGAGAAATCCTTATGCCTTTTTCCATGGCAGCCAAGGTTTCTTCCTCCTAAACATGGTTATAGTTCGAGGCTTATTTCGGGTGAGTGGCATGTTGGGAGACTTCACTCTTTGATTGTCTGCTACGATTCAAGTGCCTAAACAAGTAAACAAAGTCACTTTGATGATGTTAGATTGATTGTAAATTAGTGTACTTTGGGTTGGATTGAGGTGTACAAGCCCTTGTTGGTTGACACAATAGGAGCCATAAAGCAGAAGTTCAAGCCTTTAAAAAGGAAGGGAACACGTAAAGATCCTTGTTGAGTGACACAACAAAGGAATCCTACAACGGACACTTTAAGGAAGTTTTTCATTGTTTGCTTTCTTTTGTTCTTTTCCTTGCTGTATGTACTCAATTTCCTTGCAATCAATTTCTATTAGTGAAAGTATTTTCTAATTTCTTATTTCGTTGCTTTGCTTTACTTACTTTATTTCCTTGATTTACCTTAATGCTTAAAGGTATTTACTTTCCTTAATCATTGGCTAGGTTAAGGTAGGATTATCTAAGTTTAATTGAAGTCCATTAATTATAGATTCTCTATGGGATTGACCAGTATCTGCCTTGTTTATACTATAATAGGCCCATACACTTGCCTACAATTGAAAGAAGGTCCTCACGGACTCTTTGTTATACTAGATGGTCTCCTATACTAGAATCCAGTGAGAAAATGGATTGAAGAAGATCACAAGAAGGCTCAAACCAATGACAAAACCATGATTCTTCTATACTATGTGTTCCATGCAAATGAATTCTAGACTATCTACATGTGTATCAACAAAAAACTAGGACAAGTTAGAGGTGACTCGTGATTATATTGATCAAGTATAGAGATAAAAATCAAATGACTTTAAAAGTCCTTTTCCTCATAAAATTCCTCTTCATGCCAAAATAAAGTGTGTACTTTTGAAGTTGCTTGACTCAAATGACTTCAAAAGTATATACTTTTAAAGTCGTTTAGGACTAAATGACTTAAAAAGTCAATCACTTTTAAAGTTGTTCAGAAATAAGTGACTTTAAAAGTTTAGGCTTTTGAAGTTGTTTGTGTTAAACAACTTTAAAAGTCCTTTCCTGAGAAAAAATTCCTCTTTGCGACATATTAAAGAAGTCATTTTTGATTAAACGACTCCTTAACTCTATACTTTTAAGGTTGTTTTTTTTTAAAGCACACACTTTAGTACTGGATTCATGTGTAGTAGTGGATTCATGCAAAGTTTCTCTGAATATCCACCATATTTCTTAGACCATTAAGTTAGAGGTCATGTCTCTACTTCCTTTCATATTCTATGCATTTTTTAGAATACATATGTAGTCCAAGCATCTCTAGCTTCCCCTCTTAATAAGTCTCATGCAGTAGTACATAAGCATGCTTATAATCGGCCATTTGTCTATTTCATTAGAATAATTCATATTTGTGGTATTTTCACTTTCTGATCATTAAATGAATGTGTGTGTACTCTTCTGTCTTTATGAATGACTTACTTAAGGAATTGCTTATCTTTGTTGATTACTAATCCTAAGTTTTGGTATAAATGAAAAGCAAAACTCAAACTAAGCCTTTAGTACTAGATGAATAAGGGGGGCTTCTTATTGCTTTAGTTCTTGGAGATGTTAAACTTAGTTTTCTGATTGAGTGGACTCATTTGGGTCATAGGGACGTAGGACAATCTTTACCTGAGGTGGAGACTTTGTGTTTATAATCTATTTATGTTCACATAAAGCTAGCTATGTTAGAGACTTCAATAAAACCACTAAAAAGGATTAGATTAATTATAATGTCTTTCCCCTTAAAGATTAGAAGATTAATTAAAGTTAAAAGAAATGCACAACTTTCATAAGCTATCCTTAATTACCACTTTAGACAAAATCACAAACTCTAACTTAGGGTAAGATAACAAAACCCTTTTAAGCATGTGGGCACCTAGAAAATCTCTACAGTTACAACCACCATTATAGGAAATGATTTCATGTGGGACACCACATCTTGAAATGATGTTTGTTAAGTGTTCAATTTTGATAAAAATACCCCTAATTTAGTATTTAATTAGAACACTAGACCATTAATTTTAAGATTTTACATAAAATATTTCATTTTAGCTTTAATTGGCCATCCAACTGTTGAATTATAAAATTTAGTGGTTAGATGATTATTAAAGCTAATGAATGGTTTAGATTGTGCTAATTGGGTCATGTGCATTGCAGATCAGTCAACTCAGGCGTGGACGCTCCAGATCAAATCAAGGATATCAGATGAAGAGGATGAAGTTTCATAGAAATCAGATGGAATTTGAAGAGTCCTAGGACAGGACAAAGTTGAAGACTTGTAGAGTTCTAGCAAGTCTAGACTTCTAGTGGACCCCACTCTCTCTCTTATCTCTTTTTTCCCTCTCTCTTTCTTTTCTCTTATCTCTCTCCTCTCTTTTTCTTTTCTCTTATCTCTCTCCTCTCTTTTTCCCTTATCTCCCACTCTTTCATGTCTCTCTCTCCCTCTTCTTATATATTTCACTTCTCCACTCCCCACACACTGGTTTTTCCCTTCTCTTGGGGAGGTTGGGCTGGTCTTTCTCTCTCTCTCTCTCTCTCTCTCTCTCTCTCTCTCTCTCTCTCTCTTAAACGTAGGAGGAGGGAGGCAGTCTCTCTAGCTCTCTCTCTCTTAATGGTCTAGATGTTCTAATTAAATACTAAATTAGGGGTATTTTTTTATCAAAATTGAACACTTAACACACACTCCAACCCTCATTTTGCTAGTACCTAGCAAAAGATGGGAAAAATCAACTCAATTTATTTTTTATTTTTCAGGTCATCTCTATTTTTTCTGAGAGAATTATCTTTAATAAATCTATCTATTTTAGCAAACTAATAAAGATGACTAAATAATTCAAAACCTTAACCATGTGCTAAAACTATTCCATTCCAACTCAGATCTCAGAGTGAGTGTGTGCGTATACAGTCTACACATAGAACAATCTTTATCTCTAAGTGGACTTCTAACTTTTAAACTCCATTTGAAATATGTTTTGACCTCAATCCTTACTAATGGCATATGCTCAGAAATAAAATCTCCCAGATAGAGGGTTCAAATCATATCTCTCTTTTAATTATGTGAGAAGAGTCAATAAATGCGAATTTAGCTCATATATACTTATGAAGAACGGGAGTTACTAAGGAATTGTTTTGATCCCTTTGGAATGGATGCCATTACCTTTGAATATTTAGAAATACCACTCTTTTAGATCATATCTATTCATTTTCTCATCAAGATTATATTCATGCTAAAATCAATAGGTCTTTAACTTGGAAGAAACATAGGCTTAGGACAGGGTACAAAAGAAAGGGTATAAGGATATTCAAAGTTTCTTCAAAAAATAAGTAGAGGTCTTCTACTAAAGTTGACTATTCTTCTTTCCTTTTACTAAAGTGAATATTTCTGTTTCCATTTTTCTTTGCATTCCTCAAACTTCTCTCTCTCTCTCTCTCTCTCTCTCTCTCTCTCTCTCTCTCTCTCTCTCTCTTTTCACGCTCTACTTTTTTCACACTTTTGAATCACTTTGAAGAATTTTTCTTGATATTCACTTTCTACTTTCATTTGCAACTAAAAGGTATTTCTTTATTCTTATCTAACTTATTTTTCAAACAAAATTGGTAATGGATAATTTATACTCGGTTAATATGGGTACAGGTTAATTTGGGTGACAAAAGAAAAGGCTTAATATAAAAGGCTCAAGTTGGCTAACTAGTGGTAAAATACTTATGGGTAGACTTTATGTTTCTAGGTTAACAACAAAGATGGCCTAAATCATTTTCTAGGTTTCCTATAATTCATCAAATTCAATGAACTTCCAGAATTTTAAAGGTAATATTCTAATTATTTTGATAATTAGCCAAATTTTAAGATTTTGGGATCAATTTTCTTTAAGTACACTGAAGAAAATTTGGAACATTTATAACCTCTCAAAAAGGATGAATGGCTCTAAACCTCACCTAGGTTATAGGTCTCTACTAAATTTCTTCAGGATTTCTAAGTTATAGCTACTTAGTAATTTAGACTATCTATATGCAACTGCGTGTACATATGTGATCTGAGACTTTGCTTTCATAGAATATTGTAGAAAATGAGTAAAATGATGAATTAATCATATTCAATTCCATTAATAAGCTAAAGTTATCTAGATTATATTTCAGAAAATCCAATTCTCATCATAGTATAGGAAATGACCTAAAATTTTTCATTTTTTTCATTTCTTTTAAAACCAAGAAAGTCACCTAAAAAAAAAAAAACTAGAAATTGCTAGAATTCTACACCTCTCAACCTGACAAAAACATTGTCCTCAATGTTTGAAAAAGTAGGACCTAAAATGAATATGGGTGATGCAGAAAACAAAAATAAAAAACTCTGGGTTGCCTCCTAGTGAGTGCTAAGTTTAACGTCTTCAGCCAGACGTATCCTCATTTATCGTTGAGTTTTCTTGATTCCAATAATGAAATGGCAAGATTTCTCACGCCACTTCAAAATCTTACGATAATCTATATATTTCATCCACCCTGAAATTTTTGGTGATGGTCGTATTATAACACAATAGACTACCATGAATGTCAATTGAGTGGGACCACTTTGATGATCTCCTATCTTCAATATTTCACGGTAATAAATATAATTCCTCCACCTTGAAATTTTGGGTGGTGGAATCTCTATAACAATTAGAACTACTGTGAATTTAAATTCCATTGGACCATATAGATGTGAATGGTCCTCCTTTTCCCTTATATTTTTTCTGAGATTGAGGTATGAGCTGACTCTGCCCTTCCTTATAAGATTGTTCTTGTATTAATAGAGGAGGGGGCATGGTTTTGCTTACATCTTGATCCTCTTCTAGTGTGTACCTTAGAGTCGGTTGAGGTATGGACAGTGTATCAATGAACTCTTTTTCCTCATGTTCAATTGGCTCATGTAATACTTTAGGTGGGCCTAATTTCTTATCTAATGATTGTTCAAATAAAGTCTGTAGGTCCCAATCAGGTACATCTTCAACATTACAAGGCTCAATTTGAATTTTAGGCTCTGTAAGGGGTTTTACTTTATCTTGCCATTGAGGAGTTTTCATTAGTGGCACAATATCCAACAATTCCTCTACCTCTTCAAAGGATGTTCCTTCATCAATTTTGTAAAAATAGACTAGACACGAATTGAGTAGTTCTATGTTGGAGGTTTCTATGAATTCATCATCTTCTTCAATGGATGTCTCTTTATCAGAATCATAACAATGACTCAGATCTACCTCGAGTATATCTGTTTTGGAGATTTATGTGGATGGTAGTTCAAAATGATCACATGAATTCTCTATCCTATAATCATTAATAGATGGTTCATCCTTATTCTCATTTGGTACAAATCCTCCAAATCTTTCCATAAATTGACCCATCACTTCACGAAGTTGTTTAGTCGATTCTACTAATACCCTAAGTCTCTCATTGAATGTGTCTTCCTCCTGTGATGAAGGCATCGACTCAATAGGCATATACTATTGTGTCATTGGAGTGCTGCCAAAGGAGTGATCAGGTTGGACCCATAATTGTTGCTCCTCATTTTTGTGATAATCTTGGTAGGGTTGATTAGGGTACGACCATGCTGGTTCTTCCTGAGATGGTTGATAATCCTGAGACCATGATTGTTCCTGATACCTAGCCCATCCACTGGAATCTTGGTAATTTGTCTCAGGATAGTAATTATTACTAGGTTCAGTGAATGCATGAGGTGCATCTATTGGCTCCTGATAATAATCATTATATGTAGAGCCATATTGCCAAGTAGAATTGGGATATTGTGGTTTAGGATAAGCATAGTAATTGTTGTACTGAGGTTGTGAATATGACTCAGTATCTTACCTTGAGGCAAATAACCTATCTCTTGTACGAGTCATCATTTATCTATCCCATCATTCTTTTTTTTTTTTTTTGGAAGACTATCTTAAATGATGCAACCTAAATGCCTAGAATGATGCACAATCAAGCAATCCCCTGAGGCTAAAAAGCATATATATTTTGATTTTCTATGGGGACAATGCTTTTAATTAGCCTAATCTAATGCTCCTCCTCTCTTGAGAAGTAGACCACTGCTTACCAGTTAGGTTCTAGCCAAAGCTGTTAATACAACCCTCGTGTAAGGAGGCGTTTAGACTTCAACAAACGTCGACAGGAGGTGGGGGAAGAGTGAGGCTCTATTAGACAACCCCAAATAACCACAGTGATCAAAAGCCACTGGAATGATAGTAAATCGTGTCATATTAAGAAGGTCCTACGAGAGTGTGATGACCCTATAGGTCTCTTTTAATTGATTTTAACTTAAAGTAAATGGTGGGGTTGCGCGCTTGAGGTGATTATCCTAGGTGGGCCAAGGAGTGGTGATGAAATCCACCCTTGATCTTGTGGGGGTAGGATGCCCCTACTAATTAATTTTCATACACTATGGAAATTTGATCAACATATAATTCACCTTAAAGCGTTAGACGTGTCCTAAAATGCAATTGAAACCAATAAACTAATGCAAAATCCTAAAATGCAACAATTATAACAGATGCTTTCTATATGAGTTACACTAACAAACAATGAAAATTATTCTAAATGCAAACCCTAATCTAGAAAATAAATGAGTGAGAAGACTTACAGTGAGGTTTTTGATGAAGATCAAGTGTGGGCCACCTTATCCCACACTTGCCTTGCATTATTACAACCCCTTAAAAATTAAAATTAAAAATGCAAATTACAAAGGGGCCTCACTACAAGATTCACTCAAAAAAGTTCCTAATCTAAGAAAGCAAGAAAAATCTATCTAATTGATGAAGCTCCACTCCAATTTCCTGAAAAAAAAAAAAAATTAGTACCAAATTCAGGAAATAAAGTGGTTATGCACTAAAAATCCTTAAAGATGCACCTAAGAATGCCTAAAATGCAATTTCTAATTTTTTTTTTTGGATTTTAATTAAATTTTATAAAAACTCCATTGCAGGTCCCCGGCAACAGCGCCAAAAACTTGTCGATTGTTTAACCGCAAGTGCACGGGCTATTGTAGTGTAGCTTATGCAAGTACGGAAAAAAAAAATCTAGTTTTTAAGAGAAAAACCAGACAAAGAGAGAGGGGAAGAAGGAAGGAGAAGAAGAAGGGAGAGAGAAGTGGGGACGTGGGATTGGAAACCCAGTTCGGGTTTCCTTCTCCAAGACTTTTGATTTGGGTTTCCTCCCTTGGACCTTCTGGTGACTTTGGAATGGCTGCCGAAGAAGAAGAGAAATTGGAGGAAAATTAGAGAAGGAGGAAGAGGGGGGAAGAAGGAGGGAGAAGAAAGGAGAGGAAAGGAATCAGAAGAAAACCCCCCAAGACTACTCGGATCTGAGAAGAAGGGGGGGGGGGGGGGCGGCCTGGCCGGCACATTCTCCTCTCTCTCTCTCTCTCTCTCTCTCTCTCTCTCTCTCTCTCTCTCTCTCTCTCTCTCTCTCTCTCTCTCTCTCTCTCTCTCTCTCTCTCTCTCTCTCTCTCCTTCATCGTTTTCTTTTCCAATGCTTCAACCCCACCTTCATTGCACATCCTTTCCCACCTCTATCTGTCTCCTATTCTCCCTTTGCTCTTAGCTCCTCATCTCTCGTCTCTCACCTCTGCACCATTCCTCCCTCTCTCTTTCTCCCTTCATTCTATCCCTTGCCCAATCTCGTAACTCCTACACCACCCAAACCAGCACTTCCTAGACCACATCAATCTCCCTCTGTTCACAGGCGTTGTTTTTTTTTTTTTTTTGTTTTTTTGTTTTTTCGTTTGTTGCTCAGCCTAGCTCAACCAGTTCCGAGGGACGTCACATCCTCATAAAAAGCGTCGTTTTCCAGCAGCCAGGTGTTTGCACATATGCTGCATCCAACGCCCAACCGGCTAGCTTACCCCCTTCTTCTCAGATCCGGACGGTCTTGGGGAAGAAAACCCGTTCTGGGTTTTCTCCCGATTCCTTTCCTCTCCTTTCTTCTCCCTCCTTCTTCCCCCCTTCCTCCTTCTCTAATTTTCCTCCGATTTCTCTTCTTCTCCGGCAGCCATTCCAAAGTCACCAGACGGTCCAAGGGAGGAAACCCAAATCAGAAGTCTCGGAGAAGGAAACCCGAATTGGGTTTCCAATCCCGCGTCCCCACTTCTCTCTCCCTTCTCCTTCTCCTTCTCCTTCTTCCTTCTTCCTTCTTCCTTCTTCCTTCCTCCCTCCTTTCTCCTTTCTCCTTTCTCATCTCTCTTCGTCTGGTTTTTCTCTTAAAAACCAGATTTTTTCACGAATTCCAATTCTGCCCCTGGCAGATCTCATTCATTCCAAGACTGTCCTTTGTCTGAAATACCATTTGGGTCCCAAGTTTAATTCCATCTGAGTCCCTGGTTTAATTCCATATGTATCCCAGTGCTATTCTGGTTTTACATTATCCACATTCTGATTATCCAGGGATAGGCTTATCCAGGACTGCTTATTTCGTTGCATTTTCTGTGTTTTTGGAATAAATAATTGTGTACATTGTAACAATTGAATAAATATGGATTTTATTTTATAGTTAGTTGAATTTTGCTATATTCTTTGTTTTGGTTCTTTTATTAATTGAATTTTATTGAAAACTCCATTTTAAATCAAGTCTCCGTGGGATCGACCCATACTTGCATAAGCTACACTACAATAGCCCGTGTACTCGCGGTTAAACAATCAACAATGTTGAATTGAATGAATTTGGCCCTGACCTTGGATGAAATGGTAGCATAAGAGGTTGTCTCAACCCAATTGGTGAAGCAGTCCATGGCAACCAAAATAGACTTACGCTCCTATGATGATTTGGGTGACACTTTGCCAGTGATATTGATATTTGATGTAGAGAATGACCAAGGTGAAGTGAGTTGTTACAACTCTGTGGGTGGTGTGTGCATTAAATTCATGTAGGTATGACGTTGGTGGCACTTCTTCACATATTTGCAATTATCATTGTCTAGAAATGACCAATAGTATCCTTGTTTAAGGACCTTCTTTGTTAATCCGATGCCATTCATATGGGAGCCACATACCCTTGCATGAATGTTTTCTAGGATGAATGCTACCTTTTCTATTGTGACACAACAATGATGGATCCTTTTATAGGATCTTTCATACAGGCACTCCCTATGGACGATGTGATGTGCAACATATTATCTAAAATGCTTTTATCCTTGCTAGAAGCCCCTTTTGGGTAAATGCACTTGGTAATGTTGTAATGACCCCAATTTTTGTAATATTAAAATCTCATGAAAAGTTCAGTTTTAAAGATAAGGGCATTTTGGTTATTTCACTAGTTTCCTTGACTAAACCCAGGAATTTGGTCCTAAAAATGGTTCCATTAGATGCGTCTCAGAAAAAGGAATCCAACAAGACAAAACTCACCCAAAACGGAGTTAAAATGAGCAAGTTATGGCCATTTAAAGTACAGGGGCAAAACTGTAATTTTTACAAAAAGGGTTTAGCTGCAAAACACAGGGGCCCATTTTGATACGGGCACCCTTCATCTTCCACCTCCTAGAGAGTTTTAGAATGGCAGTGATTGGAGGGGAAATCACTGCCATTCTGGAGGTTTCTCCACCGCCATTCAAAGGCGGTGAGAGCCCCCTCCAGAACCCTCTCTTAGCTCTATAAATAGAGCTCTTGGGTGCCTCTAATGGCAGCCCAAAACGTTGGAGAAAGCCCAGCGTAGATCAGTGACCAAGAGGGAAAAACGTGGAGAGAAAACCAACCACGAAGTAGGTACGCTCAAAAACTCCCCAAACCCATCTCACCCATAGTCATAAGCTCAGTTTCCCTAGGTTTTTGCATAAAAATCAATGGAGAATAGGCCCCTAGGGAGTCACCAAGGACCCTGGGACGGCCCCAGGGCTGCACTGGTTCCTCAGGGATGAACTAGGGCATCCCAAGGACGCCCTGGTCCCCCAACGACGGAAACGCCCAATTCGGACGAGACGCGTCGAATGCGTCTGAGAGGAAACCAACGGGGGCGTCCGTAGACGCGCCCGCTAAAGAGAAAGACGGGGGGAGAAGTACTATGCGTCTGCATACGTGCCCGCTGAGGTGCACGCCGCAGACGCGCGCGCCCTAGCATTCTGTCTTTTTGTCTTTAAGACTTCTGTGTACGTACGACACTAAAATGATTATAACTTGAGATCTAGAGCTCCGATTGAGGCGCTGCAAAAGGCGTTGTGTCTGTATCGATGACGCGGACACATCCAAACTATAAAATCCCTGATCAAGGCCCAATCAAAGGTGGGCATGACCCTTAGAATAGGATGGTGGAGCGTGGCCACAAGAACGTTGGGAAACTGAGGATACCAAGGCCCAATTAGGACCTTAGGACACCCATAGGCATAGGGATGGACCCCTAATGACTAAGTAATAAGATCAATCACTCTAAAATCTATAAAAGATAGGTCAAACTAACCTTGAGTCCCCAAACCATGTTCAGGAGCATACGAGGACAAAAGAGTTAACGCGACCTAGTCAGGTAGGTGCTCTATCACTATTAGATTCTTTTAAAAGAACTATTATTATTTTGAGAACATATGTTTTAAATATATGACTTGATTTGCATGACTTAATTCAGCATGCATGATAAATGCTTTGTACATAGCCATGTTTTGAAATGATTGCATATACATTATGCACATATATGTGTTGCAAACAAGTGCAGACATTGCATGATTTAAGTACTTGCAAAGATTGCATGTCCTTGAGGGTTGCCAAAAGACGCTGGAGTGCCGAGGGCCAGGCAGTTGTGAGGGACCCAAAGAGGACAAGTTTTAACAAGAGGTTTTGGTTTATTTAATGTGATTTGGGCAAGTAAGCCCATGGGTGCTATGCCGAGGGGTCTGGGTTGGCCACCCGGCCTCTACCACTAATAGGTGGATGGGTACCATGCCCAAAAAGAGGCAAGCCCCTACGTTGACTGCATGTGGTACAGGGGGCTACCATTGGTGTCACGGCACTGGGTCGACGTGTCATAGGCCCCGTGGAGGCTATGACCGAGTGTCCTCAGGTACCCGGGGACCACATGGCGAGGAGGTCGTGGGCATAGTGGACCTTATGGTTTGATGATTTATGTGCATTGCATATGGCATGATATGAGGTTGGTCGACCATACCATACTCGAGATCCATGAGTTGGATTCCATAAAGCATTTTATGCATATCATAATGCTATGATATATATGTATATGATACTTTCGATTTTGGATTATATGATCCTTTAAGTCATTAGTATTTCAGTTTGACAATGGATTTTGATGTCGATGTTGAACTTGAGTATTCAGACATGCACATGTTTTGGAAAGAGCATATGATTTTAAAACATCGCATGCATTATAAAACTAGTAGTGATAGACTCCTACTGAGTATAATATATACTCACCCTATCCTTAACATTTTTCAGGATAGTTCCACTCATAAATAGAAGACGTTTCAGGAGATATTAGTGCTACGAGCAAGTGAATCAAAAAGAAGAAAGTTATACATGTAAGTAAACTCTCAACCCTTTGGACATGAAGTTGTATTTAATTACAGTTGGGCTGTGTGATGTGACTGGAAAGACCTGGGGAAAAATATTTATGATTTCTAAAGTTTTTCAAAAAACTACTTGGGTTGTTGTGAAGGCAAATGACACTCGGGGTTTTCAAAAAAAAAAAAAAACAGAGTTTAAAACTAAAGGTTTTCCACTGCATTGCATGGTTTTTATAGAATGGTTTTCAAATAGGGATGCATCCCGCCTTAGGAAATTAGGTAGTGCATTTAAAAATGCATGAGAAAACCCGGGTCGTCACAAATGTACTGGAGGACATCATCGAACCATACCTTGCCATCTTCTGTCCTAGACACAATAGAGATTCATTCGATGAAGGAGTTGATGTTGACTTTCTCTTTTGGATAAAAGATGGCCCCCCAATCCACTTAATTGTGATGGGCTCGATAATTATCTTGGAGAGGTGAGAGAAGCGATTGATGCTTAGCTTTTGATAGACACTTGAGGCCGAATTTTGATATTAAGAGCAACCATCATGCAACCCCTTGATTTAAGTGCAACTAATGTTGTTAGAGCCGGTCAAAGAATTTCCTCAACATGGTCATCTTTTGTCAGTAACTTGACTATCATGCCATCAATACTCACCTCTAATTGCCAATGCATCACGTAGCGTAGTAGAATTTTGGCCATCCTCTAATAGGGGGTCCCAACTTTCTTTTGGCCAAAAGACATAACCTCCCATGGTGTGAGAAAGGATATCTATTAGTCTTATATTTGGGTGACATATTGATTTGGTTGTACCCTGAGAAACCATCTATGAAAGAAAGTCGCGTGACACCATTTGTGTGATCAAGCAAGAGAACTATATGAAGCAAAGGAAAATTGGCTTTAGGATTGACCTTGTTTCGATCTCGAAAGTCAACACAGACTTTGATTTGGTCATTTTTCTATTGGCCGGGGATAATGTTGCTCAGCCATTTAGGATTATGGACTTCTATGAATTCAACAAACAATTATTTTTGAACCTCTTCTTTGATCTGCCGTTCCTACTCTTTCCTCATCTCACGAACCTTTTGAGGGAAAGGCCTACCATTTAGATTTGTTAGGGTATTGTTTTGGTGACTTACAGGTGTAGAAGAAAACTTCAAGCTATACACTAATCCATAAGCTTTGCAGTGCCAAAGATCAGAGCTTGAAAATATGAGACAAAATTGTTGGTCCAGCCCCATTCTTCAGCCACCACTAACACCATCTTCAACGGTGGTGGGCGCAGCAATCGGTCATCGACTGCTGACTTCAACTGTGGCGGGCGCCGCAGTCAGCTGCCACCGACTTCAATAGTGGCGTGCGTTGCCGTCGGCCATCGTCCATTGACTTCTGTAATTTGTTGAAAATTAGGGCCCAAAAATCCCTCTAAATAGGGATACCAAGAGGGCGAAGAATAAGAACACAGATCTGTAAAATCCCCGTGTCTTCTTCTCTGTAAAAACCCCTGTATTTCATTTTACATAGTGAAATCATTTCCTCTCCCATGGACATAAGCTTATTGGCCGAACCACGTTAATATCGGTGTGTTTTTGTGTGTGTGATCTTGGGCGGGGACTAAAATCCCCAACAAGTGGTATCAGAGTGAGGTTCTGCCATGAAACAGAGGTAGAAAATGGATTTGCAGTTTCGCCGATTGAGAGGAAGAAGAAAACTGTTCATGCTACAGTTTGCTACAGTAGTCATCATTGCTGCTACAGTGAAAAAGCACGTTATCATGTTGCTACAGTAAAAGCATCATCATTAATGTCGCTACAGTACTATTACAGTACCCCCTGAGGCGGATTCCAATAATGAGTTTCAACAGGGTTCGAGTTACAACAGTATAGAGTTGTAACAGTACGAGTGCAAACAGTAGCGCGTTTGCACAGCAGCTGAGTTGAAACAGGAGCACGTTGCAATAGTACCGCGTTGCAACAGTGATTCGATTGGAGCAGACCTATTTTGGCAGGTTTTCGAGGGGGATAGACCGGTTCTTGGGAAACGCAATGGTGTTCTCAAATTTGCAAGATTTTCTCCTAAAATTGCTATAAGTAATCTTTCTTTACTTATGGAGGCAAACATGAGCAAAATGATTTGCTTAAATGGTACTAACTATCACAAGTGGAAGGGAAAGATGAAAGATCTTCTTTTTGTGAAGAAATTACATCTACTTGTCTTTGCTACTCAAAAACTGGAGGATAAGTCCGAAGATGAGTGGGCTTTTGAACACGAACAAGTATGTGGTTTTATTCGACAATGGGTAGAAGATAATGTTCTGAATCATATTCAAAATGAAACACATGCTAGAATTCTATGAATCAAATTAGAAACCTTGTACTCGTCGAGAACTGGTAATAATAAGTTATTCCTACTTAATCAAGTGATGCACCTGAGATACAAGGAAGGGAGTTCTATTTTTGACCACTTGAACGAGTTGACTAGATGCTTTCAGCAACTATCCAACGTTGGGTCAGGTTTGACGATGATATCATGGGTTTATAGCTTTTAAATACTTTGCCTGACTCATGGGAAAATTTTCGTGTTTCACTAGCTAATTTTGCTCCAGGTGGTGCTATGACATGGGAATCTACGAGAAGCGTAGTTCTAAATGAAGAAATGAGGCGACGAGCTCAAGTTGTCACCACATCACAGTTTGAGATTTTGATCTCAGAAAATCGAGGGAGAAGCAAGATCAAAGGACATGAGAAGAATAACAGAAGCATGAGTAAATTGAGAGAGAAGCAATTATTGTGGTAAGAAGGGTCACATTAAAAGGCAGTGTTATAAGTGGAAAGCTGAAAACAAAACAGAGAATGCCAAGCAGGAGAGAAGAAATGATGAGGGGAATGATCGTGTAGCTGCCACTACTTTAGGCCTTGTTGTGGTCTATGATGAAAATGAAATCAACCTAGCCTCCAATGAGATTGGATGGGTTGTTGACAGTGGTGCTTCTTTTCACGTTACCTCGAGGAGGGAGTTTTTCACCTCGTACACTCCTGGTGACTTTGGAGTGTTGAAGATGGGTAACGATGGGCTGTCAAAGGTTGTTGGTATTAGATCTGTCTGTGTGAAAACCAACAATGGAACGAGGTTGATTCTCAAGGACGTTCGACATGTACCAGATATCTAGTTGAACTTAATATCAGCCAAAAAGCTTAATGATGATGGGTATTGTAGTACCTTTTGTGATGGACAGTGGAAGCTCTCTAAGGGAGCGCTTGTGGTTGCTAGAGGGAAGAAATCATCTAGCTTGTATGTGATGCAAGCTTCGATTCCTATGAACTCTGTGAACGTAGTTGATGTTGCTGGTTCTTCAGAGTTGTGGCACAGGCAGCTCAGTCACATGAGTGAGAAAGGACTAAATTGCCTAGTTAAGAAGAATTTGCTTTCAGGGCTCAAAGCTACAAAGTTGAGCAAATGTGCACATTGTCTTACCGGGAAGCACCAACGAGTTTCCTTCAAAAGCCATACTTCTTTTAGAAAGTCAAGCGTGCTTGAATTAGTACATTTAGATGTATGCGGTCCTATGAAGGTACGCACATTTGGTGGTACATTATATTTTGTCACATTTATTGATGATTATTCCAGGAAACTCTGGGTCTATGTTTTGAAAACTGAGGATCAGATGCTTGACAAGTTTAAAGAATTTCAAGCTTCTATTGAGCAGCAAACGGGGAAGAAGCTGAAATGTATTCGCACAGACAATGGTGGCGAGTACTGTGGACCTTTCGATGCTTATTGTAAGAAGCAAGGGATTAGACATCAAAGAACTCCTCCGAAAACTCCTCAGCTAAATGGTTTAGCAGAGAGGATGAACAGGATATTGACGGAGAGGGTCAGATGCTTGCTTTTTGAAGCAAAGCTGCCTGGTTCCTTCTGGGGTGAGGCGCTATACACAACAGCCTATGTGATTAACCTATCTCTAATTGTTGCCTTGAATGCATATGTTCCTGACAGGCTATGGTATGGAACATATGTCTCTTACGATCATTTGTGGGTATTTGGGTGCAAGGCGTTTGTACATATACCCAAGGATGAGAGGTCCAAGTTAGACGTCAAGACCAAACAATGCATTTTCAACGGCTATGGGCAGTATGAGTTTGGTTACAGGCTATATGATCCTGTTGTAAAGAAGTTGGTTAGAAGCCGTGATGTGGTCTTTATGGAAGACCAAACCATTGAACACATTGACAAAGACGAAGTATCAGAAACTCAGAGTTTTGATACTCTGATCGCTTTAGATCCAGTTCATGTTTTACATACGCCAAGTGTAGATGACACCAATGACAATGGTGGTGCTCCAGTTGATGTTCAAGATAATTAGGTTGAGGGAGAACATGAAGCTGTTGAAGACATGGATGTTTCATCAGAAGCTGATGATATTCAGTAGGAGGTTTCTACTGAGGAACAATCAGTTTCATTGAGACGGAGTTTGAGAGATCGTCAACCCTCCACTCGATATTCATGAGATGAGTATGTGCTCCTCACTGACGGGGGAGAGCCTGAGAGCTATACAGAGGCAGCTGAAAGTGAAGAGAATGCAGAGTGGATTGCATCCATGAAGGATGAGATGAAATCCTTACAAGACAACCACACTTTTGAGCTGGAAAGATTACCTAAGGGCAAACAAGCTTTGAAGAATCGGTGGACATACAAGGTGAAGTACGAGGGTGACACTTCACGACTACGATACAAAGCTAGACTTATGGTGAAAGGCTTTGGTCAAAGAAAAGGTGTCGATTTCGAGGAGATATTTTCTCTTGTTGTTAAAATGTCTTCAATCCGAGTTGTATTGGGTTTGGACGCAAACCTTGATTTGGAGGTTGAACAGATGGATGTGAAGACAACGTTCCTCCATGGTGACTTAGAGGAGGAGATATATATGGAGCAGCTAGAAGGGTTTGTTGCTAAAGGCAAAGAGAATTATGTTTGCAAATTGAAGAAGCGTTTGTATGGCTTGAAACAGGCTCCCAAACAGTGGTACAAGAAGTTTGAGCAGCTCATGACCTAACAAGGTTATAGAAAGACTACTTCAAATCACTGTGTTTGTGCAGAAATTCTCAGAAGATGATTTCGTCATCTTGCCACTCTATGTCGACGATATGCTTATTGTTGGCAGCAGCTCTTCAAGGATCAGTCAGTTAAAGAAGGAGCTGAACAAAGTCTTTGCTATGAAAGACTTGGGATCCTGAGATAGATTCTCGAGATTTCTATCATTCGTGATAAGAGGAATAAGCAATTATGGCTATCTCAGGAGAAGTACATAGAAAAGGTACTTCAACGATTTCACATGGATAAAGCTAATGTGGTTAGTACACCTTTTGCTACTCACTCTAAGCTTAGTAAGAATCAAGTTCCAACGAGTGATGCTGAGAAGGAATACATGTAAGATGTTCCTTATGCTTCAGTTGTTGGCAGTCTTATGTATGCCATGGTATGCACCAAACCAGACATTGCATATGCAGTTGGTACAGTGAGCCGTTTTTTATCAAATCCAGGAAAAGAACATTGGAATGCACTGAAGTGGATATTGAGATATCTACATGGTACTTCCAAGTTGTGTTTAAGATTTGGCATTGGCAAGCCCGTACTTGAGGGCTACACTGATTTAAATATGGCTGGTGATATTGACACGAGGAAGTCTACTTCAGGCTACTTGATTACTTTTTCAAGGGGAGCTGTGTCATGGCAATCAAAGTTACAGAAATGTGTTGCCTTATCTACGACAGAGGCTGAGTTTATTGCTGTGACGGAAGCATGCAAAGAGTTATTGTGGATGAAGAAGTTCGTGAACGAACTTGGCTTTATGCAGAAGAGGTATGCGTTATTTTGCAACAGTCAAAGTGCTATACACCTTAGCAAGAATTCTACTTTTCATGGAAGGTCAAAGCACATTGATGTTCGGTATCATTGAATACGTGATATTTTGGACTCGAAGTCGTTAGAGCTTGAGAAGATTCATACTGACAATAATAATTCGGATATGATGACAAAAGCATTACCTCGGAGCAAGTTCGAGATTTGCAGGGAATTGACCGGAATGGGCTTCTGCTAAAAGTCCATACGTGAAGAAACCTCCTTTAGTTAATGGGCCTGGAGGGGGAGATTTGTTGGTCCAGCCCCATTTTTCAGCCACCACCGACACCATCTTCAACGGTGGTGGGCGCAGTAGTCGGCCATGGACTGCTGACTTCAACTGTGGCGGGCACCGCAATCAGCTGCCACCAACTTCAACAGTGGCAGGCACCGCCATCGGCCACCGCCCATTGACTTTTGTAATTTGTTGAAAATTAGGGCCCAAAAATCCCTATAAATAGGGATACCAAGAGGGCAAAGAATAAGAACACAGATCTGTAAAATCCCCGTGTCTTCTTCTCTGTAAAAACCCCTGTATTTCATTTTACATAGTGAAATCATTCCCTCTCCCGTGGACGTAGGCTTATTGGTCGAACCACATTAATATCGGTGTGTTTTTGTGTGTGTGATCTTGGGCGGGGACTAAAATCCCCAACAAAAATGTCCGGTAAGGTTCAAGAACAGAGCTTGTGATTTCCTTCTTTATGCTGTTTGAAAGTCGTACAAGGACAGTGAGAAAGACAGAAAATGTAGTTCACCTCTCTCTCTCTCTCTCTCTCTCTCTCTCTCTCTCTCTCTCTCTCTCTCTCTCTCTCTCTCTCTCACGAATCATTTTATTTTATAAGGAGATAATTACCCGTTATTCTCGGTAATTCACGTAATACATGACATATAGTCCTACAAAATCATGTGATCTCAATCATTCAAATCATCTAATTAGTTTATCAGGCTAGCTCGAAGATCAGATAATGGTAAAAGCCTCAACCTCATGAGCAAAATAAATCATCCAGCCGTTTGGTCGACAACTAGGACTAACACATACACCCTAAAGGCTAACTTTGGTTTGATCGACCACTAGGACTAACACATACACCCTAACGGCCAACCACTGTGTGTTAACAAGCGATTGCGACCGGAAGAAAGCAAAATCATTAAAGAGAAGAAACAAAGTGGAGTTCACGGATTCAATCACAGCCATCGAATAGAGAAAGGAGCTATCATAGTAGCATAGTGGCTGAAGGAGATTCTCTTAAGAGGAGACCTGGGAGGGACCATGCCTTGGAGCATTTTCTAGGGACCAGACGATAATTCTTCTTTAATTGTTTCTGCAGCGCGACTAAACAACTAGTTCCATAAAAAACGACATATTGTTGCCAAGTAAATGGCTTGTGTTTGACTTTCTCTTTCTATTTGTCCTTTCAAGGATGTTTAAGCCTTTCTTTTCTTCAGTAAAGAAGTCTATTTGGATGTCGCAGTGCAGTTTTTGGATGGTTTTGCACAAAAAAGTCCATGGATTTGGATGTTATAGTGACTCATTGTTTATTCCTTATGCCCTCGACCTATACTGCAGAGCTTATCTGGTGTAGCCCGTGTATATGGATTGACACATGGGCATCTAATATGAGGTCGATATGTTTAGTGATCTAAACCGTTCATTTATTAAAGTTCAAAGGACAGACTACAAAAATCTTCCAAGTTGGATGATTTTAACTTGCTTGTCGTCGGTGCATGTCAAATGAACAGCTGAGACAAATTCAAGAATTAACGATATTGTGATCACCAATCAGTAGGAGGGTGAGGAATATTTGCTATATCTATAAGATTTTCAATTGCCAATCTAAGACAGTGTTCACATTGAACCATTTGGATCAGCAGCATGCATACATGTAGGAAACTTAATGGGAAGGCAAAATTTGGGGACGACAACCATTTGCACGTCTTGCATTAAATGATGAGACCTGTCCTCCTCAATGTGCATGTGCATGTGCATGTCTTCCTCAATTGATGAGACCTGTCTCTCTCTCTGTCTCATATGTGCATGTGCAAGTATTCCAATCATGTTACATGCATACAGAAGAAGTTATCTACTCTATTCACCGTTTGATGCATTGAGTCATGACTAGCCTCGCATCGGAAACTGATTTGAGTCAGTCTCTACAAAGTATATTTATCACCAGACCATCTGCCAGACATCATTGGGATGAAATGATGTTGTCAAAGGGCACATTACACATACTGGCGACTTTATAGGAAGTGTCCAGTAGAAAGGCAACTCATGTAAGTGTAGGCTAGGATGAGAACCGACGAGACACTCTATAAAGCTAAAAAAAAGAGAGCAATTATTCCCATCACTATATGCTTTCTGCAAATATGAAATGGGTTAAAAGTATAGATCTGCACATGTGAAAAGATTCTACCGTTATGAAGTTTGCGTGCAGGTTCCCCACAAAGAATCCGCCATGATTCGATTTGTGTTGTGATTTATGCATGCCCTAATCGATCTGAACTGCTACTAGAAAGTGGAACGAGTGGAGCCCAAAGCCCATGGTCCGGGAACCACAGTGACTAGAAGGGAGAAAGGGGTGCAAGTTTCTGGGTCTTTGTGTCAAGCTCAAATCGTGTGATTGATAATGAAATTTTGCTGAACCGAGTTTACTTAGTAAAGGAAAATGAGCTTACGATTAAAATTTATTCCTTCCATGCATGGCTTCCTTCTCAGACTATTTCCATGCATCTACATATCACTGTTCTGGTACTGTTGCATGGCTACGTGGATTAGGAACCCGGGCTTAAATTATCTGCTAGGGATTTGCAACTTCCTCAAAAAATCCGTGAATTCATAAACACCGATTCTAGTCTCTCTTCACTAATCCAGCTGCTACAATCCCATGTTTGTTACATTCGTCATCTTCTCTACGCTCAATGAAGAACCCAATTCTTCGACTTTGGAATCACTAATCAACAGCCTTCTCTTCTTCTCCTTCAATTTATAAACCTTCAGCTTACCAGAATTTCCATTACTTGTTCCGGCTCCTTGCTTCACGAAGCTGAAACTTCTTTGCCTTTTCCCACTCTAGGTTTCCCGATCTCAAATTCTCTTTCGTATTGCACGAACAACCACAAAAACTCACGAAATTCAAAACTTCTCTTCTACAACAAAAACATCTGATAACGAGGCACGAAGTTGCAGAAACGAAGTCCGGAACATTAGACCATCTATTCACCTTATTTAACTAGAAACCCTAGATCTCAACTCTCATCGGAAAACTAAAACAAAATCCGGCAAAAGAAAGCAAAACTGACAGTAAATGGCGAATTAAGGAGGTCTACCTCATCGAAATCACGATTTCGTTATCTTCGGGTAGATCCTTCTATTTTTAGGCGATCAAATCCATGAACCAAAGCAAATTTCCTGAGAGAGAGATAGAGGGTGGGGAGAAGAAGGTAGAGTCAAACGCCACCTAACCTAGTCAAAAGCCACGTAACAGGCAACGTTGCAAACTCACTAACGGCTTCAGCTTCCGTCTGCAATTGGGGTGCAAATGTGAAGACTAGTTAAATCGAAGGTTAAAAGGCAAAAACTTGAGACGTTTTAAAGCAAATTTTCCTTTATGTGAACGTATATATAATTATCTATGGATACAACCCTACAATTAACGTCCATAAGCTTAAGCTTCAGCAAGAAACAGCCCACTAACCCAAGGTTAAGGCTGGCACTAGCAGGGATAACATCACTATTGACGGATAATTTTATCTATGATTTGTTATCCCGTTTCCAAACAGCTTCTTTACGAGGGACCCATGCCCAGCTGACACGCTAGTCTGCATGCCATGAAACTTGGCGTCAAGTAAAAAGTTGTCCAGATTCCAAAGTTGTGAAATCAGTAAATCATTAAGAATTAGACCAGATCATGTCTAGGCCGTCAGATCTTCTTGCCATTCTTTACCATTGATTCCATTTGAAATTGCCAACGCAGCTCTACAATCACGTATGTCATGTTTTTTCCCTTTGTTAATGGCAGACCAGGGAGATGGCCGTTCCTTTGCTGCTTTTCTGTTACCGAATTCTAGTCATTCTTGGGATATAGTTTGTAAGTAAAGATTCATGTGGCTTGATGACGATGATCATGAGTTTGTAAGTAAAGAAATTGAATACCTTTGACTACTGCTCCTGCCATACATCTTTTATATTTTCTGAAACTCGCCTTTAGATAGATTATACATTCAGTAGAAAATTAAGGAGACGAACGAGTCAGATCATGCAAAAGTGGATTCCGAAAAATGTGATGGACACACCTTTGTGGTCTGTTTAGCTTTCCTCTTTGGAATTTTCTGAGAGGGCTCAGGGTGCCGGAGTTGCTATAGATAGACGGTCGGATGTATCAAAACTAAATGGTTCCATGTTTAAAAAGGTCCAGCTAGTTGGTCATCCAAACCGCTCATTTGCTGGGTCCGTCTTGGCCATCTTATGACCTTATATTTGATGCATCAAACAGTCCTAACCCCCTGACTGCTAAAGAGATTGGTGGGACGTGCATTTACTCTATGGGTGGCCAGGATGATCCAATTGAGATCATGTCTGGGGCATTAAGAACCTTATTAGAATTAACTAATATAGTTTAGGTTGGTCTGCTTAACACAAATTTTAGATAAACGACTAGGATTAGCAAAATGATGGACCAACTTGTAATATTAGTCCACTAACCTAAAGAACCCAAGGAAACAAGGGATGGAGTTGGGAACATTGGAGGGGGAACAGAATAAGGATAGAATATGTATATAAAAGGAAACGGAGAAAAAGAAGAGAAAAAAGCTGCAACTAAGGAAATTTCCAAGTTGAATTCTCTTTAGAGAAGGGATGTCATTGGTTAACAAAGCAGTGGACCCACTTTCCACCACCTGCCCATCACCCCAATTTAGCCGTATATCCACCAACTTTCCCTCTTTTTCTAACTACACGGAGATAAGGAAAGAGAGAGAACGTGCTCCCCACACAAAACCACGTCTCTCTCTCTCTCTCTCTCTCTCTCTCTCTCCCTCATCCCTTCATTTTCTCCCCACCCAATTTTGGTAAACGCTCCCTCCCTCAAATCTGTCGTAAAATGCGCCTACAAGACTTTGAACAAAGACTTGTTCTTCCCCTCCTACCTGTTTTCTCTTTCTAGTTTGGTTTTTGCACCAACATGTCGGCGGTAATGAATGCGGTGGCAGGATCCAAGAACGTTTCCTTCAATTCTTCTGAAATGGAGAAAGATGGAAAGGGCCAAGGAGAGCCGATTGAACCCCAGGATGATGTTGGTAATACCAGTGAGAATGAAGGAGTGGAACATCTCAGCAGGAAACTTAGTTGTGCTTCTATTGCTTCCACTGAAAACAATGATGATGACGATCTAGACGACGACGACGAGGAGCCAAAGCCCCCCAAAGATCTTGTTCTTGGGCCCCAATTCACTCTCAAAGAACAGTTCGAGAAAGATGGGGTGAATTAGAAAAACATAGCCATTTCTCTGTTTTCCTCTGGTTTTTTCTTATGCTATTCTTTCTGTTCTTGATGTGAAATTCTACTTCTGTGTTTGATTTCTTATGTGGGTCTTTGAAAAATCTGGGGAAAATCCTTTTCAGGATGATGAGAGTCTGAGGAGATGGAAGGAACAGCTTCTTGGGAGTGTAGATTTATCTGAGGTTGGAGGTATACATTTATCTGTTCAAGAACCTTTTTTGTGAGTTTTGTTTGATAGGGATCAATTACCTCTGCCCCATAAATTGATGTACTTGATTTGCTCAAAAAATTTGGACAGCTATATATTAACATTGCTCCTGTGACTATGGTACTAGAATGGGTCATATTACCGCCGGTGCTATGTTTCTCTCCTAAAGAAAATGCTACTGCTTCATTAAAATTCTTGCAGAGAATCCAGAACCAGAGGTGCAGCTCAAAAGCCTTACTATCGTAGTACCGGATCGAGCCGATGTCATTCTACCAATCCCATTGGTTCCGAATGCCAAGGGCTATGCATTTGCCCTCAAAGATGGAAGCAAATACCGTCTCAAATTCACCTTTGTAGTCTCCAACAACATTGTCTCTGGTCTTAAATATACAAACACAGTATGGAAGACGGGATTGAGAGGTGCAATTTTGATCTAGTCATTTCTTCCGAACATCTTCTCTCGCTTGGTTTCTTGATAAGGATTGCCATGTTACTAATCTGTTCTTTTGGCATGAATCAATGCAGTGGAGAATACAAAACAAATGCTTGGAACTTTCAGCCCTCAAAAAGAACCTTACACATATGAAATGGATGAAGAAACCACTCCTTCTGGTATATTTGCAAGGGGTTCATATTCTGCAAGAACTAAGGTAAATGGAAAGTGCAGTACTTACATTAAATATATCTGGGTTCTATATACAATGATTATCTTGTTTTAGATTTCTCTCAGACTATGAAAAAAGCCCCCTCTGAATTACTCTGTTTCAGTTTGTAGACGATGATGGAAAATGCCATTTGGATATGAATTACTTCTTCGAAATTCGGAAGGACTGGCCATAACCCTCTTGATATTTCGATTCTCCCGACTGCAATACAATCTGACGATTTTTTGGGCTTCTCTGGAATTCACCAGATAACAAGTAGAGATTTTTTTTTTTTCGCTACTGAATTCTGTATCTTGTAATCTAAACGGTGAAATTATATTACTTTCTCATTTTTAATCTGCTAATTCTTTTTTAGAAGACTTAGGCCAGTGAATTGCTGCAGATCGCTACTGCCAGTGGATAACTGAACAGGCTGTAAACGGAGAGTTCATCCACCCCAGAAGTTGTTTAGTGACCTTGTTCTCTCTGATGATCCTCGATATCTGTGTTTGTTTCTGTGGGAATGTTTGGTTTTTATTGCTGCTAAATGCTTATGTCCAAGCTGCCAAAGTGTCAGACTGCTTAACTTTCTAATGGAACAAATGTTGCCGGAATCTTTCTGATCTTTTAATGTTTTCCGTGTTGAATTTGTACTAGTCCTTTAATAGAGATGGGTATCTGCTAGCTGGTCCTTCCACTAGGATTTTCATCTCAATGGGATGAGTATGAAATGGTAACTTAATGACTGCTGGTGCAGTGGACTGCAAAATAATTATGTGAGAATCCAAGGTTGCATCGGAGACTACTAGTCAACAATATCATGGGGTGTGATGTGATGGATGTGCAGGGCCTAGAGGTAAAATGGAGTCCACTTGTTCAATGACCAAAATCACTGCTATAGATGATCCGTACACCAAGATTCTCCCTTGTTTCGTGATTCTAAGCCATCGATTTCTTGGGTTCTTTTTGGATGACTGTACGCCCCCGCTGCTTTATTTTCTAATCTTCCATTTGAACGCCAGTGATTACATAACTTTGTGCATGGCTCATTCGTAGTAAGTCTAGCGGTTAAGACTGCTTAGGTCCTTGTAGCTCTTCCTGCCCATATATATATATATATAAAAATGTGGCTAATCCAGTAAGAACTCGTACATTAAATACCTTTTACATGTCTTCCATTTGAGAAAACTCCGGAGAAATAAACAAAAGTAAACTCTACATGAAAGCTCTTAATAGTGTTTTTAGGAGTTGCATTGGTTACTGAGGAAGCAGGAAACTTCCCATTTTAGAAATCATATGTTGGAAGCACCGCATAGACTCACTGAGGATACTGGATACATGACTTCAGGGGATGTCGGTTCTCTGGAACACTGCCATACTGGCAAGGTAAAAGCACTGGGGAGCTCTTGCCCACCACATATCAATGTGTAAAAACTGGGTGATCCATCTCGGGGATCAGCCAATTTAGATCAGATTGGTAGAAAACCTGGTTGAATCACCCAAATGACTCGGATGATGTCATCATAATATTGAATTGGTGAATTGGGTGAGTTGGATGGGATAACTCCGATGAGTTTTTGAAAGATTGCCGAGTTTCTCAGTAACTCTATAAGTTCTAAAATTTTACCCCTCTTAATGAACAATGGTGAATAAGAGGACTTTGCTTGTGATTTTCTACTTCCTTAATCATCATAAATCTCTGAAATTTATTGTTTTAGATAAAAGATATCGAGAAGAAGAAGACCCAAGAATTAGATTTCTAATTTTCATTAAAAGGGAATCAAACAAAGAGTTTAAAATCTGCTACTTGTTGTTGTTTGTGTGAACAGTAACAATATTTTGCTTATGTTTTGAACTTAAAATTTTCTTTAATTTACTGTATTTTTTATTGATCAAAAGCATGATTATGTTCTAATCCATGTTACAAAGAATTTTATATTAATTTTTAGCGAGAAATCAAAGCTTAAATTATTGAATTTCATTGAAGAAGATTAACATGTACTATTGCTTAGGTTGACAAATATAGTATGTTTATGATTGAATATATCACTATTGATTTCTTTTCTTGAAATCTAATCATACATTAAGATTCTTTATTATTTAATTGTATTATAAAAGAAGTTGGATTAAAAATTTCTATTGGAAAGTCATTGAACTTAGTGGCCAAAGTCCGCAACTTAATCACAGGTTACTGTTCTAAAGTATGGAACTTGAATATAAAAATAGACCCATTGTTTCTTCTTTGATTCTTCCTCACCAGCATATTAAAAACATCTTTCTTCCTCTCATAATTCTCGAAGATGAAAACAAATTATAATTTCAAAATTTTCTACTTTATGTTTTTTTGTCAAATATTTGTTGGTGTTAGCTTAATTTTGTTTGATTGCTTTCATCTATGTATTATATAAACATGTATTCTTATTCAAAGTGAGAAATTTAAATCTTTGTTTTGTAGGTTTATTATTGCTGATAGCTTGACAATTTTTTATACATTTTTGTATTTTTAAAGATTTTTATTATTTATGTATAACTATTTAATTATTTTTGAACTCGATTGTTGGCAGGATCAATTGACTAGATGGAAAACTAGGATAGGTAGCTATCCGAGTATCCGAGTTTTCTGATTTCTTAAACACTGCTCATATTCATTCTTTACTTGATCAGAAGCTAGTAACATTAGTCTGGGAAATACAAACAAAAGTTTCATTTGTTGCTCTAGAAAATATAACATAGGACTTACTAGCAAGGGAACTTGTGATGAAAATTTTAGTAAAATCTTGCAGAGCAGATAGAGAAGGAAATCTTAGTTGGGTGCATTTCACGTTGGAATAGATCACATTCTGGATAGATATTAAACTCCATCCACTATGCCTTGTCTATTATAAAGGGGATAGCATGGGTACTGTTGAACGTGGGAGAGCCAAATTCTTCTTTCCGTAATCCTTCAAAGAAAGTATTCGGGATACAAACCATGATCTTGAGATTGGAAATTATGTGTCTGATATAAGTGGTCCTAGCAATGAAAATGTGTAACCACTACGCAAGCCACATACTCCTTCCCAATCATGCTAGGTTGATCTGACTACCTATTAGATACACTTGAGTGAGTCGACCATCTATATTAACATTAGATTGCAGTGGATTACTTAGCCTTAACATTTTCGTCGTCATCGTCGTTGTTGTTGGTATGGCTAACCTTCATTCGTGTAGACCCCTTTTGTTCTTCCTGTACGTTGATTATATGGCTCACTAGAAGTGAAGTCATGATCATTAGAACTGAACTGCTACCATAATTTCTACTAGATATTCATCCGCAGCCTTCTCCATTTAATCGTGCGGCAGATGAGGCATTCATGATAGACGTCTTCAACTTCCATGATTTCTAGCATCAGCTTATAGATATTTCCATTGCCTTGATGAATAATTATTTGAAGATAATGTCGGTTTTGGGACCATTATTGCTACAAGGACTTAGCATTCTTGTCCTAAGCCATGCGACATATAGAACAATTCTTCATCTAGCAAAGGTATCTAAAATGCTGCTAGCCCATTGATATACCCTTGAATTTCTTGAGATACACTGTGTGCACAATTTTCATAGCTGGGCATCTGCTTCTCTAGATGCTCCTCTATGTTTGGTGGCTTGACACTAGTTGTTCTCAAAGCAGTACAGTGCTATACTTTCTTTGCAATATTACAACCTAGTACCGTGAATGTTGTTAAAGTAATCCATTTGTGAAGCACAATTTTCTTTTCCCATGTTTTGCAAAAATGATAATTGCGTGACCGTTGAAGCATGATTTCTCCATTCCAAGGTTGGTGGAACTTTAATTTTATTTGTCACAACAGCTATGAGTTTAATGGAGTGAATCAAGAAAAGCGGGAGACATGAAAAGGGCAGTTGGAGGAGAAGCTGATCGAGAGCTTTTCAGGCTTCGATGTCATGAAGAAGGTCATAAATTTGCGCGAAAAGAAAGGGTTTGGGAGAGACATGGCAACCGAAAATTTGTGGGGTTCATATGTACATTGGTTGTACGTCTATACAAAATGGAACAGTAAGAAAGTTCACCTTACAGATAGAAACGAGGAAAGAATCGGAAGAGGATTCCTAGCTGATATAGTCATAGGAAACTTTCAAGGTGGTCTCCAAGCTTGCCTGGATCTTCTTGTATGGTAAGACTTTACCTCTGTTGCATAGTTAATTAGACTAGAAAATTTCTTTGTCAATGGTGTCGCTTTATCCTCTTGACTAGTTTTTAAGTCTACTTCTGTCTTTAATTATTGAGCACGTCACCATGAAGAATTTAACCTGTGCTGCACGTTCTCTGCAGTATACTCCATATTTGATGATCTAGCGAAACCAATACTTACCTGGTTTTTCTCAAAAACACGAGTATACTGGTAACTGAAAGCATAACCTCTCTCTTTCTTCTTTAGTGGATGGGCCGCTGGTCCTTTTCCTCATTCATTCTCTCTTCTTCTTCTCGTTCTCCCTTCCTTTTATCTTGTTAATCGGTGGGGCACCATTGCTTGCTAGACCCTTCCTTGTAGCTAAATTTTGTTATCGACTACCTCCATCATTCTCTTTGAGGTCAATGCAGTAGCCAACACTTCTGCTTGGGAATAATGGCAATGGACTAGGTGGGTGTTGGCAGGATCCTAGCAGCATTAACCTTGACGGAGGGAGAAAGTTAGGAATTGTTCTAGCAACATGATTGTACTTGTATTCCCGAGTCAGAAAAAACGGCAGTTATGGACAAAGTGCAAATGGCATTTCCGAGGCCGGATAAATCAACCCAAGACTATACGGACGAATAAATTGGAGTCAGTCAGTCGTCACTTCTTGGCACCTCAGCAACGTTACCTTGAGGCACCCGACTTTTACACGAGGGGTCCGGTCGTTGGTTTGATCCATCCCATCCATATGATTTCTTAGACTTGGAAATGTAAGAACCCAAATGTTACAACTAGATTCGCCATCCTTTTTCATAGAGGATTTTATCCTCTGGTAAATCTATATCAAAGATAGGCAACCCAATATAAATCAACACACTTGGATGATCTAGCTATTTGTTTGGGATCTTTGAAAAAATTACTAAAAATGGATAATCACTATTTTTTATGATGAAAAGATAGGCTAAAGACATCCAATGAATATGAAATTTGATCTCTAGCCCATCTAGACTATTCCAAATATAATAAGTTGCTTACATGCATAGAACAAAGCTTCCACACCCTTAAAAAAAAGGATACGGACTTCTCCTCTCTCTTAAAAGTGTTTATGTCTAGTAGGATTGTTACACATATGGATATGATGAAAATAATCTTTTGATCTTCTCATGTGGAAGATTAAAAACTTTATGTACTCTACGGTCTACATTGTGTGACTAAGCACATTTTTTTCGGATGCTAGAATCATCAAATTGGCATGATATTTGAGATCATACATATCCAGAGTCATGGAAATAAGACGAAATGCAAAAATCAACCAAAGGTGGGACTATTATGTAAATTTTGGTTTTTTTTTGGGCTACAAGTGAAGAATTACAAAGTGCAAATCACCCATACACTCACACAATCCAAAATGTAATCTCTTGCTAAAGGCAAAAGTGACGACTTGAACTGATGACCAAGCATTTTTCAAGAAAGATACAGAGTTGTTTGTAACCAATTGTGTTGGACATTTGTTGGCATATAAAAGTGTGGTTTGTCTCATGTTGATTTGCCTTGATGTCACCCTTAGTGCATTATTGGGCTCACGTGCTTTGCACAACCAAGCAAGAAATAGGATAAGTGATAAAATAGACATAGGCACTTAAAAACAAAACATTAGTGAAAATAAAAAGAAATAAGTTGTAATAGTGGATCTTTGGAAACCAAAATAGGAAGAGAGAGATAGAGAAATAAAACTAAAAATAGGAGAAAAATAGGAGAAGATAAAGCAAATTTAGTGGAGATACAAGAAGTGATGACTGATATTTATGACATAACATTTGCATAGAGAAAGTTTCAAAAAATTGGAGATCTAAACAATGTTAATAATTGGGTAGACTTCTACACCAAAAATATTTAGGAAACACTAGAGAAAATTTATAGGGGGTTATTCAACATAAAGGTACATTATAGTTTGCCCAGCTATAAACCTTATAAACATTGAGAAGTATAAGCAACTTTTGCATGTGTTTAGACAACATTAGTATAACTTGTCAAGCTATAATTTTTTGCCTCTTTAGGTATCTGGGCCTATAGCTCTTCAAGTTATAAAATTCTATCTTTTTCTATTCAAATACTAAAAAAAATATTTTCATTAATAAAATGATGTTAGTCCCATTCTAGATACCCAATGAGCCCACTTTAGGTGGGTTAAACCTATATATGACATCATTTCTTTAAATTAAGCCCATTTAACCTGATTATGGACTTAACAGAGCATTATGTCTACATCTAACCTCACCCATGTCTATATAGAGCGATGCTTTCTATTTATGTGGGCCCACAAATATACAAACATGTAAGTACACCTATTTGTGGGCTCATGCATACAGACATAAGCATGTAATTATACCTTCTTTGGGTCCATCATAAACCTGTAATTGCACTCATGGGTCCATCATACATGCATTGTTGTAACTATACATGTGTGTGGGTCCATTCATTCATACATAAACTTATAATTATATTTGTTTGAGCTTGTGTGTGTGTGTACACACACACACACACACACACACACACACACACACACACACACACACACACACACACACACACACACACACACACACACACACACACACACACACACACACACACACACACCCGCAATTATATCCTTTTGGCTCTATCTATACACACACATATAAATCTATAATATATCATGTGTAGGCCATCTACAGATACATAAATTTGCAGTTATACCTTTCATGTTTTAATCATACACACAACTATACTATATCTATGTTGGTCTGCCATACATATATAATCCTATACTTGTACCATTTAATACAAAGCTCATTGTTCATGCAAAGATTGGTCTTGCCCAAATCTTGAGAAGTTTACAGTAGTAATGGGTCTTTTATAGCTTACAAAGTTTCATGACCTTCAAAATGTGAAATGTTGAATAATGTATGGTTTGGAAGCTACAACTTTTGCATCTTCCCAAAATTGACAACAGAAGACATAGAGTTTGGAAGCTACAAGCTTCCCAACATTTATATTCAATAATGTAAATATCTTCAATATGAAAGAAGTTTGGCAAGTTGTAAGCTACCTTCAAATTGAATAACCTTTTGTTAGATTTTTCCTTTGTTTTCTTTATTAGGTCCTAAGAGGAGGTGTCAATTGGCCCCCAAATCAATGTTGAAAACTTTTTTCAAGATACCGTTCAAAGCAAAAACACAAATTTCATGAATGAAAAAGTGTTATCACACAACAAATAACTATATACATAAATTTTATAGTGGTTCAATTAACCAACGAAGGCATCTTTCACTATAATGACTCAAACATTTTACGCGATTTTTGCATCACATTTACTAAATTGATAGAAATTGATTAATTGTATAAATATATATATAGAATTAACTATATTAAATATTCTATTTCAATTAAAATATAAAACAAAGGAAATTGTTAGAAAAGTTAGTATCATTAGATTCTACGATCGAAATGAAATGCAACGCCTAAAAGGACACTGAAAACAGAGTTCGTATGAAGAAGTTATAAGCATTTGAAGATGGAGGGTATATCTGTAATTTGACTGTAAAACAACTAAGACCCGAAAACACAAGGAGCTGTTTTACTAACGGTACCCCCCAGGTCGTCCCTGCCTCTAACCTTGCCTCTGCAAGTGGGCAGCACCGCCTTTGCAAGGCTATAAAGCCCTCTTCTCCCCTCTCACTATGATCATCATTTTTCCCGTCTTTTCTGGCTGATTCAGCTTTGATTTTCGGAAGCATGGAGGAACCGCACCACCGGCGATGGGCATCCTCTTAGGCTGCCCAGCTAAGCTTCTCCTCTCCTCTCCTTCCCTCTCTTCTTCCACTTCATTTTCCCCCAGAATCTGGCCGGATTTGGTGTTTCCCAGCCGGAGAACACATTGGGGAAGATGGGTTCGTTCTAGAACCCTCGACCCGATGACCAAGGTTTTCGACAGGGGTAAAGGGAGCCAAACCCACTGCTAAGGGCACCATTTCAGGCTTCCCAGGTAAGTCCTCACCTTCCCCCTTGGTTTTTCTCTCCTCCCAGCCCAAATCCTGCCGGATTTGCGTTTTCCCTACTGAAATCGCTAGAGAAAACTGGGATGAAACCCAGCCCTCTGACCAGAAGCGTCCCAAGGACGCAGCTTATGACCCACGAGCAGAACACGCTGCCTGGGGCGATCACATGGCGCGCCGCGTGCGGGTGGGTTCTCGACTTGACCGGGATGCACGGGGCATCCTGGGAGCCGACACATGCGGGCACCCGTGCTGAAGACGTGTCCGCGCAACGCCATCCAGTATGCGCACCTTGGCACGACGCTTTGGCATGTACACGCATGCGAACGCAGTTCTGGTTCGGCCAAGACGAGCACATGTCCTAAGCACCGTGATGTGTAAGCTTGATATGGACGAATTTGGTTCGTTTGTAGATTCGCGACGCTAAAAACCCAATTAAGGAGGCTATATATAACTTCAATTGATGATCTGAGAGAACCATTGAGTTTGTATCGACAACGCGGAGTTAATGAGATTATGAAAGTTAGGTCAGGTGACTATTTTACATGACTATAGCCCAAAAACTATAGAAATCTCATAGATTTACCATGTCAAAGATGATCAGATCTCATGAATTGATCCATTAGAGGTTAATAGCTCAGGATCAACCCTAGATTACATGTATCCATCCCTAAATTATAAGGTCAAATCATTAACTAGTAGATCCATATGTAAGATCTAGCCAGAAAACATATTAAGCAAGGATTTGTGATCCTAAAGGTTAAATCTAGCCGTTAATCTATAAGTCTAAGTAATGATCTACAAAGGATGAAAAATAATATTGGAATCCTTGTTATCAATTAATAACTAGGGCCTCATGAAGATGGGTCAGGGTCGAGTAATGAAGAAAGCGATTTATGAGACATCGAGGTAGGTAGTCTGATACTACTAAGTTTTTTTTAAATACATCTTAAACTCTGACTTACCTTTATTACCGTTTTTAGCCTGCTTTTGAGATATGATGTTCTTATACGAGTATAAGGAATTGTCTTCATATTTTATGGCTTTGAATACGATATTAGCATAAACTAATTTTATGCACTGTTTGCATGGTTGAAAATAAATGCATAAATTGTATGATTTTGATGAGTGAGATTTGGATTTATCTATATATGCTTTTTGGGCTATTGAGCCTGGTGGGTACTATGTTGAGAAGTTGTTATGTACAAGGTTGGCCTCCCGGCCTCTACCACTAAAAGGGTGGATGGTATCACTGCCAAAAAGGCATTGTCCCTTCCTGACTGCTGTGATAAATAGGGACGACCACTAGAGGTGTCACAGCACCCTTTCAGGGATAGCCATAGTCACCGTGGAGGTTATGGTGGGTAGGTATCTAGATATCGGAGTCACATGATTCAGATGTGTGCTGATCGTGAGCATAGTGACCATATGATTTCAGTGTTATTGATATGTATATGGCATTGAGATGGCCATATACGAGTACTTGTGACCAATTGGCGTGATGTGTTCACTAAGAGACTCTAAGCATGATACTGCATCTGCTTGGAAGATGACTATTTTAAGAGTTTCATGATTATTAGATTTGACTCGTGGTTTGACATGTTTGCCGAGATCTTCTTACATGAATTTATGGATTTCTACTCTATGGTTTTCAATCAAATTTATATTTTTGAAATACTAGATTTAGATAAAAGATTTCGTGGTTGAATTTGCATAAATGAACTTTTGTTTTATGCATAAATATGCATGTTTATATAAAAAGGAATCACTGATGTTTTACATAATAAAGCACCTTGAATTATACATGTTGCCTACCGTGTTTTCAAAATAGTAGTATCAAATAACCTATTGAGTAAGAGGAATACTCACCCCAAATATATTATTTTTATAGATTAGTCCAAAAAGGGGTTAAAAGAAACTCCAGGTCATGTTGGTGTTACAATCAAGTAAATGAAAAAGAGACAAGTATGAATGTAAGTAAACTCTCTATCCCCTTGGATATGTACCTGTACTTACTACAGTTGGGCTGTGAGCTGTCACTGGATAGACCTGGAAAGACATTTATTATCAGAGTAATTTTCAAAACTACTTTAGTTGTTGTGAAAGTCATTGACACTCGAGGTTTTCAAAATGAATTTAAACAAACGATTTTTCCACTGCATTGCATTGTTTTTTATAAAAATGGTTTCAAATAGGGATGCATCCCACATTAGGAGTTAGGTTTGCATTTTAAAAATGCATGTGAAAACCCGAGTCTTCACATTCACTCTCTTAAGGTATTCTTTACTTTGACTTTTCACTAATCTGTGCAACATTTTATATACCAGTTGACATTGTGTTGCCCAAAAATGAAGGACTAAAGCACTTGAACAAGTTGACATTGTGTTGCCCACAAACGAAGGACTAAAGCACTTGCAGTAGCTTAGCCTTTTCACATATACTTGAATAAGTATCAAAGACAAGAGAGCAACACCACTCTTTCAAATACAAAAAAATAATTTGAAGAAGAAGATTTCTCAATTTATATTCTACCAAAATACAAAATATGGAGAGAGATCTTAAAGAGAAAAGACTAGGAGCTTAAGGAAGCTTACTTGAGTAGATAGTTTAGATTTGATAGTCAATCTCCTTATTCTTATCTCCAAATGGTCGTAATATATAATCCCAATACAAAATAATCCATTGGGGACAAATTTTTACCAGCGATGACATTATTGTTTCATTTAGGAGATAAGAATTCAAATTTTAATCTACAGTTTGCACTGTTGTCTCCTATTTAATATGCTAAAATTTCCATTTTAGTGGAGTGATTTGTCCTCATAGTAAGTAAAAAAATTCAGCTTTGAATGGCAGCAAGCATTTTTTTAACTTAATTGGCTAATCTTTTACTTGGAAGTGAAATCGCTTGATTTTCATTTTAGTTGGTTAGCATGCGGCAATTAGTTAGCTAAATGCCCAAAGAAGCACTTTGTAAGCAATGATTCTAAATCTAGCAAGCTTGATCTCCACTTTGTAGTATGTTGGATTCTAGGAAAAGCATTATAATGTTATTATAATGATTTAGCTAGCTTGATTCACCTCTTTAGTCAACTAAATTTGCACATGAGTATAATAAGCGTGAATTTTAATCCAGTAGATTTTAGTAAAAACATTTCAATATTATTAAATGATTTAGCCAACTCAGTTGATCTCCTTAGTCGACTGAATTTGCACATGAGTAAAAACCGTGTGAATTCTTTAATCTTGGTTTAGCTTCACCTTGTCTTCAACAAGTTGGCTAAAATCAATTTTTCAATACTTTGGTTTGATTTGAATAAGTAGCGAGCTTGATTATAGGAAATATCATCCCTTGCTTTTGTTGTGAATTAGCTAGATTTTCCCCCCGATTTAATTAGCTAAGTGCATATTAGTTGGCTAAAGTAGAAGGTAATTGACTGGATTTTCAAACTAGTTGATGGTTGAGAACTTAACTCAAAAAGTCCCATTAGCTGGTCAGAATCACATTCTAATATGAAAATTTGTTGTCAATACAAATAGAAATCCAAGAACTTAACTATCATCCATCAACAATTATAGAATGAAGTTCTCACAATTTGTTAAAAGTCAACAAGGAAAAGAACTGAACTAAAACTTTCATTTGGACTAGTTCAAGTTTTTTGCATGACATTGGACAAGAAACTTATACACACAAAAGTTAGCATCCAAGAGTCACTCCCATCCAATCTTAACCATTGATTTGCATATATTGTAGTAAAAAACTCATGGATCCAAGTCCTACTACTGAATAGGTCAGACACCCTTCTATTGGAGTCAAACCCAACATGGGTAGTGACTAGGACCAAATATTTATGGTCCAAAAATCTTGAAAGCCACCAATTCATCACATGCTAAACTATGCTCAAGATAGACCATCCACATTGATCTTATAATAACTGGAAATCTAGTTACATGCTACAAAAAGTAAAGGTCCAAGCATGTATACAAGTATGCAAAGAAATATGATAGGACTCCCCATGTGGAACACAAATCAAACAACTCATGGATCATCACTTACAGAACAAGAAATCCGAATCTTAGCTCTTCCTTATGACCAAACCCAAACCACATAGTAGGGAAAATGGAGCACTAAAAGTCTCAAAATGTGAGGCTACTCAAGCATCCAAAAATGTGTAAAACAAGGGTTCCCTAGCATCCCAAATTAAGACAATCATGAGGATTATTAAAGCCTAAAACTGACCCAAACATGGGGTCAATTAGGTGTCCAAAAACTAATCTTATGACCTCACTTAAATAGTCAAAATTAGCCCATGATAGAAGCTACTCATGTCACACTATGAATCTTTGAAAAACAACATAAAAGCCACCTCAATTTCATCCATGAGTATGAGAAACCAGCCACCAAAAGAGAACAAAACTTAGTTAATTGCACTCTAAAGGATACATTTGATGATGTCATTCTTGCACTAACATATCCAACATTAGTTTCAAGCAAGACCACTAGTAAAAAGCATGATTTCTCAACTACACAAACTTATCAAGTGGCTAAAATGTGGATACATCCATTTCACCAAAACTAGCCACTCACATGCCTAGATTTAAGTATAAAATTATATAAACATTCCAATTTACAAACATCTAATCATTTACTATCAATTTCACACCATTTCCATACGTCAATACCACAAAATAAGTACTAAACAAGCCCCATAATATAACAAATCAAAGGTAAAATGGGATTGAAAATCAATTTCATTCAAAATCATCCACTAATGAGGACAAAAATAACATAAAATGAGTCATGTAACTTGAATCTCTTCAATATCCAACACATAACCCATCAATCCCACATGATTTCCATGTAAAACTCATCAAAATAAGCATTTAACAAATCTAAAAACCATTATCCAAGAGGAAAAATGGGATTTAACATCCTAACTAAAACCCCATCAAACCCTGCCATAAACCCATGACAAGCTTTACGTCCTAGCCATTTTAAGAAGATCTCCACCCAAAAGTCCAAAGAAAACCTCACTAAATGCCTTTAACTCTTTCAACCTTGTGCTTTCTTCCTCCAAATCTTCCATCCAAGCTTCTCTTACTTGCATCTTTATAAACCTCAGTTGTTTGAGTGAGAAAGAGAATTAGAGATAGAGTGGAAAGAAGGTTGATTAGGGAAGAAGGGAGTAGAGAATATGATTTTTCTAAGAGAATGGTGAGGAACTCCTTTGGATTTCTCATAAAAATGAGCCACAAGGAGAGAATCTCCCTTATATACATCATCTTGTTGGCTTTTTACCCTTTTCCCCCACACTTAAGTGATGAAAACCAAGAATGACTCTCATGTCCCTCTAAGTGATGAAAATCAAGAATTTCTACTATGTGATGTCTCCACTTCAACCCATTTTCTAATCTTTCAATAATGTAAGCCACTTTAAAAGTTCAACCCAAGTTTTTGTTTTGTCAACTTGAACACAAATGTCTTTCAATTTGATAGATTCCATTTAGGAACATGCAGAAAAATAATAGAGAAACAAGGAAACTTTAGGAGTGGTTTTGACCTTTTGAAGATTTCATTGATATAGTTAGACCTTTTGAAGTGCACTGCAAGTTCAATTTCAATTGAACATTGAGTTTGAAAAGTAGCTAAAGATAATTACTCCATAAGCAGATCACATGAATTATTGTCTTTACACTCCCACATATTCTAGTACTAACTTGAGCCACATTTAAAGACCTTGTCATAATCAAATGAATGATGCTGAGCTTGAGCATGGATGCAAAAGTTTGGTCTCCATTCTTTAGCAAGAGTATTTTACCACTCCCATGAAGAATGCAAGCTTCTAAACAGAGTGAGCCATTTCTGAAGAACACATTAACATTATTTACTACTTGACCAAGTGCAAATGGTAATATCCCTAGTTTTTAAATCTCAATTTAAATAAATTTTGGATTACATTAAATCAAGATGAAAAGACAACATTCATTTCTAATTTTTTGAGTTCTAGAAAATAAGATTTTTTAAGATATCAAATCAAGTGTCAAAATCCCTATGTACTCAGAAAAACAATTCCAACAATACTAAGAACACTGAAATCGGAGCCAGGATAAGAAAAAGTTAGATTGTAACATCGTACATTAAAAAAGAAAAAGAAAAAGAAAAGCCTAAATAGAAGGGGGGCCAGATTTGATACTGGCACCCCCTCTCATTAAACAAACCTGACAGACGTCGGATCTGTCTTCTCGAAAGCAACATAAAAAGAAAAAAAAAAAACGATGAAGAGGAAACTAGCGAGGAAGGAAGAGGAGGAAGAAGAAAGAGAAGAAGGGAGAGGGAGAGAAGAAGAAGAAGAAGAAGAAGAAGAAGAAGAGAGAGAGAGAGAGAGAGAGAGAGAGAGAGAGAGAGAGAGAGAGAGAGAGAGAGAGAGAGAGAGAGAGAGTTGTGTGCAGGCGAGGAAGGGAAAACCCGCCGGATTCCAGGCCGTTGCTAGAGACGACGCTGGCTTGGATAGATGATCCGACCGGTCATGTTGTCCAGCACGATGAGACGAACAAAACCCCCAAGGTTATTGGGGGATCCGACGTGATCTTAACGGTTGATTGAAGAGGGGAACGTCGCACGGTGAAGATTGGAGGCTTTGCGACTGATTTGAACCAATCCAGCCCATCCAATGGTGGAAAATGCATGAAAATGCATCTAGAAGGTAAGATCTACAAAACCCTATTCTTGATTTTGAGATTTTAGCTAAATTTGCACCCTTGATGTTAGATCTAGGTCTTGTGGGTAACCCAACCGTCCATTTTCAAATCAAAGCTTAGGGATAAGTAATTTAGGGTATGATGTAGCTTGGATAACACAAAAAAAGTCAGATCTAGGCTGAAAACCGATCGGACAATCTCAGCCATCCGATCGGGTACTATTCACATAGTAACTTCGTGATGTCTGAACGACAATCAGACACCACAGATGAGTTTTTCATCATAAAAAATGATAGAATGATTAAAATGATGTGAATTGGAAGTGAAACAGATTGGATAATCTAGGCCGTCCGATCTGTCACTATTCAAACAGACACCTGATGATGTTAGATGAATGATTTGAGGTCACAGATGGATTTCTGAACCCTGAATTAGCTTAGATATGATATAAAGTATGAAAAATAACATTCAGCTCCAACCCAAGAGTTGATCTAGATATGAATCATGAGTTCAGACCACTGAACAGTGAAAGTGACTTACAGTCACTTAAGAAGAATAGTGAATAGCCAATCCAAGGCCACTGGCATGGATTGGAAATCCAGTAAGTGGTTGCCGTTAAATTAGCTATCAACCAATAGCTAATGAAACGCCTTTTGCACAGTAATGAACACTGTCACTTTGTCTTATGCCAAATAGTGTTAGGGAAGCTAGGAGAAGTCCTAGAATTGTATAACTGAACATGTGTTTGTATTGTTACAGAGGTGACTAATAAGGAGCGCGTACGCGAACTGAATGAAGTACTCGCACCAGTGAATTAGAAGATCTCCAATTGAGATAGGTGGAATTAAGATTGCTACAATTTTCACTATATATGCATGTGTATATGAATTTCAAGCATTGAAATGAATCTTTTCGGTTTATACAAAAGATAAGATGAATGTGCATGATGAATTTGAATTATGATTAAACTATTATGCATAAACTATGCATTATTGTGAACTATGTGAGAGAAATGTAAGACTGATACAAGGAAATTGTGAAATAGCTCGTATGAGTGAGAGGAGTCGTTATGATGTGGGCGGGCCACGGAGTCGTTATGATATGGGCGGGCCTTCGGGCTAGACGAGCTACCAGTTCCTGGCTGAACGAGCTACCGGTCCCTGGGATTTAGCCCCATTGTTTGGGTAATTTGACGCGTTCTGAGAGGTTGTTATGATGTGGGCGGGCCTTCGGGCTGGACAAGCTACCGGTTCCTGGCTGGATGAGCTACCGGTCTCTCAGGAGTAAAGCCTTGAGGTGTGTCTTTGGGTTTAACCCATTGCGCCAACTCATTGCGCTAAAGAGGATAATATTGTTTGTTGTGTACTTGATGCATACAACAACGCGTTGGTATTTGATATGTGAAATGGCTCGTAAGAGTGAAGACTGGTATCAGGAAAATGTAAATGAGTTGTAAGTTTGACATGTAACTACATAATTTGCATTTCAAATGTGTTTTGTACAATGCATTGGTATTCTTTCCATCTTGGCACGGATTTGTGATTTTGATAATGTTAAATGATTTCAAGTTAAATGATAATTGAATTGTTGTTTGCATGATTCAGCATTGCTAAATTGATCTATATATAATTACAATGATTTATGTTTATATAAAATATTGCATCTTACTCCACCTACACAAGCAATTGCTTGCTGAGGCATTGTTGTAGTTTGCAATGCCTCAGATACAAAGAATAGTAGCAGGTTTGACATGTTGACAGTATCGTATAACAAAGGACACTCAAGGAATAGGAGCTGCTTACTGATAGGAGCACGCCAACAGAAGCTTGGGAAGAGGACAAGTATAAAAATTGGTCTTTGAGTTGAAGTTGTCATATTAGAAATGAGAAAGAGATTTCATTGTATGTAATTATGTGAATTTGGAAGAATAATGTGACTGAGTTGTGCTGTGGAGGTTCTGGGTGTGTTGTTTTGAGGTAAAATATTTTTGTCTTGTTAGATGTATGAAACGGAGATAGAGTCTCCATTTATATGTTAAAATTGTCAACAATGTTTATCAGGTACTTCGCAATGACATGCGTTAAATGTCATATGTCCAAAAAATAGAAGAAAATCTACCGGATTTTTTGTAGAAATGAGCGCTCATTTCACCGAGAATCCTTGTTTTTGATAAAAGAAAAATGACACTGGGGGTGTTTTAAAGTGAATTTGAAAGAAAAGATTTTCTGCTGCATTGCATTATTTGACAAAAATTATTTCAAATTGGATCGATCCTGCATTAGAAATTAGTTTGTATTTAAAATTTTATTTGAAAACTCGGGTTGTCACATAGGTATTTTGCAAGAAAATGACATTTTAATTTCACTTAGTAGGCCCCACTAACAAAATTCGAAACTTAAAGGTCATGTGACATTACTGTCATGTAGGATTATCACTATTCCATATTCAAAAGGCATAACGATTAAGATTGAGGAGAATTAATAATGTATGTATATATATATATATATAATAAATATATTTAAAAAGAGATTTTTACTTAAAGGGTGGGGCTGTTTTGATGACAACACCCCCACAAATACTATCAAGGAGAGAAGAAAGGGGAAAGAAGGAAGAAGAGGAGAAGGAAACCAACCTACTTGCCATTAATGGTGGCAACCTACATAGCGTAGAGTTGTCAGGTTCAAGGAGATGTCAGATTGGAGATTCGATGCCACTACTATCTTCCTTATTGGGGCAAAACTAAGATGACCAAATGTCACTGTCCGACATCTAAAAACAACTCTAACCCACCTTTTCCAGCAATCAGTGACAAGCAAAAAACGACATTGCGGTAGGTTTTACATAGACCAATCTTTGTTTCTGCATTGATTTGTTGATGGAATTATGGATGCATATAGATATAGAGTTTTAACTAGGATCCGAAATGATACCTCTGTTGGAATAGCAGATTATACATTGTCTAGATTGAAGCATAATTTGGTTGCTTGATAGGATTTTTGTGCTGATGTGGGAATTTAGACTTTTTGGATGCATTGTACAGGTTTGATGCATGATTAGGATGTGATCTGAATATCTAAAGTTAAAGGTAGAATTGATGAACTCGCTACTGGAGGTAAGTTGTTGTAACATCTTTAAGTTATCCGTATGTTCAGACTATGACCAATAGTCTAGTCAAACACATGTTATTATAGGTTTTAATAAACTAATTGATGACATGATTAAATATTGGGAATGTGTTCTTTTTTTAGTGATGTCATTGGATATTATAAATCTGATCTATGGACATTATCGAGACGTATGAATGATAATGATGCAGATATTGATCTCCTTTTCTATTTGAAAATATAAATGATGATTTATCAGCTATAAGTTCAAAAAATAGAGGAGACTGTTAGAATTTCAGTAGAAATGAATGGTTTATTTCACTATAAGACCATTGCTATACAATGGCTAGTACTCGCATTTCATGCATGTTTTTCGTGGATTTGATCTTTCTTTTCAGTTTGATGCATAATTGTGATTTGTATTTCAATGCATTTTGTTTTCTTCCATGTAATTGAAGTTTGATTCATGATTTATAGACAATGAGGGCAGGTACAAGAAACATTATTAAGCTTCTAGATGACAGCTTCTAGGTTGTCACAGTACATATGGTCATGGTTCGAGATGAGATGAATTGCCATATACATGCATGATCTGATTCATGATTTTGGTTTTTTAGCATGGATTTATCTATGGATAGATGATATGCTCTATTGTAGATTTAGCATAGATTTGCCTACGATAAGCTAATATGCTCAGATATATATTTGTCATTGGTGAGCTAGTATACTTTGATTTTGATGTGACATTGATTTGCCTATTATTAAATCAAAAAGTGATCTAGTTGTTTTTATCATTTTATTATTGATTAATGCATATTGATAGTGTGGTTATCTTTCATATAGGTATCTTGTGATTTTACCTATACTGGCCCTTGTGGTCCACCCCTTCCCCAGACCTCGCATAGGCGAGAGCTTCGTGCACTGGGGCTGCCCTTTGATAGTATACACAGATAGATTTAATCTTGAATAGATCTTGTTATGCTAATTCGGTTGCGAATGCTTATGAAATGCTTTGAGTTAACTTGGCATCGATTTGCTTACTTTGTGAGGTATTGTATTTTGAGATGATAATCATGAAATTGCTTATTTTGTGAGATGATAATTATAAGATGATGTGACCTAAAACTATATGGATACAATCATAATAATGTTTCATGTATTTAGGACCCTATGAATGTAGTATGTTCTTTAGAACAAATTTATGAATGGCATGAAAATTCATTTGTATTTGGCTTTCTGTAATATTGCCAAACTAGATGCTCAAACAACTATCAGGCATAAGTTTGCTGAAACATTGTAATTTGTTTACAATGTCTCATGTTTGAAGAAATTGACTTGAAGGAAAAAGACCTCAAGGTAGATGGAAAATTGGATGAGGATAATAGTAGCGCAAGCTTATGATGACAAGGTAAGTATTTAACTTCTATTTGATCTTTCTGGACGTGTACGTATGTGCATTTATACACTTGGACTGTGAGTTGTGACTAGTTATGTAATATTATTATATTTTTAAGAAAAAGAAAAAATAATTAATTAATTAAAAGAATAAAATATAATAAAGTAAAGTAAAAACATATAAGGTAAGGAAGAGAGAGAGAGTGCTCAAAACGCACTATCCTCCCTCCTCATGCTCACCCTCCTTCACGCGAACAGTTATGCACCCCGGCGACGGATTTCTACACCTTGGAATAGCCAAGAACGAGATAGGATAACTCCACCCTCCTCTTCGTGTTAAATTTCAACGTTTATTTACTTGTAAACGCCGAAAAACGGCATGAAAACATAGGTTTTTGTAAAACATCTATGCTTACTGATTTGCATAAAAAATTTGGATGAGACAGTGTCAGATTTAGATCTGGACTATTTACATTGTGTATGATAAGGAGAGGAAAGGACCCACAAAATTTCGTGACGATCGAACGGCTAGGGACACCAAAAACCACAAAAAATAGTAGTATGGGAGTTTTTGAAAACATGTTAAAAATCATGAAAAAACGATAGATTTAGGTAAGATTTGGGAAAATGGAAGGTGGAAATGGAATGTACGTGAAAAACCAGACTTGGAGGTTTAAAAATCACAAAAAATGGAGCACCTGGGGTCGCCGGCGACGGCGAACCAATCCGGTCGTCGTCTCTGGCAACGGCGACTGGAACAGGGGGGAAATGTAGGGACCATGGCATGCCACATGGCGTGATGAGTGCGCACCACGCGCAGGGCACGTGGTGCGACCCGTGCGCACCACGCGGTGAGCCTGGAACGCGCTATTCCATCCCCCACGCACAGAGTGCGTCCACAGAAGCGCCCGCTACCCTGGACCGGGTTCTAACGCTAAGTGCTTCTATAGAAGCGCCCGGCACGCTCAGTGCGAACGCGTGCAGTAGGCCCCAATTGCTGGATTTTGTTTTCTTTTACCCTTTAAACCTTGATTTTAGGAGCTACAGAGGTCCAAATCACGATCTAAAAGAGGCATTGTGATCGTCTCAACAAGGTGGACCTAGATTTAAGATAAAAATCTAGTTTTGAGTAACTTTTTAATAGCAAAACTACTAAATGATATTAGATGATTCAGATCGAGCTGATCAATAGATGATTAGGCTTTAGATTTTGGTTATATGTGTTAACCATGACATGATTTATGGCATGACAGGTACATCAGGCATACCCCTTTATATTGGTTACGTGTTGTTTGGGGATATTGCGATACTGAGATAGGTGATTTCATTCACAATTTTTTCATGATTCTCAAATGTTGATTTGGTTATTTGAGTTTTTGAGGCATGTGATTTATGCCTTACCATATGCGTGAGATTGATTTCAGCATGTAGCTTCTCATGTACGTGCTATCTTTCTGATGGTTATTGCATGCACTGTTTTTTATATCTTTCGTGATATCCACTTGATTTTTGGTATTTTTCACATGTGGGAGTCGCTCTGACTTGATATTTGAGACTATTGATCTTGTGGTAGGATGCAATTTTTCACACTGTGAGTGCCTGAGTGCCCGTGAGGGTGAAAGGGTGAAAGCGGGTGTGCAACGTGACTTTTCGTGAGTGCCTGAGTGCCTATGAGGGTGAAAGGATGAAAGCAAAAGTGGTGCGCATAATTCTCGTGAGTGCCTGAGTACCAGTGAGGGTGCAAGGCAGAAAGGGTAAAAGGGTGAAAGCGGATGGTACAGAGAGCTGACTCCACACTGTCGTGAGTGTATGTGAGACACTCATAGGGTTTGACTATGTATGATGTTGATACTTTTGACATGCATTCATGTGTTTTTAGATTTTCTTGGAGTGTGCATGTCCTGATATCATGGTTGATGATATCTTATATATTTCATGGACTTGGTATGTCCTTCATCATGTGATTTACGGCTGATTATTATGTTTGATCATTTCATGATCTTTATGCCTTGCGCCATGTGATTTGTTTTATTGAGTTATTTTGAATGTATATCACCTGCACAAGCATGGCTTGCTGAGGCATTGCTTTGTTTTGCAATGCCTCAAAATTAGAGTGCGATAGTCAGAAAGGGAAGAAGGTGGACTAGCGTGGAGTTGGACAGGGGCTTGAGGACAGAGACTGTTAGATACTGAGACAGAGTTGTGTACTTTTGGTTGGATTGGTATTGGCTTTTTGGCATTCTCCTTAGCCATTGTATATATTGATAGATTAGACTCATATCACTGTATAGTGGTTATATGTTTATACATGGATGACGTGGTGATCTTGGATAGACCCTGGAGCTTTGGAATGCTCTTATTACGTATCTTTACAGTAGCAAAAATTTCATCGTGGTTTTAATTTGTGAGCATGCTCAAAATGGTTACTTTTTGTTCTGTTCTTCAGTGTGATTTTTAGGTGAAATGATCCTCGGGGTTTTCTGAAATGGTATTTGCTTGAAGCTGCGATAAATTTTAAATTATGAGTTTTAAGTTCTGGGATCCCATCTATTTTCTATAAATAAATTATTACTATTTTCGTATAAATATGGGAAAACAGATTGTTAAAAACCCGGGGTGTCATAAGTTAAAATCTTGAAAAATGTTAAATATAAACTCCTAGCATTTTAGAATCTGTGAAATATATTTTTGTTATAGAGATGACACTCAAAATTTGTGAAAAAATTATACTAAAAAATAACTTCTGCTATTTGCACTTTAAGAATAATGAAAAAGTTGTATAAAAACCCAAGATGCCACACATATTCATAAATTTATGCTCTATTAACATAAGTTTCAATGGCATATTTGGCGTAGAGACCTCGAGTAAGAATATTATTCCCCAATTGCAACCTTGTCTACCAAGTATGAATATTCCTCACAAGCGAATGCTACTGCCAAAGTGGTTTGGCTTCAATCTTTACTTCAAGAGCTGGATATTAGCAACACCAAATAACCAATTCTTTGGTGTGATAATCTAGGGCAAAAATAGTTGATGGCTAATCATTGTGCTCCATGCGCATGTTGAAGTGGATTTCCACTTAGTACGTGTTAGTACGTGACTGAGTCTCCCATTACCTGTTTCATGTACGCTTCATCTCAGCCAAGGATCAGATCGTTGATATCTTCACCTGGCCACTATCTACCACATGATTCTCTTTTTTGCAAGAAAAGTTGAGAGTCTTAAGTTTAGACTCAGCAACTTGAGGGGGTGTATTCGAGTATGCTATGGGGAATGGTATTCTTGTTAGTATTTACTTTCATACATGCTCACACTTATATCTTAATGTGTAAATACCAATACATAAAACTCACAAAGGGTGGAATATATTCGCTGTTAACATCACCACATGATACTACGACAAGTGGAAAAATCTCGCGGGCCCACTACAAATTTAGCAATCAAATAACCAATTCAAGTGCATTTCTTACTAAGGCGTCCAAATTAGATGAATCTGCATACTTCTCTAACGCTAAGAAATACAAGGAGCGAAGAGATGGTGATGATAACGGAATACTCTCATCCAAAATGGAACAAGGACCCCTAGTCTCACCCAGAAAGTTCATGAACATTGTGGGCAGTCAATGGGTTTTCAGGCTAAAATTCAATCCGCATGGTACAATTAACAAGCACAAAGCATGTCTTATCGCAGAAGGACACACAACAAGAAGGAATTGACTACACATAGAATTCAGTTCGGTAGTCAAATTCAAAACTATTCTATCAATTCTATCTATGACAGTATCCTCTAGTTGGCAATTACGGTAATTGGGTGTTAAAAATATTTTCTTGGTGGCGATTTATCAGAGGAAGATTATATGACTCGGCCATTAGGATTCCAAGATGAATTAGGACCAGATTTTGTGTGCAAGTTAAACGAGTTCACATACGGACTCAAACAAGCACCTCATGCATGGTTTAGCATACTCGGCTTCCAGCTTGTCAGACTTAGCTTGCACTAGCCCAAAACAAATAATTCACTATTTATTTACAAGAAACGTGGAGTTGTTCTTCATTTGTTGGTGCATGTGGATGATATCATCCTGGAAGGAAACAGCCATAAGGCTATTGAAAGTTTCATTTGAGTCTTTCAATCACGATTTAGTCTCAAGGATCTTGGAGAATTACACTAGTTTCTGGGGATAGAGGTGCAGAAGACACGTAGAGGTATTCTTTTATCACAAGGAAATATATTCAAGATATTCTTTAAAAATCGCACATGTCAGACCCGAAACCCCTTGCATAGATGTCAACAACAAAAAATTTCTCTGAAATAGATGGCAAGCCTCTTAACTGATCTTCATGAGTATAAATGTGCTTGGAGCTCTTCAATATATCACTCACAACACCTGGCATGTCCTATGCTGTAAATCACGTACGTCAATATATGCACAATCCAACAGAAGATCATTGGCAAGAAATCAAGAAAAAAATTTCGTTATCTTAAGGGCACAAGCTCACTTGGGCTAGAAATAACATGTTCTTCCTCTCTTCTTATGCAAATATATACAAACGCAGATTGGAAAGGCTATCTTGATGATGGAAAATCTTGGACCTAAATTGATATTCTGGTTAGCAAGAAGCAAGCAACAATTGGTAGATCATCCATATAATCTACGTGTCAAGCCCTTGCAAATGCAATGGCTGAAGTAATTTGGCTCACTTCTCTTCTTAAAGAACTTGGCATCTCTCATTCTCAACCACCAATTATATAGTGCGACAACTTAGGTGTTATATATCTTATAGCCAAACCAATATTGCATGCTCCTACTAAACACGTGGATGTCTACTTTCATTTTGTTCATGATCTAGTGTTCAAGAAACTACTTGATGTTCAATACATATCGACCAATGATCATACAGCTGACGTCTTCGCCAAACCTCTCTCTAGACCGTTGGTTCACTTTGTTAAGAGAAGTTAAAAACTTGTGCCGTGAATTCTTTACCTTGAGGGGCATATTAGAGAATGTAATAGTAACTTCTTACTAGGATTCTTTTTGGTCACTGGTTCAAACCCTAATGCGATGCCAGATTCCTATAAATACAATTGTATACATCACTCACAAGCAAGAGAGCCACTCATCATTGCGTCACGTAAAATTATATGAGCCACTTACTATTCAAGTGAATGGGTAAGATCTATTACTCCTATGAGCTAGCCATGTTCTTAACCTTCCACAAAAGTCATCCAATTACCTTTCTAGCCTGTGCTATCTTGTTATGCAAATGTGTCCCAAATTTTAAAATAAGATAGTTTTCATAATAGAATTTCTTTAATTAGCATGTGTAATGTCACTGCCTTTCCACAGATGAACTAAACGTAATTGCCTCTTGATCCTATATAGATGTAATTAGTTCTCATAAACTTTTCATAACAAACCCCACAATTATTGCCCCTATGTTCGATACATCTTGAATAGTTCATGTTTGCAATCACAAAGTTATGCATTATACACCAACCTAAATCAAACTAAAATCTCTCTTATTAGAGAATATGTTGAAAATACATCTAGTATCTTCCTTCTAAATATGCTTTCTTCAGTCAAACAATACATCCAACTTTGATCTTATTACAATGTAATGTTCTAACCTCGAAAGACAAAAATAGATAGTCCCAAACTTTCATGATTTTTTAAGAGTCATCTTAGAACCATTCTCTATTTCACTTTTTCCAATGTGTTTTGTGTTCCTTTCCATTTATCAAAGAGTTTGGTAGTTGGTTCTTCAAATTTTCATAGATCAGCTTCATTCTAAATATTTAATTGTATGTTACATCTTCAATCCTAAAGAATATCTTCTCCATTAAAATTATATCATCATCATGAAATCTTTATCCCGATTAGGGGTTGGCTACATAATTCTTGTTCCTCAATTCCCCTCTATCAAGTGTCATGACCTCATTTAGTCCAAAAGTTTTTAAATATTTTCTTGTCACTTCTATCCACGTCCTTTTGGGCCATTCCCTTGTCCTTTTAGAGCCTTTGATTTGGATTGACTCATTCATAGCCGGAGTCATTTTCAATCTTGGACATATCTAAACTATTTAAGTCTACCCTCGCTCATCTTGTTACCTATTGGTGATACTCCTAAGTTTCCTATAATGTATTTATTTCTAAGTCTATCCCTTCTTGTCTTACTACTCATCTAATTTAACATCCTCATTTCAGTTACGCTCATTTTATGTATATGTTGTTCCTTCACTGCCCAACGCTCTAGTCCATAGAGCATGGTCTGCCTAGGAGCCATCTTATAAAAAAAAATAAAAAAAAATCAATTTGATTGGTACTCACTGACCATACAAAATTTCGGAGGCACATCTCCAATTGTTCCAACCCACTTGGATTCTATACATGGTAACATCCCTTTGAATCTCTCCATCTCATGAATTATTTATCTCAAGTATCGAATGTGGTCTTTTGAGGGGACTTCTTAGTTATTAATCTCTAATGGTACTTCACTCCCACTCCTCTATTTGCTAAAATTCATTACATATAATGAGTCTTAGTTTGGAAATTTTAAATCCTTTAAACTCATAGCATCTCTCTTCAACTCTCACTTTGTGTTTACTCCCTCCTTTGTCTTATTAATCAAAATTATATAATGTGCAAATAATATACACCATGAAATCTCCTCATATAGCTAGTTTGTTAACTCATGCATAACCAACATGAAAAGGTACAAGCTCAATGACAATCATTGGTGCAATCCTATAGTGGTAGGAAAATCATCAATCACTCTGCTAGTGGTCCTAATATTTCTTACTGCTCCCTCATAATATCTTCAATTATGTCTATATACTCCTATGAAACTGCTTTCTCATTGAACACACACCATATTTGTTGGTATATAACAATGCACACCTCAATAAGATACCACTAAGAGTACCACAATGGTATGAGATTTGTATGACCAATTTAGTATTGATGAGGTCATTAGGGATCGCAATGGTTACAAGAAGGAATAACAAGGGCTCGGGGGCAGTACCTCCGAGTAGCAAGGCCTAGGTGGCAACACTATGGGGGTCCAAGAGGACAATGCCCCCTAGTTGCAGCCACCCCTATTGTCTATTCTGCAGCTATCATGTTAGAGGTCTGCTGAAAGGTCAAATCAATGGGCTGATTGGTGGAGAAGGCTATAAATTGGCATGCTACAAGCCTCCCAAGTGTATTGAAGATTTTTTTTGCTTTGTAGATCTTCTTTCATGTTGTTCTTTCTTCTTGTATATTCAGAAGCCATTGAAGCTCTGCTAGAGAGCACACAATTGGACAATCCATTGTTGTATTCTATTCTTATCAAATTGAAATATCAGTAGTGTTGAGTAGTATTGTCTTTCTCCTATATTGTTGTTTAGACGTTCTTGGTGCATACTTGTATCTTTACAATATTAACTCTTTAAGGACCCTATCATAGACTTTTTCTAAGTTAATAATTACTTTCTCCTCTTCCTACGTTTCTCTATCAATTGTTTAAGTAAGAAAATAGTTTCCATGGTATACATTTCAAGCATAAAACCAAACCAATTTTCCTATACACTCGTCTCATGTGTCATTAAATATATAAAACTATTTTCTCATAGGATAATGAGAAAATAAATAATTATGATCAAATACATTGTATCAATACCTCTAAATTTTCTTACACAATTATATAATATTTATCAAGAATTTTATGAAAATTTAAAATTTAAATTTCTAGAAAATAATATTTATAGAGATCAAATTGAAGATTAAAATATTAATAATTAAATAGTGGGTAAAAAATGGAATCCAATGACAAAGAATGCCCAAATTGGAGTTTGTATGAAAAAGTTATGAAGAATTGAAGTTGAGGGACATTTTAATAATTTTAGTAAGACCATTTATTTGATCTTTTTAAAACAGAAAGTGTGAAACATGTAAGGGCATTTTGATAACAACATCCCTTGTCTCATCATGCCTACAGGGGTGGTGGTGTTTATGTCATGTTTTATACCCCTAGGATGTTTCTTCGCATTTTCCTCTTTTCCTTCTCATCTTGTCTCATTTTCACTAGCTTTTCCCCTCTCTTTTCTCCCCTTCACCCGAATCACCCATTTCCCGTTCCTCTTCAATATTTTTGGAGACACAACATGGCAAGACTCCACTAGCAACATCCAAGTAGGCCCCTCCTCTCCTTTCCTTCTGTTTTTCTTCCCCTCACTTAAGCTAGAGTAGTTATTTTGGTCAGCAAAGTGCAATAGGAGAAAACAGACATAGCTAGAAAAATCCACCTTAAAGACAACTCAAATGGATGATCTGTGCCTTCAATTCGATTCCTGGACCCTTAAAACCTTAGGAATGATGAAAATAGTTAAAATGCAGGCAATCTACACCACAGATCAAAAGTGCTTCATCCCTAATGGATGCTGCACCTAGGAAACACCTAGGTGGACGCATAGTAGAATGAAAGTGTTGGACATGACCGCACGTGTGCAGACAAAGCCCATGTCAGTCTCAAGCAGCACGTGACGCCAGCACATCCTGGTGGCAGTGATGCACCTAGGCATGTCTTGGTGACCGTGATGTACCTAGACGCATTTGGGACATGCATCACAGATGCAGTGCATCTTGGTGACATCGTTCTATCTTGTTTTCGATTCAAATTTTGATGTAGACCACTAAAACTCATCTAAAACTGAAAATCTTCAATTCTAGGGGCTATATAAACCCAAATTTTGATCCAAGACATCCATAGGATTCATCTTGATGAAATGAACCTAATTTTGTAATTGAGACTTAGATTTAACTATTTTTTTACTTAATTAAAATCTAAAAATCATTGGATGACCCAAATTGGCCAGATCAGAGGATGATTAGGCCTTGAAAATTAATAAATTAAATTATTTAATAAGTGAATTGAGGGATTTAATTATCAGATCATATAATTTATTCTAAATTATGATCCAAATCATTAAATGAGGTAAGAACCATAAATCTAACTGATCAAAGATTGATTTGTCTGTCAGATCAACAGATTGGCTATTAGTACACATGTGGACCTTAGAAAATATTGGATTGAGGTATGTGAGGATGTTTAAAATGATCCAACAATTGGATTGTCCCAAAAACTATGGATTAAGTAAGAACGAACTTTAAAAGCCATGAGAACTGTTGATCTAATTAATCAAGATCGGATCTAACCATCTAATTGTTGGATTGACTATGAAAATAGAAGAGAGAATAGTGACAAGACATTGATCACTGGGATTATAGAAAACTGAATGATCTGGACCATTGATTTGTGACCTACACCCAAGATCAAGGATTAAAAAAATTATTAAGGAAAATTGGATTTTAACTAGTGATAAATGAACACTAAATCACCTAGATCAAGGAGGATCTGAAGTGATATGAGAAGGAATGAACAATGTTGAGCACTAAGTGATGGATTATGTTATGTGTGATTTAGACAGGTGCATCAGATCGTGCTAATTAAGAAGAGGCACTCCTGAGAGAGTTGGTTCTCATTATGGTAGGTGACAACATTTAATATCGATATATTATTTAAAACCACAGATGTTCATTGGGTGATTTTATGTATACCAATGATTTGATACATGTTTATTGGCTTTATGACTTTGAGACCATTAGTCAACATGTATGGTTATACTTGTGCACGATCATTCCAATTTATATGTTTTCCATGGTCTCATGGTTATTAAGATATCATGGTCTTTGATTTATTTCTTTTACTGGAATTGTTTATCTATGATTTATTTGTTTTATTAGAATTGTTTATTTGAGATTAACCCCATGGTGAGGGCAGTGCTCTGGGATGGTGAGTCACAGGCACTCTTGTACTTTTTGCATTAGACATGACTCATTATCGATTGTTTTGGGATGTTAAGTGAATTTCATATTTTCACATATTTATGATGGGTGCTTCTGGTTGATGGATGTAGTGCTAAGAGGGTTGTGGGGTTGGCCACCTACCCTCTAACTTGACAAAATGATTTGACACCTGCCCCAAAAGGAAAAAAATTCGTAGGGAGTGATATCATGGGTGGTCCACACTATAGGTTCAATCCCCCCATGCATGACGAGCATTCAATCTCCCATTCTGATGTCAATAGAGAGCGGCAGTTGGTAGACTTGGGAATTGGTTAACATTACAGCATGTGATCCATATGTTTATTTGGCATTTTATGTAGCATTATGAGCATACCTGGATTTATATATATATCTTGATGTTCCCATGGTATGACGAAACATGAAAGATTGATATGAGTACTCATGACTGGATGGGAGAGTGTATTGTGCACTTGTAGGACACAAATGGATTGTGTACCCTTCTATTCATGGCATGTCCTTGTATTTTGCTGTGAAGGATTTGCTCACACTTGCCACTTTCAAATTTATGAGCCATGATTTATACCATGTTATTATGTCATATTGATTTTAATCATGTAGTTCTCATGATTTATATGAGGCCATATTTGCAGTACTGTATTCTAGTTTTGATGTGAATTAATATGTGGATGATGTCATTGTTTATGGGACTTGGCTATTGAGTTTTCATTCCATTACCACATCTATAAGTTTATTATGAGATCTCGTATTTTATCTATGACAGTACCAGTATCTTTTTGTTGAATATTAAATGTCTACATACCTACACAAAGTGATAGCTTGTTGAGGCATTACTGTTTTTTTTTGCAATGCCTCAAATATAGAGCAGGATACTAGGAAGGGCAAATAGGTGAAGGATCAATGAAAATAGCGAGGACCACTAGAGCATTTTGAGATGGTCATACAGATGTAAGCAATTGATTTGACATCTTTTTGGACTTTTATATGGGTTATGTATACTTAAATGTTCCTTTACATATACTTTACACTTGTGGACGTGGTCTCACGGATGGATGTTGAGTCATGATGTACATGCCCTAGTTCTTGATGATTTTAGCATTTCTAGTATTATTAATTGTGATTTCCAATGTGGTTTTCATGCAGTCACATATAATATGTCTTAAGTTATATGTTGGTATTATTTCTTCGCAATTGTGTTATCGTATTTTCTCATGGTCATTTAATGCTTGGAGGTTTGAAAAAAAATGTGTTGTTAATTAGATTTTAATATTTTTGAAACAATTTTAATATATTGATATTTGCACTAAAGGATCCCACCTATTATATATATAGCGTTTAAAATCTCAAGGCATCACACACGTGTATATCATAAAATAAACTCATGTCAACTATCCAACATGTAAATATGATCTATGAGTTTCTAATTTCATCACATGAAATAAAGTTGTTTAATTTTCTTTCCACGCCCCAAAAGTAGAGGAAGGCCTTATAAAGGGAAGCATATACTCCCTTACTTTTATAATAGGCGATATGGAATAAAATTCCTTTTAATTTTACGAAAAAATATAACAATTCTCTACTTGTTTTAATGTTAAAATCCCCAATTCTTTTTTTTAATAAAAGGAAAACTCCACTTGTTTTGAAGTTAAAAGACTCCAATAGCAGAATAAGCAAAGAAAGTTGATTAGTGATGGCATTCTTTTAAAATTTTACTCCAATAATATGTATAGTTTTGTCGCTTCCAAGATGTTTCTTCACTTGTCAGTTTTCCATTTTGTCTTAGAAACGTGTGACAACAAAATTAGGCGGCATACATAAGAAACGCACCCATATTTTCCAGTCCTTTCCCTGAAAACGTTGGATTCCTGTAGTACATACACTGCCAAAATCAGCCAAATGGTGCGCGTGTTGCATGCATCGCATTCGCATCTATTGCACTCATAACGCTCCCACATCCCACTCCCAATCCCGCCAAACCATTTCGATAACATTACTGTCTATCCCTTGGACATGTCTGAATAATTACATCGCGCGGAACGCCCGCACCTAAAAATACCGGCGTGACGGAAACCAAGCGGTCTTAGCAACCCACCTGTGCCGCTGCTGGCATGCATTTGTCACACCTTTCTGTCGTCCCGCAGCAAGGCACTGGCCCACAGTAAATAATACATGACTACAAAAATGTTATCTGCACCCTCACAAAATTGTTATCTGTTCCTTTTTTCCCCATTCAGGATAGATGTACTTATGTTGGACAAAAGGAAGCAGCAGCCAACCCGCACAAAAACGCACGCTCCAACACTAAATCCGAAAATCCAATGAGACAAAACAGTTTGGTGCCCGAATGGATTTTCAAGGTGTAAATGAGGAATCCAACCACTTACCAGAAATAGAATAAGAGGTAAGGAAAAGAAGGAACAGCGCCAAATAGAGAAGCAGGTGACGTATGAAAGAATAAGAGGCAACGGCGAGCCACGAATATGGCTCGCCGTTTAAACAACGAGTAGGGACAAACCCTGTGCGAGGACGATTCAAAGGAGGAGGAGGTCACTGCATTTGTATTTTGCCATTACACAAGGGAAGAAAAGAAAAAATTTAATAGTTCCGCTGCAAACACCGCTGCTAGCACCATTTAGCTGCTTACGCATGGCGGATGGCGCACAATCCGGAGAGAGAAGAGAGCTGCTTCAATACCCCCAACTATTCTTTTACTTTGGGCTTCTCCAGAAGGAATAATAAAATCTGTTTTTAGCCCTCTTTCTTATTCTCTGTCTCATTTTCTCCCTTTCCTTTGAACTTATCCTCCCCTGCAAGATAGAGAAAAGAACCTCGCCTGAGCTCCGGGAAGACTGCTCAAGATCTGAACGTTTTCTGGCTCTGGCTTCAGACATACAAACAACAGAGAGAGAGAGACGGTAGCTTTTGTGATGGCAGCGATGCTTCTATAAGTGGGTTTCGTGGTCTGATCTACCGCTCATCCTCTACTACCTGCTATTCTGGTGAGTAGGGAATGTCACTCTTTTCTGCTCTTTCCTTGTTGGGCTGTTTGTGTTTTTTTCACTGTAGAAAGGATAATGGCGAGAAAACAATTAAAAATAGGAGGGAAGTCACTGTCGATGTCTAAGCAGCAGTGATAGTTTCTGCTGCTTCTAGTTAGGGCAAGAACATCAGCTTCTGTTGTGGGGTTATTATTTTAGGTTTTTCCGTACTGAATTACCTTTTTTTTGCTCTTTCCGTAAGAATATAAGAGGGTACTGTAGAAAGACCCACCACCACCACCTTGTGTTTTAGAGCAAAAATGGAGAACATGCGAACACATGCAGAAGAGTTTGAAGAAGAAAGCGAGAGCGACCTCCAGCAAATGCTCCTTTCTGATCCAATCCAGGAAAACCCTGAAATGATACTCAAAGAAGGAGTCGATGAGAGTGCAGGAGAGATTCAGGATGACCCGATCTTTCTGTATCAAGAGCTCAATTTTTATGCGGATGCCGATTTTCCCTCTCTTTCAATTTGTTCAAGTTCCTCTTTATCTACCCGTTGTTCCTCTGCTTCCTCTTCTTCATCGAATTCCTTGGCCAAAATAACGGCCGAAATAGAGGAAGGGATTGAAAAGCAAGATGCCCCGGACGATCTGGGCTTTCCAGATATTCTGCAACAACCGCCGGAGGATAATCATCCATCTGTTGAAAATGATGGCATGGACGTTCTTGATAGTTTTGGCCAGATGGGTCTGCTTGACGCGAGGGATATGTGGGATCCTGCCACTTTGTTTCCGGAAAATGGAGAAGAAAACAATTGCTTCCAACAGGAAGAACACCAGCAACTCGTAAACGTTGAAGACAATGGAGAAAACAAACCATCTGAAGATCTGGCCATGATCTTCTTCGAATGGCTGAAATCCAACAAGGAATCCATATCTCCCGACGATCTCAGGAGCATCAAACTTAAGAGATCCACCATTGAGTGTGCTGCTAAACGTTTAGGCGGTGGGAAAGAAGGCATGATGCAGCTCTTGAAACTTATACTTACATGGGTACAGAATCACCATCTTCAGAAGAAGCGCAACAGGGAACAACAAGAGGGATTGCAATATCAACTTCCCTTCCAAAGTCAACAGAAACAGCCTTTTCCCGTTCAAGTTCCATATCCTAATCCTAACCCCATGGATGCTTCTAACCCTTACTGCAACGCTAACTCAACCTACCTTTCTAACCCTTCCACCCCTCCTTACCCTCCCCCGATAATGGGCAACATGCCGGATTCCTGCGTGTATCCCGGTGCAATGCCTTCTCCTACCAATAACAACTTCTCACCGTCGCCGGATTATCAGATGACGGAGACGACCCATTTCTCTTCTTCCTCTCAATACCCTTCCTATTCTGATCCAGCCACCTCTCCACAGTTCTTCCCTAATCAGTATATCACCAATCAGATGTTCCCTGGGCATGGAGAGAGGTTTTTGAAAATGGGTTCTTCTGCTACTAAAGAAGCAAGGAAGAAAAGGATGGCTAGACAGAAAAGGGTTTTCTCTCACCATCATCATATTCACCACCGGAATCAGAATCATCACCCCTCCAGCGGCAGTCAGCACTCAAGACTTGCCGTCGATAGCATCTGTGCTCCGGCAGGGCAAAATAATAGTTGGTCCATTTCGAATTCTTCCTCCGCTTCTTCCACGCAGGTGCCCATGTTACCGACGCATAATCCACTTCCTGTCGCTGATCCGACCGCAACTCAACAGCGGCAGCTTCCTTTTGATAGGCGTCAGGTTAGTTTTTCTTTTCTTGCTCTTTATTTTTAGTTTTTATCTTCTTCTTTTTTTCCGGCCTCCTATGCATAAATAAAGTTTCTGCATATGGTTTTCTAGGGTTGGAAGCCGGAGAAGAACATTAGGTTTTTGCTGCAGAAGGTATTGAAGCAAAGTGATGTGGGCAACCTCGGAAGGATTGTTCTACCCAAAGTAATTGATTCTTTCTCTAACCCATATATAATTTAGGATTTTTTATCTATTTATCATTTTTAATGTAATCACTCTTTAAAAAAATTTAAATCCTTGTTTTTCGATCAGAAGGAGGCAGAAATCCATCTCCCGGAGCTGGATGCTAGAGACGGGATCCCCATTGCCATGGAAGACATCGGTACATCCCAAGTCTGGAACATGCGTTACAGGTTAAAGATTTTTATCTTTTGAACAATGAGAAATACCTGCATGTAAAATATGTTAGTTGCTTATTGAGTTGGATTTGCTGTTTATATCAGATTCTGGCCCAACAACAAAAGCAGGATGTATCTTCTTGAAAACACAGGTTACATACCCTGAGCTATTTGGCCCCTTTCCCCTTAGATTTTTGCATGAATTTGGTTGTCGTTTTCATTGTTTTCAGGAGATTTCGTGCGGTCAAATGGTCTTCAAGAGGGGGACTTCATTGTCCTTTATTCTGACCTTAAATGCAGCAAATACGTACGCATAATGTCCCCTCTTCTCATGTTTTCTTCTTTCTGTGTTCCATTTGCTCCATTCTAAATTCTCAAGGGAACCAAAAAACAAATTACAGATGATTCGGGGAGTAAAAGTGCGGGAGCAGGAAGTAAAATCGAATGCAAAAGGTCCAGGAAAAACACAGAAAAATATGCTTGGCGCCCCTTCTTCATCTGCCATGGAAACAGCTTCTTGACTCGGAATAACAGGAGCAAATAAGTGATTAACCCAATTCAGCATTGCTCTCTTTTCTCTCCCTCCAATTTTATGAGCACATTTTGATTGTGGGTCTGTAAATAACTTCTGCAGGTATTTTTGGAAGTACTACACATCGCGATTCTCAGGAGCTGTATTTTTTGCGGTGCTCTTGGTTACCATACTTGGAACCCGGCTTTTCATTGTGTTCTTCTTCCCATTGGAGTAGGAATGTGGATTTCAGGTTTAACTCCTGCAATTTTTGATCCCTTAGAGTGCATATAAAAAGAAAGTGGACTTTGATTCTAGTTGTTCTTATGTCTGTAATTAATGTAATTCAGTGGCTGGAGTTATGTTACTATTTCATGACTCCTTACATGCAGAACCTGTTTTGAAATGTGTGTGTGTTATTTCATTGTGGGTTGTTGCTGTGAAAATCTAGTGTCTCATTGACAAATTGAAATCTCTGCAGCAGCAGTAGAGGATGCATCGTTTCAGTTAGGTATTTTTTTGGCACAAACAAAAATGCAGCAGACAAAGAATGAAATACATTGGGAATTTTTCTGTTGAGTTGCATTCTTTCTTTGCAAATGGCTGTCATATGTTGGTGTGAGGAAAACCTCCATGTTACAGGATTGAATATTGCAGGAGAAAGAGAATTCTACAGACAAGCACCGGGAGTCAATGCAGTTCATATTCCGTGTTTAAACTGTGAGGAGTTGGTTGGTCTTTACCAGGGCTGAAACATTTTAAAATATTTCCATATGTTTCCTTTTCTGTTATTCACTGACAAAACGAGCAACAACTGGAAGGGGTGGTAACAGGACAAATTCAGTCTTATGTGCCTCTGGTGTTGAATAAGTTGAGACTCCTTTTGGCTCTTCGTAGCACTCCAAATTAATGGTGCGGGAGGGTGATAAGTAACTTGGTGGGAAGATTTGCAAATGGCTAGGCGAGTGTGGATGGGATATAGCATCCAACATTTCAGAAGAAAGACGAAATTTCGGCCCTGCTTTACCTCTATCAGTGACTTTGTTTGGGACATATTTTTAATCCTTGATTAAGTTGGATTAAAACCTAAGGGGACATGAACTCTCTCTATACAAGCAGGTCTTGCACTCCTCTCCTTGTAACTCTTCTCCTGTTTAAATTTGTTTTCTAAACCTTACATAAAAACCAACGGATTGGAGCTTGTTTGATCAGAATGGCTGGGTGTGAAGAAGGTGGGCGAAAATGAATCATCACAGTCGTGACTGGACTTGAAGGTGGGGAAACAAATCACTACCATAGCAGTAAAATACAATGGTCAGCATTCTTTAGCGAAAATTATGACTTTTGGAGCATGAAAATGAAAACTCTATTTTTGTCATAAGATTTAATTTATGGGATTTGGTTGAAAATTGCTATGTAAACTCAATAGAGGAAGACTAAAGGGTCCTAAATGATTAAATCAAATAAAGGTGAAAATTTAACTTTCAAAATTTGCTCAATAATAATGGCCCTGAGAATATAGGAATTAAAACTACTATAAGTCCAAATAACATTGGACATTATAGATATAACCGTATGATTAGAATACTTGAAGTGAAAAAATCTTTTAAAATGATAAAATTTGAAAAGGCGTTGGGGCTCGATGGCATACTAAGGTTTGAAAACATAAGGAAAATACTAGAGTTTGGTTAACAAAGTTGTTTAACAAGATTGTAAAATTTTTAAAAAAAATGCTAGATAAATGGAAGAAGAGCTCTATTGTACCAATTTATAAGAATAAAGGAGCCATAAAGAGCTGCATTAATTATTAGGGGATCAAAACTTATGAGCCACAATGTAAACTTTTTGAAAGAGTGATCAAGAAGAGGTTACGGCATAAAGATGAGTGTATCAAAGAACCAGTTTGGTTTCATGCCTTCAAGGTCTACTATGGAAGCTATTTTCCTACTTATACAATTGATAGAGAAATATAGGGAAATGAGTTAATATGGTAGGGTCCCTAGAGAGTTAATATGGTAGATGTTAGTAGAGAAAGGGGTTTCATAGGTTATATAGATATAATTACGTATATGTATGAGGGTGCTATAAAAAATATTAGGACCACTAATAGAGAGACCAATGATTTTTCTATCACTATAAGATTGCACCAAGGATTGGCATTGAGCCTGTATCTTTTCACGTTTGTTATGGATGAGTTAACAAAACATCTACATGAAGGGATGATGATGCATATTATTTACAGATAATATAATTTTAATTGATAAGGCAAGAGAGGGCATAAACACAAAGCTAGAGTTATTCAAAGAAGAATTAGAAACTAAAGGATTTAAAATCAGTCGAAGTAAGATAGAGTATATGGAATGCAATGTTAGCAAGGAGAGCAAAGGAAGTGAAGCACCAAAAAATATTGAAAACCAAGAAGTCCCCATAAAAGGCACCTTTGAGTACTTAGGACCAATGCTTCATGAGAGTAAAGAGATTGAGAGGGAGGTTACCTAGAGCATCCAAACAAGTAGGAACAAATGAAGATGTGCCTCTAACGTTTTGTGTGATTAAGGGGTACCACTCAAACTAAAAGGGAAATTCCACAGGATGGCTATATAAGGCCGATCATGTTCTATGGATTAGAGTGTTGGACAGTTAAGAGACATCTTCTATGTAAGATGAACGTAGCCAAAATGAGGATGTTGAGATGGATGAGTGATAAGACAAAAAATAATATAATTAGACATGAAAATATTAGAGGAAACTTACGAGTAGCACTAGTAGGTAACAAAATGAGGGAGATTAGACTTGGATAGTTTGAACATGTCTATTGGAGATCAAAAATGACATTGGTTAGAAGCAGTGAGTCAATGCAAGTCAATGGTTCTAGAGCAAGAGAAGGCCCAAAAGAACATGGATAGAAGCAATGAAAAAAGATTTAAAAACTTTACTTGATAATGGGGAATGTAGGAACAAGATTCAAGATTCATGTGGCTAACCCCTAATTGGGATAAGGTCTTGATGATGATGATGTTGATGATGATGATGATGATGATGATGATGATGATGATGATGATGATGATGATGATGATGATGATGATGATGGTTGAAAATTGATATATGGAACCTAGCAATCAACAACTCTTACAAATTCTTAAAGAGAAGCCTTAAATGAGAACAAAAGGAGGTGCAAAAAGAGAAGAAAAAACCATGTTTTCATTCATCAAGCAACTTCAGATAATTTATTTTCAAGAATTGTGAAAGCTTCAAAAGCTAAGAAAGTATGGAGCATTCTACAAGTGGAGTTTCAAGGAAGCACAAAGGTGAGAATGATTAAACTATAAGCTCTTATAAGAGACTTAGAGAATTTGAAGATGAAAGAATCTATAACTCTGAAAGAATATTTTTCTAGAATTATTGAAGTAGTAAATCAGAGGAGGATATATGGTGAAGTTATAACAAATAAGAAAGTTGTTGAAATTTTTTTGATTAATTTGCCAAAAAGATATGATTCAATGTAGTTATTATTGAAGAAACAAAAGACATCTCCACTTTAAGTGTTCAAGAGTTGATAGCATCACTATAAACTCATAAGCAAAGGTGGTTGAGGCACTCTAAAAAATCTATTGAAAGTGCTATTTAATTTAATCTAAATTTAATTAAAAAACAAATGTGTCATTATCTCAAGAACATAAAAGGATGAATCATATAGAAGAGGAACTAGACAGATGGGAAGAGGAAGTGGCTAGACAAGAAGAGGAAGAAGCAATTATGACAAAAATACAACAGCAAATTTTTTTGAACAGGAGTGTAGTATTTGCAAAAGGAGCAACCAGATCAACAAAGATTGTTAGTTTAAAGAAAAACCTCAACGCTACAATTGTAAAAAATTTATGCATCTCTTAAAATATTGCAGACTAAAGAATGATCAACAAGCTAATTCTTTTGAAAAAGAAGAAGATTGAAGGAAATATGTTTTATGCTTGTCGAGCAGCATGTGAGAGGAGAAGTAATATTTGGTTGCTTAACAGTGGATGCATTAATCATATAAAAGATAAAAGTATTTTTATGGATATGAATACTAGGGTCAATTATCAAGTAAGAAAGGGAAATGGAGATTTGGTTCGACTGAAAGGGAAATGTCTAGTTTATACTCAAACAAAGAAAGGAACTAAATTCATTCATGAAGTGATATTAGTTCCTTGGAGTAGAATTTTCTAAGCATTGGACAGCTTGTGGAGCATGGATACTCAATTGTTTTTTAAGACAATGTTGCATGTATATGATAAAGGTAGGACAAACCAATTTGGAGTAAAAATAAAAATGGAGAACAACAAAAGTTTTCCATTAACCTTGAAGTATGGCAGGGATATTGCTTTGAAAGCACAAGTCAAAGACGATTCTTGGTTATTGCATAGAAGGCTTGGGCACTTGCACTTTCATGAGTTGAAGTTACCTCAAGCGAATAATTTACTGCATTGACTACCAAATATTGAAGAACACCAAGACTCTTTTCCAAAAGGAGGAGCTCAGAGAGCCAAAAAACTTCTAGAGTTAGTTCGTACAGCTATGTATGGACCCATGAGAACTCCTCATTTTGGGAATAGGTATTTCATTCTCTTTATTAATGATTTAACTAGAATGACTTGGGTTTATTTTTTAATACAAATATCTAAAGTATTTTCTGTTTTAGAAAATTCAAAGTCTTGTTGAAAAGCAAAATGGCCACAACATAAAAGTTTTGAAAAGTGATAAGGGTAAAGAATACATCTCAAATGAATTTGATAAATTTTGTGAAGATGAAGGTATTAAGAGACAACTCACTATTGGGTATAGCCCACAACAAATTGAAGTTTCTAAAAGAAAATAGCCCACAACAAATTGAAGTTTCTAAAAGAAAAAATAAAATGATGATGGAGATGGCTAAAATAATGCTTAAGGACAAGGGGTTTGCTTAATTCATTTTGGGCTAAATCTGTTTATACTTTAGTTTACTTAATAAATAGATGTCCAACTAAGGCAGTGCAAAATCAAACTCCCTTAGAAGCATGGAGTGGAAGAAAGCCTTCGGTAAGTCACTTAAAATTTTTTGGCATAATTTATTATGCTCAAATTCCAAAGGAGAAGCAACACAAGTTAGATGAGACAAGTGAGAAGTATATTTTTGTGGACTATATAGCATTAAATCCAAGGGCTACATATTGTATAGTCTGAACAGCAACTAGGTAATTATTACTAAAGATTTGGTGTTTGATGAAAAAGCTAGTTGGGATTGGAAAGAAGGAGAAGTTTAAAAGCAAGTTAATGTTTTTAGAAAGAACTTGAAAATGAAGAAACAAATGTTGAAGAATCTCCACAATCATTACCAAGGCCTGACTTACCATCATCTTTAAGTAGCAATTTAGACTCTAGTTCATCTAATCCAAGTAGTGCACCAAGAAAAATGGGAAGTTTAGCTAAAATCTATGAAACCTGCAACTATTATGTCATTGAACCAGAAAAACTTGAAGAAGCTTTTAAGGAAGATGTTTGGAAGAAGGCTATGAAAGATAAGCTTTAAATGATTAAGAAGAACAAGACATGGGAGCTCATAGACAAACCAAAAGATAAAGAAGTTATTGGCAAGAAGTGGATTTTCAAAGTAAAACATAATATCGATCAATCAGTTGTGAATAACAAAGTAAGGCTGGTTGCACAAGGGTATTCACAACAGTCCTAAGTTGATTTTCATAAAACTTTTTACTAGTTTCTTGAAAAGACATCATTCAAACTCTAATTGCTCTAGCTGCCCAAAAAGGTTGGTTATTGTACCAACTTGATGTCAAATCTACATCTTTGAATGGAGAATTGGAGGAGGACATTTATGTACAGCAATCAGAAGGTTTTGTCATCAAAGGAGAAGAAAAAAAAGTGTATAATTAAGCTAAAGAAGGCACTCTATGGGCTGAAGAAAGTACCCTCACAATGGTATAGCCAAATTAACAATTATTTTGGTCATAGGAGGTTTGTGAAGAGCAAAACGAAGCTGACTCTTTATGTAAAAAAGCAACATATGCATATTCTTATTGCTGCAATTTATGTTGAATATCTAATATTTTAATGTTTGCTGTCAAGATTTAGACAAAATCCCAGTCACATAGTCACATTCATCTTAGAGTAGCAAAGAGAGTCCTTAGGTACATAAAAGGAGCAATAGCATATGGGATTTACTATTGGAGAAATAAAGAGCTAAAATTAGTTGATTTTTGTGACAGTGATTGGGCTGGTTTTATTCATGATATGAAAATCACAACAAGATGTGTCTTCTCTCTTAGCTCTAGAGTATATTCATGAAAATCAAAGAAACAAGACACCACTGCACAATCCTATGCTAAAGCTAAATATGTATCAGTTGTTATGGTAACTTCTCAATCAATTTGGCTATGAAGAAATTTAAAAGATATTGGTCAAAAGTAAAAGAAAGCTACAAGAATGCTTTCTAATAACAAATCAGCAATTGTTATGGCAAAGAACCACATTTATAACAACCACACAGGACACATTGTTGTGAAGTATCACTTTATTAAAGAAAAGATTGAAGAACATAAGATAAAGCTCAAATAGCTAATAAAAATAAAAATAAAAATTCAGAGAATTGCTAGATGTTCAAGAACAGCATATTGAGTGTTAATGTGCTGTAATGAAGTTTGTTAAATGTACTCGAAACTAGATGAAGGGCTGAGAATACCAAGCAGAGTGTTTTCCTCCTCTTCTCATGTTCGTATTTGTTTTTTAACCTTACAAAAAACCAACAAAAACAGAACTAGTGAAACAATTGAAAGATCAATGAATTTAAGTGATATGATTAAAAATAAAAGTAAATAGAATGTAAACCAGATATCCAACCACACCACAAGAATACTCAAGATTTATAGAGGTTCAGCAAACCTATATAATATCTACTTTTTCTCTCTCAAGGATATCTACTTCCTTGGGTTGATATGTACTCAGTCTTACAACCAAGGAACTATTTCTGTTCTTCAAGAGAGACACCTCTTTTACAAGTTGAAATTAAGGTCAAGGAACTTATTTGCTTCAGCTTAAACATGACATTTGGAGCTTTCAACTTTCAAACTTCCTAGATTTTCAATAATTGCACACTACCTCTCTTGCCTCTATGATGAATGCTTGCTTGGAAGCTTGATTTCTCACTTGTAATACATTGCGAAACTCTTCAGAGCCATTGCAGATTTGATTTGGAGTTGTTGCAGAGCTTCTCTGACATTGTTTAGAGAAATATAGAAATTAGAAACCACTCTCATTACTTCTAAACCAAATATAGCTGTTGGGCTTCCTGTTCTTACTTTACCAAGGAAAATAAGCATGAAAAAATAGACAAAATGACTAGCCAAAAATGAGATCTGATTTGACACAATGGACTCTGTCCAAAAGAATTTCCATGTCAAAAAGTCATTTCTTGACAGGTGAGTCAAGCTAGCCTTGAACTTCTCATTGTCAGGCTTCGGCTCTGTCAAGGCATGGATGCCACCCTTATCTTGGCTTGTTGGCAGGCGTCGATGCCCAAAGATAAGTCGAGACCTGGTGAAGCTTGGCTATTATTTTCAGTCAAAAAACTGTAGTCCTTAGAAAGTTCTCACACCTATGAAGGAGTTGACCCCTATACCTATGAAGAACATGAAAATCATTTAAAGTATAATTGTTGTGAAACTAGTGTTTAAAAACTCAAAAACTCGAACTATTAGGATCAGATCCGTACCAATCCCAATTTTCTACTAAGCCTAGTGATCCTACCAAAGATCTAATACAAAAAAAATTACAAAAAAAATTATCAATTTTTTTTTATCAAACTAATAACAATAATGAACCTACAAAATTAAACTAACACTAACAAATATAATAAAAAAAACACAAACTTGAAATTTTTGAATTTTATAAATTACTGGTAGTTTCGATCTTCAAGAACTATGAGGAAGAAAGATATTTTTGGCAGCAATATGTTGGTGAGGAAGAGCCGAAGAAGAAAGGATGGGTATATTTTTGGGTCTTTTGCAAAAATCCCATTACATTTAGCATTTTTATAAAAAATTCCAATATTTTTTGAGTTCCCAAATTTGTCATCAGCTTTCCTTAAGCTTTTTTGCCATGTTGTTAGTTTTCCATCCTCTTTCCTATGCCCTTCTCCATTTTGAATTAAAGTTCCATACTTATAGAATAGTAACCCATGTTTAAGTTGCCAAGTTTGGTCACTAAGTTCAATGACTTCCTGATGAATTTTTTTTAGTAAAACTTGGTATCTAACACAATTAAATAATAAGAAATCTAATTATGGTTAGATTTCAACAAAGAACAATTAATAGTGATATATTCAATTATAAATATACTATATTTACTAACCTACATAGCATTACTTATTAAGCTTCTTCAATGCAATTCAACAATTTAAACTTCGAATTTTCACCAAAAGCTTATATGAAATGCTTTGTAACATAGATTTTAACATAATAAGTACTCTGAATTAATAAAAAAACACAATAAATTAAAGAAAGATTCAAGCTTAAAACATAAGCAAAATGTTGTTATTGTTCACTCGAACAGCAATAATTAGCAGACTTTAAGCTCTTTGTTTGATGCCTTTTCAATGAAAATTGGATATTTAAGACTTGGATTTTCTTCTTCTCAATGTCTTATATCTAGTATAATCAATTTTAGAGATTTTTGTTGATTAACGAAGTGGAAGATCATACGCAAAGTCCTCTTGTTCACCATCGTTCATCAAAAGGGGTAAACTTTTAAAACTTACCAAGTCATTGAGAAACTCGGTGATCTTTCCACAAAATCTCTCAAGTTTTTTTATCTAACTCACTTGATCCATCAAGTCAACACCATGATGCCATCATCTGAGTTTTTTGGGCAATCTGACCAGGTTTCCTACCAATTCCAAGTTGGATCACTATATCAAACTCATGGCCCTTGTAAGACGCAATGAGATCAATCAAGATCACCTGTCAATTTGATCTTTTCTCGTATCAACCGTAAAAATGGATCTTGAGTACATCTAACATATATTCAACCAATCAATGTTAGTGCTCTTTACTCTATGTTTTATTATCATGAGCGAGAAACTCGATTGCGTACTACATGTTTGCTGTGGACTATGGCTATCAAAGATGGTAAGAACATAAAGATGAGAGGTTTGTGATGCATGTTTTGGGACAGCCATAGTTGTCTCTTTTATCTATGCTTAGATGGCCAATGTGGTTTTTGAGTCATACAATATAAGTACGGGCATTAAATCTTTTCTGTTTATTTATAGCAGCAGACTTTGCTCTCATATATACTTCCTCCGTATGAGAAGAATAGGCTTCTTTGAAGGCTAACTAGTGTTTGACAAAAACATTAAAAAACTAGCGGTTGATCAAACCCATCCATCTCATTTCTCCAACATAAGATGACTCTACTCCGAAAATAGTGAGGATTGAGTGCTCTCACAATGTGGAAAAATGTGCTTTTGATCACGTCACATGGACGGTTGCAAATATTGTTTAATGAACTACCCATAATCAACTAGTAAGAAGCATATGTTTCAAATATTATACTCATCCAATCACTTTGTGTTTGGTATACAAGATATCCTTAGCCATAGAAATCACATGGACATACGAAAACTAGGTAGTAAGCACACCATGAGAGAGAGAGAGAGAGAGAGATTCTTTCTGTACTCCTTAAGTATCTCTGGTATATACTTGATTTGAAGTTTTTTTTTTCCTCCAGTCCTTAAGGATCTGTATATACAACACTTACTCTCTATCCTTTTTTAAGGATATGATGAGTTGATTCAGCAACAGTTGTGAATTAAGTCGATCTCTGATATACAGAAGACTTTCCCTGATTCCCCTTCGAAGGATTTGATGAGTTGCTTCGACAATTAAGTTGCTGTGCATGATTAATTGATGGATCCCGTGCTCGAAGAGTTGCTATGAAAAGGATGACCGAAGAGGCGTGCTTCTCGTTTTCCACGAAGTTGAGAAACCCCCATAATGACCATGAAAGTCGTCAATGGAATCGTTTTGTGGCAGGGCATGACAGCGAGGAAATGCCGCCGTTGGGGGAAGGGCGAAATTGCTGTAAGTCCAGTAGGATGCCAAGCCTGAAAAGAATCTGACATCCCCTCAAGATCATGGATTTTGAAGGGCTTATTTAGTTAACAAGAAACGGTTTCCCTTGGAGATGGATTTCTAAGGAAAGTTTTAGCTACTATCCCTATCTTCCAACACTTTCTTAATTTCCACGAAAATGAGACTTCACTCTTTCAACTAAAAAAGGGGATTTCCAAATAAGATTTTGATTTCCAGCTGGAAGTGGATTTCCATATGACAGCCAAAATAATGGAAATCATGGAAGCAGGAAACCTGTTTCCATTTCCAGTTTCCATGTATTTCCTGAAGTTGCAAAGACTTTTGATCAACAGTTTTATCTGGAAGCTATCATTGATTAGGTGAAACAGCCATTTATCTATCAATAAGACAGTCTGCTTATCCATGAAATTTGCAGCTCAATCCGCAACCCTTTAGATTGAAGGACAAGAAGTTACTGTTTCCAAGGAGGAAGCAACAATTCAACCCTAGACCAGATTACCAAAAAGGACTCCACACATATGGAACAGAATCAGCACCAGGGAAGAGTGACAAAAAATGTGGAAAAGAATGACACTAAAAGTTCTCAGGTGGAAGAAAGTAGGTCTGTTTTTCCATTTGGGCAGTAGTAATATATGTTTCCCTAAGTGGCATAATAAGGGCTCCTAGAATAGCTAAAAGACAGGCCTGTCTTCCCAGCAGCCTGTTGGTTCAAAAACCGGGTTGGGTCTCTTTTAGAAGCCTTCAATAGCTGCTGACGTCCCTCATCAAGAGGCACACGTAATGCCTGTAAATCCAATACAAGTGAAAAGCAATTATCAAAACTATACTCAATTTTCAAGTAGTTAGAACCAACATATTCCAAATTATATCTCTTCAACCCTTATCGCTCTCGCTAGCTCCCAATACAAAAGTGGATGAACCATAGCCAACTCCTGACCGAGTGCACAAGTAAAAAAAGGGGCATCCAAATGACTATTAAGTGACGTCCTTTACTCACATGTCCCTGCGGTACTTGCAGAAAATGCAAATCAACAAGAGCCCTGAAAGTCCACTGCAATTCTACCTGTTGGACGTGAGTCACTTGGCACAATATCTATGATTTACAGGTTGTTAATGTCCAAGATCCAGCACAGGGCAACTCGAGCAAGCTGGGCGATGAGCATTTCAACATAGAAGAAAATATTCAAAACGTGCAGTACTGTATAATTCACTCTGCATGCCAGTAACTTCATAAAAGGGCAGCCCGGTGCACAAAGCTTCCATGTCTGTGGGGTCCAGGGAAAGGTCAGACCACGAAGGATTCATAGTATGCAGCCTTACCTTGCATTTTTGCAAGAGGCTGTTTCCACGTCTCGAATGCGTGACCACCAAGTCACAGGGCAACAACTCTATCATTGCACTAAGGCCCCACTATATAAATGACCAAATTGAAAACAAATACTAGAATTGTATCCTTATATCTATTCATAACCTCTAAAACCAAACCACATGTTACCAGTTTATACTGATCTCTTTTGGACTGCAGCACTGAAACAATCAGTCCGGCTAGTTTTTTTTGTTCTTTAATTGGTTTTTCATACACCATTCAAAAAGACATTATTTGTTCTTCACGCAGCAGTCAACATTATCTTCATATATCTGCGAGCGGCCTGTTAGTAGGCTTCTTTCCAATATGAAAGATTTTGGTCTTGGGATCCAGATATCTGGTTATTTATCATATTTCAAATATTCAGTGAAATATAAACTTCAAAGACCAAATACTATGCAAAATCATTAGGGTAATTGACAATGGCAGGAAACTTTTCTCAAATTTTATTTGAGTAAAAAGAAAATCAATAGAAGATCCATTTCATCAACTCCAGCTGAAACCTTTGCCAAATCTATCATTAGAGAAGCTGGAAGGATATTCGTGGCAGGAGTATTTCTTGCCAGAGTATATGCAATGCAATGGACATCCGAAACTTTGGCCTGTGGTAAATAAAACTTGGCAACCACAGATACCTTCATATCCAAGCAGATTCACCAACTTTGAGGAATAGCACTTCATCTTAAAAAGCCATATGAAAAATAATGACAAGTTCTCTACATGCTCCACGTAGGAGAACAAGTGCATTTTTGGATCTATGACAAACGCTCCATTCTTCTAAAGTGTCACTCAATCTGGGTTTGGCTCAGCAACTATTTTCCTCGTAACATCATCACCAGATCCACTAGCCACTGCTATCTCACCTAAGGGAAGAGAGAAAATTTAAGGAAACTAATCACCATAAGCTGAGCATGTATCTGGAAATACATATGCTGATCAAAAAGTTGACACGAACACAAGTAGAAAACAAATTCAGTTGAGAGAAAGTAATACCTGTTCCTAAGTCTGTACTTGCATAACCACCCAAAGAGAGTGTGTCTATGTCCTGCTCGGAAGATACAGGATCCAAGTCCATTGCATGGGTTGCTTCGGTCATCTCCACTTCGATAGCACTCCTATCCATTAACTTTGCATCTGCCATCTTCATTATCTTGAGTTTTGCATCATGTATAGCACGCATCTCATAACTAATGAACAGCCAGCATGTGGAAAATACATAATCAAGGGAACAGTAGTTTGAGCAGAGAAAGGCCAAGTCAGTGTGATACAGATGAAAGAGTGAACAGAATTGCATGCCATTCACATACCTAGAGAAAGCAAGACCAGCAGCATGTTCAAAGATTTAAAATTTGCATGCTGTGCAATATTGTATGCATGGAGCTGAAGATGGAGTATTTGGAGCTATTTGGACAAGATACAAAGTTCATACGAATACAAGATCCGTAGCATGTTTAAAGATTTGTGCTGTGTCATGATGCACACATATTGAGCAGGAGATGGTGTACACATTTTAAGCCACATGGACCAGATACGCCAGTAAAGAATCTTTTGCAAATATGCATGATACTGGATTCTAAAAGAATGGCTATTCCATTTGTCAAAGAGAAAAGTGTGTTCTACTCATATGGTCAAACATTAGAAAACAACTCCTGTTCCAAAGAGGATTTAAAAGGTTTCTCATCAGACTAAGACTTCAGTCAATAATGCAAAATGGCTATTCAAATCCCACAATGTCTGAGAAGTGCTGTGTGTGAACATATTGAGTCGCCGCTTCATATTCACTCTCCCATTTCTACTTCATCTATCTTGAGGTTTCTTGGGGCTGTCCGAGGCAATGGAAAATGGGAGGACAATAATGCATGATTTTCCTTGGTTTAAAAAAAAAAAGCAAAATATCCTTATATCAGGAAATTAGATTAAAAAAAAGTCTAATACAAACCTATGGCAAGCTAGGTTAATTTTTATTAACAAATATTTGGGATTCAAGAGGAAGTCTCTTGTTTAATATGCATTGGTGGCCGAAAGCAGGTTTCTCTTTTATTTCTCCATCTGGTGTGATGTTTCATGATTCTTCATGGATTAATTAGTCAAAGTGGTCGCATATAAATAACTGTAGCTACTGTGGCATATTCTCTGTAAAAGGTTAGTTGTTAGCTGCAGAAAATGCGACTAGGATGGAGGTAGGCCATGTGTTTCCCATCACTCCACCTTTGATACCAGTGAGTACCACAGTAAATTTCTGGAACCTTCATGAAGAAGCTGGCCGAAGCTCGTTTATCAATCTTAAAGGTTAGAAGATATTCCGCCTCTTGTATGGTTGTTACAAGAGATTAGTTTTTAAGATATTTAGTTTCTATATGATAAAAATGATCTTTCCTATACAGAATGTTATCGATGACATATGCAATTTGGTGGGGGTTGGGATGGCACAAAAAGGTGCGGCAAGCATGTACACACACAGCACAATAGGAGGAAGAAGGGAGGAAAGGATCTTTCTGCTGCATACTCGGTTTTAAGGTGAATGCCCACTAGAGGTGCAGTGAGAAGGCTGCAAGCATGGTGATAATGGTGAACGGAATGAAGCTAAAATTTAGTGACATGTGGTTAAACGACAAAGATCATTGCTCTTTCTGAAACACAAAAGCTGAGCATATGGACAGTCACAACGATCTTCACAGTCGAATGACATTGTCATGCGCTGCAAAGCTGGACTGGTGGCCAAGAATTTCAATCAAAAGGACATACCAGTATCGTCTGAGGTACCTTTTATACCCCATTTGAGGAGTAGACTTATCTCGTGCAAATGCTCTGCAGTCCTTTAAGTTTAGCCTTCTATTGAAGAAAATTGTCAAGAAGGTTTAAACAAGCCAGACCATTAAACAAAATTATTGAGAACTCACTCCAGAAGTCTAGTAAAGAGATTATGGTGGGTCAAAATTTTAAACAGTCTGTAAAGATCATTTAAGTGGATTACCAACAATATATATCATAAATATGCTTGACCATTCTCCCAGAACTTGAGAGATCCAGAAGACAAAAGCTTATTCCAAACAATGCAGCAAGTACATGAGCAACAAGGTTTATCTTGCCAAGAAGTAAACATCTGAAAAGTTAACTATCTTATGATATATGAAGAATACTGCAATTCTAAAACTTTCAATCTACCACAAGCTCAGTGAAACCCAACAGTAAAGTAATTTAACAACATTCATTTATAAGGTGACTCAAATGGCATTGATGTATTTTGCACCAAAAATCAACCAACAAAGAAGCTCAAAAAAAAAAAAGAAAAAAAAAAGGCACTTACAAAGAAATGTAGCTTTTAACAAGCACAAAATATGTTCTCCAATACTGTCAAGAAATGAAAAGGAGGTACTTACGGAGCAATGTAGCTCTTGACAAGCATAAAATATATTCTCCAAAATTGTTGCTCCTTCATATGACGTGGGCATAAAACATATCTAAGGAATGATATTTCCTGTAAAAAAATTAAACAATAAAGTTAGCAAAGTCACTGATGGTTCTTACATAGCTGAGTTGAAATAGGCATAAATTTGGCAATGTAACTTCCAAAAGAGAGGTAATAGCCATCAGTAATATATAACATCAATAAAATAGACAAAAAGATATATGCAGTGGAGTACATCTGGTGAATATGTCAAATAAAATGTGTAGCAGGAAGAAGGCCTTGATCAATAGTTCAAACCACACTCAAATGCAGGGCATTTCCCATTGATATAGGACCATCTCACCATCCTCATAGTGTACGAGATGAATGTACACACTTCAATTAGGTCAAATTCTATGGTTATTATATTTTTCATTCTGTCAAAAATGATTTCATGGTAAAGATGTTTATGACCTCCCACTCTGTGTCTTACAGTAATGATTCCTTTGGCATAACACTCTATCACAAGAATGCTGTCAACAGATCAAACTATGCCATGGATTGGATTTTATTTGATGTTCTACAGCTCCATAGTGTGCCCTCAGCATAGAAGCTCTGTATAAATGCACACTGTTATGTTCTTAAAGTATTTTGATTTAAGTTCATTTCTAAAATGTGATACTTCCTAGAAGAAAATATAACTAATAAAGTTAGCAAACAAAACCATTAGTCCCTGACAGTTCTTACATAGATGAGTTGAAAATGGCATTAGAATTAATGTGTAACACATCATCAATATATTATAACCTCAACAAAAAAAAAAGGAAACATAGCGTTTCCTCCTCAATGGCGTAGTTACGTGGCCTCTTTTGTTATTGTATACTCAAGTCATATCTCTACACTGCATGCTTCAATCAGATCGAGACAACTACAGTTTCCAACATGCCATTCACTATGAGGCTATTAACTCCATGACCTAAAGAGCAGGAGTAAACAGGGATGTCATCTGGGAGATAGACAGCTACGTCTGTAGATTAGCTCCATTCTACAGAAGCTCATTGTCTGGGTCACGGATGAGTTTATGGATCCTTCACCCAAAGCATGAATGAAACTAATAGCACCGAGGTGCTGTACTGAATCAAGCAAGGCCATGAAATTCCACAACTGTTCCTAGATTAGAGAAATTTACATGCAATAGAGATTGTGAATCATGATTTACCATATAAGCTTATTTCAAATGGCCCATGAAGCATGCTTCTGAACCATTTAATCTTTATGCACTGACAGATGGGGCTGATTTCTAGGTCCCTGTGATAGTTGATGTGATACCCAAGTTATCATAAAGATTGTACTGATACTAATGCAAGAAAATCAATTTTAGCATAAAGTAATTTAATTTGACATGAAACTAAGCAGGAAACAATGCAGAACACAATAATGAAGCATAATTGATAAAGCGAATTACTATTATTCTGTTGCGTCACGTACTAATAAGTAGCATGGTATTATCCGATAAATTATTACAAACTTAAAAATTTTATAAACTATAGAACTGAATATCTGGAAACTGAAAAATCTCAACTTTAGCATTGCAAACAAACGGCCAAAAGATGAAGAGCAACGACCAACCTTAACAGCTGAAAGCACAAGCATAGCATGCCGCTCCTGCCATTCTGTGAGATCTTGCCTAACATTTCTGCTAGATGTCGTCGGTAAATACCCATCATCTACAGTAACCCTAAATCGAACTTAATTAATTTAAAACAAACGGAAAAATAACATTTCCATTTATTTTCAAACTGAACTGAAAATCATCAGCAGAATACCCCGGATTTTGGATTTGAAAATCCTTGAATGTTTCCAAGGTGAAGCCTTTAACAAAATCTCGAAGTTGCTCTGTAACTCCATATTGTAGGAGAGTTGCCTCGTCTTCCCCGTTTTGCTGAGGCCTAGGTGTTTGTGGTTTTTTCTGAAAGACTCGTCGAAACCACGACGGAGATGAATCCATACCTTCCACTACCTAACTTTTAACTGCAGACCTTTGCTTGTTTCTTCTCTCTTTAGTTCTTTCGTACCGCTTAAATAGAGTAAGATGGGCAGAATGGGAAATCTCGGAGATGCCAAAAAAGGCACTCCCGGTCCACCAAGCTTCTGCTTACGGGGGTTCAGGACAAGGCAGACCACAAGAGTTTATAATAGAGAGTCTATAATAAAGAGCCTTCTCTTATATGTATAAAAGGCTGTTTTCACGTATTAAACCCATGACATCAAGGTCACATGACGACAACCTTGAAGAACCCAAAGGCTTAAACTTTGAAAGAAGGCATAGAAATTGAATATGTCTTACACAAAAACGTGCCAGATAAAGGTGATAAGCATTAAGCAATCATGAATAAGCTTCGGTATGAACTGACTTGCATTAGGGTTAATCTTGGTTGGATAATCTTATTTAAATATTGCGATTTAAATTTTTGGTATGGACTTGGCTTTGACACAAATATATATTTAATATGTTTACTACCACATAACTGAAATAATTTATGAAAATTATTGTAGTGGTTAATAGATTATACCTTTTTATTTCATTTAACTGTTATAAATTTATTTGACTATTACAAAATTTAGTAATACTCTATACCAGTTTATTTTATTCAACGTTATAAACTTATTTTTAACTATTACAAATTTAAATAACAATTATGATGACACATGTCTATAAATAAGGGTTTAAAACCCAGAGAAAAGTACAACAGAAAACTTTAGTTTTCTTGAATCTAGAATACTATATTCTAACTGTTGTTTACAAGAGGCAATGACATATTCGAGTTCAAGCTTGTTAGGTTGAAAGTGTAGCTTGTTGGTCATTGTATTCTGGGAGATGTTTGCCAAAAGTCCTAACTGCACTACTGGGAGGCAATTTCGTCTTAAGAAAAGTGCCTCGGTTCATGCCTCAACCACAATTGATAAGTTTAAATCCTCCTTTGATTTTATTTATTTATTCTTCAGCCCTTTCTTTTACAAGTTTTTCTATCTTTGTCACTTTCTCAAACATATATGAAAACGAAAAACCTAACAACTTAAGAAGAAAATTCCTTTTTTCCCTTTTCTTATCATGGCTATTAGTTAGATTGAGAAAAGGAAATATCTAGAATTTTAGTGATTGGATATATGAACGGCAGGATTTTCAAATTGTGATATGTATTAACAAAAGATAGAATTCTTTGCTAGAAAAAGAGAAATAGAAAGAGGCATATGCATTCTCCTATCTAAGCAAAGAGTTGGACGAATTAAATGATCTTAACCATTTCATTCAGTGGACTAGAACGGAGGATTAAACAAATATTAACATTGGATTCAAGTCTTAGAGCCATATGGTTAAGAACGCAAAAGCAATAAGATCTCTAGGTCGCACCATCCACATTAGTGATGGTCGACTAATGCTAGGTGATCATATATGAGTGTGTTTTTCAGCAAAAAGATGTTATTAGGATTGGTAATGTAAAAATCAACTCTTTTATTTCTTTGAAGTAGATGGAGATTGATCTCTAGAGAGATGTCGTTCTTTTAAGCATATTTGCTCAATAATTCTTTTATATCATGTTTGGAGGCATTGTAGACACTCTTAGCATATATTAGGGGCTAGAGAGCTGTCTTATAACTTCATAGTCATTGTTCAACATGTGTTGGAAGACTTGAACTAGATGAAATTATTTAGGTGTTGGAGCTGCTGCTGACGCAACAGTAAAAGTTGTCATCATGTAACCTTGAGGTCATGGGTTCAAGGTGTGCAATCAGCCTCTTGCAAAATGCAAGGTACGGCTACCTACAATAGGCCCTTGTGGTCCGCCTCTTCCTAGACCCCGCATAGGTGGGAGCTTCGTGCACCGGAACTGCCCCTTTTTAGTTGTTGTTGATCTTATTACAAATGTCATGTGTATTCGTGTAGCAGCCATGTTTGGTCCCTAAGAAATACTACAAGAGACTTCTAGGGAATGGCTCAAGTTTCCATGTTTTTACCTATATGAGATATGAGATTTAAAAACTCAAAGAAAGCTTCTTACAATAATAATCACTATCGTTCAAAAAATGAATTAGATAAACAAAACAAACTAGATCAAGTTGGATAATATTCAAGATATGAGATGCCTGCATATGGACTGATGCTATGATTGAAATTGAGAAATACAAATTTTGGCATTTGCATAGTCATCCCAACTATGGCTATGCCAATGAATTGCCTAGAATTATTCAAGAAATTGGATGTTGGTAATGACTATTATGCTTACCATATATTAATTCTTGTGAAATGTCTTGTTAATAGTAATTGGCATAGATGAGATTAAATGAGTGGTTCACTGCTATAGTGACTTAGTATGTGTTAATACCAAGAGATAAATTTGTGATACAATAACGGTCCAATAAATTATTGACCAATAAATTGATAATCACACTAAGATAATATGATAGCTCCACTCCCAACTTGGCTAACATGGTAAATTAATAATCTCAACAAATTTCTAAGATAATACCTCTTTAGAATTTTGTTAAGGACCCACTAAATATACAAGTTAATATTAAGTTCAAAATTTCCAGCAGGAGAGAGAGAGAGAGAGAGAGAGAGAGAGAGAGAGAGAGAGAGAGAGAGAGAGAGAGAGAGAGAGAGAGAGAGAGATTATTTTGTTTGGTTATCAAGGGAAACTTGATGGTTAGAGGAAAATTAGGTACTAAGGGCAAATATGCATTGACTCAAGAGAGAAAGAAGAAAGAAAGAGAGTGATAGATTTGGCCGTTCAAAGAAAAGAGGAAAAGATTGACACTTTTTTATAAAATAATACAAACAACAATAGTTCCATATATATATATATATATATATATTTGAGATTTGTTGACAAAATAAAATCCTGCTAAGTTAATAAATAAATAATCTTTCTCCCAAGGCTATTAGTTGCTGGACCTTTTTACTATAACAAGAAGTTGCAAAGAGAATGCAAAGGCTAAAACGAGAACTCTATAGAGTGAACTCATGGAAAAATCCTAACTGGAGTAACTTAGATGTTCTAATTGCCTCTAAGATTTTGCTTTCAAATATTCTATTGTTTTCAAATTTTTGTTTTGTACTTGGCTTGCATACAAATGTATATTTAATCTATTTACGACACAATTGTAATAATTTGTGGATACATTATACCTTTTTATTTCTCTTAAGCACTACAAATTTATTTGATTGTTACAAAATTAAGTAATACTTAAACTAATTTATTTCATTTAACCATTACAAACTTATTTGACCATTATAAACTTAAGCAACAATTATCATGTCTCATGTCTATAAAAAAGGGGTTAAAGCCCAAAGAGAAGCGAAATAAAAAAACTTTAGTTTTCTCAAATCTAGTATACTATTATGTTTGTTGTTTTGACAAACAATTACATATTCAAGTTCAAGCAATCAGATGAGTTGGTTATATCATCTAAAGGTATAAGCCCTGCTTGCTCCAACTCTTTATCTTGATTTGCTATTATCTACTTCTCAAAGTATAAGAATTATCTAAGTTTTTGAAAAATGAATCTCTAAATAACCTAAGTTTTTTAATTTTGATGTTTCCTTTAAATGTTTTCAAAGTGAAAGTTGCTAAAACTTTTAATCCCACATTGCTTCAAGGAAGAAACTTGTTGAGCTTATATTAGAAGTTTGTTTTCAATACGTGTAGAGAGAGAGATAGCAAAAAGTGGAAAAATCTGTATCACATGAAGCAAAATTTAATTAGCCACTAATTCAATCTTTACTTTGGCTAACTGTAACTTTATGATATGTTTGATCTTTGTTTATAGTTTATGACTTTAAGATGACTTTTTAGATGTACTATGATAAGTTGTCTGAAATGTAGAAATAGATCTAATTGTCAGATCATGTGAAGCCTTGGCCGATGAGGGCGGGCCAAGAGGGCTGGCAGGCTTCTAAGCAAGGTGAAAGACTGAGAGTTAGTCCCACATCGCTAGGGGGAAAGTTACTGGGCTCTTGATAAGAGTGATGAGGACTTTCCTTGCAACGAGGCCTTTTCCCTGAGCAACTAGGGAAGAACAAAACCGTGCGGGGTGTATGGGCACTCCGGCACGGACAATATCGTTGCAGGGTGTGGGCCCTCGGGCTGTTACAGATCATCACCTATCTTTTGAGTTTGAGGAACGTCTTCAAAAGTTGCTTATGCCTGCCCACATTAAGGCTTTAGTATCTTAAAGTGGTTTACCAGTGATCCCATAAGCAATCTCTTATTTATAGAGTGGGAGAATAATACTTCAAAGAAATTATATTTGGTGCATGCTCAATCCTAATTAATCTAGTCTTCAAAATTGATATTCTTGAGCCTTTCCAAGTGGGAGCAATAATACTAAACTTCCATTATCATGGAATAATTTTAAGAAGAAACTTTTACATAAGAATGAAGAGTTCACAAATAAGCAACTTCAAAAACATCTATGAATTGAAGAAGAATCTCATTTTAAAGATTAAAAGGATAATTGTAAGAACAAATCTAAAATGACTTTTACTTCATGTTATGGCTTGAATAAGAAAAATGAGAATCCTAAACCCAAGTCCTCCAATTCCAACGAGAGGAGAGCTTTTGAAGGAAATAAGGTCAAAAAGGAAAACAAGTTCTTTGCTTGTGGCAAGAGAGGGCATTTTGCTCCAGAGTGTTGACTTTATGTAAATGCTTAGTAAAAGACAAAAGCAAGTGCCACAAAAGAATTCATAATTGCTATTGTAACTTTACCTTATGGGGATGTATTAAAAGAAGAATTGCCTAATCCCCCTATGCACTTGAAAAATCCAATAACTGATCAAGAGGTTCGCCTACTTGACTTATGAAAGATAATGAGGATTAATCAAGGAGGATTTTCTGTATAGTTGGACACCAAGAGCAAGTTGAAGGGAAGTTCACATGGTGGACAAGAAAATGGACAGTGTAAAGGTACATGTGCATTTGTCCATTTGTTATCATGATAGAAGTATTTTAAGACATACAAAGAAGTTATAGATGGACAAAAAGTTCAAATGGAGAATGAGAATTGATCCAACGTTCTAGGAGAAGGCATTGTAGAGACTTCCTTTACTTTTAAGAAGAAAGTAAATCTATAAATGATCTTCATATATTAGAAATAAGAAAAGAGAAAATTAGTTTCCAATGTGTTATTGTGAAAAGGAGGAATTAAATCCATGTATGAATCTGGCAAGTTAATCTTGACCAAAAAGATATTTGTAAGGGATATTGTTATAAGGGCATAATTGTGTAATCTTTAAATAAAATGCTTGCTAATTTTGCTTATTTGATAGAGCCTTTGTCTTTATGGTATTTAAGATCAGAACATGCAAATTATAATGTTATTAGAAATATGATTAAATTAAGGTTACTTTTTAGTTGTCATAATGATGAATCTAATAAAATCCAAATTTTCTAAAAAGACTTTTCAAACCATAAAAAGATCTTCTCAAATTTTGCATATTGTTTATTCAGATTTATGGGAGTTAAATGAGATTCTTACTAGAGGTAGTAAAAGATAATTACATTTGTAGATACCATTCTAGGTATATTTATTAAAGACAATAGATGAGGTGTTTTCCTATTTTAGATGTTACAAAGCCAAAGTTGATAATTTTCATGACAAAGATTATAAAATAATAGAGGTGGTGAGTATTTCTCAAATGAATTTTTTTATTTTTGTGAAGAACATGGCATTTTTCATGAATGTATTGCATGTTTTAAGCCCATGTGCACCAATTTACCTCTTAATCTTTGGGGAAAAGCATTGTTATATACATGCTTTATTTTAAATCAAATTTCTTTAAAGAATTTGCATTTTTTTCTTAAGAATTGTGAAAAAGAAAGGACACCAAACTTTGAAATATTTAAGAGTGTGGGGTTTTTCAGCCTATTATGAAGTACATGATCCGTAAAGGACCAAATTAAGAACCAGAGAAATTAAAAGTATATTGATAGGTTATGCAAAAAACTAGTAAAGCATATAGGTTACTTGACTTAGATACTAATGTTGTTGTAAAATCAAGGGATGTTAAATTTTTTAAAGATATTAGAAAACAATGTAGAAGAACTACCTTCATCTAATCAATATAATGAATTTTCTTTACAAAAAAAAAAAGAAAGTGACACTCAAATAGAGCCTTGTAGGAGTACAAGGATTGGAAAAGAGAAGAACTTAGGTCCTGATTTCATAAATTCTCAATCTATCATCTTCTTAGTTGGAGGAAATAGGAATAATATAATTCAATAAAATTTATTTTTTGTTATATACTGAAGATGATCCTAAATCTTACAAAGTAGCATTTACTTTAGAGATACAGTGTTTTGGGAAGAAGCTATACTTGTAATTCAATAAAATTTCTTAGATGCATAATAATGTAACAACCAGGGGTCCCATAGCAACGATATTGTTCATTTTGGCTACCTATACAGCCTCACAGTTTTGTTCCTCCCTTACGAGAAAAGGCCTCGTTCATGTGTATCTGTAACACCCCGGATTTTTAAGACAAATTTTTTTTTATATATATAATAATGGCATTTTAAATTAAGAGCATTTGGGATCCCATAAGAAAAGATTTTATTCAACATTTTACTAAACCTATCTTAAGAACTCCGAGTGTTAGTTTTCCTTTCTCAAAATGACGTACATGTAATGTAAACATAAATAAATAATCAGCGTATAAATCAATGTCAAATAAATAGGCGCCTTTATTTTAAATCAAATAAACATCCAAAAGACAATAATAATATGGCCCAGGGTCTATCCATCATAACATCCCATATAAATGTCCAACATATGTCCAAAGATCTAAATCACATCCCAATATAAAATATGCAGTCCAAAATAAAAATCCAAATGATAATCCTGTTTAATGACTCACATCACTGTCTAATACTATAGAAAAATGGTCTTGACGGCTCTCACGGCTTCTCAACAGCCTTGCCTTTCTGTTATCGCGCTCGAGATCTAAGGCATTGCAAAACAAAGCAATGCCTCAAAGAAGCTATCGCTTGTGTAGGTACATAGACAATTAATGTAATAAATGCAAGAAATAATGAACAATACTGATGAAAAATCTAACATTTATAAAGATAGTGATATCATAATGCCATGTTCAATAAATGCCAATTTATTCCATATGCTAAAACATGAAATTCACGGAGTTAAAACATGACATGAATCAATAAAATGGAGCATACATCCAGAATAAGGGCACCCTAAGGTAATGGGTCCCACCACATCGCACTAACATCCCTGATCAGGAGTACACGTAGTCAACCTCTGAGTGTCGTCACACCCAGGCATATCATCCATAACCATGCTCATCATACATGCACACATAATAAGAATATGGGCCATCATGCTGCAGTGGCAACCCTCCATGGGTATCAACCACCACCGCTCCCCGTCGACACCATAACGGGAGACTTAACGTCTGTCCCCATGGAAAGGCTCAGACCGGTAGTGTGGACTATCCATGTTACCAAACCCCTACCGAATGCCATCTATGGGCATGTGTCTATCATATCACAAACTCATCACATCATAATCTCGGAAGGTGGGTGGTCGGCCCTATCCCTCCTAGCATGACGCCCACCGGGCGAGAGCACCCGTCATCAAATATAAAACACGGAAATCATATGTATATGCTAAAACTCAAGAGCACTTATAGCTTGCAATCCCCAAGACATGCCCCTCATCCTGGGGTTAGCCTATAAAAGGACCAGCTAATAAGCCTCTATTCTCATTTCCAGGTAAATTCATGTATTTTCTATATATACAATAAGAAATAAAACTCTAATTAAGCATAACTAATTAACATCATACTTGTAAAAGCATTTTAAATAAGTTTATTCAGTAAAAGATTTCAATTTGGAATAACCATCCTGTACGCAATGTCGCATGAAATCCACAGTAAATAATAATTGCATTTTAAAACACAATCACACATGATGCTATGTTTAAACATGGTTTAAAATTCAAAACAAAACATTAGTTGTCGTCACCTACCTCAGTGTGAGACCACTAGCTTGCTAATAACTCCCTTTAACTGGTATATTCAAGTACACCTGTACATGTCACATCACTATTTAAAAATTTTTCTAAATAAAAAGTGGTCATTTATAAGTTTTCAAGTTAAAACTAGGTCCGTGTCATCAATACGGTCACAACGCATCTTTCGGATCGTGATTTGGACTCCTCTAGCTCCCAAAAATCAATTTTAAGTGAAAATACTTCATAAATTAATATTTATTAATTTATAGGGTGTTTGGCGGGTGCACTGGTTTACACCAGCGGCCCTGCTTTACACCGGGTTACACCGGCGACCAGTGTACACTGGGTTACACTGGCGGCCCGGTTTACACCGGGTTACACCGGCACCCAGTGTACACTGGGTTACACGGGCAGCCCGGTTTACACTGGTTTACACCGGCGATGCGGAAACCGGCGCCTGAGAAGACGACCGACTTCCGATCATCACCGGTGACCCTACAGGTGTCCAAATCACTTGGTTTTTGAACCATTTTGTTCCAAATTTTGTCTAGTTTCCATTTCTATCATCCTTTTCATTGATTTCTCCAAAAACCATGTTTTTTTAAACGGTTTTTCCCAAGTTCCTAAAAACATCCCTAGGTACTGGTTTTTGGATTTTCTGGAGAAATCCACCGTTGGATCACTCCCAAATTTAAAGGGTTTGCTCTTGGGTCTCTTGTGCACTAGTTGGACGGTGCGATTTCCAAAAGGACAACGTTTGATCTGTGAAATCACACTCCAACAGTAGCGTGCACAAAGTTCCTAAAAAAATCTGATTTTTTCCTAATTTTTAAACGTTTTCCTAATTGTTTTTTCTATTTAATAAATACGAAAAACATAGGTTTTGAGGCTTACCTTGCACCTGGCCGGAGTTGCTCGTGTTGCCGGGGCTCCACTCGCCGGAAACTTCAGATTTTTGCAGGGCTAGGGTTTTGCGTAGCATTCATGGAAAACGCTCAAAGTGGAGCGTTTTGGCTCCTAGAGGAGCATAGATATAGGGTTTTAGAGTCTTGGGGAAGAGAAACTCTTCCCCACACGCCTCTTTCCACGTCTCTCCGGCGATTTTTCCGGCACTGGTAGAGACGTGTGGAAGACGGGGGTGCCAGTATCAATTTGGACCCCTGTCTAATACGTCTCTACCAAATGACCAAATTGCCCTTCCAACTTTGACGGCTCATAACTCCCTCGTTTGAGCTCTGTTTTTCACGTTCTTGGTGGTGTTGGATTCGTATCGACGAGCACTTTCTAATTCTTATGTTTTCAGAAAAAAATTTCATCCATAAATTTTTTTATTTTAATTTATTTAATAATTTCCTATTTTATCTTAAAATTTAAGGATATTACAGTATCAGAGTGCATAGCAAATGATATTGTCGTCTTTGGGTCCTTCAGCTCTCTTGGGCTTCATCCCTCAAGGTTTTGTTACCTTAGGTCCATCACCCCTCTTGGGCTTCACCACTTAGGAGGCTTCGTTATTAAGAGAGTTTCCCAAACTCTTATAAAGCTCCCAGCTCCCTCTCCCCAAGTGATGTGAGACTAACTCTCAGTACCCCACCTTTCCTGGGATTCATCCCTTGAGGCTTCACACCTTTCTCCCTTAGGGAACACGTGTCCCCGCGTGACAGTCACAACCAGGCACCCGAGTGTGGCTAACCACCACACCACGAGGAAAACTGGCTCTGATGCTATTTGTAACAGTCAGGGGTCCCACAACAACAACATTGTCTACTATGGCTGCCCATACAGCCTCATGGTTTTGTTCCTCCCTTATGAGAAAATGCCTTATTTGTATGTATTAGAGTGCACAGTAGACGATATTGTCCTCTTTGGTTTCCTCACCCCTCTTGGGCTTCACCCCTCAGGAGGCCTCATTATTAAGAAAGTTTCCCTAACTCTTATAAACCTCTTAGTTTCCTTTCCCCAAGTGATGTGGGGCTAACTCTCAGTACCTCACCCATCTTGGAATTCATCCCTCAAGGCTTCACAAATAATTTACCACCTGGTTCTCAAGCCAATGACTGTAAGTGGGTCATTAGAAAGAAAATTTATTTTGATGGTTCATAGCAAGCATTTAAGCGTGGATTATTAGCCAAAGGTTTTAGATAAAAAGAAGGGATAAATTATTTTAAACTTATGCACCAGTAGCTAGACTTATCTATTAAAATCTTGTTTGTGTTGGATCTATTTAAAAACTTCACATATATCAAATGAATGTGAAGACTACATTCCTTAATGGAGATCTTGATAAAGGAGTATATATGAAATAACCAAAAGGTTTTTTCTTACCTAGAATATGCTAGTACTATTGGAAGCCAAATGTATGCAATGCATTGCAATAGAATTGATATAGCCTTCACGGTTTGTAAGTTAGTAGGTTTACTAGTAGTCCAAGTGTTGGACATTGGAAGGCTATATGGAGAGTTCTTAATTATCTTAAGTTAACCAAAGAATATTGCTTATCATATGAGAGATATCCAGCAATACTATAAGGATTTACCAACACTAATTGGATATCAAATGTAAGTGATAATAAGTCAACTATTGATTGGATGCTTACCTTAGGTGGAGCAACTATATCTTGGAGATCTAAAAAACAAACTTGTGTTGTGCATTTGACTATGAAATCAAAACTTATTATATTAATGGCAATGGTAAAGAGGTCAAACAGTTGAGAAATTTATTATTATATATTAGAATATGGAATAAACTAATGTCATCAATATTGATTAACTATCTAATGTGAATTATAAAATTAAATATAATGGTAGGTCCAAACATATTAGTCTAAGACATGTTTATGTAAGGAAAATAGTAAAAGAAGGGGTTATAACCTTAATATACGTCATATCCAATGAGAATCTAACTCTTTCACTAAAGGTCTCATAAGAAAGATGATTTGACTTACATCCAAAGGGATGGGTCTTAAAACCTTGAATTTATAAAATCAACAGGACTACGAACCTAACCTGTTGTTCGATAAATTCAAGCCTCAAGTAAATCTAGTAAAAATAAGTCATTGATAAGTGGTTCGTATCACATTATGAAGAGAAATAAAATTGTTGATTATTACTATAATAGGAGTTTGGTTTTGTACCTTAATGAAGTACCAGCGTACTAAACAAGTTAGTGCAAAAGTAGTGGGTGTATTATAAGGACTTCTCCTATATAAGCATGGAGGTGGTGTCACCTCTCATAAAAGTAAGGGTTTTCTCAAAATCACTCAAGATTCAAGGCGTAGGCATGGCCATTTCTTACTTGTGTGTGGTCATTTATACTGCTAAGCAAAACTTTGAACTTCTTACTTACTAAAAATTGGCCATTACTGTAGTTCTCTCTCTCTCTCTCTCTCTCTCTCTCTCTCTCTCTCTCTCTCTCTCTCTCTCTCTCTCTCTCTCTCTCTCTCTCTCTCTCTATTTACCATAACTATCTAATTATTCTACCTAATCAAGTTTGAGGCAGGTTTTTTGGAATTGCTTATACTGGCCCACATTAAGGATTGTAATATTCCTAATGTGGCTTGTCAATGATTCCATAGGCTATCTCTTATTTGGAGAGTAGAGGCAAATAACATTTTAAGAAAGTGCATTTGATATATACTCAAGCCTAATTATTTATTAGCATCCATTTTCCATTCTCTTTCTCCTAAATTTTCCAATAGTATGTGAAGTCACCTTTCCATAAACAAGCATCATGTTATCTAGCAATACTTCATTTATATAAGCACTATATTAGAGTATTAGACACAAGAGACAATGTACTAGGACTACTTTGTGTGGTAGAACTCACCTTAATTGATCTCATTGCCCATCTCATAGGCCTTTATGTTGGATTTTCTTTGGGTTAAAAATCACATCAATCCAATAGCATGCGGTTTTGGTCATTAGCTGTGGATCGTTGTCCATGTTATTGTTTTCTTTCATTCGTGCTTGATGACCATATGTACTTCAATTGGATGTTAGGATTGTAAGATGTTAAATTAAGCAACCTATTTCTATTTGTCTTAATTATAAGGGTGACATCATGTAAAAGACTTTTTAGTTAATTTTCTCAAAGTCTCCCATGCCATACGTATAAGTTTGATGGGTGCATATATAAAAAGCTAAAAGCTTTTGAAAAAAACCCTAGTCATGCAAAAGAAACTAAAGTTTAGGGTTCCATCATCCATTTTAGTAAGATTTGCTAAAAGATTGGAAACTTTCTCCATCCAAACATGAAGATCCAAAATTCAAGTTGAACATCAAACATATTGTTATAGCCGGATCTAAATAGTTTATATCACATTTTTGAGTTTACAATGAAATAAACAAGTATAAGGATGGCATGAATCTAGATCTATTGAATTACAACAAAGCACCCCACTTTTGCATGAAGTAGCCCAACCTTTGGATGATGTTAGCTAATAATTCTTGCTTTGGATATCTTCCAAAGGAAAAAGCATATGAGGTTTAGACCATTCTAGCAGCTTAGAACCTGTAAGTTAGGTCTTCAAATTTAGATGTTCTAACATGGTCTAAAAACTAGCTCTTTTCATATGCTAAAATTGTCCAATCTCAAATGGAAGGAACTATATAGTGTTACTAAGGGTAAATGGGAATATTTGTCAAGCAGATTGAAAGTGCATGGTGGAACCACTTTTTAGGTTTTCAATGAACCAAGATGTTCATGTGATTAGTACGAGGACTCTAATCTAAAATTTAAGTCTTAAAGTTGCTTATAGTCAACATTTTGTATTTTTGAGCATTTTTAGTTTTACAACGACCACGTTACAAATAAGGGGAGAAGAAAATAGTTACAAAGAATCCATTTTTCATTTTTTTTTTTTTTAAATTGTATTTTTTTTCTTACATCATATCAAAGTCCATAAAAACCATCTCCTCGGAGTTGTTTCCATGTTTTCCATTTAAAGCCCATATTTTTTTGAAAATATACATAAACTGTTTATGACTTTTATCTTTTGGGTTTTCTTCAATAGTTCAATTATAAACTTAAAATTTATCTATAATAATACAATTCTTTTTTTAGGTTAATAACATTTCATCTGTCTATAACAATATAACTTTATGCTTAAGAAATTGTTAAATGAGTTGCTATTTTCTTTTTCTTTTAATTTTTTTATATTTTTGAAGTTCATAGTCTTCCGACTAAGAACTTTGAAAGGAGCGAACAAAATGTCTTCTAGTTATCTTTCAAATGGGAGCTTTGTCATTTAGGCAGTCTACGGGTAGGGTAAATACTATGAGCAGCTTGGATCACTAAAAACCCCAAAATGTAGCTTTCAATTCACCTATCTTATACTTCCGTTTACTTGTGTCACAGGACAGCCATAAAAGCCCTCAAAAAGTGGTATGGGATCAGCCCTAAGAGGAGAGAACTACCCAAGTTTCCGTTGTTGTTCAATGCACTACAATGTAGTGTGCTTTGAAAAAAAAAATTCCCTGCATGCTTTGGAATATTCCTCAACAAAAGATATGCATCTTCTTAAGACTTCACCTTATGGGATTCAGCTTTCCGGGTAATGTGGAAGATTTCAGACTCCTAATTCCAAATAAGGGTGGCAAAATATAACACGACTCAAACCCGACACGGATTTAGCAGGTTAGGATTGAGCCTTACTGTGTTGGTGTCATTTTGGGCTTGACCCGAAAATGACATGTCATAAATCATGTCGTGTTCAGGTCAATCAATGTTGACCTATCGTGTTGACCCGTATGATGCGTGACTTGGTAAAACTTCAAGTTGAACTGAATGACAAGAACGCTAAATAGGACGGTTTCTGAGTAACAGTCCTATATTTTAACTGATAAAAGACAGGATAGTACGTTATATAGGATGGTTAGTAAGTAACCGTCGTATTTAATACCAAAGGCTATAGGATAGTTAAGACAAAACCGTCCTATATTTTATACGTTCTATAAGACGGTTAATAAATAAGCATCTTATATTTATATGTTATATAGGACAGGTATTAAGTAACTGTCCTATATATTAGGCTTACTTATAACATATTATAGGATGGTTATTTGCTAACCGTCCTATAATATGATGATATAAGATGGTTACCAAATACCCGTCCTATATTTGTATAATAATAAAAAAATCTACAATATTTTGATCAATCTAACTAATCTACAAGCTTTAAAATTCTACTGTGATCATTGATCTTTGAGGTTTTGATATGTCCTAGATCCATCCATTAAATCAAATTTTTATTTTAAGATCATCTTGATTGTTGTCCATTATTGTTGGAACGGATTTTTTTAGTGATTACCTGCATTGCTGTCCAAGTGTCCAATGTGTGACTCCACACACAATTCTCTCTTTCCATTACCCACCCATTAGGCATTAGTCCATGATCCATCCATGAAACACAACTTCACTCCTAACCAACCTCACACCATTAAAATTTTGAAATAGACCAAGCACACTGTACACATAATTACATTGACACATACATACTTGAATCCAAACAAAAAATGGAATACAACCATAGTAACGGGTTGTGTGTCAAAATAACACATTCACATTCAACCTGTTATATTTAAAATCATTGTACACATTCACTTCTGCTCCTGTGCTCCATACAATTCACATTAAATTGAACAAATAAAAGCGCCCCCAATCACCCATACTGTACATGATACAACCAATCTGCTGATCTAAGCCATCATTGAAAACTGATGATCAACCCATCTACTAATCAAAACACCAACTTCCTAATCACATGATTGAAATTTGGAAGTTTGAAACAAAGAAAGCACATACATTGAAATAGTGTACTTCAACCAAAAGAAAAATAGAACACATCCATTGAAATGAACTGATCTTTGTATTATATCTGAGTAAAATGTATATACATGAATGATGATACTGATACATTCATTTACATCATTGAACTACAAATTAAAATTTATAATATGATCTGTCCATTCCATTCTAATATCGTCTAGATCTAACTGGGAGTAACTCTTGCTTCCCAAATCATCTAGCAAGAAACATATAATAACTTAGTTCAAACATGTAATCTTGGATTCAGTCAGGAAATATACAAATCAAAAGTGTAACATTGGTCAGTAAGTATTACCTTTCTCAATTGTGAGATTGAAACTCCATTGCGAATGAGGGTTCTCATGTATCTGAGAACATAATACCCACACTCTCATTCTGATTTTTATTTAGGGCATTACAGAACAATGTCACTAAAGACAACAAAAAAGGTTCAAAATATAATGTCCAATAAGTTCAGGTTTAAAATTATATCAAAGGGTTTAAAGAGTAGTAATTAGTAAACAGTACCTTGGCCTTCTTCTAGTTGAGTTTTGATGGGTGGTAAATGCCTTCCCGCTCAGCCTATTTATACCATGCTCTCTACACACATATAATTGAAAAGCCTTAGATTATGAATATTATGATAGTTGCCAGTGAGTAGTTATATTATAATGAAAGGAATAATAAAGACTTACTTGTTTATAATTTCCATCAAGTGTTCCCAAATGTGTGCTCCACACGAATAAAAAAAAATTGCATGGCCACCATGTACATCCAAAGCTAGCAGCATCCAATGGGACTTATAAAAACAATAATTCAATTAAATGTTCTCTAATCTTAGCTAATATAGTATTCATGTGTATGAATTATGAAATTGAAATGGCATAATTAAGCCACATATGTTACAAAACGTACCCGCTATTATAGGGAATCAGTAAGGGTTGCCCCTTCACGCAACTCATGAGCCTAGGAATGATATCTTCACTTTGTTTGTCTGTGAGCACATAGTTCAATCGAAAGACAAGAGAAGGGTCAAGGAACTTGTAAATGTCCTTGACCTCTAATCTTTGCAAGCTAACATGCAAATACCTGCATTAGGAATTTGGGTTAATGTCAAATAATTATCAAGTGTTATTAAAAAACCAAGTAATGTTACTTTGATTCATAATAGTCTAACTCTAATAGAGCAGTTACATGACAACATACCCTATATAAACTACAATGTACATGTATTCTAATTGAGCCATATTACATATGGCTAAGAGGCCTTCCTTGAAGAGTGGAACCTCAATCACATCGTTTGAAAGCACACCTGCCTCTATCCTTACGGGGTTCATTGCATTATCTTCATTTGCCAGTCTGTACAGTACCCTTAGGAATGGAGGTGTGTTAGGTGGAACCTCCACCTGATCCCTACACTGTAGATGTAACATTTTAGAAATTAGTAATGAATATATATAGCATATACTGGTTTACTGGCATATATAAAAGAAGAGAGACAATGAGATAAAATTATAATATTTTATAGTATAACATTGTGACTTGTGAGAACCTAACAAGTACTTTAAATTTGTTAGTTGTTGCATCATTCAAGTCCACATGTAACATGATACAATTATGCAAATATATAGAACTAGTAGTTTAGTACTACCTGAGAAGGCTGGGATGGGGCTACACTTGCCACTATGCCAGAATTTGTTGGTGGCGATGACGAGGTTGGCTTCAATTGCCCCTTGTGCTGCTTCTGGTGATCCAACATGTTGCAGACAATATTAATCAATTAACAATTTAAGATGACCTAAAAAAGGTATGAGAAAATAATATCATAACTACAGTTATAATATATGTACCTTGGAATTGGATATCATTGGTTTGATATGTTTCTCTGGCCAACACACATGATATCTAATTGCATCCTCAATTGTTTCAACATCATCCCCTTCGATTGGAAATGAAAGGGGAGCATCTAGTTGAATGGCAGCAGTGATGCACACGCACTTAGTGTGTGGAGGCATCAACTTGCCATGCAAGGTGGCGGAAGTCATAGGCCGAACCTCGTATAGTGTTGTCACAGCCACATAGTTCTCAGATGTATGTAGCTGCAATATGCACTAACCCACCTGCATTTGAGAAATGACATATATATATAATAATTAGTGATGTAATGTAAACAAAAAAGGTTAGTAAATAAGTAACATTGTAAAACTAAACATGTCAATATACATACCTCACTGATCAGGACATCACATTCAAGTACTTGTTCTACCACCTCTTCATCTGACGGAGGATTAGGAGTGCAGCTATTGTCAAATTGGGGTGGTTGAACTTGAGGTTGAGTTTGAGCTTGAGGGCCAACATCCTCACATGAGATTCTTCCACCACCCTGGAAACAGTTAATCTTTGATCTTGCTATATATCTCCACAACTATTTGCTTCTTCCATTCTTCCAATTTTTGTAGCGTAGGAGCCTTTTGTTTGGGGAAAACTTGGAAGGAACAACATCCTAATCTTGGTCCCTTACCCGGCCAGGGTGCTCATCCTTATTACCCATTGCCCTATACATGATGTCCCCCTTTGAAGCAGTGCTGCTAAGAGTCCCTGTAGTTGCACTTGCACTCTCTTGGGTCAACTCTTCCTACACACATAAAGATCATAACATGATCAAATCACTATTATATATGTAATATTTATATAATGCACTATGCAAGGGTATAAAAGTATAAAACTATTTAACTAGGCAGTATACACATAAAGTAAAAGTATAAAACTTAAAGTCTTAAACCAATTACAATTCTTGAAGCAATTGCTGCAGTTGTCTTGTTGGCAAAGGTGTGGGAGTTACGCCCTTTCGAATGTGCCATTTTCCATAAAAGAGCACGATCAATGGGCTTCGTTGTCCCAGCCTTCTTTTGCTGTTAAGAGAGACACAAAGTCAAAGTTAATAAAATAAAAATCTACTATAATTAGACAAATAAAATGTTACATGATATACTTACTTCATCTACCTCTAATCGTGCATAGCCAACCCTTGAAAGGTGGTGCTGTATATGGTTTTGTGCACGTGCCTTCTGTCCTTTTATACGCTTTGCCTGGACATCAAAGTAATGTAATCAAAATACAATCAAATATAATAATTACAAGAATCAAAATTTAGCTTGGCTAGTTCAAGTTGTGATTACCTCAAAATCAGGAGATAGCCTATACTATACAAATTGATTCCATGCTTCCTAGTCAATGAAGCAAGAATACAACTGAGGGACCATGTTAAGCCTAGAAGGATCATAGGAATTTGGAAGCATGTGCTTCCTTGCAAGCTCACTCTTCCATTTCCTCCATTGTTCACCAGCTGCTAGCAATGTTTGCTTCTTGCACTCATTAGATACATCAAAGGAAGACTACAAAACAAAAGAAGAAGCAGGTTAAGTGACTAACTAACTAATGAGTATTGTAACAACTTTGTGTATCATGATTCATATGTAAACAAAAACAAAATATATAAATATAAGGGACATATTATGTTATATGTAGGAAGAATTTACATACCTTGACCATTTCCTATATTGTATCTTTGCCTTTTGACCATACAAGTCTCCAATCTGTCATTAATACAGGCATAAGTCTTCTAACAGTGCAGCATATGAAGCTAGCATAAGCATATGTAGTACCACCTATCAATTGGCCTCTACTGTTGAATTGTACAATTTCTTTGATTACCTTGGATGCTCTCTTATTTATATGATCCATTTGTATTGGTCCCCTAGCCTTTCTCTTGACACTAACATGTGGTGCTGGTAGTGGACATGTGCTTGATAGCCTTGATTGTTTTGCTTCTGTGTATTGTAGTTGTTGTTCTTGTTGTACTTCTACCTCTTCTAATTGTTCTTGTACTACTTCTTCCTGTTCTTGTTCTCGTTGTACTTCTTCTTCTTCTATGTTTGCTTCACAACTAAAAATGACAAAGACTACACTTACAAAAGTGAAAACTAGAAAGTGTAGTGAAATAACTCAATGCATTAGAAGCGATGATCAAAAGGTATTAGTCAAAGATGATGAGATCAAACAAATGTGGCAAACATACTTTTAAAAATTGTTAAATGACAGAGGGATGGAAAATACTATAAATCTAAATAACATTGGATATTATAGATATGAACGCAATATTAGAATACCTTAAGTGAAAGAGGTTTTGAAAAAGATGAAATCAAGAAAGGCCATGGGGTCCAATCAATGGTGTACCAAATTACCAATAGAGATTTGGAAGCATATGGGAGATATTGCCAATTTGCCATATTGGGGTAGTTTGGTTGACCAAGTTGCTTAACAACATTATAAAATCAAAGAAAATGCCTGATGAGTGATGAGTGGATAAAAAGCTCTATTGTACCAATCAATTTATAATAAGAATAAGGGAGACATATATAGAGCTGCACTAATTAATAATTATCAAGGGATCAAACTTATTAGCCACACTATGAAACTTTTTGAAAGAGTAATTGAGAAGAGGCTACGACATGAAACAAGTGTATCAGAGAATCAAGCAGTTTGGTTTCATGTTGCTTGCAAATGCATGGCTATATAGAGTTATAGGCATAATTAAAGATATGTATGACAGTACAGTTACTACAGTATGAGGGAGATAACAAATGTTAAAACCACTAGTGGCAAGACTGGTGTGTGATTGTTAGGGTTAACGCAACGATTTTTAACCCTATATTCTGAGAAGTAATTGTAATGTAATATATAAGACTACAAGAGTGGTGCTACTGCTTGTGCTAATGTGCTTGCTACAGCTATTGCTACATAACAAAAATATGGGGAAAAAAAAAATGGTGACATTATATTTACATAGAGTTTCCAACTTCCAAGAGCATAACAAAATATGAACCAGTACTTGATGATGATGAACCTCCTTCCATTGCAGTCGCCGGTCGGTTTCTGCCTTCTGAGTTTTTGCCCTTGCTCTCTCACTCTCTACTTCTTCTCTCCCCTTGCCAGGGTTGCAATTTTTCTCTCTTCCTCTCTGCTTCTTCTTCTCACTGACACTCTTATTCTGGTTTATGTGTTTGCCCTGGTTTTGGTTGAACCGTTGAAGGACTTAGCCACTTAGGTTAGGGTAGAACCGTAGAAGTAGGACTAGGGTAGGGAGAGAAGAGAAGAAATGAAATGCGATTATGCGAAGGTGAACAGTGAAAGGCAAGAAAAGAAAGGTTTCATGTAATATAAATATAGGATGGTTCTTCAAAAACCGTCCTATAATAATATAAATATAAGACGATTACAAAATAACAATCTTTTATTTAGTAACAATCATAGGAGGGTTTAAAAATAACCGTCCTCTAATAATAGAATTATAAGACAGTTACTAAATAACAGTATTTTATTTAGTAGCAATCATAGGACGGTTTAGAAATAACCGTCCTATAAGTATAAAATATAGGACAGTTGTTAATTAACCGTCCGATATAAGAAAAATTAATAGCACTCTTATATAAGACAGTTATCAAATAACCGTCCTATAAATAATATATAGGATGGTTCCTAGATAACCGTCCTATAATTAATATAAAAAATATATATAGGACGGTTATTACATAACCGTCTTATACTATTATATTATAAAAGGATAGTTTTCCTTTAACCATCTTGTAGTTACTTAGAAAATTAAAAAGAAATTATGTAAATGTCATCCTTGGTCAACTTCATGAAGGAGATTATCCTTCAATTTCATGGATTTCACCTCTTTTAAAGCTAGATTTCCTAATTGAACACAGATGAGCCACTTATGACAACTGATTCCATGTTTCAAAGTTACAATATCATCCATCAAATTATCAATGGAACATAAGAGAAACATACTCATATGTAATAACAACTCATTCCATGTTCCACATATTAATATAAATTAAAACAACTCATACTCATTACTTGTTGAGGACCTGAGTTTGGTTGAAGATGAGTAAGAAGAGAAATAGTTATGTAATTAACTAATCTTATACTCTTAGTTGAGGAGAAGATGTGCTTAAAAAGAGTTATTTAAGTATGAGTAAAGAAAGACTTATGTAATCTAATGAACTCATCTTAGTTGAGGATGAGCTTAAAAAGAAAGAGTTATGTAAGCATCACTGTATGAGTAAAGAAAGAGTTATGTAATTAACTCATCTTAATTGAGTAGAATTGAGGATGAGCAGCATGGCTGCATGAGCTTAAAGAGACAAAGTTATGTAAGGATGACTGTATGAGTATGAGTAAATAAAGTGTTGTGTAATTAACTCAACTTAGTTACTTAGTTCAGGATGAGCTTAAAAAGACAGAGTTATGTAGGTAAAACTCATACTCATTAGTTGTTGAGGTTGAAGATAAGTAAAGAAATTGTTATGTAATTAACTCATCTTAGTTGAGGATCAGCTTAAAAACATAGAGTTATGTAAGTAACTCATCCTCATTAGTTGTTGAGATTGAGGATAAGTAAAGAAAGAGTCATGTAATTAACTCATTAGGTGAGAAATGAGAATGGCTAAATGAGAATATAAGCAGTTATGAGTTATGTAATTAACTCAGTAGTTGAAAATGACTGAATGAGTACAGAAAGAGTTGTCTAATTAAGTGTACAGTGGATAATGAGTATAGAAAGGGAATAGTTATGTAAATTATTAACTCATTAGGTGAGTTACTATCTTTTACTCTACATGGATAATGGATGAATGAGTTATTCCCAATCTATTATCATGAGCATTTATAATTTTATACAATATATTACAATTACTCACTTATACAAGTTACAAAACTTGTTAATTAATTATCTTGTAAGTGTAACTTGTTACTGACAATGTGTAGCTAATCTTAAAATGAATGATAAGAGAATAGTAAGTGAGGCTAAACTTAAGGCCTTATGATATGATGATCACTATCACATACTAGGATCAAGATAAGGTGTGAGAAAGATGTGTTTAATTTAAACATGCAAAAATAAGACAACCACAACAAAAGGACTTAGTCATAGAGACTTAGACCACGTTAAGTGCATTAGATTAGAACTTAGATGATGAGATGATCAAAGATTCAAAGGATACTACATCACTACTCATGAGTCACGAGTCATAGTGTCATACTAGTCAAGTCTATCAAGACTCAAAGATGGTGGCACCAGAGGCAGACCAGATCAAATCAAACAAAGGTGGGAATTTTACTTTCAATTTCAAAAACTACAATCTACTAGTACTAACTACTAAATGACAATTGCCCTAGATAATTACTTAACAATTAACACTTAACAGAACAGGTTAAGGACCTAAGCATATGCTTTCAACTTTTTATTTTGTTTTCCCGCCACTAAAAAGGGGGCCCACATGTCGGATGGCCATCAAAGACTCAAAATATTTGACAAATGATTGAAGTGTAAGTTTCATTAACTCCACTTGCCACTTGCCAGTTTGGAATTGGACTATTGGAGGAGGGGAGGCTGTTTGTCCCTGTCCAGCAGTCACTGGCACATTACACATCACAGTCACACTCCCATGAAGTGTGCCACAGTGCCAGAGATGCTAGCTAAGTAAATAAAGGACGATTGCATAAGAACTGTCCTATTTTTTACCATTTATAGGACGGTTCAATTCTAACCGTCCTTTATGTATGTAAAATTATAGGACGGTTATTTGTTAACCGTCCTATAATGAAATATAAAATAGGACGGTTAGATGATAACCGTCTTATTTTTTTCCAAATATAGGACCGTTATTGTTTTAACCGTCTTATATTTATATTAAAATAGGACAAATATTGATTAACTGTCCCATAATATCGACAGTTAGGTTACGTTGTAATGATCTCTTACTTTTTGTTAAATTAGAAGACAGTTGTTACCGAGCTGTCCTGTATTAGGGTTTTAAATTTACCTTTTATTTAGCATGATCACGATAGATCTGACTGATGATCAGAGAGAGAGAGAGAGAGAGAGAGAGAGAGAGAGAGAGAGAGAGAGAGAGAGAGAGAGAGAGAGAGAGAGAGAGAGAGAGAGAGAGAGAGAGAGAGAGAGAGAGAGAGAGAGAGAGAGAGAGGAGTAATATAACAACAGATATTGATTTACACTTAGATGTTTAACGTGAATCTATTAAAGCCCATTCCCAACCCAACCCACGCTTTTACATCTCTTTCAGATTTTTCTTCCCAGATATGTTGGAGACTTCAACCATTCTGAATTTCTAACACAATGAGCGGCACACCTACAGCACTACAGGTATGTTTTTGTTTTTTCTTATTTCTTTATGATTCTGACTCTTTTCATTCATCACTCCCTTATTAGTAATTGGGGTAGTGTTTACTGTGACAGTGTGAACTAAATTTTGTTTGTCATTTTCATTTTGCAATATAGGCACAAGTTGGGAGCACTTATGCTTCTAATAATTTGAATATGCTGCATGACAACAACGATGATGAGCTTGCTGATTTGGAGAACGTGGAGTTAGTTTCAAAATCCACCAGAGGTAAAAAGCATAGGAAGCTAATGTCTCTAGTTTGGAATTTTTTTGAACACCTTCTGGTATCAGAAGATTGAAGGCAAAGGTGTAAATGCAAGAAGTGCTCTACGATATATATTTATGATAGCAAATTTAGTACTGCTAATTTAAAACGTCATATAAAGACTTGTCAACGGAGCTCTTCGCGTGATATAGGCCAGTTGCTTTTATCTCAAAGTCAGGGGAGTATGTCACTAAGTTCAGCTTCAGATAATAAGTTTGATCCTGAAGGTTATCGTGAGTTAGTAGCAACTACAGTAGTTATGCATGATTTGCCTTTCAAATTTGTTGAGTATGATGTAATTAGAGCTCTGCTAAAATATTTGCATGCAGATTTACATTTGATTAGTAGGAATACAGTAAAAGAAAATGTTTTGAGAATGTATAAAAGAGAAAAAGGAAAGACAAAAGATATGTTAGAGTTGGAACCTAGTAGGATAAGTTTGACAACTGATTTGTGGACCTCTTATATTACTGATGGTTATATAAGTCTCACAACACATTTTCTAGATAGTCAATGGGTCTTACACAAAAGGATATTAAATTTCTGTTTTCTACCACCTCCACATACTGGAATATCATTAACAAAAAAGATATACTCATTATTGGTAGAATGGGGGATTGAGAAAAAGATTTTTTCAATCACTTTAGACAATGCTTCTGCTAATGATTCTTCTGTTGAGCTGTTAAGACATCAATTAAACATTAGGAACACTCTTGTTTGTGGTGGAGAGTTCCTTCATCTTCGTTGTTGTTATCATGTTTTGTAAGATGGTTTGAAAGAAATTGATGATGCTATTCATAAAATTAGAGAGAGTATCAAGTATATCAAAGCATCGCAAAGTAGAAAACAAAATTTTTTAGAGTATGTGAATCACATGTCAATTGAGACAAAAAAGGGCTTAAGACAAGATTGTCCTACAAGATGGAATTCAACCTATGTGATGCTTGAAAGTGCTCTTTGTTATCAACGTGCATTTTGTTACTTGGAACTAAGTGGCTCAAAGTATAAGCATTGTCCTTCTTTCGATGAATGGGAAAAGGCTACAAAATTTTCAAAGTTTTTGGTAGTTTTGTATGATGCCACCTGCATGTTTTCTAGATCCAAGTATCCCACGGCAAATCTCTACTTTCGTGCAGCATTTGTGATTTATTTGACCTTAACACAATACATGAGAAGTGATGATGACTATATCAAGCGTATGTCCACCCAAATGTTTGCCAAATTTTCAAAGTACTGGTCTGAATTCAACACCATTTTGGCAATTGCATATGTGTTGGATCCTCAATATAAGCTCTCCTTTGTGGAATTCTCATACAAGAAATTGTTTGGTAATGGTTGCTTGGAGTTTGCTTAAGTTCAGGATAAGTTATTCTCTCTCTTCAATGAATATATGGTTAAGAGTTCTCCCATTCCTTCCTTATTTTCCCCAGTGGCTAGAGGTACTGATGATAGATAGAACTTGGCATATAGTCAAGAGGTTTTAGATGTCGTGAAGGTAATTATATTTATAATTGTATCTTTCATTATATGTCGCTTAGCATATTAAAATTTAGTATGAATTATCTTACAGTAAGTTGAACAATATATTTGCATTTGCATTAGGAATTTGATTCATTTGAAAGTGAAGGAGGTTCTTTAGCTATGCAAAAATCACAATTGGAGCTTTATTTGGATGAACAAAGATTGCAAGAGTCAAAACTGGACATTCGTGCATTCTGGAAAGGCAATCAATACAGGTTGGTTGATTAATAATCTCGTCTTATGAAAACACTATTTTTTATAATCTTATTTACATTTATATTTGATTCAAATGTTGATTTTAGGTATCCTGAACTTGCAACCATGGCTCGTGATGTCTTGAGCATTCTCATATCTACAATTGCATCAGAGTCTACTTTTAGTGTTGGTGGTCGAGTTCTTGACCAATATAGATCTGCTTTAAAGCCAGCTACGGTGTAAGCATTGATATGTGTAAGAGATTGGCTATATGGATTGAAAGGTAATAATTTATTATTCTTTATTTATATTTTATTTATATGAGCTTATGAATGACTAATAGATGTTTATTCTATATGATTGTAGACTATGCTAGTTGCCATAAATGAGCTTGCTGAGGACATTGTAAGCATAAGTAACAGTGCAGGATCTCCTCAACCAATTGAAGACTCTAGAACAATTCATTTTGATTAATTTGTATAATTTTCATAACTTATATTAATTTGTTGTGTTTAATACACTGATGGAAGTAGATTTTCCTCATGTGCTATTTAATCCCCAGTTATTTACTACTATTGCGGTTATTTGATTCATTTAAATCTCTTTTAGACCTCATGTGAGTGGTGTAAAGTAATGTGTTGCTTCTAAATAAAATATTACAGAAACTTTATTGGTAATTTAGTATAGTCCTTTCCAGATTCACCAATACTAGTAGTTGGTAATGCTTTTCTGTGTTTGTCTGTGTAATTGTCATGTCAATCAGTGGATGGAGCAATGACCAATGACAATGAGGATAAAAGGAAAGGAAAGGAGTTGGGGAAATGAATTCCATCCTGTCAATTCATATGGGGGTTAAAAGTTCGAGTTCATAATTGAAAGAACCATGCCATCTAGTCTTCTTCTATTCTTTTCACTTTCCAATTTTCATTCATTGAAAAGTGTACTGTTGGGTCCTATTTGTCCTCACTCCTCGACTACATTTGCTATAACAATTCCATTTATTGGTCATGTCTCGTGTGCTAGCCTCTTTTGCTGGCTAAGGCTCTTCACCCTACACAAGAAAGCTTGAATATGAAGTTCTGGCTCTTGAACGAGGACATCTTATAGCTTACTCGAGTTAAGCATTTAGATTTAACTTTAAGTATCATGCCATGTGCTATTGTGCTGAACCCAAGCACTGAAAGTTTGAAACAAGTATAAGCAATTTCTAATTTCTACTACAGAAGCTCATTGCATCAAGGCATCATCATCTCCTTCAAAAGATCAAAAGTAATGAAGTATCCATTTGGGGCCAACTTTTTAGAATTAGAAGATTACAAATATGAGATAGTCGTGTTGGGATCTGGTATAAGTTAGATATATATAGGATGGTTAATAAGTAACTGTCCTATTAAAGATTTTAACTCGTAGACTATAGGACAGTTAATAGATAACCGTCTTATATTTTTATGTGTTTTCTAAAATGGTTAAGTAAGCGTCTTATATTTTATGTTATATAAGTCAATTACTAAATAACCGTCCTATATTTTTATCGTCTCATTTTTTCTAGGACCGTTATTTCATAACCGTCCTATATTTTGTTTTTAAATGACGATTATTAAATAACCATCCTATAATTTAGTAACGATTAACAACAATTTTTAACTAACTCGTGTCAAGGAATCAAGTTATTTCATGTTGTATCATGTCATCCAACACGACTCAGTCACTTTATCGTGTTACATGGGTCGTGCAATGTCAATTCTTTTAGAACCAAGCATGTACGAGTCATGAGTTTTTGACACGACTATTAATCGTGTCGTGTCCGTGTCGATACAAACACGACCCACCAACTCAAAATGCCAGCCCTAGGACCAAATACTCCGGATTATAATTGCCTCAGCTTCAAATTTGGGCAAAGTGGAGGAAGAAATATGAAGATCCCTCCTGGTAGAAAAAGAGCATTCATTATGATCATTTACTGAACTCATTATCTGTTTCCTTCTTTTCTCTATCTTCTCTCATTTCTACAAACGAGAGATGGGACATTATCAGCCAAATAATGCTGAACGTAGGCCCAACATGTCCCAAGTCCTAACGTAGGCCAAAAGCACCTTTATTCCCAGAACTAAATGCGAAATTTTAAAAAGAAAGAACACTTCACAGACCTCTGAAGCGAATAACTGCTAAGGATAAAAGTTGTAATAAATCTGTGACAATGGGAAATACAAGCAGAATAAGTTACAGACAACACCACCATCTCTGAAATGCAGTCCCAATAACCTAAAAGATCTCTAAGAACAAGTCTTCTCACCGACAGCTTATTGTGATTGTCCATCTCATGAAATCCTTTCACGCCTCTAGACAAGCCTTAGGCTGACTTCGTATAAAATCTGATGCCAATAGCCAAGCCCAAGATTGCTAAGGGGACCAGGAACTGAAGAAGCTTGATGATGAATTCAGAAGTCTTGTCCTGGTTGTATTGAGGCTGCTTGGGAGGCGTGTACTTGGTTTTGGTGGGGATGGTTGAAGCATCAATCTCTCCAACATAGTATTCATCCATCATGGCTCTAGCGCTGGTACTGTGCCCAACATCCTCAAAATCATCTGTTGCATCCTTTCCTGCCAAAGTCATGGATTTGTCCATGCCAAAAAACGAATAAAAAAAAAGCAGAAAGTATCACATTAATGGAAATGAAAGCAAAAAATAACAAGATGCATTAAAGGGCAGCCACTTATGAAGGTTCCGGGGAAGGGGCGGACCACAAGGGTCTATAGTACACGCCTTGCCTTGTATTTTGCAAGAGGCTGTTTCCATGCCTCAAACCCGCAATCCTGAAGGTCACTCGACGACAACTCTACCTTTGTGCCGAGGCTCCCCTTCTAAAATATAACAAGATGTAAATGCTTGTTAAATGTTCGATAAGAAGAGATTTACCTGTTGCTGATAACAAAACCTCATCACCCCCAGGATGGTCTTCCAAGAATTTTGTCACATCATAAACCTGTTCCAGCACACCGACTCGTCAAATTCAAGAATATGAATGCAAGAATATAACAGAGAAAAAACATTGTGATTGAGGTCACGAGTTCAAGGTGTGGAATCAGCCTCTTGCAAAATGCAAGGTAAGGCTGCCTACTATAGGCCCTTGTGGTCCGCCCCTTCCCCGGACCCCGCATAGGCGGGAGCTTTGTGCACTAGGGCTGCCCTTTTTATAATAATACAAGTTGGGTTGACGGAAAGACCTCCTCAAACTTGGCAACCAAGTACATGCATCTGCCTAGGAAGATGAGATGCAAATTTTTCTGTCAATCCTATATTAATTTCATTGAGCTCACATCACCTCGAATCTAAATCTTTAGAAAGACATATCAAGCTGTTCATTGTATTTATAACCTCTAGACCTGAACACTAGTTTGCCTAAACCGTAGCTCCAGGTATATATGAGCTTCACCACTATCATAATTTGTAAAATATAGTGTTAGGAAAATATCTCATCCGTCACTGTTCTCTTTAACTGACTAAGTCACTAACATCTCAAAGTTACAAGCATTTGTACAACATACCAGCCAGCATAATTCTCTTTAACTAGCACTGGTTATTCAAGTGAGTAATTTGATTTCCTGTAGTCACTTATTCTTATTGAAATTAGCGTTAGAGAACAAATTTAGTACAGGATATACGTCAGAAAGCAGCATGAAACAAAGTCTAATAACATTTCTCTTCAATTCCAGAAGCAGCTACGTAGAAACAGAACTCTCCTCAGAAGCTCTGCAAGTATTCTTGGTACTGCATACCAGTTTAATAGATTAATCATACTGATTTACAGCTGACAAATGACAATTTTATGGTTGCAGGAGCAGCAAGCTTCTTACTTAACTCATGCAGTACGATTCCAATACAGCACCCTATCTCCCGACCGCACATCTAACACTCAGGAGCATAAGGATATAGACAGTTTAGGGGTGGGAGAAGGGACACAAAATATCCAGAACTTTCATAACCATCAGGCACATCACTAGATTTTTCATCAATGAGAGAGCCTCCACTTCCAGAAGGCTCCTGAACTATCCACAATCATCAAAAGGGTAACATACTTTTAATAACTTCTGAGTGAAGAACACGAGTTCTTCCATCAACTTCAGTTGGAATCTACTGATCCCACAGGCGCAACAAGACTTCAGAATTTAGATGGTAGAATTTGCTGGAGATAAAGGAATAAGACTAGTTTTAATGGATTCTCTTTTTGTTGCATCCGTCCAAGTCTAACATTTTCATCCCCCACTCCGGGCCCAAAGATATTTAGCTCTTACTCTTCATCTTCCTCTCTTCATTTCTTTCCTTGTTTTTGCGGTTATATTGGGGAAGTGTGAAATGGTACAATTCTGTTCCCTTGCTTTACTATTAGTAGGGATATTTTAAAAGCTATAAACTCCAACAATATCCTCAATACTACAAGAAATAGATCTAAATAGGAAGGATCCCCAAATCAAGTGCCTTGTTATCATCAATCCTCACAAGTCTCTCTTCTCGATTTGATCTTATGATGTGTTCTGACACTTTTTAAACTTTTGGTTGTTCAATGGATAAAAAGCCTCACTAATGAATGAAGAAATATAGCCAACTATTAATGAAATTTTAGTAAGACATAATCATTCATGAGCAACTATGCTCAATCAACACATGTAAAGTCAAGAGCAGACTGTAGCACAGAATGAGCATATAAGACGTTTCACACAGATTTTCCTCATTTTCTAGATTCCACGGATCTTAATATGCTACAGAAGTAGATCTTTGATCCTTGTCATACATATCATGCCAGAAGTAAGCTGACGAGATCCTCTTACTCAATCCTTTGTCATATTAGTTAGCGACAACCCACACACATTACAGATAGCACACTTGAACTACATAATTACATAGAATCAGATAAAACTCTCAAAACTGGAGCAAGATTCTTTACAACCAAGTAAAAGTACATGCATACATACAGTAATACACATAAAACCCTTATGCAAAATAATTTTCTTGGTTCTTTTACAATCAAGAAAAAAGTTAATTTTGTAATATTTCTTCGTACGTCAGCTAAGGGAAAAAATGTAACCAACCATCCAGCATAGGAGGAATTAAATGGAGTAAAGAATGCAGTATATCAGCAGCTAGACAATCAATTACCCAGACCATCCATCTTGGGGACCATTCTGGAGAGGCGACAGCTAAGAACCTTATCAACTGGATGATCTTAACCTTTTATTAACCACCATTGTATACCAATGTTAGAGAAACTTTTTTTTATTACCAGGTCATATACTGATTAGGATCATCAAAGCAGAAAGTTTTTGGTGCATGGTATATTAGAAGATGCAGCTAAAAAGTAAGAAGATTTGGATCCAAAGGTCCATTTCCTTCAAGTTCATCCAAAGTTAGGTGCATGAAAAAGTATATATTGATTTACATGTGAAACATAAAACTTATGACAAAAACATCTACAAAGGCCATCACAATTACTCCAAGATAGTTTTGAGTCAAAATCTAATGAAAGCACTGAAGAATCTAGAATCCAATTTCTGAAGTTGAAGAACCTACAAATGAAGACAGTAATAATGGGAAACATTTGAAAGAACACATACGGCATTTTCAGAAGTTTAAACTTCTATTCATCAAGATACAAGTAACAAATTCCAACTCCTTGCATTCCTTTAATTGGAAGGAATTCCAGCAACTTTTTTTTAGGCAAGTTTCCTTGTGATGGTCTCAAGCTTAACTTTTGTAGTTCTTCTTTCAGTAACGAGCATCCTCCAGGTATTTGTGGTGTCTTTATGAATCATCTTTGGCTGGACTGTCTTTGCTTTCTCCAGGCCAGTAGAAAGGACAGATTGGAATGAGGCTGAAATTAGTGCCCTGCTCATGGGGTCTCAAGGTTTTCTATAGAACAGGATGAAACAAAAGTGATTCGGCCTTGCATCGAATGTGGCTTCATGCTCGCTGGAAGGAAGTTAGAATGAGGAATCCACTGAGTCCAATCAAATTTTCATTCATTATTCATTAAAAACTACTTACACAAAAGAGAAAAAGATCTTAAGTAGAGGACATCCAACCCTAATCTAGAAAAAAGACAACGTTGCCCCTGATTAAGTCACAACACACTAAGAAACCCAATACCCTTAGTGGTAAATATCCCAAGTAAAAGAAACAATAACATATCATAAAATAAAATAAAATGTGGGATGATGGTCCCCATCACATGGGGCATTATCTGTACCTTTAGTAACTTCTTTCTTTTTCTGTAATATAATTTTTCAGCTTCTCAAAAAGATAACATAAACTTACCAGCCTGTCAAGCTCAACCAAAGACATGCAAATCCAGCACATTATAGAGTTCTCACCATAAGCAATTTCCAAAAACCCAAGAAAATGTAGTAGTCTACCGACATGCTTTGGCGCTAAATTTAGTCAATCTGGAGAAAGTAATGGCTGGAGTTGCTACTCATAGGATAGTAAGATTTTAGTCCTTGAAAGCTGAAACTATTTCTTTTCAGAATGATAATATAGATTTATTCAGTAATCCTTGAAACTATTAAAAAATGCAAGTAAAAAGCTCATCACTGTAACAAAAAATGTGGTTGATGCCATCCTTCTATAATTCAAATGGTAATAACACACAGCTAAGCTAACCAAAATGTGTCATATGCATGCCCAGAATATTCTCACACGGGTTAGCATATGCTTGTACAAAATTAATAAAAGATATGGATAAATTCACATTATTGGATCTAATATTTGTAAAAGAAGATTAGATGATACAAAAAATATCCTTTTACATGAATAATTTAGACAAGACGCCAAGATACTGATGACAGAACCAAGAGCACATAAATGAGCAGAATCTTTTGTATAAGTGAGGGACTGCAAATAATCCTAGGGATGTATTTTCAGCAAGTAAAATTTTTGGATAGCTAAAAGTAATGGGAAAAGATTCATGCTATGAATAGAGATAGAAATTGGTTCCAAGCATCAGGGGAGATTAAGCAAACCCCAATATTAAAAGCTTCTCTATGTGTCTTTCTTCATAAAGAATCAACAAATTCCTAACCAACAACCTGCTTCCACCATTAAAAAAAAGACCTGCTTTTACCAATAAAACCCTGGTAATTGTTATTAATATGAGAAAGATGAACCACTGAACTCATTTACAACCCAAACCTTCTGATATCAAGAATTTCTAAGAAAACAGAGCTAAATTTGCTCATATTAAAACATCACCAGTATAAGTCCACGACTCTGATCCGATGTTTAGAAACCAGATCCAGGTATGACAACAGCACATAATTGTTCCATCCACTTTGGAAACATTAAAACAGAATACTAGAACAGACAGACGCAGAAGTCCTTAGCAGATGAAGCACAAAAGGACATGCAAAATATGGTTTAGATGCAATAAGAAGTAATCTTAATCCACTTGATTTGACTTCGGAATTCCTATGCCTTTCTAAAAACTTAATCACACCAAAAAGCATCCAGATCAAGCATGCCTCTTTTGGCAGAAACAAAAGGCAAAACCTAATTTAGACTCAATTAAACAAGCTATTCAACAACTAATGAGAAAGCACAAAAGTATCCCAATGTTGACTAGCTCCAACATCAAATCCACATCCGCATACACAACAAACCAGAAAAATCCAACAGAACACTCAAAACCCAAAACTTTTTGCGACAATTTGACCACCGGGACAACTGATCGCAACGGATTCCACCCATTCCACCACAGCCAACCAAAGAAAACACAACGATCAAACAATTACTTAAAAACCAAAATGCAAATCAAGATCAAGAGAAGCTGATACCTTCCCGTCGATGATCAACCAACAATCCTTGTCGGTGTTGTGCTTGGAAACTTCTTCCAAGGTGAAGACCTTGCTATCAACACCCATGGCTTCTTCTTCTCCTTCTGCAATATCAAAAAGATAGAGAGAACAAGAGATTTAGCAAGCCCTAATCCCTCAACCAAGAGCGATCGGAAGATTTGAGGGGAAACTAGGGACTGGAGAACAGCTGGCGGGAGAAGTGACGAATGAAGAAGGCCTTGGCCTGTCTTCTATACTAGTAAGAGTGTCGATTGAAGCAGGTTTCGTGGGACGCATACGCCGGCTAACGAGGAAAGGCTTCGGATTTGCGCTTCAATTTCGGGGGGTGGATAGTTGGACCGGTGACGTCGTGTCCCCCACGGAGTGCAACTGCACGTCGCGATTTTCTTCTCTTGATGGCGTGACTGCCACACGAACTCTGTTTCAGCAATGTGGACCCGGGAACCTAGAGTAGATCCATCCATATTTATTCTATCGCGGAACCACCTTTAGATCAAAAGAATATTGGTTAAAGAAAGAATACTAGAAACCCATTTACGGCCTTTGATAACAATACTCGTTCTCATTTAGGCCCTGCCTTTAGACAGAAGAAGACATTCATCAAAGAGCACAACACATTGGTTTTTTAATGGTGGGTCCGGATACCTTGATCATACTTGACTTGTGGACCCTACATCTAGCTCAAAGAGAATCCTAGTGTCATTTCTTTTCACTAGTAAAATGGCAGTTTGGTAGGTGGATCACAAAGGGCTTATGATATATAATTTTACTTTGCATTTTTGCAAAAGGTTGTTTCCATTCAATTTTCCTAGGACTCCCTTCTATCATAGAAAGGGAGCCTTGGCACAACGGTAAATTTGTCGTTGTGTGACCTTGAGGTCGCGGGTTCGAGGCATGGAAACAACCTCTTGCAATGCAAGGTAAGGTTGCATACTATCGACTTTTGTGGTCTGCTCCTTCCAAAGGCCCCATAATGGGAGCTTTGTGCACCGGGCTGCCCCTTTTATGCCCATAATATTCCTCCTAAAATAGTAGAGGGGGGTGCCAACTCCTTCCACTAACTTCTAAGCTATCCATTTCATTCATCATTTATGTCTTTCCTAGATAAGGGAATATGAAAGATCTCAGCCACCCATTACCCTTACCTTGTAGACTTGAAAAAAGGAATGAGTATTACAGACTTGAGAGATCTTATCAATCAAAAGAAAACTCAGAAGCAACCAATTAAAAATAAGAATGACTCCATGTCAAAATCTCATTGACCTACTCCCAAAACTTTTAAAGAAGCCCACATAGAAACTCATCGTTACCTGAAAAACATCAAAGAGGTCTTTTGAACTAGTAAACATTCAAACAATCACATTAACAAAAACATGTAAATCCTCTATCAAACTGTTATTGGGCTCAATCTGAAACTAGACTAGAAGGAAAAGGACTAGGAAGACGAATCATGAAATATGAAAGGTAAGATTGAAACATGCCTATCAAACAAAAAAAGAAGTTCTATTTGTGCTTCCATCAAAATGTTGGAGAAATCTTAAACTAGGGAAGATCTCAAGAAGATAAACTAGTCAGCAATTTATTCTTCTGGTGTGGCAATTTGTTCATTCCCTTTACAGTAGTCATTCTCTTAGTTAGTGGAACTCCTCCTTATGGCTAGAATTTTCATACACTCAAGGAGCACAAATCAATCTAGGGATTTTATAAAAATAGAAAAGTGTCTATTTTTTTAGTACAAAACAAAGAAACTAGATGAAAAGTTTGTTGCTTTGGAGTTGGAGCTCCCCATCATCATCAAAATTTTAAATCATAGAGAAAGAAAGAGTCTTTTGAATTACAATTGCTTCAAAATGGGGCATAGCTGATCCAACTATGTTTTCAGACAACTAAGAGTTGCTAGAATTGAAAAACTCTACACCGGAGAAGATTGACAATTTTTCAACCACATCCAACACTTTGAACTCACTTGATCTACCTATGGTTTTAGACAACCAAGAGTTGTCATACTTGAAAAACTCTACACTAGAGAAGATTAATACATTCAACAATTGACCCTTTCAAAGTCAGCATTTATGAATAATTTAAATCAAATTCCAAATGTTAAAAATACTATATGGTTAAATGAATAAAAGCATTGTTTTAATGACTTCTCAAAGAAAGACAAAAGGAAAAGACTCCAATCTACAAATTCTCTATTAAAATTTAGGATCTCATAGAAAAAATGCAATCCAACAAAAGAACTGCAATGTACTCGTTAAAGATGGTAAATGTGGGTGCATCAGAGCTTGTTCAATCAAAGAACATATTGGCAATTCGGAGAAACAACCACAAACAATGAACAAAAACACAAAGTAAATGATACAAAATAAGGGAAAACAGAAAGGAAATGAATGTCACTTCATAAAATTATGTAACATCTTCAATTTTCAATTTGATGGAAGCAATCAAATGCTTAGGTGCAATGAACATTATAGAGAACTAATCAAAACCTCTTCAGATGAAAACACACACACACACACACACACACACTCACAGAGCATTTCAAAGCAATGGTAAAATAAACTTAGTGTTAGGGGAAGATGAGACAAATAGCTGGGGTGGGAATGAAGAGCATCAGTAGATTTTTAATGATCTTCTATCATGGAACAATAGAGGCTTGGGGAACCTCAACAAAAAACCAAATTTAGAGAGTATGTTCATTCTTGGAAGCCATGTGTCATTGTAATTTTAGGAAACTAAGCTCGAGACATGTACCATATTTGACTCAAGAAGAATTGGGTTCCACAAGAGAGAGAGAGAGAGAGAGAGAGAGAGAGAGAGAGAGAGAGAGAGAGAGAGAGAGAGAGAGAGAGAGAGAGAGAGAGAGATGCTATTGCACTTTTGGAGGAATATTTTTAGCTTGGGACATCTCCAAGCTTTTTGTAACAATAACAAAGTAAGTAAGAGGCATTTATACAACTTCAACATCCTTTCAAGTCATTTCTAATGGAGTACAAGCTTCTATCTTTGTTTATGTTCCTAATGATGACTCTAAAAAAGTAGTAGTAGAGGTTAGAAACATCTTATGTTCATGGAAAAGGCCATGGTGTTGTGGGGAAGGCTTCAATCTTATCAAATTCCTATCATAAAGGAATACTACTACTAGATTCTCTCGAGGAATGATGTCATTTTACAAATAAAATGACAAGCTCTAGCTGACTTTGAGATTCAAGGAGAAAAATCACTTTGTCAAATCTTAGGAGAGGGTAGTCTTAAGTAAAGTTGATTGATTCACTGTAAAATTCAGTTGGCTAGAGTTTTCTCCAACTCAAAAAATAATATTTTACTTAACAAGTACTTTGATCACTGTCCCATCCTCCTATGTTCGTCTATTCTTGATAGGATAAAGACCATCCAAAGTTGAAGTTGAATGGATTGAAAACACTAAACTCTTAGAGTCATTAGACAATGGTCAACAAAATGCACCCTAAATGGAAATGCAAGTGTAAGACTAATCCTTAAACATCTAAAAACTAAAGAGTTAGGCAAAAGAACATGACAAACAAAGAAGAAAGGCAGTAGATATGGTCAATTCAGTTGAAAGAGGAAGAAAATTAACAAAATAATGAGAAAGGCAAATGATATACTCAATTATGTTGGAAGAGGAAGAAAACTTTCTTTCTCAAGCTAAGCTCAAAGTGAGAAATGTTGCAAAGCAAATCTCAAAGAATTTGAGATTAGAAAAGAGATTAAGTGTAGGCAACATGGAAGAACTAAGTGGCTAGAGGCACAAGATAAGAACATTATTTTCATGCTTTAGTAAGTGCATAATTGGATTTCGTGTCTATCCATCGACAACTACATCTACAAAATCCTAGAAGCTTTGTGTAAAGAAGTTATTAACTTCTATAGCAAGCTTTATACTTCAAAAAGCAAGAATCTCAAATTTCCATCCAATTTAGATTTCAAGAATATTGACAACACTAAAGCCAAACTAGAGCTAAGGTTCTCAAAGGAGGAAATCAAGAGAGCGTTGTTTAAATTGTGGACCAAAAGGACACCTGGTCTTGATGGATACCATTTTAGATTTTATCAAAAAAGAGATCATGAACTTCATAGAAGTGATCTTTGATGGTGATGGCCTACTAGCTTAGTGAGCGGATCTAACTCTTTGTTGGGTAACTACAATGGAAGGAAGAGATAAGCATATTTGATCATCTTATGTTGTTGGTAGACTATAAAGATATGTCATCAATAGTCTTGAAAACTAGAGTATGATAGCCAAGGTGTGACTAGGCATGACCATGATCACAAAGACGTAAAGTGTGATAAGGCCATGTGCTAATAAGTATATGCCATGGTTAGAAAACACCCTAAGTGTTACTTAGGTAAGGTCGAGGGGCATCCAAATTGGACCACATTTGCAAACTACGATGACTATGTGCTAGAGTCCAAGCTCAAAGATCCAGACCCTAACAAAGAGAGGATAATAACTAAGCTCAACTGTTGAGGCAGCCGAAGCATAGCTAATATCATCATCGTCATCATCAAAGCCTCATCCCGATTAGGGTTTAGTTACATGAATCTTGTTCCTCCATCCACCTTTATTAAGTGTCATTGTTTCATTAAGTCCAAGAATTTTAAAATCTTTTCTCACTCCTATCCACATCCTAGTGGGCCTTCCCTTTGCCCTTTTAGAACCTTTGACTTGGATCAACTCACTCCTAAGCAGTGATGTTTTCTGTTGGACATGTCCAAACTATCAAAGTCTACCCTCTTTCATTGTTACCTATTGGTAGCACTCCTAAGTTTCCTCTAATGTTTTATTTTTAAGTCCATCCTTTCTTATCTTGCTATTCATTCATCTCAACATTCTCATTTCAACTACTCATCCTATATAGTTGATCATTAACTACCCAACACTCTGACTTAGAGAGCATGGTCAGCCTTACAATGTCCTCTGAACTTTTCTTTTTAATTTGAGTGGCACCTACAAATCACACGGAACTCTAGAAGTACATTTTCATTTGTTCTAACCTGCTTGAATTCTTTGGGTAACATCCTGTGATTACCCAAGTTTTTAAATGACTTTTTTTATCAATTCCTTTCAAAAAGCGAGGACTTAAATTGAAATTTTCTTTTAGAAAACAAATACGAAAAACATTTTATTGTGAACAGACTTTACAAAAAATCCTTAGTGTCATTACTACTTTACAAAATATAGATTATACGATAAAAATAAAATGCTCATTTCTACCTAAAATTCAGCAGAGTTTCCTCTATTTTTCTGACCTCGCGCATTTAACGCATGTGATGCGATCACCTGATAAACATAGTTTTCCATATCATTTAAATTTAAAATTTAAAGATAATATACTTACACAAAACAATGACTTTCATCACCTAAGACTTCTAGTCATAAACATAATCACATAAGTTATCAAATACTTACATGGTCATAATACATTACAATCTCCCTTATGTCAAGTACTAAATTTATAACACAATTCATAATTTACCTTTTCTTCCAAAATCTTCTGCACTATTCTTGCAATGTGAACAATGACTCTTATGAACCTGGATTCCTCTAATTTGAGATATTTTAAGGAAGTACAAAATCTCAGCAAGCTTATGCTTGTGTAGGTGAAATAAGATGCATGTGTGTCTGAAGAGAGAAATTCATAGTTTTCTATGTAAATCAATTTCCATGTTGTGTCCATCAACATTGTATCTCTAAACAATTTGACTTAAAATGACAAATTCACAAAATCATGAACTCATGATGTAATTTCACATAACAATATCCCATTTGGGACTTGGTTACCATATGCCACAAGAAACAAAAGTCCCACTAGCATCTTACTTGAATCACAATACATACATATATATGTCAAATTTCTATTCTAATATGAAAATCACAAACATGCTGAAACAATAGAGAAAATCAACTGTCACATGTATACATTTACAGCCCCTTCCAATCTCAACGTAAAGCCGTTTTACTATAAGTTGCAATAAAACACAATTCGTGAAGGATCAGGAGTAACTCTCACGAGTTGCCTTATTTTTATCACACATGCTGTAATGACTCCAATTTTGTAACATTGAAATCCCAAGTCAGCAATAAAAAGATCACTTTTTGGAGATAAGGGTATTTTGGTCATTTCACTATTCACCCTAACTGAACCCAGAAATTTGGTCCTGAGAATGGTACCATTAGGTGCGTCTCGGAAAAAGGAATCCAACAAGACCAAAATCACCCAAAACGGAGTCCATATGAAGAAGTTACGGCCGTTTAAAGATAGGGATATTTCTGTAATTTAAATTAAAAACGAAAAACGCAGAAAACGCAGGGGGCCGTTTTGATAACGGCACCCCATCTTCTTCCTTCTCCCCATTTTTTTCCAGAAAAATCCCAGCACCGCCTCTGCAAGGCGGTGCCAGGGGAAATGGCGGCACCGCCATTGGCAGCACCGACTTACTCTTTCTATAAAATCCCCCACTCCCCCTCTTCCAAATCAAGCTTTCTCCTCTCCAAATTGCTCCCAAAAACAGATCTGGCCACAAGGGTTTGCAGCCACAATCAAGACCAAAATCAGGCAGCATAGAGGGCTCCCCAGGTACGAGTCTCCTCCCCACCCTACTCCTTTCTCTTGCCTTCTTCTTTCCCTTCATTCTCCCTCATAATCCGGCCCGATATGGCGTCTCCTGGCCGGAGAACCCATTAGGGAAGATGGGTTCGTTACAGAACCCTAGGCCTACGACCAGGGTGTCGTTCCAAGCTTCCCAGACCATCCCCTCCTTTCCGTCTCATTCCCAGCCCAAATCCTCGTGGGATCTGGGAATTTTCTGACCGGAAATCACCGGTCCTCGGGGAGGAAAACCAGACGGGTGAAAACCCATCAAGAGAGAGAGAGAGAGAGAGAGAGAGAGAGAGAGAGAGAGAGCGCCTCCCAGGGGCGCACGAGCATCCCAGGGGTGCGGATGTCCTCGGGTGCATGGCGCGGTCCAAGGGGCGCCTAGCTTGACACACACACCTGTACCAAGCCCCCTGGGGGCTGTCCTTACGCACGCGTCGCGTGCAAATAGTTTTCTTGGCTCTACCAGGACTCATGGGATGTCCTAGGAGCCAAAGCACGCCGTAGCTACGCCTAAGATGCGTCCACGCAATGCTGTCCAGAGTGCACACCCTGGCACACCATTCGGACGTGCGTACATGACCCAACCTGGTTGCGGTGCGACCACGGTGCACTCGTATACTAGAAACCGTAGAGCGCGCATTCTAGAACCGCGGCGTGCAGGACCCTAGGCACTACAATTGGGTCGTCCATTAAGGCGCGACCTTGAAAAATCCAATTTCGGAGCTTATATAACTCCGCTTGACAAGCCAAAAGGACCGTTGCGCCTGTAATTTTGACACGGACCCAATTATACAATAAAATGCAAGACATTCTTAGGTATAGATCAACCTAAAAATATCAGAGGGTAACCCTTAGAAACCAACAAATCATATAGATCTAACCTTACCCTGTGAACTTAGAAATAACGTCTAGCTCTTATGTTTGAACGTCATTCAGGACTTTACCAAGGTATTCTCGGACTCGACTGAAGGAGGGACACGAGCTAAGTAACGACAATTGAGGTAGGTGACGACATTTAATGTTTCGTTTTGATTTTAAAACCTTGTATTATCATGGCATTATGATTGATGGTGATTTAAATTGCACTTATTATTAATTGATGATTTTGTAAGATTTAGAGTTTTATGCTATGATTGCTGTTTGATTTCAATCATGTATTGAATGGACTATGACCGATGGTTTCATGAGATTGAGATTATCTACTTATACACAATTAGAAAATTATCTTTCCTTATTGCATCATTGAAATTGATGAGTTTTTATGAGAAAGAAAAGTAGAGGCTTGGTGGCTGGTCTTTTTAGAGGCTAACTCCAGGATGAGGAGCGTGCCTTGGGGATTGCGAGCCACAAGTGCTCTTGGTTTCGACATACATGATTTTCATATTTTGAGTTTTATGACGGGTGCTCTCACCCGGTGGATGTCATGCTAGGAGGGAGAGGGCCGGCCACCCACCTTCCGAGATTTGTGATGTGATGAGATTTTGATATGATAGACACCTGCCCGTAGATGGCATTTGGTAGGGGTTGGTAACATGGATAGTCCACACTACCGGTCCGGGCCTGTCCATGGGGACGGACGCTAAGTCTCCCGTTATGGTGTCGACGGGGAGCGGCGGTGGTTGAGACCCATGGAGGGTTGCCACTGCGGCATGACGATCCATACTCTTATTCGGTGTGCTTGCATGATGAGCATGAAGATGTGATGGTATGCCTGGGTGTGACGACACTCAGAGGTTTGATATGAGTACTCATGATCTGTGATTCGAGTGTATGGGACACTCGTGGGACCCATATACCTTAGGGTGCCTTGTTGTTATTGTATGCTCATTTACATGAGATTATATCATGTTTTAAATCTATGAGATGCATGTTTTATCGTATATGATGTTTTGAGATTTTATTAGCATTGCTTAAAATAATTATATTCTTGTAAAAATTGCTTTACTCACTGTATCAATACAATTATTCTATTTTGTTCCATTGATATACATTAAATGTCTATGTACCTACCAAGCATTGCTTGCTGAGGCATTGCGTTTGTTGCAATGCCTCAGATATTAAAGAAAGACAGGACACATGAGGAGTTAGAAGAATAGTGATCGAAAAGTCTCATTTAGAGGTATGTTCTAATTTCACATGGACTGTGTATGTATATATGTTATTGGACTTGATTATACTGTTATGGGAATGTGGCTGATGACTGGATGATCCTGGAATAGCAAATTTATTTTAAACATGTTTACTTGAAAAATAAAGATAAAAATAAAATCTTGTTTTGTGTCAATGGCTGACCTCGGGATTTTTCTGAAAATGAAATTCGATTTAAATTATTTTCACTATTTGGGTTTTTTTTTTAAATGGGGCCCCACCTTTCGAAAATTTTTACATATATAGGGTTGAAAAACCTGGGTCATCACACATGCGATCACATGAATCATAGTCATTACGAGGGCCAAACCAACTTACACGAGTTGCCTGGTTTTAACCATATCTAGAATACTTAGGTTATAGTCTTTAATTGAACTAGGACCAACTCTTACAAGTCACCTAATTTTAATTATATCAGTATAACACAAACTATATACAGACCACACCAACTCACACGAGTCACCTGATTTTAATTGCACACAAACTAGACCAACTTACATGAGTTGCCTGATTTTAATGATAGGAGTCCATTATTGCATAAATTACCCTCATTCAGCATAACTTTTAATATATTTTTAAGATATTATTTAGAAATTTATATGAAAAATATGTCATTTGAAAATTTTATAATCTAACCTTAATTTGGTAAATTTTCAAGTTTAGATGATGATCCGAGGTAAGTATGTGTAAAATCGAATATTGTATAATACTAATTAGGTTATTTTCTTTGTTTTATAGGTGGTAGACCAAGATTCATGTACCTGACCTAATCGAACCAAAGGGGAGAAGAAGAATGGGAAGGAGGGTTTTGGTGCGCATGCGATTGACTCCAGCGTTTAGTTCTTGGCTGGCAGTGGAGCAAATTTAACCATAGGCCTAAGATGATACAAATGATGACAAACCAAAAACTCTTCCTTGGGCATAGAATCTAATCCAAGAAATAGTCATGCATTGGTTCAAACCATAAGAATGTGCCACACTAAAATGATTATAATTAATTATTTTAGCATCCATCCTTTGGAAATACAAGAACACTAATAATTACAAAATGCAAAGTATGACTCGTAGCATAATTGATCAATCAAAGACTAGTCATATATTCAATGCTACTAACAAAGGAATTGTTAGACAAGCCACTGAAATCAATGACCTCAACTTCTACTAAACTCACAATCATGAGTAGATAATTAGATAGTCAAAGATTACCCATAGCATGAATGCAACCCACAAAGTGGTTGCTAAATAGGGATTAAGTCCATCTCTCAAAGTGGTCCAAACTCAATTAAGGCCTAGCCTTGTAGAGTATAAAACTCAGTCTAGTAATCAACCAATGATCAAAACTCCAGCCACACCAACATGTATCAACTCACAGCATGGCTAAATAATCAAAGATCAATTAATGAAGCCTAGTATATAAAGTGGCTAGGTCTTAGTGGTGAATCACAGAGTGTTCACAGCACAGAGAAGACTCCAAAGAGGCTTCAAAATGAGAATAGAATTGACATTCTGGAAAGGAAGAATGAAGAAGAAGAGCTACAAGAAAATTACCTTCTAATATATATATACATGCATGCTTACATACCTCCATACATACATATATATTGGGATTTTGTTGAAGCTATTATTGCCATAAGAGAGGATTGATGGAATTGGTGTCACACACACATATATCATTGCAAATCCAAAAGCGTTCTCTGGAACTTACTCTCCTACTATCTTGACTCTATTTCTCATTCACTCTATAATACACTTTCTCTCTCTAAATCTCACACATAGTAGTATAAAATGCCCTCTTCTACCATGTTAACTACTAGGTTTGTTTCAAGGATGTGGGTCATTTCAGCCTCTGGTTGGTTGAGAACGGTAGGACGAATGCCATGTCATTTTTCCCATAGCATTGGACGTGACTCTAGACACACCTTGGTGACCTTAGGTGGCGTCTGGTCATCATTGGTAGTGATTCAGTGCTCTAGATAGCAATTGGAAGCACTAGGGTACCACCAATGGAGAAAAAGGATATGGTCCACACTCCCATAGCAATAGACCATGTCTAGTTGCCTCGAGTGGTGTTCGGTTGTCTTAGGTGGTTAACAAGTCAAAGTAAGGTCCACAGGGTTGTAACACTAGCTCCAAACTTTTATTTTTTGTTTGAAATGAAACAAAAGGTGGACTCTATTTGGATGATGCTTAAACCTTTCCTTAATGCTTTAAATTTAACATTTTCAAGTTGTCTTTGAAAAACAGTGACTTGTACATTTTTACATGTCAACAAATGCCCCTTCAAATTTTATAAGCTTTTAGGTAGAAAACTTGTAACATTTGAACATGATCATGAAACCCTAGAGCATACTAGATTTTCTCAAACAAATAGCAAATATTTTCAACAACTCAATTGTTGATGAGCAAAATCCCTCTAGTTTGCTCAAATAGTTTGATGAAAAACTAGGGACTTTATAATTAGTTGAGTTAAGTTTGATGATCTTAACTTAATTGAATTAAAACAATACCTGTAAAATAGAATAATCCTAATTTAAAAATACTATGGTTATGTAATTAGTGAAAAATGCAAATAATTCTATCAAAGAATTATTATTTTTAAAATATATGGAGATCAATTTCCTGCACAAACATTCTCCTTGGGACAATGAAGACCATTGGAAAATTTTGTTTAACATTCCATACACTTATCAATGAAATATTAATCATAGAAAAGGGACAGAAGTTTTCTGGAATTAGTTAAGCCCACAAAAGATGAAATAAGTTGAAAGAAAGATGCCTATAGAGTGTGATGTGCTCTCCAAAAAAAATTGAGATCCACAAGTTAAATGTTCCTTACGAAAAATTTTGCGCCCTATGAAAAATTAAAGAGGACTCAAAGAGTTTGATAACCCATTATAGAAAATTATAAGGAACCCATAGGTTTTGATGAGCCCCATGGAAAAAGTTGAATAGGACCCTTAAGGTTTGATGTTCCCTATATAAAAGAGAATTACAACTCATAGGGTTTGATATACTCTATGAAAAAGAAAAAATTGATTGAGTAGGATAAGTAGAATTTGACATTTTATGTAAAGAATTGGTGATCAGATTGACCAATGAAATTGAAATTGAATGAGTGATCAAGTTGATCAAATTTGAGATTTTTTAAGGGTTTGATGTGCCCTATTAGAGACACATGTTTATTTTGGATTAAAGAATGGATTAGGATGTTCTAGTATAATAAATTCCATCTACAAGTACCACTAAGAATTGAGTTTCCATGGGATCATACATAATAATCCTTAGATTAAAACAAGAGTTTAAAATTAAAGGACTTTGACTAATTATTGTTCACTTGCATATCTTTATTAACAGTCAAATTGTGACACCCTGCTCTACAAGGCATACTCATGAACAACAATTTTTCCAATTGTCATCCAAAAGACAATTTTCAATAGATTATTGTTTGAAGCAATGATTTAGAATAGAAGACTTTTTTATTTTCATTTTTTTGCAAAAAATAAGGATGGATCATAATATGGAGCCTACACCACAATATATCAATCTATACACTAAAAACATCATCCTGGATAACTTGAAGGAGAGAGTTAGAAGCTTATCAAAGGCCATTCATGACCCTCTGTAACCCCAAGTAAGGATTGACACATCTTTGACTCATCATGTATTGATGTCAGAAGTTTGGAAGCATTATCCATTTCATGTCAACCATTGATATCCACTTTATACTCTCACTATAATTGAAGCTATCATAGAATTTTTGTGAAGAATTGGCCACTATATAGTGATTGAACTAATATATATATATATATATATATATATGTCGGACTCTTAGTCACTCAATTGTACATGGGGAAGTATTTATGGATAAAACTTTCATTTTAGAGTTTAAAAAATCAAGGGATGGCCCAAGTGGATTGCCATCATGTTACATGAAATAGGAATTTATCATGTTGTATAAGCTACTTGAAACTTATGACGCAAAGATCTTATTATTTTAAAGGCTATGACTAAGCAATAGTACTGACTAAAAATATCTTTCATTGCCCATATGGTGAGGTTGACATCACCCTTTTTGAGCTTGTAAGGATAATTGGCCATCCCATTAGCATGCATATATATTACGAGTTCAATCCAAGCAACTTGAACTTGATGGTGGAAGGAGTCAAACTTTAATGGAAATTTTCTGCTTTAGTTCAACCTTCGTAGCAAATCTACTCAATAATAATGCACACTTGGATTGCAAAGAATTGGGATGGAAGAATTTTTATCCCTACAAAGAAGTGGAAGAAAACCTTTGTAGGCACATGGGTAAGATTCTTCTACCCCTACGAAGGAGTGGAAGAAAACATCCAAAGGAACTTGGTGAAGGAAAACAAGATAGATCTTCATAATATCTGTCTCAAGCAATTAGAAGACAAACAAACATGGCCAGCGGAAAGAAAATCTCACAAGCACCAACCTCCATGTATCTATTGATTAGAGGGATGAACATCATACCCAACTATGGGCTTGGTGCTGAAGGTCCATTCAGCTTGATAGATATCATGGTCTATGCTCCTTGGCAATACCTCATTGAATGGGTTTATGTCCATTGCAGTGTGCTATTTACTTAAAACCAAGTTGCACACATGGGGCTGATATGAGAGAATTAATATCGTCTCAAAAGGTGCACAAACTATGGAATAATCCAAAGAAAGACAAAGTTGGCTCATATGGGATGACTATTAGGAATGAAACTTCTTTCACTTGGCAGCCATTTTGGATGGTCAACAATAATACTATCTTCAATATCATTGACGATTGTTTAGAGGGAAGAAAGCCTCAAAGGCCAATAGAATAATTAATGTCATGCAAGGATGAAGGCATGGCCTCCAAAGCATGTTGGATTTATAGGCCCAATAGCATCTACACCCCAAACATGAAAACTCTAGGAAGTAATTATGGATTTAATACACTTTGCAACTCTTTACAAATTACATGCCATCCAAAACCATATTTGTCTAATATCCAAGATCTTCACCTTTAGAGTTTAGGGCTCAATTAATGAGCCCTATGAACCCCTACATGAACTTCTTGCAAAGCTAATGTGGCTTCTTTTAAAGACAAACACCTTAATAGATGCCAATATTGTAGAATCTTCTATAGAAAGTATCGTTGAGGATGTGTATCAAGGCGATAACTATCATATCTGTATCTGTTTCCTTGGATTTTCCAGTAATCTCTCATTTCTAATGTAGTTAATGAAAGGTTGTCTCCAATCCAAATATTCTTCAACAGCTTTGCAATCGATCAGTAGTTGATCCTCTGTATCACCATCAAGATTGTTTCTGACAATGGCCTTCTAAGGGAGGCATCATTACCCGACCAAAATGCAAACTATAGTATCATTAAAATTGGCAAGGGCCAATGCTAGTTGGTGACAATGTCATTGTTAGTACAAGGAACATGACTTAGGGTTACATCATTGAATTTGGTGATCAAATTCCTAATGCAATCACAGTAAGGAACAAGCTTTATCTTCGTAACCTTATACAACCTCGACACTTGCTTTATCACCAACTATGAATTTCCACATATTAGTAGAAACTGAATTCCCATCTTGAAGGTGGGTCCCCTTGTTTATGGTCCATGGATGCTCTATATAGTGCCTTTATTTAGGCTACATCTAACAAAGGTTTTTTTTTTTTAAACTATCTTTTTAAAATTCAAAATAAGTAATTACATACTAGATTCATTTTTTAAGATTTTGACAAAAAAGCCATTTTGAAATACAACTACCTTAACTCATTCTCTTTCTATTTAAAAGATAAACCTATTTGGATAACCTTATTTATGTTTTGGACTTTCAGTCCTCCTAAATTTTGTTTCCAACTACGTTGAAGCGGACTGAAATGTTTCTGACTTGTTTAAAGGAAAAGGCATACATATGAATTAGGCTAGGCCATCTTATGTGTATGTGACGACCCGACCCGGGTTTTCACATGCATTTATAAATGTAAAACTAATTCCTAAGACAGGATCAATCACTATTTGAAAAAACTTTTAGAAAAATAATGCAATGCAGTGGAAAATCTTTTATTTTAAATTCATTTTGAAAACCTCGAGTGTTATTTGCTTTCAAGATGAACATAGAAATTTTGAAAATGCAGAAAATCATAATTATTTCCCAGGTCTGTCCAGTCACAACGCACAGTCCAACTGTAGTAATTATAGACACATGCCCAAAAATAAATTGTATACTTACATTTATACTTGTCTTCTCTTCATTCATTTGATCGTAGCACTATCATTTTTCGAATGCCTCATCTAATCCTTTTAGAGCTAATATGTAAAAATAATATATTTGGGTGAGTATTCTTCATACCTAGTAGGTGATTTGATACTACTATTTTGAAAACACGGCATGCAACATGTATAAATTCGAGGAGCTTTCCATATAAAACATCAGTAATTCCTTTTTATGTAAACATGCATAAAACGTAAGCCCATTTATGCATTTTTAGCCATGGAATTCTTTGCCGAAATCTAGTATTCAACGATAGAGATATGACTCAAATCATAAAGTATAATTCAATAGATTCAAGTAATAAGATCGCAGCAAACACATCAAATAAACGAGTCAAATATAATAATCATGAAACTCTTAAAATAGTCATCATTCAAAGCAGATGTTATCATCACTATAAGTATTATGCACATGAGTCTCTCGACAAACACATCATGCCAACTGGTCACGAGTACTCGTATACGACCATTTCAATGCTATATGCATATCGATAAAACTAAAATCATAGGGTCAACTATGCTCCTTCGCAAGCTACTTCATTTGGTGATCTGCCCACTTGGGACTCAAGGTTTTGTTCCCACTGCAGGTTGCCTCATTCGTGATCTACCCACTTGGAACTCAAGGTTTTGTTCTCACCACAGGCTACCTCATTTGGCGATCTGCTCACTTGGAACTCAAGGTTTTGTTCCCACCGTAGGCTGCCTCATTCGGCGATTTGCCCCACTTGGAACTCAAGGTTTTGTTCTTTAAGCGAGTTGCCTCATTCGCTGATCTACCCACTTAGCATAGTGCCCACCACGCTTATTAGCCCAAAAAATATAGACACATGTAATCTAAATCGCAATCATCGTAAATCATGCAATTTGTGCAATGCGTTTCAAAACATGCGAGCAATGCATATAAACATGCATAGATTCTAAATCTCAATCATCACAAATCGTGCAATTTATGCAACTAGTTCCAGAACATGTATGCAGTGCTCATATACAGACTATTTACCAAATATGCAAGCAATTTCATGCAATATCATAAGGAAAATCTGCATACTCATTATGAGAACATCTTATTGCAAAAAGCATACTAAACACGGTCGTCAGGATTAAATAAATCAATTAGAGTTTGAAAATGTATTTAAAAACTTAGCAATATCAGACTACCTACCTCGATGTCCCATGAATCACGTTCTTCATTACTCGACCTTGACCCATCTTCGTGAAACCCTGGGTAGCCTGAAATGGTGTCCTTGGCTATGGTTGTGGCTTCTTCCATGCTGAAACCCTAGCCTGCTAGGTTTTTGGGTGAGGACAACTGGAGAAGAAGAAGAAAATGGATGATTAGGGAAGAGGGCGAAAAGGGTTTTTATAGTAGGTGGAGGCGGTGCCGCATTTTTGCGCCGCCGCCTTGAGAGGCGGTGCTGTTAGGCCGGTGGCTAGAGGTAGGGGACGACCAGGGGGTGTCGTTAATAAAACGACGACCCCTTGCGTTTTCGGGTCTTAGTCGTTTTGTAGTCAAATTACAAATATGCCCTCCAATCTTCAAAAGCCCATAACTTGGTCATACAAGCTCCTTTTTCAGTATTCTCTGAGGTGTTGGATTCCATTTTGAACGTAGATTCTAATTATATGAATATTTCTTATAGTTGCCTTTATTTCATAGGTTAATTAAAATAAAACATCCAACCATCTATTAATATGATTAAATATCTATTAATCTCCAAAAAAATTTCAAAATAAACAAGCTATAACAAATTAGCACATGAGAACCATCATGATTGATCATGGTTATAATAATATTGAAAATTTTGAGTCATTACATTATTACCCCCTTCAAAGAATTTTGTCCTCGAAATTCTACAAATTATTATCTTCAAGTTATTTGTCTCTTAGACAGCGCCTTGATGAATGCATTCTCCCTTAGCACTCTGACTAAGAAAATTTCCTTAATTCATCCCATATATCTCTCATCCAACACCTCAATTGGGTCAATAAGTAAAAAAAATTGTCCTTGAAATTCTTTTCATGTTACCTTGCAACCAAATCTAAGCACATCCTCAATTTATCATCCTCATAATTCCTTTCTCATACTGCCTTCCATAAAGGCCTTAAATATAACTACAGTTTAGCTTGCTTTGCATACTCAAGAGTTGCTTCCGCTGCGTACTCTGATAATGCGTTCTTTACTTGCTCCTTTATCAATACTGGTTTCGCATTGTAGTTCATATCGTTACTATCGAGTTTATCAAATTAATATTGAAAAATCCTTAGATGACCATACTCCTCTAATCATGTAGAAATTACTCTCAACTACTTTGATACTATATGATCTTATTTCTTATCTTTCATTTTGAATAGTAGAGGATAGTCTCCTTTGCCTCTTGTCTTCCATCAAATGACCTATTACTCATTAGAGTCTCTTAAGTGTTGACTGTACCTTGCTAGTAGGAGTCCCAAAAGTTTACATTCTTTCTATTAAGTCTCACTTGGCTTATATGTTCTTCAAGAAACTTCAATGATTGATACAGTATCACTTTTCATCCCTTAATATCAACGCTAAGAGTTTTCTTCATACCAACTCCTTTAGTTGGAAAGGTGTTTAGCTACTAGCTTCCAAATTGCGTGTTCAAACTGTTTTTCACCACTCATATGTGCCTTGATTCCTCAACCAATGTTTTCCTTTAGAATAGAGTCATGAAAACAAATCAGGTAGCACCTTCCCTTATTGATATTAGTACACACTGCAAATATGAACTATTATTGAATTCCATTAAAGATTGTTCTCGTCCAAGAACTTATTCAAAATCATGTCAAATGTTTATGATGAGTTTACCATAGATCGAGTGTTTTTGTTTAGAGGCCTATCTCACTATTCACATAAAAATTTCATTAGGATTTCCAGCAATCTTCATACTCATGTCAAAAGTCTCTTACTATTCATACCCCTGCCAAGAGTCTGTTATTTCTGACAGAGTCCACTAACTATGTTCATGGTTGAATCCTTTACCATAATCCTTTTTAAGTTTTCCTTAATGAATCTTTCTATACTCAATCCAGTAAGGTTAACCTTGAAAATTACTTCTATTTAATTTCTTTAGTTGGTCTTTAAACTTGATAATGTGCATATAACAAATACCTTCTTGTTTAAAGGCAATTAAACATTAGATGTTACTATATAGTGTGATGACTATCTTAACTCCTCTTCTTCCATTGCCTATATCAATATATTGTTTAATCATTTATCAAGGTTTTGTTAGCAACCATTAAGTCTAAATCTTCAGGAGGTATCCTCATAATTAGTGATTCCTTCCACTCCTCAAATTGCATCTTTCAAGTACCATCTCCTACCTATTTTATAACAACACTAACCATTCAATAGCTGTCATATCAAATAAGCTTTCGGAGCGACGATTTTTAAGACACACACAGGTAAACATAGAGCATCTTCTTAGACATAGACAAAGATTATGTCCGATCACTTCTATATCCTTTCCCAAATTTACAGACTACTTGCTCAAAGGTCTCTAAAGCGATCAATGCTTAGCTACCTGCGATCAATGCTTAGCTACCTTTCTTTTTCAATCCAAGTCAGCAGCATCTTTCATACCTAAGGTCGCAGGAATATCAGCAATTGTTCTAGATCATTTCTCATTTCCCTTCGGTCTCAGTTGTTACTGAAGCTATTATACTCTTAGATCCTCAAATGACTTAGTCTAATCAATTGACTTCCTTTAGGGAAAACTCATGTTTAAGTACCCACAACATTCCTCAGAACTTAGGCCACTTTTTACTAAATAATAACGTGATGGATATAACTTGAATACATTAGTTCAATCAATCCTCATTCTAAAGATAATGATATTTAATTCTATTTGCTCTTCCAATCTTTCTCCATAATCTCAGGTATCAAATTGATCCTTGATGGTACCCTAGTCGTTAAAGAACAAATGGACGAGTCATTATCTTGACTCATTTCCTTTTTACCATAACTTCATAATGACAATGTAGGGTATTATCAACTTCTCCTTTTTCATGGATTGCAGCCTCTGGTATTTCCTCATAAACTAATGGATCTGATAAATTCTAATATCATCAATGGATATAAGCATCAACCTACTTGTAAAATTAAATTCTTAGTTGGTTACTATCCTCAATTTTTGACACTCTACTCAAAGACTGTATACTCTATCATCATAGTATCACCAACTCGACTACTATTACTCCCCCAATTGGAATGATCCCTCTTTTGGCAATACAACTCAAGATGAAAAATCTTTGATTCTATACTTCTCTTTCCTATCCTCAATAAATCATGATCTTCTTATTCAATGTCTCCATTTGATTTGTTGCCTATAATCCACACTTTTGTTCAACAGAGATGATGAACTGAATACTTCTAGGAAATGTTAAATTTTTTCTAATATCATCAAAATCCTTCATTATCTGTATTCTTAATGAAATTATACAGTGTCTTAACAAGCTCATTAACATCTTGTTCATACCATGCTTCCCTCATACATTCATGTCATAATCAATTGATTACCACAAATCTATCATCCCCATTATCATCAAAATCTTCTAATAACTTTGTTATAATCAAATTCTTTATCGTTTATTATACTCATCTCCTGACCTGCTCCATTATTGAACTCATATTCTGATCTTCTCTATTCTTCTTGGAAGATAGCCATTTACTTTTCATAAAGTTCCAATTAAGTCATCTAAATTCCTCAGAATTCTCACCTTTGATTGATCTAGTACAAGTCAAAGTTATCTCTTAAGGATTCCACTAGTATTATCTTGAATTCTCATTCCTCATTCTCATCATAGTCTTATTTTCATTTACTAGTATCCTTGTTTGCACCATTGCTCAACAATTCTTAACCCCTAAGTATGTTAAACTAGAGTTTTGATAGGATTTGAGCCATCCAATGCTTAAATATTTGCTAGATCTATCTCCTTTGCACCTATTTATTTATAGTGTATTTTGTCGTGATCTATTATTTCTTATTCTAGTCATCTCTACTACCTATATTTTGACTACTTTTGCTTAGTTATTCTAGTAGTATAAGCCTTTTGGACATGCAAGATTGGTTGTGAAAGAATAAAACTGAGCTCTAATACCAACTGTGACAACCCGGGTTTTTGCATGCATTTTTAAATGTAAAACTAATTCTTAAGGTAGGATCGATCCCTATTTGAAAAGACTTTTAGAAAAATAATGCAATGCAGTGGAAAATCTTTTATTTTAAATTCATTTTGAAAACCCCGAGTATCATTTACTTTCAAAATGAAAAAGGAAATTTTAAAAATGCAGAAAATCATAATTATTTCCCAAGTCTGTCCAGTCACAACGCACAGTCCAACTGTAGTAATTACAGGCACATTCCCAAAAGGTAAATTGTATACTTACATTTATACTTGTCTTATCTTCATTCATTTGATCATAGCACTATCATTTTTCGAATGCCTCATCTAATCCTTTTGGAGCTAATCTATAAAAATAATATATTTGGGTGAGTATTCCTCATACCTAGTAGGTGATCTGATACTACTATTTTGAAAACACAGCATGCAACAGGTATAAATTCGAGGAGCTTTCCATGTAAAACATTAGTAATTCCTTTTTATGTAAACATGCATAAAACGTAAGCCCATTTATGCATTTTTATCCATGGAATTCTTTACTGAAATCTAGTATTCAATGATAGAGATATGACTCAAATCATAAAGTAGAATTCAATAGATTCAAGTAATAAGATCGCAACAAATACATCAAATCAACGAGTCAAATATAATAATCATGAAACTCTTAAAATAGTCATCATTCAAAGCATATGCTATCATCACTATAAGTATTACGCACATGAGTCTCTCAGCAAACACATCATGCCAACTGGTCACGAGTACTCGTATACGACCATTTCAATGCTATATGCATATTGATAAAACTAAAATCATAGGGTCAACTATGCTCCTTTGCAGGCTGCCTCATTCGGTGATCTGCCCACTTGGGATTCAAGGTTTTGTTCCCACTGCAGGTTGCCTCATTCGGCGATCTACCCACTTGGAACTCAAGGTTTTGTTCTCACCACAGGCTGCCTCATTCGGCGATCTGCTCACTTGGAACTCAAGGTTTTGTTCCCACCGCAGGCTGCCTCATTCTGCGATCTGCCCCACTTGGAACTCAAGGTTTTGTTCTCCAAGCGAGTTGCCTCATTCAACGATCTACCCACTTAGCATAGTGCCCACCACGCTTATTAGCCCAAAAAATATAGACACATGTAATCTAAATCGCAATCATCGTAAATCATGCAATTTGTGCAATCGTTTCAAAACATGTGAGCAATGCATATAAACATTCATAGATTCTGAATCTCAATCATCACAAATCGTGCAATTTATGCAACTAGTTCCAGAACATGTATGCAGTGCTCATATAAGACTATTTACCAAATATGCAAGCAATTTCATGCAAGATCATAAGGAAAATCTACATACTCATTATGAGAACATCTTATTGCAAAAAGCATACTAAACACGGTCGTCAGGATTAAATAAATCAATTAGAGTTTGAAAATGTATTTAAAAACTTAGCAATATCAGACTACCTACCTCGATGTCCCATGAATCACGTTCTTCATTACTCGCCCCTGACCCATCTTCGTGAAACCTTGGGTAGCCTGAAATGGCGACCCTGGCGATGGTTGTGGCCTCTTCCACCCTGAAACCCTAGGCTGTCGGGTTTTTGGGTGAGGGCAGCTGGAGAAGAAGAATAAAATGGATGATTGGGGAAGAGGGGGAAGAGGGTTTTCATAGCAGGTGGAGGCGGTGTTATTAGGTCTGTGGCTAGAGGTAGGGGACGTCCAAGGGGGTTGCCGTTAGTAAAACGACCCCCTGTGTTTTCAGGTCTTAGTTGTTTTGTAGTCAAATTACAAATATGCCCTCTAATATTCAAAAGCCCATAACTTGGTCATACGAGCTTTATTTTCAACATTCTTTGAGGCATTGGATTCCAATTTCGAGCGTTGATTCTAATTATGTATGTATTTCTTACAATTTCCTTTATTTCATAAGTTAATTAAAATAAAACATCCAACCACCTATTAATATGATTAAATATCTATTAATCTCTAAAAAATTTCCAAAATAAACAAGCTATAACAAATTAGCACATGAGAACCATCATGATTGATCGTGGTTATAATAATATTGAAAATTTTGAGTCATTACAGTGTATGCATTACTATCCATACTTTTGGTCAAACCTTGCACAACCCAATACAGATAAACACACTTCAATTTAGGTAAAATCCAAGCATATAAACTCACCTTAACTAGGAGATCCAAATTACCTACCAATAAAAGTTAGTGATCTTGGTGGATTTGAACTACATCCTCTTGAGCAATATTAAGCTAGGACCCATTTCTTAAGTGAGCTACCTTTTTTTAGCAAAGATCCACTAGGATGTCAAGCATTGCCTAGAGATAGATAAACAAAAATTGGCAATTGACTACAAAGCTTCATGTACAAATTGGCAATTTAAAGTCTTAATCATGACAAAATACATACATATGCATAGGGAAGGTAGAGATTTATAAAGCCTGAACTTATATGCTACCGTAGATAAATCTTGAAGACAATGTCTTCCTCATCTTTCAAGTTTACTTTACCAAAATAACCTTTCTCATCACCTTCTCTTTTAAAACTGAGTTAAACTAAAGCTTCAAAATCCACTCTATGACATTATACTTTTACATTGTCATGTACTATAATGTATGTTATAGGAAAACCTACAATTTTGTATTCCAATACTTATACAATCTAATTCTTCTCACCCCAAGACATAAGAAATCATATGATTAATGCAACCTTGTAATCACTCGTTTAAGAAGAAGATGTCATATACAAGTTTGCAAATTTGCCTTATTAAGTTTTAAGATCTGCCAATATAAATCCATGTACTTGTTTTGAAGTAAAAGCCATCAAGTTTTGATGGTTTCACTCTCAAGGTTTGGAGAAATTTGGTGTAGATGGTTGAAGTGATCGTGAAGTAAACAACTATAATTATTTGAATAGATTAACATGCATCATTTCTTATCTACAAGCTAATGGCCTTTACTGAGATACAAATCATACCTCATCCCTATTAGAAAATAAAATAAATCAAGTTGAACAAGAAAATACTAGAAGATGTTGTATGAGCAATCTCTTCCTAGTTTGATTGACGAATTTCCTTCAACATCTATAAGAAAAATTAAAGCTAAAATTATAGACATGACCACATTAATGTTGCTATTAAACTCAAATCCTTGATAGAATTTCATTTGCTAGACCTTAACTGATTTGAGAAAATTGGAAGTCAAGTGCCATCTTAGGAACATCTTGAAACTAAAACCTGACCACTCAAGAATAAGTAACAATTTGAGTAATATCAATCTAAATTACTTGATCATGCAAGAATAAGTAACAATATATTCATTTTAACTCTCAACTATCTACACTAAATTTCTATGAACCTTGAGAGTGAAATCATCCAGTAGTTTGATTAATCTATACAGATAATTCTAATGAAAGAGAACTCCTACCTCTTCAACCATCTTAATGATGCACACTACCCAAGTTTACCAATAGTGAACCCAACAGCTGAATCAAACACCCTTTTGGAATACATATTTAAGAAAAATTCCCAAAAATCTAGACTTGGTCATATAATCACTAGATCTATTTATAAAAGAAGAGAGAGAGAGAGAGAGAGAGGAATGAAGTAGATGATTTGCCAGTGGATCTCATGTAAAAAGAAAACTAGCTAAGGAAGATGGCCTAAACCTGTTGGCTCTATGCATTATGTGATGGAAAGAGAGAGGAAAAAAAAAGAAAAGAATGAAAGGGTGGGTCACACTTCTAGACTTGTTTTCTTCATTCTACCCTTCCTTTTTCAAATTTGATGTTGTAGGATGTGTTTCCAAATGCTATTATGGAACTATAAAATTGGAAGACCTATGATGAGTTATCTTGTCCTCTCGATCACTAGGCCTTATTGAAAATGCCACTATGAAACTACTAGTTTGGTACTAAAGAGTAATGGACATATAATTGGTCATCTTGTTACTTGTGGTTTAACTTTAAATATACTCACAAGCGTGTGAATCAAAGTAGTAAGATGTACATGAGTGAGGTTAATCTACAAGGAATGTCATGGATTTGTATTCAATTGGATCTTTACTTAGAGGAATTATTCTATCCAAAAGAATTGATTGTGATTGATCTATGAATTAAAACAATATGGAATTGGAAAGATGAATTAAATTAACCTTAAACTAAAGGAAACTAACATACATTCAAACTAGGAACTTATGCAAAATTAGAAACATGAATAAACTAAAGCCTAAATCTATAATGAACTTCCTAAAACTAAAATGTAATTTAATGATGCTACTAAAATTGAACAATGAATAATGAAACCTAACATGTAATAATCAATGAAACCAGGCGTGTAAAAACAAGAAATATGGATCAATAATAGTACGCATGGAATCATGTAGAGTGCATATGAAACATGTATGAATATTGGAAAGAATGGCATGCATGGAATAAATTTTATTCATTGAATGTAAAGAATTACAAAGGTGTGCACGTAATTCAATGATATCTAAAGACTAAATCTTATCTTAAATCTCAAATCTAAAGCTATCCAACAAGGCCCATGCATGTGAAGCAAGGGAGAGAATCAAGTTAGAGGATGAAGGCAATATTGGAACCAAAATAAAAGGGAAACAAAGAAGAAAACAAAGTAGACCAAGCAATCAAGGAAGGTAAAGATGATCCAAAGGCTATTATCTCTTGGCTAGTACTCCAAAAGATTGATAACCCTTTGATCAATGAAAACTAGAACAAAACTTAGAAGCAAATTAATAAGGAAAGAGCCAATGACAATTGTGCATGAATCAAAGTAAACAAGGCTTGCAAAAAGAAAAGAAATAGAGCAAGGAAAACTTAGCCTTGAATATGAAAAGATGAATAGAACTCTTGAGTGAAGAAGACGTTGAAGATGGCTAGGATGGAGGCATGAGGAACCAGCCCTATGCTGGGGCATGGAACTCCTTAGGGTTGGTGGATTTGAGATCTCCTATTTTATATGATGTTCCATCCTTCCTAAAGTGATAAGATGTGGTACAATTCTATTCCTAGGAAAATAGAAAAAAAAAGATAAGAACAGAAAAGAGATAAGATAATGTTAAGATTTAGAAAGTGAAAAAGAGGAAGTGGAAATTAGGAGTTGGGAAGGGGATTTGGAAAATGAAAAATGTGGGGGTGACTTAGAAGGTGGGACATTGGGAACTTAGAAAGGAATCTGTGCGGAGGTGAAAACCTAAAAGGAATAAGCAAGAAGGAGGCACCACTTTTCTAAGGAAGAGGCGTGGAACTCCTCTTTCTAAGTGATTCATAATGCAGGAAAGAGAAAAAGAAAGAAAGAATAAGAATTAAGGCTCTTTTGTTATTGGTTCGCCTTAGCATGCCACCTACCCTTGTTTGACAAGTCAAATTTTCTCTTATGTCTTCACTTCAAAACACATTTTCTTCAAGTGAAAATTACATGAAAAGTTCCCAAAACTTGTGGACCTATGTTAACTTAGCTCGAGTGGCTCAATTGGCTTCCTTTGATGACTTCAAGCCTGGTGGCTTCATGGCTTGGCTTCTCCTAGCTCTCAGTGTGTGACTTATATAGCTATGGTGGCTTGTATGGCTTGAATTCTCACGTGATGGATTTTGCATGGATTTATTTCTAGTCACCTTGAACTCTTCCAATTGTTTTCTTGAGCTAATCTACTTGCTTTGAAATTATCATGACCCTTTGGAATGATGAGAAATAGGTCCTAGTCTCTTTGAATTGATCTGGATCATCAATTAACATATTAAGCGATCTTGACCGTTGGATTATTCTTTCAATACTTGTAAAAGAGCAAAAACCCTAATTAATACTTAAAAAATTATGACAAATTACATACTCTGTATTACCTTCTAAACCTATAAAATATCAAAATTTTGGATCATTAGTTCAGAAATGCATGTGTCATGAATATTGGGAAAATCCTTGAATAATGCTTTATAATTTATAATATATTGACTACTAATTGGGTACTTTTTATGCAAAATTGACTACTTATCATCTTGTACCTTGGACCTTCCATGAGGGATGGCAATAGGTATGGTCAAGTAAGGGGCCTTTACCCATACTAACTCATAAGGATTAGTGTTAGGGGTAGGGTTAGAACTTTCTATAATCTAAGGCGGGCTAGGGTTATGTTTGGGGTAAGGGTGAAAAACTAGGGGGCCCTACCATATTACACACTTGTTCAAATGATAAAAATTCCCTCCAATAAAATATTTTTGAAATATAAATTTAAGGGCAATTTTGTAGTTACAAGTATTACTTATTAGTAAGAATAATTGAAAACCCCAACCTCGTTTTCCTCAAAATTCTCTCCTTCTCCTTTGCGTTGTTCATTTCTCTTAATAAAAATGGCAGTCCAATGCACAAAGCTCCAGCATATGAGGGTTTGGGAAAGGGGCGGACCACAAAGGGCCCATAGTATATAGCCTTACTTAGCATTTTGCAAGAGGCCGTTTCCACACCTTGAACTTATGACCTCTATGTCACACAACAACAACTCAACCATTGCGCCAAGGCTCCCATTCTTATTCATTTCTTTTAATGCAAAAATAATATCAAAACTTCATGCCCATAAGCATTTTATGATAATGTTGCTCATTGGTTCTCAACTTAAGTTTGCCACTGTGCTTACTTAAAATGTTTAGGGAGATTTATCATATCTAGATGTGTCTATTTAATGGTTACTAATAGATCGTTAAGGTAGCTCCAATAGTTAGCAAGTTGTTCTCATAATGCTTTAGAATTTTTTGTAGTCTTGTTAATTTCAAATGCTAAATCATCTTCTATATTTTCCTCTCATTTTTTCAATTTTTAATTTTTTCGATCTGAGCCATCTATCTTGTCCAACTCTCCACCTTTAACCTTCTTAAAGAAAGTCATGCCAATTACACGTTTTTGAACATTGTAAGCAAGTTAGGGTCAATTAGGAGACCCGACCCAAATGACCCATACGGACAAGGCTAGATAATCTAATTGTGTTCATGTGATTGCTCTTGATTTGAATGTCTCTCCTAGTAAAGAACATCACTAGATTTGGACGATCTTGGTCTCATAAATACCATATTTTTGGTGGTCAAAATTAGATCTTTGCCTAAATGAATTTTCTATTTAATTCGATTAGGAGTCAAGCTTTTTAGATTCTAAAATCATCCAATCACTCTGCCTTTTGAACTACTCGACATCCGAAGCAGCAGTAATCAGATGAACAACTTGGATCATCCTATTGTAGAACCGCTTGTTAAAAACTTGAGGTGCTTTGAATTTTAGAACTTTGGTTTAACATTCCTGGATGATCTTTCAATAAATTTAATTTTCTCATAATGCCACTATCTCAATCAGGGGACCTATCTATCGAACGGTTTAGATATGATGAGTACTGCCAATAATATCATGGGAATGGGCCCATCTTGTAAGCATCTCATGTTAAGGATTCTCATGGTACGTTAAAAAGACAACCCAAACTTACATTTGGGGTTTTCGTTTCTCTGAAAAGTTTCTGTTTGCTTGCTCGAGCTGCAAGAAACCAAACCCCTTGTATTTCCTTAGTACCCAATTTCTCTTTACTCTCTTCCCTTCTCTCCGTTGCGGAGCTCGGATCGATCTTGTTCTAATGGCGGCGACGGTGACTTCTGCGAGTGGGCTTATAGCCATGTTAAACGAGGCACATCCAGTTCTCAAACTTCACGCTCTCTCCAATCTCAACTTCCTCGTTGATTATTTTTGGCCTGAGATTTCCACCAGTGTCCCAACCATGTAAGTTTGATTCCTCTTTTCTTCTTCTTTTCTGTTGACAGGGGTTTTGGGTTGTTGATTACTCATTCTAGAAGTAAAAACCCTTCCTTCTTGGCTTTGCCTTAGGATATCTTACTTGTTCTGTCTATTCTAGCGTTTCTTCGTTCATGTTTGTTATACTTGGTGGGTTTGTACTAGGGTTCTTTAAATATCGGCAATGGTGTTGGTTGTTTTAAAATGCAACTAGGAAGTATATCTTCCAGCTTTGTTTTATATATGGGTTTGGTTGTTAGGGGTTTCAACAGTTTTGAATTGTTTTCTTGCCGCTCTGTTTGTGTGAATTGCTTGTTTACTTTAGTAGGATTTAGTTTCCGGGGCAGGGCTTGTTTGTAGATTTCTTCAATTTGGGAAATTTAGAACTGGTAGTTGCATCTACTTTTGGTTCAGATATCGGTAATGTATTTGAATGATCATGTTTTGAGGGAATTAGGGCTGTCTGTATGTTGTTACACATGTACTCCTAGTTGAGTTAGAAGTCATTGATTGAGGAAGTTTGAATAAGAAATATGAGGTACTCGCATGGCTAAGATTTGGTAGCAATGAAGCCTTGTGCTATCGGCCTACAGTTGTTGCAAATATCAACACAAAGGGGCTCCTGTTATTTATCAAGGCCTCGCAATTTTGATTAGGTTTATGTTCGAATCTATATGAACTAATATATTCAATCATGAACTTGAGAGTTATCTGTGGAATACTTGGAGGTCCTTTTGTGGTAGTAAAAACTTAGGGCAGAGCTGATTAAGCCTCTGCTACGTGGATATGTGTGCAGGTCCTAATACATAAGAGTTGGATGTCAGATAGGTTTGGAGTATCTGGTTTCTGAGGAATTGCATAGAACAACATCTGATAGTATTTGGTTTCTGAGGAATTGCATAGAACAATATCTGATAGGCATGGGGGTTACTCATAAGTTAAGGTTTAATGTAAGGTGTCAAACCCCAAAATGCAAACACAATGCAAGTTTCCCCAGAAGGAGGACGAGAATGTGGTCTAACGTGGATAATGCAGCTAGGTTCTTTATTTACTTATTAGTTGTAAAATAAGAGAAAAACAATTTTAACTTATTTTTGTGTAAAAATAAGAGAAAGCTAAATCTTGGCCAAAAAGTCGCTGATTCATGTTTGCAAAATGCAGACTAGCCCAAACTACTTTGACTCAGTTTTTGCTTTAGTGTGGCACAGTTTGATACTATGGTTTAATGTCTATGACATCTGAGATTTATTAGACGGATGAAATCTATAGCAATTATCAATGTAGAATACATAGCTAAGCTCTTATCATCATCATCAAAACCTTATCCCAATTAGGGGTCGGCCACATGAATCTTATTCCCCATTCTCCTTTATTAAGTGTCATGGTTTCATTTAGTCCAAAAGTTTTTAAATCTTTTCTCACCACTTCTACATAGCTCTTTTGGTCCTTCCTCTTGCTCTTTTAGAAACTTCAACTTGGATCATCTCACTCATTCTAACCGTTGCAGTTTTTGGTTTTCGTTGGACATATTCAAACCATCTAAGTCTAATCTCTCTCATATTGTTATCTATTGGTGCTACTCCTAAGTTCCCTCCAATATTTTATTTCTAATTCTATCCTTTATTGTCTTGCTACTCATCCATCTCAACATTCGCATTTCAATGGAGCTTATCGTATATACATATAGTTCCTTAACTACCCAATACACTGATTCATAGAGCATGACTTGCCTTATAGTCATCCTATAGGATTTTTCTTTCAGTTTGAGTGGTACCAATTGATCATACAAAACTCTAGAGGCATATATCCATTTTTTCCAACCCACTTGAATTCTCTGAGTAACCTCTCTCTCAATCTCTCATCTCTCATGAATTATTGATCCCAAGTATTGAAATTGGTCTTTTTGGGGACATCTTGGTTATCAATCTTTACTAGTGGTCTAGTCCCGCACCTCTCCTTGCTAAAATTGTATTTCATATACTCTTAGTTTTACAAGTTGTAAATCCTTTAGATTCTAATACATCTCACCATAACTCTACCTTTGTGTTTATGCCCCTTCATTGTCTTATCAATCAAAACTATATCATTTGCAAATACACGAACCACGAAATCTCCTCATGCAGATGTTTTGTTTACTTATCCACAACCAGCGTAAAAAGGTATGGGCTCAATGCTAATCCTTGGTGCATTCCTATAGTAATAGGAAAATTACTGGTCTCTTTGCTAGTGGTCCTAACGTTTGTTACCGCTCCCTCATACATATCTTTAATTATGCCTATATTACCCTTGTGAAATCCCTTTATTGTCCAATATCCACCATATTATCTCTATATGGACCTCATCATAAGCTTTTTCTAAATCAATAAAGATCATATGGAGGTCTATCCTCCGCCTCCTATATTGCTCTATTGATTGTCTAGCTTCCATAGTAGACCTCCCAAGCATGAAATCGGATTGGTTCTCCGGCACACTTATCTCATGCCATAGCCTGTTCTCAATCACTCTTTCAAAAAAATTCATGGTATGGCTCATAAGTTTGATTGCCTGATAATTAGTTCAACTTGGTATGCCTCCTTTATTCCTATAAATTGGTACAATAGAGCTCTTCCACCATTCATTCAGCATTTTTTTATATTTTACAATCTTATTAAACAATTTTGTTAACCAAACTACTCCATTGTCTCCCACATATCTTCAAACCTCTATTGGTATATCGTTGGGCCCTAGGGCCTTTCCCGATTTCATCCATTTCAAGGCCTTTTTTACTTTAGGTATTCTGATCCTATGGTCTTGTATATATTGTTCAATGTTATTTGGGTTTACGATACTTTAATCCTTATATTCTTAGGGTAATTGTATTTAGTATTTTTTGAAAGTAACTTTCCTACCTTTGTTTGATCTCATCATCTTTTACTAGTACCCTCACATCGTCACATCTAATGCACTTAACGTGGTCTGAATCCTTACTCTTTTGTTCTCTTACTTTTGCAAGTTTAAACGCATCTTTCTCACCTTCTCCTGATCCTAATTTATTATAGAGGTCATCATATTCCTTGAGTTTAGCCTCACTTACTACTTTTTAAGCAACATTTTTAGCATTTTTATATTGCTCAAAGTTTTTGTTATTTTTAGTCCTCTATCATGCTTTAAAACGTGCTCATTTTTCTCTAATAACCTTTTGCACTTGTTCACTCTACCATTTCATTTATTGGTTGCCTTTTACCTTTAGATGCTCCTAAGACATCTTTTGCTACTTTCTTAATAGACTTGGCCATATTAGTCTACATTTTATTTACTTATATCTTATTGTTCTAGTTTCCTTCTCCCATTAACTTGCTTGTAAGTGATGCTATCTTCTCTTCTTTTAAGTTCCATAACTTAGTTTGGACATTTGTTAAGGTCATTTCTTTTCTTCTATATTTTAATGTAGATATCCATAACCATTAACCCATGTTGTGAGGTTAGACTCTCACCGGCATCACCTTACAATCCTTACACATTCATCTTTTAGTATTCCTAATTTGAAGTTTATTGCTTAATAACCTTTGTGCTAGAGTATCACCACTTTGTTCTTTCTAAATTGTTAAAAATTGATGTGCTCGTAGTTGGTTGCAATTGTGGTTATGTCTATTGCCTAATCTAAAGTTTACTGACTTAAGAACCTTTGTACTAGACTGACTAGATTTCCAGCATTGACAATCCATTGGTACTGAATGTCACCTTTGATGTAATTATTTGGAAAATGTGATTATCTATCACTCCTTTACATCTAGGATTTGTAGCTAAATGATGCATATTTCTGTGTGACCTTTGATAAAGGCACCATTCTTTAGAGGATATCATTCAAAACTTAAGTAAAGAATTTCCCACAAATTGTTATACATATTCCTCAGTGATAGAAAAAATCCGGAAAAAGAAATTGTCAAAGGGAACCCGTGGTTCTGACTCTAGATGCTGTCAAATAATTATGCAGACATGGTCTTATATTCTTGGATAATTCAAACTCATCGGAGTTGCTGCTTTCTCATGATGGTTTTTTGGTAATTTTTCTGAAAATTGTAGAGGGATTTTTGCGCACCTTAGCATTCTGCCTTCAACTAAACATTTGAGATATGTTAAGGATTGGATTGGACAGTCAACCAAAGAAGTCAATTCTTGCACCAGGAGATATTTAAGTATTCCAGTTGATCTTGAATATGTCAAGTCTTCTAATTCTCTTATTTCTCAATTTAAACTAAAGGCAATCTTGTTTATTCATTTCGTGGTTCCAAATTCTTAGTGAGAGAGCAAAAGAGCTAACCTGGAAACCTGCCATAGAAGAAAGCAGTTCAGGTCTTAGAAAGGGCTAACCGTGAAGTTGGTCGTAGAAGAAAGCAGTTCAGCTGCACTCAGAAAGTGCACTTGTTTGGCTGGCTTGGCCTGAGAAACAGGTGTAAGCTAGGAATTAGATAGGAAATCACTTGACCTTGTAGAGGCCTTCAATTATTAGGAGTGGCCTTACTGTGTTTAAGGGGATCTAGAGAGACTTTATAGTGGGGACAGTCTGTTCATCCTTCCCCTTTGGACTTGGTTATGATGTGTTGAGAATTGAGCTATATTTGGGAGCTCCACCTCCTCCTCCATACCAGTTGGCTAGCTACTTAATGTCCCTTCTTTGACGTACTCCTTTCAACTTTAGTGTGATATGTGAGAGGGTCAAGTTCGTCTATTCTTAAGAATGAGAGGCAGCTTGCGGTTGACAAATTGTCAAAATGGTTTCTTGGTTTGTGTTGCTTGAATTTCAGAGCTTTTCAGTTTGACTTGCTGTTCCTCTTAAATTTGGTTTTACAAGCTTTCTTTGTCATCATGTTTGAATCCTTGTATGAATAACTTTTAATAGAGAGAGGCTAAGAAAACTTGTATGTTGGGTGTTTAATTTTAGCTAAAATACCCTTAAATCAACATCAGGATAAGTAATATAATCCATCAATTTTGAATTTTTAGATTAAATGTGAGTAATAGCTCCAATTGATTATCTAACCGTTGTTCAGCAAAATTTAATGCCTAGATGATCATCAGAGCTGATTAGATGAATAAATTATGGTCAGGATGAATCTAATTGAGTTTTACATGCTACAAATCAATCAAAATGGAATTGGATTTCACAATGCAAGATGGACCTAGGAGATGGCGAATGAGAATAAAGTGCACATGGAGAAGGTTTCTAATGTGGTCTTGAGAGAGATCCATAGAAGGAGGGAAAGAGACGTGTTATTTTGGGAATAGTTTCCTAATTGGAAACAAAATCTAAAGAAAGGGACGTGCTTGTAAGCAACTCTGTCTCTTGGGGCTGCTAATAGAAGGCTTTAAAAAGAGAGGGATACAAAGATGAAAACAGACCCATAGAAGAAAAAAATCCAAAGAGGGTAAAGGATAAAGAAAGAGACAGAGCCCAACCTCTCTTTCTTTCTAATCTCTCTCTCTCTCAAATTTCCCTTCTAGTGCTCTCAACCTCACCATCTTTTCTCTTCCATTATTGTGTTTCTTGCTTCCTTCCTCGTTCTCAATCCCTATTTCACTATTTTCACTCCTCACTTCTTCAATCATTAGTTTTCCCTTGTTCATCATCATTCATCATAGTGATTCCCTATTACCAATCGTTTTCTTCATTCTTTCCTTCACTTGAGCACCTCCTGTTTCTTTACTGTTTTATTCCCTTTTTAGTCATTTTTCATTCCCTTGTTCCCTGCTATAATTTTTCCTCTTCTTCCATTTTGTTCTTTTCTTCCTATTTTTCACTTCTTCTTTTTTTTTCCCTTTGAATTCCTTTTTGTTAACTCTCTCATTGTTTTGGTTTAAACCCACTTTGGGTTTCACCCCGATCGCTCTTTTCCCCCCTCATTTCAACTATTCAAATAGATGTAGTGAACTCTTTGCGTCATCATCTTCCTCTCTTGGGTATGGGTAAAAGAAGGAACTTTCAGGATAAATTCCAATTTTACCAATTGCCCTTTTAATTTAATTTCATTTGTGTCCTCAATTTTGTCTTTTTCTCTATTTCATTTTTTCCCAACAGATCCTTGAACTTTGCTATTTTAGTCCCTATTTGATTAATGCTTAATCGAATCAATGGTTCAGCCTTAGCCAACAGTTTACCTTAATTCTTGTTTGAATCCTTTTCTAATTACAAATAAACTTTTAGGTCTTCATCTAAGTTTAAATCATAGTTGATTCATAATCTATGATCTTACATTTGGAAGCCAGATAGTCAATCTAAGCTGTCCAAATCTCAAGTGCATCAATTAATCCAGATCATTAATTTTTTGGAAAATTTGCATCATCTGACCATTTATAACCCCTCAAAAGAATTAAATGGCTCTAAGACTCTTCCTCGGCAACAGGCCAAAAACTTGTTGTTTTTAAGTGCACGGGCTATTGTAGTATAGTTTGTGCAAGTACGGGTAGATCCCATATGAACTTGACTTGAAAAGTAAGAGTTTAAATAAAATTTAAATTAATAAAATTGACAGGAATTAAAAAAATTAAATATCAATGTACTAAAGCAAACTCAAATTTATTAATTAACCGAAAAGTACATAGTTTTATATTTAATTGAAAAGGAATTAAACAAAATAACAAACTAAATTCAACTTCCTTAACTCGATCATTGTCTCATGGAGTGAATTTTTCCACATCTAATTACATCCAAATCAATCAACCCACATCAATCCCTCAGTAATATCCTTGATTGCTGATTCAATGGTCAAATGATGCAATTTTTTTTAAAAATTAATGATCTGGATCAATGGATGCACTTGAGATTTGGACGACTTAGATTTACTATCTGGCTTCGATATATAAGATCAGAGGCTATGGATCAACTAGGAATTAGACTTAGATAAAGACTTGAAAGTTGATTTGAAATCAGAAAAGGATTCAAACAGGAATTAAGGTAGACTGTCGGTTAAGGCCGAATTGTTGATTCGGTTAGGCCTTAATTAAATAGGGATTGAAATAGCAGAGTTTAGGGTTTTGTTGGAAAAAAAAACCAAAAGAGAGAAAAAGACAGAATAGGGAAAAAGACGAAACTTGGGACATAGATGGAATTAAGACATAAGGGTAATAGGTAAAATTAAAAATTTTCCTAAAAGTTCCTTCTTTTATTTGTAATAGAGAGATGAAGACAATGACGCAAACAGCTCCCCATGTCTGTTTGAAAGCTTGAAACGAAGGGGAAAAAGAGGGATTGGGGTAAAACTGGAAGTGAATTTGAACCAAAACAATGAGAGTGTGTAATAGGAAGGAATTCAAGGGAAAAAACGGCGACAAACTGGAAGAAAAAAACAAAGTGGAAGTAGAGGAGAAACTACAGCAGGGAACATGGGAGTGAAAAATGGCTGGAAAAAAGGAAATAAAACGGTGAAGAAATAGGAGATAATCAAGTGAAGGAAAGAATGAAGAAAATGAATTGTAACAGGGAATCACAGTGATGAATGATGATGAACAGTGGAAAACTGATGACTGAAGAGGAGAGGAGTGAAAATCATGTAACAGGGATTGACAATGAGGAAGGAAGCTGGGAAATGTAGTGACGGAAGGGAAAAGATGGTGAGTAGGTTGAGACAGAAGCTAGAAGGGAAATATGAGAGAAAGATTAGAAGGGAAGAGAGGCTGGGATCTATCTTATTCTTTCTCTTCTACCCTCTTTGGGTTTTTTTTTTTTTTTCTACGGGTCAATTTTCATCTTCGTATACCACTCTTTTTAAAGCCTTCTCTATAAGCTGTCTCAAGAGATAGAGTTGCTTAAAAGCACATCTCTTTCTTTAGTTTTTTGTTTCCAATTAGAAAACTATTCCTAGAATAACACATCGCTTTCCCTCCTCCTTGGATCTCTCTCAAGATCACGTCCTTCTTCATGTGCACTTTATTCTCATTGGCCATTTCCTGGGTCGATCTTGCATTGTGAAATCCATGTATTCTTTTGATGATCTTGTCCCATTTAAGTTGATCTGAGTTGTCTAATTCCATTTTAATTGATCTGTAATATTTAAAACTCAATTAGATTCATCCTAACCATAATTTATTCATCTGATCAGCTCCGATAATCATCTAGCTTTTAAATTTTGCCAAACAATGGTTAGATGATCAGTTGAGGCTATTATGCATATTGAGTCTGAAAATTTAAAAATGATGGATTAGATGATCCATCTTGATGCTAATTTAAGTGTATTTTGGCTAAAATTGAACACTCAACACTTTAACTTTGTCACCCAATGACATCTTGCTGCTTAGTTCTGTAATTTCGAAGCTTAAAACTTTTTAAATTGAATCCAGCAGCAACTGCAATTTCTTGGGTGCATAGCAGCAGGTGAATACTCCTCTTTTTTCCTCCTTGCTCTAGATTTTATTTCTCTGGTTATTATACCATTACTTGGAGAGCTCTTACATTTTTGTTGCATATTAATTTGTTTGGCTAAATTTTGAGAACAGTTATTTGTGCCTTGACGTTGTTTGATTCTTTCTATTTATTGATATAAGTGAATAATTTTCCCACTGATAGTATGCTTTTCGATTACATATTGGTGAGCATTCAATGTGAATATATATAGAAGCTGTATATCATATTTGGATTGAAAGTTTTATAGACCTAGTTCATTTCTTCCACATGGTACTCTTGGAGTAACCGTTCTTTTTTTCTGCAGTGAAAGTTTGTATGAAGATGAAGAGTTCGATGAAAGACATCTTGCTGCATTGGTTGTTTCAAAGGTCATGATTAGCTAATAATTGCAGATTTCTAATTCTGTTGACCTTTGTTTAATGACTGTAGATATCTATTTGATAGACTTCTAATTCATTTAATCATATTTAAACTTCCAGAGAATATGGTTTACAATCCTGACAAGTTAAACAAATTTGAATTGAGTTAGTACAAATTGAATGTACTTGTCAAGTAACCTAGTGATTATTTATGACTAATCTAACTCAGGAAATTTAGGTAATTTATTATGTGATGCACACATTATTTTTCCTAAAGGAAAAAAAAGGAAAAAAGGAGCTGAGAACCATGATCCATGCTTCTTGTGTGCTATACTTTTCTACTGATGGTCTTTGCACCAAAATCCACCCACAGTTCCTGATTCTGGGAGTCCAATTCCAGATACTTCTTGATTGGTATAGACTGCTTGCTTGTAGTTTTCTGAGTCTTCCAATGGAAGGCCACAATTTAGAGGCTACTAATAATCTGGTGGAGCTGACTTTAGTAATTGGCCCATGCATGCCAAGGATTAGCAGGTAAATGGTATAAATTATTGAACAGGTGTCTGCTTGCCCTATTTTTCTCTAATGATAAATATGGACATGTTGGTACAATAACTCCATATCGTTATAGTTTGTCATGTAGAAAACCATGAGTGGTTTCCGAGTCTTGAACGACTGTCGACTGGAGTTGATAACCTTCCAAATGGAGTAAATGTTTTGAATTATTAGCAATGACATGAGCTTCGGAATCAATTTGACTTTATGTTTTCCGTGCTAAGGTTTCAGCACTTCATCCTACATTCTTCGGCACATGATGAATACAAATGTGATATATGTGTGCTTGACTGTTTGATGGATGCTTGAGGCAGATTTGAAAAATATGCTGTTAGTTTCCAATAAGAGTCCCAGGAGAAATCAATGCTGTGAGTATCTGAAGTTGGTTCTCTTATTTCTGATGCTTGAAAAAATCCAGTTTGTAGATCTTAGGCATTCATCAATTTTGGCATACCTTAGATAGGCAAGAGACAAAATCACAAGCACATCAGATGCTTTTAGCATTTTATTTTTTTTTGAGTTCTGAATCACCACCTTTCATTTTTATTACTTTTCCAAGCCCAAGACAGTAAAGATTTTAGTAAGTCGAGTGGGAGTGGAGCACTAGTAAAGATTGATAACCAAGAAGTCCCCTAAAAGATGAGTTTTTGTATATAGGATCGATGATTCATGAGAGTGGAGAGATTGAGAGGGAAGTTGTGGGTTGGAACAAATGGTGATGCGCCTCTGAAGTTTTATATGATTGGCGAATGCCACTCAAACTGAAAGGAAAATTCTATAGTATGACTATAGGGCCGTCCATGGTTTATAGATCAGAGTGTTGGGTAGTTAAGGGACATTGTGTACATGGATGAATGTAGTCGAAATGAGGATGTTGAGATGGATGAGTGACAGGACAAGAAAGGATAGAAGTAGTAATGAAAACATTAGAGGAAACTTAGGAGTATCAACAATAGGTACCAAGATGAGGGAGATTAAACTTAGTTGGTTTGGACATGTCCAAAGGAGACAAAAAATGGCACCAGTTAGAAGGAGTGAGGCAATGCAAGTCAAAGGTTCTAAAAGGGCCAGGGGAAGGCCCAAAAGAATGCAGATAAAAGTGATGAGAAAAGATTTAAAAACTTTGAGACTAAATGAAGCCATGATACTTAATAGAGTGGAATAGAGGAACAAGATTCATGTGGCCTAATCGGGATAAAGTCTTGACGATGATGATGAAATGCCCAAAACAAGGGTTAAGATCATCCAAATGCGTTGTTTTCATGTAGATGACCTATTTTGGTATCCTGAACATGATAAACGTCTTAGATCAAGAAACCCATTTCATGATGCATCAGAGAAAGACCATCTTGACTCCTAATGGGACTCTTCCAAAGTACACCAATACTATCTATTTCCTGTAGAAAAATTTAGGAACTATTTTTCTTTTTTCTTTTTTTCTGTGACTCTAGTACATCAATGTTCGTAAATCTTTTGGTTTATTAATAATTTTTCTTTTTATTGATGATTTCTGCAGGTCTTTTATTACCTTGGGGAACTGAATGACTCATTGTCCTATGCACTAGGTGCTGGATCTCTGTTTGATGTTTCAGAAGATTCTGATTATGTTCATACACTTCTCGGTAAGAATCATCTTCAACTCTTTTTTGTTCTTTTAATGGTAATCATTGTTGTCTTGATTTGTGGAGGTTCATTTCCAATGTATTAGACTTCTCCATATATTGAATTCACTATCTTGTGTATTTTTTGTTTTGCCCACCAGCTAAAGCAATAGATGAATATGCAAGTCTTAAGTCGAAAGCAGCAGAGTCAAATGAAGAAGCAGCACCGGTGGATCCTAGATTGGAGGCCATTGTTGAAAGAATGCTTGAAAAGTATGTTAGTTGAATTCAAATTTGTTTTGTGTTCTCACTTATAAGGCCAGATTTCTTATGTTATCTTTGTTTCTTGTAGGTGTATTGCGGATGGGAAATATCAGCAAGCTATGGGAATGGCTGTGGAGTGCAGAAGACTGGACAAGCTTGAAGAAGCTATTTTGAGCAGTGACAATGTCCAAGGAACTCTTTCATATTGCATTAATATATCACATTCCGTTGTTAATAGAAGGGAATATCGACGTGAGGTGCTTTTTTCTTCCCTTCGGTCAACCACCTATTTGTTCAAGTGAATATCTCTAGTTCACCTTTTATTTGAATTCTAGAGTTGTAGGTTAATGAGCTGCTGCATTATATGTTGTCTGCACTTAGTTCGTATTTGAATACAGCCCTTGGTTTGACACCAGAGCACCACTGGAGTAGTTAATTTGCAGAGTTGCTTGAATTCCATTGCTTATGTTTCTGCGTCACTTAATATCTGTCATAGCTACTCTTATACAGAATCACATTGTAATGCCTATATATGTTCTTGAAGGAGTTGATAATGATATTTGAGGTGTACTCAACTCCTTTCTCTGCTTACAGGTTCTTCAACTTCTTGTTAAGATATATCAAAGGTTGCCTTCTCCCGATTACTTGAGCATATGCCAGTGTCTTATGTTCTTGGATGAACCTGAAGGTGTTGCTAGCATATTAGAGAAGCTGCTACGGTCTAGGAATAAGGTTCTTCCTCCTGTCCTCTTGCTTCCTGTAGTTGGCTTTTGACTTCTTGACGTTGTAATTTTCATTGAGTGGTAAACTATGACGTGCAGTACATGGTTTACCTGACAATGGAACTTGTGGTAGTAGAATTTTCTTGTTCTTTGGAGGTTAGGTGATCACAATACTGTATGTGGTCTGTGGTTACAGGATGATGCTCTACTGGCATTTCAGATAGCTTTTGATCTTGTGGAAAACGAATATCAGTCTTTCCTACTAAATGTGAGAAATCGCCTTCCCAATCCCAAGTTCCAAGCTCCTGAGCAACCTTCAGAAGCAGTTCAGCAGGAATACAGTGGACCAGATACTGCCTCAGGGAATGCAGGCAGCGTAGCATGGGATGTTCAAATAACAGATGGAGCTCATGCACCTAATGGAGCTGTACATGAGTTGGATCCAAATGAAGTCTCCTATGCTGAGAGACTTGCAAAAATCAAGGGAATTTTGTCAGGGAAAACTTCAATACAGTTAACATTGCAGTTTCTTTACAGCCACAACAGGTCAGACATTGGACTCATCAATAAATCAGTAGTTAATGGAGGTTATAATGTACAAATTCTGAACATGATTTGATAGAACTTCCAATACAGCGTCCCAAGAAGTTACTCATTCCACTGTTGTAATTGGGATTTTGTGCAGGTCAGATCTTTTGATACTGAAGGCAATAAAGCAGTCTGTTGAAATGAGAAATAGTGTCTGCCACAGTGCAACTATTTATGCCAATGCCATAATGCATGCTGGAACAACTGTGGATACGTTTCTTAGAGAAAATCTTGTAATTTGCAGATCTTATCAAAATATTAGTGTTCTGAACTCTCAAGACAAATATTTATGTACTCATAACTATCTTGTGTTGTTTGCTTGACAGGACTGGTTGAGTAGAGCTACTAATTGGGCTAAATTCAGTGCAACGGCTGGGTTGGGTGTTATTCACCGAGGGCACCTTCAGCAAGGCAGGTCTCTGATGGCACCTTACCTGCCTCAAAGTGGTGCTGGTGGTGGTGGAAGTCCATATTCTGAAGGTGGTGCGCTTTATGCATTAGGCATTATTCATGCCAACCATGGGGAAGGCATCAAGCAGTTCCTTCGCGAAAGTCTACGCAGTACGAGTGTTGAGGTTGCTGATTCAATGCCAGGCATTCATTTTTTAGAGCTAGTTTCACAATCTATCATATAATTGCTAATATTCGTACATTATCCCTGCAGGTTATTCAGCATGGAGCATGCCTGGGTCTTGGTTTGGCTGCTCTTGGAACAGCAGATGAGGAGATATATGATGACGTCAAAAGTGTTCTTTATACAGATAGTGCTGTTGCAGGGGAAGCTGCAGGTATCACTATGGGTTTGCTGATGGTTGGAACTGCCAGTGAGAAAGCAAGTGAGATGCTTGCTTATGCACATGACACACAGCATGAGAAAATCATTAGGTAGGTGTAGATGGATCATGCAGTCAAAGTTTCCATTCAATAAAATTCATGAGTATTATAAGCTCCCTATATTATTGCAGGGGACTAGCTCTGGGAATTGCCCTTACAGTATATGGTAGGGAAGAGGAGGCTGACACATTAATTGAACAAATGACTCTGGATCAGGATCCTATCCTGCGGTATGGAGGTATGTATGCCTTGGCATTGGCATATAGAGGAACAGCAAACAACAAAGCCATCCGCCAGTTGTTGCATTTTGCTGTGTCGGATGTGAGTGATGATGTAAGGAGAACAGCTGTTCTAGCCCTTGGGTTCGTCCTATACTCTGAACCTGAACAGGTTGGTGTGTTTTCTTCCTCTAAATTTATTGTTGCGGAAGCTTTTGGGTTGAGTTCATAAATGCAAAGTAGTAGTCAAAGAGTAAAAAATACCATAGAACTGTGATTACATTAAGAAATTAAAGTTGGAGATGAAGAAAATAAGGGTAAACCCATTTTGTTATAAGAACAGGAACATAAACAGCACGAGTATGTTTCACTTTGTTCCTGGTATTCATACTGTTCCTACCTTTCCAGCGATTTTGAATATTCCTATCTGTTCTGTGAAGTTTCCAACTTTGTTTAGTTTTCTTTGTTTTTCATTTATTCCAGATACTCTTGATGGCGACTTCCATTGGGAAACATCTAGAAAATTGAGGGATCTAACAATGAATAAAATTCTTCTGTTTATAAGCCACAACATGGTTCCTGACATTTATTAATTAGGTATATGTTGGCATGATATGGTACACGATAGGCATATCAAATAAGTAGCTATGCCTTCCACTAGTCGTTTCATTTTTCCCCCTTCTGATCACCCCTTTTCAAAATTTCTTCTGAAATTTATATAGTTTAACCTAAATTTTTTCAGTTTTTCTTTGTTCAAGTCTTGCAAAATGAGCAGAGAGTTAAAAGCTTTCCTTCTCCCTGCCCAAAGAAAATTAAAATAAATTGTGACCCCCATGTGGAATTGACAGTAAAACATTGTGAAGCCTAACAAGCCTCAGTAAAGAAGGAAAGAAATCATACAACAAAAAATTGATGTTCTCTTTGCTTTTCTCTTACCTACAATAGTAGGTTTTGATGCTCCCTTTATGTGAACTTTCAATGCAAATAAAGTAAACTGAAATCTATAGATTGTCTTTCATTCATATGTAATCTTTGACCTTATGAAATGGTTGATAAAGAAAGGACCATTTGTTCCTCTATGCTAACTTTCTGTGCAAATAAAATAAACTGAAATCTGTAGAATGTCTTTCATCCATATATAATCTTTAACCTTATGACGGGGTTGATAAAGACAAGACCATTTGCTTCTAAGCTGCTATTTTGAACTTGACGTCATTCCCCTTTTACCCTTTGGAGTTTGCTTAAATTGACCTGCTTCTTGCCCAACCTGCTTGTTTGCTCACTGCTTTTGTTGACCCAATTTCAATCAAAAGACTGTTTGACTCTGATTTTCTGAAAGACCATTCTGCCTTTTAGTCTCACAGACATTTCTAGTTACATGTTTTTCTTTGGTGAATATGCTTGGTCGAACATTCGAGTTGCTGCTTTCCCATATGGCTGGGGATTAGATTTAGGATTGCACGAGTGGTTTGCTTTATGATTCTTCATTTTGTATTAAAATAAGTGGATTCCTTCAGTTATGAATGTACTAAAATGTCCCTACTTTATCAAACAATTATGGCCATGAATCCACCATATCTGAATTTATTCGGGTATCATGTTCATTGTCATTTATTTAGTCAATAGCTGATTAAGAAAGAAAATGCTATTAAATATAAATGATACTAAGTATCAAAATGGATTATCTTTAGGACATAAAGATGATGTCTACATGATGAATGTGCTATTCCTAAGCAAAATATGTGCCGTAAAATCAAAGTGGAGCCACTGATTATGATCGATCCTATCTATTTCCAAGCCCTTGTCACCATACTATGAAACAGAGCCACACCAAATTTACTTTCTTGTTAGATGATTCTAAACCAGCCAGTTAATGACCTCAAATAGAGGCTTGCAATGGACAGATGGGTTGACTTTTGGTATATAGCTCACCCATAATACAGCCACCAGAAAATGGTTTGGATCATTAAACACACAGTTCGCACTGTATTTGTGCCATTACCATCAGCAACTAAGAATTCCAGCTAGAAAACCAGATCATTGTAGAGGCAGAGATAACTCTTTCTAAGATGAGTATTCAGCCGAAGAAACTAATCTCGATGTGATCTAGGAGTCTGCCAAACTATGTCAGATCTACATGAAAAAGTTTCTACTATGCGTTTGTTTCTACATCTCCACATAGCTACTCTTCTGCCTCAAGTTCTTTCTCCAAGCAGATGCTAGAGAGACAGCCAATTGACTACTTTGCTTATGTTTTTATTCGTTCATATAAGTATTAGACTATTCTGAATTAATTTTAACAAGAAATAATCTTGAAAAGAAGATAGTAGATTGCAAATTGATTACTGCAACTTGAATTTTATTAATCTCTTCTTTGATTTGTTTATATTTTATAATGAACATAAGTGCATTTTCTATATGGTTTCTTAATCTCTCTTAGATATTTTCTTCTTTCTTAACTATTCTATTACTAGCTACTACTTCTGTCAATTGCCTTACCATTTGAAAAAGAAATGATTGTTTTTTATGCTCTCTCATTAGTGTTAACTTTCAAAATAAACTTGGGTAATGAATCTAAATGGATTACACCAGAAAAAAGGGATCTATATGCCTCGGGTGCACTATCACGTATGCGTTCAACTAGTTTGATGGAAAAGGAAAAGAGTCTACCCTTTCTGCAGTAATTAACAGATCAGACCCACCCTGGCTACTAAAATCATAGAAAACAATAATTTGACATGGATAGCTGACTTCATCATGATCTTCCTTGGCTCATATGCTTCTGACTTTTTTTTTTTTTTTGCGGGGTGGGAGCATTGTGCACTGCCGGAATATGAGTTAAGACAGAATTCTATGACTGCATAGACAGGTAAAGCTTTTGTGTTTCCTTCACTTGATCTTTGCCGTCTGGTCATAGTTCTTGGTCCCAATAGTAGTCTACACAGTCTAGGTCAGAGTTATCTGAAGTAAACATCAAAAGCAAACAACAACAGTAGAAGCTGGATGAAAGCATAGAAGCGTGAACCGTTAAAGCATTTGGTGAAGATGAAAGAAGACATTTATTCAACTACATGTCATGCATATTTGTCCTTACGATAACAGTAGCTCTGCTTAGTTTACAAAATAATTGCCTTGAATATTATAACATACAGAACAAATTGTCGTTGCAAATCTATTAACTTTATTTCTCATTCTTCCTTCTGTTCTAAATTTTGCAGACTCCAAGAATTGTTTCCTTGCTCTCTGAGTCGTACAATCCACATGTTCGGTATGGTGCAGCTCTAGCGGTAGGCATTTCCTGTGCAGGCACTGGTCTGAGTGAAGCCATTTCATTGCTGGAGCCTCTTACTTCAGATGTTGTGGATTTTGTTCGCCAAGGGGCTCTCATAGCAATGGCTATGGTAATGGTACAGACTAATGAAGCCTGTGATTCTCGTGTGGGAACATTTAGGTACTACATTTACTGACTGCTGACCTTTCATTTCTTTGCTCATCTACCTGTGTTATCTGATTAGTTCATTTTATGTTTAGGCGACAATTGGAGAAAATAGTTCTTGATAAGCACGAAGACACAATGAGCAAGATGGGTGCGATTTTGGCTTCTGGTATTCTTGATGCTGGTGGAAGGAATGTGACCATCAGGCTACTTTCTAAAACTAAGCATGACAAAATAACTGCAGTAGTTGGGCTTGCAGTATTCAGTCAGTTTTGGTATTGGTATCCCCTCATCTATTTCATAAGCCTTGCCTTTTCTCCCACCGCTTTCATTGGACTCAACTATGACTTGAAAGTCCCAAAATTTGATTTCTTATCGCACGCCAAGCCATCTCTGTTTGAGTATCCTAAACCTACGACTCCACCAACTACAACATCAACAGTTAAACTTCCTACTGCCATCTTATCAACATCTGCAAAAGCCAAAGCTAGGGCTAAGAAAGAGGGAGAGCAGAAGGCAAGTGCAGAAAAATCATCTACTGAAGAGGCCTCGAGTGGTTCAAGTTCGGTGAAGGGCATTATGTCCACTGACAAGGATGGTGAATCCATGCAGGTATATTTGCTCTTTGCCTTGTTATATTCTTCAAAAATGCTAAAACTTTCAGCATTTTTAATGAGAATGACCTGTTATTAAAAAGCATATAAACATTGTTGTTGACATGGTAAATTATTTATCTGTGGTAAGTGAGGAGGCTCTAGAACTTGTATCCTTAAACTTGTTGCTACATGATGTATCAATCCGTGTACGTTGCTTCTGTCATCATTCAAAAGAAAAAAAAAAAAGGAAAGATAAAACCTAACTGATTCTAGTATCACTATAACTTTTGAGTATAGGGCTTCAGAAGCCTGAGGAAAATATGCTACAACTTCAGTGAATTGCATTGTGCGCTAGAAGACTTAAAATGTGGGAACAGATACATCCTGCTGTATTAGTATTTGCATAAAGACTCAAGTTTCTGCTATTTCTACTCTATTTATGCCGTTGTATCTTTAAATTGATGGTTCTGGTACTTTATTTCCAGGTTGATAGTCCATCAGAAAAGGCGGTGGAAGCTGAACCATCATTCGAAATCCTGACAAATCCTGCCAGAGTAGTGCCTGCTCAGGTGAAGTACATAAAGTTTCTAGAGGAAAGTAGGTATGTGCCTGTAAAATCATCATCATCTGGGTTTGTACTCTTGAGGGATCTTCGACCCACAGAACCGGAGGTACTGGCTCTAACAGATGCACCATCCTTGATGGTCTCCTCTACTGGAGGTGGATCAACAACTGGTCAGCAAGGAACCGCGTCTGCCATGGCTGTTGATGAGGAGCCTCAGCGCTTCGAGTACAGCACATGAGGGGTGGGTTTGACTGCTTTTATTGTCTTTTGGCATCTTCCAGAAAAAAGCGTTTTTTGGTCAACACGAAAACAATGTCAGCAGAACAGAACAGTGCTAGCTTGAGTGTGAGAGTTGGGGAGGGCATGGAGGCTTCCTATTGTTGCTAGCGTTATTATCACCTCAAGGGGGTATTTAATTGGCCATCCTGATAGCTCCTACGTTTGGTGTTGGTGCTGTTTCATCCATGCGGCAAAGTGAGGGTAGATGGTGATGGGGACGGTTGGGCGGACGATTTCTGTTTTCTGTCCATGCCTCTCCCCTTCTGTAACAACAGAGAAAATCTGGACATTCAATTTGGATCCTCTTTGCAGGGCTAGGAAGAGTCCTTAGATAATTTAAATTTCAAAAGGCGAAAATGATAAAAGATCTGATGGAGTATTACATTTGTTTTTGTTATGGGAAATGATGATTTGTTGCATTTTCTTCTGTTGCTTGTTCACTGTTGGTAGTGTTCTGCTCTTACTCCTTATCTTAAAACTGTTCATTAGGTATTCACAAGGCAGGTTTAAAATGAAGATGGGTGCCATTGGCAAATTCTTTTTCTTTGTGATACATTGAACCATAACTGTGTTGGCTTAGCTAGTAACCATTTTGTTCAAGTAAGTGGTGTATTGGCCTCGAATTTTTAACCCTTACACTAGCCCCTTGAATACTACGTTGGGCCATTCTCATTCATTGTAAACGGAGAAACTCCTTGGAGATTCCTTTAACACTGATTTTGAATTGACTGCCAAACTTTTTAAGTTGTAAATCATACTTTACATTCCATTCTTGAAGTTATGGCCAGGTTTTAAGATCTTATGCTGAGAGGTGCCTTTCGTGGGAATTGGGAGGTAGCTGTGCTTAGTGAGCCCTTATTTTTTTATGCGCATCTTTAAATATTAGAGTGATATTTGATAAATTAATTAATACTTTAAGCTAATACTGTCCAGTTTTAACTTGGATCAACGTGATAAATTAATAAATTTGTTAAATTTAATAAGATTATAAAAATTTAAAATCTCTTTAAGGGCTTATTGACTATATAAAATAATATTTTCAAGTTTGAAGAACTCTTTCATAAAAAAGGAAGCTGCAAAAGACAAGAGAGGCTTAATATGAAAGATTATAAGATAATTTTTTGGTTGTTTAAGAGGAAAAAACATTTAGAGAAAGTAAGAAGGATATAAAATGGGCAGCCTGGTGCACGAAGCTCGCATGTATGTGGGGTTTGGGAAAGGGGCAGATCACAAGGGTCTATAGTATACAGTCTTAACTTGCATTTTTAAAAGAGGTTATTTTCACATCTTGAAGCTGTGACATCAAGGTCATATGATGACAATTCTACTATTGTGCCAGGGCTCCCCTTCTAGAAAGTAGGAAACATATGCATTCATTAAAAAAAGGACAGAAAATGCATAAAACCTTGTTAAATTAATAAAAAAGGATAAGCATTAATATATATATATATTAGTTTAAGGATATTATCTGATAAAATAAATTCCTGTTAAATCAATAGAAAATCACTGGTTCGAAGGCTATTAATTTAAAGGGTTCTATTGCAGCCCTAAGCTTTGGAAGTTCCTTAAATAGCCCTCATCTTTTCAAATCAGGCTTTAAGTAGCCCTTTTTGGTTGAAAGGCCTTGTCAAAGCTGTTGGGAATAGGGGTATTATGAAGATTTTGACTTTTCTTATTAAAATGAATTTTCATGTTAGGGAAAGTTGAAATGCTCCAATATTTAGAGTTGTAGATGTGAATGCCAAAGAAGGTGAACTAAGAGTCTTTATTGTTTCTGGGTAGGTTTTAAAACCATGTATTATTTTTTCATGTTTTAATGCTGAAATCCTTTGTTTGTAATCATGGTCTTGATGGGTAAGCAAGGATTGAAATCCTTGTTCCCAATGGAGGTTGTTAATGTAATGGGTGCCTTGGGAATTATTGCCTCATTTGACCAAGATTAGGGTGAGCACCCTTTCAGGTTCTTTGAACATTTTTATCCATGTAGTAATGCTACTAAATGGGGTTCCTTCTATCTTTTATTTTTATTTAACTACTTGAGCTGGGGTATTGTTTCAAAATTTAATATTAGAAGTGACGTATGAAATTAAAAGAAGCAACAGAAGCTGCACTCTTGTTTTAGTCTCATGTTGTAGTCATGGTTGATTCAAAAGGATTCCCTTTTCGTTTCTTGAAGCAATTAAGGGGTAATCTACAGCTTGCTTTCTTGTTCATTTTAGTGTAGAAGCAATCAGATTTTTACAGAATGTAGGAAATGACATGACAAGGTAGTAAATGAGTAAATTTTGCTGCAAAGAGGTGTAATCAACAGTGAGCGTAAACTCCTGTTTATGCCCATTATGTTGCTCCATCAACCTCGGCATGGAAAGTGGGTTACAATAAGATTAAAGGACTCTAGCTTCATGGACCATTTACTGTGTATTCCTTCAATCGATGCGAAACCTGAGCAAATGGGTTGGTAGCGATATTTGTTGGTGACCCAATGGAGGATGCACCTGAACTTGAATTTGGTAGCACATGATTTGTAATTTGTTATATATCAAGCTAATTAAAGTTTTCTTGGAGCACTTAGAATCCTAATTACTTGTGTCTTGTCAGCTTATATGAAAATTTTAATTATTTTTATTTTATCCTGCCTTAATGATTAGAGAAATGAGCCCCAACCTCTCTTGTTCAGTCACATGTCGATTCCTTAAATCTCTAATCTTTCTTAAGATATCTTTGTAGACTGAATTTCTTTCCTAAGCACCTTTCCTAAAATATCTTTACGTTTTTATCCTTTTCAAATTGAAAATCAAACCTCATCTTAATGATCAAAGCAGCCCATATAATAATTCAAATTAATGTAAAAAATAAATTTCTCTGTCAATATAAACAAACTAATGATCAAAGCCATCAATCTATATTAATATAAGCAAATAATTTATCTCTCTCTCTTAAGAATTTTTTTCTTTGAGCACTTACAACCTTATTTTTTCTTCTGCCATCTCAACATATTTGAAGTTTAATTTATTTTATTTTATCCCACCTTATTTTTTCTTCTGCCATTTCAACATATTTGAAGTTTAATTTATTTTATTTTATCCCACCTTACTAGTTGAATAAATAGGAGGTAAGAGAATTTGCCTTCTTTTCAGCCAAATGTCAATTTCTTAAATCTCTCCCTTATCTGTATCTTTCCTAAATTATTTTAGTAGACTTTTTATCCTTCTATTCCTTTGACACCTTTCTTAAAATCTCTTTACATTATATCCTTTTCAAATTGGCAATCAATTATCATCTGAGTGATCAAAGCAGACCATCTAATAATCCACATAAATGTAAATAAATTAATATAATATAAATAAAGAAATCTAAACCTCATCTTTATGATCAAAGCCGTCCATCTAATAGTCTATATTATTGTAAATAAATAAATATCTATATTATTGTAAACAAAGAAATCCTAATAGGAAACAAATCCATGATGTTTGCGTATAAAAAGTTGTGTGCATGACTTGGCCAAAAAAATTATGTGACTTAAGTATTTGTAGCTTATTCTATCAAGAGATATAAATTTGTGTCTCCAGACTTCTACCTCCAAGGACAAGGTTTATATTAAATGAGAGGGAATGATAAGGACCTTAGCTGTTCCTCCTGTATTTTATTTTTCTATTTTTTGGTCGGTGATATCATAATAATAATTCTACTTATTAAGAAGGCCCTAAATAATATTCCCTACTGTTCATTTTCCGAACTCACATCCATGCTTCATTCTTTGGTAATGACAAGTCTTGATAATGAAAGTCAGTTACATTTTACACTTCCTGATTAGTTGTTAAAGACTGTAATTCCAAAAGGAGAAAAAATAGTGTTTTTTATTATTATCAAAATACGGATTGTGGATAACAATTTCTACACACACTTTCTCGTAAGCCCAGACACCTAAGATCTAACCCACTCATCTTATTCAGCCACCCCAGATTACATAGACACCAAAGGATCATGCTGATTGGATTTTCTTAGCCTATTTCTTTGAACTTCTTTTTGAATAAAAAAGAAGAAGAAGAAGTTAAATTGTAAATAGATTATGTTTTGGCTTTGCTGTTGCCCGGACCCTCCAGGAGGGTGCCTGGTGCCCCCTACTACCCCTGGCTGGGGCAATTGGGATCCCAACATTCCACAAAATTGTGGCCGAATAACAGCAGCTTCCCTGTTGGACAAACACCCAAATCCTAACACAACATTATCAAACTATGATTCCAGAAGGTGTTGGGCATTTTTGTTTTGTTTTTTGCTTTACAAAGCAAATCGTACACACGCACTCACAGTCTCCTAATTCTAGTCCTTAGCCAAAGGAAAAAGCAGCCACTTAAACTTAAGACTAAACTTTTTTCAAGAGACATGCTGAGTTGTCTCAACCAACTGGGCTAGACATTTATTGTGAACCCCAGAAATTCTTGGGTTAACTATGTTCTGAAAACACCTTGCTGTCCCTACCAAATACCTTACTGTCTCTGATGTCTTGGAGTTAGTGTTTTGATCCTGCAGAAGCTGTGAATCCTTGACTGCCTCATGGTTTATTGGTGCTTGTAGTTTTTCCTTGCTTTCTACTATGTTGTGGGGAAAGCTCAGTCTCTAGTCCTCCTTTGTATTTCTCCTACGTTTTGGATTTAATACAGCGATCATTTGGAATAAAAAGGCCCAAAAACTACCAAAAGAGAGAACCCAAAAGCAAATGCGGATTGGATAACAGTGGCATTTGAAAAAAAATGTACTTCTGGTCAGTAGATTTGGACGGTCAGAAACTTTGTTTAATCAACAGTCCACATAAAAACGCATTTTCTCGACTGCTAGAGCTGTCCAATCAATTCAGAGAAATCAGATGACGGGCCGGATCAGCTACAGGTAGGTCCCCTCGATGGATTCACCAAGTCAAAAGTCTGCCCTACGTACAATAATCCTGTGGACTGCCCTCTTCCTCAGGGAGTCGGCGAGTCAATTGATTGAAACAAGAACCGGTCCCATAGAAAGAGTCTTTCCTAATTAAATGCAAAAGATGTCGTGCATAGGAAGCCAATCAAATTACTTGTAGTCCAATCCAATCACATCAACACAAAAATAAGGATAACAAGGGAACAAAGAAAGAAATAAGTTGAAAATGAACAAGATACTTAGATATGTGTGTGTCATTTGTGGACACGTTGTACGATTTCCCTCACCTATAGTTCGGTTTATGCATGCTTTCTGTTAGATAACCACTAAGAACCAGGGGAGAATTCTTACTTCTATGGACTGTTTCGAGCCATGTCGTGGATGGACCGACCATCTTGGCCTTACGTACCGTAAAAAACAAAAGCCTTGAGAGTACAGTCCAAAACTGAGAAAATGACATCTTTTAGTCCTCTTGTTTGCTAATGTTACCCCCTACTCTAAGTATAAAATTTGCAATATCATCGTCATCATTATCAAAACCTTATTTCGATTAAGGGTTGATCATACGAATCTTGTTTCTTCGTTCTTTTCTATTAAGTATCGTGTCTTTATATAGATTTAAAGATTTTAAATCTTATAAAACTTACGATATTACGTCCTTAAATTAGTATCTTGGAAGTGGATTTGTTTATTGATATAGCTGAATTTTATTTTACCAAATACGTTTTTTAAATTAATATATACTGGCTGCTGCCTATAATTTCTATTCACTTAGCAGCAAATTTTTGTATTTCCTATTCCCATTGATTTTTTTTTTTTTTTGGTCAAAGATATATATTTGTGACCATGTTTTTTGACTGATATAACTGGATTTTATTTCACCAAATAATTTTCTTGAAATAATACGTGCGGGACGCCTATTGTTTCTATTAATTTAGCAGCAAATTTGTGTCTTTTTTTATTGGGAGATATACAAATATGGTAAAATAGACTAAGTGATTATATTGAGTAGAATATCAATCATTGCAAGAAGATACACAATTTTGAGCTGCTTTCTCACAATAAGATATCCTCAAACTTGAGAATATTAATTTGTGTAAATAATGGGTCTTTGAGTAAATCCTAAAATTCATGATTTATTAGTTTAGTATATTTATTGATTTACTAGGTTGGCCCAAGTTGGAAATATAGATGTTTGTATTAGCTTAATGGGATAATTAATTTGTTGAATAATTAATTAAGGGTTTCTAGTCTATTTTGAATGGCTAATGATACTTAATTGGGATTGCAATATCAATAGCATTTAACTGGTAATTTTAGATGTGTAAAAAGAAGGATAGAAACAATGGAGCTGGCAGATGAAATTCCTTCCAAAAAAAATAGTTCACCTACCTTGGGCATCATCTGTTTTTCTCTCAAACGACAAGAGAAATTCGTCACAAAGAAGGAAAAATAAACATGTAGGCTATTATCGTTATCAAAACAAATGTTTCCTCGCACATGACTACTCTGGACGTAGTTGTGAATGAGACCACTGTGTTGGTCAACCTATCATTAATGGCCACACACAAACACAATTATACAATTTTGTGATCCTGACCATTCTGTCAATGAGTGGTGTAAGAATCGAACCCAATTTGCCTGCATATTGATGGAAATACGCACCGATATACCACAATGACTTTGCTACTAGAGAGATGGGTTAAGATCGTATCACGGGTAAAAAAACAGCCCTGGTGCACAAAGCTCTCACATATGTGAGGTCTAAGGAAGGGGTAGACTACGAGGGTTAATAGTATACAGCCTTACTTTGTATTTTACAAGAGGCTATTTTCATGCCTTGAACCACCCGTGAGCTCAAGATCACACGACAACAGCTCTACCATTGTCCCAAATCTCTCCTTAATTCATTGATATTATTATAAATAACCATATTTTTAACTATGATACTTGATAATACCTATCTAATAATGTGCACAATTGAATTGCCCATTGGACATAATGAAGAACACTTCAGTAGGGAAACTTTTTGTATGCCTACAGGTAGGGATGACTTTGCCATTTCTCGAGAAAAAGAAAAAGAGAGAGAAAAAAGCCAAAGGCAATATTGCAAATATCATTCTCCAATAGCATACTGCATTTGATAATGATGGACTGGATGGGTGTTGTGTTGCATGAGTGAGATATCATGGGTCCGACAGTCATCTGCTTATAGATAGAAAATATGAAGGAAAAATCCAAATTCATTTGGGACCATCCCTCGTGCTACCATCTCAGACCACCCTAATACCAACGAAATGAAATCTGACAAGTCAACCCACGGCAAACCATGTACGATCACGTTGACTCTCAACAATTATCGTGCAAGACCAATTTAATTGCTAAAACCATACAGAGACTGTTCCCTACAAGCTTTCTAGTACACCCTCAAAGTCTTCCTTCCACCACAAAGACACCAAATAGGGAATGGAATGTACACATGGATGGAGACTGCTGCTCAACTATAAGCAAATCCTCTTTGGTAAATGAATGGTAAAATAATTGTAGGAGAAGAGACAGTATCCTTTATAATTCGTCATATGGTACTTGCATGGATGAAGCTGAACATCTGTTGAACTGAATTCGCTATGTCATCGGCAGTAAACCTCGATTTTCCGGCAATCTGACCAGAAAAAATGATTCAAGCAAGTTAGATAAGAGAGATGTAGACCATATTGGAGAAGAAAAAGAAGAAGACGAGGGAATTAATTACAGTCAATGCCACCTTGACATTGAAGGAATAGAGAACTGTTTGTTCGATTGTGGTGATGTTGGTGTGAAGAATGTTTAGTTGGAGATCTTCCAGTGCGGCGATCATCTTAAGGAGCTGGCCAGGCCGCCTTCGAGAGAGGATCTTGATCATTGCGTCGAAACCCAATAGCTTGACCTCGACGTCTGCTAAGAAAGATTTGCTCTCGGCGGTTTCTTCCCGAAGGCAGCCATCAAATTCAGGAAGCTTGATTTGATCATTAGGCAGCGGCACTGAGGGAAAGAAAGATGATTGGGATGGTTGGATTGCCGTAGTGGGAGAATCGCCTAGAGGTAGAGGAGCGCCTTCACCACCTAATAATCGCCGCCGCTTTTGGGATTCTAAGCACTGAAGTAGTTGCTCCAATTCTCTTACAAATTCAATGGCACCCCCAATGATTGATGCTTGATCTCCCTATAAAATCACACCGTTACGTAATCACCTTGCTAGCTATGCTTATTGTGTAGTTGCAATCATCAATCTTTACGTATTTATATATACAGTGTGTTGAATCTAAGGTCGATGGAAACCAGGAAATATTTTTTGGTAGGTACACCATGGAAGTTCCATTCTTTCCAACTTAAAATCCAATAGCTTCCACGCCAAATTAACTTAAGATACTCAATCTATATTGACAGAAAAAAGCCATGAAATTCATTATTTTTCAACAGAAAATCCAAGTTTAGTTTCCTCCAACGTAACAAGCCATTGGGTCTTGAGCTTTGAAAACCAATCTTATGAAAATCTATATTTTTTTCCAAGTCTTCCAGCTTAGAAACTGATGAAATAAACTTGAACCAAGAACTGAATTTGTGTAGAAGGTGAGAGAAACAAAAAATTAAGAACGAAAGATAATTGGGGTTTTCTATATTGCATTACCCTTTGCACATACGAGCCAGGCATGAGAGACCTCAAAACTTTAAGATGCTCATTCATCTGCATCCTCCTATTCCTCTCAACTGCAATATGGGTCATCCTTTGGCTTTCTACCTCCTCACTAGTTTTGACTGATCTCGGCCTTTTCTTCTTGTTTTTCGCTTCTGAACCACTACTGTGCATGCTCCCAAGAAGACGAAGTCTGATAGATGAATTCTCCGACAGCCGAGCTTCGTCTTCCTCTCCTTCCTCTTCTTCTACAGTCGTCGGCTTACTCTCAATACTAGTCCCATAAAATCTCTCCTCGTGATCATTCTCATTCGGAATAACCATCGTGGGATCTTGCAATTTGTCCCCCAACACAGGAAACTTAAGAAAATAAACCGGGTCCATGTTATATTCCTCGAAGATTTTCGTCTGATTTAAGGCCAACTTCGGACCGAAGTCGGCGAATTGCATCACATCGGCAAAGCTCAACTTGTCGAGAGAATTCGAGCTAGATGGGAGTTGCTGTGGCTGAGAAGTATTGAACATGTAGTCAACCATTCCTGAATCATCTTCTGAGTTCTGCTTCATAAGCTGATGACGATGGTGGCGGTCAAGAGAGTAGTCCAACCCTGTAAAACTCGCCTGCAACATTTCCTTTTCCAAGTAAGACGAACGATATGGGGTTGAAACGACCGAAAAATAACAATAGAGGGAGGTGAGAGAGAGAACGAGAGAGTGAGCAGACCATGTAGTTCTCTTCTTCTTTCTCCATTATTATAAGGGTTATGACTTCATTCAGTCCACGGAAAGCCAATCTGTTTGGATTCACTTGCAAAAGTCAGAACTGGAAAGACCAAAAACTGCGTTAAAAATCAATAGATTTACAAACAGTAAATCTTCAAAATCTGTTGTACGAACATGGTAATATGCAATCTAATAAAAAGATCTGATTTACAGTTGAAGATTCTAACTGTACTAGTCTGCACATTTGCAGAAGGAGAACACCGAAAAGGGTAGAAGGAACACAAATTTGCAGATGGGTATATGAGGATTGATCAGATGCTGGAGATTGGATTGAAATAAGAAGTGGGTATTTTTATTTAAAGGAGCTGGAGGTGGGAAGACGTTTGGAAGAGGGGAAAGGAGCCCTTGGTATTAATGGAAGTAAAGATAAATCGCACCTCTTTTATTTATATGATTCACAAGCTCACAACGCTCTCTTTCCTTGCCTTTTACCCCTTCGATCTCATGACAACCATTAAGTTGAAGGTGAAGTAAGCCAGAGCACGTTCCCAATCTTTCAGAACTGATCACATGGAGGGAAGGAAAATTGGCATTTTTGCATAGTGGGATCCACCTATGAGGCTATAACTGATCTAAACCGTCCATCTAATAGTACCCCATGCATGTTAGATCCACAATGACCCGGATAGCATGCCGAATAGACAATCCCAACCACCAAGCCGGTTTATGATCCTTTAGTATGGATGGACGAAAACTAAGCATAAGCAGCGGTTCACATTTGGTACCTGATGGAATGTCTGGATCATTTTGTCAGTAGGTCTGAGTATACAAGTAATCAGGTCGCACCCAACCTAAGCATTCTTCAATAACAGTATAAGAACCATGATGATCTCCTTGTAGAGCTCGTTTGGTGTCTCACCATGGCAGTAGTGAATCTTCTAGTCAGATGTTTAATGATCCAAACCGTATACATGGTTGATGCTGCAATGGTACCCCCGTTCACCACGTAATTCCTGACCGTAAGATCAACCTCGAGATCTTGAAATTAGCAGGGGGTCGGATCTACATTGGTTTAGTGGCTTCCCTAGGATCCTGATCTGCTGTGAGGTCTAACTAGTCCATTCTTATTTCCTAAATGGGTAACAAAGTCACCATAATAAATTCTAAAATCAGCATATTATCGAAATTTTCTGTTTCTTCATTCTATCTTTACATTTTGGATTATCTTAACTCTAAAATGTGCCCAATTTGCCGAGGCCAAAATCAGGCAGACCTATTAAGATTATATGCTTAAATTAAAGTCAATTTTGTTTCAGCAACCAATTATAATAGATCAAGAATCAACGATTCTAGTTGTTTCCTCAACTGGATTCTTGGACATGGTCTCTCAATAATGATAGGACAAGCAGCATAAATGATTAATTCAAATAACGCCAAAGAGCTTCTGACCCATCTTCTATAACAAGAACAAAACGCTCGTCACATCCACTCTTTGACCTTGTAGTCAATATCAAGGCATGAATTGCCGATATTTTCTACTGCTTGCTCCACATCGAGTTAAGCAAATGTTAGAATTATCGATGGATGTGATTTCTGGTGCATAGCTCATCTAGGATACTAACTGTGGATAAAATTGTCCAGGGATATATAATTATCTCATCTCCTGCTGTTCAGGTACAGCCCTAAAGCTCAGATTGATCTAGGCCCTCAATTTGAGTTTCATTACGAAATTTTAAAACCATTGGTCTTTGTTGGGTTTAATCCTATATATGAACCATGTAACTTGCCTGTCACACATTCATGTCCCAAGAGGAGACCGGGAAGAAATCTCCATGGTCCTCGGTAAAGAGTGCCATGATATCAATCCTTAGTGGCAAGAGAAACCGAGGAATGTTATTGTAGAGCGCGATGGTACGGCGAGTTTCTGCTTTGGATGATCAAACTCTTTTCTCTAATTTTTTTACCAAACTTACATAAAAAAACCATGCATTTGGTGGTTGAATCTAGACTCTTGTATATATACAAAGTATCGGACGATCCAATCCATTCATCTCACCATTCCAACTTTTGACAAAGCTAACATAAAAACAACCGTTCATTTGGCAGTTGAATCTAGACTCTTGTTTATATAAAGTAGCGATCCCATTCCCCTGATGAGAAGTAACAATATATTTAGATGCTAGAGTCATCGAATCTGCTTGGTTTTTGGTTTACGAGATATCTGAAGTTGGAGCAATCAGATGAATGAGTCAGATGATCCAAAATGTAAGCTCCCTTCTTGCGAAGCGCGACAGCTTCCCATAGTGTTGCACTACAATAGTTTTCCTCTAAGAATTTTATTGAAGCAGTAAACATAGAACATCCTCAATCGTGCATGGTAAAGACAATGATTTAATAAGTCAACGCCATAGCATAAGCTGGACATGATATTGCTGAAAGGACACCATCAGGCATGTCTTCTATGCACAGCAGCACATGCCTGGTTTAATGGATATGCCAGAAACTCATACGTAATGTGGTATCTCTTTGACCTTATATAAGATACCGCTAGAGTAAGGCGTCACTTCATTGTAATACAATTAGGTACACCCACTATTGTATTATGGGGCCAACTTCTGTGAATACTACCATCCGTCTAATAGGCCTAAAACTGGAACTAGAGTGAGCCAAAAATAGTACTTCAATAAGACAACTGAAAGCACGGATTATTAATGGACGGTAAGATCCACCCAGCAACTCTTTTGGGTCATTGGTGATCCATCATAGGGCTATGGTTAATGTGGATTAACCAATCATGGGCCTATGCTTAATAGTCGTGTGCCACGCTGTATTAAATTAATGCCAAGACTAAAAGTTTTTTTTTAGGAAGGCAAGTGGGGTTCTAAAAGCTGAGGTCAAACCAAATTTAGTAAAGGGAGCCCATGAATGCAGGGTCCAGGGAAGAGACGGACCACAAAGATCTATAGTATACAGCCTTACTTTGCATTTTTGCAAGATAATAGAAGAACATGGTTACATCTCTACATAAGCTTTTCTACAAAAATATCATTATGAACTTACAATAAAAATCATTATCTAAGGAAATATTAAGACTAACGTAAATGATTCTTCCCACAAGCCAACTAGAGCAATTGGCATCTCCCCATTTGTAGGCTAGGTTGTAGTTTTGAGTAGGCAGCAATCCCATAAGAGGGTACGATGTTCATCCCAATAGTGGGTGTGATACAAGTGCATGAGTGTACGAGAGTAGAAACTAGAAATGGTGTCTGTTTTTCGGAGAAGTTCTCCTTGAATCTTTTGGCTGTTGCATTTTCCTCTCTTCAAGAATGTGGAAAAATTTATTCGTTGCATTTCAGAGTAAAATGAAGGTCCATATCGAAGCAATGGAACCATTAATGATGTTCACTATATTTTGTGAGTCAAAAGCCATCAAATACCATTTGCTTCCGAAGTAGAAGCCATTAATCAGTCGTGTTTTAATAACAAGTAACTCCATGTTGTGAACACAATCTTCTCAATCTGACACTAATCCTCCAACTGAGAATTCATTTTCATCAACAGAAGCAATTGTATATAGTTTATAGGGGAATAGTTCAGGTTTTTCTTCTAGGGAAGTACGAAGTGGTTATCAACAACAATAGGTCTGAAACCAAACTGACTAAGAGTAAACTGAATTGTGGTTACATCAGAATCGTGAAGGTTAAGATAATTCACTCTTGTCGAACCTACCTACTATATTTTGCAAACCTATTTCTTATAATTTTTTATTTTTTATTTGGAGGCAAAGACCCAAGCGTTTCTTCCTTTCATATGTGAAAATAAGCTGCGAAAGCTCTTCTTGTAGCTATGGTGTTTGAAACTCACCTTTAAAAAGACTTTTTTATCCAAGGAATTGTCTCACATGGTGTCTTCTTATTTTAAATGTTTTGGAACGGAGTACAACACTTATAACGGGTAAGAGCATCTCAGAAAGAGGTGATTAATGCATCTACATAGGCTATAAGTTGAAGGGACCTCAATTCCCATATGTAAGAATTTATCCGCTGCATTTATCTTGCCCAAAACTACCTGTCATGCTCTAAAATCAAATTTCATGATAGCAGTCAACCTTAAGGTCACAGGTTCAAGATGTGTAAACAAACTCTTGCAAAAATATAATGTAATGTTGCATACTATACTCTTTGTGGCCTGCCCCTTTCCCAGACCCTGCACACTTGAGAGCTTTATGCACCAGCTGTCTTTTTTGAAGTTTCATACACTAGAAAGAGAGTATTCCCTTGAACTTGGTATGCTTCTAGACATCTCTATCTTTATCTTGATTTGTGAACATGGCTTTAGGGAGCATATTGCTAGTCTTTGGCCGATCATATCTGATAAAAATGATAAGCCCCATTTTTTTCTGTAATGATCTCATCTTTGACTTAGGTCTATTGGAGAAGTGTAAAAAGGTTCAATCGAAGTTTGCTCAAGTATTGATCCGAGGGACTCCATAAATCTTTCCAAAACTGTCCTATGGTTTCATCACAATGAGCATCAGAAAGCACAATTTAGCACTCTAGCTGTTCTTTGACGAGTTGTGTTCAAATGAGGAAATAAAAGATAGCTGTCCAGTACCTATGAAAAGCTATTAAGCATCCGATTTAATGAATTCAAGCCTTGAAAACAGTGGCGGTTACTAGTATTTGATAGGCTACTGCCTTTCTTGAATATGAAGAATGCTGTCCTTGAGCATTGATTTACATTTGAAAAGACTAGAGTTTTTATCACACTAATCTCAAGTCGTGAGCAACTATGAAAAACTTAAAAACATTGAAGAATTCCATAGAGGTGACTCTTTGGAACATGTAAATGGCTTGATAGATGCGATCTTTGCCTTTCTTAAGTTGAAAATGGCTCGCTTTCCAATTGAAATTCTCTCAATTATCCATTTGCAGTACAAGAAGGGGAGCCTTGGCGCAACGGTAAAAGTTGTCTTCGTGTGACCTTGAGGTTGCGGGTTCAGGACATGGAAACAGCCTATTGCAAAATGCAAGGTAAGGCTATGTACTTTAGATCCTTGTGGTCCGCCCCTTCTCCGAACCCTCATAGGTGGGAGCTTCGTGCACTGGGGCTGCCCTTCATCCATTTGCAGTACAACTTGAATGTTAAGATATCGCCGTCACCTTGACTTTCCGTCTACAACCCATCCAAATGGTGCCCACTGTGGGAATGGCCTCCAAAACCAACAAAATGTGCAGAATGCAGACTTGAAGTCGTGTGGCAGGACTATTCTCGTTTGCCGAAGTGATTTGCTAGCATAACCCTGTGACTTCCTTCCATGATCTTCCTCCATCGGCAACATACCTCGACTCTACAGTGGTACTTGAGAAGGATGATCAGGACCGTTGACTTGTCCATCATGCAGGTTGGATGGTCACAGCCTGTAAGTAAAACTCTTAACCTGTCCATAACAAGTCCTGTGAATTGCGATACAATACAAAACGTCTTCCAACTTCAGTCTGGACTGCTGACTCTGCTACTTTTACTGAGATTGGACGGACAGGATTGTACATGATGAGATTTCTGAGAAGTCTCCTATCTAGGATGAGATTGAAAGATGAATGGTCCTCTATTCATGTGTCTGTAGAAACTTCAGTTGGTATAATCTGGTCTTGATCGGAGAAAAGTGTGTGAATAGATAAATGAAAGCGTTGAGAAAGTAAGATAAAAAGTCGTAACTTCATGTGATGCAGAGAGGGTAACACTTTCTTTCACATCAACTAGAATTGCTTTCTCGTGATCTTTGAAAGAAAAACTCTCTCAACGAATTCAGCCAACTCTTCAGCTAAAATACATGCATTAAACAAATGAGACAGGAGAACTTGGATTGGTGTTCTATACTTACCCAACTAGTATGATGTTACTTGTATTGTTTGTGTTTACTTAGGATGAGCATTGATCTGGTGAGGCGGTATCTTGCAAGCACAGCTGACTTAAATGGTAAGCTGGAGAAGATCAATGGCTACTTACTAACTGAGTGGTTATGATCACATACACGTCATAAGTGTTGGGGTGGACCCGCTATGGTCCATGCCTATGTGAGTATAAACCGACATTCCAGAGCATCGACACCACCGGAATTCAATATTGATGGCCAGTGAGACTTTATCACCTGCAATTTTTGACATACGCACACTTGTAATTACTATAAAAAGAATTGAGAGAGGTAAGAGATGTGAGAGAAGACCTAAACATGTAATCTAATCAGAAAAGTATTTTTTCTCTCGTGGATGTAGCCCAAGATGGCTGAACCAAGTAAATCTCCTCTCTTTTTGTATGTGTGTTTGTGGTGTGATCCTCTAATCTAAAGATCATGACGGTCAGATCTGTGCCTATTGGCGATCAGACCCTACTATTTCTGTCAAGTGTGCAGGTGGTCTAGGTCAAAGGAAGAAGGTGCATGACAAGAGCAAGAAACTAGGAAATGACTGACAATGCATTAGATGAACCTGAGGAGCATGTGGACCTTGATGGAGACAATTAAATTGAAGAAATGCTAGATGAAGATATTGAAGAAGCAGTAGAGGACGAGAAGCACAAGAAGACCATTGAGTCTAAGAATGCCCTTGAGAACTATGCCTCCAACATGAGGAATGCCGCAAGGAAGAGAAGAGTTGTCAGTGTATAAGTAAAGACAACATCACCGAAAGAGGCGATTAAAAATAAAAATAATTGTCAGTGCTATAGTACTGTAATAGTACTAATACAATGACTGCTACACGGACGTTACAGTCTACTACAGTTGCTACAGTGAAAACGTAATAATTACGTCTACTCCAGTATAAAAGCGTAATCATTCTGTCAGTTACATTATCGCTATAGGAAAATGAGTTGTAATAGTGAAGAGTTACAACAATAGTGGGTTTCAACAGTTTGGATTACAAATAGTATAGAGTTGTAACAGTACCGAGTTGAAACAGTATGTGTTTGCAATAGTAGTAGAGTTGCAAAAGTAAATGAGTTGCAATAGTAGCACTACAAGAAATTGATAATGACACCCTCGCTCAAGAAAACTGAAAATGGTGAGTTGACTCGGTGAAAAGTATAATTCTGAGTGGACTGACTCAGGGACAGTTGGTGAGTGGTCTAGTAACAGCTAGGAGTTGACTTGATGAACAAGTGCAGAAAGTGGACACAGGAACTACTGCGAGTGGACTCGATGACCACGAGTGTGGCTGACTCAGGAACAGTGACGAGAGGACTCGAGACCAGTAGTTGGACGACTTGGTGAAAAGTGTAATTCCGATTGAACTCAGTGAGCGGACCATTTACTAGTGGATGTGACCACTTCGAGTGATTTTTGTGAGCAACCGATGAGGGTGGCCTACGAAGGTGACTGATGAGGGCAGGTGCAAGAGGCACTGACAGGCTTTTAGGTCTTGCAATTTACTCAATAAGTGATTTATACTTTAGGGAGTGTTCAGCAGGGGGAGTAGAGCTACTGAAAAGCACACAGACTGGATCAAAGCTGTGATTGAAATTTGGAGCTAAACAAAGTAATAGTGTTTAGTACATTCTCCTCTCATGTGCATGGAGGGAGAGATTGTTGGGGTAGACCCGCTATGGTCCATGCCCATATGAGTATAAACCAGCATTCTAGAAACGTCGACACCACTGAAATTCAATATTGACGGCCAGTAGCGCCGTAGATCGAGACTTTATCACCTGCAATTTTTGACATTCGCACACTTGTAATTGCTATAAAAAGAATTGAGAGATGTGAGAGAAGACCTAAACATGTAATCTGATTAGAAAGTATTCTTTCTCTTGTGGATGTAGGCCAAGATAGCCAAACCACGTAAATCTCCTCTCTTTGTGTGTGTGTTTGTACTGTGATCCTCTAATCTAAAGATCCTGGAGGTCAAATTTGCGCCAATTGGCAATTTGACCTTATCAATAAGAACCAAGGTATGGTCGATAAGCAGAAAATTTTTACTCATTGCAGAGTTTGCACCTTTTGACATTGCCGAATGGGTGGAGTTTTTCAGGTTATAGGGCAGCCCCGGTGTACGAAGCTCCCACCTATGCAGGGTCTGGAGAAGGGCAGACCATAAGGGTCTATAGTAAGCAACCTTATCTTGTATTTTTGTAAGAGGCTATTTCTATACCTTAAACCCATGACCTCAGGCTCACCCGTGACCTTTGAATGTTTTCGGTTACGTGACAGAAAATAAAATTGAGCACTATAACCAGATTAAGTAGAACTTGCTGCATGCTCCACATATAACCAGAAAGATTCTACACTTTAGTGGGGTACACTCAACATTATAGCGCTCAAGTTCCCCGCACCAAGTTCTGCAACAGCTTTGCTTAAACTTGAGCACTACTTTCAGGAACTGACAGTAAATACTTCCATTGAAATGACAGCATTAAGCAGTTAATTGTGGACGTCCTCAATGAGATGCATAACCCTACTTTCACTGAAGTGCTGGCCATCTGAGAGGTCGTACTCAATGCATAAAGACAATGTTTAATGACCAGCTAAGCTAGTAAAGCTGAGTTCTTCCCACTCAAAGGAAAACTTGGCAAATCATCTGGCCTGTGTGATTTTATGATGTCACTGTCGGTCCCAAGACTGGATAAAGGAGGAGAGTTTCTTCAGGTGCCAACCAGCGAAAAATCCTTTGGCAAACCTTATGACATAGATTTTATTTTGACATTCCTTGAGGCTAATGGTGTTTCCCATAAGTGATGCGTTGCATCGGATCCCAGATGTAAGAAATGGGTGACATGCTGTATTGGATCCCAGTGTAGTGAGAAATGGGCTAGGCTATTAGAGTGGTCTCTCGGAAGCAATACGCTGCATCACAACTAAGGTGCAGTGGAAAGTTGGTAGGAGTTCTAGCACCATTCTAGATGTGCACAGGTGAGGGGACTAGCTCAGGAGAATAAGATTCGTTTCACCACATGAAATATAGGCACATTGATGCGTAAAAATATGCAGTTAGTAGAGAAGTAGGAGAGTCAACATAGCTTGTATCTAAGAAACCTAGTGGAAATGGGCTAAAACTAAAGAATTAATGGGTATAAGCTCTAATACATAGGGAAGAACAATAATATAAGTGGCACAGAGATAGTAGTGGTTAAAGAATTAAAAAATGAAATTATTGACGTAAGAAAACCCAGTGATAGAATTCTACTAATAGGAGAAAAGATCATATTATGGAGTGTGATCTTTTTACTTTTCCCGAGTATTGGATACTGGTCTGGACTTTTTGACTAATGATCCAATGAGTAGAATAAGTCAAATTCTTTTGAATACCAAATGTGATATTCTGGCTTTTGGGTCTTAGAAGAAACTAGTTAGTACTGTACCGAGTTCGAGTCAACTTGGCCAGCTTTGAAGTATTTAATCAATCTTTAAACACTGAAAAGGACTAACTCTAATGAGGTTGCTAGATAGACATAGCAGGATTAATAGTAGCCGAACTGGGGAACTGCACCTTCTAAAAGAATTTACTGAGCAGGGTTTTTGAACATTTGAATGACTACTTGAAATAGACCAATAACAAATCCATGATCCATAGCAACAGAGAAAATAATTTACAAAACAAATATATTGAGGTCCAAAATATGGTATACTGACCTATACTGGACTAAAGAAGTGTCCTTTGAAACAAAACCAATTTTGGCCAAAAGCCCAATAATTGATTTGTGTATCAGGTGTCTGCAGCAGGAAAAGAAAGACATTCTACTCAGAAATATTCTTTAGAACCTGATTACACGTCTGGAAAAATGTTCTCTTACAATCAAGCTAAGGGAAGGGGTATTGCTAGACAAGCGTACACCATCGTCAAAATTAGTAGCAGTTGTTCGAACACCTTGCATTCCAACTTGGTCCCAAACAGAACCTGAATGGAAAATGAACTTGGATGAAGAAGCATTGATAAAGAGTTGAAGTCAATGAAAAATCAAAACCAATAGACTACATATGAACCAGTTCACAAAGGATGCAAACTGAATAGTTGTAAGCTTTTGCTGAAAAAGTGAATTAGATGTGTCTCGAGCACATGAACCGATTAGAAGCTAGTAGCTAAATCTATGAATCAGCCACCATTGCTGACATCCAACTCTGACTTGGTATTAAAGAACATAAAATATGGAGACACAATTTCCTTTCCCAGAAAGAAGCTATTGAATACCTACAAACAAGTCTTATGTGATTTTACATCAAATGTAACTATAGATATGAAAGATAGATTCAAATGATATCTGCATGCAACCTGATCAAGATAATCTAGCATTCAAGCATCTAACTATACTGGTCAACTGTTTTTTACAACGAAAAGAATCTATCACAAATTCAGCACCGGTAGTGCACCAAGATGCCATAACAGAGATTACTTCTGCAGGAATTTGATTCAGCCAATTCTAAGAACTAAAGAGATTACCTAGCCAAATAGTAGCATCTTTACTGTACAGTGGTCTGCCCATGTGGTTGTGTTGTCAGGTGAGTCTTTGTTGTCAGACAATGGAATGCATGATTACTGGTCATGGAAGGAGAATATATGCCTAGCAACTTCTGACTTGGTTGGGGGTGTGTGTGTTGGGGAGTGGGAGGGGAAGCCCAGTGCACAAAGCTCCCATGTGTGCAGGGTCTGGGGAAGGGGTGGGCCAGCCTTACCTTGCATTCTGCAAGTGGCTGCTCTATGCTTCGAACCCAAGACCTCAAATTCACACGACAACAACTCTACAGTTGCACCTTCTGCATAGCAACTTCTGACTCTGTTTCTTTAATTCCTAGTCTGAATTAACTGCAAGGTGGAGTGTACCTGGGGTATGAAATGCAAACTCTGAGTTGTGTTAAAGCTCGGTGAAATACCTGATCAAACTAATCAAATTCTTGAAACTCATATATAACCTGACTTATCTCTAGTATGAGCACTAAAGTTTCAAAAATGAAGGTTCTTCTATTTAAGTGGAGAGCTCTCCAAGATCTTGATAGGATTTTAAGTAGTAATTGTGTATGAAAGGCGTTCTTTGTTATTCTGATTCTTGTTTCATTACTATTTGGCTTCTTTCCTTCTCCTATTACATCTTGTAATGGAAGAAGAAGCTAGAAAAAGAAGTGAAGTGGGATAAAGAAGGGCATTGGATAGGAAGTTGAGATTGTAACTGAGAGCAGTTGCATTAACATATTACTTCTTTCACTTACTAACCCTCCTTTCTACTGGATTACATGGTTACTGCCCACAGGACCGAAGTACCATCTAGTTATTGTGGAAATCCTTGCAGATAGGCTTCCAAATTTTGAGAGATGAGATTGAGAAAGGTTCATGTCTCAAAAAGCTACTAAGATGGAAAAATAATTGAAACAGACCAAATAGCCTTGCAATTATTGAGTAACAGAACTTATTATGTTACTGAAAACATTGAGCTGCAAATCTATGAATCCTATGATAATACATCCATCTTATTGGTTAATAAAGAACACTGTTTCAGTTGTAGATGAATAACAAAACCAAAAACTACTATAGCTTACATGATGTCAAGAATGCCAATGTATGTTGTTGTTGAGTTTATCTACATCCTTGAATGAAACCAGTAGGACACTTCAAATGGAAATACCATGAGCTCACAAAGTTGAGTTCATGTATTACCTCAGCAATAGCCACCTTCCATGCATTTGGTGGCAAACACAAAGATATCTCTATTTAAAGATGAAAATCCTTGTCTATAGCCTAATTAGTTAACATATAAGCAAAGATTTGTTAGTTACATCAAGTTACAGATATGGCTCCCAAGTTCATATTTTAACTTATGCAGATGAAAACTGCAAGCATAATTAGGCTAAGAAAAAGCTTGTAATCAACAAGGAAACAATCCATTCTCTGCAACTATTTACATATATATATATATATATATATATAGAGAGAGAGAGAGAGAGAGAGAGAGAGAGAGAGAGAGAGAGAGAGAGAGAGAGAGAGATGAAGTAAATACATCATATAAACCAGAGAAGAACAATTACAAAGGCCGTGGAGATTGCCCCTGATACAACCAGCCCTAAAACCCCTTTTAGCAAGGCAGTCTACAACATCATTGGCAGACCTAGAGACATGCTGAAAGCTAAAAGAGTTACTCCCAGAAAGATAAAGGATCTTGTTCATAGTAGACACATGACGCAATGGAGCAGTTGCCTTCATGTTCACCCAATTGTGATGACATTAGATGAGTAATTTTCAACCAGCAGGGGACCATCCAAATATGTCAATATGATTTTCACCTCAGTTAGAAGTTCTCTAGCTTCCGCTTCAGCAGATTCTCCTCTCAATTGCACCTGAAAAAGCTCTAGTGAGCACTCATAACCATACAACTTCTGATTCTTTACAGTCATTTGATAACCATGTGTACGAATGACTTCCTTGTTGAAACGTTACATTCTATGAGTAGAAAACAAGCAGCAGCCAAAACACTTCAATGACATAAAATGGCATGTGGTAACTGTAGACAAAGGGGCTAAAAAATGAAATTTACATGAGAGAGCCAAAAGATCGAATCCGAGAGAATCTGTTCTAACTGATTGAACCAACAATACTTTAGGCTAGCTAGTGAGAGGAGTTCAAATTGTACAGAAAAAGGAAAAAAGACTAGGAGTTCAATAAGTAAACAAAAAAAATAAGGCCAGCCCCAGTGCACGAATCTCCCGCCTATGCAGGGTCTAGGGAAGGGGCGGACCACAAGGGCCTAAAGTACACAACCTTACCTTGCATTTGCAAGAGGCTGTTTCCACATCTTGAACCCAAGACTTCAAGGTCACACGACGACAACTTTTACCGTTGTACCAAGGCTCCCCTTTTGAATTATGATTAGAATGAATAAAAGAAAGATGAAGAGCTTCAAAAGTCAATGGTACGTTACTATTTGTTTTATTGCTTTCTCTATTCTTTCCCAAGGCAGATTGCTACTAAAAGCAGACGCATTCACATTTCATCACTGGCATATGCTGCTGTCAATTTTAAGCAATTTGATCGCTAAGAAGGCATTTACATGATTTGTTACAAGACATATCTATTTCGTATTCAACTTAGTGACTAAGAATTGGTAATTGCTGATAATTCTTTCTTACTTAGTGCACACATTGTTGTTCTTTTGTACTATCTTATTTGCTCTCATATTGTTTGTATTGTCCAAACAAATGGAGATGTGCATTTGGAGTTTTGTGTGATCAGTAAATGCCACTCAAACTAAAAGGAAAATTCTATAGGATGGCCATAAGGCCCGCTATACTCTATGGATCAGAGCATTGGGCAGTTAAGGAACATTATGCTCATAGGATGAGTGTCGTAGAAATGAGGATGTTGAGATGGATGAGTGGTAAGACAAGAAAGGATAGAATTAAAAATGAAAATATTAGAGGAAATAAAAGGGCAGCACCAATAGGTAACAAGATGAGGGAGATTAGACTTAGATAGTTTGGACATATTCAAAGGAGACCAACAACGGCACCGGTTAGAGAGAGTGAGGCAATATAAGAAGATGGTTCTAAAAAGGCAAGGGGAAGGCCTAAAAGAATGTAGATAGAAGAGTTGAGGAAAGATTTAAAAGCTTTGGAACTAAATGAAGCTATAGTACTTAATAGAGAGGAATGAAGGAATAAGATTCATGTGGCCGACCCCTAATTGGGATAAGGTCTGGATGATGATCATGATTGTTTGTATTGTCCTCATTTCACTTCTTAATTTCAAGTTGCTTATGGTATGCATTATCATTTGAAATTTTAAAAAAAAATTCAGATCAGAGAGAGCTTTGCTAGGGTGAAAAGCCAACTCAATAGTCTAGCATCAATGATAGATCGTTGTAATAGTGTTGGACGGTTAAATAACATCTAAAAATATGTGTTAGTTATAGTATGGATGTATTGTAGATGTATTCCATAGCATTATTTAAAAGCGATATTATTAATTTTTACTCTGAAGTGATGGGTATGAGATACCCGGTGAATGTGATTGATAGGCCTAATGCCTAATGGGAAATATGTTAGGAGGTATTGCGGGTTTGGCCTCCCGGCCTCCAACCATTTAAGGGTGGGATGATATTCAGAGCCCTAAAGTGGGCATTTTTTTCTTGATTGGTGGTAGGTACCACTATTGGTGACTTACGATGCCTTTTCGAGATAGTCTGTAGGCGCCGTGAGGATGTAGTCGAAGTCTTTCTAGGATATCGAAAAGCACACGATATAACTATCTGATCATGAGCATAGTGAGTCCCAGATGACCGTATTAGATTTTGATTTGGTTCATAAGGATCCTAAGTTTTGGCTCTAAATAGAGCCTTGGATGAGTAGTGGATGATCACTCATGAGTTTTGTTATTTGAATCATTTCTCTTATATGCTATAGTGCATTACATTTATCGGATAGAGAGACCGGTAACGAGATTTTGCTTACTCTTCTTTTGATCATATTACTCCTAGGAAATATGATTTTATAAGTGCTGTGTGTGATTGATATTTGGAAATGCGTTACTAATGGCCCCAGTGTAAAAGCAACCTAGATGAGGGCTTATTTATTTTAGTTGCACTTGAAATATTATGGTGGATGCCATTGTTTTCCATGGTGGTTTAGATTTATCTACTGCATATATGTATATACTCAACCTACAACATAAATGCAGATCCTCGTGAAAACGCAAAGATCAAGGAGTAGAGCGCTTGGATGAGCATTCCAACTTAGTGAAAATGTGAGGAGATATCCCACTTAATTTATTTAAGAACTCTATGATTATAATCATCCATGACAGGATTATTTTTATTTTCATTTGAGATAATCTTGGAACATGGTTGTGATAGACGATTATCCTTGGGATTGAATTCAAGTATGTTTATGTGGGCTAAGACATGGGCCACCACTATATCTATATATAAGGGTATGTGTGTGTGTGTGTGTTTTTGGATAGAAATGCACCCGAAGTTTTAAAATTGAATGATGCTATAAATAAAAAAATTTACTCATATTTTGGTTTTTTTGACGAAAATAAAAAGGAAAGTCAAGGGATCGATTCTGCTTTTAGAAAAAAATATTTGTGTTTTAAAATCTCGGGTCATTACAGTTATAGATTACCTTGCCTCTTGGATTCTGCATCATGCAGGAATCTTGCTTTATAATTCTACATGGTAAGGTTACTATATGCTACAGAAGTTTTGTAACAGTAAAACAAATGTAGAACGCATGCTGAAAAGTTTTTTTCTTTCTCTAAGAGAAACAAATGTGGATTTCATGCAATTTCGATTTCGTGAATCATAGATCTTCTTGTTCGTCATTTAAATATCAGAAACATATGCCTGGTTAGTAGTGGTTGATCTCTGCTAGGAACAATCATTATGAAGATGGCCAATCCAAATGCAAGATTTTGGATAATTTTAAGGGAATATATCTGTTTGATGATGAATCCAAACATCGTGCAATTAAGTTGAGAAATCCATCTATAGAATATAGAACAATGGAAAGAAGAAAACTATCAAACTAGGATTGGCAATTTGGGTTGGTGGGTCATGTTCACGTCGTGTCGAGAATAACCCATTATAGTATATGGGTCAACACGAACACGACCCGCTTAATAATCATGTCAAGAACCCGTGACTTGAACATGACACCATTATTAAACAAGTTGGCACGACATGACTCGTGTAACACGATTAAATAAATGTAAAATAACTAATATAGGACGGTTTCTGAAGAACCATCCTATATTACTATAGGACTGTTTTTGATGAACCGTCCTATATTTTTGACCCGATTGGTTAATAGCTTGTGGGTTAGATGGGTCAACACGACAAAATAATAAGTCGCGTGTCAAACAGGTCAACATGACATGTTAACATTGATTGACCTAAACACGACACGATTTTTGGCATGCCCACAAACACAATAAGACTTGACCCTAACCCGCTAAATCCATGATAGGTTTGAGTCGTGTTATCGTGTCGTGTCATATTTTGCCACCCCTATTAGGCCTCTTGCTGCATACTATTTTCTCTAACTTGGGTGCCAAACAGAAAACCACTTCAGATTCCACATCAAGGAAGATCAAACTTCTTTACATGGGGTAGCATTGGCCTGTGCGAAATCAGTACCACTGATGGCCAATTTTATAAGAAAAAGAAAAAAGGAAGAGAGGACATGGTACCTTCTGGTGTTATCCATGATGGGCTGTGTAAAGAAAGAAGAAAACTTTCAATTTTGTAGTCATTAAATACCGTTACGCAGATGCTCCAATGGTTCTGGTGGGTCACACAGATGGTTGGTGGCCTGAACGATCATCTTCTAGGCGGCAGCAACCACATTGTAAATAGGCAAAACTGAACAAAATCCTCTCCATCGGATGATCTTAATCCTAACAGTTGGAAACATATTGAAGCTGTTCTTCAACTTTCTGAAAGCCCATTGTCATGCTCGAGAAAAACTGTGGTTAACCTTTGAAATGGAGAAGATTCACAGTGCATGCCTTGTTGAATATTCTTTTGGATCACTAAACTGTATAAATTTCACATACTGATTTGACCTTTAAGAAGGCTTTCTCCAATGCTTATTTCCGAACTATTTACCAGAGTGATCTTGCAGTAGGACTAGAAAAACGTGTTGGAAATTGTTATCCAGAAAATTGGCTAAAACACACTGGGTCTGCATATGACTGATGAATCAAGAACTTTCAACTGGAAGTGATTCCGTAAATTGGTATTTTTTATTACTTAGCAGCTGTGTTGATATTTGGTACAACGGAAAAAGTTGTCGTTATGTGACCTTGAGGTCACTGGTTCAAGGTGTAGAATCAGCCTCTTGCAAAATGCAACGTAAGGCTGCCTACTATAGGCCCTTGTGGTCCGCCCCTTCCCTGGACCCCGCATAGGCAGGAACTTCGCACACCGGGGCTGCCCTTTTTTCACTGTATTAATACTGTAATTGGCAACTGATCTTTGTCTAGAACGTTGTTATGACATATCAGTCTATTGAAGTAAGATAAGGTAAAGAACTTTTACAAGTATGGATCCGTTTGCCGCTAAACCCATTATGTTACAGGAGAACTACAACTATAGAAAAGAAGAGGAGAAGAAAAAGGAAAAAACTAAATTGGCTTCATTAATGTAATATATTTGTGCTGAAAACAGTCTTACCATGTAAGATAAGGCTGTGTACTATTGACCCATTGTGGTCTGCCCTTTTCCCAGATCCTGCATACCGCTTCGTGCACTGGGCTACCCTCTATATTTGTGCTGGAACTGGAGCTTCCTTTGTGCTTGCCGGATGTGCCAAAAATGTTGAAACTCTTTCCCTGTAGTTATTTTCTTGAGCTCTCATCTTCCTATGATCAATTCTTCCTATCCACAGACATCTAAATCCACCTTCAAATGGAGCCTAACATGTTGATGGTGCATATACTCCACCAGTGTTGTATGTGTGGACATTCAGTGCCAGGAGAACAAGAACCGATGCCACCTCAACAATGCTGTTTTAGTAACATTTTCCTCCATGATTCGCCTTTCACCCACTGATCTCTTGTACGCAATGCTAATGCTATCGGCCAGGACTGAAATTCACCTTTATTGTTTTACCTTCATCCTCTCCAACAACTCTTCAAATCATAGACTAGTTAGCCTTGGAAACAAGGGGGAACCGATCTTGAATAAGAAAATGTTCTTTTAACAAATTCTCATCACCAATTTAACAAGCAGGAAGCATAATCTATAGAAAAAGAATGCTTTTTGATGCATTCTCCAGGTTTTACTCCACCTCATTGGTCCTTTCTGTACATTATCTATGCTCTGATAATTACAAAACCATATGTGTCTTCGGGGAAAAAGGGCAACCCCAGTGCATGAAGCACCCGCATATGCGGGGTCCAAGGAAGGGGCAGACCACAAGGGCTTATAGTAGGCAGTCTTACCTTGCATTTTGTAAGATGCTGATTCCATGCCTTGAACCTGTGACCTCAAGGTCACATGATGACAACTTTTACCGTTGCGGTTGCACCAAGGCTCCCCTTCATGCATCTTGAGAGAGAAGGCAACAAATATAAAAAGCACAACTTGCTAGCCATCTGTAGTGACTCGTAGCAATGTCTTAATTATAAAATTATTACGCTGTAACTAGTCCCTCTGTCACCAAACTCTTCAATGCCCTCGATGAATCATGCCACATTTTGGTCTTCAGATGTACAAAATGTTGCTCCAAGCCACAGAATTTGTTTTTCAAATCTTTCAACAATTAATCGATATCCAGAAAATTGATTTGATCTTGCCTTTCAGCAATCTTGAAACTATGACGATTGCTAGAGGCAGACCTTTACGTTCTTCAGCAACATCCCATACCAAGGCATACAATAATTAGATACAACATCATCACCCACTTTATCTTTAAACAGATTCCATGAGCCTTCTTCTGGTAAGCTTCGACCTTACATTTGTTGTCATTATGGTATGCACCTTGTTAGGCTTTTTATACTAGGAAAGCTTACTAAAGCCAAGTCAAATGCATTTCATACGATGCCCAAGATGATAAGTACCTTCTCATCTTGATTGAGTTTATTCAACAACCAATCTGTTGTTACTTCTCATTCCCTTCTTTGAGTTCCACGCCTAGTAAGTTCGCTTTGGATCTTTCATAAGACCTTGACAACGTTATTGAAAAGTTCGTTTTTTCACTTACTTTCTTACTTGTTCCGAACGAGAGCCTTGGTGCAATAGTATAGTTGTTGTCATGTAACCTTGAGGTCACGGGTTCAAGGCATGGAAACAGCCTCTTGCAAAATGCAAGATAAGACTGCATACTATTGACCCGTATGGTCTGCCCCTTTCCTAGAGCTCCCATACGCAAGAGCTTGGTGCACCAGGCTGCCCTTTTTTTTCCTACTAGTTCCACTAAGGTTTTACTCTATCAAGGTTGTGTAGCCGCCTTCTACCATACCATATAACCCAGTAGTGTTCAGTAACATGCAACCCATGGTAATGTTCACTCTTCAGTGTCATTGATGAATTATGAATTTTAAACCACATCCAAATGGAACCAGAGAAGACGTGCAGAGTTCCCTCAAGACCACATTTCCTACGACACCCATGACATAAAAGTTAATTACGTTTCTTTATTAAATCTCTCAAGTCTAAAACACACGTAGCAGGAATTCCAACCTTGTTGCTTCTTTTCTGGCGGAATTGAAATTGAGTCCCATCCCTCTTACAAACGCACTGCCAACTAACAATCTGTTCCCTTCCATTTGCAACCAAAACTCAAATCTTTCTTGACAGTTGGTAGCATATAGTAGATAGCCTTATTTTTCATTTTTGCAAGAGATTGTTTTCACCCTTGAACCTGTGACCTCTAGATCATACAACAGCAACTCTACTGCGACCTCTAGATTTAACAGGTAATTATATTTAAAATGGCTTAGATAGGTTAGAGATCAGATTTCATAGTTATTGAATACTCTTAGCCTATGTTTTCAATAAAAGAAAATAGTAACCCTTCAGTTTTTTAATTTTTTCAAAAGCCCAAAACAAATAGTTAGGATAAGTAAAACGTAAAAAAAAGGGGCAGCCCTGGTGCAGGAAGCTCCAGCCAAAGTGGGGTCCGGGAAAGGGGCAGACCACAAGGGCCTAAAGTACACAGCCTTACCTTGCATTTTCCAGGAGGCTGTTTCTAAGCCTTGAGCCCCTGACTTCAAGGTCACACAACGACAACTTTTACCGTTGCGCCAAGGCTTCCCTTCTAGGATAAGTAAAACGTATTGATTTCTATTATGTTACCTACTTTTGGTATAGAGAATACGATGAATGGCTTAGATTTAAAGAAAATATTATTTATGAAGAAAAAAGGGCATAAATATTTTCCCACGCTCAAAAGCCTGTATGGCTACTAGGACTCAAAGATAAAGGGCAGCCCGGTGTATGAAACTCCCACCTATGTAAGGTCCGGGGAAGGGGCGGACCACAAGGGCTTATAGTATGAAGCCTTACCTTGTATTTTGCAAGAGGTTGATTCTACGCTTTGAACCCGTGACTTCAAGGTCACATGATGACAACTTCTACTAGGACTCAAAGATAAAAACAAAAAACAAAAAAATCATTTTTGCACTCTTTGGTACCGAATCCATTAGTCTTATCAACGATCAAAATAAATAAGTGAATAAAAAGCATGTTTGCTCTTGCTTTTTTTTGTTGATCGAATGATCCTAGACCCTTGTTCATGAATCCTTCTTTGGGGCTTTACTAGAGAAATCTAAATAATTGATTCTTGTTGTACAATACATGGGTTCTTCAGTATGAGCCAGAAAAAACAAGCTTTACTTCCAATCATCACAGTAGCTTTCTCGTAGTTTTTTTTTTTTTTCATTAACAACAGAAACATCTGATTTATCTTTATGTGAACAATTTTATTTCTTGACCTTTTACATGCCGTTATTGTGTGGATGTATCTAGTATCAATATCTCCTTCTTTAATCACTGTGTGCTAGTTTTTCACTTCCAGTGTTCCTCCAAGTTCTTAGTGAATTATGTAGCTCCGCTAATGTTTGTATTTCTTCATCCAAAATTTTTATATCTTACTGTAAGTTAACCTTATATTGCTATCTTCCTACAAAGATAGTTCGACCTTTCATAAGAGCTTGTATATTTTGTTAGCTTCACCAAATATGTCAACACTCCCATCTCCTTCGAACTTCGATTATTTCATCTACTTTTCTACAAATTTGGTATGCATTTAAGATCGGATAATATTTTTAAGCCACTCTTTTTTAATTATCTCCAGATACTCCAGGTGGGTTGTCCACATTGTTTAAGACCTAACTATCCCCTCTTCCTTTGTTTATGTTCTCCTTTGTACTTGGTAAAATTGGATGGTGATCGAACCTACTCTAGTTAAGTGAGTTATTTTGATTTAGGATATTGCTCTAACCATTTGATTCAGAGTAAAGCCCTGTTCAATCTTTTCACAAATAATCTCAATACCTGTTTCACAATTTGTCCAAGTATGTTCTGAGCCTTGGCACAACGGTAAAAGTTGTCGTTGTGTGACCTTAAGGTCACGGGTTCAAGGCGTGGAAACAGCTTCTTGCAAATGCAAGGTAAGGCTGTGTACTTTAGGCCCTTGTGGTCCGCCCCTTCCCCCAACCTTGCATAGGCGAGAGCTTCGAGCACTGGGGCTGACCCTTTTATGTTTTGAGCCTAACTAACTTGTATCAATAAGATCAGTTTCCTTAAGAATCCCAGTTAGTTCCTTTCCTATAAAGTTCTCTTCCACCTAGCTTTTCTTCTATACTCATAACTATGTTAAAATCACCTATAACCATCGATGGTCTATTCATAGTTGGTGCTTCTCTTTTATCTTGGTCCATGCCTTTGGCCTAACATGTTTCTTCTAGTTGTAAAAATAAAAGATATAATAACTTTAGTTTTTATTTTAAGCTCAACTGCATGACAATGATGAACTGTCTCGAACTTCTGATGACTAAAGGTTTATAATTAATTTCATGTCAATAATTTAAAAGGCAGCCCGGTGCACGAAGCTCTCGCCTATGCAAGGTCCGGAGAAGGGGCGAACTACAAAGGTTTAATAGTATCCAATCTTAACTTGCATTTTTGCAAAAGGCTATTTTCACGCCTTTGAACCTATGGCCTTAAGGTTACACAACGACAACTTTACCATTGCACTAAGGCTTCCTTCAATTTCATGTCAATAATCAAACTTCCTAAACGTCCAATAATTGATAGAATAAACCTACTAGGATAATCTGTTTAAATTTTTCTGATAAATTTGTCATTGTTATCCCTAATATCTATTTCTGAAAAGAAAGATTAATGATGGCTCTCTAGCCATGGTACCAGCGTGAATTATCCTACCGATGATCTAGACTAACATGTTCTGTACAAATCACAATTCCTAACAGCTTGAGAAATCATGTAGTATGTGTTTCTCAAACTTACCTTGTTATCATTTAAACCTATACTAGTATCTTCAATATATATGTGTTAGAAACTTGTCATTTTACTTACTACCTGAAGTATGGAATAAACTACTTACCTCTAGCCATGCTAGTAATGTTGATGTCAAGCTGGAATCTTCAATCTTCATGGTTTGATGGAGAAAGCTTCTAGCTTTTCAGTAAATCATGATGGGAATGATGATGGAACCTTAAACTCTAATTTCCTTGCAAGATTATGGCTCTTTCTAAAGACTTTTGTCCTTATATACATGGTATCATCAAGCAAGGAGGTATTATAAGGTGGGAGACTTTGAGAAAGTTTAGGTAAAAGTCTCTCGCGTGATGTGACCATTATAAATAGAACCAATAGAAATAAGTTATTTCAACCACTTGATTCTCTTATTATTACTTTAGAATTTTCAAATAAATTAAACTTTTAAAGTACAAATACCAAGAGAATGATGTGGCAATGTAGGCCGTATTATAGTTTGAGTTAAAAAAATCTAATATTCTCCCACTTAACTTACATTAGTATGAAAAAATTTCTTTCGAAAAGAGTCAAGCATGGAGAGGTAATATGTAATGACCCCAAATTTTGTAATATTAAAAGCCCATAAAAAGTTTAGTTTTAAAGATAAGGGTATTTTGGTCATTTCACTAGTTTCCTTGACTAAACCCAGGAATTTGGTCCTAAAAGTGGTTCCATTAGATGCGTCTCAGAAAAAGGAATCCAACGAGACCAAAATCACCCAAAACGGAGTTAAAATGAACAAGATATGACCCTTTGAAGTTTAGGGGCAAAACTGTAAATTTAACAAAAAACGACTTAACCTGAAAAACACAGGTGCCCGTTTTGATACGGGCACCCCGTAGTCTTCAAGCTCCTAGAGGCTTCTGGAATGGCTGTGTTTCGAGGAGAAACCACCGCCATTCTGGAGGATTCTCCACCGCCATTCAAAGGCGGTTAGAACCCCTCCAGAACCCTCTTTAAAAGCTCTATAAATAGAGCTCTTGGGTGCCTCTAATGGCAACTCAAAACCTTGGAGAAAACCCATCGCGGAGCAGTGACCAAGAGGGGAAAACGTGGAGAGAAAACCACCCACGAAGCAGGTATGCTCAAAAACTCCCCAAACCTATCTCACCCATAGTCTCAGGCTCAATTCCCCTAAGTTTTTGCATGAAAAACCATGCAAAACGGAGCCTGGGAGTGCCACAAAGGACCCTGGGACGTCCCCAGGGCTGCACTGGTTCGACAGGGTCTAACCAGGGTGACCTGAGGACGACCCAGGTCACTAATAGGCGGGACGATCCAATAGGAACGTCCCACGTCGACTCAGGTCGACGCCTGTTTGAAAAACCAAACGGGCGCGTCCAAGGACGCGCCCTCTAAAGGGACAGATGGGCGGCGTTGTCGTGCGCGTCTGCAGACGCGCCCACTGAGGCGCGCGCCGCAGACGCGCAGCGCTAGCTTGCGTCGTTTTTTTTGGTTACTTGAGGAAGCTGGGCGCACGTCGCAGACACGCAGCGCCCTAGCATTCATCCCTTTTTGTCTTTAAGACTCTATATACATACAATATTAAAACGCTTATAACATTGAGGCGCCGCAAAAGGCGTTGTGTCCGTATCGACGACGCAGACACATCCAAACCATAAAATCCTTGATCAAGGCCCAATCAAAGTAGGGCATGACCCTTAGAATAGGATGGTGGCGCATGGCCACTAGAACTTTGGAAAACTGAGGATACTAAGGCCCAAGTAGGACCTTAGGACACCCATAGGCATATGGATGGACCCCTAATTCCTAAGTAATAAGACCCAACTACTCTAAACCCATCAAAGATAGGTTAAACTAACCTTGAGTCCCCAAACCATGTTTAGGAGCGTACGAGGACAAAGGGGTTAACGCGACTTAGTCAGGTAGGTACTCTATCACTATTAGATTCCTTTAAAAGATCTATTATTGTTTTGAGAACATATGTTATAAGTATATGACTTGTTTAGCATGACTTGATATGATAAACGTTTTGTACATAGACATGTTTCGTAAAAGATTACATATACATTATGCACACATATGTTTTGTAAACAAGTGCACACATTGCATGATTTAAGTACTTGCAAAGATTGCATATCCTTGAGGGTTGCCAAAAGATGCTGGAGTGCCGAGGGCCAAGCAATTGTAAGGGATCCAAAGAGGGCTGATTTTGAATAGAGGTTTCTGGCTTATTTGATCGTACATGATTTGGGCTTGTAAGCTCGTGGGTGCTATGCCGAGGGGTGTGAGTTGGCCACCCAGCCTCTACCACTATTAGGTGAATAGGTACCACGCTCAAAAAAGGGCATGTCCCTGCTTCGACTGCATGTGGTACAGGGGGCTACCATTGGTGTCACGGCAATGGGTCGAAGTGTCATATGCCCCGTGGAGGTATATGATCCTGTGTCCCTAGGTACTCGGGGACCACATGGCGGTGAGGTCGTGGGCATAGTGGGACCCTATGGTTTCGTGGATTTATGTGCATTGCATATGGCATGATATAAGGTTGGTCGACCATACCATGATAGATATCCATGAGTTGGATTCCATGAAGCATCTGATGCATATCATGATGATATGACATATTTTTATGATTTATGATGTATGATACTTTCGACTTGGATTATGATATTTCTTTAAGTCGTCAGTATTTCGGTTTGACAGTGGCTTTTAATATCGATATTGAACGTGATTATTTGTACAACATGCATATGTTTTTATGAGCACATGATTTTAAAGATCGCATGCATTATAAAACTAATAGTGATAGACTCCTACTGAGTATATTATATACTCACCCAATCCTTAACATTTTTCAGACATCAGTAAGTACTCAAGGACAGGATACGTCCGTATATATCATGGTTCAGGACAGCTTCACTCACAAAAAGAGGACATCTATGTTAGTGCTATGAGCAAGTGAATCCACAAGGAAACAAATACACATGTAAGTAAACTCTCAACCCTTTTGACATGTGTTTGTACTTAGTTACGATTGAAATGTGTGCATTGGATTTGGAAAGACCTGGGGAAAAACATTTATGATTTCTGAAGTTTGTCAAAACTACCTTAGTTGTTGTGAAAGTAAATGACACTCGGGGTTTTCAAAAAAATGAGTTTAAAACTAAAGTTTTTCCGCTGCATTGCATGGTTTTTTTTTATAAAATGGTTTTCAAATAGGGATGCATCCCGCCTTAGGAAATTAGACATTGCATTTAAAAATGCATGAGAAAACCCGGTTCGTCACATAATAAATGTATGGATATACATTTGAAATGAAGCTATCTTGTTCCACAATTTACTAGACTTTAATCAAATAAGTATCTTCATTGTAGGAGTTATGATGATACTCTATTAAGCAAGAATTTTCTTATATGCATTATTGTGCAATTATTTTTCTTTATTTAAGTACTTAATTTGTGTGACTTTATTCTTTATAATGAGCTAACAACTACTTATATTTGGGGTTCAGCCTCACTTGTCACAATTGACAATCTATTATCTTTAATCCTTATGTATATAGAAAACAAGAAAGTAGTAATTGATATAATTATTATATAATTATGATATTAAAATATTCAAAATTCAAGGTGTCCAAATGTATAAACAATGAATTTAAAGAGAATGATAGCTAATGAATACATATAATCTAAATGCTCTCTAAATAATTCAGGTACAAGCTCTTATGTTATGAGATCTCATATCATTGGTTCCGTCTTTTTTTGCTTAGCAAGCAAATAATGATTTAAAATAATTTCTTATGCTCTTGAGTACTTTATACTCAACATACTTATTTCAACTCTCACTTCTATAGTTTTTAGTAAACAAAACCCTACAACTGAATGATTACGCAAGTACCACTGTACTGGATATAGCAAGAGAATGCCATTCATATAAAAATAAATAAATTTGCTCCCACTGAATTTAAATATACCCATGAATGCATAACATTCTTTACGAAACCAAATGAAGAACCATTAGTGGGAAGCTTGCTTACTTGTGTGTGCGTGTGCGTGCGTGTGTGTTTTCTTACTCTATAAGCTAGTTCTTTATATGCTCTAACCAAAACCCTTCGAGTTGCTTCTTGTGCACTTTGTTTATTAAATTCAATTTTTGAGAAGTGTTTTTCAAATCTATTTAATGTAGCTTTAAGTAAAAATAAGCTAACAAAACCATGATACTTCTTTATGTGCTCTTCTTAGTACTAGAAAGTAGGTCTTTATATAGTCAATGTGTTCTTTTAAGAAAGTTCATTAACTATAAATCTAGACTTTGATCATTCTTAATTGTCAAATGAGTCTCTTTTATCTTATTGACCCATTTATAACTAATACTTGGCTCCTTAAGGCAATTTCACAAAATCCTAGACACGAGTCCACTATAGATTATTCTCTTCCACTATGTCATTGTACTATAGCTTAGAGTTTTTCTATTTAGAGCTCATGAAACAACCTTTAAGATCCTTGTCAATATCATAATGAGACTCTTATTGATAAACTATAAACCTATTGAAGTTGCTATTTTTCTTGATCTTGAGGACCTTCTTAAATTTAACATGCTATCCACTTCTTGGAGAATGTTTTATAACAACTTGTTCATTATGGAGTATTTGTTCTTAAGTGAGTCTAGAAACTTATATTTTCCTCAAATAATATCCTTTGAGTATTTTCACTCCTGCTAAGGTCGCCAATCTCAAGAAATGTATAATTTCTTGTCTTAATAAAGATATAAATAAACTTAAATGAAGTACATTAACGTACATTAGCAATATTTTTAGCAAACAAGTGTGTCATTATAACTGTCACATGGTAGAGGCCATAACACGTTAGTAGTTTAGTTAATTATCCTTATAAATTGAGCTAATTTAGTTCTAAACTTTAAGAATGAGAAAATCTTGCACCTTATCTTAGATTTTTATCTTTTGTCACAAGAATCTATTCCTCCAATTCGGTTGATCTATGAAATATGAACTTTCCTATGAGGTTGAATAGTCATCTTTTACAATTAATATCATAATGACGATTATTTTCATATTTTTAGATAGATACATCTTACAAAATCATGATTTGAGATGCTTTGGCTAGTATGAAATCACTTTTATCCTCTAATAATTTATAATATTAGGAAATAAGTGGTATAATTTAATAAGAAAATAGACATCAATCTAATCATGCAAAAGACTAATATAACACAGTAAATACCAAAAATATGCCTAAACACATGAACATCTTCTTCAGAAAAAGATATATGAATCATGTTATAGAAAGGTTCTTGTAATTACTCTGTTATTAAAAATTAGTTCCTTAGAGAAAAATCCAACATTACAAAATGACCTTTGAAATTGTCATAAGGGCTCCCATTCTATGGGAATAATACAAAAATCATAGAAATGGCCTACTAAAAGCTAACATTTATCATAAAAGATTCTTCAAATAATCCTTTGCATCAATCTCTCCCACTCTTTTAAATAATATAAGAGTGATCTCTTGCATATGCAAAAATATTAAAAATCTATAATATTTGTATATAAAATATTGACATAAAACATGATTATTTATCGCAAGAAAAGAACAATTATCATATAATAAGATGATTCACGTATATGTATTCTTTGATTTTACAAAAAATATGAATTTTGAGTAGTCTAAGTAAATGGAGTTTATTTAAAAAAACCAGGATATGAGTTTTGTTTACAATTATAATAAAAGTAAATACTTAAATTTTCTTATAAAAATACAAAGTCTAGCATAAGAAACTTAAAACTAGCTTTTCTATTCCTAGAAACTAGAACTTTAATTTTTTTCTCAAAATTGAAAACAAAAAATCATAAAACTTAGTGTAATACTTCAAAACATATATAGAAACAAAACCTATATTTATAATTTTGATTTTCATAGAAAAATCGAAATCCTGAATAAAATATAAAATGATAATTGATGAATTCTTTCTTTTTAAAATTAAGGAGAAATACCAAACGACCTTGTAACTTAATGAAATTTGTTCCATTTGATATTTTTGAAAAATTATAGCACATAATAAAATTTAAAAACAAGATTATAAGTATAACTCATGCACCAATGAAAATACACTCAAGGCATAGAACAACTTTCTAATTTTGGAACCTTATAGATAGACTCTAAATTAAGTGAAACTTCGCTTGTTAGAAATATTATAATGTGATATATAAATATTTAAATTTTCATATTAAAGTTTAAATGCAAATAAAAGTTATGCATGAAACAATTTCACAAGTTAAAACTTATGTACATACTACATAATAGCTTCAAGATCTCAATTAGATGGACTTAAATAGAATACAAAGCACATGATTTTTATTAAGTTTTTTATACAAATTGTTAAATATTTTTACTTAATATCTAAAATGTGAAAGAAACTGTTTACCTTCGGCCATAGTATGTATGCTGATATCACACTTGAATCTCCAATTTTCATGGTTTAATGGTTAATGCTTTTCCAGTCTTAGCATCATCCTTCTCTACTCTCTTCTTACATCTATGCATCAGCTTCTAGCATTTCAATTATGGAAGTGACGATGGAACCCTAAACTCTAGTTTCCTTGTAAGGCTAGGGCCTTCTTTAAAGGCATTTATCTTTATATACATACTACCATCAAGCAAGTACTTATAATGTGGTGGGAGACTTTAAGAAAATTTAGGAAAAAGTCTTCAAAACAATGTCATTATAAATAAGACTAATAAGAATAGGTTACTTCAACCACTTGATTCTCTCATTACTACTTTAGCATTTTCAAATAAAGTAATCTTTTAAATATAAATATAAAAAACATAAATTGGTAATGTGCCCCACATTATGGGATTGATTTAAAAGATATAACAATATATAGTTCTCATCATCTATATAATGTGAATATCTGAATTCTTAAATTTTACCCGTTCATTTTCATTTTCTAAAGGTATATTAGCATATATCTACCAATATCATAAAGCTACTTGATTGTATCTTCACTCCTACTTTTATTTGGTGCATCCATATTAGTCTTCCTATTCTACTCTTTACCTCTATTCTTGGCATAGTTTAAAAACTCAAAAGCTCAGCTCGACTGACATCCAGGGAAGTCAAGTTAACTTGATGCAACTTGTGGGTGACTCAAAATACTCGAGTGCGATCTTCAATAAATTTTTGTTTGAGTTGATGATAATATCTAGTGTTTTCACTTGATATACACAAATAGTTGTTACACACATTGGTTATGACAAGATTTTGCTATTGGAAGTTTCACGCTCATATGTCCAAGCAACCTAAACTCTTTGTTAGTTCCTGGTTCCCCTTAATGCTTATTTGATCTCATTCTACACTACCCCTTTCATGACTGTAAATTCATTTAATTTTCCCTTAGTTTTCTTGGATAGATCTCACAATTTGACGTGTTTCCTTATATTATTTTTTTGTCACCTATTTTTCTAATGGGTTCCTATTGGTCCTCCTATTCTCATATGTCATATCTCGTTGTTATGTTATAATTTTCTCTTAGAAACCTTTCAATCTTGGACTTGGTTTCTAAGTTTTGTATGATCTTTTTTCTTATGTTAATTCTTTTCTACGTTTGTATGATTGTTACTCTTATTGTCAAAAAAACTAGCAACTACACTCAAAATGCACACAAAGATAAAAATAAATAAAGCAAACACGAAGATAAAAAATTTGCATGGTTTGGTAGTGTGCCAAACTCCACAAAATACCTCTCTTTACTATGAAAAATCAGTGAGAACAAAGTAAAAAACTATCAATTTGGATCAATGATCAATTGCTTGTACACCCTTCTCTCTCTCAAAAGCCAAGGGGTTTTTTATATAAATCTTGGCGCAACGGTAAAAGTTGTCATCATGTGACCTTGAGGTCATGGGTTCAGGGCGTGGAATCAGCCTCTTACAAAATGCAAGGTAAGGCTGCCTACTATAGGCCCTTGTGGTCTGCCCCTTCCTCGGACCCTGCATAGGCAGGAGCTTCGTGCGCTGTCCTTTTTAACCAACTTTCCAAGCTATCTAATTCAATTAGAAAACTCTGATCTTTTTCACACCACTTTAAAAGATAAGACCCAAGTAGGTCCCATCACCATGTATGGTGAATGAGACACTTAGCACAACAGTCTCCATCTTGATTCATTCACACCCACCTGGAAGATGTTTGACTCCTCCTCCTACCTCTGGTGCCAAGAGATAGCCTTACCACACCTCTAACTAGAAGTGCTCCTCATCTTCAACAAAGAGTAAAGTTAAGTAAATCCAAGCAATGCTTGGACTTCTCCACGAGAACAGACTTTGTAAGCATATTTGCTGCATTTTCCTTTATATGAATCTGCTCATGTAGAAATTTACTCCCGTATCTTGTGATCCCTCACATCCATGTTCTTAGTTCTCACACTGTGCACATGATTCCGAAGCAAATAAATGGCACTTCAGTTGTCGAATACAACTAGATACCTTCCAGTTTCAATCCAATTTCAGTCACCACTCCTTTTAACACAACGCGTATCTCCAACAAAGCCCCCCAGCCAACGTAGATACAAGCCTTACAGTGAATCTCCTCTTATCCAAGCAAGGGCAGCCCCAGTACACAGAGCTCCTGCCTATGCAGGGTCTAGGGAAGGGGAGGACCACAAGGGCCTAAAGTACACAGCCTTACCTTGCATTTGCAAGAGACTGTTTCCACGCCTTGAACCTGTGACCTCAAGGTCACACGACGACAACTTTTACTGTTGCGCCAAGGCTCCCCTTCAATCTTCTCTTATCCAAGTCTCCTGTATAATTTGCATCTGTACATCCGACAATGGTCCTTGGAACTTGTTGTCTTTCAAACATAATGCCATTGGAAATATTTTGCCAAGCTATATTTTCAATTGCTCCTAGAAACACTACATATGATAATGGCTTTATAGGATCAATTGAATGCAGACCCTGGAAAAAGTTTCACATTTAGTTTCATCTTTACAAGTTCTACTCATGTCATATGAAGTTACATCAATTATCAGCAGCTTTTCAAATTTTCTAGCAATCTTAAGCATCTGTAGCCATAGACAACCCTAGTGGCTAAACCTGGATAAAAGTTTTTGAAACCATCTGCTTATTAAAATCATAAACTAGGTACCATTTTTCCAGGATAAGTTGCACCTTCTGTTAAGCCTTGTATGAATCACCTAAAAAGCCTTGAACTTACTATGGATGGGCTAAAATGAGATACGAATGATCTCAACCATTAAAGTGCTTTTCATCTTATAGGGATGGGCCCACAATTTTGTTCGATCTAGCTAGCATGGCCATTGGGGTCATCTATGTCTAATTTGGGTGTGGGTCCATAAACTTGATTGATTTAGTCAGCTTGGTTCATGTGGTAAATTTGTTTAATTCAATGAATTTAGCCAACTTGACCCTAGCTTAAAGGAGGGTTCATGAAATTAAATATTCAACCAATGTGATGCTACTATGAGGTCCAATGGATCATTCTACAATTCAAATATAGGAGATTTACTAAGAATCCTTGTCTTCATAGATTGATCAAATGGGTTATGATGTTTCCTGTTAACAATTGTGCTTTTAATTTCTCTCATGGATACAACTATCTAAGAGAATGGGCAGCTCTGGTGCACGAAGCTCCTGCCTATGCGGGGTCTGGGGAAGCGACGGACGGTTCAGATTTGTCAAAAAGGCGTGGGAATATCATTTCCGGCGTTGAAACTTGGAACCCTCCAGGGGTTTAAGCCCGCTCCCTCTATTTCTCTAGCAAGGTGACTACTACAGTACAACTTCAAATTCGGAAAACGGCAAAGAAAGTCAGTATGAAGGTGGCCTTTCGCCGCTGTAGAACTCCTTTGCTATTCTCCTTTCAAACTGCTGCCAAACCCAGCAAAGGTTTTGATTCTTTTTCTGTCTGTAGTTTTCTGCATTTTCTGGCACTAGCTAATGTAGATACACCTCTGTTTCTGCAGTCATTTCATGTTCAGAACGACCATTGCCTTGTCAATATCTACGCCTCTTCTCCACTGACATTGTTGGCGATTCACCAATACTTGTGAGATAAAATCGAAATATTTGTTTTGATGTCTCTATGTTGTTATAATTTACATGCCCACATTTTGTTTTCCACAATTTTCGTTTCAGTCTTCTTGTTTCCATTCCTAACTGTTGTGGTTTAAAGTTCTTTTTGTTTTCTGTTGATAGGTACGGGATTACATTCATTCCGCTCTGTACGACCCAAGTCATGGGTATTTCGCCAAAAGATCAGGTTCAGTTGGACTTCTCAATAGCAGCATCAAGTTCAACCAGCTACAAGGTTTGTACCCAATAACATCAATTCTCTCATTTCTCCATCAACCTCTTGGATGAATCTACAAGCCCTTTGTTTAAGAATTTTTTAAAGTTCAGCTACAAGGTTTGTTAATAAGGTGCATCTGTGTAATATTTGTGGCATGCTGTCACTGGTTTGTGATTAAGTATGTTAGGGAGTTCAATAACGTTACATGCATATGGCCTACATGTAAATGCTAAGTGCCTGTTTTGGAAACTTGTTTTTTCTATTTTTCTTGAATTTTTTCATGGTTTTCTGTTAGGAAATAGAAAAAAATCAAGAAAAAAAAAGGATTTTCTCAAACAGGCCCTAATGGATGGAACTGCTTTTGACTCCGTGGATCTATATCATTTGGGGTTTTAGATATTGTCCTTGGGGTGATTAAATTGCATTTATTGAATGAATATTTCAATTTATCATGTGTTGAAGACGTTTATAATCAATACTGTCCACCTGCTTTATTTGCATGCATTTGAACTGAAGTCTATAAATTTCAGAACTTTTTGAAGGCTAGTTGTACCTTGTCTAAACGTGTCTTTCTTTCATTGACATCTCAAATTGCCTCATTGCTTTGGCTGTCTCACCCACTTTTGCAGTTTGCTAATGGATTGGTAACATGGAAGTTGGAAGTTTCACTCCATGCTTGGCAAACTCAAAAAGTGAAGAGTATCTCTGTAACTGCTATTGTACTGATTTTTACAGTAATAGTGGTTTTTGCGTCTGTATGAGAATAGAGGTTATAACTAGCAAGGTGCCCAGAGATGACCGGAAAAACAGCGGAAAGATGTTCCTACTAGCCACTTTCAAATTCTATTCTATTTTCAAGCTTTTGGCTTAATGTATTAATGATGAGGTCATCATCATCATCATCATCATCATCATCATCATCATCATCATCATCATCATCATCAAGGCCTTGTCCTGATTAGAGGTCGGCCACACTAATCTTGTTCCTCCATACCCCTCTTATTGATATCAGAGAGACTGATATTCAAAATTTTAATTACATCTTATTTATGTTAAAGCTTGATACTAATCTCTTGGTGAAGCACATATTAGGTTAAATATGGCTTATGCAGCACTTCACCATTTTAAGCTAAGGTTACTTACTCTAAAGAGCACCTATTTTGTGATATCACAGCCAGTATCACAATATCTTAGTACATTCATTCCCTAAGATATACAAGTTGAGCCAACTTTTTACATGATCTGAACTGTTAATCAACTAGGCTATAACATAAATGAGCTATTCACTAAAACCAAAATAACAGTACTGCTCAAGTCTTTATATGATCAGAGCCATTGATTTCCTAGCTTTCCAAAGTTGTGAACTAGATGGGCTATATATCATCATCATCATCATCATCATCATCATCATCATCATCATCATCATCATCATCATCATCATCATCAAGACCTTATCCCATTTAGGGGTTGGTCACATGAATCTTGTTCCTTCATTCTCCTCTATTAAGTACCATGGTTTCATTTAGTACCAAAGTTTTTAAATCTTTTCTTACTACTTCTATCCACATTCTTTTGGGCCTTTCCGTTGCCCTTTTAGAACCTTTTACTTGCATTGCCTCACTTCTTCTAACTGATGCCATTTTTGGTTTTCATTGGACATGTCCAAACCATTTAGGTCTAATTTCCCTCATCTTGTCACCTATTGGTGCTATCCCTAAGTTTCCTCTAATGTTTTCATCCCTAATTCTATCTTTTCTTGTTTTGCCAGTTATCCATCTCAACATTTTCATTTTTGCTACGCTCAGCTTATAAATATGACGCTCTTTAACTGCCCAACACTTTGATCCATAGAGCATGACCAGCCTTAGAGCCATCCTGTAGAAATTTTCTTTTAGTTTGAGTGGCACCCGCCAATCACACAAAACTCCAGATGCACATCTCCATTTGTTCCAACCCGCTTGGATTCTTTGGGTAACCTCCCTCTCAATCTCTCCACTCTCATGAATCATCAATCCTAAGTTTTGAAAGTGGTCTTTTACAAGGACTTCTTGGTTATCAATCTTTACTGGTGCTTCACTCCCTCTCCTCTCCTTACTAAAATTGCATTTTATATACTCTGTCTTAGTTTGGTTGATTTTAAATCCTTAAGTTCTAATGCTTCTCTCTATAACTCTAGCTTTGTATTTACGCCCTCCCTTGTCTCATCAATTAAAACTATATCATCTGCAAATAACATGTTCCATGAAATCTCCTCGTGCAGATGTTTTGTTAACTCATCCATAACCTAAGTAAAAAAGTATGGGCTCCATGAAATCACTCTTTCAAAAAGTTTTAGTGTGGCTCATAAGTTTGATCTCCGCATAATTCTTGCAACTTTGTATGTTTCCTTTATTCTTATAAATTGGTACAATAGAGCTCTTCCTCCATTTATTAGGCATTTTCATTGATTTTATAATCTTGTTAAACAACTTGGTCAACCAAACTACTCCAGTATCTTCCATATGCTTTCAAACCTCTATTGGTATACTGTCGGATCCCAGGCTTTTCCTACTTTCATCTTTTTCACGGCTTCTTTCACTTCAGGTATTCTAATCTTATGGCCGTATCTATAATGTCCAATATTATTTAGGTTTACAAAACTTTCAATCCCTATATTCTTGGGGCAATTGTCATTTAGCAATTTTTGAAAGTAATTTTCCCACCTTTGTTTGATCTCATCATCTTTGACCAGTACCCTTTGATCATCACTTCTAATGTACTTCATGTGGTCTAAGTCCTTACCCTTTTGTTGTCTTATTTTTGTAAGTTTAAAACATCTTTCTCACCTTCTCTTGATCCTAGTCTATTATAGAGATCATCATAAGCCTTAAATTTAGCCTCTCTATTCTCTTAGCAACCTTTTTAGCATTCTTATATTGTTCATAATTTTCATTATTTTTAGTCTTCTGCCATGCTTTAAAATACACCCATTTTTCTTTAATAACTTTTTGCACTATTTCACTCCACCACCAAGTTTCCTTTACTAATTGCATTTTACTTTTAGATGCTCTTATGACATCTTTTGCCACTTTCTTAATGGACTTGGCCATATTAATCTACATGGTGTTTACTTTTGTTTCATTGTTCTAGTTTCCTTCTACCATCAACTTATTTGTGAGTGAGGTTATTTTCTCCTCTTTTAAGTTTCTCCACTTAGTTTTTGGATACCTATTAAGTTCATTTCCTTTCTTCTATCTTTTAATGTATACCTTTAGATACTCTTAGGACATCTTTTGCCACTTTCTTAGTGGACTCAGCCATATTAATCCACGTGCCTTTTACTTATGTTTCATTATTCTAGTTTCTTTCTACCATCAACTTATTTATAAGTGAGGTTATTTTCTCCCCATTTAAGTTCCTCTACCTAGTTTTTGGATACCTATTAAGTTCATTTCTTTTCTTCTATCTTTTAATGTGTGTGTGTGTATGTTGAATATAGCATAGTATTGTATGGCTTTACTTAGCCTTAGTCTTAGTTTTGTTTTATTTTTAGGAGCATGTAACTAGCCTTGTTTAGTATATATATGTGTTAAATGTGAGGTGCAAAATCACCAACAGACATTCACCCATTCTAAGGGTTTCTCTCTATCTCTCTTTCTTGGCTCTACTTTAACATGGTATCAGAGCCATAAGAGAAACCCTAATTATCTACCTTCTCCTCCTTTTTTGCTTTGGTCGTGTATCCATTCCGGCAATTCCTTTGGCGACTGTGCTTCTTTACCGGTCACCCCTTTGTCATCTCTAGCATTCCCAGATCACCGTTACTGCCACCAGATTGTTGTTGTCGCCGATCTTCGCCGCAGACTACCTAGATAAGTAATCATGACTTTTAAAAATAGTATTTTTGTTTATGTAATTTCTGGATCTCCTATTATTACGTCGGAGAAATTAATTGGTAGTGAAAATTATCTGTCTTGGTCTTATGGTTTATGGGTCAAGGTTATGAAGACCATTTGGTTAAGAAAGATGAAGATATTTTTGTTGCAAGGAAAGTGCAATGGAAAAAGATTAATGAACAATTATGTAGCCTATTATGGCAATCCGTGGATCCCAAAGTTTTACATCATCTTCGCGCCTATAAAACATGTTTCAAATTTTGGACCCAGGCCAAGGGCTTATACACGAATGATATTCAATGTTTTTACAAAGTTGTTTTTGACACTGTTCATGTTAGACAACAGGACATGGATCTTTTGACTTACATAGGAAAGATTGCGTCCCTTAAGGAGGAGTTCTTGTCTCTAATGCTTCCTACTGATGGTGTAGAAGCCCAACAAACACAGACCGATAAGCTTTTCATGGTGTTGACTCTCATTGGGCTCCGCCCTGACCTTGAATCTGTTAGAGATCAAATTTTGGCTAGCCCTTTGGTGCCCTCATTGGATGAAGTATTTGCCCTCTTATTGCATATCTCCTCTACTTAGGCAGTTACTTTTGATGGCCCTTCAGATTCCTCAGTTTTGGCTTCTCAGGCAAACACTAGAGGTGGCCGTGGTGGTGGTTGTAACCGAAGATAGCGTCCTCATTGCACATACTGTAATAAGATTGGACACACTCGGGAGCGGTGTTACCAACTACACGGGCGACCTCCTCGCACTGTTAACATCGTCCAATCATCCAACACCCAGTTACCCGACTCATCTGAGGGCTCCACATCTCAGAACATTACCTTGACTGGTAGTGACTATGATGCGTACCTCCAATATCAGGCAGCCAAGTCATCTTCTGTTGCTCAGACTGGTAATCCCAGTGTTTGCTTTACTTAGTCTTCTTCTATTGGCTCATGGATTCTAGACTCTGGAGCTTCTGATCACGTATCTGGTAACAAACACCTTTTCTCCTCTCTTTCTTGTTCTTCTACTTTACCTATTGTTACTCTAGCCAACGTTTCCAAAACTTTAGCTAAAGGAATTGATTTGGCTCATCCCCTTCTTACTCTTCCTCTCACCTTTGTACTTTATGTACCTGAGTGCCCGTTTAATCTTATTTCCATCAATAAAATGACCCGCACTCTTAATTGCTCTCTCACTTTTTCTGATAAAACTGTAATCTAGCATGACTGGGGTACAGGGAAGACGATTGGTACAAGGCGTGAGTCTCAAGACCTTTACCATCTCACATCACCTGCAGCTCCTACCGCTTGCATCTCCACTGATTCTCCTTCTCCTATTCACAATCGGTTGGGCCATCCTAGTCTCTTCACACTTCAAAAGATGGTCCCTCATTTTTCTACTTTATCGTCTCTTGAGTGTGAGTTTTGTCAGCTTGGAAAACATACTCGTGTTTCGTTTCCAAAGCGTTTCGATAATCGGGCTATGCCCCCCTTTGAACTTGTCCACACTAATGTTTGGGGTCCTAGTCGTACTATTTCTAGTTTGGGTTTTTAGTACTTTGTAACTTTTATTGACGATTATTCTCGATGTACTTGGTTATTCTTGATGAAGAATCAATCTGAATTATTCTCAATTTTTAAGAAATTTTGTGCTGAAATTCAAACTCAATTTAATGTTGCTATCCGTGTTTTACGTAGTGACAATGCACGAGAATATTTTTCTGCACCTTTTTCTTTTTTTATGTCTCAACAAGGAATTCTTCACCAGTCATCATGTGCCCACACTCCTCAACAAAATGGAGTAGCTGAACTCAAAAATTGTCATCTCATAGAGATAGCCCACACTTTACTTCTTCATAGTCATGTTCCTTCTGTTCTCATTACTTGCTACTTAATTAATCGTATGCCTTCTTCTGTGTTGCATGATCAAATTCCCTATTCCATTCTCTTCCCCACACAACCTCTTTATCTTCTTCCTCGTGTTTTTGGATGTACTTGTTTTGTACACAACCTTATACCTGGGCAAGATAAGCTTTCTGCCAAGGCCACAAAATGCATCTTTTTGGGATATTCCAGGCTTCAAAAGGGGTATTATTATTATTATTATTCTCCTGACACTAATCGATATCTTCTCTTAGCAAATGTAACTTTCTTTGAGCAAGCACCATTCTTCTCATCCACTGTTGAGCCACTCTCCAATTCTGAAATTTTACCTCTTCCTTATATTTCTATGCCGGCGGATGATGCCTCTCTTCCTCTTCAAGTTTATCATCACCGGCCTCCTCCCGAAGCTGTTGTAGGTTCCACTAAAGTCCTTGATGACAATCTCCCTGTCCCATCGGCTTCGCCTACTTCGGCTTCGCATTCAGTTGACAACTTGCCTATTGGTCTTCGAAAATGTGATCTATCTACTCGTAATCCTCATCCTATCTATAATTTTTTAAGTTACCATCGATTATCTTCACCCTATTATGCATTTGTTTCCTCCTTGTCCTCTATTTCTGCTCCCAAAAGCACCAGTGAGGCTCTTTCACATCCTGGGTGGAGACAGGCCATGTTCGACGAAATGAATGCTTTGCATTTGAATGGTACCTGGGACTTGGTTCCTTTGCCACCTGGTAAAACTATAGTGGGTTGCCATTGAATATATACTGTTAAGATGGGTCTTGATGGACAAGTTGATCGACTTAAAGCCCGCCTAGTTGCTAAGGGCTATACTCATTTTTATGGTTTAGACTATGGTGACACCTTTTCCTTAGTTGCGAAGGTTGCCTCTATTCGATTATTCCTCTCCATGGCTGCTATGCAGCATTGGCCTCTTTACCAGCTGGATATTAAAAATGCTTTCCTTCATGGTGATCTAGCAAAGTAAGTTTGTATGGAGCAACCGCCTGGCTTTGTTGCTCAGGGGGAGTTTGGTTTAGTGTGCAAATTGCACCGTTCTATATAAGGTTTAAAACAATCTCCTCGAGCATGGTTTGGACTATTTAGCTCTGTTATTCAGGAATTTGGAATGCTTCGGAGTGAAGCAGATCATTCTGTTTTTTATCAGCACAACTCTTTGGGTCAGTGTATCTATCTAGTGGTCTATGTGGATGACATTGTCATCACAGGCAGTGATTAGGATGGCATTCAGAGACTTAAACAACATCTCTTCCCTCACTTTCAGACTAAAGACCTGGGAAAACTGAAGTATTTTCTGGGAATTGAGGTAGCTCAGTCTAGTACGGGTATTACCATTTCACAAAGAAAATATGTTTTACACATCTTAGAAGAGACTAGTATGTTAGATTGTAAGCCTGTGGATACACCCATCGACCCGAATTTTAGGCTTGTACCAGGATAGGGGGAGCCTCTAGCAGACTCTGAAAGATATCAGAGACTTATAGGTAAACTGAATTATCTCACCATTACTCGACCAGATATCTCTTTTGCTGTTAGTGTAGTCAGTCAATTCCTACGGTCATCATGTGATAGTCATTGGGATGCTGTGGTTCGCATTCTTTGATATATTAAAGGAGCACCAGGTCAAGGTGTGTTATATGAAGATAAAGGCCACACTCAAATTGTTGGGTACACAAATGCTGACTGGGTTGGTTCTCCTTTAGACAGGCGTTCTACCTTCAGATATTGTGTTGTTGTTGTAGGTAACTTAGTGTCTTGGAAAAGTAAGAAATAAAATGTAGTTGCCAGATCAAGTGCAGAAGTTGAGTATCGAGCCATGGCTATGGCAACATGTGAACTTATTTGGCTGAAACAACTACTCCAGGAGGTGAAATTCGGAAAGGATGGAAGTATGAAGCTCATATGTGATAATCAAGCCGCCTTACATATTGCATCTAATCTAGTTTTCCATGAAAGGACCAAACACATAGAAGTGGATGGTCATTTTATTAGAGAAAATATGTTATCAGGATGTATTGCTACTAGCTTCGTCAATTCAAATGATCAACTAGCAGACATCTTCACAAAATCTCTCCGAGGACTTCGAATTAAATTCATTTGTAACAAGCTTGGTGCATATGACTTATATGCTCCAGCTTGAGGGGGAGTGTTGAATATAGCATTTTATAGCTTTACTTAGCCTTAGCCTTAGTTTTGTTTTATTTTTAGTCCCACATTGTACAGTTAGGAGCATGTAACTGTCCTTGTTTAGTATATATGTGTGTTAAGTGTGAGGTGCAAAATCACCAACACACATTCACCCATTCTAAGGGTTTCTTTCTATCTTCTCTCTCTTGGCTCTACTTTAACAATATATATATATATATATATATATATATATATATATATATATATATAACCATGAACCCATGTTGTGAGGTGATTAGGCTTAATAAAGCTTTACAGTTCTAAAATTTGATCATTACTTTTCAAGCCCTTTCTCCTTTTTCTTATTGAAATATAGAAATTATGCCTTTGTTCACTTATATTCAACTAATTGTATAAGACTGTATCATAGAGGAAAATTAGAATTAGAAGAAGGGAAATAGGATAGGTTAGAGAGAAAGAGAGATTTTTGGGATTCAAGTGGGGCATACTTATCTGAAAAATAAGCATTGGAGCTTAATATTATATATGAGGATAACTAAAAGTTAGAAGAAGATAAGTAGGAAAGAGAAAGATTCTAGGGATTTGTGGTAAAAAATGAGAAAAGAAACCTTTAAAGACTCTAGAAAACAAGGAGGATAAAGATAAATGGAAAAGTTCCACGTGGCAAAAAATAGAGAGTTGGGTGAAAAATTGTATTGCTTTTGGTACTTAATAGATGACAATAGAGGTTAAAGTATTCTATTAGGCATGGAACTTGTTATGTTAGGTGTTTCCATGTAGCAGAGTGAAGAGTTCATGGCTTGCTCTGTGGTTGTTATTCACCATACATATAGTGCAGGTATGTCCTAGAGCTTTCTCAACTTGTTTTCGTGTTTGAGGTGTTACAAACTTACATCTTTATATATTATGACTTAGCCTACGTAGATTAGTACCTGTATACTGTATTAAGTATGTTGAGGTTGGTAAAACATAATATAGTTCACTATGAGAGAAACAAGTGAGTGCAAAAGAAAAGGTAACAGAAGGATAGAGGGAACGGAGATAGATTGCTGATTTTCACAGAGAAAATACCATAAAACGTGGAAGGCCAAACTGAAATTTGCAATACATCAAAAGCTACCTAAATGTAGTGATTTACATTCTTATAGATCAAGCCTTTTCATCTCCAAACCACTTACTAGAAACAAGATCCTATCAATTTTCTAACTTTGGAAACTCACGAAACAGTTCTAGGCTAGGATCCTCTGAGATAACAGACAGTAACCATTAGAACAACTGGTCCAGAATTTACCATAAACTATAGCTACCAAAAGTTTCTTGATAGGTGGGAAGCTTGCTTCAGAAGTCGAACACTTCATGCTTTCGAAATTTAGCAAAGCACTTTCCATTCCCCTTTGGTTTTTTACCCGAATTGTTTCTATTTGGTGTTTATTTCTAAATAATTTTTTTTTTTCCTTCTGGAAATGCTCAAGGAATATGTTTAGAACTGAAAACTCCTAAGTATACTAGGAGGAGGTACTTCTAAAACTTAAATAGCTCATTTCAAGTTTCAAATTTTAACTTTTTACAAAACCCTCTTTCTGGATACTTACATGATTCACAGGTTAGTTATCAAATACTGTTGAACACCAAGTCTAGTGTTTAAAAGTTCATCTAATTAACCATGCAACTTGTCTCAACTTATAAGTTGTCACACTGATCTACTACATTGAGACTCCCCTATTTATCCAGTTCACTTCCAGCCATACTTCCTACATTGTCGTGTTTATTCTTCTTTTGCTAGGTAATCTCAGATTGAACCTGCAGCCTCAAGGTGAGGTTTTTGTATTGCAATTGTTTAGCTACGGTCAACCCTGTTCGCGCTTATTCTCAATGACATCACCCTCACATTTCCTCTTTCACTTTCCTTATCATGCATTGAGCTTGACTGTTCTCTTTTACGGAGCCCTCACATCGCGCTTGCTGCTTCTGCATCATTTCCAGCTAATGTAACCATATAAACTCAACCTTTCTGCTTCAACTTAAACCTCCTCTGTGAGCTTCACGCTGTCCCAATCATCTTAGAAATGGGAACTTCAACCCAAGTAATTAACACTTGGATGGAAATCATTATAGTTCATTACTTTCTTCAAGTGTTGGCTTTTTGAACAAGTAATTGATTAAGAGATAGAAATAATGAGGCACAAAAAAGAAAGCAAAATAATTAAAAACTACAAAACCAGAAAGCTACAAACTGGGAATGAGATACTGAGTTGTTGCCTTTCTCTGATTCTCTAGGGACTACATTTGCAGAGGAGGCTTAAGTCCTTGCCTTGCTAAGGCAGCTTCATATTTTTAAGGCGGATTTCTCTGGTAGCTTTTGGATTTTAATTCGCCGCTGGGAAATTCACACGAAAGGACCTACCTGTGTGAGATGGTGTTGAAAAGATTTGGTCTGGCTTTTTGCTGAGTTGAATTTTGTTTTTTAGTTAGTTCTTTGTATTTCTGTTTCTTCCTTGTGGCCAATTGGTCACTTTCCGTTTAATCATTTTGCTATTTTAGTGTAGTTGCAGGCATTTCAGAAAGGAAAACTCTTTTGGGTAGCTTAATTTGATACAAGAAAGATGCATTGTTTCCTCAAGTTTGGTTTGCAGCCTCATCAAACTAGAAACTTCTTTTGATTTGTGTATTGAAACTCGACCAATTAAATAATGATCAGCATCCTGTTTGAAGTGAATGTGGCTAGATCATCTGAAGTTTACATTCCCACATCTTACTTGTTTTTCTGCCAAGTTATTTCGGAGGTCTTAAATTCAGTTACGTTTCTGTTATTCTTTTGGGTGTTGTGCCTTCCGTCTTCTGTATCAGTTGTTATTGATCTTTTCTATATGCAGGTAGGAATGCTTATTTGCACCTCTTGGATAATGTCTACAAGCAGAATGACATAGCATGGTTTACTCCAGTGGAGCTGTTTAAGGTACCCCGTTCTTTCCTTTCTACTTTTTTTTTTCTGCATAATATTAGTTAATCTAAAAAGCCTAGAGAGATATTTCTTTGGTCTTCTTGTTAGTGTAAATTAACTTGTCCCCGGCCTGCTAGCGCATTGATTCTATGCAGAGATACATTTAACTTGCGGAGATAACATCTATGCTGTTTCTAACTTCTGATGTTTACTGTTTCTGGCATTTGGTCTTGATTTCTTCAGTACCTAAGAATAGTTAATCTCTAAAGCAACTGGTACTTCACTGTTTTACATCCAATTACTTTCCCTGCCCACAGCACTAAATAGTTATAGAAGCATAAGGAAGTTGTTTCTTAGACTTCTGCTAATAAATACTAAGCTGATGTTAACCATTTCCTAAAGCATATTCTTGTATCAATTGGATAAAGAAGATTCTCTTTTGTTTGTCATTTGTATCATTTTTTCAGATATGTCTTCTTCCACTTTTCCTGTAGTTTATAGAGAAGAATATTCATTGGCCTTGGTGGAGAAGGATCTCCATAAGCTGTCAGCTCATCTAAGTGATGCTCTCCTTCCAGATAAGCATGCTTGTTCCTCTCCTAATTAGGAGTTCTATAGGCTAACATTCATCTGATCTACTTTTCCCTTTTCGACAAAACAATGGAGCCTCTTGGACATTGTGGCCTGATTTGTTCGTCTAAATCCCAGAATTGTCATTGGCTCAAGTCCAGTTGTTTTACTAGGAGATGAAGGACCTGCTAGGGAAGATCTGATCTTCAGATATCATAGTTGTAGAAAGTGCAAATTTTTCCTGCGTTTTGGCTAAAGTATAATTTCTCTTAATTTTGGTCAAGGGTTGGGCTTCTAAAGCAAAAAAGAAATTATCCTAAAGGGGAAATTTACTGAGAAGCTTTTCAAACGTTGTAGGGAAGTCTTTCTAAAAGCTGAAGGGCCAGAGAAATTCTAGAGAACTTGTGAATGTTTCTTCCTGATCAGTAATGAAAGGTAATCCAATTCATCTATCACCATTCTTGGAGATTGCATTCTTCCACTCCAGGTATTTATTAAGATTTTGTTTTCCTGGAAAATCAGAGAGCTGAACTGCGGTGGTTGTTTCTTGGAATGTTGTTGGTTCTCCTATCCAAGGTGTCATTCACAGGATCAAAATGAAGGTAGATGTATCTAACACACTTGGCATGTTCCTCCCATCTTTATGGAGGGATGACTGTGCAAGAATTTCATTAGTGGATACTCCCTTGTTCCATCTCCAATCATTTCTCTCACCTTATTGAAACGTTCATCCTAGATGGATGAGATTGAGCAATTTAGTTGACCAATACAGAGATCAGCCCATTGTGATTGATTGATGAAAGTCCAACTTTAAGGGACTTACTACAGTTTGTCCATTTTGGGGGGTCTTCATCAATGGAATAAAGAAACACTGAGTAGCTTTCTGGAAACTTGTTATGCACTTCTTGTTTTCTTCATGTGATTGGATATCTCCTTCTTGGAGTTATGTTGATCTTCTTCACCTCACCCAAGAAGCCTTGAGCTTCCTGAAGAGCCTAGACTGAAACTAGTAACATATTCAATTTAAACCTAGATAAAGGAGCTTCTGAATGCATGGTTTCTCTGTAAATTTCATTCAAAATTTCTAGGTAGGTCTTGAAACAGACACTAAAAAAGTGTTGAAGCTCTTCTTGGGTCATCAACCTCTTAGTGCTTTTGTTTTGATTATACCTTTGATTCCCTCCCCTGCCCCCCACAATAACATGCAGGACAGAATGAGTTTAGATCTATTAGCTTGATTGGTGGTTCTAGAAAATCACGTCTGAATTCTCTATTTTTGAGAACTGAAAGGGGATGCCAGTTCTGGTTACTCTCACCTGGATTTTTTGGCACCAAACAAATTTGGTAACAGCATGGGCTTTAATATTGTTGTTGTTATTGTTTATTCTTTCTAATGATAATTCTTGATGCTGCTGCAATAAAATAGTAAGCCCTACCAATTTAAAAGGAGAAAAAAAGAAGAAAAATTCCATGTCATGCTTTGAAATTGAACTTGAAAAAGGCCTATGAAAGATACAATAGTCTTATAGATTTTTGAGAAAATGGATTAAGTGGTTCAAGTAAGTGTTTGCTTCTTATTTGCTTTCAATTGGGTTTATGTGTATGATTTTGCTTCCCAGAAAGCCTGCAAAGGGGGACCATATATTTAACAGTCTAGAAGTATCATAAGGCGATTTATTTTCTCTCCAGTATGTCAAAGATATGGTTGTTTTGACTAACTCAAGCTAGCAACAACAGTACCTTTGTCTCTTTTTGAGGAAACCATTTGCTGTAAACATCAATAGAAGTAAGTGTTTAGTGCGAGGAATGTCCTGAGTGGCATAATCCTTGTCCATGATTCTTAATTTTGAGACAGCCTCTTTTTCTGCCAAGTGTTTGGGTCTCCTGGGAAGATCTAACCTGTCGGCCCATGTTTTGGGCCTTGTCTTGGGGAAATTGGAGTCTAGATTGAAAAATTGGAAACTAAACTTCCTTTCTTCTATAAGATTTTTCCTTGCTTGAGGCATAATAATATATATATATATATATATATATTATGTGTGTATGTATGTATGTATGTATGTATGTATGTCTGTATGTATATTCTGTGTTCATATTTCCTCCTATGGTTGTTGAAAGGTTTGGCTGATTCAGACAAATGTTATTTGCAATGATGATCCTCCACTCTAAAGAGTAATTGTTGACATTGTGTCTTTTCCACAAAAGGAGGTGATCCTGGTATAAGAAGCTATCGTTCTAGCTACAAATTCAGATATGAAGAGAGACTTGATCATGAGAACACATATACAACTTGGAAAATTTCAAAATTCACATAGATCAGATAAAGGAAAAGAATTTTGTGGCATTATCAACCTAAGATGAAGCCCAACTAATAAACGGTATGGTTGCCAAACGCCTGGGTCCCATTTGTAATGTTAAGTGCTGGTGCAAACCTTGACATTTGGTTGTCTTATCATCACATAGAAACTGGATACCATCAACCAATAATATTGGGATGAAGAGGAAGTGACGTTTCTCAAGATTTCTAATTTTATTTTGGTAGTGTATTTAGTTTCAACTGGAATTAGTGATCTCTTGATCTATACTTAAGTGATTCTGAACTAGCATACAGAGAGCTCTGATCGGACTAAATCTGTAAAGTGAATGTTGTTTATGTAACAACTCAAGCTGAATCATGTTCACACTTTAGATTTTATTGTTTTCAGAATTGACTTTATAAGCAGGAGCTTTGTGCACTGGGATGCCCTTTTTTTCTTTTTATAATTGACTTCATAATATTCTGAATAATTTCTCAACCTGCAGCCCTGGTATCCACATGGTATTGCTGAAGCCATATTGCGCACTGCTGATCTTTCAGTTCCTTTAAAAGTAAGCTTCCTTCTCCATCATTTCTGGCACGTATGAAAACATTAACTTGGCATGGATATTTGGATGATGCTGGAGTCTTTTGGTCGATTATGGTTGGATGTTATAGCCTGCCTTGGTTGTTTGTCTAGCTGTTGTGTATATTCAATCTTATGAGCTTTAGATCTTAATCAATATCCTCTGGTACTATTCATATTGACCTTTACTAGAGCTTATAAAGGTGATTTACTCAGAAAGAGTTTCCTCCTACTGCACTAGATGCATATGGAGGTTTTTGCAATGTTGAAAGTAGAGCTCTCTTGGATCATTAAAGCCTTCCTTTTTGACACTAGCCATTTCTCTCTGTATTAGGAATTTCTCTTCTTTAGGCGTTTCTCCATTTCAGTTAGTGGGTCACCTTGCTTCATGAATTGTAAACCTATCAGATGTTAACATTCTGCCTTTGCTGGTCTTGATAGTTTTTAAATATTTAATAGGGACCACCGTCTTAGGCTCTCTGAATGTCTGAAATTATATGGCTCTCTCTCGTGTAAGATTTTGTGCCAAAGTTCAGTGATCTATGGTTATCACTTCTGACTACTCAGAAGTTGGTCATCATCCGCAGGACTAATAACTTGTCCTCTAATATCATCTTTAAGGTTTTTATCCTGGAAAGCTTTTTTAGTAGTTTCCATATGTTGCTTGTGCTTTCTAGTTTGCGTATGGCTTTTGATGCTTTCTTTCTGTATCTGTGATTGGTTAAGGCTAAATAATGCTGCTGAAGTTTCATTATGTTGATTCAGATATATGAAATTGGTGGTGGGTCAGGAACATGTGCAAAGTGTATAATGGATTACTTGATGTTGAACGCACCAGCAAAAGTTTACAATAATATGAAGTACATGTATGTATACTGTTCTACTTACATGTGCCTTTGTTAAGCTTTGATATATCATCTACTTGACTTTGTTTTTAATGGAATGCATTTCAGATGTAATCCCGAATGGGTTCTAAACATTATTAAATGTAATTTGATAACTTATTGGATTAGTGTATTTACTGAAGACTCTACCAAGAATTGCCCTGAAGATGAAATGACCCTCTGGACAAAGCATTCGAGAAAGATTGAACTCCTTTTTAGATGGTATGACAGGGACTATCTTATGCTGTGTGAAGACATTCAACTGCTCAAGATTGGACAACTTTGTAAACTGCTTTGAGACATTCAGCTTGGAGAATCTATGCCTAATTTAGCCAAAATGCTGATTTTTGCATGTATAAGAATCTTGATTAAACAATCATAACCTTTTCATGAAGCATATTTACAAAGTGCAGTGGTGGTTGCTTGGAAGCGAGGATTTTCTTGGATGTAGTTAATGAGATAATGGCTCTGACTAAATGTAATAGATTCACATCAAACAGCTAGGCTGCTCACAAGAGGTACTTTTATCAAACATTGATATTGGATTTCATTATAATATAGGGATCAGAGGCAGTGATCATCATAACTATATTTTGGACCATATATTGATCCCCTTGATTCATGTCATGTTAGGGTTGCCATACTTTTAAGAAGTTGGAGATGATTTTCATTTCTTACTTATAAACTAATATACCAATGTTACTCATTTGCAAGTAGGAAAGAAATAACAAAATCATCTTCAACTTCTTCCTTGCCAGCTGGCACCTGACGCAAGACCCTCCTTTTTCATTTGGGCTTGGGACCGGCATAGGCGGAGTTAGTTTGGTTGACCAAGTTGTTTAACAAGATTATAAAATCAAAGAAAATTTCAGATGAATGGAGGAAAACTCTATTATACCAATTTATAAGAATAAAGAAGACATACAGAGCTGCACTAATTATCGAGGATCAAACTTATGAGCCACATTATAAAACATTTTGAAAGAGTGATTGAGAAGAGGCTACGGCATGAAATAAGTGTATTGGAGAACCAATTTGGTTTCATGCCTGGGAGGTCTACCATGGAAGCTATTTTCTCACTAAGACAATTGATTGAGAAATATAGGGAGAGGAGGAAAAACCTCCGTATAGTCTTTATCGACTTAGAGAAAGCTTATGATAGAGTCCCTAAAGAGTTAATATGGAGGGTGTTGGGCGAGAAAGGGGTTGCGCTAGTGGTATATAAACATAATTAAAGATGTGTATGAGGGAGCGGTAACAAATGTTAAGATCACTAGTGGTGAGACCAGTGATTTTCTTGTCACTGTAGGATTGCACCAAGGATTGGCATTGACCCCATACCCTTTCACGTTGGTTATGGATGAGTAAACAAAACATCTGCATGAGGAGATTCTATGGTGCATGCTATTTGTAGATGATATAGTCTTACTTGATAAGACAAGAGAGGGCGTAAACACAAAGCTAGAGTTACGGAGAGAAGCATTAGAATCTAAAGGATTTAAAATCAGCCGAACTAAGACAGAATATATGGAATGCAATTTTAGCACGGAGAAGAGTAGGAGCAGAACACCAATTAAGATTGATAATCAAGAAGTCCCTGTAAAAGACCACTTTTGGTACTTAGGATTAATGATTCATGAGAGTGGAGAGATTGAGAGGGAGGTTACTCGGAGAATCCTAGCAGGTTGGAACAAATGGATATATGCATCTAGAGTTTTCTGTGATCGGCGGGTGCTATTCAAACTAAAAGGAAAATTCTATAGGATGACTATAAGGTCGGCCATACTCTATGGATTAGAGTGTTGGGCAATTAAAGAACATCATGTTCGTAGAATGAGCGTCACGGAAATGAGGATGTGGAGATGGATGAGTAGCAAGACAAGAAAGGATAGAATTAGGAATGAAAATATTAGAGGAAACTTAGGGGTAGCACCAATAGGGAACAAGATGAGGGAGATTAGACTTAGACGATTTGGACATGTCCAAAGGAGACCGAAAGCAGCATCGGTTAGAAGGAGTGAGGCACTGCAAGTAAAAGGTTCTAAAAGGGCAAGGGGAAGGCCCAAAAGAACGTGGATAGAAGTGGTGTGAAAAGATTTAAAAACTTTGGGACTAAATGAAGTCATGGTACTTAATAGAGAGGAATGGTGGAATAAGATTCATGTGGCCGACCCCTAGTTGGGATAAGTTCTTGATGATGATGATATTGATCCCCTCTAATTTGTCATATTGTAATTATGGTACAATTCTTGTAGTTCCTATAAAATTGTAACCTTTATCATCCTTGAACTTGTCCCGTTATTCTTGATTAATTTCAAATTAGTTAAGTGGACAATAAATAACTTGCCATGAAGAACTGATTTGTATATGGTTCAATTGATTCTCACAAAAGATACTTGCTTTAACCAGTTTATGCGTCCAGTTGTCCACAATAGTCTGCAAACACTTGGCAGCCGAATGACCCAAAAAGAGAAGTCCTTGGGTAACAACAAGAGCAGAGTAAAACGAACTTATTGCTTCTTCACTGATCTTACCATGGTGTCACATGATTCCATGCTGAAATCTGTTTGGGTCCACATGAGCATTCATTTAGTGAAAATATTGGAAGGAGAATCAACGGAGATGCATGCTATTTAAACTGAGTTGGCTCGTATATGTGGCTGAATCAAGTCTCATTAGGTTTACAGCTACTGTTTAGAAAGCTTATTAGGATCTATTTTATTTGAACTATAGAAAGATAATGCTTTTGGAAATGTTTAAAGCATAGTTATTAGTTGTGTTTTCATTCTTGCTGAAATAGATGAGATTTTCTTGTACATTTTTTGTGATGGTAAGTGGTTATTTGAATCCACATTCTCTTGGTTGTGAGACAAGGCCCTTAACTGACTAGACTAAGTGCCCAAGTCTGACTTTCCACATATTGGTAAGGGAACTGTGCCTGAAGTCTAATTCACAACGTACCAGGCTCTATTCCTGACATTTTTTCTCTGTCTGCTCCATTCTGTTTGTTTCTGGCCACTTCCAGTTTTCATTGTTGTCTTGGATTCTTTGTCCTCTCTTTCTTTGATTATGTGAGTGAGGTAAGTGCTTGAGGCCCTGTTGGTTAAAACTGATCCCTGTAGGTGGGGATGGTTAACATATTGATCTGATACTTATGTTAGGGATTAGCGGATGATATTGTTTTTTGTGAATGCTTGATGAATGGTATCTCGATATTGATGGGTGATAGTGCTAATGATGCACTTATGTTTTTCTTCAAGTTTTCTTATTTTTTCTACTTTTCGGTTTTATTTTCTTATTTATTTTGTGTTTGTCAATCCTTCCCAAACCAGTACACTATAAGCAACAGTAGACTGATCATAAGTGTTTATGATTCCTCTTGTGTGTGTGTTATTTTATTCAATTGTATACATAAGTGATTATGATTCCCTATGTGCGTATGTTTTTTTATTCAATGGTATAGAAGAACTGGTGAAATGGGATTTTCTGTACAGCGACATGGTTGATTTGGAAGGAGAGAAGGCCAGGGGGATTTTTTCTTCTTTTCCTAACTGTAGCTTATTCAATAGTAAACAGGATGAAGTTTCTGAAGAGCTATCATATAGTGATATTCTTAATCATATTTGTTAGAGATTCAAGTTTTCATAGGACCTGGAAATAAATTAATTTTATTGACTACTAGATATATCATGATCAAGCCTACTGGATTTTTTTAGTGGAGTGGAATCCACAACGTGGTTGTTGATAGATCAAGGCCAGGGTTGGCTAGCTTAAGCTTAAGACGTTGATGGTAACAATTTTGCTAGTTTTGGAAATAACATGATTATTTGAGCTGGGTTGAGAGGTGTAGCTAAGTCTCAATTGGTAATGTAATCTTGCCCTTTGCATACAGCGCAAGTGACAATCCAACAGGCGAATGATGTGGGACAGCATGCAAAATGACCTAATCTATATGTTGAGATTAGATAAGAATTAACTTAAATAAGAAAACATAAATTAAACTATGACGAACAGTTCAACATGCAGAAAATCACTCTTAGTTAGCATGAATAGCCTACAATGAGTTATAAGGTCTGCAAACTGCCCTAGATCTCTGCCGATTAAGGTAAGATCGAAGTTTTAATCCAGACTGTCTCACTAATTGATAAACGGTTCTGATTAAGATTTGGATCTAGGGTTTATAAATTTTATGCAGGATAAGAATTCTAGGTTATTACTGATGCAAATCCCGTAACCACACATAGCTCAAAAATCATCCTTTAAAAGACAAGGTAGGAAAGTACTGACTTACAAAACAGGTTGAAACAAAAGTGATTGGTCCTTGTACTGAACATGGCTTTACGCCCACGGGAAGGAAGCTAGAACGAGGAATCCACTAAGTCTAACAAAATTTTCATTCATTATTCATCAAAAACTACTTACACAAAAGAGAAAAAGATCTTAAGTAGGGACATTCAACCCTAATCTAGCAAAAAGAAAAAATTGCCCCTTCTTAGTCACAACACACTAAGAAACCTAATACCCTTAGTGGTAAATATTCCAAATAAACTAAAGTATAATATAATATAAAAAAAAGTGAGATGATGGTCACTATCAATCTCCCCAGTTAAAAAGACTTTGACCTCATTGAAGTAGGAATATTGAACTTCCAAGTGTATGTGTGCCTAATGATGCATTCTCAAATGCATATACATATACTTGGCTCATCAGTAAAAATCTTTCATGCATGTAGCTTTCCAATGCGGGGTCTTCAAATAGTGCCCATATACATGGGTTTTCAATCATCTCTTACATGTACATCTTCCCAGGGTGGGAACCTCACTGTAGTCCATACATATGTGTAAGAGGTCTTCCGCTCTTAAGGACCTAACAAAATAGGGGCTTTCCTTCTTTGCTTTGATATGTCCTGAAGCCATGCCCAGGGTGGTGATCATCAGCATGATCGCCTCGTGGTGAAGGCGGGGGCCCCTGGTGTAGTAAACTGTTCATGGAAATCCAAAAGGTTTGGATCTAGGAGCTGAAGCTCATACTGTGTGATTCAGGTGCAATCACAAGTAAGCCTGTCCTTCCACTTGACAAGGAATTTTTGATAACCCGCTTGTTTAGTGGATACTATATCATTGGCAAGTATGTCCTATACCTGCTCTTTTGCGGGACGAGCCTGTGGCTACTAGGTAATGGCTGCATAGGCAGGGCATGGGACAAAGGGCTTTAAATGGGCTGGTTGGGATCAGTGCAGGTCAGGATTAGGGTTAAGACTAGGATCAATGGGTGAACTGGTGGGGTAACAAAAAAGAAGTAGATTCTCCACATTAAACGTTGAACTAATTCCCCAATCAGGAGGAAGATCCAAGATATAAGCGTTCTCCTCGACCCTCCTCAGTTCTTGAAAGGGATTGGCACTTGGAGCTTGTAATTTCTGAGCATCTACTTGTGGAAATAGTTCAGGTCTCATGCGGATCATGACATGATCACCTGACTGAAATTCCTTATATTGTCTGCAAGTTAGCAGCAAATTGATATTTATCGTTACTTAAAATAATCATTCATCTGATCTCAGAATGCAAATCATGCATATGTTGTGTAAAGGACTGGGCTGACTCAAATGACCTATGTGATGTAGGCATGGTTATGAGATTTGCAAGCATCTTAGGCTTGTATTTGTGAACGACCTTGAAAGGACTCATACCAGTTGTCCTATTAACATAATTATCATATGCAAAATCAACAAATGGTAAAATAGTATCCTAACTCCTAATGTGCTCTCCCATTAGGCACCTCAACAAATTTCCTACGCGTCGATTCATAATTTCTGTCTGACCATCCATTTGTGGGATGTAAGCAGAAGAGAATTGAAGCCTAGTGCCTATCATGTGCCATAATGTCTTTCAAAAATAGCTAACAAACTTGACATTCTTATCAAACACTAGTCTTTGGTAACCCATGTAATCAGACTACTGACTCAAATAAAATACTGGCAATCCTAGAAGCGTCAGGAGTCTTAGAGCAAGGAATGAAGTGGGCAATTTTAGAAAAACGGTCCGTAACGACAAATATGAAATCGTGTTTTCTGATAGTCTTGGGTAGCCTTAGCACAAAGTCCATGCTCAAATCTTGCTACAAGGCATGTGGCATTGGCAATGGGGTGTACAATCTTGTATTTTGTTTTTGCTGCTTTACCTGTTGACAAGTACATAATTGCCTAATGATATTGGCAACATCTGTTGGAGACTAGGTCAATAGAACCTATAGAGACAAGAGCAATCGTCTTGTCATGATCGAAATGGCCAGCGACCCTACTCCAATGGAGCTCCCAAATGAGAAAATCTCTCAAGGAATGCATGGAATACACAAACGAAGGCCTCTAAACAAATATCCGTCCTATAGGAGGTAGTCCCTAGGACTTCGTCTCGGACCCTCAGTCCATGATATGTAAACCTCTCTAAAATTCAGGCACGATGGATAGTCCTCTCGTAAACGCTCAAACCCAGTGCCTCAACTTGTAAGGTGTGTAGTAACGCCACTTTACGACTCGATGCACCTATAAGTTTGTTCTCGACCCCTGCTTGTGCTTAAGCACAAATGAATATTTATGAATAAATTCAACCCGTTTGGCATGCCGCCGGTTTAATTTCTTTTGGAAGCTAAGGATCATAGGGCCTCATGGTCAGAGAACAAGACAAATTTGTTTGACAATAAGTAATGCCTCCAATGTCGTAATGCCGGAATAGCTGCACAGAACTCCTTATCATATGTGCAGTATTTTTTCTGTGCGTCATTTAATTGCTCACTAAAAAATGTCATCGGGTGACTCTCTTGACTTAGAACTCCTATACCTAAACCAAATGCATCACACACCACTTCAAAAACCTTTGAGAAGTCCGATAGGCACATTATCAAAGCTTCAGTCATCTGCTCTTTGATTTCTTTGAACACTTTGGACGCATCGTTCGTCCATTAAGCTCCCCCTTCTTCATGCAATCAATAATGAGAGCCATAATGGAATTGAACTCACAGATGAAGCGACGATAGAAGGTCGCTAACCCATGGAAACTTGGACCTCATGAATATTTTGTGGCTCACTCCACTCCACAATGGACCTCACCTTCTCTGGGTAGGCAGAGATGCCCTGAGAAGAAACCACAAATCCTAAGAAGATAACTTGTTGGGAAGCAAATGAACATTTCTTAAGATTTGTGTATAGATTCTTTGTCCTCAGCGTCTCATAAGTCTGCCTCAAGTGGATGAGGTGCTGTTCCCTGGATTGATTATAGATCAAGATGTCGTCAAAGTACATGAATAGGAACTTGCCAATAAACGGCCTTGGCACATGTGTCATGATCCTCATGAATGTACTAGGGGCATTCGAAAGCCCAAAAGGCATGACCATCCACTCAAATAATCCATCCTTCATCTTGAAGGTGGTCTTCCACTCATCCCCTGGACGAATATGGACCTAATGATAGCTGCTCTTAAGGTCAATCTTTGAAAAGATCATGGCACCCACCATCATGTCCAGCATACCTTCGAGCCTCGATATGGGAAATCGATATCGATACTTGACCGTGATTTTATTGATAGCTTGATTGTCCACACACATCCTCCATGACCCATCTTTCTTGGGTGTGAGCAATGCTGGTATGACACAAGGATTCAAGCTCTCTTGAATGAAACCTTTCCTGAGTAATTCATCCACCTGTTTCTTCAACTCAATATGCTTGGTGGGATTCATTCTATAGTGGGGAAGGTTCGGAAGACTCGATCTGGGGATCAGATCGATATGATGCTAAATATCCCTCATGGGAGGTAACTCATTTGGTAAATTATAAGGAGAAACATCCTGATACTCATGTAGAATGGATGCTACCCCATGGGGTACTTAGGAGCCAGCAGCGATGGGGTCTCTTTTGCCACTAGGGCATAGAAGAAATGCTTATCTCTAATGTCCCTCATAATCTAGGTTTAGGATAGGCCTTCGCCTTGAGCTTCAGAAAGAACTCATTTCCCATGATATCAATTCCTTGTATCATATGCCCATTGGGTAGTGCAAGAATTAGAGCGTATCTCAAACCACAACCCACTAAGCAATATTGAATCCTGGGCTAAATCTACATTTGGGAATCAACAACTTAGAACTCAAGCAATTGCAACGTCTAATGTCGATAAAGGAAAGGTTGTGTCAGGAGAGAGTTCAAGAGTAAACAGCAACATTAGGCATTATCGATATCAAGGATTTGGACATGTTGCTGCACAATGCCCTTCTAGGACCTTGTCTAAATCCTTGTTTATAGAAGGTAAGGATGTAGACAATGGGTATGAAGGATGGCCAGAGGAGGTTTATTAGCTCGTTGGTGGGGCCAACGATTAGAATGAGGCCCATGAGGTGAACAATTGGAGAGTTGCTATGGTGCGAGAGAGTTGTAGGCCCCATGGGGAGGGTAATATCCCTTGTGTGATGGTAGTTAGGTGTGCTCTCGCGCACCCAAAAGGTAGTGATGATTGGCGTAGGATGAACATTTTTCATACATATGTCAAGATTGGTGAAAAGAATTATAAAGTTGTCATCAATAGTGGGAGCTGCACGAATATAATTTCCACCCATTCTATCTCCTGCTTAGACTTTTGCCCTTCCCCACTCTAGACCGTACAGAGTTGAGTGGGTTGATGCTTCTTCATCATTCCCAGTTACTTAGAGGTGTTAGGTTCCCATTGAATTTCTAACATATAAAGACACCTTGTGGTGTGATGTGTTACCTATGGATGCATGTCACATTATTTTAGGCAAACCATGGCTTTATGATATGGATGTTACTAGTTATGGCCGGTCTAATTCGTGCTCTTTCTTGCATGATAGCAAGAGGATTTGATTCAATCCTCTACCACCCAACGTGCTACCTGAGCAAAAAGAAGGCAACAACAAAGCAATCATGGAGGGATCCTCCCTTATATTGCACCTCATGATAAACTCATTGAGTTGAGCAATGTATTCAGTGATAGACAGATGTCCCTAGTGTAAGTTTTGCCACTGATCTAGTAACTGAAAATGGTTGGACAAGGGATCAAATTTCTCTTTCAGCCTATCCTTCATGTTATCCTAAGTGAACATGGTTGGACACATGGCTGCAGCTCGCTGATGCTCCAAATTGGTCCAGTAGAGCCTTGCTTAACCAATCAGTTTAATTTTAGCAAACTAGACTTGCTATTCTTTAGACATTTTATACCAGTCAAAGTAATGATCCATGTCCAAAAGCCATTTAAGAAATCACTTTGGATTCAATTCACCATCATAGGTAGGGGCGTCAAGCTTGATAGATTTTAGGGCCTAATTTTCAGAGATGTGGTTCATAATCGCGATGATGGTGATTATCATCTTCTCTGTGGTTACCTCGCTTTTGCATGGCTAGTCTAGCACACGTATTACCTATGAGAGATTCGGGTTGCGACTCTAAGGCCTCAATGCGTGAACCTTGATCATCTAATCGAATTGTTAGTTCAGTATGCTGGCTAATTATACGATCATTCAACTCAGCCAACTGGGACTGAATTTCTTAAAGGATTTTGCTGAGTTGTGAATCCATTGGCTAGTAGGACTGACCACTACAGGTGGACATATACTAGGATGCCTTGACACTTGTCAACCAAACAACCTACAACTCTATGGTAAGTACCCTAAACCAATATAAAAGGGGCAGCCCCGGTGCAAGAAGCTCCCGCCTATGCTGGGTCCAGGAAAGGGGCGGACCACAAGGGCCTATAGTAGGCAGCCTTACCTTGCATTTTTCCAAGAGGCTGATTCCATGCCTTGAACCTGTGACCTCAAGGTCACATGACGACAACTTTTACCGTTGCGTCAAGGCTCCCCTTCTACCCTAAACCTATATGCAATGCTCTAAATCTAAATGGAATGAGCACACAAGACCTCTAAAATGCAACTAAACACAACGACTTATAATGTGCTTCGTAGCTAGGGATGCAGTGGGTGCTGGGGGGCAGAGCTTCGGAAAGGTAAACAAAATTCATGTTCTGTGATGCGCATGAAACATGAAAAAATCTAATGCAAATCAGGGGGTGGAGGTTTTATGAATGCAAATTAATGCAGATCCTAAGCAACCTTATTCTCTGATACCAAATTTGATGTAGGACATCATGCAAAATGACCTAATCTATATGCTTAGAACAGATCAGAATTAACTTAAATAAAAAAACATAAATTAAACTACAATGAACACTTCAACATGCAGAAAATCAGTCTTAATTAGCATGAATAGCCTACAATGATTTATAGGATCTGCAGACTATCCCAGCTCTGTACCTATTAAGGTAAGATCAAAGTTTCAATCTGAATCGTCTCTCTAATTGACGAATGGTCCCAATTAAGCTTTGGATCTAAGGTTCAGGAGTTTTATGTAGGATAAGAATTCTAGGTTATTATCGAAGCAAATCACGTAACCACACACAGCTCAGAAATCGTCCTTTAAAAGACAAGGTAGAAAAGTACTGACTTACAGAATAGGATGAAACAAAAGTGATTCGGCCTTGTACCGAATGCGGCTTCACAACCACGGGAAGGAAGCTAGAATGAGGAATCCACCAAGTCTAACGAAATTTTCATTCATTATTCATAAAAAACTATTTACACAAAAGAGAAAAAGATCTTAAGTAGGGGACATCCAACCCTAATCTAGAAAAAAAGACAAAATTGCCCCTTCTTAAGTCACAACGTACCAAGAAACCCAATACCCCTAGTGGTAAATATCCCAAGTAACCTAAAGTATAACATAACATAAAAAAATAAAAAAAAACGTGGGATGAAATAACATGATTATCTTAGCTGGGTTGAGAGGTGTAGCTAAGTCTCAACTAGTAATGTAATTTTGCCTTTTGCATATACTGCAAGTGACAATCCAACAGGCGGAGGTGCAAGTTAAAGCTTTTCTTAGTTCAAGGCTATTCCTTTTATTGATTTATGTATTTTGGTAGCCAAGGCTACTCTTTACTACCTGTGTTTAAGAGTATCCTTCCCCTCTCAGGTCTTTTCTCCAATTTAGTCAAAGTTTTCAGAGTTTAGACAATACTTGTAGACTTTTCTGTTGTGTTCTTTTGCTTATATTTCTATCAACTCGGATAACTTTTCTATCTATTGCTTCTTTCCTAACTTCGAAACCAAGTGAGGTTTCCATAACAATCTTGTATCTAGCAACTTCACATCTCTTGAAGTTGAAACTTGGTAGACATGTAGTTACAATGGGATAACAGCATATCCTCCACCTAATGTATAACTGCACAAGAACACACACATCTGCCATGACGTAATTAGTCTTCAAGTTAAGTGACCTGTATATTTAGACCTGTGGAGTATTTTGACTTGATCTGGTGATCTTTCCAACGTCTCTCTCTCTCTCTCTGTAATTTTCTATTTTTATTATCTAACCAAGGGAGGCAGAAGTAGAGTGTCAATTGCTACAGTATTCCATCCCCTCAACTTTGAGAATGTTACTTGCTACTGTATTCCATTGCCTCAATTTTGATTTTTACAGGGTGTACTCAATTACTTATAAAATCAGTTTGCTTCAATTACAGTTCTGTTGAAATTAGCTCATCGCTGGCTGAGAAACAATTAGAAACTGTTGGAGAAGTTCGCAGTCATTTATCACGGTTCAGAGTTGAATGTCGTGATGCCACCAATAGAAGTAGATGGGGTATGTTGAAATTTAAGCTAATTGACATTTAGCATTTCATGTTAGTTCTGTTTGTGGAGTAAAATCTTGCTTGCAACAAGATCCTCCTTTCCTCTTGGGCACCATGGTGCACATGGCACACCTGCATGGTGATTGGTGGTTGGTTCACTGAGAAACCATGAGTCTGCAGGGCTTTATCATTTTCCCACATGGTAGATGAATGATCCTAATTGCATGTTCATGGCCTAAGATTTGCAATTATCAAATTTGTGACTGAACTTCTTGCTCAAGGGATTAAGATCATTCATCACCATGATATGGAGAGGAACATACTGATGAATGATGGCGCTTAATTAATTGTTCCTTAGATCAGCATGCCTCAAAACCTTATATTTGAGTTTACATGTATGATAGATCAAGTGTGGAAACGGCACAAGAATTATCATAGCAATCTTCGTTGCCATTATGGACAAACAAATAGGTTGTTGGCCAGTGCTTGAGACGGTAAATATCAACCAAATAGGATTTCTTGGTTTTGTTATTGAATACTATTAGATTGTATTGAAAATAAAGCAGTTATCATGCCATATACTTATGTAAGTTATTATACATACATAAAACGTCAATGTTGAATGACGTGCTTTTGTTTTGTGCTGGTAAGCATGTAACTACCCACAAGTGTCTATATATGATGTGCATGTGTGTGTACATGCATGCATTCATGTGTGTATCATACCTGAGGGCCCGGTAAAATCATCTATTATGCACGATGCCATTCTTAGTTTTTCAAATTTAGATCAAATATACCAAGCTCATAACACAGAAAAAGGCTAAACTTTGTTCACAATTCATGTGTGGACGCCCTTCTTCATAATTGCACATACTTTATTGAGGATTCTTTTGGGTACTCTTTGGAGGTGTCAAAATCTTGGAAGAAAAATGTGGAATGCAGACAAGAAGTGTTCAAAAGAAAACTGCATTGACACGGTTTCAATCTGGTGAGTACTTTGCTGGTGCAGGCAAAAGCTGGATGTCTTTTGAAACCACTGGTCAGGCCCTTTTCCACAACTTAGCAAAACTAAGACATTCGAGAAAGAGAAAAGCAGAAACTCCAAAACTGCATAACTAGGCCAAGTTGCCACCTCTTGCTACCTGGTCCAAACAACAAAGTTTGTGTGCTGTAGTAAGTACTGCTCTTTGGAGTCTCGAACCAAGTATTTTATCCTATAAGTTATTCTCTGTTCCTTGAGAATGACTAAAACTGACCTTGTTTGTATCCCAGTTGGACACTCTTAAAGGATGCACCTTCCATTGTATTTGCATAGCTGATAAATATAACTGTTATTTAACCAATTTTATTCATTTTCTAAAGCTGATCATGTTGATTTGATGTGATTGTAAATCACATCAAAGACTTGGTAAATTATGCTAAGAATGAAATAGATATGGGCTCATATCTTTATCTTACTCTTGTAAGTTCCTACATCGCTTTTTGTTTCTTCCTTTTGGAACTGCATTAACATTGACTACCATTGTGTTGTGGCTTGATGCTTGATTTCTACATTTTGTTCTAGGGGTCGTGGATCCTCACCCGTGTTGGGTTATAATGCTTGAGGTACATTCTATCTTGATCTCCAAATGTAGTAATTCTTGCTGATTACTGTATAAAATAATTAAGTTACACGATACACCACATAAACTGTGCATATGCAATTCTTATAGACCTCATGACCACCTGCATTCAAGATTTGATATTGTTCATGAAATAATTCATTCTATTCTGAACACATTGAACTTTTACCTTGAAGTCTCATCTTTCCTGGTTTAACTGCTCTCAAACTATTCTTTCATTTCTAGGTGCTTGATAATCTTCCTCATGATCTAATCTATGCTGAAAATCAAGTTTCTTCTTGGAAGGAAGTCTGGCTTGAGAAGCGACCGGATGGGTATGTAACATTGTTCTCTCACGTCACAGTTTACATAAATAATCTATTCATGATAAGTACATATAACCTTCCTCTTCTTTGTGGAACCAAGTTTGGCAGCATCTTTTATTACTCGAGCCTTCCAAAATATATATTCTGGGCAGTGAAGTGTTTCTGTCAGTTTCTTGGTATATTTTCTAGTTTTCTTATTTTGCAGGTATTAAGAAATGAGGTGCTTTGAATCTTGTTCAGTGACTCATAAAAAACATACTAGTTATTTCTATAATTTCAACATAGATTTCCAAGTTGGTCCGACAATGATAATATGCTATTATTTTGTACAATCTTGGCATCTGTTGTGTGTGAATGTTATAAAAATGGTCTCTGTTGAACTAGAACTAAGCCAATTTCTCTACGAAGGCTATTGGCTCCATGACCACTAGGTTATGCTATTCAAACCCAGTAAAACCATTAAAACTGGTTCTTATTTGGTTTAACTGGAGCAGCTCCTTCCACTGCACCTTAATCTGTCGCATCAAACAAAATATTTTCGTGTTTGCATTTGGTGTGCAGTGATCTTGGATAACCTCCTCAGAAAGCTGCAGGATTTTCTTCTTGTTCTTCATGCAAAAGTGATCTCTAAATGTTGATCGACGGCTTTAATTGTAATGATTGCTCTGGAGGAAAACCCTGACCTTTTCCTACTCATCTTCAATGATTCAGGAGACATCTCAAAACTCTTTTTCTTAGGATTTGGCTATTTAAAATTTAAGTTCAAAAGTTCTACACTGAAAAAATTGTGGCACTTCTGGATGTATTATCCTCTCAACTTAAAAGAGTGAAGAGTGACATAACTTGGGCTCATACTGTTAGACAACAAAGTGATTTTAAGTGATAAGAGTGTATTAATAATTGTCTTAAAACACTTGCCAGGGAAACTTCTAGAATTTTTAATTTGTTTAAGTCTATTAAGAAAAAGGATTTTGAGGACCCCTGTTTGCTTGAAGGTACATAATTCTCTACTATTTCTTTTTTCTTGCTGATGAGGCTTGGTAACTGTTCTTGCTCTTCCATCCTGTTTAACCTACATAGCTTAATACTTCTAGTTACCATCTGCCAATCTTCTCTTTATGTTAAACGTTATGCCTGTGCTATTAGTCTGCTACTGTAGTTCCAGTTTTGTTTTCCATAGCTGCATTTCTTTCCAAACTCAAAAATAGTAAGAAAGAGTTATTGTTCAATGACCTTTCTCTGATGCTTGAAGTCAATTAAGTCTTCTCTTTTTGCAATTTCTGCTAGAAATGCTTTAACTGCATAGTGATGCTTTTTAAATCTAGGAGTTTACGGATGTTTTCTGAATGTTCCTTCCTTTCCCGATAGGACTTTATGTTCTTATGTACTTGTTGATATAACTTATTTTTTGGATGTACATATTCCTTAGAAAAGCAAGCACCTTGTAATGTGATAGCTTTGCATTAGACAGGAGATAGCATTGATGACTTGCTAAGTCTGATTCTGCTACAGCTGTACAATCACTTAATGTCCAAAGAAGTTGAAGTTAAATCATCTCCCTGTTTATAGCCATATCATAGATCATGTTTCCGTTAATTTAGTAGGTTTCGTTGGTAGAAGCTAAATATGTAGTTGGGTTACCACTTCTTGAAAAGGCATGCAGTCCTGGAAGGCTGGAACTAATTTTCTCACTAGGCACTGTTTTCTGGTATTATTCTCTTTAACATGTATGGCCATTTATTGCATCTTGATTGAGTGCTTTCTTCTCCTATCTTCTAGAGGATATCAACTTTATTAAAAGAACTGAAATTGAAACAACAGCAGGAGAAGAGATTGCCACTCAACTAAAATTTTGCACTTAAAACAGACTGAGTTTACCAATCAGAGCACTTATGGCCTGCATCAACATTTATTCTATTTGCAACTCGTTTGGAATTTGTCTTACTCTAATATAAAATTCGAGTTTGTTTATTTTCCATTTTTATTTCCACTTTCATCTACAATTTTGGTCATGGTGGAACCTGAATGCTTGTTGGATGTTCCTGATCCCGCTCTCCCAATGAGAAAATCCATGAAGCCCCCACCTCTCACATGTATGCATCATGTCCACCCCAGAACTCCTAATTGTCCTCAATATTCATTTATTATTGTTGAATATAGCATAGTATTGTATAGCTTTACTTAGCCTTAGCCTTTTGTTTTGTTTTTAGTCCCACATTGTACAGTTAAGAGCATGTAACTATCCTTGTTTAGTATATATGTGTTAAGTGTGAGGTGCCACATTCAACCATTCTAAGGGTTTCTCTCTCTCTCTCTCTCTCTCTCTCTCTCTCTCTCTCTCTCTCTCTCTCTCTCTCTCTCTCTCTCTCTCTCTCTCTTGGCTCCACTTTAACATGGTATCAGAGCCATAAGAGAAACCCTAATTATCTACCTTCTCTTTTTCCCTTTTGGTTTGGCCGTGTATCCATTCCAGTGATTCCTTTGGTGACCATGCTTCTTTACTGGTCACCCCTCTGTCATCTCTGGCGTTTCCAGATCGCCGTTACTGCTGCCAGATTGTCATTGCCGCCGATCTTTGCCCAGACCATCTAGAAACCGTCGCTATCTTTGTCTGTGCTATCAGTAAATCAGCCCTCAAATAAGAGTAATCATGGCTTCTAAAAATGGTATTTTCACTTCTGTAATTTTTGGATCTCCTGCTATTATGTCGGAGAAATTAATTGGTAGTGAAAATTATCTGTCTTGGTTTGCCTCTGTGGAATTATGGTTTATGGGTCAAGGTTATGAAGACCATTTGGTCAAGAAAGAAGAAGATATTTTTCCTATAGACAAAGTGCAATGGAAAAAGATTGATGCACAATTGTGCAGCCTTTTATGGCAATCCATGGATCTCAAAGTTTTACTTCATTTTTGCTCCTATAAAACATGTTTCAAATTTTGGACCCAGGCCAAGCACCTATACATGAATGATATTCAATGTTTTTACAAAGTTGTTTCTAACATTGTTCATATTAGATAGCAGGACATGGATCTTTCGACTTACATAGGAAAGATTGCGTCCCCCAAAGAGGAGTTCTTGTCTCTGATGCCTCCTATGGTGCAGAAGCCCAACAAACACAGACCGATAAGTTTTTCATGGTGTTGACTCTCATTAGGCTCCGCCTTGACCTTGAATCCGTCAGAGATCAAATTTTGGCTAGCCCTTCAGTGCCCTTATTGGATGAAGTATTTGCCCGCTTGTTGCCTATCTCCTCTACTCAAATAGTTACTTTTGATGGCCCTTCAGATTCCTCAGTTTTGGCTTCTCAAGCAAACACTAGAGGTGGCCGTGGTGGTGGTTGTAATCGAGGATAGTGTCCTTAGTGCACATACTGCAATAAGATTGGACACGTTCAGGATCGGTGTTACCATTGCACGGGCGACCTCCTTGCATTGCTAACATTGCCTAGTCATCTAACACCCAGTTACCTGACTCATCTGAGGGCTCCACATCTAAGAATATTACCCTGACTGGTAGTGACTATGATGTATACCTTTAGTATCAGGTAGCCAAGTCATCTTCTGTTGCTTCCGTCACTTAGACTGATAATCCTAGTATTTGCTTTACTCAGTCTTCTTTTATTGGCCCATGGATTTTAGACTTTGGAGCCTCTGATCACATATCTAGTAACAAACACCTTTTCTCCTCTCTTACTAGTTCTTCTACTTTACCTACTGTCACTTTAGCCAACAGTTCCAAAACTGTAGCTAAAGGCATTGGTTTGGCTCATTCCCTTCCTCCTCTTCCTCTCGCCTCTGTGCTTTATGTTCCTGAGTGCCCATTTAATCTTATTTCCATAAGTAAAATGACCCGCACTCTTAATTGCTCTCTCATTTTTTCTGATAAATTTGTAATCTTGTAGGACCAGGGTACAGGGAAGATGATTGGTACAGGGCGTCAGTCTCAAGACCTTTACCATCCAAAATCACCTGCAGCTCCTACCGCTTGCATCTCCACTAATTCTCCTGCTCCTATTCACAATCGTTTGGGCCATCCTAGTCTCTCCACACTTCAAAAGATGGTCCCTCATTTTTCTACTTTATCGTCTCTTGAGTGTGAGTCTTGTCAGCTTGGAAAACATATTTGTGTTTCGTTTCCAAAGCATCTCAATAATCGAGCTGTCCCCCTTTGAACTTGTCCACACTGATGTTTGGGGTCCTAGTCGTACTATTTCTAGTTTGGGTTTTTAGTACTTTGTAACTTTTATTGACGATTATTCTCAATTTTTAAGAAATTTTGTGCTGAAATTCAAACTCAATTTTATATTGCTATGCGTGTTTTACATAGTGACAATGTACGAGAATATTTTTCTGCACCTTTTTCTTCTTTTATGTCTCAACATGGAATTCTTCACCAGTCATCGTGTGCCCACACTCAACAAAATGGTGTAGCTGAACGCAAAAATCGTCATCTCATAGAGACAGCTTGCACTTTACTTCTTCACAGTCATGTTCCTTTTTGTTTCTGGGGAGATACTATTCTTACTGCTTGCTGCATAATTAATCATATGCCTTCTTCTATGTTGTATGATCAAATTTCCCATTCCATTCTCTTCCCCACACCTCTTTATCTTCTTCCTCGTGTTTTTGGATGTATTTGTTTTGTACACAACCTTGCACCTGGGCATGATAAGCTTTCCGCAAAGGCCACAAAATGCATCTTTTTGGGATATTCCAAACTTTAGAAGGGGTATCATTGTTATTCTTCTGACATTAATCAATATCTTCTCTCAGCAGATGTAACTTTGTTTGAGCAATTACCATTCTTCTTATCCACAGTTGGGCCTCTCTCCATTTTTAAAATTTTACCTCTTCCCTATATTTCCATACCTGCAGATGATGTCTCTCATCCTCTTCAAGTTTATCATCCTCGCCCTCCTCTTGAAGCTGTTGCAGGTTCCACTGAAGTCCCTGGTGACAATCTTCCTGTTCCACCAGCTTAGCCTACTTCGGTCCCGCATTCGGTTGATAGCTTGCCTATTGCTTTTCGAAAAGGTAATCGATCTGGTCATAATTCTCATCCTATATATAATTTTTTGAGTTACCATCGATTATCATTACCCTATTATGCATTTGTTTCCTCTTTGTCCTCTATTTCTACTCCTAAAAGCACCAGTGAGGCTCTTTCACATCCTGGGTGGCAACAGGCTATGGTAGATGAAATGACTGCTTTGCATACAAATGGTACTTGGGACTTGGTTCTTTTGCTACTTGGTAAAACTATAGTGGTTTGTTGTTGGATATATACTGTTAAGATGGGTCCTGATGGACAAGTTGATCGACTTAAAGCTCGCCTAGCTGCTAAGGGCTATACTCATATTTATGATCTTGACTATGGTGACACCTTTTCCTTAGTTGCAAAGGTTGCCTTTGTTCAATTATTCCTCTCCATGGCTGCTATGCGGCATTGGCCTCTTTACCAGCTGGATATTAAAAATGCTTTCCTTTATGGTGATCTAGCAGAGGAAGTTTATATGGAGCAACCGCCTGGCTTTGTTATTCAAGGGGAGTCTGGTTTAGTGTGCAAATTGCGCCGTTCTCTATACGGTTTAAAACAATCTCCTCAAGCATGGTTTGGAAGATTTAGCTCTGTTATTCAGGAATTTGGAATGCTTCAAAGTGAAGCAGATCATTTTGTTTTCTATCAGCACAACTCTTCGGGTCAATGTATCTATCTAGTAGTCTATGTGGATGACATTGTCATCACAGGTAGTGATCAGGATGGCATTCAAAGACTTAAACAACATCTCTTCCATCACTTTTAGACTAAACACCTAGTAAAACTAAAGTATTTTCTGGGAATTGCGGTAGCTTAGTCTAGTGCTGGTATTGCTATTTCATAAAGAAAATATGCTTTAGACATCTTGGAAGAGACTAGTATGTTAGATTGTAAGCCCGTGGACACCCATGGACCCCAATGTTAAGCTTGTACCAGGATAGGGGGAGTCTCTAGCAGACTTTGGAAGATATCGGAGACTTGTGGGTAAACTTAATTATGTCACCATTACTCGACCAGATACCTTATTTGCTGCAAGTGTAGTCGGTCAATTCCTACAGATCCTTATTTAGTATATATATGTATTAAGTGTGAGGTGCAAAACCACCAACACACATTCACCCATTCTAAGGGTTTCTCTCTCTCTCTTGGCTCCACTTTAACAATTATGATTGGCGAGGCTCCATTTCCTGTCTGCTTGAAGTTCTTTCGTGGATCTGTTTCTTTCAATGGGCAAGTGTTCATTGTAGTTCTGGTCATTGCCAACTGCAGGATGTCCTACTGTACTTGGAAGGACTTGTTTTGATGATGTAGCTTGAAAATCAGTTTTCATTTTCAGGGGCTTTCTAGCTTTCCGTTAGTAGCATGGAGATATAATGATTGTTATCCTTGAAAATACACCAAACATTTCATGACCATCTTTGGTTGGCTTGATCTGGTGCTCAATCCTCCTTTTGTTGTAGGTATCTAATATCCATTATATGATGTCCAGTGAAGTTACGTGGAACCAAATTATTAGCTGGCCTCATTGTAATACTTACGTAGGTTCAACTATCCATTCACTAATGTGAAGTTGCAGTCTGTTCAACTTGATTATCTGTTTCCTTCAGATTTTTGTACGTCAATATTTTCTTTGTTATGCAAGTTCACCTTGTGGACAAGGTCCTATTTTCCCAGTACCTTGGTATATCAATCCTCGATTATAAGGGCTGATAATTTCTAATTGATGCTTGAGTGAGCTGGGCAAAGATTATCTATTCCTAGCATATGAGCATAATAAAGACAAGGTTGCTCCAGTATATGCTTCTTCCAATTCTATAAACTTGTATTAACTTGATAAATAAATTGAATGATAATTGCTATTACTTTCTGCATTTATTTAGCCCTGTGGAACTCCTTTCCAGCATGTTTTACATCATCATCATCATCATCAAGACCTTATCCCAATTATGTTTTACATGCTAGCGATAAAAAAAGGCTAGGAATGGTTTACATGAGTTTCTTTTCTGGTAGCAGACTTATCTCAGAGTTGTACAAGCCAATAAATGATTCACTAATTGCACGTTGTGTCGAGATCATTGACATGGATAAAGACCATAGTACTCTGGGAAGCAAAGTGACTTCAGCAGCAAGAAGTATGTGGTCAAAAGTCTGTCCACGGCCGCGGAGAGCTTGGCTGCCAACAGGGTGCTTGGTTGGTAGAACCTCCCTATGATTCATCTACTTTGACACATCCAAATATCTCATATCAATAACATATGACCTTCAATTGCAGAAACTGCTAGATGTTTTACATTGGGCCCTACCTAAGATGTCTCTAGTTGCTTCTGACTTCAGTTACCTTCCTGATGTAAAGATATCTGGTGAGAGAGCTCCTCTTGTTTCAACAAAGGTAAGTTTCTAATGTTCTAGTTATAATCATAACATGATCTTCATAATTCCTTGTAGCCTGATTCACTTTATTCTTGACACTTGCTCTCATATTTGGGATGCAACTGTGATGCAATTCACTCAAGTGCAACGGTGACAGTCCCAAAGTGGTGCTAGAGTGATTCTTTGTATACGTGCATTCTTTATCCCTGCTGTAGAATCTCTCATTCTGTTAATATATGTCTACATCTTCTCCAAAAAAGAAAAAAGAAAAAAGAAAGTCACAATCTATTGATATAACTGATTATTATAGCAAACATTATTATTTTGATCATCAATTGTATCCTTGGTTCCTTGGCAGAGGTAACAGGCATATGTTGCTTACCACCAATAAAAAGCTCAATTGCCTTAGCTCACTGCAAATGATTCAGCCAATTCAATCTTTAACTATCAGGGGCTGGAACCATGGATTTCTATAACTATAGAGCTGATGATTGGTATCTCTTGCTGTCTATGAGACACGTGTTAGAGGAACTTTCTTCATAACAGATAAGATTTGCACGAAGTTAGTTCTGAAAAGAACATGTTTCCTGACTGGCTGGGTCAGCTCATTTAAGTATCCTAGAATGGGATCACTGCTGTTGTCAATTCAAGATGTTTGAAGAACAGCCTAATGTTTCTTGGAAAATCTTCTAAATTTGAGCCCATTTGACAATTCTATCCTAATGGACTACTTAAAATGAAAAAAAGAAAGGCTTTTATTTCAGCAACAAATCCTTCACAAGTCTATGGGTTATGATTGTTGGAAGGTGGAGGACATTTTTATTTCATCCATAGAACGACCAAACTTAGTTGCAGGAAACACCCCTGCTGCTGGGGAAACACATTTTCTAAAGATGCGATTTGGAAACAAGAAATGATTCGTTTCCCCAGCAGGCCAGAGTATGCATTTCCTCAGCGTGAATCTCGTTTTCTTATTTGGGTAAATGAGTTTCTAGAAAATGTAGAAGTCTATTAAAATCTTCAATTTATTGTTTGAATTTTCAATTTTCATAATTTTGTGATTCTGATTTTCTAATTCCATACTAAATTATTTGATTCTAAACAATTTAGCTAGTACACGCTAATTGGATTCTGATTCTTATTCTAAATAATTTAGACAGTTAGCATGTGTTTGTTTAATACTCTAAGAGTATTGTATTGTGATGGTGCTTGTTTTGGCTTGTAACGACAAACACTTTTCTGACATGTGGGGGAGTTAGAAACTCAGAATCTTGATTCTTGACATTTGATTGTTGGATACATGAATAGTATCTTAATGTGAAATTTAGTCTTAAACTCTTAGTATGGATTCTGTATTGTACAAGTTACATGTGGTTGTTGGATGGCATCTCTTATGCTTTTATATGGATCTCACTTTTGGTTTTGAATTGTATTGATGACTTTACTCATTTTGTGCTTCTACATTCAGATATATTGTGTTTAATTGATCTATGAAATTCTGTATCTTTTAAAATTTCCCTTTTTTTGGCAAATTTTTCTCATACTTTTTGTTTTTAAATAATTATATGTAATTATTATTACTTTTTTTTTCTTTGTTGTGGGGGTGGGGGGAGGAGAGTTCCCCTAGTTTCCCCATTGCAACTTGCTCATTTCCATTTCCTGCACTGGAACTTACCAATTAACCAGTTAATTGCTTGGCTAGTTCAACCATTGAGGGGTCTGCTTTTTACTATTTCCTGTGTAATGTTTTCTGAGTGGAAATATTCCATCCATCACGTGACAAATATGCCACCAATGAGAGGTTAAAAAAACCAAACTTTTTAGTTCCAATTACAACTGATTCAACTTCATTGGTGATATGATTACTACCGTACTTACTTGAACCAACATCAGGGAAGAGGCTCCTTGTACCACTGTCCTAAAAAGCCTTTGCATGCCATTTTAAATTTGATGAGTAGATGGCTTAGAACTTGCTATGGTGTTCAAATAATGCAAATTTAGGGATTGGATTCTATCAAACAAAGAAAACAAGTGATGTCACCATTACTAATATAAACAAGTCCCACAGAACTCCTTAGAAGATTAAATACCTACTTTGTGAACAAACCTAAGACTGACTGTTTGATCTCAACCATCAACTATTATCTATCCTGTTGTTTCATTTGGTCTGCTGACCTTTAAGGGCCCAAGAACACCTGAACTAAAATAGATCCTAGACCAACCAGAAGATATTGATTTTTGGTTACTGATCCTGTTAGTAATTTTTATTACTAACGATGTGAGATAGGCATTAGCTCTAGTCAATTAGGTAGTGATTGTTATTTCATTTCCAATCTGTACTTTATGTTATTTAATTGTTTGTTAGTCTCTGATTTTTCTTTAGAATTGAAATGTTTTTAGTTTTTCAAATTTTTAGACTATAATTGAATTATCAAGTATCTTGTTTTCTAGAATTGCCTAATCTAGTTTAAATTTGCATCATAGGCTGTAGATTTACATGGTCTGCAGTTTCTGTTTCCAGTAGCCAGATGCAAATTAACTGACTAATTTAGATTTAAATCTGCAGAAAGATGGGCGCAGTACAGATTACAGCAATTATCTAGATGCAAAGGTCTGATTTCTATCATATTCTGATTTATTTGTTGATTTTAGTATCATCCGTTAATTTCAACTCAAGTCCTCATTGTAGTGACTAGCTCTTGTAGAAGTTGACGTGTCAACTCCAATGTAAGGTGTTGATTGAGGATGCAATTATGGTTTTGGGATTGGGTGATTGCAAAATAAGAGGAGAGAAGGAAAAGAGAGAGATGCCATGAGAACAACTATAGAGTTATCTCCCCAATAATTTGTATATAATTAACCTTGGAGATTACATAATAGTACCTAACTTAATTTTCTGAGTTTTAGATTCAGGTCCCTTTCTTAATGTTAGGAAAAAGAAAAATTGTGGGAGGGCAATGATCTGCTTTGAATTACTATTTCCATGGACGTGGCATCGACCATAAACATTCCATCTTGTTGGTGAGGGCTTGCTCTGGACAGTATTGGCATTTTGTTGGAAACAAAGAGATAATTTGGACATTTTCATTAGCCGTTACATTCTCGTCATCAGCGTTTATATGTTCATTGAAAGCATACTTTACATATTCTAAGCTGTTGTATCTGTGTAACTTAGTGGTGTTTCTTTGTATATAGTTGGTTCAAGGATTTTCTGCTGTCGCTCATTTCTCCTTGTGGTGTTAGTTCACATCTTATTCCTGTTTGTTCAAAGTGCAATTCTTGGCATCCCAGGTTCAAAGTAACCTAGTTTTTTATTATTTGTGTCATGGCAGGGGGATGCTGACATCTTTTTCCCAACAGACTTCTGGCTTTTGGAACGGATGGACCACCACTGTTCTGGATGGCTGAATCAACAGTCATCTAAGCCAGCAAAGAAAAGACGAACAATTGCGGTGAGTACCTTTTGTGTATTAACTCGCAAGCAACTCAAGGAAAGTGAGTACCTTAAAAACAAATAACAGATAAAGATAAGGGGTAGAGGACCCTATAACTTAACCTATCATGCCCCTATCTTCAAATGCAATGGACTAAAAGAAAAGAATTTGATCCTATCCTAACCTTGAAAACTTTGGTACACATAATCTGTTTTGCTTGTTGAAACGAAGCAGTAATGTGACTGGAAGTCCAGAAACCCATCCCACTGTCGCCACCATTGGCCTGCGCAATGGTCCCATTAATTCATCTCTATATGTAGGTTATGCAGGGGTTCCCCTTACTTTGTAGTGACTGCAGATGACTTAATTTGTCCTAAAATCAGCTACTTTTAGTATTCGGGAATTATGAGCTTTGCAATGACGAGGGAATGTCTCCCTGTATTTACTTCTGGGGAATCATAAATAGCTTCTACTTGGGAAGCACATCAAAACCTTTATAACTCTGTACAGTCCTATGCACATGATATCAGTATTTCATTCTTTGTGGTCCATTTTGACTTAGCATGCTTGGCAATCCTAAGCATTTAAATTGGTCTTACAAGTGGTGATTAAGAGACTGATGATTTGCTTTCATGTGATCTGGGATGCACTGTTAGGACTTTCCAGTCTGTTATTTCAGGCTATGACAGCTACAAGCTGTTGCCTCTGGGTTGAATTGTTCAAGTCATGCTCAAATCATGTGGGGGGTTGGTGCGGTTGGAGATTAATAGCAGTTCCCAATAAGAATATCACATTACTGCTCTTTTCTTTTATCTTTTTGTAAGTGCATCTTATATGAAATTCCAATGGGTGAACGCACCAAATTATGATAAAAGATCAGGTGAGGGATATTGGCTCCACTTTCTTCTGGTTCTTCCATGTTCAAAGAAAGAGTAGCCAGTCCTCTAACCATCTTTGCCTGATTGGATGACCCTTGATAAGATTCGCTTTGACAAGGAATTTGTGATTGAATTTCCTTCCATATCAGCCCCATCTAATTCTGTTTCGCCTAATATCATTTCATTAAATTGACTATTTGGATGTAGCTTGATACTGCTGCTTTCATGGAGGAATTTGGTTTGCCCTCTAAGACAAGGACCAAGGACGGATACAATCCACTTCTGGACGACTTCAAGAACACAAAATTTTATCTGAGTGTGCCGACACATAACATTAAATAGATGGCACAGCCATTACTAGAACATTACATGCTCAAGCAACTTTACATCACATGGCTTGAGACAGGATTTATTGCTTTTGGCATCTCTTAGCACAGTGACTCGGATTTAACTAATTTTGGTGCACAAGCAGAGGATATGTTTCTTGATCACCTATGATTGGTGAGAAGGGAGATAAAGAAATGCCCAGTTGGGACATTGATGAGAAGCTGTTGGCCCCAACTTGTAAAAGAAGTGACCAGCTTATAGAGCAATAAGAAATCCTCATACCATGAGCAAGGAAGGAAAGGTGCCAATGAGGCCGTTTATATTCTTGTTATTTATTGTAAAATTCTTTTCACAATGCATATCTTTTCCCTTTGTGGAAGGAGGGATGATACAAGTAAACATTAAGTGTTTGTTTTACTGCCCAATCATCTGTTGGCTTACTATTATTGCAAATGCAATTAATACACCATTCAGCAACATCGCTAGTATGTCAGTTGCCATCTGGCCTGTGTATGTATGTTGCAAAATTAAGAGACGCCAATGTCTCCCAACTATCACTGAGAAGTAATGAAGTTTATAATTCATCAGCAAATACCGTTTTCATGTGGCAGAGTTGAGCAACAATACTTCGAATTCAAATGTTTTGTGATTGATCATTCTTTGTATTTCAAATTCACATGCTTTCTAATAAATTTTTTTTTTTTTCCATCACACTCTTTCTCTCCTCCCCCCCTTTCTCTTTGCCTTGCATATTATCTAATCATTAACATTGAAGCTAATTATACGAATTTTGGTATTCCTCGAGGTTTAAACAAGAATTTAGGCCAAACTTTGCTCTATGTGCAAATCAATGGAACACCAATATAGAACGTAACATGCAGAAGAGCAGACCCATTGGGTGTGAGTTACTAAAGTACACAATTAAGATTAGGATATCAGGATTTTGACAAAGAAACTCTCTAAGAGGCAGCCTAGGTGCATGAAACTCCCAAGTACGGAGGGTCCAGGGAAGGGGCGGATCACAAGGTTTATAATATAGTATGCAGTCTTATCTTTTGCATTTATACAAGAGGCTGTTTTCACACCTTGAACCCGTGATTTCAAGGTCACGCCTTTTGCAAAAACTCTCTAAAGGTGACGTGAAAAAGTATGGGACTGAGTCCAGGCAAATCTTTATTATATTTTTTTGAAAGGGTTAAATATTCACTTTGTAATAATCGAAATACAAATGATATCTTCTCTAGCAATCTTAGAAGATTTTAAATTTTCAAGAGGCAACCACTCTTGAAACAACTATAATCAAAGTGTAAAATTACTAATTAAAGCCGTAGAAATATTCCAAAATCATCTTATATGCACCATGAGTCCAGAAATGAAACAAATGTATGGCTGCCATGTGAAGTGAGAAATATGATAGAATGCCTAAAAGAGGACTGTCGTCTTCCTTTTCCTTCTTCTCTTTTCCCCTAAAATCCTAAAGAACTCTTGAACTATTCTCTCTCAAGTCAAATCGGCGTGGTACTTGCCCCACTTTATGAAACGCAAGCCTCTACAGCTTCCTGTGATGTATCTCCCTCCTAAAATGGAAATTAGTGGCTTGGTGGACCATAAGGAAATTTGGGAGCTTTTTATATGTCAATGAAAGGAAAAAGGACTTGTAAACGGCTATTGTAGGCTACGGGATCAAGAACAATGGCAGCCTAAAATGCTAATTGCAATGGGATCAGAGTTTTATGGTGAACCAAACTATTAATGCACTGGAGCCAACTTTTTTAGATGATTTTTAGACTCTTGCACTTGGAGTTTACAACCTCGAGCAGAAATCTGGATTATCCAATACAAGGCATGTGTGGAAGATGGAATACCTTGGATTGCCAGAACTATCTTCTACTTGGAAGTTTTTCATTGGTCGTAGTTAAGCAGTTAATTAGCTGATACTTATAATGAAGGTTTCTTTTGTGAGCATGTAAGGGTGCAACTCTATGGAGTAGTTTGATTACCAAAAATAGGGGTACGGAGTAATTATCTTTCACACATGCAAGGACGGAATTTGATCACATTCAAGCTAAGTTAATTACTCCATAGTGAATGCAAATATAGTTTCTAGCATGGGTTGAATGCATTTTCTCACTTTGTATCTACCCAACTTACAATCAAGATCAACAATAGATCAGGATCCATGAGAAAAAATGGTTTGCCTCATTATCTTCTTAGAGTACTCTAGCATAATTAATACACAGTTAACCAGAAGAAAAACCAATTCATCAAATGTGTAAATTGCTTTCCTAATATATTATCTTTCTACCTGTCTCCCTGCAGCATGAACCACAATGTAGACAGTCTAGATCATCTCAGCATGACATTTGTTACACATACCACCATACCACCATGACAGTAACTCATGGAAGATGAATGGATCGTTCACAATGATGGGAATGCGGCAGGAACAGGCAAGCATTCCCAAGTGTTGATGATCACTGTTTTAGTTTTTTGCAGAATTTGTAGCTGCTCAGTTGGATATATGGATGAGAGAACTAGCATCTCTCAGTGGAGCAGATGTTCTTGATGGTCTTAGAACAATAGAAAAAGCAGACACTAGAAGGGAAGCGAAAGTAACAGCCGATATAACTTCTCCATGGACCCTGTTTCCGAAGGATATTTTCCACACAGCAATGCTGTACCCATTGATTTGCAGTCAGAAGTAATTGACACTTAGAAACAGTTCTGATGTGACCTTTTTAGCGTGTAAACCATTAACAAGTCCAGCGTGTTCATTTTAACTCTTGAATAACCACATCTACAGAGATGCCGCAGAAGGGGAGCCTTGGCACAATGGTAGCATTGTCGTGGTGTAACTTTGAGGTCATAGGTTCAAGGTTAGAAATAGCCTCTTGCAAAATGCAAGGTAATGCTGCATGCTATTGACCCTTGTTGTCAAATGCAGGAGCTTTGTGCACGAGGCTGCCTTTAGTGACTATATATTCACTTTACACATTTATACTCAATGTACTTGTATCAGAGAAAAGTTACAATTGTACGTAACTTATCTATAAATGCAAGTCGTTCCCACACACCCATTTGTGAGTCATTCCCATATGTTTTAGTGACACCCAGTGACTGATCCTTGGGTCTGCTTCCCACATTTTCTCCTCGTTCTTTTATCTCTTCCTATTATTCTCGATCCTTATGAATCCTTGAATTCTCTTCTCTGCTCTTCTCTCCATCTCCAATCACGTCAACCAACAATAACTCTTTTGCCCATTCTGGTTCTTCTCTAACTGCCACACAAGTCAGTATCAATCCTTCACCCAATTGTTACAACTCTCTAAGTTGGATTTTCTCCCTTCTTCAAATGCACATGAGAGAGAGAGAGAGAGAGAGAGAGAGAGAGAGAGAGAGAGAGAGAGAGAGAGAGAGAGAGAGAGAGAGAGAGAGAGAGAGAGAGAGAGAGAGAGAGAGAGTTTTCATGGGTCTTCAAAGATTAATTGAGAGATGGTTTTCATGTGCCTCCTTCAAAGATTAATTCCATACCTCAAGGTAGTGAAGATAATGACATGCTGAGCTTGATTGAAGGAAGGATGATGAATTTGATCGAGAAAAGGGTAAATATCCCGTATCAATCTTTATGATGTTTTTTTCTTTCAAATCTCTTGTAATGACTTCTACAGAGTTTCGTGTTTAACGCAATCCACTAACACACGCATGAATTTCAAAGGTGGTAGATAATGGTATTTTAGTTTGATCAGAGGATGATGACATGTTTCTTAAGGTTTTATTTTTATTTTTTCTAACTTTTTATGCTGATTTATGTAGGATTACAAAAATGGGTACTGAAAGGAATGCTAAGATGGCATGGTGTATTAAATCTGAGGGTTCTATATGTGGATATGTTTTTAATTTTATGTGACTATTGGATCCTTTCATTCCCAAATTTTGTTCTCATCCTTTTTGAGAACGTCTTCAAGAGAATGTCTTCAAACTCAGTGTTTTCATGCTCTCTCTCTCTCTCTCTCTCTCTCTCTCTCTCTCTCTCTCTCTCTCTCTCTCTCTCTGTACCGCATCACAGGTGCCTTTTCACTTGTAGATGGTTTCACTTCTGGTCCTTCAACTATAAGATCTTCTGATGATGTAGCATCCCTAATCGAGGCCATCTCAAATGGCAAGAAGAAGATCAAACCGTTCTCAGTTGAATCATTGCGTTCCTTTCGGATGATGTGATAATTCATGTGGTTGGACACCTTCATGTAAAGAGTTATAGCTGTCTTCAACAGGCATTTAAGGCTGCCACTAGTGAGGCACCAAAGCCTTCTATCATAGTCGTGCAAGGAGTTTCTAGTCTGGATGACCGTGACTCGAGGCTGTGCTCATAGTGGAGTCTGTGTGTGTAATAACTTTCATTTTCATAATATAAGTATTCTTTTGCATAAAATTGACAATAAAATCTAATTGCTCTAATGTTTATAGAACGAGGATGTAAAACTTTAGAACTAGAATTCAAGATTGTAGAAGAATGATCTCCTCTACGAGGTAGGGGAATCGGGATCATTCCTAAACTAGTTAGGTTTTTCATAAAGTATATTTGAAAGGCATATTATTTTGCAATATTGAATGTGGCGCATAGTATCTAGGATTGAATATTATTTATAATTAGTTTTTTTTAATCTTATCTCATCTATGAATCACATGATATTTTAGTTTCTTGACTTACATGCATGATTGCAAGCAAAGGGTTGACAAATCAACATACCTATCCCTTGGGCGTCATGTTTGGCACCCAGCATTTGCGTAGCTTGCATGACGCCTAGTGCTTGGATGGCATGCGTAATGTCTAAAGCAAGGCCACTACCCAGAAAACTCCATACAGATAATCAGCAAAGTTCACAACATTATAATCAATGATCGAATACATCATATGTGCACATTAGATTTTCAATATTAGACGCATAACCTGGCTCAAGTTCTGGTAGTTGTCTTGGGATAGTATGCAATCAATTTTGTTATGAAAAGTATTAGATTGGATTTTGTCGCATGTGACTTTAATTCTCATTGCATTTAAGATGCCATGTCTCAAGAAATCATGCACATGAATTCGTATGATAAATTTTGCTTAAACAACATGAACTGTAACATGCATTCGGTTAATGCATACAATACCATTGCATGAGATATTTGCATGGAAAGCATCTTTGGCTGCGTGATACAATACTTATATATATATATATATATATATATATCATTTAGTATTTTATATGCCATGCATGACCTTTAATTTATATACATGTATGAAACTTAACTTGGGTGTTGGTGAATGTTTTAACGTCTTGGATGATACAATACTTGTGTGTGTGTGTGTGTATCATTTAGTATTTTATATGTCATGCATGACCTTTAATTCATACACATGTATGAAACTTAACTTGGGTCTTGGTGAATGTTTTAACATCTTGGATTATGTACATGGGCCTTTAATAAGTTAATAGATATTTTGAGATTCAAATCATCATGAATTATATGGGACACCTTGCGTGGATTGGCGTGGGATAATTGACAATATTCACACCATAATTTTTATCTTGATGTGAGGCATTGATACATTGTATGGAGCCTAGCATGGTACATGCAACATAGCACTTAAGTGATGGGATTAACACCGAGGGCAGGAAATGTTTGCATGAAGCTTTGCTAGGACAATATGCATGACATAGTGAAATGGGAGGTGTAAATAAAACTTAGCAACTCTTCATACATAAGCCACATGTTGCGTAGATGATGCATTGTCCACCTAGTGCATGGGCAGCCGTTGTGGCACTAGCTCATGGGTAGCATGGGCCTGGCACTTGGGCAGTTCGTACCCAACACTTGGCCATTGTGCATCATACCATGCTAGCCATGGAGCACTGCACTAGGCATAATGCACACACACAGTTCATAGGGCTCACTACAAGTATAGCCATAGAGTTTTGATTTGGTTAACATCATGTGGTTTTGGAAGTTTTGATTCATGAATTGATGTTTATAGGTGTCATAGCCTCTACATTTGTAGCAAGTGTGGTTTGCAACTGAAGTAATTGAAAAGTGATGAGTTTAATATTTGAAATTATGATGTATTGAGCAAGTAAAATGATATAATAAATGAAAATTAGGCAACTCTAGAGGGTTGTGCCTCGCCTAAAATTAAGCGACTCATAAGAGTTGAGCCTAGCTCGGGGCAAATTCTAAGACCCCTCTGGTTGCTATGCTAGGAAGATCAATAGGTCATTGACTTCTGAAAGTTGATACCTGCCCTAAAAGGCTTATTGCAGAGAGTATTGTATCATGGGAAGACTGTGCTCTTGTGATCCAGTGTCCCCATGAGGACTAGTGTAGCCTGTGTGGTATCCACAGCCGAACGTAATTGGATGTGAGTCCTCTACATGCATAGTATACCGTACAGTTATTCTGACATGGGTTGACATGTCGGTCATCCTTGAAGATATTGACCATTGCTCATATGGGTTTGTGGTAGGACGTTACCACTCAATGATATAACAAATTGTGATAAGTTAGTCTTTGATAACAGTCCTAATGGGATTGTATGTACGAGAATTGAAGGATATATTGAAAATTGTTAGAAACACTAGATTTCTACAAAAGTATAATTGTTTCATAATGTTTGTATCATACTTAGGATTAAGCATGTAATTGTTTTTCACTACCTAATTTATGCTAATACTCTTGTCGCGTTTTTCAAACGGCTGGTTTAGGCTTATTCTTATTGAGTCGTTGTACTCACTCCTATAAAACATTTCAAGTGAAGCGCGAGAGGACTAAGCAGTTGACTAGAACAAATTAAATAAGGAGAATAAGAAGAGAAGTATGGATAAGCAATTAGTTAAATATTTTATTTGTTATCTTTCATTTTGAAATAATGAACACTTGAGGATGAATGTAATAAGACAAGCGACTTTGATATATTCAATCTAAACCTTGATTTGAACCTAAATTACTTATTGTTTGGGCTGTGACCAAAGAGATCCTATAATGGTATGTTTTATTCTGCTATTATATGTGAAGGTTTTAATGTAACTCCGGGTTGAAGGTGGAATTGAGAAAATTAAATATGTATTATATATTGAAAAAAAAAATCCTATAGGAGAGTTAAAATTTCAAATTTTATTTCAAAAATTCTTTTCCAAAACCCGGGTCGCCACAGTGTGCGCGTGCGTGCGTCTAGCTTCTCAAAAAAATAGTGCAAGGCAACTTGGGTTAATGTAGAACTTCACAATCTGCAAAAGAATGATCTTTTTGTCACTGTGTATCTCCAATGAATCAAGTTAATCTCTGTGCCATTGTGCAGTTTCTCTCTGCCGTTTTCCAAAATCTTAGATGGAAGTTTGACAGCATTTTATCTGGGTAAGATAATTTTGACGGCATTGTGTCATCCTTATCAATCCACAATGAGCCTCAAGCATTTGCATATCTTCATATCATTCTTATTGGCTATGAAATTCACTTATTTGACAATTCTACCGCCTCCAACCTTGTGCCTGTTGCCACCCTTGCATTTAACAATGGAAATCAGTCTTGTATGGTGGCAAACAATCCTCTAACAAAGGCAAAGAGATCTTCAAATAGCAACACTCTTGGTAAGCTGTTAGTCCACCAAAACGAAGCAAATATCACTACTGCTGTTGTCATCGTGATGGTTATACCATTGACAATGACGAGATCATAAATGGCTCAAAGAATTGGCAGCACATGCTGAAGCACAAGCAAACTATGATCCATCTCCATATTCCTTATCCAATGATTTCGAGGAATGGTGTACCAACACAGAAACGACACACCCTCTCACAAGCGATCTTGCAAAATTTGCACGTTCCTTCTATTTGAAGAAAGTTGCTATCGGTTAAACAGTTTGCCAAAGACACCAACTGCTGCTTGGAGATTCATCATTCATTGTTTGTTGGGAAGGATCGTGCCTCGGGAATGCCTCATCTACATGAAATAAGAGAGTATTCTTTAAAACTTTTAGACTCTCATCCGCTTCTCTCCACCTTCTTATGCTTTTGTTCCTCTCTATGAGCAAGGCTACTTTCCGACGGCACGCCCGTTTCTTCATGTCCACAGTCAAGCACCGCTGAAAATTTCCATCAAAATAATGTGCCATTTTCATCAAATAGAGTTCGCCTTTGATTTATCTTCTTGTTTAGCTTGTCAATGAGGCAAGTCCACACTTTTGCTATTAAAGTAGTCATCTTCAATTAATTTGGCTCCATTAAAGCTTGTCTTTACTGATATGGGGTCCAAGCCATGCAACCCTCTTTGGATGGGTTCAAATATGTGACGATTTTTAAAGATGCAGAAGTTGATTTTAGCTTAGACTCTTGTGCAACCCAAAAACATTACAAGAGAAATTCAATAGTTTCAACAACTTTGATAGGTCAAGGGAAGAGTTGCTCTTGAAAGGAAGGAGTCCAACACTTTTTTTCATGCATGGTCTAAACTGTTCAGTGTGTTCGGAATGCTACAAATAGGTAATTTATGAGAAATCAATATTTGGAAGATCCTAATCACTTGTTTTGCATTGCACAAAAAATTAATAAGAATGAATGGCTGTGATTTTTTACAGTAAAAAACAAAAGGGCAGCCCTGGTACACAAAGCTCCTGCATATGCGGGGTCTGGGGAAGGGGTGGACCACAAGAGTCAAGAGTACGCAACCATACCTTGTATTTTGCAAGTGACTGTTTCCATGCTTGAACTCGTGACCTCAAGGTCATACGATGACAACTCTACTGTTGCACCAAGGCTCTCCTTCTTTTACAGTAAAAAACATTAAGTCCAAAAGAAAATTTTAAGTATACATAAAAGGTGTGCGGACTCCTTTTCTCTAGAACATGGACTCTCGTGGGGTTTGTATCGTTCTAGTAGTCTAACGTGAGTAGAGGCTGATAAGAAACCTTTCTGCCTAAGACATTCCAGAGTAGTTTCCGTTTGTTAAGACATTCAGAAATATTGCAGCAGTCAGCTTGCACTCGATTCACTCAGTTCACGTCAATGGAATGAACTAGAAATAGTTCCAAGAGATTGAGCTTTCAAGGATTAAATCACCTGAAGGATGAGTCAGATATATATTTTTTCCTTTTGAGTTATGTTAGTTCCAAGAGATTGAGCTTTTCAAGGATTAAATCACCTGAAGGATGAGTCAGATATATACTTTTTCCTTTGAGTTATGTTGTAGTCACTCCCCGGGCTTAGATTTATGAAGATCCAAGTTGTTCATTATGTAACCCTTAACTTGGGTGAGGTGATCCTAGCTGATGTAGCCCTTGAATTAGGTGAGGTGATACTGCTTTTGGTTAAAATATGAAGGGTGAAACTTTTGATCCTTCATTTTATGACTCAAGCAAACCATGACTAGTATCATCCATAAGTCAAGGGCAACATTGTAAATGATTCAGATTTTCACAGATCTGGACTTACCTTGAATTATAGCTGTTCATAACATTAGTAAGGGGCTAATGAACAAAAAAATAAGACACAATTGTATCACTTCATTTTTCTTTTTCTGCTTTTTCAGCTTAATTTAACCAATTAATGCTTCGTCAATCCAGCTAAAGGGAAACCCTGGTGCATGTCAATCCAGCTAAAGGGAAACCCTGGTGCATGTCAATCCAGCTAAAGGGAAACCCTGGTGCATGAAGCTCCCGCATATGCAGGGTCTGGGAAAGGGGTGAACCATGAAGGTCAATAGTACGCAGCCTTGCATTTTGCAAGAGGTTGTTTCCACGCCTTGAACATCACACAATGACAACCCTACCGTTGCGCCAAGGCTCACCTTCCACAATCCAGCTAACTCCACAGAACGTGAAAAGAGTCTCATAATCTTTTCTTCATGGATTGGAAGGTCTAAAGGAAATGATGTTTCCAATAAGATTAATCAACAAAGCGCAGGGATATTGCAAACAAAAGGTAACAGAAACGAAAGTGCCGCATAGTTTATCCAGAAGCTCTTGATCGCTACGCAATACATAGACCCAACACTTACATAAAACTCATACTCAAGTCTCCAGTTTTTCAAGATGACATTGTTGCATCATCCATAAGAATCACAAACCAAACAGTCTAAATACACATTTATTGAAGTTACTAACAGGTAGGGAAATTTAGCGATCTAAATCCTTCTTACCATTATTATAGAAAGCTGGCCTAGTTCAGTTTTTGTTGGATGTTATCTGGATCAGTTCGTTCTAGAACAAATACCCAGTAAAGATCAATGAACGTGACTACCATCATAAATAATTACCCATTAAGAATCAGTTGTTTTGCCCTCCAGTGTTGTTCTCTGAAACCAGGAATGAAGGAGAACCAAAAACTTCTTTGGAAATCGTAATTACCTCTTGAGTAAGTTCGTGCAGTGAGGCTCTTCAATCAGCAAACGGACCATAGAGCCAGATCAGTTAGATGCTAAGGATTTGGACAGCAATGGCGAGCTGGCGGGGCACCAGAAACCATAAAAATAAATAACCAAGGATATTAACCGAGCCCTGTAATAAGATGAAAGTGAAAATTTTCTTCCTTTAAGCACCATGATTTGGAACTGAAAGACACCAAACATGCTTCCAATTCAAATGCAGTCCTACTCCATTGGAAATGGTGAAGTCTTCCAGATTTCAGAAAACTGTCTATGCAATATACAGACCGACGGTTGTTGCATGAATTAATCAGATCTATCATTCTATCCCACAGACACGGTAACATTTACCCCTATCTTCCAATCAAATGCTGCTAGTCATCCACTGTGTGCCTTGCCGCATGACACTCTCGCAACCCAGTGACTCTGGCCTTGATCTTTTCTTCAACGCAGCCTGTGGACCTACCACGGACACCCTTCCTGGGCTATCAGTAGTTGTTAAACAGCTCTCAACGGAGCAGTCATTGATCTGGGCTACAACAGAGCAGTCATTGATGTGGGATGGTAGCCGACTCAGAGATTTATCGTCCAAACATACTGCCAAAATCTCTGAGAGGGATGGAAGCTTCGGGGTATCACTTGGTATATCGTTGGAGACCTTGATTCCAAGATCAGAGAGCTCTTGCCTTGCAGCTTCTATCCCAGCTGATGCAGCAGTCTGCTCAGCGAGAGCTTTGCAGGCTTTCTCTAGGATGGACTGGAGGTACTTGCCTTGTGCCTCAATCCGAAGATGGAGATGCCGCTGAACCTAGTAACAAGACCACAAAGGCATTTAAAACCAAAGGCAAGTGTATTATGAGAAGTAGACTATGTCAGCTGTAACTGGAGGTGAAGAAACTAACCTCCAGATGTTCATGAAGTCGTCTTTGGACTTCCATTTGAAGCCGCAATGCCTCAGTAACCTGATAACCACTGAAAAAGCTGGACATGTTAGAAGAAACCATGATGTAAGATCACGATAAAATTGTTAACAACTTACTCGTTCGGGTCTTGGGCCACCATTCTTGATGACGAGGATGAGGGACCAGTTGCTTGACTTTCCGCATCACAGGAAGCTGCAAGCCCACGAGCATATGAGTATCCCAACATCATTGCATTTCAAGAAAAGAGATGGAGAAATAATAATAGGAAATTTATTCCTAGCTCCCACTGAACAGATAAAGGAGAGAGTGCCAAATAGGTATAACTGAAGCAACTACAAACCCTTCCTTAGCTGTAGAATCAGCCATGTCTGCTGTATCCTATAACACAAGGGTAAAAGAAACTTGTAAGCCTTTCCAATGTAATACCATGGATACTTCTAGTCAAAGCTCAACCTATAATAACCTGTATCCGTCTCACAGTTTTCCAATGTAAGGCCCTTTGTTATTGGATACAGTCATTCCTCTCCTTCTATTGCCCCTTTTAGTGTTTACCTACTTTTATGAATGCTTCATCTGGTTCTATCCAATCACTATACATCACAGACAAGACTAAAATAAGAACGATAATGATAAGTCTGCCCTATCTACGAAAATTGCTTCTGCAATCTATCACAGCAATTCTTGAATTAAAGCATTAATTGACTAGTAGATAAATGGCCACAGATACATCAGTTGTCAATGAGAATTTCATTTCAACTTTGCAGTATATACTATATACCTATTCATATAGTTTGTTTCCCTTAAAATATGTACTCAGTTTCCAAAACAAAATATGTCAGCATGCCTGCTTCTGAGATTTACGAAGAGACTTCAACATCCTCGTGATGTGAAAATCTATGCAGCGACCAACTTTCCACACACTTGAACCTTAGTTCTTAATTTCATCATCTGGAGAGATATACCATAATGAGATACCTCTAACTCACCATGCAATATCTTCTTAAAGTATTGCATGACCTTGTCCAATGTTTTCCAATGTATCTTTCTGGAGTTACTGGTCTACTTGCTCGACACTACAACTGCACAGAATTTGGCACATGAAATGGGAGATAACATTTTCAACAACACTTTAACACTTAAATATGAGAGATAAGACTTCATATGCACCTCATTAGTTGGGCACTCGGACTGTAAAGACAATAGACAGGTTGACAATCGAACAGGTCCAGTACTTTGAGAACACTCTTTATCTCGCGTCATTGTGACCACAGCTCTGTTTTCTTTTCTGATGATCTTGATTCCTCAAAGTAGGATCTATTACAGGGGCGGTGATTGTAAACCATTCTTCCACTAGCAGGTAGAGGACAGAAAATTGTGAGGGGATAACACCCAATAAGACAGCACAGTGGCACTACAGACATAAGGATTCCAGCATCCTGGAAGTTTTTTGGCATTAACTAATTCAAACTATTCAGTCATCCAGGCATCATAATAAAGTAGTTCCATTCATATATTTCCACTGAATAATTACTCTTTCCTTTCAATCCCAAACTAAGTGTTACACTTGTCTGCAAAAGACAGCAACAAGGAACAACTGAAGAACAATAAGTGGAGCTTGCTAAATTAAAAATACAAGGAATAATATTGGTAAATACTAAACTAAATTATGTCAGATTTTCAAGGGGCATTCCATGTCTACTCTCATGTAGAAATAAAAAAATGTCTCACACATCTTTAGTTCTTCTGGTGAACGGGCTTCTGGATTTCTAGGGGTTTCCTTTCAGTCCCATATTAGTTAAACTGTGATACAAATTAACATACAAAGAAATAGAAACCACCAGGTGTGAAAAATTCACATATATATCATCCTTATTCCTTTCAAATCAATGATGCAATAAATATGAAAAAGGAAAATAAAGAGCATGAAATAATTCCATGTATATGCATGCTTCCATGCATAAGAGATGGAGGAATACCGTCTTTCGAGTTGTCAGTGAACTCCTTGCATGATTGCCTTCCCAACCTGTATTTCTACAAAATCAGGAATGGAAAGTACGTTACAGAACATGTTTGGATTTGTGAAAAGGCCTAGATCTTTCTAGCATTTTTTACATTGTAACCAATACTTGAAAAGAGTGAATAAGGAAATGGATATGCATAAGAAAAAATACAAAAAGTGAGATAAGTTTGACAGAAACAAGTGTTTTAACTTGAAGGAGTAGAATCTAGTCAAACCAGCAGAATTTTCCCATTTTAGTGCATCAGGTTTACATGTAATGGAAGTTGATAAATGCACCTGAAGATGACTCTTTAAATGATAAAGAGTGAGGCCTTTTACGCCCATAGTTCTCATGATGGTCTTGGGTGTTGCTTCTGCAGGTCAATTCAGAAAGCAAGACCCAAAAGGAACAGTCAGTAAATATCTCAAAATTTCAATTAGGTCAGTTATTGGGAGAGAATAAGGCATAGAATGTCATCATCCCAAAGTGCAGAAGGAATCAGTACACAATATTGGTTGTGGAGAGTGTGTAACAGGATATGAAAAATTCACTTTCTCAAGATATCATGTTGATTGGGAAACCAAAAATGTTCACTCCATATGATAAATGAGTATATGAAACCATGACAACATTTGTTTGATGCAAAGTCGAAATTCATGCAATCAGGTAAAGATCAACCTTTCAACAGCAGTAACTGAGTATTAATCCTGCGTGCCTGAGCATTCAATTCAGGGGTTAGTAAAATATCTAAACCAGAAAAATTTCTATATTTATCAGACAAGGTTTGCAGCTATAACCAGTTGACAAATAGACAGATACTATCTTCAGCACTCTCATCCCAGAATAGAATTTCAACTAAGATATTTACCAAAAGGTTCACAACCTGCATGAATAATAGCGAAGCTCTTGTAAATGGGGCCAATGGAAATGAGTGAAGTAGGAAAGGTGAAGGGAAGGTTGGGATACTATGTAAAATTAATACAGATAAGGCATATGACCATGTTTAGTGGGGTTATGTGGATCACATTAAATATAATGTGAATTTGGGATATATGCAGAGGTGGCATGGAAATCTGTTTGTCGTAACCCTTCTTGATGGTGTTTCCCTAAAAGCTGTAATGGTGGCTCTATCTTGAAGCACAAGAGTAATGCAGCAAGGTGATTTCCATGTTCCTTTCTCTGCAACGGCTATATAAAATGTTTTTGAGCTTTATGCTAGGAAGAGCAGAGGAGAATGGGATAATACTGCCACCAAAGTTAGCAGGATGACTTTACCATATGACACCTTGCGTCAATGAAGATATCATGATCTTTCAAATGGAAGTTAGGAGGAAAGGAAAAGGCTGACAGCTGGAGAAACTGGCAATTCCTTTTCTTGGTCCCAACTGGCTTTTGAATTCCAACAAAGACTTTCCAGGATCCAAGAATGGATGCAAAGAGAAGAAGGGTTATTTACCTTTTCATATTGAATAACTCTCACAAAGAAAAATGTAACCTAATCAAATGAGAGTATTCATGCCCCAGTATAAGATAACTAGCAAGGTTGCTTCAAGAATAGATGAAGTACAACATGATTCTCCGTGGGAGTAATAGGAGGAAAATGAAAAGATAAAACATCCAGAAAGCAGTAGATGGAGGATATAACAATGACAATAAACCCTGTAATTGCAAATAGGTCTCATTCACCAGATCCAGAATCACGAAGCTTGAGAATAAGATACCTCGGGACAAGTGGATCATAAAAAAGAAATAAACCACACCAAGGTATTCAATCTCACTGAATATGTGATGAATTCTTAATGGGTGATAAACCAATAAACCTAGATACTTCACATGCTAACTAGAGAAAAGTCACAGATAAGGTAAAGAAATTGAGTTTCAAATTTCAGAAACCATTCACCAGAGATATTAGGAGCAACTAGCAAGGCACAAGAAAACCTCATCTATGGTGGCGTCCAAATTATCTCAGGTGTTTCTTAGATTCCACTTATCCTAATGGAAAGCACCAAAATTCTGTCCAAGGCTCAAGGAGAAGTCCTCAAGGATGGGCTACTATGGTAGGGACTAGGGAGACCTATGTTGTTCTGTGTAATCAGAAAGTAAGACATGGGGGATTTCAGCTTTAAATAGGTCTTGACAATCAACACCAAGGTAGCATGCCAAACCATTTCACTAACGAAAAGAATAGCTATGGAGCTATTTCTCAAAAGATATTACCCACAACACAGAATTTCTATTTCCAAGATTCCCAAACAAGAAATGCATCACGGAAGCCATCCATGATTTCAAAATGAATCATGGAAGCAAACTTAATTTCAGAATGCATCAGGCTTCTGATATTTACAGAAGATAAGTTTTGTGTGTAATGCTTATCAGTTGTAGAAAACTTTCCACCACCACTTGCTTAAAGAGGCAGCATTTTGCTACTACTAATGCTTTTTTCTGCACAGATCAGCTTCATACTAAGGCAAGAACAGGCGATGCCAATAAAATAACTAGGACTCTTTGGAACAGCAGATTGGCATTCCAGAAGGAAGAAATAACCAATCTTCTACCACCTAACAGAAGCATGATTCACTGGAAGTTAAAAATTTTAGCTAAGTGAGCCTTGAACAATTGAAATCCTTCATAGAGGAGGACCATCCCAATTATCAAGCTTTGCTCTCAACCATTCCACGAGGATCCCAATCATGAGACTCAAACTTCCATCTTCAATAGAGAATCTGAGGCATCTTACAGAAAGATATACCACTTCAAGACCCCAAATCAAGGTAAACAAGGTGATTTTAGAATCAGATAATCAAATCTTGCAAATAAAAGAATTATTTGCATTGACTCTCTAGCACAAAATCTCCTAAACAGCAGAATAATAGGTTTAGAAAATTGGGTTAATCTTCAATTGCTCTTAGTATACAAGGTGTGGCAAGCCAATGGACAACAAACATGATCTCAAGGTTTCATAGAAAATTGCATATAGAGGCTTTAGAAGAACATGACCTACAGTCCAAGCAACTAAGATGAAAAAGGTAAGAGGGGCTCCTTGGTTTAATACTTTAATCCTTTAGAATAAGAAAAACACTTCAACCATTTAGCCAAATAGAGAAATGAACAGTACAAGTGCATCATGGATCCTTTTCTCTGTTTAGGAGAACATATCTCTCCAGCCCATGATATGACTTTTCAGGGCTGGGGTGCAAAATATTGTTTAGCATCAGAGTGGTCATGGCTTTTAATTCTAACTCTACCCTTTTAATTCCAGTAATAGCACTTTAAAAAAAACTGTAACACAACCCAGAACATGGCAGAGGTAAACTGGGTCTACCCAGAGGGGTCATGATTGACACAGTCAAATTTTTTCATCGGCTTTGGCACATTAACTAAGTGCCTGATTGACTGGGCAGGGCAAAGATTGCCTACATAATCAACGAAGGACGCTTTCCTATGTGTATAAAGCAAGGTGAGTCAGTTAAGAATTTTTTAAAATAACTGCAAAAAACAAAAAAGGGCAGTCCAGTGCATGAAGTTCCTGCATATGCAGAGTCAGGGGAAGAGGCGGACCACAAAGGGTCCATAGTACATAGCCTTACCTTACATTTTTTGCAAGAGGCTGTTTCCAGGCCTTGAACCCCTGACCTCAAGGTCACACTACGACAACTCAACCATTGCGCCAAGGCTCCCCCTCTTTTGAAATAACTGCTGACTCTCTGAAATATATTAGAAATATAAGGGTGAGATCCCTCTGGGTTCATCTTTCATGCAGATGCAAATTTGAAAGTATCTACTTTTCAACTCCAGCTTGCTAAAAGAAAAAAAATGCTCCTTCATACACCATATCTAAGAAATGTCTGAGGCAGTAGGAAACAGTATTCCATTCAGTGGGTTTGTGGTGTTTGAAGTGAGATAATCTGACTCTGAAATACAGTAGAAATATAAGGGTGAGATCTCTTGGGTTCAACTGCCATGCAGATGCAAATCTGAAAAGTATCCACTTTTCAACTCCAGCTTTGTAAAAAGGAAAAAGATAAAGAAAAAAAAGCTCCTTCATGCACCATATCCAAGAAATGTCTAAGGCAGTAGGAAACAGCATTCCATACAGGGTGTTAGTGGTGTCTGAGATAAGATAATCTGACTTGAGATGAGATGATATGGGCCAAATCACTGTTAGTGGTGCTTGAGATGAGGTGAGATGAAGTAATATCTCCACATCTCACGGTTAGCAGTGCTTGAGGAGAGAAGAGATGAAAACTTGCAGTTATTGGTGCTTGAGATGAGATGATAAATCACAATCTCATCTCAGTTCACTGTTAGTGATTTGCATATAACTTCCATCTCATGTCATCCTTGTGTAAAAGAGAGTCATTTGCTCTCATCCCAAAATTCAGTCCCGCCATTGTATTTTGTTTGAGATGGAAATGAGCCATACCATGTCATCTCAACCATCCATAGAGATCTTGCTTATAGATCCATATAATCAATTGATCACACATTCATCCTATCCTTCCCTGCTAAGGTGTAAGAAGATCCAGTATTACACAGTGACATGCTTTACTACGAGAACATTCTTTAGCAGCTTTAGAAATTGTCCCTGCAATTCTTCATGTTCTTCTGGCTCACTTGGTATGGACTAGATGGTGTGGGCTGCAGCTCCTAGCATCACCCATATATGTTTGCCAGTTTTCCCTATAGGTGGCAACCATCCACAAATCTTCCAGGATGGGATTCAGCTACTCTTCCAATAGGGCTTCATAGAATCTGCAACTTACCACCAAACTACAGTAAAATGCCAGCATGGAACAGTAGGGAAGCCTGCTTAAGATATTTCTAACCACAATAAGGAATATCAAGTGACTGGTCCACCCAAACCTTAATGATACTAGGGGCAACCAGAAGATTTATACCAATGATTAAAAAATTGGCTGATTGGGTAGTGAGACAAATACTCTGCAGCAATAATCAATTTAAAGGTGGAATCTGGAATAAGTCAGGAAAAAGAACCACCAAAACTCGCAAGAACTCTTAAATCTCAACTGAGGCTAACTCTTTATACCTGAAACAAGGAATTCCATAACTGGATTTAATTTATTGCAGCTGTAAGACTCCATATTAGATTTGTAAGACTCTCAATTGGAAGTGTATGACTGCATTGGTCACTCAAGATTCCAACAAAGAGCTATACACAGAACAGAAAAACCATTAAGTGCTAGTCACAACTGCAGACTTATAGAAAGCAATAGAAGTGGACTGATCCACTTGGCATGATGGCAGCTGGGAAAGAAATATAAGCAGAAAAGTAGATATAGTCCTGATAAACCAAAGAGGCAATGTGTTTCTGCATAATTCATTCTTCTTTTCATTTCCATATGTAAACGCAGACCAACCTCAGTATTGATGGAGGCAAAACTTCATCCCAGTTTGAGACAAGATGGGTAGATTACGACAGAACTGCTGGGTATAAATAAAAAATAAAAAATAACTGATGTTCATCTTAGAGCTGCAGCATTCAGACCTCACTATTGCAAATCAGATAGAAAGGGCATGCTATATTAACTGGGTCAAGAATGTCATTGCATAATATGGCATCCGGCTAATCCAATGAAGGAACAATCACAAGCTCTCCAGCAAAAACTTGAGAGATTGAATCTGACATAGAAGACTATGACAACAATCTGAAAATGCAATATACACAATTTTCCACAAAATAAGATAAGATTCTCAAAAGCACAGTCGGCAAAGAATTGAGAGGCGAATGCTAAATTCTTATATCAACTAGCTAAGGCACAAAGAAAGATGGAATATCAACCCTACAGTGGTTATGGAGGCTGATGATCAAAGATTGTTGCCGTGGTTATCAAGCATGTTCTCTCAAAATATTAAGGCACATTGCTGATTGACTATGTGGTAACCATACATGATTTCAGACAATATCTCCAACTTTGGGTCAAATGTGCACAAATTATTCGGATCTCAAACAATATGAACTAAAGAAAATTATATACTATTTCCCTACTAATCTGTCCAACAGCCTATATGAAATTTAAGAAAAAAAAGCTACTGAACAGAGTCTCCTTTACTTCAAAATTAAATAGCCAACTTAATCAATCTTTGCTCGAGCCAATAAATCCATACTCTCTGCACAAGAACTATTCAAATATATGATCAAGCAGAATGGGATTTCAGTGAAGAATTATATTAGAGAGCTCTTATTCTATCGTATTTACTAACTTACTAGATTGACTTTTCATGATTTCTCGAAAGGTCGAGACAGAAGCCTTTGAATCCTTGTTTATTCTTCAGATGTTCAAAGGTACTGAGTAAAATTAAATAATATGCAGAACATGAAGATACTAAAAAAGTATGAGGAGCTCGGGGGGAATGATATTCTCCAACATACTGTATGCAGACCACAGTCTGATTTTCTGTAAAGCAGCAGTTTTCCGGTCTTAACAATGTGCGAGTTAAATACTGCATCACTTCAAGAGAGAGATCAATATTTGGAGATAAAAAATCGCCTTTACATGAACAATGCCCCACAGATCAAAGAGCTCAAAGCTTCTCTTGCAAGTGGAAGTTAAGGAAGATGAAATCTAGATTATGATACTACAATAATAGCTCGCCAAGGAAGTGGAACCAAACTAATCCTAGAGGGTGGCAAGCAAAAAATACATACACAATAACTAATAGCAAGCTCACATCAAAAGATAATGAACAAGATATGCAGTATCTCAGTAACAAGTGTCCAAGCATCAGATAAATGACCTCACATAAAATATTCTCGAGATAGTAGCAAATATATATTCAAAGCGAACACCTTATCCTACGCTTTAGGGAGGTCATTCAATTGAAACTCCTCAAGTTTGACACTGATATACCAAGATTGGATTGTCTAGACGGTGTTAAATCCTCAGTAGGGTAATTAAGTACTAAGAAGATACTATAGAAAAACATAGGAAAATGTTTTCCTTTTGCGACCCACTCGTATCAATTTTTTGTAAATTTCCCCTTCCTTGGGAATGCTCTCTATTACTTAGAAGTTAAGGAAGAACAACATCTAGATCACAATAAATTTTACAATACAATAATGTTAGCTAGTCAAGGAAGTGGAACCAAACTGATCCTAAAGGGTCGCAAAGAAAAGGTACATCTGTGACATACAATAGCAAGCTCACATCGGAAACAATGAGAAGATAACAAACAACAAATGCACCGTCTTGGTAACAAGTGCCCAAGCATCACATATATGACATCACATAAATCATTCTCCAAATGATAGTAAATATGTACACACACCCATATATTCTAAGCGAAGGGGAGCCTTGGCGCAACGGTAAAAGTTGCCGTCAGGGTTCAAGGCATGGAATCAGCCTCTTGCAAAATGCAAGGTAAGACTGCCTACTATAGGCCCTTGTGGTCCGCCCCTTCCCCGGACCTCGCATAGGCGGGAGCTTCGTGCACTGGGGCTGCCCTTTTTACCCATATATTCTAAGTGAACACTTGCACCTAACTTTTAGGGAGGTTTATTAATTTCAAAGCTCTAAACTTTGATATGGATAACAAGATTGGGTTGCATTGACCGTGTTAAATCCTGATTGAGGTGATTAAATACCAAGGGTTATTAAGACAGTTTAGAAAAATGTAGGAAAACGTTCCTTCCACAACCCACTCTCATTCTGCATTTCCTTTTTTGTTTAATTTAAGATTGGGTGGTATAGACAGTGTTAAATCCTGATTGAGGTGATTAAATACTAAGGGTTATTAAGACAGTTTAGAAAACTGTAGGAAAACGTTCCCTTCCCCAAACCACTCTCATTCTACATTTCCTTTTTTGTTTAATTTCCCTCTTCTTGGGATTGCTATCTATTATCAGGAAGTTAAGGAAGATCCAAGCTAATCCTGACAAACAAAAGATACATCTCCGACATTAATGGCAAGCTCATCAAATGATAATGAAACAGATATGCCCCGGTCACCCTAACAATCGCCTAAGCAACACATAAATGATATCACATAGAATATTGTCCAGATATTAATAAATGATATATTCTAAGCCAACACCCACTCCTACTCTTTAGGGGGGTTATCAAACTCAAAATCCTAAAGTTTGATCCAGATAATCAATATTGGGTGATCTACACAGTGATAAATCATCATTGAGGTGGTTAAATCCCAAGGTTATTAAGATAGTTAAAACTTTTGCCTTCACAAACCACTCTCATTCTGCATTTCCTTTTTGTTGATATCTCTCTCCTTTTAGGTAACTTTTTTTACCAATCTCTCTTTGACCTTTCCTATTTCCTCCCCAATCTTTCCATTTTTCTCTGCAGTAGGTACCCATATTCTATATACTCTCCTCTCTTGCATGCATCTGTGCATTCCTTTACTAGAAGTCACATTAATTGGGGACAGATTGTCACCCAAAGCAGACTTGATTGATTGTTCTAAATATATGGAACTAAGCAATATTCATTATTAAAAGAAAACCCATAAGGCAACCAAGAGTAGCATTTCTCAAGCTTAAAAATGTCCATGCATGAAAAAGGCCCCAATCATACATCCATCCATCAAAATGAACCAAAGAATTGTAATTTCTGAAGTTACTGTACAGGGAAAGGATCAAAACCCGAATCTCTATTAGGGAATACATACACTATGAGATACTAAGTCATACGAGTTAGGAAAAGTAAGGGCTAGTGCCCCAACTTATTGACAATCGGGGCAAAAATAATCAAAGGCATAGCTGAAGCAAAATACCCATCCTTCAGATAAACAAGAAAATCTTTCCCATACTAAGCTTTTGAAAAATGAAGCAAAATGGCTTAAAACAGGTCGCTCGGGTGGATTAAAACGCATAACAATATAGGTATATGGGCATCTTTCAAAATCCAAAAAAGGAGAAAAAATAAATATTAGAACGGTAGACAAGTACCCCATTGAAAGAAGCAACATTTAAAGATTGAAATCAAGACGTCATCAACCGAAGAAACCACATTGCATGTCATAACCAAAATGTCAGTCTAATGGGGCAAACAGAAAATGCAAAATAAAACGCCGAGGGGGGTGTCATTACTAACTTTCTGGGCCGCCAAGTTGGGTGACCGCATCAACAAACCGCTCATGAAGCTCAGCTGTCCATCTGAGTCTAGGCTTGGGATCAGTAGTTAACACCAAGCATGCATCTCCAGGGAGATTAGTCCCCTCAAGAGATCCCTGCAAATCTTCGTGGGCCAACCCATTCTCAAGCGAATGAATGGCTGAGTACATTTTCCTGCAAACCCACATCAAATTCAAAGAAGCATTATGAATAAACGCCAAAAGCAGACCCAGGTATCCAAATGATAACCCATTTCCTTTCAGAAAAGAAAACTATATAAGAACCCATGAAACCTGCCAGCCCTTGCAACAGACCCAGATGATCAAAACTGAACCTTTCCAAGTGACCAAAGAAATCAGCTGGACTCACACATGGTGAGCGAGAGCAAAAACAAAGTGTTTCCCATTTGATTTCTGCTTTGTTGTTTGGTCCTATTGAACTTACGTTGGTCAGATAAGGAAAAGGGGGACAGAGTTTTTCAGGAGGGTCAGAGAGAGAAAGGACATAGTGGGAATTTTGCAGATTTCGGTGACCCAAAAGAATGAGGAAAGGTGCAGGGCTTAGAAAGAGAGCGAAGCTTGCTTTACAGTTCAGTAGGGTCTGGCGTGGCCCATGCCTTGCCCAAGACACTACACCAACTGGCCATGCTTGTTTTCATATTTTGGCCCTTGCCTAGTTGTTTAATGGGAGAAGGCTATTATAAAACTATGCCTTGGCCTAGCTGTTTAAGGGGGAAGGGATATTATAAAACTAAGCAAGCACCAAACAATAATGGACGACATGAATTGACATGAATTAGAAAGTATAAATGATATCAGCACTAACTTTTCTCTCAGTGACAGTGTCATTGCTTTAGCAGAAAGCTAAAAGACTGTGTGAGCTACTGGCTCTTTCCAAACACCCACTTTCCGAGCCCCACGTGAACATGATTGAGTCTGTTGATATGATAGGCCGGTGCCAATTCAGCCTATACCAGTTGAGCCCGCTTTGATCTAATGATCCTAGCCTGTTCTTTTTTCCTTTTTTTTATTTTATTTTATAAGATTGATTGAAAAGTTCTATTTACTCTTCTCGAACAAGAAAAAGGATTCAATTATTTTGAAAGAATTTAACGAGGAGTCCTATAAGGTGAAAATTTTATTTAATGTTCTGTAAGGAATGATTTGAATACCTATTTATTTTAACAACTTATTGCAAAGTTGATCATTCGGACCTTTCTTTTCTTTTCTTTATTCTCTTCCGTCATTTCATAAGTCTCACAAGTTTGATCTAGCAAAATTTGTAGCCACGTGCTTTAATCCTCTAAGTTACAAGCCCCACCCCATCCATCAAGCCTTGTTTAGGCTTCCGTTAGAAAAAGCCAAATAGTTAAGTAATGCAATTATTAATATAATAGTGCATGTTTGGTACAAGAAGATTCTATGGTATATGCTATTTGCAAATGATATAATCTTACTTGATGAGACAAGGAAAGGTGTAAACACAAAGCTAGAATTATAGAGAGAGGCATTAGAATCTAAAGGATCTAAAATCAGCCGAACTAAGACAGAATATATTAAATGCAATTTTAGAAGCTGTGGTACTTAATAGAGAGGAATGGATGAATAAGATTCATGTCATCGACCCCTATTTGGGATAAGGTCTTGATGATGATGATGATGATGATGATGATGATGATGATGATGATGATGATGATGATGATATTTGGCATGGGACCAAAGCCAGGTAGATGGCCTCATGAGGGACTCGAGGATCAACTATCTCCATTCACTACTACAGCAAGTGGTTTTTAAGATAGTTAAAAATATATATGCAAAACGGTTCAAAAACTGTCTTATACCAAGCTGTCTTATAAAATGAAAACAAATATAAGACAGTGTTTGAAATCATCTTATAATACTACAAATATAAGATTGTTGTTGAAACTGTCTTATATTGAAAGAATTATAAGACGAATTTTGAAAAACCACAATATAAAACTATCAAATAGAAAATGGTTTCTCAAAAATGATCTTATAGAATTGTAAAACTGTGAAAATATGAGAGTGTTTTTGAAAAATTGTCTTATAAAACTTTACATTAAATGCCTTTTTGAATGAAAATTAAAAATATAAGACTTGGGTCTTTGTGTTCTCAAAGTCTATATCTAGCATAATCAATTTTACAAATTTTTATTGATTAACAAAGCAAGAAATCATGCACAAAGTGTTCTTGATCATAAGCAAAATACTATTAATATTCACACGAATAACAAATAGTAGCAAACTTTTAGCTGTACGTTAGATGCCTTTTTGGATGAAAATTGAAAATCTAAGACTTAGATCTTTTTATTCTCAATGCCTTCTATTTAGCACAATCCAATTTTATATATTTTCATTGATTAACAAAGCAAAAAAATCATGCACAAAATGTTTTTGAACATGAGCAAAATACTTTACCATTCGCAAAAATAACAATAAGTTGCAAACGTTAAGCTCGAAGTTAGATACATTTTTGAATGAAAATTGAAAATCTAAGACTTAACTCTTCTTATTATCGATGTCCTCTATCTAGCACAATAAATTTTATAGATTTTATAAATTAACAAAGTAGAAAACTATGCACAAAGTGCTGTTAAACATAAGCAAAATGTTGTTACTATTCATGTAAACAATGACAAGTAGCAAACTTTGGGCTTTACGTTGGATGCCTTTTGAATGAAAATTGAAAATCTAATATTTGGGTCTTCTTATTCTCAATGTTTTATAGATTTTCATTTATTAACCAAAAGAAAAATTATGGACAAAATGCTCTTAAAGATAAGCAAAATACCATTACTGTTCATGCAAACAACAACAACTAGCAGACTTTACGCTATTAGTTGGATGCCTTTTTGAATAAAAATTAAAAAATCTAAAACTTGGGTCTTCTTATTCTTAATGCCCTATATTTAACACGATCAATTTCAAAGATTTTTATTGATTAATAAAGTGAAAAATCATGCACAAAGTACTCTAAAAAAATAAGCAAACACATAAGAAAGTCATTAGCAAACACATAAGAAAGTCAAGATATCTCTCTCTCTCTCTCTCTCTCTCTCTCTCTCTCTCTCTCTCTCTCTCTCTCTCTCTCTCTCTCTCTCTCTGTTCTTGCTCTTTCCTCTTCTCCTTCTTCTTCTTCTTGTCCTCTTGGGTTTTGATATGGTAAGGGAGAGTTTTTTTTTTTTTTTTTTTTGAGTGGGGCTTGGGGGTGGGGTTTTATATATAGTAATTGAATATAGGACAATTCATTGAAAATTGTCCTGTATTATCCGTAAATCATTCCCGCTCAATCTCCTCCTTTATTTTATTTGAATAATATATGATTGTTCCTTAAAATCGTCTTATAATTTCACAAAGAATATAAGACGGTTTCCAATAATCGTCTTATAATGTCACAAATAATATAAGATGATTGTCAAAACTATCTAATAATTTATTTATTTTTAAAAGAATGTCACAAAGAATATAAGAAGACGGTTATGTTTAAACTATCTTTTTTTCTATTGTCTTATAAAATCTCAATTTTAGTAGTGATTATACATGCACTGTATAACTCATTATTAAAAGCTTTTCCATTGGGTGATGATAGTTTCTTGGGATTTGTAATGGTAGCCTATAATAGAAGGGCAGCTGATGCATGATTTTTCCACATATGTAAGGTCCAAAAAAGGGGTAGACCACAAAGGGTCTATAAATATGTAGTCTTACCTTGTATTTTTGCAAGATACTATCTTTACACTTTGAACCTATAATCTACAATTTACACATCAACTAGTCAATCTTTATACCAAAATAAAAAGGGCAGCTGCGGTGTATGAAGCTCCTGCATATGTGAGGGTCAGGGAAGAGGCGGACCACAAGGGTCAATACTACATAGCCTTATCTTGTATTTTTACAAGAGGCTGATTCCACACTTTGAACCCGTGACCTCAAAGTCACATGACAACATCTCTACCATTGCACCAAGGCTCCCCTTTTAATCTTTATACCAAAATGGCAGCCTATAATAGCTAATCATGATAATGCAAAGATAAACGGTGTTGTTCTTAAGGCACAGCAGTGCTCAGTGACTTTTGAAGATGAATATATTCATCTTTCTTTGCTTAACACTTTTCCCTATTGGTAGTGTATAATCTTTGATTTCAAGTAGGGACAATTGAAGCCGGAAGGAAGGTTGTATCATCATTTTGGACACAATTGGGTTATAAGATAGCGACCCTAAAAAATTTAGGCTCGACAAGCATATAGTTTTGTTGTATAATAAAGTAAAAGCAGAATATTTAAATGATGGATGCCCATGTTTTTGCTTGGTAGAATTGAAATGACAAAACTACCTGCCACACCTACTTATTGAATAGACCCATACCATTTATTTACAAGGTTGTTATATATATAGATGAGCAATGCCAAACTTTCAACCCCCTGTCTGGACCCATTTGGTAGTTGCATATTCTTTTGACTTGTGGTCACTGATTGGATTGTTACAGAAAAGAAAGCAGCAGTCGTCCACATCCATTGAACAAGTGGACTCCACTTCTAAGCAGATAAGTATGGGCATTGATAATATAATAGCTCGCAAGTAAAAGTGAGTTATGGCCAACCCTTAACTCTTAATTGGGATAAGGTCTTGATGACGATGATGATGAAGTAAAAGTCAGTTACATAGCTTTGACACATGTTATGGGCTTAAAATTTAGGTTGAATGGTAATTCAATATGGTATCAAGACTTTATTGACAGAGGTCGTAAGTTCAGATCTCGAAACCTTCAACTTATCAAATTCATGTGCAAGAGTCCCAAATTGTCTTCCACAAAGAAGAGTGTGTTAGAGATATAAATAGTGTTGCCTACTTCCTATCAGCTTAAGCTTTGTGCACTGTGCCTATGGAAAATAGTAAGTGGACTGCAAGACAACCATGGCTGTGAATAATATGGCAGACACTTGGGCCCAAATTTAGGTTGTTATGTACCATTCACAATATTTGCTCCGTCTTAGATTGGCTATGTTTCAAATTAATTTACCGTCCAGTGGATCATTTTATGTACTGTTTTCATTAACTATAAAGTGGATAGTGAGGCCGATTCACCATTGATTTTTATTACTAAAAGCAACATAGGATACAATAATTAAATGGAAGAGATACTTGGTTCATCTAAGATCGGCCAAATATTGTGAATGGTTTAGATCAGCCTGAATCTAGCCCCACTTGTATTTTTAGGTTCTAATTGACCATACTATATACTCACCATTTACTCTCCAGAACGCCACGTATTTGTGTTTGTACGAGAGAGAGAGAGAGAGAGAGAGAGAGAGAGAGAGAGAGAGAGAGAGAGAGATATATATATATATATATATATATATATACTTGTAATTTATTTCTTGGAGCACCATATATTTAAAAGAAGGGGAGCCTTGGCGCAACGGTAAAAGTTGTCATTATATGACCTTGAGGTTATGGATTCGAGGGGTGGAATCAACCTCTTGCAAAATGCAAGATAAGGCTGCCTACTATATGAGAGAGAGAGAGAGAGAGAGAGAGAGAGAGAGAGAGAGAGAGAGAGAGAGAGAGAGAGAGAGAGAGAGAGAGAGTTTAATGCATGTGCCCAATAACATACTTTGTGCCCAAGTTAGTTTGATGGTCTCGACATGTTTAATCACATATGATCTTGACTTAAGCCTATTTCTTCTCTAACCTCATTTGTCAATATTGTCTTTTTTGACGTTTCTTTTTAGTAGTGCTCTTTACCAAACACGTTCTAGACTATATTATTATGCTTGCTATTTCAACCCACATACAAAAGAGCAGCTTTGGTGCACGAAGTTCCCACGTATGCGGGATTTGGGAAAGGGATAGACCACAAGAGTCTATGGTATGCAATATTACCTTGCATTTTTACAAGAGTCTCGACCTCTTGAACGCACCTTAAACCCGTGATCTCAAGGTCACATGATGACAATTTTACCAATGCTCCAAGCTCTGGTCCTTAATTACTCTCTCCTTCAGTCTCCCTGAAACTCCATGTTCACATTTACACTACGGCACACTTACAGAGACAACAGGACCAAAGCAAGGAAGACATAAGCATCCATGGACTATCCCACCAGAGAGAGAAAGAGAGAGAGACTTTCATGCATAGATCACGCAAAACAATGGTGTTTTTGATAAGTGGGCGGTCCCTGTACAAGTTGTCACTGCTTGTATGATCCCAATCCATGTGAAAAAAATGTCCATTATCAATGGCTTGTTGGGTCACAAGTACTACATCAATCACCATCACCAATTCAGGACGTACAGTATGCTACATATATTCTGTCTTGGGTTGTTCTCAATGGAGAAAGGTTTTGGCTTTGTCTCAAGTGGTCGGTGGTTCGGATATTGACCTCAGTCGCTTGTTGGTGGCTTCTGTTTGTTCATTAGAGGCCCGGATGTTAAGTGGTTCTTATTCTGATTCAAGTCTCTCTTTATTTTTGGGGGCTTCATCTAAATATTCTTAAATAGGTCCTAGAATGGTGGAGATAGACATGCTTTTATTTGTTGAATAGAAAAGGAAAGGCCCCAATAAGCCTAAGAAGATATTTGATGATGTATTTGACTAAGATGAATCTCTCTCTTTCTCTCCAGTAATTATATGATGCAACAAGTCTCGTCATAGGCATCTTAAAAAGTGGATGGCAGACACAATTTTTTATAGTTTTTTTTGTGATTCAATCTGTTTATCTAATTTCTCTCATCGTAGATAGTCTAAGCTTGAAAAATATTCTCTATTGCAAAGCTTTAAGTTCTTCACTTTTGGATAATTTAAAATAAAAATATATGTGAAACACATAAAAGTCCATAGAAACCGATTATTTCAAATCTTCAAAACATCCAAAAATAAGGCGCTTGTTGATAAGCAATAGAGAAAAAATTTCAAAATTCGGCTAATTATGACAAGACAAATAAGATGAACAAATTGGATCATAGAAAAAACTGAAAAAAGCAGGCCTGCCACCCGCTATAAGGATGCCTACGATGCAACAATGATGAGACTGATTGCATCGTATAATTACCTGCCTACCTCTCTCTCTGGGTATATTAGACCTCAACAAGACAGGAGAGGACCACAAGGGCTTATAATAGGTAGTCTTACCTTACATTTTTGCAAGAGGCCATTTTCACGCCTTAAACTAGTGACTTAAAGGTCACGTGTCGACAACTGCAAGAGAAGTCTAATATTGATACAAACAGGTTCTCACAGTAACATTCAAGCCACCTTTCCCAGGAAGCCATTCTTTATGTTTAGAAACCATTTGATTTAGTCTTTCTCTTTCCCTTTTGTTTCTCTCGTTTTGCTTTTGCATGTGATTATCCATAATTATCCAATAAAATACATCATGCATGGGCAATATCATACATATCAAAGTACGACGTTAAGACTTCAGAGATTAGAAGGTTTTTGGGGCTGATTTGGAGCCTGCAAATCAAAAGCGTTTGAAGGATTACGCAAGGGAATGTGTTCAGAAATCTCTCCATGATTGTTCATCCCAAATCTGAATTCACCTTCAATAATTTCAAACATGGCATAGTGTTTAGGCCTATTTTAGCACTATATATTCCTCTAAACAGTTCGTTTTCCCAAACAATGCATCAAGATTGGAGCATTCAATGAACCATATAATGGCTTTTTCTAGTAAGGTATTATTGGGTTGTTACAAGAAATGTCCAATATGTAGGGACTAAGGGGATGACATCAATTACTTATGCAATTAAATTTCATATTTCATGCATTGAGGTGCAGCAGTTGACTAGACATCTAGGGGTAAAGCACTATTTTGGTGCAGGCTGCGAGAGCGGTACCAAATCCAGGCAAACTCTGAATACTAGATATGACCCCAAAATAATAGGGGTCAAGGTCAGCCAGTGAGATGATGGGGGATAAGCTTCATCGTTGAGAGGAAAGCAGCCCGGATTACTACATAAGGCCCCTATGACTACTCAGTGATAAAAGAGGTAGGGGTGCAGAGACAGCTAGGAGGTTTGCCTGACAAATAAGATTCTAGAGGAGTGATAAGATAACTACTAAATGCTTTCATTTGATGGGTAAAATGGTGTAAGATAAACCATCCAAACCTTCTACATGTTAGGGGCTGTTGTAGATGGGCCATGCACCAACTTCACCATATCTGGACGAAAGATATTAAGGCCTCCAGTTGGTGGCCTTAGGAAGACCAAATCAGAACTAAAATAAAAAGGGCAGCCACGGTGCACGAAGCTCCCGTCTATGCGGGGTCCGAGGAAGGGGTGGACCACAAGGGCCTATAGTAGGCAGCCTTACCTTGCATTTTGCAAGAGGCTGATTCCACGCCTTGAACCCGTGACTTCAAGGTCACATGACGACAACTTTTACCATTGCGCCAAGGCTCCCCTTCTAAAATTGTTCAGTTAAATTTCAACAAATCAAAGGCTTAGAATCAAAGGATGAATTAGGCTAGGTAAGGCTAACCCGTAGCAGGCTTAAAAGAAATAAGTTTTAGACCATGCAAGTAAGCTTACTTGCATATGCCCCCATCCCTCATATGACAGCCCACTATAATGACTAGTTAGTCTAGTGGTGGAAGAAAAAAGTCTCTAACTTGGGTGACTAGGGTTTAAGCCTGTGCTAGGATGTGTGTATATAACCTTAAAGTAAAAGTATATTAGATTGGGTACCTCGAGGTTACACATTATAGTTTACAAATTGAAGAGTAAGATTAAAGTCAATGTATCATCCAGAGTAGTGTACTTAAAAAAATTTAATTGTTCAGACTACTATAATAAAGAAAATTCAGATTTTGCTCCATATTCAAGCACGCATCTCGAATGAAGCTTTTCGGGCATGGTTTACTTAAAATATAATATAAACTCTAAAGTGTATTCTATACATTTAGTCGTGCAAGATGAGCAGTCTCGAACCATTCGGCAACCAAGCTAACTTTGTATTTGATACAAATTTACATGACATATTATTCTTTTTACTTCTATAAGTTCATAGTTCTCTATAGTTTATTATTTAAATTTGCACTTAACAATTTTAAGTGTATTAGATGAAACTTTATCTTCAACAAGGATCATAATCATATCATTGTAATTAGAGAAAGCTAACTAAGCTGAAGAAATTAATGATCACTCTCTCTCTAAAAAAGGGGCAGTACCGGTGCACGAAGCTTCCGCCTATGTGGGGTTCGAAGGAGCAGACCACAAGAGTCTATAGTAGACGACAATTTTTACCGTTGCACCAAGGCTCTGTGTGTGTGTAGGACACATTTTTCATTTTATAATTGTGTTTAGTTCTACAAAGTTTTTTGTCACTTGTTTTTAATAGTACTATTAAAACCATTTCTTAGATATATTAACTCTCCAAATTTTCTCTTTTAGATGAATATAGTTACTTTTGAATTACCTAACCTATAAGGCTTTAATCTACAATAAGCTATTTGAAGAATGGATTCAAAAATACTTTTTGAATTACAAAATTATAGTCTTTGCATGCCTTTTCAAGGGGATCCTTGGCGCAACGGTAAAAGTTGTCATCATGTAACCTTGAGGTCAGGGTTCAAAGCGTGGAATCAGCCTCTTGCAAAATGCAAGGTAAGGCTGCCTACTATAGGCCCTTGTGGTCCGCCCCTTCCCTAAACCCTGCATAGGCAAGAGCTTCGTGCACTGGGGCTGCCCTTTTAGTCTTTACATGCCTTTTAGTCTAAATTTTCAATTTTGCACCAAATGATGCAACTTTTGGTTTCAGATTTCTTAATAGTTTAAAACTGAAGTGGAAGGATCCCTTTGACACAAGATGTTGTATGATAATAGATATCTACATGGTCCACAGGATTATGAACGGTTAAGATTGAAAGATGGCCTCTTCCTTTACGTTTTCCTTCTAGTACAATTCACAGTTGCAATACATACCATCTAACAGCTCAACAATTAAAAATATACCTTATTCAAGTTGTCAAATAAAATAGGTTATTATTTGGGGCAGTTGACCCTTTCAACGACAGAACCTTAGGGGGCCACATTCACCAAATGGGTCTGCCCAAATAACCACTCCAAGTGATCCTAAGGTATACAAAAACAAACCAGTCCAAAAGATGCATGTACAACATCCAGCCTCATAGTTGAATGTAGTTGAAATATTTCTCAATCTCAACTTTGTATTGCTAATAATTATCAATACCAGGACAGGGATGAAATATGATAATATTGGTGGGCCTCATCTATCATTAAATACTACATGGCAATACAGTTCCTTATTTGTGGAATCAGCCTCTTGCAAAATGCAAGGTAAGGCTGACTACTATATGCCCTTGTGGTCCGACCCTTCCCTGAACCCCGCAGAGGTGGGAGCTTCGTGCACCAGGACTGCCCTTTTTTTCAATACAGTTCCTTATTTTTTGGTTGTTGAGTTTCCCCAGCTCTCATTGTTCTCCCAAAATGCTGGATTTTCTTAAGTTTAATTATTTGGACTACTTTATGAGAAGTCAGATAAACAAAGCTAACCCTTTCATAGTTATTTCATTAGAGCAAGTTGTGGTTATTTTAAGAGAGAGTTAGAGTAAAAGAGGGGGCAGCACCAGGGTACGAAGCTCCTGCCTTTGCGGGGTCTGAGGAAGGGGTAGATCACAAGGGCCTAAAGTACACAGCCTTACCTTGCATTTTGCAAGAGACTGTTTCCACGCCTTAAACCCGTGACCTCAAATGAGAGTTAGAGTGAAAAAGGAAAAATAATGATCTCTTACCTAGTTTTCAACCGTTCTCGAACTAGTGACTGGCCAAATAATGATTATTTTTAGTTATATGGTTAGTTTCAAAGTTCAATCAAATTGATTTTTGCATTGTCTTGGAGTTGAAATACAAAAAAGAAACGATAAAAACTAGCCCTCTAATGTTTCTCGTGCAAAGACCTTTTGGTTTCTGCTGGAGGGAGGCATCAGTGGACTTTGTGATCATTAGAGTTCTAATTCATCAACGGTTTTAGCATAACTGGCATGATAGGTAACAGTTGATTAGTTTAGGCACCCTCATGTGGGCTTGGCAATTCAGGTTGGCGGGTCATGTTCGTGTCATGTCGAGACTAATCCATTATAGTATATGAGTCAACATGAATATAACCCGCTTAATAAACTTGTCAAAAACCCATGACTCAAACACGACACTATTATTAAACGAGTCGACACAACACGACTTGCGTGACACGATTAAATAAATGTAAAATAACTAATATATGATGGTTTTTGAAGAACCGTTCTATATTAGAACCATCCTATATTACTATAGTAATATATAACTGTTTCTAATGACCGTCATATATTTTCAACCCGCTTGGTTAACAGCTTGCAGGTTAGATGGGTCAACACGACGAATTAATAGATCGAGTGTCATATAGGTTAACACGATGGGGTCAACATTGATTGACTCGAACACGACATGATTTTTGGTGGGTTGACCCGAAAATGATATGAACATGATAAGACTGGACCCTAACTAGCTAAATTTGTGTCGGGTTCGAGTCATATTATATTTTTCCACCCCTACCCTTCATGAGGCGAATCTCATCTAAAATTATTGGTTAAATGAAATGAAGAACTTGAGGTGGCTCAAATGATCTGCAGTGGAAATGGAGTTCAACGGACATGCTAGTTCATTTAAATGGAAGCCTTGGACGGTCATCACTGTCCGGGAAGAGAAAGGCAACATTTATACATACTCCCAATTAGAATGAAGGTTAATGGATAAGATTTGAGATCACGGGCAGTCTCGGTGCACGAAGCTCCATTGAATGTAGGGTCTAGGAAATGGGGCAAACCACAAGGGTCAATAGTATGCAGCTTTATCTTGCATTTCATAAGAGGCTGTTTCTATGCCTTGAACCTGTGACTTCAAGGTCAGACGACAACAATTCTGCCATTGTGTCAAGGCTCCCCTTCGGGAATAAAATCCCAAGTCAAACCATGCCATCCTTCTCATTTTTGCAATGGGCAAAGTCTTTCAAAAAGATCTCTTCGATCCTCTCTTCAAGGGGATGAGCCTCAAGGCAATTTGTAGTTTCTCTTCAACTCCTTGGTAAAAATAGCTATTACGCCAAGGGTATTTTGAGGGCAATGTCAGGTTGTCTGAGACCAATTACACTAAACTCTTGTGGGCAAACATTTGAAGACAGATGCAATCATTTCAGGCCTTATCCCATCAATTATTCACTATAAAATCAAGATAAAAAGGGCAGCCTGGTGCACGAAATTCCGACCTAAATAGGGTCCGGGAAAAGGGCGGACCACATGGGTCAATAGTACGCAGTCTTATCTTGCATTTTACCTGAGGCTATTTTCACACCTTAAACACATGATTTCAAAGTCACACGACGACAACTCTACTATTACACCAAGGCTCCACTTCTCACTGCAAAATCAAGATGTGATAGCATAAACCAAGAAATGGAAACCTAATAACCATGAAGGTATAGAGAAGAAAGGCGAAACATTCAGGTGTATCGATTGAGCATATATCTACATGTAAATTTGAAAATGAAGCATGTATCATCCATAATATATATACTGTCTAACATCAAAAGTTAAGCAAGATTTAACATCATATTGTTATTTTATAATCACTAACGAAATAATTTATTACATGTCAATTGATCGACTAATTTTCATGTATAGACACCATCTAATATAGCTTATGAAGTAAATTAACAACCACTTTTTACTGTTGATTATGCCATTGTTTTGTCAACATTTGTAGTGCATACAATGCTTGTCAATATCTAGTCAACAGCACAGTTTATCAAGATTTTAGAAGGGGAGTCTTGGAGCAATGGTAAAAGTTGTCCTCATGAAAGTTGTCATCATGTGACCTTGAGGTCACGGGTTCAAGGCGTGGCATTAGCCTCTCACAAAATGCAAGATATGACTGCCTACTATGGGCCCTTGTGGTTCGCCCCTTCCCTTGACCCCGCATAGGCGGGAGCTTCATGCACTGGGGCTACCCTTTAGCTCCCCTTCATCGGCATGACCTAGCCACAGTATAGGCCAGTGTGTGTTGAATCCCCCTTTCCCCTCCCAATTTTCTTGTTAGCAGGGCTCATGCGTGAATGGTTGGCAACCACCATCATCTTCTCTCCTGTTTTTCCCTGTTGCTAGTGAGTTAGTGTGAGTTGGCTTGATGAGTCAACTCGTTCTTGACTCTTTTTTTGGGGCAAGGGGGAGGGGAAATGAGTTGACCTAGTACGCCCTATTACACCTTGAACTTCAATCCTCAATTTTGACCAATCCAGAAAGGATCTCAAATATTCAAGATAACCCTCACAAATCTTGTAACATGAGGAAAAAAAGTCATCTTCGCATTTATTGATCAGGGAAGATCTAATTGTCGATTTGATCGGGCTTAAGATCATCTGATCTGAGACAATCTAACATTATTTTCATATCTAAATAGTCCATTATAATCCTTATGAAGTATAGATCAAAATCCATACAAGATATTTTGGATTTAAAGCAATTATGGAGATGATTTAGTCGATCTTGATCAACTGCTGAGATCAACTAAAGATCCAGGTACGAAATTGGATCAAATTTTATGATTCATGCCCTAGATTACTTAATTGGATTATTTAGTTAGAATTACTAAATTGTTATTTGATATAAGGTGATTAGGTGAAGAATTGCGATTAGATTAGCATAGATATATGATGATCGGGCACAATTAATGTGATAGGTGGACGATCCAACCAAGAAAATAGCTGGACATTATTCAAATTGACTGGTACAAGGTGATGAGATTGTGGTGGACCGCGCTAGAGTTGGGTCTGATTGAATTGGGAGGTACAAACGAGTAGTATATTGTCTGAGGTAGGTGATTACATTTAGTAATATCCATGATTTCATAGATCATGACCTATTATTTGGAAACCTTGAAGCATGAGTTTTATACCCTATCATGTTTTCATAAAAATGCTTCCATCATACATGATTGATATTATGACATTTTGATCTACATGATTTATCCATGTTTGAACATATAACTGATGATATATTATCATGTATTTTGACTTGATCTTATTGAGATTATTTACACATGGGAGTTTCTATGGTTTATATCGTGTTTTCACTATTTTATGACGGGTGTTTTTGCTTGATGTATGCTATGCTATGAGGGTCGTAGGGTTGGCCACCTGCTCTCTAAATTTATATATTATAAACACTAGCCCTAATATGTGGGCAACTGCGTGCAGTTTGTGGTAATTATGGGCAAGTAACTCATGCATGTTTGACCGACTCCCATGCCTCGGTGCCCATTAGTGTCCCATTTCAATGTCAGCGGCCAGTGTTAGTGGTTTATACCCTAGAGTGGTTGCCACTACTGTATAACAGTCTATGCTTTTATTTTGTATGCTCATGTGGTATTGATATATTGGGTGAAGCCTATGTGGTAGCTAGATATGGGCTGGCCTATGTGCTGAGTGAGCTACCTAGTGTGCGAGCTACAAGTAATGTGACAACCCAGGTTTTTCCATGCATTTTTAAATGCAATATCTAATTCCTAAGGCATGATGCATCCCTATTTGAAAACCATTTTATAAAAACCATGCAATGCAGAGGAAAATCTTTAGTTTTAAATTCATTTTTTAAAAACCCGAGTGTCATTTGCTTTCACAACAATCAAAGTAGTTTTTGAAAAACTTTAGAAATCATAAATGTTTTTCCCCAGGTCTATCTAGTCACAGCACATAGTCCAACTGTAAATAAATACAAATACATGTCCAAAGGGCAAAGAGTTTACTCACATGTATAGTTGTCTCCTTTGTTTATTCACTTGCTCGTAGCACTAATATCTCCTGAGACGTTTTTTATTTGTGAGTGGAACTATCCTGAAAAATGTTAAGGATAGGGTGAGTATATACTATACTCAGTAGGAGTCTATCACTACTAGTTTTGCAATGCATGCTATGTTTAAAATCATATGCTCTTAAAAACATGTACATGTTCGAACAATCACGTTCAATATTGATATTAAAAACCATTGTCGAATTGAAATACTGACGACTTAAAGAATAGCATAATCCAAGTCAAAAGTATTATATATCATAAACATAATGATATGCATAAGATGCTCAACTGAATCCAACGCATGGATATCTGGTATGGTCGACCAACCTCATGTCATGCCATATGCAATACAAATAAATCCTCAAACCATAGGGTCCAACTATGCCCACGACCTCGCCGCCGTGTGGTCCCCGGGTACCTGAGGACACAGAGTCATATGCCTCTACGGGACATATGACACTTCGACCCAGTGCCGTGACATCAGTGGTAGCCCCTTATACCACATGCAGTCGAAGCAGGGACGTTGTCCTTTTTGGGCGTGGTACCCATCCACCTAATAGTGGTAGAGGCTGGAGGCCAACCCAAACCTCTCGGCATAGTGCCCACAAGCTTATCAGCCCAAATCATATCAGATCAAATAAGCGAAAATCTCTTTTTCAAAACCTGTCCTCTTTGGGTCCCTCACAACTGCCTGGCCCTCACAACTACCTACCCAGCCTGTTTTGAGCACTCCAGCGTCTTTTGGTAACCCTCAAGGACATGCAATCTTTCAAAAACTCAATGCTCACAAATCATGCAATATATGCATTTGTTTGCAAAACATATCTATGCATAATGTATATGCAATTATTTGCAAAATATATCTATGCATAAAGCATTTATCATATGTACGCTGAATTAAGTCATGCCAAACAAGTCATATACTTATACTTAAAACATGCATTCTCAAAACAATCATGGCTCTTTTTAAAAAGTCTAGTAGCGATAGAGCACCTACCTCAAAGTCTCCTGAAGTTGCGTCCTTTATCATTCAACCCATCCCTAGGTCTCATTTATAAACTCCTGGGTATGAATGAATACAAGGAGTCCTTATTAATTTCAATCCATTTAGGCATTAGATCACTAGATCTGCCTTTTAGGGTCTATGGTCCTTGCCTAATTTATTGTCAGGCTAGATCCTATGGTATGGATCTACTTTCCAATAGTTAAACTCTGTAATTTATCCTCTAATCCTAACTTTAAAGTCTCATTAGGTCCGCGTGCCCCAGTTCCCAGGACACCCGTGTATCCTGGTTGAACCGCGACCGCCTTACATGCGTGCGTGCCCAAAGATCGTGCCAGGGACCGCATTTTGCACGCGCACATGCATGCTTAAGTGACGCGCTATGACGCGCATCATCGCACGGACACACCTTGTAGCATGGCGCGTCTCAGCTCCCAGGGCACCCCGTGCACCCTGGTTGAGCCAGGACCCGTGCCCCATGTCGCGCGCACACCTGAAGGCTGTACATAGGACAGTGTACGCACTGTCGTACACCTGGAACCCGTCCCAGGGACCCAATCCCAGGTGCACGTACAGCATGGCATCCCTGGGATGCCTGGTTCGTGCAAGGTCGTCTGAGAATGCTAGATCCAGCCTAGATCTAGCCTGAAAGGGGGATGAACCAAAGAAGGAGGTAAGGAAGTCTTACCTAAGCAGCCTGGGGACGCCCTTTTTCCAGTGGTTGTGCCTGCTTGCCGGAATGCATGAACCTGGGGAAAAACCCCACTTTTGATGATGCCAGAGGAACAAGAGGGCGGTGGGGAGATGGGTAAAGGAATGGCCGGCCAGACTTTGCCTGGCCGTTGCTGGAAAACACAGAGGGGAGATTGGTTTAGGACGGGTTTCCGATTTGCCGAAAACCCCAATCTCAACATGCCGGAAAAATCGTGTTTTTGAGAGGGGGAGATGGGGCTTTTTATAGCCCTGCTATGGCAGTGCTGCCAATGGCGGTGGCAGATCCCTCTAAAAAAATTGGGATTTGAGGGTTTCTGGAAAAATCTGGGGAGGAAGACAACAAGGGGTGCCGTTATCAAAACGGCCCCCCTACGTTTTTCGTCTTTTTCGTTTTTATGTTTAAATTCCAGAAATACCCCTATCTTTAAACAGCCATAACTTCTTCATACGAACTCTATTTTGGGTGATTTTTGAGGCGTTGGATTCTATTTTTCAAGTAGAATCTAATGGTACTAAGTTTCCTTACAAATTCCTTCATTTACTATTTTAAATATAGTAAAACATTTAACTTAGTTTATTTCCCATAAAATGTCCAATTTTTGTTAAAAATGGCGTAAATTGCTCGGGCGTTACAAGTAAGGAACCCTGGAATTGGAATGAGTACTCATTGCTAGTGATATGATATAGTGGGACACTCTTAGAACATGATTATGTATGAGTACTCTGTTTATCATAACATGCATTCATATTTTGATGATGAGATTGATCTTTACTTGATTTTGACAGATACATAACCATGCATTACTCATGCTTGGCATGCCATGGTGATTGGATATGATTTCTTTGTATTCAAGTGTAAAACATGCTTTGACTACTATTGTTTTGTTCAAACTCATGATTTTTCATGCGCTATTTACCATGGATGCCTAATGATTTGACGTATTATATCATGTTTCACTTTATGAGATTTGCTATGACATCGATACTCTTACACCACACTATTACATTGCATTTTTTATTAAATGTGATCACCTACACAAGCAATAGCTTACCGAGGCATTGCTTTGGCTTGCAATACCTTAGATACAGAGAGTAGCAACAGGTTTGACATGCTGATGGATCAGGCAAAAGCGATGGTAGTTTTCAGTAAAGTATTAAAGATATGTAAGAAACTATAAGGTTTGTTTAGAACTTACTTTAGTTATGGCTTATGGACTATACTTTAGTATGATTTATTTTGTGACCTAGATATAAGTATATGTATTCATGTTAGATGTGATGGCTGTGTATGAATAGAACTTGAAAAATGTTGTCATGTCTTGATTTTATTATTCGTTGTTGGAGTATATGTTTTATTGAGTATGGTATTTGCTTTGTATGAATGGGCATGGAGATTGGGTCTCCCAAGGGTCATGTCATATTACTATTTTATCAGGTGATTTTTGTATCGCACATGTGATGTGCAATTGCCCAAAATATAAAGGAGACTGTCAAATTTTTTATAGAAATGAGATCTCACTTCACCGTTAAATTCGTGATTTTGTGGTTGTATGACTCCTAGGATTGTAAAATAAATGCTTTTATTAGAGTTTTTTTGTTTTTGGTAGATTTAAAAATAAAATTTTTTAAAACAGGGATCTCAACACATTTTAAAATTTGTTATTTTATTGTTGTAAAAACCTAGGGTGCCACAGAGAAAATGTGCATTTTTGTTAAATCATTTGAATATGGATGTTAAAAGTATGGATGAATAAGGATTGTGAGATTTGTTTATTTGAATTTGGGAATTGTGTGGTGTTTTGTTTAAATGAATGAGGGAATGTTGAAGTTGGAAAGAAGAAACTTAGTATGGATATAGGTCTTTAATTTATTAGAATATAGGGATGCTAGAGTGTGGAAGTAAATGGCTATGTATAGAGAAATGTACACTTATGAAATGGATAATACTTTTTAATTAATACTCATGAAGAATGTATGGATGAATAATGTAATGGAAGGAAGATTGTTAAACAAATTTCTGATGCATATTGTGTACTTTTTATTAACAACCTTCTTTAAAGGAATTCTTTTAAGATGGTTTTTTAAACTGTCTTAAGACAGTTCCATAGACTGTTTAAAATCTATCTTACTTTTTAACCACTTTTCTAAGATGACAGGGGAGAAGATGGTTTTGAAATTGTCTTAGGTGTATGTTTTCAACTATATTAGAAACCCTCCAAGTTAGTAGGCTTATGTATTTGTATCTCTATCATTTGTTTGTGTGTATTTCAAGTTTGGGTAGGAGGAGGATATTTATAGGCTTTTTAGGGTAGGGAGTTATAGGAGTTCAAAAGAGTGGGAGAGTGAGGGAGTGGGAGAATGTGTGAGAGATGAGAAAGAAGATAGATTGTGGACTTTGTTGGGAGGAAAGAGAGAAAAAAGAGTCATACTTGGGCTAGGAAAGAGTAAGAAAATTTGAGAAGGACAAAGTGGAAAAATGGGTTCCAACTAGAAAAAGAGAGAGAAATGGGTCCCACCTACAAAGATGGCTCCCATTTTATGTTTCCTTGGGAAATTAAAATATGCAGGATTTCTCTGCCATGGGTGAGTCCTAACTTTTTTGGAGATAAGAAACCCTTTATGGGGCATTTTTATTTAAAATGAGCCACAACTATGACCAAAGGTGGGTCTCATCTTATGTGTCACATGTGTAAGACTTTTCTAATGGGAGAGTCCTAACTATTTTGAAAATAAGCAGACCCTTTATAAGTCATTTTCCTTTTAAATGAGAATGTATCTTATCTATGGCCAAGTGGATTCCACTTTATATTTTCTAGATAATTAAATGTATAAAACTTTCTCCCTATGGAGATTACTAACTATTTTCTAGAAAGTCCTTATAGGGCATTTCCCTTTTTTAATGAAAATGCATTCCACCTTTAACTAAGGTGTTTCCTATTTGAGGATTGTTAGAAATAAATGATTCTCTCTCTATGAGAGAATCCTAATTGTTTGTGAAAAGAAAAAGCCCCTAGGGGTATTTTTCTTTTTAACGAAAATGGATCCCACTTATGGCAAGATGAGTCTTGTTTTATGTTTCCTAGAAAACTTAAGATGTATTTAGGACTCTTTTCCTGTGGGAGAGTCCTAATTGTTTTTTAAGATAAAGGACCTCTATTATGGGGCATTTCATTTGGGTGACAATGGATCCCAAGTATAACCAAGGTGGGTCCCATTTAAGGCTCATAGGAAAGTCCAACACTGTTAAGGACTTACTTTCTTTATGAGATTGTCTTAGACATTTGGGCAATAAAGAGCCCTTTACCAAGTGTTTTATTTTAGGATTAATGAGGTCCCCCACTTGTAAGTAAGGTGGATCCCATTTGAATTCATAATAGAAGCAAACATAAATAACACTCTTTTCATGGAAGAGTCCTAAATGTTTCAAACTTAGGATAATGGGCCCCACTTACAACAAGGCGGGTCCCACTATGGCTCTCATAGATAACTTTTTTTCTTTTTTTGAAGTGGCTCACTTAGATGACTTAAAGTAAAGGACTCTCTCTCTCTCTCTCTCTCTCTCTCTCTCTCTCTCTCTCTCTCTCTCTCTCTCTCAGCCATAGGGGGTGTTTCTTTAGTGTTATTATTTTGGATGTTAATGAGTCCCACTTACAAATAAAGGGGGTCCCACTTTAGGTTTCTTAGATGACTTGAAATAGCCTTGTGAAGAAGAAAAAGTTCAAGAGTAGATACTTTAAATACTCTCTCCAAGAGAGTCATAATATTTTCCTAGGTGATATCACACAATTGGATAAAATAAAATATAATAGGATAAATTGAAAATAGTTTATGGCTTATTGATACAAAATATTCACCACCATAGAACTATAGAATTAAAGTATAGTAACAATTTATCACTCTTTGGATACAAAATTATGGACATAACTAGCTTTAAGGATAGAGAATAATTGCCACCTTAAAGATATAGAACTATGCACCTTGCCACTCTAGGAGCCCTCTAAGGGATAAAGAAGATAAGAAGTTAAGTTTCACTCACAGTTCCAAATAAAAAAGGATCCAATTCATTATATTAATCCTTGCTACTATGGGGTATGTATAGATGGAAACAACCCTATCAAATGAGCAATTTACAAAAGCATAGGCAACTTTCTAAATATAAAAGGTTCCTAGACTAAGTAACAACTTATAAAACTTAAGTACTTTCCTAACAAGAGTTTTCTAAAGTTATGTGCTTCCCAAATAACACTTTCCAAGCATTGAGTAGTTGCCTAAACTCATTTTAAGTATACACATATATTACAAATAAGCAAGTTCTTAAGTTCTCTTATAAGAACTTTCCTTAATCTTTATTGTTTTAGAAGCTTAATTAGTCAAAACACCTTGACCAAAGAAGATTTCTTAGAAATGTTTTGACCATGTGGAATTAGGAATGTTTTTTAGTGGACCATGGGATTCTTCCTTTGACCAATCTAAAACTTTCATGTTCAAGTTCCATCATCCATTGCTTATTAATCCAAGACGTCCAAGACTTCCTTGATTGATGACCTAAGACGTCTATTCCAGATGATCCAAGACATGTATCTTTGAGGACTTTTGATGTCCACTCTTCCAAGATCTAAGAAGTACAAAACACATTGATTTAACATGTTTTTTCTTTTTTATATGATGATGTAGATCATTCATTTATTGATCTTTCTTTTTCTCTTTTGCTCCCATCATCTATCATGAAATTTTAGGATACTCCCATGTCAGTAAGAGGCTTTGCATGAGTATTTTCTTTCTTTCTTTCTTTTTGTAAAAGTTGTCGTCGTGTGACCTTGAGGTCACAGGTTCAAGGCATGGAAATAGCCTATTGCAAAATGCAAGGTAAGGCTATGTACTTTGGGCCTTTGTGGTTCGGCCCTTCCTCGGACCCTGCATAGGCTGGAGCTTTGTGCACCAGGGCTGCCCCTTTTTTTATCAATTTATTCATCATCTCTTTAACCCTTGCTCACTTTAGATAAAGAGGGTCCTATTGAAGTGATCTGAGAGGAGTCTTATATCTTTAGAAAATTGAAATTTACCCTTCACAACAAAGTAAGCCCCAAAGGAGGCAGTTTTTTATATATTAATTCTGAGAGAGTCCCATCGAGAATGGGAGCCTTGGTGCAACCATAGAGTCATCATCGTATGACCTTGAGGTCATGGGTTCAAGGCATGAAAACATGCTCTTGCAAAAAATGCAAGGTAAGTTGCTTACCAAAAATCCTCATGGTCTGTCCCTTCCCTAGACCTTGCATATGTAGGAGCTTTGTGCATCGAGCTGCTCTTTTTTTGGGGTTCCACTTGCTTGGATGAGGTGAACCCCATTCTTAAAAGAAAACTTAGGATAGGACTATCCCTCCAGAGTGTCCTAAAATATTCTCTTTGTTTTTCTTTCTTTTCTCATTCTTTCTTTTTTCAATGAAAATGGCCCTAGAGGGTCCTTTATTTTTGTAATGAAAATGACCTATTTTTGGTTGAGATGTTGTAATGCTCAGATGGTTTACAAGGTCAAGTATTTAGATTATCTGATAGAGATTGATATTTTTTTGTTGTCCATATGTTTGATCTTCTCCTTAGGATGAATGCTTTTATTGACGTCTAGACTCCTTATGTGATAATTGATCTAGAGAAAATTATATGGTGTTTTTGCAGTAGATTCAATCTAAAGTTGCATATAAGTTCCAAATGGTTGGTGATTAGAACCATCCTTTCACCATATAATTCACATCTTAGATTTGGGATAATGCCAAGATTCTTCTCAATTGGATGTTTTTTAACCTTATGATTTTAAGGTTTTAGTATTGTTGTTTTTGTTTTAGTACTATTGTTCTTGAATTCTCTCAACTATTCATTTTTCATATGCATTTGATACATCAAAGCTCTACTATAAGAAATAAAACCAGTTCAAAGTACATTACAGTACCTAGGTTGTTGATGATCCAAACCGTTCATATCCTGAGTGTTAATTAAGAAAAGTAATACTTCAATAATCTTCTCAACTAATATGAACTTAACTATTGGATTAATTAATCAAGTGGAGAAGATTTTTATAGGGCTGATCTAACTGTGGCCCAAAAGATAACAACTATGGATTGCCACAAATCTGAGCTGCACTTAATTTGACTTCTTGATTACATGTGCAGACACTACAATAACTTGAAACGAAGAATGGAGGAATTATTTTTGTATTTTAGTAAGAAAAAGGAAAAGGGAGCTTGAAAGTAATGATCAGTTTTGCATATAAATCAATATAGTCATATAAATCTATATAGTCTCGTGGTTAGGATGATGCACATCTCCATAAGTAGTTTACAAGTTTCAAGGTAGTGCATGGCGACCCTTTGATGGATGTAGAGAGCTTGCACGTTAGAGGGTAGCATCTTGTGAATAAGTTTGGCAAGGGAGTATTTTGAGGGTGGGAGTCTTGGTGATATGTATGAAGAGGGTTTAAAATATAAAGACCTATTACGGGTGTGCATTAAATCTTCTTCTTTTTTCTTTTTCTTTTTTAAACAGCAATGATCATTTTAGAACTGTAAGGCATTATTAAGCCTAATCAAATCAGGCTTGAAAATAGAATAAAATTTGAGAGTGGATAATAACAATAACCTTGCTATATTTTTTCATGCATCGCCCAAGCGCCTTGCTAATATTTCTCTATAAGAAATTCAAGAGTTCCCATAAGTGCAAGAAAAGACCACTCTTTGAATGATCTAAGGCATTTGTTTGGAGGCCAACAAATGTCTAGAGCATTAATTGCAAACAACTTGGCATCTCCTTGAAGTATTTTGAGAATTGGTATAAGTGTGCAAGAAAAGCCCACTCTTGAATGATCTAAACTATTTGTATGAAGCCAACAAATGTCTAGCACAGTTGGTTGTAAACAAATTTGGCATCTCCAGTAAAGTACCCTTGGTTGCAGATAAGGGTCGTCACTTTCTCCTTGGCTGGGAATTAGGTTTAGGAGTGTGAGTGAGTGAGTAAAATGATTTGCTTTGTAGTTCTACCCTTGTAATAAAAAAGAAAAGAAAAAAAAGAAAAGGAAAAAGCTATTTGTATGAAGATTCCCATGCGATTCGAAGCCTTTGCTTGTGGAAGGTCTGCTTTGGTTACAAAATGGTTCCCACAAGGAACCCAAGGCTAAGTTTTGTGTATGTTAAGAACATGTTGATCATAATAACAAGAAAGATGCCCAACAAGGAACCCAAAGGCTTGTTATATGACTATTATGTGAGCATTTCTCCTTAGAAAATTAGACCAGATATGAGTGCAAGGGCCCACTTTTGAATCATCTTGACCATACATTCGAAGATTTCTACATCTTTGTCTTGTGCAGGTTCTGCTGATCAATACAGAGCATTGGTTCGTTATTCTCCTGAAAATATGCGCAGGCATATCATATAACAGCCCCTATTATTATTGCAATTATATATATATATATATATATATATGAATATGAAGAGGCACATAAGCCAACACAGTGGTTGGGCTGAAGCACCTTTCTCCTAAGTAGGTCATAGGTTTAAGTAGTGCATCACATCCCTTCCCTTTAGGAGATAAGGATCTTGTACATTGAGGTGGGTGTCCCTGTAATATGTTTGAGAAGGGTGTACATTGAGGGGGGTGTCCCAATGTTATGTATAGAGACGGTGTATATATAAAGACCTAGAGTGTGTGAGTTACAGGTTAAAGAAGAAAAAGAAAAAGAAAAGAAAAACTATATGCTGTTTTTGGGGTAAAACTATCCATGAATTATGATTTTTTCTCTTGCTAAAACCTTTGCACTGTTTATTCTGTTCAAAAGTCATAAATAGCAGGGGAGAAAATCACATAACCATGGATAACTTGATCCAGAGAATGTTATCCCTGTGCAAAACAGCCCCTTTGAGTTCTCCAATTCAAGGGGTCTATAATACAATGGCACTTCTTATGCTGCTATGAAGTCTGTTGCAGTTCTGGAAAAGAATAACCAACCAGAAAGCAATTAATACTTTTGAGGTAGTACTAAGAAGGGGAGCTTTGGTGCAACTTAAAAAGTTGTTGTCATGTGACCTTGAGGTCACAAGTTCAAGTGTGGAATCAGTCTATTGCAAAATGCAAGGTAAGGCTGCTTACTATAAGCCCTTGTGGTCCGCCCCTTCTCCAGACCCCACATAGGCGGAAGCTTTGTGCAATGGGGCTGCCCTTTAGGTATGCCAGTACTGGAGATGTTTCCATTGAATTGTCCAATTTCTCTCTAAAAGTAAGAAAAAAAGAAAAAAAAAGAAGAAAAAAGAAGAAGAAGGAATCTCATTAAAAACTCATAAAAGGATTTCTCCATTTTTATATGGCTTTTATCAATTGATCAAAATTTATACATCCCCATGGAAGTACAGTAACAGAAACACTCTTTATAGCAACCACACCAACATCTAGCTCCATATTATTTCTTTGCCATCTTTCAAAAACAAATCCGTAAAGGACTGTCTTAATGTGAATAAATTCCATGAATATAAATATAAATATAACTAAGAGTGTATAGACAATCAAAATCAATGACCTGCTTGGGCAGCAAGATGTGCAAGCTGAATGCTGTAGGCCTCTTTGAGTTCTGCCAATACCTCCCCCATTGTTGGCCTCTGTGATGCATCTCTTTCCACAGACCTTGCAGCGATTAGACCTGCCTTTCTCATGCTTTCCATATCAAAACTTCCCTTCAGACTTTCATCCACTATCTCAAAGGCACCGGCCTGCAGGTATGGCTTTGCCTGCATGTAAACCACCAAATACAGCAATAAAAAACAAAGTAGTGAAGAAAAAGGGAAAGACCATTATGTGAAACAAAGTTTGAGCATGCATTTAATGTTTGATCTTGTAAAGCAGCCAACATAGTTCAGCATCAACATTGTAGATAAAACCAAGTTGCTCAATAAGTTAATTGAATTAACTAACTTTAATATAAACTAGTTCCTAGAGAAATTATCAATAACTTTCAGAAATTAATATCGGTTCCACTCTTGTTATTTTCTCTTACAGTGATCTTTTACCTATCCTAGTTGGAAAGGCACATCGTCCCTGATGTAGGGCAGCTCTCACCACTTGATTTTCCAAAAAGAGAAAAACAGAGAGCTTACACGAAAAAAAGGGGCAGCCCCGGTGTACAAAGCTCCCACGTATGCAGGGTCTGGGGAAGGGGTGGTTAATAGTACGCAGCTTTATTTTGCATTTTGCAAGAGCCTGTTTTCATGCCTTGAACCCCTGACCTCAAGGTCACACAACGACAACTCTACCATTGCACCAAAGCTCCCTTTCTAGAGAGCTTTCATGAGTAAAAGAAAAATACAAGTAAAGAAAGTTACTGGGTCAAAGCAAACATAGATGGAGGAAAGATGCGCAAAGGCCTCTCATTTATTTTCCCAGGCTAATTCTAGGAGAGTAACCACTTGAATAAAGAGAGTGGTTTAACTTGTGATACTCTACTGCACACTAGTAGGAAAGCAGTGTTCCAATGTCAATTTGTCAAACAGTCCACTCTTTTAGAATGCCCTCGAGAATGCAAACAAGGGCTTTCCTGTAGTTGGTAACAGATTCGAGGAGCTCCAGGATTTGTGTGATCTACATTCAAAGAGAGAGAAAAAATGCTGTAATCATTCCACTGTTTTCCACCATCAACATAGCGGTGGATTTCTTGACAGTTTTTATGTCATCAGATGTGGAAGTCTGTGTTGATTCTGGAAGTTGAATGAAATTGCTTCTATTGGCCTCAAAATGGTTCCCAATTATATGGATTAACCAGAGCAACCTTGGGGCAGTACCTGCCTCCAAGTTTAACAGCAAGCTGAAGAAACAGGACAATGCGGATCAAACAGCTCTTACAAAATTTTGGCCTACCCAATCCAACCATGTGCACTGGTCGTGTATGCGTTCAGGAAGGGTCAAGATGAAGATCAACAGGAAATGTATTTACTGACTAGGTGATCATTACCATCCATAAATGAAATATTTCCATTTAATGTGAACACCTTGATAATTTAAGTTTCGATCATCTCTTTCCAGTTCACCAAGTGCAGACTTTGGATATTCCCTTTGCTACTACTTTTGACAGATTTCCATCCATGGTGACCACTTTTTCAGCTACTCTGACAATTAGAAACTTGGAAGTTGTACATGCCATATTTTAAGGTCATGTTAGAAACAGCCAAACATTACATTTTTGCTATGATGCTCTCACTGAGGCAAACTGTCTTTGACCTTCTATTTCTGTATGCCAACAATATAATGATTTCTCCTGAGGTACCAGAATGCAATTTCACACAAAAATCCTATGTCTCCTCTCTTTCTGATGACCACAACTGCATCAAATCTTACATGGGGACATATCATTGTAGTTAAAAGGGCAACGAGTTAACACAGACGAGCAAAGGTACTGCTCAATATCTGTCTCTTCTCTCCTCTTTTATTTCCCCTTCGAGCCGTAGCTCTTCTATGACAAGCTCAGACTTACTCCTAGTGGCGAAGCTGCAAATTTTCATATTGGTCAAGCATTAAAGACTCTTGGACTTCAAACCATAGAATCAGAAATCCTTATTTCAGGTCCTCACCTTCTCCTCCCTTGTCTAAAATGAGAGAGTTCCTCTCCTTCCACAAATTCTTATCCTAGAATTTTAAGTTTCCCTTTCCTATTCATTTGCTAAGTTAAGTTAGTGCAAGATAGAAAATCAATTAAAGTCCTTAACATTTAACTTAGGTGAGCCATCACTTCTGCAACTAAAGCTAATGCACTTGAGCAGCTCAACTTCTATTAGGTACACATTCACACCCTCATTTACTTATCCTCTCCTCTCCTCTGGAAATCAAATCAATCATCCTTCCCCTTTATTTCAGTTTGAGCCCTTTATCATCACCTCTCTAAACTTCCACTTCTGGACTATCTTCTTAGTACACTTCTGTTTTAAGCCTCTGTTTCTTTTCACCATATTTGTCCACTTTCTTGTTTCTTTTCCTTTTCAGAGCTTAAGATTTTTTTATTTTTTTTCCGCCTTTTTGGTGGGTGAGCTTAGGATCATGTCATCCTTCTTTCCTCTCAATGCTATCACTCAAAACTGAAACACTCAAGTGTGGTTGTTAAACTCTTCAAATGCTTCATGCCTAGAAGATCCTAGACAGACTTTATCTGATAAGTTTGTCAGTCTTGAGAAACCAAAAAGCAAGTTATGTAGATCTGATAGAGATCCTCCTATTCCTGGTTAAGGAAATTAGAGTATGAAGAGTGCTGTCCCAAAGATCATTTATTTTTATTCTGGATGAACTCTACACTATCACATGAGATACTGCATCAGGTACTTGGTTGTAGGACAGCAAGACAGCTGTGGAGGACACTCCGTGCTTTCTATTCAGGCTCATTTTTACAATTACCAACAAGCAAACCATTTAAATGGAGGCCTCTTTGACTTGATACTTACCTGAGATGGGAACTCTGTTAGCACAATTTGCTTCCATATAACAGCCTATAGTTGACAGTTGACAAAGACAAATATCAGATAATTCAGATCTTTAACATGCTCACCATCTCAATTATAGTTTATCCATATTTCCCCATATGTTTATCTATGCTTGATTCTAATTCATTAAAGGACCCATACTACCCAAGGAGAGGAATCAGACGTCATGAACTCCATTGCTGCAGTCATCACATCCAGAACCTCCCTCTGTATTTAGTAGAAAAGCAGAGAACTGAGCCTTCATATCATGTTCCACCTCATCCTGGATCACATCATCCTAGGCCAGGACTGTGTGCTCCTATCAATGGATAGAGAAGGCTTCTCTACAAACACAACCTCTGAGCCCGAAGTTGAGTTAGGCACTATCGCACTGAATCCTTCACTGCTGAACTGAATACTTTGCACGTCAACAAAGAGACGCAGTGGCACTCCTTTCAATGTTTCTTGGATTGTTGAGAGTGACTTATCATATAACAGATGAAGGCATTCTATTCCTCTTCCCATGTTATCATAGGTGACCAAAATTCTCTTCTTATTGCACATTTAGGTGGCCCTGTCTATTTTTCGTTTGAAATTTCTGATGTTTATTCTGCAGATTGTACAGCAACATAAGCCCCCCTAAATTCTCAGTTTTCTTCTAATTTTGGTGTTTTGTATTTGCACCTACATTTTTTATCCTGAATGATCATAAAATGACGAAGCTCATGGTATAACTGTTTCAGTACCATGATATCTCTGTGTGGTATTACAATATGAACTCGTATGAATTGTACTCTGCTGCATGTCAATTAGGATACATCCTCAGCATTTTGGCTTAATTTACTAGTGAAATAAAGTCTTCTTTTCCTAGTCAACTTATTTGTTATGATGAACAAGATCCTGTCTCCATTCCTTCTAACACCGCTTCACTTTGTTGCTTTTTAATTTGAGAAATTTTCCTCTCTTACCAAGTTTCAGTAATTAAAAAATAAACCTGTTTTGAAAATAGAAGAATCTCTGACTACTTTAGTAGGAAGAAAATGTTCTGCTGTGCTATGGAATAAAATCAATTAGATTTCCAGAAACTATGATAAGCAGAAAAGAGATATTGAGAGTACCCATAAAACCAAATTATAAGTATCTGGAGAGCCAGAACGACTCAATGGTTCTCGCCCACAAATGAGCTCCAAAAGAACAACTCCAAAGCTGTAGACGTCACTTTTTTCAGTCAATTGTTGGGTGGAGTAATATCTGCAGAACAAAGTGAAAATGAGGATGCATTTCATTAAAATTCAGTTCATTTGGCTTAGCTAGAGTTATTTACTCAGGATCAAGGTAGCCAGCTGTTCCTTTGACAACAGTGGTCACATGAGTGACATCTGCCTGAAGCACTTGCTTAGAGAGCCCAAAGTCACAGACCTTGGCATTCATCTCCAAGTCCAAAAGGATATTGCTGCACTTAACATCGCGGTGGATGATTCGAGGGTTGCTCCCATTGTGCAGATAATCCAGCCCTTAAAAGTAAATAGTTTTCCGTAAGACAATTATACCATCATCTAATATTTAGATACTTTGACAGTCAAACAAGTAAATAACATTTTATTATAAGAGAGGCCTGTGCTACATATGTGTGTCTGTGTGTTCCACATTGTGCTTGCTTCAAGTTAAGATATTTTGAGCGACTAACAAGGCATTAAGCAGATAGATAGTTATGGCTCTTACACCCAGACCGCAATTTCAACATGTATGCCTTGAAGAGTTAGCTGATGAACTACCTAAGCACCCTCTAAATGAGGTAAGAAATCTACTGTACTTTTTGTATAATATATTTCAAGGCTCACAGATTTTCATGCTGCAGTTAGTCCTTGAATTGTAAGACAATGATCATTATGATTGGAAAATTGACTTTGTGGTCAAATTTAATAATCCTTTTCCACAGCTAGAAACTGGGGGCTGGGTTTACCTTTTGCAGCATCAACAGCGATTTTCAATCTGCGGCCCCAGTTTAGTGGTCCCCTTTTGCTGCTTGAACCTGAAAAAAGGTCTCCAAATTGTTTAAAGGGTTATTAAATTGTGGATGAGAGTAAGATAAGAAAGGATAGAATTAGAAATGAAAACATTAGATGAAACATTGGAGTAGCACCAATAGGTAACAAGATGAGGGAGGGTAGACTTAGATGGTTTGGACATGTCAAACGGAGTTGGAAAATAGATCCAATTAGAAGGGGTGAGTCGATCTAAGTTGAAGGCTCTAAAAGGGCAAGGGAAAGGCCCAAGAGGACATGGATAGAAGTAGTGAGAAAAGATTTAAAAAGTTATGGACTAAATGAGGCCATGACCTTTGATAGAGGAAAATGGAGGAACAAGATTCATGTAGCCGGTCCTATTTGGGATAAGGCTTTGATAATGACGATGATGAAATTATAGACGAGGATAAGATTGAAAAAGAAGCAAAAAATAAACATTTTAATCAAGCATACCATAAAGACTATCAGCCAAGGATCCACCAGGTAAATACTCATAGACTAGGATCTGTTGCTTTGATTCGTAACAAAATCCTTCCAACGATACTAGATTTTGATGGTGAACTTGAGACAAAAGATACACCTGCACAGCCAGCATAACTAATTGAAGAATATGCAAAAGCGACTCTTAAGGTTCTAGAGCTACAGCAAAGCGAACTACTGTGAGAACCAAAAGCTCCAGTAATAAATTAAACCAACTTTTCCATTTATAAGTATGATAACAAGGAACCATTTGGGCATAATATGAAGCAATTCTAAGGATATGTAAGTGGTCTCGCAGGAGCAATTTCCTAGATTTGCAAAGGTTAAGCCCACCAAGAATATGTGCTTGATAAACCACAGCGTTTCTGGAAATCATGTTTTGAAAATCCAGGACAGTCTTTGTAAGTTAATTGCTACTAACACTTCCTCAAAATCAAGTCATAAACCATGCTTCTTCAGTATCAGAGACACCTGCTCATGTTAGAATCAGCCAGATATAATGCCTGCTGATTTCCACACACGTTCAAGGAAGCCAATTCAACAAAATATATGGGCTAGTTTCAAGCTGCAAGTCAAATATAAGCAGTTAATTGTTGAAACTTACCTTGATTGGTTAATCTGTTGATGAAATTCAAATTATGACTTGTTTGGTCAAACGGCTAAAGTTGCTGAACTCAATGATTATGTAAAATTTAAGCCCCTTTTATTTGCCAAGTTCAAAAGGATTAGATCCTAATTCAAGCTGGCAAAAAAGTTTGCAGTATCCCACAATCTTCGTTAAACTTTTAGTTCAAAGGCCATATTTTCTAAAACAAGAGCAGTAGCCCAGTGCACAAAGCTCCCGTGTATGCAGGGTTCAAGGAAGGGGCAGACTACAAGGGCTAAATAGTACACAGCATTACCTTGCATTTTGTGAGAGGCTGTTTCACACTCTTCGAACCCATAACCTCAAGGTCACACGGAAACAATTTTACTGTTGCGTTAAGGCCCCCTTCTATTTTCTAAACCAAGAGTGAATCTTAATGTTCAAGTGACTCGGAAAAGGATTGACAAGAGACCTATATGGCCGCAAGGCATTTGACGAAAACTATTGCTGCCTTATAGCACAATAATGCATCAATTTTACTTTGCATTCAGGAAGCTTAGCTTCTTAAAAGGGCAGGCCTAGTGACCAAAGCTCCCGCATATGCAGGGTTTGGGTAAGGAATGGACCACAAAGGTCTATAGTATGCTGCCTTATCTTGAATTTTTGCAAGAGGCTGTTTTCACGCCTTGAACCCGTGACCTCGAGGTAACACGACGACAAATTTACTGTTGCTCCAAGGCTCCCCTTCACGGCGGAAATAGTCGAAGTTTAGCTTCTTAAACGGTGGAAATAAAGACTACAAGTATGTATACTCTACACTCTTCAAAAAAGAGCACTATGAAATAATATGTTCCTAAAATTTAGAGAGGGGGACTCGCTTAAAGAGTTGGCTGATATTGACCTCATTGATAAAGGAATCGGCCCCAAGTTGGGTTTGATCAAACCGCACTTTCACAGCCACTAGTTTTCCATCTGAAAGCTTTCCAAGATAGACAGATCCAAAACTACCACGGCCTATAACATCCTTAAAGTTGTTTGTAGCCTCTTTTATCTCCTTGTAGGAGAAGATCTTTGCTGCATTCCAATTCCGCATATCTATTGTTGCTGTACATCAGACGAAGGCAGCCTAACTGCATCAGGAGAGAACCTCAATCTTGCAAGAACAAAATTCAACTGGATTCTGAATCATACGTACTTTCTGTGGATGTCATTCCGCTTCCTGCTCTTTTCCTTCTTCTGTACATGACAAATAAAAATATCAAGAGGACAATTGCACCTAAGGCACCAGCAACTGCACCAATTATGATTGCTTTCCGGTTATGACCATGATGCTTCTTCACATCAAAGATTGTAACCTGGGGCGTCTGAATTGAAGAATTATCTGAAACGTCATTGCATGTCGAAGAGAAGGAAAGACACAAGTTCCCCTGCGTCCTGCAGATCAATATGCATTAAAATGTGTAGATCTATAACTTGGACATGATGAAATGTAAACTACATACCTAACTTCCAAACTTTCCTTATTCAGTGACTGTGGTAGGGGGCCCTTAAGTTTATTATTTTCCAAGTTTCTGAAGAACAAGGAAGAATTAAAATTAATTTTCAATAATTATTGGAAGCAGAACAAGGACCCCAGCACATCATCCTTGGTAATGTTATGTTCACTTACAACAAACGAAGGTTCTTTAAACTTCCCAAGCTTTCCGGAACAGTTCCTTCTAGACTGTTGTTTTCCAAGTCCCTGAATCAGCACTTGGAGCTTAGTAACTGAATATCTGAATGCATGAGTTGAAAATGTGGCAGATAACAGTTCTGAGTATGGGTTCGGATAGATATGGAGCAGGCTCCGATTTTACAGTTAGTATTGATAAATACTGTGTTGAACAATGTGATTAATGTCACAATAGAGCACAACTGGAGAAAAGAATGAAAAAACCAGACTTTAAATTTGGATTCATCCAACTATTAAGCAACCCAGTATCGTCAAGGAGCCAGTATCTCAATTCCAACTTTCTGCAGTTCTCCAATGAGGAAAAACAGCAGTAGACAATTATATTAACTTAAGCATCCAAGTTTCAAACCAAAAGCAAAATGAGAAGTAAAACTATGGCAGACATGGAACTTTAAAAGTACTAACTAATGCTCCACGTTGACCTGAGCTTAGTGAACACCTTCCCAAGCTAGTCTGGCATATCATTTCTGATCTTCAGGATACATTTTAGGGTGGATAAGATCTAAGCCTTCATCTGGCACTAAAACACTTGCTAATCATGAAGTCCCAAAGTTAATGCTGATTCTTAACATAATTGTGTTGGATTAATCACTCTCTCCACACAAAGGACCCTCCAGATCATGAATAACAACAGCCTCGTAAGTCGTTGACAAACAGGTTCACACTACTGAAAGCAAGGCTTCATCATTTTGTTCTACACTTTAGTACTTGTCCAGTTCTCTAGCCCCATCCAGTCCCCATTCTTGAGAAGCTTGAAGTTGTGAGATCTTGTGGCTCTTTTCCCTGGATTTCAGTTGTTAGTTTCTATGATAAATTTAGTGTTTATTCTGGGCTATGTAGACTATCTTCTGTATAAGAACCACAGAGTCCAAAAGCTTTTCATACTGTCCATTATATGTTTTGCTCTAATAAGAGTTACAAGATTGTATGGACATAGAAATTTGTCATATTGTTGGAAGTTACTTCCAAGAATTAAACAGGTATATTTAACTAAGGAAAGATTGAAACTTCTTGTCCATCCTTTTAACTATTTTCTTATAGAAATCTAAACTCAGTTCTGGTAAGAAAGTATGTTGTGTCCTGATATTGCTAAGAAGTGGTCATTCAAAAGATAAAAAGGGAAGTGATAATTTAAAAGTGTACTTTGTCTCAAGGTTTTCATTGTCATGTTAACAATCAAAACAGTACTCAGGCAACCTTTTCTTCTTATACTCATGAAAATTGCAGTAGAAAGCAAATACTAATTTGAGTTCTTTTCATTGTCATGTTAATAATCAAAACAGTACTCAGGCAACCTTTTCTGCTCATACTCATGAAAATTGCAGTAGAATGCAAATACTAATTTGAATTCTCTGTATATTGTCTTGTTTGGTAGTTAGCAATGTGTGATACAGGGTCTGATGAACTGGATTCCAGTACTGCAGAGTGTATGTTTCTGGGATACTCTTGTCTGTATGAAGGATATTTCTGCTACCTCTGGATCAACATAGAATAGCCTGAAATAACATACCTCTCCTTGGTATGCCAAATCTATTGCTTTATTCATTTTATGCATAAAAACTACATTTGACACTAAATCTAGCCTTGTGTAGTCAACACAATCATCAATATAGACGCAAATTTAGCTACAAAGAATGTAACCTCATAATCAATTTCATCCCATACAATAATTCCTATTACCATTAATCTTTCTTTATATTTCCTTAAGTATCCTTTATATCCAACGGCCTTTCTGCCTTTAGGATTATCTAAAATTTTCATGCTTAATTCTTTATATTGTTGTCTATTTCTTCATTAATGGCTTCCTTTCATTTATCACAATGAAATCATTCATTGCTTCAATGTAAGTTAATGGGTTTTTCAATCTTGCTTTCATTTATGTATGTGGGATGACCCTCTTAAATTAAAGAATATTGTCTTGTTCTTTCGATCAGGAATGATGTCACCAATCACCCTTGATTGGATAGTCATGAGTTAACAAATAAAACCTTCACATGATAGACTGTCCCATTGCTTTTGCTCACAGCTGACAAAAGTTTATTTCATTAAACAGCTTCTGCCAAATGTATTCACAGATGATGAATAAAGCAGTTCAACATTGAGGATTCTGCCATTCGAATTGAATACTAGGTGTATGAGACAATAAACCTAGGAGTTTGGCAAGTGAAGTAGCAGTATTATCCATGTTGTCACTGTTGAGGATCCTGTTTGCTGTCTGTCAATATGTCATCCACTGAATGGCCATTGTGGATAGAGAGATGAGGATATGCATACATTTGTGCTGTATGTGTATGCATTATACACACACGTCCACACCATACAAACACATACGATAAACGGATGAATAGACGGACACACAATGCATGTATATATAAGTCACATATTACTGTGTGAAGTACACAAACACAGTTATTGCAGAACACTTAGAGGAGGTCCAATATGAATAGACCACATTATCCTCTTTATTTAGAATAAAATTAGAACCCTGTTTATTGAGCTCCCCATTTTTTCTGTTTCTAATCCACACCTGTGTTTATTGTGATTCAGTGTATGTTTTACTGGTAAAGAAGCCAGAATGCTCCATCTTAGAGATCATGTCTGGCCCGTATAGTTGACACTCTTTTAGTACTGGAATATTGCTGCTAAGTTATGCGTTTGTTAAATGAATTATTCCAGAAATTTAGAATTAATTTCATTAAAAAAAACATCTATGTTCCTTTACAGGCTCTGTTCTTTTCGTATATAATCACATAAAACAACACCGATTGCTCTAGTCTGCATGCTGAATACACGGCACCCTCCATAGCTAAGATCAAGTAAAGAAAGGACAGGGAAGGAACCACTGTCAACCAAACCGTATATGAAAAGAGGCTGTATTTCCTATAGAACAGTAAATGCAACCAACGAAACTTGAATGTCAACAGATACCAGACATTAGAAATGCTGAAAAATCAGCCACAGCTAAAGATGCATTTATACCAACAAATTAATTTTTATTTTCATTGAAGTTACTTTGTGAAAGGAAACAAGTAAACTAAGTTTTGAGTGACAAGATAGTGGCAGAAGCATACAAAATCTAAAATGTGGAAAATAAATTAAGCTTTGCAGTGATTTTTGTATCCACCTTTAGGCCTGTGCCAAATGTTTTAAGACATGAAATATGCGGCTACTGTTGAACTCAATTATGGCACAAACAGTAGAATACTTGAAGCTAATATTTAATGAAGAATCTGAATGTTTAGAACTTACAAAGTCTGAAGGCTCAACAAGGTGCTGAAGTCAGACCCAAAGGAAGTTAGCTGATTGAAGCTCAGGTTCCTGCAGTATTCAACTTAGTTATTTTGAACCAAAGAACATTCTAAATTCAGACAGAAATCAAGTGCAAAGGCCCTACAAGGTTTCAAGTTCCTGCAGGCTGGCCAAGTTCTCTATCTCCCCCGCAAGTGATGTGTTGTGCAAGTCCCTGAAGCATAATGCCACCAAGAAAAATTGGAATGAAAAAATTTGAATAGGAAGGATAATGGTTAACCCGGTCAAAGGTTTGCAGTTCAAATAGCTTACAGTGACTTGAGATCCAGCAAGTCACCAAATGTTGGACCGATCGCCCTCAAGTGCATATCTGACAACTCCCTAGGAAAATTGCCAACGAGATAATCCATGAAAAGATCCGCTAGAACTTGTTCATGGAACCATAGAATTTTAATGAAAAGTTATGCTCACAATGACGTGACAGCACTGCCTTCGCACGCAATGTGCTTCCATGATGTTGGAGAGCAAGGATCATCTTCCCATCCCAAATCTAAGCCAGTAGATTGTTGGATAACCTCAAGTGCAGAAACTGCATCAAGTGCAAGCAAGGAATGAGAAAAATGGGTTTAGACAATGAAGAGTTCCACTGTCAATGATGACAGAAAACAGCAGTCGGCTTCGTGAATAAATAAATATCTACTTCAACTCACCTGTAGTAGTAGAACACTCTGAGGGAATGTCAACAAATTCATACACTTCAATGGCATTCACTTGTGGGTAGAAGCTGACATTACGAAAAGTGATATTCAAACTTGTGATGCTCTTCCGTGCAATAAAGATAGCACTAGCTTCCAATCTTTTGAAGCTGAAGTTCAATTTCACGACCCCCCCATTAACCAGTATGTCAAATGAGGGGGACACAGGCAGAATACCTGCGAAGTACAGAACAACGTAATAATCCCCCAACTTATCAAGTGGGAGATTGTATGTCAGAGTATTCTTTCGTGCTAGAACTCTAGCAGACTGAAGAACTTCAAGAGGAGGCATCTCTCGAAGACCCGAAAGGTTCAGTGGAAGTTGAGTATTGAACCCAACCGACAAATGAACAGGTGAAAACTTTTCATCTTCGTCCCATATACGATCGTAGGAATCCAAAGGGTACCTGGTTTGTCCACAAAATACGACCTCCTCAAAGAGAATTCAAAAGAAGCAAGAAAACAAAACAAAACCAAAAATACTACAAGTTCTTCTCTTTTACCGCAAGGATCCCATACTAGAACCACAATTGATTCTGAATCTCTTTCTTAATAAGGTATTTGGAAAATCTCCCCAAGTACTTGCATAGGCTCCTCGTCGAAGTGAACGGACTTCAAGAGAAGAAATGACAGGAAGACCACCATCAGGGATAGAATGCAAGCAAAATGTTAGAGTGTCTTTATTTACAGGCCATATAAGTTCTTCCACCCAGGGATCAGACCCAGTCAGGTTAACATTTGCAGCAGGAGCTGTTCCAAGAGAAACCCAGAAGGATGGAGGCTTGTTCATTCCGTCATAATTTTTGTAGGTAAACTTAGGCCTAACCAGAACTACAGACGTGTTCGGCACAGGCAGCCTGTAACAACAGCGAGTGTCTTGAGATTCCGGGAAGAAACGCAATGGGACTTGAGAGGAGGAGCTATCCTCGATGAAGTAGACATTCGTTGTGTTGCCTGTAGTCACGTATGGACTATCAGGGATCCATGAGATGTTGTAAGAATCAACGAATCTCGTAGTCCCCCCACAAGATAGACTTAGAAAACCTGCTTGATGGAAAGATAAGAAGTAAACTCAGCTGCAGTTGCTCAACCAACTAAAAGACACACAGAATAGGGAACTTCATTTTCATACTGCTGATAGTTTCATTCGATCTCAGAAAAGATGGCAAATAGTTAAGAGTTTCCTTGAACACGGCAGCCTTAACAATAAGCACAAAGTAAGCCTCTTTCTTCTCAGATTGCATTCAAAAATCCAATTCCTTCATAAATGTAACACTCCATCTAACATACTATTACTAGGTTCAATCAAAGTACAACTAAAACATCTAAAAGGCTGAAGTATACCCTTTGATACTGCATCACTGGAACAAAACACATGGTAAACATCTTTCTTCTATTGCTTTCATTCACAAATACTTGTTCCACTGTTACTGAAGAGCAATAATCTGTCTGATTTAAGTAAAAACAGACAACCCACTTTCTCCAATGCATTCAAAGCTACCCAAAGTAGCATTCTAGATAGTTGTTTAACAGAGAAAGAAACAGAGATGAAAGATAAATACCTTGCTGAGCAGAAACCGTCCTGAGAAGGCCATACACTAGAAGGAAAGATGACCAGAAGTAGAACAGACCCATTAAAATTCAACTTCTCCTGGAATCACAACTTCGGAGAAGACTCAGAAACCATGAGAAGGGGATTACAACCCACTACCATTTGATAAAAATTTCCAAATAACGGTGGGGTTGAACAAAGATGGAAGCAAAGTAGAGCAATGATGGACTCATTCTTACTTTCTCTTTTTCCTCGGCGGTGAGAAATGGTAGAAGCTTTTGTTGGAGGGGCTCATGATGATTGGGTGGCATGCATGCTGTGGTGCCGATGATGATGGTATTGTGTGATGTGTTTTGAAAGAAAAGGAAGGTGAAAAGGGGAGTAAGGGAGGATAGTACCACTTCGTCAACCTGTGACTCAGTCTCTCACTCCTTATATTTATGGACTCAACAACTACTACCTACTACCTTAGACTTAGAGAGGCAGTACGATTCAGACGTTTAAATTGGACCTGGGACCAGAATATCAGAGCCGTAGAAGAGGTTGCAGGCCCATAAACTATGTAATCAAAACCGTTTAGGTGGACTGAAATGCTACGTGCGAAGTGTTTTGTGCCATGCATGCAACTCTTGAGCCTTTCAAAGCACAGTGCTTGCCCGTAAGATCATTTGGAGTACTTGAATGACCGGAACGGGTGAAATGGATTGGATTTGACTGGGACGAGGAACAAAACTTTTTAAGGTTAATTCTATTCTATTTCCATATCAGAATAGAACGTTGGGGGAATTTCAGCCAAAATGGAACGTAATTGACAACTATGTCTTGCACCAAAGAATTATTTTTTGGCTGATAAGAGATGGCTCAGAATGTTTAATGCAAAACAAGTTAAAGGATATTGACAGACAAAGAGGTTAAGATTGAGAAGAGTTTGAGAAATTTTGTCTCACCTGAGTTTCTGGATTGACTTAGAGAAGTCACTTAATTAGAAACACCTTGAATGATGTGACCCATCCATCTTCTTGGGCTAGCTTATAGATTGGCTAGATATCAAAATTCATGACCCTTGTATGATTTTAGCTATGCATTTTAAACTTTTAAATAATAAATATTGGATTTTTCAACTGAAAAAACTAATAGCTAGAAGCATCCAATGGGCATAATTTCTTGCAGCCAGCCTAGATAGGGGAGGCCAGCCAAGGTCACAACCAAATGAGGGGCTTAGCCAGGCAGGGTCTAGAAACTCAATTACAATCAAGATTGCATTTCTCGAAGAATTTAAAAAAAATAAATTTTAGACACTCATACACTTATGCACAGCTCTAGGCTTGGTCATGTCGGGAAAAGACTTCTCCTTGCACCACTGCACTAGAAGACTTTGGTGCATTTCTAGAAGACCTTTGGAGTATGAAATGTATCTAAGATGTTGCCCAGAAAATGATATAACATTTAATCTGTAGCAATAATGCATTATCGCTTTGTTTTTCCCTAAATTATTATAGTGGTTAAAGACTTGATCGTACATTTTCCATTTGAAGAATATAGGCAGGTAGGTTGCTTACCCACATGTTTAACGAGTCAAATCTATCTGCTATGCCTTAGTAGGGTTAAGCCATTGACAAAGTCACCCTAATCTCATTTTAGAAAGCCTCTAAATAAAGGGCAGCCCCAGTGCACGAAGCTCCCGTCTATGTAGAGTCTGGGGAAGGGGCAGACTAGAAGGAGTAGAAGCTCATGAACGTCCCCAGAAGTAAAGGTTGCTACTAGAGCCTTGTTTGGAAGACCTAAAGCCCCCTTTTGTCCTTTTCTTCTGATGGAATGAGAGTTCCATTGAGTAGTAGGAATCATTTAACATTTACCAAAAGCAGTGGTGGTTCATTGAAGAAGGGGAGCCTTGGCGCAACGGTAAAAGTTGTCGTCATGTGACCTTGAGGTCACGGGTTCAAGGCGTGGAATCAGCCTCTTGCAAAAATGTAAGGTAAGGCTGCCTACTTTAGGCCATTGTGGCCCGCCCCTTCCCCGGACCCCGCATAGGCGGGAGCTTCGTGCACCGGGGCTGCCCTTTTTTAGTGGTGGTTCATTGAACCAGCATTTTCCTATGTTCGCTTATAGATCCACTGCTCGGTTCCCCTCCATGCTAGAGTGGGAGATAGAGTACCAGTCTAGTCTCATATACACCTAATTTTTATTATATTTTATGTTATTAATTGAATTTAAATGAAAAATGTGAAATTAAATTTTGAAAATTTTGTTTTACAGGAATAACCAATGAAAAACATAGAATTGAGCTTTGAAACATCAATATTTGTAATTTATAGAAAACATAATTCCAACAGTACTAAGCATGCTGAAATCAGAGTTGCAGATAAATAATTTATAATTATTTTAATTAAAATATAATACATCCTCAATAATGCTTGCAGAACTCCCATGAAATGGTACTGAGTTGGGCAGCCGGCAAAGCATGGATAAACCAACCGTGAGTCCCTAGAGATCTGCACATTATAAAGTCGCATGTAGGTTACCAATTGAAGTCCTAGCTTCGGGGCAATCCACTCGGCTTGGTTGTTTGTTTTGTGTCCCGAGAATTCATTCACGGCTGCTAGAAAAACTCGGGTTGCATCCCTGATTACAGCTACACTGGCCGCTTTTCTGGGTTTTCCTTGTAAAGCTCCGTCAAAGTTTAACATGACGAATCCTGGGTGCGGTTTCTGGCACTGAATGGATTTCATTGTTGGTGCAAACAATTCTACTTTTGTTTGGCTCCAAGACTGCATGAGTTCTATCTCACCTGGTTCATATCTATTAGGCGCAGATAAGTCAGGTAATTCATGAAAAATCAATGCATTTGGATGCTCCTAACCTTTTAGTTTGTATATATATATATACAGACACACGGATGGCCATGAAAATGTGGACTAAAAGCATGAAAACTAATCTGTAGACTATCTTAGCCATTCCGAACATGATGAATGGCGTAATTCTACAAAAAGATACATCGCCGTGAATGAAAACAGACGGTCTCTACTTTTAGTAGACGATTAGAAAAGAAAACCATTTGTATATATTCATCAAGAAAGCCTATACAAATAAGAGGAGTGGAGTAATTGACATGGAACATTATGGTGTATGGCCTAGGAAATCAGTGCTTAGGGCTTAGATCATTGGACAACTGTGTATTCATAGTTGCCCATGTTTTTCTTTGAAAAATCTGCACATTTCATCATAGAGGGGGATGCAATATCATTCTCAGGAAACTCTTGGGACAATTTACAGGGCCAAGTTAAGTTGGAGAAGCATGATACTAGGCATGCATGTCAACAATGATGATGGTGATTGGTCCTTTAATTTCCTTGGCTGTAATGCCTCCATACTATCGGCTCCAAGCCTGTCATTATGAAATATTTTATGCTTGCTAAATTCATGTACTAGATCCTAACACTTGTTTCTAGTTCAAGGTTATGTAGAGGTATCTTGAGCAATGGATTAGGACCATCTGTTAGTGCTGCTTTAGATCGAGTGAGCTTACTCAAATGGGCTATATCACTGATAGTGGTGCTTGATCTGGGCTAAGATAAAGTAATATCTCTTCGTCTCATTATTACTAGTGCTTGAAATGAATTGTGATGAAAGTCATCTCATCTTAGCTCATATTAAGTTGAATTTTCAATTATTTCACTCATTTCATGTCAAATTTGGGTCATTGCTCTCAACCCAGCTGAAGTCATATCTCATCTAAATCCAATTCGCTTCATCTCAAGTATCACTAACACCGAAAGTGACATCCAAATGAAGATCATTAGGATTGTTCTAAACATTCTTAAATGGTCTGCTCGCTTTGATCAAATCAACCTAACCCGTTCATCAAACTCGGTAAAGCTTTTTGAAAATTAAATGAAAGTAAATTGTACGTAGAACTTGGAAAGCATGAGTCTATGGGTCAGATCATCGAATTTTCGTCTGTTTTGCATGGGACTACAACTACGTGACAGCCTTATGATAGTGTGCAACATCGACGGTCTCTATCTATTGTAAATGTTTTCCGTATCTGAACCCCCAAATGATGGTTCTTTAGAATTTATCCTGATGGCACTGCAGACATGCAGGGTCTAACTCACACCACATCAGATATCTCCCTGTTCATCATGACCCATCAAACCAACAATCCCAATCATCCAACATAACGTTGCTAGTTGTGCATGGTTGTTTATTTTTTCTCTAATACCTTGAGGTCATGTGTAGAGTTGTCCTTGTATAGTCTTAAAGTCATGGGTTCAATGTACAGCAACAACCTCTTACAAAATATAAGACAACTGTGCTTGACTCTTGTAAACTGTTCCTTCCCAGACCATGCATACGGGGGAGTTTCGTGCAATGGGGCTACCCTATGCCTGCACTGTTAGTACACCTCTCTCTCACACATAGCAACCCTTAACTGTTACAGTTTATGCCGGACAGGATACCTGGCAACAAGTCATATCAATGAAAACGCCCTACAATCAAAAGAATCCGAGAAAATTAGGGAAATGGTCAATAGTCCATACGGATTAAGTTGACTTGCTTGAGTTACTCAAAGCAAGAGGACCCATGTTAAATGATTTCCATTTCCTTGAAATTGGAGTTGGTGGATAAGCTTTCATAAGCATCCAATGTGGACTACATATTGCTACAGCTTGTTATTGATTACATTGAAGGTTTTATCTTTATAATGCAATATTTGGCTTGCAAGCCACGACTCATCTGATAAGTACCTTAAGTGGTTATAGAATATTGAATTCAAGCGAACAAATACAGCTCTTAACAAACAATTATTAATTATTTGATCAACATTATGGAAAGATTTGTGGTTGTTGAAACTATTTAGACAACATCTATGGACAAAGTCTATAATGACATCTATGACATAAGATATTTCCTACTGGCAAACAATGTCAAAGGGAGAATTGAATACACTCAAAGATAGAAAGTTCAAAAAGCTGAGAGATGTAAATGCATCCAATACAATTAGGCCTGGCAATTCGGGTTGGTGGGTCATGTTCTTGTTGTGTCATGTTGAGACTAACTCATTATAGTATATGGGTCACCACAAACACGACCCACTTAATAATCATGTCAAGAACCTGTGACTTGAACATGACACGATTATTAAACGAGTCGACACGACATGACTGGTGTAATACAATTAAATGAATGTAAAATAACTAATATAGGACTGTTTTTGAAGAACCGTCATATATTACTATAGTATTATAGGACTGTTTTTGATGAACCGTCCTATATTACTATATAGTGATATAGGACTATTTTTTATAAGCTGTCCTATATTTTCAACCCAATTGGTTAACAGCTTGTGAGTTAAATTAGTCAACACTACGAATTAATAGGTCGTGTGTCAAACATGTCAACACTACTGGTCAACATTGATTGACTCGAACATGACACGATTTTTGATGTGTCATTTTCGGGTTGAGCCGAAAATGACACGAACACGATAAGACTTGGCACTAACCCGCTAAATCCATGTCGGGGTTCGAGTCGTGTTATCATGTCGTGTCATATTTTGCCACCCCTAAATACAATAAACCAAATGATGAATATACTTGAGTGCACAATAAGAATGATAGGTCTATGGTATTGACCCTAATCCTTGGAAAGGATTTGATATTGAATAGTTTAATTTATGGATTTGGATGCAACTGATGCAATCTTGGGAATCAATAGTATTAAAGAAGATAATGACCAATTATTGCACTATCTAGTTATTGTGAAAAGACTTTCAAAGGATTTAGTCAATTTGACTTATGACAGACACCCTGAATATTCAAAGGAATGCTATTAATGCATAATAAAGAGCCTAGTTATTTAGCTAAATTACTATGAATACATGATGATCTGATACAAGACATTATTCTACAATTGTAGATTGAAGCTAAGAAATTAATCTGAGTGGACAGTATTGGATAGTTTTATGAAGAATTAGCAGTGTCATCAATGACTCTCAATTGTGGGCTTTAGTCAATGATAGCATTAATTATTACCCAAGACATGACTAGGGAAAACTATGAAACCCTGAATGGCAAATTTATAAATAACATGCATATGAGCATATGCCGTAAGTAGTTTGATTGGTGATTGTGATAACCACCAGATTTGTATGGTGAAATGTGAAAACCTTCATAACCAACGTACTAATAAGCTCTTTTTGGAGGACTTGATATATAAGCTAGGCTTCATAGAGGACTAGACCCAATTAGTTGCCTTGGATATCCCTATTTAGAAAGGACTTTAATTGGAAGCTAGTCTCCTTGGATTAGTTAGAATACCTTTGGTAGATATACCATTTATTTGGGCAAAATTTCTCTTACCCTCTTTGGAAAGAGAGATAGTGAATGCATCAATGAGAATGAGCTTAAATACTTTTATAAGACTAGTAGTGACAACCCTACAGTGTCGTTGACTAGGTTTCAAGGGAGAACTAAGCTATCTGGATCTAATTGAATACTAGAATAGTGTATGAATAAAATTTCATTCCTATTTATATGATGTATGCAGTATAACCTATAACATTAAGGATGACTTATGTCTTAATGAGTCTATAGATTTACTAATTTTGAATTGTGGTGTACACAGACGTACTATTAATGGATTCACCAATTTTGGATGTGGGGATTTGGCTACCTTATATGGGGATTAGGTTGGTCTTTAGAGCATTCAGTGAATTACAGGATTAGCACATGGACATTAGTAAAGGCACTAAATTTAAGTACACTCGTGTATTTTTAGAAAAGTTTATCTTATATTTCTTTCTTGGGGCATAGTTCAAGATTTAATTCACGAGTGGTTCTGATACTTCTTAATTTTTATACACTAAGAGGAAGTTTAATTCTATGTACACTTTTTTTGATACATGGATCTTATTGAATGCTTAATCTTCTTCTGATATCTTTACTATATTTGTTGTTTTGTTATGTTCATTCTTCTTGCCTATTATTTTTACATTCAAGTCGTGTATGGTCTCTAATAGACAAAAGTATGTATGAAAGCTGACACAAAAGGTTAAGCTTATTGTTGCATGTCCATGATCATTTCACCAATAGTCCATGGCAACCTAGCTCATTTAAAAACAAGTGTACTCTTTATTAATTGAGTCATTTTTAACTTTAAAAAGAAATGTGATAATGTTCTTTTGAATCATTTTAACCTAAAAAACAAGTGAGGAATTTTTTATTTTCTATTCTATTATATTATTTTTTTAAGTTAAAAGGAGTCCAATATCACCATTTTTATAAGAGATATCAAGCAGTATCTCTATATAAGGAGTATGAACTAATAGTCCCACATTGCTAACAGAAGAGGAACTAGAGGAGAGGAACTCATATATAAATGTGTGACTATTGCTCTCTAGAGTTTGTCCACGTAAAATATTTCATATTCTTTCTTTTTCTTTTAGAGTTTTTCAACTTTAGTTGGCTTTTTTGTGGGAGTTAGATTTTAGAAGTTTTTGGTGCCCATTTCGCAAACCGGATTTGACATCTCTTTAGCTTATTAATTTGAAGGTTTGGATACTTATTGAAAGCACATTTTGCAGCCCATATCTACTATCTTTTCTAAGTGTTAGGGTTTAGAGGTTTATTGGGTACGTATTTTGTAGCTTGAGTTAACTCCTCTGTAGCTAATTTGAAAGATATTGAATATTTACTCCATACACTTATTGCAGCCCATATCTATAAATCTCTCCTCAGTATTGGCCTATATATCACATCTATTGGACTTCATAATACATTTCAATCTACAAGATTATTTAAAGCCGTTTAAATTCAGAGGACTAAATTATGGACTGATTTTGATAGTACAAATCAGTTGAGGTACAAATCAAGTCTGCCTTGGTTAAATCACAGAGATAGATATGTCATATGCCTCACATTTATTGAAAGACTTCAACCATCTTCAAGAAAGTGCTATAAACATGCCTCTAAGCTAATATTCATCATATTTATATTTTGTGCAAGCTTTCTATGCTTGCAACACTTGTTTGCCCTTGTCTTCCTAAACTTTGGGAAGATTTTAGTATTCATCGTATTAAGGAAAATAACCATTAGAAACCTTATGAGAATCACAAAAGAAGCCTAATTTCACTCCTTTTACATCACATCAAATGAATCCTACATTTATCACACAGATGAATGGCTAGAATTGCACATACCAAATTCATTGAATTCATTTCACATCATGTGGTCTACAAATTGATTATCTAAAAGATGAATGATCACATAATGTTGACACGTTGTGGGGAAGCCAATGAAATGAAATTATTTGGTGCCAACTTTGATCATGTCTATTGCAATTGGGATCAACAAATGAACTCTTTGGATCAATCAGTGCACAAGTCGGGCCTGCCTTTATGGTATGTGGAATGAAACATTGGATAGCTTGTAGCTTTAATGATGAACCCAACATGAAGTGAGTACAAAGCACATGCTTGTCCTTCATCATTATATAATTTGACAAACCATACAATCTATAAGTAAAAGATGGAACATTATAAGCTCCCATTTGATGTAACATGCTGGAGGGCAATTGTTAGCAAAAAATATGGCAGGAGAAAATAGCCAATTATCAAATCTGATGGAAAAAATACTTGGAATGCAAGTTCCTGTTGGTGGGTCATTATAGGACCCATAACCATTGACAATACAACAGATCCCACCCAAATCCAGCAATGGTAAACTTGTGACGATCCGGGTTTTTGAAACACATTTAATAATATATTTTTCAAAGGCAAGGGCATCCCCTCAGTAAAAAAATTTCGCAAAACAAAGCAGTGAAAATTCTTTTATTTTAAAACTTGTTTTGAAAACCCAAGTCACCACTTCATACATAACATAAGTACAATTTGTGTACAAAGTAAAATTCCATTGAAGGAATATGATTTTATTAAACTTCCAAGATCCATCCAGTGGTTCAGAGTACACAACCCATTGTATCCTTACAATACTTGTCCAAATACACAATTCAAATTACAAAGTTCTAAATACAATACATGCTCTCAATACAATGTTTCAAGGGATATACCATAATTACTTATTCTTCAATAGTTCTTCAAGTCTTGAGCTCCTAAGTCTCCTTCTTTCAGACCGAGATATTGTAAACATTCGAACATTTACAATATCTCAGCAAGCTATGCTTGGTAGGGGATAAGAATGTAAGTTATTGACAGTAGAATCTCCATATTCACTTATCACATAATTCATTCTAACACATTCATAGACCGCTATTATTGATAGGAACATCTCATTTCCTTGTCATTTGTGTTCACCTTTATACATACATAGTATATACGAACAAATCTGTTAAAATTGTAAAAATAATCAATAATCATTTCCATACAAAACTGATCAACTCCTTTCATTATAGGAGATTTGTATCTCAGCCAATTACTATATTGGGATTTTCCCTTCTTGGGAAAAATATTGGTAATTTACAATTACCTGGCATTTCATCAAGTCATCCCTTAAAGCATTTCACTATGCCAATTTCATATGCATCATAATGTAAAATAATCAAGGACTACTATGCTTGTAGTTTGATCCTCAGCTACTTCCTGGATAACTGTTCAATAATCCACTTATACCATTTTCAGTGGAAATTACAATATCCATGTCCATATGGGAGGACCATGGCTATCACAGTGGTGACCTTCCCATAATTGCCCCACCCAACTTTTAGCCTTTCTTAGGCTTGGTATTCAATATCATCAAGTTTCAGAGAGTGGGTGGCCAAACCCTCTTAACTCTCCTAGCATAACATCCCCAGGCCTATGCCTGTTTAAAACAAAACCACAAGCCTCCAAACTTATATGTAAAATAATACTTATACATATCAGACTATCCATGCATTCGTTTATCTAGAATGGAATATTTTCTACTTTCCTATTCACTTAGGGTTATTCTCAATTCTCAACTTAACCATTTAATACTTATTTTTCTCATCATTTGGTTGGATCATATTTCAATTTGAGGTATTTACCTTAATATATTGGTATTATACATGTCAATACTTCAAAACATAAGATCATGTATTAGACATGTATCTTCATGTAAAGGCATTCTTAATAATCCACCTACCTCAATAAGGTATTCTTACTCCTTGAAATTTGTCATAGTCTCGATCAACATATATCTGTCAAATCCTATGTATAATGTCATTTTTCTAATCAAGGGTACATACTACATGGTCTTTTGATCATCCTTATGTAGGGTGATCTGAATCTTTCTTCCTTAAATATCATATATCCATGGGTTTAATATCATCTACACAAATACTATCTATATCATACATAATAATCTAATTTACATTGATGTTTCTTTTTCCTTATTGTTTTTGATCATACAAGATCTCATCTTATTTGATCATCCTTATCTTACTTACTATTTTTATTAGGGTTAGATAATTTGTTATCTTTTTATGTTCTTATTATTATTCAACCAGTTAGTGTCTTACTTGGTTGAAGATAATTTATTTTTTCCTATTACTAGACAACTCCTCCTTATTTCAGGATGACTAGTACTTACCAGTTAAAGTCTGCTCAAAAAGTGGTTAATACAACCCTCATGTGAGGAGGCGTTTAGACCTCTCTTCCATCAATGGGAGGTGAGGAAAAAACACTTGGCTCTTGTATACCCCCTATAACCACAATGTTCAGAGTCCACTAGAGTGGTACTAGCTCAACCTTTGACAAGGCTCCTATGAGCTCTTTACCTTAAGTCCCTTCTCTAATTGATTTTAATTAATTTTCATGGATATGCATAATATCATCTATGGATGTTCATTATTTTCCTACTTTGGGCCAAGGAATTGGTAAACCATTCTTTATATTGTCCTACTAACTATAGCTCTTATTAAGTCAAAATCATTCATTTATCTTAGTTGTCCATGAATCTCTATATTTCATTAGTTTACATTTTTGGTGATTTATGCTCTTTATATCTTAACAACTACTTAACAATTGAATAAAATTTGACAATAAGTAAATCATAAACTTAAAAGCATAAATCAAATATAAGTTTAACAACTATATACTAACATTCTTCCTATGAATGTAACTTAAGCTAGTGAAATAAAACTAACATGATCCTAAGTTATGAAATACATAAAATTGTATTTCTATCTTAATGGAATCATGTTTAAATCTCTAATTTATACTATCATGATCCTAAGATAATCAAATCTACTAACAAATTACTCATTTAGGGCATATCATACTAAAATTTAAAGATTACACTATCATGCTTTCTAACTTAGAACATAAATCACATTTACACTTTTATATCCAATAAAAGATAATTAAAACTTAGAACATAAATCACATTTACACTTCTATATCTAATAAAAGACAATTAAAGTAATTATATTAAGATTATTATAAGCCTTTAAATATGATCCAACCATTAGATCTTATGTGTTTTCCTTTAGATCAAGGGTTTTAATTACCTTTAAGGCTTTTAATCCATTAAGATCCAAAAATCATATCCACTTGATTTTGTCACATTTCATCTATGATCTAACTTGATTTCATCATAATATCATCCATTTAATCCATCCTAAGGATCTGATCATACTTGATCTCATTGATCAAGTGGGTCCCTTTGTATTTTTTTATTTTTATTTTAGGGTTTTTCCACCATAAAGGGAAGATCCCCTAATTTATCCAAGATCTGGCCAAATTAACCATAGATATTACTTTATTACATTATTATATCATCATTAAAATAAATTTTCGAGATCTTATCACCTCAGATCTTGAAGATCTTAGAAATTGGACACTTATTTCCAAAATACAGAAATAATTTTTTGAAATATTATGACTTCATTAGAAATTAGACATTAGAAGCTTTCCATAGCTTCTTTCTGATCTCAATTTGGAGTTCATATGACCCCACAATCTTAAATTGAAGTTTACAACCATTCCTAGGGTCTAGATTTGATGCAGGCCCAGACTAATCTCTCAATTGAGGGTCCAAACCTTATTAGATTTTCTTGAAAATTGTACCCTAGGGGTTTTTGACCCTTTTGGATCGATTGGAAAGCTTAGACTTTCCATCTGAGCTCTCTATCACCATAAATTAAAGGTTCTGTTATTTACTTTATTTTTACCATTTTCATTCAAATTAAATTACAGAAAAATAAAAATTACACTAAACCATAATAAATATGTATGAGAAGTAGTTCCACCCACCTGATTGGAAAAAATAATATAATTGATGCCCAATTTGAGAGAATTACCTGTTGATGATAATATAGCCCGATTGTCCACCTTTTTGTGATTTTCTGTTGTTGGAACCGTTGGATCTTGAAATTGATTTGGGGCTTTTGTATATACTGTAGTATATGAGGTTATGGACAGTGCAATTGATCAGATTCTATCTGGAACGGAGTGCCTAATTGAATTTAAGTCTCTTGTTCTACTTAGAAAGAGGAGATAGAAATAAGAAAAATAGAGATTGGGGAGGGATGAATGAGAATTTGGAGCTAAAACTCTAGGGAAGATTTGGAAATTTCGTGGTTAAGGTTGTAAAAATTTTTGGGACATATTTATAGTCAAATTTGAATTTTTTATCATTTATTTTGATAAGATATTTTATTACTTTAGAATTTTTTTTATTACAAGTGCATTCTCCATTCTTCACTACAATCTCCACTACATTCTCCACTACCAGTAATAATGCACTGAGCAATTATTGTGGCTTCTAAAACGTTGGCCCACTTTGTGGGCCCCACTTTTATGTAAAAAGATGTTTTTGCCCTTTGAACTCCAAAATTGGAGAATAATAGGCAATATTTGTCTGAACTCAGAATCGAGCGTACTTAGTGGCATTGGAATTGTATTTATGAGTACATTAAGAATATTGAGGTCTTATTTCTTGGATATGGAATATGGGTAAAATTACCATTTTACCCCAAAGTGGAGAAAATTAAGGAATTTTCATTTTAACTTAGAATTGAACGTACTTAATGTTGTTTCGATCAGTTTTCCAAGTACATCCATAATTTCTATGTTTTAATTCATGATATAATCTCCATAAAAAGAGAATTTTCAATAACCTAATATTCCAGCCTAGAATTTCTAAAAATTCAAACTTTATTAATTTGCCTCAATAAGTTACAAAAATTCAGGGTCATTACAAAAACTAGAAAAGGTTGATCAATCAAAAACTACAGACACACACATAGGATGCTTGTTAAATTTGTTGCCATTCATTCCTTCTTTTATTTGCTTTCTAAGACAATTGTAAAAGAAGCCCAAGGGCCTCCATGACCGAATCATTAGCCCTACATTGTTCTAAGCAACAGAGGTTCATGGGCTGTTTGCTTCTAATGGCTATTGCATCTCTGTTCCTGTGAATGAGGACATGGTTTCGGTGAAATTGTGCATGAGTTTGTATATATAAAATTGGGGTAAAAAACCTGCTTGATTTGAAATGCCAAGCAGCTCGATCTTCTTTATACTTTTACCATTGATTCGAATTCTTGGATAAAAAGGGTAGCTCTGGTGGACGAAGTTCCAACATATACGGATCTGGGAAAGGGGTAGACTATCACAAGAGTCAATAGTATATAGCCTTACCTTACATTTTGCAAGAGGCTGTTTCCATGGTCACAAAATAACAACTCTACTGTTGTACCAGGGTTCCCCTTCAATTCGAATTCCGAGATGTCATGCAGATAAACAAAAGACTCGGTAGGCCTTTATGGGCTGGGGCTGTAGTACAATATTGTCAATGGAGAATGTTAGTGGGATTTCTGTTGTTATGCTTCTTTCTTGGTCCAATGGATACGCATGGGTTACAATGAGCATACTTATGATCTTAGAGGTAAGAGGAAATGCTGGAAGCCTTCCAAGGGAAGCAAGGAGGATGATGGCCCACAACAATGATATGATATGAATCTACTGTATAAGCTATTCTCCGGGTAATCGAATGACACAGATTATCATGGTTGTGAGTTTAGACTTAGAAAGTGTAGAATTAGTTATGGGTGAGTCTGCTAATTATGAAGTTAGATGTGGATCCTTGTTTTTAACTCGTTAACTCCTAACTCATCTAAATGGAAAGAACTGCAATAATTCTAAGAGGGTAAGGTTTCTAAAGTCCATATTGTTGTTGATGTTGCCCTTAACATAGACGAGTCATGTTCTAAAATTCTGATCTATTGAATGGTCCAAGCTACTTTTTGCTTATGGAATGTAAAAGTTTTGCCATCTATCTTACAACAAAAATCAGAATTATCCAATGGATGACAATTTCAGAGCATGTCCTTCAAGGGCAGCATTGTGAACTATTTGGATCTTTAAAACTTCATCCACTTAGGGGTCACGAGGAATAACCGGGGGGAGGGCTGCTATATGACTATCCTTAGTTTTCCTTTTTCTTTACGAGGTAAGTATAGTTATTTAAAGTCTAGTGTAAAAGAGATTATGTAGCAAATGATATATAGTTAGCCAACCAAGTAGAGCAATTTGTCTCAAGCAACCATACATCTTCCTTGGAATATGCTTGGTCCTAGGTTCAAGTCACCGAGTTTCCCTTTAGCTTACCGGAACTTGTACGATTTTTAGCAGCTTTTGAGTTTTCATGATCTAGAGATGAATTCTAGTGGATTAAGAGGAAATGCATGTCCCAGCTGGTGCTGGGAGAAGAGATTCAATAGAGGGAATCTATCTTCCAAGCCAGTAAGACAACTGTGTGATGCACAATAGCTTTGCAAGGGAAAACATCTCATTGCCGATTCGGTTAAGGTCCATAATTGGTCTCTGCTACTCCTAAGATTAGGACCTAATCACCAGAAGAGACAATCCAACATGATAAAAGACAGAATCAGTAGGGTTTACATCTTGATGATAATATTTTTGATGGAGTTGTGGGTTATGACCTTCATGAAACATTCTCTGCTACTATTCATCTGTCCCAAAAGTTGAGATTGAATTGAACATTTTAATTTTACAGGAGAGGCAAGTGCAACCATTGGGTAATACTCTTCATCCTAAAAAAATTATCAAGGATACAACTATTCAACCCTCACTTGATGATTTCCTTATAGTTGTGGATGATTTATATACACAATGTGATGAAAATATTGTAGTGGAGGATGACCCACATGTCCATTTTAGATGCTAAATTTTAATCACTTTAATGATTATGAGGGTCTAAACTTTATTTTCGCACTATGGATAGACCCTAATTGGTTTTGCCAAGAAAAACTTTAAAAAATTAAAAAAGGCACAAAAACCACAAAAAAAACTCACCAAAACACTCAAAACCTAAGTTTTTCAAACATTTATCTATGGACTTTATGATTGAAAAATCCAAGTTACCACACAAAGGCTTCATATTCACAAACGAAACTCACATCTGAAAACCACACTAAAGAAACATCTCCTTGCATGCTCAGTGTATGGAACTTCTTTCATAATCGTTATTTTGCAGTTATTGACAGTAAAAGACAGATCTTTCTCCATGACTGATTTTATTTGGATTGTCATTTGAAAATTTTCGTAAATGGTTTTACGATCTCCCCTATACTAGAACATATCCTTTGTTAAGTACAACTTAGCCGTGTCTGTAAAGATAATATTTTCTGGTTGTTCAAAGCCATTGTCACTCTCAAGGATATTGCATATTTTTCTTTGTAGCTGTCACAGTTTCTGTAGATTTTTTTGGAAATTTCATGCTCAATTGAGACATACCAACATCTTCATTTTCTTGTCATGTCGATAAATAATCCCTAAATACATTCATGCTTCCCAAATAAGTTATCATATCAGCCGTTGCTCATCTCTACTTGTATGTTGTCACTATTCCCATCTATGTAAATTAAGTAATCTGTCATTTATTTGGCAAAATTGAATTATATTTTATTTGGAATGGCTCACTTCTAGTTTCTCCTGCACACATCATGGACTTGCCTTGTTCATGTTTACTTCCATGAGTTTTGGAACCTGTGTTTCTTGTACACATTTAGGCATTCGTCGAGTTAGTTTGTGTTCATTTTATGCTATCATGTGTATGGTTTCCTCAGTTGCGATTTGTTATTTAAAATACCCATTTCCTTTTAACTATTGAAAGTGATGTTAGTTACTGACCCTTATCTTAAGTAGGAGTATCATCCTTCTACATCAATTAGTCTGATGCTTCGGATTGGAGCCAACAATATGTGACCATTATGGGTTTTGATAATGAGTGCATATTGAATATTCAATCTCTTGCCGGAGAAGACTTGTGTCCTGTTTGTCGCCTGCTTGTCTTTCCAAATGAAGCAATACAAATGCAATGCACTCATTTGTACTGCAAACCATGCCTAAATCATATTGTAAGCACCACATGGGCCTACCTCTATGATGGGTACCTCGTGACAAAAACAGATGCCAAGGTTCTGTAGCTTATTTTGATTTCCACTGCTTTTGTAATTTTGCTCGACATCCATAAACTGTATTATGACATGATAATATATAATTTCTGCAGCCATTGAGTGAAGCAAATAAACCGATTGCCGATGCCATAGGTGAAAGGATCCACGTGGCAGGGTCCATTGTCAGTCCATTGTCAATGTGTACCCCTCACTGTGCTGGGTGTGCCTTTGGCTCTTCACCTGTTGGTGTGCAATCTAAAACATTTACTCTCCCATTTAGTTCAGTTGGCAGTTATTTCCGTGACGGTAAGTTTTCATTGTTTCCTTCGGGTGTAGGGTCAGGTTCATTCCCAAACCACTTGTATAAAGTTGAGCCTGATAGTGTTGGAAGTTTGAGGACGAGTGATTTGGTTGGTCCAGTTGTCCTATCTGGCAACATGTGGGGTGGAGAGCCAATGGACCCCCATAATTTGCTAAGTCACTTGCGGTTGGGGGAACCAATAGGACTAGTGCAGTTATGTAAGGGTGAGATAGCAAGTTTTGCTGGCTTTCCTAGCAATTTTTGAATAGGTGAATTAGGGGTTTCAGGAGATTGGTCTTCACACAGGCGCATTGGTGAACCAACTGATAGGTTATTTGCCTACCCATATTCGTAATGGTGACTTAGTATTTGGGAGCAGTTTTCCTTTGTAAGGTTTCCCAAGTGAAGGTGGATTTTATAATCAAGTGAGCATTTGCCCGGTGAAGGTATTTGTTTCCTTCTCACCCTTCGGTGAAGGTATTTGCGGTGCTGGCCGGTGATCCCAGTGAAGATGGTGAAAGTGGGTAGCCTGTGGTGATTTGGGCTTCCTGATCGTGACAAGCAAGGGAACCTAGGACGTTGCCTGGCCGTACTGGAAAGATGGCCGTCGCACATTGCCCGGGCTGTGGAGATGGGCTTCGGCTGGTTTTTGGAAGTCGCTTGGTGTGTGTAACACTAGAAAAGCTGGGCCGATGAAGTGGTCGCCTGGGCTAGAGAAGAAAGACCAGACTGGAATGAAGAAGAAGACGATGGTGGTGCGTTGAAAAGAATAGAGAGTAGAGAGAGGGAGCAGATGAGATGGGAAGTGAGTAGAGGAGAGGAGGTTGCGAGAGGATAGCAGATGGGAGTGAGGGAGATGCCTCATACGGTCCAACCGAAGGGTGAGAAGAAGAGGAAGAACATGGGGATGGAGAGAGGATGGTGTGTGGTGAAGGTGCTGGTTGACTGGTGGATGCAGAGAAAAAAAGAGAGGGAGAGAAAGAGGAACAAGGGAGAAACAAGAGAGGAAGAAGTGGAAAGTAAAGAGGAGGGAGAGAAGGAGGAGATGGTCTGCCTCCTCTAGTGATCTAGCCTAAGGGGAGCGAGGAACGTGAAAAAGAGAACCAAATGGAGAGGGCGTGGAGAGTGGGAGGAAAGATAGAAGTGGAAGTTAGATGGAGAGAGTTAGATATGTGAGATAGAAAGGGAAGGGGAGGAGAAGCTGGAGAAGGAGAAGGGGAAAGGGAAGGAGAGGAGAGGAGAGGGAAGGAAAAAGGAGTAAAACCTAGATTTGGGGTTTCTTCCTCTTAGCCGGCAGGAGATCGACGCCGGTGAGGTGGATGGCATCTGGCAATGAAGTAGAAGGGAGGTAAGTGAGAAGGAGGTAGTCAAAGATAAGAGGTGCAGACCGGTGCGATTGCAGCGGTGACTAGTAGTAGAGGACTGAGGCGATGGTAGCAGTGTGAAGACAACAATCTAGGCAGATGGGGAACTCAAGCAAAACTGGCCTAACTTGTTTTGGGCTTTCTCTATTGGAGCAGAATGTTTGACCGGTGGTGTCTTGGTGGAGAAGATGATTGGAGAAGATCTGAATGGAGAATGTAGACCCACCTACTCTAGGCACTTTAGTCGTTGTCGGAGCTAGTGATCTGGGCAGACTATGACCTGAGCTGGTGAAGGCAGTTGGGTGCTGGTCGGTGATCCTAGTGGAGATGGTGAAAGCGGGTAGCTTGTGGTGATCTGGGCTTTGTGATCGTGACGGGCAGGGGAGCTTGGGACATTGCCTGGCCATGCTGGAAAGATGGCAGTCGCACACTGCCCGGGTTGTGGTGATTGGAGTCGGCTGGTTTTTGGAAGTCACTTGGTGTGTGTAACACTGGAAAAGCTGGGTCGATGAAGTGGTCTCATGGGCTGGAGAAGAAAGACCGGACTGGAATGAAGAAGAAGACGAGGGTGGTGCATTGAAAAGAATAGAGAGTAAGCAGATGAGTTTGGAAGTGAGTAGAGGAGAGAAGGTTGTGAGAGGATAGCAGATGGGAGTGAGGGAGATGCCTCCTATGGTCCAGCCCAAGGGTGAGAAGAAGAGGAAGAACGTGGGAATGGAGAGAGGAGGGTGTTTGCCGAAGGTGCTAGTTGACTGGTGGATGCAGAGAGAAAAAGAGAGGGAGAGAAAGAGGAACAAGGGAGAAACAAGAGAGGAAGAAGTGGAAAGCAAAGAGGAGGGAGAGAAGAAGAAGAAGGAGCTGGTCTGCCTCCTCTGGTGATCTAGCCTAAGGGAAGAGAGGAATGTGAAAAGAGAGCCAAAAGGAGAGGGCGTGGAGTGTGGGAGGAAAGATAGAAGTGGGAGTTAGATACTTGAGAGAGAAAGAGAGAAGAGATAAGAGAGATATAGAGAGGTGAGAGAGAAAGAGAGAGAGAGCATAAGAGAGAGAGAGAGAGAGACATGAGAGATGGAGAGGTGAGAGAGATGGAAAAGGAGTGGGGCCCATTAGAAGTCCAGTCTTGCAAAACTCTGTAAGACTCCTCCATTCTTCAAATTTCTTCTGTCTTAGGAGTCTTCAAAGGCCTATTTTTCTAGGAAGCTTCGTCATCCTCATCTAATTTCGTTGATTTGATCTGGATCATCCAAGCTTGAGTTTATTGATCTGCAATGAACAGGACCCAATTAGAATCATTTAAATCATTTATTACTCTTCTAAGTAGCTCCTATGATCATCTGACCGTTAAATTTTTTAATTCAACGGTTGGATGGCCAATTAAAGCTAAATTAAAATATTTTATGTAAAATCTTGAAATTGATGGCCTAGATGCTCTAATTGAATACTAGATTAGGGGTATTTTGACTAAAATTGAACACTTAACATGTAGTGAAAGCAATTAAAGAATCTATTTACAATTTAAAATAGTATACGACATTGTTGGAAAATAATAAACCTACTAGTATCGTTCACTTTCACCTAAAGGCTAGAGCCCCCTATTCTACTTGCACACAGATATAGAATAAATAGTCATTCATTATCCCCCCATTATTTCTCTCTCTTTTTTGTCTTACCACTATGGTAGAACCAACTAAAGGTGCTTGACAAGTTTTTGGGGCAGTATGGAGCATCCCAAAGTATCGTTCGCCTTCTTTCTCTCCAGTCCTCGCTGGAAGAAGATATTCTCTTGTTTTAAGAAGTTGAGCATACTTATCTGTCTCTCTTTTAAATAAGTCTTCATTTTCAATAGGATCTTGTATGTTAAGATATTTGAGGAGTTCCCACAAATAAAAAGTTACATTAAACATTTTGCGATTTGGGTTTGGGAAAACCATATTCCGAACCAGCAAAAAAAATGCAAAAGAATTGATGTGGATTCCTTGTAATTTCTCAGTTCACCTGCAAAACCTAATCTTGGAGTAGAATGGGGATGAAGAGATCTGCAACTGTCTTTGATGTGTTCTTTATTGCATAAATTATCCAGTATCAATATATAATGTCAAATGTTACTCAACAACAAAAGGAAAAGATAAGCTTAGTGTGTGGAGCTTCTTTCATAGTTGTTATTTTGCAGTTATTAATAGTAAAAGACAGATCTTTCTCATTGACTGATTTTATTTGGATTGTGATTTGAAATTTTTTGTAAATGGTTTTACGATCTCCTCCATGCCAGAACATATCCTCTGTTAAGTACTGCCTAGCCATGTTTGTGAAGCTAATATTTTCTGGTTGCTCAAAGTCATTGTCACTCTCAAGGATATTGCATATTTTTCTTTGTAGCTATCACAGTTTTTGTAGATTTTTTGGAAATTTCATGCTCAATTGATAACATACCAACATCTTCATTTTCTTGTCATGTTCATAAATAATCCTTGAATACATTCATGCTTCCTGAATAAGTTCTCATATCAGCCAGTTGCTCATCTCTACTTGTTTGTTATCACTATTTCCATCCGTGTAAATTAAGTAATCTCTCATTTATCTGGCCCAACTGAATTTTATTTTATTTGGAATGGCTCACTCTTAGTTTCTCCTACACACATCATGGACTTCTCTCGTTCATGTTTACTTCCATGCTTTTTGGAACCTATGTTTCTTGTACACATTTAGGCATTCCTCGAACTAGTTTGTGTTCATTTTATGCTATCATGTGTATGGTTTCTTCAATTGCGATTTGTTATTTAAAATACTCATTTCCTTTTAACTAGTGAAAGTGATGTTAGTTACTGACCCTTATCTTAAGCAGGAATATCATCCTTCTACATCTATTAGTCTGATGCTTCGGATTGGAGCCAACAATATGTGACCATGATGGGTTTTAATAATAAATGCATATTGAATATTCAATCTCTTGCCAAAGAAGACTTATATCCTGTTTGTCACCTACTTGTCTTTCCAAATGAAGCAATACAAATGCAATGCACTCATTTGTGTTGCAAACCATATCTAAATCATGCTATTAGCACCACACGGGCCTACCCCTATGACGGGTACCTTGTGACAAAAGCGGATGCCATGGTTCTGTAGCTTATTTTGATTTCTACTGCTTCTGTAATTTTGCTCGGCACCCATAAACTGTATTATGACGTGATAATATATAATTTCTACAACCATTGATTGAAGCAAATAAACTAGTTGCCAATGCCATAGGTGAAAGGATGCATGTGGCAGGGTCCATTGTTAGTGTGTACCCCTCACTGTGCTGGATGTGCCTTTGGCTTTTCGTCTGTTGGTGTGTAATCTAAAACATTTACTCTCCCATTCAGTTTTGTTGGCATTTATTTCTGTGACGGTAAGTTTTCATTATTTCCTTCGGGTGTAGGGTCAGGTTTGTTGCCGAACCACTTGCACAGAGTTGAGCCTGATGGCACTAGAAGTTTGAGGACAAGTGATTTGGTTGGCCCATATGTCCTATCTAGCAACATGTGGGGTGGAGAGCCAATGGCCCCCCATAATTTGCCAAGTCACTTGCGGTTGGGGGAACCAGTAGGACCAGCTCAGTTATGTAAGGGTGAGACAGCTGGTTTTGCTGGCTTTCTTAGCAATTTTCAAATAGGTGAATTGAGGGTTCTAAGAGATTGGTCTTGACACAGGCGCATTGGTGAATCAACTAGTGGTTGTTTGCCTACCCATATTCGTAATGGCGACTCAATATTTGGGAGCAATTTTCCTTTGCAAGGTTTCCCATGTGAAGGTGGAATTTTATAATCAAGTGAGCATCTGATTCGACTTCTCTTTGTCTAATTTGGAGCAGCTGATGTGTTGCACTTAGTTTTCGTCTTGTACAAGTTTGTATGATGTGCATTTTCTTGATGGAAATTAGCACATGTGACCACATATCTACCTTTCATTTTCGTTTGTTTGTTTGTATTTATACAGCTACATTTGTTGTAGATACAAGTATATATGTAGACTTTTGTTTGCTTGCTTGTTTATGATTACTCAAGCTAGCAATTTGAAAGGGAAAGAAATTTGGTCTCTCAATTTGCTATGCATTTTCTTCTTCTTGACTAGGGTTTGCTTCAAATTGACATGACCTCGTTTGATCATCCATGGAAGAGGAAACGTGGGAGCATCGAGTGGTGCTGTATATGCAAAATTGACTGTGAACCAGTTAATGGCCAGGATTTGCATTCATAGACAAGGGAGCACCAAAATATGGGCATGGATATGGTCCTGAGCATCAAGCAAGACAATGCCACGAAGCAGAAATTGTTAGTATTGTCTCTGTTGCTTTTGTATTCTCTTATATGCTCTGTTTATCCAAATGTTAATTCTTGGGTTCTCCTTACCATGGATGTATGTGGTGATGGTCACACTACTTTCTCTGGCATCATTTTGTAGAACTTCAGAGGAATGCAGTTCAGTTGAAGATCCTAAGAAGTCAAGAAAGTCTTGATATGAGAGCCGTGGGAGTAGGCATTAGTTTCCTTTAGACTAATAGAACATGGAGCTATGGCTAATACTAAAGATTTTGACTGGCTGGATCACTAGTTCAGGAGTAACTTCCATCAGCGACATGTAGGTTCTTTGGACTATATAAATGCTTTTAGCTTTTAGGTAGTTATATATTAGCTTCTCTTTTTCAGGTTGGTGCACTATTGTCTAGAGATGGTTCTTTGGATTGAAGTTTCTGTTGAAAGTTTTGATTTTTATATTTGTGATTTCTTTAGCTTGTGTCTGAAGACATCCATTTCGCATTGTATATGTTTGCTAATGGTGCGATTGAGTTGCTTGGGTCTGCTAAGGACCAATTTAATTTTTAGAAGGCTCAATATTCTATTTTGTGGTAAAATTTTTGCTATGGTTGCAATTGCCACTTTCATTTTGTTGTTGTAATGCAATTTTACCTTCAGCAGTTATCAAAATTAAATGGCAGCTAGCTGGTTGTTGTTTTATGATGAAAGAAAATGCTAACGGTATGGTAAAGGTACAAGCTATTCTAATGAGATTTTAGTCTGCACTTACATTTTTTATTTTTCATAGGAAATCATTTGAGTTTCTTCAACTCAGTTATTGCTGATGTAATGCCTATCTCATACAAATACAAACTTTATAGGTTATTGTTATGAAAATGATACAGTGACATATTGTATATGCTTACTCAGACAGCTAAATCCAAAAAATAAATTTTCTATCAGTTATTATTCTTCAAGCTTGTTTTATTTTTGTGAGCTTTTGTAGTTGTGAGAGTTTTGGAGCAAACTTTTTGTGGGGGTTCTCCAAATTTTGAGGTCTAATGGTTTTCTGGAGGAAGAAAGGTGAGTGCTTTTAGAGGAAGAAGGATGAGGGTCTCTTTTCTCTTTTCTAAAGGGCATGCAAGGAGATGTTTCTTTAGTGGGGTTTTCAGATGAGAGTTTCGTTTTAGAGATGTCTAGGGAGGTTTTGAGAGAGGTGAGTCTTAACAAATTTCTTACACACAAAAATAAAAAAGAAGGAACTATCGGAACCTATTAGTCTATGAAGCCTTTGTAGGAACACTTGCGTGCCCAACTTGCAGGTTGAAAGGACCTTGAAAGCCTACTTAGGACATTTCCATTTAATATTACTCTTTTAGTATGACTGATGTATAATGTATATATGTCTTTTATGCTTGGTAATATAATGATACTTCTTTTTTTCATTGTATAGTGAAAGGATGCATAGTTGAGCTAATTCTAGTTTTCTTGTAGTGAAAGCAATTAATGAATCTATTTACAATTTAAAACAGTATACCACATTGTTGGAAAATGATAAACCCACTACTATTGTTCACTCACACCTTAAAGGCTAGACCCCCTTGTTCTACTTGCACATAGATATAGAATAAATAGTCATTTATTATCCCCCCATTATTTCTCTCTCTTTTTTCTCTTACTCTATTTTCCCTTCACTTTGTTGTAGTTAGAAGCTGAAATAGGATTTCTCATTAAATTCCTTCTAGTGGAATTTTTAGGGGTGTTTTCTTATAGAAATCCTATTTTTTTTTCAAAATTGGGCACAAGTTTGCTTTATTTCTTTCAAAGATTAGAGGATTAATAGAATCCATGATCCTCCTTTGAAAAGAAAAACGCATTATAAATCCTAAAAGAAAGAGTTTTTTTTTCTAAGAATAATTTTTATGAACTAAAATTTGAATTTTAGTTTCCTTTTATTTATTTTTTCTCTCACTCTCTTTCTTTGAATCCTAGGATAAAACCCTAATTATCCTAATAGAGAAATTTCAATTTCTAAGGTTACAGTATATTGGGTTGTTATCATAAAACTTGAAGTTTAATGATTGAAATCTTGAATTCCTAAATTAACCCCTTATAATTTCTGACAATTTCTCTTGATTTACTTTATTTATATTTTCTAGGAGTGAGGCACCAAAGAGAGACCATTTCTTTTGGTTTTTCCTTTGAAAGGGACACTTTAAGATCAAAGAACTTTTAAGGAAAAAGTCTGGTAAGATGTATGAGATAGCTCTCTCAAAACTAGAAGGCAACTTGATTTTCACAAGTTTTCTTTTCTTTTGATATTTCTTTTAAATAAAATTCAAGGAAGAAAGAATTTGTTTCCATCACATTTGATTAGAAACAATCTCTTTTGAGAACGAATAAGCAAAAGACCTCCCTCTTTATAAGCATCCTATAATACTACTTAGAATAGATAAATTTCATGTTTAAATTCCCTTACATATTTCAGTTCCATAGTACCCTTCGTTATCTTATTTCTTGTTAGTAGTAATCATTTTTCCAATTCTAGAATTCATAAAGTTTGACTTCCTAGTTAGTTTCATGCTTCTAATGTCTCTTGCATTTAATTTTAGGTTTTTTATCCTTCCATTTCATTACTTAGTTTCTAGCAAAGTATTCATATGATTCATTCCATGTTTAATTCATGGTGAATCTAATTCATTTGCATGAAGTAATTTAGTTATTTGCATATGTATAATTTGTGCCTGTCCTATGCTTGCTCTATGTTCTAGTTTAGAGCATATTTCCAATTTAAGTTATTATCTACAATTCTAGCTTCATCTTTACTATTCTAGTCTTAGAGAGCTTCATTGATTCTATATTTTTCATAGAACTTAATTATTCTTATTTTATTTTACTTTTTATTTCTTTGGCTAGCCATAGTTCATGTTTCTAATGCCTCACATGTTTCTTAGAGTGTGCTATGTAACCCATGAATTTTTAGTCTCCCATATAGCCTTATGCATTAATATCTATTATATGTTCCTAATTTTCGCATAAGCATATTTTTAGTCTTCATTATGTTGCATTATTTGCTTAAATTAGTCAATGCTTATGTTGAAATGAATGTGTGTGTGCTTTTCCTTTGAATGCTTTAGATATTCTTGCTTACCCTCATATATTTACTCTAGCTTGTCAATTTAATAAAAGAAAAGTTTATAGTAACTAGGTTTTCAATCTAGAAGAACGTGAGGGTTTCGTTTGCTTTCACTCCTTACTACTTTGGTCTCTTGATGGCAACTCATTTTCATAATCTACTTAGGTTCACAAGAATCTAGGGTAGAGACTTAGATAAAATCAATAGATTAAACTAGTTCTAGTGTCTCTTCCCCCCAAAATAAGAAGGCTTATTCAAATTAGAAAAATACATGAATTCTATATGCTATTCTCAATCCATTTTAAATCATAAGTTCTAACCTAGGGTAAGATAAATTAAACCCTTTTCAAGCTTACTTACAAAACGCCTACATTAATAAGGTAGGACAAAAAAATTAAGGTTTGCAGGATAGAAGTTCCTCTCTTTTGAATGAAACAACAAATAAAATTAGTTTTACTAAAGGGGCCCACATGAAAACCATTAGAAAGTAATGGTCATGAATCAAGGATAGAAGAAGAATTTCATAATGACATTGTTTAGGGCAATCCAAGCAGATACATAGGGACTTTGTATTGACAAGGGTTCTCGATTTGATTGACATGGATGAACTTTTAATGCAGCAAATCGTGAAAAAAAACTAAAAATTGAATCCAAGTATCGGAGGAAGCTATGGCAAGGCCAGAATTGGAACAACTTGCCCTATCTCGCACTGTTGTAGGGTGTTCTCATTAAGGGGAGAAGTTTCAATTACCCAATTCACTGTTTGTCAAGGAAGCAAAGGAAGATTTAGGGCCTTTAGTTTCATTATATTTTGATCCTTGACAAATAGAATTAAGGTGGCATCAACCAATGATCTATAGAATTTGCCTTAAGATTCTACAAAAATAAATTTTTGAAAAGTTTTAAAACTACTAGGGCTTTCTTTGTAGGGCAAAGAGTATGAGGTAATTGTATTAGTCACTAATCCTAAAGGGGTAAAGTTCCTAAAAGATTAAAAAGTGGATTCTACTGCTAGAATTGCTAGAGAACTCTGTAGGCTCAAATATAATATTTCTTATGGCAAAGAGAAGAAGAGAATCAATTCTAGGTCAAAGCCTTCAAAGGGGAGCCTATCCTAATCATGGAAGACAATGCAAAGTTTGTTGGCATTAAAATTTTCACATTTTCAATGAACAATAATATCTATGGTTTTGACCACGTTTTTTATGAGCATGATTATACAATAAAGTATTTAAAGGGTCTTTAAGGTTAAATTGAAAATTCTAAGTGTTATAAACAGATATTACAAAGTTTCGGAAGAAAGGGAGAATTCAATCGTGGGGTTTGACGGTCAAACTTTTCTAAAAATGACTAAAATGCCATTGGATGATAAAACTATTTTTGAGATGATGTAAACATAGAGTTTTCTTAATGTATTTTTGGTTCCTAATAATGATATGTCATTTTAGAATTTTGAGTATTTAAAATCAAAGAAATACACTTAACATTTGAGTTTTAAAATTTTGACCTAAGCTTAAAAAATCCAATTATGTACTAGGTTGTAAGTGTTGACCTATTTATATTATAATGTCTTAAGTAAATAAAACTAAACTAATAAAGGTTATAACTTCATGCAAACATGGTAGCTCACATGCAAATCCTAAGCAAAAGTGGTGACTACTTGTTTTATGTATATAATTCATGCAAAGTTTATAACCATAACCTAGTGGATGTTAGCTATGGAAAAGTCCTAAGGTAATGATAACTCTAACCCAGGGGGCCCTAGCTATGCATAAGCCTTGAGGTGATTATGATTCTAGACATACAACCCCTTTAATGAAGAGTTCTAAAAAAAAAATACTCTAGTTGTGAAGCTCACCTATACACAATGAACTATGTTTATAAAAGACATGTTGTGACTCCATTAGAATTAAGCCTCGTGCCCACTTGAAGTTAAAAAAATTAGTAGTGATAACATCTTTTTTCTCTCATCAAACATCTAAAGAAACCCAAAATCTATGCTCTATATTGCTATGGAGCTCTCAAAATACACTTAAAAAAGATATTGCCATATAATTGAGGCTAAGATAAAAGAGATGTCAATGATATACTTAATACTAAACAAGAGTCTTCAATGGTCCCACACTCTTGTGAGTTCATGTAATACTTTGAAGATATCTTCAACCGATTAGTTAATGTCATAAAATTGAGCCAACAACCAAATTATATTGTAAAACTGATTCAAATAAGTTTTAATCTAAAGTCAAAACTAAGTCATACAAAGAATATATAAGCCATTGATTCATGTTTGGTTAATATACAAGCAACCAATAATCAAGGATCATTTTTTTTTGTTTTATGTATTATATTAACAGGACATGTAATTACTGTTATTAGTACAAGAAGAATGTAATCACATCACTTGATATAGTGAAATACAAAATCAAACCCTTGATCTCTTGGGAAAAACCCTCATATTTTCTTTGTGTGATTTTTTATGCTTATCACACATAATCCAAATGTAAACATAGTTCCATCATAGAATGTTTGTGGAATAGGACTTGCAAAAGAAAAGGTCCCATCAAGTAGGGGGTTACCAGTCAATTGGTCGGGATCAAGTAGGCTTCTGGGAACTAATAGCAAATATTGGTGGAGTGCAAAGTAGGCTAAGGGTTTTATAGGAAAGATTTTTGTTGCTTGGAGAGAAAGTTCATTTAAAGTGGTGGAACAAATTATTGGTGGATTCTCTATTGATAACTCCTTCAATGATAAACTTGATGGCTTTGGGTGGGCTTTTGGTGTTGTCTATGGGCCAATAGATGAGGGGAAAAAACCACAATTTTGGTAGGAATTGAAAAGATTGCAGCAAATTTGGAACACATCTATAGGCCTTTGTGGGTGATATCAATATTGTTAGATTCATCCATGAAAGGAACACAACAACATTCCTTGATTCCCATATGATGACTTTCTCTGGGTTCATCAAGAGTTTGGAATTAATTGATTTTCCACTATTGGGGGTGCTTTTACAAGGACAAATGGATATGAGCTACCAATTTTGAATAGAATGGAAGGTTCTTGGTGAATTTTGAATGGCTTGACCATTTCCCTTCTTGTTTTCAAAAAATTCAAAATGCACTTCTTTAGATCATGAACCACTTAGTTTTCAATCTAAACTATAGCTGGGACGTTTGAAATAAATTGGCTGTTGAACACTAATCTAGTGAGTTCGATGAGTAACTGATGGAAGGAAGAACCTTATGTTTACAAGCCTAATAAAAGGATGTATCGACAAGTTTAGTTTTCTTGAAAGAAAACTTAAGCAATGGGTAAGATAGAGAAATTGAGAATTGGAGACAGGAGTTATCTAGGCCAATCAAAAGATTGAACTTTTGAACCAATGCTAACGAGAACAACCCTTTGTCCAAGGAAAAGGGGATTTAAAGGGTCAATGCAAAAGATTTTGTTAAAAATCACACTTATTTGCCCAACATGTGAAGTGGAGACAAAGGTCTAGAATCAAATGGTTCAAAGAGGGGATAGATCCACTTTTTATTTCCATTCAATGGTAAGTTTTAGAAAAAAGAATAATATTATCTCCTCTCTTGGAATTAATAGTGCATTGTGTGAGGGTAGAGAAACCATCTATAATTGCATTGTTAGTTCTACAAAAGTCCTTTCACATCATATTCAAATTTTATGCCTAAGCCATAAGGCCTTCAGTTCGACACTCTCATGCCACTTTAAGCTACCTCGCTAGATAGAACTTTCTCTATGGAAGAGGTTAGAGAAAATGTGTTTAAGGCCTCAAGGGATTGTGTTCGTAGACTAGATGAATTTTGCATAGAATGTTGGAAATTCATCAAAGAGGACTTGATGGATTTCTTTAATGCTTTTTACAGATGCATGGATCTCAAGAGGACCTTGATGACATCATTTATTGTTTTCATTCCCAAACAAGAGAGAGCTTCTCTAATTATTCAGTTTAGATTTATCAACTTGATCTTTAGAACCTATAAGATTCTAGCTTTAGTTTTAGCTTAAAGATTCAGGAAGGTTCCTCATTCATTATTTCTCAACCGTAATGTGCATTTACCAAAGGTGGACAAATTCTTAATGGGGTGTTGGTGGCCAGGAATGCATTCACTCTATGAAAAATGGAGAGATTCTGTTCAAAATGGACATGGAAAAAGAGTACAATAGGGTTGAGTGGATGGCCTTGATTTTGTCATGGCAAAGATATGTTTTGTGGAGAAATGGAGACGGAGGATCAAGAGCTATCTTGTAAACTCTTGGTTTTCTGTTCTTGTTGTTGGGAGGGATAAAGGATGTTTCAAGAAAACTAAAGGTTTCAAACAAGGTGACTGCTTATCACTTTTGCTCGTCGCTGTTAATGGGGAAGTCTTCACTAGATTGATGATTATGGGTGAGTAACATGGTGGAATTAGTGGTTTCACTCCTACTACTTCTAGGCCAATAGTGTCTCACCTCCAATATGTTGATCGCACACTATTAATTTATAAAGAAAACCAAGAAGGATGCAGATATCTCAAGCCATTATCGAATGTTATGGGTGTCCCCTTTCGAAGAATCAATCTTTCAAAATCCTCAATCATGGGTGTTACAATACTAATTAAAACCTTGTAGACATTGGCATGTACCTTGGGATGCAATGTCAAAAAGGTTCCTTCAAGTTATTTGGCTCTTCCTTTGGCATTAAACAAGCTCAAACCATCTGTGGGATCCTATCATCCAAAGGCTTCAAGTGAGACTTGCAACTTGGGAAAAGAACTGTCTTTTCCTGCAAGAATCACATTGATGAAAACAGTTATGTCTAATCTTCCAATCTATTTCCTCTGTATCCTCAAGTGACCTTCTATGGCCAGAGAACTTGAAAAGATTCAAACAAACTTTCTTTGGGCTAGAAACAAAGAGACAGCATATCACCTCATTAGATGGTATACCTTTTGTTTACCAAGCCAACAAGTGGTATTAGGGACCAGATAAATCATTGACACAAATGAGGCTCTTATATTGAAATGGTTATGAAGAATAGGCAGTGATGAAACTAGTCTTTGGAAGCTAGTCATTGTGGAAAGTATGGACTGAACTAGGGAAACTGATCAGCACGTCGGGGCCTAGAAGAAGGAGATCTCATATTTGGCAAAATATTTTCGAGCATTTTGATAAGTTTGAATGGGGTATTGGATACAAAGTGAAAATGGATGATAGTGTTTGTTTTGGAAGCATCTATGGTGTGAAGAACAATCAAAGCAACAAATATTTCTAGAACTGTTCAATGTTGCTGTTAAAAAAGATGGGGTTATGGTGGATTGTTGTAGTCACGAGAAGGCAATGTTATTTGGAGGCTAGATAGTAGAAGCAGAGATCAATCTGGACTGCATAATTAATGGCCTCAACTATTTTAGAGCCTTAACTAAGTTTTCATCTACCGTAACAAATAGGATGGGCTAATTTGGATTCTTCGGTTACAAAATCTGCTTACAACAACAACAACATCATCACACGTCCTCCTTAACCTGATTTGGATGTTTGAAGCTTCACCATGATCTATTACTATAAACAACCTCAAGAAGAAGAGATGGTTTAAGGCAAGCAGTGGCAACATGTGTTTCATAACAGAATAATCAATGGACCATCTTCTTCTCCCCTGCAAGGTTTCTACTAATTTAGATGCAAGGTGTTTGAATTGTTTAACCTTAACCGGAAGCTACCTGGAGCCACTGGTGCTGTTCTTAAGCTGGGTTGTTCTAAAGGTTTCTCACAGACTGGAGTTCTAAGGAAGTGCTTCTTCCCAGTAATCATTTGGGTACTGTGGAAAGAGAGAAACCACAAAACTTTTCAATACATACGTCTATCCAAAATACTCCCATCTCTTTAGGTCTAATAATGGTTTAAAATACATACGTCTAATAATGGTTTAGAATATATGTATTTCATGTTTCTTATATCCTTTTATACAACTATAGCTATTCAAAACGCATTAGATATTGAAAGTAGATATTTTTACTCTACCTATGATTATAACAGTAAATAACCTTTTCTTGTTTGGCGGGCTGTGAGCATCCCCCTAGTTCCAGACACTGGAGTTCACTTACCCGTATAAGCATTCGATACATGTATAAGTCCGTGAAAGAGTGAAAGGGTCACCACTACTGAGGATTTCCCCCCTAATCTTAGACGGGTTATTCATATTTCATTTGATTGTCAGAGGTAAATTGAAAGCTAAGCAATGGTAATTCTAAAGATCTCCGGTGAAAAATAGACATGTCTCTTACGTTACTCGTAATATGTGGAACTGGGATAGTTAGAGGATGGTTGAATCCAAATTGACTTGGATTAAGACATCAAATACTTAATTTGAAAAACCCCTCATTCAGGATTCCATTTGATTAAGATTGAAGTAGATCCTGACTATAATATGGGTGGATCTAATTCTGACCCCGAATGGCCTTGCAAGTGAAAGGCAAAGCATATAACTATAATGCTATAAAGAAGAATATGGCAGGCCTGCACTAAAAGGTATTAATCAATGCTAAGTGCAACACTTCGAGCCAAAATAACGAGCAAACATAAGCCCCTTCAAACTACTACTCTTACGAAACATTAGTTAATTGCAAATAAGCCGTTCGGTAGCACCAATAATTTAAATTTCAGTAGTCAAGGAATGTTAACTTAGGGGCAGGTAGGGCCTCACCATACAAACATGATAGGGCAGCAAGTGGCTTGACCCTCCAATGAATCAGAGATTGGTTTGAAAAAAACCACCCTTAAAACTTGTACACAAGAAGATCACATGATGCATATACAACGACTTTGGAAGCGGTCAGACCAACTCTCCTATTGCACACCTTCTCCCTTACTAGCAATGACAGGTAGGTAGCCCTACTCCTACCTTGCTTAGCTAGATATATGCTTTGTTTATATAAAGTAACACAAGGATCAAAGGTTTATAACCAAACAGTAACTGTGGGTCAAGGATATTAGTTAGCTAATCCCCAATTTCATGTTATCAAAGTCTTTAGAAGGTCCACTGGGGTTTGAATAGTTTGGTCTCTTCCATGTTTTGTTGACTTAAAATGCCTGAACATTGGCACTCGACCTCATTTGAGTGGAGTTTTCTATCATTTTGTTTCATGGCTATTTTATGCAGACCAAGGACTTCTGAACCTCCCAAGTTACTAGTTTTAGAGATACCAAAGTTCTTACTTAGAAGGAAAAGCTAATCAGGTTGGTTGCTAACCAAGCAAACAAATTGTACTATATGATCCAATCAAAATGGTTGTTTGGGAGTAAGCAGTTGCACTGAAAATTGACATTTTCAGCAACTACTTCTGAACCTCAAGATGGGCCACATAGATGTCATCCAGGGTCTCAGTCTACTACGATGGTAAGTCCAGCATAGTTTGGTCGAACCCATGCATATTCGAGCTCATCCAAATCAAGTCTCATTTGAAGATATGTTAAAAAACTTGAGATGAAAACCCTAAACCTTAAACCCTGAACCTCAAATCCTGAACCTTGAACCCTGATCGGTCGTGAAATTAAATTTAGAACAGGAAGTGAATTTGCTTCATTTTAATTCAGTTTAGAGTACTTTTTGAAATTCAAATATCATTTTTTTTCTCTCTTAGGGATATTGAAATTAAGAAATGATGGGCCTTTTCTTTCTCTGTCTCTCTCATTCATTCATTCTGGCCTAACCATTTTCTTTATGTGGTCTGCACTACCCCTAGGTAATTGAAGTTCAAGAAACATGGAACTGAATCCTCCAGATAAGCACATTCAATTAGCAAAGCAAGTTCTGAAGTAAGGAAAATGGTCAATTTTGTACTCGCAGATTGGAAAGGAACCAATAACACCCATTAGTGAGAGATCCATGAATTCCCATTACTTGAATATTGTTGGACTTAAATGTGAAGTGCAGAGAAAGAGATTGAAACAGCAAGACTAATACTGAAATATCTCTTTTAATGCTTCCTCACTGGGCATGCAGGGACCCATGTGTATGTGGAAAGGCAAACCAAAAGGCCAGCTGCATCTCACCAACTTCAATATAAAAGGATAGCTGAGAAGACCTAACCCAACCTTTTGTGCCTGCTTCCTGGACCTAACTCAGCCTTTTGTGGCTGCTTCCTTGACCTTATGCAAGCTGATATGGAACTCCACATCCTAAAGTAGCTGTTTTTCAACGTTTAGGTGAACATGAGAGTGAACCCCCTCTCTCTGGTCTCCTCCTCCTCAAATTTGTTGGAATCTAACCTCAATTTCCCCTCTTTTCTTTCAGTTTTTGACAGATATAAAGTTTCTTTTGGACTTTCTTCATGTCACCGAATTGCTTGTTTGACATTACGTTCCTTGTTGTATATATCCAAAGACCAACTACCCAAAGCGTAGGATCGAGGCTAACCATCACTTTCTCAGGCTCTATTAATTTGCTAAAATTGAAGTCACTGAATAAAACAGTTGAAATTAGCACACCTCATATATATATAATTAATCTGGAGTACACCCCACCAACAAAAATAAAAAAATTAAAAAAAATCTAATAATCTGGCAGCTGACCACATGACCACCCACTACAGTTGATTTTGTAAGTCTTGATCGGATGATCCGAGGCCCTTGATGGGCGAGAATTTGTTTAAGGTTCTGTCTGCAGAATTTGAAACTCGAGTTGTACCGGTCTATGTCTGGAATTTGTTTGGCACTAGATGAAGACCAAGCGTTTTACCTAGTTGATGAATTGCATATTTAATGGTATAGATTAATTAGTGCCGGCAAAATAATTAAGCGGATTGAATCCGATCCTATTCGCTGGATCAAAAAACTCAATGCATATTCGATCAGAATGGGGATCACAGATTTAAAGATTTATCCCTCCATCCCACATAAGTCATTAAAATATATTTTAAGTTTTTTTGAAAGATCTAAACTGTTAATCTTGTTCAAAATGTCTTGGATAAGATAGGTACCAAATATAAAGAGTAGTATGTTCTTATAGCTTAAGTTATAGAAGCTGAAAATTAGAGCCATTAATTATTTTTTTTCTTTTTCAAAACAAGTAGTTAGCATAATCCAAATGCAACTATTTTTCATCCGTCATCTATTTTCAGGATGCCAAACAAGATTAATAGTTTAGAGATTCCAAAAGAATTCAACAGCCATACTGTGTATCATTTTTCAATTTAATTTTCAAAATGTCCTTTTAAAGTATCCAACGGTATATCCATGCGGATTTTGGATTTAACAGATCAGATTAACTAGATCCATTTTTATCCACCGCTCGAATTTTTCTAATCACTATCTGTAGATTTTAAATACAAAAATGGATATCGACATGTTTTTATCTGTTTTGCTGGCACAATGGTAAAGTTGTTGTCGTGTGACCTTGAGGTCACCGGTTCAAGACATGGAAACAGCCTTTTGTAAAAATGCAAGCTGGGTATTATAGACCTTTGCGGTCTACACCTTCCCTGAACCTTACATAGGTGAGAGCTTCGTGAACCGGGGCTGCCTTTTTTAGACGGTCTGACTTTCATGCCGCATCCAAAGCTCCGATGCTGCATAATCAGCAGCAAAGGCTGAGATCAATAATAAAAACCAAAGGATGTTAACTTCAACACCGAAAAGTTTGTTACTTTTGCACTACTGCAAATGTTGTCGTCGTCTGATCTTAAGGTCAAGGGGTTTAAGGCATGGAAACAGCCTCTTACAAAATGCAAGGTAAACTGTATACTTTAGGCTCATGTGGTCTGCCCCTTCCCCAAACCCCGCATGGTGGGAGCTTAGTGCACCGAGGAAGCCAAAAAAAAACTGCATGAGAGTGGATTATAGGTCCCTCCCTTTTCTTCCGTCTGGTTGGTCCTGCGTCATAGGTTACGTTATTCTCCTACTTTCCACCCAAATCACTCGGAAAAAGTGGCTTATCTCAAGCTGATGTTAAACTCCAATATCCATCTTCTAATGCCATCTCTGCCACGCTATTGTTGTTGATTCCAAAGATGTGATTTGGATGGCTATCTACTGCGTGACATAGGGCCAAAGTCAAATAATTGTATAATCCAAAACCCAACTATTCTGTTGGTGGCTTGTAAATGGAAGGTAAACCATAAATAGCCAGGTAAGTTCGATCGCGCACCTAGTCAAGTTGATGCAATTGCCATGTCTCAGCAAGCAATAGCTTGTCGTTCCTAATCAATTTGAAAAAAAAACAAGGGAAGCCCCGGTGCATGAAGCTCTCACATATGCAGGGTCCGGGGAAAAAGCGGACAACAAGGGTCAATAGTATGCCGTCTTAACTTGCATTTTGTAAGAGGCTGTCTCCACGGCTTAAAGCCATGACCTCAAGGTCACACGACAATAACTCTACCATTGTGCCAAGGCTCCCCTTCCAAATCAATTCACCACTCAGAAATAATACAGAAGCAGATAGGTGTTCGTGTCATGTCGAGACTAACCCATTATAATATATGAGTCGACACGAACATGACCCGCTTAATAATTGTGTCAAGAACCCGTGACTCAAATACGACACGATTATTAAATGAGTCGACACGACACGACTCGTGTAACACTATTAAATAAATGTAAGATAACTAATATATTACCATTTCTGAATAACCTTACTATATTACTATAGTAATATAGGACTGTTTCTGAAGAACCGTAATATAGGACTGTTTCTGATGAACCTTCCTATATTACTCTAGTAATATAAGGCTGTTTCTGATGAACCGTCCTATATTTTCAAACCGATTGGTTAACAATTTGTGGGTTAGATGAGTTAATATGACGAATTAATATATCGTGTGTGAAACTAGTTAACATGATGGGTTAACATTGATTGACCCAAACCGACACAATTTTTTGCATGTCATTTTCAGGTTAACTCGAAAATAACACGAACAAGATAAGACTTGACCCTAACCTGCTGAATCCGTGTCTGATTTGAGTCGTGTTATCTTGTGAGTGTCATATTTTGCCACTCCTAATTCCATATATATGATTTGGATGGCTATCTACTGCGTGACATAGGGCCAAAGTCAAAGAATTGTATAATCCAAAACCCAACTATTTTGTTGGTGGCTTGTAAATGGAAGGTAAACCACAAATAGCCAGGTAAGTTCGGTCGAGTACCTAGTCAAGTTGATGCAATTGGCATGTCTTAGCAAGCAACAGCTTAACATTCCGAATCAATTAAAAAAAAACAAAGGAAGCCCCGGTGCTTGAAGCTCTTACATGTACAGGGTTTGGGGAAGAGGCGGACAACAAGGGTCAATAGTATGTCGTCTTAATTTGCATTTTGTAAGAGACTGTTTTCATGCCTTAAAGCCATGACCTCAAGGTCACACGACAACAACTCTACCTTTGCGCTAAGGCTCCCCTTCCTTCCCAATCAATTCACCACTCAGAAATAAGCAGATAGGTGCAGGCTATCTGGTCATTTGCTAACATTACAGTAGGGTCCCTTGAGAAGAAGATTACGAAGAAGCAACTAGCCGTTTAATGCGTTATTAATTGTAAACCTCGTGTTAAACAAATGATCTTGGTATCCTTTATTTGCTATTGTCTTTTCTGCTATTGCGTGTTAAGTCTGAATTTATTGTTTGGTTTGCTGTTGCAAGCACATCAGTATAAATATTCACGCGCATGCACACGGAGAGGGAGAGGGAGAGGGAGAGGGAGAGGGAGAATTACATAATGCAGTCAGTCTCATCACGGATACATCGTAGGCGTACAAGAAAGGAAATGATAAGAACACTTCTGGCATGTGGACGGTTGCCTATTTATTAACCTCTTAATTAGGTTGCTCTTTGATGTAACCTTCACAAGAAGATATAGAATCTCTGTGTTCACATATAGTACATGGGTCTCAAAGGGACAGCTCCGGTGCACGGAGCTCCCGCCTATGCCGGGTCTGGAAAAGAGGTGGACCACAAGGGCCTAGAGTATACAGCACTACCTTGTATTTTTTTTGCAAGATGTTGTTTTCATGCCTTAAATCCGTAACCTCAAGGTCACACAACAACAACTTTGAGAACAAGTACATACCACCAAACGTGAAACTGACCACTGTATACAATTACTTCTATATCCTCTTTTATTGGGGTTTGGCAAAAAGATAAATGCATATGGTGTAAAAAAGGGCAGCCCCCGTGCACCAAGCCTATGCGGGGTCTAAGAAAAGGGTGGACCACAAGGGCCTAAAGTAGACAGTCTTACCTTGCATTTTGCAAGAGGCTATTTTCACACCTTGAACCCATGACTTCAAAGTCACACGACGACAACTTTTACCATTGCACATATGGTATATATAGGCAAAATAGAGGGAAACTTCTCTCGTCCTCCGTTGTGAACATTGACCAGAAGAGCCAACCTTTTATGAGGAATATGATCTTCTAATTACATATGTTATCTAATTTAGTAATATAAATTTTTACCTGATTTTGAATTTTTTAGTAAAAGAACGACCAGTCAAGGTCCAACATTTGGTTTGAACACGGAGGGCTTCTTAAATATATTAATTTGAGTCCCAATAAGCGTACACACTCATTTTTTATGCAAGGTAGAACATTCTTATTGTAGATATAAGCGTTCATCATGTTCGGACTGCCAATATTACTTACCCATGATAAATCAATGTGTTTGGATGACACTAACCATTTGTTTTGGGTCTTTGAAAAGATTAATAAAAATATTCCGTCGTAATTTTTACCCAAGAAAATTAAGATGCAACCATTAAATTTACATGAAATTTGACCTTTATCATTTTTATGCTATCTCTAATATTATGTACAGTTTATATATGTAATAAAAGATTTACCTTGTGTGAAAAAATGGGTGCGTACACCTTTCTCTCTTCTTGAGCGTTTACGCCACCTCTAGAAGATACAAGATTAAGCCCTTTGCACTTTTGATTTTCTTGGTACATGACAAAACCATCCCAATGCAGTTTTTACAAGAGGCTAATTCCATGCCTTGAACCCGTGACTTCAAGGTCACATGACGACAACTTTTACCGTTGCACCAAGGCTCCCCTTCATTTTTTCATATATAAGAGAACAATCTTAAATGCAAGCATCCTTCTAGACTAATCTTTATTATCCAATAAAGTGCAGAATTACAAACTACAAAAATGTCAATTAAGTTAATTTGTTTGATTAATAGTTAAGCATTTGTGACACAAACAGTGAGATTAGCTTTTTAAGTTGCATAGGTCAAAAGAGAAAGTGGCAACTCAAACTTGTAACCGGACGTATCACAGCAATGCCTAGTTGTCTATGACCAACTGCACTAGATGTTGTCAGTAGACGCCTTTCCATTTGTCGAAATTAAAACTTTAAAGATCATCTCAAATAGGAATTCTTTAGCTTAATATCCAAAGAAATTCTTTCTCTTAATTGGATTTTCTTAGATAATGAGGTAGTTCTAGAAGAGGGGTTTCTTTGTAGACGGTCGTAAGAACAAAGGCACCTGGAGATGAGCATAAAATACATCTAGAAGATTTGAAGAGTATAATAAAGGTGAGAAAATTAGAGTTCCTACATGATGGTTAGCCGGAAGGGGAGACTTGGCACAATGGTAAAAGTTGTTGTCTTGTGACCTTGAGGTCACGGGTTCAAGGCGTAGAAACAGTCTCTTGTAAAAATACAAGGTAAGGTTGCGTACTATAGGCCCTTGTGGTCCGCCCCTTCCCTGGACCCTACATAGGCAGAAGCTTCGTGCACTGGGGCAGCCTTTTTTTTTTTGTCCAAAGAAAGAAATCTAAGCCAACAAAGTCTGCCAACAAAATTTGGGTTGCCCAGCCAGCAGAATAAAACTAAAGGGGAGGCTTCCTGCAATGGTAGAGTTGTCGTTGTGTGACCGTGAGATCACAAGTTCAAGGCATAAAAAAAGCCTCTTACAAAATGCAAAGTAAGGCTGCATACTATTAACTCCTGTAGTTTACCCCTTTCTGGACCCTGCATATGCGGGAGCTTCGTGCACAATGCCTTTTTTTAAGCCTGCAGAAGAAAACTATAGAACCAACAGTAACAATCTAAAACTATGTCTTTGCCTAAAACATATGCCCATTTTAAAAAGATTTTCTGTCAAATTCTCAACGAAACTAAGTTTGGACATGTGTGAATCGGACACAGCCCATATGTTATTTGTCTGAGAAAATATAAGAAGCAAGACAAACTGCAAGTTAAAATAATATAAAACGATTATTCCTAATGTGCTTGGTTGCAAGTTTGAGTTGTCACTTTCCTTTAAGCAGGAAATTATGCTTTGGATTAGATTCGATTTAGAGAGTGCTTCAGTGATTTGCTTTAGAAAGGGAGCCTTGGCGCAACGGTAAAAGTTGTGATCGTGTAACCTTAAGGTCACGGGTTCAAGGTGTAGAAACAGCCTTTTGCAAAATGCAAAGTAAGACTTTGTACTTTAGGCCCATGTGCTCCGCCTCTTCTCCAGACCCCACATAGGCGGGAGCTTGCACTCGGGGGCTGCCCTTGTTTTTTCAGTGATTTGCTTTGCAATTCTTGAGTTGCACCCTAAAATGAGATGTCGACATTTCCTGCATTCCCTCTCTCTTTGATATTTACATTACAGCGACCCTACACCATGTGATACTGATGGCTGTTAGGGAGAATTTGGGAGGATCTGTAAATGCCACCTTCATTTCATATTGACATCCTCCATACTTGATGCAGCAAAACAAGATCCTGGAGCCTGCTTTACATCCCAGTGACTGTCACCGTTCACAAAATCCTCTATGAGACAAAATAATGGAGGACGATGTTGCTCAACGTCTTATCTAACTAGGGAGAACATCAATATAGAAATAGCCTTTTGGAAAAATACCTTTTGGAAAAATACAAGGTAAGGCTGCACACTATAAACCTTTTGTGGTCTGCTTGGAGTTTTGTGCACCGGGCTGTCCTTTTTTAGGCCATTGCAACTAGCAATTAGACGGGGAATTGCCGAATGATCTTCTCTCTCTCTCTTAAATGATTTTCTCTTCCTCTGGTTAAGAATTTGCTAGTCTTTTTGGTTTACAACTTTCTGAGTTATCTGTTTTTTCCCCTGCAGAATAATAGTGGGTAGGGTCGTCCAATTCAGAAGACTTTTGGTCCATGCATGCCCGGCCTGTGATGCAACGTTGAGGATGAGCTGTTTGTAGAAAAGCTCCCAAATGGTAGTTATAATATATAAATGCAACTCAAATTATTGACTAAGAAAGAGCCAAGCAGGTAGGGACCTCCCTAAACTGGGAGCATCTTCTTAGCTAGCTATTATCTGTTCATTAGATGAACAACTTTGTTCTTTGTACGTAGATGATAAGGTACAAACAATTTCCCCATGTTGATTAAACTCTAGCAACTTGAACAGAGGTTTTGGTTTCAATCTCCTAATTTGCATCAAATATTATGGGGTGTGTGAGCGTGGTGCAGTGGCTAACGAGTTGGTCTCAATTTTGAAGGTCCTGAGTTTGGGACTCCTCAAGAGTGAGTGCGTATATCTACATTTATCATCAATCATTGTCTTGGCCTTATAAAGGAGAGTCTTGGCACAATGGTAAAAGTTGTCATCATGTGACCTTGAGGTCAATGGTTTAAGGCTTGGAAATAGCATCTTGCAAAAATGTAAAGTAAGGCTGCCTACTTTAGGCTCTTGTAGTCCACCCCTTCCCCAGACCCTGCATAGGCGGGAGCTTTGTTCACTAGGATTGCCAATGTTGTTCTTCCATTTCCTCTATTAAGTGTTATGACTTCACTTAATTTTAAAAATTTTAAAAATTTTCTCACCATTTGTATTCACGTTCTTTTGGGCTTTTTTCTTGTCCTTTTAGAGCCTTCGACTTAGATCAATGCATTCCTTCTAACTGATACCACTTTTGGTCAATGAATGTCTCTACACAAAAAAGAATCAATCAAGAGAAAGATTCATGTTAGTTCTAGAATTTAGGGTTGACTGTGTACAAGCCAAGAAGTTGATCTCACGGAAGTAGACTTGAATTAGGTTGAATGGTATTACTTAGTTCTAGATGGAGCTTCCATTACTTGGAAAACTTCTCTTCTAAGTAAGCCAGTCAAATTCGACAACTAGACCACCGTCCAAGCAAACTCGGATGGTGAAGATTCTATAGCCAGGACATTGACTCGTTCATCTTTTTGGTGATCGATCAGATCAGAACCATCCGTCTAAGATAGTGATATCCTCACTGAATCAGATGATCTTAACCACGTAATTGGAGGGTGGTGGATGCCTGCCTGAAAGCCCAGGATTATCTAATTTAGAAGATTCTGGAGCGCAATACATATCCTAATCTGGGGCAGGATAAAGTGGTCTAGGATTGGGCCCCATCGGTACTTTGAATAGCATAGAAACTGACAAAAATTTAGCTTCTTTTGTGTCATTTACCAACCAAAGCCACCCTTTGTGTTATCGATCAACACGTACCCAAAAGGCAGCTGGGCCCACGGTCATCCTGTGATAATTTTGAGAGAATTGAGTGACAGATGGCGTGTGGGGCCACCAGTCAGAGGCGTAAAAGGAAACAAATCGGAGTAAATGTTGGATAAGGATCCACCTTGATTCGAGGCGTAATTAGACGTACAGCTGGGGGCCATTTTCTTCCTTTCAGACTTTGTCATTCGTCGCATGTGATTTACTGCCGGCACCATTATGCTGGACAATCTCAGAGATATGGTGTTCGCCCGTGCACAACAGTGTAGAGATTTTGGCGCGGCAAACGCTCGTGTGGGGTATGGCGGTCAGAATCTTGCCGTTTGGTCGTTGCCAAAATCGTTTTCCTTGCCAGTTTTGTTTCAGAAAAATTTTATTCGTTAAATTATAAGTAGGGCCCATTCTTTCCAATGATCCGCACCATCAATGTCCCGTCCACCGAATTTCAAATCCATCTACATTTTCTATTCCTTTGATTTTGGCATCCAAACAGATGAATAGTCTTGATCATTAAATTAATATATTCCTTTTGAATTTTAATCTCTACTGTTCATTAGAAGAATTACAAAGCAAATCACACGTCTTAAATCCAACTTTCGGCCAAAGAGTAAAGTAAGAGCTCTAAATGAGCATATTTCAGTACATATGCTAAGCTGTTTGCGACCAACTATACTATACATTTGTTTTACAATATATAATAGTTCATTTTTGAACTTTTTAATTAGCGTAGGTTTCTCCTCAAAATTATAGTTTTTATTTTTTATTTTTTCCATTTGCTCTAATTTTTTCATTTGGCCCCAGTTGGTAAGAATTATATGATCATCCGGTGGATGTGATTATTGTAGATTATTTCATAGTATCCCATGTGATAGAATCCGACATAATCGCATAGATCAGATTATATACGCCTTGCCAACTGGGCCCTAAAACTATCCAACTAAAGCCGTTGGATAATTAAAAACGAAGATCATTTTAGGTGCATGGCCCCATCGAAGATGGATCCATGTCTTGGCATCGATCCACGCATATAAAAACTCAGTTTCTATCTGTAACTCAGTACGGGTAACTGCCTTTCCTGTCGCCTTGTCCGGTGGTAGTTGCGCGTGTAAGACATTTTGAGTAACCGTGCACCGAACGATGTGACTGAGAATGAACGGTCTAGATCACCGACCGCACGTTATGCCGTACACCAATCTACACGGGCAAGTGGCAGATAACGACTTTCCTTTTCCCGAGAAATAAACACTCGGTCTGGGTCCCACGCTCTGAGCAAATAAATCCGTCCGTACAAAGACAGACGTGACGGCGGGTGGAGATCTGAGCTGATTACGCGCTGATTCCCAATCAGAATTTGCAGTTAAAGAGACGTGTTTGCGCGCGTGTGGGTCCAAATTCTTCTAGAACGACGAAATCAAAATCGAAATCCAGAATCCAGCAGAGAAAGGAGGGAAGCCTGTGATCTCATCCGCTATAATTCTGGTAATTGGGTGGAAGGTGGTTGGCTGTCATTTTGTGATAACAGTCAACTCTCCACCCAATACAAAAGCCCGCTCTGAATCAGCAAACAGAGAGTTTATAGAGATACAGAGGTGAGAGAGAGAAACCCAACAAAACCCAGCTCCAGATTCTTCTCTCTGTCATGAAACAGTGATCAAAACAGAGACCATGGAGCAGCTGAATCGTCTCTGTTACATTTTACCAGCAGACCTTGATGAAATTCAACCGCCCAACAACAGCACAGAAAACAAAGTAGTAGCTTCAAACAAGAACAAGAAGAAGAAGAAGAAACATCACTGTTTTCGTCTTCGGATCCCCGGGTTTATCCGTCACCTCCGTGATTCGATATCGTTCTGTCTGTTGTATCCTCTTCCAGATGAGAATCATCATAACCGTCGGAATCACCGTCGGCAACAGCAACTGCAGGAGTTTCAGGACATGGCTGGAATCTTAAATTCAGAGAAGGTGTATCGGGCCCATCCTCGGATTTTCAGTTATGCTGAACTGTACATCGGTTCCAATGGATTCAGTGAGGATGAGATCCTTGGGAGTGGTGGGTTCGGCCGAGTTTACAGGGCAGTGCTTCCTAGTGATGGCACCGTAGTTGCTGTGAAATGTGTTGCTAACAAGGGGGAGGAATTCGAAAAGACTTTTGCGGCGGAACTTGTTGCTGTGGCTCAACTGCGGCACCGGAATTTGGTCCGGTTGAGAGGATGGTGTGTTCATGAAGATCAGCTGCTGCTTGTGTACGACTACATGCCCAACCGCAGCCTTGATCGAATTCTCTTCCGCCGTGGAAATGAAGGTGGTAAATATGTTTCTCTTGATTGGGAACGCCGACAATCCATAGTCTATGGCCTGGCTGCCGCTCTGTTCTATCTCCACGAGCAACTGGAGACACAGATCATTCATCGCGATGTTAAGACCAGTAACGTCATGCTTGATTCTAACTACAATGCACGACTTGGAGATTTTGGGTTAGCCAGATGGCTAGAACATGAGCTTGAATTCCCTGAGGCAGTATCCCGGGCATCGTCCCAATCATCTGTTTCGCGGACGGAGAATTATCAGTTCCGACTGGCAAATACAAGTAGAATTGGTGGCACAATTGGATACTTACCACCGGAGAGCTTTCAGAGGCGGAGCACCACAACGGCAAAATCAGATGTCTTCAGCTTTGGAATTGTTGTGCTGGAGGTGGCATCTGGTAGGAGAGCTGTTGACCTGACTTACCCAGATGAGCAGATTATTCTGGTTGACTGGGTCCGACGGCTGTCTGATGAAGGGAAGTTCTTGCAGGCTGGTGATAATCGCCTCCCAGATGGATCTTACCATCTTTCCGACATGCAGCGTTTAATCCATCTCGGTCTTCTTTGCTCGCTCAACAATCCTCAATCCCGTCCAACCATGAAATGGGTCATGGAAACACTTTCGTGCAATTTCGCAGGCGAATTGCCGGCACTGCCATCTTTTCAAGCACATCCTCTTTACATCTCCTTTTCCTCCCCCACTAACACCACGACCAACAGCAACACCACATCAGCTACTGGTAGTTCATCTAGCTATGTCAGTGCAAACGGCAATACCATGTTTCTCACAGCCACTGATGAAAGCAACAATGATAGTGGTTCTAGTGACAACCATCGCCACAAGCCAACAACTTTTCCATCTGTTGACACCCCACGGGAAATATCATTCAAGGAACTCGTTGCTGCTACAAACAACTTTTCAGAATCTCAGCTAGTTGCGGAGATAGACTTCGGTTCTGCTTACCATGGTTACCTTGAAAACCATCAGCGTGTGATAGTGAAGCGGCTCGGAATGAAGACGTGTCCTGCACTTCGAGCAAGATTTTCTGATGAGCTCAGAAACATTGGAAGTCTGCGCCATCGGAACCTGGTACAGCTTCGCGGGTGGTGCACTGAGCATGGTGAGATGCTCGTCGTCTATGATTACTTGTCACACCGCTCTCTTAGCCACCTTCTGTTTAATCATCATCCCTGTGACAAGAATGGCCGGAAATACCCTGTTTTACAGTGGAGACAGCGGTATAACATAATCAAATCACTTGCCTCAGCCATTCTCTATCTCCATGAGGAATGGGATGAGCAGGTGATTCATAGGAATATTACATCTTCAGCTATCTTCCTCGATGCGGACATGAATCCGCGGCTCGGTTCTTTTGCGCTTGCTGAATTTCTAACACGAAATTCACATGGTCATCATACAGCCACTCGTGGAGCTCCTCAGGGGATCTTTGGCTACATGGCACCGGAGTATATGGGTTCTGGTGAGGCAACGGCCATGGCCGATGTTTATAGCTTTGGTGTGGTGGTACTGGAGGTGGTGAGTGGACGGAGGGCAGTTGATCTCCGATGGCCTGAGGTGTTGCTGGTAAAGAAAATTCATGAATTTCACGCGAGGAGAAGGCCTCTAGTGGGGCTGGTTGATAGTAGATTAGATGGGCATTATGATAGCCGGGAGCTGCTGAGGCTGGTGAAATTGGGTGTGGCTTGCATACATTCAGATCCAGAGTCAAGACCAAGTATGAGGCAGATAATCAGTGTACTTGATGGAAATGATGACTGCCTGATTCCAGTGGCATCAAGAGGTAGGAGAGAGGAGAAATGCGAGGAGTGGGAAAGCAGAAATGCTGCTTCTTTGTCCTTGATCAAGAGAATTCAAGCCCTCGGTGTCCACTAATCTATAGACAAAGATAGATAAGGAGATCGGTGTTTTCTTTTTCGTTCATTTGTATATTGTTTGCAGGTATTATCTAGCGTAAATGGAGAAGAGAGGATGTACTTTGATCTGCACCTTTTGTCAGCAATTTTTTATACTGCTTACTCTGCATCAGTCCCGAGGATCTTATATTCATATTGGAAAGATGAAAATACTTGAGTTAGTTCAGCTTTCTAAAACCTTTAAGTTCCTGAAGATGGAACAGCAATCTGAAACAGTACTTGTAAAGACCAGCTGTGCTCTAATGTGGAAAGGATCAGCATATGCATAAACAAAGGTGGACTTGGGTCCATCGTCGGACAACCAACCTATTCAGCTGGGCTGCAATGGGAAAACCTTTCCATTTGGTTCATAAACATGAAAAGAGCTAATGCACGAACTTCTACCCATGAACCAATATGTACACAACTGAGTAAACTCAAAATACTACAGGACATGGGTAATACTGCTTCAATTGGATGATGTAAATAAGTGATCTATCAAGAAGGCTGAAAAATGCCTAATCTAAAGCGATTGCATGTTAGTTCCACTGAACAAAACATGGGTTGTACAGCAAACATAGGATCATGACCATTAGTCTCAGCTAGCTTTAAAAACCCAAACTTCAACAATAACAGGAACATATGCAGGAGAGGTAGATCAAAAGTGACAGTGTTTGCTGTCAAACAACTTCATGTGATAACTTGCATCATCTGTCGATCTGGGCCCGAGGTATTCTACAACTGTCATATCACTAGTCCATTATTGGAATTTCCCTTTCATCGTCATCGTCAAATCCCACCCAATCTATAAAGGTGAAAAGGAACTCCTTGAAACTGATTTTGCCGCTCTTAGTTGAGTCCATTTCTTCTGCATTTGTTTAGACAGAATAAAGTTGTTAAAACAATATCCACTATAAGCAGATACACTCATGCACATATATAAGGGAAGAGAGAGAGAGAGAGAGAGAGAACTGAATCTTCTTCTGCTAACATGCCCAGGAGACTTCTCCCAAGGAGAATTATCATTGAGTGCCTGGAAGACATCTTTCTTGTTCAGTTTGCCATCCTTGTTTTTATCTAGAAACAAGAATGCTTCAACTATTGTGTCAAAAGTCGATTCAAGCTGTGGTGATCCCATTCTTGATGTCTGAATCAAATCAAAGTTGTTTCAGGAATCCAATATGTACCTGAATTGCAAATGATTTACTCTATACACAGGATCAAGAAAATGGACAGAGTATTCAAGCATGTTGTGGATACAACATTAGAAGCAGATGTCGGCTTCATCAGAAGATAAATAAGGCAGAGAAGAACGATGAACTCGTTGAATTGTATTCCTTCATTTCCATCCACATCACAGCAACTGTAAATATCAGCTATTTCTTTCTCCGTTAGATGAACTTGCAGTTTCTGCAAGCATTCCTTCAGTTCTTCGCAGTCAATAGTTCCATTTGAGTCCTCATCTGCAATTAAATGGTAAGTGAATGATGAGCAGATGAACCTGTAAATGTTTCTTAACACTGTAAAACATGATCAGATCTAATCCTTAACATGCATGCACATTCTTCAACATACTGCATATTGAAATTAAATAAGGACTAGGCTCGTCAAAAAATCTCAAACTTACCATATTCTTCAAAAACACTCCTGATGTTCCTCAGCCCTTCTCTGAATATAGGGAACTTCATGATTATGCTGTTAATTGATTTAAAGGATTGTTGTCCAGATGCAGCTTTCTGTTTAATAGCTTCCACCAGTTTCCTTTCAAGCTTTGGGTCCAACCTCTTGTGCTTATTTTGTTCATTGCATGAACATAGGATGCCTCCCATTTTCTCAGAGAAGAATTATTTCAATGTGACATAGGTGAAATGTACCTGAAGGAGGATAGAAGAATGAACTAGAACAGTCAAAAGACCTCATAGAGAAACCTATATACAAGATTGTACTAGAGAATTTTGGCTGGATGAAACTGAAACCTGACCAATGGTTAGTGCAGTAAATCATGTCTCCAGTCATTCAATTCGACTGACTGAATTATTGCACAAAACCCAATCCATTTAGATAACTGGATTAAGAAATTAAGCAAAGCAAAAAGATTCCGGCAACAAACATTACATCTGGTGCATATGCTAATCCATAAAAGCAGGCAACTTCAGTAGTTACAAAGCAAAGCTTTACAAAGAAGAAAAGTAGACAGCATTAGCATAAGCTGTATAAAATGAAAAAGTTAACATCACTACAATAGACATCTGAAACATCCTTTTTCTCCATCAAGTATTCTTCAAGATGCTTAAAATTATCTAAAGGGCAGCCTTGGTGCACAAAGCTCCTGCCTATGTGGGGTCCGGGGAAGGGGCGGGCCACAATGGCCTAAAGTAGGTAGCCTTACCTTACATTTTTGCAAGAGGCTGATTCTATGCCTTGAACCCGTGACCTCAAGGTCACATGACGACAACTTTTACCGTTGCGCCCAGGCTCCCCTTCAAAATTATCTACTAATTAAAATTTAAGGCGCTTCAAAGTTCATGCCTGATAGGTCAACCAAGGAAGCTGTTTTCCTACTTAACAATTGCTAAAAAGTATAGAGAGAAGAGGAAGGACCTCCACATGGTCTTTATTGACTTTTTATAATAAAAAAAATAAAAAAAACTTGATAGGGTCCCCAAAGAGTTAATTTGGTGGGTGTTGAGGGACAAGGGGATTTTACGGGAGTATATAGACATAATTAAGGATATGTATGAGGGAGTGGCAACAAATCTTAGGACCACTAGTGAAGAGAACGGTGATTTCCTATCACTAGAGGATTGCACCAAGAATTGGCATTGAGCCCATACCTTTTCATATTGGTTATGAATGTGTTAAAAAAACATCTACATGAGGAGATTCCATGGTGCATGTTATTTCCCAATAATATAATTTTGATTGATAAGGCAAAGGAGGGCATAAACACAAAGTTAGAGTTATGGAGAGCTGCAGTAGAATCTAAAAGATTTAAAATTAGCCGAACTAAAACAAAGTATATGGAATGCAATTTTAGCAAGAAGAGGACCAGGAGTGGAGCACCAATAAAGATTGATAACAAGAAGTCCCCTTGAAAGACCACTTTCGATACTTGGAATCGATAATTCATGAGAGTGGAGAGATTGAGAGGGAGGTTACCTAGAAAATCTATGTGGGTTGGAACAAATGGAGATGCATTGCTAGAGTTTTGTGTGATTGGAGGGGGCCACTCAAATTGAAAGGAAAATTCTATAGGATGGCTTTGGCCATGCTCTATCAATCACAGTGTTGGACAGTTAAGGAACAACATGTACATATGATGAGCGTAGCAAAAATGAGGATGTTGAAATGGATGAGTGGCAAGACAATAAAGGATAGAATTAGAAATGAAAACATTAGACGAAACTTAGGAGTAGCACCAAAAGGTAACAAGATAAGGGAGATTAGACTTATATGGTTTGGATATGTCCAAAAGAAACTGAAAACAGCACTGGTTATGAGTGAGGCAATCCAATTCCAAAGTTCTAAAAGGGCAAGGGAAAGGCCCAAAAGAATCTAGATAGAACTGAGAAAAGATTTAAAAACTTTGAGGCTAAATGAAGACATGATACGTTATAGAGGGGAATGGAGGAATAAGATTCAGTTGGGCAATCCCTAATCGGGATAAGGTCTTGATGATGATGAGGCTTCAAAGTTCAAACCCATCCTCAAATTTACTTGTCTCCAGGTGGGAGCTACTAACCAAGGACATACTAGAAAAGAAAGAGAAGTTTACCTATCCGAAATTAAGAATTTTATTCAAAACATGGGCAGCATGACCAGACATAATGCTGCCTCTATAATTCCATCAACAAGCACAGAAAACCTAAAACTGATTTGATCTTAAGTTAGCTTTGGAGAGATCCAAATATCCATGTACCATCGAACCACAGCATTATAGCAACACATTAATAGGAACCTATCAACCATTACCAGGGGCAGGGATCATTTAAACTTCAGTAAGAAAACCGTGTCAACAGAAAAAAAAAAAAAAAAAATGAAAAAAGGGAAAGTGCACAAAAAGAACAATAGAGGACAAATGAGTTAGATTTTTTATTCCCTTATTCCCTATTATATCTACAAACATAGCTTGAAGGTAAAGCAAAATGCATCAGTTACTAGAATGTCACATACGATGTACTACATCCACAAACTTCAATCTCCTTCATGCACAGTTATGCATACGTGAATGCTCCAACTGCTAAAGTTGCTAGAAGTTTTGAAGCCTTCAAGATTTTATGTGAATTACCTGTCATTTAAATGTTTCTTTCCATAGGTGGCAGCAAAAATAAGTGATTTCCACAGAACACTGATATATTTTCATGATCTTCCTCCAAAGTTAATAGAACATTCCTATTTCCTTTTAAACATAGAGAAAGTCGATGATTCTCTTTTCCCAGAGTCAGCCTAGTACACGAACATGGCCATTTTTTAAAACTAGAATTAAAACAAGGTAGTAAACAAAGAACAAAACAGTCATCCTTTTTCAAACTTCATGATGCATTTCCAATAGATAGAGCTTTCCCAAGTACACAACTGAGATTGATTATCTGTGGTAACTTCATGCAGTTGTTATTCAACTCTTCTTACTGCTACTACTGCTACTTTTGTTATTCTTTTCTTCTCTATGACATGATATTAGAGAGATCCAGATTCCAGGCAACTTTTGCCTTTTCTTCACTATTAAGTCAAAAGCCATATGGGTGAGGGGAACAAATAGCCTGATGAGTAAGGATAACTTCCATTTGATATGAATGCAATGACTAGACTATAGAATATCTTATTTTGAAGAGATCTATGCTTTATCTGTATTAGTTCTCTGAAATTCAGGATAACAGATCCACAGAATTTTCAACCTGTCTTCCTGCTGGGGAGATTTTTAAAAGGTGTACCTAGTAGGAAGCAATCATTTTGTTTTCCCCCTTTTTATGGAAAATCCATTAGAAATGGGTTTGTTTTGACTCGCATTGAATTTAATGATATGGATGCACATTTTGACTGTACACGAAGGCTTATTTTTAATCAAGCATCATTAAAAAGCTCTGGAAACCTCTAAAGTGTAGTGTTGAATGTTTCCTTCTGCTTAAAGTTGGAATTATGTCTGAATACTTAACATCTAGTATGTCATTTGACAAGTTCAAACACATACTAGATCATTAGTTGTACCACCATGGCTTCCGGATGACAACCGTCAAACCAGATAGGTCGAACTACCTTGAACTGTCACAGTCATCAAATTATTCATAAACAACAGATCTAACAGGTTATTTAAATGGACAGACAAAGAAGCAAAGGACTCTCTTTGTCCATCAGAGCCAGATAGGAATCTCTCTATGCTCATGTGACCTCAGACTCATGGTCGAACTGTTGGGAACAAATCTGGTAATCTGCTTCGGCCACTACTAATGGAATTTTACTATTGACGTAAATATACCGAGATCATGAGAGCAAAGATAAATAAGGTTATGCCTCTTCTCAGTGACAGGTGTCTTTTTTCACGAAGCTATTTCTTTCCATCCTTTGCACCATCAAAAACCAAAACTAACTTAGAAGGGGTTCCCCGGCTCCAATAGTGGGTGAAAGCTACAAGAAGGAAATTTAAGACTACCATATCTACCTATTAGAAACTTCTAGTTTACTAGTCTTGATGTAAATAATCTTAAAATTGTCACATATGTTTTTCAGATTTTCTTCTATTATCTGCAGTAATACATTATACAGGCATATTTCACATAGCATTTAAAAGACGGTTATCTTTGTTTTACCCCAATCTAGTCACTGACACATGCACCTGCATGTGTATATGTATGTGTATGTATTGGAGAGAGAGAGACGGGTGGGGGTTGGGAGAAGGGTCTAAGATAGTTTTGTGACAAAAGATTAGCAAAATAGATCTTTCTGGAAGATTCTGTACCTTTAGTAGTAGATATAGTAAAAGTCAGTTTTCTGTTGAAAAGAAAATCCCACCATTTTCCAGATGCCCTCCTTTGTTTATGGTTGTGTAACCATAATTTACCTTCTTCCAGATTGCCTTCTGCCTTTTGGTATTTAAGAATCATGCCACCGTCTTTCATAATTCCTCGAAACAAACTGCCAACTTTGGATATTTCCGACTATCCATACTAACAGATAAATGACTCCCCTAAGTTGGTCTGTCTTAGACCCAGGGAGTTCTCTTTATATATAGTATAAATGTTGCACACACAAGGGGGCATTTCTGTGACTTTGAAAATTTTAAGATCATCCACATGGAGAACAAAATACTTGCACATCTAAGAAGGATGGAAGAAAGTTCAAATTGAATCCATTGAAAGTAGCATATCCTCGTGACTATATCAACTAATTGAGGAAAGTAAAGAGGGCAGATAGAGCTATGCTCTTCTTGTAAACATTGTAACTGAAGGAGAGTTGATAAAAGATGAGCTCCCACACAAAATTTAAGAAAAATAATTTTCAGGACCATGATCTGAATGGATAGCCTAATGTGCTATCCCTTATGCGTAATATGCAATAAAGATGAGATATCATACATGGTTTGGCACTTCCTAATCAAGCAACCTACATATGAGCCTGAGGAAACACAAAGAACTGTACCAAGATTTATTATTACAAGGGATGGTAGATAGCATATGGAAGTGAATCAACACACCATTAACAAGACAACCATCAAGAACAGATTTCCCTTGTTTGGAGAAGATGCAGAACCCTCTGTTCAGATCATATTCCAGAACAAACTAAGAATTGGATGTTAGCACATGTGTAGAATTGAGGGAAGACCCAAAATACATTCAGCTCATCAGATGAACCAATACATCCGCAGAGTGAGACTACTTCACCTTACTGGTAAATTTGTTTTTGTTTATTCTTGATTATAGACAAGATAGAAGAACATAATATTTATCACCATCTGGTTATGGAAATCAACTACCAACATAAAGGCATAAATGGATCCTTGGAAATTTGCTAAAATGATTGTGTGGCAAAGTCTTCCAAGTTCTATTTGGGTCAGCTTACAAGTTCTTACGAATCAGGGCAACATGTTTTTGGCCTGATGATGAGCAGACCTATGCTAACTATCTTTCTAACATTCATGAAGAACCACATGTCAGAAGAAATGAACAGAAGGGTGTCAATTTGCATCAAAGATCAGAGAATACAAAGAAGCTGTCCAGCTTTTGGTGCATCTGCACAAGGAAATTGACCAACATTTTCATAACAAATTAGAAGCAACAAGGTGGGAATCATGGATGGTTTTGAAGTGCGTTTATGTAAACTTCCTTCTGCCCAAACTTTCTGTTGATATCAACATCAGACCTATCTCTAATGTTCCAATTTATATGTTGAGTTCATTATGAAGATCAACCTGTATGATTAAAAGAAGAGATGTAGTAAATTGAAAAGGAAGTTAACGATGAGACTAAAGATACCCTTAACACATGGACCAAGGAGACAAGCAAAACTTCTGCAAACTTTGCTTCAAAAATTGATGAACAAAGAACCAACAAAGACTACTTTGCAGTGTAGAACTTGAGTCGTATATCCAAGAGCAACTTGAATCCTGTCATCAAAGGGAATTTTCTTTTGCAACAGGAGTGGTTGATGCATTTCAAACTATATATAAAGAGGAGCTTAGCTTTGCTTATTATGCCATCATCATGGAATCAGCAGAAACCTTGCTGACTCAGAATGGAAAGCTATTCCTATATTCATCTTAATTGTTGGATAAATTTTATATGTGTTCTAGATAGTGTCAGTTGATTTAAAGATTAATCAATGCTTAGAAAGCTATACTTCTAATCTGACTGCAATCTAGCTAGAACAGAGGCATTGTTGGTCTGTTGGAGAGCTACAAGATGTTCAGGACAGAAGTTCTTACCTAGTAAACATTTTCAAGTCATAACAGGGACTACACATTCAATATAAGGGGATCTTGGGACTGGTTTTGTAACAATTAGCGATTTGATGTTTGGGCAATGAACTTTTACCTTTCGCCTTTTTTCTATCATTTCTTTTCAAATTAGCACCATGTCATGCTCTCTATCTTGTTTTTTGTTGAGTTATGTGCTTGGCTATATTGATTGAACCAGATATGAAAACTTATAATTGACATTTATTGTATTTGCACCAGCATGGATCTTTATTTCGTACAAGAAAGGAGAGCATTAAAACATAGGAAAACATAAGCATAGATTTTTTAAATTTCTCTTTCTTTAACTGGGGTTTGTGTGCTAGCAGGTTGCTCTTTCGTCCCAGAAAGGAGAGCATTTCTCTTTCTTAAACTTCGGTTTGGGTGTTAGAAAAATCTTTTTGTATAGGAAGTGTGGAGAAAGGTTAAGAAGGAAGCCTGGAAATTATAGTTAGAGGGTTTTCACTCTAGACTCTAGAGAGAATTCACACCATGTTTACCTTTGTTGAAAACAATGGAGAACAGGGGGAAATGGATGTGTATGCTTCCATATCTGACTGCCTTATAAGGGATTCACACTGTAGCTTTGGCCACAAATCTAATTCCAATCTTGGGACACAGAGCGCAGAAAAAGTAGATTTTGCTGCAGAATTTTCCCATCTAAGAGGAACCAAAGAGTAACTGCAACAGTTGTTTGCCTTGTCACTTTCCATCAAGATTGAAAGAGATCAACTAAACAGGTGAATTCAGAAAAGGAATGTGGATGGTTGATATCTTGATCCAACATCAATGAATGTTTAGTGATCCTGATCCTGCCAAACCCTATCTGAGTTAACTAAAAGGAAGCAATGACCCTGCAATGCACACAGAGGCAAATTTAATATCTTTCTATTTTATATTTGCTGGCTTAAATTTTTGTAAGTTGTGTTATCTCATAGATTTAATGAAAAAACCATAGCTTTTCCTAATATTTGCTTCCATCATGGAATTTTTTATAGTCAGTATCAGAATACTCAAAAGATTAATGCAATCAAATGGTCCCTCCACAATTTGTCAATATCAGCATATGAACAAAGACAAGCTCTAGTACATAATCATATATACATCAAGTCACTTGCTTTTGTTGAACAAGATAGTTGACCAAAGTCTGCAGATTGAATAGGAAACATGGAAAGGAAATGCATTTCGGATGAGATTATTGAACTGATACTAAAATACCAAACAAAGATAAGACCATTCTAGGGAGCACAGTGCGATTGTTCACTTCCAGTCCAAACAAAAAAGAAAAGAGAAAAAGAACGGAAACCCAATTGTCATTTCTATCACAACTTATCAAATTGCTATCTTATCAACAAATCTCCAACCAAAATGTAACTGGGTCGCAAACAGGATACTGGATTTGTACGAGTCTAAAACAGGAGATAAAATGCAATTGTAGAAATTACAAAACCAAAGCTACCAAGAGCAAGAAATTTAGTAAATGGTGATGTGGGTTAGAGGTAGAACTCACAAGATGCTGATTACATTATTGGTGTGAACAAATCCACAGAAGAAGAAGAGAGAAGCTCCAGCTTTTAAACCAGTAAAAGGTCGATAAGGTTGTTTTGTTCTTCTGGGGTGCGGAGAAAGGAATAAAGAAGAATGCATTCAAGCATGCACCTACCCACCCAAATGGGTCATTATTATTCTACCGGTCGGACGCTCAGTTACCTTTCACTCTCTCTCTCTCTCTCTCTCTGTAAAGGAGGTACAGTATAATGACTTCTGTTATTAATTTATGCAAAAAGGAATCCCAACTGCGTGCAACTGCGACATAGAATCTAGCAGAGTGGGAAAGCAAAACGAGGAAAGGCTTTATCCTTCTTTTTTTTTTCTTTTTCAATCAGCAATTAGCCCCAGCAAATGCACGGTCCTAAATATGCTATTAGTCTTTGGGAGACTAAAGTTTTTGTCAGTAGAAAACTATACTGTTTATTTATTTATTTTAAAGGAAAAAGAACAGCAGCCATTAGTTTGTATTCTAAAAATAAAAATAATATATTATAATGGTAACTTCTATTGGTTGGTTCAGATATTGCAATCGAGTATATGAACACTTACATATTTATTATAGTGCATAGAAAAATTAAATAATTAAGAAATATAGATTCTGATGTTTCTCCTAAAATTAAGATTTTATCTTTTGTAATTTTCAGTTGAGTCCTGGTAAGAGTAGATTTCTCCTGGTGTTAATCAGTTAATTGTTGGTACAGTTTTAAGGAAAGCTAAAGTATTTGATGAAAGCCTAAAAATGCAAAAAATACAGCTTACTAAAGTAATTGTTGATAACTAAAAATTACAAAGATACAACCTTAACTTTTAAGAATCCCCATCCTAAAAGGTAGATGCTGCCTTGGTGGTTGTCTTTGGAATATCTAAGTCGTTCATTGGATTCTTCGTGCAGAAATTAGGTGACTTCAAAGAAATCTATGCATTTGGATGATCCTGACTACCACTTCTGGGTCTCTGAAACAAAAATGAATGGTCTTGATGTTTTACCAAAAGATAAATAAGCTAAAAGGATTGAATGAAAATGAAATTTGTTTCCTAGCTTATATTACCTGTTCCACACATTGATGAATGGCTTAGATCTGCAAAACACTATCACCTTGAATGAAAAAAGAAAACATCATTTCTTATGATATTTGTGAACTTCTAAGCCTAATGGGACTCCAATTCTAAAGGAAGGTAAAGGGGCAGTCCTGGTGCAAGAAGCTCTCGCCAATGTGGGGTCTGGGAAAAGTAAAGTATTTGCTAAAATATAAAACTGCAAAAAATACAGCTCGATAAAAGGAACTGTTGATAACTAAAAGGACTAAACGCTCATAAACATTTAAGAAATAGACACTATCTGGAGCATTCTTTTGAAACATTTGAGCCATTCATTAGTTGAGGGGTACAGAATTAGGTGACTTACCAGAAATTTATGCATTTGGATGATCCTAGCCACTTTTTTAGAGGCTTTACAAGGTAAACAAAAATAAATAGTCTTAATCTTTTATAAAAAAAACATAAAATAAAAGCAATAAATGGTTGAAATTAACTTGCAACGTATTTAAGTCATTCTAAGCATAATGAATGGTTTAGATATACAAAACATTATCACTATGACAGAAAGAAGTCAGCCTCCATACCACTCAATGGTCTACTCTTACCCGGACTTGACTACTATTATATTGAACTGACTGAACATAAGAAGGAAGAAGATCTGCTGCCAATTTTTTCACCAAGGAAAAATTCGCAACCCCCGAACCAGCAGCCTTTGCCCCAAGCAAGACCGCCCTTGTCCCTTCCCTTTTTCCATTCAACCTCCTTTGCTTTGTTCTAATAGAGTCTAAGGCAAAGCTAAAGTGGTTCATCCTGGGGAGAAGGATGGGAACGAGCGGAACTTTAATACAACCTTTTTTTATCCTGCTGGAGGGTGAGACACCTTGGTTTACCTATCTCAATAAAGTATATGATTGGTTCAAGGAGCATCTCGAGATTCAGGCGATTGCTCTAGTCAGGAGTCTGTTTATAGTAGCGACTTTTGAATTGTGGTTTGCTTGAATTGGCTTGGCTCTCAGCTCCTTTGATTAGGCTCGAGTTTAAGAGGGTTTCTTAGCAGTATCCAAAGTAAAGGTGTTCCGTACTTGTTCCATCCCGTACCTCTACTTCTGTCCCGTATCTCTCTCCTTTACCTTCTGTAGTCACTTTTCCATCCGGGAAGGCAAGTAAGCTGGCATCAATCAATGATTTTCTTATATGCATTGTAAAATATTTTCATGGTATTCTATTTAATATATAACTGATAATGATTACAAAGCATTACATTCTGATAACATTATAGTTGGACATCGTACTAATTCTTAGATCTGTTGATGGCAGTCTGTTCAATCTAAATGTGACCTAAACGCATTTCTAGGAAAAATGTGACCTAAACGAATAAAAAGAATCTATTAACAATCGAATGATATAGTTTCTTTTACTTTTGTTATTCCTCTTATTATAAATGAGCCTAATCATAGCAATACATTGGGTATTTGTGTGTTTTTTGTTCCTAACAAAACTAATTATAAATTAAAAAATTATGAAATTAAATTGGGGTGAGGTTAAATCAAGAAACAGTCCATACAATAACATTTGCAAACATGGTATTCATGTAATACATATATTTTTCATTTTAGATTGTATCATTCACACATAACATCAACAAGAAAGTGGTGACTAAAGGGCAGCCCCGGTGCACAAAGCTCCCACCTGTGTGGGATTTGGGGAAGGGGCGGACCACAAGGGCCTATAGTAGGCAGCCTTACCTTGCATTTTTTAAAAAGGCTGCTTCCACGCCTTGAACTTATGACCTCAAGGTCACACGACGACAACTTTTACTGTTACGCCAAGGCTCCCCTTCAAGAAAGTGGTGACTATGGGAAAAATTTAGATTTAGTCCCTAAGGAGAGTAAAAACATGAAGAGAAGGTATGACGCCACGGAAAGTTAGATATGATTTACCTTTTCAAATTGATTTTGCAACTTCTTCAATGGTAAGAACCAATGTTATATTTAGACACGAGAAGAATAAATTATAAATATGTAAAAGAAAGTTCTCATGGTGGAGATGAAAGGGCAGCCCCGGTGCATGAAGCTCCTGCCTATGCAGGGTCTGGGGAAGGGGCAGACTACAAGGGCGTAAAGTACACAACCTTAGCTTGCATTTTATAAGAGATTGTTTCCATGCCTTAAACCTATGACCTCAAGGTGGAGATACTACCCTGTTAAAAAAAATATGAAGAGCTTGTGAGGATGGGATAGACTAATAAATTGACTCAAGAGAAAGAGACAAAAAGAAGGAAATAGAAGGAAATAAAAAAGCAAGTTTTTCTCTTACTAGGCTGAGATGGACATTTCAAAAAAGTAACTTTATGAGATAGTAATTAGGAGTCACAACAATTGAAAAGGGATATTTAAGAGAGGAGATTAGAAAAGTTTGGAAAATAAGAAAGGTTTGAGAACAGAAAAAAGAGTCTAAACTCTCATTATTTGAAGGGAAACATTGTGGGTGTTTACCACTGCAACCACTCTACTCAAATTAAAAATAATTATACAATCAAACAATGAAAAAATCCATGTAAGACCTCGGATTAAGGAGAAGGGTGGAGAAGCAAATTTATTTATTACTATAAATATAGATGCAGTGAAAAGCTACACAGAATACTAGATAGAAGCATACCCTATTTCCTAAGTCCACTTAAATCCATAGTCACAAAGTTTGGACTGAGAAAAAAATGGGCAAGGCAAATATTCGTAAAATTTGACAAATGTTTTAGAAAATAAAAATAGGAAAAATTTATTTTTCATATATGAGTTTAAACTTTTCATTTGAAGTTTTAACTAGCTTTGTAAATATTATTTGAGAAGTTGGCAAATTATTTGTGAAATTTGACTTTGATAAGAAATTTCATTTTAATTTCTTAAAGTTTTCTTTCAATTTGAAAATTTTAGAATATTATGATTTGTTCGAAAAATATCAAGCCATAAAAAATTCAAGACTTCTTAAAAAAAAATTGATTAATTGGAGAAAATTTTGTGAACTCCCCAATAATAGGAACCTCTAATCAAGCATAATCAATAGAGGCATCATGGTGTCTGTGACCAATTGTACTGGACGACTTTCGGCAAAACAAGGAGCTGTTACTTCCACAAAATTTTTGGGATACATGACAAACTCTTTTAAACTTTTGATGCCTTGCTTTTGAGTTAAATGGGAAGTTACTCACATTACCACCCACCCAAATTATCCTCTTGATATGCTGAATAAAGTATGAGATTTTTTTGTTTAACTTAGATATTCATTTTACAAACAAAGAATTATGAAGCAAATCACTCAAATACTCCTCTAAATCCAATCTCTAGACAAATGAGAAAGCAGTTACTCAAACTCATGGCCTGAGTATATTCTAAGGAAAATGCTAGGTTGTATGTAACCAGCAGCTATGTTTTCTTTTTAAGTTAGATTTAACACACACCGATGCACAGTCTTAAACCCGAATGGACCCAATTGAGAAGCTCCTCTTTTCCTAATTGAGTATGCTACTGCACTTGAAGGCTTTGGTATGACCAGCAGCTACGTTGTTGGCTAAACTCAGAATTTTCTTCTTTTACGTTCTTTCTCACTCTTTAGCCCGTGAGTGAAGCTTATTTGGGGAATTCAACGTTGCTCGGCGGCTTGATTTAGTAAATCAACATCAGCCAAAACCAATTTGTAAAAAGATGTTGGTAATCTGCAATTTTGTTTTGCATCTATTTTAATATAGAAAACATGCATTTCGAATGGATATTTCTGGCATCTGAAAAATTCTAACTTTTGATCGAAAACATATAGGCTGTGACAAACCTAAAGTCAAAGGCCAAAAATATGCTTTCAAGATGCAAATTATCTAAACCGGGCAAGTCCTCCATTAGGAAATATCAAAGCGGACCAAACCTAAGAGACATCCAAGACGAGAAATCAAATAAAGAAGTCAGATTATTCAATGCGAATGTGGTCCGCATTTGTTTGGGCATTGCTTTGAGCAATCTGTTTTGGCATTTCTTACAGAGAAACTAGGAAGCTTCCCCACACTATCAAAAAGGGCAGTCGGGTGCACAAAACTCTCACGTATGCAGAATTCAGGAAAGGAGAGGACCATAAAGGACCTATAATACGCAACCTTACTTTATACTTTTCAACAAGAGACTGTTTCCTAAACTCCAACCTATGACCTCCAGGTCACACAGCGACAACTCAATTGTTGTGCCAAGGCTCACTTCTATATTTCAAATATATTTGATAGACGAAAATGGACCAAAATTGATTTCCGGGCAAAAAAGAATTCTCTACAGAAAGTGTCTTATACCTCAACATCGAATTACGGCAAATAAATTTTTTTTTTTTTTTTGAGTAATTGGCTTAATCCAATTTCAAGGCCTAAAACACTTCTCAAGAGAATTACCTTTTCCATATGGAAATCAATTTCCGTCCTTTTCCTGTCAACCAAATAGGCACTAAAGCAACCTCAATCTGGAAAAATGAGCTGGCATCTTGGACTGGGACTTCGTAAAGAAAGAAGAGGATCATCCACATTATACCAAGGGTAATCCACAGAACTAAAAGACATTCACAATTGTGTCCATAAAACAACTGGGCTAAAAAGAAGATAAAGTTAGAAATCTGACATCAGATAGTTCAAGATCATATATCCACTTTTCTAAGCTAAAACCCATTCCTGCAATAAAGAAGAGATGTAAAGGCTCTTAACGTGTAGGCCAAAGCTTGGGACGAATTCGGACCATCTCAAGAACCATATATCCCGCATGCATAGAAGGGGTGTTAGTCCTTGGAAGGTGCAGTTAGAGGGCAGTGATACCAAATAATACAGATGAGAGAAGATGAACTTGTTAAAGGCTTTAAAACATTCACAGTTCCTGCACCTATTTATACACTTATGGAGGTCGATATTTACAAACTACATGCTTGAAACATCATTCAATACAAGAGTTATCACAATCTCTCGGGGCTTGAGAGGAATCCTGCAGAAAAGCCATAAGAGGCTACCTCCCATTGCTGTCCCTCTGGTATATCTGCATTCTTGCAAAAGCACTTTTTCACCAGAAACACCGATGAATATTGGTAATGCCAGTATCAGAACCGTAGATTTGGGCACAAATGGAGGAGCCAAATCACTGCAAACTGGATATATCTCAGGCAAGTCCTATGGTGATGACTGCTGTTTGCTGCTAATAGGATTCCCAGCTGTGAAGCAGAACGCAGCAGACAAGATCTCTTTTTTGTTTCTTTTGAACCACGACGCACCATGGGAGGTCCATTTAAGGCCCACCGGAAGTCTTCATCTCAATTTGATACTGCCAATGAAGCCAAAGATCTGGAATTTTAGTCTGTACACCCATGTCCACATGATACACTTCTGCAACGTCTTTTCTTGGTATTAACCTGGAATGGATGGTCATATCATCAGTTGTTATTTGGAGAGAAACTAAAAACATAATGAAGATGGGAAATACAGAAGGGTTTCGAAGGTTAACGTAGCTGCCAGCTGGTAAAGCCACATGTCCATTTGATTCAACAATGTTTTAGTGGCAAATGATATCTATCCAGGAAAATAGCTCTGACTCGTGGAATTTTGAAACAGTAACAGGACCAGCAAAAGTCAAATATATTCTCCACAAACAACGGGAGACTAATTGCAAAGAGATTTGGTTAATTGTCTTGTCATTCAGTTCTATTTTACTGCATGTATAATTGAAGAATTAGGATGCCGACACCAGGCTGCCTTGAATCGGCCAACTTCCATTGTACCTCACCAATTCCCAGAGCAAGGACTACAGTGGCAGTCGATAGACAGGAATCAAATTTAAAACACTCCGATAGTCACTTCTATTAAAACTATGAACTGTTGGCAAGGAAGTTTCCAATGTAACCACCGTGGCCACCTATAATTTGATGGTGGTTCTAAAGGTTCAAGAAGCAGACCACTTAATTCACCAAGCACAGAGATACAGCTCTTATTCCTCAAGCTTATTGCTCCAAGCAAAAGCAACATACTGGTAATTATAAAAGTTCATGAAGCCTTTGGTCCTGAAGCATTAAGATTCAGTTTTGTACCTGCAGCTTAACACTTCCCAAAGTGACAAAGGCTGATCACCACCATCAACTTTTCATAAAATATTACATTTATTCAAGGTTATAATGAGCAGGTTGTGGGGTTACAGATGGAGACACCTTAGTAAAAGCAAAAGCAAGAATGCGGGTTAGAATGAGTAGGTTGTGTGTTTACAGACAAAGTCTTCTGAAGTAAAAATAAATGCAAGAAATGATGTGGAAGTGAGGTAGGAAGCAGGTAGTAAAGGCTCTAAGAAAGAGAATGTCAAAAGCAATGAGGAGGTCAAAGAGGGACTTCGTAGGAAATATCATGAATAATGAACAAGAAAATTGCCTGAAGAATCATGAGAAGTTGATTAGAATAGCGAGGGAGGGCAAGAAAGATTGACGTTACCACCTACTAATGGGATTTCGTGGCTAATTATGTTTACTTCTAGGCATTAATTATAATCTTGAACTGCACTCAAGAATACCCTTGGGAGTCATGACAAGTTCTACAAAAGCCAAATAAATTAACAAATTACAAGTAACATAGTTAGTACCAAAATTTTGGGTTTAAATATGTCGACTTCAACAACTGTAAACAGTTCTAAATCAATTGAATTTAAACAGTTTGGGGCATGCAACTTAAGGCATGGACAAGCTAAATAACTTGAAATTGTAAGCACTCCTCTTCTGAATGGAGTCTGAACTTGAACTTACAACCTAGCGGTCATGAAATAAAGAAGCTTCCAACAGGAAGTAAGAGACAGTATGGAAACTTTGGAATTTAAATATATTGATTTCAAAACAAATGAAACAGTCTTGTACCAAAAGGCACATCAATTTAAGTGGGGACCACATAGCTTAAGCAGGAACTAAAGGTTAGGCACAACAGCTAGCCTTTTGCACAGTAGTCTTCTTCTCAGTCAAAAGAAAGAAATATATCTGAATGCAACTCTCTCAAGTGCCATGGAGTTTTAGGTAACGCCATTCTTGTAACTCTCTAAATCACAATGAAGTCAGTACTGGCTCAGTCCCAAAGTGTAAATGAAGCTACGGGAGAGAATAATAATGTACACAAGAAGGCACAATCCATTGTACTCACAAAAATATTGGTCAATCCATTCATTTTGGTCCCAGCACCTTCTTAGCTACTTCTTTCTCTCATGACCAACATTGGTAAGATTTTGGAACTTGCATGTCCTCCTTGTTCAAGTTGATTTGCCAGACATCTGAGAATCAAAGTTACCCAGAACCCAGGTTGACACACTTAAACCATTACAAAAGAGCTTTGGATAAAAGACGAGCTCAGTGTCCACATAAAGAGCAATTCAGAGTGAGAACAACGACAAAATTTTTCAGGACATAAGACACACATCGCATCCGCAAGAATCTATCCACAAGAAAAGATTCTTGCATGTACTATTTCCCACGTGTGAGTAATGAAAGACATAAAAAACTCTCAAACAGGGAAATGTCAGGAGATGCTGGACTGCTGGGGTGTCCTCCAAAGATAAAGGATCAGTCAAGGGGACTCTTGATGTGGACAAATCCAAGAACAAACTTATGGATCATGTTTTTGAAGTCCTGGTCCTTCAGGACAGGTGAATTTATTCGTGACCATGCACTTTTTAAGACGGATTGGCTCGCTTGATCTATTGGGATGGATGGGATGTAGAGGCAAACTCCTCTTCTGCATGGAATGAAATTAAATCTGTCACAGGGTACCCTTGCCCAGCTATAAAATAGACATATCAAGATATCTTATTGGGTATCAATGGAGGTTGGCTGATTCTACAGAGATTAGCATGGAGATATTGGTGAAGAGAAAGTTTTCAGCAAATCTGAAAGAGGGCAATGAGGTGGCAGATGTGCAAGAGAAGGCATGTAAAGTCTTTTTGAAGTTGCAGAGATTATATCCCGCTTGCATTTCCTTGATGCTTGTTGCCTTATAGATTGTTCTTTCAACAACATTCCTTAGATGACCTCACCCACTAATACTAGATTTTTTCAATTAAAAATTTTAATTATTGTTCACAAAAACGAAAAAGAATGAATATATGGAGAGAACCCACACTAACAAATCTAGATTGCCTTCTCAAGAGACCATGTTCAACAAACCATTTCTATAATGGATAGACCTGATTTTGACAAAATCAAGGTCAACATTCATGCTGCCTGATAGTGTATGTTTGGGTCACATTTCAACAATCATCTCCAATCAGTAAATGTTATTGGCATTGAGAGCCTATCACTTTCAAGCAAAGCTCAAGTGAGGAATCTTAATAACCTTACGGGCTTAAAGGGGATTCACTCATGAAGCATCACAGTCAACTATATACAGGTAACTTCCTATATCCCTAAGAGCTTCTATGGTCATTAAAGAGATTCAATATATTTCAAGAAAGCACCAAAATATTCACATTTTCAGAGAAGCAAAAGCAACATGATCATAATCATAAGCTTCATCCATAGTGCATGAAAATTCTATTTCCAAACATGCTATAGAAGATCTTGCATTATTAGTTAGCCCAATCTTTAACTTATGCATCTCTAATAATTATGATGAAAATAAGAGGGGAAGCCTTGGTGCAACAGTAGAGTTGTCACCATGTGTCCTGGAGGTCACAGGTTTGAGGCGTGGAAACAGTCTCATGCAGAAATGTAAGGTAAGGCTGTGTACTATAGACCTTTTGTGGTTTGCCCCTTCCTTGGACCCCGCAAACACAGGAGCTTCCTGCACTAGGCTGGCCATTTTTTTTCAAGTAATTAAAATCCTATGCTCAGACGTATCTTTTTGAGGTGTGCTCTTTAGAAAAAGAAAATGCATTGTGTAAGAAACCCAAGTTACCAGAATAATTAAGACCGCATTGCAAGAGGAGGAACTAACAAGCATGACAGTGATCATTTCACTATAATTGACCAGAATGCAAGATTTTGGACGTTGCTCCAAATACTCCAAGCAATGATAAATTTTTCCAATTTTGCAGATACTGCAATGACCCATATTAGCATTCATAAGAATAAGAATAAGCCAATCACATTTAGGCATGGCACTATTTAACAGCATCTTGCACCAGTGACAACAGTGAATGACCTAATGCGTAGACACAACAACAAAACCAAGCTAAGCCACCATACTCATTCTAAATAAAACAGTATTATGCCAAACTCTTGTTGCTAACCTTTGATGATGGAGGAGGTAAAGAACCTCTACGTGCAGCTTTGCCTGGTTCAGTTAGTGACCGTATCTCTCGAAGCTGACCAACTATTTCTTCCAGAAGTTGCAGCTGGAAATTATCTCTTTCCCTATGATCTACAGCAAGGCTCAGCTTCTGTCTTCCCTTTTGCACGATCTTTAAACGTTCTCTAAGCCGCCCAACTTCGGTTTCCAGTTTTAACCTTTCATTATCAACAGCAGATAAGGAATTTCTCCTGAAATTAGAAAAGGATGCACTCCCCTGTGAGCGATCAGGCAGCAGCAATCCTGTTGCCGTTTCTGAACTGCTTCTGTGGATGTGTGTTCCATATCCCGCCATACTTGTGCCCGAAAGACCATTCAGATGAACACTCTCATCAATTTCCAAAGTTTCCAATGGAGCACCACATTTATCAGAGCCATTTAAAGCAGAATATGATATCAGCAGTTCACTTGCCTTCCTACTGTCCCTGTTACACATCTTAAATCTATCATCAATGACGTGAACGTCCAGAACATTGGTGTCCATATCCGAATGTAAAATTTGAGAATCATTGCCTTCTTGATCAGCAACTTCTGCATTGTTCTCTTGCCTTCTACTGCCAAGTGAAAATCTGATCTCAGTACTATTGTGAGATTGATCCCCATTTTGAGCCATTGCTTGGCATTTGTATTCATCTACAGAGGGAGAAGCTTTTATGCAGTCATTCAAATTACATAAGATGGCACCATTCTGTAACCCCAACCGCTTACCTTCTGAGGTAGATGGGTAGTCATCCATAGATACCACACCCTTCTCCTGAAATTCCAGGTTGAATTCATCCAAGCATTGTACTATTTGTGGACAATGTTTGCCAAGATTTTTAGTCACATGAGCACCCTCTTGTTTCAAAGGTGTAGCATCCTCAGTCCAGTATGGCGTTATTGATCCGTTTCCACAAAAATTACTTTGATTCACTTCAAAAGGCCTGTTATCAGAATATATTTTCATATCATCCACTGCTTCCTTATTTTCAATGGTATTGCTGATTTCTTGCAACAGTAGTTCAGGATTCTCAGTTGAATCAAATGGAGTATAGGGAACTTGTTCTGACACGCCAACCATGTCATTCAGACCATTCCCAGGCTGCTGGCTTCTAGCACCCAAATGCATCATCTTTCTATAACCCTCCACTTCCATCTCCAAAACATGCTTCTCCTTTTCACGCCTAAGAAGGATCTCCTTCAGGATATTCATCTCTTCCTCGTCATAAGCAGATTTTTCTTCAATAATCCTCTGGTACTGCCGAGCTTCCATTTCTATTGATGCCTTCTCCTCCTGGAGACGCAATATCATTGCCATGGCTTCATCAGCAGCAGTTGCAGCCGCGCTTCTCTCTTTCTCCAGCTCCTGGAGCAAATCAGCACAAGCTGCATGCTCTTCTTCAAGAGCTTGTTCCAAGACTTTAATAGTATTAGCATCACTCACTTCAACACCTGTCCTACCATCTCGGGCACTGTGTACTAATTCTTCAACAAAAGATGCATTCTTGTTTCCAGCCTTAACTTCAACAATCTCTCCATTTGATTCAACAACGAGCGGATCCCCTTCAACCAGATTGACACCATTAGAAGCTTCATCCGCATCATCTGAAACCTTAAACCCAAGACCATCAGCAATCATTCTACTCAAACAAAAGTAAACACGATTATGAAAACACTTTTACTTATCTGATGGAATCATATAGTTCCAAAGGAAACACATGACCTGCTAAAAACACAAGTAAAACCCACTTATTTAATGACCCAAACCATTTTATCCACAAGGTTTGAAGTCCACAATATTGACATGAGGGAGATTGGATTACGGGCATCGATAGCAAGAAACCCTTGCAAATAAATGGTTTCGATCTCTTGCAATTTCAGACTCTCATACTTTTTCTTGAAAACTAAGCGCATCAGATCATATCGCTCCTACAAGGATATCAAGATATTAAGTTCTTCTAACAGAACGTAAGCATAAAGAAAGAGCTTGATGATAAGAAGCAAATGAACATGCAAATTGAAAACAAAAAATTATCAGATGAAAAACAGGCTACCATAGATCAAAGCACTAATCTTACTCACATTGAACATGATTCCCTCCAGAATTCCCCATTAAAGAGCCAACTTCACCCATCTCTTGCCCCTTTCGGTGCGCAATCAACCGACTCGTAACTGTTGCACAGGAAGAAACACTCGGCGATCTCGATCTCGATCTCGCATGATCAACAGCAGCCCTCCTGCGACGACGAATCCCTGACAGCGGCTTCTGACTGAAAACCCCCTTACCCTTATTCCCGCCACCGCTGCCCACCTTTCCTCCTTCCCCAGGAAGAGAATTCGCAAGCTGGAAAGGAAGATTCACAGTCAAGCTTTTCGATCTCTGAGCGTTCTCAGAGAAAGAACTGCAAGATTCTTCACCATCCATTTCCGCCGGAAGAAGACCATCATCACGCTTATCTCCAACCAGTTTAACTTGCAAATGGCTCATCCAGATGGAATTGGAAGGAAATTTGGTCTTGACAGACATCTGCACGGACGAGATTCTACTGGAAGGATAATCAACGAGAAATCTCTGTAAGCATCTGTTGTTGCTGCTGCTGCTATTGTTAGGATCCCCAAAGAGGCCATTACAGGGGCAAGGAAGGCACAAACCAAAGAACCCCAGAAATTTAGCAGCAAAGAAGGCAGCGGCAGATCCGCAGAGGAAAAGATAAGCGAGAGCAAGATCAAGAAACGATCCAACAAGGGAAGTTAACGTCCACGTACAAATCGCATTGCAGGCCATTCTCTAAAAAGAAGGAGAATCAACAACAAGGAACAAATAAACCCTAGAATCTGGAAGGAGAGAAATGATGGAAAAGGATCAAGAAAATGATGAAGATCAAGCAAACCCTAGATTAATCGCGAGAATCGAGAAGGATTTGTATTTCTCGTTCGCCGTCTCCTCCGCTTGTTCATGTGCAAGTGGACGGGGGGAGACTAGACCAGTGTGAAGGTGCGTCCAATTTATAGTTTCCCACCACAAAGTGGAGGAACGCTACAGTAGAACACGACGCACCGCAACAGCCTTGTGGAACTCTCAATTTCTGTATCGTGGGGCCCAGAATTTAATGATCCATGCCGTTCATCTCATTCTACAAACTTTGGATATCTAACGCCACAAAATTCATGACAAAGGGGAAGCTCTTGCACCCATGAAATAGCGCATTCGTTAGGTCTACATAAGCGACGGTCTACATTCAAAGAAACAAAACTCTAATTACTTGGATCGGGTAGCTGTTCCTTTGACACGTTTGTTGTACCATTAGATGAACGGCATCAGATCAATGACTTTGGGGCTGGGAGCCACTGTGCAAAAGTAGTTGGTGATATTATATTTGAGTTATGAAACTCCATCCTACTATTATATTCTCCATTTTTATCACGAGGAGGGCTCATTTGGCTGTGGATGTGCATACTCTAAGCCTTTTCTTTGCTCCTCCTGGGTCAAGTTCAAGTTATGGATGGTCCATGTGCCAAAACTTCCACGCTGTAGATGTTGCAGGCCTCTCCTATTTGGCCTGTAAATGTTAAGTACGAACATGCATGATCCTGAGCGTTGAACTTGCAAACTTGCAGTGGCTGATTAACTTGGTTCATGGATCAAGATTGTACAACCGTTCGAAGGGCAGTCCTGCAACACCAAGCTCTCGCATGTGCAGGATTTGGTGAAGGCACAAACCACAACAGTTTATAATATGCAACTTTATTTTGTATTTTAGCAAGAGGCTGTTTTCATGCCTTGAACTCATAACCACAAGGTCACACAATGATAACTTTATTGTTGAGTGGAGGCGCTCTTCAAGTTAAATCAGTAGCAATAGGACGGCTAGCATATGCATGCAGGCACAGTCTCTTTAGCTTACGAAGATGATATGGAGATATTTGGCATGGAAAGGGCTGTCCTGTTATGGCTGCTCCCCCAACTCAGGTGACAAATTCTGCCCCACTATCTGCAAGATGGAGGCCGACTTCAAGGACCCGGCCAGGACAGCAATGGCAGGTCCGGACCAAATGTGGCGATTGCCGCTCAGTTTGGCCGGTTGCATTCAAGCAGTGTTACCATTGGTGTGATGAGATTATTGCAGTTCCTCACCTGAGCCTACGGAGGTTGGCTCAAGTAGAGTTTTTGCGATTGATATCTTGCAAAACAATGTAGTAATCCAACTAGAGGGAGGCTAAATTGACTGTAATGCACACCTTTGAGAGATGCAACTTGTTCATCCAAGTGCTCCAGCTTAGATGTCTAGCAGGTCAAATGGCATGCTGTTTAGATGATTCTAGCTAGAAACATTGTTGAAGATACAGCCATTTCGACGTTAGAGCAGTGAGATGAATGAGTTGGATCGTGCACATGAGCTCTAAAAATTGCGGTCGTTTGACTGCACCTCATATTGCAGTCAATTTGCATTCCTCAACAAGCTATACCTTTGTCTAAGTTAAGCAGGATGAGCGGGCCTAGGCACTTGAAAACTTTGATCAACACCCGTTCGTTCATTTCCAGACAGTTATGGGTCCAAGTCTTCACTATTTAAAAGGAAAAGTTAACTAGAAGGACCATTAGACCTGGTCCGACTTAACCCTTTAACTGGAAAGAACCATAAGTTGTGGTCTGATCATTAGTTAGGATCCTCTCTTTTTCTCTGTCTAAAAAGTGCCAGTCCTGTGCATAAACCCGCCGTGTATGCGGGGTACGAGAAAGGAGCAGATCATAAGGGTCAATAGTATGCACTCTTACCTTACATTTTTCAAGAGTCTGTTTCCACGCTTTGAAACTACCACCCACATGTCAACAACTTTACCGTTGGCTCGTTCATTATTAATGATCTAAGTAAATTATCTCCATGTTTGATCTCTGAAGGGAGTGTTCAATTCATCAATAACCAGCTAAGTTGGCTCGTTGACTTTGGGTGAGTGAAAGCAACCTGTGAAATTAATGAGGCCATCAAAGTGGAAACTCTCTCGTTAGTAGTGACATGTACCTCCAAATAATGACCCATCACTTATAGAATTAGCCCCACTGATAAGTGAAGGAAGCTTCCCATTTCATAGTCACTATGGTCGATTCCTAAAATGGCATCTTTCTTTGTCCAATGATATACATAGAGTCATCTTCGATTAGAGCTTTGGGCTGTGAAAGTCTGTGAGCTTTATGTGCTGACGATGCAGCTTGTTGCCGGTGCCTTTCCTCGTTACACTTGATCGGAGGTTTAAGGTAACACTTCCCCACTTACTAGGGAGATTTCAATTAGATTTAGAAATTTGGATACTAGATTAGTAGTATGGTCACAAAGTTCTCCAAATAATTAAAATTTTCTAGAAAATTTTTATTTTGTGATGCCACTACTTTTTCTGAACAAATCACAAGTTTCTATATTTTTCAAATTAAAAAAAAAAGAAATTAATATAAACTTACAAGATAAAAACTCAAATTTCACAAATTATTTGCCAAGTTCTAAAATAGTATTTGTAAATTTAGTTAAAAATTCAAATGAAAAGCTTAAAATCATAATAAAAAAATAATTTTTTTGAAAATTTCATTAAAATTTGCACAAATTTACAAATATTTGGATCTTACCAATTTATTCCTAGATCTGAATTTCGTAACTATGGTTAGTGGATGGTTTCCCTCATAATTCTTCACTGCACTCCATTCTACCCCACCCCTATAGAATGAAAAAAGAGAAAAGGTCCAGACAAAAGGATGTACAATGTAATGAATAGACCTCTCTATTTTCCATAGTTGGGAATTGGGATACTGCAAGGTTCATTAGCAAACTAAGACTTGTGTTTGTAAAGCTCAAACTTTCTCGTATTGAAGACTCAAATTTGCATTTACTAGCAAACTCTTCCTCTATTCTCTCGCATAAAAGGCAGCTCCAGTGCACGAAGCTCCCGCCTATGTGGGGTTTGGGGGAGGGACGGACCACAAAGGCATATATAGCAGGCAGCCTTACCTTGTATTTTTGTAAGAGGTTGTTTTCACACCTTAAACTCCGACCTCAAGGTCACGCGATGATAATTTTTAACGTTGTGCCAAGGCTCCCCTTCCTCTATTCTCTTGCATAGAAAGGTGAAATACAATGAGTTTTGAACTCTTTCTGGTAGCTTGACAACATCACAAAATATATAATGGGGCCAGAGGGTATTTTAATACTTGTATAGAAGGATCTGATAAGGACATCCTTCTCCGATAGCCACACAAATTATTCCTTTGATCTAGAATGTGCTGGCTGATTACTAATAAATGGAACTTGTGGGATGCATGGGAATCAAAAGAAATTGGACGAACAGGGTGTGACATTGTGCCCTTGGAAACATATTTGACAAGGAGAAAGCGAGAGAAATGACACTACCAAGCTGCAGGCAGCCAAAGATCTGTGCGCTTCATGTGGGTGATAGGGATCAAAGATTTCGACAATCGGATTCTAAAATGTTGTTGAATGGATTTGTTGTGTGATTTAGACTTATCACCCGTGTCTTCACCATTCAGTTGGAATGTTCGAGGTGCACTGCAATTTCTTAATGGGTGTTTACAGTATTCTGTTATTCTAGTTCTTGTCAATTAAACAGTAGCTAGAGAAACCAAGAATTCAAGAACAAAGTGGAGAACCAACCTTGAGGTCATGGGTTCAAGGCATGGAAACAGCCTGTTGCAAAATGCAAGACAGAGAGAGAGATGTCATCATATGTAGAGGTCAGTTCGAGATATGGAAACAGTCTCTTGCAAAATGCAAGGTAAGGCTGCATACTATATACCCTTGTGATCCAACCCTTCTCTAGACCCTGCATATGTTGGAACTTCGTGCACCAGGCTGCCCTTTTAGAGAGAGAGAGAGAGAGAGAGAGAGAGAGAGGAATTGTAGGATGGTCCATCAACATAAGACAAGCGTATAAGGAAAAAGAAATTATAATCTGCCGATGCTCATATGGTGATTCAACCATTCGCATGCACATGCACGCCCCATTTTCTGATCATGCAAGGTTCAGTCAATGCAAGATCTTGCACAATGGGTTGAGCTCATTTTCGACTGACACGCTGCAAGGTAGGTTCAAGGTTCAAGATATGAAATATTTTGGTCAATCAAGAGCTGTGCCCCACTGCGTGCTTATGTTTACTTGGCTGTTACTAGTGCCCGCATCATTAAGGCCTTGAGCATTTCTGAAGAGCAAGCATATGAGCTAATAAAGGCTATGTATATATATTGCAAGGTTCTTCAAATAAAAAGTAATATTTTAGTAGATTTACTTTAGCATCTTGGTTGATGAAATTTGATTCCATATGGTTTGTTGCAACCTCATAACTGGGTAGAATTTCTAATTATTCAGGTTCTTGCAAGCTTGAACAGGATCTTTCACTTATTCGGGGATCTTCATAAGTATGCAAATGAGATCACATGTAATAACTTCCAGTTACCAGTGTCCATTTACCCTTCCAATCCAGCTACCGGCATGCAAATGGAGGATTTCAAAAGGTCCAAGAAAACAGTTGTGTGATGTAAGCATTTCTCAATGTCCAAAAGATGAAATCACAATGTTTTCCCGTTCAATTTCTAGTGTTTAAGCTGATGGTCGATACACATGATTGGTCCTTGGATCAATGACCTAATCAGCATGTTATCTGCCAAGTGTACCATGATTTGGAATTCCATGGCATGAACAGACCCAAAACAAGTGCAATTTCAGATCAACTGTCCTCAAAAAAGTGGAGCAGGCATTCATATGTGTAACTGTAAAGTAGTACATGCGCACTTGGGAGGATCTGAATGCAGGAATGCTACTTTTTACGTCAATAATGGACTACAATTTTTAGCTAGTAATAAATAAGAATGAGTTGTGCTGCTGCTGTCAATCATAGGAACCAGCAAAAACATGCCTCTCGGCTAAAATGACCGTCGCAACTATGATGACCAATTAAATGGAGTACCGTTGCCGCAGGTAAAGGAATAATGCTGTTGCAGCTGCAAGTAAATAAGGGAAAACAGTCCATATACCCTGCAAATATGCAATATATTAGATTTCCAAATCTTTTAAAGTATGAGCCCAACATAATGTGAACCTTTCAGAGCAGGTATGCACTGTACCACAGCTGTTGCAATGCTGGCTACGGCAACCAGAGGCCTTTCTCTCAAAAGAAAGCCAATTCCTAGCTGATGCAAAAACAGATGAAAAATGGTGTTAGAAACCAAGTCATTGACTATTTGATTGACAGAAGAATCAAATACAGGCAAAGATATATTCACACTGTTTTCCAGCATATGGTTTTACATGAGTTGATATCACAACTGCAAGTGTATACCACAAAAGCAAAGAGGACAGTTAGTATGTCTTTTTTCTCTTTCAATTTTATCCTTTGCTAATGGATCTTGTGCGTAATAATTCAACAAAAAAACCAAAAGGTCCTAGCAAGACGAGAATGCCTGAAGTAATTAAGTGGGAGTAGCAACTTCCATTAAAGAGAATGCCAGAAGCTAGAAACTGGTAGGGTGTCAACATGGCTGGACTTGTTCATGGTTCCAGCTGAAAAATGAATATATCTGGATCCAGTCTAATTACATGATAAGTTACAGATATTGGACTTTAACCCATTACCACTGGTACAAGCCTGGGTGCCTTTCAAGCAGAGCTGCCCAGCAAGAAGCTCATTTTTGTTGAGCTCACATGGAGCCTGGAAAGATCCAAGCAAGATAGCATTTAGTTACAAGAAGGAACTGGAAGTAAGGAGTTGTGCCCTGCATACAATACTAGAAACAAGTGAGTTGTGTCAACGGCTGGAGTCACTTAAGGTTTCAGCTGAAAAAGGAATATCCTGAATCTGGATCTAATTCAATTAAAAGAAAATTTGAATAACTGGATCCAATTTGTTGACATCCAGATACAAGATCAGTTTGGTTCTTATGCAATGCTCATAAGGAGCAGGGAATTGGGTGAACTGTAAAGGCTCACTGACTTTATGGAGAACTTGTTTGTGTACATATGCATATACACATACATGTACATTAATTGTCCTGAGTCTAATCGGCACATCTCCACCACACTACACAAGGCACATCAGCATGTGGTAAGACTCCACAGTCAAATGTTGAATATCAAGGACTGAAATTGTATGCTATGAGAGAAAATAAAAAAGGAGAGAGGTTTGCTATCGGAGAGAAAATTGGAAAAGAGAGATATTTGTTTACTATTTAAGAGAAAATTAGAAAGATTAGAGGAGAAATAGGAAGAGATAAAGGCAAGAGAGTGTTTACACAAGAAAGATACAAAATAGGAATTGGGTTCAAGCTTTCCCAACCATTTTTCATCAATGGACTCTTGACGTATAGAAGGGAGTGCGGTTGGTTCAACAAAGTCAATCTTTGCTGTAGTTAAAGAGGGAAAAAAACCATTTACAGAAGTAGAAAAGATATACGTCCATTCAAAAAATGGCAGCCCCAGTGCATGAAGCTCCTGCCTATGCGGGGTCCGGGGAAGCGGCAGACCACAACTGCCTATAGTACGTCCATTCAAAAAGGGAAGAAAAGAAGAAGAAGAAGAAAAGACAGAAAACCTCATTCAATAAATAAATAAATATATATATATATATAAACATTCCATATATATTTAATTAAGGGGGGTATCTGATAAAATAAAACCCTGCTAAATCAATAGAAAATCTCTAGTTCCAAGGCTATTAATTTGTGGTCTGCTCCTTCCTGAACCCACATATGCGGGAGCTTTGTGTGCTGGGTATGTATATATAATGTATGTGAGAGAAAGACAAAGACAGGCAACAATAAGTTGCCTGACCCCAAAATTTGTAAATGAAAAGAGTGCATGGTATACACCTAAGAGTGTGTGACAAAGTTGACACTCACTTATTTATGTGCATATATACAGGTTGAAGGTAAAATAATTTAGCTAAAATCTGCAATTGTAATTCTAGATAGATGTTGTCCACCTCCAAGATATTGAATTGGACTGACCTGAATTGGAAGAGTAATCAATCCACCACAACAAACTCCAGCAAAGAAATACTCTGAAGATATTCCCTGCATTTGCAAATCTTTGTTAACTAAAATATAATAATTTAAAAACAACTTTGCCTCAGTGCATAAAGATGCTAGTAACATAATTGAAATATCTAAAATTATATAAAATGCTATCAAATCTCTTAGGAGTAGAGAGTTCTTGTGAAGGAGAAGAAGCTTCCGTGTGATGTGACTGTAAACTCTATTCAGAAACTTATACAAATAGTACAAGCCCGATAAAAAATTAAGGGAATATAGACAAATCACCAGAGGCATATGTTATACCATGTTATGTTCTAAAATTCTTGAGCAGAATTAGTTCTTTGAACATTTCTGACTTGAATTGAAAAAATCATGCCAATCAGATCTTTCACGAACACATTTGCACCCTGGTCATGGCTTATAACATGAAATGGATTCAACTCCCCGTTTTCCATTGACAAATTCGAGTTTGATCTCAATATCCTTCCTTTTAGCATAGAAAACTTTTCTATGGCATCTTTGTTGGACTCAATTGGCCACCTAATAAACTATAAATGACTTGAAATAAGATGCAAATCATCCAGTAAATATTCTACCCAAGAGAGCTCTGCTATAATCCTATAGATTTTCACAAAAATGTTAACAAGAGATAAGATGGTAATGAAGTAGGGTCCTATTTACTGGAAAATTCCCCTCCATCAAATGTGAGGAGTAACTTAATGACAGTGACACCCTCATTATGTTACAAACATGGTGCTTTCACCGTGCTGTTACAAGTTAACATCACCATAGTAATTGCAGGTTTCACAAAACTGTATAGCTCAGTTTTTTCTGGTGCTCTTACCAGAAAACAGTATGGCTCAGTTTTTTCTGGTGCTCTTACCATTTCCTCTTTTTGGTATAATAAATCCCAGCTAATTCACAACATAAATTCATGTGTTTTCCAATACAAAACAGCAAAACAGGCATAGTCTCAAAAAATTTCCATTCAACAACAAAAGACAGAACTCCCACCAAAAGATGATTTACAACTATGGTCAATGGTGCTTTGCTCCACTTTTCTAGTCTCACGCATACAGTTGCAAGAAAAGTAGATAGAATACTACTTCTAAGTAGTTTCCTTCAATGAAGCAACACAAAAGCTTCCTCATTCTGGATTTTGTCAACGGTAGTATAGTAGAATTACAAAAACATGAACACAAACATATAATTTACTAACAGTCAAATATAATTAAAGGAATTAAGGCTTCCCTTATGCGCTAAAACATGAGATACATTCTGTATTTCCAATACGGGTTAAACTGAATAAATTTTCTACTCCACATCCTCTGTAGTGAGTTATTTGAGGTACCTGATGCCTTTATCATGGTGTTCAATGTACCCTTCAGCTAATTCAGTGGATATAAGAGTAAAGTTGCACTGTTTTTTGGTGAAGTAGAAAATTTATTCAGGTTAACTAACATTGTATTTCATGTTTAAGCATGTAGGCTACTTAAGCCAATAAACTAAATGCCAACACTCAATATCAACCACTTTTTTTTTTTTGTTAGCCCAATAACCACCACTATTTACAGGTAAATCAAGAGAGCATTATTTTAAGAGACAGTTAGCAAAGATGTTAAGATCACTCCAAAGGTGATGAAATATTTACCCAAAACTCCACAAGCCAAAACTAGACATGATTACAGGAGGCATGCCCACAGAGAAACAAGAGCCACAGGGAGGAATAAGCTATCAGATAATGAAACTTGATGTGAAAATGTCTAGAAAAGAAAATATTCACTGAGTGGAAATGGACAAGAAACAGGATCACAAAGAATTACTGACCAATGCTCCTGCCAAAAAGGCTGTTGGATTTCGCACTCCAAGGGAAAATCGTTCAACTGCAGCACAAAGAGATCATAAACACTTATATATATGAGCATGCAGATATACATATGTTGATGCATGTGTATACACGCATACCCATATTTATCCACCTACATACCTACAAGCATGCAAGCAGATGCCCACATACAAACACAGTCAAATGCATGCGCACATGGAGACACACACACAAACACCCCTCACAAAAGGGAGAGTCTCTTGTAATTCATGTGTCAAAATCCAATCAAAATGAACTGTCATTTTGATTTTCCTTTTTGAATAGGGACGAAATAAAATGACAGAGAGAAAGAGTTAGAGAAGGTAAGTAAGGTGGTCAACAGGAAGCTCACCAAACAAAGGAAAAGAATGATTACTGAATATAAATGTCCACAAACAAAAAGAAAGTAAGATTACCATATGTTATTTCTTACTAAGCAAAAGAAAGGAATAATCATTGAATGTAAGTGTTACTCAAGAAATAAAAGGGTAGAGCTGAAAACTGAAAACCCAGGAAATTAATTTTTTATCCAACGTTTTGTTTCTATTATTCTAGACAAGCATGTGAGTGGGGGCCAGAAGCAGTCAATATATGTAAGGATCTTTCTCTATTTATTTTTTTTCTCTTATTCTGAAGAGTAAGAGGGCATCAATAGACTTACAGTATGAAACAGCTGATCCCAAGCAAGGGCCAGCTAAACCCTCCCAAAACTACCCAGGACAGATTAAATAAACGGCAATTAACCAAAATGCGACCCAATATTCCACACACAATTGTAGACCAGACAATTCCCATTCAACAAATCCAAAAGATGTCACTCAAAATTCCACAGAACAAATGCAACTGTTCAGTCCAATAATCACATCAATACCACTAACAATCCACTCTAGCCTCTTCCATGCTATCAAAGAAAGTATTGAAGCAGGTAGAATTTTGGATACAGCCCAACTAGTAAATACTGAGCCTGGGAGACAATGACAAGACTCCATTACAGTGAACTGCACCATCAGAAAAGCTTACAGCAACAACAAATATGGGATAAATATAGCTGCAAACCCCAGTTCTTCAGCATTTAACACCACATTCTGTGAATACCACATCAAGAAAGATCATTCACCTCTGACTGGATCAGTGGTGCACATGACAGAATGATAAATCAGATTGGAATTTAATCCTTTATCATCTCAACGCTGTCGCAAAACTATAACACAGAGAGGCTATTGCCACCAAATTCTAGAATCATCTAGTGTTGAGATTTCGGCCCTCCGGATCAAAGAAACTGACTTGATCTGGAACTGCTTTCAATGAGACACCTTCAAGATTCCTGAAGCTCCTCCAGACTGCCACAGCTTTAGGCATCAAAATTAAATTTGAATCTGCCAGTTCTTTAAGAAGTCACCGTGGAGATTTTCTGACACAGTAAGGATATAGCAATTTGTAATAGTATCCCAAACTGAGAACCCAGATGGCACCTCCAAATATATCTTTGGAAATGGACACCCAAAAACAAATTTGACAAGATATAGCTTCACACAAGCTTCAACATCCTAACAAACATTGAAATGTGTGCAGGTTGTATACTTTCCATAACATCCTAAGCCTGGAATGCAGACACATCGACAACAAGAACCTTTCTTTGGCAGGACCTTCAAGAAATACCTCCAACTCTCAAATAAATTCGGGGGCTTGGATGTTAACCAACTGCAACAAACTCACTAAGGAGGAAGTCCACTTGCACCACATAAAGGGCAGCCCCGGTGCATGAAGCTCCCGCCTATGCGGGGTCTGGGGAAGGGGCGGGCCATAATGACCTAAAGTAGGCAGCCTTACCTTGCATTTTTGCAAGAGGCTGATTCCACGCCTTGAACCCGTGACCTCAAGGTCACATGACAACAACTTTTACCGTTGCGCCAAGGCTCTCCTTCCCACTTGCACCACGTGACAATCTAAATATTCAGCATCACAAACACATATGGCACACCTGTAAGTGAGAACTCATCCCCTTCTTAAAATCTTATCGAGAGTCACATATTTTCCAGGGATGCTATTTAGTACAAAGGTCAGATCTAAGAGGGCAGCTACTTTCCACAAAGAGCTCTCGCCTGTGAAGAGTACTCAAATCCAGAAATATGTTAATTGAGCAGAGAAGATACCTGCGTCATTCCACTTTTAACTTATCATATCAACTTCTGCTGCCCTTACGATGTTTGCACTGAAGTGACATTTGTACCATAAGTTCTCTGTACAAAGAGGTTCCTTTGGAGCTGAATATTTTACATTGGGATCTCATTAACAAAAGCGTACACCTCAGTCACATGTCAACTCTTCATCACCTGGATTGTCATATGTTCCAAGCACTGGGCCAGTCGCCCATTAAAGCAGTATGTAAGCTGAATTTAGAAAATCATGAGACAGTTTGATGCAATCTGTCCCCATGAATAATCAGATAAGAAGTTTCAAAGGTTTGATTCTCTCCCAAACATCACATGGGAAAATCTCTCCCCAGCCCAAACCAAGTACCTTACTCCGAGGTTGAGAAACCTGTATGAAAAAGCATCTCCAAGTTGCCAAATCCAAGAGACTAGTCAAAACTCCTGGTTACAAATCTCCTCTTTGGACTCCATAATACTAAGCTACAAATCCACTGTCCTGGTACACATCAGAGCACCAGCTCCATTTTCTAGCAACACTTTTTTCACTTCCTTAAGCCTGAAAATGTTTAATCCATAGATGGACATGCTAAGCATTTTGTATGACTATAATGCAAATTCTTCAAGACTACAAGAAAATTTGGTCTCAAAAGAACTAACTAGTATGAACTAGAAGTTCTTCATGCATCAAGACAATGGTAACCTTTCTGGCCAGGAGCCTATCCTAAAGAGCAACCCAGTGGATTTGGCAAAGAACATTTTTCAGATTTTATCACAAGTAGGGATTGCAGAGGAATTCAGTAGAAGAGACTTCAACCAAGAAAAGTTATACGAAAATAGTCCGCAATTAGAAAGAACCTGGCAGTTGCAACCATGTGATAGTTGCTTCTTATTACAACCATATTAATGAGGCACATGAGATAGATCCTGGAGCTATCACTCCCTTATTCTCATTGAAGATCTAGAATTCAGAAAGAAGAACACAACGAATCAGGGTGACAGATACCTGCATTTTTTCCCCAGACTGACTGTCATCCACTATGTAGTTAAAGGCGCGCCTAGGCTCGGTGCAAGTCGACAGGTAAGTGCCTGGAAGAGTGGCAGGCGCAGAGGAAATGAGGCGCGGTCGCCTAGGCGCATGCCTGGGTGCAGCTCGGCGCCCCTTTCAGGTGCCCCCCCGACTCCAGGCTCAGACCACTTACCCGGTAACATATAAACCTCGTTTTTTTTTAGGTTTTTCACTTTCCAACCCTAATTTCAATCTTCCAACCTACTGAGAAGGTGACGAATTTTAGCATTTGTATGCAGTTTCTGTAAAAAACGTAAAAACCAGTACCATTTTTTCAAAATTTTTGTTTTTTGTTAACTATTTTCCATAGATCTTGATGGGTTTTAGTTCTATATGTATAAGAAAACATTCCATTTGAGTTTTATACTTCTTTGCTCTAGATTTGAGTTTGTTTTTAGGTTTTTTACTTTTTTTCCAAAAAAATCAATTACAGAAATAAAAAAAGTCGGCGTTTTTTCGTATTTCTTCATTGAAACATATTTCTATCCACACATATAGCTTTCCCATGCTTGTGTCTTCATGTGTGATAAATTTTCATCTTTTTTTTGTAATTTAGGGTTTTTTTTTTTAATTTTTCCCCAAAAAAAGTTACGAAAATTAGGAAAAAATGGTTCTTTTTTATATTTATTAGTTAATACCTATTCTTATCCACATATATAGCTTACTCATGCTTGTATCTTCATGTATGATGTACTTTTCATTCTTTTTTTGTATTGTAGTGTTATTTTGTTCAATTTTTACAAAAATAAAACTTACGAAAATTAGAAAAAATTTGTTTTATTTATATTTATTGGTTAATACCTATTCTTATACACATATATAGCTTTCCCATGCTTGTGTCTTCATGTATGCTGTATTTTTCATGCTTTTTTTGTATTTTTAGCTAATGTTTAGCTAATTTTTAATTATGAAAAATATAATTTTGCGCCTCAGGCTCCAGGCACCCGCCTTAGGTGCCCCAGGCTCCAGGTGCACCCTTTGCGCCTTGGTGCGCCTCGCGCCTTTAACTGCATAGGTCATCCATTTGCAAAAAGATACGAAAACTCTTAATACTGAAGAATCCTTAAACTATAATTAGCAAAGATATAATAATATTAATATTAATAAACAAAAAAGTGAAGGAGAACAATAAAGGTTCATTTATTTGATTGAGATAAGTTTTCTTTTACATTGCTTTCTGAAGTGCATTTGACCTATATCTACAGAAATAACTAAAACAATTTTAGCAATGGGTAAAACTTATATAATCACTTAATACGCCATAATACTTCATACACACACTTCTAATACCATCAACTTTAATAATGGGCAGTTATCTCTAGATGCTTTTCTCTAACTAGAACTTCAATTAAAAATTCCTGTTTACAATGTCAACTATTAAGTAAAGGTATAATGTTAAGACACTTATAACTGAAAGATAGTGACAAAATTATCTCAAGCAATAAGCAACATTCTTCAACAATAAACATGGTGAGAAGTGAGAACATGAAACTTCTACGTCAAAAAACAACAAAAGAACAAGATCTCTATGCCACCAGAAGCCTAAAAGACTACCAGAAAAACAAGTACATAATATTTATCCATTTCTAACATAGAGCAGCCCAGTGCACAAAGCTCCCGCCTATGCGCTGTCCGGGGAAGGGGCAGACCACAAGGGCTTATAGTAGGCAGCCTTACCTTGCATTTTGTAAGAGGCTGATTACACAACTTGAACCCATGACCTCAAAGTCATATGACAACAACTTTTACCATGGTGCCAAGGCTCCCCTTCTAACATGCAAAATAGACAATACCTCTCACAGAATGTCGCAGTTCATATTACTCACCGAAACCAATAAGGTTGCCATATTTCTGCACTGCTTGAGTAATGCTTACTGCCTTCTCTTTGCCAATCCCTAACTGCAATTAGTCCACGGATAAGTTTGTGAAAACAGTGTTTATCCTTGCAGTAGCTATGTGCATGAAGCTAGCCAATTGCATTGGTAAGACCTTTTAGCTTGATATGCAAGCTGACTATCTTTTCAACTTTGGAAAGCAGCATTCCATATGCAAGACAATGATACAGGAACCAACTTATCCAACACGATGCACTGAAAGTGAAGGAAAGGTCACTTACCCCAGAACAAACATTCTCATATGCTTTACTGCGACTAACAAGCTTCCCAAGATAAAATGGTATCATATCACTAATACAAACGCCCCTGAATGTAGGTGCTGTAGAATAAGATTCACAGAGGAAAATATAGTAGAAATCATACTACAGTCTACTTGTCTAGAAAAATATAATCTGCATGCTAATAGAAAAGATTTGGAACCAAAATATCACTTCAGCCAGATTTCTCTACTTCATTTCTTAAATCTAGACAGGTGACACAAGCTTAAGACTGCCACTTGCAGAAAAAGAAAGGAAAATGAGGCAAAAACGTACCAGTATACCCATAGCACTGTAGATATAATGTAGGGGCCATTGATAGAGAAAGATTCTGCAAATGACTTCCAAGATCCATCCAAACACAGTGTCCGAGCTAAAGATATGCCAACCTACATCATTTTCTTGGAGATTACTCACACAGTTGTAAATCTAAAACAGTCTGAACCAAACTAAATACAAGTGGCCAACCAATAACACATTCAAAAGAATCGTTTTCTAGAAAGTACTATAACTCATTGGCTGAGAAATGCATGCAAGGTGGGCTGTTTGAGACTTTGAGTTTGGTCAAACAGAAGTACCAGTTCAAAAAACAGACCCAAATATTTAGTGCTTCTTCACTAATGAAAAGTCCACATCCAGCAGCCATAAGCAACCAAAAGTAGATCCATCTGCAAGAAAATTGTTCATTAGAAATCTGACTAGTTATACAGTGCAACCTCCACTTATAAAAGCCTAGAATCAAATAAAAATGATTTTCAGAATATGCTAGTAGAAGGAATGGCATCAAAAAGTGTGATAAAGCTAATGACAACTGCAGCTACCAGCTTGATGAGTATTATTTCCAGATTGCGAGGGGGATAAATCAAGCAGTCCAGAACAAATGTTCTTATGAAAAGACGCATCGAGTAGCCTAGAACAAATGCTCTCTTACCTCAAAATTTAAACAAGATGAAATTTTCTGATGTTGAGTGGAATAAACTTAAAAAACAAGAATATATAAGAATGTCTAAGAATTGTTGTAACCGAGACCTGGAACCTTCAAACTGTCTTGAGGATGTGCTGCTCAATTTAGAAGCTAGAGTAAAAGTAAAAATGGTGTGCAGAAACAATAATTGAGTAACATCAAAAGCATGTATATGTCCAGCCAAAATTTCTGAGCTAGGCATGATGGGTATGGAAATGCATTACTAGGAAAATGCAGTGCTTTTAGCCATGTGGTAAGGGAGGTTGTTAAGCCAGGACTATAGAGTCAGAGTAACAAAGAGAATCTTATCATACACACGATTTTCCTGTGTGTAACATGGACGAATGTTTAGATTACTCCCTTTCAATCTTCTTCTTTATTATTTATAACAATAGAGATGTTGTCATAGAGAAGACAGACCTACAAGAAAAACATACAACTTGGTATTTGACAAACCTAGAGAACAGAGGCCTAGAAAATGAACATCCAACTTGGTAGTCATCTCTTAGGGCTTTTCTTATGTATTTACACCAACAGACAGATATGAAAGCTCCTATAAGTTGGTTACATGATCTTTTAGGGTTCCTCATTAGGGGGATATCTCTTATCCTATCAAAATTCACTTTCCCAAAAGTAATGTTTCAACTAAGAAGCTACTGTTCCAACATGTCCCCGGCCACCAATCCCATTAATCTTGGTCCAATCCGGACAGATCTTGTTGAATGAATTGATCCATTCTTCAATCTACTATAATGGGTTAACATTATTTATTAAAATTTTCATTACCAATTAATGAAATAGAGAGCGATGATGTTGCATCACGTAGAACACCACCAATAACCACATATGGTCCACTAATAAAAGGAACAAAATTACCTAATTAACCTTCAGAACTATTGACTATATTACTGTAGGTTAATTTACTTTACCATTAGTCATAGCTTTTAGGACTACATATAGAATAAATCTCATGGTAATCAACGTACATCTTCTACTCAGAGATGTAGGGCGGGGATAACAGGAAAGCATGATAGATTACAGTTGAGCAGAATTTCTTGGGACCAACTCAAGGTGACTTGGCCCAAAAACTGTCAAATTGGAAGTGTAAGATGCCAACATCAAAAAGCTAAAAGTTTTCCTCTGTTTTGACATCTTCTTGTTGTGTGACCTTGAGGTCATAGGTTTGAGGCATGGAAATAGCTTCTTATAAAAAAGCAAGGTAAGGCTGCATACTATAGACCCTTGTGGTCCACCCCTTCCCTGGACCCCGCATACACAGGAGCTTCATACACCGGGCTTCCCTTTTTTGACATCTTCCTAAAAGCTAGAGCTAAGCTCACTCTGCATCTCCCTAAAGGGTACTTCATTTTCATCCCTAACATGTGACCTTAAGGTCATGGGTTCGAGGCTTGCAAACAGCCTCTTGCAAATTGCAAGGTAAGGCTGTGTACCACAAACCCTTGTCGTCCACCCCTTCCCCAGACCTTGCATATGCAGGAGCTTCATGCACCAGGCTGCCCTTTTTTCAATTATTGACTCTATTATCATCTCACCATTCTACAATCCAAATATTCTCAAGAGTTGTGTGGAATTAAGTAACTTGAGACCCTTGGATAAATTCAAGTACTCTAAGAACATGGACCCCACAAATCTTAATGAATTAACAAATTCTTTTAAAAACTCTTTTTAGATATACAATACTTCATAATATGTAAAAGATATGTATTGATAATCAACTCTATCAAACACTACCTAGGCCCAAGATTTTCATGAGTTCGTCCAATGGTGTCCCTAGTTAAATATCATTGCCTACAAAGGGATGGATCACATATTTTTATGAGTATAGTACAATGCCCAAGGTACCCATAAATAGCCTATAATGAATATCACCAATTGTCACCTCAAAAGTCAAGCACCTAGCACACATGGATCGTCAAGTCTAAGGGCATATTGCCCATTTAGTAATGATCCTTTAGTCACTGGCCATTGAGTTGTCCCAACTCATCAAGATCATCACCTATGTGCATAATAATTTTACCCACTATAATGCAAGTTCAAGGTCTCTACCTAAGACGGATGAGAAAAATCATCTACATCGCATGTAACAAGTGCAACAGAATTAGGATTCCTAGCCCCATTCTTACTTGAGGAGTACCTTAGGTTTGCAAGGAACTAGAACTCAACTTCTTGTTTATGATTCTCAATTGCCTTGACATAGAGTTCCTACCATGTTAACTAAGGATCTATGCATTGCTCCATTAGGCTTTAGCCCATTGCGAAAAATTCCCCACTGCTAACACACGTAGGAGTCTGGGCCGTTTCTCGATCCCGATATGGCTGATCATCCTCTTGGACCAGCTACTGATCATCGCCTTGATACATCATATCATGATTAATATACATCGCGTTGTCAGCTTATGACTTCCATATATATACATGCATTTTACGATGTAGAATAGGCAACTATTGACAGATAAAGTGCATGATTTTACTAATCAAATAAAAGAAAGATTACATTAAACACCTAATGATGCCTTGTACAAGCACACATTGCTAAAATCATCAACAATTAGATGCAGATCATTTGCAGTTGAACATGAACGCCGTACTAAAGTATATGATTGCTTATCATGGACAGACAAGGTAAAAAGGTCAGCCCCGGTGCACGAAGCTCCCGCCTATGAGGGGTCCGGGGAAGGAGCGGACCACAAGGGCTTATAGAAGGCAGCCTTACCTTGCATTTTGCAAGAGGCTGATTCCACGCCTTGAACCCGTGACCTCAAGGTCACATGACGACAACTTTTACCGTTGCGCCAAGGCTCCCCTTCTCATGGACAGACAAGGTGAATTTGGTTGGCATGGAACAGAAATCCCAAATGTGAATTTAGGTGCATACCCTGGAGTATACTGTGGTAGTACAACTGTGTATCTGAAAATTCTCAAAGAGAAACCAGCAGATGCAGAAGCTGGAGGTGAAGCTGATGAACCATCAAAAAGAAACGGAATTCCAGAGGATGATGGCAAAGAAGGCTTCTTGATGTAGATCGAGATTATTGTGACTGCTGCAGCTATGCCCATAGCAATTGCTAATTTTGCTAAGAATGGAATTCCTGGACTATTCTTTTGTACTCCCCAGTCTTCAACTGCCTCATTACGAACATCTTCTCCTCCATTCAAAGAAGCACTTCCAGATGGTGAAGCATTCAAACTTCTCATATGCTGACACTGAGAACTTATCACCCTGCTAATGTCAAATTAGATTTCACACTTCTATTCTTTAAAAAGAATATGACACATTCACAGTGATAACCAACCTACTGTTAGATCTGGAGCCAAATCAATGGCAAACACAAGCAAAGAGGCATGAATTTAAATTCTACTATGTGTTATTCAATCCTCCTACCTTGCATCAACATGTCAAAAGAAAAGACATAAAACGAACATAAAATTTAAATGACCCTGCAGAAAGAACAACTCCCTTACTTAGTATATCCAATTCCATCTTAAGACCAATCATACACCATCAATTGGAAATCTGATAGTAATCTAAGTCTTATGCAGACCTGAAATTGAGAGTAGTTGTGAAAACCCTTTTTTTTATCTCAGAGTTTGGCTAGAAGAACTTATTTCATGCAGCTGTCCTTCAAGCTTATCCTATACTTCCTAAGTCAAAGGCCAACTTTAATTGTCATGATTGGGACCAGTGTGACCGTATAAAATTACAAAATTCCAGACTGTAAAATTGAAAAGGCAAATATGTCATTCCCAGTTGTGATAGTAGTGACTACTGGCTAACATTTCCACATCCATGATAACCCACTTATTGCACATGAGATACTCAATACTTTCAGAAGCAAGAAAGGAAGCATAGGTAATATTTTAGTCAAAATTGATATACATAAATCCAGTGGCACAGTTCAGTGGAAGTTTCTTCAAGCTGTGTTAGAGAAGTTTCAATTCATAGACCAAAGAATCAACTTTATCATGACCTGCTATTTTGGATAATAGCCAACCAACTCAACAGTGCTTCAGCCAAAGAAAGGAATAAGGCAAGGCAACCCACCATCACCTCACATTTTCGTGCTCTGCATGGAAGCGTTCTCAGCACATATGAAGAAGAACAGTCCAAGACAAACAGGTTGTTCCTCCACAATTGTTCAGAGGCAATCCCACCATCTCAGGCCTATTGTTTGCGGGGTGATATTGTGATAATGGCAGAGTAACCATGCCAAATTGTTCAATGATAATGAACATCCTGAATACACTCAGAGAGGTGAACTTGGCAATTTCAACTTCAATGGCCACACTCACATGCTCTGAAAACATTTCTGAAAGAATTGAACTGGTTCTTCAAAGAACTTTAGGGATAAACCTAAATGGCTAGGAGAATTACCTAGGAGTGCCACTTTATAATTGGCAATTATAATCGACAAGGTGGGTAGAGAGTAGAACAATGCAAACGAACCTTTTATCGATAGCAAGATAGCAAGGACAGAGCCATTGAACAATTCTGTTAATATGGGCATCCAAATGCCACACAGACTATGACAGTCCCTTAGGAGACAAAAGAATGTGAGAAGAAGCAAAAAGCTATCTTTTATAAACACTCCTAGCCAAACAAGGGTTGGCACTTGATGTGAAGCTTGTCTCGCCCAGGAGGTGGGAACAGTTGAGAACAAAGTGGCAAACGGGTGCGTAATGCATAGAAACAGATATGCCAACTAAGAACCCTTCAAGACATGGATGATGCATTGAAGCCAAAACTTGCTCAGAAAGTGCCCAATAAAACCAGAGTCATAAGATAAAGAAAGAGCTCTCAAAAAGGAAACTGAAGCCACTCATTCAACAATGTGGAAAGCAATTCTCAATATAAGGAAACACTTAGAAGAGGCAAGTGTTGGATAGTGGAAGATAAAACAAGGTTAGGATGTTTCATGACTCAAACATCATCCTAAACCTTAACCCTGAACAACATGAAGGAACGGTTGACATGTTGATCAGCCCACACAGTAGAAGTTGGAAAGAGGAGATTATTTCTCTGCACAGACCAAACATTGAGTCCAAAATCAGCAACAAACAAGCCTATTAAACAAAGAGGACAGATTAGTTCGGGCACATGATAACTAAAGAGAATTCATGGTTAAGGTCAACAAACTAAGCCCTACATACCCACAACTCCAAACCCTATTCACATCTCTTCGCAAAGGAAAATATGGATTCAAAATGCCAAGCAAAAGTCAAGATGTTCTTATAAGTGTCACTACATAGGAGACTACCAACAAAAGAGGTGGCAACATGGGCAACTAATGGGGACCACCACTGTTTGACATGCCAAGAAGAAAGAGAGACAGACAAGCATGCTCTCCTGGAATGCTCAAGAAACAGCATCTATGGAACCAACTGGCTCTTGAACCAGAAACAACAAAGCCTAGCCATGACACAATTAGAAATGCTAAACCAAGGCCAAGGAAAAGCAGAATCACTACCTTCATTCAAATTGTGCATTCATATTTGGCAAGCTAGAACAAATTGATACATGATCAGAAACCATTTGGGCCACCCAAGTATGAGCAAGATGTGAGGCCAATGTGGTTGCTATAACTAACTAGGATAAAAGCAACAACAGACACTTGAATGATCTTATCCAAGTAATAAAAAGATGTGAACCACAAGAAATCACATTACACCAGCCTACTCAAGTTTGGATAATGTGATCAGCTTTGGGGACACTTAATCACAATTTGATGGAGCATTAAGAGAAAATCTAGGAAGGACAGCCTTGGCTAAAATTTGTCGTCGTGTGACCTTGAGGTCAAGGGTTCAAGGCATGGAAACAGCCTCTTGCAAAAATACAAGGTAAGGCTGCGTACTATAGGCCCTTGCAGTCTGCCCCTTCCCCGGACACTGCACAAGTGGGAGCTTCGTGCACTGGGGCTGCCCTTTTTATCAAGAAAAAATCTGGGGAAGGGGAGCCTTGGTGGAACGGTAGAGTTGTCGTCGTATAACCTTGAGGTCACAAGTTCAAGGTGTAAAAACAACCTTTTATAAAATGCAAGGTAAGGCTGCATACTGTAGATCATTGTGATCCTCCCCTTCCCTAAAGTATTCATACATAGGAGCTTCGTGCACCAGGCTGGCCTTTTATCAAGAGAAAATCTGGGACATGTCGGACCAAGAGAATTTATGAGACTAGAATGGACATTTAGTAGCAGCAACTATGTAGTTACAGGTGCAAGGGGTGTGACTTGCACTTGGAGGGACTAGGCACGTGATTTATTTCTCAGGCACAAAATTACAAAAAAATTAAAAGAAAAGAAAATTTCATATATATATATATATATATATATATAATGTATAAATATATGTTAGATTTTTATTATAAAGGGGGGCCAGAATTAAAATGGCACCCCCTTCTTAAAAATTAAAGAGTCGATCTGACAATTGATGGGAGAACTGAAAAACCCAAACTAGAGAGAGAGAGAGGAGAAGGGATAAAACCCAACACTCCACCCCCTCCTCACCGCCATTTTCACCTGCAAAACGACCAAGAACAAATGAATGTGCCAAGCCTTTTTATGGAAACAATGGGGAAGACAATGAAAACGATGGCAAAAATGGCAAAAACAAAGGACGCAATGGAGATAACAATGTAAAAGTCGCCTTTTTTGCCTAGAATCGAAGGTACAAAAGTCACTAGGCGCCGAACACAATTATTCAGGCCTATTTGCACTGCAACTTTTCCCCCTAGCGCCTACCCAAAATCCAATCGCACCACTTGTGCCTTTCTGCACCTAAAGATTAGTCACGCCTGTGACTATATAGAGTAGCATGCAGTGTATACATAGGGCACTAGTCCAATAACTCAGCAAATTGGACTACATTGAAAATCAGACTACATATTGCTAATGGACTATGCATTTCAACATTGCAAGTAACTGGCCACTCTCTTTTGGTCATCCGAGCTACCAAGCAGCAACAGCCAATACACAAATGTTCCACCACAACTTGCAGCAGTGCATTTCATAATCGATGCAAACATCAACATATTCCACATTTCAACCATTCCATGGAGGGAATGAATGTGAGGTATTCTAGTAACAAGGTAACTTCAAATAAATGTGACCAATTGGTATTGCATGCCCATTGACCTGTACAACACCCTATCGGTAGATACAAACAGCACGCCAAGGCTGTAGTTTTCCTTTCTTCTTACTAGTATAGTAGAAGCCTGCTTTTATCAAGAAAAAGGAGCAATTAATGTTTGGATCATCTATATATTGGCCCCTCACTGCTTTTTAATTTTGATAAAACGAGTACTTCTATTAATGAACTAGGAATGAAAGGGTACATACTACACAGTAATGGCATGCCTTTAAGCAAGCAAAGAAAATTACAAAATACAGCACTTCTGTGCTGTTCATATTGGCTCATAGGATATTAAACAAAACAACTGGTGGAAGCAAATACCATGTGTTACCACAATTAGTTGAAGCTGCCTTTGAAGCTAGCACTCCGCACATTCATTTCCTTCTTGGAATGAATGGCATATGAAAATGCTCATGTTTGCCTCAACCATATAATATACTCTTGCCAATTATGGTGGAATGCCTAGTGAATGAGTGGCAGGTCCACAGTACCTCAGATGACCGAGAGCGAGACACCACTCACCTGCAACTTGGAGACATATAGTCATTAGCAATCTGCAACAAAATTTGTAATGCCAACCATTCTGCAATATTTTTGGTATGTTGACCAATTTACACACTGCAATTAGTTTTCCAGTGTGGTCTTTAATTTCTCCTCTGCTCCAGCATGACTAGGATTCTCTTGTGACACACCATCAGAGTTGCAAATGTTTATTCCATCAAACCTAAATGTAGTTGGTTTGATGCAACAATTTCATGCCGCCCCCATCTTTGCAACATTTGGATGTACATGTTTGAACGGTGATACAAGAGCATCTTTACAGAAAAGGAAATTTAGAAGTTAAAATAAGAGAAGGAATACAAATTACTCTTCACGTGTCACTATTCATATGAACAGTATATATATGGCTTTTGGAAGTTGAATTGGGTTTCCTATTTTCACTTGAAATTTATATGGAAAATCTTTTACTAAACTAAGAGCTTCTATTATGTGAAGTCCTATATTAGTTTAGAATGTTTCCTATTTTGAGTAGGATTAGTTTAGTAGTTTTCCTTTTAGAAGTTCTCTAGAAGCTTCTAACTTGCAATCAAAGTCTTTTAGTTCATTTCTAGTTGGAAGAGTTGAGAATGTTGATAAAAGCATAATGGAAAATTTTACATCAGCTTTGATGAACGAAATTCTGGGCTTATTTCTTTTCTTTTATTTTTTTCTTCTTTACGATTCACACCTTTAGCTATTTTGGATAGAATTGTTCAAAGTTTGAGATAGAGAGAGTGTTATATCTGGTTTCCAGATACCTCTCAACCCTTGGCTTTCTCTCCCCTAGCAAAATTTGAGTTAGAACTCTATTGATAATTCCTGCTGTGTCAAATACGTATCATTGCTTCCATCAAAACTGGCCATCTCAAGTACATTTGCCTTGTGTCTGCTTCAGACGTCCTAGATATTGAGTAGTTTGTTGTCATGAACCTACATATTCCTACTTGCAAAATCCCCCATGCCACTAAATAGGAGTGTGGTAGCACAAAGGGAGTAATGATTATACCTTTTTAGGTTCCTCTTTAGACCAATGATTTATTGCATCCTTGATGGAACTTGGTCTTCTGATGGCCAGTCCAAAATCAAGTTGGTCCCAAATTTCTTGCACCTTTGTGCATTTTAGAAGGTATAAGTTCTAATCTGTCTCATATTGTTGTTAGAACATAGGACAGAAGTGGTCCACATCCCCGTTACATGTTGAATTTTCTTTGTTGACAGCCTTCTATGAAGGGATTGCAGTGATGGCCATAAAAAGTTCTTTACTTTAGCTTTGACACCCAGCTCTTCTCCTTCAGACTTGTGAAGTGTGTTTGGTGTGGATCTATCGTAGATACACGATTTGGTAGGTGAGCTTCATTGTGAAGGTCCCTAATTGGTTAGGTGCCCACTGCCCACACTAGTTTGTCTTGTTGTATTGAGAAGATTTGAATGTCTTTGATTTCGGCTACAAGAGATTGTGATGATGGTGTATTATTTCAACCAGATAGGTGCACGAGATTATGTCGCTCAATTTGAGGTTTTGCACACATAAACATGACATATATACATGGGATTGCATCAATATGTTAATGTTTATTGCTTGTTCATGCAAAGCCAAATGTTTGACAGACATGTTATCTTTGTGCAACACGAGAAATTCACCAGCATAGCCTTTTGAAGGAACTATTATTCTAAGGAAATATTGATTTTATAGTTTGGTCAGTAGCATTCTGTCATTTGGATTTTGGGTTCCTGTTTGAGCTAGAAAGATAACATCTGGTTTAACTTTAGAGAAAGTAGGGAGTTGCTAAAATGAAAATTAGGAGTTGCCACTCTCCAAAAGGCAGGTTTGTTGTGCGCCTCTATAATTCTATGATATGATAGACAACATCAACATTTGCAGTCAGTAACATGAAGCCCAACCAGAGTTGTTCCAATGTGGCTTATTGCCTCATATGCTCTATGTTGCTTCAGCATCTTGTTTGCACGTTCAGATTGCTCTCCATGTTCAGATCAGTCACCATCATATCATTCAGCTAGTCTTCAGCAATCTCAATTGGGAGCTGATTTTCAATCTGCATTTCAGATTTAGATTGAAATTGCTCCTTCTCCCTCTCGTATAAGGTCACATCGGATTTATTAGGGTTTTAACCCTTCATATTTTTAATCCAAGAAATCCCCTTAAAAGACCACTTTCGGTACTTAGGATCAATGATTCATGAGAGTGGAGAGATTGAGAGGGAGGTTACCCAGAGAATCCAAGCAGGTTGGAACAAATGGAGATGTGCATCTGGAGTTTTGTGTGATCAGCGGGTGCCACTCAAACTAAAAGGAAAATTCTATAGGATGACCATAAGGCCAGCCATGCTCTATGGATCACAGTGTTGGGCAATTAAGGAACATCATGTTCATAGGATGAGCGTCGCAGAAATGAGGATGTTGAGATGGATGAGTGGTAAGACAAGAAAGGCTAGAATTAGAAATGAAAATGTTAGAGGAAATTTAGGGGTAGTACTAATAGGTAACAAGATGAGGGAGATTAGACTTAGATGGTTTGGACATGTTCAAAGGAGACCAACAACGGCACCGGTTAGGAGTGGGGCAATACAAGTAGAAGGTTCTAAAAGGGCAAGGGGAAGGCGTAAAAGAACATGGATGGAAGTGGTGAGCAAAGATTTAAAAACTTTGGGATTAAATGAAGCCATGGTACTTAATAGAGTGGAATGGAGGAATAAGATTCATGTGGCCAATCCCTAATTGGGATAAGGTATTGATGATGATGATATTTTTAATCCAAGTCAGATGAATTCAAAAGTTTGATGTAGTTAGGCTCTGTCAATTTCATCATTTTATTTATTTATTGAAGGGAATGGATTTTGGAATATCAGTGTATACCAGGCTTTTTGTTGGGCTAGTTATTCCTGTAAGAGCAGCAGTTGTCATATTGGACATCCTAGTAATGTTTGCAGAAAAGATTACTAATTACAAACAGCATATGGAGCAGGATTTGTTGAGAAGGTTTCACACAAGACCATATGAATGCATCTTTCATAAGACGTGCCTTCATTGGTGTGATGTTTCAGCAGATACAAACTTGCAGAGAAGTACACAAACTCTTTTTCTCCATATTGCAATTTACGGGTGAATGCCTGAAACTTAATGAGACCTACAACAGGAGATGTGGGGTAATGTAATTTTTCATCAAAGTTCCCTTGAGCAGTCCACATTTTGTGAAATCAAGTTTCACAATTTTAACAGGATTCACAAAAATGATCTCCCACCAAATGTCTACTCCTCTGTTATGTTATGCAGTTGCGCACATTGAGGGAAATTCCAAAAACTGGTGCCAAGAAAACCTTAAAGTGAGACTACTCCAAAATGTTTCTTTTTAAAATGGAGACCACCTAGAAGAACTTGAGTCATGCATATGAGAAATTCAGTGCAGGAGGTATCTTTAAAGAAAAAGTCTCTAAGTAAAAGCGGCTACTTTTTACAACTAAAAGAAGAATAAACAAAAGAAGAAAAAGAAGTGTTTGGGCTAATAGCACATCAACAAGAGAACTTATGCCAAGCTGATGGAAGTTATTCCTCTAGGAAAGTCGCATGTCAGACTTTCATAAAGCTTAATGATCTTAAGTAAAGCTTTTAAAAGTGAAACAAGGAAATTCAGTAATCAAGCATTATAGAAAATAACTTCAACTGTAAGATTGACAATTTAGATTGAAAGGACGAAGTTCTGGTTTATTATTCAATTTACTAAACTTTACAGAATGATGATGAAGATTACACCAAAAACATAAACAATCAGAGCAGATCTTTCAGCCACAAGTATCCTGTCATGATTAGGCTAGAAGTTATGGACTCTTAGAGATTCCACAATTAAATGGTTATTATTTGACCCTAATGGAAAAGGTGATAAATGCCACAACCTTAATTCCTGATTACCATCTTCATTTCCGACACTATGTCTGGTTCCCAATGCTTAAAGAGGGACTATCTTGGAAAACATTCAGAATATTCACCCTTCCATCAGCAAAGTTTCAATAAGAGTACTTATTTCCCCTTGGACGGAAGATGAAATGTCTGGAGCTACAAAAGTTCTGACAGGTTGTCTGTCAAATCCAACTATTCCAAGTCAAAGAAGTTTGTCATCCTTTCCCAGTGGGTCAATTGTGATGCAAATCTGTCCCCTGGGCTATACCTTTCCATTGGCGGGTGTTAAATAGAAAATTCCCTTCTAGCAGTCAACTTGGAAGAAGGATCATTTGCTAGAGGAGGATGAGTAATTGAGTGGTCATCCTGTGAAGAATCCTTCAGGCATGTTTCGATTTTGTCATGAATTTCTCACATTTGATTTTCTTTTAGTAGCCTTTCTAAAACTCAGAGTGGTTTGAAGTTTTCCAGGCATTTAACTCAAATAAAAGCATGGACTGGAACGGACTCCACGTAAGTTATTAGCAGAAATTTTGTAACATTCAATTAAGTTAGCAAGAAAAGGAGACATTTCTAGAGCCATCAAAGAGTTTCAATTTTGATATATTCACCAAGAAGGAACTTCTTTGACTGATTGCTTGGCCAGCTATGGGATCTCTTGTAGTGAAAGAATGTGCTAGCATTATGTCAATCCTCCATGTGATTGATTTCTTTCCAATGCAGATTGGACTTGAAACCACAACCTCATTATGATTGATGTTTGTATGTTTCTCTAAATTGCAAAAATGAAATGGCTACTCAGTCAATGTCATCATACAGGTATTAAAAGACTCACATTCTTGATAAAGACAAAATCACAATTCCTATGATAGCAATCAAGACGATTTCTCCCACACAGGAAGCCAAGGATTCCACATAAATGGAAGATGAAGGCATCTACAAGCAACTTTACCAGTATCAGTGCTAAGTTCAGGCCCCATTTACAGAAATTTGTTCAACATTCTATTCTCGTGGGTATTATGCTGGCAAGTTTCTTGATCAATTAGACTTCTATTATTCAAACAAACCAACCAACAAAACAGCATTACTATGTAACATCGACAAATACAGCAGCTACTCAAGATAGCTGAAACCCACAAGCCAATCAAACATACAGCCACAAACTCGTAACCAAAACCAAATCCAGCGACAAAAAACTCCAAAAGTAAGAAAAAAAAGTTACCAGAACTTGGTGGATTCGATCAAATGGGGTCGAAATCTTCTCAAACTACACATCAAATGCAACGATTTACATATCCCCAATGTCCTCGAAGGATTCGAATGCCGTGGAGGGGTTTCTTCAAGTAATGAAGGCGTTAACGGGCATCTCAAAGAAAGAGCCGTTAACGCCATTGCTGGGAGTGGGGGTCAGAAACTCTACTGCCCAAAAACAAAACTGCTCCTACTGGGGTTTCTGGATCTTCTTAGATGCATGAAGGAATCGGGTTCCCTGTGTGGCGCCTAGTGAAGTGGCAGAATATGCTTTCAGCATGTTCATCTCATGACAAGCCATTTTCTGGCTGAGAAAACTTCCCCGCGTTACCAAACCTTCCCTTCCTGCTCACACACTTGGCCCGCTTCTTCTCTTTGGGTCATAATCCTGGGACCAACTGTGAGAGGAGAAGTGGGGCCATGACAAAGGCTGCTGTTTTGTGACTTTGTGGGATTTTGTGATTAGCAAGAGTCCTCGCCTTGACCAACTTATTTGTGCAGAGCCCACACGGTTTGATGATCTTAACCGTTTGTCTTGTGGGATTTGTCCAAGATTTAATGTTTGTATGTTCAAAGATATTTGACGTTTTTTATTTCTTGAACTTTTTAAAAGCCACCCATATTTTCATTGTAGAGTAACAATTGTGAGCTAGGTTCATTACACACAGATAGTTTTGGTGGATGGCGAGTCTAAGATCTGATGAGGGGTTTGGATCATCAACATCTTGTACCTGCAACTGCATTTAATGCCCGCAATTTCAGGGATAGCACAGTGCGTGAAGCTCTCGCATATGCAGGGTCCAAGGAAGCGATGGACCACAAAAGGTCTATAAGGGTCCAAGGAAGTGATGGACTACAAAAGGTCTACAGTATGCAGCTTTTTTCTGTCTTCAGTACCTCAAACCCATGGCCTCCAAGTCACACGATAATAACTCTATCTTTGTGCCAAAGCTCTCCTTATACAGTTAATATAGCCAATGAAAAATTATTCTTCTGTAACATGTGGAGCTGCGGTTGTTTATTGTATTTTGGTTTCCCTTCTTAATAAAACCCATCATTCAAAAGAAGCCAATGAAATTTTGTTTTTGTGTCTACACGTACATGGGTTGAGGGCAAATTAAATAGATAAAATTGTGGGATAACAGATGGTTTGCAATCTAAACCATTAATCTTCTTAGCTACATTCTTGATAGGTGATCTGCCTGATAATTGAATTATTGTCCAGCTATTTGCAGCCAAAAAAAAAATGAAAATCAATAGCCTCAACTTTGGTAGCTATTGAAAACTTAACTCTTTGAGAAAAGGTATTTATATTCTTGTTCTATTCATCAACGCCCCCAATACAATCACCCTACTTCAGGATCAAAAGAATGGATAGATGTTGATCTCTTAGGAGAGAGCTCAATTATCTTTGTGTAGTTGGCTCCTTTGGCTAAGTGATGTGCTGAGTGTTAGTTGATCTAAATATGTACTTAAACATCAATTATTTGCCTTTTCTTCCAAGGAAATGTCCCATTGGATTCGGAAAACACCAACATGCATCCTTTACCTTAGTTGATAAATGTAATAGCATCCAAAGCATCTCCTTTGGAGCCTTGGCGTAGCGGTAGAGTCATCGTCGTGTGACCTTGAGATCATGGGTTCAAGGCGTGGAAACAGCCTTTTGCAAAATACAAAATAAGGTTGCATATTATTGACCCTTGTGATCCACCCCTTCTCCAAACCCCCGCATACATGGAAGCTTCATGCACTGATGCTGCCTTTTTTATCCAAAGCATCTCCTTCGCAGATAATGGAAGCTTTTAGTTGTTAGACCGAAAGCCCAAGCTTCAGTGCCTTCAAAGCTTGTCATATTGGTAGAGCAGTCCATGATGAGATACACTTTGCCGCCCCTTCTGAAGTCCACTGCTGCCCTCCAGTAAAACAAAAGGCTGGACCATTCAATCAATTTCCTGCTACAACACATACACATCTATGAAATGTCAAAGAAAGTTGCGTCATAGTTCACTTGGTTCCCAATCATGTTGCAGAATCTTCTTATTTCCTGGACGAAATTGCAGTTTGCTTGATTAAAAATAGAAAAGAATCGCTATGGGAACATCGAACAACAGTGAATCCAACTTCTTAAGGAGCAGCAATCTAGGAAGCAAGCTCTTTCCCTGGGATGTTGACGACTTGGAAATGATAGTATATACATATACATATACATACACATACATATATATATATATAGACATAATATATGTTTTTGTAGCTTTGTTTGGGATTGATGGGCAGCCCCGATGTACGAAGCTCCTGCATATGCAGGGTCTGGAGAAGGGCCACACCACAAGGGCTAATAGTACACAGTCTTACCTTGCATTTTGCAAGAGGCTGTTTCCACGCCTAGAACCTGTGACCTCAAGGTCACGCGACAACAACTCTACCTATGCGCCAAGGCTCTTCTTCAATGTTTTGAATTGATGCATATGTGATATTAATAAGTATGAAAGAACAGCAGTGTCAAGCTAGCAAATGCAATCAATGTTTGAAGTACGGTCATGAAGAGATAGAGAGAGTTCAAGCTTCTAATGTTCAGTGCTTGGGCTAACTTTTGGCTTCTTTATTCAAGTTGGAGAAGTGTTCTTCATGTTTGTTTTCTTTTTCCTTCTGTTTTTGTTTCCTTTGAAGCTGTATGATGTTATCTTCGTTGTCCTAGCTCATTTGTGGTTGGGCTAACTCCAAGCCCATGATTATGCTGAGAAGACTTTTGGTTGATCACAGTTCACTGCAGGCCTACCTTGGATTCACGGGTTATAACATACTATCTCAGTTTCCAAGTTCTACAAGTTTTTGGTTAAGTTTCAAACTTAGGGGATGATCTAGTAAAGTTCCAAACTGGCTTGCGTTTCATGGTCCCTTGTCTTTTGGCACTGTTTATGTGGAAATTGCTGCTAAACGTTCTTAGTTTCTAACAGCAGCATTCATAAGCTTTTGTACTGTTCTGATTTTAGTTCCAACTCTTGAATGTGTTGATTGTAGTTCCTAATCATCAGCATTCATAAGCGAACCATTATGTTGCTAATGAGGAAGATTTTAACTGTAGTTGCTCTCTCTCACTCAGGTAAAGACTCAAGTATTATTTCTTGGTTCATAGAAGAAAACTCTGACCAGCTTTGTGACACATTAACATCATCGCTCGAGTTGACAAATTTTACCCACTTTTGCTAGAGTTAGATGTTCTCTTACTTGCATTCCAGTTAGATGCCTGTTACTTGTTGTTAAGCTTTGCTTATGTTATATAAGTATTTATATTTTACTTTGTGTGCTGATTATTATGTTTCTAAGTTGGAAGTTATTAGTATGAGATGACTTCTTTTATGCAAACCAACTTCGCACTTGGTGAAAACATAAAACTGGAAGTTAACAAATTATGCAAATTCCTGTGCACACTAGCATTCCTTATTTTATCTATGTAATAAGGCTGAAAATAGCAGGAAGAAAATCAGTATTCAAGGATAACTTAATCCTTTAATTAATGTGCCCATACTAAACAGCCTTAATGAGGTCAGTGAGGTGCAGATACTTTTTCAGCTTGACAACTTCATGGCTTTGCATTTGAAAAAAAAAAAAAAATGGCAAACTAATGGCTGTGGATGATTTTCACTGTTCACCATTTATCTTCTGTGGATGTTGAATCTTCTCATTTCTAACATTGCCTACAATCAAAGTACTGTTTTGGACATCTTCACTCATTTTAGATGCTCCTCCTAGAATATTCAACAAAATAAAAAAGCAGCAACTTGTCATGGGCCACAGTTTCAACTTTGCTAAACCCATGCGGCACTGGTGCCAACTCCCTTTGCTAGGCACAAGTCAGCCTTCAACACCCCACTCTCACTTGCTAGGGCTACACTCACTCACCCACTAATGCAATGAGAGGAACTCAAAAAGGAAACTCTTCAACTATATTGAGTTTAACTAAAACTGAGTTAATCTGAGCTGTTTACAAATGAGGAGCTAACCCCTATATATACTTGCTCTCCCCCATCCACCTCCTCAATGGATGGTTGGGATCATTACATGTGTCAATACATTAATGGTCCAGATCATCTTTTGGAACTCTCCTACTCTTTCTAGACTACTCTACTAGTCTCCTAGAGTTTTCTAGATTATTACAAAAGATCTAAGATATTTACAAGGATTTCTCTGGAAATCAGGCTTCTGGAATCAAGCCTTGTTGCATGGGTCTTCAACAGCGGGCCTAAGTCCTTCACGCCATATCCGCGATCTAAATAAGCCTTCCTTAGAGGCTGTAGGCCCTTGTCATGAGTCTTGCAATGCAAGTCCATGACAATCTCCTCTACATGATAATGTCGATGCCCTCATTGGCACATCTTAACTAGTGTTGCACCCTTTTTCATTGGGCATGTCTCATATTGCCTTGTCGCCTTCATGAGATGCCCTGTTGTGTCCCTCCTTTTGCACCTTGGCATCCAGCCACTCTTGTGCACTTCTAAGACTTTCTTAGGTTCCTTCATATTGTGTGTGTTCTTGCACACTTGTGCACCTTTGCACAATTGTAAGTTGTTGCATCTCTAGTGCTCCTATTTTACTCCTCTCCAATGCTATGCCTCCTACACATTGGTGTAACAGCTACCACCTTCCATGGTCCTTGCATGTCTCTGCTTGGTCTTCTCCCTCTTAGATTTTCCTTATTGTGGCACACCCTTGTTAACCACCGGTCTCTCCTTAAACCCTTCATAGCTTAGCACCCAATGGCACCTAGACGTTGTAAGTCTAGTTGTGCCGACTCCACACTCATTCTAGATCTCTTTACTAGCTACAAGGCAAATAGCATCTTCCTTTGCGCTTTTCCTTCCTTCAACATCGGGACCACACAAGGGGTCTTCTCATCAAAGAAGCTCAACATTCCAAGGTGTGGCATAGGGATTGCTCTAGCCTTGGCGAGGAAATTCATTCCCAGGATAACCTCATAATCATCTAAAGGCACTACAGTCAAAGTGATGGTGCCTTGCCGCTCCCCCACCTTGATAGGTGCATCTCTAGCAACTCCTAGTATGGGTTTGGCTTTGGAGTTTACTGCCTTAATCCTGATCTCATCCTTCTTCATCTTGAGGCCTAATCTCTTAGCCTCTCCTTCTGAGATGAAGTTGTGAGTAGCTTCGGTGTCCGCCATAGCCCGTGTGCCTTTGCCATTGAAGCGCACATCTACATACATCAACCTTTCCCTGCATGGACATGCTTGGTTCCTGATGCCTGTCTGATCATAGCATTGAGGAGTCTAAGTGCCCCCATCTTTGGCTCCTCCCCTTCATCCTCATCCATTACCTTGTGGTCCTCCTTTTCAACTAACAAGGCATTAAGGGTCTTCTTCTTTGGGCAATCCACTGCCCGATGATCTCCATCACATATGAAGCAACTAATGCGTCAAGGAAGGAACTTACCTTTGCCCTTTGGGTCGTGTCGGCCTTCTCTGCCTTTCTCCTTATGACCTCTAGGTTTGTCCTCCTCACTGTTGCTTCCATTAGACTTGCCCTTTTTCTCCTCTCTAGTGCCTTCAGCCATTTTGTCAAACTGCACTAATTTCTTTGCAGTTGAGAGTGCAATGGCCAAGTCTTGCACTCCCCTCCTTTGCAACTCTTGCTCTGCCTAAGGTTGCAACCCATCCATTAAAAAGAACAACTTGTCCTTCTCATTCATATATGAGATGTTCAGGAGCAAAGTCATGAATTGGTTGACATATTCATGGATAGACCTCGTATGCATTAGCGGCTTTAGATTCTTTCGATCCAAGTATTCCACATTCTCTAGGAAGAATTGGGTTTTGATCTCTTTCTTATAGTCTTCCCACGTGACTATGGTGCAACGACCATCAGCTACGTCGCCATACCTTCGTTTCCACCATAGCATCACATCGTCGCAAAGATACATTGTTGCCACATCCACCTTCATGGCCTCTTCTGAAATCTTGGCAGGTTTAAAGTATTGCTCCATTGCCACAGAAAATTCTCTAAGTCCTTGGCATCATGGGTTCCCTTATAGCTTATGGGTTCAAAAATCTTCACTTTAGGAATGAACTCCTTTGGTCCAAGCCCTCCCCCACTTGCTACAGCCTTCTCCAATAGGGCTAACCGAATTTTCACATCCTCTAGGCCAGCTACCTCCTCATGTAGCCCGACCATCTCACCTTCTATAGTCTCAAGGCGATCTGACATGCTATCTACCCTTTCACTTCGAATGTGATCTTGAAGACTATATAAAGCATCCACATAGGCACTAGACTTGTTCAAACAATAAAAAAGAGTGCTCAAACTTACCAAATCTTTCTTCTAACATTGTGAGGTGAGCACCCAAAGCCAATTCCTTTGATGGATCTCTGGACTTCTCTCTCTTTGACTTCTTTTGAACCTCCACTGGCATGGTGGTCTCTCCCGACTCACTTGCCATGATGTTGCCATGAGCTTTTCCCCAATACTCGCTAAGCAACGCCCACTTCGACCTGCTCTGATACCAATTATCATGGGCCGCAATTTCACCTTTGCTAAACCCGTGCAGCACTTGTGCGCAACTCCCTTTGCTAGGCACAAGTCAACCTTCAATTCCCCACTCTCACTTGCTAGGGCTACACTCACTCACCCACTAATGCAATGAGAGGAACTCAAAAAGGAAACTCTCCAACTATATTGAGTTTAACTGAAACTGAGCTAATCTGAGGTGTTTACAAATGAGGAGCTAACCCCTATATATACTTGCTTTCCCCCATCCACCTCCTCAATGGATGGTTGGGATCATTACATGTGTCTATATATTAATGGTTCCAGATCATCTTCTGGAACCCTCCTACTCTTTCTAGACTACTCTACCAGTCTCTTAGAGTTTTCTAGATGATTACAGAAGATCTAAAATATTTACAAGGAATTCTCTGGAAATTAGGCCTTCTGGAATCATGCCTTGTTGCATGGGTCTTCAACAGCGGGCCTAAATCCTTCAAGCCATGTCCACAATCTAAGTAAGCCTTCCTTAGAGGCTGTAAGCCCTGGTCAAGGGCCTTGCAATGCAAGTCCGTGACAAACTACTCTTAACTCTGGTGCCTTTAACAATCTTGTTTCAGTTTTACATGGTATGAGATCATTTCTCTTCTATTTGCAATTCTTTTATCGGGTCCAACTCAAATTTTGGCCTTATCCCAGGTAACTCGAATGATAATGGTTGCCAGACAATTTCACCACAAAAGTTCCTTCCTCACATAATCGGATTATTGACTCCCTTTTTAGTAAGACTGTTAGCCGTTTTACGTCTTGCATGTTCTTGGTCGGGGAGAATGATTACACTCCATCATTCCGATGAACGTCTGGGAAACCAATGCAGTCAAGCTGCAGAACTGAGATCCACAGATCAACTTGCTTTTCAAAAGGTTCAAGAGGATGACATCCTTCCATGTATACAGAGGCTGCATCAATTAGAAGCATTGGTAACTGAACTGACCAAAATACCAGAGAGAGGTAGCATGCTTCTTCAGTCATTCGATTGGATCAAATCCATAGAATATGACCTACAGAAGACAAATAGAGTAAGCATTATATCTGTTCCTTTGTCATTTTCTTCATTTTACAGTATTGGTTACCCCGATATTTCATATTAATCATTGTTAATGGGCTTGTAAAACTTGTTTGGTGTTCTCTGTAGACATTGCATGCAACAGCCTCGTAACAGTGGGAGCTGAAGAGTCTCTTGAGACTCTGAAGGAGAGCAGTCTAGGTGTAAGTTCAATTCTTATGACAAGAATTCTATTCACTGTCTGTCGTGCTAAGGAAATGTTGGAAGTAACCTGATTTTCCCCATGAAACTCTAAACACCAAATAATGCCACAACAGAGGCACCCTTTCTGCATTGTCAGATTGGTTCTATGTCTGCAGCATTTCTCATAGTTGCACAAATTACTCTTGTTGGTGTTTTGGGACCACTTCAACTAAATTAGATTCATTAGTATTTTTCTCTTAATGAACTTGCACAGATGGATTGTGGGTATTGATGATGGGATTGTTAATTTTAGACGAAGGCGTCTTGCTGGTTGAAGCATTGCAATTCTCTTCCGTGGGAGAGTCGAAGCATTTCAAGGACACAACTGGATGTGTTGTATCCTCCTGCTGGAGCCATATCTTCAGCATGTAACTCTACCAGCACCTGTAGTCGAAGCCTTTGAGATGATTTTTACTGGAAAATATCAAGGTTTAAAATGTTTAGATGTGCTTCTGTGGAATGATACTCGCAGATGCAGCAATCAGAGGTCTTGCTGGCTCTTGTTGATCTGACGCGTTAGGACCCAACATCGAACAGCCAAGACACTTGATGTCATGTGAGTGGGACCATTATATGGAGACCAAATGAAAGCCAGGTCAGTATAGTGAAGTGAACTTAATTTTTTCCTTTTGAATGCTCTCTTTCTGCAAAGCTATTCTAACTTGGTCAATTTTTTATTGTGGGCAGGTTTTTAATTAAGAGCTCTTTTTGATTCAATTAGCACATAGTAACAGTTCCTTTAAATTGCAGTACAAGGGCCCCTGATCAGTTTTCTTGTGTATGATAGACTTATGTTTAATTAAATGTCATTGCCTTGTTCCATTTATTGGGTGCGGGTGCAAATCTGATTATGAATTTTTCTGATCCATTCAATATATGTCTGCATACCGTTATGATTCAAGCCATAGTATAAGTAATTGGCTATTTTCTTCTTCCTTTATTTTTCCTTTTTGGGGAATGTTGAACATGCACACCCATCAGCACCTCGAACCCGTATCCTTCCACAGGAGAGGCCCTTCTTGCGGCACTACTTAGGAAGATCTTTGCTACGAAACAGACCAAATTATGTTTACTGTTCGGCAGCCCAAAGTCTTTACACCAACATGACATGTCAATAACTTGTGGCTCGAACACGACCTGTTTATTAAATGAGTTAACACGATACGACCTCGTGTAATACGATTATGTAAATAGGTCCCGACTCAGACAAGTCAACATGACAGATTAATTGGGCTTTAGTCAAACGAGTCAATACGATAGGTTCATAGGTCACAAGTTAGATGGGTCAACACAATGCGTAAATATGGATTGACCCAAACATTACCCAATTTTTGGCATGTAACCCACTAAATTCGTGTCATGTAAAATGAGAGGTAAGACTATGTACTATAGGCCTTTTGTGGTCTCCCCCTTCCCCAAACCTCACATTAGGAGAGCTTCCTGTACTGGGCTGCCCTTTTTTTAAGATTATGCTAATAATCTCACCAGATTGCTGACTAATGATAAAATGTCTGTATGGAATAATGTTTTCTAGCCTGTGCAAAATTTGGGCTATCGGTTCATCCTTCGCGCTTGTTGTCTGCTAGTCCGTCTGATCTGATGCATGTTTGCCACGTCTATGGGTCTACATTCAATTGCAGAAGGGTGAAAAGAGCTGATTGACAAAGGCTCTTTCTCACACATGTAGTGCTGTTCTTCATTGCTCTGTTCTATCATGTAGGCTTGTCAAAGTTCTTCATTAAACCATTGCCAACTTCCTAAAATTAGTATTCTTTGTCAAATTTATTTAGTTTTGTCACATTACTCATTTACTTATAAAATATAACCTTATTGAGGGAAACACTGGGATGTTAGAGGGCAAAGAGAAAGGAGTTTCAAATGCTGGAAAAGGGGGATGAAACTATCAGTTCCTTGGCTATGTTCTTCCTTTTTGGTAGCAAGTAAACAACTATAATGCCTTTTCATGTTGTAAATTGTTTATCATGGACTTAACTCTTCAACTAAAACTAGTAATTAGCTTGTAAGCACTCTTACAGAGACTGCAATTCTTCTGTCCTGGGAGCTGCTTCACATTTTAGTTTGTTATTCGACCACGTTGGAATCACTACTAAGCAGAATAAGGTTCAGGGGAACCCAACGAGGACAAAACTGGCTTCAAGGTCAGTAACTGCTGGATCAGTAATGGGAATCGAGAAGGGCGTCCACCAGCAATGCAATTAAAGCACTGCCAGAAATAGAAAGTCTGTCAGACAGACGTGTGACCACCCGAACCAGTCAAGAGTCAGTTGAGAACGATCCTACACAGCCATGGTTCATCCACCAGACTTTGGTGCCCTGTTTTTCCTTAGAACTCAAGGATACAGAAGTACGAGCCTATAGAACAGATCCTATTCAAGTAACGTGGTGGTCTAAAGCCTTCACCTGACACATTATACATATTTGAACTACTTGCACTATTCCAATGTGGGACTAAAGATCCCAGACCTCTCGCGTTCATCGTGAAAAAACAGATGCCCTGTCATGTTTCTTTATGTTTTTGTTTCTGTTGGTAGTGCGTTTCTCACAGCTGAGAGGTTATGGGTTCCAACTTCCACTCCACTTACAACTAAAAATATAAAAAAATTCATAAGAATTGATTCCATTACAAGGAAAAAGGACAGCTCGGTGTACCATGCTCTCGCTTATGTGATGTCTAGAGAAAGAGAAGACCACAAGGGTCTATAGTATGCAGCTTCACTTTGCATTTTGCAAAAGGCTATTTCCACTCCTCAAACCTGTGACCTGTAAGTCACATGACAACAACTCTATGGTTGCGCCAATGCTGATTCCATTGAGAAAGAATATAAAAGACATGAGGGAAAGATGCAGGTCAAATTTCTAGAAGGGCTTGTCGCTCTTCTACCAACCCTGAATTCTACACCTAATGCCCATGCTAGACCATCTTTGTCACTGTGATTGGGCCCTTTCTATTTCTTCTATTAGATTATGCAAACAGTCCCACTAGATGACCACTGTTGCAATATCTCTGTGTGATTAATTTCGTCTTGCCTGTGCAAATTTTGGGCCATCTGATGTATGTTTTCCTGGTTACATTTCACTTACGGAAAGGAGGAAAGAGCTTAGTGACACAGGATCACTCTCACATATATGGTGCTCTTCTTCATTAGTACAAAATTTGCTATTTTTTCTGTGTCACTGCGTTGCTCTATTCTATCTTTCAGGCTTGTCAAAGCCCTTCACCGAACCATTTTCAACTTCTTATAATAATTTGTGTTCTTTACCAAATTATCTAGCTTTGTTCTCTTTGCGTTTCTTAAAGACCTCCCTTTCAGTATGACACAGACTCAAGGAAGCACTAGCATTTAAGAAAGCAAAGAAAAAACAGAGTTGTAAATGCTAGAAAAAGGGGCTGAAATTTATCAGTTACTTAAATGTATTCTTCCTTTGTGGTTGCAACTAATCCATTTTCTACTTTATATATCAATGTAACAATTAGAATGCTTTTTTATGTCGTGATTTGTTTAATAAGAGAGAGGAAAGGGTATCCATACTGTATTGGATCATAGACTGAACTCTTCAACTAAAACTAGAAATTAGCTTCAAGGGCTCTTATGATTCTCAAATATCTTCCAAACCAGGTAGGAATAAAAAAGATGCACATAAAAGGAATAAATGCCCACTGGATGAGCAGTCAGAAACTTTTACAAGGTTGCCAAAAAGAAGTTTTTAGGTCTGTCAGACAGCCGGGTGATCTCCCCAACCAATCGAAACTGGCTAAGAACGATCCTCTAATGCTTGAACCACGTCGAGGAGGTCAAGCCGTCAATCACGCTCTGATCACACGACCATGATTCATCCACCAGACTTTGGTGCCTGTCTCCTTAGAACTCAAGGATACAGAAGTACGAGCCTATAGAACAGATCCTGTTCAAGTAAGGTCGTGCTCAATAGGCCTGCAATGGTATATTACAAACATTGGAATTAATGATACCACTCCGATGTGGGACTAAACTTTTGGGTCCTTATCTTCCCAAATACTTTGCCTTTGATCTCTTTTGTATTCTTTCTCCCCTTAATCTAATCATTCATTCGGTAAATGGACTTGTAACATGCAGACTGTCTAAAGTTTATAAACATCGGCTAACAAGGAAGTTGGACTTTCGTTAGGCATCTTTCCCCCCAGTTGTATTTGTGCAGTTCTTGCCGTTTATGGAATGTGTTTTGTGGTTGTCTGGGGAGCTCTAAGATGGGTGTCTCTAGACATCAAGAATTTCGCTCAGACATCTTACAACACACCTGAGTCCCGAGTGTCTAGTGTTCAAAGCCATTCACCTGCTAGGCCATGCCTCAAAAATTTAGCTCATCGGATGGTATTCACTTTCGTAATTCTGGGGCTGACCTGCATGCATTCAAGGACCAAAAAAGGCAGTCACGGTGCACGAATCTCGGAAGGGGTTCAGGGAAGGAGCCGACCACAAGGGTCAATAATATTCAGCCTTGCATTTTGTAAGAGATTGTTTCCACGTCTTAAACCCATGACCTCAAGAACACACAATGACAACTTCACCGTTGTGCCAAACCTCCCTTTCAAAGACCAATGGTCTTAAAATCTTGACCATTTTGATAGCTTCCATCCTCTGGAGATTTCTAGGGATGGCCTATCAATGAACGTAGATGAATCTTGGATGCTTCAAACAGCTAGTTCTAGACGTGTTAGAAATCACCTCGGCAAAATCTTACAACACAAAGAAACTGAGGCTACGACCATCCAGTAGATGGGAAGTTTGGTATTAGTAGCATACGGTAGGCGTGCTGTACAAGATTGGCTGAAGAAAATGCTGAGGAGCATCAACTACTGCCAAAACCATTGTTATACGAGTCACTATCACTATATGGTGGATGCACACATTTTCTCTTGGGCAGGATGAGCTGAAAAGACTCTTCGGATGGGTTGGCATGGTTCATCCATAACGTGATCCAAAGGAGTAGGGTGAGGCAACCTTCTTCCACTTCCTATAGAGAAGCAGTTCGTGCCATTCGTTTCAAGAAGGTTAGAACAGCCCACTTTCTTAGTATTGATTTTGTCCCTCTTATTTTGATGTTGTCTGACTTGTTTGTGGGAAGTGGGTATTCACTGTAGGGTGTGTTTTTTATCTGCTTTGTGCTTAGACTTGGTTCTCTAATAAGTGAAAGCGAATGCGTCAGCTTTTAGGCGGCTTCTTGATAGTTCGAGGCATGTGTTGTGCCAGATCTTTCACGGATTGACAGATCTAACAACCAGGATCTTTAATCTGTAATAAGATGCATACATAGAGAAAAGACATAAGAAATTGTATGGTTCAACTAAACTTGGCCTACATCCATAAGAGAGGAGGAATCAATATCATTTGATCAGATTACATGGTTGAGAAGTAGGAAGCAAAGCCTCCTCTATTTGCCTCCTCTCTTATATATGTACAAACTCTCACCAACTCACTCACACCAACCCTAACATTATTCAACAACATAAACTGCTGTAGAGATGGGGTCTTTGGTTACCAACAGAAAAGAATTGCTGTCTTTGGTTAGTTTTCATCCTACCTGGGAGACAGTTTTTCCCTCTGTGGTGCTTGGATGTACCAGCAATTGTTCAATTGGCTTTCTTTTTCTTAGGAAAAAATTTCACAACTACATGGTTGATATTGATTAGCACTTCGATGGACAGTTATTTGTATATATTTCTCTGAATCTAGTTTGCCTATATGCCCACTAGCTGAATGCTTGGCATGGTACTTAAATTTTCACTCTGATACACTGAATTGTTTAGCAACCGGAGCTCTATCCCTCCATCCCTAAGATTAAATAAATTTGGAGATTCTCTAGTATTAAATTCTATGAGAAATGTGCTGACACAAGTAATAATTGCAAACCTGCCTCAAAAACTATATGAAGCATATTCGTGTATATTAAGGCATTTGGGCATATATTCCATTGAACCATCTTTGCATAAAATAAACATGTAAAAGACCACCTTCTATCATTGAACATCTCTATATAAGACAACATAAGCCATGCCCATGGAAAAACAGAACAAGTTGACCAAATGTATATTTGGCTTGGCTAGAGCAATGGGCTTTGTTTCCCTTTTATGTAAAATCAGATGAACTTGGCGTCTAAGAGAAGAAATGGAGCTTATGTTTTTTAAATGTCAGAAATTTCATTAAGAAAAGAAATATACATGATCATAAAGGGAGCAGAGTTGTGATATAAATAATGAGTCACTTTGCATCCTGCTCTGAGAAAGGTAATCTGCAAGTGATCAACGCAATGAGACAACAAAAACTCTTTCCCTTTGAGAGGTCTCTTATTTCTACAAAATTCTCTCCGGATCTCCATGACCCCTGTTAATAACCATCCACTAAGCAACCACATTATGCGAATCATCTTCAAGCCAAAGAGAGTTAACCATTGAATTGTTGAATGGCTAGAGCCTCCATGGAACAGCATGTCCTCTGCTAACTAGAACTTCTATGACCAAAAAGATCTAAGGACTAGGCTGCCGATTGCCAAATGAAGCTCTAGCCTGATTCAACTTGAGCTGCCCACTTGGAAGAGGTTCCAATTAGGTTTCATGATATCCTACTTTAGCTTCTCAGTGGTGGTATGCAGATATTTTGTGGTGCCTAACATATAGTAACTCATGAACTTCTTTAAGGAAGATGCTCATGATTACTGAAGCTACTTCAACCTCAAAATAGGTGATAAGGACTCCATTTGTTGCTATCAGAAGAGTGACTCTCTGTCCCCACTCTAAAGAGTTTGAATCATGATAAAGCGGCCCGTACAGCACGCCTCAGTTTTTATCTCAAGCATATGTACATCTTCAGTGATCCAATAGCTTGCTGACGGAGGAAGGAATATTTTGTTACTTGTGTCATTATTGTCTCGGTACAAAGATAAGAAATACCTAGAAAAAAGAATGTAACAACTCTAGTGGTAACCTAGATTGTGCTGAAATATGTACTTTGTTCATACTAGAATTGAGTATACTAGTTTAGTCTTAACACTTGAATTGGATAAGCACAGGAGATCTATTTATCCTGTTGCTATTTGTAAGAAATCTGGTATTCATTGTAACAATTTGTACACTATTTTTTTAGGGACTGGTACAAGTTAATTTCCATTTTGGTTTTTATTCTCTCATGTTTTATATATGAAAGAGCCCTCTAACCACAGGTTTAGGATACAACACTGTTCAAGGCTTGCTTCCTACGACTATGCACTACACTATAGATAAATATTTCTAAGTCTTTCAACTGTGGAGGTCTTCTTGATGAACGTAGACCTATTGCTTTTTGTTCTGAAATGCATTTTTAAAGGCCATAATGGATACTTAAATTGTTTGATGGAGTTGCATTTTATTGAACTCCTCCTTCATAGCCGAAAAATGGTTTGTATTGTTGAAGACATTGCCCCATTTGTAGCTTTGCCTGTAAATATTTTTTCAGAAGTAGAATGCGGGCATCTATCTTATAAGTCCTACGTGGTGTTCCAAGGGTTACCACTTATTCCAGAGATATATAAGTAGTCATCTCAGAATGATTAACTTGATGTTCTCTTCTTCAAATGTTAGCCTGTCTCTGATATTCAGTGGAAAAGCAACTTAAATGAACATTTTTCCTACTAAATTTTGCTTTAGTGTAATGATAATTATGATATTATACGAGATGCTGCTTGTCTGATATTACTAGCCATTCATTTTTTCTTTTTTCCCTGGTAGTTGGCGGTAGTTAGTCTGTGTACTTCATCTTTCAGGATCACATTTTAAAATTCCTGATATGTTACCTGTTATGACATTGTTGGAACTTTTAAGATGTCAGATGGATATGGATTTACCTACCAATATATTGGGCTTTTCTAGAATGATGCATCCTGTATACTTCTGGTTTCAACCTTTCACTGTAGGCATGCAAGCTTGACAGAGTTGTTTGTGCTATTCATTTGTGGTCGTGAACTTGCCAATGCATTCTCTGAATTGACGGATCCCATGGATCAGGTAAGCTAACAGTCATGATTTCTTTACTTGGTTGTTGGTATTGTTTTTAATTTATTACCCCACACGAGGACTTAATAGACTTACCATCTTTGTCTGTGATGGACTGTAATTTACACTTTTATTAAAATAGTATCAAAAAGACTTGACAAGCAGTCAGATTAACAGGAAGCAGATTTGCTTGTGCAGAGAATGGGAGCCTTGGCGCAACAGTAGAGCTGTTGTTGTGTGACCTTGCGGTCATGGGTTCAAGGTGTGGAAACAGCTTCTTGCAATGCAAGGTAAGGTGCATACTATTGATCTTTTGGGGCGCGCCCCTTCCCCAGACCTGCATACACTGGAGCTTCGTGCACTGGCCTGCTCCTTTTTTGTTTAGATATGCTCATGCAGAATAAAATCTAATAAATGACTTCAGAACTATCAAATTATAGCTTTTACGTGGAAGTAAGCTCGAGGATGTGATCAAACAACGGTTATAACTTTATTGTTGTACCATTGGAGTTGGAATCACTGGTTATGAGTAAAGTCAAACATGAGTTGGCAGCATTGTAGAGGTCCTACATTTCTTATGTAGTTCAGTTTTGATTTATAGGATATTCAACGCTATCTACCCACTTGATTGATCTCATTGTGTCTATTAAATTTCTAAACAGCTTCCCCTCTTGATTGACCTCACCGTGTCTACTAAACTTCTAAACAGTTTAGGGGCAACAATATTGTTTATTTGTAACCAAGGGATTCATAGCCCTGAGTTCATTTTATTCCATACTCCCTCAGCATTGACAAAGTAGCTAGTTAATGCCATTGCTTTTAGCTCAACCTTGTAAGTACTCGTGGACTAGTTCTGGTCATGTAATGTAACACCCCGGATTTTTAAGACAAATTTTATTATTATTATTATTTTTTTATTATAATAATGGCAATTTAATTAAGAGCATTTGGGATCCCATGAGAAAAGATTTATTTAACATTTTACTAAACCTATCTTAAAAACTCCGTGTGTTAGTTTTCCTTTCTCAAAATGACGTACATGTAATTTAAACATAAATAATTAATCCGCGTATAAATCAACGTCAAATAAATAGGCGCCTTTATTTTAAATCAAATAAACGTCCAAAAGACAATAATAATATGGCCCAGGGTCTATCCATCATAACATCCCATATAAATGTCCAACATATGTCCAAACATCTAAATCACATCCAAATATAAAGTATGCAGTCCATAATAAAATTCAAATGATAATCCACTCTAATGACTCACATTACTGTCTAAAACTATAAGGAAACTAGTCTTCAGCAGCTCTCAAGGTTTATCAACCGCTTTTTTGCTTTCCTGGTGTCGCGCTCGAGATCTAAGGCATTGCAAAACAAAGCAATGCCTCAGCAAGCTATCGCTTGTGTAGGTACATAGACAATTAATGTAATAAATGAAAGAAATAATGAACAGCATTGATGAAAAGTCTAACATTTATGGAAATAGTGATATCATAATGCCATGTTCAAATAAATGCCAATTTATTCTATATGCTAAAACATGCAATCATAGAGTTAAAACATGACATGAATCAATAAAATGGAGCATACAACAAGAATAAGGGCACCCTAAGGTAATGGGTCCCACCACATCGCACTAACATCCCTGATCAGGAGTACACATAGTCAACCTCTGAGTGTCGTCACACCCAGGCATACCATCCATAACCATGCTCATCATACATGCACACATAACAAGAATATGGGCCATCATGCTGCAGTGGCAACCCTCCATGGGTATCAACCACCGCCGCTCTCCGTCGACACCATAACGGGAGACTTAACGTTTGTCCCCATGGAAAGGCTCAGACCGGTAGTGTGGACTATCCATGTTACCAAACCCCTACCGAATGCCATCTATGGGCAGGTGTCTATCATATCACAAACTCATCACATCATAATCTCGGAAGGTGGGTGGCCTACCCTATCCCTCCCAAAGATGATGCCCACCGCGCGAGAGCACCCGTCATCAAATATAAAACACGGAAATCATATGTATATGCTAAAACTCAAGAGCACTTATAGCTTACAATCCCTAAGACATGCCCCTCATCCTGGGGTCAGCCTATAAAAGGACCAGCTACTAAGCCTCTATACTCATTTCCATGTAAATCCATGCATTTTCTATATGTAATAAGAAATAAGTCTCTAATTAAGCATAACTAACTAACATCATGCTTGTAAAAGCATTTGAAATAAGTTTATTCAGTAAAAGAATTCAATTTGGAATAACCATCCTGTACGCAATGTCGCATGAAATCCACGGTAAATAATAATTGCATTTTAAATCACAATCACACATGATGCTATGTTTAAACATGGTTTAAAAATCAAAGCAAAACATTAGTTGTCGTCACCTACCTCAGTGTGAGGCCATTAGCTTGCTAATAACTCCCTTTAATTGGTATGTTCAAGTGCACCTGTACATGTCACATCACTATTTTAAAAATTTTCTAAATAAAAAGTGGTCATTTCTAAGTTTTTAAGTTAAAACTAGGTCCGCGTCGTCAATACGGTCACAACGCCCCTTCCGGATCGTGATTTGGACCTCTCTAGCTCCCAAAAATCAAGTTTTAGTGAAAACTACGCTAAAATGAGGCCTGCCGGACCACCATAAGGTGGTTTAAACCGGCGGCGCCTCTTTTCTGCCGGTTTACACCGGCGTACACTGGCGCACGAAGACGCACGGCGACGCAGACGCCGAACGGGACGTGCGCGCCTGCGTCACGGTCGCCAGGACGCGTCGCGTCCCGACCCCGCCACGACCGCCATTTGCAGTCCGTCCGCGCGCGCTTCGCCGCGCACGCGTGCGAGGCGCCGACGCCGTTGATGACGCCGGAGAAGACGACCGGATTTCGGTCGCCTCCGGCGGAGCTACAGAGCTCCGTTTTGCGTGATTTTTGAGCCATTTTCTTCAGAATTCTCTCTAGAATCCATTTATGCCCTCCTTTTGCACTAATTTTTCCAAAAACCATGGTTTTTAAACGATTTTTCCCAAGTTCCTAAAAACATCCCTAGGTAGTGGTTTTTGGGTTTTCTGGAGAAATCCACCGTTGGATCACTCCCAAATTTAAAGGGTATGCTCTTGGGTCTCTTGTGCACTAGTTGGACGGTGCGATTTTCAAACGGACTAGGTTTGATCCGTGAAATCATGCTCCAACAGTAGCGTGCACAAAGTTCCTAAAAAATCTGATTTTTTCCTAATTTTTAAACGTTTTCCTAATTGTTTTTTCTATTTAATAAATACGAAAAACATAGGTTTTGAGGCTTACCTTGCACCTGGCCGGAGTTGCTCGTGTTGCCGGGGCTCCACTCGCCGGAAAATCTAAGTTTTTGCAGGGCTAGGGTTTTGCGTAGCACTTAGGGAAAACGCTCAAAGTGGAGCGTTTTGGCTCCTAGAGGAGCATAGATATAAGGTTTTAGAGTCTTAGGGAAGAGAAACTCTTCCCCACACGTCTCTTCCCACGTCTCTCCGGTGATTTCGCCGGACTGGTAGAGACGTGTGTAGACAGGGGTGCCGTTATCAATTTGGACCCCTGTGTGACACGTTTCTGTCAAAAGACCAATTTGCCCTTACAACTTTGACGGCTCATAACTCCCTCGTTTGAGCTCCGTTTTTTGTGTTCTTGGTGGCGTTGGATTCGTATCGACGAGCACTTTCTAATTCTTATGTTTTTAGGAAAAAATTTTCATCCATAAATTTTTATTTTAATTTATTTAATAATTTCCTATTTTATCTTAAAAATTAAGGATATTACATGTAAGTCTATTTCCTTGTGCCATAAATAGGTTCATGATCATCCCAAGGGATAAGCTATGATTGGAACTTAACGAGCCCTTTGCTACCAAGATCTCCATAGGGTGGCCTACTTGTTCCTCTCCTCTTTTATTTGCTCATCCATGGCCTTCTTGTAGCAAGCTGTTTGAGCATGCTCATCTACACTTAAACCTCCTGTCCATTTCATTATGTATCTTGTTGCCTTGATTTCACATTTCTTCTTGCTGGGTTTCTCATATTTCTCTTCTTATAATATTCCTCAGCATAGAAGAGGAGCCTTGGCCCAAGAGTAGTTGTCATTATGTGACCTTAAGGTCATGGGTTCGAGGGGTGGAAACAGCCTCTTGCAAAAATGCAAGGTAAGGCTGCATACTATAGACCTTTGTGGTCCACCTCTTCCCTAGACCCCTATATGTGGGATCTTCGTGCACCAGGCTGTCCTTTTTTTTTTCTTATTCCACAGCATGCTTTTCTGTGTTAGTGTTGACTAATCTGGCTTTACCTTTTTTAAAGTCCTATCAATTAGCTTTTCATGCTTCTTGTTTGCTTCCACATCTTATCTCAAGCTCATTCATTTCATAAGTAGGATATTTATGGAAGTAGTCATGGCATTTGCCATTAACAAATGTGTGCCTCCTGTACAGAAGTGGGTTTACCAATGATTTTTAAGCATTTATATTGCTGAGAGCACGCCTGGAAGAGTAAATAAAACAGCTCAATGACAAGAAACAATCTGCAGAAGAGAAGGGAAGAAAGATGATGAAGGATCCTATGAGGTGACACTGGATGAAGACTTTCTAACAGCTTTGGAGTATGCAATGTCACCAGCTAGAGGAATGGTATGACAATGTGCTATTCTGTGTTGGATATAGTTGCATACTAGCTTCAAGAAGCAAGTAGATATCAAGTTACACATTTTATTTGAAAATTGTACTAAACTTTTGGCTGAACATACTGTACTAATGCTGCATGGATAATCTGCTGGTTTAGAAGAAACCTTAAAGCATGCTCCTGTCACTTTAAAGGGTCTGTATCATTCATTGTGAATAGTAATTTTCAGCTCCATCTAGGAAAACTACTCGAACTCTGAGACCCACTGATCATCCCAAGTGTTGTTACCTCAAATTTATATTGATGTGTCCATTAATGTCCACATGTTGATCTTAGGCCTCAAATAATAGATGTCTATGGATTATGGGTTTGCAGATTGAACACATTCTCTGCTGCAGTAATCATATACCTAAAGCAGTATAAAGGGCTCGGCTCCTTCAAGGACCATGTGAACAAAACCCCATTCTGCATTCATCCCAAAACCTTTAACAATTTTATGTTTTTTTACCCCATTTGGAAGTATCATAATTAATTTTTAGCATTTTCTGAGTGACAATGAAATTTTATATTTGTTTACAAAATTACTCTCTGATGAGATTATAACTCAATATTTCTGCGCGAAGGACTCTCTCTCTCTCTCTCTACTAATTTGTCCAATGTACTTGGATTTCTACCCTCCTACCCACTTTAGACACTTCCATGTTGGAATCATTTATCATCATATCCCTCTCCCAGTGTCGGTTGTCAACTAATTTAACCTGTTGTCTGTGAAAAGTTTTTCTTTGTCCAAACTGGAAATTTTGTCTCCCAATTTAGGCATTTCCATGTTGTAAGCCAGTGATCATCATACCACTCTTGGTTGCTTCACTGTGAGTTAAATTTAAGCTCTTAGGCAAATTTTGTAATTGGAGATCAATTCTTTCTTGAGATTTAAGATTGACTTTCTTTTGCTGGAGCAGATTTTAGATATACCAACATGCTTTGACTGTTTTTAATGAAATTTTGGATTCATGCATAAATTGATTGTCTCCATGGTCTGTGTATACTGTTAGACTCATTTCTGGTAAGATACATCGATTTCACTAGAAATTCCTATGTATGTTTACATCTTCAAAGACATTGTTCTTATGAAACAGTTTGAGTTTCTATTGATTGTGCCCCAAATTACCCTTTTCCTTTTAGGACATCTAACGTGTACTTGTCTGCAGAGGGTTCCAAGTGTTTGATATCAAAATTTCTTCCTGTAGAATCCTTAATATGTTACAGATCTGAATGTCCTTAGAACTGGCTCCTCTGTTCTCCTAGTATGAAATGAATTACTTTTATACTGACTCTATAACATTTCTTCATTGTGAAACCATACAGGAAATTACTGGTTGAGACCGTAAGTACCACTTTTAAGTCTGCAAACCTGAAACCCTGTTCCGAAAACCCTGAAATACATATCTACGTGTAATCAAGTGATGGTGTTTAAATTATCCTGAAAGATCAGGTGAAAACAATGTTATCACAGCAAAGTTTTGAGGAATTCATCTCAGGAAATAAGTTTTGGTGCCTTCTGCTGATAATTCTCTCTTGGCTGCTTCTTTGTTTGTAAGTTATGAGATAAAATATGTCCTACCGCTGTCATAAAAACTTTCAACTTTTGATTTTATCACAAAAAACTTGAATATTATTGTATCAAAACAACTTTCATGTCATTCATGAGTCATATGATGTTTGGAACTCATGACATAATACATCGACATGGTTTTGCTCTGATTAAAAACTCAAGAGGATAGATTTTAATCAATAATAAATTTTACAGGGATTGTTTCTTGCTACTAGATCACTAAACTTGTGTTTGTAGTCAAAACTTAGGAGAACGAACATAATTTATTAGGAGCATAAATTTATATTTGTGGTTCCTTTACCAATTAATTGACTAATCACACTCCAACGTCGATGAAATTGCAGGGTCTGGGGATCGATAGGTTAGTGATGCTTCTCACAGACTCTGCCAGTATCCAGAATGCGATTGTCTTCCCTGTCTTGAAGATTCAGCAATGAGGAAGAAGACGATGGAGAAAATTCAACTGGATTGCTGGTATGATCCGTCTATACAGCTTGATGTTTAACTACATCTCAAGCCAGAAAAAGTATTCGAAGTTGCGCTGCCAAGACACCGTGATTTCTGCATGCCAAAATTTAACTTAAGAACAGGAGTTCTTCTCCTTCTCACCGGACGATAATGTGCAATTTGGCATGATATGAGTTTATTATCGGTAGGACTCTGTCTTACCGTCCCTCATTTTTGCTACATCTGAAAAATAATAGCAAAAACGATCTTGCCCATTTAGACAGGAATGCTTTATTTTGATCATAGACTATGAGACTCGTCCATACATTTTGGTGATGCGTGGGTTCCTTCGCACAAGTACGAATGGCTGTTCTTGTCCATGCTCAAAAACGTGGAAGAAAGCTGGGTCACCTTGTTCTCCTTTTCTAGCTGCAAGATCTAAGCTGATGTATATACCAAAAGGAAAGAAGATCAAACAACAGAAGTTCGCACAAGTAAGAATTGCTGTTCTTGTCCATGCTAAAAAACGTGGAAGAGATCTGGGTAACCTTGTTCTCCTTTTCTAGCTGCAAGATCTAAGCTGTTTATCCTGTTTGGTGTACAAAAATGAGCTAAACCGTGTGATGCATTGAATTGGATTATCATAGCCGCTCGGTTTTACATATTAGAAACTTTTATAAAATATCTCTATATCATGATTTTGAACCCAGAAACATAAGCTAGCATCCAATGGGCACGAAATTTTATATTTGGCCAATAGAAGCCAGTAAAGAACTGCCAGTGAGCAGAAGAGAACGCGTATCTGTACTATACTTGACCTGGGACTTTCTCATATTACACCTCCATTGCGAGATCTTACCCCAATATACGGCTTCCCTGTATAGACAGGTATAGATTAAGAAACATGATCTTAAGCAAGCCTCCCCGTTCCCCATTTCATAAAACATTTACCTGAGAGCTAAATCAACTCCACGATTGGGTAACATGGTTTTTCTTTACCCTTTCCCATTTTTGTTTTTATTTTGGTAGACATATGCTATAGCTTGATTATCAGCTTTAAATCAGTCTTCACCATCAGAATTTTGGATCCAGAAGGAACAACAGCAATTCAAGGGGGATAATTTATGTCATTCATGGAAACTAGAACAGTTACACATTAACTAAAAAACCCAACAAAGTGGTACGACCCAGAAATTATTCCCAACACTCATCACACCCTAAATCCCAAAAATACGCTGCTGCTACTTCTTTGCACCCTTTTTCTCTGTTTCACCACCGGCAGCAGCTTGGGCTGCTTTTTTTGCTGCTTTCTCTTGAAGGGCTTTTGCATCCCTGCAAATCAAGCAAAACCCATTAAGCTATTGGAATAAATAAACCAAAAGAGAAAAGAAAAACCCAGAAAATTTCGAACCTTTCTCGCCTTTGTTCAGGGGTTAATCCGTCATCTTTAACCTTGCCCTGCTGTTTTCTGGCCTGTGCCCTTTGACGATCGGATTCTCTTTGGTTGCCGCGTAAATTCCAGTTAAGGAAAAAACAACCACATAATGTTGGATTGCTTAACCCTGAGGAAAATTGAAAGTAACAAAATAATCCAAAAAAAAAGGGGAGAAAAAACCTCTATGAAAATGAAACAGATCTTGAAGGATATGGGTCATTCTCAAATACTAGGAAAAGAAGAAACCGAGCGCAAAATAAAAGATCCTGTAAACATAAGTTTGTCACAACAGATGAGAACCAAGGCCAAAATCAATCCAATCTAGCAATATAGATCTGAAAGAAATAAAAATTAGGAAGGGAAAAGAGGAAGACCTGATTGGGGGTTTTCTGCAGGAGAAGACGAGAACTTCTTCCTGGATTTCTTCTTCTTCCGAGAATCCGCGTTCTCAGGTCTTAAACAGGAAAGGAGTGGTGGGAGAATAATAGAGAGAGAGAGAAAGCGGAGAGAAGTTTCTAGACGTTGGCCTGCCAGCCAAAGATATAGTGAGAGAAAATCTAATTATAGAACCGGAGAAACCGGCTACGCCTTATTTGAGCTTTATCTAGAGGACGCGGATTCTACATTCGTGGAAATTGATATTGGCTGCTTGGACTTTATATCGAGGAATGATAAATGGAGATCTTCACCATGAGTTTATACCTGAGCACCCAACTTCGGAGGGTATTTGTGGATGAAGATATAACAATATCCAAGTTGATGTCAAATTTACTTTTGAATATCGAAAGTTCATTTTTGTAAAGGGGTTCTCGTAAAAAAAAAAACTAGATTTCCAAGGACATTCACATTTGGATTGAATCTCCAATGTCCATGGATTTCAACATAGACATTGCTATATCCCAACCGACAAACATCAGCTTGAATCCATTCATAAATTTCTTTGCTGGTAGACTGAACGATACTAAAAAATTATAATTTTGATCATATGGAAAGGAAGGTGAGAACTTATAGACAATGGTCTAATTCAAATCCCCCAAATAGTACTAGGATGGTAGAATTATGGAGCATTGCAGTTTTTTCATGTAATACTAAAAGCATGTGCAATTAGATGAACGGATTAGATCATTCAAAGATGGGTCCTCTCTTGTTGTAGTAATTTTTACAGTCATACACTCACCCACCCACTCGTGCACACGTGTGTCACACCCACTATTGAGGGTGGATGTCTCACCTCGCATTAGGATGGCTGCCTACCTCAAACAAGCAGCCTAATGCACAAAGGAGAGAGGCGCCTCTTATCTCCAACCAACTACACTAGAAGGCTTCTGGCAAATGTACTCTCAGTTCAATGTATTCCTTAGGCAACAAAACTCTCTAGAATGGCCTCTCAATCATGGGTGAGCCCCATATGAGCAGATGAAACTTGACGGGTTAAGCTATCTCTGCAGCAACACCCTTAGTGAATCCACCATCATATTTCATAGATTATGGGTTCTTACTAGAATGCAAAATCTATATTAGTTAGCTTTCTATAGTGGATTTTGAATGAGTAAAAAGGAGTTTACTGCAAATTTTATCTTAACTAAAGGTCTCTAACATTCCTCTTTGCTTTTTGGAAGAAATTTATCTAAAGAAGCAGAACAAGATGATTAGTTAAGATCATTCAAAAAGGCAAGCCACCAACTTAACAATAATCTATGGTTTATTTTCGATATACTATTTGCATAATCAAGGTTAGGCCATAACTAGTATTTATGTCTAGGTAGATACTTTATCTAGAAAGGCATAATGATATGACTCACAAGTCACTTGACTTGTACATAAGTTGGTTCACACCATGCAAGTTTATAATTCTCTAAGAAATGAGACTCGGTTCTATCTATGAAACACTATATATTGTCGTTTTCCATTATTCTAAAGGAGAATTTGAACCCAAATGAGATTCATTGTTCATTGCCAAGAAGGTCTTCTCCAGTGATGCTTATTTGATCACTAAGCCATCCGACACTGAATGAATGTGACGACTCGGGTTTTCATAACACTTTTTAAATACAAAAGACAATAACATAATAAGCTCGATCTCTAATAAAAATCATTTTTAAAGACTAAATAATAGCGGAAGAATCTTTTCTTTTAAATTCACTTTGAAAATCCCCGAGTGTCATTTTTCTTTTCTCAAAAAAAGGATTCTAGGTGAAATGAGCGCTCATTTCTACAAAAAATCCATCAAAGTTTTCTTTGTTTTTGGAACATATGACATTTAACCCATGTCATTGCGAAGTACTTGATAAACATTCATTGCCATTTTTTAAAACATAAATGGAGACTTTGTCTCCTTTTCATACATCTAACAAGATAAAAACAAATTACATCAAACCAAACACACTCAGAACCTTTACAGCACAACCTAGTCATATAACTTATCCAAACTCCCATAATTACATACAATGCAGTCTCTTTCTCAAATCTGACACAATAATTTCTAACACAAACCATTTCTTACCTTTTCTTGTCGAAAGCTTCTGTTGGCACCCTCTTATCAGTAAACAACTCCTATTGTTTGGGAATCTTCTACTCTAAGATAATGTAAACAAGTATAATATCTCAGCAAGCTTGCGCTTGTGTAGGTGGAATAAGATGCAATTTTATATAAACAAAATTATGATATTTCTATATAGATCAATTTGTCCATGCTAAATTATGCAAACAACAATTCAATTACCATTTAACTTGAAATCACTCAACATTGATCAAAATCATGAATTCAATGCCACAATTGAAGAATTTTCGATGCATCAGTACTAAACACATGCTTTGAAGTGCAAAGTATGAAATCACAGGTCAAACTCACAAGTCATTTTCATTTCCTGATACTAGTCTTTGCTCTTACGAGCCATTTCACATTACCAAATACCAATGCGTAGTTGTGTGTATCAGAGTACATAACAGACAATATTGTCCTCTTTGGGGTAGTGAGTCTGGCATAATAAGTTAAACCCAAAGTCCCATTAAACCCAAGTCACACCTCAAGGCTTTATTCCTGAGAGATTGGTTGTTTGTCTAACCTGAAGGCCCGCCCACATTATAACTACTCTGTGACCCTCCCACATCATAATCACCCCTCAAAACACGTTGTTATGTGTATCATAGTGCACAATTGACAATAGACCTCTTTGGCATAGTGAGTTAAACCCAAAGTCATACCTCAAGGTTTTGTTCACAAGAGCTGGTAGCTTGTCTAGCCAAGAACCGGTAACTTATCTAGCTTGAAGGCCTGCCCACATCATAACGACTTCATGACCCACCCACATCATAATAACCCCTCAGAATGCACTGTTATGTGTATCATAGTGCACAACTGACAATAGACCTCTTTGGCACAGTGAGTTAAACCCAAAGTCACACCTTTAAAGTTTTGTTTTCAAGAGCCGGTAACTTGTCTAGCCAAGAACCAGTAGCTTGCCCAGCCCAAAGGCTTGCCCACATCATAACAATTCTGTGGCTCACCCACATCATAACGACTCCCTTCACTCTTACGAGCCATTTGTCAATTTTCTGGTATTAGTCTTCTATTTTCTCACATGGTTCACAATAATACATAGCTTATGCATGAACAATTTAATTATGATTCAATTTCAACATGCACATTCATCTTATCTTTTGTATAAACTGAAAAGACTTATTTCAATGCTTGAAATTCATATACAAATACATATATAGTGAAAATCTTAGCAATCTTAATTCCACCTACCTCAATAGAGATCTTTAGGTTCTATGAAGCAATAATCAATTTAGTTCGTGTACGTGCTCTCGATCATGCACACCTCTGTAACAATATAAACACATTTAGATATACAAATCTAGGATTTCTCTCAGCTTCCCTAGCATGAAAGTTTCCTCTAAGTTAGCTCCTAACACTATTTGGCCCAAGGCAAAGTGACAATGCTTATTACTGTACTGGGGGCATTTCATTAGCTATTGATTGGTTGTCCATTGAATGATCAATGATTAGTAGATTTCTAATCCATGCCATTAGCCCTAGATTGGCTATCCATCATTCATCTTAAATAACTGCAAGTTGCTTTCATTATTCAGTGGCTTTAAAATTTCTGAGTATTTTAACTTAATAAAGGTCAAGGTACACAATGGTGGCGTCTAATCACCAATCAGAAATGGCCAACTCCTTATTACTCAATTGTCTGATCGGACGGTTTAGTTTTTTTTTTTTTTTTTTCCAATCAATTTCAATCTAGATTCTTCAATTTGTACCATATCCTAGCAATTTCAATCCTTTAGAACTCATTTGTAGTGTCTGATCATCTATTAGATATCATAAAGTTACTATGTAAACGGTGCTCAATCAGCCGATTGTGATTGTTCGATTAGTTTTCAGCCTAGATATGAAATTTTAGTGTGATCTAAGCTATATCATGCCCTGAATTGCCTATCGCTAAGCTTGGTTAGGAATTGAATGGTTAGATCATCATAAAAATCTAGATCTATTATGAACAGTACGGATCTAGCTAAATGTAATGGCCCACATTTTTGAGAAATAAAAAAGCATTAAATTTATAAATTATACAAAATTTTAAAGTCAATTATTTACTATTATGGTATAAAAGTGAGTTGAAATAAACTTAAACAAATTTCTTAATTTTAACTCATTCAATAAATTATATATAGTTAGAATATTAGGGGGGTTTATTTAACGGTGTATGTATGGCGTTTTTGAGATATCACGGCATATCTTAAATGTGCATCTTATTTAACCACGTTATCTATGACATATGTGAGATGTGCACTTTATTTAACCGCGTTATCTGTGGCATATGTGAGATGTGCACTTTATTTAATTGTGTTATCTCTGGCATATCTAAGATATCAGTTTTATTTAACTTTTGTCATGTTGATATATTTGGTGTTATTTCAAATATGCCAAATATAGATTCAAATGTATATTTGCTCCTCTTGTAGAGAGAGAAAAATGCATTTTTTAGAGAGAGAGAGAGAGAGAGAGGGAAGAGGGCATTTTCAACATTCCTTAGGGGGGTTTGCATTCCTCCATGGGCATGGATGATGTGGACCGCTTAATGGACGGTTGTGATTATCTAATCCTAGGATCTTGTTTGATGTTTGCCATTGATGATGGGGACCGCTTAATGGAAGGTCCAAATTTGCCGCACGACCATTGATGATGGGGACCGCTTAATGGAACTCGAATGTGCTACAAATGACACACCATTAATTCATTAGGATGCTGGTCCCACGAGATGTACGACTCTATTTGGCAAAAATCAAACTAAAGTTGGAAATCCTCATTCTTGGTGTTTATGATAATATAACGAATCCAAGGGCTAGAATTGTTTGATATGTGAGATTTTCTCCTCACGACCCGTCTAAGGTGAGGTCCAACAGATGAGTGGAATGGATCACCAAATTGTGAGCACTCCTCTTGTACATTTAGCCGTGTGTTGTCCTGCCATCTAGCAGGAGGAATGCCATGGAGCCCCACTTTTGAGTCCAACTGCCTTGGACGATCTAACCCATTCATCTGCTTGGCCCAATTTTGAATTATAAAACCCTACTTTTAGACAATTCGACCATTCATCCACTGCCCTCTTCTGATATCTTGCAATTATGTTATTTAACAAAGAAATGAGGGTATTACACATACAATTTTGCAGCATTTGGTGCCACACAAATGCATATACAACAAGTCTTCGTGATAATATGTTTGTTTGCTTCCAGTTGTTTCTTGTGTCCTTTTGGCAAGTGAAAAAATGTAGGAGCATTGCCTCTATCATTCCTCTATTATTATTTGAGGTGTTATTTTGAGTTATTGCAGTGCGTATGATTTTACACATTGTCAGTGGAACTATAGGCAGGCAGTCCCAGTGCACAAAGCTCTCGCCTATGTGAGCTCCAAGGAGAGGCGGACCACAAGGTGTTGATGGAACTATAATTGTTACTGAAATCCTCCACCATAGTTGGTATTGAAATCCGAATGGAGAATGGGCAAAGTGCTGGTGGGCCCATATTTTTCTAATGATCCAAATCTAATTAGGCATGCAAGTGATGAACTACACCAAGATTCTTACCTAATTAAGTGTATACCACCTTGACTTCCGAAAGATGAAGGCAATGGTCTGTATTGATAAACAAATATTCTGCATGTCGAAGACTAATAAGAACTAGTGGAGGGATTTTTTTTGCTTTTTGGGTGAACACCAGTGAAGGGATTTCATTCATGAATCATCAACATAAAACCTAAAGAGGCATGATTTGGACTCTAGAAGACTGAAAAAAGTGGGTTGAACGTCACTTCTACTCACCCAGATTTTCCCAGGGAGCAAAGACCTAGTGCAGTGGCGCAAAAGTAATCAGGCTAGGCCTTAGAAATATCATAGCATAGATGAATGGCCTAGATCATTGATGAATATTAAGGTACTAGTTGATATCATGACATATGCTAGAAATGCAGCTTATTTAACTGTGATATCCTAAAGGCATATGTTTTTCATATCTGAGGCATGTCTTAGATATTATAAAAAATATCACTAGAGATATCACCGGAGATATCACAGAACAAATATCATTTATCTGAGATATCATACAAGATATCACAGAATATATGACACATATCTCAGATATCACAGGAGACATGCCAACAAAATGCCAAACAGGTGCCATTAAATAAACCCCCTTACTAATAATTTTTTTTAATCTAGCAAGAGTTTATGACCTAAGCTAAGTGTAGCTAAGCAGTCCTAAGTACAGCTTGTCAAAATGAGGTTTGGACTTCAAGTCACCTCCCTAACCATTTTTAAGAAGAAATTACATTTTTATGTTAGTTTATTTTATTAATTAATTATTTCGTTATTATGAATTTCTGCCATGTGGACATCTAAATATGAAAACCAACATGATACCATACACATCCCATGTGGGGGAAATGGGAGAGTAAATTAATTAGAAAAACTGTTACAAATAATTAACATCAGATGATAATCTAACGATTATAGACAAAGGGAGTAATAAATAAACAATTATAAAACTAAGCCTTTAGTGATCCAACAGCTCAAAATAAAAGATGTCAAAACTGAAAACAATCTCATGATTGAGATTAGAAAACTCATTAAACTGAGTAATAAATAAGTTACAAATGTGTAAAAGAAAAGGGTTAAAAACTGAAATGAAATAAGGAAAACTTCCTTATTTCATTTCTACATTAAACACCTGAAAGAAAGAAGAAAACGCAGAAGAGAAGAAGAAGAAGAAGAAGAAAATTTTAGGGCTTTTTGCATGAAAGCCTAGAAGAGGAAAACAATAGAGGAAGAAGGGTTTTCTTTTTTATCGAAAATGCAGGGAAAAGAGAGGGGAGATTTTGGGTTTTCTTCATGAAGAACCAAAGAAGAAGAAGAAAATAGAGGGCATAAGAAGAGAAGGAGAACTAGGGCTTTTGCATGGAAGCCCTAGAAAAGAAACCTAAAGAGGGAAGAGGGATTTGGCTGAAAACACAGAAAAAAGAAGGTTTATTTTGCGGTTTTATTCATGGGAAACCAGAGGATATCTGGATTTGGAAAGTGTGCAAGGAAAAATAGCACTTGTAGGTAAGGGGAAAATGGGTTTTTACTTGTTTAGATTTAAGTTTGATTATTATTTTTTAAATCAATATTTGTACGCTTTGATTTACTTCAAAATTTTTTGGTTATTAATAACATAAATATTTGAATAATAATAATGACAAAATTATGTTGTTTTGAAACTTCAAGCAGTAAACTTTTGAAACATGTTTTATAGGATAGCAATCTATGGTTCTGCATTTACAAATAGTAGTTGTATTTATGAATCATGTTGTGTATAATTAGTAATCTATTGTGTTAGCAGTAATCATAGTTTTGATTGTTCCATAATTATCTTTCATGTAATTTGATTTCTAATGTAATATGTAATTGATGGATAGTAAAAAATTTAGATAGAGTATGAAGTTTTTATGCTACAGAACCCCGATACTTTGCTATATATGTTATACAGTGACTTGATGTCAAAATTCCTTTACACTAAATTTTTTATATCTGATATGTTTAATAAACTATTATCTAGAAGTAATTTTTATTTCTGAGATAGATTTGAAGTTGTAAAAAATAAATTTTTCAGAAACTATATTACATTCAAATTTAACTAATCATTCCATTTAAAAGACTTCTATGGATGATTGTAAAATTTCTATTGTTCTTCACACTCTTTCAATTCATCTTCTACGTATATATATATATATATATGTATATGTATATGTATATGTATATGTGTATATATATATATATATATACACAATTTGCATAAAGAAAAGTCAATGATTTACAATAATTTAGGGTGTGGTTGTAGGATGATAGTCAATATCCAGCTATTGACTATGGATAGCTGTAAGAGCCAATGATTGTGGATCTAGCCGTACCGATGATTGTGGTTCTAGCTGTAATCACCCAATGATTATGGATCTGATTTCTTAACACTCCCCCTCAAGTTTGGAATGTATGTTGATAATTCCTAACTTGTTGATTGAAGTTGAGAATTGTAAAGAACTTAAGGGTTTTGTAAAGATGTCAGCTTGTTGATGAGATGTGTATATATATACACACACACACACACATAGGTTGGCTTCACTACTCCATCTTGAATTTTTTCTTGTATCAGGTGACAATCAATGTCAATATGTTTTGTTCGTTCATGAAAGACCGGGTTTGAAGCAATATGGAGTGTTGCTTGGTTGTCACAGTACATATTGGCAAGACGAGGATGATTAATGCCCAAGTCTTATAGAATATACTTCAACCAAATAATCTCACAACAAGTGGTACCCATGGATCAATATTTTGCTTCTGCACTTGATTGTGATATAGTAGTTTGCTTTTTGGTTTTCCAAGAAATTGGTGAATTTCTAAGAAATATGTAGTATCAGTAATAGAACATTGGGTATCACAACATCTAGCCCAATTTGCATCGTAAAAAGCATTTAATTGAATTTGACTATTTGAAGAGAGAAGAATGCCCTGCCCTGGTGCATGTTTAATATATCGTAAGATGCAATGAGCTGCTTCTAAATGAGGAACTTGTGGCTTATCCATGAATTGGCTTAGGATTTCACTACATATGTTATATCCGGCCGTGTGATGGTCAAATAAATTGGCCGTCCGACAAGCCTTTGATATGAAGACGGATCACTGATGTGTTCACCTTCAAATCTGCTAAGAGACAAGTTTTGTTCCATACGGAATGAAACTGGTTTAGCACCTAGGTATCCTGTATCTTCTAGGATTTCAAAAGCATACATTTGTTGTGAAAGGGTAATTCCTTTATTGGATCGAGCAACTTCGTTGCCTAGAAAGTATTTTAATTGTCCAAGATCCTTCAATTTGAAACAAGCCTTGAGAAATGACTTGGTATCTTCAATATCTTGAAGGATGTTTCCTACTAAGATGACATCATCAACATAAATGAGAAGGGTGGTGATTTTACCATCATGGAATTGGACGAATAATGAATAGTCGCCTTTTGATTGTTCGTAGCCAGCGTGCTTAAGAGCAGTTGATAATTTTATAAACCATTGGCGAGAAGCTTATTTGAGACCGTAAAGGGATTTGTGGAGTTTGCAAACACTTGTCTCCCCCTTTCATTTGAGATCAGGAGGTAAAGATATGTAAACTTCTTCATTAAGGTCGCCATGTCGAAAAGCATTATTGACATCAAGTTGATGGAGATGCCAATTTTGGATGGATGCAATAGCAAGGAGGAGGTGAACAATCACAAGTTTGGCAACTGGAGCAAAAGTCTTGTGATAATTGAGTCCTTCGATTTGATTGTATCCTTTTGCGACCAAGCGGGCCTTGTACCTCTCGATAGTTCCATTTTATTTGAATTTGATTTTGTATACCCATTTACATCCAATGGGTCTTTTGCCAGGAGGTAAAGGTTGAAGTGACCATGTCTTATTTGCTTCGAGAGCAGTGAGTTCGTGTTGTGTGGCAAGACACCATTGTGGGTCTAGAGCTGCCTGTGTAAAAGTCTGTGGTTCCTTTCAACTAAAGGAGAAACAGTGAAAGAACGGTGCATTGATGATAATCTCTCATAGGAAAGCACATCAAATAATGGATAAGTAGTGTTTACCAAATTTGAGTTAGATGTTGGAATGTTTCTTGAAGGAAGAGGAATCCCAACATGATACTCACGCAGATGGCTAGGCGTTTTTGTTGGGTGTGTCAATCGAGAAGATAAATTTGAAGGGTTTTATGAAGGAGACAATAGAGAGGCTGATGGAACTAGAGAAATATCTGAGGAAGAATTTTTAATGTTGGAAGATGGATTATTTGATGAGGGAGATTCATTGTCAGAATCGTCATCATAAATTGATGATTAAGTACAAGGAATACTGGAGGAGTATTTTAGGATGAAGATGGATAAGGAAAAATTGTTTCATGAAAATCAACATCTCGTGAGACAAAAATTTTGTTCTATGATAGGTTGTAAAGTCGATAACCTTTCTGACCATATAAATATCCAAGAAAGATGCATTGTATGGCTCTAGCATCAAATTTTGAAGGGCGATGGTGATATATTGAAGTAAAACATAAGTATCCAAAAACTCGTAAATGATCATGTGTAGGAGGTTTCTAAAAAAGTGCCTCAAAGGGAGTTTTGTTTTTGAGGATTGGAGTTGGTGTTCAATTGGTGAGATATGTGGCAATTAAGATAGCTTCCCCCAAAAAAATGTTTAGGAAGGTTAGCTTGCAATAGCAAAGATCGTGCCATATTAAGAAGGTGGTGATGTTTTCGTTTAACGACTCTATTTTGTTGTGGAGTGGAAACACAACTAGTTTGATGTATGATCCCTTTATTAGAATAAAACTTTGTCATGGTAAATTCAGGACCATTGTCACTATGAATAGTCTTAACCTTTAGAGAAAATTATGTCTCTATAAGATTAACAAATGCGATGATGTATATTTGGGTGTCAAATTTATGCTGCATTAGATAGACCCATGTGCATCGAGTATAATCATCAACAATTGTAAGAAAATATTGTGCCCCATTGATTGCAGGAATGTGATATCCTCCCCATATATCAACATGAATGAGCTCAAAATAGAGCTCAATGAAAAAGGAGTGTGAGTTTGTTCAGCTAATGGACATATTAAACAATTAGAACTGTTATAGGAATGTTTGTTTGTGACAAAAGGGAAAATTACATGAAGAATCTTATTTGAAGGATGACCAAGACGTTGGTGTTAAAGATGTGAAGGGTAAGGTACCCTGGTGATTGCTAAGCTACATGAAGTTCTTTGTAGAGTATTAAGATAGTATAGTCCTCCTCGTTCAATTCCCATCCCAATCATCTTCCCCGATTGATAGTCCTGTAGTAGGCAGACATTAGTAGTAAACGTGGCAATATAGTGGGAGAATTGAACAAGCTTGCTAATGGAGATCAAATTCAGTTGAAAAGATGGAACACAAAGCACATCATGTAATGTGAAACCATCAAAGGAAATGCTGCCTGTATGTGTGTAATGACCCCAATTTTTGTAATATTAAAAGCCCATAAAAAGTTCAGTTTTAAAGATAAAGGGCATTTTGGTCATTTCACTAGTTGCCTTGACTAAACCCAGGAATTTGGTACTAAAAGTGGTTCCATTAGATGCGTCTCGAAAAAAGGAATCCAACGAGACCAAAATCACCCAAAACGGAGTTAAAATGAGCAAGATATGGCCATTTGAAGTTCAGGGGCAAAATTATAAATTTTACAAAAACGACTTAACCTGAAAAACACAGGTGCCCGTTTTGATACGAGCACCCCGTCGTCTTCAACCTCCTAGAGGTTTCTGGAACGGCTGTGTTTCAAGAAGAAACCACCGCCATTCCAAAGGATTCCCCACCGCCATTCAAAGGCGGTTAGAACCCCTCTAGAACCCTCTTTAAAAGCCCTATAAATAGAGCTCTTTGGCGCCTCTAATGGCAGCCCAAAACATGGGAGAAAACCCATTGAGGAGCAGCGACCTAGAGGAGAAAACGTGGAGAGAAAACCAACCACGAAGCAGGTACGCACAAAAAATCCCCAAACCCATCTCACCCACAGTCCTAGGCTCGGTTTCCCTAGGTTTTTGCATGAAAAACCATGGAGAATAGGCCTCTAGAGAGCCACCAAGGACCCTGGGACGTCCCCAGGGTCGCACTGGTTCCTCAAGGATGAACCAGGGCATCCCAAGGACGCCCCGGTCCCCCAACGACGGAGACGGCCCGCCCCAGACGAGACGCGTCGAACGCGTCTCTGAGAAGAAAACCAACGGCCCGCCCGCTAAAGAGGAAGACGGCTGAGAAAGTCTGGCGCGTCTGCAGACGCGCCCGCTGAGGCGCGCGCCGCAGATGCGCAGCGCACTAGCGTGCGTCGTTCTTTTTGTTACTTCAGGAGGCTGGGCGCACGTCGCAGACGCACAGCGCCCTAGCATTCCTCCCTTTTTGTCTTTTTAAGACTCTATGTACATACAATGTTAAAATGCTTATAACTTGAGATCTAGAGCTCCGTTTGAGGCGCCGCAAAAGGCGTTGTATCTGTATCGACGATGCGGACACATCCAAACCATAAAATCCCTAATCAAGGCCCAATCAAATTAGGGCATGACCCTTAGAATAGGGTGGTAGCGCGTGACCACTAGGACTCTGGAAAACTGAGAATACCAAGGCCTAATTAGGACCTTAGGACACCCATAGGCATAGGGATGGACCCCTAATGCCTAAGTAGTAAGACCTAAATGCTCTAAACCCGTCAAAGATAGGTTAAACTAACCTTGAGTCCCCAAACCATGCTCAGGAGCGTACGAGGACAAGAGGGTTAACGCGACCTAGTCAAGTAGGTGCTCTATCACTATTAGATTCTTTTAAAAGAACTATTGTTATTTGAGAACATATGTTTTAGATATATGACTTGATTTGCATGAATTAATTCAGCATGCATGTTGAATGCTTTGTACATAGCCATGTTTTGAAATGACTGCATATACATTATGCACATATATGTGTTGCAAACAAGTGCATGCATTGCATGATTCAAGTACTTGCAAAGATTGCATGTCCTTGAGGGTTGCCAAAAGACGCTGGAGTGCCGAGGGCCAGGCAGTTGTGACGGACCCAAAAGAGGACAAGTTTTAACAAAAGGTTTTGACTTATCTTATGTGATTTGGGCAAGTAAGCCCGTGGGTGCTATGCCGAGGGGTCTGGGTTGGCCACCCGGCCTCTACCACTAATAGGTGGATGGATACCACGCCCAAAAAGAGGCAAGTCCCTACGTCGACTGCATGTGGTACAGGGGGCTACCACTGGTGTCACGGCACTGGGTCGACGTGTCATAGGCCCCGTGGAGGCTATGACCAAGTGTCCTCAGGTACCCGGGGACCACACGACGAGGAGGCCGTGGGCATAGTGGACCTTATGGTTTGATGTGCATTTCATATAGCATGATATGAGGTTGGTCGACCATACCATACTAGAGGTCCATGAGTTGGACTCCATGAGGCATATATTGCATATCCTGATGTCATCATATATATATATATATATATATATGATACTTTCACTTTTGGATTATGTGATCTTTTAAGTTATAAGAATTTCAGTTGATTATGGATTCTTATACTGATGTTGAACTCGAGTATTCAAACATACGCATATTTTGAATTTCAGTTGATTATGGATTCTTATACTGATATTGAACTCGAGTATTCAAACATACGCATGTTTTGAATGAGCATATGATTTCGAAACATCTCATGCATTTATAAAACTAGTAGTGATAGGCCCTACTGAGTATATTATATACTCACCCAATCCTCAACATTTTTCAGATATCATTAAGCACTCAAGGACAGGATACGTCCGTATATATATCATGGTTCAGGACAACTCCACTCCCAAAGAGGACATCTATGTTAGTGCTATGAGCAAGTGAATCCAAAAGGAAACAAATATACATGTAAGTAAACTCTCAACCCTTTGGACATGTGTTTGTACTTAGTTACAGTTGGGCTGTGCATTGTGACTGGAAAGACCTGGGGAAAAACATTTATGATTTCTGAATTTTTTCAAAAACTACCTTAGTTGTGTGAAAGCAAATGACACTTGGGGTTTTCAAAAATGAGTTTAAAACTAAAGGTTTTCCGCTGCATTGCATGGTTTTTATAAAATGATTTTCAAATGAGGATGCATCTCGCCTTAGGAAATTAGATATTGCATTTAAAAATGCATGAGAAAACCCGGGTCATCGTAGTTGGTATCAGAGCCCAGGTTTTATCCTTTCACAGCCAGTCCAGCATGTCCAAGGGTCATAGACATTAAAGAAAATCAAGGATAAGTAGTATAAATAGGACTAGTAGAGATGACTACTTCTATTCGAGGATTATAATGACTCAAGACATTTCACCATAAACACATAGGTGAAAAAGGAGATAGTCCTAGCAAATACTTAGATATTGGATTGCTTGAATCCTATCAAAATTATAGGAAATAAGAATTATTGTGCAGTGATGCAAAGATGAAATCTCATATAAGGATTATTGTAAGGTGCAAATATGAAAACTCATATATGGATGATGAGAATGAATGAATGGAGATGATTAAAGGACTTGTTAGAAGATAGAGTTGATCTGCAATAAAGTAATCTCATCAAAGGTGAGAAAATTGAAGAACCTAGGTGGATATCTTTCCATCATAAAGAGTATCAAGGGATATGAGATGAGTATGATAAGGGATTTAAAAGACAGACTTTGAGATGATTTTGATAATAATAAGAGCGATGAGAATGCAAGATGATACTAGGGGATAACAGTGACTCATACTAGATCACAAAGGTATAGCTCAATTTTGGATACCTTAATTGGAGTCTTATGAAGAGTGAAATGCTATTGAATAATAACCACTTGAGTATTATGGAGCAAATCAAGTAACATATTATGAGATTAAGAGAAACATAACACGAATATGATAGGGAAATGAATTCGACCGAGTGATCAAAAGATTTTGGTGATAATACTAAGGATGATAATAGATTGATCCTAACAAGAACTTGTAAGAAAAGTATAGCATGATCAAAACGTCAATACCATTGTATGAATTTTATTGAGGCTATAAGCGACCGAGGATTTCAATGATCTTAAGACAAGCATTCAATTTATCTGTTAAGTAAAGGAATAGATGAAGTATCAATTATATGCAACAAAGCATAAAGAGACGTTGATCTAGGAAGACAAAGGTAAGGATTTTTGAGGAAAAGAGAGAAAGAGATAGAGATGTAACTACCAGTATTCAATGAAAAGAACATCATGACTCTATGAAGATACATACAATTCTAACATCTTGAATCCTGTAGGAGGGAAGATCAAACAAATACAAAGGGATAATACTAGGTGAGTTGATGATCTTATTGTAAACAAGTATCAAAGAGAGGAAGCATATGGGGTTTAAGGCTTTGAGTAGAATATCGAATTTCAGGAGAATATGTGACAAGAAATTTTCAAAAAAAAAGAATGGCGACCAACTAGAAATTTAAAATTCTACAAATGGTTTGATATCAAAAAGATTCTTATCAAGATCCATTAGTTTATGGGAGACACCAATGGATATAATCCATTAAAAGGAAAATTTTGGTGATATCTCACCTTGCCACTACATGAGTAAATAAAGATATATTGAAAAAGGAAATAGGCCAGGACAGTAACTTATCCGTTTATCAAGTAGGGTACCATCAAGGATCAAATGAAGGTCTTGCTATCATCAATTGGAAGACCAAATATCTTAAGACCATCATTAAGTGTTGTCAACTAAATAGAGGCATCCCACCCTAATCAATCAGGTATGTTAATATCTATGAGTTAGTAGTTGAAGTTATAGACTGAGCAGGATGTTATAAGTCTTTAGACTTGAGTACTTGATAGGCTAAGTCATTTGAGGGTATAAGGCCAGTTGATTAGGCCACATCATGAAGAGCTACAAGTACAATAAATATGGTAACAACTGAGATAGGAGCAAAAATAAGAAGTGATCTAAACCAATGTGAAAGGTTTTTCAAACCTTAGTGGCTACCATGACAAGGTGAAGAAATTACTTTGGGTCTAAAAAATACTACTGACTTGGATTAAAAAGAAAGGTAGATAAGTACTGATCAATTTGGAGACCCCTGAGCTTATGACAAAGAAATATCTAGAAAGGGATCAACAGGTAATCAAATAAAGTCTTTCTATGTCTAAGGAAATGTTTATGCTTATCTGAGTCTTGTTGAACTTGTTGAGTTAACAAATTCAGTACAATTTGATATAATTGCTATTGGGGGAAAATTATGGCTATGAGATGGCACTTGAAAGATAAAATAAGGAGGCACTTGAAAAATAAAATTTGAGGAATTGAGAAAATCACTACTTATGAGGATACCTCCTGACAATACAGACTACATGGTGACGATAAAGCCTTGATAAAAGATTGAACAATATATTGACATGGGGATAAGGTGAGATGGCTAGCACACTATAAGGTAAGATTGGATGTTACACTACCTTTTTGATAAATAGTTAGTCGTTATGAGCATATACCAAGTATGAAAAATCAATTTAAGGAATTTCTTAAGGACTAACCCTACTAGATTGAGTATAGAACTTTTGAACTAGAAGGTAACGAAGAAAACCATCAAGCAAAGAAAGGACAAAGAGGATGATGACAAAGGATTCAACCATGACCTAGTAAGGGTATCCGGTGATGAATAAGAGACTCTTTGCTTTGCATAAATAGGAACATTATTAACACTCCTAATAACAAGTTGATGTGAATAGTAAGATAGGTCTCTAGAAGAGAACAATGGATCATGATATATTTGACATGAGTATGCATAAAATCTTCAAGAAGAAAAAGCATTTGATGACTTCAGCATCTATGAAACTTGATGAACAGTTTGGATGTCCTAATCATAATATGAGGTAGTATTAGTAATGGAAGATGGTACTAATTGGCTTTCATGATTTCATTTTGAATATAACCTTGAGTCATGTATGGAAAAACAACAGACAGTTGAAATTCGAAGTTAATCAAGGGTTTCGCTATAGAACACATGATACCATATCAGTTATTGAAGTATTTTGGAGACAAGGGTAAGAAGCAAAGTTAGACATAATAGAAAGAAGGTAACTTTTTAGACTTGTGGATAATGAAAGAGATCACTAGATGAAAAGGATTATCCTATGACATTCAAAATAGGAGAAATAAGATAATATGATCTTGAAAGAAGTATATGCATGAGCAAAGAAGCATGATCTTATGAGGAGACTATCTTATACATGATAAGATAAGTATAGGAATCTAAGGAATTCAAGTACTGCTAGGAAACGGTATTGTTAAATCGACACGTATGAGAGTATGGCGCTGCATCAGGGTACGTAGTGAAAATAGGCCCTTATGGGTGAGGCCTTATAGGAGGAACAATGGAAGTAATAAATTGAGGATGAACCTAGAATTGATTCCTAGAGGGGAATGCATTCACCAAGAAATCATCTAAAGAGACAAATACCTGGAAAATAATAAGTTATTGAATTTCGGGGACAAAATTCTTTTAAGGGGGTAATAATGTAATGACCCCAATTTTTGTAATATTAAAAGCCCATAAAAAGTTCAGTTTTAAAGATAAAGGGCATTTTGGTCATTTCACGAGTCGCCTTGACTAAACCCAGGAATTTGGTACTAAAAGTGGTTCCATTAGATGCGTCTCAGAAAAAGGAATCCAACGAGACCAAAATCACCCAAAACGGAGTTAAAATGAGCAAGATATGGCCCTTTGAAGTTCAGGGGCAAAATTGTAAATTTTACAAAAACGACTTAACCTGAAAAACACAGGTGCCCGTTTTGATACGAGCACCCCGTCGTCTTCAAACTCCTAGAGGTTTCTGGAACGGCTGTGTTTCAAGAAGAAACCACCGCCATTCCAGAGGATTCCCCACCGCCATTCAAAGGCGGTTAGAACCCCTCTAGAACCCTCTTTAAAAGCCCTATAAATAGAGCTCTTTGGTGCCTCTAATGGCAGCCCAAAACATGGGAGAAAACCCATTGAGGAGCAGCGACCTAGAGGAGAAAACGTGGAGAGAAAACCAACCACGAAGCAGGTACGCACAAAAAATCCCCAAACCCATCTCACCCACAGTCCCAGGCTCGGTTTCCCTAGGTTTTTGCATGAAAAACCATGGAGAATAGGCCTCTAGAGAGCCACCAAGGACCCTGGGACGTCCCCAGGGTCGCACTGGTTCCTCAAGGACGAACCAGGGCATCCCAAGGACGCCCCGGTCCCCCAACAACGGAGACGGCCCGCCCCAGACGAGACGCGTCGAACGCGTCTGAGAAGAAAACCAACGGCCCGCCCGCTAAAGAGGAAGACGGCTGAGAAAGTTTAGCACGTTTACAGACGCGCCCGCTGAGGTGCGCGCCGCAGACGCGCAGCGCACTAGCGTGCGTCGTTCTTTTTGTTACTTCAGGAGGCTGGGCGCACGTCGCAGACGCACAGCGCCCTAGCATTCCTCCCTTTTTGTCTTTTTAAGACTCTATGTACATACAATGTTAAAATGCTTATAACATGAGATCTAGAGCTCCGTTTGAGGCGCCGCAAAAGGCGTTGTATCTGTATCGACGACGCGGACACATCCAAACCATAAAATCCCTAATCAAGGCCCAATCAAATTAGGGCATGACCCTTAGAATAGGGTGGTGGCGCGTGACCACTAGGACTTTGGAAAACTAAGAATACCAAGGCCTAATTAGGACCTTAGGATACCCATAGGCATAGGGATGGACCCCTAATGCCTAAGTAGTAAGACCTAAATGCTCTAAACCCGTCAAAGATAGGTTAAACTAACCTTGAGTCCCCAAACCATGCTCAGGAGCGTACGAGGACAAGAGGGTTAACGCGACCTAGTCAGGTAGGTGCTCTATCACTATTAGATTCTTTTAAAAGAACTATTGTTATTTGAGAACATATGTTTTATATATATGACTTGATTTGCATGAATTAATTCAGCATGCATGTTGAATGCTTTGTACATAGCCATGTTTTGAAATGACTGCATATACATTATGCACATATATGTGTTGCAAACAAGTGCATGCATTGCATGATTCAAGTACTTGCAAAGATTGCATGTCCTTGAGGGTTGCCAAAAGACGCTGGAGTGCCGAGGGCCAGGCAGTTGTGACGGACCCAAAAGAGGACAAGTTTTAACAAAAGGTTTTGACTTATCTTATGTGATTTGGGCAAGTAAGCCCGTGGGTGCTATGCCGAGGGGTGCAGGTTGGCCACCGGCCTCTACCACTAATAGGTGGATGGATACCACGCCCAAAAAGAGGCAAGTCCCTACGTCGACCGCATGTGGTACGGGGGCTACCACCGGTGTCACGGACCGGGTCGACGTGTCATAGGCCCGTGGAGGCTATGACCAAGTGTCCTCAGTGCAGGGGACCACACGACGAGGAGGCCGTGGGCATAGTGGACCTTATGGTTTGATGTGCATTTCATATAGCATGATATGAGGTTGGTCGACCATACCATACTAGAGGTCCATGAGTTGGACTCCATGAGGCATATATTGCATATCCTGATGTCATCATATATATATATATATATGATACTTTCACTTTTGGATTATGTGATCTTTTAAGTTATAAGAATTTCAGTTGATTATGGATTCTTATACTGATGTTGAACTCGAGTATTCAAACATACGCATATTTTGAATTTCAGTTGATTATGGATTCTTATACTGATATTGAACTCGAGTATTCAAACATACGCATGTTTTGAATGAGCATATGATTTCGAAACATCTCATGCATTTATAAAACTAGTAGTGATAGGCCCTACTAAGTATATTATATACTCACCCAATCCTCAACATTTTTCAGATATCATTAAGCACTCAAGGACAGGATACGTCCATATATATATCATGGTTCAGGACAACTCCACTCCCAAAGAGGACATCTATGTTAGTGCTATGAGCAAGTGAATCCAAAAGGAAACAAATATACATGTAAGTAAACTCTCAACCCTTTGGACATGTGTTTGTACTTAGTTACTGATTGAAATTTGTGCATTGTGACTGGAAAGACCTGGGGAAAAACATTTATGATTTCTGAAGTTTTTCAAAAACTACCTTAGTTGTGTGAAAGCAAATGACACTCGGGGTTTTCAAAAATGAGTTTAAAACTAAAGGTTTTCCGCTGCATTGCATGGTTTTTATAAAATGGTTTTCAAATAGGGATGCATCCTGCCTTAGGAAATTAGATATTGCATTTAAAAATGCATGAGAAAACCCGGGTCGTCACAATGTGTGACAGTAGCCATTGTTCCATTGGGTAGTTGCACCTTTCGATTGATGACTTGAAAATTTTTAGTCAAGAAGTTAGGAGAGCAAACCATGTGATCAGTTGCTCCTGTTTCAAGAATCCAACACATTTTTTTGTAAGAAACAGAATCACAAAAAAATGTACTTGAGAGATCACTTATGGTAGATGTATTATGAACATGATTGGCCACAAAATTCCACTTGTGACCATTAAGAATTTCAGTCAAACCTTCATATTGTTTTGCTATGAGGGTGAAGGAATTCTGAGTTGAGGTACTGCCATTAGCATAATTGGCTTTATAGCTAGAATTTTTATGCTCTATTTGATCAAAATTTCCACCAGTAGAATATTTCCTCTGTAACTTACGACAAGCATCAATAATGTGACCTTTGGAGCCGCAATAATTACACTTAAGATTTGATCGGTGTGTTGCTGAGGTATGACCCATTCTATCATAGGTTCCACACTTCAAGTTAGACAATTTAAGTGTGGAATTCTTCTCAAAATTTCTTGGTTTACCTTGCATGGAAAATGCTAAATCTTCGTCGATGAAGTACTTAATTTGGATATTGTTAGCTGCTTTTCATCCTAGAGGATAAGCGAGTAAGCCTTGTTGACTGTAGGAAGTGATTCTATAAGTAGGATTTGTCTTTTGATTGCAACATAATCCTCATTTAGACCCATGAGGAACTTCATAGTCTTTTTACTTTGTTGAAACTGCAAAACTTCCTTTATAGCACCACAAGTGCATGTTGGAATTGGATATAATGCTTCGCATTCGTCCTAGAGTCCCTTTAGCTTAGTATAATAATTGCCAATAGTCATGTTGTCTTGCCTACAATCATGAATGGGTTCTTCAACATGAAAGAGGTGAACACTATTAGTTCGTGAAAAACGCTCCTTCAAATCAGACCAGATGTCATGAGCATTTTCATTGTATATTATACTTACTCCTATCTCATATGAGATAGAATTGAAAAGCCATGCTTTTATAAGATTGTTGCAATGTTTCCATTATTGACACTCTATGGTGGATGTTACTGGTGGTTGTTGAATAGTACTAGTAACAAAACCTTCCTTGTTCTTAATACTCAGGGCCGTGAGCATGACATGACTCTAAGTATCATAGTTGTCTCCATTTAATGGTTGTGTAACAAAGACAAGTCCAAGTTGATCAGAACGATGATTGAAAAAGGGTCATTATGCATTGATCAAAAGATGTGTTCTCATTGGAAGGAGAACAAGGGGGCTTCCAAGAGGCAGAAATGAGGGTGGTTCAGATGGACTTTTAAAGAGTTTCGTCCTCTCAATGAAGTCGGTCCCAAATCCCTTAAAGAATACCTTCGGGAAAAAACTTATATTTTTGGAGACAGAATCACTAGAGATGATATCAATATCTTCGCTACTGTTTCAGAGAAGCTAGGTGAAAAACTTTCCAATGTGTGTTGGTAGTATGGAACTGTTGCTTCTATCCTTATTGAAGGTTCGTTGGTGAAGCTGTTGGAGTGAGATTTGGTGGCTGAGGATGCTTTAAAGAGTGCCCTAGAGGGAGACGATGATGACCTAGATCTGTTTGGTGATGAGACAGAGGAGAAAAAGAAGGCAGCAGAGGAGTGGAAGGCAGCTGTCAAAGCATCTTGAAAAAAAAAGAAAGAACATGGAAATTCTCTTGTTTTGAGTGGTAAGCGGTTTTGTAAGAGATTGGGAGTGTAGTCGATGAAAAAGTGGATATGGTCTTCGATTCTGAGGATTTGGTTGAGATTGTTGTGGATTGAAACTTGGTCGGCCGCAATCTGAGCCAACAACCAGAGATCAGTAGGATCGTAGCCAAAAAATAGGGGTATGCAGGAAATTAATCCAGTTCCATCATCGATGAGGAATTTTAAGAACTTTGATTTGTGTTCCCGACTACGCTAAAGGTTTCAGCTTTCAATACGGTCTATCGTCACGGAAGAGGGCTGGAGTGTGGTTTGAAGACCTTTGGGTGGAGAGAGGATCCACTCTATAAGAACTCTCGTGTTTGTGTAGCACTACTGCTACTGAAGTAATAGGAGTGGTGGCTGCCCTACCAGAAAAAAATCTTTGTCCAAGAAGCTGAAGTGGGCAAGGGAAATGATGAAGATGTGTTCCCTGTTGCAAATGCAATTGCTGCACAAGGCTGGAGCTAAAACACCCAAACGAATAAAGCAACCTCCAGAAATCACTAGTTCCTATTGCGGCATCTAAGATAAGATCAAATCAAGTGATGGGTTGGTTTGGGATGGTGGCAAATCACTGTGTCGAGTGTTTGACAGAATGTTTGAGAGAAGATCTCAATGGGTATTGTTGCTTCAGAAGTGATCAGGTTTTAAAAAAAATGAAGGCCGTTGAGATTAGCCAGTTTGTGGATGATGGGGTTCATAGGAAAGGTAGGAAAACCCTGAAAAGGATGTGCTGAACCAGAATGAAAAAGTTGGACTGGATGGTGGATCTTCACTGAAGATGAGGTGCTGGACCAGAATGAAAGTCCCTGCTTTGATACCATGTAAAATTTCTATTGTTCTTCACACTCTTTCAATTCATCTTCTACGTGTGTGTGTGTGTGTGTGTATATATATATATATACAATTTGCAGAGAGAAAAGTCAATAATTTACAATGAGTTAAGGCATGATTGTAGGATGATAGTAAATATCCGGCTATTAACTATAGATAGTCGTAAGAGCTGATGATTGTGGATCTAGCCGTACCGATAATTGTGGATCTAGCCATAATCGCTCGATGATTATGGATCTAATTGCTTAACAATGATGAATCAAATATCCCTATGTGAGTAAGCATTAGTTGTAGACATTGGAATACCATTCTATGTTGATTTACAGATAGTTAGGAACTTTTTATATTAACTGGCAGCCAAAAAACAAATCCCATATTGTTATACAAAAAATTAACTTCCTATGACTGTCCTTTATAAAATTGATAGTTAGGTTAATTGGTACTATTTAAAGATTTCTACTAAATTCATAATCATTGAAAATTTCAGAATTGTTAACAAGCTTTTAAACATAAGTTTCCAATTATTTTATTATGAAATAGATAAATAGAGTTAGTTGTTGATTTAGTATTATAGTAAGTGATATGTTATAGTGTTGATTCCATCTATTGGATTGAATATCAACTTATATAGTAGTCCTAGTTTTGTTTAATTCATAGAATCTAATCGTACAAAGGAAGGAAATTTCAGAAGAACTCAACCCTTTTGGCTATAGTTATAAATCTGTAAACTATAATGTAAATAACTCAATCACTAAATTTTAGACAACAGTAGTATTCTAATACATTGAAACATTGACTGACTTATAATATTCTAAAATGAGTTATTTGTTTATATGAGTATTATATTCATCTAATCGATTCCATACTTGTTTTGAAGTTGAAATTCTGTTTTCATCATTGTTGGTAAACTATAAGATAGTTCATAGTTTTGTTTACAAAATAGTAAGATAGCTATATATATATAATGTAAATACATTCTATTTCCTTTGTTAGTTACAAACTATCATTCTTTTAGAAATAAGGTATAGATATTTTTTATTAACATAGAATAAGTTCTGTGTTAAGAGCTTATGATCTTCTCTAAAGTCCTAGTTCCAACTATAATAAACTCCATTTCTTTAAATGATATTACATATGCATCCAGAGTAGGAATCCTCAGTATATGCTTAGTTTGGATACAATGTATTGATGGTTTTAAAGTAATAAGATTAAGTTAAAATACATTAAAGACAAATGAATTAATACTTCACGACTTTCTTATATAAGTAATAGTGACATTAAGATGATGACCTTAATAAGAAAACTATAATGAGTAAAGAGTAATGAGTGAAATCATTAGTATAGAAAGATAATTATAAGATTAGAAAAATAACAAAATAGGTTGAACATCTCACCAAAAGTAAAGTGGAAAGTTTTGTAAACATTATAGGTTGAATAATCTCAAAAAGTAAGTACATGTTATAAATTATGTATATGGTAAAAGAAATTGATTTGGATCTTATTAAAAAAAATTTGTAAAAGAGAATTTATAATATAAATGGTTTCTTAAAGAAAGTGTGGTATACAGAAGTATTCTAATGATTATCTAGTTGAAATTCTATTGTTATGTCTAAAGACATAATTTAGATAGGTTGGATGACCAGTTGACATCAAATATAGGATTTAACTTGAGTTGTAAATCAGATTCTTGAGGATTGTTTTACACCGGGTGAGTGGTCAGTTAAACACTCATGCTAGCTATGTATGACATAAGACCAGCTTGACCCCTGGTTCCTTTTGATATAGATACCAGTATATGATTTAAGGGTGGAGGACATGGGATAGACTCCATCTTGTATTGATACGTTCCTTCCCATGGAGGCGGTGTAGTGGTCGAGGCATCTGAGCACGATTCTGATGCATAGCGAGCCGCAGCTTGCCAATGGGCATTATGTTTTATTTTTATTTTAATTTTATGTGAGACATGTTCGCACATGTCAGGATATCCTGGAATATTAGTAATCAACTTTGATAGTTAATGCTTCGATAGATTGTGATTAATGATGCTGAATTGTTTTATTAAAATCTCTATGTCGTTGGAGATTTATTGAATTTTATAAATAACATCTTGGGATGTATTAAGTTATACTTCACAATTCTATTCTAGGTGATTTGATTTATATGGATACTAATGGAGTTAATATGAAAATATTATATCTTATAAATTATACTGAATAGATATGGATTTTGATTGACATGGTTTTATCTAACCTTGTAAATTCCCATTGTGAGTTATCGTACTCACCCCTCTTACAACCAACAATTTTAGGTGGAAGTTCTAACAAGGAGAAAAAGGCGATTGATTGAAGATATCTTTAGAACTAGCAAAGGGTGTGACTCTGTTTACTTTCTAATTGAAATAAAGAGTTGTTTAGTTGTTATTAAAGATACATTGTTGTACTTAATAGTTAGTAGATTTTGACTAATAAGTGTGTTTGAGGCTGTAATTAGTATACGGTTCTGAAAGAAAGAAAATCTTTAAATCCTTATGTTATATTAAATCTTATGAATGCTATCAGGTATTTTCGTAAAGCATGCGTTAAATGCTAAAGTCTGAAAAACAGAGGGAATTCTGCCGAATTTTAGATCGAAATGTATAATTTTAGTATTTAGTTTTCAAGAAAGAAAAGATAAGAAAAAAGGGGCCAAAATTCTAGGCGTCACATTAAAAACCTCAAACCACAAGTTGGGTTTTGTGGATCTTAATTTCTAGGAGTGTTACTGTGCTTTTTCCACCCTTGAATGTGCTAGAATGACTACGATCCATCATGAAACCCTCCAAAACTAGTTGTGCAATATTCCCCTCTTCGATTGACAATTGAGATCATGTTGGATTCCTCAATAACCTTGGGTTTTGGTTCTTCTAGGCAAGCCATGGAAGATGACCGGCTCGGATCAACGATCTGAGTTGTCGTCATCTCTAGCGAGCTCCTGCAACTTCGGCAAACCTTAAGACTCTGTATTTCTCCTCTTTCGCCAGCATGCCAGTCTTCTCTAGTAGCTCGACATTCTCTCTCCTTCTTCTCCCTCTTCTCCTTCTCCTCTTTTCCCCTTTCTTCTCCCCCTCAGATCTCCCTTGTTGGGTTTTTCCTCTTCCTTCTTTTTTTCCTTTTCTGGTTCGTAGGGTTTGGGAAGAACAAACCCGACATTGTGTCGGGTTCCCTTAAGTGAGGGGGTGCCTGTATCAAATATGCCCCCTTAATTTAAGCATTTCTTTGTTTTTTTTTTTTTAATCGTATTTTTACAAAATTGCCCCTCATATTTGAATATCCATATCTCCTCCACCTGAACTCAGATTTCTGTAAACTTGGTATCGTTTGAATTGTCTTTTCAAGTACTATCCAATTATAGAGGTCTCAATGCTAGATTAGATGTTTATCCAATATTTCATTTACAAAACTCTAAAAATATGAAATTTAATATGTTCTTTTCATCCCAATTTACTATTTTCCAAGATTCAGTAAAATTGACATTTAAAATTTTTGAGATGTTACAATGAAGGTCCATTAATAGAAGATTTCTAAGGAGGTGTTACCCTTAAGAAGAATTTATTCATTAAAAAAAAGAAGAGTACACGTCAATATAAATAAGAAAATAGGTCACCCCATACTAATAAGAGAGCTTAGCTTAGCAAACTACGTATCTGAGCTTTCTTGGAGATAGCAAGCATGGGTTGATTTGGTGGAATCAACCAACCCTTAGGGATGAGCAATGAAGACCATTTGTTGGAGCCTTCCGTGAAGGCTGCATCAACCACCTCTCATTTTTTATGCCTTGTACCTAGATACATGTTAGACATTGGTATGCGAATCATTTTGTATGGATATGTAGAATTTTTATTGATTCATGCATGATGATATTTGTCGTTAATCATGCCTATTCATTGAAATATTGTTATTGCTTATATGCATGATAAAGACATTGCATGTTATAGAACTAGAATAATTAGTAAACTTGTGATGCCCTATTTTTTTTATAATACTTTTTTAAAATTTGGGATGTCCCTTGTTTGAAAATTCTTTGGAAAAATAAACAACAAAAAATCTTTTCTTTGAAAAGAATTTCTAAAAACCCCTAATGTCATTTCTTTGACAAACATTTTCATAAAGCAATTAACATAAACTGAACTTTATTATTTCCCTAAACTTCCAATCACAACCACATCACATTACATTCCATTAATTAGAGAAGAGTCCACTACTTTAAATATATTCACATTCTCAAGTAGTTTATGAAACAAACGTCTCAATCTTTTGTAGTTATAATTTTCATGGTTTGTTCATGTCCACAACTTGAACTATTGTTCCTTCATTTCTAATTCTTCAAAATTTAAGACATTGTAAACAAATTACAATATCTCAACAAGCTTGCACTTGTATAGATAGCATAAGATGTTATTTTGGCATGCAAATTCACACTTTTTAGAATTAATATATTTTAATAATTATTCATATCTGAACAAGATTATAATGTTTCAAAACATAATGCTCATGTCAAGATTCTAAATTTACAAATCATAGGTTTAGTATAAACTGGATTCAAATCATATAACATCATAATATAGATCTAAATGTATTTCAAACAAAATGTATCTTTAATGGTAACTCAAATCAAATATCATATCAAATTATATCAATATCAAATCTATTGATGAAAATATCTGAGTATCGTGAATCATAATATATTAAAACGATCAATATCTGCCAAAGCAGTCATATCAGAATTATTCATTAATCCTTGAGGATAACCTGACACGTACAATATGTCTCACATATATCATACCAAAATCAAAACATAATGCCCACTGACAAGCTGTGGGTTTGCTATACGTCAAAGGTGTGCCTGAATAACTCAGCCACTACACTATCTCCATGGGAAGGAACAGTTCATAACATAATGGAGTCTATCCCCATGTCCTCCACCCTTAAATCATATACTAGTATATAATATAAAAAAGGAACTAGGGGCAAGCTAGTTCTATGCCATACATAGCTAGTGTGAGTGTTTAAACGACCACTCATTTGGTGTAAAACAAATCTTGAGAGTCTAACTGATAACTCGAGTCAAATTCCAATGTCTATATGGATGTCTAACTAGTCATCTAATCAATTTAATCGTATCTTATGACATGTAAATAAAGTTTGGATAAAATCATAGATCAATAACTTTTATATATAATATTTTTCAAAAATAATCATAAGTGGCGAGAATTTCTCTTTTCCAAAACTCGTTTAATACATTTCATGCATTCTTTTTAGTAAACACATAAAAAGCAACAGATACATGCTAGTTCTAAAATAATAACTTAATCCAATACTTTCTTTTTCCTTAAATTAGTACTTATGAAACATCTTACTTATCAAACTTTCGTTTTCAATACCTCAAAATTTTATAATTTAAAATATTAAATTTAATATATAATAAATACTATTTTGTAACTGGAATACATATATACATACAAAAAGATGCTATTTTATTTGCATCATTAATCAAATTAAAAGAGTCTAATTTTACTTTTGTATTTGTTAATGAAAGCTATGTCCCTTAAAAATACTTTAATACTTTTTCATAAAACACGTATCCTTTAGAAATACTTTCTTATATAAGAAAAATAGTAGTATAATAAGTATCCATTTAATTTTAAGTGCATGTAAGCTAATTCTTATTAACAAAAAATAAACCAAACTTATATAATTTTCTAAAAAAGAAATCCTTTTTATTACTGAAATAAAATAAAGTATATAATTGGTTTTTCAAATCATGGAATCTAGATAAACCAATCGATGATGCCAAAAGTATTTTTATGCTAAATCACGTATAAGTGTGCATAATTGTCTTTAAAATCAAATTAAAAAATAGAAATAGAATTACTATACATTTATTAGAAAAGAATCAAAACTAAGAGAAATATAAGCACACAAGTACATCAAAATCATCCATTGAATCAAATTAAAATAATTTTATAATCATTCCAAAGTATCATATTTACTCATTAAATATCAATTGGGCATTTCAAAGCATATTCAAATGAATGTAGTATATCAGAATCATATTAAATCAAGTCATAAATGAAACACTGCTTTTATAAATATTTAAACTTACGAGCAAAATCTCAATATTCGTAACATTTTGTAATAAAATACATTTCTCATGTATTCCATTGCTTGCTTGAAATTAATTTTATCAAAGCATGAAAAATCCTAAATTTTCAACACAGTAAATCTTAACTTTCTAACATAACAAATCTTAAATTTCTCACATAGCAAATCTTAAATCCACCCACCTCAAATACAAGCTATCAATTCCTTCAGAATACTTAATAGGCTCAAATGAAATCAATTGGCGTATCTATCAAAATATACGTGCATTATAACGTTATTCTCTTTCTCTTTCATTCTAATTTGTGACTCATTTAGTCATTGATAATATTTAACGATGATCTTGCTTTTACCGATCACTAATTATACATTATTTTATTTAATTATGTTAAATCATTAAATCCAAGCTTTGATTATAGATTCACTGTCTAGATCATCTTATTATCTTCTAATCTCATCAATATGTTACTTTTTTATTGTTTTATTATTATTATTATTATAGATAAACTCAAATTGATGTAATCGTAACCCCTTCAGATTGCTCATTATCATTTCTTCAACTCTGGATCACTAATCAGATCTTCAACAACTATTTGGATTATTGGTCTACACCGCTAATTGTTGATCAATAATTTATATCATCATTTTTAAATTTATATGTTTGACTGCAATCCAATAGTCAAACTTTAGATAAGTTTGTTAATACAATATTATATGCTTTTAATGATGCATCTGACTACAATCCAACAGTGAGATTTGATTCAATTTACATAACTGAGATGTGCATAGTAAATTTGACTACGATCTAAGAATCATTAATGTCAAAATCTTATATGATAGTGTAATTTGACGTAATCAATATTTGATCTGATTATTTAACAATGATTCGACAATTTACAATGGTCAGATCATTGGTACAACTCACATATCATTAAATTTGACAAATTCTACCATCTGATCATGGTTTAGATGGTTGGATTTGATTCAAATCTTAGTTACTGGTTACTGATCAGTACTTTGATCTATTGATTATGTGATCAGATCGACAGTTTGTGCATTTGACATTTGATTGAGGCCATGAAAGGTCTCTAAATTGTGCGAAACTTGTTTTTTAATGTTTTCTTGAACTTCTTCTATTTCACAACAGCAAGAAGAGAACATCATGTAGGGCAATTTCACATAATGACAGTCTAACTATGGTATCCATTCCTGGACTTGTAGGTACGGGACCAACTACGACTTCAACTCCTTTAATTCACTACTGATTGAGGAGATGACTCTTTGGAGGGATGAAAGAGGGACACTGGCTCCTAGGCTTTCTTTTTCATGGAGAGGGAATGAAGGCCCTGCCTTGCTTGAGGTTTCTACCTCTCACGTGAACCAATATTTAGGACTAGCTAGAAAGAAAATGTGCAGCTTACTATCTCCGGAGTATCTTCCACAAGAATATAAGCAAAAAAATGTTATATTTTCAAGTTACAAGAGAAATATATGATTTACAAGTTGTATTATACCCAGACAAGGATTTACCTTCACATGTTTTCTAGTGGCTGATAAGAGATAATACAGCAATTGGTCGCATGACAAAATAGTTATTGTAATGACTTTTTCATCTGAAACTTGCTGAGGAATTTTGAGAAATTACTATAAAGATAAGTTCTCCAAGAGTTCTGCTCCAAGGTATTGAAACATGAGGAATGACTGTCTATAACCACAATTCTAGGCTCGGCTGTCTGGGAACAAATTCACAGCCTGACCTGCGTTTGCTAGCAATTTCAGCTTGATGCAGGCTACTTTCAGTCATTAAAAATTATTAATTCCACTGAATCGAATAAAGCAAAAATTTATATAATGAGAATTCCCTTAACTATGGGCTTGAGCTGATATCCCTGTTGAGAGGTTCTTCGATTTGCAATGACTGCTAGGCTTCTTTTTTTTTTTAAACCGGTAACTCACACACCTAATATATTTAACGTATGCACTTGCTAAATATATATTTTTTTAAAAAGTAGCTCATATGCTCAATAAGTCTTTATGCATACACACTTTCCATATATATCTTTAGGTCACAACCCTTGTTAAAATACACCTTTGCCAAACATATCCCGAGGACACCCCTCCCTTAACCTGCAAGCACCATGTGTCCTCTAAATGGATGCTATGCACGACCTCAAAGCCATGATCTTTTAATGGGCGAGGCTCCTCAGCCTAACCACTAGACTACTAGTTTAATTACCATGAAAGAAAAATTATCAAAAAATGCCAGAGATTTGCATATATGTAATTTCTATCAAATTGCAAACACTTAATAATAACCTAATTGTATAATCTAAGTATATAGAGGTAAGGCCTTCAAGAGTAGTATGTCTCCGTCATTTATAAAGAAGTATATAGCTAGATATATGCCACTTGATTCACTTATCTATATAAACTCTACATAACTGAAACCCCTTTAACCTTGTATATCAATAGCTTGGTTTGTTAGCCACAGAATGTTCAGAGGTTTTCTTCTCTAATATACTTTGGTAAATGACTAGCTGCCACCCTACATTTTTTTATGTGAAAGATGATATTTCCTGCCCAGTTTAAGCAGTTCCTCCGTCTCTTTGTTCTTCCACTAAAAAACAGCCGCATCTCCACGTTCCTTAGTCTGTCTTTTCCTCAAAAGACAAAGTGGAATAGAAATGCTTGAGGAAAGGGGCGGAAATATCATTTCCCTTTATTATATGTTTCATAAGAAAAAAATTCTTAGGTGGATTTGGCCTAGTTAAGAATCAATTAGACAACTAGATTGTACTAAAGGTGGCACCCACATGACTTAAAACCATTTTTCTCTATAGATTTAAGTTCGTATTGTAAAGCACCAATGAAAATGTGTCTGTTACTCTTTCCAGTCAGATGGGTCTGTCCATCTCAATCATGTGCAGCCCTATAATAGATTAAGATTTTAGCTAAGAAACCTTGTGGGCCAAAGAGCTGTTCTTGTTGGGATTTTCTACAGTCCATTGACTAAAAAGGGCAGCCTTGGTACACGAAGCTCCCTCCTATGCAGGGTTTGGGGAAGGGGCAAACAACAAGAGTTTGAACCTGTGATTTTAAGGTCACATGATGATAACTTTACTGTTGCTCCAAGACTCTAGACCGTCGTCTACTTTGAACAAATTTTTATTTTATTTGTTATTTATTCCTTTTGGTAATGTAGCACAGGAGAGACCAAGACTGTTGAAAGTAAACGAAGTTATCCCGGAACAGTAGGGGGGATGAATGCAGTCCTCAAAAGCCAGCTGGTGTTCAAATAAAACTTCACAGAGGAGACTGCTTGTGCAATAAGATATTGCCGATTCTTCTTCATTAAACTCCATGCCTTGCCATCACTCCAAAAGGAAAAAATAACAAATGAAAATCAAATAAAATATAGAGGAAATGAAGAAAAGAAACAAGTCTTCCACACATGATCAGCCCACGTAGACACGTCGAAGGATCCTATTTGTATCTAACTTTGCCCTTTTAGCATGTTCTTCCACTCACCTAACCAAATGCCTCGATTCCTTGCCCCTAGTCTCGACCCTATGTGGTTTGATTCCTTTGCCTGGGGGGGGGGGCGCATCTCTTCTAATCTAACTGTGATTAAGATAATCAAATGATGACCATAATCATATCGACGCTGATAAGAATAGTGTTAAAATAATTGAAAAGTGCCTCAATTTTAGTCATATAGAAACTACTTCCCTTGGTGGAGGCCATGACGAAAGCCATTTTGGACATGAAAGGAAAGGGCAAGTACAACTTAGTTTTCAGAGGACAAGCTTTTCTATTCCAAAAGAATTGCTGCCTATATACGTATAGTTGAATGCATGTATGTATTAATGTATTCAGTATGTATATATGTATGTATGTAAAAGGGCAGTTCCGGTGCATGAAGCTCCTGTCTATGCAGGGTCCGGAGAAGGGGCAGACCATAAGGGTCTATAGTACGCAGTTTTACCTTGCATTTTTGCAAGAGGCTGTTTCCATGCATTGAAATTGTGACTTCAAAGTCATACAATGACAATTTTATCATTACGCCAAGGCTCCCCTTCGTATATATGTATGTATTCAGAGGATAAGTTTTTCTTTGTATGTACTTATGTATGGATAGAAATGCAGGTGCTTGCTTTTGGCTCAGACGGGACTTGACTAGTATTGCCCAAATGGGTACTGGTAACCACTTCTGCAACAGGAAATTGCATTCTGAATAATCTACTGTGAAGGTAGTGGTGATGATGATGAGGGAGAAGGTTTCTGATTGAAAAACTGGATTCTGTTAAAGCTCATGATTCATGAAGTATATATGACAATTATGTTTGCATCTAGAATATCGATTTTTTATGTCATGGGTCTTGACTACTAATACCTCAATGAGTACTGTCACATTACTTCTCTAATAGAAGTTCAAGTCTGATTCATCTTTGATGACGACGATGATGAAATATTGAAGAGTATGAGGCTGCTGGATGTAAGTGACTCTAATAGAAATCTGGTGTTTTCCCTACAAGCACATGGATTCACGTACTGAGTAGGTACCCATGTACAAGTATGTATCTATGCATGTATACGTTATAGACAGATGTGGGTTTTTTGTCTCACATGGGTCTTGACTAGTGAAGGGGAGCCTTGGCTCAACTGTAAAGTTGTTGTCATGTGACCTTGAGGTCACAGGTTCAAGGCATGGAAACAGCCTCTTGCAAAAATGCAAGGTAAGACTGCATATTGTAGACCCATGTGGTCCATCCCTTCCACGGATCCCGCATAGGCGGGAGCTTGGTCCACGGGGGCTGCCCAATTGGTCTTGACTAGTGTGTCCAAACGAGTACTCTTGCAGGTTTCCTACATCAGGAAGTTGAATTTTTACCCTCTTTGCATGAGGCTGCTTATGATGTTGTTGAAGATGATGATGACAGTATATGAGCATGGTGGGATGTCAGAGAGGAGGATTCAGCAAGGAAGCTCAGCAGGAGGTGGTGGTGTGAGTGAAAGTAAAGTAACCGATATTAAATTGTGGGGATGGCACTTCGATGCAGCTCCTTTCACCCCGTCTCCGCCTGTTTATTATTTTCTTTCCATTGAACTTTTTGGTGGGGATTGGAAATGGAAGAACCTTACCTGTCTGGAATGGGCTGTTATAGATGAAGAAAAGGAAGCAACGTGGGGGTCTTATGTTTAAAAACTTGGAAGAAAGAAAAGCCGTTAATCAGTCAGTAGCTAGAAAGTAGTTCACCCAACTTGAATCTCTTCTTACTTTGGGTTTACATTGCCATTTAAGTAGCCAAATGAAGACTAGTTTATTTAAGGATGAGACTTCAGACAAAAAGCTATCCGGGTGGTTGTGCAAATTAACCAGCCAACAACTGGCAATTACATCTAAGAATTTCTCTAGTTAGACCCTTCAGTTAAAATATTGAGATAAGCAAAAGAGGCAACCTAATCTCTGTCATGGATATAGCCATATGTTCTGAGATCGCTCTGTTCCTCCAAACGGTCCTACCACAGTGAGGACATCCCTTAATCATTCTATCTGGCTGTCACCTCTGCGCATTACATTGTAACCACTATCGTTTAGTTCTAATAGAACTGTATGATCCTCAGCTTCTATAATGCTTTTGGCTATTGCCCGCCCACAGTTTGCCACAGACACAGATAATATAATAATCAGCATTGCTGTAACCGTGGCCGTTCCTGTGGTGGCTGGTGGCCCAGTTTATAGTAATCTGTTGATTGGCTGCCCATAAGTGACACTTCTAAACATAATAAAAAAGATGGAGGTTTTTGCTTTTTGGTTATAGGCAACGTATTACTAAGAAAATGGGCTCACATACTCTCACTCACACGCGCACACACTTTAAATCTAATCCCCAGCCAAAGGGTAAACTGTGACTCAAACCTGCCACCAAGTGTATTCCAGGGAAATGCCAAGTGGTGCGCAACCAACTGCACAAGACATTTGTTGGCAATGGAAAAGATAGATTGGTCACAGTGATCCACTGTTTACTTTGTTTTCTCCAGATTGAAAAGCCTAACATTATATGCAGGCAACGGTCTTGGTGGGACTGACCATGTTGCTGTATGGCAGAGAATTTCAGTTACACAGAATTTTCAGGCTTACCACAGCAATCGATATTCATTGCACAATTTGTCATCTAATGGTTGGTCAATTGAGTTTAGGACGATCAAGTCTTCTATTCCTTCTTTAGAAAGTTAAAAGCTCCATATAACAGAGGCTGTCTCATAAATTAATCCTCTCACTGCTTTGGCAAAGAGATCTAATTTTTATTTATTGTTTCACAGACTAGATCTTGGCAATAAAAATATTAAGTTAAAATATGCCTGAGAAAAGATAAAAAGCAACAGAAACATGGGCTTGTCCACTAATCCTCAGCTAAATAAGGTAGCTACGCACACACCATGTGCGTAGGCAATTAAACAAAGAAGATAGACCAAAGCACCATGATTCCTGAATCATTAAATAAACAGGTCATAATGTCTGTTGTGAATCTGTCATTGGTTCCAAAGGACACTGGCATGGTTATATCGACTACCTCTCTAATATTTGCTTCTACAGTTTTCACTACTGAATGGAAGATAATCGTCGTGGGCAGTCATGGATCACTGAATTATCATGGTTTTGAATCGTATATGGTTTTCCAGATCACTTGAAATTAACAGCACCAAAGCAATTTGAGGTCTATTCATTTGGAGTCACAATGGGGTGTAGGGAATTTGTTGTTTTGTAATCCATCCTTCCTGCATGATCATGATTGCTTAACAAAAAATGGAAGACCCCTGCATATCCGAAAGGGCATTTCGCTAATATTCTTCTGCAGTCATATTAAACCAGGAGTTTTTTATTATTAAACTTCAGATCTAAGAGGAGTAAAGTGCTTCAAAAGTATTAGCATATATATTAATACCCATTAAAACCAATACCGACGATGATGAATTTCTTGAATAGGCTGGGTTGTCATGCAGTGTTCTACTACAATAACGAACATTTGCCTGATGAAAGCAGTGAGTAGGTTAAGGAAAACCTAGGGGTTAGAAAGTCGTTATCGAACTAATTTTAGATTATCATGGCCGACCCCTAATTGGGATAAGGTCTTGATGATGATGATGATGGGTTCTTTTCTCGTCAGAGTCTAGGATAAAGGTGAAGAAGGACAGTCCAAAAGGTTTACAGCTCTTAATTAGTGCATATAGTATTCTGAAACACCAATGTATTCAAGAAAAGATCAAATATACTTTGGGAAATACTGAGACTGATTAGTTAAACTAGCATATTAAATTCAATCTAGAAATTAAAAGCGAGAAGAAGAGCGTGTAAAGTTGTACAAATCACATGATCAAGGATACATAAATGTACCATAAAGTGGTGTTTCTGGCCTCTTTCAATCACAAAGTTATAGGATTCTTTTCTTCTTCTTTTTCTCTCTTTTTGATAGTTATAGGATTCTAATTGAACCAGGATCATACATAAGCGGCCAAATCAGAAACCAAATACAGATCCCAAGAGGTATATGCTGTTGGGCTCGTAACTGGTCCTTTCAGACATCGAATATTGAAAGCACGAATATTAGAAGCCTTGTCTAATTAGATCTGACCAGGATGATAATCATCCTTTGTTAAGGACAAGTGGGTCCTTAGTTTTGCCTGTCAGATGTGTACTTCAAATATTTATAGTCACTGAGTTATATTCCTTTAGTCTTTTCCCTTACCATATCTGTGACTTGGGTTGCTGTTGTTTCTGAAGCTCCATGTTGCCTTGCTGTTCTGTTTTATGTTATTCTCAATTCCTTTCTTGTGGAAGAAAGGAATTTAAGGAGAAAACATAAAGCAATGCAGTACTCCATATATTCTGATTCCTTAATTAACTCCTTTCATAATTGCAGACGTCTAATTCCCTGTAGATCTTTGGAAGTTTCTCATTGGAGGCCCTCGACAGAAGGCGGATGGAAGAGCAGTTCTCCAACATGACAAGCTACATGCCCAAAAAATTTCCATCGTCTTCACATGAAGTGGTTGGTAAGCAAATGCTTTCAGATCCAAGAATGCCGGGTGTCATTGCAGATACTGCTTTTCATGGTGTGAGAGGATCGGATCAACTCATTACAAGCTCTGAACCCAATTTTTTGGCAGAAGAAGGAAAGGCTAATTTTAATGATGCTGCAGAGATCAACGAAGTTGTTGTACCAAAAAACCACCTTTGTTCATTGTCTCTTCATTCCCTCTTGGATATCCAGGACCCAACAGGAGTTTCCACCGTGAAAAGAAGATGTCCGCCCGCAAGTTTAATAGATTCATTTGCTAAGTCAAAGCGATCCCAACTTTCTCAAGCGTTTCCCCAGTCATCGACTTCCTCTCCTTCGACATCCCCATCAAGGCCCGCAAAACTACCAAAATTCACTCACTTTTTGAAGGAACAAATCTCATGCATTGACGAAAGTCGCAGAGGATTACATGATGGGGTAAACCAAGATTGTCATTTTAACTTCAATCCTACTCCTGCCTCAGTCTCTCAACTTCAGCAGATTGAGCTTCAACGCCATCAGAAACAGCACGAATTGGGACTTGAATGGCTGCAAACAAAGCAGAAGTTCGTGGTGGGCGAAGCTTCGAGAAACCTCCACCTGCACAGCAAACTTGGAAATGGAGAACAACCCAGTTGGCTCGGTGTGACGAAGACAGCAATGAAACAATCTGAAAGGAAAGCTCAAATTCATCAAAAGGCTGCAGCATCTTCATCACGACAGAAGATCTTTAGAGGGGTGAGGCAAAGGCACTGGGGCAAGTGGGTTGCGGAGATAAGGTTACCAAGAAACAGAACAAGAATCTGGTTGGGGACTTTCGACACTGCCGAAGAAGCCGCCATAGCATATGACACTGCAGCTTACAAGCTAAGGGGGGAATATGCCCATTTGAATTTCCCAGAACTAAAACATCAGTTGAAGGACAATTCAAATGGCAACACTTCTTTACAATCCAGGGGAACTGCACTGTATTCTGCAACTGCTGCTCTTTTAGATGCAAAACTTCAAGGGCTTAGTGATAGCATTCCTTCTCTAAGATCACCAACGCAAAGAACCATTGAAAATCCATTACTGAAAAAGCCAGTCTCAGAGAATCCAGTTTTGAAATCTTTGAATCAAAGAACAGTAAAAAAGGAGTGCAAATCTGACCTGGGTGAAAGGAAAGATGCCACTCTAACTGATAGTACAGGTAAGAAGACACAGGAGTCACTGGATATAGACGGTTTTTCGTTGAGCAGAATGCCTTCTTTGGATATGGACATGATTTGGGATGCTCTTCCAGTCTCAGATCCGTTAAAATTCTTCTCATTCTCAGAAGAGAAATGCAGTACTTCTTGACTGAAAAATGTCAGTTAGATAATCATAGGACTATTTACACGGAAAGGCTTGGAGAGGGTAAGTTTTTTTATCTGACCCAATTGCTGCTCTAGAAGTTCTTTGTTTTTGGCAATTATTTTACTAGAAGCCCATTTATAGTGACTCTGGTCATGCTTGCAGAGGATGGTTCATTTATGCGGAGCTTGCACGATGAGGAATTCTTTTCTTACATTTGATCATTTGTTACATTTAACATAAGTTTTAGGAAGTTTTTGATGTTTCTATTGCACAATGGCATGTAGAAGATTCATCTCTCTCTTGTCAGTCTTATAGTGCTCAAATTTTTCTACGTTTCTACGTAAAATGGGAAAGCGGCATCTCTCTCTCTCTCTCTCTCTCTCTCTCTCTCTCTCTCTCTCTCTCTCTCTCTCTCTCTCTGTGTTCTGCTCTGAGAGAGGTTATTGGTGGCTCAAAGAGTGTGAACAAACTTGACTTCCACAAGATTACGTTAGAAGAATCGCCCTCTATGATTAGTGTTAAATAGTGAAATGTACTCAAGTAGCTGTACCGATGAGGAGTGATCTGATTTATGCTTCATTAGAATCCTCAATTCCGATGCTCCCTGTGTAGTAGAAAACGGCATTACCTTCAGAATCTCGAAGGACTCCACACACTCCTAAAGAACTTAGATTACCAATAACATTCACCATCCAAATTCAACTTGTAAAAATTGGCGTGACGAGTATTCCATTTCTCTTGAGTAATAGAAGTCTACCTCGCTGTCCACTAAAAACTCCTATCTACGAGGTCTTTTGAAGGATTCATCTAAAATAGATGTTGCTCCTCTCACCCCTAAAGACACCATATTGCCACCATAAAACAAATGCTGTTAACAAATGGAGCAAGATTTTAGTGATTCAAGTGTTTCATAGATAGACTGTGGCCCAACAGTGTTGTCCGCCGGGGGCGGTGGGGGGGTGTGTTGTTTATGACCTATCTAATATAGAAACCAAAGAATGGTTTGGATAGCATATATTTGGGACCCACACATCCTTTTCAGCCATACCATATTTCGTTTCTATTTTACAAAGCAAATCAACTGCACACTCTCACTCACACTCTCCTAAATTTAATTCTTAGTAAAAGGAAAAAGCTGTAACTCAAACCTATGATCAAACATATTCTACGAAAGATGCTGATTGTCTTCGATCAACTGTGTTGGATGGTGTTGTGACTTACCATATACCTTGATGTAATCTTCAAAGCATCATATAATTTCTTGCAACTCATTGTCTCATTTATATTATTCTTTCAAATATTGAGTATATTGAACAGGGATTTTCTAAAGCAATAAAGTTTCGTTAAGAAAGTAAGACATAAAGACACAGAAAATAGAAACATTTTAACAGGAGAGAGAGAGAGAGAGAGAGAGAGAGAGAGAGAGAGAGAGAGAGAGAGAGAGAGAGAGAGAGAGAGAGAGAGAGAGAGAGAGAGAGAGAGAGAGAGAGAGAGAGAGACCTATTATCCTAATTCCTAAATCTATTAAACTTCCTACCAATTGTAATGAGGGCAGGAACCTTATTGTCTGCAACTAACTGCGCTTAACAACTTTTGACTTTGGTGTTCACTTTAGATCTACAAAATGATCACCACTTATAAGATTTCAAATACTTAATAAAATAGCATATAGTAGTGTAGCACAAGAAAATTGGAGTGTGGAAAACATGCATTTAGAGATAAAAGGATGTGCAGATTTTTGAGTATTGGTTTTGATTTATAGGTTCAGGGGACCATTAGTCCCACGTTGCCTCTTTTATAGAGGTATAGAATGGTATCCATATATAAGTGACAAGAACTAATAGTCCAACATGGCCTCTGACACAGAGAATTGAGGAGTGGAATCCCCTCCTATTAAGTTCACTAATTCTCTCCTCTCTGTAGGTTTTAGGGGTTGCCCTGTTAGGGTTTTCTTAGGTGTTTATATAAGTTTGGAAATTAGAGAAGGTCTCTTTGAGATCACTATTCCTCATTCTCTTTAAGATCCTTCTTCTTCTTCTTCTTTTCTATCTTGTCATATTGCTAATGCCTTGGAGTCTTGATTGTCTAAAATCAAGTGCTTTAGGTTTTTTTGAGATTTTTGCTCTAGAACAAGTTTCTATTATATTTGTGATTCAAAACTTATGGTGCTCTTTGCTACATTTAAGAAGATCAACAGAGAAGCTCCATGTCCAAAGATTTGCTAACTACTTCAAAAGATTTATCAATCTTTTAGACCAAGAATGATCTATTTCTTATTTTAAAAGCTCTATTTCAAGGCTAATTGTGGGATTCATCACTAGAGAAAATTTACGATCTAAACTGGGAAGTGCAACTAAGTTAAAAATTCATATTGAGTCTAGCTAGGTTGAATCCTTGAGATAGAGCTACTAGTAACCCTTGCATTGGGAGGCTTTAGTTATCTTTAAGAAGCTACTTTACTAAGTGTGCCTCTAAGCTTAGGTTCAAAGAACTAATTATAGTCCAAGAATACTATATAGTGCAAATATAATATAATCCTAACAATTTCAAGGTATGATCTTTTCTCTATGAATTTTGTAAAACTTAGCAAATGAACATGAACAACCCTAATTTGGCACATTCTAGAACACAAATAGGACAAAGTTTCTAAAGAAAGAAATATAAAATGATGAAAGAATTTTATGCGTCACATATGGGGGAGATACAAAAGGTATCTAGGTGTGACAACTTTTATATCAAAGACTAGAATCAGGATGAGAGGGATTATTCTTGGGGTTGTGAATACATACATACATGCATGTGTGTGTGTGTGCACGTGCCCCAAGACCAATTTTAAGAAACATTGCACAATAATAGGATTAAGTTTAGTTCAATTTTAAGAAACATTGCACAACAATGGGATTAAGTTTAGTTCGTTTATGTAGAAGGTATTGATATGTGCTTGACCGAGAATTCCTTTGCTTCAAACTAGTCAAACTAAAGCTGAAGTAATTCCTTCTACTTGTCTAACATATATCTCAACACAAACAAAAGATTCAACTCTCCTTGAGGATCATGAAATTTGGTTCAAAAATCTCTTTCTTTATTTCAAGATCAAAATATTGCATTGTGACAAGACAAAAAGTCAGGCTATGTAGTTTGACTAAAGAAAGTAATTTAAGATGGGAAACATCACATACTAATGTATGATTTATAAACGCATTCTATAATAAGAGAGATTGGTGGATCAAGACTGATGAATAAGGCACAATATTATAACTAAAAACAAAGCATCATTCAAGATCTACAAAACAATAGGGGTTGTTATGTTAAAGTTCATGATGAATAGGATTACCTCTATGATAGATGATCAAGAACATAAACCTAAAGTTTACTCTCGAACACAATGATCTTGAAGAATGTGAATACACATGCTACTTATGAAACTCTAGTATATAGAATTGACTTGAATATTGATAAGGTCTAATGGTTTTTGAATGTAGATATATAGACAAGGTTGTAATTCGAATTTAAACTAAGACAAGGAAGGATGGAAAGATAATTGCATGACTTTTAAGAATGGAAGTCCAATTAATAGAAGATGAAAAGATTGTTGTTTCGGAAGAGCAGTGATATTAGGCTATTTGACATGTAGTTAGTGGCTATCTAAGACGTGATGTTATTAGTTTTAAGTAAGTTTAAAACCCTCTCATGATTTAGACTATAAGCGTCTAGTGACAGACATGTGATGTATGAGTTATACAAAGAGTTAATATTCTTAAATTTCTATATTAAAGGAAAGGCAAACAAGCTTGAAATAAGCATATGGAAATAATGTTGTGGAAGATATACAGTTTCATAGTTACGACTAGTAAAAGGTAAAGAATCACAGTTTCATAAGATTAAGTGGTATTCTAGATCCATGAGTTCAACAATGATACCACAAACTTAGGTTCCATGAATTCAAATAGTAATATCTAGCACAAGCATATGAACATGGAAACGTGAATTATTTGAAAGCTATAAGTTGCAATTGAAATAGTCAAAATGTAATTGATAAAAGTATTAAGATCTGATCAAGGATTGATTGAGACATGAAGGTCGAATAGATGATTGATCAAGACAATGAGTCTGATTGAAGAGGAAATTCAAGAAATGTTTCATTAGAAGTTATGAATATGGGATACCATACCTTAATTTCCAAAAATAGAAGAGTACCTAGCACATATACTATTGCTAGTAAAAGAGCATCTAAGAGTGGAATGCCAAATGAATGATTGTAAGGCCCATAGATGCTAAATTTAGAAATGCTACATCGAGACAAAGTTGTAGAAATAGTGCAACCTATATATAGTAGAAGAAATATTTGAAACAAACTGGCTTACTGAGTCGAAGAAGCTTAAAAGCTTGATGAAGAAGGGCATATGTCCTTAGTGTGAATTGTCAAAGATAATTGATGCAACATGACATAACAAGTTTTTCTATTAGTATGCAGTGACTTGGTTGAAAGTTGGTATTTCAAAAATAGATTATATGTAGTACTATTGATGAGTATAGGACAAGAGTGGCAAATATTGGGCTCAAACGAAAAGAATTTTCATTACTTGGTTGTTAACTAAGGATTATTGACTATGACTAGTTAGTCAACATTAAAGCACAAATAGAACTCCTTGGGAGAGAGAAGATTTTGATGCCTTGAATGTAAGAATCTTCATTGAAAGATGTTTTATCAATATGTTATGACTGTTCAAGCAACTTCTATAGACAAAATTTGAAAAGAACTTTACATGGTTTAAGCTATGGTTTATGTCATGACAAGATGAGGAAAAAATTATGTGGAGTCAAGTCTCCAAAGCAATGGTTTGGAAAGTTGATCAAAGTGGTAATATCCAAGTGAAATATACCAACTAATATATATTTTGGTGTGTACAACACATTCTTAAATAACAACAAATATGACCATATGTAGATGACATGTTTGATTTGTAGGATAGATTTGCAAAGCATCTTAGATACCAAGAAAATTAATAGGCAAATCTAAGTGCAATTCATGTTATTTTGGAAATCCTTATTATAATGAACTAGAATGTGCGAACTATTAAGTAGGCCAACTACTTTGAAATATTATGGTCAATTGATTGTTTGGACACCTTGATTGATCTTAGTATAATGTTATTGAAGCATGATGGAAACCTAATTATTCAGCTTAAGTACTTGAAGTACTTAGTGGTCTAGTGAGAGACAAGACACACATTCATGGTTGGAAGCTGAAATTGTAATAATCTTAGTACTAAGTAGGGAGTGGATTTAAGGAGAACAATGTAGTGTCTCAAGACGACTCTATAGTTCAGCATGTATTACGTTATAGTAACTACAATGATGAGACTTAGAGTGAGACTAAGTCAATAATGACATGAATTTAAACCAAGGACAAATGATCTAAGAGAGGATAGAGCCATTTGTGGCAATACATGACATGACCATGTATTGGAACGTTTTGTAGTAGGAAAAGCATTGTTTTTGAGTAACATTTCTAGTGAAAGACATTGTGAAGGCTTCATAAAAGAGAAGGGCTCTATCTGAAGAGAAGAGTAGCTAGAACCCTTTTGGTATACATATTGATTAGGTGATGCTAGATACTCGAGGACATTGTCATCTGCAAGGAGTAAAATCAAGAGGAATGGGGATAAAATCTATCCAAATTATGAATAATGGAAACCCTACCTTAAGTCATGGACTAAGTGCAGTCATTCTCTTTTCTCTCTATGGGTTTTGGGCGTTGTTCTACTAGGATTTTCTTTAGTGTTCCTTTTAAGTTTGAAAATTAGAGATAGTCTCCTTGAGATCACTTTGCTAAGGTTGATCATCTTCTTCTTCTTCTTGTCATATGAGGCCTTAGAATCTTGATTGTTTGAGACCAAATGCTTTGGTTCCTTTAAGATCTTGGCCTTGGACCAATTGCCTTAGGCTCTTTGAGATCTTGGCTCTAGAATAAGTTTTGGTTATCCTTGATATTTAGAAATTGTGATGCTTTTATCTATAATGAGAAGATGAATTATTTCCAAAGATTATTTTTTTCTTAGCTATTTTAAGAGATTTAATTATCCTTTGAACCAAGAACAATTTATTTATTATTTCAGTGATCTATTTTAGACTAAATGAGGCAATCATTACTAGAGATAGTGAATGGCCTATACATGATAGTGCAACTTAGTTTACAAATCAGATTGAGTCTCACTTGATTGGATCCTAAAAATAGAGCTGCCAATAATCCTTTGCACTAAGAGATCCAATCCTTTGCAAAGTGTGCCTCCAAGTTTCAAGGAATTCATTAAAATGCAAGAGTACTATATAGTGTAAATATAATATGATCCTCACAAAGAGAAAAAATAATAAAGGAATGCAAAGTGGGAAATACTAGTTGCACACCTAGCCTCTGCACATTCAAAGTCAAGCAATCATAGAAATGGTTATATCATCCAAAGTTGCATCCTCTTATTACAAAAGCAGAGCTTTATAAAGCACATCCTCAATTTAGGGCCTCTATTGTGCTTCATCAAAAGTTTGAGATGTTCAAGGGTTATGGGGTATTCATAAAACCCAACTTTCCTACCAAAAAAAAAAAAAAAAAGGTCTTAAAAATAAGAAGGTCACTTCATAGAAATCATGTGAAGATGAAGTGGGAATAGAAGGTGAAGATAGAGATATGGGAGAGGAAAATTGAACTTAGTACCAAGTAAGATAATGAGAGGGAAAGTAAGGTCAAAGATGATATTTAGGAGAGAAGTTAATAGTTAGAGACAAAATAAATTTTAAGAGAACCCCTATCAATTGTTGTCGTTCAATCTTCACTATAGGCAAATTTTTGAGTTCTTCCCTTTTAGGTAAGTTATGGAATCCCTCAATGAAGATGAAGGTATAAGGATGGTACATCCAAAGGGATGTGGTAAGCTCAAAGTGTTCAAGTCAAGGACCAAAAAAATTCAAGACTATGATAAAAATACCTTGATCTTGATGATCTACTATGTTTGTATGTGTGCAAGGATAATCCCTCATAACTTAGAAATAATGGTAAGAATAGAGCAAAGAAAATCATCTCAATCTCAAAATGTTAGAGAAGTTTCTTGTGCTTAAAGGCTTCCAACCAAACTGTTTTCTAGACTAATCAGCTAATACTCAAGAACAGAGGAGAATGGATGGAGTTCAAGGATAACCAAGCAGTTCACAATCAATCTAACTAGTTAATGAAGACTATCACACATGTACAAAACATTTGATAATACTAGTCAGTCAATAGACAATCTTTCAACCTACTAACAATGCATGACTCGAAGAAAAAATCAAGTTGAGAAAAAGTTCAATAGGTCAACATGAGTATAAACCAACTATTCAAAGTGTTGAGAGATACTCAACTTTTCTAGTAGCTCCATTCAATCAATGAAACTTGATCACGCAATTGATAAGAGCTCTGAACTTGAACTCCATGTGAATGAAACCAACTGGTCTTATCATTATCAAGTAACAAAGGAGAAAGTATTATGTTCAAACAATTTGGTACAATCAATTGGTTAAAGGAAACTCTTGCATGGGTCACTTAAGATAAACCAAAATGAATTTGAACTTTTGTGTTTTAGATCAACCGCGTCATGGAAAAACCAACCAATCTATTTAAAGAAATCCTTTAAAAATCTACATTTCAACAGATTGATGTTCTATACCAATCAGTCCAAACATTAACATCGAGTGTTAGTTGTTTTCGAATTCTATTGTTTGAAGTACTCAAAGGATCTACTTAAACTTCAACACCTAAAAAGTTAGATTCAACACCTATTTTGGATTAAAGACTATCTATTGAAGCTTATTTTGAAGATTCAAAAAGAGAAGAAACAAAAAAAGAGAAAAGGAGAATCATCAAGCACGCAACTCAAGCTCACATTCCAAACTAGTATTCAGGTTCCTGTGCTAATTCTTTGTATTTATAGAAATTATAAAACACTTCTCTCTCTATAATGAGAGCCGTATAGCTCTTGTAAGAGAGTTGTATTACTCTCTATTTACTTGGAGGATTTTCTAAGGTTGTAAAATCAAGAGCTTTTGTAAGTAATTTGTTCCTTTTTTGTGTACGAACATAGCATCAACTAGTGGTTGTACAAATCTTGTTAGAATTTAGTGGAATCTCTAGATGCAAATAACCTTGAGTAACTCAAAGTTGCATTTGCTTTAAAAGAGTCAATATATATACAAAGGATTAGTTTGGGCCATTATAAATCCTTATGTCCATATTGTTTGTGTGTCTTTAGTTTCATTTCCAAATATAGAACATATATTGCAAAAAAATTCAAAAAACTTTGTTGGACCTAATTCACCCCGTAGCCCACCCTAGGACCATAGAGAGCTCAGACATAGATTTTTCAAATGGAAGGATCAAGTAGGAAGAGAAACAACTAGGAGTGTTGCTATTGCTAATTCCATGGCAAAAGAAGCAAAAGAAAGGCTTGTTTCACCAAGCTATGCTTCAAGTGAAGGCATTCCAAACATAGAGTTGGGATTCTGATAAGTAGACCCATCAATTTGATGTTCTAGATCATGATTGTTCTATTGTTGCCCTTGTTGTTGGCTTTGGTGATTTGATGTTGACATAGGGTGATAGATGTTTGTTTTGTGTCTATTTTGCAATGGAATGTACCAATGCTTTCATAGTTTTTAAGCTCTTCTGAGACTTATGTTGATCCTATTGTGTTAGATTAGTGATGAATGAAAGTGATGTGTTTCAAAGCTATTGCAAGAGTTGAATGCAATTTTTTTAAGTTTTAACTGTGATTTTGTTGGTTGCTAGTGATCCACAAGTGGGGCTTAAAGGAATTGGACCTAAAACTGATGCCTTTGGATCTTGTATAGCATTTATTGTGGTTGAGGAAACTTCTAGAGAGAAAATTTAAGAAGAGTAAAATTTGAGGAATTTGTAAGTACCTCAAATTTGTAATTTTGTATTTGTCTGATGACAATAATTTGGATTACTTTTTAAGCATCCTTCTTGAAAGGACAATTGTAGCACAATTTTACATGAACGAGGTTTCATATTCAAGGATAGCAAGCTATTAAATTTCTCGCCTAGGTAGTCTTCATATTGGATTTTCCTAATATGCACTTTTTGGTACGTGGGTTGTAGATGCATGTACTCTTATGACTCATGGGGTTGTCCAAGTGTTGTGACTGTTCCCTATGTTCCTCAAGGGTAATATCTTTTGAAAGATCCCCTAATTAAGTGCTTGCTCTAATGCCTTACACTAGGCTTTTTGTTTTAAGAATAACCACACAACTTAAAATTGCATCACTAATCTTTCTAATCACTAGATGGAACCTAATTGTATTACTCCATTACGTTTTTATAGACATTTAAGTTCAACAAGAACAATCATTTTTGCATAAATTTTAATTGTCTGTAGACATTAGGGATCTTTGAATCTAAAAAATGACAATACATTTCAAACTTGTATGTAGATATTAGTGAGCTTTGAATCCAAAGATAGTGCATTAGTGATCTTTGGTAAAGTAGTCATACACATTGGAAGCTGCTAAAGCTAAAGTAAATCACAACTTAGAACTTATTCTCTTGCTCTTTAACTTGGTAGAAAGGTCAATGCATCCTAAGGTCTTAATTTGGCATCATTCCTTCACAAAAATGGGAGTCTATATCCGTTACTTACAAAAGTGAATACAAGAAAAAGCGTCTCACATGTAGCTCATATTTACACCCTATCACATAACCATATCCCAAAAAACACATCTGTCTTTTTTCTACATATAACTAATTATACATTTATGTTAGGATCATGTGAAGATACAACTTGACTTTTGTGTGTGCCAATCAATGCTGTGCCAATAGAAATTGTGCTTATCTTAGCCTTTTCTTAATTCTCTCACCCTAGCCCTAACTTCATACAGTTTCTCATCCTGTGTGGCATCATCATTTAGGTATTACCTGACCCTGTTGCACTTGAAGGCCAATATTCTGCATCTAACTCATCAAATCCATATGTTTCTATGTCTTCATCAACCTTCAATTATAGACATATATACATCTACTGAACCACCATCAAGTACATTGTCACACATTTAGTACATGCTAATCATTTCTGAAAATTCTTCTCCTACTCGCCATATCTCTCTCAGCTAACTTGCATAATAATACCTTGACATTCTCTTTCTCGTGCCCAACCTTTTCAATGTACTCTAAGATGACGAGCCTAGAAATATATTCCCTTTGACAATAGTCAAATTGTGCTGCCTCCTCCTCCCTCACAGAGTAGGGTAGGCCACCAATAAATATCCCACCCTAATGAAAATCAATGTTGAAAGTCATCCTACCAAGAAAAAAATGAAACAAGAAGGCATTCTATATTAGTATATCATGTACAAAACCATGCATATCATGTAAGTAAAGCATACTTCTAAAAAATGAACAATACACAAGTAAATCGTACACGAGGTAAGCTTACTTTATAAGGGTGTGGGAGTGTGGCGCAGAAGGTCTAAATCATGTAGATTACAAGTTCCAGTCCGCTCTAGGTTAACAATGCCACAGTTCAAAAGAAACAAGGTCTTAAATCTTCCAAAAATCATGCCTAAGATCATGAAAAGAGGGGTTTTGTGCCCCCAATGACTAAGAGAGGAGAAAAGTAATGTGGATTCGAGTGAAAAGTATAGGGAGAGATTCGTCATTTGAGAGAGAGGAGGGCTGGACAGTTGGTAATTAAATGAGGCCAAGAGAGACGCGAAGGAAGAGTGTGGAAAGAGATCCAAATAAAGTTCTTAAAGACACATGAGTATGTGGCAAAGTTCTTAAAGGGACATGAGAAGAAAGGAGCGGCCAAAGGAGTGCCAACAAGTTACATGTGCATGCATGTGTATATAGAAAGAAAGAAATGAGTTGAAGGAAACAAGAAAGACACTAGGGAGAAGGTACAAGTAGAGGAAAATTGAAGATGGAGATGAGAGAGAGAGATTGGACTTATTAATTGAGAAGGAATTAGTAAACAAAAACAAGAGCAGAGATGGGAAGTATTAGTAAGACAGTGGTAAACTATAGGTCTAATATCTGCTATTTTTAAATTCTATAAATATTATATTTTGTGAAATTATGAGAAATTGAAAATTGAGAAATTTGAAATTTTGGAGAGAGAATCTCGAGTTGAAACCTTAATAATTGTAATGTATTGGAGAAATAGAATTTAACGCCACTAAGAACGCTAAAATCAGAGATCGGATGAAAATTTGCTAATTATTTCAATTTAGATATTTAATAAATTAATTGAGAAGGGACGCATGCTGCTAGCGACTACGCTAGAGATAGAGCCCTGACGTCGGCTAGCTCGACACAGCAACCAAACGTGATTTCTCCACCTCCGGCAACGGCAAGATTGTCATTTTTCGTTGGACAACTACCAGAGGTAGGCCCCCATTCCTCTTCCCCTCCATTTCCATCTATTTCCCCTTGTATTTATGTGTTTTTGATGCTTAAAAACGGCATGGAGTGCAGTTTTTTGGTGACTGTAAGTAGGTTACTATTTTTGATGAAGATAGTTGATGAAATGATGTTAGATGGATAATCTGAATCATTCATCTTGTGTATGATGATACAAAGACAAACCCATGAATTTTCATGGTGATCAAACAGTTAAGGACGCCGAAAAGCTCAGAAAATAGTAATATGAAGATTTTTATAAATGCGGTAAAAATCATGTAAAGTCATGAGAAAATGGCAAAATCTGTTAATGAGAAGCTTAAAAATGGAATGCACGTGAAAAACTGCACAAACCAATGAAAAAATCAGGAAAAATGGGCATTTGGAGGTCACTGGTGGCGACTGGACAAATTTGGTCATCGTCCTCAACAATGGCGAACAGACACAACACTAGGATGCAAGCCGGGACACACCATGCGTAAGGTGCATGTCATCTTCGGGGGCGGCTAACACGTGCGCGTCCTAAGCACCGTGACGCATGTGATAGTGTGTTACGGCGCGCATCGCGTGCACCCGTGTCCCAGTGATAAAGAAGCACGCGGGATGCACACCGAACACGCGTCATGCGAGCGCAAGTTTTGGTAACGCTCCTCTATTTATATTTATATTTATATTTATATATAATTGACTTTTGGATGAAATTGGGTCATTCATTCTCTAAAAATGTAATTTTTGGAGCTATAGAGGTCCAAATCATGATCCGAAAGATCCATTGCGATTATCTTGATGATGCATACCTAGATTTAAAATAAAAACCTAGATTTGGACACATTTTAAATAGTTAAATCACTAAACACTACTAGAAGGCCTAGATCAAGCCGATCAATAGATGATCATGCCTTAGAACTTGAGTAAATACACTGAATATAAGATGATTTAGGGAATTGGAAAAGTAGATTTCATGTAATTGCCAAGAAAAGTAATCTTGACCACTTATCTGATCAAGTACCTTGGGATTGGCTAATCAGAGAGCGATATGACCGTCAGATCAAGGTATAATCATAGTTATATGTATAAATCGCTAAATAAACACTGAAATTAGAAGGATCATGATAAGAATAGTTATGATTGATGATCATATGTTAATTATAAGTGTCATGGAGCGATCCAACAGTCGGATCATCTTCAAACTTCACAAGATGTTAGGGATTGACCCTTCATTAATTAAGGAACATAAATTTAGTGAATCGTGACATAGATTGATAATCAAAGACCATGAATGTTTGTCTAGATGTTAGGAAAACCTACATCTAATACAGGATTGATCCAATAGAGAGGGTTAACTAGACGATCTGGGCCGTTGATCTAGGATTAACAGTCAGATCAATGAAGTTACCACTTGGATTTATTTATGTTGTGTAACAGCCCAAGGGCCCACACCCTGCAACGATATTGTCCGTGCCAAAGTGCCCATACACCCCCCACGATTTTGTTCTTCCCCAGTTGCCCAGGGAAAAGGCCTCGTTGCAAGGGAAGTCCTCATCACTCTTATCAAGAGCCCAATAACTTTCCCCCTAGCGATGTGGCACTAACTCTCAGTCTTTCACCTTGCCTAGAAGCCTGCCAGCCCTCTTGGCCCGCCCTCATCGGCCAAGGCTTCACAACCTCTCCCCCTTAGGGGACACTCGTCCCCGCGTGTCTTACCACACACGAGCGCCCACGTGCGGCTAGCCATCCACACCGGGTTGGGGTTTGGCTCTGATACCACTTGTAACAGCCCGAGGGCCCACACCCTGCAACGATATTGTCCGTGCCGGAGTGCCCATACACCCCGCACGGTTTTGTTCTTCCCCAGTTGCCTAGGGAAAAGGCCTCGTTGCAAGGGAAGTCCTCATCACTCTTATCAAGAGCCCAGTAACTTTCCCCCTAGCGATGTGGGACTAACTCTCAGTTTTTCACCTTGCCTAGAAGCCTGCCAGCCCTCTTGGCCCGCCCTCATCGGCCAAGGCTTCACAACTTACTTTGTAACACCCCGGATTTTTAAGACATTTTTTTTTAAATAATAATGGCATTTTAAATAAGAGCATTTGGGATCCCATGAGAAAAGATTTATTTAACATTTTACTAAACCTATCTTAAAAACTCCGGGTGTTAATTTTCCTTTCTCAAAATGGCGTACATGTAATTTAAACATAAATAAATAATTCGCGTATAAATCAACGTCAAATAAATAGGCGCCTTTATTTTAAATCAAATAAACATCCAAAAGACAATAATAATATGGCCCAGGGTCTATCCATCATAACATCCCATATAAATGTCCAACATATGTCCAAACATCTAAATCACATCCAAATATAAAGTATGCAGTCCATAATAAAATTCAAATGATAATCCTGTTTAATGACTCACATCACTGTCTAACACTATAGAAAAATGGTCTTTAGCAGCTCTCACGGCTTCTCAACAGCCTTGCCTTTCCTGTTATCACGCTCGAGATCTAAGGCATTGCAAAACAAAGCAATGCCTCAGCAAGTTATCGCTTGTGTAGGTACATAGACAATTAATGTAATAAATGAAAGAAATGATGAACAGCACTGATAAAAAGTCTAACACTTATGAAAATAGTGATATCATAATGTCATGTTCAAATAAATGTCAATTTATTCCATATGCTAAAACATGCAATCATAGAGTTAAAACATAACATGAATCAATAAAATGGAGCATACAGCAAGAATAAGGGCACCCTAAGGTAATGGGTCCCACCACATCGCACTAACATCCCTGATCAGGAGTACACATAGTCAACCTCTGAGTGTCGTCACACCCAGGCATACCATCCATAACCATGCTCATCATACATGCACACATAATAAGAATATGGGCCATCATGCTGCAGTGGCAACCCTCCATGGGTATCAACCACCGCCGCTCTCCGTCGACACCATAACGAGAGACTTAGCGTCTGTCCCCATGGAAAGGCTCAGACCGGTAGTGTGGACTATCCATGTTACCAAACCCCTACCGAATTCCATCTATGGGCAGGTGTCTATCATATCACAAAATCATCACATCATAATCTCGGAAGGTGGGTGGCCTACCTATCCCTCCTAGCATGACGCCCACCGGGCGAGAGCACCCGTCATCAAATATAAAACACGAAAATCATATGTATATGCTAAAACTCAAGAGCACTTATAGCTTGCAATCCCCAAGACATGCCCCTCATCCTGAGGTTAGCCTATAAAAGGACCAGCTAATAAGCCTCTATTCTCATTTCCATTTAAATCCATGCATTTTCTATATATATAATAAGAAATAAGTCTCTAATTAAGCATAACTAATTAACATCATGCTTGTAAAAGCATTTTAAATAAGTTTATTCAGTAAAAGAATTCAATTTGGAATAACCATCCTGTACGCAATGTTGCATGAAATCCATGGTAAATAAAAATCGCAATTTAAAACACAATCACACATGATGCTATGTTTAAACATGGTTTAAAATCAAGGCAAAACATTAGTTGTCATCACCTACCTCAGTGTGAGACTACTAGCTTGCTAATAACTCCCTTTAATTTGGTATATTCAAGTGCACCTGTACATGTCACATCACTATTTTAAAATTTTTCTAAATAAAAAGTGGTCATTTCTAATTTTTTAAGTTAAAATTAGGTCCGCGTCGTCAATACGGTCACAACGCCTCTTTCGGATCGTGATTTGGACCTCTTTAGCTCTCAGAAATCCAGTTTTTGTAAAAACTACCCTTAAATGGGGCCTGCCGGACCACCATAAGGTGGTTTATACCGGCGGCGCCCCTTTTCCGCCTGTTTACACCAGCGTACACTGGCGCACGAAGACGCACACCGACGCAGACGCCGCACGGGACGCGCGCCGTGCGTCTTCGGCACCATGACGCACGCGCGCGTGTGTCACGGTTGCCAGGAAGCGCAGCGTCCCGGCCCCACAGCGCCCGCCAACTGCAGCTCTGTTTTGTGTGATTTTTGCGCCATTTTCTTCAGAATTCTCTCTAGAATCCATTTATGCCTTCCTTTTGCACTAATTTTTCCAAAAACCATGGTTTTTAAATGATTTTTCCCAAGTTCCTAAAATCATCCCTAGGTACTGGTTTTTGGGTTTTTTGGAGAAATCCACCGTTGGATCACTCCCAAATTTAAAGGGTATGTTCTTGGGTCTCTTGTGCACTAGTTGGACGGTGCGATTTCTAAACAGACAAGGTTTGGTCCGTGAAATCATGGTCCAACAGTAGCGTGCACAAAGTTCCTAAAAAAATCAGATTTTTTCTACTTTTTTAAATGTTTTCCTAATTGTTTTTCTATTTAATAAATATGAAAAAACATAGGTTTGAGGCTTACCTTACACCTGGCCGGAGTTGCTCGTGTTGCCGGGGCTCCACTTGCCGGAAAATCCAAGTTTTGCAAGGCTAGGGTTTTGCATAAACACTCAGAGAAAACGCTCAAAGTGGAGCGTTTTGGCTCCTAGAGGAGCATAGATATAGGGTTTTAGAGTCTTGGGGAAGAGAAACAGGAAGAGGTTTCTCTTCCCCACACGTCTCTTTCCACGTCTCTCCGGCGATTTTTCCGGCACTGGTAGAGATGTGTGGAAGACGGGGGTGCCAGTATCAATTTGGACCCTTGTCTAACACGTCTCTATCAAATGACCAATTTGCCCTTCCAACTTTGACGGCTCATAACTCCCTCGTTTGAGCTCCGTTTTTTGCGTTCTTGGTGGCGTTGGATTCGTATCGACGAGAAATTTCTAATTCTTATGTTTTCAGGAAAAAATTTCATCCATAAATTTTTATTTTTATTTATTTATTAATTTCCTATTTTATCCTAAAAATTAAGGATATAATTTCCTATTTTATCCTAAAAATTAAGGATATTACATGTTGAGATGTGAGAATACTAAGTGATAGATAACTTATGATGTAACAGGTACATCAAAGCGCACGACTTGACCTTACTTATGCACCTCACTGGAGTATCACATTTATCAAGGTAGGTGATTGCATTATGTGATTTTCATGATTTCCTGAATCATGACATATTATTTGAGAATTTCAAAGCATGAGTTTTGCACATTTTCATGTTACATGAGAACTTCTTTATCTTACACAGTTAATATTACGATATCTTGATTTACATGATTTAGTTCTATGTTTTACTATATAACTAATATTACACTAACATTGTCCTGGATTAGATCTTATGGAGACGATTACACATGGTAGTCTCTATGCTTGTCGATTGGAATGATTGAAGTTGTGATGGAATGCATTCTCATGTGAGTGCCTGAGTGCCCCGCGTGGGTAAAAGGGTGAAAGCGGAATTAGATCGCGTCTTTGCGTGAATGCCTGAGTGCCCGTGTGGGTAAAAGGGTGAAAGCGAGATTGGGACGCATCTTTCCGTGAGTGCCTAAGTGCCTCGTTGTGGGTGAAAGCGAAAAGTACTGAGAGTTAGGCCTATGTTGTCGAGTGTAGTTGAGACACTCATAGGGCTTGACTGTGCATAATGTTTTGTTAGTTTTGATTTTGATTTTGATATACATTTATGTTATTCTATGGATATAGATTTTCATTGTTTCAATGGGCATATACCCAAGTATTTTTCTCATGCTTTGTATGTCATGATGCTCAGGATGGATGTCAATTTGTTTGAATTATGATTCTCCTATTTTATTCGTCATGTATATTTGATGTTTACATGTTTTGTATGTATTCATCTTATGAGATTTACCATGACCTTGATATCTTACACCATGTGATTTTATTGTATTCATTATTGAATGTGAATCACCTACACAACATAGCTTGCTGAGGCATTGCTTTGTTTTGCAATGCCTCATATTTAGAGTGCGATAGTCAGAAGGGAAAGCGGGTGGAGTAGCATTGATTTGGGCGAGGACCTTATGACTGTCTGCTTTTTGTATGCAGAGACTGATTAGTGTATGCCTCTTAGACTTTATTAGACCTTTTTAGGACTGTACTTGGATGTTATATATTTGGATAGATTGGGACCTATACCATTGTATAGTACATCTTTACTTACACATGTGGATGATGTGGTGATCATGAATGGAACTTGGGGGCTTCTGGACTTGTATTATTATTAGCTTCTCACCACTTATGTTGATTTCTCGTGGTTTTGAATCGGGCATGCTTAAGTATCGATATTTGACTTTGTGCTTGTTGTAGTTTTAGGATGAGGATGACCCTGCGGGTTTTCCTTTTGGTATTTCTTTTAACGCTACATAAAATTTATAAATTTCGAGTTTATTTTTAGGGATCTCGCCTATTTTATAAAACAAATTATTTCTAATATTATATGTATTAGAAAAAGGTTTAGAAAACCCGGGGTGTCATAATAGGCCCTTGTGGTCCACCCCTTCCCTAAACCCGGATAAGCAGTAGCTTCGTGCACCTTTATAGGTTTAATAGAATCTTTCTCTTTCTACATACAAATGAAAGAGGGCATTCGTGCCTCCAACACACGCACAAAGATGATGCATCCAATTAAGATAAATAAATGGTAATCATAAGGACTTGCAGGAACCTACTGTTAGTGAATTTGATCACAACCACATGGCAAATATGGACTGGAAAATGTCCTATTAGGAAATATCGTAACAGGCGTTGTCATTTTAATTTTTTTCGTAATATGAATCTGGTAATACCATTTTCAGTTGAGTCCTTTCAATTTCTGATGTGATTCTTTAGTTCAATGCTTCCTTTGCACCATACAACTGTATCTTTCGTTCCACACCAACTGCCATAGCTTCCTTGTCCATGATCATCTTTCTCTGCAGCATCATTGATGAGAAATCCAAATATGGCTACTTGTTCGACATCACAATCAGACACATTATGAGGTACAGTAGGCCACAATACATGAACGAATGAGAGGTATTGGTATCATCATTCCACTAGACATCAACCGGAGATATATCTGATGTCTTAAGGGATTTAAGAATCTCTCTGTCCGACCCATCTCCAATAGTACTCCACATTGTTAAAAGAGAAATACATGTATAACTGTTGGTGTCTTCCTGGGAACTGCCATCATCAGTGGGCATATGAATTCTTATTATTCAAGTTCCAATGTTGAAGATGCAGTAGCCAATGAAAGGGGTTAAACAAAGGAGAAGCATAATATCACAATAGGCTTCCTAGATGTCTTCCTACATATTGCATTGACTGATAAAACTTTCAATTCTGCGCTTCTGTCATCAATTTTTGCGTATGGCAAGACTCAGTTTCCATAGACAATCCAATGTGTGGTTTAACCATCCCAGAATAATGCAGAACTTCCATTTCTAATCCTCCATGAACACTGTTAAATGTGAACCATCAATAGCATGAATTCGATCTGATAGTCTGTTAATTTGATGCTCCCACAATTCCAAGCCAACAGGAACTAAGACCAAAAACCATCCACTAAAAAGTGTATCAACTATGAATCTAGTTAAGAAAAAGTCCCCAACGTTGACATTTTTCCTGAGAAAAAAATCCTTTGTTAAAGAGTAAAGAACATATGATCCGAGTGCTACAGGTCATCTTTCCCTGATGAAGCCTGAAAACATCAAATATTCCCATCTCCAGTAACAAAAAAACAAATAAAGGGGATTATTTCCATCTTAACTAATCTATAATAAAACCATCCTAGTAAAAGGAAAACAATTGAACGCAATCAGGATATGCCGGATACCAGCTTAGAACTATCGTCAATATGTATCTAAAGACGAATGAAAGAATTGGAAAAGAAATCAGTATGTACCAACAATATAGAACTTTGCTTCTGTAATCTATGTATTCAACTCCCTTCACCGCTCAAACCTCTACCAGTTCGACTCACCTCAACAAACAAAGACACTTGAATTGGAACGGCAGATGCTTTACAGAAAATGAACACAAAAGAAATAGCCCAGAAACAATCCTGTCAACCTGTAAGCTTTAGACGAACAACCGCCTATACAATAGTCTCAGACAAACTACAATCATCTCATTATCATCCCCATTGGAGAAAAACAACATTAACATTAGTGACCATCCCCTGATGACTCTTTCCTTGTTGTCTTTGATGCATCCCCTGAGCTGGAACCCTCAACCGCACTTTCCTTTTCTCCCTCATCTCTCCTCCGTAATTCAAAACCATCTCCGTCTACGGAGGAACCTGCCACTGGATTAGCTGATTCTGAACAAGTTATTGTTTCAGGTGATACTTCTACTTCCTCATGCAAGCTTCTCTTCCTGAGAATCGCTGCCTTCAGAGCTAGATTCATTTTCTAGTGCTTCAGGCAAACCACTTTCGGTTTCCAATTGTGAGTCTGCATCCACCATCCCCAACTCTGGCACTGGAAGCTGTTGCCGAAGAGGCACAGCATTTTGGACAATCATCCTGCTTTTTAGTTTTTCTCTGTATTCCTCCATCTCACTTAAGTACCTCTCCTTATCCTTTGCACCTCTTTCTTGATAAACCTGAAATTCAAATGAAGAAGCAAAAAGGAAGTTTCCATAAACGGGGTGTCATGAGAATTATGATGTGAGATTTCTCAAGAATTTCATGCGTGGCATGTGAGTAGTAACATTTTTGATTTCTTACAGCTTTCTCAGTCTCTGTCAATTTATTCCAAAGCTCTCCAATCATCTTGCTGATTTCTTTATCTTTTCCAGGATGAAGAGGTTTCAGTCTTGCATGCTGCTCTTGAAAGAAAAAATTGTACCCACTTCTGTTTGCCTTTGGATGGAAGGGGTCTCTCTTTCTCATCTCAGATTTCCTTCTACGTCGGCGACGGTGAGCAACTGGAGGTGCCACCAAATTGCCACTGTTGTTGAGAACACCAGAATATTGTGGCACAGGAGGCACTGAGTAATCTGGAGTGTGATATAGGACTCCTTTTAGCTTCTCATTGCCAACCGCAACAGTAACCAAATAACCATGCTCAAATTTCCCATCAATGACACCTACAACAGGACAACTCATGGATGATTGTGAACTTCCTGCAAGAGACATAACAACATGTCAGCACATCAAGTAGGCCAAATGCTTTCAAAGGAAAATGCTAAATCTCATTGTCCAAAAACAGAAGTCAGAACAGAAGTTTACAGAATCAAACAAAAATATTACGCCAAGTGTGGCGGATGAAGGAATGAAGTAAAGAATCAACCTCCCGGTAAAAGCTCACCCATGCTTCTCCTCCGCGTCTGAGGTGCAACCTGAACTTTGGAAGCTGGTTGCACGGATTCTACCAAACCTTGAGATGGAATATGAGTAGAAGATGAGACTGACAAGGCAGCTACAAAATATAACAAGATATAGATGAGAGGAAGTTTCATCATTCACCACGAGGACAGAGACATACATAGTGGAAGAAGTTCAGAGATACAAACCAGGGGGAGGTGAGGCCCAACCTTTGGCACCAAAGAAATAGATCTGTTCGTAATGATGAATCAAAGAAACATAGTATTTGCGCAGAACAAAAGATGCATTTGTAGCTGTTGAGGGAAAACTAAAAACTGCACTAACATCTTTCCACCTTCTTTCTCCAATAACCTGGGATTGGTACAAACACGTCAAAAAAAAAAAAATACATGCTCAGGAAGCTCAGGAGTAGAGTTGTCACCATGTAACCTAGAGGTCACGGGTTCAAGGCATGGAAACAGTCTCTTGCATAAATGCAAGGTAAGGCTGCGTACTATAGACCCCCCCCCCCTTCCCTGAACCCCGCATATGCAGGAACTTAGTGCACCCAGCTTCCCTTTTTTTACACACACACATTATCTACAGCAAAGAATGATAAGTGATCATCAAATATTACTATTGCGTAACACTAGATCACAGAGGACAATATGGAACCTAGCATTGGAGCAGGGAGAAACAAATGTGGGATAGCATGAGATACTTAAGAGTTCTTCTTTTATAATGAAATTCCCAATGTATTAAACAGTCCTCTGACTGGTTGCTGACAGATTTTTGGAAACTGTACGATGCTTTATCAGCTATTGGAGTATGTACATGAAAAAGAAGCAGCAGCAATGTAACATGGAAGTACGATATCTATCTTTATACATATCTTAATTATAACCAGGGATGCAAATAAGTGCTGGTCCTAGCATTCCTTAAGTATCATTTCCCTATTTTGTTTTGAATTAAGGAACATCAAAGCCAGTGTTTCTGTGTGCAATGGTACCTCAAATTACTATGAATAAAACCTGGAGGATACTTATCTTATAATTTACTAACCCAATAAGATAGTTCAATCATTGCAGGACTCCCAACTGGTATTGTAGCAATGGAGGAAAAAATATTTCTATGATGTATTTTACTGAATTGTGATATGGTCATACCCCACGCACTGACTTCTTGACAAAGGAAGAGATGCAATTGTGCACAAGCTCTCTCCTTGCAACCAGGATTTCTAGATAAAACATGCCATAGCCCACAGAGTAGATAACTCAGACAATAAGCACTTTAGCTTCAAGTTTTACTAAAGTAGTCAAATCATTGCTTCAAGGCACCATACTTGCTCAACGTAAGACTAAAAGAAAAAATAACAACAAAAAAAGAAGCAAAAATGCAGATTTATGTTAAGAATAAGAAACAGCCCACTAGGAAAAAGAATGAAAGATTCAGTCAGCAAAGGATTTGCAGAATGATCATGCTGAGGCTCCTGTTTGCACATTTCAATCTCTAGAATAGAAGCAGGTGTAGAAGCAAATGCTAATTTTGTGTTGAATGCTTGCTACAAGCAACCGCAACAATTGGAATTTCTATATCCTAATTGCCTATTAGTTGATTCCCAGCTGGTATACTTATAGCTGTTCCCGGGTTCATACCATCATGTTACGAATTTATCTCATGTTAGAATTTCTGCGTATTTCATTGACATAAGAATTCATTGCACACTAAATGGCACAGTCCACACAATCTAAGCGCTTCATTCTTTTCTTCACCACAGATACAATGAAGATAACTAGGACACAATCTGTAGTTCCTTATAGAAACTAATGGCTCCTTGTGAATATGAGAGAGAGAGAGAGAGAGAGAGAGAGAGAGAGAGAGAGAGAGAGAGAGAGAGAGAGAGAGAGAATCAGAGAAGTGCAGAGAGATTTTCTTATTATTAGGAAACGTTTTCAGCACATTTTAGGCCTGCAAACTCTTTTCTGAAGTGACACTGGCAAAACTTTACAATCTCTGACTGGATAGGTTTGATTCATTTACAACTTGCAAAAACACCTACAAAAACTTTCAGGTTTTACTTAGCAAGAAGCATAATTCTTCATGAGATTCTATCAAAAGCCCCCTTGTTCTGGTTTAGCCTACTGCCAACGTGTATCCAGAAAAACTGTTACCTCAATGTGGATTTGTTTGGAGAAGCATCATTTAAGCTTTGTACAGGAGAGAGAGAGAGAGAGAGAGAGAGAGAGAGAGAGAGAGAGAGAGAGAGAGAGAGAGAGAGAGAGAGCAGTGTAATCAGCACTCCCTGTTTTAACACACTTCAATATGATATAATAAAGGAGCTGGAGAAATGGATGAAGTATTCTTAAGTCTTCTTATTACGACCAAAAATTGTTGTCCATACTCCATACTCTTTTTTTAGGAAAGCAAAAACTCAAATATAAGCAGCAAAAACCATGTCCATGCAAAATCAACTCCCGAAACCATGAAAGGCAGAAGAAGATAATGCTTAAATTAACTATATTCACATACTTAAATTTAACTGAATCAGTTAGCCTTAACAGCCACATATGACAATACACTTGCAGAATTATATATTATTTCTGCTCTGTAGGAAACAATATGGATATGAATGAGATAGTGCTTCCAGAAAAGTTTCAACTTAAATTACTTTCAATTATTCCATGCCTGATACCAACAATGAGCTCACTGTAACCAAAACCCAATAGCAACGAACTAGAACTAAATACTTAAAGGGCCAGCCTGGTGCATGAAGAACCCACATAAACGGGATCCTGGGAAGGGGCAAACCACAAAGGGTCTATCATACGCAGCCTTACCTTGCATTGCAAAAGGCTGTTTCCATGCCTCGAACCCATGACCTCCAAGTCACATGGCGACAACTCTACTGTTGTGCCAAAGCTCCCCTCCTAGAACTAAATACTTAATTACGTTTTTATAAGATAAATGTAGAAACACCTGAAACATTAATAAGATGAGCTATGAGGGTGTTATAGATGTTAATAGTAGATCATTTCAACTCCACCTTTTCAAGACCACCTCGAGAAGTAACCTCCACAAAAAGTCGATGCAGATCAAGCTCCTTTCCCCCTATAGTAGGCACCCTGGAACACAATATCCTTATATCAACACTAGCAGTAATAGAAAGGAAAGAAAAGTGACAATAAACTTAAAGCATCTTCTGAACATGATTGTAAAGAAACTTGCATAGAAGATATCACAAACCAGCTTGATATGGACCAAATGCCACAAAACCCTTTTCCTCGTTAACGAACAAGACTACCTAATTTTTGGACAGCTATCTCAATCAGCATTTTCAACTTAGAGAACTTTCTCCAGAGCACTTCTTTTACAGAAATTTGTTCCTATTTTATTCTATCCTTACATGAATATAAGATCCTCAAAGTATATACCTATACATGTTCTTTTTATCTTAGAAGACTCAAAGTTCTCCATAGGCATGTAAATGAGTACATAATTGTGGTCAATCTATTAGGACAACCAACCATACATAAAGTTATTAAGTCTTCATTCTTCAAACAAATTCATAATGAGACAATGGTCTTGTTCAATCAACTACCAGCAAATAGCCAGTTAAACCACGGAAATGCTTTTCTTGGTTTTGCCACTTTTAACATAGTTGCCCAAGCTAGAAGCAAATGCAAGAATTGATGGGGGACGCTAGGCTCTGTGAAAGAGAAGAAGTGCAAATCAAAAGGCACTGTTTAAGCTAGACATCTGTATTTGCACACCCACGCCACTCTTCAGCAAGCTATAACTCCATTGAGACCCACTATTGGAAGATCTAAACCATTCACAATGTTGTTCTTCTGCTAGATGAATTAGGCATATAAAATCTCATCAGTTTTATGACCCTAGCCACCATCTTCTTTAATTTTGAAATGGATGGTAAACGGTTTCACCGTCCACTTTTTAAACTTAACAGAGCTCATGTTAGAACTATCCAGTCGATGAGATCTTCAGCGCATAGGTCATCGAGATGTAGGCAAGAGATTATGAAATGTTCGGATATTCCAAAAGATGGACCCAGTTAGAGTTATACCTTGCTAAAGAATGGATGGACGAGCACCTATTAGAAAGGGCACGCAGATATTAGGCACCTTAGACTGGGAAAAAATTATACAAGAAGGATCATGGGAGAGGTCTAGGAGGCATAGATGAAGCTTCATAGAAAGTAAACTCAATGATTGTTCAGAATATGAAGGAGCTCTTCATGAAGGTTAACAAGTTCAAAAGACTTTAAGGCACTAGATTGAGAGTAAAATTCTATCCAGAATCACCCTCAGGAGTCACAAAAGACAGACAAGATAGGAAGCCCATCAACAGCATTATAAAAATCAAGTTATAAACATCCAAGAAACCTGAACAGGATTCCATAAACATCCCCCAAGAACCCTAAATATTTAGATTTTCATTCCATCCCAACTTAGGACCTCCATGCAAAGACAGAGAGACACACACATATGCACACACCTACAATTCTCTACAAAGTTCATGCACATCTTGACAGGCCACAACAATGCCTGTAATAGTGGTGATCAGAAATGTTAAATGTGCAAGTTCTCCAGCTAGGATTTATCTTTTTCAATGTTGGTTTCATAAGGCATACATTATGAATCATGATCATCTTTCTGCATGATTCTGAAAGGAGAAGCTATCCTAACTGTCACAGGCTCCTAGCAATAGGCTTCATGGTCACTGAGATGGCTCAGACTAACCTGCAGCTGCTATTAGCTACTATTTGTTCATCATCCAGGCCATCCTGTTGTCCTTTGTTTCATCAAAAGAGGCATCCAACATATGGCATGCCAAGTGCTATGCTTTGAGCTGAGCATAGATAGGACATGATTTACTTTGTTTCTTGCATAGCTTCCAATTCCAAACTGCCTCGTGGTTCTATCAACAATAGAGGGTATCTACTCATGTTCATCACTAGGTACTAGCTAGTCCCAAGAATCCAAACAAGAAGAGAAAGAACTTTTTTGGACAATGCAAAAAAAATCAAAATGAGCCCATCTAGAGTGGTTCTTCCACCAGCGCCATCAATCCAACCATTGGTGATTGATCAAAAAGTCAGGCTGTCTGTGTGTCCACATGCATGCCCACACTTGTCTGTGTACATATCAACAGTAAAAATAATAATAATAATAATAACAACAATATGGGCAGAGATTGCCACTATTCAAAGAATCACCTTTGACTCTTCTCACAATGAGATCAGCTACACAGAGTGTTGACCCAGGAGTGCAAAACAAAAAAATAATTGACTATTAACTCTAATCTCTCCAATGCTGAAGGCCAGTCTCCAACAACTAGCCACTTTGAAGCTTGCCTAAAAAATAGCATTTAAGGAGATTCTTTGCCTTAAGTACCTAGCTGACCCGAAAAGAACTGGCAACACATAAAAGACGCACTGATTTCTGCCTCATTAGAGTCTACCTTCCCAATAAGACCCAAATAAGCACGAATGATTTCCATAAAGTAATGACTAAACGTGGGGCCCATACCAGCTGGATCTGGGTTGCCAATGGAGGATCCATCAAAGTTTGGGTTTACACACCCAATGGAGGATCAAACAGGGAATCCACCCCTTACTATTGCCATAACCATCCTCAATTGTAATTTCCCAACAACTAAAAACATTTTACCATACTTGCAATGTACAAAATTCTTTTCTACTGGAAGGCCAAAGAAACAAAAAGCTCTTGACATCAAGAACTCTTCCATAAGCTTGTACCCTTGTTAGAACCAAGGGAAGCCAAACTTATGAACCACGGGATATGCTAGCTCTCTTTACCAACATGAGAAGCTACAATGAATAAATGTAGAAAAAGCCAAGGATCCAACAAGCAACTAAACATATCCTCATCCAAAGAAGAGATCAAATCTTTGCAAGAACCAAGGGAAGATCACAATAGGACATGAATTCCCCACATTTCAAGGTTGTTCCAAAGATCAAACCCTAAATCACCTTTCCCCCTAGCAATAAAAAATAGAAGACCCCTCCCCGTATATACCAGCCTACTGATGTTGGACACAAGTCCCTGTCATCAACCCAAATATCCTCCCAAAACCTATTTGTCTCACCCTTCCAAATCTCATAATGAATCAATGCAAGAAAGGCATCCACATCCTGGAGATACTGACATCTAGAAGCCACATCATGGATAGGTTCTCATTTCTCCGGTCATACGTAGCTGGGTCAGCAAGGAGCTTAAGTTATTAGAAATTATGAATTCATATTTTGTTTTCATGTTTTGAGCTTCAAATCCCATGTGAATATGTGAAGAGGAGCCTTGGTGCAACGGTAAAAGTTGTTGTCATGTGACCTTGAGGTCAAGGGTTCAAAGTGTGTAAACAGCTTCTTGCAAAATGCAAGGTAAGGCTATGTACTTTAGGCCCATGTGGTCCGCCCCTTTCCCGGACCCCGCATAGGTGGGATCTTCATGCACTGGGGCTGCCCATTATCCCATGTGGATATGTCTCACATGAAGATTCATTGAAATGGTTTGAAATGACCATGGCTTAGTGGGACATCAATGCAAGTTATAGATGTTTAAGAATATGATGACTAGGATTGCTTTTCACTTGATGATGTCATAGTTCATGAGATTCAAAATTAGGAATCTACAACTACAGCAACTTCACCAGAGCAAGAGAGAGAGAGAGAGAGAGAGAGAGAGAGAGACAACCTGTTGATTGTGAGCTTCCCAAAACAGGGATTGTGTACTCCTCTGAGAGAGAGAGAGAGAGAGAGAGAGAGAGAGAGAGAGAGAGACCGTCGTTTGAGAGTTTGCGAAAGCAGGCAACAATGGGCTCCTTCCTTTCTCCTTTATAGAATCCCCCATTTGTTTCCTTTAGGGTTTTCTTCCTCTTTCTAGATCTTTCGCTTCTTGTTTTATTTTTTTAATTGGTTTCTCACGATATCATGGACCCAGCAAATGCAGGAGCTTTGTGCACCGGGCTGCCCCTTTTCTATTTTTGTTTCTCAAGATGACTAGTTTACATTTTTCTACCCATATTTTCTTTTGGTAGATAAGTTGTGGATTTGAAACCACTATCTCTTGTTTGTGAGACAATGCACTTAACCAACTCAGCTAGCTGCTCAATGGAACAGCCCTAACCCATGGCACAAGACAGCATTTAAGGTACTGCTGCTATTGATAATACAGCAGAGACAGCACACATACATATATTAATGCATGTACATATACATATATGTAAATATGTGTTTCCTTAGATGTCATGCTTACAATTTCATGATTTTCCGCTACTTCTGGAAAATCATTGTATGTAGGCATGTATTGTGTCTTTTCTCATTTTAGGCATTAACACAGTATAAATGGTGATGAAGCAATCAGCATAATTGATGTTAGTAGAACAAGCATTCTATTCTATACAATCAACCAAAGGGAAAGACTATCATAACCAGAATGTAGCAAGATGGGAAGCAGAGATAGAACAAAACTGGATAGCCACAATTTCCATAACTTGAGCTGAAAGCACCATACATCAGCTTCTTTAGGAAGGCAATCAAAGAGCAACTGGATTGCAAAACTTTTCAATAAAGGAAATGCCCATTGACTGTTTTCGTGGAATTTAAAACTGCAGCTTTAAAGGCTGAAAAATGGCGCTTTATCTAGGATCATTTAACACAAAACACATGGACGGAGATGAAGCTCTCAACATGTAGGTCTTTCTCTCATACCCAAGAAGTCGGAAATGTGGTACTTTTTGTGCAGTAACACTAAGGGGGGAAAAGTGTCTGCCCACCTAAGGTAATGCCCTTAACTCGTCAATGAGACGAAGCCTCCTCATAATTTTTGCATATGAAGTTTAGAAGCAGACTTTTAACGTGCTCTCTTTGTGCATATAAGAATCACTGTATTTCGAATAACACGGTTAGTTGAAATCAATTGGAAATAAGGGATGAGATAGGAAGGAAGACATGTTCAAGACACATTTGTTCAGACAAGGAATCCATTCATTAGTACAGTATGCTAGCTATTATAATAACTCATTTACCAAAATGATCTGAGGTTGAATCCATGCAAATAGAAATATAATAGCCGACTTCAGATGTAAAGATCCAATATGAAGAAACAACATTTTGAGACTAGGTCTAGCATCTGAAAGAAAAGAAATAAATAAAACAGAATTACTTACATAAATTTCGTTCCTAGTTCCGCGTGGAGCTTCTCTAGAGTATCCATGAAGAGCTTGCGGTTTGAAATGACTTCCTCATACTTGGCTAGGCGTGGAGGGTAAGGATGATAGTTTTGGAGAGGGACGGCCTCTTTGCTTACAATGGGCTGAGTAGGCTGCCCATGACTAGCAGAAACTGCAACAAGCTGCCCACTGCCTTCCTCACATCCTCCAGGTCTTTTTTCAGTCATAACGACCGCAAATAGTATTGTCTGCACCACATGCAATGCATTATAAGATGAATTGACAGACCAAAACCCATCAAGAATATCTTTACGGAGAACTAAACAAACTGAGTGCAAATCCCACCAACATATTCAGAAACAGAGAAAAACCAAGAAGCTGATTTCCAGAAACCGCCGCAAGAAAGCAAGTAAAAGCACAACAAGAACCTCCTCACTTTGTCCATTCAAGAAAGAAGAGAAGAAGAAATTGGAAGAAATATTCATGATAGACACACACCCACCTAACCAGAAGAAACCAGCATAAGACCCACAAGCAAAATTTGGATTTAAATCCAAGAACCCACCACCCAAAGATCCATCGAAAATCCATCCTATGAATAAATGAAGAAATCCTGCAAAAATCTTTCAAAAACAGAGACCCAAAAGGCCGAGCTACTTCTCATAAACTGAAAAGACAACACGACAAGTACTCTACTTTGCAGTAGAAACAGAAGTCATATTTTCTCTTCACACTGTTTAAGATACGCTTGTAACAATCCATCAATCAAAAGTGCCAGAATAAGGACACTTAGGAAGTACGACACCTTTACACCACCCCCTCTTCATGGGTTTTCAAATCAAATCAACACAGTTTTGCCACTTTAACCATTCAAATAAAAAATAGATAAATATATGCATGACTAGAAGCAAAACAAACTTCTGGGTCCTTTTATTTCTGTACAAGATTATTAGAATTTAATTAAGTTGCACCAGTATAGTCAGAGAAGACCATCTTCATCATCAGATACAAAGAAAGAGAAACCAAATTAAAACAAACACAATTGGGTTACCATAAGAAATTACTGATTAATGAAATGAATACTGAAGAAAGTGGAAAAGAAGGAAAAGGTACTCACCTTTTTGTGGGTATTTTTTCTTTGTTTTGTTTAAGGAGAGGAAAGGCAGGCCAACCCTGATTAAGATATGGGTTACAATTGTATGTACATTGTATTATGTATGGTAAGTGAAATAAAAGGGAAGAGGAAGATGGTAGAAAGAGAGAGATAGAGAGAGTAGACATAATATTGGAGAGGTAGAAAGTGGGTGGAGTGGTTGATTATGGGGTTATAGATGGTATTGATTATGAGAGGAAGGGAATGGGATGAAAACGGGTCACATTAAATTCTGGCTAAAACGGCAACAAGATAAGAAGCAAAGGAGGAGACGTGGTAGCATAACAGTAGCTCTGGCGGTTAATACGCATTTCATTTTAGATTTAAGACTAGGTCGCACTCTTCCTTCTCTTCGCTCTGACGACCAGGGGAATTGTAAATGATATTACCACTCTTTTCTCTCTTGTTTTGATCATTAGAAGTTGCACAACTCTAGTTTTACACGTAAAAAGGCATCAGATAATACAAGTGGACCCACGTATTTGAGTAATCCAGACAAATTGCTTGCTGGGCCTTCTAGGGATGAGTCGCAGAGGGAAAGTCAACCTTTTCACTCTGCACAGCCTGAATAACAAGGCCCCACATGTCAAATCTCATAATACTTAAATAAGAACGGGCCATCCATAGCAAAGAAATCAATTCATTCGATCATTTGACAAGTGGCCTTAACTTGTATTTGCAATCCCCTATAGTAAATCCGAGAAAATCAATGGTTTTGATCATTAGACGGCTTAATAACTTGTAATTTGTGTGCCCATCTAATACGTTGAAAGCCTCCACATTTGTAACATTTGCAAGGTCGACCTTGTCATGAAAACCCTCCATCAGTCAAAGACTTCGAATCACCGAGCAAGAAGGATTGGGGCTGTTAAATTTACATATATGCAGTTTTTTCTAAACCACCACTTTGCTCTCTCTCTCTCTCTCTCTCTCTCTCTCTCTCTCTCTCATCCTTGGCTGTTTGACCTTTACGTTCGGATCAATCTTTCCTAAAAATTCTCTAGAAGGAGACAATCTTAAACTTTCTTAATGGTGAAGATCATTTGCCGTTATTTATGCACTTTATAAACAATCCATTTCATAAGCAAGATTGGTAGTCTACGGAATGGATCATAGTTTGTCCAAGATTAGGCCCATCAAATTAACAACTTCCATCACTAAAAAAGCATGTTAAGGACAGGGAATGCTATCATAGAGCCGCACAAACATCGGAAGTTGCAATGTGGACTTTTGCATGAATGGCCTACCTTGGACGATCCAACCCATTTATATAGTTGTTCTAGCTCTACACATCTTTAAAAAGGCAGCCCTATACACAAAGCTCCATATATATTGGGGGACCACAAAAGTTTATAATATGTAGCCTTACCTTGCATTTTTGTAAGAGGTTATTTCTATGCCTTGAACCCATGACCTCCAGTTCATAAGAGCTCCCCTTCTTACTCTAGATATCTTGAAAACTAAAAATCATGAGACTTGGGTGATTCTAATTAGGTGCTACCTCTAGGGACTACTAAAGATAAGTTTTCTAGGATAGTCAATGAGTTGGGTTTTAATTAGATTCGTTTGTGTCAAAATCAAGAAATAAGTCTTGATGGGAGAATTCAATGGATCTTTTATTTGATGTTTTGATCCAAGTTTATTTGGACTGCAACTATAACACCCTGGGTGCCAACGGTACATATATTGTCCTCTTTGGCTGGAGCATCATAGTTTTGCCCTTTTTTGTAGGAAAAACGCATATGTACTAACAGAGATATGAAAGTCTTACAACTAGCCCAACTCCGTCTCCTTGGGCAATGTGGGACTAACTCTCAAGGTCCCCCACGACTTGTTGTCCTACTCAAATCCCTCACCCTTCTTGGAATTCAACCCCTTTAGACTGACCTATAAGGCCTCTCATCACCTTTAAGGAACACGCATCCTTGCGTAGCTTAGCCTAGCAGTAGACTACTTGCAACTAGCTCACCATCACGAGGAAAATTGGCTCTAATACCAACTGTAACACTCTGAATCCCAATAGTACATATATTGTCTACTTTGGTTGAAGAATTATGATTTTTCCCTTGCTTATAGAAAAAATGCCTATATACTGAGAGAGGTACCTAGGTATCATAACTAGCCTAGCTCTCTTTCCCCAGGCAATATGGGACTAACTCTCACGGTCACCCATACCTCGTCGTCCTACTAAAGTCCCTCACCCCATTTAAACTGACCTACATGCACCCTCATCTCCCTTTAGGAAACACGCATCCTCGTGAGGCTTAGCCTGATGGCAGACCACATGCGACTAGTCCACCATCACGAGGAGAACTGACTTTGATACCAACTATAATACCTTGGGTCCCAAAATTACATATATTGTCTACTTTGGCCAAAGCCTCACAACACATATGTACTAAGAGGGATATGCAAGTTTTATAACTAGCCCAGCTCCCTCTCTCTGGGTGATATGGGACTAACTCTCAAGGTCACCCACAAACTATCGTTCTACTCAAGTCCCTCACCCTTCTTGGGTTTCACACCCTTTAAATCGACCAATAAACCTGTCACACCTATGTCTTAAAGAGTAGATTAAAATGTGAATTGGCACATTAATCTTCACAAATACGGTGAAACAGGACAAACAGTGAAAATTGTATGAAAATTCAAGTAATTAAAAAGTAAAAATCAAGAACATTGAAAATTAATGATGAAAGGTCGTTCATTAGACTATGCTCGAAGAGAGCTTTCTAACGACACTAAGAATGCGTGATACAAAGATCGGAGACCAAAGATCAAAGGGTTTACCACTAATGTGAAGGAAGTCCAAATTGATAATGGCAGCCCCTGTCCAAACTGCTCCAGATAACCAATGAGAACTAAGTTGACACGTGGGAGTCAGACTCGCCATGTGTGCTCAGTTGCTCTTAGCCCCCCAACCATGCGTCTGTAACCCGGAAAGGAGGAAGCCAAAGCCGACTCCCCCCCCCCCTTCACTCCTCCCTTCTCAGCTGTTCTCCCCCCTCTTCTGATCAAGCCCCCACACGCTCCAAAATAGAACCACCATGCCTACAACCCTTCCCCTCTCTCCACCAGATCTCTGCTCCACCGGCGACGTCTTACACCAACAGGGTCGGGGAAGTCCTCTCTTCCACGCTCCTTTTCCCCTTGTTCTTTTCTCCATTTCCTTTATAGGCTTATGCCTGTTTTACGACGAACTACAACAGTGAAAAACCCATCGGATATAGTGAGAACTAGGGAAAGAACAATGTTGAATCAATTATTCAAACCATTCATCCTATTCATTAGGTGTTTCTGAGTGAAACCCCTTTAGTTTCATGAAGATCTATCAAGAAAGGGCACCGCAATCTGCAAAAAACAGCAAGTAGGGTAAGTTCAAAAACCATTAAAAAATTTTACCAAAAATGATAGTTTTAGTAGAAATTGAAAGGGGAAAACACTAGAAAACAAATTTTGAACATCCCCATGAAAAATCACTCAAAAACAAGGTCGCTTATGTCACCGACGACAACCGAAATCTGGTTACCTTCTTTGGCAACGATGTAATGACTTAAAATTTTCAATATTATTATCACTTTTACAACCACAATCAATTATGATGTTTGGTTTGTTTTGGGAATTAATATACTCTTAAATCACCTTAATAGGTGGTTGGATGTTTTATTTTAATTAAAATATGAAACCAAGGAATTTGTGAGCAAAATTAGTATCATTAGATTCTACACTCGAAATGGAATCCAACGCCTCAAAGAACACTGAAAACGGAGTTCGTATAAAGAAGTTATAAGCATTGAAAGATGGAGGGCATATTTGTAATTTGACTGTATGTAATATCCTTAATTTTTAGTACGAATTAAGAAATTACTAAATAAATCAAATTAAAAATTTATAAATGGAAATTTTTCCTAAAAACATAAGAATTAGAAAGTGCTCGTCTATATGATTCCAACGCCACCAAGAACGCAAAAAATGGAGCTCAAACAAGGGAGTTAGGAACCGTCGAAGTTGTAAGGGCATTTTGGTCATTTGACAGAGACGTGTTACATAGGGGTCCAAATTGATAATGGCACCCCCGTCTTCAACACGTCTCTACTAGTTCGGCGAAATCGCAGGAGAGACGTGGAAAGAGATGTGAGGGGAAGAGTTTCTCTTCTCCTAAGACTTTAAACCCTATATCCATTCTTCCCCTAGAGCCAAAACACTCCACTTTAAGCGTTTCTCTAAGTTTTTACTCAGAACCCTAGCCTAGAAAGACTGCACTTTTCCGGCGAGTGGAACCCCGGCAACACGAGCAAACCCAGCCAGGAGTAAGGTAAGTCCTTAAACCCTAATTTATGTAATTATTAAATAGGAAAAATTAATTAGAAACGCATTTAAAAATTAGAAAAAATCAGATTTCCTGGGAACTCTTTGCACGCTACTGTTGGAGCGTGATTTCACGGATGAAACCATGGTTTTTTGAAAATCGCACTGTCCAACTAGTGCACAAGAGACCCAAGATCAAACCCTTGAAATTTGGGAGAGATCCAACGGTGGGTTTCTCCAAAAAACTCAAAAACCAGTATCTATGAATGATTTTAGGAACTTGAAAAAAATCATTTAAAAAACATGGTTTTGGGCTAAATCAGTGCAAAAGGAGGGCATAAATGGATTCTAGAGAGAATTCTGAGAAAAACGACTCAAAAATCACACAAAACAGAGCTCTGTAGCTCCGCTGGAGACGACCGGAATCCGGTCATCTTCTCCGACATCATCAACGGCGTCGGCGCCCTGGTGCTCACACCAAGACGCACAGCGGAACGCACCAGGGAGGACGTCAAATGATGTCGACATTGCATGCGTGCACGGAAGGACCGCGATTGGTGGTCCCAATGGGGTCGGGACGAGGGCATCCTAGCAACCGTCACGCATGCGGCGGTGCGTCACGATACCAAGGACGCACTCTGCGCTTCCCGTGTTGTGTTTTGGAGGTCGACCGTCTTCGTGACGCCTGTGTACGCTAGTGTAAACCGGTAGAAAACTGAGCCGCTGGTATAGACCACCTTATGGTGGTTGGGCAGGCCCCATTTTGAGTATATTTTCACAAAAACTTGATTTTTGGGAGCTAGAGAGGTCCAAATCACGATTTGAAAGAGGCGTTGTGACTGTATTGAGACGCGGACCTAGTTTTAACTTACAAACTTATAAATGACCACTTTTTATTTAGAAATTTTTTAAAATAGTGATGTGACATGTACAAGTGCACTTGAATATACCAGTTAAGGGGATTATTAGCAAGCTAGTGGTCTTACATTGAGGTAGGTGACGACAATTAATGTTTTTCCTTGATTTTTAAACCATGTTTAAACATAGCATCATGTGTGATTGTGTTTTAAATTGCAATTATTATTTGTCGTGGATTTCATGCAACTTTGAGCACATTCTAATTATTTCAAATTGAAATCTTTATTTGAATAAACTCTTGACTAATGTTTTTATGAGCATGATGTTAATTAACTATGCTTAAATAGAGACTTATTTATTATTTTATCTTGAAAATGCATAGATTTACATGGAAATAAGAATAGAGGCTTATTAGCTGGTCCTTTTATAGGCTAACCTCAGGATGAGGGACATGTCTTGGGGATTTCGAGCTATAAGTGCTCTTGAGTTTTAGCATATACATATGATTTCTGTGTTTTATATTTGATGACGGGTGCTCTAGCCCGGTGGGCATCATGCTAGGAGGGATAGGGCCGGCCACTCACCCTCCAAGATTGTGATGTGATGATTTTATGATATGATAGACACTTGCCCATAGATGGCATTCGGTAGGGGTTTGGTAACATGGATAGTCCATACTACTGGTCTGAGCCTTTCCATGGGGACAGACGTTAAGTCTCCCGTTATGGTGTCGACAGAGAGCGGCGGTGGTTGATACCCATGGAGGGTTGCCACTGCAGCATGATGACCCATATTCTTATTGTGTGTGCATGTATGATGAGCATGGTTATGGATGGTATGCCTGGGTGTGACGATACTCAGAGGTTGGCTATGAGTACTCCTGATCAGTGATGTTAGTGCGATGTTGTGGGACCCATTACCTTAGGGTGCCCTTATTCTTATTGTATGCTCATTTACTTTGATTCAGGTCATGTTTTAACTCCTTGAAATGCATGTTTTAGCATATGGAATATATTGGCATTTATTTGGACATGACTTATGATACTGCTATTTTCATAAATGATAGACTTTTTATCATTACTATTAACTATTTTTTTCATGTATTACATTAATTGTCTATGTACTTACACAAGCGAGAGCTTGCTAAGACATTGGTTTTTTTTGCAATGCCTTAGATCTCGAGCGCGACATCAGGAAAGGAAAAGTTGTTGAGAAACCGTAAGAGCCGCTGAAGATCTTTTTCCTATAGTTTAAACAGTGATGTGAGTCATTAGACAGGATTATCATTTGGTTTTAATTACGGACTGCATACTTTATGTTTTGGATTTGATTGAGATGTTTGGACATATGCTGGACATTTATATGGGATGTTATGATGGATAGACCCTGGGCCATATTATTATTGTTTTGGACATTTATTTGATTTAAAATAAAGGCGCCGATTTATTTGACATTGATTGATACGCGTATTATTTTAATTACATGTATGTTGTTTTGAGAAAGGAAAACTAACACCCGAAGTTTTTAAGATAGGTTTTAGCAAACGGTTAAATAAAGCTTTTCTCATGGGATCCCAAATGCTCTTATTTAAAATGCCATTATTATTATATATATAAATTGTCTTAAAAATCCGGGGCGTTACATTGTAAAACAAAAGGGGGCTAAAAACGTAGGGGGTCATTTTGATAATGACACCCCTGGTCATCCCCTACCTCCCATCAACTTCCAGCACTGCCTCTGCAAGGCGGTGCCAAAAGAAATGGTGGCACCGCCATTGGGCAGCACTGCCTTCACTGGCTTTAAAAAGCCCTTCCCCCTCTTCCCGATCATCCCTTTTCTCCTTCTCCTTCTCTCTTTCTCCAGCTGCCTTCACCCAAAAATCGGCAGCTAGGGTTTCAGCGTGGAGGAACCACACTCATTAGCGATGGGCACCCTCTCAGGCTGCCTAGGTAAGATCTTTCTCTCCTCTTCTTCTCTCTTCCTCCCCTTCGTTTTCCACCCCAAAATTTGGCCGGAGAACAAGTCGAGGAAGACGGGTTCGTTCCAGAACCCTTGACCCGACCGCCCCAGATACGGCCTTCGGGAGCACGCGGCGTGTGGGCGCGGGTCTTGTTCAACCAGGACGCGCGAGTGTCCTAGGAGTTGAGACACGTGCGCACCCTCACCGAAGACGTGTCCGTGCAACGCCATCCAGGATGTTCAAGCATGTGCATGTGTGCAGACACGATTTTGGTTTGACCAGGACATGTACGCGTTCTGGGAATAGTGACGTGCAAGCCCTACAAGGATAATTTTGGTTCGTCCGTTGATGCACGACATTAAAAACACAATTAAGGAGGCTATATAACTCCGATTGATGATTCAAAAGAACTGTTGTGTTTGTAATAATGACACAGACCTAATGAGACTATAAAAGTTAGGATCAGAGAACTATTTTACATGACTATAGCCCAAAAACCATAGAAATCTCATAGATCGGCAAGATCAAAGATGATCAAATCTCATAAATTGATCCATTAGAAGTATTAGGGGATTAATAGCTCAGGATTAACCCCAAAGCACATGTATCAGCCCTTGAATGAGAGATCTAGCATTCAAAACAAATACAGACCTGTTCTAAGCATTAAGACATGCGATCTATGAGATCTAACCATTAAACATTAGATTTATACATAAGATCTAGCCTGGAAACACATTTAAACAAGGATCTATACTTCTAAAAGACAGATCTAGTCATTAATCTATAAGTCTAAGTAATGATCTATAAAGTATGGAAATGATACTTGAATCATTGCTATGAATTAATATCCATGGTTTTACAAAAGGACACGGGGGCGAGTAATGAAGAGCGCAATTCAAGGAACATCGAGGTAGGTAGTCTGATACTAATAAGTTTTTAAACTCATCTTAAACTCTGACTTGCCTTTATTACCGTGTTTAGCATGTTTTTGAGATATGATGTTCTTATACGAGTATGCAAACTTGTCATCATGACTTTATGGCCTTAAAGCACTTGAATCTATTACCGTATTTAGTATGCTTTTGGGATATGATGATCTTATACGAGCATGCAGAATTGTTTTCATGATTTATAACCTTGAATACAATTTTTAGCATGAGCAGATTTTATGCATTGCTCGCATGATTGAAATTAAATGCATAAATTGCATGATTTCAATGATTGAGATTGAGATATATATATATATATATATGCTTTTTGGGCCATTGAGCCTGGTGGGCACTATACTGAGAGGTTAGTATGTACGGGTTGGCCTCCCAGCCTCTACCACAAAAAAGGTGGATGGTATCACTGCCAAAAAGGCTTGTCCCTTCCTTGACAGCTGTGGTAAATAAGGATGACCATTGGAGGTGTTCACGGCACCCTTTTCGGGGACAACCATAGTCGTCATGGAGGCTATGGTGGGTTGGTCTCTAGATACCTGAGACATACGATTCCAGCTGTGTGCTGATCGTAAGCATAGTGACCCTATGATTTTAGTATTATCAATATCATATAGCATTGAGATCGTCGTATACGAGTACTTGTGACTAGTTGGCATGATGTGTTGCCAAGAGACTCGTGTGCATGATACTTATAGTAATGTTAGCATCTGCTTTAAAAGACGACTATTTTAAGAGTTTTATGATTATTATATTTGACTCGTGATTTAATATGTTTGTCGAGATCTTTTTACACGAATCTTTTGATTTCTACTTTATGATTTTTAGTCAAATTTATCGTTGAATACTAGATTTTGGTAAAGGATTCCATAGTTGAATTTGCATCAATGAGCTTATGTTTTATGCACAAATATGCATGTTTACACAAGAAGGAATCAATGATGTTTTACATGACAAAGCGCCTTGAATTATGCATGTTGCCTACTATGTTTTCAAAATAGTAGTATCAGATAACCTACTAAGTATGAGAAATACTCACCCCAAATATATTATTTTTACAGATTAGTCCAAAAAGGATTAGAAGAAACTCCAGGACATGTTGGTGTCATGATCAAGTAAATGAAGAAGAGACAAGTAGGAATGTAAGTAAACTCTCTACCCTTTTTGGACATGTACCTGTAATTACTAAAGTTGGGCTGTGACTGGATACACCTAGGAAGACATTTATGATTACAGTAAATTTTAAAACTACTTTTTTTTTGTTTTGAAATCAAATGACACTCGTGGTTTTCAAAATGAATTTAAAACAAAAGATTTTTCCTTTTGCATTGCATTGTTTTTCTAAAAGTGTTTTCAAATAGGGATCAATCCCACATTAGGAATTAGGTTTGCATTTAAAAATGCATGTGAAAACATAGGTCAGCACAAACGATGGCATTTTTCAACGACCCCTAAAAAATGTGAAAAATGGAAAATTTTATGATATGAACAAATCACACACGATCTCTTCATCCGCGAAAATGAATTGTCAATTAGGAATCAATTGGTCCATGAGATTATGATCGAAAACTTGTTAGTGCATAGGGAAAATTTGAGATCTTAACATCTGACAGTTAAAAATATGATCAGATTCTAATTACCTGTCAGTAATGAATTATCACAAAAATGACTAACCAATGATGGACAAATTGATGAGAGATTCTATCTGACTGCCCAATACTTAATTAGCGAAGATTGAAGGTCAAGAAAGGAGATCAAATCATGGATTATGGCTAAAAGTATTGAATTATGAAACAACTTACCTAAAATGTTGGAAATTGAAACTTCTAGAGGTACACGCTCGATCTAGACTGGTGAAGTAAGACCAATGGTGCTGATCTAATTAGATAGCAACAAATTGGTACAAATCTTAGATCTAGATATATGAGGTTAGATCAAGAACATTGTGAATAGAGAGCTAGAAGTGATCATAGAAAATTGTACAGAATTCTGAAATGTACTTAGAACTTGTATTCGTTGTAGAGGTTTGAGTGCAGTGTGAACGACATTGGTAGTTGAATTTCAAGTTGTACCTTAAAAGCAAGTAAGGACCCTAAACCCTTATATTCCTTAAATTCTTGTTGATTTGTTTGTGTAGAATGAATATGTTATCACCTTGGTTGAATGAACGATAGGAATTGTAATTACTTATTGAAATTGTCATGTAATAGTTTGATTTACGAGGCTTAACTATTATGATGATGCAAACTATTATACAATGGTCAATCCCAAGATAGTAAGCTGTGAGGGTTACCTAGTAAGCTATGATGTCTCCTTCCAAGATGGTAAACCCTAAGAGAAAGGGCTACCTGGTTGATTACAACTAAGGTGAAGCCGCCCAAGATGGTAAACCCTGAGGAACGGACTGTCAGTTATTGAGCCTCCTAAGATGTAAACCCTAAGGGAAAGGGCTGCCTGGTTCTTTGGAATCATAGTGGAGCTGCCCAAGATGGTAAACCCTGAGGGAAAGGGCTACCTAGTCTTTTGGGATCGTGGTGGAGCCACCCAAGATGGTAAACCCTGAGGGATGAGTTGGTAAATTTGAGTTAACCAAGATGGTAAACCCTGAGGAAAAGGGCTACCTGGTTGATTTCGACTAAGGTGGAGCTACCCAAGATGATAAATCCTCAGGGAACCTGACTTTGATGCCACCTAAGGTGGTAAACCCTGAGGGTCTGGTTGCCTTGTTTATGATACTCATTGTGGGCTGCCCAAGATGGTAAACGTTGAGGGAGATGACTATTGGATTGTAGTGGTAATGTCATGCCTGTTTAATACTGATGAGGAAACCATTAAATGAGTATGCAACTTTGTTGAATGTTATGCTTATGGTTTGCATTTTAAATTTAGAATGAAGTTCATAACTTAGTTACTCATCTATTGAAACAGAAGTAAATGCTTTGTGGTTGGACATGAATGGGGAATTGCTATTGGATGTGCTTGTTTGCATGAGCATGGCTATTGCATCATATTTGAATTTGGAATAAACTGCAATTCTGTTCTACTACCCATATGTCTTGCTTGATAATACATGCTAACTACTTTCTAGATGATCAGTTAAAATGGAAACGAATGCTCTAGGGTTGGGTTTGAATGCGCTTTTGGGCGTAGCTCAACAAGAAAGGTAGGATATGCATGGGTTTAGTTCTTTTCCCTTACTAGGCTTTGCAGCTCACCTTATTATTTTGTAGGTACTAATCAAGCTGAGAAGAGGAAGGTTGTTGAATGAAATGAAGAAAGCCTAATTTAAGATGTAAAATTTTGTATTGTATATATGTGCTGATGTCGAGTATGAGTTATATCTTATTTGATAAGGCATGTATGAGACTCACTTGAACTCCTAGTTAGCAAGCAAGTATTAATGAAATATTATGATAAATAGTATAAAGACTGAGTCTCCTTTAAGGCTTTATAACCGTCATATTGTTTATGAGGTAAACCGTATTGGATGCGTTAAATGCATAAGTCTGAAAAATAGGGGAGACTCTGCTAAAATTTCGCTAGAACTCAGTAGTTAAAAGAGAAGAAGATTTTATCAGTTAAACGCATTAGTGCATAGGATAAGAGCACTTAGCTGTCTCAATACTTCCATTGTGATATATATTATGAAAAGAAGAAGAAGAGAGAAGCAAGGCCACGTAGGCCTTGCTCAGCCCAATCACTATGCTTGATTATGTTAAATCGTGACCTTGGGGATTGGGGTTGCAATAGCTTGGTATCAGAGCAAGGAGGTAGATCACTTGTGGAGAACTTCTTTTATTATTGCTTGTGGTCATAAAAGTTTGAATGTTTAGTGGCTTCTAAACTAACCTTGTTGATTGTTGACTACTTTCAGCATGTTTGGTAAGTGACTAATCCTTATTATTTGATGTTGTGAAGGGCATAATCATGGTTGGGACTAAGAGTGATGGCTCGAGGTTTGGAGGGTTAGCATTGCATGCATGTGATCCATTCCAAGATGCCATAGGACAGATGGTTGAGGCAATTGCCAATGCTATAGATAGGGGAGCAAGAGGTCAGCCCTCAGTTATGCTTGTCCCTAGAGCTTTTAGAGAGGGCATAAGCAGGGAAACACTTGCCTTATGAGAGTTTAGGAAGTTGAGGCAATTGCCAATGCTGTAGGTAGGGGAGCAAAGGATTGATTAGAGCAAATACAAAGGATCTTTAAGGCATAGAAAATCGATGAAGATCTGAAGGTAAGGGTGGCCAAGTTCCAATTCACTGGTGCTAGGTGGCAAGAGGTGTTAGAGCCAATGACGAGTGGAATTGGGAACTTTTCAGAGAGACCTATTTAGTAAAGTATTTTCCTAGTTCTCATAGAGATGCTAAAGTGGTTGAGTTTTTGAGGTTCATGCAACGTGACATGACTGTAGGACAGTACGCTGCCAAGTTTGATTTGTTGTCATGGTATGCATCATTGATGATCCCCACAACTAGGGATAAGGTCTATCGCTTCATCCAGGCCCTAAGATCCTCTATTTGACAGTGCTTAGTATCCTTCAAGTTGGAAGACTATGCTGAGGCCATAGATAGAGCGCAACTAATTGATCAAGATCAGGGCAGAGAAACCAGCGCATCTGAGTTCAAGAAGAGAAGTTTTGGGAAATCTCACTCGCATTGTAGCAAGGATAAGAGGAGGAAAGGGTATCCTCCTAGGGCGCAAAACACCTAGGCACATTCTCTATCTCTTGGAATGGCTAGTAAGACTTGTTATGGTTGTAGACAGGAGGGCTATTTCAAGAGAGATTGTCTTAAGTAGAAAGCCACGCAAGGCAGTGTTCAGAGTAGCAATAGACCACATCCTCAGGGTCAGCTACCAGCATAGAGGGCAGATGCACCATTCAAAGGAGTGCCTCCTATTTTTGAGCAGAGGACACAAGGCAAAGTTTATGCATTGACACAGCCAGACACCCCTCCTGACCGCACAGTTATAGAAGTTACATTTTTGTTGTTTCATACTTGGGTCAGAGTGTTGTTTGATTTGGCTGCAACACATTCTTTTATTTCATCTTCAATTGTTCGTGACTTAAGTATGGAAACAAAACCATTAGACTCAACATTGCAAGTTGAGTTGCCTATAGGGATGAGCATCACCTCCAGCAGAGTGTGTCGAAGTTGTGATATTGACATGGTAGGTCATAGGGTGAGGTTTGACCTAGTGGTAATGGGCATTACTCCTTATGATGTGATCATGTGCATGGATTTCCTATTTGAGTATCTTGCCATTATTGATTGTAGTCAAAAGAGGGTTAACTTTGTCCTACCTAGTGGAGTCCATTTTTATTTCTCCGCCACAAAGGATTATGGCTACCCGCAAGTGCATGTTGGTTACAAATGCCAAAAAGACTATCGTGGGTGGATGGTGAGCATGGTGGGGCATGATGATGTTGATACTAGCATTAAATCCATGCCAATAGTAAGGGAGTTTGTAGATGTTTTCCCTGAAGAGTTGCTAGGATTACCTCCAAGGAGGGAGGTCGACTTTGCTATTGAGCTTTTATTTGGCGTTTCTCCAATTTCAATCGCTCCACATCGCATGGAGCTTGCTGAATTACAAGAGCTAAATGTGCAATTGGAGGAGTTGCAAGGCAAAGGTTTCATTTGCCTTAGCACGTCGCTATGGGGAGCTTCAGTGTTGTTTGTAAGGAAGAAAGATGGCACCCTGCGGCTATGCATTGACTACTGACAATTGAATAGGGTGACGATCAAGAACAAATACCCATTGTTGAGGATTGACAACATGTTTGATCAGCTGAGGGGATCTAGGTGGTTTTCTAGGATTGACTTGCGATATGGATACCATCAGCTACGGGTGAGGGACGAAGATGTCCCTAAGACGGCATTCAGGACTCGATATGGTCACTTTGAGTTTGTCATGATGGCTTTTGGGTTGACGAATGCTTCAGCAACTTTTATGAGCCTAATGAATAGAATCTTCCTCCCTCTAGGATTGACTTGCGATATGGATACCATCAGCTACGGGTGAGGGACGAAGATGTCCCTAAGATGGCATTCAAGACTCGATATGGTCACTTTGAGTTTGTCATGATGGCTTTTGGGTTGATGAATGCTTCAGCAACTTTTATGAGCCTAATGAATATAATCTTCCTCCCTTATTTGGATCAATTCATTATCGTGTTTGTGGATGACATGTTGATCTACTCAAGGTCTAAAAAGGAGCATGAACAACACTTGTCTATTACGTTGTAGTTGTTGAGAGAACACCAGCTGTATGCGAATCTTAGCAAGTGTGAGTTTTGGGCAACCAAGGTAAATTTCCTTGGGCATGTGTGATGGGATTTTAGTCGACTCATCACAGGTAGAAGCTGTTCTAAGTTGGGAAAGACCCAGGAATATAACTGAGATCAGGAGTTTTCTTAGGCTGGCAGGTTATTATAGGAGGTTTGTGAAGGGCGTCTCATGCATTGCAGCATCCATGACAAGACTTACGAAAAAGGGTGTGGTATTTGAATGGGATGATTCATGTGAGCAGTCATTTTAGGAGCTAAAGAAATGATTAACCTTGGCACCTATGCTTATCATTCCTGAGTGAGGTGTAGGTTATGTTATGTGTGCTGTGATGCCTCACACTTAAGACCAGGATGTGTCCTGATGCAAGAAGGAAGAGTAGTGGCTGATGGTTCTCATCAATTGGAGCCAAATGAGAAGAAATACCCTACTCATGACTTAGAGCTGGCAGCGGTGGTGTTTGCCTTGAAACTTTGGATGCATTATTTGTATGGTGAACGGTTTGATGTCTTCACTGACCATAAAAGCTTGAAGTACATCTTCACTCAGAAGGATTTAAATCTGAGGCAAATTAAATGGGTTGAATACTTGGAGAACTTTGATTTCACACTTCAGTATCACCCAGGAAAAGCAAACATTATTGCAGATGCACTAAGTAGAAAGTCTGGAGGTTTGATGGTTGGACTTCGAGGTTTCAGATGGAAGGTGCATGAGTCATTGACTGAGTATGACTTGCACATCGATTCATTTGAAAGTGGTGCAATTTTGTATCAAATGATTGCTCAACTTTCTATAATATAAGAAGTCTTATAGGCACAGAAGGATGATGAAGAGGCTAAAAGTATTAGAGCATTGGACCGTGGACTCTTCTGGTGGGGTACGATATTTGGTAGACTGATGGTCCCCCTAGTTGATGAGGTTAGGAGAGGATTGTTGAGTGAGGCACACCGGTCTAAATTTTCGATACATCCTGGTAGTACAAAGATATATGATGACCTCAGGGGACACTTTTGGTGGAAGGGCATGAAGAAGGACATTGCTAAATTTGTTGCTCAATGTTTAACCTATCAACAGGTTAAAGCAGAACATCAGAAGCCCGTGGGGTTACTACAGCCATTGCAAGTGGTGGAATGGAAGTGGGAGCACATTATCATGGATTTTGTGGTAGGCCTTCCGCATAGTAAGCAAGGTTGGAACAGCATATGGGTGATTGTGGATAGACTAACCAAGTCAATGCACTTCATGCCAGTGAATGTTACTGATTCGCTCGAGACATTGAGTCTATTGTAGATACATGAGATTGTAAGGTTACATGGGGTACCTATATCCATTGTGTCAAATAGAGATTCGAGGTTTACTTCTCAATTTTTGAAGAGTTTAAAGCAAGCGATGGGTACAAGGTTGACTTTTAGCTTTGCATTTCACCCCCAAACAGATGGGCAATCTGAGAGAGCGATTCAGGTGCTCAAAGATATGTTGAGAGCTTGTGTGTTAGACTTCCAAGAGAAGTGGGCCGAATATTTACCTTTGGTGGAATTCTCATACAACAACAGTTTCCAGTCTAGCATAGGGATGGCACCATTTGAGGTGTTATATTGTAGACCGTGCTAATCCCTAGTTTGTTAGGCAGAGGTTGGTGAGACATCATTATTAGGCCCTGAGGGAGTCAGATAAACCATTGAAAAGGTAATGCAAATCAGGTAGTAGTTGTTGACAACTCAGAGTAGGAGATTATATGTTCTTAAAGACTCATCCAAGACTAGGAGTGACGGGTTTTGGAAAATGTGGGAACTTATCTCCTCGATTTATTAGACCATTTGAGATTTTGGAGCATGTTGGCGAAGTTGCTTATTGGTTGGCCTTGCCTCCATAGTTATCATTGATTCACGATGTTTTTCATGTGTCAATGTTGCGAAAATATGAGCAAGACCCTTCTCACGTTCTTGATTGGATAGACCTTGCCATTCAAGAGTATGTCTCATATTAGGAGAAACCGATACAGGTGGTTGATCAAAGAGAATAGGTGTTGCGTTGAAGAGTGATACTACTTGTAAAGGTGATATGGCAACATCATGGGACAGAAGAAGCCATGTGGGACATAGAGTCGAAAGTCCAACAAAAATACCCAGAACTATTTGAGGACTCAGATATTTATTTAATTTCGAGGACGAAATTTCTTTAAGTGGGGGAGTGTTGTCACACCCATGTCTAAAGAGTAGATTAAAATGTGAATTAGCACACTAATCTTCACAAATATTGTGAAATAGGACAAATAGTGAAAATTGTATGAAAATTCAAGTAATTAAAAAGTAAAAATCAAGAACATTGAAAATTAATGATGAAAGGTTGTTCATTAGACTATGCTCGAAGAGAGCTTTCCAATGATACTAAGAACGGGTGGAACGGATATCGAGAACCAAAGATCAAAGGGTTTTACCACTGACGTAAAGGGAGTCCAGATTGATATGGCACCCCATGTCCAAACTGCTTCAGGAAAACTAATGAGAACTGAGTTGACACATGAGAGTCAGACTCACCACATGTGCTAGGTTACTCCCAACCCCCTTCCCACACATCTACAACCAGGAAAGGAGGAAGCCAAAGCCGGTAACCCCCTCTTTCACTCCTCCCTTCTCGGTCATTCTCCCCTTCCTCGGTTCTCCCCCCTCTTCCGATCAAGCCCCCACACGCACTAGAACCTGGCGGTTCTTATTTCTCCTCTGAAACAGAACCACCAAGCCTACAACCCTTCCCCTCTCTCCACCAGATCTCTGCTCCACCGGCGACGTCTTACACCAACAGAGGTCGGGTAAGTCCTCTCTTCCACTCTCCTTTTCCCCTTGTTCTTTTCTCCATTTCCTTTCCAGGCTTATGCCTATTTTTTGACGAACTATGACGGTGAAAAACCCATCGAATACAGTGAGAACTAAGGAAAGAACAGTGTTGAATCAATTATTCAAACCATTCCTCCTATTCATTAGGTGTTCCTAAGTGAAACCCCTTTGGTTTCATGAAGATTCATTAAAAAACGGCATCGCAATCTGGAAAAAAACAACAATTAGGGTAAGTTCAAAAACCATTGAAAAATCTAGCCAAAAATGATAGTTTTAGTAGAAATCAAAAGGGAAAAACACTAAAAAACAAAAATGCAGCAAATTTTGAATATCCCCATGAAAAATCACTTAAAAACAAGGTCGCTTGTGTTGCTGGCAACGATCGGAATCCGGTCACCTTCTTTAGGGATGGCGACATTTTTTAGCGACCCCTAAAAAATGTGAAAAATGGAAAATTTTCTGATATGGACAAATCACACATGGCCTCTTCATCCGCGAAGATGGATCGCCGATCAGGAATCGATTAGTCCATGAAATTGTTATCGAAAACTTATTAATGCGCAGGAAAATTTTGAGAGCTTAGCATCCGATAATTAAAAATATGATAGGAAAGTAGATCTGGGTAAAATGTAACTCCAATTACCTATCAGTAATGAATTATAACAAAAATGACTAACCAATTATGGACAAATTGATGAGAGATCCTATCTAACCACTCAATACTCAATTAGCAAAAAATAAAATAATGTGTACTCAAAATACAATAAATGTATCCCAGATTTATCTAGTCATAGCTCACAGTCCAACTGTACAATGTACATATACATGTTCTAAAACAATGAGTTTATATACTTACATTTACGTATGTCATTATCTTCACCCACTTGATTGTAGCACTAAATCTTCCTGATATTTCTTCTATTCCTATTTGAGCTTATATGTAAAAAATAATATATTGGGTTGAGTATTTCTCATACTCAGTAGGTGAATCTGATACTACTAATTTTAAAACAAGGCGTGCAACAGGCATAATTTCAATAGAAATTTTTTAGATAAAATTATGCAATTTATGTAAATATGGGTATTCATGCATAAATCATTATACTCTTTTGTATATTTTAAAATAATAGGACTTTCCATCAAAATCATTCAATCAATAATATAAAATATTATGAAAAACTAAAATAGTGACCGATTAAACCAAATGCTAGAATCTTAACCCAACAGCAGATATCACACGCGTGGGTTTCTCAGCGAACACATCAAGCCGACTGGTTACGAGTACTTGTCTAAAACCATCTCAATACACCATGTATGGTGATACCAAAAACCAAAATCATAGGGCCCATTATGCTCACAACCAGAACCTATCTAAAATCTTGTGTCTCCAATATCTAGAGATGACCCACCATAGCCTCCACGGTGACTATGGATATATCCTCTTTCTCCCTTCGTAAGTTGCCTCATTTGGCAATTTGTCCACTTCGAACTCAAGGTTTTGTTCCCTCCGCATGTTGCCTTAATCAGCGATTTACCCACTTAGAACTTAAGATTTTGTTCCCTTTGCAAGTTGCTTTAATTAGCGATGTACCCACTTAACATAGTGCCCACTAGGCTCATTAGCCCCAAAAAGATATATACATATAATCCAATTCTAAATAATCATAAATCATAAATCATGCAATTTATGCAACTAGTTTCAAAACATACGAGTGATGCATATATAAAATATGTTCATAAAATATATAAGAAATCACATTTTAAATCAAGATCATGAACCATAAGAACAGTTTGCATGAAAATATCATATCTCAACATCATTTCCAAAAGCATACTAAACATGAAAATAGATTCAAGTAGAATTTGAAATGTAGTTTGAAAACTTAGCAACATCAGACTACCTACATGCATATATAAAAACTGTTCATAAAATATGCAAACAATCGTATTCAAGATCATAAATCACTAGGACAATCTGTATGCTCATTATAAGAATATCATATCTCAAAAAGCATACAAAACCCGAAAATAGATTCAAGTAGAATTTGAAATCCAGTTTGAAAACTTAGCAGCATCAAACTACCTACAGAAATCATTTAGGCTCATTTAAAAACTTAGTAGCCTTAAATTACTTATAGAAATCATTTAGGCTTATTTGAAAACTTAATAACATCAAACTACCTACCTCAAAAGATGTCACTTAATTCCTATCCTCCTTTAGTTTAAATCTTGGATATTCTTCAAGGTCTTTATAGTATCCTGTGTGAAAACCCCAAAATTTTTGGAATTTTTTGGAAATTTTTATGAAATTCGAGGTAAAATATTATATTTAATATAATATTAATTTTTAGAAAAAAAATCAGGTCTTGAAACATAGACATTTGAAATCATTCATAGAAAACTGGTTAGAATAACTGTAAGCATATTGAAATCTGAGCTAGGGTGAAAAATTCCTATTTTTCTTAAATTTGTGAATTTACATTTACCCATAAGGGTAAAATGGTTATTTTACTTTTGTGTGGGGTCTGCAAAAGTTAGGTGAGCTGGTGGACAGCCAACTCAGGGAATATCAATGATGAGGAATAAATATGATGTGAAATATGCTTTTAATTTTATAAGAAAAGTTAAAAATCATTTAAAAGAAAAATAATTAAAATTTTAATTAAAATAATATAAAAATAGCCCTATAAATACCCCTCCTACAGATTGCACAAAATTGCACAGATTCCCAAGACTCTCTCTCTCTCTCTCTCTCTCTCTCTCTCTCTCTCTCTCTCTCTCTCTCTCTCTCTCTCTCTCTCTCTCTCTCTCAGCAGAAGTGGCAATCCCCACATGCACCTGGCACAGGAACCAGCCTGTCCCAGGCTAGCGCATCCCCAGACCCGCTTTCCACCTGATCTAATTGAAGAATCAGCCGGCTAGGGTTTTTCCCAGGTCGGTTAGATCCTCACCTCATGTGCCCCTTTAGCACTGGAAACCCCTCAAGAACCCCATAATCGGGTTCCTCGCACTCTCCTCTCCATTACCACTCTCTCATTTCTCTTCCTCAGCATTGGCAAGCACCCCAGCAATAATAAAAATAAATTAGAAACCGTAGCCGTCCGGCTAAGGCTTCAAAAATCCGATAAGAAACCTCTCTCCAACTCCTCTATCTGCTTCAAATGAGGTCCAGGTAGGTCTCCCTCAACTCCTCTTCAAAACCCCTTTGTTTTTCAGCCAAATCACCATTAAATTTGGTTCATCGGTGAACCAGAATTCGGTGACCTAAATGGTGAACACAGGTAAATTAATAAGATTTGGGAATTCTGAACAGTTAGATAGATTCAGAGGGTCCCAAAACCACAGGATATAAAATTACAGATCAATTTCCAATAGATCAAGCCGTTGATCTGAGGAAGAGTTGATTTGACGGTCCAGATCAGATTATCTCGGCTATCCCAAGTCACTCTTCCTAGTACACCAGCTTTTACTGGTGGAACGAGGCAGGAGTGGTCCGCTGATCTACACGTCAATCCAGGAAACCCAGATTGAATTTGCCCCCTTATTTTGATTTTAAATTTTAAAAATGCAATTCATAGCTCATTTTAACTCCAAATCAAGATTGGAAAGAAGCTCTAGATTCCTAGTGAAGAGTAGAATCTAATGAAAACATAAATTTTAGGTTTTATTCACTATAAAATTCTATAAATTACAAAAATAGGTACTAATTCACAAGATCAATGAAATTTAACATGATCAGACCTAGGATTTCTAATCCATCAGTGATCTTGTGATGAGGGAACAAGAAATCAAGAGTTAGATGTGATTGATCTATGGTGAATTAAGAAATTTAACCTTAATGGATGAGAAATCTTAAAAATGATCATGGATCTACTTGATCTGAGTAATCAAGCATGATCAGAAACTATAAAATAGTATGGGTGATGATCTAATATAAGATCATAAGAAATGAATGGCCTGATGTGGCTAATTTGGGATAGATTGAAATTTATGCCTTTGATTTGGATCAATTGACTGAAAATCTTCTTTATCGATTGGATCAAGAAAGATTAAATCATATAATGAGATACATCAATGATCTAGTGATATCACATTAAGAGAATGTGATAAATCTAAATAAAAATAAAAGATTAAGATCAAAACCCTTAATGTGATGAAAAATGAAAAGAAATCAAAATATGATCATTGGATAAAAATGGACAAATATGAAATATTCAAATGAGCATGTGAATTATTATGTTCTGCTGTAAATATTCTTTGTATTTCTTAGTAGATGTAATTATTAAATTTATTTATTTAAGCTTTAATTGTTCATGTTATGTAAATTACATGGAAAATGTAATTAAATGAAAATAGATATTAATGAACATTTACAATGAATATGGACATGGACTTAATGATAGTTAGGGCTATAGTTACTAGGACAATATAAGGAATATCATTTCCTAGGCCCAAATTAGGAGAATAATAAACCCCATGAAGGACATTTTAAATGTTGATTGATTTAAGTGAAATCAAATACAAGAGTACTTAGGGTTTAATGCTCATAGGAACCTTATGACGGTTGAGCTAAGGTCACCCCAATAAATGGTAAACATGGTGGTTAAGGGGGTTCTCTAATAGAGCCTTGCTCTCCCCTCACCTTCTGACGACATTTGTGAGGTCTAAACACTTTCTTACATGAGGATTGAATTAACCACTTTGTGAGCATCTTTTAATTGGTAAGCCTTAGTCAATTATAAAATAAGGAGGAGCTATCTAGAATTAGGAGTGCATAAATTATCTTCAATCAGTAAAACATTAACTGGTTGAATAATAATAAGATCATAAAAGGATAGTAAACTATCTAATCCTAATAAAAATGGTAATTAAGATAATCAAAGATCAAACAAGATCCATGGGGAGATCTTAAATGATCAAGAATAATAAGAATCATAATATTGTATATATGTTTTGAAGTAGTATAAATATTAGATTCAAATATAGATCAATAGATTAGATCCTTGATCAGTATGATCCAAGGAATAAGATCGAAATCATCCTATGTAAGGATGATCAAAAGAACAATTAGGAAGTATAAACGAGTTGAGGAATGACTGTATACATGTGATTTGACAAATTCATGAAGGATATGATGATCAAGATCAATGAGATGATGAATTGTTGAAAGTAAAGGTAGGTGGACCTTAAGAATATATTCAATATATAAGATATATGGATTTTACACATGATCTTATCCTGATAAATGAGTTTTGATTATAATTGCCTTGGAATTATTATGAATTAACAAATGATGTTGACATGAGTACAAATGGATTGATTAAGTAATTATGAAATTACTTAAGACAACAAATGATGTTAAAATGAATATAAAGGGATTGATTGAGTAATTATGAAATTACTTAATAGGTAGAATGGAAAGATTTGAACTATATAAGTTGGACCTTCAAATCTTAAGGAAATAAGTTATAGGCATGTCCTATTATAACCAGACACACAGTTTGTAAGTATAAAATAATATTTTTCATTTAATCATGGAGGCTTGTGGTTTTGTTTTAAGATAAGTTTATGTCTAGGGATGCCAATACTAGGAGAGTTATAAGGGTTTGATCACCCACTCTTCGAAACTTATTATGATGATGATACCGTGTCCAGAGAGAGGCAAAACATCAAGTGAGACAATTATGGGAAGGCCACCACTATAACAGCCATGGTTCCCCCATATGAACATGGATATGTATTTTCCATTATGGTATCAGTAGAGTATTATGTAGTTATTTGGGTGCATTGTATGGATTGAGATTGGGAGCATGGTAGTCCTTTGATATTTTGCACTATGATGCAATTGATTATGGCATAATGGGATGCCTTGCGTTATGGCATGATGAGATGGCTTATTTTATGGCATAATGAGATGCCCGGTAAAAGTTATTACCAATGTTATATTGGAGGATGATTCCCAATAGAGTATGATTATATATTAACACCTAGTGTTAATATTGAAATCAGTTTGGAAATGAGATATTATTAAGTATATTAACTATATTCACAATTTTCAATGGTTTTATCCATATATAATATATACATATACCCATATAATGATTGAAGGATGAAATGGTTATCCAATTGTATAAATTGATTTATATCATGGATATAAAGAACTATTGATTTTGAGATATATGGAATATATTTCTTAAATCTCCTATCAAGCATAGCTTGCTGAGATATTGTAAATGTTTGAATGTTTACAATATCTCATATACAGTTAAGAAAGATTGAAAGCTCAAGACTTATGGATAATCATCACCAAATTACAAATCAAGGTATTTACTTTGAGGAAGATTGTATTGATTATTTTGTAATTTGGATTGTAATAGTTTGACAAGGTATGTAATGACCACTAGGGTTGCTGATGATGACTGGCCGTAGCCAGAGAAGGTGACTAGAGTGATAGTCGGCAGTGATGTTTTCTACGTCTGATTGGCTCCTAATTAAAAGGGTTTGTTGATCAGGCTCTTACCTTCACTCCTATTAATAAATGTGGATTTTTCCATTGGACTATCGTCGAACAACACTATGTTGTTGGATTAGAATCTTCGTTAGATCACGCGGTAAATTATGCTCCAATTGTGAAATAGATTGAGGGGTTTTGATCGTCTTCTAACGAGGAATCCAGTGGTGATGTCTGATTTTCGATCCACCGCTGCTCAAACAACTGTCGTAAGGCCAAACAATAATCGTAGTTACAATCTATAATGGCCCACATTTTTAAGAAATAAAAAAATATTATATTAATGAAGCTTAAAAAAAATTTCAAATCATAACTCATTAAATAAATAGTATGTAATTAGAATATAAGTGAATATAAAACTTTAATTTGATAAGGATTGGCAAACGAAGCTAAGAATGGCGAAGCAGTCCCGAGTACAACTTGTCAAGATGATGTCTAGACTTCAAGTCACCTCTTTGATAATTTTTAAGAGGAAAATCATGTTTAATGCTATTTTAGTAATTAATCATTTAATTATTATGAATTTTATAGGTGGATAAATTAGATAAGGAAACCCACATGGTGAAGGAGGGTTTCCATGTGAACAAAACGTATGAAAATGATGGATGGTGACCCAAGAGTTATGAAATGAATTTGATCAATAGAGGAGTTATTGAAAGATAATCCAATGGTTGGGAGTAAATACACAATTAAAATTTGAAGAGTTACAAATATGTAATCAATTGGGGAAACTGTTAGAAGGAAAGTGTCTATAAAAGAAACAAAGAAAAATGGAAAGAAAGGTTAGAAACGTGAAATAGTTGGAGAGGAAAAAGGGGAGTGCATGAGGCAGAAAGAAAAGAGAAAAGGAAAGAAAAAGGAAAAGAAGATCTAGAATTTTCGTCAAATCAATTAGAAGCAAAGGAATTTGCATTGAAGGAAATAGCATTTTGAGGTAGGGGATCTGGAACTAGACTAAGCATTTCTTTTAAAAAAACAAAAAGTACTAAGTTTTGTCGATTGATTTTGGATGAACTTTGCATTCTAATCTTAATATAAACTAAATGTGTGTGTCTTTGTTATTTTATATGTTTGAATTGTTAAGAGATATCATGTTGTATATGTTTTAATCAATTTTTTTTTTTTTTAATGTGAAGATTGAAGCATGATTTACAATAATGGTTTGATGCATGATTCATACAGTATGAATTTTTATTTTTATTTTTCAATATACATCTACATTATTAGATGGAGTTTTCTTATGATTCCTATATTGGGTAGTGACGCATAACAAGGTATGAAATTTTATTTAATATGACCATGTTATGGGGTGAATTAGAGCAGACTCTAACTATTTCAAATATGTTTAGAGGGTAGTTGAAATTTGTAAAACCGTTCAAACAATAATTAAGATTTTATGGGTGTTTGATTTTAGTATAGTCACTGCTGCCGAGTCATGCTTAGAACATGGTACCTTGTATTTCACCAATGGCACAGTGCACAAAGTGGTGCTTAGGTGCAGGAATGTTTAGGCAGTGACTAGTTACGTAATACATTAAGTGTTGCCTAGGCGCATAGCATACCAGGCACTACGTAGATGTATAGCGTATCAGGTAGTGATTAGACAAATTGTGCATTGAGTGAGGCCTGAGCATAAAGTGTTCTATACATTCCAACCGCTTCAAACAACAAGTGAGGTTTAGATGAAGGGCAAGCAAACAATACTCCAATGCATAATATATTAGACAAACTCAGGAACAAGTATACCATGAATTTATTGAAAATCAGACATATTGATACCGTGCAAGCACATGAACTCCTAATCATGCAAAAGCCAAAACTATCAAAAGTCAATATGTTAGGCTTCGTGCATGCATAACCGCTACCTAAGATTGCGTCACATGGATGGTTGGAAGTTCTTAAGAAGTAAATCAAAGGCTTAAACATTTAGGAGAAATATGAACTAAAAATAATATACTAGCCAAACAAATTAGGAGTCTTCACCACTAGGTACTTTAAGTTGTTTGAACCCAATTTTTCTAGAGATTAGTATCAACCATCTGCTAGGCCACATTATTGATGAATTATGTACCCAAGATGGAACTAAATAGAGATTACATCTTATGGCGTTGTTGCGAAATGAATGGGTTAGATGCATTGAAACGTACATGACAAGCCTAGCAAATAAGTAGTTTAATTTCTGCTTTCTTTCTTTTTTCTTGTTGCTAATTCACCTATATTTAATGGTCAAAGTCATGCTTTTTGCATTATGGCCTACTTTCAGATGATTATAACCGTTGATCTAATGAACAATACTTTCTTAAAGGATGCCTTGGGCTGTACATATCATAGGTATGAGATTGAAAACTTTCAAATGCATTAAAGGGCCACATGGTCTTGATCTTATTGGGTCCACTTAGTTAAACGTGTATACCATGTGAACCTCTATGAAATTACCAATAGGAGATTTTGCATTTCATTTGGCTGAATTCATCCAGACATAAATGCAACCAGATAGATTAATAACTCTAACCCATTTGGTTAAATAGCTTAGCAAATGATTTTGGTTGGGCGAGTAAAAAATTATCTTAGAGGGGGAGTAGATATTTGATGGTACAGATTGGCCACCATCTTAGCTGGGTAGAGTCCTTGATCATAGAAAGAATTTAAAGAACATATAGGATTCTATGTGTTAATTGATCATTGGGCATGTATATGAAATTAGGACCACCCATATTGGGCTTTTTCTGTTGTTTGAACTTGCGCTTTGTTTTTTTAACAAGCTATACCCAACCATTGGCTAGGCCACCTCATGGATGAATATGAAATTTGCATACATAGGTGATACAAGGATATGCAACAAACTCATTACATTTAAAACAATATAAAATCACTAGATATAGGAGATGCCTCTTAACATACATATTAGGTGATCGAAACCTATAAGAGGCTGGGGGAGGTACACCAGCACAAACCCAATTGCATCATGCAATGGACGGTTTGCATGGATGTAGTTCTTGGACTTGGTGGTTGCATCATGCACAAAATAATAATAATAATAATAATAATAATCTTTATGTTTCTAAATAATTATAAATCATATACTTTGACTTTGTGATTTGTTTAAGAGTTGTTATCATTGATAAACACATGAGTACATAGAAATACTTTGGAATTTCTTTAGCTCTCCTTTTATGGATGTATAGTAATACCATTCCTTTTGCTTAATTATCAAAGAAAATTGTGCATATTCACATTTTGGTTTGATTAAAAAGTATTTTTGGGTACCATATATGGATCTATTGGCATTCTTTTATTAACCTTAAGGGTCATACATATGATTTGGTATTAATAAGAATGCTAGATCTGTATTACTTGTTAGTATGCATTTAATATGATTTCACACTCTTGTGCAATTGAATTGGAATAAGAAATTAGGAGACTCTTAAGAGTTGATCCTGGCTTAGGGATTTCATATGAAATTCCATGGTTGCTATGCTAGGAAGTTAAGTGGCCACTGACTTCTAAATAGACACTAGCCTATAATAGGCTTATTTGACAAGGGTAAGTTACATGGGAGGACTACCTTGTATATGATTGATCTGACTATCCCCATGTAGTCGGTGTAGTTGGTGTAGTACCCACTAATGAACGCAGGTCAAGACTTAGTTTTTGCTGCGAGCATAGTCAACTTTTTTATTTGTTTCAACATAGGTTAACATGTCAATTGTTCTTGAAAATATTGATCAGTGACAGGACAATAAGTACACTCAACTATGGAATAATTTTTGAATGGATTGATTTTTGAATTAATCATTCAATGAATATAGAATTAAATTTGCCTCAAACCTTTATATGCCTTGGATATAAATTGTGTTATCTAATATTATGTTATTTTGATTGTTATATAACTATTTGATAATATTTGAGATGTTGTGATTTTACGATGGCATTTTAATTGTACTTGTACTAGATTTTTGTAGTTTTTGGCTTGTTTTAAATTTTCTACTTGGTAATTCATATCACTCACTAAACCACCCTATAGGTGAAAGGCAGAAGGAAAAGCTTGGGATTGACAACCAGGAAGTTGAGTGAACTTGGAGTTTCAAAGTATGAAGACTAGAAAATAGTTTTATTTTATTTAAAGACTTTAGAAATTTTGTAATAAATTGTAGCATTTTAAATTGTGATTTGGCTTAGTAGCATTTGGACTGTGACTAGTAGGTCTTGACTGGCTGAAAAAGTTAAACTATTACTTTGATATATATTGTGGAGTTTTATTTGACTTACTTAGGCTTGAAGAGCTAGTTAAACTTTATTATTATATGTAGTGTTAAAAAAAATAAATTTAAGGATTGATCCTGACAAATATTTAGAAAATCTATTTATAAAAACCCAGGACGTCACAGTTGGTATCAAAGCCTAAACTACTCATAGCCAAATGTACTAGGAAATCAAATATATCAAATTTAAGAGAATGAGTCTTAAGGACATCTTAATTTAGAGAGCTTAAAACAAAATTCTCATAAATATTATATGTTGAAATACAGATGCCACCTTGTCGTAGTAGAACCAATACGGCTACACCAGTAGAAGAGTCTGGTACTGTTGGAAACCAGGCACATGTGCATGTACCTGCATCTGCACCCATGGAGGTTTAACAAGATGTACCAGAATCATTAGTATAGGCACAACGAAGTGTTGTCGCAACTGGGGATTTGGCTAGTGTGGTGATGCAACTAATATTTCAATATATGAAATAGAAGCTTTAGGCATCATTAGAAGAGAATTTTGTTGTAGGGGCAAGAGTGACACTTTGATGGAGCGATTCAAAAAGATCGCTCCAAAGTTTTCTGGAATTGAGGATGCTGAAGCAGCTGAGACCTGGCTCTATGAGGTTGAAAGGCTATTCAAAGGGATGATGGTGCCACAAGATCGGCAAGTCACTGTTGCTACATTTGTACTAAGAGGAGAGGCTGCACATTGGTGGCCAACTCCAACTGCCAAGTGAACATATTTCTCTAATGCTAGAGTCATCTTGTGGGACAAGTTCAGGAGAGTTTTTGAGCAGAAATATTATCCACCTCACATTGTAGAGTCTAAGGAAAGGGAATTCATGAACTGAGTCCAAGGTTCCATGATAGTAAGTGAGTATGAGACTCGCTTCACTAAGCTAAGGAGATTTGCACCGGAGGTTTGCCCCACTGAACTCAAAGCTACTCAGAAATTTGTGCACGGATTTTGCACAGGAATTCGTAGTCATATTTTTATGTTGCAGCCTACTTCATTAGTAAAGGCTGTAGAGTTGGCTTCTCTATGTGAGAGAAAGCTAAAGGACATGAGAACAGAAACATTTATGCCTAGAGGAAATATGCCAAATTGGAAAGGAAAGAGGCCTATCATACCTAGACATCCACCGAAAGCAATAGTTCCACTTCGATCTATACCACCACCGAGGCTAAAGTTCAAAAAGAGGGAAGTGAACTGAAACCTCTGCAGACACTGTGGCAAGAAGCATCCTGGAAAACCATGTTATGTCTAGGAGAGGAGATGTTTTGGGTGTGGAGAGAAAGGGCATTTCATAAAAAATTGCCCTAAGGGAAATAACAGAAATCAACCTTAGAAATAAGAGATTTTACCATGTGATCAGGGATGAGTTTTTGCCTTGACTACCGAGCAAGCTAGAGCTTCAAATGTAGTCGTTGGGCATACTTTACCCATTCTTGGTCAATTTGCTAGAGTATTGATAAATTCAGGTGCTACACATTTTTTCATATTTTAACACTTTGCATCAACTTTGGATTATATTGTATTACCTTTGGAATTTAACATAGATATCAATATACCACATGGAGGACCAGTTATTTCGGACAAATATATCCGAGATATAGGGATTCAGATTGGAGATAGGGAGTTTTTAGCTAACCTAATCCTATTCGATATGACAGACTTTGATGTCGTATTGGGTATGGATTGGTTATCAAGGTATGGAGCTACAATTGATAGTCGGAAGAAGAGAGTATGATTTGAGGAGATAGAGGGTAACACATACATATTCCATGGTCGATTAGACACATTAGGAATACCAATTATATCGGCGATAAAAGCGATATGACTCATGGCCAAGGGCCATACAACATACTTAGTGAGTATGGTGACTTAGAAGGAATACCTACAAAAAATAGAGGACACAGATGTTGTACAAGACTTCAGAGGAGTGTTTCCTGATGAGTTACCAGGGTTGCTGCCCAAGAGAGAGATGGAATTTACTATCGAGATAGTACCAGGTACAGCTCCCATCTCAAAGGCGCCCTACCGTATGGCACCTACAGAATTGAAAGATATCAAGGAATAGTTGCAGGAATTGTTAGATCTGAGCTTTATTCGGCCAAGTGTATCACCGTGGGGAGCTTCAGTATTATTCGTAAAGAAGAAAGATGGATCTATATTGCTATGTATTGACTATCGAATGCTGAACGAAGTTACAATTAAAAATAAGTACCCATTGCCACGTATTGATGACCTCTTTGACCAATTACAGTCTACAAGAGTATTCTCCAAGATTGACTTGAGGTCGGGTTATCACCAGTTGAGGATATGAGATGAGGATATCCCTAAAACAGCATTTCGGACCTAATATGGATATACGAGTTTCTAGTGATGCCATTCAAACTGACAAATGCTCCAACAACATTCATGGATTTGATGAACCGCATATTCCAAAAGTATTTAGACCAGTTTGTGATAGTGTTCATTGATGACATCCTTATTTATTCATCAAGTGAGAAAGAACATAGGGAGCATCTCAGGATTATACTTAGCACACTAGAGAAGCATCAATTATATGCAAAATTCAATAAGTGCGAGTTCTGGCTAGACAAAGTACAATTCCTTGGTCATATTATTTAAAAGGAAGGAGTTTCAGTTGATCTTGCAAAAATAGAAGCCATTATGAAGTGGGAGAGACCAAAGACTGTTACAGAGATTAGAAGTTTCATGGGATTGGCTGTTTATTATCAATGTTTCATCGAAGGGTTTTCCAGAATAGCTCAGACAATGACAAAATCAACTAGGAAGAACACTAAGCTCGAGTGGACAAGCGAGTGTGAACAAAGCTTTCAAGAGTTGAAGAAGAGGCTTACGTTGGCTCCTGTTTTGTCATTACCCTCGGGTACGGGAGGCTTTGTAGTATATAGTGATGTTTCAGGAAAAGGCTTAGGGTGTATACTGATGCAACATGGAAAAGTTATAGCTATGCATCCAGACAACTGAAGACTCATGAAGTAAATTACCCGACACATGATTTGGAGCTGACAGTTACAGTGTTCGCACTTAAGGTTTGGCGACACTATCTCTATGGAGAAAAGTTTGAAGTATACACATATCACAAAAGTCTAAAGTATATATTCACACAGAGTGACCTTAATATGAGACAACGCCGGTGATTAGAATACATGAAGGATTATGACTTTTCAATTCTATATCACCCTAGGAAGGCGATTGTGGTTGCGGATGCACTGAGTCAAAAATCTCATGGAGTGTTGATGAACGTATTAGTAAGATCATTGTTTATAGATAGAATTGACCAAGCACAAAAGGATTGTGAGGAGACACAGGCATTGGTGGGTAGAAAAGGCTTCAGTAAAGAAACTGATTGAAGCATAAGATTTCAGGGTAGGTTAGTAATACCTTCTACAGAAGGTCTATGACAAGAATTATTGAAGGAAGCACATACATCAAAGTAATCCATTCATCCTGGTGGTACTAAGATGTATAAGGATCTGAAACAGAGTTTTTGGTGGAATGGAATGAAGAAGGACATCAGAGATTGTGTTCATAGATGTCTTACATGTCAACAGGTAAAAGCAGAACATCAAAGACCAGCAGAACTTCTATAGACTCTGGAACTTCTAGAGTGGAACTGGGATCACATCACAATGGACTTTGTGGCGGGATTACCTAGAACCACTATCAGACATGATATGATTTGGGTCATTGTGGATAGATTGACCAAATCAGCACACTTCCTACCAGTAAGACAGAGGCAGTCTTTAGAGAGTTTGGCGAAACTTTACATCAAAGAGATAGTGAGTCTACATGGAGTTCCTTTGTCTATCACATCTGATAGGAATAGTCATTTCACATCTCATTTTTGGTAAAGCGTACAAGAAGGATTAGGCACGATTACAAGATTCAATACAACATTTCATCCATAGACTAATGGACAGTTAGAGAGGACGATTCAGACACTTAAGGACATGCTACGAGCTTGTGCTGTAGATTGGAAGGGAAACTGGGATGAACACTTACCTTTGATCAAGTTTGCTTATAACAATAGTTATCATTCTAGTATAGGCATGGCCCTGTATGAAGCATTGTATGGACGACCATGCAGGACTCCTACTTGTTGGAGTGATGTTGGAAGGAGACAGTTTGTAAAGACTGAGTTGATCAAGCAATGTGCCAAAATGGTCAGGCTAGTCCGGAAGAGATTGTTGGCAGCATAGAGTAGATAGAAGAGTTATGCAGATCAGAGACGTCGCGAGCTTGAGTTCGAGGTTGGAGATCATGTATTCCTTAAAATCTCGCTAATGAAAGGAGTCATGATATTTGGAGTAAAAGGGAAGCTGAGTCCAAGGTTTATTGGACCATTTTAGATATTAGAGAGGATCAGGAAGGTTGCATATCATTTAGCATTGCCACCTCAGTTGTCGGACGTACATAATGTATTCCATGTGTCGATGTTGAGGAAGTACGTTCCTAATACAACGTATATCCTTGATCAAATACCTGCAGAACTACATCCAGATTTGACACATGAGACGAGACCTCTAAGGATTTTGGATTTCCAGGAAAAGACTCTAAGGAACAAGGCCATTCATTTGGTCAAAGTTTTATGGCAACACCATTCTACTGAAGAAGCTACTTGGGAAATTGAAGAAGACATGAAAAGTGGTTTTCCTTATTTGTTTATGATGTATAGTATAAGTTTAGTAACGAGATTTCAAGGATGAAATTCCTAAAAGGTGGGAAGATTGTAATGGCCCACATTTTTAAGAAATAATTTTTTTTTAATGAAGCTTAAACAAAATTTCAAATCATAACTCATTAAATAAATAATATGTAATTGGAATATAAGTGAATATAAAACTTTAATTTGATAAGGATTGGTAACTGAAGCTAAGAATAGCGAAGCGGTCTTGAGTACAACTTTTCAAGATGATGTCTCGACTTCAAGTCACCTCTTTGATAATTTTTAAGAGGAAAATCATGTTTAATGCTATTTTAGTAATTAATCATTTAATTATTACAAATTTTGTAGGTAGACAAATCAGATAAGGAAACCCACATGGGGAAGGAGGGTTTCCATGTGAACAAAACATAGGAAAATGATGGATGGTGACCCAAGAGTTATGAAATGAATTTGATCAATAGAGGAGTTATTGAAAGATAATCCAACGGTTGGGAGTAAATACACAATTAAAATTTGAAGATTTACAAATATGTAATCAATTGGGAAAACTGTTAGAAGGAAAGTATCTATAAAAGAAACAAAGAAAAATGGAAAGAAAGGTTAGAAACATGAAATAGTTGGAGTGGAAAAGGGGGAGTGCGTGAGATAGAAAGAAAAGAGAAAAGGAAAGAAAAAGGAAAAGAAGATCGGAGGAAAAAACTTCAATATGGAATTTTCGTCAAATCAATTAGAAGCAGAGGAATTTGCATTGAAGGAAATAACATTTTGAGGTAGGGGATCTGGAACTAGACCACGCATTTCTTTTTCTTTTCTTTTTTTGAAATGTGAAGATTGAAGCATGATTTACAATAATGGTTTGATGCATGATTCATATAGTATGAAGGGGGGTTTTTTTTTTTTCAATATACATCTATATTATTAGATGGAGTTTTCTTATGATTCCTATATTGGGTAGTGACACATAACAAGGTATGAAATTTTATTTAATATGACCATGGTATGGGATGAATTAGAGTAGACTCTAACTATTTCAAATATGTTTAGAGGGTAGTTGAAATTTGTAAAACCGTTCAAACAATATTTAAGATTTTATAGGTGTTTGATTTTAGTATAGTCACTGCTGCCGAGTCATGCTTAGAACATGGTACCTTGGATTTCACCAATGGCACAGTGCACGAAGTGATGCTTAGGCGCAAGAATGTTTAGGCAGTGACTAGTTCCGTGACACATTAAGTGTTGCCTAAGTGCATAGCATACCAAGCAGTACGTAGATGTATCACGTATCAAGTAGTGATTAGACAGATTGTACATTGAGTGAGGCCTGGGCATAAAGTGTTCTATACCTTCCAACTGCTTCAAACAACAAGTGAGGTTCAGATGAAGGGCAAGCAAACAATACTCCAATGCATAATATATTGGACAAACTCAGGAACAAGTATACCATGAATTTATTGAAAATAAGACATATTGATACCGTGCAAGCACATGAACTCCTAATCATGCATAAGCCAAAACTATCAAAAGTCAATATGTTAGGTTTCGTGCATGCATAATCGCTACCTAACATTGCGTCACATGGATGGTTGGAAGTTCTTAAAAAGTAAATCAAAGGCTCAAAATGCTTGCATATAGTAGAAATATGAACTAAAAATAATATACTAGCCGAACAAATTAGGAGTCTTCACCACTAGGTACTTCAAGTTGTTTGAACCCAATTTTTCTAGAGATTAGTATCAACCATCTGCTAGGTCACATTATTGATGAATTATGTACCCAAGATGGAACTAAACAGAGATTACATCTTATGGCGTTGCTATGAAATGAATGGGTTAGATGCATTGAAACGTACATGACAAGCCTAGCAAATAAGTAGTTTAATTTCTGCTTTCTTTTTTTCTTATTGCTAATCCACCAATATTTAATGGTCAAAGTCATGCTTTTTGCATTAGGTGGCCTACGTTTAGATGATTATAACCGTTAATCTAATGAACAGTACTTTCTTAAAGGATGCCTTGGGCTGTACATATCATAGGTATGAGATTGAAAACTTTCAAATGCATTAAAGGGCCACATGGTCTTGATCTTATTGGGTCCAATTAGTTAAACGTGTATACCATGTGAACCTCTATGAAATTGCCAATAGGACATTTTGCTTTTCATTTGGATGAATTCATCCAAACATAAATGCAACCAGATAGATTAATAACTCTAACCCATTTGGTTAAATAGCTTAGCAAATGATTTTGGCTGGGCGAGTAAAAAAATTATCTGAGAAGTGGATTAGATATTTGATGGTATAGATCGACCACCATCTTAGCTGGGTAGAGTCCTTGATCATAGAAAGAATTTAAAGAACATATAGGATTCTATGTTTTTAACTCCGCCAATGCCGATCCCATGCCCGGATGAAAAAGGAGGAGGGTCTTGCGTCAGGTGCCAGTCGAGGGATCAAACTTATGAGCCACGCCATGAAACTTTTTGAAAGAGTGATTGAGAAGAGGCTACGACATGAAACAAGTGTATCGGAGAATCAGTTTGGTTTCGTGCCTGTAAGGTCTACCATGGAAACTATTTTCTTACTAAGACAATTAGTAGAGAAATATAGGGAGAGGAGGAAACTTCCACATGGTCTTTATCGACTTAGAGAAAGCTTATGATAGAGTCCCTAGAGAGTTGATATGGAGAGTGTCGGGTAGTAAAGGGGTTTCTTAGATGTATATAGACATAATTAAATATATGTATGAGGGAGCCGTAACAAATGTTAAGACCACTAGTGGCGCGATTGGTGATTTTCTTGTCACTGTAGGATTACATCAAGGATCAGCATTGAGTCCATACCTTTTCACCTTGGTTATGGATGAGTTAACAAAACATCTACATGAGGAGATTCCCTGGTGCATGATATTTGTAGATGATATAGTCCTACTTGATGAGATAAGGGAGGGTGTAGACATAAAGCTAGAGTTATGGAGAGAAGCATTAGAATATGAAGGATTTAAAATTAGCATAATTAAGACAGAATATATGGAATGTAATTTTAGCAAGGAGAGTAGGAGTGGAACACTAGTCAAGATTGATAACCAAGAAGTCCCCGTGAAAGACCACTTTCTGTACTTTGGATCATTGATCCATGAGAGTGGAGAGATTGAGAGGGAGGTTACCTAGAGAATCCAAGTGGGTTGGAACAAATGGAGATGTGTATATGGAGTTCTATGTGATCGGTGGGTGCCACTCAAACTAAAAGAAAAATTCTATAAGATGGCTATAAGGCCAGCCATGCTCTATGGATCAGAGTGTTAGGCAGTTAAGGAACATCATACTCATAGGATGAGTGTCACAGAAATGAGGATGTTGAGATGAATGAGTGGTAAGACAAGAAAGGATAGAATTAGAAATGAAAATATTAGAGGAAATATAGGGGTAGCACCAATAGGTAACAAGATGAGGGAGACTAGACTTAGATGGTTTGGACATGTTCAAAGGAGACCAACAATGGCACCGGTTAGAAGGAGTGAGGCAATACAAGTAGAAGGTTCTAAAAAGGCAAGGGGAAGGCCCAAAAGAACGTGGATAGAAGTGGTGAGGAAAGATTTAAAAACTTTGGGACTAAATGAAGCCATGTTATTTAATAGAGTGGAATGGAGGAATAAGATTCATATGACTGACCCCTAATTGGGACAAGGTCTTGATGATGATGATGATGATGATGATGATGATAGGATTTAATGCGTTAATTGATCATTGGTCAGGTATATGAAATTAGGACCACCCATATTGGGCTTTTTCTATTGTTTGAACCTGCGTTTTTTTTAACAAGCTATACCCAAACATTGGCCTGGCCACCTTATGGATGAATATGAAATTTGCATACACTAGCACAAACCCAATTGCATCATGCAATGGACGGTCTGCATGGGTGTAGTTCTTGGACTTGGTGGTTGCATCATGTACAAAATAATAATAATAATAATAATAATCTTTATGTTTCTAAATAATTATAAATCATATACTTTGACTTTGTGATTTGTTTAAGAGTTGTTATCATTGATAAACACATGAGTACATAGAATTACATTGGAATTTCTTTAGCTCTCCTTTTATGGATGTATAGTAATACCATTCCTTTTGCTTAATTATCAAAGAAAATTGTGCATATTCACATTTTTGTTTGATTAGAAAGTATTTTTGGGTACCATATATGGATATATTGGCATTCTTTTATTAACCTTAAGGGTCATACATATGATTTGGTATTAATAAGAATGGTAGATCTATATTACTTGTTAGTATGCATTTAATATGATTTCACACTCTTGTGCAATTGAATTTGAATAAGAAATCAGGAGACTCTTAAGAGTTGATCTTGGCTCAGGGATTTCATATGAAATTCCGTGGTTGCTATGCTAGAAAGTTAGTTGGCTGCTGACTTCAAAATAGGAACTAGCCTATGGTAGGCTTATTTGACAAGGGTAAGTTACACGGGATGACTACCTTGTATATGATTGATCTGACTATCCCCATGTAGTCGGTGTAGTTGGTGTAGTACCCACTGACGAACACAGGTCAAGATGGCGAGCATACTCAACTTTTTGCTTTGTTTGGACATGGGTTAACATGTCAATTGTTCTTGAGAATATTGATGAGTGCCAGTGACAGGACAATATGTGCACTCAACTATGGAATAATTTTTGAATGGATTGATTTTCGAATTAATCATTCAATGAATATAGGATTGAATTTGCCTCAAACCTTTGTATGCCTTAGATATAAATCGTGTTATCTAATATTATGTTATTTTGATTATTTTATAACTATTTGATAATAATTGAGATGTTGTGATTTTACAATGGCATTTTAATAGTACCTGTATACACTTTAAGTAAAAAAAAAACTCACAAAGCATGATTTTCGTAGTTTTTGGCTAGTTTTAGATTTTCTACTAGGTAATTCATATTACTCACCAAACCACCCTACAGGTGAAAGGCAGAAGGAAAAGCTTGAGATTGACGCGCAGGAAGTTGAGTAAACTTGGAGTTTCAAAGTATGAAGACTAGAAAATAGTTTTATTTTATTTAAAGACTTTAGAAAAATTGTAATAAATTTTAGCATTTGAAATTGTGATTTAGCTTAGTAGCATTTGGGCTGTGACTAGTAGGTCTTGACTGGCTAGAAAAGTTAAACTATTACTTTGATATATATTGTGGAGTTTTATTTGACGTACTTGGGCTTGAAGAGGTAGTTAAACTTTGTTATTATATGTAGTGTTAATTTTTAATTTTTTTTTAAGGATCGATCTTGACAAATATTTCAAAAATATTTAGAAAATCTATTTATAAAAACCCAAGACGTCACACAGTTGTCGAAAAAAATGGAGAACAGGTGGTCAGAGGAAGAGGAGAAGATTGGGGATGGATCTGATGTGCGATGGGGAAGAGGAGAGGAGGATTTATAGGTGGTGCACTGCCCTTTTTGGCTGTGCTGCCTTCGCAAACAATGGTTGGCGCCCACCATCTTCTTTGGCATCGACACAATTTCTAGGGCCAACGCAGTTCCATCACCGATGCAATTTTCGGCGTCGACGCGATGCTGATGCATTGTTGATGCCATGCTGACGTGGTGCTGGCAAGGAGAATGACGTAGAGTCGGAAGGGGGTGCTATTAACAAACAGTCTCGTGCGTTTTTCTTTTCTTTTAATTACTAGAATACCCTTCATCGTCCAATGCTTATAACTTTTTCATCCGAACTCCGTTTTCATTGTTCTTTGAATCATAAATTTTAAATTAAATAGAACATTTATCTACCCGTCCAATCCAATTATTTTCTAAAATAAATAAGATATAAAAATTTCATTAATTACAAATATTATAATTGATTGTAATTAAAAGAGGGGTTCTTTAGGACTTTAAAATTTTTGGGTCATTACATATATCTAACCCAGCTCCCTCTCCCTAGGCGATGTAGGACTAACTCTTAGGGTCACCTACAACCTACTGTCCTACTCAAGTCCCTCATCTTTCTTGGGTTTCACCCCCGTTAGACCAACCTACAAGCCCCTCATCCCCCCATATGGAACACATATCCTTGCGTGGCTTAGCCTAGCGGTAAACCATGTGCAGCTAGCCCACCATCACAAGGGGAATTGGCTTTGATACCAACTATAACACCCTGGGTCCCAACAATACATATATTATTTGCATTGGTTGGAGCCTCACAGTTTTGGCCTTATCGATAAGAAAAATATGTATGTATTGAGAGGGATGCATAGGTCTTAGGACTAGCCTAGCTTCCTCTCCCTAGGCGATGTAGGACTAACTCTTAAGGTCACCCACAACCTGTCTTCCTACTCTAGTTCCTCACTCCTCTTAAGTTTCACCCCCTTTAGATCGATCTACAGGTCTCCTCATCTCCCTTTGGAGAACATGCATCATCGTGGGGCTTAGCATAGCAGTAGACCACATGCAGACATATATATATATGTATGTATGTGTTGTTGGGACCTAAGGTGTTACAATTTTCTCGGAGAATGAGTAAGGTCCTCCTCCAAATGCAAGCTATTTGCATCACTATCATTCCTACTAGGGAAGATGAGGAGACGTCTCATTGTATGGTTACCCGAGATTTGTGTTTGTTACTCATGATGGCATTGGCAAGGATATTTCATCTCTTCAGAAGTTAGTCAATACGAACTTCAAGAAGGCAAGTCGTGATGTAAATACAAGGCATCCTAACGATATTTTGGATAGTAGACTCATCACCTATTCGAGGCATGTGTCTCAGCCCATCCTTAACCTATTGTCTCTAAAGTGCTCATAAGACCCTTGATGTTTGTGCTAAAGCTTAAGACTTTAGGGATTCACAACTTGTTCTAAAGGCAATAGAAGAATGGCAAGGGTGTGATAATCCATACTCTAAATTGTCTTAGTTATGTTATATTTAAGCATGTTATTGGAGAGGCCAAAAAGTAGCATACTTGTTATTTAAGACCTTTAGGTTAGGTAATAGTTAGTTATGGATTAATGTTCTTCGTGTTATTATTTTAGACCCACTTTGTAGTCATGCTAAAAAAGAAATAAAACTAAATATGCTTATGGTTATTGAATGTGTATGCAATGATCCATACTTGATGATAGGAAAAGTTTATGTAATCAATGATTTGTATTTGAGGATCAATCTTATGGAGTTGTAGAGAACATGTTTTGTTTCTTTGTACATTTTTCCAATAGCATTTTATCTAGCATGATTCCATAGTTACTCCAGTTGTAATAGTGGAAGTAGTGCGTCAGAGAAATTATAGTAAAAGACTAGGTGTATGCTAGAGTAAATGGCACCATTTGGTAACATTACGAGTAGAGCCAGATTGGTTGGTGATCCAAAAAATTCTTGCTCTGACTTGTGAATAAGATAGTCCATTGTCACGGGGTCGCAGTTTCACCTATGCTAAACCCATGCACCACTTATGCGCAATTCCTTTTATTGGGCACAAGTCAATCTTCCACTCCTACTCTCATTGCTAAAGTTATACTTACTCACCCTCTAGAGCAATGAGAGAACTCAAGAATGAGACTTACTCAAATAGAGCCTATTATTCTTCACTTGAGTAATCAAATTTGCTTACAAATGAGGAGTTTACCCCTATTTATAATTGTTTCCCTTCATCCACCTCCTTAATAGATGGTTTAGATTATTACATGTGTCAATACATCAATAGCCCAAATTATATTATAGAACCTATAATGACCCCAATTATTATAATATTAAAATCCCATGAAAAGTTAAGTTTTGAAGATAAGGGCATTTTGGTCATTTCACTAGTTGTCTTGACTAAACCCAGGAATTTGGTCCTAAAAACGGTGCCATTAGATGCGTCTTAGAAAAAGGAATCCAACGAGACCAAAATCACCCAAAACGGAGTTAAAATGAGCAAGTTATGGCCCTTTGAAGTATAGGGGCAAAATTATAATTTTTACAAAAACAGATTTAAATACAAAAACACAGGGGCCCGTTTTGATACAGGCACCCCTTCATCTTCAACCTCTAGAGGGTTCTAGAATGGCGGTGATTGGAGGAGAAATCACTGCCATTCTGGAGGTTTGTCCACCGCCATTCAAAGGCGGTGAGAGCCCCCTCCAGAACCCTCTCTTAACTCTATAAATGGAGCTCTTGGGTGCCTCTAATGGCAGCCCAAAACATGGAAGAAAACCCATTGAGGAGCAGTGACATAGAGGAGAAAAATCCAACAACGAGCCAGGTACGCCCAAAATCCCTCAAAACCCGTCTCCATCATAGTTCCAAGATTAATTTCCCTAGGTTTTTGCATGAAAAACTATGCAAAATGGAGCCCGGGAGAGCCACCAAGGACCCAGGGACGTTCCCTGGGCTGCACTGGTTTGATAGGGGTCGAACTAGGGTGTCCTAAGGATGCCTCGATCCCCCAGACGACGGAACGTTCCAGTCGGAACGTCCCACATCGTCTCTGTTTGAAAAACCAAACGGGCGCGTCCAGGGACGCGCTCGCAAAAGAGAGAGACGGGCGGGAAGTTCTGCCCGTCTGCAGGCGCGCCCACTGAGGCGAACATCGCAGGTTCACAATGCGCTAGTGACGCGGTTTTTTTCGTCCCTTAAGGAAGCCGGGGCGCACGTTGCAGACGCGCAGCGCCCTCGCATTCCGTCTTTTTATTTTTAAGACTCCTATATACGTACAACACTAAAACACTTATAACTTGAGATCTAGAGCTCCGATTGAGGCGCCGCAAAAGGCGTTGTATCCGTGTCGACGATGCAGACACATTCAAACTATAAAATTCCTGATCAAGGCCCAATCAAAGGTGGGAATGACCCTTAGAATAGGATGGTGGCGCGTGGCCACTAGAACGTTGGAAAACTGAGGATACCAAGGCCCAATTAGGACCTTAGGATACCCATAGGCATAAGGATGGACCCCTAATGCCTAAGTAAAAAGACCAATTACTCTAAAACCCATAAAAGATAGGCCAAACTAACCTTGATTCCCCAAACCATGATCAGGAGTGTTCGAGGACAAAAGGGTTAGCGCGACCTAGCCATGTAGGTGCTCTATCACTATTAGATTCTTTTAAAAGAACTATTATTATTTTGAGAACATATGTTTTAAGTATATGACTTGTTTAGCATGACTTAATTCAGCATGTATGTAATAAATGCTTTGTACATAGACATGTTTTGTAAATGATTACATATACATTATGTACATATATGTTTTGCAAACAAGTACATACATTGCATGATTTAAGTACTTGCAAAGATTGCATGTCCTTAAGGGTTGCTAAAAGACGCTGGAGTGCCGAGGGCCAGGCAGTTGTGAGGGACCCAAAGAGGACAGGTTTTGAAAAGAGGTTTTGGCTTATTTGATCTTATGTGATTTGGGCTAGAAAGCCCATGGGTGCTATGCCGAGGGGTCTGGGTTGGCCACCCGGCCTCTACCACTATTAGGTGGATGGGTACCACGCCCAAAAAGAGGCAAGTCTCTACGTTGACTGCATGTGGTACAGGGGGCTACCACTAGTGTCACGACACTAGGTCGACGTGTCATAGGCCCCGTGGAGGCTATGACCAAGTATTCTCAAGTACCCAGGGACCACACGGCGAGGAGGTCGTGGGCATAGTGGACCCTATGGTTTGATGATTTATGTGCATTGCATATGGCATGATATGAGGTTGGTCGACCATACCATACTAGAGATCCATGAGTTGGATTCCATGAAGCATTTTATGCATATCATGATGTTATGATATATATGTATATGATACTTTCAATTTTAGATTATATGATCCTTTAAGTCATTAGTATTTCAGTTTGACAATGGATTTTGATGTCGATATTGAACTTGAGAATTCAGACATGCACATGTTTTGGAAAGAGCATATGATTTTAAAACATCGCATGCATTATAAAACTAGTAGTGATAGACTCCTACTGAGTATAGTATATACTCACCCTATCCTTAACATTTTTCAGGATAGTTCCACTCATAAATAGAAGACGTCTCAGGAGATATTAGTGCTACGAGCAACTGAATCAAAAAGAAGAAAGTTATACATGTAAGTAAACTCTCAACCCTTTGGATATGAAGTTGTATTTAATTACAGTTGGGCTGTGTGCTGTGACTGGAAAGACCTAGGGAAAAATATTTATGATTTCTGAAGTTTTTCAAAAACTACTTTGGTTGTTGTGAAGGCAAATGATACTCGGGGTTTTCAAAAATGAGTTTAAAACTAAAGGTTTTCCGCTGCATTACATGGTTTTTATAGAATGGTTTTCAAATAGGGATGCATCCCGCCTTAGGAAATTAGGTATTGCATTTTTAAGAAAAAATGCATGAGAAAACCCGGGTCGTCACAGAACCCTCCTACTCTTTCTAGATTATTCTACCAGTCTCCTAGAGTATTCTAGATTACTACAAAAGATCTAAGATATTTATAAGGAATTCTCTAGAAGCCCTTAGGCCACATCCACAGGCTAAATAGGGCTTCCATGGAGCTAGTAGGCCTTGGCTATGGGCCTTACAATGGAACTCCATGAAATTCTCCCCCACCTAATAATGTCGACGCCCTTGTCAACACATTTCAGCTGGTATTGCAAGCTTTGCCATCAGGCACATCCCATGTTGCCTTGTGATCTTCATGAGAGGCCCTACCATGTCCCTCCCCTTGCACATTGGCATCTAACCACTTTTGTGCTATGCTGGGAATTTCTTTATATCCTTCATGTTGTGTGCACTCTTGCACACGTGTGCACCTTTGTGCAATTGTGAGTTGTAGCACCTCTTGTGCTTGTAAGTTATTGCCCTTCGTTGTTGTGCCTCTTGCACATCAGTGTGGCAACTTCTAGTCGTCATACTCCATGCACATCTCCGCTTGGTCTTATTCCTTTTGGAGCTCCCTTGTTGTGGAACACCCTTGTCAACCACTAGTTTCTCCTTAGACCCTTCAGACCATAGCCCCTTGATGGCATTTAGACGATGTAAGTTTAACTGTACCAACTCCACACTCATTGTGGATCCTTGTACTAGCTGCAAGGCAGATAACATCTTTCCTTATCCCTTTCCATCCTTCAACACTGGGATGATGGCCTTCTCATTGAAGAAGCTCAATATTCTAAGGTGTGGCATAAGGATGGCTCTAGCCTTGGTGAGAAAATCCATTCTAAGATGAAGTTGTGAGTAGCTCCTGTGTCCATCGTAGCTCATGTGCCTTTGCCATTGAGGCACATCCACATACATCAAGCTCTTCCCTGCATGGGTAATAGGCATGCTCCCTAATGTCTGTACCATCATAGCATTGAGGAGTCTAAGTGCCCCCATCTTAGGCTCCTTCCCTTCATCCTCATCCCTTACCTAGTGGTTCTCCCTTTCAACTACCAAGGCATTGTGGGTCTTCTTCTTTGAACAGTCTATTGTTCAATGATCTTAATCGCATAAGAAACCACTAGGACATCGAGGAAGGAACTTAACTTTTCCATTTGAGTCATATCGACCTTCCTTGCCTTCTTCCTTATGACCCCTAAGTTTATCATCCCAGTTGTTGGCTCCATTAGCCTTATTTTTCTTCTCTTCACTAGTGCCTTCAGCCCTCTTATCAAACTCCACTAATTTCTTTGCAGCTGACAGTGTAGTGGCCAAGTTTGCACTCCCCTCCTTTACAACTCTTATTCCATCCAAGGTTCCAACCCATCCATGAAGAACAACAACTTGTCCTTCTCATCCATATCTGGAATGTTTAAGAGCAAAGTCATAAATTGGTTAACATATTCACTGATAGATCCCGTATGCTTTAGCCACTTCAAATTCTTTTGGGCCAAATACTCTACATTCTCTGGGAAGAATTGGGCTTTAATCTCTCTCTTAAAGTCTTCCCAAGTGACTATAGTGCAGTGACCATCAACTACATCACTATATCTTCATCTCCACCTTAACATTGTATCATCGATAAGATACATCGTTGCCACATCCGTCTTCATGGCTTCTTCAAAAATCTTAGTAGCTTTAAAGTATTGTTCTATTTGCCACAAGAAATTCTCCAAGTCATTGGCATCATGGGTTCCCTTGTAGCTTGTAGGTTCAAGTATCTTAACTTTAGGACTAAACTCCTATGTTTTAGACCCTCCTCTAATAGCTATGGCCTTCTCTAAGAGGGTCAGACTAATTTTCACATCCTTTAGGCTGGCTGGCTCCTTATATAGCTCAACTATCTCACTTTTATCGTCTCAAGGCACTTGAATATGCCTTCCACCCTCTCTGTGGTCTCTGTATTCATAGTCTTGAATACTTTGAATGCACTTCACATGTCATCTTGGAGACTATGTAAGGCATCCACATAGACACCAGACTTGTTCAAGCAACCAGAAAGAGTTTGCTTGAATTTACCAAATCTTTCTTATAATGTAGAGAGGTGAGCATCCAAAGCCAATTCCTTTGATGGATCTCTGGACTTCACCCTCCTTGACCTGTGTTAGGCTTCCACAAGCATGTTGCTCACTCCAGACTCGCTAGCCATGACCCTATTGCGAGTTTTACTTAATCCCCACAATCAGCTTCCAACTCAAACTGTTGAACCTTCGATTTGATACCAACTCCTAGTACTAACCTGCTCTGATGCCAACTATCACGGGATCGCAGTTTCACCTATGTTAAACTCGTGTAGCACTTGTGAGCAACTCCTTTTGCTAAGCATAAGTCAGCCTTCCACTCCCACTCTCACTTGCTAAGGTTACACCGACTCACCCTCTAAAGCAATGAGAGAACTTAAAAATGAGACTTACTCAAATAGAACCTATTATTCTTCACTTGAGTAATCAAATTTGCTTACAAATGAGGAGCTTACCCCTATTTATAGTTGTTCCCCTCCATCCACCTCTTCAATGGATGGTCTAGATTATTAAATGTGTCAACACATCAACGATCCAAATCATATTTTGGAACCCTCCTACTCTTTCTGGATTATTCTACCAGTCTCCTAGAGTATTCTAAATTATTACAGAAGATCTAAGATATTTACAAGGAATTCTTTAAAAGTCAGGCCTTTTGGAATCGGGCCTTATTCCACAGATCTAAGAACACAGGCCTAAGTCCCTTAGGCTACATCCATAAGATGAACAGGGCTTCCATGGAGCCTATAGACCTTGATTACAGGCCTTGCAATGCATGTCCGTGACACCATGCATAAAAAATCCCTTGCACTACATTATCTTACACATTCTTTTGAGTTGTAAAATAAATGGCAAAGGATAGTGATATAGGTGTCTCTTGCTTTCATCATGAGCCCTCAAGGCTTAGGTTTCTAAAATTTTTAACTGTTCACAATGTTGTTCTTGACTTAGATTGACTTTGCTTTCTAGTTCTCATCCACTGGATGGTCTTCGAAACTCCTCTTTTTAGTTGTAAAACAGAAGTTGAAAATTCTTACCATCCATTTTACAACTCAAGAAAATAATAACTGAGATTATCTTATGGATGAGAACTTTGTAATGTGGCTCATCTATGTTAGGAGCAACATTCTGAATAATTTGGACTTCAAAAATCAAAGCCGACATCAAGTTGTAGCCTTTTTATAGCATTTAGTGAAGGGCTCATGAAAAGAAATAAGAGTCGAATTATCACTATGTTGTTATTACAATCTACCTCATGGACAAATGGTTAGGATAGAACAATCGTCTAGGATTTTCAATTGGAAAATATGAGGGTAAAAACATAGATGGGGAATGCTATGATTGAGCCATGAAAGAGATTCAAACTCATCAACTGTTTAACCTTTAAGCCAACAATGTGCTTGAGATGGAGTGAACTGACTTGATATGAGCTGGGCGATATCACAATAAGTGGTGCTTCAAATGAGCTTAGATGAGATAATGTCTTCTCATCTCACTTTTAGTGGTGTTTGAGATGAGTTGAAATGAAACTCACCTTAGATCACTATTAAGTTGAATTTTTAATCATCTCACTTCATTTCTTACCATATTTTTGTCATCTCGACCAAGCTCAATTTATCTCAAGGTAATCTCGTCTTATCTCAAGATATGTATCTTCATGTCAAGCTCCAGCGAAACCATGTTAAATAAGTGAAAGGCAGATAACAGAGCTGATCTTTAATGAACAAACACATTCATGCTAGAGAGTCCATAGTTCGGATCATCAAAGAGTGAAACTAAATATGCTTGAAATCTTCTTAATCTCCAATCTAAAAAACGGCTTAAAATATGATGGTCCTATCAGCAACAATCTAATGCCCACCGGTAATTAGACCTAAGCCTCGTTATGTATGTACTCTCATCCATAGAATAGAAAATATCTCATCAAATGGTTCAAGGTCGGTAAGTAAGAGGCCCACTAGGAGTGATCAGAAAGCTAGGATCAGTCAAGGGAAATGGTCCGTACAAGATGGGGTCCACGATACAACAGTTTTGCATGGCAGTGACCTCCTTGTAATTTCAAGTCGGCCATAAATACACCACCCACCATCACAATCTTGTCAGATGAACGGCTTAGATCAGTGCCCGTCAAACTTAAATTAAAACCGCTACTTAATCCATTCCACGTTAATCACAGACTTCTTAGCCCGTTCCTTGGAGAAAACTCTTCTGTTCTGCTCTTCGCCATACGGAAAAATGGCGACCTGCGTTTCTTTCCAACCCGCTGTTCTCTTCCCAATCCCTAACAGTAACAGTAACACTAACCCTAACCCTAAATTTGTTTCTTTCAGAAAAAATTCTCCCTCCACCTTCTGCTTGATCAAGAACCAGAATCTCCCTTACCTCTCTCTACGAACAACAAAACTCTCATTTCCATCCTCGAAATTTAGGGTTTCTTCTTCCTTAACCACCCCAACTATCCTCCGGAAACCAGAAACCCCAAAAAATTCGCCAAAAACTCTTTTCACCGGCTCCACGCGGACTATTGCCTCAATTCTCGGAATCACGTTCTCTGTCTTTAAAGTGGCTATTGACAAAATTAGAGCAATTCGCTTCAACCCAACTCCCGATGAACTCGCGCAGATTAAAACCCTTCAAGGAAATTTGGCCTGTGCAGTTGGGCCTTTGTTTTTTGCTGCTCTAAAGGATCGTCCAAGTGGGTATTTGAACACTCCTTTAACTGTGGTTGCATCTGGAATGGCGAAATGGCTTGATATCTACAGTGGGGTTTTGATGGTTAGAGTTTTGCTCAGTTGGTTTCCTAACATTCCTTGGGATCGTCAGCCTTTATCGGCAATTAGGGATTTGTGTGATCCCTACTTGAACTTGTTCAGGAATATTATTCCCCCGATCTTTGATACCTTGGATGTGAGCCCACTTCTTGCTTTTGCGGTTTTGGGAACTCTTGGTTCGATTCTGAACAACAGTAGGGGAACATATTGAGAGACGAGGGTTTGGCATTGTTGGAGTCATCAGCTGCTCATTTTTTGGGGATTATCGAGGTATACTTCCCGTAAGGTGTAGGTCAAGGTTTACCATAATGGAAATCTTTTTTTTGGGGTTTTTTTTTTCCTGTTTATTATCTGTTCATTGCCTGCTTTTGTAGGACTATGTATTGCCACGGTGATAATTTTGGATGGAAGTACGTGTTAAGATTTTAATTTGGAAATAGTTCTACTCAGTGGAGTAATGGGCTTGGCTGGGCAATATTCGTTTTAAAGGTTACGTGCTTCTTCTTAAATTACATGTTTGAGAGATAGAAGTTATAGGTTTACCTGATGTATGCAAGAATGATTGCTAAATATAATTTGATCATAAGTTTCTATTTACTAGTGCCAGTTTGAGTAACACTGTTAAAATATTTTCAACCATCTTGTATGTAGAAAACTGAGAGGCACCCAACATCTGAATATTTGGTCATTAGTTGGGCACCATATTATGTACAACTAACACAATTTTGGAGGAAAAAAACAAAAACAAAATTCTTCTAAAGAATGGATGACAATTATACTGTTCAACATCATGAAATTAAGCTAAAACATGGCTGAGTTGTTCTCCACCAGGCAATTCTAGTTTAGGTCCATTTCCATGTTTTTGTTTGATTCTTACAGTTTTAACATAAACACTGTCTTGTCTTGATTAACTCTGGATGTTCCTGCAGTGAGGGGTCTGCAGAACCATGGGATTGCAAGATGTCTATTCGTGTTATTACGATAAGATAACTATTATAATTGCCATGAACTTAGTTTAGTACGAGGCCAAGTTGGGATGGTTTTTAGATAAATAGAAGATATGTAGTTATTCCTTGAATGAATTGACAAAGTTAAAAGTGTAACAACAAGACAGAGTGAAATTAATTGTTGAGTTAGATTATCAAGTTGTTTAAGAGGGGCATGACAATTGTGTTCAAAGCTTCCAACTAATTGTCTGACTGAAAGATTGCTGAGAAGTAACATGGTGGCTAGGGCAATACTTGGCTGGGAATTTATGTGCTTTGAGGATTTTAGCTTGCAGTTCTTCAGAAAAAGGAGCAGCTGCATTAACAGTGGTTCCTATTGATGCTTTCTTTTATGTATGCTTTAATCTATTATTGAGAACATAATAAAGATGAATTGGTGATCGTGGGATCTTAACATGCTTAAGATTTCTAAATTTTTAAAAATTCAATTTTGCACCTTGAAAGAATTTTGAAATTTTCATTAATAATAGAAATGAGGATACAAAAATGTGGCATGTTACAGATCCTCCATAAAAGCAAGAGTAAAATAAAGCAACACAAAAATTGGGACATGAATTTACAGATGGTGAGTAGTTTATTTGATGACTAGAAACAGCATAAACATGAGTTACAAAATTGGAACAAGGAGAAGAAAACAGCGGAAACTCGAACCTAATAATGTCCTGTCACCCACAATAACACGAGGACTAGTGTATGAAACAGGTAGAAATGTGTACCTCGGTCATCAGTGAGATGAGGTCTCAACCTTAATCAATTAACCAATAGTTATCTCCTAGGGGGCAAGTCAGAGATCCTCTGCATGATATATAACAGTGGTGCTAGTAGCAAGTGATGAGGAATGGCTCATCTTGTCGCAAGTTGACAGCCAAAACTCTTTGCTATATTTCTTTCTGAGAAAGATCTTTGTGAATCTATGTTTCACAATATTAAGCTCCACCAGAACCACCACTTAACTTCATTGGTGCCTTAAGTGGAATATTCACATTTTCCATCAAAAAATTTTATTTTAAAGTTACAGATTTTGGTACTTGTAAAATCCAATGAATGATGATCCAGATATGATCCACATGATAGCCTTCTACTATATTAGCTATGATTACTTTGTAGATAGGAGTTCTTCATGTTTAATTGCAGCTACTAGGAAATTTGATTGGAAAATTAACTTGAAAAGCAGTTAAGAAATTATTCACAGTGAAGATACTGGTTTAATAGCCAATCCAACATTAATAAAGTTACATTGATTAGATGTCCAAATATAATTAGTACCAAAGTGAATCAAACCATGGAGATTTGGTGGACAAGTGTACGAATCAGCTGTGTGTGTGTGTGTGTGTGTGTGAGAGAGAGAGAGAGAGAGAGGGAGGGAAGGAATAAGAACCGAAGAAAGAAAAACAGTTGGCCCTATATAATTCAAATACACTATGACAAGAACATCAGTAGTCTACTACCTCCATAGGCGTACACTCATCATCACCAGTGGCACTCTGTTTCTTTTATGAAATTTTGATCAAGAAGAATGCCAACAATAAGTAACACAAGATCCGTACACGAAAAGCACTTTGTGAACACCAAAAGTAATATGGCCACAAATGCAACTTTAAGGACTTCTCACTCTAGTTGATTTTGTGTAAATTTGGAAATAAAGTTTTGAGGGAACTTGTCAGTACTCTGAAACATTGACTATCATTTTTTTTTCCTAATTAGAAGTGCTATTTTAACTTAAATGAAAAGCTCAGCCTATGTCTCATATCTACTCCTTATCCCTTTTCAAAAATCACATTAGTTTGCATTGTAAATGCAAATACTTTAGTGTTTTACTGGAGATCTCGCTGAACGAACTGCATGGGCTGCCGGCTAAAACACACTGCACAATAGGTCAGGCAACAGAAAACGAGAAGAAAGAAGAAGATAAGAAAAAAGTGACTGCATTATGGTAATCATACTATTTATACTTGAAAAGGTTCCAAAATGCAGACATATGAGCATTTGGGTGTGACTCATGACAGATAGTAATGAAACTAGAGTCATCAAAGTGCACAATATCTTCTTCCATTTTGTAACTAATCTCAGAAAGTATCAAGAAGGCCTAGAATCCTTTGGTCCGAACTTTGGTATCATTAGATTAACTCCAGAACATGAGCCTTTATCTATCCCGCAATTGCATAACTCTTGCTGCATGGACAAGCAAAAATCCAAAACAACCTTGCCATCACATTCAAGATCTTTTCCCAACTCAAGAGCATCATAATCAAGGATAAAGTTGTCAGAGTACCCATCAAAGTTGATTTTTATATCAACCAAGATTAGCAAGAAGCAGAGCAAATAGAACTCTATGACTCGGGAGAATATATTCAGAATCCAAACTAAATCACTACTTGAGTTCTCAAGGAAAACATAGAGCTTGTACTTGAAGTTTGTTATAAGCCTGCCAATTACATTATAAACTGTCTTACCTGTAACTCTACGTTTAGGGAGGATGTCTTTATAACTGAAGGCCAAATCACTAAATAAATCTGTAAAGCGCTGCTAAGTAAGCATTTCATGACTTTTGCAATTACATTATTAGCTGTCCTACCTATATTTCTATTTCCAATAAAATTCAAAGTAGTTCTTTCTTTCCAAGATAAGCTAGACAAAGGAAGGGAAAAGTCATCACCGTTGTCAAGACCTTATCCCAATAAGGGGTCGGCCACACAAATCTTGTTCCTCCATTCCCCTCAATTAAGTACTATGACTTTATTTACTCCCAAAGTTTTTAAATCTTTTCTCACCACTTCTATCCACATTCTTTTGGGACTTCCCTTTGCCCTTTTAGAACCTTCCACTTGCATTGCCTCACTCCTACTAATCTGTGCTGTTTTGGGTTTTCTTTGGACATGTCCAAATCATCTAGGTCCAATCTCCCTCCTCTTATTACCTATTTGTGCTACCCTTAAGTTTTTTCTAATATTTTCATTCCTAATTCGATCATTTCTTATCTTGCCACTCATCTATCCCAACATCCGCATTTCCGTGATGCTCATCCTATGAACATGATGTTCATTAATTGTCCAAAATTTTGATCCATGGAGCATAACCGGCTTTATGACCATCATATATAATTTTTCTTTTAGTTTGAATGGCACCAGTTAATCACACAAAACTCTAAATGCACATCTTCATTTGTTCCAACCTACTTGGATTTTCTAGGTAACCTTCCTCTTAATCTCTCCACTCTCATGAATTATTGATCCTAAGTATTGAAAGTAGTCTTTTAAGTGGACTTCTTGGTTATCAGTCTTAGTTGGTGTTTCACTCCTACTCTCCTTGCCAAAATTGCATTCTATATATTTTGTCTTAGTACAAATGATTTTAAATCTTTTAGATTCTAATGCTTCTTTCCATAACTCTAGCTTTATGTTTACATTCTCCATTGTCTCATTAATTAAGACTATATCATTTGTAAATAGCATGAACAATGGAATCTCCTCATATTGATGTTGTCTTAACTCATTCATAACCAACGTTAAAAAGTATTGGCTCAATGCTGATCCATGGTGCAATCCTACAGTGACAAATCATCAGTCTTGCCTCGAGTAGTCTTAATATTTGTTAAAAAAGTAGTCTTAACATTTGTTAAAAAGGAAGGGAAATGTATTTTTACTAAGCATTTCGTTCTTAAGCCAATGCAGGTAACAGAAATCAATAATCTTAGAAGAATCATGAGGGCCAGCATTGATCTTGAATGAACCAAATAAATGACTCCAGATACGGGCAGAAATGGTGCAGAGAAGTATCTTTCAGAGTGTCAAGCTTCAAACCGCAGGGCATACACGTCAAATCACAGTTTGCCTCTTATGGAGTTGGTTGCTAGAGAGAATTTTCCATGCATTTTCAACCATGAAAAGGCCGCTGAATGAGGGAGTGAAGAAGAATCCTATATTTTAGGAAATTTGGACTCAAAGAAGCGTCATCATATAATATGCTCTACCCCTTAAAATTCAATTTGCTTGGGGATCCATCTCATCTTGTGTTTGCAACCGCAAACAGGGAAATGATGCATGTGCTTCATCCTATCAAATAGAAGCAGGAACACCATTAATGATAGACTCTCTCCAGAATCAAAGACCAGATTTGGTCTAGATTAGTGGAATATGAAGCACTTGGACTCGTAGTCTTGATAACCGACTTTGGAAACTCACAGCTTACATAGATTCATCACAGCAGTTGGCTACCCGGGAGATGGGTTTCTTCCAGTTCCACTTATTCAACTTAGTTTAACTCCAAATGGATTGAAAATCATCCATCCAGCATTACGGGATGAGGAGAAGTAAGAAAAACCCTTAACAATTCATAGCCCGCATCTTCTAATAAGCAAAGATTGTCCTTACCCTATAGTTCTTTACCAATTACCATTGAAGAAAAGTCTTCTCATCCTGACCATTGGCATGGGTAAACTCTCAGAGTAACATTTCTCTGTAACTCTAATGCTTGTGAAAACTAGTACACAGAGACAAATAGGATTCCGTTTGACTTTGAAGCATGCAAGGAAGAAGAGGGAACAAGATAAAAGACGATCGTGGAGAGTGGGAAACAATTAGGCAAAACAGATGTGGTATAGCATGGGAAGATTAAATGGGAAAATTTGAAGGATTCTTCATCGTGGATGAGAGAATATAAGTGGGTCGATAAACAACTATGATAGAGAAGGGAAACCTTGGTATAATGGTTAAGTTGTCCCTTTTGTGATCTGGAGATCACAGTTTCAAGCATGAAAAGAGTCTTTTGCAAAAATGCAAGGTAAAATTGCATTCTATAGACCCTTTTGTGGTCTGCCTTGGCCACATGACTTGAACCACCATTGATTTTTCAAGTTGTTGCAAAATTGTTGGATGCCGAAGGGCCTTCTTTTTATAGTTAGAGCTGATGTTTTGAATCTATGTTCATTTAGATTTACGTTTTCTGAATGAGCCCGGTATGCAGGAAGGCGTACAAATGCGTTGGATATAGAGAGATACAAACCACAAGTTTATTTGACAAATTATATCCGTGCTATATCTTTTATAATAACATCAATCTTTGGCATTTCTCCTGGAGAAGTGAACGCCAGATTCTTCATCCTTGAAGAATTATAGGAGCTTTTATATGGAATATGGTTGATGCCCATGTCTTAACCTGGAAAACATCATCGGTTAAAGTAGAAATAGGCAGTCATGCACCAAAATTGGAGAAGTTGCATTGCTAAAGGAGTTCTTATATGGTGGATGCACACATAGTTTCCACTGGTAAAGGTGAAGATCAAGTTTCTACTGGCAAAAGCAAAGGCAGATCCTCCCAGCATGGTCCTCTTACACCGGAGTAGATGGTTTTGATGAGAGCTCTACCTACTCGTTTGCTACACACGCCGGCTGTCCACACCGTGATGAACTTTCTAAGTCCAGAACACTGGACAGAATCCATTTGCTCACTGTAACTACGTCCTCGCTCAGATTCTTCTATATCTTTGAGTCTGGCTGTCCGTGGAATCGAATTCCACGAAAGAAAGAAAAAAGAATGAGAAAAAAAGAAGCAAAACTGTTAAATCTATAAATCAAACACGATGGATCCTCTATCACTGAATCCGTGAAACCTGAGAGACTTGATACAAGCGGGAACAACATCGATCATGCTGTAAGCAGCTTCCAAATCCTCCCCACAAAGCGGGGCCGGTTCATTCAGATCAAGAACCGGCCCATCTCGAGCTCGGTTCGCCTTCTCTCCACCGGTCCAGTGACACCTCTTATGCCCACCAAGAGCCTGACCCGTCGGAAACACCTTCCCACAGATGGAACATTCATGAATATCACTTTCTCTAACTGACATCGCCGAACCACAGGTTCGCTTGATAAACCGGTTTTCTTCGTCAGACCGGGTTCTCTTACTTCTCTTGTTCTCACTGCTTCTTGCTAGCATGAGAAGGAAGAAGGCAGTATCCAGTTCTTGATCGGTATCGGAGGAAGATGAATTTTCCAGCGCTAGTCTTCGTTTTGTCTGATCGGAAATTGGAAACTGGTCTGTAGGTGGTTTGACTCCTCGCCAGAGGCGGTCTGGGTGACATCTCATGTGGCCAAAAAGAGACTTCCTGGAAGGAAATTGCTTTCCACATTCGCTGCAACGGGTTCTGCTTCCTGGGTCTGAATGTTTCTGTTCTTGCTCAACTTCCATCTGGGTAATTTGTGGATTGGCTTCAATTTCAGTTTCTCTATTTCCAGCTCCGAGAGAGATAGAGAGACTGCTTCTGAGCTCAAGTCTTCGTTATTTTCATTCCTTTTAAAGGTTGGAGTAACAATAGTGGTAGTACAGTTGAGCTGCTTGTATGCTTGACTTTGTTTATACTTTTCATGCGGTGGTTATATTCTGTGTTGGCGTTTCTGTGGTGCAAGGATTACTACGATAAGAGAGAGAATATGGTAAAAGAAGCAGCAGCTTCTCTTCTCTCACTCTACCTCTTCTCACCAACTACCTTTCACTTTCCATGCTTGTTCTTATTCCTTGCCAGGGTACTTCCTCTTTCTTTGAATGAACGAATAGAGAGATCCAAAGTTGTCATGAGTTATATCCCGTCGATTGTAGAGAAACACGTATTTGACCCCCAGAAAGAGTCTTTAGATATCTCTCAAATTTCTCTTCAATTTATGGTTCGCCTTTCTGGACCTTTAATTCCTCTGTTTTGTGCTTATCTGCAGTGGTTTGCTGGATCAGAAAGAACGATTTCAATATTGGGGATAAAACTATAACTGGGCCCCAATCTCGAGGAGATACGGGCCTTTGATTCTCTGGTCTATCTTACATAAGGCATGCCATGAGATTGGGCAATTAAAATTTTTCAAAATTAAGTGGTTTAAAATCAGGACCAAACCAAGGTGAGAATTTTATACTAAAATGGAACTAGAAGATAGCATCTTTGGATCTTAAGGTAGGTAAGTTGCCGACTTGGACTTTGATCCTTGCCACTGAGTTTGTACTTGCTGATAATGCCATTATAATATAGATCTCATTTCGTGATACATATTGTACATTGTAAGAACTAATGTGTATTGCTTTCCTAATCATCAGTATTACTTACCTTACAAGCCACAAAAGGGACCAGGGATGTATTGTCAAAATTAAGACTCAACCTACTGTGTCGAGACAAGCAACATTTAGGAGCTGTTCCGGTCACATTTTACCCTACGTCAACTACTAACCTGAATATAGTATGACTTTCAGTGACTCGGTAATGCACTTTTGTAGGTTATTACTTTCCATTGATTTGGAAATTTCTACAATGATGGTGGGTTGCTAGGCTCTTTACCAGCAGTCTCTTTTCGGGTCCGACGTGTTTATGCGTACCCATCTCCATCAGATGATCCTAGCCCTTGATTCATCATGCTTTCCTTTCCCAAGAAAAGCTAAACCATTAGTTTAGTTTAGTCTGGACTTGGCCTTAGGAATGCCCTGTCCAGTTGAGGCGGGACAAGTGCCACAAGTGGCTGTATCTTGATGGTCCATAAGAACAATGTTTAGATCATACGTATAGTTTCTATCTAGCTCATAAAGTTGATGGTTAGGCTACATCTATAGAGGATACTGACTTCATAACCACTCCCATAACTAAAATTATGAAAACAAGCGTTCTCGGTCCGTTCCTCTTGTTTGTATCACTTTCTCCTCATAGTGACTGCATTTCTACGTCTTTAGCCTGTCTTTTGTTGCTATGAAGTGATTTTCATGGAAACAAACACAAAAGTAGCAGTATGAGCTCTTATTCAACATGTCTTTAGAAGGATCATTTCATTTTTCACATATCTTCATCCACTCTGAACGCTGAAGTCTTTACTTTTATGTATTAGCCCAAAAGAGGGTAACTATCTGACTATTGGTTATGTTCCACTGATTTTATGCATCAGACAATCATATCCTCTGATTACTCAAGATTTCATGTCCTTATTTGTTAATTTTTGAGCCTACCAATGGTTAGATCATCCAATGAACAGGTTTCGGGACATGACCTATCTAAAATGAGATGGAGCAGAAGAATGTTTGGATCACAAAAAATCACAGGCTACTTGTACTTTTAGCTGGCCTGTTTGCTTGGCAGGATAGGGATGCGGAAAGCTTCCAAACACGCCCTTAAGTTTTTTTCTGGGAAAAAAATAAGCAAAAGAAAAAAAGTAGTAATTCCATCCTTTGACCCTGAATTTGCTTTCTCTACTCGGACGCCCACCTGAAATCTACCATACACACTAGAACAAGCTTGACCTTGCTATTGCTACTACAACATTTGTCTTGTGCTCCCAACTCATGATCATTGAGCACCAGATTCAGTTATTTGACAAGGAAAAAGAACAGGAACGAACATACATCTTTAGGTGGAATGATTACAGTAAAAGAGGAATAGATACAAAGGAGTAAGCCATTTTCATTACTAGGATGACTCTTTCAACCAGATCCGTTCAAAGTGATGCAATCCTACAAAGAGTCCCACTATGGAATAAAATGCTACTCAGCTCTCAGTGCCTTCCCCTTTCGAGTAAAAGTGAGTGGAGGAGACTTGCAGCAGACGTTAGAGTCAGAAGCCACTCATGTTCATTGTGGTTGAAATTGGCCAAAACGTGCAAGATTATGAGGTATCGTCCTTTCTAGCATAGTTTGCCTGCAATAAAGCTTTTGTTGCCACTTTGCTGACCTAATTAGAGATATATAACACTCAGATAAGTTGCAGCCGTAGTTTTATACGTCAACAATTAACCTGACTCAAACTCAGCCAGCTTAATTCGCATCAACTGCAAAACTTTGCCTCAATCCATGCCTCATACAAGTGAGAGAGTATGGGCATAAGTCTGCATGTTTATATCATGACCGAGTTTCTTCTCCATTTGAATTCCTTTTTTTTTTTTTAATTAAGTCAACCGAAAACTCCTTGGACTCCCTCAAGTTAAGAATTGATGTTGTCAGTCATTGACATAACTGAGTTGACTCGGTTTTACCTCGGGTCGGTTGTGATCTTAGTTCAAGCTTTCAAACATTGATAGAAAGGAAAATTCTTGGCTCAAACTTCGTCAATTAAAAGATAACATAATGCTTGATATTATCAATAATCGTAAAATGACTTTGATCAGTGATATTTGATTTTACCGATGGATCTCAGGCTCACTGATCCATTGTTGTCCTTGAAGTCGACATGCCAAATGGAATGATAATGTGATTCATGTCTATGCACTCAGGTTTGACGTATCACACTTGTTGGATTTTGTTAGATCTCCAGTACTTGCAAAATCACTTTGATCAGTTGATTCTACATGACTATTCAAACAAATTATTTTGTCATTAAAGGTTAAGAGTTGCATTATCTTTCTTTTAATTTCTTGCAACCTATTTACACCCTCTCAATTAGACAATATACTTGGACACGATTTTCAAGCCATTAGTGCTTCAAGTCATGCAAAACAAGAAAATGCACATGCGAAAAAGAGGTATGTCATGCTATATTATGCCAAGAATGCATTTAGCTAGATCATTCATGAAATATCAATGGTAAAAGTTGTCTTCGTGTGACCTTAAGGTCACAGGTTCAAGGCATAGAAACAACCTCTTGCAAAATACAAGGTAAAGCTGTGTACTTTAGGCCCTTGTGGTCCACCCCTTCCCTAGACCCTACATAGGCGGGAGCTTTGTGCACTGAGGCTGCCCTATTCATGAAATATCAACTTGGAAAAGAAGATTTTGTGGACCACCTTTAATTTCTAGAGGTATCGTTCAAAAAGTCAAAGCCAACTCCAACCTCCCTCAACGCATGGCTACCAATCACTTCTTGCAACCCACTATAACTTTTTGAAGTCTTTGGTAGTGTTTTATGCTCCACTCAATACCTTGAGGTATTTAAATCAAGCTCGTGGCCGAAATATTTGTGGCAACACAATGGCCAAACCTCAGTCTACTCAAACATAGCTTTACTTATCGTATCAAATGTGTAAAACATATCATTTTGTTGACTCAAATTCTCTCAATGGAGATACTTTATTGGGTTCTACTTTTTTGTGGTTTTCTTCAAGTGCACATAACACTAGGGAGCTTCACTTTTGCTAAACCTTATTTCAGAACAACAGGTCAATAGGAGCCTGTGGGGCTTGCCTAACCTCAATCGATCTAACTCGCTAGAAACTGAGTTTGGCTAAATCATTTTAATGCTCAAGTTGGGGTAGGTTTAGAGAGATTTTGGCTTCCATTTCCTTTTCTTGTTTGCATGTATATAGGTGCTCTAATAAATAGCCAATACCTTTGCTAAAGAAGAGTCTTAAGATTAAATGGGTACATAGTTCTCTGCCCACCTTGTAGGTGCTTTCTTTTGGTATACATTCTTTGACCACTTTAGAGACTAGAAAAAGTCGGGGTTGGTTAAATTGAGCCATCTTTTCTAATTGTCCAAAAATGAAATAATATTCCTAAGGTTTTCGATTTTCGCTTTGGCTTTTTAGGGCTTTTATTAGTTTATTGCATTTGGGCCTTTTTTTAGGATTTATTGACATTGGGATTCTTTTAGGGCTTATTGCTAATTTAATATGAAGTTTCAATTTTCCATTATTTCATTAAAATTGATTAGTTTAAAGTTTTCTAGGATTGTCACTTGCCATCTACATATTAGTTCTTTTCACCTCCCTTCATTAGGTTTCCTTTCTAAATTCCATATAAACATGCTTTTGTTTTGCACTTCAAATTTAGAGCTATGAATTATAATCATTGCCAAGCTATTCTTCTCTCTATTGACGTAGCAAAAAGCAAAAAGTAAAGAAGAAAACATGCCATTATGGTTGGCTGGGGAAATGGTTAAATAATTTGGCTGGATTTTGAGTGGAGATTTTTAAGAAGTATAGGTGTTTATTAACTAAGTGGTGGAACTTAAAAGGGGAGAGAATAACATTACTTACAAAAAAGTTGATGATAGAAAGAAACTGGAACAATAAAACAGAAGTAAACGCCATTGGATAAATATTGCTAAGTACATTAAGAAAGTGCAAAATATGTCCTAGGAATATCTAAAGGTAAAAGCAATCAATAAAGGAAACTTGGTGATGGAGTAAAAAGTAAAAAAATTATTAAAGAAAAAATATTGTGTTTTAAAGCTTGACAATGGATTAGAAATAACAAAAAGTTTGAGCAATATAAGAATGCTAAAAAAGTTGCTAAGAAAATAGTAAGTGGGGCTAAAATCGAGGCATGAGATGATCTCTATAATAGATTTGGATCAAGAGAAGGTGAGAAATATGTGTTTAAATAAAAACATAAGAGAACAGAAGGGTAAGGACTTAGGCCACGTTAATTGCATTAGAAGTAATGACCAAATGGTCCTATTTAAAGATGATGAGATCAAGCAAAGGTGGGAAAGTTACTTTAAGAAATTACTAAATGACAATTGTCCTGAAAAATATAGGGATTGAAAGTACTGTAAACCTAAATAACATTAAACATTATAGATTCAACTATAAGATTATAATACCTGAAGTAAAAGATGCCTTGAAAAAAATGAAATCAATAAAGGCCATGGTGACTGATAGTATACCAATAGAGATTTGAAAACATATGGGAGATGCTAGAGTAATTTGGTTAATAAAGTTGTTTAACAAAATTGTGAAATGAAAAAATGTAAGATAAATGGAGGAAGAGCTCTATTGTACAAATTTATAAGAATAAATAAGACATATAGAGTTACACTAATTATTGGAGGACCAAACTTATGAGCTAAATTATGAAACTCTTTAAAAGACTGATTAAGAAGAGTCTATGACATGAGAAGAGTATATCAGAGAACTAGTTTGGTTTGATGTTTGGAAGGTGTTAAGTATTTAATCTTGGTTAAAATACCCCTAATTTAGCGTTTAATTAGATCATCTACTCGTTCAAATTTGCAAAATTTAGCTTGATTTTGAATTTAGCTCCAATTGACGATTCAAACCTTAATTTGTCAAAATCAACAATAAATGATTATTAGAGCTTATTAGATTATTAATGTACAATTCAGATGATTCTAATTTAATCTTTTATTTTGCAAATCAACCAAAAGATGCATGGATGGCTAAGATCAAAAGTTAATGGTGCAGATCATCTTAAAGCACATTGAATGGGCCAAATCACTCACAATGATGGATATGATAGTTTCTTAGAAGATAATTACGCTCAATTGGGAATCATGGAAAAAAGAAAAATAACATAAAGAAGGCAATTTGGAATTATGGAGGAGTTTCCAAAATAAAATGGAGAGGCTCAAATTAGAAAGGATAAAGGAATAAAAGGCAAAAGCCAACCGTACCCTTGTTCCCTCTTTCACTCTCCCACCTTCTCTCTTTCCTATTCTTCCCTCTCTCTCCCTACTTCCTCCTCTCTATCCACCATCTTACTCTTCTCTTTCCCCCTTACGTTGGAACGTATGAGGCAGTCCCCCTACCTCTCTCTCAACCCCCCTCTTACGTTCCCTCTTCCTCCCGCCATCTTCTTCATCACCGCAACGAACCCCCATCATCTCCCCATTCCTCTCTCTCAACCCTTCTTCACTCTCTCACGCACAACTTTCCATTTTCTATCCATGCTCATCTTTTCCATTTCTTCTCTCACTGTCCCTCTCTCTTGTTCTCACCCCCATCGGACAGACCTGCATACTGCTCCTTCTCTTCAACCACTGCCCCACTTCCCAAACCATTCTCTTCTTCTCTCTCATTCTCCTTCTCTATCCACTCTCCCATCCCCTCTTCCCTCTTCCCTTTTCTCTCCACGCTCTCCTCTGTCTCCCTTGTTGTTTTCCCATCAACCCAACTCTTCCCCCACTCTTTTCTTTCTCGTTTTCTCCTTATCTCTGCTTCCATCTGCACATACCAGCACCCAAAGCCGCACTTCTCCTCCAGCCAAACCCCAGAAAACCGAGCTCTTCACCTCTGAGCAGTCCGATCTCCACGGCATCTACATCAATCAGATGGAACCAAACGATAGCACCATCCATCTGTCTGTTCACCGCCATTCACACTGTCGTCTTTGGGCTGGGGACACGTCACCGGCATGGCACAGTCTGGCCGGCCTCTCTCACCAGAACACCTGACACGCTCCAGAGCTCCACTCTGTCGTCTTCAACGGCCCAGCACAGTCTCGTTTCTAGATTGCCTTCTGCCCCTGCTTGCATCTCTCTCATCTTCATCATGCACCACAACACCTGCCCTACCCAGCTTCCTCGGTTCATCTGAATTGCATGCTCTCTCCTCTACTATCCTTCTCATGACCCCAGCTCGCCTCTTCCTGTACAGAACGACTCAGACGTCCCTACTCTCCACTCTTCTGCCAGGTCCGATCTGCATCGCACATCCATCATCGCTCTGCCACCTCAGCCACTGGCCAGACGACGCACCTGTTGGGGATTTTCGGTCCCCGCCCAAGATCATACACACAAAAACGCAGAGTTTAACGTGGTTCGGCCAATAAGCCTACGTCCACGGGAGAGAATGAATTCACTATGAAAACGGGGTTTTACAGAGAGGTATACACGGGGATTTTTTGCAGAGGAATGGGTTCTCCTCCTTGCCCTCTTGGTATCCCTATTTATAGGGAATTTTAGGGTCTGATTTTTCAACACATTTAACACAAAGTTAGTAGTCGGTGGCGGTGGCCGATGGCGGCGCCCGCCGCTGTTGAAGTCAGCCGCCGGTGGCTGACTGCTGCACCTGGCACCGTTGAATACGGCGGCCGCCTGAAAATGGGCTGGACCAACAAATCTCCCCCTCCATGCCCATTAACTGAAGGAGGTTTCTTCACGTATGGACTTTTAGCAGAAGCCCATCCCGGCCAATTCTCTGCAAATCTTGAACTTGCTTCGAGGTAATGCTTTTGTCATCATATCTGAACTATTATCGTCAGTATGAATCTTCTCAAGCTCTAACGACTTCGAGTCCAAAATATCACGTATCCAATGATACCGAACATCAATGTGCTTTGACCTTCCATGAAAAGTAGAATTCTTGCTAAGGTGTATAGCACTTTGACTGTCGCAAAATAACGCATACCTCTTCTGCATAAAGCCAAGTTCGTTCACGAACTTCTTCATCCACAATAACTCTTTGCATGCTTCTGTCACAGCAATAAACTCAGCCTCTGTCGTAGATAAGGCAACACACTTCTGTAGCTTTGATTGCCATGACACAGCTCCCCCTGCAAAAGTAATTAAGTAGCCTGAAGTAGACTTCCTCGTGTCAATATCACCAGCCATATCTGAATCAGTGTAGCCCTCAAGCACGGGCTTGCCAGTGCCAAATCCCAAACACAACTTAGAAGTACCACGTAGATATCTCAATATCCACTTCACTGCATTCCAATGTTCTTTTCCTGGATTTGATAGAAAACGGCTCACTGTACCAACTGCATATGTAATGTCTGGTCTAGTGCATACCATGGCATACATAAGACTGCCAACAGCTGAAGCATAAGGAACATCTTGCATGTATTCATTCTCAGCATCACTTGTTGGAACTTGATTCTTACTAAGCTTAAAATGAGTAGCAAAAGGTGTACTAACCACTTTAGCTTTATCCATGTGAAATCGTTGAAGTACCTTTTCTATGTACTTCTCCTGAGACAGCCATAACCTCTTATTCCTCCTGTCACGAATGATAGAAATCCCAAGAATCTGTTTTGCGGATCCTAAGTCTTTCATAGCAAAGACTTTGTTCAGCTCCTTCTTTAACTGACTGATCCTTGAAGAGCTTCTCCCAACAATAAGCATATCGTCGACATAGAGTAGCAAGATGATGAAATCATCTTCTGAGAATCTCTGCACAAACACACAGTGATCTGAAGTAGTCTTTCGATAACCCTGTTGGGTCATGAACTGCTCAAACTTCCTGTACCACTGTCTGGGAGCCTGCTTTAAGCCATACAGACTCTTCTTCAGCTTGTAGACATACTTCTCTTTACCTTTAGCAACAAACCCTTCTGGCTGCTCCATATATATCTCCTCCTCTAAGTCACCGTGGAGGAACGCTGTCTTCACATCCATCTGCTCAACCTCCAGATCAAGGTTTGAGGCCAAACCCAATACAACTCGGATTGAAGACATTTTAACAACAGGAGAAAATATCTCCTCGAAATCAATACCTTTTCTTTGACCAAAGCCTTTCACGACAAGTCTAACTTTGTATCGTGGTCGTGCAGTGTCACCTTCGTACTTCACCCTGTATATCCACCGATTCTTCAAAGCTTGTCTGCCCTTAGGTAATCCTACCACCTCAAAAGTGTGGTTGTCTTGTAAGGATTTCATCTCATCCTTCATAGCTACAATCTACTCTGCATTCTCTTCACTTTCAGCTGCCTCTGTGTAGCTCTTAGGTTCTCCCCCGTCAGTGAGGAGTACGTACTCATCTGATGAATATCGAGGGGAGGGTTAATGATCTCTCGAACTCCGTCTCAATGAAACTGCTGGTTCCTCAGTAGGAACCTCCTGCTAAATATCATCAGCCTCTAACGAAACATCCGTGTCTTCAGCAGCTTCATGTTCTCCCTCAACCTGATTATCTTGAACATCAACTGGAGCACCACCATGGTCATTGGTGCCATCTACACTTGGCGTATGTGAAACAGGAACTGGATCTAAATTTGTCAGAGTATCAGAACTCTGAGTTTCTGATACTTTGGCTTTGTCGATGTGTTCAATGGTTTGGTCTTCCATAAAGACCACATCACGACTTCTAACCAACTTCTTTGCAACAGGATCATATAGCCTGTAACCAAACTCATCCTGCCCATAGCCGATGAAAATGCATTGTTTGGTCTTGACGTCTAACTTGGACCTCTCATCCTTAGGTATATGTACAAACGCTTTGCACCCAAGTACCCACAAATGATCGTAAGAGACATCTTTTCCATACCATAGCCTGTCAGGAACATCTGCATTCAAGGCAACTATTGGAGATAGGTTAATAACATAGGCTACTGTGTATAGTGCCTCACCCCAGAAGGAACCGGGCAGCTTTGCTTCAGAAAGCAAGCATCTGACCCTCTCCATCAATGTCCTGTTCATCCTCTCTGCTAAACCATTTAGCTGAGGAGTCTTCGGAGGAGTTCTTTGATGTCTGATCCCTTGCTTCTTACAATAAGCATCGAAAGGTCCACAATACTCGCCACCGTTGTCTGTGCGAATGCATTTCAGCTTCTTCCCCATTTGCCGCTCAACAGAAGCTTGAAACTCTTTAAACTTGTCAAGCACCTGATCCTTAGTTTTCAAAACATAGACCCAGAGTTTCCTGGAATAATCATCAATAAATGTGACAAAATATAATGCACTACCAAATGTGCGTACCTTCATAGGACCGCATACATCTGAATGTACCAATTCAAGCACGCCTGGCTTTTTGGAAGAATGATGGCTTTTGAAGGAAACTCGTTGCTGCTTCCCGGCAAGACAATGAGCACATTTGCTTACTTTTGTAGCTTTGAGCCCTGAAAGCAAATTCTTCTTGACTAGACAACCTAGTCCTTTCTCACTCATGTGACTGAGCCGCCTGTGCCACAACTCTGAAGAACCAACAACATCAACTGCGTTCACAGAGTTAATAGGAATCGAAGCTTGCATCACATACAAGATAGATGATTTCTTCCCTCTAGCACCTTTTGCTATGGACAAGCGCTCCCTTAGAGAGCTTCCACTGTCCATAGCAAAAGGTACTACAGTACCCATCATCATCAAGCTTTCCGGCTGATATTAAGTTCAACCGGATATCTGATACATGTCGAACGTCCTTGAGAATCAACCTTGTTCCGTTGTTGGTGTCCAAACAGACGGATCTGATACCAACAACCTTTGACAGCCCATCGTTACCCATCTTCAACACTCCAAAGTCACCAGGAGTGTACGAGGTGAAAAACTCCCTCCTCGAGGTAACATGAAAAGAAGCACCACTGTCAACAACCCATCCAATCTCATTGGAGGCTAGGTTGATTTCATTTTCATCACAGACCACAACAAGGCCTGAAGTAGTGGCAGCTACACGATCATTCCCCTCATCATTTCTTCTCTCCTGCTTCGCATTCTCTGTTTTGTTCTCGGCTTTCCACTTGTAACACTGCCTTTTAATGTGACCCTTCTTGTCACAATAATTGCATTCCAGATTCTTGTATCTGGACTTAGATTTACTCCTGCTTCTATTATTCTTCTCCTGTCCTTTGATCTTGCTTCTCCCTCGATTTTCTGAGATCAAAATCTCAGACTGTGATGTGGTGACAACTTGAGCTCGTCGCCTCATTTCTTCATTTAGAACTGCGCTTCTCGCAGATTCCCATGTCACAGCACCACCTGGAGCAGAATTAGCTAATTTTCCCATGAGTCAGGCAAAGTATTTAAAAGCCATAAACCCATGATATCATCGTCAAACTTGACGCCAACATCGGATAGTTGCTGAAAGCATCCGGTCAACTCGTTCAAGTGGTCGAAAATAGAACTCCCTTCCTTGTATCTCAAGTGCATCGCTTGATTAAGTAGGAATAACTTATTATTCCCAGTTCTCGACGCGTACAAGGTTTCTAATTTGATCCATATAGTTCTAGCATGTATTTCATTTTGAATATGATTCAAAACATTATCTTCTACCCATTGTCGAATACAACCACATACCTGTTCGTGTTCAAAAGCCCACTCTTCTTCGGACTTATCTTCCGGTTTTTGAGTAGCAAAAACAGGTAGATGTAATTTCTTCACAAAAAGAAGATCTTTCATTTTTCCCTTCCACTTGTGATAGTTAGTACCATTTAAGCAAATCATTTTGCTCATGTTTGCCTCCACAAGTAAAGAAAGAGTACTTACAGCAATTTCAAGAGAAAATCTTACAAATTTGAGAACACCACTGCGTTTGCCAAGAACTGGTCTATCCCCCTTGAAAACCTGCCAAAAATAGGTCTACTCCAATCGAATCACTTTTGCAACTCATTACTATTGCAACTCAGCTACGGTTGCACTCGAACTGTTGCAACCCGGTACTGTTGCAATACGCTACTGTTTCAACTCAGCTACTGTGCAAATGCGCTACTATTTGCACTCGTACTGTTACAACTCTATACTGTTGTAACTCCGTATTTGTTGAAACTCGAACTGTTGAAACCCGCTTGGGTACTGTGCCAACTCAGTACTGTAGTAGTACTGTAGCGATCACTGTAGCCAGCAGTAATGATGATGCTCTTTTCACTGTAGTAGCAATGATGATTACTATAGCAATTGTAGCAGGAACAGTTTTCTTCCTCCTCTCGACTGGCGGAACTGCAAATCCGTTTTCTGCCTTTGTTTCACGGCAGAACCAAGCTCTAATACCACTTGTTGGGGATTTTCGGTCCCCGCCCAAGATCATACACACAAAAACGCAGAGTTTAATGTGGTTCGGCCAATAAGCCTACGTCCACGGGAGAGAATGATTTCACTATGAAAACGGGGTTTTACAGAGAGGTATACACGGGGATTTTTTGCAGAGGAATGGGTTCTCCTCCTTGCCCTCTTGGTATCCCTATTTATAGGGAATTTTAGGGTCTAATTTTTCAACACATTTAACACAAAGTCAGTGGTCGGTGGCAGTGGCCGATGGCGGCGCCCGCCACCGTTGAATATGGCGGCCGCCTGAAAATGGGCTGGACCAACAGCACCTTCGCTACTTCTGTCTTCTAGAGTCCATCACCGGCCTGACCAATCAGCACCAGCTTCTCCGGCCAAGCTCGGCATCTCTGCGTCATCGGCTTCCTCAGAAGAGACGCCGCTCCTTCCAGCGTCTTCGACCAGTTAAGAGGAAGGAAACAAAGATCGGTTTTCTTCTCTTCTTCTCCCTTTACCTCTTCTTCTCCCTTCTTCTTCCTTTTCCCTGATCTTCGGCTCCCTCTCCTCTTCATCGGGTTTCCGTTTTAATTTTCGTTTAAATAAGAAACTGGGTAAATTTTAATTTTGCCCTTAAGTCTTTAATTGAATGTCATTTCTATCCTCTTTTTATTTTCTTATGTGTCCCGTTTAATTCCAGTTTTGTTTTATCTGTCTTCTGCTTATCCAATAACAATCTAATCCAAACCAGATCAATTAAGGTCTAACCTAATCAACGGATTAGCCTTAATCAACCTAAAATCTCCAATTTCTCATCTTTTTCACGTCTGATTCCAAATGAATATTACAGTTTCATTCTTAGGATATCCCTAGACTTAATTGACGTCTGTGATCTTCGATCTGAGATCCAAAAATCAATCTAAGCCGTCCAAATCTCAAAATCGCAATTTAGCCCATATCTCTATGATTTTGATGAATCTGACAAATCCAAATGGTGGATCTCTAATCAAGGATGTTCTAAAGACATCTATCAAGGATGATCAAATCTCAGAAGATCATATTTAAAGATATTGATAGTAATAAGTTAGGGAAGTAGTTTTTTTCATGTTAGTTGATTTATTTATTTAGGAATTGAAAATTCTATAATTTTTATAATTTGATTAGATCTAAACTCTGATTATAATTCCAATAATTTCAGTAATTTTTTTAAATTTTAGATAATTAAATTTTATTAAAATTCCCACTTTTTAAGTCAAGTTCCCTTGGGATCAACTCATACTTGCATAAGCTACACTACAATAGCCGGCGTACTTGCTGTTAAACACCAACAGGAGGTCTACCATGAAAGCTATTTTCCTACTTAGACAATTGGTTGAGAAATATATGAAGAGGAGGAATAACCTCTACATAGTCTTTATTGACTTAGCAAAAGCTTATGATAGTGTCTTTAGAGACTTAATATGGTGGTTGTTGGGCAAGAAAGGTTTTATAAGGGTATATAGATATAATTAAATATATGTATGAGACAGTGGTAATAAATGTTAGGACCATTAGCGAAGAGACCGGTGATTTTTCTATCATTGTAGAATTGCATTAAAGATTAACATTAAGCCCGTACCTTTTTACATTGGTTTTGGACGAGTTAACAAAACATCTACAAGAGGAGATTCTATGGTGCATTATTTGTAGAGTGATTAGTTTTAATTGAATAGACAAGGGAGGGCGTAAACACAAAGTTAGAGTTATGAAGAGAAGCATTAGAATCCAAAGGATTTAAAATCAGCCAAACAAGATATAGTATATATAATATAATTTTAGCAAGGAGAGGAGCATGAGTGGAGCACCAGTAAAGATTGATAACCAAGAAGTCCCCCTAAAAGATCACTTTCCATACTTAAGATCAATGATTCATGAGAGTAAAGAGATTGAGGGGGAAGGTTAACTAGAGAATCTAAGTAGGTTGGAACAAATAGAGGTGCGCCTCTGGAGTTTTGTGTTATCAGCAAGTGCCACTTAAATTAAAAGAAAATTTGTATATGATGGTTATAAGGCCTGCCATGCTCTATGGATTAGGGTGTTGGGCAGTTAAGTAACATTAGGTACATACGACAAATGTAACTGAAATGAGGATGTTGAGATACATAAGTGGCAAGACAAGAAAGGATAGAATTAGGAATGAAAACATAAAGGAAACTTAGAAGTAACACCAATAGGTAATAAGATGAGGGAGATTAGACTTAAATGATTTGGACAAGTTCATTAGAGACCGAAAATGGCTTCGATTAGGAGTGAAACAATACAAGCTGAAGGTTCTAAAAGGGTAAGGGAAAAGCTCAAAAGAATGTAGATAGAAGTGGTGAGAAAAGATTTCAAAACTTTGGAACTAAATGAATCTATAATACTTAATATAGAGGAATTGAGGAACAAGATTCATGTGGTTAACCCTTAATCGGGATAAGCTCTTGATGATGATGATAGGTGTTTGTTCTACTTTGTGTCAAGAGATACAAAGCATAGTGGTTATTAAGATACCCATGTCATTTTAGATGATGAATGTCTAGTTGGTATCATGAATGAGACGGTTAAGTGGGTCCAATTGTCTACATGATGATGATCTTTGAAAGTTGGAGTTGGAGTTGATAGTCGATTGAAGCAAGCACAAGAACCTATATTAGACTTTGATCATGCCCTTATTTTGATAGTGGCAGCAATTGTTATCAGTTAATGGGAACTTCTTCTCGAATGGGTCTGATATTGGCAATTTTAATTAGATGGAGATGAAGCAAAATCGAGAGTACATTGCATTTTTTACCAACTGGGTTTTGTGACTAAAAATGGGTTTCTCAATTTTACTGGCCAGTGGAAGAAGAGGGCATCTCTCTTGTACCTTTTCTCAAAAATGGGTGCGAAAAGGAGAGAGCTTTTGCAAATTAAGCATACTTCAGAATTTGGTACTTTATGATTTTATTGTTGAGGAAAATCTCCCACAGCCTGGAGATTTAATAGTCAAGATCGTAGATATGCAATCAAACACATACACACAACCTATCTCAACTCTCCTCTAGTTCTCTACATTTCAATCTCTATCAGTCACTCTTGCAATGACCTAACATTACATGTATATAAAGATTTCTTTCTCACATGGGGGCCCACCCAAACATTTACTAGTAAGAGGAAGAAGATGAAACCTCTATTCATCTCTTTCTTTAGAAGAGGCACAAAACTTTGGGGGAAAGCTTTGTAGTTTATCTTTTTAATCATCAAAGAGGTTTTTATTTTCTCTTGGTCAAACTCGATAACTACAATTCTTCTAGGTTTTAGGTCAATGCATGGTTGAACAAGGGAGTGCCTCATTTCAAGACGCGGTTAACACATCTCACAGTTTAAGTTCTTATTATCGAAACTGTAATGGCCCACAATTCTGAGAAATAAAGAAATGTTATATTTATAAATTATAAAAAGTTTTAAGTCAATTGTTGACTATTATAGTGTAAAAACAAGTTCAAATGAAGCTTAAACAAATTTTCTAATTATAACTCATTAAATAAATTGTGTGTAATTAGAATATAAGTGATAATAAAACTTTAATTTGGTAAGACTTAATGACCTAAGCTAAGAGTAGCTAAGCAGTTCAAAGTACAACTCCTTAAGGTGAGGTTTGGACTTTAAGTCACCTTCCTAAATAATGTTTTATGTTATTTTGTTAATTAATTATTTAATTATTATGAATTTTACATATGGGCAAGTCATATAAGGAAACCCACATGTGAAGGATGGTTTTCATATGGACAAAACAAGTGAAAATATTGAATGATGATCCAAAGGTTATGAAATGAATGAGACCAATAGAGAAGAGTTACATATTTGATATCATCCAATGGTTGGGAATAAATAAACAATTAATATGAGAAGAGTTACAAACATGTAACAAATTGAGAAAATTGTTACGAGGAAAGTATCTATAAAGGAAACAAAGAAAAATAGAAAGAAGGGTTGGAAACGTGAAATAGTTGGAGTGGAAAAAGGGGAGTGCGTGAGACAGAGAGAGGAGAAGAAGAAAGAAAATGGAAGAGAAGATAGGAGGAAAAGCTTAGATCTGGAGTTTTCCTCAAATCAATAAAAAGCAGAGGGATTTGCGTCAAAGGAAACTGCATTTTGAGATAGGGAATCTAAATCTAGATCACGATTTTCTTTTGAAAACAACAAGTATCTATCAAAGCGGGCATAGCACCACAATTTTTGCACCCTATATAGGTGCAATTTCAATCACACACTTAAACAGAAGCAAGTTCAAGCACGCGTCCAAAGTAGGCACACACACTAATATGCACCCAAAGCATGTGCAAAAATCAATATGTAGTCAATGTAGTGGTAGAAGACACACACAAAAGACAAGAGAATCTACGTTACAACGTTTCAAATTAACAAGCTTGAAATGCAAATTATTTTTGCATTTTCAACTTGACATGCTATAAATTACTGTCAACAATCATGGCTAAATTCGATAATTGGTGGTGATTAGTCAACAACTGATCCGTAATTATCAGATCTTGAATGAAAAGTTAAATATGTAATATCTATAAATACGTGTCTGTAATTCTCAATCTTTCAATCAATCAATACTACATTCAATCTCAATTTCTCAACAGAGATTGAGGATTTTGTGAGAGTCAGACAATTTTCTATCAACTATATGCATCACTTCAGTAATGAGAGAGTCAATTGTCTAGCTAAGGAAGGGGGCCAAGCACAAGCATTGAGAATCATGATCATGGAAATAGGTTCAATCTAGAAATAGTTTGTACTGTTTTGTTGTATATGAGGCGAGCTATATGACTCCACATTTCCTTTGGTTGTTCCAAGTCTAGATCTTCTTTAGCTGCTGGTTACGTCTGCTTGCTGGCTCAGAGACTTTTTGATCTTGACATCCTTAGGTTAGTAGTAGCTTATTGTACTCTTTTTAATCTCCTTGATCGCTAAATATAATAGATTGCCTTTCAAAAACCCAATATTGGGTTTCCGAAGACAAGTTCTTTTAGATATTGAAAAACTTCTTTCGTCTATAAGAAGTTTATTGCTTAAGATTTGGAGACGCCATGAGATATCAACCACAACTACGTTCCTTCTAGTTGCAATTGAGATATGCATACTAACTTCTGATTTGTTCTCCTGAATTAGCACATTTGGTGACTAGGGAACAACCTATGCGTAGTTAAAGAAAGTGTAACCTTCTACGGTACCCAACCAGCCATGTCTAAGCAGTTATAATTCTATTAAAGAAGAGAAGTTATACAATTAATTTCATATCCTTGCTTGTTTACTAGTATAAGTTTGCATGTGTGTGTGTGCTTGTAAAGTGGTCAAGACTCAAGACATAACGTTAACAAAGGACGAAGAGATTACAAAGCCGGCCGAGATTGTCCTATATATGCATCAGAACATCTAGGGAGGGAATCCAACAAATTATTAGCTGACCTCCCATACATGAGAAGAAGAAACCTAAATCCATGGACTTAATGCACTTTTGAAAAAGTTGATTTCCTCTCGAGCCCAATATTGATCTCTCTCCCTATAAAATTATTCGTACAGCAGATGAAAAACACGTGCTTTGCATTATCAGTCATTTAAGCCATTCTATCTTCTAGAAAATGCTCCCTTCCTTTAGCTACTCAGATGCTTCAGTTCCCTAAGTTTGAAGAGTCCAAAGAGCATAGAGTAGCCATGGAGCTTGGATATGGTTTTCTAATCAGAGATCCATGGATCACAGACAGTATCTCCCCATGGCCTTTTGCCTCTGAAAGTATTCTTTCTTCTCCATGCCCAAGCATCTGTCCAATGCATTCTTTTTGATACAGTAATGTACACTAAACACCAACCCAATTTCGATGAAAAAAAGAAAACTACAAACAAAGTCATCCTATAACTACAGCGTCGAAGTGAATTGCCAATCAAACTTATGATTGACGTCATAGAGAATATAAAGCCCATATGAGAAGTGGAAAAAGTAGGAGTCATAGGCATTAGAATCATGTGGTCCATAACATTAAAATTCAAAATCTAACGGTTAGTGGTAATTGCTCATGGCATTTATCCTTGATGGAAGGATAACTTCCATTAACCATTCATTTGTTTGATTTAAAAGGGGTCCCTGATTTGAGCAGATAATCGAGTCTCTGTTCTCCATCAACGTCTACTGCTAAAGAATCAGAAGATCTCTTAAGGAATTGATGCTATGGCTGGAGGTAAGTCTCTATTTGATCTGTTATGCTTCCGCTTGTTGATTCTAAATTACTATAAACATTTAGAAAATGGTTTACAATAGGTACTATTTATGATGTCCCTTGGATTGTAGCCAGGGATCGTCAACAAACCTTAGCTATTTGTTAGATCTTTGAGCAGCTTTCAAATAACATATAAGTTACAAGATAAACTTATAGAAATGTTCATTTTCTAAGATAGTGGATGCTTACTGAAAGAGGGGAATTGCATTTTCAAGTTGTAAAATAGACTGGAAAGCATTTTACTATGCTGTAAGTTTACAAATTAATTTAAAAAGGCCCGAAATGCGGCATATTAAGATTGTCCAATGGATGAGATTTTTGTGACATCATCATCATCATCATCATCATCATCATCAAGACCTTATCCCAATTAGGGGTCAACCGGATTTTTGTGACATGCCCCTTCTAAATTAATGGTAAGAGGGTAAACGGCTTGGATCACTGGAAGATGAGGCCCATTTGTTTCACAGCAGATTTACACTAGTGCGTACTCAACAATTTCTCGTCACTCACAAGGACACCCCGCCCAAACTAATTTTGTAATGCAGCAGTCTGCAATGTGCATTCCCTTGGACCCAAAAGGACCACAATCTATTTCTCCGTTTTAGTCTAGAAGGTGGCAATTTGTGGAATAGACAGAAAGCAATAGGAAATTTGGAAGGACACTGCCCGCACTGCAGCTCCTATAGTGTTCTGTGATTATCACTCGCGTCCCTTGCTATGGTTAGAAATGAATTAGGACCGGAACAAATCATGAGGGGAGACTAGTATATACAGGACTTTGGAGTTCTAAGTAATCAGGACATTATACATTCTGATGAAGGAGATAACCAACCAAAAGAAATAAGTTGTTCTAGCAGCATTAGGGAACCATTCATCTTTTGGGTCTATTTTAGATAGGTCTAACCCAAAATATGCTCCAGTGGATCATCCTCACGTGTTGTTATGGGTGTGGTGGATAGCTTAAAAAGCTCAAGGTGAAATGTTATAAAATCCACAAGTAATCAAAGGGTAGGACAATGATGCATGGCATTACATATGTAAGTTCCCTGTAGGGCGTTAAAAACTCGTCCATTGGGCTAGATCCTAAAAGTGAAATTTTATAAAAACCATGAGCAATCCAAGGTTAGGACCATGACGCAGGACATTAAATATGTGAGTCCCCGGTAGTATTAAAAACTCATCCATTGGGCTAGATTCTGATGGGTTGCTATCTATGTACATTTCATCATCTAGATATTTCCATTTGTGTCCTTATGATGCAAAACAATTTCCTACATGCTTGAACAATGGATTTGTATATTGTATTTATAGATGAATTTTGTACAATATAAGTATGCATAGGATATGAATACATGAATCACGTCTTCATATTACCCCTCCTCCCCCAACCCCCACCCACCACAAGACTGACGTTCCATCATGAATGTTAATCTTGGATCTTGACATCTGAAACTGTTCACGAGAGCGAGCCTTGGTGAGAAGAACTGCAAGTTGTTTAACAGTGAGATTTTTGGCTGTTACTTTATCTCTGACAAAGTGGAAATCAACTTCTAAGTGTTTGGTGCTAAGGTAAAATATAGGATTCACAGTCATATGGGTGGCTCCAATATTGTCGCACCACACTAATGGAGCATGTGATAGAAAAATTTCCAAGCTCTTTGATAAGTGATTGTAGCCACGTAATTTCAGTTGTTATAGGAGTGATGGATCTGTATTCCGCCACTGTTGAAGATAGTGAAACAGTTCTTTGCTTTTTCGAGTTCCAGAAGATCAAATTAGAGCCTAGGAGGACTAGAAATCCTCAAGTGGATTTGCAGCCATCTGGCCAGCCTGCCCAATCCGCATCACAATAAGCAGAGTCATGAAGATTGGATGATTGTATGCAGTGATGCCATGGTTCATCGTACCCGTAGAATATGTTTGAGAAGGGACCAATGCTTATCGGTGTGCTTGTGCATGAACTGAGACACCTTGTTGAAAACAAAGGAGATGCCGGTCCTGGTATGTGATAGATATTGGTGCATTTATGTAAGTGGAACCATTGGCTAGTGCTGTGCCTGAGTAAACAGAGATAGGTGTACTCAGTGGCCGTGGGTGTGGAGACAGCCTTGCAGTCAGACGTGTCAAAGCGCTTGAGAATGTCAGAGACATTTCTTTTGAGTAAGAAATAGTCCAGAATCTGTAAGTGTAGCTTCAACGCCAAGAAGACAATGGATATCGCTCATCTCTTTGAGTGAGAAGCTGGCCCAAGAGTACGAATAAACTTGGTAATTGCTTATATGTTGTTGGCAGTCACTAAAAGTTCATTACAATAAAACAAGGAAATATATGAGCGCACATTTTGAATGGTAGATGAACAACGATATGTCGTTTTTGAAAGTTTGAAAACCTTGAGCAAGGAGAAAACAACTTGGTCAATTGTACCAAGCTCGTGGGGCTTGTTTTAGCCCGTGGAGTTTTTTCTTCAAGAGACAAACATGACTAAGCTTCAGCTGATCTTTGAATCTCCGAGGTTGTTCCATGTAAAATGTTTCTTCAAGATCACCATTGAGGAATGCATTGTTCAGATCTAGCTATTTTATAGGCCACCCTTTGCTAGTTGCAGTAGCTAGAACCATACGAAATTGTAGTGTTTTAAGACAGTACTAAAGGTTTCATTAAAATTAAGTCGTTTCTGTTGATGAAATCCTTTATCAAGAAGACTTGCTTTGAATTTGTCCACAGTACTACCAGGTTTAAATTTTACAAGAAAAACCCATTTGCAACCCACAATGTTGAAATTCATTACTAGGTACCAAGGTCCAAGTTCCATTTTTCACCAATAAATAGGACTCTTCTTGAAGTGCGGCTTGCCGTTTGGGATCTTTGAAGGCTTCGGTAAAGCAGGAAGTTTCAATCGTTACAATAAATGGACAAGTGCTAGACGAAAGACATGCAGTGGAAAAATTAGTAGATGATAAAATTGCTTGTTGACTTCCTTTGGTCATAGACCGAGTTTGCACTGGGTGGATACGAGTGGGCTGAGGTGGGACAACAGTAGGATGTGGGTCCCTACTCAAGTCTGTTCAATGGGAGAGATAGTGGAAGAGAGAGTAGGGGGCACACTTTTGTTAAAGGACTTGGAGCTAACGTCTCATTGAATGGTGAAGGCTGAGCCAATGAGTGAAACAGTGTGGGCCGTGGAGAGGCTAGGGAATTAGTAGGATGATATGGGAAAACTATAGGCGATGAAGTATGGACCCAATTATGTATGAGAGTGGATACAGGATGAATTGTTTGATGTGATGGACTAAGAGCATTGTATGGGAAAACATGTTCATAGAAATGAACATGGCAAGAGGCGTAGGTTTTAGACATTTTTGGATCACAACAAAGATAATCTTTCCATTCATTTTAATACTCTAAAAAGATAGATACAGGGTTTAGATCTTTGATTGAGTTCACGTTTTGCATATGGCCCAAGTCGTGGATTCCATAAACATCCAAACACGAGGTGTTGAAACTCAGGTTTTGAACCAAAAAATTAGGTTGGTGGGATTTCTTTTAAGATGGATGAGTGAGGGATTCGATTGGTGAGATAGATAGCAGCATGTAAAGCGTAGGAACGGCAACTATAAACCAGTCTCAACAACTTGGGCGATGTTTTCACTCGGCTAACCCATCTTGTTAGGTTGTGTTTAGGCGTTACATACGATGAACCATGCCATTGGCATGGAGAAAAGAGGAGTTTATGAACTCTCCACCTTCGTCACTTTGAAGAGTTTTGATTTTTCGATTAAAGTGACTTTCAACCATGTTTTTTCAAGTGACAAAAGCAATGAAAACATCTGATTTCCTTTTAAGAGGAAAGAGCCAAGAATATCGACTATAGTCATGTACGAAAATTACATAATAATTGAAACCATTTATTGAATTATTAGGCGTCTTGCCTCGTACATACGTCCATGTGAATCATTTGCAAAGGTTCTATACTAAAGACCCCGACAATGGCAAATGTAGACGAGTATCTTTGAATAACAATAGGCATCGCAAGTTATTGCCATTTTGTTCGAAATAGGAAGAAAATGAAAGCTAGCAACAAGTCTTTGACCTATTGGAAAGGCAGGATGTCCAAGGTGCTGATGCCAATTTTGTATAGATGCTTGAGCCCCTAAAATGCATATTTTGATGTAGAACGCCCTAAGTTTGAATGTAGATGCTTAGGGTAGAGCCCATTTTTACTTGGACCTAACAGAATTTGTGCCCCCGTTTGTCGATAATCCTTGATGACAAAATATGAATCAAAGAATTCAATAGACGTATGGGTGTCTTTAGTTAATTGATAAACTGAAAGTAAGTTCCTATGAATTGATGGTGTAGGCATTTTTTAGATGTCCCACACAAGTTAGAAAAATATTTTATTATTTTACATGGGTTATAGAATTTGTGATGTCATGTTAATTAAAGATTACTTATGAAATTCATGTGCTTCTTTTAATTTAAATTAGCTTTCTAATTTTTGGTAGGAAAGACACTAGGACTAACTTGATATTTTTAATGATTTTATTTAAGTCTCTAACCTATAGAGTCATATAAATCTAAGGAAGGACTTCCCACCAAAGGTAGTAAGGGCCTTAGGTCCCTAATAACTTAAAATGAGTCCATTAAATTAAAGATCTAAGTTTGGACATCTCCGAAAACTAAAGCAGTAAGGAGTGGAAGTAAACCTAACTCTCTTGTTCTTGTAAGTTAAAAACCTAGTTACTATGAATTTATCTTTCACTAAATAAATAACTTAAATTAAGTGCATAAAGGTAAGCAAGAGCATATGAAGTAAATCATTCAAAAAAAGAGAATACATATACATTCACATTAGTGTAATGATCATAGGAAGGAGCATTGAGGATTGATAATTTGAGTATATGTTTCTAGTTTTTAATTCTTTCCTTTGCTTTCATGGATTAGGGCCAATGCAGCATTATTAGGCCTTTTACTTGCTCTTGGAGGATCCCACCTATGCAGCCTTTGAGTTTCAGTGCTTTGGAGTATAGCCTAGGGGAATATCAGGAGGTTGCACTCCTAAGAGCTGCACCTTTGGGATTGTAGCACAATCCTTTCCAAGGGTTAGTATCTGCTAGTCCTCTCGACTCCTTTTTTTATTATTGTAGTTTTTATCCTAATTAAAGGACAGCCTATTGTGTTCCTAGCTCCAAGAGGATATGGAGACACTGGCTTGGTTGTATACGACTCAGGGGTGCCACATTCTAGAGCTCAACACTTAGCTTCGTATATGGATTCATTTCCATGTTTTCTTTCTTCTGAAAGAAAGTAACACTCAATGCTCATTGTGCATTGCCATGATGAGTGTTTTGCTAACAAGCAATGGCATTCACATCCAAGAGGGAATGGTGCTGATACCAGCTCTAGCTATGAGAGCCAGCAAAGAGGGATCATATGGCAATTAGTACCCAACACCAGTTCCAAGGATAGCCTCAACCACAATTGGAAGTAGGACCCAATTTAGGTGATCCGGGAGGTAAGGAAGGACATGGAGGATGTCCCCCACGAAGAAAGGGACACACAAATGATGCCCCAAATAGCTCGAGTTAGGTTTAGAAGGCTCTTAGAGATTGATTGAGAGAGAGGTAAAGCATTTTTTTTATTTTTTATTTTGTTTGAGAAAGTTTGGTTTTTATTTATTTGGATGGATGGATGGATGAAACTTTTATTTTGATACTTGTGACATATTTTATTTTATGAACTATGGGCATTTTTAGAATTTTTACATGAAAAAATGCATGTAATCCATTTATTTATTACTTCAGCCTTTGAAAATATTCATATAAGAAATTAGAAGTCAAAAGGATATATTTCTACATCCTTCAAAGGCTGACAACTTGAGACATGCTTAAAATAACTAAAAAATCTCAAAGATTTGGTAAAAATTTGAATTCAATGAGGTGGCCAAGTACTTTGTAATATTGGCCACTTAGACATTGCAATCATATAATCAAGTGGGCATGGACTTTGCAATTTTAAAGATGGGTGATTGAAAACTTAAAAATGAGATTTTTTTTACTGTTTTGTCTTCTTCATTACTAAAGTCTGAAATAAGACTTCTCTTAAGCCATTTTGGTGATTTTGGGCATGAAGAAGAGAGAAAAACTTGATAAAATCATCATGGAAGGTAAAGATGCTTTCTTTTACTATGAATCATTCATGCTTTTGAAAATCCATCCAATATTTGTATGAATAATTGAACTCTATTCTTATTTCTTTGTAGGAGATGCCTATGAAATAAGGGTTAATTTAATTTCATGGATGGATGGGATTTGTGTGAGAGAGCAAGAATTGATCGACACACATTATTGTGTAAATAGTCAATTCTATGCTCTCTCATGGATTGATTTTGGCTTGAGTGAAGCTTGTATGGGATTTAGGGATCATGAGGACCATGTTCTAAATTTGTAGATAGGGAGTCTATCCTAGTGTTAGGGATTTTAGAAACTTAACGTGAGTTTATTGAAATAATGTAGGTTTTCTAGAACTACCAACAAGTGAGACAAATTTTCAACTGCTTTGTAGGCTCCTCCACCTAAATGTGGTTGAAGGAAATAGGATTTTTGGGACTTTCCAATCGTGAAGTATATGAATGGATTTTTGGGAAACTTGTTTGTTAGTGATTTTATTGAGTTAGAAAAAGCTTATGATAGGATCCCTAAAGAGTTAATATAGTGGGTCTTGGGACAGACAGGGCTTTCACAGGCATATATAAAGATAATTAAGGATATATATATATATATAAGAGTGTAGTAACAAATGTTATGACCACTAGCATGATTTTTCTATTACTATAGCTTTGCACTAGAGATTGGCTTTGAGCTCATACCTTTTCACATTAGTTATAGATGAGTTAACAAAGCATTTACATGCGAAGATTTGATGGTGCATGTTATTTGCAGATGACATAGTTTTAATTGATAAGATAAATGCGGGTGTAAGCATAAAGCTAGAGTGATGTGGAGAGATGCTATGGTCTAAAGAATTAAAAATTAGTCGGACTAAGATAAAATATATGAAATGCAATTTTAACGAGTAGAGTAGTAGAAGGGAAGGAATAGTGAAGATTAATAACTAAGAAGTCTTTCAAAAAGACCACTTTCAATACTTGGGATCAATAATTCATGAGAGTGAAGAGATTGAGAGGGGTATTAATCTAAATGAGTTGGAACAAATGAAAATGTGTCTCTGCAGTTGTGTGTGATTAATAGGTTTCACTTAAACTAAAAGGAAAATTCTATAGGATGGTTATAAGGCTGGCTATGCTTTATGTATCAGAGTGTTGGGCAATTAAGGAACAACATGTACATAGGATAGGTATACCATAATAAAAATGTAGAGATGGATGAATGGTAAGACAAAAAAGGATATGATTAGAAATGACAATATTGGAGGAAACTTAAGAGTAGCACTAATAGATAACAAGATGATGAGGTGGACTTCGATAATTTGGACATATCCAACAGAGACCAAAAAGGGCAGAGATTAGAAGGAGTGAGTCGGTCCAAGTCAACAACTTTAAAAGGGCAAGGGGAGGGCCCAAAAGGACATGGATAGAAGTGGTGAGAAAATATTTAAAAACTTTGAGACTAAATGAGGCCATGCCCTTGATAGAGGGGAATGGAAGAGTAAGATTCATGTAGCCGACACCTAATAGGGATAAGGCTTTGATGATGATGATGATGATGATGATGATGATGATGATGATGATGATGATGATGATGATGATGATGATGATGATGATGAGGTGCCTATATGAGAGATATTTAGACTTACACCATCTCCAATGGTTATTTGGTTGGGGCCTTCATACTCATTATGCATATTAAATTATTGATATATGTAGTCAAAGATTGGCTAGCTCTTGAATTGAGCAACCATTCATGGGTTGCTGATACAACAAAAAATGAGGCATAGTTACCCAAGAATGTGCAATTAAAATGTTGTGGGCATGCATTAGTTAGATGATTGTCCACGTTGCATATTTGACAAACAATTTGGGAGCATTAGTGAACGTTGGTGGAGCCGATGTAGAAGAGCAATTCCTAGATAACTTTTCCTTTGAGCTCTGGTGATTAGAATCCCGATTACGACCTCGATAATTTTTCCGATGGTTTTCTCTTAAAAAGTTTTGATTCCCACAGTATTTGTTGGAGCTTCCTTTAGTAGCAATGTTGCTATGATGACAATGACATCTTCAGTCGTAAACAAAGGCTAAATGAGTAAGTAACATGTCACACAAGGAACCAAAGGTGAATGCATCTAATCATGTGTATAGTAGTAGTTATAGCATTCTTGGCCAATTCCTCGAAGAGTAGCAAGGACTACCTCAAGGGGTTTCTCACAGCAGCAACCAGTAGTAGTTGTAGCATTCTTGGCCAAGTCCACGAAAAGTAGCAAGGACTAAGACTTTTTCTTGAGGGGGTTTATCATAGCAACAAGCGAATCCGCAATGGATCTTATGGAGCAGACATATTCTACTACATTAACACTATCTTTCTTGAGAGTAAATATTTCACCTTTTGGCATGTGACATGTGTATAAGAAGGCCATAAAGCTAAACTACAATGGTCTAGGCATCACTAGATGTGTACTTAACACATGAAAACTATGCTTTCAGAGAGGGAGGAGATAATCTATCTTAGGGTTATTTGATCATATCATTTCCAAAGTCATGATCAGAGGAAGATAATAGTATAAGAAAGGAGCCATAAACTCAGACAAAAAAATCAAATCTAGTAAGAAATGGGATAAATTGGCAATGCTATGAAATTTAGTTGGACGCAAAAAGTTTGATAGGCAAAAGAGGTGCAACATTAGCAGTGATGAGTTTGGTGGTTTCAGGTGCATTAGAGAGAATGGATTGAGAATTGTTGGAGGACATGAGGACTAGGATTGAGTAGAAAAAAGAAAAAATGCTAAAACTCATATCAGAAAGAACTACTGATACCATATAATGTAAGCAATTTATATAAATGCTTACACATTCTTGAACAATGTGTTGGTGTATTGTATTTATATGTGAATTTTGCACAAGATAAGTATAAAAAGGGATATAAAATGCATGGCTATTACAATTGCTTGATTGATGGTATGATTTTCAGTAAGATTAGATATTAAGACAAGAGAGGTTAAGTATAATTCAAATTTAAATCAGGAGTGAGGGAAAATCAGTTTGACCCAATGCTAGGATCTACTAGAATCACAACTTTGTATCAATCCTTAGGTTGTTTTATGGTTCTATCTTATTGATTTCAAGTAAGCTTTAATTTTCTAATTACATCCTCAAAGAGCTCAATAAAAAATTTATTTCTCTCGTTCCAAAAGAAAAATGGCCAGCACTTCTGATAGATTTCAACTAATGAGTCTTGCAACTTAATCTATAAAATTTTAACTAAGGTTCTGGTTAACCGAATCAAACTCCTTCTCCCTCATCAAGTTAGTCCTATTCCTAGAAGGTCCATTAGTGACAATATTTTAATAACTTATGAAATCTTAACTCACTTTAGAGAGTAAAGAAGAGGAGCCTTTAACTTTTATGTGAAACATGATCTATATGAAGCCTTTGATAGTCTAAGTTGGCCCCTTATGAAGGTTGTCCTTATAAGATTTGGGTTTCTTCCCCTTAATTTCAATTTTACAATAGATTGTATTCAAATCCCTCTCTTAGCTGTTCTAATGAATGAAGAACCTTCCAGATGGTTTAATTTCAGCAAGGCATGTAGCAAGTAGATATTTATTTTATGTTTGGAAGTACTTCTCACCTCTTCTTATAAAGCCATTGAAGATGGATCCTTTCTCTGCCTAGTGTGGCCCAAATCTCCTCTCTCATTTGCTTTTGATAAATGATTTAATTATACTCTCTAGAGCCACACTTTTGAACTAAAGTTAAATGAGAAGTATTGTTGGTCAACTTGAAGAAGAAGCTGGTATTGCAATCACCTTCTCCAAATCTATTAAGTTTTATATAATCTCCATCATCATCTTTATAATCCCTTAGAGAACTTTTGATGAAAGAGAAATGCCCTGGAGTTTCACTTTTGATGAAGAAACCTCTATAATCAAACAACTTTTTCAATGTTGGAAGTAAATGGTTCTTTCTAGAACTAGGCATTCCATTCTGATCAAATTTGTAATAGTAGGTGTACTAAATTGCTCTTGTTGGTTTTTCCATTCCCTTTTCTATCCTTGACTAATATGGTCAGATCTAAAGGAATTTCCTTTAGTTCCATTCTTTGATTAAAAAGGTCCCATCTTGTAAGTTAGAATTGAACATGTCAATATAAAATGGACTAGAGGTCTAAATAGTGGCAACATAGTGGGGGATGGAGTGAACTAGACCCAAATCAAGCTTTAAAAGGTTTTGTGCAAGATTTTAAGAATAAGAGAAATTATAATAATTAAAATAATTGTACACAAGAAACCAGATACATGGACTTTTATAGTGGCTTAGCCAACCAAGGCACATACTTCACTCTCTCAAAGTAACACCTTTTTGGAGCTCTAGAAATCCATACAAATTTTATACCACGAAATGATATTACACTAGCACACAAATAAGGACTAGAGCACTTGCAATAGCTTAACCTTCACAAACACTTTGATAACTATGCAAGAATATGAGAGCTACACTAGTATCACAAATACAGAGGAAAGGTTTTGAAGAAGAGGATCTCTCTCTCTCTCTCTCTCTCTCTCTCTCTCTCTCTCTCTCTCTCTCTCTCTCTCTCTCTCTCTCTCTCTCTTAGAATTTTAAATACAAAAAAAAGAATAAAGAGAGAGGGATTTTACAATACACAAAATTAGAAGTACTGAAATAGTAAGCTGGGAGCTGCTTTGTTGAGATGTAAGCCTGGTTTGCTTGCTTGACATTTAAAAGTTCGTCTAATGCTTTAAGACCTTTAATTTATAGTCTACATGCCAAAAAATCCGTTAGACTCAATTTTGTGGCCATTGGAGGGCATCTTAGCTGTTTGAAATTCAAAATTTCAAGTTTGGAACAACGGCTAGCAATGAATATGGTAGAACAGTGGGTTGGAATTTCAAACAACATGTGGAGTTGTTTGTAGCCAAAGTTCTAAATGAAATACCATCTCTCAAGTTGACTTGTTCATAATGAAAGTCGATTGGATTTTTTCTAGAAAATCAAAACCCTTGTTGATTCACCATTGTACAAATTGATTCTCCATGCCTTAGAATTTTATCTCCAAGAAATCATTGATTAGCTGGCTTGAATTGTCTTAGAAGCTAACTAAAAATAATCAAAACCAAAACATTCTTAAATGTTTAGCAAAAGTCAACTTGAATTCACTCAAAAGCCTATTGGCAATGACTTAACCCAAAATATCCCTAAAGTTCAAGAGGCATTGGCTTGGCATGTCTTAGAAAACAACTACAAAAATTAAAGGCAAACATTAATGGATGAACAATGATGATGTACTTGAGATTTCATAAAAGTTGGTTGTGAAATGCCTTAACAATTTTTCAATATGAAGATCATCATGCCAATGCACTTGAGGATGATTAGTAGCTAACTTGAAATTAATAAAGCCATCATAAATCTTTGTTTGCACTAGGCAGATGAATCTTCAGAATAGGTAGCTTTCTATGAGGTACTTAGTTATTTTCTTTGATTTTCTTGTTCTCCAATATATCGGAAGTCTAGTAAGCTAACTTGATGTGTTGAGACCTGGAAAAAATTTTCTACACATGTGATTCTATTAAACTTAAGATACTTCGAATAGTTAATTTGATCTAAACCATATGAATTTATCCTTGCACATGCACCAAACTGGTTAGACTATAGAGATCAAGGTTTTCTTATCATTGAAATAAAAAGGCATGGGCTACCAATCACCTCCTTTTTTATAATGATGAAACCTTTTCAAAAGAAAGTTAAAAAATAAATGTACAATCAAAGACCATGCTAAAAAAAAGTATACTCCCCCTGAAAGTATGTATACAAGAGAGTGAATAATCAAAGAATTTTCTCCCTAAGGACATGAAAATTAAGGACTGGTAAAAAAGATTATAAAATGTACAAGACAAAGAAACATATTCTATTGACAAGCAATTTATTGCAAGTCATCAATCACTTTCTAAACATCAAAAGAAAAAGAAAAAAACAAACACAAACATAATAGAAATCCAACATTCATTGTTGTCAATTGCTAGAGAGACTCTTTCAAAGATAGTTCATGAGAGTTGGAAAACGAAGCTTGAGGTCTTCTGAAGATTGAGCTCCATTAGGCTGGTTAAAGGGTTTAGGCTCACTGGTTTCATTGCATGGTAGGACATTAGAAGGATCACTGGCTTCTGACTTGAGGTTGTGGTGGAAGAGGCATAAGGATAAGCACATATGGAAGTTTGAGTGCCACCTCAAATTCCCTGGCAACCTTAGCCTTCTTCACTTTCTTGTGTGATGGTTGTTACTTTATTTTCTTCTTGGTCTCAGATTTCTCTCCCTCTAATTTCACTTCTTCTTTTGTACTTTCTTCTCAACCTTTGTAAGAGAACTTTTAATATAGGAGTTAGACCCTAAACTGCTTTGGCTTGTAGATTTAAAGATTGTGGTGAAGGAAGAGGTTGATAAGTGTCGGGCCACTTTGGTTCCTTATAACCAATCTCAACTTTTTCCTTAGATATGTTTCTAAAGACAGTGGTTGCTAAAAAGTTCAAGGGCTTTGAAGATCTTTTCTTGATTGTCTTGATCTCCTCTTAATGTTCCCTCAATATATCAAACTTCGACCAATGAATTTTCAATTGTTACTACATCCACTTGTGATCTTTCAATAATTTGTGTAATTTCTCTCTAAGAGAGAGTCCATGGAACTTAGAGGTGCCTGCTACATTAAACACTTGACTAGTTTGGTTCTCCAAGTTTTTGACCAACATACCAAGAATGTTTGGAGTATAAGCATTGGAAATGCCTTCTCCAACTTGTGTATCAATATCAAAATAAGATTGTACATCATTGCCACTAATTTCATCTTCATCATCTCTCTTTTATAGTAATAACTAATGGAACGTGGGGATTTTTAACCCAAACTTCATCAACATGGATGTAGTGCATCTTTTTTAGGACATTAGATCTTATCCCAACATTTGGTTCTCTCTCTCTCTCTCTCTCTCTCTCTCTCTCTCTCTCTCTCTCTCTCTCTCTCTCTCTCTCTCTCCACATTTGAAAGTCTTCCCTCTTGCTATCATGTTCTTTTAAGCAGCTCCATATGACTAATAAGAGAGAAACTTCCAATCTTTGGAAGGAGATTGTATCAAATGAAAAGATGCAAGCAATCTCATACAAGAGGTGAATTTAGTCACCTTTGATGACCTTTTTGGCATGGACAACATCCCTCTCCAACACAAGCTTCAGTGTGTCTATCCTCAAGCACTCCTTCTCAAACTCTTCCTTTAAAGAAATACTTGAGAACTCACTTTAAACAGGTTTTTTAGTTGCCTAGGACTAAAATGCACCTCATTATCCTCTACAAAGGTTCTAATTCTCCCATTTACAAGTTTCTCTAGATTGAAGTAGAACTCTCATCATCTTCTCATAGTATAAAACTATAGGAGAGGCTAACCTAGAGAGTTGAACTTTCTTAAGCAAGACTGAATAGAGAAGTTTTTAAGTTCACTAAAGAGTATTGGTCTTCCTAAAATACCTTTGCAAAAGCCTAATGCTTTATAAACTCATTGAGTATTACATTCTCATGTACATCTTTCTCCTCCTTCCCCTCCTCTTCCTCTTCCTCCTCGTCTTCTTTTGTCTCTTCTCCAAAAAAAATTTCATTAGATTCATCTCATCTTTTTCCTCTTTTCATGAAGCCTTTTTCTTCTTTTGATGAACTCCTTCAGACTTTTTAAGTTCATCACTTCAACTTCTTTTCTCTTTATAAGCAATTTCTTGAGCTTGCCCTTTGGCTTTGAGGTATTGCCCAGAGATTTGGTCTCTTTTAGAGCAATGGGCTTCTTTGAATCATTTTGGGGAACATTGGAAGCAAAGGAAACAAGTAGGAATTGATGTGATTGGAGATATAAGGTTTTAGGGTTTGCTCTAATTGTCAAAATCAAATTCAAACTATTAAATAAAAGAAAATAATGAACATGTGTGATCTTTGAGAGTAATAGACTAACAAACCAATAGGTTTTTAAGGGCTTTTTGAAAAGTTTCAAAAATAACTCAAGACTCTTCATGAAGAGACATGAAATGGCAACTAGCTTGAATGAATGAAGAAACTAAAATTTTGGCATTTAAAGCAATTTTCAATCGTGACAACTGACTCTCAAGTTAGATAATTGATTGTCATCATCAACATGTTGAAAATTTTCAGAGTGAGCCTTCCAAAGTTAGCTCCTGATAGTAGCTAGCCAAATTTAACATGCTGTGGAAAGACAAAGAAAACTCATAAGTAGATTGTCTCCTATCAATTAACAAACCAAAGTTCTAACCTACCACCAAGTTCCTAGCAATTAGTTGGACGATTGAATAATGCTCAAATAAAAAACTAAATTACTCTTCTATCATAGTATTAGGGCAATTGACTTTTTTGAGTAATTTATGTGCAATTTGTTGATTTTTTAGTGTTTTAAAAATGGTCAAACTTCTAACATGAATAAAAAACATAAATCCTTCAATCATGGACATTAACTCCTGCCTAATTCTCTCCTAATAATGCAAAATCTCTCTTTATTCAATAATTTGGTGAAACTTTAGTCCAATTGCCTTTTAGTACCAACAAATTCAAGCATTATTTCAACTTGTTTACACATGATGTCTAATCTCAATATGCTTGATCTTAAAGTGTTGGATGAGATTGTTTGAGAATTGATATCATTAGCGTTATTACAAAAGATAGGTAAATGATCAAAATGGATGTCATAATCTTTGAGTTATTATCACATCCTAGGCACTAGACCATAACAACTGCTAGCTGATATATATTTAGTTTATGTAGTTGAGTATTACAAAGTTTTGCTTATTTGAAGAAATTGACAAGTTCCACAAGTGTTCTTTCTATCAGTAGTCCAACGACCATAATTAGCATGTCCATATGCATTCAAACAAAAAGAACTATTTCTATCATACGATATTCTAAGATTTGGTGTATGAACTACATATCTGAATATCCGCTTAGTAGCAATAAGATGTGATTTCTTAGGATTATACTAAAATCTAGCACATGCATATATACTAAATTGAATATTAGGTTTAATAGTAATCAAGAATAATAATTGAACCAATCAAATTTCTATACTTCTTAATATAATCCATTTTACCTTTTCATTTTTCTTAAGTTTCAAGGATGGGGTACATTGATTTGTCCTTCTTCATTCTAAATCTCTAGAATGGTTATCTGACATATTTGGCTTGGTTGAAGAAGATAACATTTTGTGTTTACTTTTACTTAGAGTACAAGTAAGAAGTTAAGCACAACCGATGAAAATCTGACAGAAGAGCCGAATCATCAAATGATCAAAGTGGGTATCATGACTCCGAGTGATCCCTATAGTCTATCAAGTACAACATGCTACCGATAGCAAGCACCAAGATTTGAATCAATCTCTAGCCTTTAAAGAAACGGTTTAGAAAATGAAAATCCTTCATTCCGAGCAACAGCTCCTGTAATTCTTTCTCTAATTTTCCCTTTCATAAGGCAAGTTAGATCTTTTTCTTCAAAAAGACAAAAAAGAAAAAGAAAAAGCTAGCTGGATCTTTTGAGCATAACCCATAACCGACGACCCTCGAACCCATGACACAGGACAGGCCCTTCTTGTGCCATTTGTTGTTTGATTGAAGGAATTGGACATGAATCAATAAAACCCAACGTGGAGAGAGAACGAGGTACTTCTTTTCTCAGTTTTCGGGAAGTACATGCATTTTGCTTCCTAGAGGAAGAAGGATATCTTTTTGGGCCTGCGTGTGCTACGCCAACGTGATCCGATCCGTTAAATTGTTAGATCATGAGAACTTCATCCATCAACACTTTTTTCCTTGATTGGACATTTTTAGAACCGAAGTTCTGTTTAGTTTTTTATCGGAAACTATCTACTGGTGGTTTCTGAAGAATTATAGTCTGCCAAGGAAATATCCGATTTGATGTGATACCAAAGAGCCATACAGTTCAGCTTTGATGGTGTACAAGTCATTAAGGTGGATCTACCCAGACCTCTCCATGTGACCCAAACAGTATATTTCTTCCTTGAGGAGGAAAGTGCCCTGCTTAGTCGGACTCTTATATCCTATAAGACTAAATCTCTCAAGTGACAACTACATTCTACTAATTTTCAGAAAAAAGGAAGCTAGATGGTTGATCCAAAAGTCCATCTTAGACCACATCTTAGATAGCTAATAAACCTGTGAGAACTCGAAAATTCAAGTTGGAAAGTGCTTTGAGTCAGATAAATCAATAACATGGAAACGAAATCTAGTGGTCAAAATCTCTAAGATTGAGGGGATATCATACATATATACATATAATATAAATAATCAGCATAAATATATTTCGAATAAGTATATATTATTTTTTGTATAAGATTTCATCCTTGCTTATTTTCTTCTTCAGATTGAAAATAGTGATATATGTATATTATTTTGTATAAGATTTCATCCTTGCCTATTTTCAGCTTCAGATTGAAAATAATGATTAACATTGGTAAATGGGGAAAGAACTTTGATTCTAAGCAGAAGTTATTCCGGGCCTACAAATTCAACGGCTTTGATGTTGGGACCAGGTGATCGACGAGCCAAAGCGTTCATCTTCTAGCTACACCCATAAATGGTTAGGATAGCAGAGTGAAGATGCTTTTGGGTGCACGGCCTATCAACGGCATCTACTAACTCAGTTTTCATATGTGGTAGGTCTGAGGAGGGTCAAGTAAAAGCCAGGACCAGAGTTTTGGTGATCAAAATCATTCATAACATGGGGTCGTCTTAGATACGCCATGACCCAGATATCTTGTCTTAATAATCCCAACCACTATCGTTTGTGAAGTGCAGAAAGTTTTCATGGAACTTCGATAGGGACTCTCTCTCTCTCTCTCTCTCTCTCTCTCTCTCTCTCTCTCTCTCTCTCTCTCTCTCTCTCTCCCTAAAGCATTCCCTAACATGCCATCCTGCTCTCTCTCTCTCTCTCTCGCCACAAAGCATTCCCTGCCATGCCATGCTGCTACCTCTCGGATACGATAACAGGCAGGACACTACCCTCAAAGCTTGTCCTCGTCCTGTACACGCTAACTCCAGTTGGCTACAAAGCAAGAGAAGAATCCCTGCCATCTAGCGTCCCCCAAAAAATCTAATTTTCTAACAGAGCGGCATCAACTAAGAGATGACATGTTGTGGGGGTCCCGTCGAACCCACAACTACGAATCTATGACAAGTCTTTTTTTTCTTTTTTGGGGTGTAGAAAGGGAGCAACAGGTGTGATAGACAGAAAGCAACTGGAGGACTAGAAGGAAATGGGACCCGGTCCAGCTCCTTTTACACTAGCATCCAAGCAGTCCGTGAATTTGGTTTGGATCTTGTGAGCCCTTTGGTCCTCGTGGATCCATAATTTCCATCTTGTTTTACACACACAACTACCACAACAGTGACCTTAAATTCTCCACCTTTCTTTTCTATCATCTATTTGACCACAAGTGCACCAGCAATGTCACTTTCTTTACCCTCTTTATATATCCACGGCCAAGCAATCAGCTAATTCTTTTCAGTAATCTTTGAGTGCCTCTCACATCCTTGCTATGAGCAGATCACGGGAGGAAACTATAGATGCAATTAGGGAAGTTCGGAGCAGTCAAAAGGACGTTGATATACATATAGAATTCTCACATGGCGGTCAAAGAACCAAAAAGATAAGTTTACTGTAGCTTCTAAAAACTGAAATAAATTATTCATCTCTTGGAGCCTGTCTTAGGTAGGACCTGCAACCAAAGTACTGTCCATAGAATGGTCCTAACCTGTGTTAATCTGGGATGTAACGTGGACTGCTGTAAAAATTGTTGGCAAACAGAGGATAGGAATTTACGATGCATGCTTTCATGAGAGCCTTAGCGCAATAGTAGAGTTGCTGTCATGTGACCTTAAAATCATGGGTTCAAGGCATGAAAATAGCCTCTTGCAAAATGTAAGTAAAACTACATACTATTAACCCTTGTAGTCCACCCTTTCTCTGGACCCAACATAGCAGGAGCTTTGTGCACCAAAGCTGCCCTTTTGCGTTTATGATATTGTCGGGGCCTGGCCTACAGAGATACACGGTTTAGAAGATAAATGATTTGGATTAATGGTTTAGACTATTTGTACATTTTGTTGCTAGAGATCGTACTTCATTTATTGTATCACTTTTGCCAAAGGTTGTCAGGATCTTTACCATTGAGATTACTTTTTGGGCCCTACGAGTGTCATGTGCTACACCCGATCGACATTTTTAGTTAATAGGCGATCCCGATTGGCGATCTTATTGCTGTTGATTTCACCTTGATCTCAGATGACTCTAGCTGATAGATTTCTTAACAACTAAGTTATCTTACTTGCGTATCACGATAAACAGGAAAATGGTCTTCATTTACAGTACTTTATATAACGACAAAAAGAGACATTATGTTAAACAAAGAGGCTTTCCTTATGCTTTTCACGTTGTCTGACAAAGCATAGTGTCTTTGCACACTTCAAGAGGTTCAAGTTTGTCACATGTTAGTGGATGTATTATCAAAAATGTAGGAGGATTAATGATCCGGTGAGGTAAGTAGTCTGGGTTTTGGCAGATTTTCTTCCATCTCCATGAATCAAATCATCACATTATTGGATACTTGTCTGATTCTTTCATTCTTTCTGCAAGTAATAAACAACTCAAAGGCAAGTGATCGAGAGATATGGAAAGGAAGAATGTGGCTCAGGAATAAGACAGGAACGCACGAGCACATAGATACAAAAGCACATGAGAGACCAGACAAGGCATGGGAAATTGGAATCCGGTCAGTGATGTATCAGATGGCTGTTTACAGGTTAATAATTATTTAAGGGTTTTTTATTTTTATTTTTTGGAATGGTAAACATGAGAGACTCCTTGTTGTGCCACTGCATATTCTATAAACCTGGTTACAAAATCTTCAAAATAATTAAAAATACTCTGAAAAGTCCTGACGTTTTGCCTCCTAGATTAACTTTAAAAAGCCGCTAAGAATTAAAAACTCCAGCATTTTTTTGTTAACCTTAGAAAGAGAGAGAAGGATAAATGACTTACAACTGGGGAACATAGAACATAGTTTACAATACACTACAATGACTTATAACCTAGAGAACATGGCTCACAACCCAAGGCACCATGACATAGAAAAGGGAATGTAGGAAGGATATTAACATTCCTTTTACATTTACTAAATCAAACACATAAATTTATGAACATTTTACCCCTCTGAAAAGATTAAAATAAATTAAGAATATGAAAAATGCAAAGATACAATCGTGGGGATCTTCGCTTGTAAAAAGAAGAAGAAAAAAAAAAGATCAAGATCAAATATTTAAATTTAAAACACTTTTCCCCCTTTGAATAGATCAAAATAAGTTAAGAAGATGAAGATGCAAAGATACAATCGTGGGGTAGATTTTCCCTATATTTACAAGAATTACCTAGTGACTCCTGTGAAATGTGCAAGGGAGTTAGCTGACAGAAAATTACTAACAAAAGATATATCAACATGAACCATAACTTAGCCCAAGCAATGGCATTCGTCAAATAATCAAACACCAATTTATTGAAACAAAAATGAATTTCACAAATAATTTGACAAATTCTTTATCAATATTTGTAATTAGTTGCAAATGCAAAATACAAAATTAAACTCACAACCCAATAAGGCAATTTTGCTGACTTTGTCCCCAAATTTCCCTAATCTGCCTAATCTATCTTCCCAACTTGTTCCCGCGTCCGAACCTTGTAACTGTGTTTCCGAAGAGAGAGGATCTGAGCCTAAAAGGTACATCTGGGGCTCAAACGGTAATGGTTAGTGATCAGAAAATTTTACGTTTTTCCCTTTTGGAAAGTATTTAAATTTTTATCATTTAGGTCACATTATGGATAGAATTTAACTAAAAAATTTCTACACTGGATCAGATGTTATTGACTTTCCCAACTGTGGCATTGTGGAATATTTTTTATGCATGGCCAACCTAAGATGTAGCCTAGAATATGAGAAGTTAAGATCACCAAGCATACTAATAAATCTAATGACTCACGGGTTATTAGCCCAAATATGAGTTAACTTATGTTTGTTTATGTTTATAGGACCCATAAATCTCATTTGTCGCTCTACAGTCGAGACTCCACCATTATTTTAGTGACCGATACGGCAAGACGTCATCTGATTCCCTTTGTTTTAGAACAGCGCACAGGAAAAATGTCCTCTTCATTATTTCCTTTCTTTTCCATAGTTGGACACACACTCCCGAGCAACACGGAAGCCATGTCCTATCACGGGAGATGCCTTCGTACGCCACTGCGCTAGAATGCCTCTTCATGTTACAATTATTTCGATGTTAAAATTTTAGAAAAACTTATTTAAGAGGTTCAAAAAAAGAAAGAATCCCACCGAAAATAACTTCACACATCAAACTAGAACTTCCCTTTGCGAAACTCTCATTAAATTCATACGATGTAGAGTCTAGGTTGAAGGGGAGTTTTGATACAATGGTAAAGTTGTTGTTGTGTGACTTTGAAGTAATGGGTTCAAGGCGTAAAAACACCCTCTTGCAAAAATATAAAATAAGACTGCATACTATAAATCCTTGTAGTCTTTCCTTCCACAACTCGTTCATAAACAGGAGCTCAATGCACTGAGGCTGATGTCCTTCTTTTAGACTCTACGATTCCTATTATTTTGACGAGGTTCAGTGAGCCGAAAGCAACAAGACTTGGTCTGGTATGGTGAAACAGACAGCCACTCATTTTTTGTAAGCTACTACCAAATTTTGAAACTCAGTCCATGGTTTGGCGCGTAAGATATCTTCATGTTTACTCATTGGCGCTCACGGAAATTTTTGAAAGGGAAACTACGCCTCTTCTTAACATACTCCTCCTCAGTTGTTTTTTTTTTTTTTTTTTTTTTGGTATTTTGCTTCACGACGGGTCAAATTTAAAGCCAAAAAACCGGAAAGTGTCTATCCGAAGTTAGGAGTTTAGGACTAGCATTTCTTTTTTCGAAAATATATATCTTACAGATTTGAGAGGATTTTAGTTTATGACGACCATGCAAATTGGTACCAAGTATGCTGTAATAATTTAGCATGAGTATTGGGTTATCTAGTATTGATTTATAGGTTTAACTATACTCAGTTTATGGTTTATAACTAGCAATATGAACGAGATATATATGCCAAAAGTGAGCCAACAGTTGGTCTAATGGAAAGAGTTCATTTTCTCCTTGCAAGACTCGTGTGACCTTGAAATTACAGGTTCAAGGCATAGAAACAGCCTCTTGCAACATGCAAGGCAAGACTACATACTAATAACTCTTGTAATTCGTCCCTTTTACAGACCTCACATATACAGAAGCTTAATGTACCAGGCTGTCCTTTAAGACGCATGCATACATAAAGAATTTCGGTGGACTTTGGTTTGCCCCAACTTTCTTCAGTGATGACAGCCCTTTCAATTGGGATATATACAAACTAGTTGTCACGTTTATTACGATATCCGGGCAAAACACCACCAACTTCTGGGAAACATAAAGATACATTTCTACAACTTATTTAAATCACATTCCTTAAAGTACATCACATATTTTTCTACAACTCATAGAAATCACATTCCTTCCCTCCCTTTTCTGTCTGACCATCCATGATGGAGTTGGTTTAAACAATATTAAAAGAGTGAAAAAATGGACAAGGCAAATGTTCGGAAAATTCAGAACGTTTGCGGGCAGATCGGAAGAAGATTTACAAATAGAGAATAATGTTTGAGAATTTGACAGACTATTGATGAAATTTGAGTTGATTTGATAAATTCATGTTAACTTCCATAAATTTAAGTTTAATTCAAAAATGTAAAAACATTTTATTGTTCCAGATTATATTAGGACATCAAAAAGTAGGGATTTCTTCAAAATAATTTCAAGTATTTAAAGACTTATGTAAGTCTCGTCCAAACACAGGCTCGGCAGAATCCCATTGCGTCATAATTAACCATTCACTTTTACGTGTGAAAGCTAAGATTAGTAATGGTAAAAAAAAAGGATGCTAAAAGCAGACTAAAACCAGTTTATTTTGGTGACTCAGATGATTTATCTGCCATTGCCATGTCTGTGTTTGTAATTAGTAGTGGAGTTGATTTAGTTCGCATCCAGATTTGCGTGATTTTGTGTGTTGTTTTCTGTGGGCCTTGTTTCTTTCCTGTGGGAGACTAACTAGGTCTTTCTAAAGTTTGACATGGTCCCAACTATTTTATAGTAAGCTAGTAGTTAAGCTGAAAGCAATAGCTAAAGAAAAAGTCTATCAAGATATCTCTATAAATTGATTTATCAGCTATATATTGAACTTTACTTAATGTAATAAAATTGAGGATAATTCAACTTTAGTTAGTGATGAAGGGGAGTATTGTTGTCGTCGTGTGAGTTTGAAGTCACGAGTTCAAGGCATGAAAACTGCCTCTTGTAAAGAATGCAGGGTAAAGCTGCGTACCATGGATGTTTATGGTCTGCCCCTTTCCCAAACCCTGCATACGATGGAGCCTTTTAGTTAGCCACAAAAGAAAGTTTAGAAATGACTATATATTCTAATAAATATATTTATCGTATTGCATCCATGGTATTTATGAGATATATCAGCAACCTTCCGAATTAGAATGAGGATAAAAACCACGAAACAAATATATTATAAGATCTTACCATCTATCGATACAGTTCTACAGGGTTGTACCAATGAAAGACGCTAAAGTATGCTCCGAACAGTGCTTTGTGAACAAGATTCACACTGCAAGTGTTTCCTAGTATACACTGCAGAGAGAATATATTTTGCACTCTATTGTTTTGGTTTTGGCTTCTCTTCTTTGTTTTAGACTTTTAGAAATGGCATTAACCAATGAAGAGGTTTAAGATATGAAGGCTGCAAATACCAAAAAGGGAGTGTGAATATCAAGCATCTTCAGCATGGTAGTATATCATATAGGTGGAAGTAAAGCCAGAATGGACAGGTATTCGACTTTCTTGTGTGTATTGACCACTGATTGACGGCAACATTAGAGGAAGATCAACCACCCACAAAAACAAAGACTCTTCACTGCACCACTGCATTTCGTGCTGTTCATGGTTGCTTTTCCTTCGCTTTAGAAATCTTGCAGTGCAGTGTCATGGAATCCATAGTTTTTCATACGTTGTTACAAAAGAATGGGCTGTTTTAGATTCGAGAGAGAAACACCCGAGTGACTAGCTGAAGAAATGGCTCTCTTTTCATGGAGATCCATCCTGATCACGATCTTCACAGCTTCTTCTCTGCAGATCTGCATGGGCAGTGACCTGCCAGTGCAACTCAACGATGATGTTTTGGGTCTTATAGTCTTTAAATCAGACCTTTCGGATCCAACTTCTTATCTCAGTTCATGGAATGAAGATGATAGCAACCCATGTTCGTGGCAATACATAAAATGCGATCCAGCCACCAGCCGAGTAGCTCAAGTTTCCCTTGATGGTCTCGGATTGTCTGGAAAGATTGGAAGAGGACTCGAAAAATTGAAGAAACTACGAGCGCTATCTCTCTCCCGCAACAAGTTTTCTGGTAATATTCCTCCCGGGCTATCACTTATTACAGGCCTCCGAATGCTTAATCTGAGCCACAACAGTCTTTCCGGGAGGATTCCAGATGAACTTCGAAACATGACAGCCATCAAGTTCCTAGACTTTTCGGATAATTCTCTCTCGGGGCCTGTCCCAGATCATCTCTTTGAGAATTGCAATTCGCTTCGGTTCATTAATTTAGGTGGTAATTCTTTGGAAGGTCCTCTTCCTCCTACGCTTCCCAAATGTGCCTTATTGGGGGGTCTTAATTTGTCTAGGAATCATCTCTCTGGCAACCCCGATTTCAGTAATGGCATTTGGTTGCTGAAGCATCTTCGTGTATTGGATCTTTCACACAATGCATTCTCCGGTGTTGTTCCAGAAGGAATTGCAGGATTACATTACTTGAAAGGGCTTTACTTACTGGGAAATCAGTTCTCAGGACCAGTTCCGGCTGATATCGGACTATGTCCTCACTTGAATCACATTGATTTTAGCAGTAATTTGTTCACGGGAGCCTTGCCCAGTTCAATGCAGAAGCTTAGTTCTCTCTCATTCATCGATTTATCCGATAACAGGTTGACTGGGGATTTCCCTCCATGGATTGGTAACACAACCAGTCTTGAATTCTTACATTTTGCAAACAATGGTCTCACCGGAAACCCACCCGATTCACTGGGAAATCTCAAATTGCTGAAGTCCTTGATCATATCCAATAACAAACTGGCTGGAGTTATTCCTGTAACACTAGTTCAATGTACTAGGCTTTCTGTGATCAAACTGAGGGGTAATAGCCTTGAAGGAAGCATCCCACAGGGCTTGTTTGATCTTGGATTAGAAGAAGTCGACTTATCTTCAAACAATTTCAGTGGGTCGGTACCTCCTGGTTCATCCCGATTGTTTGAGTCCTTAAGTTTGCTAGATCTGTCAAACAACAAGCTTACTGGAAATATTCCCGCTGAGATGGGCCTCAATTTCAAGTTGAGATACTTGAACCTTTCGTGGAACAATCTTCAGTCAAGATTGCCTCCTGAAGTTGGGTATTTTCGAAACCTTTCAGTTTTGGATCTTCGTAGCAGCGGGTTATATGGATCGATTCCGGAGGATTTATGCGATTCCAGTAGCCTAACTGTTCTTCAATTGGACGGAAATTCATTAAGTGGACCAATCCCCGAACAGATAGGAAACTGTTATGATCTATCCTTGATGTAAGTTCACACTTCCTACGAGAAATCTCTTTCACATACCAGAAATCTTTACCTTTCAATGGTCGTATGTTTATCTGCATTGTTTCCTTGCAGGACATTGTGTCATAACAGCCTGAATGGATCAATTCCAGCATCTATGGCAAACTTAAAGAAGCTCAAGATTCTGAAACTAGAATTCAACAAATTTGGTGGAGAGATACCACAACAACTAGGTAATTTGGATAATCTTCTTGCAGTTAATGTTTCCTACAACAGGCTCACAGGGAGGCTTCCTGTGAAGGGTATTTTTCCAAGCTTAGACCAAACCGCATTACAAGGAAATCTCGGCCTCTGCTCACCCCTATTGAAAGGACCCTGTAAGATGAATGTCCCAAAGCCGCTGGTTCTCGATCCCTACACTTATGACGGGGGAAACAGTGGTGGTGGTTTGGTATCTGGGTCGCGTTCATTACAATCGAAACACGGAACTTTCCTCAGCCTTTCTGCAATTATAGCAATGGCAGCCGCTATTGTCATACTCATCGGTGTTGTAGTCATCAGTTTACTGAATGTTTCTGCTCGGAGAAGGATAGCATTCGTTGATAATGCTTTGGAAAGTTTGCGTTCAAGTTCTCCAAGATCTCGGGCTCCTGCTGCAGGGAAGCTTGTTCTCTTTACTCCTACCAATGATTTCAGGCATGAAGATTGGGTTAATAATGCCGAATTGCTACTGAACAAGGCCACTGAGATAGGTACGGGAGTCTTTGGGACTGTGTACAAAGCATATGTAGGAGGGGAAAAGATGATGGCTATTAAGAAGCTCATATCATCCAACATAATTCAACACCACGATGACTTTGAAAGAGAAGTTCGAATGCTAGGGAAAGCCAGGCACCCAAATTTAATGACACTCAAGGGATACTACTGGACTCCTCAACTGCAGCTCTTGATATCAGATTATGCTCCCAATGGAAGCTTACATTCCAAACTTCATGAAAAATCTCCTACTGCTCCTCCTTTTTCATGGGCTCATCGGTTCAAGATTGCACTCGGAACAGCAAAAGGCCTTGCCCATCTGCACCAATCATTTCGGCCACCAATTATACACTACAACATCAAACCGAGCAATATCTTGCTTGATGAGAACTACAATGCGATGATTTCAGATTTCGGACTGGCAAGGCTTTTACCCAGATTCGACAAGCATGTTATTAGTAGCAGATTTCAGACTGCCTTAGGCTTTGTTGCACCAGAATTAGCATGCCAGAGTTTAAGGATCAATGAGATGTGTGATGTATTTGCTTACGGAGTATTGATTCTAGAGCTGGTCACAGGAAGACGACCTATCGAATATGGGGAAGATGATGTTGTTATATTGACTGATCATTTGAGGGTGCAGTTGGAACAAGGGACTGCATTGGATTGTGTTGATCCAAGCATGAGTGAGTACCCTGAAGATGAGGTTTTGCCTGTTCTTAAGTTGGGTGTGGTTTGTACTTCTCAGATACCTTCAAGCAGGCCATCCATGTCAGACGTTGTTAAGATATTACAAGTAATTAAGACTCCAATACCTGAGAGGATGGAAGCTTTCTGAGAATCCAAATTTCGGCCAACAGTGCTATTTTGTTTCTGTTGGAGAAATTATCGACTCAGGGTGTTTGTAAGAATTTGTTCTTCTTCTTGCTCATGTAACATGCTTCAATTGATCGCTACTGTTGTGGGGTTTTATGTTTGCACACTTGAAAGATTGTGAAGCTTTAGGTTCTTGGTTGCTAGTATTTACTCCTGTAATGTGGCCATAAAGCCAGCCATAACACCCTTCTCTTTTCTTTTGTTTAAAAATAATAGTAAAAGAATTGATATAGTCGCCCCCCTTACTAATGCTATGGATGCCTATAATTTTAGGTGTCCCAGATTTCATAATATTGCCCTTCACTTAAATGCTGTCTCCTAAAATTCTAATTTAATGATATAACCACTGTTCTCTTGACTTACAAAATACATGGCCAAAAGTTTCAGTACCAATTTCATAACTAAAAGCAACAACGAAGATAAAAGAATTTATCTTCTTAGAGAGTTATGGCCGTTTCCTACCTAATGAATAAAAATGAGGAATTTCATAACCCGCAAAGATCAGAGAGTACCTTTTTGAATGGTAGCTTTAAGAGGATATCTTACTCCCACTCATTTGGACTTATCAGTCTTAAGATTTCGGATTTTGCACCACCAACCATAGTGGCGTGAAAGTAGCCTCTTGCAAAAAGCAAGTAAGACTGCATACTATTGACTTTTTGGTCCACCCCTTTCCCAGACCCCTACATATGCGGGATTTAAGAAAAAAACAAAAAAAAAACCCTATAATGGCACAAATGCGTGTCGAGCAGACATGATGGGTTTTTAAAACTCCTTGCAAACAGGCCTCTTTCCATTGGCGATGGCCTCGTCTTGATCAAATTGATACGATCTACCAGACCTTCTGAGTTCCACCAATAGAAGGAGTTGTTTTCTTAGGTTTTAGTCACATAGATGGGATTTCTACTCAGCTTAGAAGCAGAAACAGGTATGTTGCTTTGTCTTGACTACACAAGTAATGTAGAAATTACATGTTGTCCATTAGACATACAGCAAAGACACAGATGCAGCCCAGCCGGTTAGTCATCGATTGATCCTTATCTTCTGGAAAATTGTAAGTATACAGTAACGCAGAAATCTTAGCCATTGAATGATCACAAACATCCAACTGTTTAAGGTTTAAAATACTAATTGTTACTGAAAATCCTGAGGAATCTATTCATTTTACTCCTAAAGAGTGATTAGGATCCTCCCTTGCAGAAGATCTTTGGTTCATGGCCTATCCACTGTTTGGCCCAAAAGATGATCTGTTTGGGCCACCACGCATCCGGGTCCCTGCAGCGCTACACGCAACAGACAAACTGGATGGAACTGCAGGACGGTGGAAAAGATAACTCAGTCAATTTCAGTGGAAAGGATAACTTTGCTGTACGTATGTCCATCACAATTTGAACCACCAAATGACAATATATATCCTCAATTACAAAAATTCTAACATGGATCATATAATTGTCTGAGGCTTCTCTTGCAAGGTCCTCTTTCATTCATTTTTACCGTCTTTTCTACACCTTGAAAGGTCAAAACAAGAATGACATACCAATTGGCTGCTTGGAATGGCTATCAGGGATAAACTCTTTCATGGATTGACTTGGATAGGGCTTAACAATTTTCCACAAATTATTCCTTGCTTCTATAGTCTATCCGTGTTTAAGCCATCCAATAGCAAAGAGATATGAAGGCTACCCACGGACAAACTTATTCATGGATAGCTGCCCCTGAGCCAAAAAGACATACAAAGAGAATAAACTATGCCAACGTGCAACTTTTAGGAAGAAAAACAGGTCAACTGGTAACAATCGAATAAGTGAAGGCAATGCTCAATCAAAAATCAACCTGAAAATACGAGTAGACTATGGGCTTGCTGAAGAAGGTGACACCATACTCATGCAGTTCGGTTGGCAGGAAATGAACAAAATAGATTTACACCAACTACTTCCAAGATGCATGGTTTGGATCACCTAAGCTCTAGCCCTTGCTAATCCAATTGATCACGATTGTTTGCTGAGAACAAGTGGCACACGTCTTCGGCTTGTGAAAAATGAAAACCCGCCATTATTATGGGCAAGCACAGAGTAGAAGAAAGACCCACCGGCCAAAAGTATGTCCGCTACATGAATAAGGACATGTCCATCGTGATCAGTAGTTCATATAGATTTCCGCTTAAATGCAGCAGAAATGGTGATTAGGCCATAAGATTATCCACGTTAAGAAGGCCTTATCCAAAAGGAGGATCATACATGCCTAACATGACCCCTGACCCCCGTGTGCCGATCGAATTAAACCAAGAACGGGATCAACGCAACTCAGTGCAGCAATATCCAAATTAAATGCCCCCAAGAAACAAAGCCTGTTTACATTAAACTCTGAGAAACAACTCCCCACAAGAAGTTGGAGTCATATGAAAACTGTAAAACGATGTCTTGCCGCTATGATATATCTTTGGTTCATGTACATGTTTCAGTTACTCCAACTTACACTGCACGAGAATGTGCTCTATATGGAAGGCTAACACATAGCCCTGTACATGTAATTACGCCGTGTAGTCAACTGCTATCCTTTCACGGCACCTTCACTGGCTGGACCAAAACATTGTTATTGATTTGAAACAGAGCAGGGATCACTCCTCTATCCAAAAAGAAACAAAAGTAAACAAGCCGAAGACCCACATAACCACCCTCAAATCACAAGTAGGAATCAAGATAACCATATGCATGCCTTCTGTTATACTGAAGCAGACTTGCATAAGTTCTGTCCCACACTCCTATAAAGATGGACTCGTCGTCTGGACTCATTGATACCCCAGAAATCTCCCCGAAAAAATCGATTTCTTGCCGTTTCTTGTAATCTGCTTTGGTGTCATATACGTGGACAAAGTCTGCAGGTTCTGCAACTGTCATGAATTGCCCATCGGAGGAGAAATGAATGGATCTAACAGCACCCAAGTTTCCCTTCAGAACTGAAACAGCTGACGACAGATTTCTAACATCCCAAATGCGGCATGTCTTATCCTGATTGCCCGTGGCAAAAGTGCGGCCGTCTGGGTGCCATGCCGATGCAAATGAATAATCCAAATGCCCATGCAACTGAGCAACTGTCTGTTTTAAGTCAGCCACAAGAAGCAGGGTATTAGTTGGCAACATCTAGTATTTTGATTAGTTTGAATCTAATAAATGTTCAGAGGCAAACTGCAATGCTACATATACATTTCCACGTTGGGAGTCCACAAGCGATCCAACAAGATGGTCTCCAACAACTGTCAGAAGTTTTCGGTCTGGACTGATTGATGTATGCTGCCAAGCAGTTTGTCCGTCAGAAGTATCCAAGATATCAGAATTGAAATATCACCATCACTGACAAATGCATATGTCAACAAAATCGACAATGTAACAAATGAAAAAGAACAACAAAGATAAATCCTGTTCGAATTTAGCATTGTCATACAAGATCTTTGGAAAACAGATGAAACTAACAAGTCTGTGCCGCTGGCAAAGGAAGGACTCACATTCACAGGCCATTGGAACCGGAAGTGATTCAAAAGCTGAAACCTCTCGGCATCAAATTCTCGCACGCCACAGTCATTATTGGATGTCATGAAATGAATGCCACCACTGTAAGCAGTTACATTTTACGTATTAAGATGTGATCTCAAAGAAACTAAGCCATTTTGGCAGCTGACTAAAGGAATACCTCAAAGACTTGTAGATGTCAACTGCATTTGTGATTGCATTATCGTCAAAGGTTGTCCTGCTACAGAAGCTAACCCCTCGACGATCCAAATACTGACAAACAATAAAACCTCATAATTAATTTGAAGTTGTTAAATAAAAGCAATAAAGAACTGGAACAGTTCTTGATAGGCAACTTTCTGCATGAAAGTAATCTCTTTTAGATCAAAACAGCACATCTCTTCAAAGATGAAGAAAGAGGGCACAGGGAGGCAGGCGGGTGATAAGTAGAAGTTAGCTATGAAAAACACTCCGGAGAAGAGTATCTTTTAACACATTTCCACTACACAAGCAATCAAAAATCAACACAAGTACAAGACTAAATAGTTGTATGTACAAAGTGTGTAATACATCTAGGCTTCTGGATTGCAACTTTCTGTGATGATATTGCTACATATTATACTACTAACTTAATAGATTGTACTCTCATCAATTGGCTTTACATCAAGAGTTTAACATTTTCTTATGATTTTTCTAACTTCCACAGTCTATACTTCGTGCATGATGGTGAAATATATAGCGGATTGACAATACATTCAAAATCTCAAACTGCCAGATGCCTGAGAAACTTCTGGTACATGAAGATCAGTGGGTGTAGTTCTTTACTTTTTTTACCATATATTATCAAACATTAAGTGCCAAAGGCATAATATATTTGAGCCCTTCATGGACACAAGGCACCACACTTCTGAAGATTTTAAAAGCCTTCTGAAAAGATTTCACTGTCATTTCACAAGCATTTCATGCATGCTTAAGAATTTCTTCAGACTTAATTTTGCCCTTTTTGTTATTGAAATCGGTCAAAAATTCAAGATTAGTGGAAACAAATCATTTCTGCCTCAGATACATGATCCAATGCTAATAAGTTTCTGACCATGCTTGTAGAAGCAAGGTTGTGACATGCCTAAACCACAAAAGGCATACTTTAGGAAGTATATTCATCCAAGGAGAGGTTTAGTAACCTAAATCTTCAAAGCCAAACATAAAACCTAACTAGCATCTGTTAAATCCTCTTCCAATCTTGCAAGGTTCAGAATGCTTCTAATAAATGCTAGGCAATTATACCTTTCCTAAGCCATTTAGAGTAAAACAAATCAAAATGTGAACAACTATGAACCACTAAACATAGTCTCTATTTTGAGCATACAAATGATACCGACAAATAGAATGTTCTTTACTTATCTTTCCACAAGCCTGCTAAAAGTAACAAATCCTAAAGTGGTTAGATGTCATCAAAAAGATACCTAAAAATATCAATTGTCAAGTCTTCAAATCTTTGTAGTATCTTTCCTAACCCATTGAGAGTAGACAAATCAAAACATAAACACCACTAAACATAGAATATCTATTTTGAGTGTACTAATGACATCTTCAAAGACAGTAGACTATATTTCCACAAGCTTGCTAAAAAATAACAAATCCTCGTCATTAGATGTCTCAAAATAATAACTACAAATATAAGCAGTCAAGTCTTCAAATTTTCATCAATAAAGGCCCTCTACAGGCCCCTACTTGATGTCGTGGTCTTCTGTCTTCTCTTCCTTTCTGAATTTGTTGCATTTCAACAGGCTGATGGCTACGAACTACACCAGAATAAAAACTGAACAGCAAGCGTGATATCTATATTTAACAACCCTGAAGTCAACTCCATTCTGGTGCTTGTCGGTTCATCTGGATTTTCCCCTATCCAAATGATCACTATTATTTACAATTCACATTAGTCATCAGTGAACTCAACCAAACTGTGTAACATATTTGCCCACAGTAGAGCAGCTTTTTGGTCTGCTTCCAGTTTTCCATAACATGATCCCATCACATTCACTTTCTTGTTTTAAGAGCCTAAGACTCTGTACGATATTGTAAACTACATCTTCATGTCATACATATAGGATAAATATCATGAACATTGAAGCCTTCAAGTCCCTTCCTCACCACTGCCAAATATAACAACTAAGATTTTGTCTAGTCTACCAACTTTAACAATGGTATAACACTCCACTGTGGCCACTTTACATTTATCAAAAAGGATCAGATAGAAACTGCCACCTACATGAGAGTCAGATGCCACATCGTTACAGTTGTGTGATAGTAATATCCACTCATAGTAATCACAATTTCTTTTATGTAGCACACACAATAGTGGCACCTATTCTCATTCTATAATTATTGTTGGAAGCCTCTCCTGAATTAGATAGAAAGCTTGAGGGCACATCCACCAATTCACACGCAATCATTCATGGGGCCAACTGCATAATTTGCATACCAGAGGTCCCAGGGTCACAGGATACCCACATGAGGTGAGAAACTAAGTCCCATCAATTGACAATCTCATCACCAACCACAAGCACAGGAAGCTTTTTGCACACACTCCTGAATGAAGTATCCAAAAGAGCGTATGAACAATATTCTTGAACACGATAATGTTCTGAATGGAAGAGTATTTGAATCAATGCACTATATGCATATACATGGCTGTATATAAATAAACATACCTTACAAATAAGTTCTCCTTGAAAACCCCCTGCCACCAGCAAATTGTCCTTTACTGCAAGCGTGCTAATTTGGGTTTGACTAAAACCTTCTAACAAACTTCCATGATGTCTCTGTAAAACCAAACAATAGAAGTCCTTCACAACACAAGAAGAAAAACATAGACACCAAGAGTTGCAAACTCAGGCAGTCACAAAATCAATAGGCAAAATTATGGCAAAAAAGAAATACACATGGACATACAACAGCATCCGCAGTATGTAATAGAAAGTTTAGGCCTGGGAATGAACTATGCTGAAAAATAGTAAATAAGTTAGAGACTGAAACCTCAGAAGGTGCCACACGCCCAGAGAAATTGAGGACATCTGACAAATTGCAAGATAATGAGGACCAGTGAATGACCGAATAGTTTGACATGAGATAGACATCATGTTTTGAAGTAGACCAGACCAAGTTCCTGAGCTGCAAGCACAATATTAGAAGAATTTATGATTTTAAGTAGGAATCTACAGGATGTCAGATCAAGTTGCTGCAACAAATACATAACTGTAAATAGTTTCCCCATGAATGCAGTATAATAAAACAGCAGTAATGCAATGACCCAGCATCCAACAGCATCACCATACCATGACTGGGTCACAACATTAACAACTAAGAAATTTAAGGAAAATTCTTTTTCAAGCACTTGAGGAATTGTTACTAAAAGCATATTATCAATCTAAAAGAAAGAAAGAAATAATAACAATGACAATAAACCAACAAGATAAAATCCATAAGGTAAGACAACGGAACACCTCCTTCCCCTCCTCTTCCCCAACTCTTTCGACCCTGCAATGCTTCTATAAGTTTCTTTAGGTCTTATGACCAACTTCAAGATTTCACTATTATTAGCCTCAAAATTACATCATGAATTAGGTATATACACAACCTATTCATGAATAACAAGAGAAAGTCAAAAACGCATGAAACCTTTGTGCTACACAGAGTAGTACAAAGGTTCCCTTAATTATAGAAGTGATTAGAAAGGCACCAGGGCAGTAAGCTTATGTTTGTAAAAGGAGGTCCTCTACCTTGGTAATTGTAGTTTGATATTTACAATTTTGCTCTCCATCATTAAGGATTAGAAGGAAGAAAAGTCTCCAATATGATACAGCTCACAGAATCCAACAAGCAGGAACATGCTGAAAGATGGGAGGAAAGAATGGATAATAAAGATCTGTCCATCAGGCTGGGACTCAGAGAGACATTCCTTCTTCATGAAAAATAGCAGCTTTTACTGGTGCTTAGCTGAAATTGAGTGAAACCTAGGAGGCTTTAGATGAAACCATGAGAGAGAAAGGGAAATGGTGCTCTGTTCCGAGTACAACTGATATAATTAATTGCTTGAGCCTTTTTTGTTTTCAAGATTCACTTACCATGAAGATTTTTACTGATTTGACTTGATCATGGAAAGTATGTACATGCAAACCATGATATTTAAGACATAAAACTTCCTCTTTAAGATGTAGCATTCCAAGGAACATAGAAGTCCAATAGACTCAAGAAGTGAGATCATTTGCAGTTCAAGTCAGGCTAACATATCATACTCACAGTTTTTTCTGTTCTCTCCCCTTTCCCTCCTTCAAGCACTGATAATAAAACTTATTGAAGTAGGCTCTAATATCTGGTACACTATTTCCAAAAAGCATCATAAGCTGATACCTTTCCCTAAAAAGAGATAACAAAAAGGTTGCTCACTGTAACCACTGGCTCAAGCTCTTTAGCTAAAGCCTGCCTCACTAGATGCACAAATGACAGATGCAATAAAGATTAGCTAAAGTAGATTCTATCAAGGGATTATATGAGGTCTTACACAAAAGAAGAAGAAGAGGCTCAATTATTTCACCTAGCACTACTAACCTCACCTGTTTGTGTGGACTAAAGGACAAAGTGAGAAAGCGATAACTCACCTTGATCAATCTCTGGATACCTTGTACCAACAAGGTGAAAAATGAAGACAGAGAGAAATGGAATTAGATTCAGGAATCATTTATGGCAGACTTCCATTCAGGCCCAAATATGGAAACCTGGACTGTAATAGTTTCATAAGGGGAAAGAAAGATTAAGAACAATGAATCTAAAAAATTCATAACTTATTTTGGTACATCTATACAATTCCAACAGGAACGTCTTAGGCTACCAGGTCCCCCCCACTCCAGTATTTGAGCTTGTGGACTCAAGAGATGATCCAACATCGTGAGTAATGGCCTGGAATGGATAACTTCCAGGTTCTTAAGAAGCAATGTTTTTGCCTTGAAATCAGTAGCAGAAGTGGTAAATCACAAGGCAAGAGAGTGACTCTCCTGTGAAGAAACAGCTCCAACTTAGTCGAAGCATGTTCCAATCAAGCAAGCTCCATTGATCTCCTCCAAGCCTCATATTGCCACTACTTAAAACTAAGACTGGGATTTGGTTTCTATTAGTGCCATAAGCATCATGACCAGCAGAGTGGTGAATTCAAGTGATTAAACAAGTTCTCCAGTCATCCAATTTAATTACTTGTAATTTTGTCTAGGGAAGAACCAATTTAGTTACTTGTAATTTTCAGCAGACTCTCTATCCTTTCTTCTGTGTTCCTGTCACTACCTCCCCATCTTTTTTCTTGACCCATTTCATCTGAATCCACATAAAGGACACCCCTCAAGTTGTTAATAGTTCTACCTACTTTTGAAATAATCAGCTGGAAAGTGAAGGTTCTAGCAAAACAGAGAGAAATATAAGGCTTTGTGTGTTTGTGTGGAGGATGGAATGGTGGAGAGAAACGGTAAGTATAGAGTACATTTCAAAGACCAGCTCACAAGGTTCCTTTTTCTAATTACCACAAGCACAGAGTAAAGAAACAGAGTTACTCAGTCTGCGATCACAGCAAAGAGGTTATTCACAACTCTGAGCATTTAGATTGCTCAATAATAACATCCAGCCGAAGTTGTGAGCTTCAATATATACATAAGCACAAAGTAAATAACCCACAGCATCATTTAGAATGCTAACATACTATTAATTATCATAGGTAAGTTCTAATTGTTCTACTCGCATCATTAGTTAATTATAAGTTCATAAATTATTACTTACAACTACAAAGAAGTTATTTAATTGATAATTAATAAATACTATTGTCAATATCAAAATATACGAGTCAAGTTCCATAATTTTGACATACACATACTATTGTTTAGTAATCATAAGTTGGGTAAGCAAGGGAAGTATTATGCAAAGTACAATAGGTTTCAGTTTAAACAGGAACTATGGAACCTCTACAGCTCAGAAAAAGATTTGAGATTCTGTAAGAAGGAAAGTGAAAAAGATCTATAATAACCAATTATATGAAGAAAGAAGTGTTACAGCACCCTATCAATCCATATTAGCCAATTCAAACAATAGCAGACTACCTAGACCCCGCATAGGCAGGAGCTTGGTGCACTGGTGCTGCCCTTTAAACAATAACAGACTAATATTGTGTCCATATCAAATGGTACCAACTGAAGGGGAGCCTTGGCATGACGGTGAAGTTATCGTCGTGTGATCTAGAGGTCGTGGGTTCAAGGCGTGGAAACAGCCTCTTGCAAAAATGTAAGGTAAGGCTGAATGCTATAGACTCTTGTGGTCCGCCCCTTTCGCAAACCCCACATAAGGGGGGATCTTCGTGCACTGGGACTGCCCTTTATCAAATGGTACCAACCAATATGATGTGTGCATCAGCTAGTAGACTGGTACAACCAACAGCCCACAGTTTATTTCAGACCAGACAACTCATACAGGACCTATTAAGGGACAAGTTCTTCTTTTCATATCATACTAGTATGATCACATTAGTCCTGCCAATATGAGCATGCATCAAATAAGGGAACAAGTCTTTCTTTCCATATCATACTAGTATGATCACATTGGTCCTTCCAATGTGAACATTTACCCAATGATACAGAATACCCCGGGCTCTGGACTGCAAAAACCTCTATTGGAGACTAAGAAGTTGATCACTCCAGAAAACATCTAATAGTCATATCATGACACTTACATATACCACGTAATATTACTCACAACAAGATTGCTAGTCTCTCACCATAGAGCTGATATAGAAAATTTCAAGAATGACGAAAGCCTGCTGGGAAACCCCAGTAGGCCTATACATGGACACCCACAATAAAATAGTGCAAAAGACAACACTTTTTTGCACCAGTCAGCTTTGGTGAACACTTAATAAATCCTCTTCTAAGCTATCTTTAGAACGATGAAAGCAGGCAAGCTATGGCAATGTCCCAAAAATAGCAATAGCTCTAGCAATCAAACAAACAAAACCCAAAATCCCCACGAATCTTTCAAAAGAATTTGACATCACCACCCATCCCAAACAAATGATGTAAGAGCTCGAGCACTTGCTTGCAAACTCACATTGGAAAGTGCATACTCCATGGATATAATTGTCACAACCAACGACAGAATGATTTAACCATAATGGATGAGATGATCTGTAATATGAAACCTTCCTTAAACAAAACGGAAAGCCAAGACATTAGCAAAACCAGAAGCAACCACACTCTGCAAGACAAGGAGCCTCCAATGATCAAGAGTAAAGCAAGTGAAAGAAAGACTGTGGAAATGCCAGTTGGGCAGTGAGCACCATTTCAAGACTCACTTATCCATCACATTGTGCATAAAGTACAAGCTCAACCTAAAGCCTAGAACATGGTAAAAGGAAATTGGAAAATAAGGAAAACTAAGTAAAGGATTGAAGATAACTCCATAAGGTCCAAGTAACTCCTACGGAGCAACACTCACAGTCCTTCCAGAAGACAAAGAAAACGATTATATTATCTCGTTTAATGGTGTAAAAAACTGGAACATGGTTTGCCCTGACTTTATTAACTTTAGTCTTGGCCCTTGAATATTATAACTGATAAACGCACCAGCTATAAATTGAACTCTATAATAATGTATACCTCAAGTTGAACTATTTGTCATTATTATTGGAAATGTCACTAGAAAAGCAATTTCAACATAAAATACCACGTGAGTGGAAGGCTGTTTAAAGATCAGTAAGTGCCAAAGAGGCCAAGAATGAAGGTTATATTTAGCACCAAATTTGGAATAGTAGACATTTAATAATAAAGCCCAGATAACCATCAAGTAAGTTTTTCAAAACAAGGTCATGCCTACAGCATTTGACAATCTACTGACCTGAAAATGAAGAATAGTTGGCGTCACCAATCTTGTATTATGCCGAAACTCATAATAATTACCACCTTTCTCCATTTGTTTACATTCCTGAATAAAGACATAAACCAGTAGAACATTAAATAAAGCAACACCAACAAAAGCTTTGTGCCACCTTCATCTGCTCATAGTTAAACTAAATTTAGGGAAGAACAGAACCTTGTCGACAACCTCCCCAGATGAAGGGACGTTCTCATAGTTCTTGTACTGTTCTAGCCGTGTCTGTCTGTACTTTTCCCGAGTTATATTCAATCTATCCCATGGGATTCCCTGAATATCCTTTCCCCTCCGTGCTTGTGCAGAAGATGTATCCGTCACTCTGGTGAGCTAATCACAGAACAAAACAGATACTCCTTGTAAGAAATTTATAATTATAATCCTAGTCACTGAAACTGAATCCAGATTGGGTATTTCAAAGAAAGGAAGCTTCTTACAGTGCAATAAACAGCATAATCCACAAACACTACTAGAAAAGCAATTTGAACATTTTTTAGGTAACAAAAAAAACAGTATCAGAAAAAGGAACTAACAATGTCATATTCATCATCCTGCTCAGCATCACCTCTCCCTCTACCATAAAACTCTTCATCCATTTCATCCACAGCATCAGCCATCTCACCTTCGTCAGCCATATAATCAATTCCTTCGCCTCGATAAAAGGACATGATAAGTCTGCATACCAAAATCAACCCTTATCATATAAAAATTCGCAGATTTTCAGCTTTCTCTGCGCAACCATTAAAATCTAAGTCCATTTTTATTCAATTAATCCAGAAGAGGGAAAATGAAAAACAAATCCCCACTAACCAAAATGAAATAGTCGGTCTATTAAGCCAATCCATGTGTATCTTTTGAAAGAAAAACCCAAAGGAATAAGAAAAGGGGAAACAAAAAGTAAACCCTAGCTTTCCCTACTCACGAAATCTTCTTCCACCGACCAAAAAAGACCAGACAAGCTCCCAAAAAAAAAAACAACCACCCAGAAATCATAAGATGCAAATGCTTCAGAAAAATCAGAACTTTCCAACTTATACTGCAAGAAACGAGAATCTATAAAACTTGTAAATAGCATAAAACAATGTTTCAATAAACAGAGGAAAAGGGAAAGGGAAGACAATTACTGCAGCAGAATAACCTGCGAAGAATCAATCTCTGCAACCGAAGAAGAACACCTGACAATCTCTTCTTCCAGATCTTTCCGTATCTTTCTCACACTCTAGGGTTATGCATCCCGCTTTCTCAAACGGCGAGAAAAGCGTTCCCCTTTGCGGTAAATGGAGAGAGAGAGAGAGAGAGAGAGAGAGAGGAGAACGATGATTGCAATATGCAGGCAAATGAGACGTTTGTCGATAGACGTAAAAGTCGTCAGTCTGTACTTATATAATAAGATAACTGCGGGATGGCAGGATTAATTATGATACGGGCACCCCTTTTCAACGGAAAGGTAACTAAAATATGCCTAAAACCATGGCTCGTGGCTGGTGTGGCCTCAATAAAAGCCACATTCGATTGCTTGCATAGATGGGAGAGATTGATAATGACAGGAAGTGAATTGCTAATGTGAGATATTATTACACTGTTATAAGTACATGTTGGCCCCACCATGTTGGTGATCAGAACCGCTCGTCTTTTTGCACCATTTTCTACACGTAATCTATAAAAATATTATCCTTTGGATCATCTTAAGTATCTTAGAACCTTATGGGAATCATTGGGATTAAGTGTGGTTAGGATCATCTCAAAGAACGCATACGATCTGTATTAACCGAGGACTCTTAGGCACCTCAGTGCCAAGACACAGTTTGTCACAGCTTATATTATCCTAGTCAAGGAAGTAACAGTTTACTAAAAAAATAGAAAAAAACATGAAAGAAAGCTCCAATTCTTTCTTTCTTTCATTGTCGAAAAGTTAAATACACACCATGCACCACCAAGCAATTTGTGCTGCAAAGAGATATTTGTCCGACAATTCTATGTAATTTGGCCAAACCCTTCCCCTTATTAAGTATAGCTGGTAACATTTCATAGTGTTTTGATTCTCCCAAACGAGAGAAGTATGGTACTTCCAAGTCTCCGTGCATGGCTATCTAAGAAATGGTCCATGATAAATATTGGTACGACAAATATTGGTGTGTATATCGATTTACACCAGCGATCAACAGCATAAAAAAGATAAAATCAAGTAAGACCCTAGACTGAGATGGTATACCAATAGAAGTTTAGAAGTATATGGGAGATATTGAGTAGTTTGCACAATAAGTTCTTTCGGTTAAAAAGTCATACGACTCGGAAGATATAAGACTTTTTTATCATGCCAAAAAGATTATCAACTCTGATAAAGTTGTTTCAAAAGATTGTAGAATCAAAGAAAATGCCAGAAAAAAAAAAAAAAAGTTCTATCATACCAATTTATAAGAATAAAAAGATATATAGAGTTGCACTAATTATCATGGGATCAAACTTATGAATCATAATGTAAAACTTTGAGAAAGTGTGATTGAGAAGAGGCTACAACATGAAACAAGTGTATTGAAAAACCAATTTGGTTTTATGCCTGAGAGATCTATCATGAAAGCTATTTTCCTACTGGCAAACTGGCAAAGAAGTATAGAGAGAGGAGAAAAGACCTCTACATGGTTTTTATCGACCTAGAAAAAGCTTATGATATGGGTCCCTAGAGAGTTAATATGGTGTGTGTGTGTGTGTGTGTGTGTGTGTGTGTGTGTGAGAGAGAGAGAGAGAGAGAGAGAGAGAGAGAGAGAGAGAGAGAGAGAGAGAGAGAAGAGTTTCGCAGAGGTATATAGATATAATTAAGGATATGTATGAAGGAGTGACAACAAATATTAGGACCATTAGCAAAGAGACTGATTATTTTCTTATCTATATGGGATTGTACCAGGGATATAATTGAGCCCTTATTTTTTTATGTTAATTATGGATGAATAAACAAAATATATGTATGAGGGATTTTTATGATACATGTTATTTGCAAATGGCATAGTTTTGATTGATCAAATAAGGGAGGGCTGAGCTATAGAGAGATGTTATAGAGTCTAATAGATTTAAAAGTAGTTGAACTAAGACAAAATTAATAAAATACAATTTTAGCTAGGAGAGGAGTAAAAGTGAAAGCATCAATGAATATTGATGACTAAGAAATCCCCTAAAAATATCACTTTTGATAATTGGGATTAATAATCCATGAGAGTAGAGAGATTGAGAGGGATGATAACCAGAGAATCCAAGTGAGTTTGAACAAATGGAGATGTGCCTTGGGAGTTCTGTATGATTGGCAGGTATTGTTAAAACTAAAAGAAAAATTATATAGGATGTTGTAAGGTCAGCCATGCTCGATGATGAAATTGTTGGATAGCTAAGGAACAACATATACATAAGATGAGTGTGGCTGAAATGAGGATGTTGAGAAGAATGAGTAGCAAATAAAAAAAGATACAATTATAAATGAAAACATTAGAGAAAACTTAAGAGTAACACCAATAGATAATAAGATGAGGGATGATAGGCTTAGATAATTTGGATATACCCAACAAAGACTGAAAACGATACCTATTAGAAGGAGTGAGTCGATCTAAGTTGATAGCTCTAAAAGGGCAAGAGGAAAAAAGAAAGTGGATAGAAGTTGTGAGAAAAGATTTAAAAACTTTTGGACTAAATAAAGCCATAACCCTTGATAGAGATGAATGGAAGAACAAGATTCACGTAGCTAACCCTTATTTGAAATAAGGGTTTGATGATGATGATGATTTGCCTCATAAAAAACTTAAAGTATATCATCAAATAGTTTGAAGTTGAGTTTTAGTACACTATTGTCCATCTATGCAAACTTGAACTCTATCTTCTCAAGGTGGTGAGATTAGCTTAGACTTAGATTTGATAAATTTTAAGTACGAAAACATGAGAAAAGCAAATGTTAATTAGTTTATCTAGCCCTGTAGGGTGCAGTCTATTGTATGATTGGTTTAATTCTTTGGTAGTGGTCCACCATTAAATAGTAAATGAGATCAACATTAATTAATCAATGTAAGAAGTGTGGTCATGGACAAACATACACATCAAAAGGCTTATTCTTCTTCAAACTCATCTACGATGACAAAAAGGAAAGGTTCTCAATGACAAAGCATCTCAAGGCAAAGCAGAGACAAATAGAAAAGTCCCCACAAAAGCCCAAATGGCAAATGAAAGAAGAAACCAATAAAACAAAAATATATATGGTTCTAATGTTCTTAAGAATCACATAATTAAGCACAAATATACTCAAAGATGGCTAATACATCACATTACATACACATGCATAAATATTTATATAACTCCCAATAAGAGTAGATGCCTCTGACTTAGGTGCTGCCTTAAAGCCTTTTGGGGAAAAATTAATCCATTCATAGTATATAGCACATAGAAAGTAGGCAATCTACAAGGGATAAATGCATTTAGAAAAAACATCTAATAGGTATGAAATTTGATTTAGCTTATCTAAGCCATTCTGAATATGACAAATATCTTAGATCTATAAAAAAAATTATCATCATAAATAAAAAATTGGCAGTATTTACTTCTTTAGACCCTCGCGAGCATCTACTATATATATATATATATATATATATATATATAGCGATGTGTTAATTTTAACTATTTCATGCAGGTGCAAGGAGCAGGTCTGGTTGGAAAAAAGCAAAAAACAAAAAAAGTTAGAAGAAATGATAGTTACAAACTTTTTTCTAGCCAATCGCATGTCACCTGCACTTTACACCTACAACTCCTTTTTAATATATATATATATATATAATATTCTCTATTTGTATAGAGGGCATAGGGGTTGTAACTTAGAATATATTAGAAAGTTCATTCAATGAAAAAATATTAAATTAAATTGTTACCAAGTTGTTTTTTCCTTAATAGGTGTGTAACGATCCTAATTTTTAAATTTTACTTTAAAGGATTATAAATTGATTCTTATAAATATAAATGGGAGAATCTTCATACTTAGGTTCCACTAAATTCATCTTTTAGAAAATATCAAATTGGACCCCAATACCTTCATAATTAGAGAGTATTCGAAAAGACGATTCATATGATAGCAAGTTTGCAGAAATCAAAGTTTAGATGGAAGATATATGGATACTTGAATATGAAGGTCATTTCTGTAAAAATAAGATAGAATAAAAATGACAAAATGCCTTAAACAAAGGGGGCCAAATTTGATACTGGCACCCCCTCACTTAAAGGAACCTGACACAATGCTGGGTTTGTTCTTCCCAAACTTGACAGATCAAGAAAAAGGGGAAGAACCAGATGACAGGGAGAAATTGGGGGAAAAGAGAGGAAAGGAAGAGCAAGGACATGAAGGAGAGAAAAGAGAGACAGAGCTCGTCAGCGACAACAGCGGGCTCTAATCTCAGATCCGGATTGTTCATTTGGTGCACCCCTATGTCCAGAGCAAAACCCCTCTAGTTGTTGATGTTTAACAGTAAGTGCACGAGCTATTTCAGTATAGCTATGCAAATACGGGTTGATCCCGCAGGGACTCGCTTAAAAAATAAGGAGTTTAAATAAAATTTAATTTTCTAAAAATTAAAGAAAATAACATAATTAAACTAACAGTAAAATAAATATTCTACTTTATTGAAATGATGCAATTTACAAAAATTCTAAGTCTAGAAAACATAAAATGAAACTAATTAAACATCCCTGAATTACACTATCTGTGGAGAGCACAGTCCCTGGATAACACATTCCTTGAATTACTGTTAGAATAAGATAGAACACAGATAACAAAATTCGAATAAAGTAAACAAGGTTAGAAGAAAAGACAGAATAGGGAAAAGATAAAAGAGGATGTAAATGGAATTCTTTTTTCTTTTTTTTTCCCGACAATGGAGGAGAAAGAGGAGAAGGAAGAAGAAAGGAGGGGGGAAGATGCAGGAGAAAACCCGTGTTGGGTTTTCTTCTCCGGAACTGGCCGACAACGAAAAGAGATGCCGGAGGAGGAAGAGGGAAGGAGAAGAAAAGGAGGGAGGAGAAGAGAGAAGGGAAAAAAACGTGGTAAAACCCGCACCGGGTTTTCTCCGTTGAAGATGCAGGTGAAGCTTGGCCAGAGATGGGGAAGAAGGTGAGGGAAAGAGGAAAAACCCAATCTTAGGTTTCCTCTGTTTAGCTAGGCGGAGAGAGAGAGAGAGAGAGAGAGAGAGAGAGAGAGAGAGAGAGAGAGAGAGAGAGAGAGAGAGAGAGAGAGAGAGAGAGAGAGAGAGAGAGAGTCGAAGCTGGGGCAGTCTGAGAGAGAAGAATCCGGCTTGTTAGGTGTAAGCAGAGAAGACCTAAAGATAGAGAATATAAGGGAAACCCGATGAGGAGGGGTAGATGAGATGCCATAGAGAATAGGGATGGAGTAGAGGAGATGCTGCCTTTTGGAAGTTCTGGGTCGAGGGCAGTGAATCGGTGCTAGGTGGAGCTGAGCAAAAGGAATTCCAGTCTGAGAGAGAAGAATCCATGTGCTGGGCCATGCTGATGGTGTGTAGTGATGAAGAAGATGGGAGGTGCTTGTCGGGCGGGGGCTGGAGGCAGAACTGATCCGGGCTTTAGCCTGGCCTGTGCTACCCTGGATGGGTGCATTCGGTATATCTGGCTTGGGCAGATGTAGACGAGATTCCTGGGGTGGGTAGTATTGTCAGACAGAGGGAGAGTCAAGCAAGGATCGGCAAGCGTCAATTTTTGGGTGGAACGATGCTGGGTTTGGTTGCTATGCCAGAGCTAGAAAACAAAGGGAGAAGGAGCAGAACAATGCAGTGATCGATGTAGTAAAGATAGGAAACAAGGAAGGATTAGAGAGAAAGAGAAGGGGCCGATAGAGGGAGTGAGAATAAGAGGTAGGGAGAGAGAGCAGTGGGTGGAGTGAAAGTGAAGAGGAGAGGGAGGAATGTGAGAGAAATAGGGGAAAGTTGAGAGAGAGAGAGAGAGAGAGAGAGAGAGAGAGAGAGAGAGAGAGAGAGAGAGAGAGAGAGAGAGAGAGAGAGAGAGAGAGAGACAAGGGGGGTATTTGGTCTGCCTCCTACGGTCCAGCCCAATTGGGAAGCAAGAAGAGAAGGAAGGTGGAGAGAAGAGGAAGATCTGTACGGTGATGGGAGGTGGTTTTTTTCAAAGGAAGAAGAGACGTGAGAGAGAAAGAGAGAGGGGATAAGAGAGATTTGTGAGAGGTGGAGAGGGAGTGGGGTCCACTAGCAGTCCAATCTTGCCAAAACTTTGCAAGATTCCTCCATTCTTCATATTCTTTCTGTCTTAGGAGTCTTCAAAGTCCTCTCTTTTTTAGGAAGCTTCATCATCCTCATCTAATCTCCTTGATTTTATCTGAATCATCCAAGCTCGTTGATTAATTTGCAATGCACAGAACCCAATTAGAATCATCTAAACCATTCATTACTCTTCTGAGTAGCTATGATGATCATTTGACCGTTAAATTTTGCAATTCAACAGTCGGATGGCCAATTAGAGCTAAAATAAAATATTTTATTTAAAATCTCAAAATTGATGGCCTAGATTATCTGATTGAACACTAAATTAGGGGTATTTTGACCAAAAATGAACACTTAACACTAATTCCATCACGAACGAAGGAGGATTAACACCGGATTAGAGCAGGAACAGTATTCGCGTGAAATCATCGTTGGAAAATCACCAAATCGCATCTTCTCTGACGACGATCGGGGATCGTGGACGTTTATAGAGGTGAGTTTTTGCACGATTTCTCCTTTTCATTATTTGATTTGTCTATAGAATAGGAAAACTAGGTTTGTCAGTTAGGGCTTGACAGATTCACACCAAAACAAGATCAAAACCATTGATCTTGTTTGTATTTAACAAATAGAGATAATTAGGAGCTTTGATCGACCCATTTGAGGCTTTGATCATCCGATCGGAGCTTGGACAAGGGTGATCCGACTCTTGAAGCCTGATCCACATTGATCCAACCATCCAAATTATAAATCATGCTTAAAAATAGTCAAACATACACTTTTTATGGCTCAAATTGGACTAAAATGGCGATCTGTGCTAGAAAACAGATCGGACAATCTGGACCGTTTGATTTGTTGCTGTGTAAATAGTGACTAGCAACATCTGATCGATAATTAGACGCTGCCATGGAGTTCCCCATCTTTAAAAATGATAGGATGACTCGAATTGTATGATTTTGAATTGAAACATATTGGATAATCTAGGCCATCTGATATGTCATTATTCAAACAGGGATCTTGTGATGTCTGATCAATGATCAAATGTTACAGATGAATTCCTGAACCTTGAATTGGGTTAAATATGATATAATTGTGGAAATTGGATAAACATCTATCGAAAAATCTTAGCTATTCAATTGGACAGTGACGGAAGGGGAACCTAGCGATGTCTAATTGATAATCAAATGCCACTGTTATGTACCTTGACCTATATTAAGTAAACATACTTTGAACTTCTAAAAGACCAGAGCACTAATTATTAAGAAATTAATGGATTGAATGAGGACCATCAATTGCCACTACATACATTATTTAGTAAGTGATTAGAACTCCAATAGTCGTCTAGGATTTTAGTTAATGACCTTTAATTCGTAATAGCCAACTCAATCTCTCAAACAAAGTAGATCGTTAAGAAAATCATTAAACCAAGGACCTTGGCTATATGGTCATGACCTTGAGTTTATAGTTAAAAACTGAGAACATAGGAAATCAAGCCTTGAAATACCAAGTTAGATCACCGCAACTTATTGGAGTAAACTTTTAAATTTAGATTGTTTGTTAAGAGGGTTATGCTAGTGGAAAAGGCAAAGCTAAACCGTGGACACTAATTGGTGAATGGATGATGGATCTAAGACTGACCTGATCATGTATTCCTCTATGGAATAGATGGTCAGTGAAAAATTAAACGATTTATGAAACCTAAATCGTTAGACTTTGATTAAAATGGAATTCTTATGTATTCAATTATATATGATTCAACATTGATAAGAACTGTCACAACCCCGTCGGGCCCATAACAAGGATATTGTCTAGTGTGCACGTGCATGGGTTTTGGTTCTCCCCCGCATCAAGGGGAAAAGGCCTCCTTGTTGTGAAGGGAGAGAACCCCCCTTATAACTCACAGCCCATCACCCCCCTAACCGGTATGGGATTAACTCTCCTACGTCCCGCCCTCAAACCATCTTGGCTCCCCTCACAAGGCTAAGCCTCAGGCCATCTTGGCACGGTAGTCATCTCCCGCTTACGGGACACACGTCCCCGTGTGTCACCACACGAGTGACGATGCGGCTAGCCACCCATCCTCGGGGTCGGGGTTTGGCTCTGATACCATTTGTCACAACCCTGTCAGGCCCACAACAAGGATATTGTCTCGTGCGCATGTGCATGGGTTTTGGTTCTCCCTTGCGTCTAGGGGAAAAGGCCTCTTTCGTGTTATCAAAGATACGCAGTGGAGGATATTGTGCCCTCTGGGTCTCTCCTCAGAGTATCTTGGGCTATTGCTCAGAGTATCTTGGCCCGAAGCCTCAACCCATCTTGGTTTCACCCTCAGGGTTTTGTTTTGGGATTCCCCAGAGGCCTCCTTCGTGTTATCAGAGATACGCAGCGGAGGATATTGTCCCCTCTAGGTCTCCCCTCAGAGTATCTTGGGCTATTGCTCAGAGTATCTTAGCCCGAAGCCTCAACCCATCTTGTGCACTCTCAACCCATCTTGGTTCCACCCTCAGGGTTTTGTTCTGGGCTTCCCCAGAGGCCTCCTTGTTGTGAAGGGAGAGAACCCCCCCTTATAACCCACAGCCCATCACCCCCCCTAACCGGTATGGGACTAACTCTCCTGCGTCCTACCCTCAGACCATCTTGGCTCCCCTCACAAGGCCAAGCCTTAGGCCATCTTGGCACGGTAGCCATCTCCTGTTTACAGGACACACGCTCCCATGTGTCACCACATGAGTGACGGTGCAGCTAGCCAACCATCCCCGGGGTCGGGGTTTGGCTCTGATACCATTTGTCACAACCCCGTCAGGCCTACAACAAGGATATTGTCCCGTGTGCACGCGCATGGGTTTTGGTTCTCCCCCGCGTCTAGGGGAAAAGGCCTCCTTGTTGTGAAGGGAGAGAACCTCCCTTATAACTCACATCCCATTACCCCCCTTAGCCGGTATGGGACTAACTCTCCTACGTCCTGCCGACAAATGGTATCAGAGCTAGTCTCCTCGTGGTGATGGGTGGCTAACCGCATGCGTGCCTCGGTCACACAAGGGCGTGTGTCCCCTAAGGGGGAGAGATCTAGCCTTACCGACTCAAGCACCGTGAGGTACCATGGCCTTGTGAGGGGTGGCGAAGCAGAGAAGGCCGAGGGGGTAACGGTTGACAATTAGTCCCATACCGCCTAGAGAGGGGAGCTGGGCTAGGTGATAAGGAGTGGGAACACTCCTCACAGTAACAATGTGTCTTACCCTGGAAAGCCAGGGTGAGAACAAAGCTGTGCGGGCCCCAGTCCAAAGCGGACAATATTGTTACTATGGACCCCATGGTGGGTGGGGTGTGTTAAATGGTATCAGAGCCAATCTCCTCGTGGTGATGGGTGGCTAACCGCATGCGTGCCTCGGTCACACGAGGGCGTGTATCCCCTAAGGGGGAGAGATCTAGCCTTGCTGGCTCAGGCACCATGAGGTACCATGGCCTTGTGAGGGGTGGCGAAGCAGAGAAGGCTGAGGGGGTGACAGTTGAGAGTTAGTCCCATACCGCCTGGAGAGGGGAGCTGGGCTAGGTGATAAGGAGTGGGAACACTCCTCACAGTAACAACGCATTTTACCTTGGAAAGCTAGGGTGAGAACAAAGTCATGCGGGCCCTGGCCCAAAGCGGACAATATTGTTACTGTGGACCCCACGGTGGGTGGGGTGTGTCAAGAACTCTGTAACATCAACAGAGAAGATTGACCAGTAAGTCGAGTTGAAGAAGGAACATAGCTGAATGGAGAATTACGCTTAAGAGGTAGGTGGTTTTAACATCTATTTTTCCTTGAGATCTTAAATAATCAAATATTAGTTTATCATGTTTTCTATTTTAGATTACTTGACTATCATGAAACTTACACTTCATCATGTTACTTTGTTTCAAGCTTGTAAAGAATGTAATGTTTGCAAATGGGTGTGTGAATTATATATATGTATGTATGTATGTATGTATCTTTATAGCCATGATGCATGTTTTATATGAAAGACGAAAATGATGTTGTTTATTACATGTAATAGAGTGTTTTTGAAAGAAATGATGATATTTGAAATGCATCAATCCCATGTTTTGAGATGAGATAAAGAAACACATGATTTTGCACGATATATATATATTATGATTTAAGATCATTTGAGATTGAGATATATCTTAGTTCAGGCTAATGAGGCTAGTGGGCCCTATGCTAAGCGGTTATATAGGATAGCCTCCCAGCCTCTAATCACTAAAGGTTGTGGGTATCCATGCCCAAAGTGGCATCGTTTTTCTCGACTATTGTAGTAGGAATAACCATTGGAGGTGGTAACGACACCCATTCGAGATGGATCCGTAGTCGCCGTGGAGACTGCAGTGGCTATTCTTTAAATACCACAGAGGCATGATTCAGTGATCTGGTCGTAAGCATAGTCTACCATAGGATTTCTGTTTTGCAACCCACGTAGATGGGCTTGATGATGGTCTTTAAATGAGTACTCATGACCAACTGGCTAATGTGTTTGCCGAGGTGCATATGTGCACGTGATGATATTGTCGGTTTGGGATTGCCGACATTCGCCGTTTAACCAATCACTACTATAATACTTTGAGGACCTTGTGGTGTTTGAATTATCAAGTTAGATAACGGATCTTTCACATAGTTCTCAAGTTATGCTTACATGTGATTTTGGAATATGTTGTATATATAGTAATTTACTCGAGATTACTATGATGATTTAATCATTTGAAAAATGCATATTTAAAGTTGTTCATGTTTTATATTGATACTATCTGAAATGTTTTAGTATATTGTGAAACTGAGATTGAAATATGGCTTTAATCATGTTTCTTATCTCTAATTTGATCATCATATTCTTTACAAACTGCATGAAAAATGATTTGAGATACTATTTAGAATTAAGCTACAAATTTGGTAAAATAGATGTAAAACTGCCTACATAAGCGCAAGTTTGCTCAGACATTGTAAATTGTTTACAATGTCTCAGGTTGAAGAAATAGAACAAGGAAAATGAAGCAGAGGACTGTGTTAGAGAGTTCAAGATGACTAATCATGTATATGAAATAGGTTTGCATTATGATTAATTTAAATAGTAGACTGAAGTAACACTTTGTAACACCCCGGGATTTTCTGACATTTTTATAATAATAATAATAATAGCATTTTTAATAAGAGCATTTGGGATCCCATGAGAAAAGTTTTATTTATCATTTTACTAAAACATCTCTTAAAAACTCAAGGTGTTATTTTTTTTTCTCAAAATGTCACATATATAATTTAAAACATAAATAAAATTTTATGATAATAGATTTAAAACAATACTCGTATAAATCAACATCAAATGAATCGGTGCCTTTATTTTGAATCAAATAAATATCCAAAACACAATAATAGTATGGCCCAGGGTCTATCCATTATAACATCCCATTAAATGTCCATCATATGTTTAACTGTCTTAATCAAATCCATAGAATAAAGGATACAGTCCATAAAGAAAATAAAATGATAATCCTGTTTATTAACTCACATCAATATCTATAACTCAAGTAAGAAAATCTCTCGCTACTATCACCGTTTCTCCATGGTCTTGCCTTTCATGTTGTCACGCTCAAGATCTAAGGCATTGCAAAACAAAGTAATGCCTCAGCAAGCTATCACTTATGTAGGTACATAGACAATTAATGTAATAAAAAGAAATAAACGAATAACAGTACTGATAAAATAAAAAGTCTATCATCTATGAAGATAAAAGTATCATAAGTCATGCCAACATAATGTTAATTTATCCCATATACTAAGACATGCATTTTACAGAGTTAAAACATGATATGAATTAATGTAAATGAGCATACAATAAGAATAAGGGCACCCTAAGGTAATGGGTCCCACAACATCGCACTAATATCACTGATCATGAGTACTCATAGCCAACTTTTGAGTGTCGTCACACCCAGGCATACCATCCATAACCATGCTCATCACACACACACACACACACACACACACACACACACACACACACACACACACACACAATAAGAATATGGGCCGTCATGCCATAGTGGCAACACTCCATGGGTCTCAACCACCGGCGCTCTCCATCGACACCATAACGGGAGACTTAGCGTCTGTCCCCATGGAGAGGCCTAGACTGGTAGTGTGGACTATCCATGTTACCAAACCCCTACTGAATGCTATTTATGGGTAGGTGTCTATCATATCACAGTATCATTACATCACAATCTCAGAGGGTGGGTGGCCGGCCCTATCCCTCCTAGCATGACGCCTACCGGGTGAAAGCACCTGTTATAAAACATAGAAATATAGAAATCATGTGTATGCCAAAACCCAAGAGCATTTGTAGCTCGAAATTCCCAAGGCACGCCCCTCATCCTGGGGTTAGCCTCTAAAAGGACCAGCTAACAAGCCTTTATTCTTATTTCCATGCACATCCATGCATTTCAAATATATAATAAGAAAGAAGTCTCTATTTAAGCATAAATAAATAATATCATGCTCATAAAAACATTCGTCATGGATTTATTCAATAAAAGATTTCAATTTGTAATAATCATAATGTACTCTAAGTCTCATGAAATCAACGGCTAATAATAAATGCAATGTAAAACACAATCACTCATGATGCTATGTTTATGCATGGTTTTAAAATCAAGGCAAAGCATTAATTGTTGTCACCTACCTCAACGTGAGACCACTTAACTTGCTAATAAATCCCCTTAACTGGTATGTTCAAGTGCACCTGTCCATGTCACATCACTATTTTAAAATTTTTTTAAATTAAAAGTGGTTATTTATAAGTTTTTAAGCTATAACTAGGTCCGCGTCGTCGATACGGTCACAACACCTCTTTTGAATTGTGATTTGGACTCCTATAGCTCCCAAAAATCAAGTTTTAAGTGCATATATATGTAAAATGGGGCCTGACCGACCACCATAAGTGGTTTGCACCGGCGTAAACTGGCGCCACGAAGACGCCTACCACCGAGACACGCAGCGGGTATGTGCCGCGTGCATCCTCGTTACGTCACGGTCGCCAGGACGCTGTGCGTCCTGACCTTTCGCAACCACTCACACGAGCTCTCCCATGCGCACGACGATTGCCGCCCGTGTGGCGTCTCTAGTGGAGCATCCTGCTGAGCGTCTCGGCATCAGCGCCAGGGCATTGACGTAGTCGACGCCGTCGGAGAAGACCAGAATCCGGTTGGTCTTCTCTGGCAAGCCTACAGGAGTCCAAATCTTGCGATTTTTGCGTCGTTTTTTCTCAGAATTTCTTCTAGATTTCATTTCTACCTCCTTTTGCATTGATTTTTCTGAAAACTATGTTTTTTAAGCAATTTTTCCCATGTTCCTAAAACTTCCCCAGGTACTGTTTGCCACGTTTTTCGGCAATACCAACCGTTGGATCTCTCCTAAATTTAAAGGGTTTGATCTTAGGTCTCTTGCACGCAAGATGGATGGTCTGATTTGAAATCAAACAGGATTTCCTCAGTGGATTTGCGCTCCAACAATAGCGCACCTACAGTTATAGGAAAAACTACATTTTTCCTAGTTTTTCATGTATTTTCTAATTTTTAATATACTTATTTAATATAGAAATCAAGGGTTTAAAACTTACCTTGTTTTGTTGGGCGTTGCCGGAGCTCTACTCCCCAGAAAACCTAAAATTTTCAGAGCTAGGGTTTTGATAAACAACTTAGTGAAAACGGAAAAAGTAGTGTGATTTGGCAATTGAGGAGGGAGATACAGGTTGTAGAGTTTAAGGGAAAGGGAAACTCTTCCCTTTCACATCTTCTTCCGACGTTTTTCTAGCAAAATCATTGGATCTGGTAGAAACGTGTAGAAGAAGGGGGGTGCCGTTATCAATTCCGGCCCCTGTGTTTTATGTCTCTGCTAATTTACCAAAATACCCTTATAACTTCAACGACTCATAACTCCTTTGTTTGAGCTCCATTTTTTGCTTTTTTTTATGGCGTTGGAATCCTATCATCGAGCACTTTTTAATTCTTAAGTTTTCAGGATCACATTCCATCTATAAAATTTTTTTTGTCTAATTTATTAAATAAATTCTTAATTTATACAAAAAATTTAGGATATTACACACTTCGATCTAATATGTCTTTGCTTTATGGATATGTAGACATGTAACTTGAGGTCATGATTGTGTGGCTATGACTGGATTCATCCTGGCAGGTATATATTAAATCGTCAATGTTTTTTTTGTTTTGATTTAATTTTGATTTTCAAAATACAAAGTTTTGTATGTAAATGGGATGAGATGGAGACTGAGTCTCCATTATCCTTTTATTTATTAAAATTGTGTTTATCAGGTACTTTGTAATAACATGCGTTAAATGTCTAATGTTTGAAAAACAGAGGAAACTCTGCCAAATTTTTTTACAAAAATGTAGTGTTCATTTTACCGATAATCCTTTTTGAGAAAAGAAAAATGACACTCAGGGTTTTTAAAAGGGTCTTTTCATAAAAAAAAATGTTTTTCGCTATTTGTTTTCTAAATATTTTTACAAAATAAGGGCCATATATTTCAAAAAGAATTACAAAAATGTATTGTAAAAACCCGGGTCATTACAAGGTGTTATAGCTATAATTAACAAATTTTCTTGCATACATAACCAATATAACACCTCTATTTATTTAATGACAAATACCCTCGAGTAAAAATATGGAGGGTATGATTTCTTCAATGAATGATGACATCCAACAACCACCTGCCAGAAGGTCGCCCTCTCACTATCCTTATCAAGTTGGAAAATCCTCCCTCTAGAAAGAGTGGCCACATAATTGCAAGAGTTTTCTCAATTATTTGATTGCAGAATACATGAGAATTTGTTTCTTAATGGAATTATTTAAAGAATCATCTATTTAGGTATGATGCATCGAGTTCCTTAAACTTGTGATTTTCAAGAAACTCTTCATCTCGCATATCAGTAGGATTCTTGCAATGACAAAGCTAGATCAAGTGGATGTCATATCACCATCTGATTCATCCCCATGAAACGTTCTCACATCTCTAACTAAACCATTATCCTACCATGAAAATGGGCTGCTTTTTTGGTGTAATTAATCATGAAATTGCCACATATATAGGTTACATTTTCCAACTTTAACCACTGCTTGCATTATCTTTCACTTAATTGTGGCACAAGAAGGGACTTTCCTATGCTAGGTCCCAGGTTCAATCTCATGGATGTAGGGAGCTTAAGAAAGAAAAAGGTGCATTAGGAGTATAGATTTTCAACCTTTTCCTAAGAAGATTTTGATCATGGCTTACTCAAGATGGGCATTATAGACTAATGGTCGCCATAGAATATACCTTTCCAACCATTGCCTAACAAGAACTTGATTGCGCCTACTCAAGACAGGCATTATATGGACTAACGATCACCATACTATGGAGCATAATTTACTTTTAATGAAGCATGCAGTTAAATCATCCAAATCACTTATCTAGTTAATGGCTCATGTTAGATATATAAATATTGTTGGTCCACTTGCTAAATAAAATCAGCTTAAACTTTTGGGTCGAATAATAAGCCAACATGGTTTCAAAGTATTATTGACCAAGAGGTTGTGAGTTCGATCCTATGACCTCCCATTTAAATCCAAATTCAAGAGCCAAGAAATGGCCTTCCACGCACTATGAGTAAGTGTGTAACATGCTTTAGATATATAACTATTGTCGCCCCTCTTCCTATCAACTTAAGCTTTTGATTTGTTCAACTAATTCCCTTTCTAAATAGCTCAGTAGACTTGAACTCATAATCTCTTGGTAGTAAAAAAAGGCACTTAACCAAGATTTGCTAAGAAGTTTGTTGATGAATGCAGGCCATTGCTTGGAGAAGTTCAAACCCTACCTAATAAAAAAGAAAATAAAAAAATTGTAGCTCATTAATTGTTTTTCTATTTTCATTTTCCAACTAGTGTCTAGGCAATAATTTAAGAGGCTTGGATGGGAAAGTTTGGGTAGATACCTTAGACTGCCGAATAAAGTCAAGCCAGCATATGCACCCATCATATCAAGTGCCTGATTTCAAGTGCTATTTCATTTGTTTCACACATAATTAACTGATCCGCACACCAAACAAACATTTCACATCATTTATGTAGCTATGGATGCCACACAGAGTGGAAGCTGATTCTTTTCTTATTGACTCACAAGGATGTCACTCTCATTCCCCACTTACTAATACATAACCAGCTTCCAGAAGGTTTTTGACGTTTGGCAAAGTCTTTGGAGTTGGAATCCCACTTTTACATGCTTCCTACAGATAGTCTTTGTAAGGAGGGCAAAGTTTTTGGCGTTGGAATCCCACTTTTACTATATGTTGGCAGCATATTGTGCTTACTTCCTTTGCTACTGTTTCTTCAACGGTGAAAGCCTTCACATCCTCCATAGGCATGGATTGTGGTATATAAAACTCAAGTTACATCATCAAAGAGTTTCAAGCTGATCTATATCGATCAGTGATCCTAAGAAGTGAGGGCAATGGCAGAAATATGTATCAAAAGGGAAGGTTCTCCTTGCTGATAACAAAGCATCTAAATGCAAAGATGAGACAAACAACAAAATCTAGGCAGCGCCCAAATGGGAAAGGAAAATGACAAAATGGTATTGACTATAAATGGATATACAAGGACCCAAGAAAGTAGAAAGAAAGATGAATGGTTCTAAGGTTTCTTAAGATTTTGAGAGAACTGAATATAAAGACACTCAAAGGTGTCTAATGCATCACATAAGGTACATAAAAGGACAGTCCTAGTGCTCTTGCCTATACTGGGTCCGAGGAAGGGGCGGACCGCAAGGGTCTATATTACGCAGTCTTACTTTGCATTTTTGCAAGAGGTTATTTTTACACTTGAACCCATGACCTCAAAGTCGCATGATGACAACTTTACCGCTGCGCAAAGTCACATAATGTGTGTATATATATATATATATATATGAGTGCTGGTAGGAGCAGATGTCCATGAGTGTAAATGTTGCCCCTAGAGCATTTTGTGGAAAATATAAGCAGCTTATCATGTTTGGTGAACAAACATTAGGTGACCTTCAAGATATCGATGCATTTAGATGATCTTAATCACTTGCTCTATATTTTTGAAATAATTTATAATAAAAAAATTGAATGGTCCTATTTTGTCATTGGTATATAGTAGGCTCGCTAAAAGCATTCAATGGGCATGAAATATGATCTTGTGCCTATCTAAGGCATTCTATACATGATCTTGTGCCTCTCTCTCTCTCTCTCTCTCTCTCTCTCTCTCTCTCTCTCTTGCCTAAATCTCTTGCCTAAAAAATGGATAAGCATATTGAATCCAATCCACTCTAAGCAGGATATAGGTCGGAGTATTTTGATCCATATGGATCATGGATCGAAAAACCACATGGCGGATAAAAAAGAACTCCAATCCATATTCTATTTGGGTGCAGATCATAGATTTGTAGATTAAGTGTCCATCCCACACAAGTCCTATATATGATCTTCCTTGACAAATAATGTGGGGCCCACATAAGTCCTGTAGGACAATGATGACCAAATCTACTTATCTATCAGGTGTCATCAAATCTCATCTTGCCATTACTTTACCTTCCTTTAATGAAAGTCAATTTTAACAATTTGATTGTGCTAATACTTGCTCATGTGGGCCCAAAAATTGTGGAATAATATTTCTCGCATCATCTAAGAGTCTTTGTTCATTATCATGGAATAACAATCAAAATCCTTTATCTCTATAAATACAAGTAGGCGAGATGTTGGTGATCAAAATCATCTCTCTTGGCTTTGTGCAATCTTATCCATTTGATGATCTTAGCCTTTAATTTTCTAAGTTGTAAAATTGAATGCTCATAATTTTGAGAAATAAGCTATATAAATGAATTTTTATCTATGGTAAGTATCATTTAATGAATAAGAAATTAGGTCATGGCCTCTCAGATTAATCCATCAAATGAATGGTTTAGATCACCGAAATCTAGGCCCTTCTTTCAGTGGCTCATATTATTTGCTCCAATCTAGTAGAGGATAATTATACCTTATATTTTAGGCCACACAAGATGTCAATACCATAGGAAAAATGTTTGGTTTGTAGCAAGAAATTCTATTTTATGGATAAAGGGTCATGATCATCGGATGAACGTAAAAGTCACTAGAATTGGCTTGACCTTTGACATAGTCATTGCCTCCAAAGTAGTGGACTTGATCCTAGCCATATGGCATATGTGGGTCTAACCTGATTCATGTGTTAGGAAAGGGCATTGGAAAAAGAAGATAAAGAGTAAGTGATAGACATAAATTATTAGTTGTACAACAGACCGGCCAATTTTAATTTCCTTTCCCAAGAAGATAGGAAGTAAATGATATACTAAGTTCCTTTCCCAATTTAAATTTCCAAAATACCCTTTTAAATTGATATTCATGGATATGGATGGAGATATCCATGCCGATCATGGATTTAACATATTCGATTGATTTGATCCCTTTTTAAAATGGATCGAATTTATCTAATGCATATTTGCAGATTTTAAACTTACAAACAAGTATCAATTAATTTTTAGCCTAATAGGCTAACCACTTTAATTGGCTCAAAGTAGGAAATAACCTGTGAACATAACAGATCATGGAAATAACTTAGAGGAATGCTGGTATAAAGTGACAACACCCCAACAACGGTGAAGCTCATCAACTTTTCCTTAGTGAACCCACATATAATTTGACACAACTAGCTTTATATATCTTATAGCCCATTTTGAAAGAAAGTCATTGGATTCCAAAAAATTGTATTTTGGTTCATTAAATGCAAACCATTCCTTAGACCATCCGTGTCTAGCAAGACTAAAACACCATTTCTTGGTTGCTATTGGATTTATTTTGGATGAATTTTGTGTCATGAGATATCCAAATTCAGTTGTGCTAGATGAATCACTTGGATCAATGCTATGCAGAGCTTCACCATGGTTGGTGATCTTGCGCTTTATTCCAGCATTCCCAATAACTTATGTGAAATAACTTGATATGAAAAAAAAATTTCCTTGTTTTTCTCCAAAATAAACCTCTTGTTGTCTCTTTGCTGTTGCAGCTAGCTTATTGACCTATGCAACCCCTTCTACGAATGTTTGTGTCTGAGCAAAGAAATATAGTTCTCCTGCAACCCAACAATAATTCTGAGTAATTCTAGCAATATATACCTAAGGATGGTCTATGTAGTGCATCTTTCCAACTCCTCAAAGCATTTCTTTTCTCCAGTTTTCATCTTGTGTTTTATGTAAAATGATCAAGATAGAGTGTCAGTTCTTCTCTATTCCTCCTAATTTTCATAGTATTTATATTGGATAATAGTAATAGTAAAGAGTACATGCCTTTGTACCTTTCTGAATCTTTATTAATAAAGGATGCTTTGGGCTGTCTTCTGAAAATACTATGCTTGCCTACCAGAAAGAAGGGAGTATCAGTTCTTCAATGAAAGATATCCAACACCCACCAGCCCTAAAATCCTCAACTTCTCACTGTCCTTATCAAGTTGGAAAATCTTTCTTCTAGAAAGACTAACCATATAACTACAGTTTCCCATTTCTCTCATTGCAGCTGTAGGAGAGTTGATCTGTTTCTTTGTAGAAAAAATCTCTTGCAAAAATGCAAAGTAAGACTGCATGCTATAGACTCTTTGTAGTCTGCTGCCTCTCCGGTCCTTGTATGTGCAGGTTCAGGCTGCTCTTTAGGAGAGTTTGTTTCTTAATGGAATTATTTAAAGAACCATGTATTTAGCTATGATGCCAGGAGTTCGTTAAACTTGGAATTTTCTGAAGAAATTCTTTGCCACGAACATCGAATGGATTCTTTCAATAAGAGAGAGCCAGGAAAGATAAGTGAACAAGAATTAAGAGGGAAGACGTTCGTAAATATTTTGTTTCCAATCAATAGTTCTGATAACTGTTTCCCAAACAGAATAAATAAATAAATAAGAGTTGTGATAGGCTGCTTTACCTGGTGGTATTCTCATGCATCAAACAATCCTAAGCTACTGAACTCAAGATTTCTGTATGATTGTTTTCAAGTCATTATTCTTTTGTTGTATAATAATGAAACTGCCCTTATACATGGGTTACATTTCGCAACTGTAACCACTACTTGTAGTATCTTTCTCTCCTTGTCAACAAAGTTGGTTAGGAGTCTGCCTTTCCAACCATTGCCTAAGAAGAATTTGGCCATGGTATATATATAATGATTTCTCATGTTTGGTCACTTCTCAATAAAGCCTTTGATTTCATTGCTCCCAATGGCTGGGTGGACTTGAATCCACAAGGTCTCTTGGTTGTCAAACAAGCTACTTAACTAAGATTAATCTTTAAGAGGATTTTTGATGAATGTAGATCACTGATTGGGACAAGTTCAAAGCCTACCTAACAAAAAAAAGGGCCACTTCTAGTTTCTTTTTTCTTCTTCTCCTCTCTCTCTCTTTTATTTCAAGTGCTATTTCATTGGCCCATTTCATAATTATCCAATCTACATACAGACCAAACATTTCACTCCATTTATTTGGACATGGATACCCACAAAGTGGAAGATGATTCTCTTCTTGTCGAGTCACAAGGTTGTCACCATCATTTCCCACGCACTAATACACAAGCAGCTTCCAGAAAGTTTTTGACGTTTGATGGTCTTTGCATCGGAAGTATATTCTGCTCACGTTCCTTTGGTACCCTTTTTCCTTCCTCCGTCAATGTATTGACTGGGTAAGCCACTGAAATTGTCATAAATCAACTGGTAGGTAGAGTCATTAATAAATTAATTAGTTTGCAATTATCAACTTATCAGTTAATCCAACAATTTCTCTATTAACGTGTGCCCGTGCACATGTGAGATTAAGAAAACTTTATATTTAATGAAAATGTTTTATTTTTAATGGCGATAAATTTTTAGTAAGAGTCCACTTTATAGAAGTATGCAACCAGCTGTTTTCCAATACTTTCTCCCAATTGTGAAAATGCCCTCCATCTACTTTCAAAATAGTTATATATATATATATATATATATATATATATATATATATATAACACACACACACACACAAAATATAATATCTTATATTTTATATAGAAATATATAATATATAATATTATTATTTATAATATATATAAAGTAAAAATCTTTTTTACCTTAATGTCACAGATTCAAGGTGTGGAAACAGCTTCTTGCAAATGCAAGGTAAGACTATGTATTTTAGACTCTCGTGGTCTCCCCTTCCCCAGACCATACATAGGCGGGGGTTTTGTGCACTGGGGCTACCCTTTTTTTTATAAAGTAAAAACCCTTTCCGCTTGGTAATTCCTCAACCATTCATATAAGGTATTGGTAATTCCTTGATAAATATAAATGTATGGATGGCATGGTAAAATATGATGAATTATTTATCGAAAGATACTTTTTAGGACCAACATGTACCACACACGATTAGGGTTGAATGCGAGTGATCCAACAAACAGCAACAAGTCGATCCCTTCAATGTGATTCTAGTCCTGTGAGGAATCACACCTCAGTTAAAGGCTCTATCAGGAACCAAACTACCATGGCATCAATTTGTGGGTTAAATGGGTGCAAGTAGCACTACCTGTTTTGCATGTTGGTCATAAAATGGCAACCTACAACCAATCCATTTACGATGGGTATAGTTTCAAGTAAAATGGGTAATTTCAGTCAAGAATTATCAGCAGTCATTAATATAGTGGTACGAATAGGATGAACATTTTATATCTAAGAAAAATAACATAAAAATAGTAAATCTCTTTCTTAAAATATGCATAAACTCTTGCGTACCTTCTTCCTTCAAGTACTCCCTGCAGTTGATGCATGCGAGTCACTAAGGGTTAATTTTCAATGGGTTGTGAATTAGTAACCCTTGACTGGGTGCGGGTCACGAGTCACATGGGGTGAGTATCTTAGAAGGTACTTTGATTTGCAACCATTAAGTTGGAAGTTTAAGACCAGACGTATGTGGTTCCCACGTTGAAGAGATTAACGGCTACGACTTTATTCATTTCCTCATCCAGGACTAGAATAGAAACAGCTTCAGGCATCACCCGGAGATCAGAACCACATTTCTGGGGCAACAGTTTTTGTGGATGAGTGGAACCATTAGAAGCAAATAGGAAAAGAACCCTGAGTGGGATAAAAGAATGGCCGACTGATCGCCAAATCGACAAAACCATTCTGCTTGAGCAGGGAACTTCTGCAGCACAAAGCAATAGAAGAAAGGAAATAAAAAGGGCAGCCTAAGTGCATGATTTGGAGAAGGGGTAGACTATAAGAGTCTATAGTACGCAGTCTTATTTTATATTTTTGCAAGAGATTATTTTCATGTCTTGAATCCGTGACCGCCAGATCACACGACAATAACTTTACTGTTGCACCAAGGCTCCACTATAATAAAGAAAGAAAATCACTAAGCAAAAAGACTATAGACCCCACATGATAACCAGTCTGTACAGCATCGGCCTAGCAGGTCTGTGCAGGAAAAGGACCGCAGTAGCAGAGGAAGAGCTCCAAGACAAGCCTACGAGAAGTGAACACATTAATTGTGCATGTGGTTGCTTCGAGAAAAATATTGCTCAGGACCAACGGATCACATCATAGATGCACAATCGACTTTACATGCTCTATCCTTCGGCCTTTTACCTGAGGCTTCGGGTTTAGCTCCTTGAGTACTTTTCTTTAGTTTTGTTACAGGCACCCTGAACCCTGAAATAGGGCACGAAACTTGTTGAATGTGACGTTACGCACTAAGTTATCAACCAAATGCTTAGCATTGAGGAATAATCAAGGGAGGCTACCCTGGTCCTAATTAGTGCTCTCCTGCGCGTGCTGTCAGTCTTTGCACTTCTCCATGATGAAAAAAACATCCTATGGAAAGAAGAGCCGAAGAGCCTCCGTGAAACGCGCATCAAAGCTCATGACTAGCTTAGATGTGTCATCGTTCAGCTAAGAAACTTGTTCCCGGAATGGAATCATTGATGTAGTTGTTCAACTTAATTAGAGCAACACCATTACAACATGAACTCTCCTGCTGAACGAAGAACCCTAAAAAAAATTAATGGTTACACTATCCAAGAGAATGATTATTATGGCCTTAATTTGTTTATCCTGCAACAATCGATTGGAACTTAGATGGAGCAATTAACAACAAATTCCATCACCTTATGGGTGCCACAAGTTTGTGTTCATGGACTATGAAGTGGTTGGAAGTTTGGCTTTGTATGTATGCGCTATAGAAATGTACGGGTGTAAAGAGGTATGAATCCAACAAGGTGGATTATGTGAAAGAAAAATGCTTTTGATAAGTGCACTTGCTTGTTCAAGAAAGAAGTATAATTTTTGGGCTCAATATGTCTCCGCTAGCATCGATTCAATTTGCTATTATAACGAACAATGACAAGCTATCTCATAAACACTAATTTTGTCTTGATTGTACATCCTTTTGACCCTCCAACCAAAAATCCTGTTTAGAGTTTTTCCATATTATATAAACTATTTAATTTTTATAAATGATGATGTATTTATTAGTAAGTTGGAGCCTGGAGCAAACCAGCAAGCAAGACTCTATTAGTAAGTTGAAGTTCGCTTGCTTGTTGATGAGGCTGACAAGCTGTATCGTACCCCTACCTATTAGTAAAGGCACGATTACCACCTTTTCGGCAGCTCGACCCTTCACCAACCTCTTGACACATCTCTATCTGTGGTGCCGTCCGCTGAATCCTCTCTCTTCGTCAGGTTGATCGAACAATGTAGCCGTAGGAGGGCAAAGTATCTCATTGGCATGGAATCAGAGCCATGTAATTTGGCTATTAATATTGTGCAAGTTTATGATTATGGATCTACACGTAGGTCTCCTATGTGGACAAAAAATGTACTTCTTCCTTAATTTGCACCTCTCCAACAAATAGTGAAGATGGGGCAAAAAGCAATGCAGCCAAGAGATGAATGAAGGCGAAAAATCTAGCAAAAAAGCCTAAAATATAGTACTTGTACATTAAAATGCAAAGGTTGTAATAAATTTGAGTTAAAATCTGAGAAACGTGTAATTCTTTCCCCTGCAATTCTGTCTCCTTCTATTGTGAGTGCATCAACAATTTCATTTGCTAGTCTTGGAATGTGTTTGAAGATGACATTCTGGTTTTGAACCCATAGTTAAACGTCTTTGATCATGTTTTGGAATCAGCCTCCCACCTCAGCTGATCCATTTGATGGTGTTTTTGGAATCACCTACTACAATTAATGGTTGAAGTTGACATGGACTCTAGTGCTTAATGCAGTGGAAAGCAGCACCCATTTCAGCATCTACAATATCAGTGGATGAAACTCCAGTTTGTGAAGAGCAACAAGATTCCTCAGGAGAAGAAGTTCAATTACGATGATTGTCACATGGAATATGGAGGGTTCGAAATGCCTAAGAAGAGTTTTTCAATAAAATAATAATAATTGTGATCTGTCAATGATCAGTCATTGCCATGCTGTAAGAAACAACAATGGAAGACAAAAGATACACCCCCGGTGCATGAAGCTCCAGCGTATATCGGGTTCGGGGAAGGGGCAAACAACAAAGATCAATAGTATGCAGCCTTATCTTGCATTTAGCAATAAACTGATTCTACGCCTTGAACCTAAGACCTCAAAGTCACGCGACTACGATAATGAAAAACAGAAAATAAAAATGTTATACCGATGGGCTTCGGTAGAGGTTTTCAATTTACGCATAACCAGCGGAGGGAAGTTCAGGTATAATCTTGGTGGCTTGGACGAATCCCTGGTCAGTGCTACTGACATTTTATTTTACGATCGATATGTCGCCCTGAAGATTAAGTTGACTGTGAAGGGCTTCGCATCATTGGTCTTTGCGATCTGCAGGTCCAGCGATAACACCATACGAAGATTAATTTTTTCTCGCAGAAATTCACAATTTTAATATGCCAATTTGCCCATTGCATCGGAGGACACTACAATACTAAAAGATTTTTGAATGGGAGATCATCGACACAAACAATCACTCTACAAATGAGAGATTTCAATCACTTCATCCAAGAAGCCAAGCATGCTGACATCCCTTGTCTGGTGGCAAATTCTCCATGGTCCAATTATCGACTCCCAAAACCATGAGTAAAATTGATCATTTCTTGATTTCAGGTCAATTGGTTGGATAAACTTCTTCACCTTGTACAAAAGCTTGCTCCACTGTCAAGTATCTGATTACCGTCCCATTTTACAATCTTAATCTTGCATCATGGGGAAGGGGAGCCTTGGCACAACGGTAGAGCGGTCGTTGTGTGACCTTGAGGTCACGGGTTCAAGGCGTGAAAACAGCCTCTTGCAAAATACTAAGTAAGACTACATACTATTCACCCTTGTAGTCTGCCCCTTCCCCAAACCCTGTATATGCAGAAGTTTCGTGCACCAAGGCTGCCCTTTTAAGCTTGCATCATGGGGGTCTAAACTCTTTAAATTCGAAAATATCTGAATAAAGGAAAGACTTCTTCAACCTCATCTCTACCTAAGCTCCTTCCATCAATGCCAAAAAAGAAAGCATTTTTCCATGCAAACTGGCTTATATAAAAAATAAATGGATGGATTGGAGCAAAGGTGTTAGAGAAGCTAGATTGGAGAAAAAGAGCAAGACTCAGCAAGGTTATTGCTGAAATCAACTACACTGAAGAAGAAAGAGAACTCCTTGGCTGAAGGAAGGTGATGCCAGTTCCAATTTTTTTATTTTATTTTATAACTTAGAACAACGTCTAGCTTAATTGGTTACAAACAACTCAACATCTCTCATAAAATATACTCTACTACAAGTTTAAATCATTGTTTTTCTTTTTAAGCTAGAAGATTAGATTTAGGAGAGCGTGTGAAAGATTTGCTTTTTAATTATTTTCTTGTAAAAAATAATAAAAATAAAAATTTACCACAGAGTATAAGGTAGGAAAGAAAAGGAGCCTTGGCGCAATGGTAAAAGTTGTCTTCGTGTGACCTTGAGTTCACGGGTTCAAGGCGTGGAAATAGCCTCTTGCAAAATGCAAGGTAAGGCTGTGTACTTTAGGCCCTTATGATCCTCCCCTTCCCCAGACCCCGCATAGGCGGGAGCTTCGTGCACCGGGGCTGCACCTTTATTGGAAATTTTAAGTTAAAAATGAACGGAATTTCGTCCATGATTGAAGACAATGTTTCTAAGACTGCTTTCAGCAGGTCTGCTTTTTAAGAATTGTTGGGACCCTTGTCCATCATTTTAACAATTTCTTCAAAAGAGATGACACGCAAAGACTGCTTTCAGCAGGTCTGCATTTGGGTTCTATCTCTCATGAAGCTTCTAATGTCTTAGAAAAATCTTTCAGTATGGAAGAGCTTGCAAAGGATGTGTTTTTAGTGCCAGGTTGATAAGGTTGTTGGATGAGACAACTTCTGTTTCCATTTTCTTCACTTCTATTTGGGGACTTTGAAAGATTATTTCCTAGATGCACATAATATAAGAATTGATAAAAAGTACAGCACTTCCTTCTTGCTTCTCATACCATGAAAAGGATCCTCAGCAAAAGTAAGAGAATCCAAGCCTATTTTCCTTGTCTAATGTGTTGCTAAAGTTGTATCCAAAGTCATTGCAAATAGGCTGGGAACTGTGCTTCACGAAGTCATAAGCAAGAATCAATCTGTATTTGTTAATTTATGGGACTTAATCGAAGTTCTCATTTCATTGGAGGCTGAATAAAGGTCCATTAGGTGAGGCAATCAGATTATAAAGGGACTTAGTCGTGAAAGATCTGGAAGAACTTTGTAACCACACTCTCTTATCAACTCATTCAGAGATAGAAATTTGTTCATCTCTTGGTAGCAACTTTCTTCTACATATGATTTTTCATCCCACTTTACCTTGAAACATCTGACAGTAGTCAAACACTGAAGCTTTATGGTCCTTAACAATGTTGAAAATTCTTCTAAAACAGCTTGAAAGAGGGGAGAGATCACACCGCAAGTCTGTCTGGAACCTGCTCTTTTCCATCTTTGAATTGTTTGGCACCATATCATCCATGCTTATGATATCCTTCCATATAAGAGGCAGTGATTTGATTTTCAGACCTTTTGGGCACCCAAGTGTCTCTCTCATACCTTTACATGAAGTCAATAACTTCTCTCCACATGGAATCTTGTTGTTGCAATCTTCCTAATCTTCTAATTCCAATTCCAATTCCACTCCATTTCTTAGGCTTGCACACTCTCTCCCATTTTCTCCCGTTTAATGAGATGAATTTTCTTTGCTTCCACAGTGTCATTCTAAAGGATTTGGCGATGCAATCTCTCAATAATGTCTCAAATAGCTGCTGACATTTGATTAAAGGGTAGATCCGGTGCATAAAGCTCCCCGTATGTGGGGTTCAGGGAAGGGGCTGACCACAAGGGTCAATAGTACGCAGTCTTACCTTGCAGTTTGCAAGAGGCTTTTTCCATGCCTCGAACCTATAACCTCAAGGTCACACGACAACCTCTACTGTTGCTCCAAGACTCCCCTTCAGCTGCTGACATTTGATTATGGAAGGAAAAATCAGGAAGTCTCCAACCTATGTCAACAAATAATACTTCAGATTCTACTTACTGTGTATGCACAATCAAGAGCAAAGGCCTTCTGACGCAAGACGGAGCCTCTCATGATAGGTAACAGATTCAAGGTTGCTCATGGGTGCATGCCTGCATTCAGTGTCCGAAAAAGAAGAAAATATGCATCAATTTAAAAGTAAATGGTTGGGCAAGTAAATTTGATATGGAACCTCTAAAAACGGCTTTGGCAAAGAGAATTGCTATCTGGACTGAATTTTGGATTAATTCTGGAGTCCTTGCCTAGCTAAGCCCCATCTGTGGATGATTTGAGATATCCATCTTGTTGGGCATCCTTTGAATTGGTGTGACACTAAAAGTCATTACTAGTGAATGATTTTAGCTATGTAGTTTTGAGTTTTGAGTTATAACCATTGGATTTTTCAATTGGAAAAACTAGAAGCCGGAAGCATCCAAAGAACAAGATGATTAGGTTAGATCATGCTAAGGTGTGTCTGACTAGGTCAGGTTCGAAAGTCAGTCCCGAAACCCAAATCTAGATAGCATTTCTCTTTGGCAAAACACTTTGCTGCATTATCCCTTGACTAGATGAAATGATTTTTTAATTCATCCCCTCCAATTTACTAGATCATGTTACTCCAGGCCTCTTGGAAGAGCAGATGGGTCCCACTTGGGCCCTTCATTGACAAGAAACCACAGCCTATTGGAGTTTCCTCCAAGCCCAAAAGTTCAAAAACAATCCCAAAATCAGCAAGAATGTGTAAGACTTCTTGATTTTGTCTTTATGATTGCAAATGCAGGTTTCCATAAAGAGTTATTCTTTCTTTTTATGTTTTTAATGGTTGCACATGTAAATCAATACATGAAGGGGAGCTTGGCACAATGATAAAAGTTGTCGTCATGTGACTTTGAGGTTACATGTTCAAGATGTGGAAACAGCCTCTTATAAAAATACAAGGTAAGGCTGCCTACTATAGGCTCTTGTGGTCTGCCCCTTCCTCGCACCCTGCATAGAAAGGAACTTTGTGCACTGAGGCTGGGCTTACATGTAAATCAATGCATGCAAGGAACGTACTTTTGTGGCTAAGGCTTAGAACATATTTTCTCTTCACAAAATCTAAAAAATAGTGATTATTCTATTTGAAAAATGGATGACTCTAAAAGTTTAGAAAGATATTGGAAGGTTAGTTAGGATTATTGGATGAATCGACTTCTCATCTGCCCATTTCTTGTGGCAATGCTCCCACTTAGTAGATGGTTGAGCCAATTCCAAGCATAAAGTAGGCAGGTTGAAGCATCTCGGTTTTGTTGGATTGCCAAATTCATGGCCTACATCCACTTTGGACGTCTCATCAAGCCAAGTGATGACTGTTGAGGATTTACTTTCTTTTTCTCTCTGTCTTCTTGTAAATGTCGTCCATATCTACCCTATCCTTACAATTTTGTACCCTTTTTCTTTATGAATGAAAGGTTACCATATGTTTTCTCTGCCGATGAAAATGACCCTCTCTTGTACTTTATGCTTTATACTATCTAAACTTGCATCTCAATAATTTTATCATTCTAATACTCACCTCTTTAAGAAGTCTCCGTGCACCACGAAGCTTTTGCCTATGCGAGGTCCGGGGAAAGGGCCGACTACAAAGGCCTAAAGTATACAGCCTTACCTTGCATTTTGTAAGAGGCTGTTTCCATGCTTTGAACCCGTGACCTCAAGGTCATAGGACGACAACTTTTACCGTTGCGCCAAGGTTCCCCTTCTTTCCTATCTTATACTATGTGGTAAAATTTTATTTTTATTATTTTTTACAAGAAAAGAATTAAAAAGCAAAACTTTCACATGCTCTCCTAAATGTAATCTTCTAGTGTAAAGAGAAAAACGATGATTTAAGCTTGTAGTCAAGCATATTTTATGAGAGATGCTGAGTTGTTTGTGACCAATTATGCTAGACGTTGTTCTAAGTTATAAAGAGAAATGATAAACATTCTTAGATCGTGGAAACCTTATATTAGCATAAACGAGCTTTGATGTTGTGTTCTCTACTAGCAGCTCACTAATTTGGGGTTGATTTAGATTGCAAATGAAAGGTCTTACAATTGAGTGGATTGGATACCATTAAACAAGGACCTGGCATTGAGCCAGGTAAGTCCATGAAACCAGGGATTTTAGAGTTGCCTGTTTTGTGTATTTTTGAGGGCCTCATGAAAGATAGATGTATTTGTATGATTCTAACTTGTTTTTCAATCTTTTAAAAAACCATAAAAACTACTGACTGTAATTTTTAAGTGCAAATAAAATAGGCTATAAGCATTTAATAATCATGAAATTTGGTATCCAACCACTCAAAGCCATTCTAAACAATAGAAATGGGTTAGATCTTTCAGTAAATGTTAGCCTCCGTCACAAAATGGAGATTCGTATACGCTCAATAATTCTATTGGAATTGGCTCTTTATTAGTAAAATCTCATAATTCATACATAACGAATTGGTCTGACTTCTTCACACACTTTAGTGCACTAACTCTAAGACTAGCCAGAAAAATGCTTTCTAAAAATGCACTTGATTGGTCAAGAAAGAAGAATTTTTTAGGGCCCACATGCCATGTTGGTATAATCCTATCCATTAAACTAGTTGATAATAATAAGCCTATTCCTTGCATAATAATTCTACCTTGAGTTCATTAAAAAAACCTCACTGAGAGTTTTGCTAGAAAAACGTGAACTAATAATTTTTGGTAAATTTTAGTGTGAAAAACCCATTGTAAAAAATGTGAAAATGGGCTATTAAAACCTATTACGCCTCCCCCATCCATGGGCACTAAAATTTGCAGTAGACAAAAAGAGTAGGTTTTGGTGACACTTTATATGTCTAAAATTAATTTTATATAAATGCCGGCCGATAAGTGTACGCAGGAGAAGAAGTCCACGCCCTTTTTTATATTATTGGATGCATTTTAGTCTTTTTTTATAATAAAAAAGTAACGAACATTTATTTTTATTAATTTTTCAAAGAACTAAAAAAAGATGCCAAATGCATGATTTATACTTGGCGAACAATTTCTGATGTAAAGAACATGACGAATGGTTTAAATCTACGGCAAGAGATCATCGTGCATAAAAAGGTACCGGCGGGAGCTTCTTGTCATTCTTAAGATCTTCTCATACTCATTTACCGCAAAACATTTTTAGTGATTTTTCTAAGAAATTTACTGCAAAATTTTTCCCAAAATTGCTTTATTTTTGGTGAAGAATAGTTTAATTCTGGAAGGTGGTTTCTCCGCCACCCAAAATAATCTAATTTTGGTGGAAAATCTCCGGGTAAATCGTACGGTTTGCTTCATTTGATGGCGGATTCCAGTTCATTATGACCCGTCAAGAGCAATGTGAATTCCAAGTGAAAATATTCTTGAAACGTAATTAATGAGTTGATAGCTTTGCATCAGGGTTCTTTAAGAAGACGGAGACAAGAAAATAATCCAAGCAAAGAGTTGATCGAGGAGGTCGTCGCTGTCTTGTGGGTTCTGGTAAACCTTTATCTATCTGCCTCTCTAAACCTACCCATGTAGGGGTAAGGTTTTCTTGTTCTTAATTGATATTCTGCCGTTCATCTTGAGACCCTTTTCTTCTGCCCCAAAAACCCAGCAGGTCTGTTGCAGCTCCTTCATTCAATTATCTTTGAGATTGATTCTCATTCAACCGGGAAAACCTGCAATGGATGTTCTCGAACCTGTTGGAACGATTGTTTGATGATTTAGTAACATAATTTGATGTTGCTTCTACGATCTTGAAACTATGTGAAGAATTTTGCTATCTACTTTTAATTATGTGATGTTTTGCAGCGAACTTCTTCCCATATGTCTCCCGGATCTTGATCATTTCAAAGTTATTCTGGTTTAACAGAATCAGGTTGTTGTTCACTCTGTGTTCTGTTGGTTAGGTGCACCTAGACTCCATCAGCTTGGACAGTTAGTTGAAGCTGTTAGCAACCAGATTTCTAATTAAATTGAGGAACCTTGTCATATTAAAATTAGGGTTAACTTAATCCTTCTCCCTTACATTTTTATTTTGGGTCAAAACTAAAATTTTTCCTGATAAATTAAAATTGCAGAACATCTGGTAGAGGACTAAGATAGAGACACTTAGCAGCAGCTCAACTTCACAAGAAGGGTTCAGAATTGGTCTAAGAGAGATTTAAGCTGTTGTCATTGGTAGCATATTATTTATTGTCAATTTTAAATACTGAAGAAAGTTCATTCTGAATAATATGATATCTTTTGTTTTGATGTGACTTTATCATGAGGGAAACTATAATTGAGAGAAAGGGTTCAAACTTTATAGATCCTCCTGATATCTGATTCAATTTGCTACACCATCTGGGACCTTTGAGTGCTTACTACCTATGTTTGTGGGACTGATGGATATTTATGTTATGAATGGACCAAATGTAATCTTTCTCATCAGTAGTAAGGATCTAATCTGTCCAAATTTTGATGCTTGCATCATTTTTATATGGTTCTGTGCTGATAATCTTTTTGATATGTTTACATTTTTACAGCGATGGCTTCCTCTTTGGATTCATGGATGAGAGAATTCAATGAAGCTTCCAAGCTTGCTGATGATGTCAATGCCATGATTGCTGAAAGGGGTTCTTTTCCTCCCTCTGGCCCCGAAACACAAAGGCATTTATCTGCGACTCGAAGGAAGATTACAATTTTGGGAACGAGACTTGATAGCTTGGAATCACTTCTATCTAAGCTTCCCAGTAAGCAGCCAATGTACGTTTCTCACCTCAATTGTATCATGTTACAGAAAAGTGATTTGCAGTTTTACAAGATGCTGAATCTTAACTTGCCAGCACTAAAACTTCGTTGTATTGATATTAATAGTCTAAACTTCATATATTTATCATAGTTGAATCTTTTCAACCAAAGAAAATTATGATCGTGAATGAGAGAGTAAGCTGACGCAGTAGATGTACAGTTTTATTTCACTCCCACCATATCTGAATATTTAATATTCTAAGATTTGTTCTCTCAAATTAGTTGCTTATGTCTTACTGGTGTTACTATGCTCATTCTTCATATATCAAGAAAAGCTAATGCCAAACGTCATTCATTCATTATGTGCTTGGAGCTTCCAAACCCACACTACCAGTTGCGTGTTCTACTGAAAGGCAGTATGCTTTTCAAAGAAAGAAATGTATAAGAAAACAAAGGAAAACTTCTCTAAAGCTATGCGTAACTCCAATAGAATTTCTCCTTCTAAAGCAAGTTGCAGTTCCCAGTCATATATTTAAGATGCTTCCCAGTTACTACTCTTCACCTTGACTGCTTTATCCAACATTTAACCACTGGAAGGAATGGCCTCCTTCTGTGTTGTTTCTCACACCCATGTGACACTTCAACATCCAACCTCAACATGACATGAATCAAAAAGTGACATTCGCTCAAGCTAGGGCATTCCCCATAAGCGATGCGTTGCATCGGATCCCGGATGCGGTGAAAAATAGGCAAGGGTTGCTAGGGCGTTCTCTTAGAAGCGACGTGCTAGATCGGATCCCGGGTGTAGTGAAAAATGGGCAAGGGCTGCTAGAGCGTCCCCTCGGAAGCGACGTGCTGCATCAAAACCAAAGTGCAGTGAAAAGTGGACATGGGTTCATACCATAGAGGTCGAGAAAGGCGATAGTAAATAGGGTATCTCCAAAACATAAGATTCGCATTGCTATATGGAATATAGGGACACTGACAAGTAAGAGTTTGGAGTTAGTAGACACGATGAAACGTAGGAGAGTCAACATCGCTTGTATCTAAGAAACCAAGTGGAAAGGGGCTAAAGCTAGAGAAATAGATGGGTATAAATTATGGTACGTAGGAAATGAAAATAATAGAAATGACGTAAGAATAATAGTAGATAAGGAATTAAAGGATAAAGTTGTGGACGTTAAAAGACTCAGTGATACAATTATAATAATAAAAATGATTCTAGGAGAGCGGATTATAAATATTATAAGTGCATATGCACCACAAGTAGGGTTACAAGATATAATTAAGAGACAGTTTTGGGAAGATATGGAGTCATGCAAGAAATTCCCAATAGGGATATTTATAGGAGCAGACTTAAATGGCCATGTAGGAAAAGATAAGGAAGGATATGATAGCATACACGGAGGGTATGGTATAGGTGAACGAAACAAGATGGGGGAGAATATCCTCGATTTTGCTTTGTCATATAACCTATCCATTGCAAATGCACTCTTTAAAAAGAGGGATGAACACTTAATAACCTTTAAAAGTGGACTTCATAAAAGCCAAATATAAGGATTGTAAGGTGATACTCGGTGAGAGTTTAACCTCACAACATAGGTTAATGGTTATGGATATTCATATCAAAAGATGGAGTAAAAGAACTGAACTTAATACACATCTAAAAACTAAGTGGTGGAACTTAAAAAGAGAGAAAATAACCTCATTCAAAAATAAGTTAATGGTAGAAGGAAATTGGAACTATGAAACAGAAGTAAATACTATGTGAACTAATATGGCTGAGTCTATTAAGAAAGTGACAAAAGATGTCTTAGGAGTATCTAAAGGTAAAAGACTATTAACAAAGGAAACATGGTGGTGGAATGAAACAGTGCAAAAAGCTATTAAAGAAAAACGAAAGCGTTTTAAAGCATGGCAAAAGATGTCTTAGGAGTATCTAAAGGTAAAAGACTATTAACAAAGGAAACATGGTGGTGGAATGAAACAGTGCAGAAAGCTATTAAAGAAAAACGAAAGCGTTTTAAAGCATGGCAGAAGATTAGAAATAATGAAAACTATGAACAATATAAGAATGCTAAAAACGTTGCTAAGAGAATAGTAAGTGAGGCTAAACTTAAAAGATATGATGAGCTCTATAATAGAATAGGAACAAGAGAAGGTGAGAAAGATGTGTTTAAACTTGCAAAAGTAAGAGAACAGAAGGTAAGGGCTTAGAGCATGTTAGGTGCATTAGAAGCGACGATCAAAGGGTATTAGTCAAAGATGATGAGATCAAACAAAGGTGGGAAATATACTTTAAAAAATTGTTAAATGACAATGGCCCTGAGAATATATGGATTGAAAATACTATAAATCTAAATAACACTGGATATTATAGATATGAACGTAAGATTAGAATACTTGAAGTAAAAGAGGCCTTGAGAAAGATGAAATCAGGAAAGGCCATGGGGCCTGATAGTATACCAATAGAGGTTTTGAAGCATATGGGAGATATAGGGGTAGTTTGGTTGACCAGGTTGCTTAACAAGATCATAAAATCAAAGAAAATGCCTGATGAGTGGAGGAAAAGCTCTATTGTACCAATTTATAAGAATAAAGGAGACATTCAGAGCTGCACTAATTATCGAGGGATCAAACTTATGAGCCACACTATGAAACTTTTTGAAAAAGTGATTGAGAAGAGGCTACGATATGAAACAAGTGTATCGGAGAATTAGTTTGGTTTCCTGCTTAGGAGGTCTACCATGGAAGCTATTTTCTTACTAAGACAATTAGTAGAGAAATATAGGGAGAGGAGAAAAGACCTGCACATGGTCTTTATTGACTTAGAGAAAGGTTATGATAGAGTCCCTAGAGAGTTAATATGGAGGGTGTTGGGTGGTAAAGGGGTTTCTCAGGGGTATATAGACATAATTAAAGATATGTATGAGGGAGCAGTAACAAATTTTAAGACCACTAGTGGCGTGACTGGTGATTTTCCTGTCACTGTTGGATTGCACCAAGGATCGGCATTGAGTCCATACCTTTTCACATTAGTTATGGATGAGTTAACAAAACATCTGCATGAGGAGATTCCCTGGTGCATGCTATTTGCAGACGATATAGTCCTACTTGATGAGACAAGGGAGGGTGTAAACATAAAGATAGAGTTATGGAGAGAAGCATTAGAATCGGAAGGATTTAAAATTAGTTGAACTAAGACAAAATATATGGAATGTAATTTTGGCAAGAAGAGTAGAAGTGGAACACCAGTCAAGATTGATAACTAAGAGGTCCCCATGAGAGACCACTTTCGATACTTAGGATCATTGAACCATGAGAGTGGAGAGATTTAGAGGGAGGTTACCCAAAGAATCCAAGCGGGTTGGAACAAATGGAGATGTGCATCGGGTGTTTTATGTGATCGGCGGGTGCCACTCAAACTAAAGGGAAAATTCTATAGGATGGCTATAAGGTCGGCCATGCTTTATGGATCAGAGTGTTGGGCAGTTAAGGAACATCATGCTCATAGGATGAGTGTCACAGAAATGAGGATGTTGAGATGGATGAGTGGTAAGACAAGAAAGGATAGAATTAGAAATGAAAATATTAGAGAAAATTTAGGGACAGCACCAATAGGTAACAAGATGAGGGAGATTAGACTTATATGGTTTGGACATGTTCAAAGGATACCAACAACGGCACCAGTTAGAAGGAGTGAGGCAATACAAGTTGAAGGTTCTAAAAGGGCAAGGGGAAGGCCCAAAAGAACTTGGATAGAAGTGGTGAGGAAAGACTTAAAAACTTTGGGACTAAATGAAGCCATGGTATTTAATAGAGTGGAATGGAGGAATAAGATTCATGTGGCCGACCCCTAATTGGGATAAGGTCTTGATGATGATGATGACGACCGGATTTCAGGCCCAATTTACATTGGAAGTAACATGATGGGAACAACCAATCAGCATATTTTTAATAATAATAAATTAAATCAGTTCTGAACTTTTGATATTATTTATGTCTGTTTATAGTGGTTTAGTTGTGCTAGGAAAACACCTTTGGTTTTTGGATATTATCTGCATCAATGATACATATAAGAGGATCTAGAAACCTCAACTGAGAAATATGCTAACTGAGAAAGATGCCGAGGAGATTTTGTTCCAAATGCAACGTGATCCACCCAGTTCTTTTGTCCAGCTGTTAGGTGTATTTTCCTATTCTCTGGAGATGGTGACCTGGGTCTTACCTAAATTCATTATTAATGCATTGTTTATAAGGGAGCATCTTATGCTTGATGTGAATATAGCTTTCCATCCATACTTAGATCACTTGTCTAATTAGGCCCAATTTTGGTAACAGGTGGGATTATGGGATCAAGTTAATATTAATGGGGCCTAAGTAACCTTTCTTCAGATTGTTTCTGAAGTGCTTAAACACTCTTGGGTTAGAATTTTGATTAACTTTGTTAACAAGTTTATGAGGCAAATGCCACAGACATATGGTTTTCTTTGAGAAGCTATTTGGCTGAATCTAGATTCAACCATGGAAAGCAATCTAACATGGTACCTGAAAATGTACTAATGCATAATATTGTTATTACATGTGACAAAGCTTCTTACTAAATGAAATCCCATGGTTATGCATCAGTAAAGCTAGATTAGCTATGCATATGTTGCTGCAAGAAGCATCTCACGAGTGACTAGAGTGGTAGAGCTGATTGTTCATGTGGTAAAGCATGGTGCAAGACATCACATGTATAAGAAAACCCATGGCTAATATTTTTCTGAAGTTTTAGCTTGATGTGAAGTTTAACAAATAATTAATTGTGCTTGAGAGATTGATAGCTATCTTGTTATTTTTTTTAATTTTATTTTGTTTTCTCTGTACTTCTTTTGTTTCTGTTAACATGTAATGAAGGTGTACAAACACTTATTCTTAACTTTAGTTATGTGGGAGCCTTAATGGTAAGGAGAAATGTGACTGGAGCTTATTCTCAAGCCCTATGGTACAGTTACCTCATCGAAAAGCTCCTTACTTCTACTTTTATATGGGGTCAAAATAATTTGGATGAATATGCAGATCACTAGGCATGGACACAATGTGACAATCATATGGGTCTGAGGAAGATGAGATTATAGTGTAGGCAAAATTTATTAACAAGCTTCAACTAATAGCAATAGCTTTGGAGTTATTTTAAGTTATAAGTTGTCAATTATGTGAGGACTGTCATCATGTGAGAATCATTTGACTAGAAATGGATTAATTCACAATATGAGCTGCATCTGCTGTACCTAGCCCGAGGCATGGTTAAGCACACTAGTAGGTTGTCCAGAACATGCAACAGACTTCATATCTTATGAGGCATATATGTAAAACTGAAAGAAGATTATTGGATCATTTATTGTCTTGTCCTTGTGGTCTGCCCCTTCCCCGGACCCTGCATAGGAGGGAGCTTCGTGCACCGGGGCTGCCCTTTCTTGTCTTGTCCTTCTTGAGTCCACCTATTAAATGATGGAACCCATTTGATGCATGGTAGTTAGAGTCTAAGCCTCCTATGCAATCTTGATAATAATTCTACCAGGGTGGAGACTTCAATACAAATAAAATAATCTTTTATAGGCAACATTTACCAGTAAATAACGATACATCGATGTAGTACATTTTGATAATTTAGTAAATGTGACCTGCAATGTTGCATTCTTTTAATATATGATTTGATTGGAACATTAGCATATAGGTCCTACATAACATAAGTGTTTTAACGAACACTGTTAGAAAAATCAGATGAGGAAGCTTGTACAATTGTACGTTACAATATATTAAAAGGGCATACCCGGTGCACGAAGCTCCCACATATGCAGGGTTCAGGGAAGGGGCGGATCACAAGGGTCAATAGTACGCAGCATTACCTTGCATTTTACAAGAGGCTGTTTCCACACATTGAACCTGTGACCTCAAGGTCACATGACGACAACTCTACCGTTGCGCCAAGGCTCCCCTTCTTACAATATACTGTGTAGTCATTTTTAAATGTGTGTGTGCCCGCGCGTGTGCATGCGTTCGTGCTTGGAGCAATGTCATATAATTTCTACAAACAGATCTTGATGGATTATTCCAATATTCAGATGACTAAAGCTTGTACAACTGTACCTTATGCCATTGATCTTACCATTTGCTTCCCTATGTGATAGTCTTTAAGCATAGATGGTAATGCACCGATAGGTCTTGATAAAATCCCAGTTGGTTTTTAAATATATACCTCTAGAAAAGGTTTGTAAATGTGCATGATATATTTGGTTTGTTGATTTCTGTTAATTAAAAAGAGCTATTTTCTTAGTTATAAGGTTCCTTGCTTATGTTGCAGGTTTTATGAAATTCAGCGTGAACGCAGTTTCCTCTCTGATGTTTTCTTTTTGAAGCTTAATAAGACAGTTACTTTAGCAAGGGTTTTAATTCTATGCAGATCAGAGAAAGAGCTGCAAAAGCGCAGAGACATGGTCCAAAATTTGAGATCCAAAGCCAGCCAGATGGCCTCTACATTGAACATGTCAAACTTTGCTAACAGGTGAATTTCTTCTTTAATAATTTGCTTTTCCATTATTTTGAGCCGTCTATAGTTCCCAATACGTCAGCTGCACCATTTCTGGTTCTTGGTTTGGGAGGTTGCCTTGCAGACCAGCATGAGACCATTACTTTGATGGATTCTTGGTTTACATAGTTAACCAATTAGGTAAATTCAGATATGTTTATAAGCCTCCGAGCTACCATAAAAGTTTGTGCAAATGCAGAGGTGATATGGATCCTGAAAGACTGCTATATCCTGTTGTTTGGCTCCTCAGGAAAGATCTGTTTTGAGTAGTAAAATGCTGAAACTCAGTTGCAGGTGGTTTCCATGTCTATTTGCTGATATTGTGTCGCCTGTCCATAGTGAGGCTCAGAATCTATGGCATGTATTATAAATAGGTTTTCTAGTCCATTCACATCAACTTCCTTTTACAGCTTTGTATATTGGAGCAAAGAAATTGTGTTCGGACTTGGGGAAGTAAATGATGGAACTTCTTTTGTTGTAAAATTCCAGGGAAGACTTGTTTGGACCTAATAGAAAGCAGGATGAGATAAACAGAACTGCTGGTTTGGACAACCATGGTATTGTTGGTCTACAGCGGCAAATTATGAAAGGCATGTGATCAGTAAGTTATTGTTACTTTCTTGAGATTACTGTTGACAGTTGTATCATTTAGCTTAACTTGTTTTATTTCTTGTATAATAGAGCAAGATGATGGCCTAGGTAAGCTTGAGGAGACAATAGTGAGCTCAAAGCATATTGCACTGGCAGTTAATGAGGAATTAGACCTACACTCGAGGCTTCTTGTATGTTTTTTAACCTCAAATCCCTTTGAGGTCGTCCCATTAAATTGTTTCCTTTCCTCAGAGTGATCTGTTCGACTTCCTTTTCTTATGACCCCATGTATTATTACAGGATAACTTGGACCAACATGTGGACTTGACAGATTCACGGCTACAGGTTCCACTCTTCTACTGCATTTCTCTAATTATTCATGTGAAGCTTGAGGTTGTCATTTGCAGCAAACATTTCTTTAAAAGATCACTAGCAACCTTTTCAGAACCATGAAAAGGAGTCTTTGATCAGGCCCCTCAGTTACTCGAGAGAGAATAGAAGATGACAAACAAGAAGTCACAAATGGAATGTGATCTCTGAGAGCTGATCTCATCCTTGAGATTGGTGCTATTGAATTTGCTTAAGGGCTTACGTTTTGTTTTTCACTGTCAACAATGAAAGGAGATCTATTATGGAAGATAACAACAACAAAACGTTTGGAGGGTGGAAACTTCATCTCAAGCCAGGAATTGGATAATGTTGCTTCTTTGAAGATATGCACAAAAGAAACATCAACCTCTTGTTCTATTATGGGCCTGCAAAAAGGATTGAGAGACATCAATCGTCTTTTCTCAAATCAAGGATTTCATCAATAACATGGGACAGCTTCACTATGCTGCGCTATGTTTTGTAGCGCAAGCATTAGCTTAGAACCATTCTGCCTAACAGTTTATTCTCTTACCTCACTTGGAAAGATGCAGAGGCTGGTAGGAACAGCCATTTCTCATCCTCATCTTGAACCTCTGTTTACAAAATCTGCAGACTTTCTAGTTGACAAATTCATTCTAGGCCTTGTACACATTGCCTGTCACACCATGGGAGTTGAGTGTCACGGACATGCACTGCAAGGTCTGTGACCAAGGCCCGCTGACTCTAAGGGAGGCTTATTTAGCTCATGGACATGGCCTAAGGGACTTAGGCCCGTTGTTGAAGATCCATGTTGCAGGGCCTAATTCTAGAAGGCTTGGTTTCTGGAAATTTTCTTGTAAATATCTAGAAAGAGAAAAAGCATAGATATTTATGTAGAGATTTCTAGAGTAGTTCTAAACCATTAGATGGTTGACACATGTAATAATTTGGACTATCCATTGAGAAGGTGGATGGAAGGGAACAACTATAAATAGGTGTAAGCTCCTCATTTGTAAGCAGATCATATTACTCAAGTGAAGAATATATGTTCTTTTTAAGTAAGTCTAATCTGTTGAGTTCTCTCATTGCTTAAGTGGGTGAGTGTAGCCTTAGCAAGTGAGAGTAGGAGTGGTAGGTTGACTTGTATCTAACAAGAGAAGTTGTGCACAAGTGCTGCACAGGTTTAACAAAGGTGAAATTGCTATCCTGTGACAAGTGGTATCAAAGCAAGTCAACATGGGCGTTGGTTATCGAGTATTAGGAAAAGCTCATGGCAACATCATGGCAATTGAGTCAAGAGTGACCAATATGTCAGTGGAAGTTCAGCAGGAGTCGAGGGGGGAGAAGTCCTGAGACCCATTATGGAAGTTGGCTTTGGATGCTCGGCTTTCTACTTTGGATGCTCAGTTAGGTAAGTTCAAACAAACTCTATCTAATTGATTAAACAAATTGAGTGAATTTGTGGATGCCTTAAAAAGCCTCATAGACAACATGTGGAGCACGGTTGATGTGTCTAAGGTTATGGAAACTGAGACCATGGATAGAGGAGTGCATGTCTAATTGCTTTGAGTTCATAAAAGGCAAGATGACCAGCCCACATGAGGAAGTGGCTGGATTGGAGAATATGGAGCCAGTAAAGGAATCCACAATGAGTGTGGATATAGCACAGTTAAGCTTACCATGTGTAAGTGCTGCAAGGTTGCTTGGGTTTGATGAGTCCCAGTAGAAAACGATGATCAACAAGGAGGTTGATACAATTGTTGACACAAAGAAGTGTGCCACAACAAGAGGACTCTAGGATGGGCAAATCCAAGCAAAGTTGTGCAAGGAGTACAGTGGATGGTAGCTGCCACATTGAGGTGCAGGGGGCACAACAGCAAAGTGCAGCAATGCAGGGGCTCAAGAGGGGTGACAACGTACAGATGTGCAATGGTGCACAAGTGTGCAAGGATGCACACACCATGGAGAAGGCAAAGAAGCTCCCCAAGGAGCACAAGTGTGGCGGGATGCAAATGTGCAAGGGGAGGAATAAGACACGACGTCTCAAAAGGATTCTGAGGCAACATGGGAAGCGCCAAAGGTTGAAGCTGGCGACATTGAGGGAGATGTGTCAACGAGGGCGTAGACATTATCAGGTGGGGGAGAATGTCATATACATGCACTATAAGGTTTGTGATCAAGGCTCGCTGACTCTAAGGGAGGCTTATTTAGTTCATGGACATGGCCTAAAGGACTTAGGCCTGTTGTTGAAGATCCATGTTGCAGGGCCTAATTCTAGAAGGCCTGGTTTTTAAAAGTTTCCTTGTAAATATCTAGAAAGAGGAAAAGTATAGATATCTATGTAGAGATTTCTAGAGAGAGTTCTAAAGTAGTACTAAACCATTAGATAGTTAACACATGTAATAATCTAAACCATCTATTAAGGAGGCGGGTGGAGGGGGACAACTATAAATAGGTGTAAGCTCCTCATTTGTAAGTAGATCAGATTACTCAAGTAAAGAATATAGGTTCTATTTGAGTAAGTCTCATCTCTTGAGTTCTCTTATTGCTTAAGTGGGTGAGTGATAGTAGGAGTAGAAGGCTAACTTGTGCTTAACAAGAGTTGTACACAAGTGCAGCATGGGTTTAGCAAAGGTGAAATTGCGACCCCTTGACCTGAGGTTATATTTCGGTGCATTTCTCATCCTTGTCCGAGTTGGCCCACTTAATCTATCAAAAAAGACTTCTTGACATGCCTGGGTTGATAAAAAAACTGATAACAATAGGAATTCACCCTGTCCTAGGAGAACTTGTTTTTGGTTTGTCCTAATTCTCATTCTAATAGGATTAGACAAATATATCTCTATCTTCAAGAGATATTCAAGAAAAGTGGATGGATGGGCAAGACTTGATTTGTGGAAGTTTCTGAAAATCCCTCTAATTTGACAAAGAGGAAACTAATGTTTAAAATTTGCTAAGATTGCCAACTATGAATACAATGCAAAATGCCTTCCACTTTCTGTTTCAAACTCCTGGTTGGTTTTTGACCATTTTACCTATGACCACAAAATCATCATCATCAAGACCTTATCCCAATTAGGGGTCGGCTACATGAATCTTATTCCACTATTCTTCTTTATCAACTACCATGGCTTCATTTAGTTCCAAAGTTTTTAAATCTTTCTTCATCACTTTTATCCACATTCTTTTGGGCCTTCTCTTTACTCTTTTAGAACCTTCTACTTGCATTGCCTCACTCCTTCTAACCGGTGCTATTTTCGGTCTCCTTTGGACACGTCCAAATTATCGAAGTCTAATCTTCCTCATCTTGTTACCTATTGGTACTATTTATAAATTTTCTTTAATATTTTTATTCCTAATTCTATCTTTTCTTGTCTTACCACTCATTCATCTCAACATCCTCATTTTTGCGATGCTCATCCTATGAGCATAATGTTCCTTAACTGCCTAATACTCTGATCCATAAAGCCTGGCCGGCCTTATGTCCATCCCATAGAATTTTCCTTTTAGTTTTAGTGACACCCATCGATCACACAAAACTTCAAATGCACATCTCTATTTGTTCCAACCCGCTTGGATTCTCTAGGTAACCTCCCTCTCAATCTCTCCACTCTCATGAATCATGGATCCTAAGTACCGAAAGTGGTCTTTTATGGGGACTTCTTGGTTATCAATCTTGACTAGTGTTTCACTCTTACTCCTCTCCTTGCTAAAATTGCATTCCATATATTGTCTTAATTTGGCTGATTTTAAATCTTTTAGATTCTAATGCTTCTCTCCATAACTCTAGCTTTGTATTTACACCCTCCCATGTCTCATCAAGTAAAACTATATCATTTGCAAATAGCATGCACAGGGAATCTTCTCGTGCAGATGTTTTGTTAGCTCATCCATAACCAATGTAAAAAGTTATGGGTTCAATGCCAATCCTTTGTGCAATGCTACAGCGACAGGAAAATCATCGGTCTCGCCATTAGTAATCTTAACATTTGTTACCGCTCCCTCATACATATCTCTAATTATGTCTATATATTCCCGCAAAACCCCTTTCTTGCCCAACACCCTCCATATTAACTCTCTAGGGACTTTATTATAAGCTTTCTCTAAGTCGATAAAGACTGTGGTGGGCTTTCCTCCTCTCCTTATAATTCTCTACCAATTGTTTTAGTAAGAAAATAGCTTCCATAGTAGACCTCCCAAGCATGAAACCAAGCTAATTCTCCAATACATGTCTCTTGCCGTAGCATCTTCTCAATTACTCTTTCAAAAAGTTTTATAGTGCGGCTCATTAGTTTGATCCCTTGATAATTAGTGCAGCTCTGTATGTCTCCTTTATTCTTATAAATTGGTACAATAAAGCTTTTCCTCTACTCATCAGGCATTTTCTTTGATTTTATAATCTTGTTAAACAACTTGGTCAACCAAACTACCTCAATATCTCCCATATGCATCCAAACTTCTATTAATATACCATCAGGCCCCATGGCTTTTATTAGTTTTATCTTTTTCAAGACTTCTTTCACTTCAGTTATTCTAATCCTACATTCATATCTATAATATTCAATGTTATTTAAATTTGTAATATTTTCAATGCCTATATTTCCAGAGCCATTGTCATTTATCAATTTTTGAAAGTACGTTTCCCACCTTTGTTTGATCTCATCATTTTTGATGAATACCCTTTGATCATCACTTCTAATACACCTAACATGATCTAAGTCCTTACCCTTCTGTTCTCTTACTTTTGCAAGTTTAAACACATCTTTCTCACCTTCTCTTATTTCTAGTATATTATAGAGCTCATCATATGCCTTAAGTTTAGCCTTACTATTCTTTTAGCAACTTTTTTAGCATTTTTATATTGTTCATAGTTTTCATTATTTCTAATCTTCTGCCATATTTTAAAACACACCCATGACCACAAAAATCAGTATAAAATGTATAGTTAGCAAATGAGTCTAAAATGTATAGCTAGCAATGTAGATGGGCCCTTCTCAGCTGGTCACTGAAAACAGTGAAATATGAAGGAAAAACCAGTGAAAATATTAGAATTGGTGTTTACGTTAGTCCTTATAGAAGGATTTGAACTGTAAGTACTTGTGAATAATTTCCAATTTGTTTCTGTATGATTGACAAGTTATTTAATTGGTGCAGCGGGTGCAAAAGAGACTGGCAATCCTTAACAAGCGCACGAAGGGAGGTTGCTCTTGCATGTGTCTACTGTTGGCGGTCATTGGCATAGTGATTCTAGCTGTTGTTATATGGGCACTTATTAAGTACTTGTAAGGAGTGCCTGAGATCTGGTTACATATACATGCAGTGATCTTGCTGCTTCCGTGATGTTTTCTGCCTTGATTTGGTTTGTGCAGCATTTAATTTTGTTGGCGTCTTTGTGTGCATTTTGTTATGTGTGTTCTCATGAGAATTCCTGTCTTTGTTTCCTTTGTGAAGTGGAAAATGGCTCTGTAGAAATGGGATTTCGTGTGAGAATAATTTATTATACCATTGCTTCTCCTTGTTTGTGTTCTCTGTCACAGCTTAAAAGTGAAAATTCTTTGCCATGCAATTTAAAGCTTTTTGCATCTCCTGCTAGGGACGACGGTTTTATGCGAGCCCTTTATTCACAAAGGAGTTCATTTGGACCAAAGTTACAAGTGGCTACATCTTTGTTGGGTTATACTCCAAATCTAGTCCTCTGCTTGGCCATTATCTTTATCCCATCGTCTCAGAATACCGGAATTTTCCGTTTTACATATCAGATTCGCATATGACCTGTCTAACAGTGCACATTAGAACATGAATGGTTTTGATGAACAAAAGTTTTGGGCCCTGCTTATGGTTCCAACCACAGCTATATTTCCTTCGGACTTTGCGTGCACAACCTCATAAAAGAACTTATGTAGTAGAAGGTAAAGGGCAGCACCGAGGTGTACAAAGCTCTTGTATATGCGGGGTCTGGGGAAAGGGCATATCACAAGGATTAATAGTACATAGCCTTATCTTGCATTTTGCAAGAGGCTGTTTTCACGCATTGAATGCCTGACCTCAAGGTCACACGACGACAACTCTACGGTTGGGTCAAGGTTACCTTTCTCATGTAGTAGAAGGTGAATTGAGAAAATGCTAGCTGGACTACTGCAGCGCTCGTACTGCTGACACGATCGTGCTAACCTACTTGTTTTGCACTCTTTTTTAAGTAGCAAAAATAAATTGTATAACATAGAAAAGGTTACCTCACTGATTCAAGGAACTGCATTGGATCCCCTTTAAAGGATGCTGATGATACATTTGGCAAGGATGTATATTAAGGGGTTGTGCCTCAAGGATTGTGTCGAGAGGATACATATGGAAAAGGTATATATAAAAAACCTGTAAGGTGTGTGAATTAACCGTTAAAAAAAAAGGAACCCAAAAACAGAGGTTATAAGTCTTGGATGAGAATTTTGGCACGTAGGCTATCAAAACAGGCTTGGATTGCTGAAAATAGGACCCACCTGCACTTTATAATGCTTTTACAAAATTGATTATGGTTACACTTATATTGGCAGCCGCAAAACGTTCGGCTGTTTGTTCTTAAATAATTTTTCTGTTTGATGGCTGCAAAAATCAGAGAAAGCAAATCAATAATTAATCACGATTCATAGATAACCCAATCCTCAGTTGAACATATCAAACAGCCCGTGGAAAATTTCTCCTGGGCAGGAGACTCTGGTTAGATGATCCATATGGCCTTGTTCTGCCGCTCTTAAATAAGTCGGTCCCTTTCAACGATTGGAACCATTTATGTTTCAGAGATACGTTATCATGATGTATACCTTTCATCTCATTGTCCCAGCGTCCACTTGTTACAGCTTGAAAAGTAGTTTGACAAGGGCAATTTTTGACAAGTGCCTACAGTGATGATTCAGAAGATAAGCAAGCAAAATTTTTGACGAAGTAAGCTCGTAACAGGAGAAGCTCAGAAAGTTGTGATCCACCTCTTCCTGTTGGAGGAAAAGAAGAGCTTCTTACAGCGCCAATAGGCCCATAATTGTAAGGTCCAGGGATTACTGCTAAATTTATTCCGTGGTTTTTGTTCCAATTCGTAGGTGACTCCTTTGCTCAAAGAATGCAGCCAATTCAATCTGATTTCAATCTGTTTTGTAGTAAACTTATAGGATCAAATACAAGCTTTCTTCCTGGTTTCTGGCTAAGTCTGAGCGTGCACTTTGGCGAGGGCCGTGACAAGGTTAGGCTCACTACGAGCTAAGGTAGTAGGTTTAGCACTAGTGCTACACAGTCGCAAGGGCAAGTATTGGCTAGGGCCGTGACAAGGTGCAGATAATCAAACTTTGAAACCTCTCTAGTGCTGGGAGACACTTCAATTCACCTGACAAAGACAGCTTCTTGTGAACTGAAAATGTTAGGCATGTAGAGATAAACATTGAGTTTTATTACAAATTTCACACAAATCTAATGGGCAAAGACTCAGCTTGTCTCAAACTATGGGCTTTCCAGGTCTACCTAGGGATAACGCGTGCAAACATCAGTTTCACCATTCATTGTGGCGGGCATCCATGCCTTACAATTGCAACTTCAGTGGTATCAAATAGTAACAGTTCCGAATCTAATTCCATGTCAAAAGCTATTGGATAGTGAGGAATTTGAGTCAGGACTCGTAAGAAAGGAGAAAAAGGAAACCACGGGCCAAAGAGGTAACACATAACGACTAAGGAACCAACCCATGCGTGCTTACAAGAGTTGTCAATTTCCTCATCCATAGATTCGAGGTTGGATAAATAAATGTCAGTTTATACAGTAACCCTTTTAGGCTGTGACAATCACAACGGACCCATTTGTAATTGTCGCGACTAACACATATAAGGTGGTCGATCCTGACATGTCGAAGTTCATCGTTCCTGAACCATTCCGAAAGAAAGGGCTTTATCTGCACATTTGAGGGATATTCTCGTGGTGAAGAACCCATCAAACTTTCCCCACCGTCCTTCATTTGTTACGAAACCTAACTCGACTAGAAAGTGGGTTGAATCTACCATGTACTACAATCGAATGACTCAATGCCCCAAGGGAGGAATCCACTTGCCTCCTTCTCAAGTGAGGCACGGGCAACAGAATTTATGTTTCTTATAGGCACAGGCTAATAGGCTAATTCACGCTAGTTTAGCATACCACTCTGGACGGAATATTGATAACTCCAAGTTTAGGGCATTAAACCTAGCTTACGGAAGGACTTAACCGATAGGGCTTTGTTAGAAGTAAGAGGCTTTATGTATGGCTTCTACAAAAGAGTCTTTCTTCTTTATATTTTTCTGTCTACTATCACTTTATAAACCAGTGCGTTTAGAAAGAAATAGCTGCCATAAAGAGGAAGTCAGATTCGGCTTAAGTGAGTTCAGTGTCCCGAGAAAATTAGGTTGCTTCGACAGCGGCGATTTGATAAAAATTGGAGGAACAAGGAGTAACTTTTTCTTGGCGTGTAGAGTTAGCTAGGAGTAGTTTTGCCTTAGCTCGACGAGTTCCTAAACCAGGATTCTTAGTATCGGAATCAATCAATGTGTAATAAGAATAGTCTTTGATCAATGCTGATCTGACCACCTTCTAGCCTTCTAGGCTGGTTAGCTTCACACCTTGCATGATGTAACGTGCACAGAACACGCAATAGTGAGAGCCAAGCAATTTGTCATGGAGGCCATGATCCTAAAATGAAGTCGACAATCATCGTGCACAGATTGTTTGGATTGGTCGTGATGGTAACCTGAAGATCCGATTTAGTGGACCCAGTTTTAGTAGATTTTTGTGTGCTTGCTTATCACTTCTAGAAGAAAATATTTCAAAACTCTGGGGAAGGGGTGGACTCCAAGGGTTAATACTACGCAGTCTTACCCTGCATTTTCTCAAGAGGCCGTTTTCATGTCTTCAAACTGTAAACTCAAGATTACACAACGACAACTCTACTGTTGCACCAAGGCTCCTAAATTCCTAAATTTGTAATCAAAGAATTTATATTTTACTTGAAAGTCTGATCAAAGATACTGAGAGAAGGGGGTTCACATTTCGCATCCGCATACCCTTGAATGATTGACCCAGAATAATCTACATGACAATGCCTCTATTAAACAGTAGAAATAAGGGAATGAGAATATTAGTTACAGATAAAGATCAGGACCTCATATTTGATTACAGAACCATAAAGCCACACTTGTCCGGATTATGGCTAGGAACAAAATGAGTCCAATACCTGTTTTAGTCCTGAGACTAACTAAGATAAAATCTTACCAGTTTCCTACCTTTACCTGCAGAGATAAACTTTGGAATCATTTCTAGGATGATGGGAAAGGGAAAGAATTTTTGAAACGTGTCAAGGCCACTTAAACCATGCATATAAGGTGGTTCGAGCCCTATGGTAGTTCTCAATCCGAAGGCATTTGCGGTTGTTCGCTCTGAACAAACTTGTTCACAAAAATCATCTCACTTCAGTCTAGCTGTATTTGGTTTTAACGTTCTTGCGGTGGCACCCAAGTTCGATGTTTACAGAGAAGCCATTGGCCGGCTTGACAATTATGTCTCCTCGAGAAGAAGAAGGCCTGCACATGAAGTCCTCGCTGAAGCAGCAGCAAAATATGCAGACCAAAGAAAAGAAGCAGGAGACGGCAAACCTGCTGTTACTACGGACAGTTACCCAGTTTCTGCTCCGACTAGTGTTGTTCATGAGTATCGGCCCGAACAGGCATTTTCGCGTGGGTTTTTGTTTTCTAAATATCGCTGAGATATAAGTCTGTCTTCATGGGATGAGTGTTTCTACAGCGTTCTAGTTGTCTAAAAATTGTACGAAGCTTTCGCTTTTCATATGAGCTCTTATGCATCACGTAAAAATTTACTAATTCATCCTCTTTTACGTCAAATTTTAAAAGACCCTGCCACGAAAACCTCATTGCTTGATTCTTCCAGTCAAGACAGGACTTATGACATGAATGGTTTGGATGATCTAGAATCCAATCCACACTATACTTTTAGCCGTCCAAACTCCAGAACGTTAGTCCACACAACTTTATTCGGACCCATCGTATAAAGCTTTCGCTTTCCATATGAGCTCTTACGCGATGGATGTCCATCCTCTTTTGAGGACGATTGAAGCGGGTGGATGGACAAGTGGAACCCAGTATTTAATGATCCAGCCCGTTGCTACTTTACTGTGATGAGCCAGGCACCCAGTTCAACTCTATCTCTAGTTTGAAACCAACTGATTTCTTCCTTCAATGAACAGTTAGAATCCTCATTCAGGTTGGATAGTCAAAAGTTATATCTAGAGGGTGCTCCCCATGTTTGTTCAGTCGTCCAAAATATACACCGTTCGAGACGTTTTATCAGAATCAGTGGTTACGATCAAAAGCAAAAATATTCCCCTTGATCAAACCGAGATCTTTTGGGTCTAATAAACTAGCGCTATGCTAGAATCTTGCACCCACTTCCCTAGTCAACAAGGCCGTTAATAGAAGTATTAGCCAATCCAATTCCTTATTTCTTACTGGGGAAGTCTACTTGAACAGTCATCACCAATTTCCACCAGGCAATTCTGACCAAGAATCACTTGACACCCAAGAAAGGAAGTACAGTTCCCAGCAAGAGAGAGAGATCGAGCAGGAACTAGATAATGGAGTATTATCCATCTCAAGTTCTTAGATTTACACGACAGTGACTGTTAAAATATCTTAGAAGAAGACAAAATGCCTTTGATAAACAATGGAAAGAACGGAATGAGAGTATTAGTTACAGATACACGATCGGGACTTTATCTTTGATTACTGAACCATAAAGCCACACTTGTCCCGGGTTACAACTAGGAAAAAAAAGCAAGTCCCAGACCTGTTTAATTTAGACCTGAGACTAAGGCAAAATTCTTACCAGCTTCCTACCTTAAGAGAGAAAGTTTGGAATCATTGCCAGGAAGGTGGGAAAGGGAAAGAATCTTTGAAAGGTGAGAAGGCCACTTTATCCATTCATATAAGGGGGTTTGAGCCCTATGGTAGTTCTCAATCCGGAGGCATTTGCGGTTGTTTGCTCTGAACAAACTTGTTCACAAAAATCATCTCACTTCAGTCTAGCTGTACTTGGTTTTAACGTTCTTGCGATGGCACCCAAGTTCGACGTTTACAGAGAAGCCTTTGGCCGGCTTGACGATTATGTCTCCTCGAGAAGAAGAAGGCCTGCACATGAAATCCTCGCTGAAGCAGCAGCAAAATCTGCAGACCAAAGAAAAGAAGCCGGAGACGGCAAACCTGCTGTTACTACGGACAGTTACCCAGTTTCTGCTCCGACTAGTGTTGTTTATGAGTATCGGCCCGAACAGGCATTTTCGCGTGGGTTTTTGTTTTCTAAATATCGCTGAGATGTAAGTCTGTCTTCATGGGATGAGTGTTTCTACGGAGTTCTAGTTGTCTAAAAATTGTACTAGGCCTTGCATATAATAATACTGCAGCTAATGAAATTTTGAGTCAGGCTTGGCAAGAACTTACATTCTGTTTTCACTCTACTAAAAAGATCTGTGACGAGACAATACAAAATACAAGAGGGCTGAAGATGACGTGTAAAGAACAAAGGAAAATAACCATCTAGACCTTCTCCATCTCTTTCAGTAGAAAAACTGCAGTAGTAATTACTAATAGCTTGGCTCAAAGTAGGCACTTGTTAGATGGTAAAAAGAACATGAGCGCAAATAAGACATCTGATGTTCATTCAATTAAGTCAAGATGGCATTTTTTTTTCCTTATGGATAACTGCACCCAGAACGATGAAAATTCATTAGGAAAAGCCGTAAAATGGAAGAACTATATGGCGTCAACGTGTTTAACACACTAGTATCTAGTTAAATGTGTGGTCACGCATGGTTGGTGATCTAAACTGTCATCATAAGCAGAATGGCAGCATGAGAAGGCTGGCAATCCAACGAAGCATGACAGGTAAAAAGAAAAGGGAAGAAGATCACCGTCCTCCACCACAACATGAAGAAGTCTTGATGAAATAGAAAACTCAAACTTCCATTGAAAAGGTGAAAAGCCTTACCTTTGACTTAAATGAAACCTCTAGTGCTAAATAAGAAACAAAGTTGTCAAACTCAAAAAAAAAGGCAAGGTCAAGTTGCTAAATCTAAAATATCAAACTCTAACTAAATAGGAAACCATAATTTAGAGAAAAGACAGTTGTTTGGTCACTGATCCACCCTACATCACATCCAGTTACATAAGAACCCGATCTTTTTTATTTTTAATGGCCAATGGTCTGATTGGGATTATGCCAGATTATCCCGCGTAAAGCATAGTCCAATAAACCATATTATATAAGCCTTGCCAATCACCACCTAACTTTGCCACGAAGAGGGATTTTCTCTCCATTATCAATAAAATATTCTTTTATCTGAAAATAAAAGGCCGCCTAGGCTTATCGATGAACAGGAGATAATTGCAAGATTTAATGAGCTAGTCAAAATAAATTGTCGTGAGAAGTAATAGAAAAACAGAAGAAAGGCAACATTGAGGCAATATTCATCTATCTTATGATAGCCATAATAGTTGATCTCTATTAACTATTTGCTTAGCGAGGTTAGCCCAGTGGTTAGGCTGAGGCACCTCTCCCATAAGTAGGTCATGGGTTCAAGTTAATGCATTGCATCCCTTTAGGGAAAGTAAGGGGCTCGCATGTTCAAAGTGGGAGTGTCCCCAGGACATGTTTGGCAAGGATGTGTTGAGGGGGTTGTCTTGAGGATCCGTTTGGCGAGAGTATATCTTGAGGTGTTGTGCCGCGAGGATATGCATGAAAAGGGTGTGAATATAAAGACTTACTGGGTGTGTTAGTTACCAGTTCAAAAAAAAATAAATCTCATAAGGAGATTATTTGCTATGGAATTTGCCCTCGAAGAGTAAAATTATGATAATCCAGTGGCTTCTCGGCACAGAGGATGGTTATTTCTTTAGTTGATGGAGGACCGTCTGCATGTGTATTTTAACATCTTGTAGACTAGAAATCCCAATGGTCAGATGATTCTAGCATTTAAAATTTGTATTTGGCCCTTGAATGTGCACGTTGCTTATACGTACTGACTTCGGATGTTAAAAGACTCGTCCAAATCGTTCATAGCACGGGAAAATAGGAAAAAATCTGCAAACATCCGTTTAGCCACAATTTATAAGGGTTTATATTGGAAATTAAGGACCTGTTTAGAAAGGATTGAAACCTACCCTCCCATTAAAAATCCGGACCCGCACAGATGCCGGCATCATCTAGCACCCGTTCATCTACAATTTAGATATTAGCTTGTCTTATCATCCCTGGTTCTCATATCTCGTATTAGGTGACTATGTCCTTCATTGTTGGCTTTACATGGTTCCATATCTGCTAGGCATGCACTTGTTCTTCGCTTTTTCATGAACATAGCAGAGAGTTTTGGAAAATCAAGTAAATTTAAAATCAGGTTAAAGGAAGGCTAACTAATGTAAGTTATTTATTGTGACACCCTGGGTTTTTAACAATAATATAATAACAATTTATAAAAATAGTTGGGATCCTTGTTTTAAAAACTTTAATTTTTAAAGTGACAAAAAAAACTTGTATTTCAAATTTTTGGGAGTCACATAACCATAAACCCACGGATTTAACAGTGAAATAAAATACCATTTCTATCAAAAATCCTGAAAAGTCTCTTGTGTATTTTGGACCATTGCACATGACAAGTGAAATACAAAATAACCTAATAAATATAATTTACGACATGATATATAGGAGACTCAGTCTCCACACCCATCATATCAAGCATGAATTCATATCCTCACGCACAGGTTACATTGCAATTTATATTGAAGTACAGTCCATAAACAATGACTAAAGCGAGGTCCTGAACAAACCTTATCATCTATGATAAATCCTCAATGCTCCATTGAAAACTGCCATCACTTTTGCTTGCTTTATTAGTGCATCAACTTCTTGTAACTCGTCGTATTTGAGGCATTGCTTTGTTTGCAATGCCTCAGCAAGCTATACTTGTGTAAGTGATTAACATTCAATAATAAATAAGATAAAATCATATGGTACGAAGTATCAAGATCATAGTGAATCTCATAGGATAAAACATGTACAGGGCACGTCAAATAGTCAGACGTCCACATTGAATAACACATGAAAATCATAAGTCTGGACAAATCGATATTATGTCAAATTATCACAACATGGTAGGCATGAGATAAATACGTGGATATATGTCTATCGAAATAATAAAAATCTATGTTTATAGAATAATGTAATGCATGTAAAAAATCAATAAAACATCATGCACAGTCAAGCCCTATGAGTGTCTCAACTACATTCACAACGACATGGGCCTGACTCTCAACACTTTCTGCTTTGACCCTTTCACCCATGACGGGCACTCAGGCTCTTACAGAAAGACGCATTCTAATCCTGCTTTCGCCCTTTCACCCACACAATGCATAGGCACTCAATCACAAAAAGATGTGTTTTAATCCCGTTTTCACCTTTTCACCCACATAAGGCACTCAAGCACTCACAGGGAGGAGGGGCTGCATCCCATCACAACCTAAATTATTCTAATTGACAAAGCATAGAAACTCCAATGAGTAACCATTTTTATAAGATCCAATCTAAGACAATGGTAGTGCAATATTAGTCATATAATGAAATATAGAGCTAAATCATGTAAATCAAGATATCGTAATATCAACCATGATGATGAAGCAACTTTCATGAAAACATGATAATATATAAAACTCATGCTTTGAAGTTCAAAAATAATATGTCATGATCTATGAAATCATGTAAAATAACCTTAATAGGTATGATCATAACCCATGATAAAGTGCAGTTCATCACCTATAAAGCATGGTTATTAGTAAATTTGAATGTCATGCTATCAACAAGCAGTAGGGAACACCTTTATGTAAACATGGTAAGATGTAAAACACGTGCCTCAAGAACTTTAGACAACAGGTTATGATTAATGAAATCACGGAGAAATTTTGAATGAAATCACATACCTCGATAAACGTAGTACGCCAATTAGGCGCGTAGATAATGTCACATTGTGCACTCTAACTTACCTGTCACATCACAAATCATCTATCACTTAATGCTCTCACATCTCAAAGTAAACAAATCCAAGTGATAACTTCATTGTTCTGGTCGTTAATCCTGGATCAATGGCCTAGATCGTCTGATTAACCTTCCATTAGGGCAATCCTGAGCTAGATGTTGGTTTTTCTAACATCTAGACCATCACCTGCCATCTTCGATTGTCAATCCATGTCATGATTCAGCTAATCAATGTCCCTTAATCAATAAAGGGTCAATCTATTTTATCTCATGAAGTTTGGAGACGATCCAATTGTTGGATCACTCTTTATCACTAACATGTGATTGTCAATTTTACTCATTTTCATCACGATCCATTTAATTTTTATGTTTGTTTAGTGATTCATATGTATATCTATGATTACGCATTAATTTAACAATCAGATCACTCTCTGATCAGCCCATCGTAAGGCACCTAATCAGATCGACAATCAAGATTACTTTTTTTGACAATTCAATGAGATCTATTCTTCTAATCCCCTAGATCATCTTACATTCGATGTATACAATCAAGTTATAAGGCCTGATCATCCATTGATCAGCCAAATCTATGTCATCTCATGGTATTTTGTGATTTGACTATTTCAAAAGTACTCAAATCAAAGTTTTCAAGTCAAATCTAGGTCCGTGTCATTGAGACCATCGTAATGGATCTTTCGGATCGTGATTTGGATCTCTGTAGCCCCCAAAATAACATTTTCGTGAATGAACGACTCAAAAAAATCAAGAAAAAGAATTTTAATTCTTGCAGCAAGTGATTGGCATGCATTCATTGCCTCAAGCATTGCCCACATGTGCTCATCACCGGGAACGACGACCAGGTTGGCCCGTTGTCATCAAAGACGATGGCCGGACTCCAGTTGCCGCTGGCAACCCCCTAGTGTCCAAATGGTGCAATTTTTGCATTGTTTCTCTCAGTTTTTCATGTACATTCTATTTTTAAGCTCCCCTTCAACAAATTTTGTCATTATCTCAAGTTTTTACTTGGTTTTTATCACATTTCTAAAAATCTCCCTCTTATTGTTTATCTTAGCTTTTCGACATCTCTAACCGTCGGATCTCCATGAAATTTTATGGGTTTGTTCATTTTTTGCATCATACATAAGATGAACGGTTCAAATCTTCATCTGACACCGTTTTATCGGTCTATTTGCTACAACAACAGTAGCACATATACAGTCGCCAGAAAAACGGCAATCCACATGGTTTTCCAGCATTAAAAACAATAAAACTCAAGGGACAACAACTGGAAATGATCACAAGGATAAAGGACGACTTACCTCAGTCATCCAACTAGGGAAACTGCTTTGTGGGGAAAGAGGAATGGCGTCACATGCGAGGGTGGGACGTTGTGTGTGCTTATAGCACACCTAATGATGTGCAGGGGGAAGAAGACTCGAGGAAATTTGATGGGGGTGGTGCAGTTAAGGCACCCCATAAATACTCTTTTTGTGTATGGTTTTGCGGGCCCCCATGTAAAATTACCAATCTATCATTCATGCTTGTTTTATTAAATACAGAAATTAAATTAATTAGACATTCTTCCTCCAATCTCCAATTTTAGCCTTCTTAGTGGCTTTGGATTCTATTTTTTTAGTACATTTTATTTATTGACATTTTAACTCAGAATTTCATCCCCAAATTCTCCAAACCCTTAATTTCTTAATTTTAATTTTTTTTATTTCTCATAATTCTACAAAATTAAATATTTTTAAATTTTAAAAATAGTAGATGTTACATTTATTTACTTAACTATCATTTAAATTATTACAGATTCCTGCAAATCCATTACTCAACTTTGCCAGAATATAAATTGGGTTTTTGGACCCTTCAATAACCGGGGTATACTTTGTCCAATCCGTTTTAACCAAAAATGGATCATGACGGATTGACTTGTAACCGCTAATTGGTTTTTTGGTGCAATTAGGCATAGAACGAGATGAATGAGTCTAATAAAAAAAAGGCGAGGCTGTGATGGTTCATGCAAAAGTGGGGCACCATATGGAAACTTACCATTTCCTTTTTGTTTCCATTATTTTTCTTGGATGTGGGGTTTTTCCCTCTTTTTTTCTGTTTCCATCATGTGTAAGGAAAGGATATATTGAACCTCTTTGGCTGGTCTCAAAGTGAGGCTACCTCTCCACAAGTACTCCATTTAACCTGAGCCAAGAGGATTCAATATATATATATAGGGAGAGATGATTTCAACAAGGAATCGTAGGTGTAAAGTGCAAATGACATTTGATAGGCCAAGGAAAAGTTTTTAATTGCCATTTCCTCTAACTTTTTCTGTTTTCTACTCTCTTTTTCTGCCAATCAAATATCGCAAAGTTCACTAATTCATCCTCTTTTTTAAGTCAAATTTTAGAGGACCCTACCTGAAAACCTCATTGCTTGATTCTTCCAGTCCAAAACAGGACTTATGAGATGAATGGTTTGATGACCTAAAATCAGATCCTCACTGTGCTTTTAACCGTCCAGACACCAGACCATTAGTCCAGACAACTTTATTCGGACTAATCGTATGAAGCTTTCGCTTTTATTATGAGCTCTTATGTGATGGATGTCCATATTCTTTTGAGGACGATCGAAGGGGATGGATCATCTAGCCCGTTCCTTTGCTACCTTACTGTGATGAGCCAGGCACCCAATTCAACTCTATCTTCAGTTCGAAACCAACTTTCTTCTTTCTTCAATGCACAGTCAGAATTCTCAATCAGGTTAGATAGTCAAAAGTTCTGATAAAGAGTGAGCTCCACATGTTTCTTCAGTCGTCCAAAATATCCACCGATCAAGAAGTTTTAGTAGAATTAGCGATTGGGATCAAAAGCAAAAAATATTCCCCTTGATCAAGACTAGATCTCTTCGGTCTAATAAACTAGCGCTAGGCTAGAATCTTGCACCCACTTCCCTACTCAACAGGGCCTTTTACAAAAGTAGAGCCCATCCAATTCCTCATTACTTACTAGAGAAGGCTACCTAAACAGTCATCCTCTTTTTCTGCTAGGCAATTCTGACCAAGAATCACTTTGTCCCAAAGAAAGGAAATACAGTTCCCAATAAGAGAGATCGATCGAGCAGGAACTAGATAATGGAGTATTATCCATCTTAATTTCTTAGATTTATGCCAAAGTAGTAACCGATACATGCATGATCATGCACGTGCAAGATGCGAGTTGGACAGAGAATGTTTGAAGTAGAGATTAACGTTTGGGATCAGTCCTCATGTAGCCCCTAAAGTTCTATATGTTCTCGAGTAGCCTCGTAACTTAATTTTATGTTGCCTGTAAGTCCCTTGGACAGAAAACTCTCTTTAACCAGTTGAATGAGTGCATTTTTGTCATTACAACTCTTTCTTCTCCTTTTCACTGATTTCAGCTACAAAATAATGTCTTCTTCAATGCAAAGTGCAATGTTCTTCTCTCACCACGGCATCGTCGGGAATGATTTCCATGCCATTAAGCACGGAATGTGCATGTGCATGAATTATGGTCCAATTTACTGGATTTATGAGCACCGATCAAAGGTCCAAAGAAAAAAAAATTTTGGGTCTTGTGGGCAAGTAATAAACCAAATGGTGAATCACCATGCACATGGATAAAAAAGTCTAAAGGAAATAAATCTTACGCACTGGCCCATGTTCTAAATAAGAAAATCCTCATGCAGAGAGTAAACAAGTCAAATGAATCAGATTTTACAGACAGATTAAATGACCCGTGGGTAAACCATAAGCACAACTAATAATCCAAAGTAAACATGTGCATTGGTTCATGACCCCAAAGAATAAACTTTGTTGTTATCTGTTTAAGCATCTATGTGAATAATAATTAGGATCTGAATTTTGGCATAAAGATATACTGTGACAAGTCAGCTACTGTGTTCTTTGCTAAGAATAATAAAATTGGAAGCCATAGTAAATGCATTGACATTAAGTGCTTAGCAGTTATAAAGCACATAAAAAGGAATGAAGTGCTCGTTGAACACATTTGTACTGAGCTGATGATTGCAGATCCTTTGAGGAAAGGCATGCTACCAAAGTTGTTTAAGGATCATGTAATGCGAATGGGACTTTGTTCTTATTTGTCACTTTCTGCTTGAAATGTGATGCTATACATGTAGCATATATTTGTAATGAAACTCTGAATTCTTGAATTTATCTCTACTTTTGTTTGTATACATTTATGATTGGATGACAAATATTTGTGTTTGGACCCAGAATAAGCATATCAGGCTTATTCATAAAGAGAAGACAACACATGAAGGACTTTTTCAAAGCAGATAGTTACATTTGTAATACATGAAAGGTAATACTTGTTTATAAAGGAATTATCACCATGATTCATGTAATTTATTTCTTTGTTGGAACATAAAGTGCTTTAAGTTAATACATTAAGATTTTTGAATTTATTAAGTTTCAAATGTTTGGACCAAGTGGGAGAATGTTAGAATCATATGGTCCATAACATTAAAATTCAAAATCTAACGGTTAGTGGTAACTCCTCATGGTAGTTATCCTTGATGGAAGGATAATTGCCATTAACCATCCATTTGTTTGATTTAAAAAGGGGTCCCTGATTCAAGCAGAAAAGAGTCTTTGTTCTCCATCAACATCTACTGCTGAAGAATCAGAAGATCTCTTAAGGAATTGATGCTATGGCTAGAGGTAAGTCTCTATTTGATCTGTTATGCTTCTACTTGTTGATTCTAAATTACTGTAAACATCTAGAAAATGGTTTACACTTATAAGATAAAGTAGTTGTTTGTCTCCAAGAATGACAAGACTATGGCATTCTCCTCGTCTGATCTAGGCCAATGGCTTTGGATGTCTAATGTTTCCTACAAAAATATCAGATTCTCAACAAGCAATTTAGCAATTAGCTTGTTAGTGTTTCCTACTTGGAAAAATGATAATCTCAACTAGTGTCGTATGAGGCTGTGGGCAATTTTCATACATGTTCATTTTTAGTTTGTCTGTGTTGTAGTCTATCATGCTTTGAATGTCGTTTTTTGGTGAGGACTGATAATGTCCATCCGCATATAGATAAAGACCACCTGAAGATACCTACCAACAAAAGGACGACTAGATAAGCACAATCAAATAAGGAGTCTTATCTAATAAAGATAAATATATAAGGGTTATCAAATCTACCTAATAAGGCTCATCAGATTGAGTTAAATGCTAAAACTAGTGTTTAAAGTATCCCATGTAATTGCCTCCTAATAATTAAAATTCATATTCTCCCCTCTTCCTGTGAACGCAGACCAAGTTTAGCCAAACCACGTAAATCTATTGTGTTCTGTATGTGTGTTTGTGTTGTTTAATCTTAATTTATGTTTAACAAGGACCACCTTGTTCCTCATCTATTTCGTAATCCAATTCTATATGAATACAACAGCAATTGAAAAATGAAATAAAATTTGATCATTTGGGTGGTACGAATTTCTTAAATCGTTATTATCTGTTTCTATAGAGGCAGGCTATATCTGTTGTTTAGAATCCACAGAAGAACCATCAGAAGGTGATTTGAAGGGAATTCTGAATGTGCTTGCTGCTTCTAAGCTACATGAAATTTCAAGTTTGACACTTAAAGATTTGTATGAAATCTGTGGCATAACGTCTGCTCCTATGGTTTTCAATTCAAGTCGAACACATCCAGACCTTTAATTTAGATGTTAATCTGACCGGGGCTTGATATGCTAGAGTACATGCACTCAATGCTATCATGTTCAAATTGAGGATATTGAACATGATAGCCCCGACCTGCTGCTTCACTAGAAGGGGGTGCTTCTGTGCAGATTAGTTACCTTTGGTTCTTGGTTGAGTTATCCCACTTTCTTCATGAAAGCATCTGTATTTCATGCATTCTGTGTTTATATTTTACTGTATTTCTGAAAATCTCTACTATTTTCCCTTTCCAATTCTTTTTTTGTCTGAAGCATCAAAAAGCATCTGTTGTACAAGAACGGAGGAGCTCAATAAATGATTATTTTCTGCATGTGGAGATGGAACATGGTAAGTGGCTTACTGCTGTTCTTTCTGTGTCAACACTTGCTGAATATTACTTAATTCTGACTTTTCTATCCTCGTTTTATAGCCTTCTAATGCAGCCCGTTGCTACCAAACATGGTCTCAAAACGTATTGGAACCTCCATACTGATTTCTTCTACTGCTCACTTTTCCGGCGTGTCCAGTAACTCAAGGTGCTCCTTTACCTTTGTTTTGTATGCCTTTCTCCGTGTTAGATTGTTGCAATGAAGTCTTTTAAGTTGGTTTGAGATCCACAGTTTCTTCTCCAATACCCTTTTTCTTCAATATTGAGCACGATATTTCAACCTTTCTATTTATACCTGCTTGAGTATGAAAAAGTGCCAATTAGTTTCTATGGATAAGTACATCATATACTACCGCTTGTAGTCTATGCTAATGTGCTAGTTATCTGTGATCACAGACAATTGAATTGGCACAATGATGTACCAATTCCTCGACGAAGACACATGGAAATGTTGTTGAGATGCATAGATATATCTAATCATGGAATTTCTACTTCTCTTAGGAACATTCATTCCTCTATTCCTGAACCTAAAGGAGTTGGTGTTTAGATACATGGATATATCTGATCATGGAATTTCTACTTCTCTTAGGAATACCCGCTGTTCTATTCCTGAGCCGAACGGGACATTCCTGTCATATTCTCAGCTTCATGGGTCTACTCAAAGGTTGTCAACTTGGGCATTTCTTTCTTTGGGCGTAAGTGCAAGCACCGGAAGTTTCGTCTCTTGTACTACGCACTAATATTTAATTTGCAATTTGCATACTTCCATGAGGTGTATACTGTTTGGTTTGTTTTCAGGTTGGAACTGTCATCGTTGTTGATACATCACTATGAAATGCTCTCTCATGTCTTTTTGGTGTAAAATATGTACATCAGACGGGACAGTTTCTTCTTCCATTTTCTGCCACATTCTTGGATTGTATTGCTTAGATAAACTCTGTGAATCTTATAGCCGTTTCCATTCAGTTAGGGATTGAGACAATCAAAAGCTCGATGTTCTGCTACAAGAGATGGCATTATGAGCGAAAGGAACCCTGCTAGGTGAAACTGTAAAAAATAATTAGCTTATGAAATGCCTGGAATGTTTGGGAAAAGAGATGGATAGATATCCGATGAGGAGGAGTTGCAACTTAATTTTCAACATCTTAATCTCAAACAATGCCACAGTACTTATTGTATGCCATATTACATGTTAAATGGCCAAATTTTCTAATTTTGGCTTTCCACTAACTCCATCCCTCTAGCCGAACTGCGCCTTGGAATGTGCGAAAATTTGTGATCGAAATGATAGTGGTGGTATGTTTTAAGGGCCTTTTGAAGAGTTCGGCAACTGGATCAAGTGTTTCAACATTACTCATACAAATTTAATGAACAACTTTCTACTAATGATCAAGTCACAGTCTATCCCCAATGTGCTTTTGTCTTAGCATGCCGTAGTTTGTTGATAGCTTGATGTCACTCTTGTTATCGCAAAAAACAAATGTGTTTGTCTGATCCTTAGTTAGATCCTATAAGATATGCGTCCCCCATGAAAGCTCCATTTTTGTGGATCCATGGACCTGTACCCTGCCTTGGCACTTGGTCTAGCCACCGTCCTTGCCACTTACAAAACACATTTCTACTGACCTCTATTGGCCAATTAATATCTCACTAATCATTCAATCTGTCCTCTCTTGCTGTTCTCTATATATTTATTCATAGTCCACGATCCCATGATATATCTTGTGATTTGGTTGCCTAGTTGAACTGCTTCATTGCACATATAGCCGTTTCCAAGCTCGGATAAAAAGGAGGGTTTTGCATCAAGTGATAGCAGACAAGTAAAACCTTTTTGAATAAGTTGAAGATGATTTTGTTATTTTCTCTTCTTACTTGCATATATTTGCATATATATATATATATATATTTGTTTGTTAAAAAGGTCAGCCCCGGTTCACAAAGCTCCTGCATATGCGGGGTCCGAGGAAGTGTGCAGTCTTACCTTGCGTTTTGTAAGTGGATGTTTCTACACTTTGAACCCATGACCTCAAGGTCCCACAACAACGACTCTACCGTTGCACCAATGATCCCCTTCATGTAAATTAGTTTGTAAGTAAGAAAAAAGATAATGAAAACTGTCTTCAGCTTGTTCAAAGTATGACAACTCTAACATGACATGATGATGATGCTAACAGTAGTAAGGAGGATACAGTAGTTCTAGGTCATTAAACCATGTTGTCTTGAACTTCTATAACTTAACTAGAAATGGGGTCCAGTTTTGATTAGTACGAGTCGGGGGTAGGGTCATTTCGGAGTTAGTTTTTAGAAGAATTCTCTCAAGGATTTAGAATTTCATTCTTTTAAATTCTTTCTCCCGAATGAGAACTTCGTTACCAGAATGGGCGTGTCCCACTTTCTCTAGGTGGAGGTATTGGACCACAATTCTTCCAAATGACCGAGCATTTTCTTCAAAGACGCATCATAAGAACATCAATACTGTAGATATCCTGAAAGAAACAGTCAGTGATTCCTAATCAGTTTTATGCGTGAAGAAGCCAAGGTGTCCTTTAACCACCTTCATTGCAAAATAGCTTTCTCTGTATGGACTAGTTTTGCTTGAGCTCTTTACTTTGCATTGGTTGTTCCCTAACAAATTTGAGAGTTCTCAGAAAGTTGCAATTGTGGGCAGTTGCTCGATAAAAGGAAAATTTTGTGGATTTCATCTCTTTTTGCTATCATTTAGATCCTTTCCAGCAATCTAGATAGTCGTGCATGTTGAAGATCGTTGTCATTGTTCTTGTTGATTGTTTAACCGCAAGTGCACGGGCTATTGTAGTATAGCTATGCAAATACGGGTCGATCCCACGAGGACTTGATTTAAAATTATGGAGTTTTAAATAAAATTCAACTAAAAGAATAAAAACTAACAAAAAATAAAATTCAGATTTATTCAATTGTTCCAATGTTCACAAATATTTATTCCAAGGAAAACAGAAAATAAAAATAAAATGCGTCTTGGATAAGCTTGTCCTTGGATTACCTTGTCTGGACTAGTACGTCTGAATAGTACGTCTGGATTGACCGTCCTGAATAGTCAGAATGAAGATAAGTTAAAACCAGAATAGCATAGGGACACAGTTGTAATTAAACCGGGGACCCAATTGGTATTTCTGAAATCTGCCAGGGGACACAGATGTAATTCTTTTGGGAACACAGATGGAATTTCTGAAATAGGACAGAATTGTAATTTCTGAGATCTGCAGGTGCAGATTTGCAATTTCTTCAGGGTTCGGGTTTTTCACGAAAAAACCAGAAAAAGACGTTTTGGGAGAAATCTGGAAGAGGGAGAAGAATAGAGGAATGAGGAGAAGAGGAAAGGGAGAGAAGAAAGATGGGGAGTTGGGTTTTCTCTCCCGGGGCGTCCGGTGAAAAGAAGAATGACCGCCGGAGAAGGAGGGGCCGAAGAGGAAGAAATCAGGAGAAAACCCAAAATGGCCGTCCGGAAGCGAGAAACCCTCCAGAGCTGGGAGACAGGGAAGATGATGGGAAGCAGAGGAGGAAGGGAAGATGGGACTGGTGCGTTGTGGGGTTTTGGTGGGTGGTGCTGAGAAGGATGCTTGGTGCGGTGAAGTACTGGGGTGTTTTAGTTGTGGTGAGAGAGAATGTGAAATGTGAAAGGGCTTGTGCGGTGGATGAAGAGAAGGGCGTCGTACAGTTCTGATCTAGCGTAATGGAGGCAGGGGCACGCGACGACCTCGTGCAGGAAAGGTGTTGGTCTGAGAATAGATGACGCCTGGCTGATGATGGTGCTACAAAGCAAAGGGAAAACTGGGGTGTTTTCTGGTCTGGTGTGTGGAAGACAGATGAAGAAGCTGAATTAGAAAGGGATGGAAGTGAAAGAGACGATTGGGATGAGGAGGCAGAGGGGCGGTGAACTAATGGGGTTATGGAGAAGGTGTGAGCAGACTTTGGTGCTTTGTTCGGCTGAGAACAGGGGAGAAAGTGGGCATCCCAATACTTCTAGAGCAGGTCTGATGTGATGGAAGATTGGGGAGGTGCAGTCCGTGCGACAGAGATTCAGCTGGCCTGGCGAAGAGTAGAAGATGGGAAGAAGGCTGGGGTGTGGTGATGGAAGAGGGCTGGCTGTGTGATGGCGATGAAGCAGGAAACACAGACTGGAACTCGGGTTCCTGTTGGAAACCAAGAGATGAAAAGAGAGGAGGTAAAGTGTGAAACAAAGGAGTCAATCCAAGCAGTGAAGATGAAGCATGAGATAGAGATAGTTGAGATGGGAGAGAGAGAGCAGAGAAGAGTATGAGAGAGGGGTGATACGGGTGTGAGAGAAGGGTGAAGAGGAAAGAAAGTCGGAGAGAGAGAGAGAGAGAGCCCAGCCTGCACCTTCCTAAAGGGAAAAAAAAACATCCTCTTTGGAGAAGAAAGAAGGGTCTTTTAAAAGAGAGATAGGGAGAGACGTATAGGAGAGAGGGATAAGAGAGAGAAAAAGAGAAAAGAGAGGAGAAAGATAAGAGAAAAGAGAGGAGAAAGATAAGAGGAAAAGAAAGGAGAAAGATAAAGAAGATAAGAGAGAGAGAGAGAAAAAAGAGAGATAAGAAAGAGAGTGGGTCCACTGGAATTCTAGTCTTACTAGAACTCTGCAAGTCTTCAATCTTGTTTTGTACTATGACTCTTCAAATTCCATCTGATTTCCATGATTCAATCTGGAGCGTCCATGCCTGAGTTGATTGATCTGCAATGCACAGGACTCAATTAGCGAAATCTAAACCGTCCATTAGCTTTAATAGTCATTTAACCACTAAATTTTACAATTCAACGGTTGGATGACCAATTAAAGCTAAAATGAAATATTTGATTTAAAATCTTAAAATTAATGGTCTAGATGCTCTAATCAAATACTAAATTAGGGATATTTTGACCAAAATTGAACACTTAACAGTTGTTTCTTGGAAATCCTGTGGAGTGAGTTTCGGGATTTTTACATCATAAATATCTTTAAAAATTGGAAGTCTTTTCCGGTGAACAGAATGAGTTAAGAGGCATCGGAAAACCTCTCATATTTGATTACTAAACCTTAAAGCCACACCTGTCCCCGGACTATAGGAACAAAAGTAAGTCCTAGGCCTGTTCCAGTCTTGGAACTATGGCCAAGGGAAAAAATCTTACCAGCTTCCTACTTTCACCTGTAGAGAGATACTTTGGAATCTTTGCTAGGTAGAAAGAGAAGAATCTTTGAAAGGTGAGGCGGCCACTTTATCCATCCATATAAAGGGGTTTGAGCCCTGTGGTAGTTCTCAAGCCAAAGGCATTTGAGTTCGTGTATACCTTGTTCACCGAGCACTCTCTCGATGGCACCCTGCAAGTGCGATGTTCGCAAAGAAGCCTTCGGCTTACTTGAGGCTTATGTCTCCTCTGGAAAAGGAAAGCCGGCATATCAAGTCCTCGCTGAAGCACAGTCTGAATTCCAAAGAAAAGCTGGAGATGACAATCCTGCTGTTACTATAAACAGTTTCGCAGTTTCTGCTCCTACTAGTGCTGTTACTATAAACAGTCTCGCAGTTTCTGCTCCGACTAGTGCTATTTATAAGTATCAGACTGAGCGGGCCTTTTCGCGTAAGTATGGGTGAGATGTATGTCTTTCTTCATATCAGTGATCAATGTTCCTACAGGGTCAATTAGCTAATCATGTAACTGCACTAGGCCTTGCATGTAATAATACTACCGCCAATAAAGCTAATTAGCAAAGCCGCCATATGTTCTACTATACATCGCTCTGATTAATTTATCTATCATGGGAAGTTATAAAATAAAGGGAAGCCTTGGTGTAATTTTGAGGTCACTGAGTTCAAGGCATAGAAGCAACCTCTTGCAAAATGTAAGGCTGCATACTAGTCTAATATGCAAGAGCTTCTTGCACCGTAGCTGTCCTTTTTCGCAAAGGTATAAAATACAAGAGGGCTGCAGATGACATTTAAGAGAAGGAACTTTAACTACCTTGACCTCTGTCTTTCAGTAGAAAACATGGTCCTAACAGCTCGGCCAGAGAAAGGTCTCTGCACCATTATCCACATGTTAGCTGGTAAGAATAAATCAATTATGACAGGATGGTTTGTATTTTTCTCATAGATAACCGCATCAGATTGACAAAAATTCATTCGTAATGTTTGAGATGGAAGAACTACCGGGTCAAATTGTTTGACGCCTGTGCAGCTAGGTACATGTGGAGCCACAAATGGTTGGTGATCTAAACCTTTCATCAGTAGCATAACGGCAGCAGAAATAGGCTGGCAGTCATCACATGAGAACTCAATCTTTTCCCTTCTGAATGGCTAAAGGCCCGATTGCATGGCAAGGTTTATATAATCTGGTTCATTTGTTCATGCTGGATTATCCCGTATAAAATTACAAGGGATCATAATCCGTCATAACCAATAAGCCAGATTATATAAACCTTGCCGATTGCCTTCAAAGTTTGTTGATAAAATGGACATGCTTGAGGACTGTAACTTAGCTTGTCAAAACGAAAAGCCATTCTTGAGAAAAGAAGAAAAAACAGAAGAAAGACAACATCAAGGACTGTGAAATAGAAACACCATAATAAAAACAAATAAAGCAAGTTTTCCCAAGCACATTTTACATATCCTATTACCTCTGATTGTTTCTTCTGTTATGTAAGATTATCACCAGGTCAAGCCCAAGATTGGGTTCATTGGTGTATAAATTCTCCCCATACTCAATATAGAAAATACACGATTGTACTCATTGTCTCGCAGGATGACCAAGGCTGTGTACTACCGATAGATGTTTCTCTAACTTTCGGGCCAAAAAAGGAAAAAAGGTTTAGGTCCTTCAATGTGCACCGTTGCTTACGCCAACTTCTTGGATGCTAGACTCATAAAGTAGGCAAGCTTTTCCTGCTAGGCATCACAGGAGAAATGACATTGAACGGGTCCTATCAATAAAGGGGCAGCTCAAGTGCACGAAGCTCATGTATATGTGGGGTTCAGGGAAGGGGCAGATTACAAGGGTTAATATTACCCTGCCTTATCTTATATTTTGCAAGAAGTTGTTTCCACGCCGTGAATCCATGACCTCAAGGTCACGCAATGACAACTCTACCATTGTGCCAAGGCTCCCATCAACAAAGGCATGATGCTATATATGGAAACTTATCATATGTTAGGCTCAAGGATTCCTCTTTCCTTTTCTTTTGTCTTTTTATTTTTTTCTTTTCTTTTCGTAAATGGTGATGATAGGAATCATCTCTTTAAGTAACATATGTCTAACACAATGGGTTGACTCTTAGCTTGTAAAATAAATAAATAAATAAATAAATAAATAAATAGAAGACCTGTCCGGAAACCTATATTGGTTGATTCTTCCGATCCAAGATAGGGTTAATAGGATGAATAGTTTGGAATAAACTAGAAATCAATCCATGCTGGATCGTTTCTTTGTTCAATACATGAGCGCTTATGTGATGCATGCATGTCCTTTCCAAAACAACATAAGTGGCTGAATGTACAAGTAAAAGAGGCAGTTCAGGTGCACGAAGCTCTTACATATGCGGGGTCTAGGAAAGGTGCGAACCACAGGGATAAATAGCATGCAACTTTACCTTGCATTTTGCAAGAGGCTCTTTCCATGTCTTGAACCTATGCCCTCAAGTCATATGACGACAACTCTACTGTTACGCTAAGGCTCCCCTTTGAACATACAAATAGAATCCATTATTTGATGATACAACATATTCGTCTGATGTGTTAACATGATGACTCAGGCACCCAATTCTTCTCCGTTCCTATCTCAAAGTTTGAAACCAACTAATTCCTTTCTTCAGTGAACGCTTAGAATCCTCAATTAAGTCAAAAGTGTTGATCAAGAGTGGGCTGCCCAAGTTTCTTCTTCGTCCAAAATATATATCGATCGAAACGTTTTACCAAAATCAGTGGTAGGATCAAAAGCAAAAATATTCCTTTTGATCAAGACGAGATCTTTTGGGTCTAATACGCCATCAATAAGACCTTTGATAGAAATATTAGCTATCCAATTCCTTATTGCATACTGGCTTAGACTACCCCAACAATAATCATTTTTCGGCAGGCAATTCTGGCCAAGAATCACTTGACCCAAAGAAAGGAAATACAGTTCCCAATACGAGAGATCGAGTAAGACATTTAGGAAAATGGCTGAACGCATATAACTAGATGATGACAAAGTATCGATGCGGTAGGATTGAGAAAACAAGTTAGAATATTTCCCTTTGATTGGATTGTGATTCCATAGCCTATTTCCTTGGAGAAGGGGAGATTTGGCCTGCAAATCATAAAATATCTACCCACACCCAACCCATTAAAGATGGGTGGATTCACAAATAAAATGGCTAATTCTGGTTGAGTCAACATGCCACCTAGCTTCATATTGAAAAAAAGCTTTACATCAATTATAACTTGAAATCAAGACCTCAAAGATAACATAAAAGCACCAACGACAAATCTTGCATTTAGACAATTCTAGCCATTTGCTTTAGGTCATTAAAATTTTGCAAAGAAATGAATTATCTTGATTTCTAATCCCAATGAAATATATGCTAGAAGCATTTAGTGATCATGATATTTGGTTTCTAGCCTATCAAATGTATTCTAAAAATGATGAATGGCTTCGATCTGTACAGTGATTGAGGAAAGCCAATATTTACTCCTTATGATACTTATGAGAGTTTACACCTGCTGGGACATAATAAAATATTATTAAAATTTTTAACTTTGATTATTTTTCACTCACCTATAAGTCATTTCAAGTTATTGGAGATATAAGAGCTGAAGTCTCACCAAATATTAGTAAAATTTGCCAAAAATTCTTTAAAATTGAGGAAAATTTTGGGAATTTTTTTTTTTTTTTTTTCCCATAATGTGCTCAAGCTTTTCATTAACTTTTTAGCTAGACTTAAAAAAACCTATATGAGAATTTTGCAAGTTATTTATGAAATTTGAGTTTTACAATGTAAACTCATATTAGTTTCTTGAAATTTGCTTTAAATTTGGAAGACATAGAATCTCATGAATTGTTCCAAAAAAGATAGGGGCATAAAAAAGTTGGGTAATTTTTTAAAAATTTCTAACTATGATCCCGACATTAGCTATACATGAAAAATTTTAAGCTATTGCCTCAGTATCTAGCTTGGTTACCAAGCATAAACCATTTTGTAAGGTACTATATAGTTTTATCAATGCCTTCTTACTAAAAGAGTATGGCCATTTATGAATGCATGCATTTCTTTTCGAAAGTAGCTTGCTAGACTTACTAGTGGGTCTACTAATCTAAAGATCACAGGTAAAAGTTGTTATCATGTGACCTTCAGGTTACGGGTTTAAGGCATGGAAACAGTCTCTTGTAAAAATATAAGCTAAGGCTGCATACTATAGGCCCTTGTGGCCTGCTCATTTCCCAAACCCCACATAGGTGGGAGCTTAGTGCACTGGGGCTGCCTTTTATGCCTAAAAGTTTGTAGCCAAATTAGTACATGATTTGTAGCCCAATCTAAAGTCAAAAGTTATGTGAGGATATATAAAAGTTTCACGTTGCATGCATAAGTTGAAGTTGGTTTGGTTGATTAGGACATTGTTATATTAATGTAAAGATCTTGGGCTTAAGTTTTTATGTATCTGTTTGCCATTGGACCTCTACATGACTGGTGGGTCCCATCTGTTTTGTAATCTTAAGTCCTAACTGTTCCAACTTTAAGCGCAGATCTTTAGACTGGACATGCCACATCAAATGATCGTGACCGTTACTTTCCTTCCACTGGATGACCCAGAAAGCTCAAAGACAACAGTAACTAAATCATAACCAACCACAGAGTTCAATACCAGAGGGCTGTTACCAACTAAGATGGGCCCATAAGATCAATGGTATTGATAACGTCGTCCTGAGCCCACATAATGTTCTCTTAGTGATAACTTTGACTAGGTTAGGACATATCAATTTGGGGAAACAGATTCAGCCCTTAGCAGAAGGGTAGCCTTGGCATAATAGTGAAAGTTGTCGTCATGTAACTTTGAGGTTATGGGTTAAGGCATAGAATGAGCTTCTTGCAAAATCCAAAATAAGACTGCCTACTATAAGCTCTAAGCTCTTGTGGCCCACCCCTTTCCCCGGACCCGCATAAGCCGGAGCTTCATGCACGGGGAGATTCAGCTCGTAGCAGCTACACCATTACATCTCCGCTTCCACCTTTCTCTGTTTGGCGGGAAGGGATCAGTCATTCCAAATTGAAAACTTGTAAAACAAGAGAGAGCAATAGCGATTAAGAAATCATATTTCTCCCAGTCAGGTTCATCTTTCTGTCTCCAATCCTTATGCTTACAGGAAGGGAAAGCCTGATCAGACTCGTCGGAAAGAGGAGAAGGAACCTCTCAGAATCATCACTCTCTCATCTCCATCCTAACCATAATAATGATAAGATCCAGGTATTTCCATTTCTTGTGTAGAAATTGATGATTTACTTTCCATTTTGCATCACTTTATTTGTTCTGCAAATCATTTTTCTCTCTTCTTGTATATTGCTTTTACTTCTAATAATTGTTTTGAAATTAATCTGAAGTTACTTGTGCGGATGAGTTGTGTTTAGAGCTCCTCCACTGACCCAACTGCGGCAGATGGCGGTGGACCCTCTACTTCTACCGGGGAGATTGAAGGAAGTAATGGGTGTAGCACCGATTGGGTCGATTGCCCAGTTTGTGGGAAAGCTGTTCGTGGGACTGATTACGGGGTGAATTCTCATCTGGGTATGTTCCTTTTCATCATGTAATGAAACAAAGACATAAATTTCATGCATTTCCTTCTGTCCGTTGATTGCAATTCACATTTGGGATATATATGACTGTCTTCATCTGTTGTTGTTGTCGATATGGAAACCCAACTTGCTAATAGTACTGGTAGATACGTGTACTTTCTTTTTTGTTATGGCTGTTATTGTAGGGCTTGTCTATTTGTAGGTTTCAGTGTTCTTGCTGTTAGGGTCATATCTGATGTTTTCTCCCACGTGATCATGTTTAAATAAGGGAATTTTTATCTGTTTTCTTTTGCATTATTTGTATGAATGAGGAGCCAAAGAGTAAAAATTGAAGAATTTCGATTGGGTATGGATCTGTGTGAAGCCTGAGCTTGGTTAAGAAAAGCAGTTCGGCTCCTATAACTGATCTTTTAAATAACTTAATAATATGATTTGTTGGTAATTGATGATAGAAGAAGTTACTCTCTGGGTTTTATCATTCCAGGCCTTCATTGCTGATGTTCTCTACAAATAAAACTCTATTGATGCTTACAGTTAACCCAATGGTTTTGTAGATGAATGCCTATCCAGAGGAGCAAAACGGAAACTGACCCAGCGCACACTTCTTCAGTTCAGTTTTTGCTCAAGATCAAATGGTGACACTAGCTTAATTGAACCCAATAATTTAAAAGATGAGGAGAGGCAGGAGTCTGGTGACAAGTCTGAAACAACACCAAATCATGTCTTGCCTAAATTTGGCAAGTATGAAAGTAATGGAAGTGATGAAAGTAAATCAGATTTATTAGACTGCTTACCAACTGTTTCAGATGCTTGTGCTGATGATTCACTTGAAAGTTTAACCAGGAAAGATGCTATCAACAGCAAGGAGGAAGGAGAATTGATTCCCTCTTGTGAGCTTGATAAATGTGGTGCTAAACCTGACTTATCTGTGGAGTCTCTGGAAACTTATATTGTGGGGCGCAGGTTTTGCATTGAAGTGGAACTAAAGGAAGGAGCTACCATCTCTCTTATGAGAGACCCTGAAAATGTCAAGGATCCAAATGCTATTAAGGTTCACTTTGCCTGTGCCTTTACTATCTTGTTTCTACTAGCAGAAAGTCTCTTCATTCTGTCTAAATACATAGCATGTTCCCTTTCAAATCAGGTGATTTCCACAGAATCTGGATGCAGCCAAATGCTTGGGTTTCTCCCTCGAGAATTGGCAAAATATCTCTCTCCTCTAATTGAGAAGAATTGCATGAGCTTTGAGGTATTATATGTCTGAGCAGAAAAAGTAGAAAGGTTTATGCCTAGGCTAGCGTTATGATTGTTGTTATGGAAAAAAAAAAAGGTTCTTTGCAGGGTTATTCATGCCATCTTGAATCTACAAAGTAGTTTTCTATTGCATAAATGTACCTGCTTATTCGAATCTAAGCTTCTTCTGTACCTAGAGATTTCTCCATTTAATTTTAGGATTCTGTTCTGGCTATTTGGTGCTGTTTCTTTTTCATATTTATTGAAAGGCATTTCCAAATGTCTCAATAGAATTCCTCAAACTCAGCAACCAATCCTTTGGTCCTGGTTTGGATACTGTTACATCAACAGAACTTAAAGAAAAGAGATTTGGCAGTTCTTACACAAGAAGAAGTAAAGAACAAAAATAAACAACAAGACAGTTATATTGGTTTACCAGCTATAGAGACAGTTACTCTGTTGGTTAAATCAAAAGGTTGTTACGAATGGAAGGAGGGGGGGTATAAGAAGAGAGGGAGAAGAGAAAGAAGGGGAGTTGTTTTGAAGTCAAGAATTGGAGGTTCTAGCTCCTCGAAAGCTAGAGAATTGTAATAGTAGATCATTGTATACAAAGCAGAACCAAGATAGTTCTGCATTCTGTTTCATATTGTATTTGAACTCTGTATCACATTCTTGTTGAAATTGAAATCGATTGAAGCAATCTATCAGTGGTATCAGAGCCGGTTCGAACCAGGGAATGGTTAGAACCAGAATGGAAAGGGCAGAAAGCATGGAAAAAGATTTGGAGGGCGTGAGAGGGGAGGTAGGAGAATTAAGGGAGCATATGAGCCGATTACAAACGAATGTGAATGCATTAGGAGATTACCTAGTGGAGATAAGGGAGTGGATTAAGAACAAAGAGGTTCTAGAAGAAAGTCGAGGTCGCAATCGGAATGCCGAAGTGGGAGAAACCTCAGACGATCAACCCAGGAACTCGGTGGAGCCGGACTTACATCCCCGTCCAAACTGGCCAGGCCGAAAACTGGATCTTCCAGTGTTCGATGGCCAAGAACCCTACGGATGGGTTTGTCGAGCTGAAAGGTATTTTCAGATCCATAGTGTAGCAAAAGAAGAGAAGGTAGCAGCCGCCGTGGTGTGTATGGAGGGGGATGCCCTCAACTGGTTCTTGTGGACTGAATCAAGAAACCCTTTTTGATCTTGGATTTCTCTCCGGTCGTCCCTGCTGAGAAGATTCAGATCTTCCCAGTGTGAGGATGATTACGAAGCCCTACTTGCATTGAAGCAAAAGGGTACCGTTTCCGAGTACCTCTGGGCATTTGAGCAGATTTCTGGCCATCTGGGAACACTCTCCAACGAGCTGTTGAGAGGGGCATTCTTGAACGGCCTCAAGGAAGAGATCAGGGCTGAAATTAGAGTTTTTAGGCCTGGATCTCTAGTTGGGCTTATGGAGTTGGCCCAGAAGATAGAGCAGAAGAACTGGGCCTTGGACCAGATACTAGGTCGTCCATCCCGAAGTGAGAGTAGGCCTCGAGTGGCTGAGCCCATACAGACGTAGTCGAAATTGGGCCCAACAGAAAGAGGTCCCCAAGGGCAATTTCGTAAATTACCCATCATCTTCAACAGGAGTGACAGAACCCAGGGTTTTCGGCAGGAAGTTGACCGGGAAAAGAAACCCAGTGAAGCCATTGCTGGAAAAAGGGAAAACCTTAGAAAACTCACCGATTCCGAGCTACAACAGAGAAGATCGCTCGGATTATGCTATAGGTACGATGAAAAATACCAACCTGGCCACCGTTGCAAGAACAGGCAGTTGCAAATCTTGATCCTTGGTGACGATGACGCAGAGGATCTAGAGCCCACCTCAGCACCTGGCATGGGAAGGGACGACGCACGAGAAGGGGATAACCCACCCTTGGAGTTATCCCTAAACTCCATCTCCGGATTTACATCCGACGGTACTATGAAAATCATTAGTTCGATTGGAGGAAGAGAGGTAGTGGTTTTGATTGACAGTGGGGCTTCCCACAATTTCATATCCACTCAACTCATCCAAGAACTTCAGTTAGAGGTGGATCGATCAAAAAGATTTGGGGTTCAGGTGGGTGACGGCCATTGCATTAGAGGGGAGGGTATATGCAAGAAGTTGAGGGTAGATGTGGACAGTATCCAAGTGGTCCAAGATTTCCACCCTTTCGACTTGGGCGGAGCTGATCTCGTGTTGGGAATAGCATGGTTACAGACATTGGGAGATATTTCTGCAAATTTCCGTGACTTCACCATGCGTTTCAAAGTAGACAGTCGACAAATAATACTAAGAGGAGATCCGAATCTATCTTGTTCCATGGTCTCCTTTAAGTCAATGCTTCGGATCATTCCTAGAGCAGAATTTGGGTGTATGATTGAATATAAAGGCATGGAAGTGAGTAAAAGCCAGCCCCAAGAAGATGACAGAGCAGTCACCAACTCTATCTTACAGCAGTTTCTACATGTGTTTGATCAGCCTCTGGGACTGCTAGTGGCACGTTCTCATGACCATGCCATTAGGCTGGTCGAAGGGACTCAACCCCCTCATAGTAGGCCATATCGATATCCGCATGTGCAGAAAGATGAAATTGAGAAAATTATCAAGGAAATGTTGAATTCAGGCATCATTCGACCCAGCAAGAGCCCTTTTTCGAGTCCTGTGCTTTTGGTCAAGAAGAAAGATGGAAGTTGGAGGTTTTGTGTGGACTATAGGGCTTTAAATAAAGTGACAGTGCCTGACAAATTTCCGATCCCAACCATGGATGAATTGATGGATGAATTGGGGGGTGCTACTATTTTTTCAAAGTTGGATTTAAAATCAGGCTACTATCATATTCGAATCAAAGACGAAGACATAGCAAAAACTGCCTTTCGAACTCATGCAGGGCACTATGAATTTTTGGTTATGCCTTTTGGCCTAACCAATGCACCGGCTACTTTTCAGGCATTGATGAACGAGGTATTTCGTCCCCATCACCGCAAATTTGTATTGGTTTTCTTTGATGATATTTTGATATATGGCAGAACTCTTTCTCTTCACTTGGAACATATTGTTATTGTCCTAAAGTTGTTGGAGGAACATAAGCGTATTGCCAATAGAAAGAAATGTTCCTTTGCACAACTTTCTTTGGAATACTTAGGACATATTATATCTGCCAAAGGGGTCGAAGCTGACGAGTCCAAGATAGAATGTATGTTATCATGGCCCAGCCCAAAAGACGCCAAGGCACTGCATGGATTTCTGGGTCTCACGGGATATTATAGAAGGTTTGTCAAAAACTATGGAATCATTGCTGTTCCATTAACTAGATTACTCAAGAAAGATGGGTTCAGTTGGACTAGAGAAAGTCAGGAGGCATTTGAAACATTGAAAAAAATTATGACAGAGGTTCTAGTATTAGCCATATCGGATTTTTCAAAAACCTTTATGCTAGAAACGGATGCATCAGGAAAAGGGATTGGTGCTGTCCTCATGCAAGAGGGTAGACCAATTGCTTTCTTCAGCCAGTCTCTCTCTCTCCAATCACAATCCAAATCAGTTTATGAAAGAGAATTGATGGCCATAGTGCTGGCAGTGCAGAGATGGAGACACTACCTCATGGGCAGAAAATTCATCATTCATACTGACCAAAAAAGTTTAAAGTTCTTCATGGATCAACAATTATTAAACGAAGAACAGCAGAAGTGGCTGACTAAACTCATTGGCTATGATTTTATCATTCAATATAAGCAAGGATCAGCAAACCGAGTAGCGGATGCATTATCCAGGAAGCAGGAGTATACCACCCTCAACGATGCAAATAGCAAAACAAAGGAGGCAGAAACGATCAATGGCGGATCACATTTTAATAAAGAGGACGACATATTAGTACAGCATCTTGCCCTATCCATTGTTCGATGTGATGATTTGGATTCTTTAGCTGCTGAAGTACAAAATGATCCTCACATTCGTCATATTACTCAGGACATATTAGCAGATCCAGACAGCCAACCAGGGTATACATACAAAAGAGGCCTTTTACTATTTCATGGGAAGCTGGTTATCCCAAGATCTTCATCTCGCATTCTGGCTTTCTTACAAGAATTCCATTCTACTCCAGCAGGAGGGCATTCAGGGATTACACGTACTTATAAACACGTATCCCAGGTACTTCATTGGGAAGGAATGCGATAGGATATTCAAAATTTCGTATCCAATTGTGATGTCTGTCAAAGAAACAAATATATGGCTACTAAACCAGCAGGTCCTCTTCAGCCTCTTCCCATTCCCGAGGAAGTTTGGAGTGACCTATCTATGGATTTCATTAGTGGGTTACCTAGAGCTCATGGTTATGACACGGTGTTAGTAGTTGTTGATCGCTTATCTAAGTACAGCCATTTCATTCTACTCAGTCATCCCTACACAACCAAAGAGGTAGCCAACATCTTCAACAAGGAAGTGGTTCGACTACACGGCTATCCTAAGTCCATTGTATCTGACAGAGATAGAGTTTTTATCAGCCAATTCTGGACTGAGCTGTATAAACAGCCAGGCACTGCCCTCAAGATGAGTTCTTCATATCATCCGCAAACGGATGGACAGACAGAAGTGGTAAATAGATGCTTGGAGACCTATTTACGATGTTTTAGTGGTGACAACCCAAAGTCCTGGCCAAAATGGATCTGTTGGGCAGAATATTGGTACAATATCACTTACCAACAGTCAGCAGGAATGACTCCATTCCAGGCTCTATATGGAAGAGAACCACCCAAGTTGCTGACTTTTACAGGGGGAGAGTCACTGGTGGAGGAGGTTAATCAACAAATGGCTAACTGTGATTCTATTCTAAGTGAACTCAAGAACAATTTAGAGGCAGCTCAATTGAAGATGAAAAGACAGGCGGATATACATAGACGTCCTCTCCAATTCCAACCAGGAGACTATGTCTATTTGAAGCTCCAACCTTATCGTTTCAAATCCCTATCAGCAAAGTCCAATGAGAAACTACGTCCCCGTTATTATGGTCCTTATGTTGTCTTAGAAAAGATTGGACAAGTAGCTTATAAATTAGAGCTCCCACCACAGTCAAAAATCCATCCTGTTTTTCATGTATCCCAACTTAAACCAGCCAGTGAATCCACTATAAAGCTGCAAACCATACCACAGACCTTGATTGACGAGTTGGAAGTGAATGCATACCCCGCAGATGTCAAAGATATTAGGCAGGCTACTAATGGCCAATACGAAGTACTGATTCAGTGGGAAAATCGTCCAGACCATGACAGCACATGGGAGCTACTGGAGGACATTCTCAATCAATTCCCTGACTTCCACCTTGAGGACAAGGTGCATCTGATAGGGGGGGGGTATTGTTACATCAACAGGACTTAAAGAAAAGAGATTTGGCAGTTATTACACAAGAAGAAGTAAAGAACAAAAATAAACAACAAGACAGTTATATTGGTTTACCAGCTGTAGAGACAGTTACTCTGTTGGTTAAATCAAAAGGTTGTTACGAATGGAAGGAGGGGGGGGGGGTATACGAAGAGAGGGCAAAGAGAAAGAAGGGGAGTTGTTTTGAAGTCAGGAATTGGAGGTTCTAGCTCCTCGAAAGCTAGAGAATTGTAATAGTAGATCATTGTATACAGAGCAGAACCAAGATAGTTTTGCATTCTGTTTCATATTGTATTTGAACTCTGTATCACATTCTTGTTGAAATTGAAATCGATTGAAGCAATCTATCAGATACTTACATAAATGTTCTGAGATTTCTTTGATAAATGGTTAAATGCTTCTTACATTGATAATCATTTCTTTGTTATGACCATTTGCTTCATTCTTTATGACATTTCTCTTGTTCAAAATTAGTACCATGAGATGCTTCTAGAAGTAACCTTTTGGGTACAATTTGCTTCTTATATCCTTTAGGTTCTTCCTTGAGGGTTGTGAATTTTGCTGTCTAAGTGTCCAACAACATATTCTTCTATCCTAATACATAGACCAGTAGTACCAGTGGGTCTTACATAGTACAAGAAACTTGCAAAATTTCCATGTTTTGTGCATTAGTCATTATCTTTGAAATGTTTTTTTCATGCAACAGATACTTTGTTTTCTTATCAATATATGTCTTGTGGCATGACCTTCCGTGGAAATGCATGACAGGGATTGATTACATCTCTTCCAAAACATTCTCTTGATGCTGTTCCTATTCGGCTCATCTGCCAAAAAACAATTATGTCTAGTGAAACGGGATATAATGATCTCCAGCTCTTTGAGGTTCTATGGGGAAATGCTGTCCATGTGATTGAAACCGCAAAGAAATTACCTCCAACAATGACAAAGTATCAGCATAACTTCCATATTTTGATTCAAGAGGTTCTGGAGCAGTACAATCATCTCTTTACAGATGATGAAAAGCTGTTTCTAGGTAGCTGTGTTTTGAATTCTTTGGATGGGTGCTTACTGATCTTATATTTCTTTCTGACAAGTGTAGTGTAACTCCAGGTTCTTTTTCCTCACTCTCAGATGATAGTCAGAGGCTTTTTATTCGATTATATACACGCAAAGGTAGCTTCACTCATGTTATTCTGATATTGGTATCCTTGATTCTCACTAGGGCTTCTGGTTTAGATGCTACATGTGAAGACAGAAATAGCTGAGCATTCAGAAATCTTATTCCTTAAGTATTGAAATCATCAAGAACATTTCAGCTGAAGCTGCTCAGTTATTTCTGCATGTTCTTTGCTTTGTTGCTACCTGGTTCTGATACTTTCTTTTTAAAACCATTGTATTGCTGCTGTTACAATACCAATGGATGAAAGTCTAAACATTTTGCGGTTAGCAACCTGATTTTCAGAGAAGTTACTAGATGAGTGGATGTGCTTTAAATTCTTATGATGTTTCTCTTTGATCCTAATTTCCTTGATGAAGAACAACCATTCCAAAATATTGAAAATATATAAGCATTCTATGCCTAGAATAACTAGGATCTGAATTCTGACTGAAAGATATGAAGGAAATATTGTTCAAATGAGAAAAATAATTGCGCTGTGGTTAGTCAAGGAGCACCTCAGATGAGGACAAGGAAATTGCATGGAACTTGCTGGAAAATGTCATTTAGGGCCTGCTCTATCCATCCAGGCAAAGGAGTGGCATTTGAATAGACATGGTAATTTGCAGAAGCTGGAAAGGAAAAGATAGTCTTTTCTCCTGTTATGAACTGAAAACTCACCTTTTCAAGCCGAAAGAAATAAATCCATTTCTTCTGACATGAACTAAAACTGCTCCTGTTTCAGAGAGAGAGAGAGAGAGAGAGAGAGGAGTAACTTGCTAGTGCCCACAGTCTGGACTTCAAACATGGGTACTTTAGGTTATCTTTCCCTCTCTTTCTGTTCAAATATTAGCTTAGATAATTAATACCACTTACCATGGCCTGGTACACAAAAAAAGAAACAAATAGTTCAGGAATCTTGAAGTCCTAGACTTATCTCCTCCACATCTGAGAGAGAGAGAGAGAGAGAGAGAGAGAGAGAGAGAGAGAGAGAGAGAGAGAGAGAGAGAGAGAGAGAGAGAGAGAGAGAGAGGAATAGCTTACTAGTGCCCATAGCTTGAAGTTGAACTTTGAACTTAACTTTTTTCTGCTAAATAGTTGTAGAAGTTTCTTTTATTTGTTATGTGATTGCTTATAACATCAAGCAGCTTCTTTGTCTCCAACAATGACAAGAGTATGACATTCTCTTGTCTGATTTAGGGCCATGGTTTCGGATGTCTAATGTTTCCTACTCAGAAATATCAGATTCTCAACAAGCAACAGAGCAATTAGCTGGTACCAATTTCTTAACTCATTATTGTTAATTCAGTACTTTTCAAGTCAAAATTTGCAACTTGTATGGCATACTCATTGCAGAACCCTTAATGTTTCATTGTTTCCACAGAGGCAGGTTACTTCTGTTCTTTAGAGTCCACAAAAGAACCATCAGAAAGTGATCTGAAGGGGGTTTTGAATGTGCTTACTGCTCCTGAACTATGTGAATTTTCAAGTTTGACACTTTTAAAGGTCTGTTACTGCAATTTTCCATTCAAGTTGAACACATAAAAGCCTTTTAATTTAGATGTTAACTTGACCTGAGCTTGACATCCTTGAGCATGGCCACACGATGCTTACCATGTTCAATTTGAAGGTGTTTCACTTTGATATTCCCTTGACATGCTGGGTCGCAAAAAGGAGGTGCTGCAATGGGGATAAATTATTTTTGTTTTTTGTTGTAGTGATCCCAGATTCTTTATGAGAGCATCTGGACTTCATGCATTCTGCTTTTATTTTTTACTGTATTTCTAAGAATCTCTTACTAGTTTTCCCTTTCCAAATAATTTTTTTTTGGGCTGAAGCATCAAAAAAGCATCCGTTGTACAAGAAAGCAGGAGCTTATTAAATGGCTATTTTCTGCATATGGAAATGGGACATGGTAACTGCTGGTATTCTTTCTTTACATCAAAGCTTTCTCGGTATTGGTTAATTCTGACTTTCCTATACTTGTTTTTAAACCTTCATGCAGCCCGTTGCTACCAAGCATGGTCTTAAAACATATTGGAACTTGTGTACGGATTTCTTCTGCTGCTGAGTTTCTTTTCTGGCGTATCCAGGTAACTCATGGAACTCCTTTACCTATGTTTCACCTGTATTGACTTTGTGTGCTTTTCTCTATGTTAGTCTGTTCATTGTTGCAATGAAGTCCTTCAGTTAGTTTGAGATCCACTGTTTCTTCTCAAGCATTTAGCTGGTCTTGCAGAGACTTTTTTTCCTCAATGGTGAGCAGGATCTTTCAGCCTTTCTATTAGTTGATATGGGGCTGGTCAAGTATCCGTCCTATACCTGCAATGTTCTGCATCATATTTTTCCAGGTCGTAGTGACCTGCTGCAGTATGAAAAGGTGCCAATTAGTTTCTATAGATAAATACATCATATATTGCAGCTTGTTGTCTATGCTAATCTGCTAGCTTTCTGTGATCACAGGCAATAGAATTGGCACAAATGATGGACCAATTCCTCGATGAAAACAATGTGGAAATGGTGTTGAGATGCATAGAGATATCTGACCATGGAATTTCTACTTCTCTTGGGAACACTCACTCTTCTATTCCTGAACCTAATGGGACATTCCTGTCATGTTTCTCAGCTTCATGGGTCTACTCAAAAGTTGTCACCTTGGGCATTTCTTTCTTTGAGCGTGAGCGCAGGTACACGCTGTTTCATCTTATGTATGCACTAAGATTTAATTTGCAAATTTGCATGCTTTCATGAGCTGTATTCTGTTTGGTTTCTTTTCACGTCGATGCTGTCATCATTGTTGAGACATCACCATGAAATGCTCCATCTCATGTCCTTTTAGTATAAAGTTACCCATATATGTACATTTGATGGAACAGTTTCTTCTTGCATTTTCCATCAACGTTTTATGTTCATTCCTCTATTGTATTGCTTAGACAAAGGATAAACTCTGAACATTATGGCTTTTTCCCTATCAGTTAGAGAAAGGAGACACTCAAGAGCTGAATGTTCTGCTACAAGAGATCTCCTTATGAGTGGAAAGATCCCCCTCCTAGGTGAAACTGTTAAAAAAATGAGCTTATGAAGTGGCAGGAATGTCAGAGAAAACAGACAGAGAAATATCTTATATGGAGTTGTAACTGACTTTCATTGTGATTGCATTAAACAATGGCACAGTACTTTTGTATGTCATAATAGATCTAAAATGGCTAAATTTTCTAATTTTGGCTTTCCACTTCCTCTATCCCTTGAATTGAACTGCTCCTTAGAACCTCCGCAGATTGATAGTGGTGGTATGTTTGAAGGGTCTTGTGAAGAAGTTTGCAACTTGATCAAGGGTTTCAGCAGTACTCATACAAATGTAATGATCAACCTTCTATCTGTGATACAGTAACGGGCCAACCCAAAGTGCTTGTTCCTTAGCATAAAGATAGTTTTGAGATAGTTTGATATCACTCTTGTTATTGCAATAAAAGCTGTTCTTCTCATCCTTGATTAGGTCCTATGAGAGGTGCATCCCCCATGAAAGCTCCATTATTGTGAAAGTCATGGACCTATATCCTGCCTTAGCACTAGGTCTAGCCACTATCCTTATATTTGTTTTCTGCAAACGCACGGGCTATTGTAGTATAGTTTGTATAAGTATGGGTCAATCCCACCGGGACTCAACTTAAAAAGTGGAGTTTGAATAACATTTAAATTGACATAAGTTAACAAAACTTAAATAACAATGAATTAAAAAAAACTCAGATCTATTGATTAATTAAAAAGTACATGATTCTGAATTAAAATAAAGAAGAATTAAACGAAATAACAATCTAAATCAACATCCCTAACTTGGTCATTGCTAAAATTTTCAAATATGGACACATCCAAGTCTATCAACCTTCACTCATTTCTCTGATTACTGTTTTAATGGTTAGATTAAGCAAATCTTCCCAAAAACTAATGATTTGGATCAATGGAAGAAATCCTGAATTGGATGGCTTAGATTGATTGTCTGAACTCCAAATGTAAGATCAAAACCATTACATCAACTAGGAATGGTATTTTGATGAATATCTGAAAGTTGATTTAAATTTTGAAAAGATATGGAACAAGAATTTAAAGGAAACTTCTAGTTAAAACTGAACCATTGATTCGGTTCAGTAAAGACCAAACAAAATTTGGATTGAATATTCAGGTATTAGCTAAGAACAGGACAAAACATGGAACAAGACAAAATAGGGATAAGATGAAAAAGGACATAGAAGGAATTAAATAAATGCGTGTAAGGGTAAAAATGAAATTTTATCTAAACATTCCTTTCTTTTAACTTGTAATAGAGAGAAAGACGATGATATAGGAATAGCTCCTTGTAGCTGTTTGAATGCAGAAAGCAAAGGGGAGAAGAGGGAATCAGGGGGAAATGGGTTGTGTTTTCTATGAGATACTGAAAAGTAGCAACTAGGATATAAATAAGGAAAAATCAACAGCTGTAAATGGAAACTGGAATGAACAATGAACAGGGGAAAACAGGGAGGAACAGGGAAGAGAAAGAAACGATGGTGACTAATGAGCTGAAAAAAAGAAAAAGAAAAAATGATGATGGAAGACTAAGGAGGAAGATGATGGTTAAACAGAGACTAAGATGATGGTAGGGAGGTGAGGCTGGGAAAAACGTGGTGATAACCTTGATGATCAGAGACTGGGAGAGAGATGGATGACGTAGGGATAAATTCTATGACAAAGAGAAAACAGGGACTGAATGTGGGTACTTCTGTTCCTTCAGTGGAGCTCCTTACATATCGTCCTCTATTGGTCTTTCCTTTTGGGTTCTCCTTTCTTTCTTTCTAATTATTTGCTATTAGAATCGTGCAGCCTTCCCCTCTTTATATAAGTTTTTCCTTAGAAGTTGTTGTTGATTCCAAATGAACTTTTCTGTTCCTTATCCAAATTTAGCTTCCTGCTTAGGAAAGTGTTTCCTAATTGTTGTCAACTTCTCTTTAAAAGCAATTTTCTCTCAGATTTCATCTTGCATAATTTGGTCCTATTTAACTTTATCTAAAGGGCAGCCCCGGTGCACAAAGCTCCCGCCTATGCGGGGTCCGGAGAAGGGGCGGGCCACAATGGCCTAAAGTAGGCAGCCTTACCTTGTATTTTTGTAAGAGGCTGATTCCACGCCTTGAACCCGTGACCTCAAGGTCACATGACGACAACTTTTACCGTTGCGCCAAGGCTCCCCTTCCTATTTAACTTTATCTGAGTTCTCTAATTCCATTTTGGTTGATCTACAACATGCAAAACTCAATTAGAATCATCATAACCATGCTTTAATCATTTGATCAGCTCTGATGTCATCTAGTATTTAAATTTTACAAATCAACAGTTGGGTGATCATTTGGGGTGTAAATGCTCATTTAATCTTAAAATTCAAAATTAATGGATTAGATGATCTATTTAGATGTAGATTTAGGGGATTTTATTTAAAATTGAATACTCAATACCTTGCTACACCATGATACTTGGAAATCATTCAACACACATTACACCCTCCTACTGACTTTTGTGAATATGGATCTACTGACCAATGAATATCTAACTAACCACACTAGCTATCCTCTCTTGTTCTCTATAAATTTATCTGTGGTCGACTAAAAAAGAGCAGCCCAGTGCATGAAGCTTTGGCTTATGTAGGGTTTATGGAAGGGGTGGACTACAAAGGGTCTATAGTACGCAGCCCTATTTTGCATTTTTGCAAGAGGCTGTTTCCACACCTCGAACCTATGACCTTAAAGTCCAATGTACCTATGATATATCTTATGATATGGCTGCCTGCTTGAATTTTTGATGCATTACATATATAGATATCCATCCTAATTTTATCTTTTTACTCATTTCTTAGTGTTAGAAGGACAATATATTTTGGGAAGATTTATGGGGAACTCTAGATCTTAAACCATGTTGTCTTGAACCTCTATAAGTTAGCTAGCTAGAAACTTTGTCTAGTTTGAAGTTGTCATGAGGGAGTTCCAGTTTAGTTTTCAGAAGGATGCTCAAGGATTGAGAATTTGATTCTTTGAAGTCTTTCTTGTGAAGAACTTCATTTTCTCTTCCATTGCAAAGAGGCATGTCTGGGTACTAAAGCCAAGTGGTAGCTTGATAGTTGCCTCATATTTCTACTAGGTAATGAAAGAGGGGCTCACTTTGTCTAGGTGGAGGTTTTGGACCATAATTCTGCCTAAGACCAAGCTTTGTCTTGAAAGACGCATCACGAGAACAACAATACTCTAGATATCCTGAAAGAAGCAGTTAGTGATTCCTAATCATATTCATGTGTGAAGAAGCCAATTTGTCATTTAACCACCTTTATCATCATTGCAAAATAGCTCATTTTGTATGGACTAGTTTTTCTTGAGCTCTTCACTTTGCATTGGATGGTCCGTAACAAATTTGAAATGCTCTCAGAAAGTTGGCATTTTTGGCACTTAGGCTAGAAGTGGAGGGTATTGTGGATTTCATCTTCTTTTGCTATTGCGTGGATCCTTTCCGGTAGAAAATGGATGAACTTTTATAGGAAACAGGAAACTAGGCCGTGATTGTTGAAGATCATTGGCTTTGTTTTTTCTTGGACATCCTGTGAAAGTGAAGTTCAGGATTGTTCCATCATGGAGATCTTTAATATTGGAAGTCTTTTACGGTGGACAGAATAAGTTAGGAGGCATAGGAAAAACCCTCCATTGGGCCCTTAAAAGTTAAATTTTGATGGAGCTTCTCTTGAAATCCTGGTTTAGCAGAGCCTGGTTCATGATTGTGAGGTTGTGGTTCTTCTTGCCTATTCTGGACTGATTGGTTAAACAGACCCCAACCCTGTAGATCCAAGCTCTTCTCACCTTGCTTAGCTATGTCTGCCATCTTTCAAACAAGCCATTTATTATGGAAGCTGATTCTTCATATGCCATCTCTTGGGCAGCCCATAGTTCTCCAGGTTCTTGTGTTGGCTTTTTAATGAGATCAATGAGTTATGACAAGGTTTATGTTTTTGCATAATTATCTAGAAAGTAGGAATGGTCTGGCAGATTCAAGCTAAAGGGGGAACCTAGAGAGATTTGTTGTATATTGGACCTGCTGCAGGGAGTCTTCTCAATGTGAGATGTTCAGAACCCGTGCCAGGGATTGGTATTGTAATATCTGGTCTTCTCTCCTTTCCTTACACTACCTCTGCATAAAACATCAGCAATGTTAATAGAATTGCAGTTCATCATAAAAAATCTATTTGGTAAATGAGTATCGTAATTCTGATATTGTATTGCATCCCTTGGATCTTTTAATCTCAACACCAAGAAAGAATTGTCGTTCATATATATCTTTTACACTGAAGGTCCTCTCCAGGTTGTTCTTTGAAAATCTTTGGGCTAATACTTCCAAAATATGAGCAAAAGCCTTATAGCGAAGTGCACAAGGAGCCTATCTCCTGGGTGACCATGGTTCTATAAATAAAAAACTATGGACTTATCCTGTATCCTCTGTTATTGAGACTCCTTATGCAACTTGTAAAACCACGAACTGTGCCCTCCAATTCTACTTCATGCCATAAGTGCCCTTGAGTTTAAGTCTAGAAACCAAAGTGCTTCATAGCTGTAGCCCAAACCTTTTTGGTTGCTTTATGTATATTTCCTTAATATCCACAATGAATCACATTTTTACATTCATTTTAGTAAGAATCTTGCCAAAATATGGGCAAGAGCAGATGTAAATTTGATATTCCTACTTTAGGTTACTGGTAGACAAGTTGGAGTAAACATATAGTAGCTAGCAATTTCTGAAGTAATTTAGGATACATGAAGTAGTACATTATATAATAGAAATCATATATGTGCGTTTATAACATATCATCATAGAATGGAATTTGTATATGTGCATTGTATAACATTTCATCATATAATAGAGGCTGTGCATTGTATAACATCTCTTGCACATTGTAATTATTGTAAGAGATGTCATGTCATATTCATTCTTGATGGTGTAGAGGGTACAAGATGTATCTGAGTTACATATTGACATAAAAAGAGGCAGCCCCGGTGCACGAAGCTCCTGCCTATGCAGGGTCAGGGAAGGGGCAGCCCACAAGGGCCTAAAGTACACAGCCTTACCTTGTATTTTGCAAGAGAGTGTTTCCACGCCTTGAACCCATGACCTCAAGGTCACACGACGACAACTTTTACTGTTGCACCAAGATATATCTGAGTTACATATTGACATGTGATATGGAAATTCCAGTATGTTGAGGCAAGTTACATCCTACTTTTTCATTGCTTTCTGGGCAGGGCAAGAACATCTAGTGACATTGATTCTTATTAATAGCAATAATGGCAGGGAAAAAAATATAGTCTTCTTACAGGTCTAATTACTGAAAGAGGATATGACATTCATTCTCTATGGTTATTTGTTGAAATTGTGATGAGTTTCATGTCATTTATGATGTATTATTGCTGAAGTTGATGCCAAATGCCATCAACTTGAAGTTGTAGAACTGTATCCAGCAATGTGTTTATGTTCCAAGAATCATACACAGGTGCAGCAATAAACTTTTGGAAGAATATGTTGATTAAGCATAATTTTGTTTTTACAAATATGATGTACACCTTGAATTGATCCAGCCAGCCTGCTTTTAGTAGTTAAGTACTCATCAAGCTAAACATTTAAATTAATAGCAATAAATGGCAGTAAAAACGTAGTCTTCTTACAAGTCTTATTAATCAAAGAAGAAACACTCTATTAATCAATGTTGTAGGGTTATTTTTTGAAATTGGCATGAGTTTTTGTGTGACTAATGATGCATTATTTGCTGAAGTTGGTAGCCAATACCATCAACTTCAAGTTGTAGAACTGTGTCCAGAAGGACAACGATAGCTCTAATTTTAATCATTAAAGGTAAAGCAATAATTTTTTGGGAGTTATATTTTAATTGACCCTAGCCCTGATTTCCAGATATAATGTATGGATTTAATTGATCCACAAGAGCTGTATTCACTTCCTAAAACCTACTGATTCAATACTAAGAAGCCTGAGTCGACTTGGTCTTGACCCTAATGGATGAGCCAAGAAGGTCCTTTCAGTCGACAACCGCCCTAGACTTGGTTTTACTCTGAATGATTTTTTGTCCAAGTATGGATTTTCAAGAAATCTCAGTTAGACTTGACAGTCAAAAGAAATGACCATCACAGTTTTGTTTTGGATAGCTTACTGAAACAATTGAATATAGTTTCAGAGTCATGCACAACTGTCTAATTTTCTTCTGTTCTCTTTATCTTTTCAGGTACCAAGATGCGATTCGGCTTCTGAAGCAGCTGCTAAGTAGTTTTACTTGTGATGGAAGACGGGGATATTGGACCCTGAGATTGTCAGTCAATTTGGAGCATGTGGGTCAGCTGAATGAGAGCCTCTCAGTTGCTGAAGAAGGGGTTCTAGATCCATGGGTTCGTGCTGGCTCAAAAATGTCACTGCAAAAGCGAGTGCTACGGTTGGGGAAACCACCAAGGCGCTGGAAAATGCCTAGTTTTGCTGAGTCTGTGAATAGGAAGATCAAGGAAGTAAGTGCTCTCCATTGAATGATCAGGTGGTTTGTCTTGGCTTTCAATTGGATGTTGTAAACAGCATAATGTATCCACTACCTGATACAGGCATTATTTATTTGACAAAGAAAACATGCCGCCCTGTACATGTTTAACTCAATATTCAATAACCATATCTTGATTCTGGCACATAACTGAAGTTTGATACTTTGGACCATGACCCACATGATGATTGGATTTAAAATAACAGAAAAGCATCTTCTTCTTTTTTATTTACTCTCACCATGCCTTGTTAAGAAACAGTAACTGCGTTGTTGGTGTTGGGAGTGCTGATACTTGCTTTCATTACTAATTATTAGGTTCATGTGAAGGGAAGGCCCCTAAACTCTGATATAGGGATGAAGCACAGGTTTTATGGTGATGATGGAGAGCAGTGTGGTGTAGAGCAACTGGCTCTCCAGTATTATGCTGGGGAAGGAGGTGGCTGGCGGGGTGTCCATGCAGAGTCTGGTATTTGGATGACTATTTTTGGGCTTCTGATGTGGGACGTCATCTTCGCTGACATACCCGATGTCTTCCGAACCAAATTTCAGGTGTGGTAGTAAATACCTTGTCAATGTGCTACTTGTTTCATTTTCATGGCAATTGAAGCTTTCATGCTGTTCAGTCTAGTTCACACGCATGTACTCTTACAACCATGTGTATTGGATGTAAACTTAAAGCAATCACATATAGAAAATAATGCAAACTGCATATTTAATAATTAGATTCTGTGGTAAAGATGATGAGTCATTGCTGTGTGTTTGAACGCATGGAAGATATGCTTGGACAAATACAAGATAATGGAATAGAGGTAAAAGAAGTGAAGAAAAAAATCATCCGTATAATAGAAGTGGTTTGCACAAGGATTAAGAGGATGTAATGCATTTCTCTAGCTTTTCCTCTCACATCTTACTCATAGGGCCAGCATCTATAGGTTGAAGAATTAAAGCTTGCTAATGATGTTTGAGTAGCTAAAGGTGTCATATTTTGATTGGATATTAAAACATGGAATATCTCAGTTATTTGTATTCTCTACACGTCTTCCAAATAGCTTTATTAAATTTTGATAGGATGATGGTCTATTCACTTGATTAAGAGCTCAAATTTTCCAAGTTAACCATGCCTCCTTTAAGTTGGTGGTCAATACTGGCATTAGTAATGATAGCTGGTGAAGTCGGATTAAATTCTCCAAAGAGGTACTTTCCTAAGTTCTTGAAAACAATGTATCTAGTGTTTCAACCAATCCAGCAGCTTATAGAATGTTGATGCTCTAAAATCATGGCTAATCTTGAAAATATATCTCCTACCAAAATAAAGCAAACTGATAAGACACTTCCAAGAGCTCAGTAAATTTTGCCATGTATTTATTTTTCTGTTTCTTATTCTAGTTTACTTTTTTTTTTGCCTCAGACAGCACCATTAGATCTTGACACGGATAGCTTTTATCTAGCAAGGAAAAACCTCATAGAGTCCCACCTAAACCAGATATCTGAAGGCATGGCGGAGGAAATCCTCATTGTTTCGTGGCAATCCCACGAAGCAACAGCTTGCCGGGGAGTGAATTGGGAGCGACACAGCTTGACTGACCTAAGAGCTGTTGTTTCATGCATCAGTGGCTCTTGCCTTGCTTCTCTGTGCCGGCACTTGGCCCAAGATTACCGAAGCTGGTCAAGTGGCATGCCAGACTTGTTGCTCTGGCGTTTTCCAGGATATGATCAAGGTGAGGCAAAGCTTGTTGAAGTTAAAGGCCCAGGGGATCGACTTTCTGAACAGCAGCGAGCTTGGCTGCTGCTGCTCATGGATTGTGGCTTTAACGCTGAGGTCTGCAAAGTCAGCCCAATGGCCCCATCACAGTGAGGCCTTTCTTGTCATTTGAGTGTTGTATTGTAACGGCATTATAACATTATAAGATTTCTCCCATTCTTATCAATTGTATATATATATATCTGGTCTCAAACATTTATATTGTCTGGCTCCATGTAACTGTAAATATTTTATTCTGTAACATTATACATTTATTTTTCCTATTAACTTCGGGGTTCTTCATGCTATGCTTCTCACCTGACTGATGTTTTGTTGAACAATGCATATCAAGAAACAGCCGGTGATGGAGCAGGAAATTGATACGATCCAACGGAAGCAATATCAAGAATGGTTCCAGCTCATTTTAAATCATTCATCTCATAGATTATTTGTTCATGTATCAGCTTTGTTATGCTTCACTGATGCTTTCCTGAGCTTGTGCTGCCTGAGGCAAGATTTTCAGAAAGTACTGGTTTAGGCACTTCAAATGTTCACAAATTAATATATCTGCTTGACCAAGTGGACCCAACTTAATCAAGCCTTTGTTTCCATTGTTTTACTCGCAATAGTCATTCATGTGTCTGCTGGAAGTGTAGAAAAGATGACTAAATACAGTAATCATCATGGGGTAATATTCCCGCAGCTTAATAAGTATATAATATGAACTCGGGATTGAGATATTACTGCTTCCCAATGGGCGTTGTTTGTTCAAGAGCTTAGGAAGAATTTCCTTCTTCTGGAATCTGTGAGTCCTTGTTACAGGCAGTGAACTACAGGTAACCATATTTATCCCCTTAAACAGCTGTATTCTTGGAGATTCTGGAAACTGTTGTCTCCTTGTCGTCTAGGGCGCTTGAATTACTGCTGACAAATTGCGCTGACTGCCATCACAATTAGTCTTGGAACTAAACTAACTTCTTTGGATTTTCAGTCTCAAACCCAAGTCTACATCAGTAACAATTTGTAGTGATTCCATGGCCAGCTCGCCTGACTAAGTTTAATCAGTAATTCTAAATTTCTAATAGAAAATATCTGGTCTAGTTTTAGTAGCTTTGATCATATGCTATGTGTAGGTCATAAAGAATGTCTTTATGTTCTTATGGGCCAAGAGATCAAATTAACTATAAAAAGTTAAAGTCTTTCAGTTTTGTTGCGTGGATTTGTTCATTCTGTTTAGGGAACTTCAACAGAAGATCTTGTTTCAGCAATTAATTTGAAATATGATCAACTATTAACTTCAGCATTATCTGCTAAGTAAGCTCCACTGGCTCAACCAAGCAGTTACTGGGTGAGTGCACCCAACTGATTATGCTATCACTGGAATGCATAACAGTTCCATTCAAAATGATATATACAGGTTGAGATTTTGCAGTTTCAGAGAGAAGCTCCTGTAAGATGGTTTATCAAAGTAGAAGAGTTGCCTGCGGAGTCATGACATCTCGACTCCATCCTTTGCTTGTATCAATATAAATGAGAGTGAGGTGCAGCATTCAAACAGGCGCCGTGAGTGCATTAGGTGCAATGAATTCGTTGTGTTTTCTTGTTCTCTTTGTAAATGAAACAAGCAACTACACTCTTCAGGATTATCAAATCAGTTCCAGAGATTCATGTATTCATGCAATCCAGTCAAAACCTCACATTCGTTTATCTTCCAGGGATTGAAACATGAGGTTCGACACAACATACAGATGTTCAAACCAACTGCAATATCTACACCTTCAGGCTAGTCTGCTGCAGTAAGAAAACTTATGGTGGGTCCACATCTTTGATATCTGTTCAACCATTCATCCTAATGCAATTCACCCATCAACCATTTGTTCCCATTGATGACATCACCAATGACCATGGCAGCATCTCCAAATTCCATCAAACAACTTGCACCTAAATGAAAGCTTGTTGCAAAATCGGACAATCTTTCAGCAAATTCACATGGGATTTTCTCAGCATCGGACCAGGAACAACAACGTTTGCAACTAGATGGTGGACAAAATCAGCAGTCCCAATTGCAGATCTCAGCCTAGAGACAGAAGGAGAACATATGACTTTTAAGATAATCAAGTTCTTTCCAACATGGGAGGCAGTCTTGATTCTCTGGCACAGGAAATGAAATGTGTAATACGCATGGGTCAAAAATTCCTGTACTGTGGATGCCTTGGCTGTAGCACCAGAAAGAAGAGGTTATCTTTTAAACTTGGGTTGTCATTTCAGTAAACCTCCTACAGAAAAGAAGCCACAATGTATAACAGCACAGATCGGTACCATTGTTCTTCAACATTAAGCTCATTTTCTAACTTTCTGAAAGCTGATAGGTGCACAAACTGAATACAGTATTGTACGATTCCTGCTGCAACTTACACCATTTCTATAACATTCGTAACCATGCTGAAGAAATGTACAACACAATCAACTTTCTCAAAATGCATTACATCACATGCCACCCCTAGCTTGTGTGAGAACATACCACCTTCAGCCCTCTCAGACTAGAATAGATGATCTGCTCAAAGAATATCTCTAGTATACATATATTGCAACCAAAGGCACTAACTTTTACACAGTCTTCCACATAGCTTCAGAATAACTTCAGGGGGCAAACTATGCTGAAAAAATCAAAGCCAAATACTGCCAAAGGCTTCTTCTAATGCCCTCCTCCGGCTCAGTTGCACTGTCCACCCTCCTGCCCTTGCACCCCTCTCTGCCCGTAGCTTCTGTGTTTCTTCGTCCTCTGGCATATAACCCATCATATCAGGACCACCTCCGACAGGGACAGGTTGTAGCTGTGGTACAGTGCCTGTTGGCCGTGGTTGTGCAAATGCACCCCCAGCTAGAGTAGGAGCATACTGTCCCTGCCCTCCACTGACTCCTGCCTGAGAACTTTGTCCAGCAGCCTGCAATGTAAAATTTCATCAATTAAATAACAGCAAGTACAGGAGCCTTTTCACCCTTTTACTCATTAAATATTTAGCAAGTACAAATTTGAACGTAATGCCAACTCTCCTCCCTGTCCTATTCCAAGAACCAGATTGAAGATTCATGAACATATAAACTGTTTTATCTAGCTTGCTCTAAATATTTGGCATTCTAGGATGCATGCCACTGTAAATGCATACATGAGTGCAAAATTAATCTCTTCTTCACAAATGTGCATACACCTCTTCTTTTAAACTTTTCTCATTGGTTTAGCTGGGAATTAAATTGAGGAAGTTCAAAATAGAACTGGCATGAAAATTAAGGAAGTGACAACTTCAGATTCCTGAGTAATATTGTAAGTATTTATACCTCCACTTCATAATTCATTGGTACTCTCCCAATTCCAAAGTTATCTGCTTGGTTATTTATAGTTTTTCTGGGAATTTGTGCAACCAATGAGATGTCCAAAAGAGTGGCGCGAGTGCCAGTATCAAAGAAGAGAGTTTATATGCTATCTCCTACTTTTAAACTATATCATGAGCTGAAATGCTTTTGCATTCACAATAACTACCAATACATAAGATACACTCCTATCAAACACAAGCAAGTCTTCTACTTCAAAGCACAAAATGAGACTTGCACATTTTTCCAACATGCTTCTTGATTCCAGGTTTCTGAACATAATGTTCTCATTTACCAAGAAAGATGTCTAGTTCTGCGCCCATAGAGGAATTGCCAGATAGAGAAAACAAGATCAAAATTAGCCAGAATCATCAATTTTCCAAGCAGCGTGCTCTCAGTATGGCCAGGGTAATTCCATAATCAGTCTCATATAAGCAAAATCCAGAGGCTGACACCATGATTATGTCAAGCAAGTTCAGAAACAGAATAACAATGCGCATTAAGCACTAATTCTCAATGTATCACTTACAAAAAGCACAAAACTGATTTACTCACCCCATCAGAAGGATCAATCTGTGCAGCTTGGCCCTTGCTTGCCCTAAGAGCTTCTGCAAGCTCTTCAGCCTGTAGAGGTAATGTTGCTATATTTAGAATAACATACTCTGAAGTTGTGCCCAAAATCGGCTAAGAATCTACTAAGACTAGTTTAGCAGTGGACAACATATGTGGAATGCAATGTTATGACAAGACAAATAATTGGGTTTAAGGATATGAGACTTTCAGAACACAGAGTAAACTATAAATAGAGTACCTTGCGAGCCTGAGCATTGATTATCTGCTCAGCATTTTCTTTTTCATACTGCTTAATTTTTGCTTCAATTGCAGGAACATCTATTCCTTCAATTAAATTAAATACTGGAAAGCAAAGCAAAACGAATAAGGATATTGTTGATAAAAATTATCATGTCTGACTATAGGATATAAGCTAGTAGGAAAAATTAGACTTACTCATGTCCTCCACTTCTTCCAAGTAATCATTGTATTCTTTCAACGATGGGAAATCCTCGTCTCTCTTGTTATATCTTGTGCATGCATATTATAGAAACAAAGGCCGATAAGTTGGACAGGAAACAGGCCAGTAAATGCAATTACATGTAATGTGCCAAATGTCAAATACCAGAGCCATTAGCTCTCTATAACAACTACAACAGGCAGATGATTGATAAATCTGATAGAATACATTGCTCCGAAGATAATAGAGTGTATTACAGCTTTCAAACCCTTCCCTTGCATTCTTACAAGTTTTGAGCAAAATTATGAGCTAATCGACGACTGAAGTCTTAAAGTCAGTTATTCTATGTTGACTAGTCATCCTTAACGCCAATTAGAGACTATTAACATCTGTAATTCAATCCTCATGAACAGCTTCCAAGCATCTTAAGATGAGGAAAACATTTTTGTGAGGGATATGAAAACATTTCAAGGTTGACAATAACACTACGTAGCAAGGCTTTTTAATGTTCCTTTTTATGTTTCATAACATTATAGTAGCAATTTATGTAAGAAGAAAATCAGGCTGATTTACATCCATTGTTTGATTACAGCAGTTCTGTTCTTCATAATGGTATATTCTCATTGCATATTATGTGCCATGCTTTTTATTTTGTCGAGATCAGAAGCCTATACACATTTCCTTTTTCGGCATGTGAAATAAAGCACAATCAAAGATTCAGACCATTGTGAAAGATGGAAGAAGCACGGGATACATCAAAACTTGTTTTTGAGATAAGAGGTAAGCATCGAGATACAGGAATAGTCATCACAGTACAAGCAGACAATGGTGGATAGTGGAGTATTGATTCACATACTGATATGTACATCTGCTTCCTAAAAGACTTGCATCTATAGGACCTTAATGATGAGAGTATATAATTTTTCAAGCATCCAATTACGGGTATTCATATCAAAAGATTAAGAAACAATCACCAATATCTGAAAAGAAGCAAATGGAGAATTGTCTGAACTTGGGGTGCATGAACATATCAAAACCTCTAATTGTCGACAAAAGGCTTATTACAGGGCAAGGAGATTAAAACAAATAACAATTCAACTTTAAGTGTATGTTTAGCATAAATCCAGTTTAGGGCTTTATGGTAAGGTTTATGAATCAGTTGTGAGGCACAGACCTCATATGTACCTTAGGCATATGTTTGAAGGGAATTGGACCTCAAATATATGCCTCAGAGGTGGTTTTACCCTCACCTCAAGGCATACCGTCACAGCTATTTTGGTAGTGGTTCAAGTAAGCCAAACTAAATTATGAAGGATATTGTTGCTAAGCTGTCGAAGTTGAGGAAAAGACAGAGACCTCATTCTAACATAGCCAACCATATCTGCAGGGTCTATATCCTACTTCAATCAAAATTCAGTCATAACTAGTAGCTATACAAATCATCTATAGGTCTATCAAAGGTTAAGTTCATACAATTTGTGCTCCACTTATGGTCATTAACTGGGTATCGCCACATGAACCCTTCCATAAGTATTATATATTCAAAAAAACAAAAAGACTATCACTGGTAGTCTTATTGTCTTGTAGCAGTGAATTTCAGAAGGCTTGTAGCGTAGATTGTTTTATGAAGCTACGGACAATGAGAGATGGCCAAAGCAACAACTGCAAATTCAATGCTCTTTATGAAAGTTACTCATGGGAAATTATACCCAGGCCAGAAACTAAAATGAAAATAGTTATAGTGGATGTCAATTCTTGCACGCACGTGATCTCACAATTACACTCCAATGATTGATTGGAATCAGTTATTTAAGGTCAAGGTTACAAATCAGACCTTTCTTTGTCAATCTACATGAGATCCTAGAGCCTCTTTGGAAGGTGGTTCCAATTTTTCAACTAGATACTAATTGAAGAATCCTAACAAGGAACCAACACCAAATCAGAAGGATAAGAGAAATTAAGGTTACTACCCAAAGGATCCTTCCCACTCGTTTCTCCACTTTTATGGTTCTCTCTTTAGACTTTTCTTTCTCTGACCATGTTTATGTGGATCTTATCAACGTCACTAGTATAGGCCGCTTTGAGTTTGTTGGTCTTGGCCTAGGGCAACAGTAGGAACAGCTTTTTTCCTACTTTAAAACCAGGTGAATTTGGAGTGTAGCAAATGCAAAGTCTTCCTCTGATATTGACAACAACATGAAGTGGTTTCTTGGGGCATCTTTATTGAACTGTCTCCATGGAATGTACATCAGTGATTCATGATCACGTAGAAGTAAACAAGGAGATCATAAACAGAGAAGACACTTGGAAAATCCTCCAAGTTTTCTCAAAAAATCTTACTGCTAATATCAATGAAGACGAGAAAACAGAACCTGGCTTCTTAGAGCAAACCCATATAAATCAAACAAAATCAATCTCATAATCTAGTTCCATCATCTATACATGCATACATAGTCTTTTGATTCCATGAACCGGGTTAATTTCAGGCCAAAATGTAGAGTAAAAGGATGCAAGTTGCAGATTCCTGAGACAAGCGACGTGGGTCTGTCTTAAAATCTGAATAGAAACAGTAGAATCAAGAAAACTTCCAGGAAAGAAAAAGAGGAAGAGAGAAGGCAAGACGTACATATTTGCTATCCTCTTCCTGATGGCTAACTCTTTGGCAAAGGGATTCGGTCCTGACCCAACCCCCATTGCTGCTGCTTTGACCGGACACTACACTCCTGAATGCGTCTGCAATCTCTGCTTCCTCTCCAATGGGAAATTAATACGGTAGAGAGCAGGTCCTTCACATCGTTTCGTGATCTATCTATGCGATGCAGCAGAACACAGAGATGCATTTCCGTTCCCGAAGTGGGACCCACTTCTGCAATCTAGACCGTAGGATTTACGCCTTGTTCTTGAATCTGTTAAACATTGCTGGTGCGTAGATCTTGACCGTAAATTTTCAAGCAACAAGAACCCCATGTCTAATTGGCATCATATATGAGCACTTGGTGATTTAAAGTATATGCCATCAATGGATGGATCCGATCAATCGAATCTGGGACCCCACTATGTAAAACTGGAGCATTATATCCACGAGAGACGGTCGTTCTCAGAATGGGGTTTACATTGAAAAGCGGAATAATTGAAGACTTTACCCAAGATGGACCCAACATTGGATGATCAGAACAGTTCATCTGATTTATCTCATTGTGGATGAACGATTGGAGGAATCTAGAAACTGAAAACTGTACTTTTATTCAAACAAACATGGACGGTCATAAACACTGCTCAACATTTAAGGACCAATGATCCTTAAATTCTACGGTCCTCAAAAGGGCATATAACACGACAGGGAGGAGTTCGTTGCTTAATCACCCCGTGACTGTACAAGGTGAAGATGGGTAGGTTAGGAACCCTCACCGTGGAGTTGAGGAGATATTTTGCCCTCCAAGAGCTTTTTTGCTCTCATTTTTAGGTCAGCTTTGGTGCATGAAGTTTTCACATATGCCGGGTTCCTAGAAGGGGCAGACCACGCTGCTCAATAGCACAGCAGTCTTATCTTGCATTTTGCAAGAGGCTGTTTTCATGTCTTGAACCTATGACCTTAAGAACTCTACCATTGCACCAAGGCTCCCCTTTTCTCTGCTTACACAAATGCTCCTGCAAAGAAAAAAGTAGTGCTCACCCTAAACCTAGCGATCATTATAGATATGAAATCCTTCTAGATATGAAATCCTTCTAGATCTAACAAATTGTGTTTTTGTGTCGCTAGACATGAATGGTTAGAAGCTCTTCATAAACAACAGTTTACATTCAACAGAGCAAAATACATTTCTTAGATGCTGCTCTCTTCCTTTTGGCATGGCTTTAGCGCCGGTATATATCCGAGATGAGGGAAGTCAGATGAAGGGTACAGATCAATGATACAAAAGTGGAGCTGCATGCTCTTGGGGTGTTGTCGCACTCTGTGCTACCATTCCCCACAAAAGAAAATGCAGACTCATGAAGGATCATAAATTCAATATTAAAATCGAATTGTTCTATTTATATTGATCAATTAAATGTTTTTATCATTGGCTGTATGGACGAAACTAAAGATGATGTAATCAATATTTCACTAAAAATAAAATAGCCCAGTGCACCAAGCTCCCACATGTGCAGGGTCTGGAGCATAGGCGGACCACAAAGTTTAAAGCAGACAGTCTTATCTTGTATTTTTATAAAAAGCTGTTTCCATGCCTCAAACTCATGACTTCAAGATCACATAATGACGCAACTACACCGTTACACCAACTCACTTGTTCACTATATTTTTGGAAAACAAATGCCTCCAGACTTGAGGAAAGAGAAACACACCCAACAGACTAAGCAAGGTATATTCAAAACAATGATAAACAAGAAACCACATTTCGGACCCAGGTATCTTTGATCCAGACTGCACATTATGCCTTCCATAAGCCACGGACCAGAAAAAGTAAAGATGGAGAATGGCTGTAAAATGTTATGAATGTGAAAAATGGAAGTGATAGTGACAGATAACCCCTGCTAACCATCAACAAATGTCTAGCGCAATTAAAAGGAGAGCCTCGGCATAACAGTAGAGTTGTCACCCTGTGACTACAAGTTCTAGGTGTGAAAACATCATCTTAGAAAAATGTAAAACAAGGCCACTTACTATAGAACTAAGCTTTGTGCAGCAGGCTGTTCCTTTTCAATTGGATGCAGAGAACTTGATATCTCTTTCCTTTGGCGGATAATTAGATTTAGAAGTACGAGTGAGCGTGAGAGTATGTGCGAGTGATTTGCTGTGTAATTCTTTGCTTTTACTCAAAAGAAAAAAGATAAACTCTATTAAAATATCACAGTAAAAAAAAGTTAAGAATGTGAAAAATCTTTTCTTTGGGCCAAAATCTTCAAATGGAGAAGATCTTTGGGACATTGAGCATATATGGTCCAGACTCCACAGACCACACCCGAGTCGCTCACGCTCACGCGCGGTGGGGGGCTTCGTTTGGTATCATCTCAGGGACTGACGCCACAGCTCACTGAAACAACGAAACAAACACATGGCGGCCTCCGTCCCGACTCTCTGCCCCCCGCGAAAATCCATTGGCCCTCCCAACCTCCTCAAGACCAGCTTCCTCCTTCCTTCTAATCCTCCGTCCTTTCCCATATTCAGATCACGAAATCTGAATCGCAATACCAAGACGATTGTTTGCTCTTCAAACTCCAATAGAAGACCAGTCAGAAACCCAACTCTCGACCGCCATGTAACAAAAGCAAACAAAATCCGATTCGTTCAGAAACTCAAGACCCTACTTCTCTCTAAACCTCGCCATTACCTCCCCCTCAAAGTCCTCTCCAAATGCCGCTCTTACCTCTCCCTTCCCCCTTCCCGCTCCATTCTCTCCATGATTAAACGCTATCCGGCAATCTTCCAACTCTTCTCTTCTTCCTCCCCACTAACCCCCGCTCTCTCAGTTCGTCTAACGCCTGAGGCTGAAACCCTTGCTGCTCAAGAAACCCAACTCAAAAACCAAATCTCCAAAACCCTCGCTGTCAAACTCCAGAAACTCCTCATGCTTGCAACCCACAAACGCCTTCTCCTTTCAAAACTCGTTCATCTCGCTCCTGATCTGGGTCTGCCTCCAAATTTCCGATCTCGCCTTTGTAACGATCACCCAGATCGATTTAAGACCGTTGATACTTCTTATGGCCGAGCGCTAGAGCTTGTTTCGTGGGACCCAGATCTTGCAATCCCGTTACCAAAACCGGGTCCCAAGCTGAATGATCGGATAATGGACCGACCACCTAAGTTTAAGCAGTTGAATTTGAGAAATGGGTTGAATTTGAAACGCAAGCATAGGGATTTTCTGATCAAGTTTGGGGAAATGCCTGAGATTAATCCTTATGAAGAACAGATGCTGGAAGCACACACTATGGAGGCGGAGAAGAGGGCTTGTGGGGTTGTGAGAGAAGTATTGGGAATGGCAGTGGAAAAGAGGACATTGGTCGACCATTTAACGCATTTTAGGAAGGAATTTGGGTTATCTAATAAGGTTAGGGGGATGTTGGTGAGACATCCTGAGATGTTTTATGTGAGTTTGAAGGGGCAGAGAGATTCTGTGTTTTTGGTGGAGGGGTATGATGAGAAGGGGAAATTATTGGTGGACAGTGATGAGTTGATAAAGGTGAAAGAGAGATTGATGGAATTGGTTAGGGAAGGGAAGAGGATGAGGAGGGATAGGAGGAACGGTATCGGTTTGCTTGGAGACGAAGAGGAGGAGGAGGATGATGATGTTGAGGAGGAAGATGATGGGTTTACGGACTTGTTTGATTCTGGGATTGATGATGATGAGTGGGAGTATTTTGGAGACGAGGACTGTGGGGTTGAGGTGGTGAATGGTTCTGGGGTTGAGGAGTTTTGGAGTCTGAAGGCTTCTGGAAATAGGGGAGAGCTGGATTATTGGTGAATGAAATTGTAGTTGTGACATTTTTTGGGGAATTATATCATATTGTCTGTACATGAATGATAATGAGCAATTTACAATGTACCTTGGACATTTCTGTTCTCTCTGTAAATCATGCATGTAAATCCCTGTAATGAAGGCAACAGTTTCTTGGAAGCTTTGTTGTTGAGTGTGGATCGATGTTGAGTTTCCTGCAGCGAAGGTGTGGAACCTGACAGAGAGAGGCTTATTAGTTTTTGTGGTGCAAGAGAGGCTTGTTAGTTGGAAAGGAAAGTAGGATGTTAGGAAGGTAGTGGTTAGAGATGAACAAGGGCTTAAGAAAATAGAAAAGGAAAAATATATGAGAAATGGTGATGAATTTAATGAGCTTTTTAAAAAATAGCAAAGGAGCTTCCATTTCCACGAAGGTCCAGATATACGATCCTTGTAACTTTTCAGCCTATGATGTTCACGACGACCGTCAACTTGGTCGGCCTCACATGAAGGCTCAAAATAACTGAAGAGGCAAAGTAGCTCAATATAGTGTTTAAGAAACCCCAGAGTCGATCGCTCAATCAGTCCTCACCTGGTTTTACACTGGATCCCGTGTTCCTTGGTTCAATAGAAAATAATCCTACTAAAAACTGGAGAGGTCTCTTCAGAGAGAATATTATAAACTTTATACCAAAAAATAACAACAATTTACCGATGCTGTATGTATATATGCAGTTGACAAGAAGCTTTTATCATCACAAACAAAAGAACGACATTAATACAGCATCTCTTAAGCTTGGTACGAGCCTGGAGAGCCCATCTTTTAGGAAAACTCAGCTTGAGAAGCAAACAAAATTTTACAACTGAAATCCTCCCATAATCTGACGATATACAGGTGATGATGAATTTGCAAGTTGATTGATAGGAAGACGAGGGTCATACATAGAATCATCATTCTGCTCTTGTTTGGGCCTGAGGAACCTCATTTCACTCTCTTTAGGCCCAAGGAAAGGCTGAGCAGTATTGACGGATTTTCCATGATTAAAATCAAATCCAGGCAGTGGCAGGTTTGAAGGTCGTTGAAGACCCAGAGGGAATGAAAGAGGGAACTCTGGGACAACCTGGCCAGCAGAAGCTGCTTGATGTGCTTCGTTATGTCCAAAAGAGCCAAAAGACATGGGTTGCAAGGGTGGCAGCTTCATTTCATAACAGCCAGGATGACCCAGCTTTATATCACCAGCAAACCTCCCCATATAACCTGGTTTCAAGTATTCGTTACTCAGTTCGGGTTTCCTCTCAAAACGAGGGGCAAGATCAACTTGTGGCTCAGGCTTAGGGATGTTTGCAGCTCCAGATAATGACATTGTGCTCTGAGCAATAGGGGCAGCTGGTGTATTTCCACCACTAGAGTTGATGTGACTGCTGTTTCTGGCTACTGGTACTTCATGGTTGTGTTTCCCCTCATAAGTTGTGATCACAGATTTCAGATCATGGGAGGCTCTTTCCACATGCTTCCTCACAGAACACCCAGCATTTGTGCATTTATAATAGCTCCTGCAGCAGTAAGAAGTTGTCAGTGAAATAGAATAATTAGGTAGAGTATGGTCAAACTTTTAATAGCATTAGAATATGACACAATAGATCTAAACAGAGTGCCAGTAAGGGGAGCCTCTGTTATGACCAAGTTCCTTCATGTGGTCATTGATGCACCACGAACCATTGTGATTACATAGGGAGCAGAGCCTATCATGTGGCACACTGCAACAACGCATGGATTTTCAGAGTTTTCTCCATCTCATCATGAAAGTCACACATGTCTAGGGGTCGGAAGCATACATATGGGCATCTGAGGAGTCAAATTTGGAGTCCTGACTTCAACAAGAATCACAAGAGCACCAACCACTATTCAACAATGGGTTGCATGCTTAATCTAAAAGACCACTGACCAAAAATGAATTCCCCAGCAAAACTTAGAAGAAGTTCAGCCTACTCATCTTTTAGAAAATGGATGAACTAGACAGATAACACTTAAACATCTTATAAGTTATAAGCAACATTCTTTATCCTAATTACATGGCCCGCATCAGCATGAGAACTCGGCATGAAAAATAAATAGTCCTATTGATAAGTACAAACAGAAGCTGTATGGGAAAAGTTACCTAGGATTTGGATTTCCTTTAACCACTTTCTGCCCATACTTGCGCCAGCGATATCCATCATCCAGGATGTCAACGTCGCTGTCTGTTTGAACAACTACTCTTGGTTCACGGACAGCCCTTGATGCCAAATTTGTTTCTATCAAACAGTTGTCCTTCTTCCTGGCACAACGGAAAAGGAAAATTTACTACAATACCCGGGATATTCATTACATAGCCAGATTCTGCAAATACCTAAAAATGACCATGTAATTTATCAAACATCTTTGCTTCAACCACTCCTAGTGAAATTGAAAATGCTTCCAAAATTTCAATGCCCAAGAATACCTTCTCTTTGATTCAGACTCATCATCTTCACCATCATCTCCTAGTGATATGCTTCCCTGAGTGGCCCCATCTTCATCATCATCGTGACTAGCAAGGGTAGAAGAAAGCTCAGGAGTATCATCTGATTCAAGTACACTCAAGTGTTTTCCTTGGGCAGTTGACAACGGATCTGAAAGCTCAGTTACAACAGATGTTGATGATGTCCTCTCCAAGCCATCAGCCCTCCAGTCTGATCCATTTTTATCTTTTGATCCCTGCTGAATGCTTCGCCAAACTGACCCACCCTCAACTTTGACATATGACCCAGAGCCCTCAGGTGTCTCTGACATCTCATTGAGGGGAAATGCTGATCCAACAGCTGAGCGACGACTAGGCTGAGGTTTTAGATGATTATGAGCACCCTTATAAATAATTTCTGTTATTTGACCATCAAGTGAACGTTCTACCTTCTTCTTCACTTGACAATTGGGATGAGTGCATTTATAGTAGCTTCGAGGAAACTCACTACCTTTTACCTGTTTCTGTCCATATTTTCTCCAATTGTATCCATCTTCTGATGGCCTTCCCATTGCTGATGGAGGAAATGCTCCCTTTTGGTCATCTTCCAGAACCTGCTGTGACCCTGCATCTTCTCCATGGGATGACTCCTCATTCTGAGGTGCCTGATCATTAACACTGGAAGGACAGATCTGCGAAGCAATGCACTTTCCCTTTATCATCAAACTGTTGGAACCCTCAATATCAGAAAGAGAATCGCTAGCATAGTTCTTTGCCATGCTTTGTGGCACAAACCCTGCTTCACACTCCATATCAACTTGTGCCTGTACTTGGACCAGAGATTGATGATTTACATTACCCGTTGCAAGATGTTGGATCTGTGTTGAAGTGGAACAAGCATATTAAGCCAAGAAAGCCTCAGTTACCGAATTCATACTTTTCAAGTCCCAAGTAGGAAAGCACTTACTAGATACCACTATACTCTCTGAAAGCATGCAATAGACTCTCTGAAAGCATCCATTTTAGTTTATCAAAAATGAGAAATGAACATTGCTATGTGTTTTCATGGTTCTCAGCATCACTAGAAATTCTATCACTTCATGAATTATTAATTTTCTTCCATTTCTAGGAATCAAGAGTCTAAACAATGTGAAGAATCATATTGCACATATTGATGCTATGCTAACTTGAATAGAGGCAGCAGCAATTCTAGTACAAAAAACTATCACCACATGAATTATAAAATGATACCTGGTTTTCAGCACTGCAAGGGCATGGCATTGAAACAGGATCCACATGAGGCTTGAAAATGAATGATGAATCAGCATCCTCAGATCTGTCTTTATCTGTATCAGAAGTAACTGAAAATGGTAGTGGACTTTCATGACTGAAGGAAGGGAATGGTAATGTTCCTGTTGTTGGAGATGGCAGTGCCTGCAAGAACATCACCACTAATAATTGAGACATGAATGCTTTATGATCAACCTACCCAAGATTGACCATATTAGATTCAAAAGCACACCTTAGATCAAATGAAAAGGAAGAAGTAAAAGGTCAACTAAGTACATCAAAGATTGTCTAACTTGTTACTGCATTACTCAAAGGTAAAATGGATTCACGCGCTAAACTTGGGAAATACAGGCCTATGGCCACCCCTAAAGGTAAAGGCATAGTCTGCATACATTTAATAACATAAGACTGCTTGACTCTCCACAATCTACCAATCCACGGTGCAATAGTTAAAGCAATGAGGCGTGGGGATCCAATAGCTACTGAAATTTATTTACAGCATATAGTACCACTCTAAATCATATAGATCACTTTTTACATTATACACGTGATATTAGACTTTTGACAAATGTGCACTTCTCTATTTGCTGTTCCTATATCATGATTAAGGAAAGTGACAATCTTAATTAGAAACTCATAACAGCATTAAAGAAACCTTTCAATCCAAGACACCAATTTTTAATTTAGCTGAGACTGAGATTCATCAAAAAGTGCCTGTAAGAGTCCATGCTCAAGAGGCACGAAAGGAGTCCACACCCCTTGGTCAAACTTTTTTACTACATCTAAGCCATTCATCATGTTCGGAATATCCAAAATAGGAGACCTAACCCATGAAAAAGCAATGCATTTGGATGATCCAAACAACCTGGTTTGGGTCTTTGAGAAAATTAAGAAAAATAGACGGCCACGATTTATTACTCAAAGAACATAGTCTAAAGAATCCAATGGGCATGAATTTGAACAGCTTAGATTTACAAAAGAAGTTTGACCATGCATGTAATAGACTCCTTCCATGCATCTTGAGTGTGAACTTTGACCGGACTCTTCATCAAAATATCAGCCTTTCAGTTGGGTTCTTCTAGATGATGAGCTATCTATTTTCGTACAGCAAAACTGGAGATTACGTTACAACTGCCTGCTCGGGAAGTCTGCCAATTATTCAGGAGCAAAATTTTAATGCTTAACTTTTTCTCATACAAAAATGTGACAAAGTGGGCTCTAAGTGGGAAGTGGATCTTGCAATCTGTATTTTTCTAGATTGGATCTATGGGATCTGCAGTGAATCTTAAATGTTTTACCAGTTTGGTTTTAGTGCTTGAAGGGGCCTTTTATAGTATAACATAGCCATTATTTTGGGTTTATTTGTTTCAAAATTTGCTACTTGGACTTTTGGGAAGCACATTCCAGTCCAAGCCACGTCTAGATATAGGAACTCAATATTTGGGAAAGGCACTGTGATACTAACTTTTCTGTTTAACTCAACTTACTAAGTTGAGAAGAGTTACTATTTTGTGTGTAAAGTTCCTATATTTCACAAAAATAATAACAAGGGCTCGTTATAACTGTCCCAAATAAGAATTTAGAAAAAATATATATATAGAAGAACTACAGAATATCCAAACAGAAGCAGCAGGGAGCTGTAACCTCTCAAAAAGTAAAAGTTAAATTGATAGATCTTGTTTGAATTAACTGCTTTAAATTATTGTCATTGGAGCTCTCTACTAATGAACATACCCACACTTCTAGATGAGTTAGCACCTCATGCTGGTATCTACAGACTGATGGCAGTAGCAGCAGCAGGATTTCTGATCCTTCCAGCTGACAATGTTGTTCTTAAAAAATGCCATTGTGAGTTATGATTTTCATAGTCACCATTATCTGGAGAAACTGCTCAATCTCACCTGTGGACCTATGAAGTTCTGGTTAGTATAAGAAAAAAATTTCAGTGCACGGCATTGATGACTTGGACACGAGTCAGTTATACTATATGTTTGTTTACCCATTTACCTTGTAATTTAAGGGTCTATCTGGAAGACACAATAGAGAATTAGAGGGATGAAAGAAGGGCAGAGGTAACCATCCTGATTACTTCATGCTGCATAGGCATGCACACAAGCTGACACCAGCATTGGTCTGTCATGAGGGTGAAATTATGGGAAAGCATCAGAAATTCAAAAGGTCTGGAAAGTTTCCTATTTGAGACAAATTACATGTTTTCCTCTAGAATCTTGTCTCTGCCATTGCTGACTTCTCTCTCTACAAGAGTGAGATTGCATGCTGAAACTTTGTTTGCTTGCATTTTAGATTCAAATCAGCTAAACCAACAAAGATAATAAGGGATGTCTAAGTTGAAGCATGGAAAAGTTACACAAAAAAATTTATTTAACAAGATTCTAAATCAAAGAAAATGCTGGATGAATGGAAGAAAAGCTCTATTTTACCAATTTATAAGAATAAAGGAGAAACACAAAACTGCACTAATTATCAAGGGATCAAACTTATGAGTCATACTATGAAACTTTTTGAAGAAGTGATTGAGAAGAGGCTACGGCATGAGATAAATGTATAAGAGAACCAGCTTGGTTTCATGCCTAGGAGGTCTACGATAAAAGCTATTTTCTTACTAAGACAATCGATAGAGAAATATAGGGAGAGGAGGAAGGACCTCCACATGGTCTTTATTGACTTAGAGAAAGCTTATGATAGAGTCCTTAGAGAGTTAATATGGAAGGCGTTGGGCAAGAAAGGGGTTTCGCGGGAGTATATCATAATTAAATATATGTATAAGAGAGGTAACAAATGATAAGACCACTAGCAAAGAGATTGGTGATTTTCTTATCATTGAAGGATTGCACCAAGGATCGGCATTGAGCTCATACCTTTTTACGCTGGTTATGGATGAGTTAACAAAACATCTGCACACAAGGAGATTCCATGGTGCATGCTATTTGTAGATTATATAGTTTTAATTGATGAGGTAAAGGAGGGCGTAAATACAAAGCTAGAATTATAGAAGGAAGCATTAGAACCTAAAGGATTTAAAATCAGCATAACAGAGACAGAGTATATGGAATGCAATTTTAACAAGGAGAAGAGCGAGAGTAGAGCACCAATAAAGATTGATAACCAAGAAGTCCCAGTAAATGACCACTTTTGATGCTTAGGATCGATGATTCATGAAAATGGGGAGATTGAGAAGGAGGTTACCCAGAGAATCCAAGCGGGTTTGAACAAATGGAGATGCACATCTGAAGTTTTGTGTGATTAGCAGTTGCCACTCAAACTAAAAGGAAAATTTATAGGTTGGCTATAAGGCCAGTCATGCTCTATGGATCAGAGTATTGGGCAGTTAAAGAACATCATGTTAAGAGGATGAGTGTAGCGGAAATGAGGATGTTAAGATAGATGAGTGGCAAGACAAAAGGAAACTTAGGGGTAGTACCACTAGGTAACAAGATAAGGGATATTAGACTTAGATGGTTTGGACATGTCCAATGAAAATCCAAAATAGCATCAGTTAGGAGTGAGGCAATGCAAGTAGAAAGTTCTAAAAAGGTAAGGGGAAGACCTAAAAGAACGTGGATAGAAGTGGTGAGAAAAGATCTAAAAACCTTTGAGACAAAATGAAGCCATGATATTTAATAGAGGGGAATTAAGGAACAAAATTTATGTGGCCAACCCCTAATTGGGATAAAGTCTTGATGATGATGATGATGATGAGAAACTCATCTACAATGTGACTTTATATTTTCCATTGGCAATTTAGTAATGGATTCAACAACCTACTTTAGAATACTTTTACTTTCTGTTTTCCACTTTAAACCTCTCACAATATCCTAGGGTCACTTTTAGGAGTCAGGGTTTATTATTAATGACAATATCTTCAGAATCACTATAATGAGTAAATCATGGACTGAGATAAAAGAGAATTAATAGGACGGTAATTTTGGTTAGTCTTTCGAGAGATCATCAGTTACCAAAAGGGAAGGCCTAACTAGAGATCCTTAGTCATCCTAAAGAGAAATGGGATACAACATAATTCTTTAGCATTGTTGACAAATAACTCAGCAGAATTAAGTGTGATAACTTGTAGTCCGTCCTTGTTATGTCAACAACCTAAGGTTTAGGTTACCTTCTTTTTCTCTAGTTTGATTATTTTGTAGCATTAAGTGCAATAACTTGCAGAATGCAGTATGTCCCCTACAACCATACTAAGATCAGAGAAACGGCTATGCCTGTTAGATTTGCAATAACAAGAGAACTCATTGTTGACAAATAAACCAGCAGAATTTGTGTGAACAAGAGAAAAGTGGCTTCACTCCTCTTTTTCAGTTACAAGGAGAGCTATCAATCAGCCAAATAAGAATTTTGTTTCAGAAAATATTCAGGGGTCCCTTAGAAGCGTGGAAATCTTTACCTAAATCCACTTTCAAACAGAATAGCCTGTTTCAAGACAAAACAAGTCGAATAACATATAATAATATTGAGGCTCTTTAGCACCAGTTTGTTATAAACTTATCCAAAGATAGAAAACTTACCCTCGATATTGGCAACCTCATACAAGCATAGATAAAATGGCTCTAACCTCGAGTTGCCTGACCATAAACAGTTTTACCAATGTTTCAAAGCTGCAAATAGCTGGGATAAGACCGATGTTCATGGATAAATCAACCACATAAATTGTTATTATCGTGCCAAGCAAACACAATAATGTTACAATAACGGCAGGCAACCAGATGAATTCCAAGATAAGTTTGTTGCAAGAAATACTTAAGAAGCTTAGGATGAGAGCCACCAGGGAGCCATAACCTCGACTTAAAACCTTTATAGAGCTAACTCAATAATTTTAGAATTTCCACATTTGAGAGGTGTAACCCAGCCATTCAGAAAGCAACAGTCATACATCACACAAATGGCGAAACAGAGTATGGTTACCAACAGATTTGATTGAAATTCCAACATTCCAAAACTGAAATTGGAAATTCGATTTCCAACCCCACAACAGAACAAATAAAACCTACTTCCCCCAAACACAAAACTACACACCCTCCCATTACCTGAGAATTAGGAAGCATCACCGGAGAATCCAACAATGTGGTGGGACTAAGACCCGGCGGAATCGTCAAATACGGCGACCGAACAGCTGCCGGAGAGGACAACGGGCTATCGGATCGAAACCTTGCCGTATTCAATCTTGGGGCATTGAACCCACACCTAGCAGCCCTTCTCTCCGCAATACTTACCCCATTCCTCGCCACTGGAGGCTTCCACTCTCCAAAAACCTCCTTCTGGACACCAAGACCCGCATTGCCACTTCCACCACAAAATCCACTTTGCTCACTTTTCTTCTGCATATTCGAAGTGAAATCATTCATTTTCTCCGCATTGCCACTTCCACCACAAAATCCACTTTGCTCACTTTTCTTCTGCATATTCGAAGAGAAATCATTCATTTTCTCCCCGTCAGAGCCATCACTACCGTTAATCAGCTGCGACAATGATCTCGAAGCAAACCCATCACTCAGAAACGCCGAAAACAAACCCCTAGGGCTAGACATCACATTTCTCCAATCTCCAAGAGACCCACTTTCTTCAGTTTCTGCCATTGCAATTACTACTTAATCTGTAAACAACTTCATATCCTCCATCAAATCCCTTGTTCCCCAACTAGATCTAGGGTTGTGAAAGCTTTGAAACTGAGTCCAAGACTCGTCCTTAACAGCTCTAGAAATGATTTACTTCCTTAAATGCAGACAAAAGACAACAAATGCAGTGTCAGAAATCGGAAACTATCACATGAAAACCGCGTCCGTTCGAGCAGAAAAACCGCAAGAGATTTCAAATCGAAATTTCTTAAGAATCGAAGATAGAGAGCGACAGAGAGAGAATAAGAGAGTGGGGAGGGGGAGAGAATTTGCAAAAAGAGAAGTCTTTTTCAGAAAACGTTTGACGGGAAGAAGGTATCGTTTGACCGACTTGAGGATAGCTCTGTTTCTCTCTCTAGATTTCTCTTTCTACTTTCTCTCTCTCCACCCTTTTCATTTTCTTTTCTTTTTTCTGTGCAGCGAAATTCCAAAATTTTCGGAAATTGTGGATAATAATAATTATTATTATCTAAAAATAGTGAGAATTTGTTGTGATGTAAGTTCCCGACGTTGGTCTCCCCGCGTGTTTTGCATAGGATCCCCGCTTCTAGGTCGCCGGGAAATCTTCACGGGAGGTTTTGGGTCCAGTTCCACACGTGTGGCTCCTCGCTTAATTCCTTGTATGCCAATCTAACTACATAACAATGGATCCTTATTGCTAGGCAGCACGCGTGAATTCCTGCCTGCTTGATATTTTGCCACTTCTTAAGGCCGCACTTGTGCCTAGCACTCCCATTTGCCCGAATGATATCAGCCCCACCAATGATGTGCCCATCCGAGGGACTCTTGTGAAGATTGTTGGCTTGGATGGTTTAGATCGTTATGCTGTGTTTATGCATGACGAGTCATGATGCAGAGGAAGAATTATTTTTTTTAATGGCAACGATTTTATAAGAGAAAAACATAATTGTACCTAATTTTCATAAAAACTTCATCTTGTGATAATACATCTTTGATTGACAAATTCTATAAATAAATAATAAGAAAGAGAGAGGCTAAACTCCGACTAAGAGAGTCCAAAATCAATAAAAAAGACTCAATAGCAATCAGATCAGAAATTAAAAGAGCATCTCTAAAGACCCCAGTGAGCCATCCAAAGTGTTGCATTTCCTAGCAAGCATCTAAACTATTCATCTTTTGATTATTATTTTTTTAATGCAATATCTTCAATCTTATGATTAGTTATTACTTTTGGTTTTTAGCCTTTTGTGTTCTTTGAATGCATTATAGAATTTCTTCCTAAGAGATTGGACAAGATTGTAAATGGTCATGTACCACAAAATAAAAGATCCTTCACTAATCCCACTAATCAAAAAATAATATATAAGAGCAATGGACTAATAATAATAATAATGAAGAATATTGCATTAAAAGAAAGAAAAATGGGTGCTAATAATAATGACCCTCTCTCTCTCTACTAGACTACCCACATAGATATTGTTGTTTAATGGGTTCTAGATGACACTAAATGTTACATGGGAATATAATAAGATGTGTCTACCATTCAAATAATATTAATAATAATAAGATGTTGGCTTGTGCAATTATATGCTATAGAATTGGATCCTTCCTTCTTTGTCTCCCATTTTCTTGATATAACCAATAATATTGGGCAATAAATAATATCTATTGAACACATGCATATTGTCTTCATATGTTAGAAAGGGACAATTTTGACCACAGCTTTGTCAAGTAGCAAAGACCATATTATAGAGTTCTTGGATGAACCACTCATATTCCTTGCAAGAGAATCAACTCCATGTGGTGAAACACAAGTTGGACATTTGATTCTCTCAAATCAAACACTTTTTTCTTTTTCTCTCTAACTTTTTCTCAAATCAAACACAGGATTGGTTGATTAATTACTTGGGATTCGACATCATTATCATACACTGCTTTGGGTTAATATCATAGGGTTTGAATGAGGGAGAATTTCACCTAGAAAAGTTGCATGGACAAAAATAATTGTAAACTTATTAATAAGAAATAATAAAAAAAAGAAAGAATTTTTTTTTTAACAAGTTGAAAAACGTAATTATAAAATTAGGATTTATCAATAAATCAACAAAGCAAATATTGAAAATTTTATTATTTCTTTTTCTTTTTTTTTTATGGTAGACACATACCCGTGCATAATCTCAACCCCAATCACCAGGTGAGAGACTCCTTGTTCCACCCCACTAGAATCCTTTGATGAGGAAAATTTGATTTTGGGTTGGTAAATTTTTCATTGAATTGGAAAATATTGACAACCTAATAAATTTTTTGCATATGAAGTAATTAGTTTGTCATTTTCCACACAAGTAAGAGAAGTGATATTTGGCTTGGCGTTCACAGCTTATACAACTTAGGAGAAATCTTAGCATGACATGTGTTCCTTAAACCATAGTTGAATGTCAATGCGGCTTAACCTGAGAAAGTAACCTTTAGTTAAGAGAGATGCATGTCATGCTAAGACCGCTCCTATGTTGCATGAGCGGTTAAAGCCAAGCTAAATATCATTTCTCTGCGAACAAAAGTACATTATTTTCATGGTTTTATAAAATACACGAGTGGTATTGTTAGTATTACGTCCAAGTACTTAGCCTTTTATCCACCATTAGAGGATCCAGGTGGTATTGTTATTATCACGTCCAAGTACTAAGTCTTTTATCCACCGTTAGAGGATCTTATGGCTTCAACGGTAAAAGTTGTTGTCATGTGACATTGAGGTCATGGATTCAAGGCGTGGAATTAGCCTCTTACAAAAATGCAAGGTAAGGCCATCTACTTTAGGCCATTGTGGCCCGCCCCTTCCTTGGACCCCGCATAGGCAGGAGCTTCGTGCACCAGGACTGCCCTTAGAGAGGAGATGATGTATGTATAAGATTCCTAGGGTTAAGAAGAGCTACCATAGATCGATTCACAATGTTTCTCTTTTAGTTATGCGAAAAGCAAGTGCTAATTGATGTGGAGATTATGACATGAAGAAGAAGAAGAAGAAGAAGAATAAGAGTATTAATGGAGACTAAGAGTATATCATTGGGACGCTGATCCATTGTTTCAGGACAAGCCAATGGATGCATGAACTTTAGCCATAGTAGAAGCTAGTATCCAATCGTGTGAATTTGTCATCGTGTGACTTTGAGGTCACGGGTAAAGGCATAGAAACAGCCTCTTGCAAAAATGCAAGGTAAGGCTGTGTGCTATAGACTCTTGTAGTTCGCCCCTTTCCCAAACCCTCCATACGCAGGAGTAGTGTGCACCGGGGCTGCCCTTTAGAAGCTAGCACCCAATTGTGTGAATTTGTTTGGAGCTGGCCAATCTGGTAGAGAAAAAATAGATTCATTTAACGTGGTGAATTCCTCTAAGAATGATTTTCAGAAATTACCAAGTGTTCATATTTTCACAGAAGGAATGTTGTAGTAGAGTGCAATATTAACGCAAGTAGCTGTCTGGTGGGGTTGAAGCGGTGAAGGGAAGAGATTCGTCATCGCCCACCTCGTGTTTGATGTATGTACCTGATACCATATTGGTCTAATCTTTCGGGATGTTAGCAGTGCTGTAAGATGGAGTGAGTTGAGATGAGATGGGCCATATCACTGTTAGTGATGTTTGATATGGTTTAAGATGCAGTAATAGTGGTGCTTGAAATGGATGAGTGGTCATCTCAAGCCAGATCTCATCTCATCTCAAGCCAATTCATTTCATCTCAAACACCACTGACAGCATGTAAGTTTATTTTTCACTTAATTTTATACCTATAATTCAAAAAAAATAAAAAATGCAAGTAGCCGTACTATCGCCCACTTTTGTATGGAGGTGCCCACATTTGCAACTGAAAATGAGGAATTGTCTGCATGGCTTGACAAGCCTCCTAACTTTTTATCCGATTTGCTTTTATGGAACTGTAATAGAACCTTTTGCCAAGAACTATGCAGTATTTTTTCTTAGTTATCTAATTTCTCCTTAAAAAAAAGGTATTTTCAATTTTCACAATTTTGAATACTTGAGTTGCGGTTGGCATAGGTCAATTTAACTTGACCTGGTCATAGCTTGCTGGTGGGTCTTGTAAACTGAGGTTACAAGTGTCTTGGTTCATCTTTCAGGTACACCACATGCAGAGTGCAGATGGTTGGTGATCCAACTCGTACTTAGGTGACATTCTACGTTGGATGATCTTAACTGCTGAGATTCTACCATATGCTTTGAATTCCACAATATAATGTGGTCAGGATCATCCATCTTTCTGCAAACACCACAACTTTAGGTGGCTATTATATGTGCAATTGTATGTCAGTGGTCCGAAGTTATATCAGCATCTTAAATTAGTTACTGCTGGAATTTTAGTCTTGTATACGTTACTGATAGAACTAACGTATTCAGGGTGTCACGTGACCTTGAGGTCACAGGTTAAGGGGTGGAATCAGCCTCTTGTAAAATGCAAGGTAAGACTGCCTACTAAAAGCCCTTGTGGTCTGCCCCTTTCTTGGACCTCCCATAGGCGGAAGCTTCGTGCGCTGAGACTGCCCTTTTTATATGTTAGTGATAGAACTAATGGAAGAGAAGGCTCAGAAGTTGATTGGAATTAGTATTGTTTGCTCTAATCAACCCAAGTGATTCTTTCTTCCTTATTTTTTATTAAATTTCTTCCAAATAGGTAGTACAAAGAAAGTTTGTGACACACGAGCTTGGATAGAGCTTGTCATGGTGAAGCTAATGAGTTACTTCAGAGAATGCCTCTAGGATCTCTCTAAGATCCCATTGGACTTTCATAGGTGTGGCTCTTTTTACATTAGTCTAATCTGTGTTATTCTTGTGTTTGTTAAAAAGGGCAGGTCATTCCACCTGTGCAGGGTCTAGAGAAGAAAAGGATTACAAGAGTTTATAGTACGCGGCTTTACCTTGCATTTTTACAAGAGGCTATTTTCACGCTGAAAATCTGTGATCTTAAAGTCACACGGTGATAACTTTTACCGTTGCACCCAGACTCCCCTTCTACTTGTTTAAGCAAAAAATAATTGGTTGGGCTATTGCAGTGATTGTAATTCTTACTAGATGCATAGTTTAGATAATTAAAAAAAGTGGGTTGTTCTTGTATTTTAGTCGACTGATATTTTCAAATAAATCTGTGCATTCAGCAGGTGGGAACCTCTCTGCATCAGCCTTTCCAGGAGGTAGGTCAGCTGGCCAACCTCCATCCCGTCGGCAAGTGAAAATTCGTCGTATGGTCACAAGTGTCTAGGGAAGTACCAGAAAACAAGGACCAAGACCACAAAGTACTAGCCGACCACATTAATGGACTACAAGGTCTCCAAGAGGCTCACGCTACAATGTCACAGATTTATTCTAGACACCCATTTCTAGGAAGATTTATCAGGCAGTTGGTTTCAGAGACCATAGTTGGCTAGGAAGACGCGCCTTATCAGGAACGGCCGTGACACCCTCCATTTTACCAACAGTAAACACTTGGAAAACAAACACATCTTGTTGTACAATTTTCACTTGAAAAATGAAGGTTCACCGAAGACAGTGAGCCTTTTATATGTCATATCTGATAGGTTTTGTTGATGAATCTAAACCGTTGCTTTAGTTTTCTGAATGTTGATATGGAGGCCATAAATCATAAGATAATTAAATGCATTCAAATATAAGCCAATATAGCCCAGTGCTTAGGCTAAGGTGCCTCTCCTGTAACTAAGTCACACGTTTGAGATAATGCATCACATCTCTTTAAGGGATGTAAGGTGATTGCACGTTGATGGGCTGTCCGAGAAATAGATTTGAAAAGGTTATACATTGAGGGTACGTGTGTTCCAAAGATATGTATGGAAAGAGTGTATATAAAGACCTGTTGGGTGTGTGAGTTACTAGTTAAGAGAAAAAACTAAATACATCCTAATTTGGTGCATGATTTATCTATAGCATGGCCTGATATATGATTTATCAATTGGTTTGGATCACTAATAGACTAGGCTCTACTTTTACTTTAATTCACTAATATATTATATATTAAGCTAATTACGATTTTCTTTCAGCACTTAAAATTCCTATTTGCTCTTATGCCATGTTAACATATTTGAAAATTTTAATTATTTTTATTTTATCCTACTTTATTAGTCTCTACATCAAATTTTGCATTTGTGTGTGATACATGAACAATCATACAAAAAGGAAATTGATGGCAAATTTCCTTTGAAATAGAGTCAGGGCTTATTATTTACTAAGTCACTTTAGGATACATTCTTCCAATTATGTCAAATACTGAAATTCTTTTTATAGTTATCTGTGGCCATTAATTAAATTCTTTGTTGACTAAATACATATTAAAATCTTGGATTACTGAACACATGCTCTCTTCACTTACTAAATGCATGTAGAGTTCTGAGGAAAGACCCTTAATTAGGGGTCAACTGTATACAAACAATTTACAACAATCAGTAACTTTGATGGTCTTCAAGGCTATTTTGAATCAAGTTGTTGACTTAATTTAACTAGTGAGCTAGTAGATAGCTAATATATGTGTGTCTTAGATGCATCCTTAATTTTATTAAAGCATGTGGCCTTTATAGCCTCTCTATATGATGTTAGGTCTGGCATTAACATGCTTATCTTTAATCGTTTTGGCATGGGTAGCATTGTTACAACCTCGTGCACAAGCGACATCCTTTATAGATCTAGGAGATCATAGTTCTACTAGGCATAAACTATGTTCTTTAGCCATTTGATGTTAGAGAAGATAACATGTACCGCCATTAACATATTAAGTTCAAGAGGGCAGGGGGCTTAACTCTATTGGGATAACAGTTTTTACTTGATTTAGTCTTAAAACATAATCAAGTTGCTGACTTAGTTTTAGAAAGTGAGTCGTCAACAACTAATATATGAAGATATCTCTCAAGACAATACCTTGACTTGATAAAAGTGTGTGACCTTTAGAGCATCTCTATTTAGTGTTAGGTATAATGTCAGTGTCCTCTCTCTTATATCATTTAGGCATAGGTGGTTATTAACTCATATGCATGTCAATACTTTGTTCATGGAGATGAAAGAGATGTGTAGCATTGTTGGGAATAAGTTTTGTATTCCTTTAGCCATTTGATGTTGAAGGGAAAGGCACTTATATAACTATTGATTGTTAACTTTTAAGAGGGCATGAGATTTAACTCTTTTGAATCTCACCATGTCTTTTTGAGACATAGTTTATCGTGAGAGTATATGGGGTTTATAGCCAAAGTCCTTGTTGTTAAAGAGATTTAAGGAGATATTCCTACAGATCTAATCTATAAAATATTATAAGGATTATATCCCTTCCATATTAGCTTGATTTGTAGCAATTACATGGATTACATCGCTAATTAATTAGTAACGAATGTGTGTGTCTAGTGTAAATCTATTGAATGAAAGAAGAGAGACCTATCTGATTCAATCTAATATGGTATCAAATCTATTGTGAAGAGCATCATCTGCAATGTCTGATCTTGTCGATCACAGTTTCAATTGTTGATCTTCAATCTATTGATCTCCCACTATGATCTGCTTCTCTTTTTTACCATCCCTTCCATATTAGCTAGATTTGTAGCACTTACAGACACATGTGTATATATAATACGGTAAATCTATTGAATGAAAGAAGAGAAGACTTATTTGATCAATTTAGTACTTCTATTATTAGACCTCTTCATAATGAAGTCCACAAGGGGCGATTATTTGTCTTTGCCCCAGACAAGAAGTCTTTTTCCATAAAGGTCACGAATTTTGCATCAGTGCCCTGAAGAACTTCACTATCTTTGTCATCTGTATCCTTTTATAGTGTCTTCTATTTTTATTTTTTTTCAATCTAATCTACCTTGGCATGATAATCAAGAGGGATAGTATTTTCTTTAGGTGTACCAAGACATTATACTTAGCTACCTAGGACGTAGTAGCATGTGTATCAGTCTACAGTGGCTAGTCAGTCTGTCTTACTACTGAACTATTTTACACATGCCCTTGCTTGAGCTTTAGTTAAAGTATCAGGAGGAGGCTATCTAGGTGGAAAATATCTCCCAACCTTAGTGCCATCTAATCAACTTTTTGTTGTTTCATCCCTAGCCACATGAACAATGTTGCAATAGTGGACCCTACTCCCTTTTCTAAGAGAAAAACTTTATATTTATATATATATATATATATATATATGGAGAGAGAGAGAGAGAAGAAGAAGAAGAAGAAGAAGAAGAAAAGAGAAAAGGAACATGGGGCCTAGGAAAACTATAGAGAGACATATAGAGTTGGGTTGTGCAAAGAAGAAGGGAAGAGAGAGAGGGGCAGCTAGGTTATGTTCTCAAAATAGAAAGAAAGTATAAGCAAAAGAGATAGAGAGAAGGCCTAGGTAAGGAGATGACAAAGATGGGTTTAGGCATGCAAGAGAGAAAGAGACAATATATGGCCTGAGAGAGAGAGAGAGAGAGAGAGAGAGAGAGAGAGAGAGAGAGAGAGAGAGAGAGAGAGAGATTGCAGGATGAAAAGGAGGAGAAAATAACAGAGGACTTAGTGAGAGGCCTAAAAACAGAGGGAAAGAGAGGATATAAAAAAATAGAGGAAAGAAAGGGGAAGTAAGGCCTACCCTTTGGTGCTGCCTCCATAAGAAGAAAGAAAGAGAGTCCCCTTCTTTTCAATCTCATTTAGGAGAGGGGAAGTAGTAAATGAGGTGGTGGGCCCCTCTTTCTAGCTTACATCACCCTTCAAAATAAAAAAAAGGTGAAGACAAAAAAGGGTTTCCCTTGTGTAATAGTTAACTCTCATTTAATATAATTAAATGATGCACTTGATAGCCATAATGGTAAAAATTTCCACTACAAAGATGTCATATTAGACACTTACCTTTGAGATGAAACTAATATTAAGGGCAAAATGAAGATAATCAAGCCATTTAAATTAATAGATGACTATAAACTTCTTTTATACCTTTTGATCTCACCTTGATCCAATGATCTAAGATCATTGATCTTCTAAGCCTTTTATGGATGCCATCTCAAGAATGACTTATTAGTCTTATCTCATTAATTGTACATCCAATTAGTTGTGGGATTGCAATGTCATGCCATAATACTATGGTTTATGTAATTTCTCATGAAGGCCTAGGATTAATCATCAAACTACGATACCATATGTTGGCCCCTCAGTGATCACAAGACTTTGATTTGGTAGTTTTATCAAGTGAGACTAGATCATACTAATTGATCATTAGTAACTTAGATTGTCACCAATTCTAGTGATCCTAAGTGGGTCCAATTTGATTCTTGTGAGACTCAAACTCTGTTAAAATGTGGGCCAGTAGTAATCATGTTCAATTAGATCTTAAAAGTGGTTCCTAGTTAGAAAATAAGGTATTTTATCAAAAATACACCTTAAACAATTAGTTAGACAAATAAGCTCATAGGATCTGCCTCTCTTTTTCAACCATATATCAATTCCTTAAATTTCTCTATCATCTCTAATCCTTCCTAAAATCTCTTTGTAGATTCTACCACTTTTCTATATCCTAGGCGCCTTTCTTAAAATCTTTTTATGCGTAACTTTTTCTACTTGGCAATCAAACCTAAAAATGATCAAAGGCATCTATATAATAGTTCATGTCAATATTTACAAGTAACATTAATATAAACAAAATATATAAACCTCATCTTAATGATCAAATGCATCTATCTAATGGTCTATATTGACATAAACAAATAATCTCTCTCCCCTAAGATGTTTTTGCTTTTAGCATATAAAACCCTATTTTCCCTTGTACCACATTAGTATATTTGATTTTTTAATTATTTTAAATTTATTATATAATATTAGTGGATAAATGAACTCCTAGATTTGCCTCTCTTTTTGAGCATCATGTTAATTCCTCTCTCTCATCTGTAACCTTTCCTCAAATTTCTTTGTAGGCTCTATCTCTTTTTATTTCCTATGCATATTTTCTAAAATCTCTTTATATTGTATCATTTTCAAATTAGCAATCAAATGTCATGTCAACTATATATGCCGTCAATCTAATAGTCCATATTATGTAAATAACTGCATCTAATGTAAACAAAGATATCTAAACGTTATTAATTATCGAAGCTGTCTACCTAGTAGTCTATACTAGTATAAACAAATAAATCACTATATCAAGATAAACAAAGATGTTTTAAAAGGAAAAAAATAATATTTCTCAAATAGCCAACCTCATCTTAATTATCTAAATCATCCAATGGTCTAAGCGATCTTTTATGTTAATGCAAAAATAGAAATCCTAGGAGCAACCAAATCCACAACATATCCCTAAAGTTGTTTACATGACCTAGCCCAAAAAAATTTGTATTAGATATAATTATTAAGTATTTCTATATATTTGTCTAGAAATAATTATTAAGTTTTTCTAGACATAATTGTTAGACATTATTCTTTCAAGAGATGTGTATAAATTTTGTCTCTTTCTATTTCATACACATACACAAATTAAAATCTAATACCTATTTCTTTCTACTCCACAAGCATTGTATCTTAGAATGAAAAGAAAAAACCTCTAAAAGAATTCCTACCACATATCGACCCTGATCTTTGTGATCAAAACTGTTCATCTTCTGGACTCCTTATTAAGTAAATCTTTGTTGATGTTTTCCGCAAGTGCACGGCTATTATAGAATAGCCAGTGCAAGTCCGGGTCAATTCTACGGGAACTCGACTTGAAAGTGGAGTTTACATAAACTTTAATTATGTAAAGTTGAAAAGAAATAACATTGCAGAAATAAACTAATAATAAGATAAAAATATATAGATATAATAAGTTGGTGCAAATTACATAATTTTAAGTTCCAAAAATTAGAATATTAAACTAAATAAACAGTCTTGGATTATACTATCCTCAGATGAACCAAGCATGGATAAAATAGCACTGAAATAAAATGGGATACAACTGTCATAACATTAGGGACACAAATGTACTTATCTTTAAAGACTAAAGGTTAAAAACTAAAATTTCCCGTTTTCTAGTTTTTAACTAAGAAAAAAGATAAGAGGGCTGCTACAGAGAACACAATGTAGAGAAGTAGAAGAAGATTAGGGAAAAGAGATGGAGAAGAAGATGGGGGAGAAGAGAAGAAGGAATGGATGAGGGAAACAAGGAAAAACCATGTGAAGCCTTGGCCGATGAGGGCGGGTTGATGAGGGCGGGCCAAGAGGGCTGGCAGGCTTTGTAATAACCCAAATAATTAAATAATAATAATAAGATGGGTAAATTGGTAAATACATGTGGGCCTACAAGGCGTGGGACCCACGATGAGGCTATAAAAGCCTACCCTGTCTTTTGTACGGCCAAACTATTCACCTCGGATTTCGTGTTGACGACGCAGGGCAACGACGTGGTACTCCCCTAGAAGGCGCACGCATTGACGATCTAACCACAGTAAGCCACCCTCCACCATTTCCCTTGTTTTTCCTATAGTTTCTATTGTTTTAACGCCAAAAAACAGTGTGGATTGCTGTTTTCCGGTGAACGAGTAGGCGTTAGTATTATTGTTAAAGTAAACAGACGAAGCGGCATCAGATCATGATCTAAACCGTTCATCTTGTGTGTCGTAACATGAAGAACAATCCCATGAATTTTTATGGTGATCGGACGGCTAGGGACGCCAAAAAACTCATAAAACAGTAGATGAAGAAATTTTAGAGACGTGACAAAAATCGTGTAAAAACACAAGAAAATGACAGAGATGGTTGAAAAGGTCCTTAAAAATGGGATCTACGCGAAAAACTGAGCGAAACAGTGCAAAAATCACACCATTTGGACACCTGAGCGTCGCCGGCAGCGACCGGAGTCTGGTCGTCTTCTCCGGCGGTGGCAACTGTCGGTGACACGTGTCACCCCTTGTTGCACGCCATGTAGGCACCACGCAGATGCCACGCATATAGATGGCACGTGAGAGACACACGACACCATGCGCACGACGCACGATGCCACGGCACAGCAACCGCGTGCCACGCGGCGCCATGCACACCACACCTGCACGCCATGTGGGCTACACGCGGCACCACACGCAACGTGCCACGCGCACAGTACGCACGTTAAAGGTACACGCGCGCACAGCGCACCAACGAACACCCGTGCATGCCTGCGGTACACGTGCGCGCACGAGGACGACGCACGCACCCGCACGAAGTCGACGCACACGCCCACACGAAGACGGCGCATACACGCACACAGCGCGTCCGCACATGAGTTTGACCCGTCCATTTATAAAAACTTGATTTTTAGGAGCTACAGAGGTCCAAATCGCGATCTAAAAGAGGCGTTGCGACCATATCGACGGTGCAGACCTAGATTTGACTTGAAAATCTAAATATAAATTCCTTTTTAAGGGTTAAACCACTGAATGTAGTGAGATAATCTCAATTAGGCTAATCAATGGATGATTAGGCCTTAGATTTTGATAGTATACATCAAATGTGAGATAACCTATGGGATTAGAGAGATGAACGTCATTGAATTGTCAAATGATAGAGAATCTATGATGTAATAGATACGTCAGAGTGCCCAACGTGATATTTCCACGCGCTTGATTAAAGCACTACATTTATTGAGGTAGGTAATTCCATTCAATTATTTCATGATTTCAATAACCATGAGTGGATTTTTAAAGCTTTGAGACATGTGTTTTATATCTTCTCATGTACATAATTAGATCCCTATTTTCGTGTCGTAGCATGACTTTTCAATTTGGTAATAACAATATATGCCGGGCTTTAATCGTGTTATTGGGATTATTGATAGCGCATTTACATAGTTTATAAGATTTATATCTTGCCGATGATTTATGACAAGTGCTTTCACCTTGTGGGTACTATGCTAGGAAGGTTGTAGGGTTGGTCACTCTTCCTCTGATTTTGTGATGATGATGATGATTAGACACTGCCCTAGAGTGATACAGGGCCAGGTACGTAGGGGTGGTATCATGGGTAGTCCCCCTGTAATATCCTTAATTTTTAAGATAAAAATAGGAAATTATTAAATAAATTAAAATAAAAATTTATGGATGAAATTATTTCCTGAAAACATAATAATTAGAAAGTGCTCGTCGATACGAATCCAACGCCACCAAGAACGCGAGAAACGGAGCTCAAACGAGGGAGTTATGAGCCGTCAAAGTTGTAAGGGCAAAATGGTCTTTTGACGTAAAACGTGTTACACATGTGGGTCCAAATTGATAACGGCATCTCTGCCTACACACGTTCCTACCGGCGAAATCGCCGGAGAGACGTGGAAGAGACGGTGGGGAAGAGTTTCTCTTCCCAAGACTCTAAAACCCTATATCTATGCTCCTCAGAGCCAAAACGCCCACTTGAAGGCTTCCATGAATGATACGCAAAACCCTAGATCTGTAAAAAACTTGAATTTTCCGGCGAGTGGAGCCCCGGCAACACGAGCAACTCCGGCCAGGTGCAAGGTAAGCCTCAAAATCCATGTTTTTCTGTATTTATTAATTAGAAAATTAATTAGAAAACTATTTAAAAATTAGGAAAAAAATCGGATTTGTGGGGGCGTTGTGCACGCACGTTGGAGCGTGATTTCATAGACCAAACGTTGTCCGTTTGGAAATCGCACCGTCCAACTAGTGCAAAAGACACCCAAGAGCAAACCCTTTAAATTTGGGAGTGATCCAACTAGTGGAATTGCCAAAACTCAAAAACCAAGACTGGGAGGTTTTTAGGAACTTGGGAAAAATCGTTTAAAAACCATGGTTTTTGAGAAAATTAGTGAAAAAGGAGGGCATAAATGGATTCTAGAGAGAATTCTGAAGAAAATGGCGCAAAAATCACGCAAACGGAGCTTTCAGAGTTCGCCGAGGCGACCTAATGGCCGGCTGCCTTCTCCCGGCTGTTGCGACCCGGCTGCCAGCGCCCGCGCGCCGACGCCAAGACGCACACCCCGACGTGCCTCGAGGGACGACGTCACATGACGTCGCCGCCGCACGCGTGCTGGCGCCGCGCGCGTGCGGAACGTGCGTGGGTTGGCTGCCGCGGTGGGACCGGGCGCGGCGCGTCTCGGCGATCCGTGACGCACGCGCGCGTGCGTCACGGCCGAAGACGCGCGCGCGTCACAAGGCGGCGGCGGCTCGCGACGCCGTGCGTCTTCGTGCGCTCGTATACGCCGGTATAAACCGGCGGAAAGGGCGCCGCCGGTTTAAACCACCTTATGGTGGTTCTCACAGGCCCCATTTGAGGGTAGTTTTCTACTAAAACTTGATTTTTGGGAGCAGAGAGGTCCAAATCACGATCCGGAAGAGGCGTTGTGACCGTATTGACGACGCGACCTAGTTTTAACTTAAAAACTTAGAAATGACCACTTTTTATTTAGAAAAATTTTTAAAATAGTGATGTGACATGTACAGTGCACTTGAATATACCAATTAAAGGGAGTTATTAAGCAAGCTTAGTGATCTCACACCGAGGTAGGTGACGACAACTAATGTTTTGCCTTGATTTTTAAACCATGTTTAAACATAGCATCATGTGTGATTGTGTTTTAAAATGCGATTTTTATTTACCATGGATTTCATGCGACATTGCGCATGTGATGATTATTCCAAATTGAATTCTTTACCGAATAAACTTATTTAAAATGCTTTTACAAGCATGATGTTAATTAGTTATGCTTAATTAGAGATTTATTTCTTATTATATATATAGAAAATGCATGGATTTACATGGAAATGAGTATAGAGAGGCTTAAGAAGCTGGTCCTTTTATAAAGCAACCCCAGTGATGAGGGGCATGTCTTGGGGATTTCAAGCTATAAGTGCTCTTGAGTTTTAGCATATACATATGATTTCCGTGTTTTATATTTGATGACGGGTGCTCTCGCCCGGTGGGCGTCATGCCAGAGGGATAGGGCTCGCCACCCACCTTCCGAGATTATGATGTGATGAGTTTGTGATATGATAGACACCGCCCATAGATGGCATTCGGTAGGGGTTTGGTAACATGGATAGTCCACACTACGGTCCGAGCCTTTCTATGGGGACAGACGTTAAGTCTCCCGTTACTTGTCGACGGGAGCGGCGGTTGATACCCATGGAGGGTTGCCACTGCACATGATGGCCCATATTCTTGTTATGTGTGCATGTATGATGAGCAGGGTTATAGATTGTATGCCCGGGTGTGACGACACTCAGAGGTTGACTATGTGTACCCCGATCGTGATGTTAAGGCGATGTGGTGGGACCCATTACCTTAGGGGTGCCCTTATTCTTGTTGTATGCTCCATGTTATTGATTCATGTCATGTTTTAACTCCGTGAATTTCATGTTTTAAAGATATGGAATAAATTGGCATTTATTGAACATGGCATTATGATATCACTATCTTCATAAATGTTAGATTTTTCATCAAGCATTGTTCATTATTTCTCGCATTTATTACATTAATTGTCTATGTACTTCCACACAAGCGAGTACTGGCCGAGGTATCGCTTGTTTTGCAATGCCTTAGATCTCGAGCGCGACACCGTGAAAGGAAAAGCTGCTGATAAAACCTCGAGAGCCGCCGAAGACTAGTTTCCTATACGCTTTAGAAAGTAATGTGAGTCATTAGAGCGATTATCATTTGAATTTTATTATGGACTCATACTTTATATTTGGATGTGATTAGATCTTTGGATATATATCGACATTTATACGGGATGTTATGATGACAGAATTCTGGCCATATTATTACTCAAGGTTTTTTGATGTTTATTTGATTTAAAAATAAAGCGCTATTTATTTGACGTTGATTTATACGCGGATCATTTATTTATGTTTAAATTACGTATACGTCATTTTGAGAAAGGAAAAATTAACACCCGGAGTTTTAAGATAGGTTTAGTAAAATGTTAAATAAATCTTTTCTCATGGGATCCCAAATGTTCTTATTTAAATTGCCATTATTATAAAAAAAAAAAAATTGTCTTAAATATCCGGGGTGTTACACCCCCCTACGGGTCCGTCCCTTCCCACGGGGGTGGAGAAAGTCTCTCGTTTGGTATCGACGATGAGCGAAAGTGGTTTAGATCCTGATGGGGTTGCCACTGCAGCATAGTAACCCATATAGTTTGTGCATGTTCATATGACTTTATATGTAGGGTGAACCGGGGCAAGTCGGGCCTAGGCTGTGAGAGACTCCGGAGGCTGATGCAGGCTGCACGGGAGGGACCAAAGTTAGTATGGGTACACATTACCGGTGATTGAGTATATTAGAGGATTTTGGTATAGTTTTGATACAGTGTTTTGTTATTTATGATTGCATGCATATTGTCCCATGGATATATACTAGTATGGTTTTGATGTACTTACCTTGTATTTTGATCATGCCTTGTATGCTATACTGATTTAACTCGACATCTGTTTTGTGAAAGTTGTAATTGCAAGCATTTAGTTATTTGACATGTCTTGATTATGCTTATGAAAATCCTATTGTAAATTTTTGTTAAACTTTATTTGAGTATAATCACCTACACAAGCATAACTTGCTGAGGCATTGCCTTATTTTGCAATGCCTCAGATTTGGAACATGATAACAACAAGGGAAAGCAGGCGGAGTAGCGGGGATTTGGAAGAAGACTGGAAGACCGTCCATCTCATTTCCTTATTCGGACATAGCTTAGAGTATGTTACTTGGACTAGACTTTTGAGACTTTCTTAGATGTGGATACATTTTTATAAATTGGACTCATATTATGGTATGGAGGATTGTTAAATTTTAGATGGAAATATTGTGGTGATTATGGATGGAACCTGGTAACGTTTGAATTGATTTATTATCATCTTTAATTAGCCCGTGTATTTATTGTAATTTTAATCGAGCATGCTCAGAGTATCAAGGTTTTAATGTTATTTATTATCACAGTTTTGAATGAAGTTGACCCCCGAAGTTTACGATTTCAATAAGTTCATTTAAAGCTGTGCTAAAAGTTCTATAATATAAAATTTTAAATTTCAAGGATCCCGTCTATTTTCTTAAAATGTATTATTTTTATTTTTATTTATGAGGAAAAAGTTTTGGTAAAACTTGGGGTGTCACAGTTTGGTATCAGAGCCAGACCCCGACCCGGTGTGGGTAGCTAGCTGCACGTAGGCACTCGCGTGTGGTAAGACACGCGAGAAAGCGTGTCCCCTAAGGGGGAGAGGTTGTGAAGCCTTGGCCGATGAGGGCGGGCCAAGAGAACTGGTAGGCTTCTAGGCAATGTGAGGGACTGAGAGTTAGTCCCACATCGCTAAGGAAAAAGTTACTGGGCTCTTGATAAGAGTGATGAGGACTTCCCTTGCAACGAGGCCTTTTCCCTGAGCAACTAGGGAAGAACAAAACCGTGCGAGGTGTATGGGCACTCCGACACGGACAATATCGTTGCAAGGTGTGGGCCCTTGAGCTGTTACATAATAAGAGTGATGAGGACTTCCCTTGCAACGAGGCCTCTCGAGGGGTGAAGCCCTAAGTAGCGAGAGACCCAAAGAGGACAATATCGTATCCGCTGTGCATTCTGATACACAGAACGAGGCCTTTTCCCTGGGCAACTGAGGAAGAACAAAACCGTGCGGGGTGTATGGGCACTTCGGCACGGACAATATCGTTGCAGGGTGTGAGCCCTTGGGCTGTTACAAACCAAGAGAAAGGGGATAAGTGAAATAAATAAATAAATAAATAAAGAGGAAAGAGGGAAATCTTGGCCGCCAGGTGCTGGAGAGAGGTGAGGAGAAGGGGATGATGACTCCGAAGGGATCAAAGAAGACCGGTGAAGGCAGACGACGAGACTTCGTAGAATGGTTGCAAATGGCAGTGGAGAGGACTAAGGGAGACCGTGGTCTGGGCAGTGAAAAAGAAGCCGGTGCCGATGAAGATGGGTTTGGATCGGGATGGGGTGCGGATCGGAGAGAGACGGTAATGGGTTGTCATGAGAGAGAAAGAGGAGGGGAAAACAGAGGAAACTAGTTTCAGGTGTACTCTAAGCCGTCTGGTGACAGGGAATCCGGCCGACAGGTCGAAGACAATGGCATGGAAGCAAAGAAGGACGCTGCAATGGTGAAGCAGAGAGGAACGGAGAAAGAACAAGATGGGAAGAGAGAGTGAGGGAGAAGGAGAAGAGAGGCGATGTGGACAGAGGGAACTTGGCCGGAGGAGAAAAGAGCAATTGGGAAGGAGGTAATGGTGCTGTGTGGTGTGGCCTGGGAAAGGGGGACAGTGTGGTGCGGTGAATGGAGATGACCGGTGCTAGGCTCTGCTGAGCAGAGGAGACAAAGGAGGTGATGGCCGGAGAGAGAGAGAGAGAGAGAGAGAGAGAGAGAGAGAGAGAGAGAGAGAGAGAGAGAGATCATGTTAGGATTGGACAGGCGGTGAAGCAGTGAGCAGAGGTAGAGTTAAGATGGAAAAAATTGCTCGGAAAATAGAGTACGCCGACTGGAAAGAAAGGAGATGGGTATTGGCCAGATGGGAAAAGAGGAGTAGCAGAGTTGGGGTAGCTTTGCGTCAATCAGAACGAGAGATCGTAGGAGAGGAAAACACAGGATCTAAGAGTTCTAGAATGCGCCCAATTTGCTCAGGTGAGCTGGGGCGGTGAAGACTGGGCAGAGATGATTAGGAGAAACAAGAAGGAGAGGGGCTAGGTTTTGATCGGGCTGACCTGGCAGTGGAGGGTGGAGAGCAGGGAAGTCTGGGTGTCTCTGGACAGAGAAGAGGTAAGCTGGAAAGGCGAGTGAAGATGAAGGGCAGGGTTACTGTGAAAAGAGAGCGAAGAGAGAGAATAAGAGAAAAGATTAGGAGAGGTGGAGAGGAGCCGTCCTTCCACCTCTTTTGTATGTCCAAACCCCATAAAAAAAAAGAAAGAAAAACAAAACAAAACAAAAACTCCTCACCCATTCCTCTCTCATCTACATTTAACATCCAAACTTTGCAACTTGCATTTGTTTTCTTTAGGTTTCTTTGGGCATCATGTTTCCTTCTCCATTGTTTCTTCCTTGTTTCCCTCTTCCTTGTTTGCAGCCCACTTAAATACTTAGTTTAAGCAATAATCTCTTGTTATGTGGGTTTATCTAGTCACTTCAATTATCTACACCAATTAACTCCATCTAAGCCGTCCAAATTATTTAGAATTATCTGAAAAATAAAATACAAAGTTAAGATTATCTAACTTATATATGTAATTAGCTATAATGATTATCAGATCGTTAACTTTTTCAAATTAACGATCGAATAATCGATTAGAGCTAAAATTAACTTAAAATTATAATTAAAAAAATTAATTAAATGATCTAATAAAATATTAATTTAAAGTTATTTTAGACAAAATTAAACACTCAACAACCTTATATTAAAATAAATTTTCAATGAATCATCTAGCTATATTATTCAACTCAAGAGCTAAAATAAAATAACTTTTGAGACTGGACAATATCAATATCTTATCCCATTCACCTCAAGCATCCACCCAAGTTCCTTACTAGTACCTTTTTCAAATAGGAAGAGCAATGCTATAATACATCACACTAGTAGTAATACTCCTTCACTTCCATATAATTGGAATAGAATTTTCCCAATTAAAATCCTAAGCTTAAACTCTGTCTATAAGAATGTGATTTTGTTCTAAGATATGATATTTGATTTTTCTCTCTTTGTTTAGTTAAATAGATTGCTCTCTCTCTCTCTCTCTCTCTCTCTCTCTCTCTCTCTCTCTCTCTCTCTCTCTCTATATATATATATATATATATATATATATATATTCTAAAATATGCTATCTACAACTTTTTTTTTATTCTTTTTAAATGTGTCTCGATAAGCATACATATTCAAAAGGAGAGGAAGATGTGCAGGCTCATACAAAGTAAAACTTTTATTGCAGATCTAAGCCATTCATACTATTTAGAATGATTTTAACTGGTTTTCTCTTTTTTTATTTAATCCCTATATTGGTTTTGTATAGAGAGGGTTTGGTCTTAATTACCAGACTAACTCCTCTATAATTTTGATCACCTCGATCATATTATGGCATTTATTATCATTAAAAAAAGGAATGCTATATATTGGTTAGAACTCAACTTTTAGAGCCATTGAATGTTGTAGCCTAGTCTTGTGTAAAACTGATGACCATCCATTTTTATATTTTTTAAAAATATAAAAAAAAGTTTTTATCTTGTTAAAAAATGGGCATATATGCCTTCTTCTCCTCTAAAGCGCGGACACTTATTAGAAGTCTTTCGAAATTAGCTTCTTCTTTTATTTATTTATTTATTTATTTTTAACTCTTCTGATTTTGAATTTTCTAAAGATTCACGTTGAGTCCAGAGGTGCTTTTTGGTAGGGTTGTGCTTTTTTGTAGGGTTGTGCATAGTCCTACCTCACGGGTCAAAGTGGACCAGACCAAATTTTTTCAATTTGCTGCCGCGAGGACCTAACCCGACCAAACCAATTTGGGTTGGGTGAAGACCATCCGACAGTGACCGAAAGCATTCAGGAGGCACCCCGTTGCTTTTTAACACACACCCCTACTTTATGGCATGAATTTTGTTCACTTCCCTTGTGAACTCTGGGCCTCTCATTAAATAATTAAAATTTTTAACCACCAAAAAGGTCGTACGTAACGCAGGCGTTTCCTCGTAACATTTCCGTTTTCAGATTCAAATCACTGCTTCGACCTTTAGAAGCCGCCTGCAAATACTAACCACGTGTCTTTCTTCCGCACTCCTCCCCTTGCCACTACTCCCACCATGACACCAGCACTCATCCCTTCAAAACCTTTCTCTAAATCCAAACCCAACATCTCAATTCCTCAACTGAGACGGAATTACGCAGACAGAAATGGAAACCCAGCTCAGAAAATCCTACCGCCGGCGAAAATCCGCCTCTATAACCATCCACCCGCCGCCTTCTCCGCCCGACGACCTCCTAATCCTGAAGCCCGCCGGTTGGTTCATCCAAATAATCGCATTCCATATAGAACTAATCTCTTCCGCCATTATCACCTGCTTATCGATAGTTTCGGAATCATTCCATCGCGCAGAAGAAGCCAAAGAGAAGGCAGAGGAAGCAGTACTAGCAGTTCCTTCGAAAGTTGCAGAAGGAGGTGGGCTTGTTTTCAGGAAGTTAGTGTTTGGGTTTCTGGGTGCTGTTTATTTGAGTTTGGTACTTTTTGTGCTGATGATTTTGGCCATATTGATTGGGGTTGCTTTGGTGAGATGGTGGGTGGAAGAGCCGGTTTCTATGCGGGGGCCTTTGTATTTTGATTACACGGATGACAATCCTTGGGGCATTGTTAGTCTCTCGGGGAAGAAGAGGGCAGTTCCAGTGGGACATACTGTTTGTGTTTCAGTAGTGCTTCTTGTACCTGATTCGGATTATAACCGGTGGATTGGGGTTTTCCAGGTATGGGGATTTGCTTTTTGGGGTTTAATGGTTGGTAGTTCATTGATTTGGGAACCTTTTTTCTTGCTTGTTTTGCATTGCTCTTTCGATTTGATTATTACCATTCAGATCCTTTGTCTTTGCAGGTGTGACCCACCATCATGAGCTGGAAGAACAGTTCAGGTGGTGGGCGCACCTTTGATCTACACATACGTCCTACAAGTAGGTTCATGAGATGATGATTTTAGCAGTTCTGGTGCTCGTATTTAGAGATGCATTGAACGTACGAAAGAGATCTATTTAGCTTGAAAACCTGATCTATCTCTTTTTGAATCGTGTACTCGTTTGGTGACATTTGATTGAAGTCCTGATTGCTTGACAAACACTTAGATTCAAATTCTGGTCTACCGTCTACCGTCTGCTGTAGAGATGTATTGATATTAGTGCTTTGCTTCTAATGACAACTAACACATCAATGATAGTACAAATGTTTGGACATGATATGGATTGTGGAGTTGCAGTCCTTGTGAATGGGAAGCTAGAGATGGAATGCAGATTTCCCTGATTCTATTTCTTGTCTTGCTTGGACTGATGTATATGGACCTGCAGTGAGCCGTAGTATGTAATCTTTCTGCTTTCAACAAATTTCTTTTAGCATCAAACACCAAAAAGAAAGGGGACTTTGGAGTGTGGACCGCAGTCTAAGGACCTGAATGATTCACCAATTTCAACTACCAAGACAACATGGCAGGGAGTACTGGCACTTAGCCAAGTTCGTGAAGTGCCCTGTCTCTCGACCAAGAGGTTGTGGGTTTGAACCTATTGACCATTCTATAAAAAAACAGCATGAAAATATCATTCATTGCAATATATAATTATGGTACAATCTGCAGAGTAACGATAAACTAATTTGTGTGATTTAGACACCTTATGCCATATGCCCACCGTGAATATTAAAAATTATACCATCTTTGCCATCTCTGCCTTTGTTACCATATGAATGATCTGTGAAGACCGTATCTATCTCTTCCAATGGGATGCATTGATGAGCTCCAACTCCAGTGTATTTTGCTGTTTTCTAACCATTCTGTACTGATACACAGCCATGTGGATCCTACCACACAGTCTCACCGTGATATCAGCTAAGGCCATAGAATCTGCTCCAATATGCTTGTGCATAGTAGAGCTCAGCTTGCTTGCAGCCATGCCTCACCAGCATTACTGCCAGAGTTACCAGTATGATCATCACAACTTGTGGAGGTGTCATCACTCTCTGAGACAGTGTTAAGTCAATAGTTTCCTTTCTAACACATTGGCATTGAAACTTATAATTAGATTGTTTCGGCACTTCATGTTGTTGACGACTAGTGTTTCTACTTGGAGGATCCCCTGTGAACTTTCACTTGCAACTCATGTTATTCATTGTTCTATTAGGGTAGCAGCACATAGCAGAAGCAATTTCACAGTCTTAGTTAAAATTGGTTCAAATGAAGATGTTCGATCATTGATAACATTGGGAAATAGATCAATGGTCTGGGATGCAGTGTGAAAGCATCTGTCTCTGGATGTTGATCTTCAGTGAAATAGTAATGAGGACCACCGTCAATGTTGTGCTTGTGTTTCTGCCTCCACCACCATGGCATGGAGTATGACCAATAAAACTGCTGCAAATGCTATGACATATAGGAGCTGCCAAGCATCTATATGATGTCCTTTCCTTGTCTATAATTTGCAGGTATATGATGCAGGTACTGCATTGATCAATAACAGGATTATAGAATTGAGAGAAGACAAAGACTACATCCGTTTGGTGTTCCAAAAACAGGTCCAATTAAAATGAGATCATAATCAAAAGATAAATAAATAAAACCAAAGAATGGGAAACAAAAGGGCAAGCCCCCGAACTTCTGAGTGAATGTGCTGAAAAGTAAAAAGAGTTTCTTAATGTTTTTACTAAAGAGGATATTAGTTTTATATGCCTAGTTGCCAACTATGGCAGCAAGGATTCAAAAGCTCTATTATGTAATGTAGGTTAACACTGAAGACATAAGACACTTTCACTATACGGATCCAAAATCTAAACAATCAAAGGCGACAACGTAGATGTTACAAAGGCTCGAGGCAGGGAAATGGGAAAGGACGAGTTAGCTACTCTATTGAAGAATGAATGTCTGGTAAATTATGCTACAGTTTTCTTCCCTTCATTCCATGATAATTTTTCCTTGCCATTTCTTTTATGAGTTTTTCTGACTAGTTAACTGCCTAATTGGATGAGTTCGAGTTTCAGAGCTAAAATGTAAAATTAGATATATCAGGTTTTCTTATCTGCTTTTCAAATCCAGTTGTTGCATCAAAGATAATGATACCATGATTGGACGGGAAAACAAGTGCCCAAGGAAACAGAATCTATTTAGTACTTAAACAAATAGGTTGATCTGTAGAGAAGAGCATGAACAGTACTGTAGACAAGATCCCTCCTTGGTTTGATGTTCTATGGCAAGAGAGTTACCATCGGATAGTAATTTCCAGAAACCTTCATAGAGGGTGATGATCTTGAGGGTAGAATTTATGCTAGCGACCATCCAATTACTGCACTCTTCCTAAAAGAGAGCTCTCAAGGCTATAGAAAAATCTAGAATGACTATACATGGCTTTTCTGAAACTGAAAGGAGTATGCATGTAGTGCCTAATAAAAATGTTCTAGTTATGTTACAGGTTGCAGACCATGGCATCTTCTTTTGCACACTCCGTTATGTTATCCGTACTTGACTGACAAATAAATGGCTTGGAACAGGATCAACTGATTCTCTTTCATCTGAATTTGAAGCCAAACGCGTTTATCAATTTTGATGACCATCTCTTTTATCAAAGTAGAAGCCTTCTATTACTTGTGTTATTATTCTTCTATTGCATTCTCAGGTAACTGCAGAAGTCCTCTCAGCCAAAGGAGATATCGTAGCAAGATCCAGTCGGCCATGCATGTTGCATTTTAGAAGTTATCTGGTTCAACTGATGCGGACATTTTTTCTGGGCATACCACTTTTGCTGGGGATCTCCGATGAGACCGGGGAAATTGCTATCCCGATTGTAAAATACAAGGAGGGGAACCCAAAAACCGAAGCAATTCGAATATGGATAAAACCTCGGGCTGGAACTGTAGAGCTTCCTCACCTGTACAGCGCGGAGCTGCTCATAAATTCTCAGCTTCCATGGAGAAAAGATTTAGTGCACAGATGGAAGTGGACATTCTATGTTTGGACTTCGTTATATGTGTACGTAATGCTTCTGGTAATTCTGGTTTGTTGGTTCAAGCCATTTTCCTTCCCAGTGACCGTAAGTGTTGGCCTCCGTAACCAGAGAAACCAATCTACCCGACCAGCCATTGAGGATTGGCGGACTAGTGTCAGAGAGACCAGAGAGATCTCTGAGCGGCACTCAGAAACATTGAGGAGATGGCATAGTATCCGGAATAAGAGGAAGACAGTGTTGCTCCAACATCGCATTTCGCCTAGTCCTTTTCCAGGTTCTGTTTCAACCCTGACCAGAGAAGAAATGGTGGAGGAAACTGGGGATTCAGGTGAGTCCCAAAACCCTGTTGTGTATTCTTCTTCAAGAATGACCAAAGAAGAACCAGGTGAGGTAGTTGAAGGTTCAGGTGAGTCTGTGGAAATAGAGTCCAATCTTGTGGGTTCCTAGTTTGAGTGTGTAAGTTTGTCCAATCTTATGTTCCCATAAATATATGAATGTCGCTTGTGGGTTGCTTTCACCTTAATATCCAAAACAGGTAAAGTCTGCTATAAATCTAAAATCTGATATTTTGATCTATCAGGTTGGTTTAGCTGCACTCGCCCCAACTCTGCCGGGTGAAGGTTGTATCAATGCAGATCATATGCATACGTGTTCATGCGGGCAGTGAGAGATGCTCATAATATGCTGCAGTTGGGGGGAATAGTTGGCCAATTATGGCTGAAGTAGGAGTATTCCATGTGAAACAGGACAAGGACAGAGTTAAGAATAAGAATAGACAAAGAGGGAGTCTATTAAGGGGTTAAGGATTCGAACTTTATAAGGTCCCATCTAAATCATTATGCTTATTCCTAAACTTCTTTTCTCAAAGAGACACTTGAAAGACGGGCTCCGTTTTGTACAAAAAAAGGGTGTTGCCGAATGACAGAGGTAACCCAATAACATGTGCAGAGTTTCAAACTCTGTCATCAGTTTGTTCTTTTTTTTCAGCCGTTTGTAAACTGAAAAATGATAATCCGGATGCCAAATTACATTGCAGACACCAAACGGCAAATGATTTGAATCCTAAAAGTAGCAATAAACAGGCCACAACAATACAACTCCAGTTCATATGCCTTGGTCACTAAGGAAAGAGAACATTCCAGCAAAATAAATCATCTCCCTCTCTCCTCTAAGAAGGACCATCTACAGCATGTGCCTCTGATTCTCAATGAGAAACAATAGTTTGGATTAAAAGAACCCTCACAAATGGATGGTCTACTTTTCCCCTTCTCAAGTATCCCAAATGCTTATAGACTGTCTCTACTGCCACCCCGAGGCTTTCTTTTTTGTAGTCTTAATGCTGTCTGTTTTGCCATTAGGAGGCTACGCCAGTTTGTCTGAACAAGAAGAGATTTTGCAGCGTCTTCAGGCGAATTTGATACTGCCCTTCAAGAGCGCTTGACGAATTTCTTACTCCTCTTCAAGACACTCAAAATGCTTATCTTCTTATATCGTGAAAATGTCAAAATTTCCCTTGAAAAAGGTGCCCTTGAGTCTTGTATCACACAAATCTTTATTTCTTCTCCACCAATGAGAGAGAAACATGTCATTAATTTAATCTTTGAAACCAAGTCAAAGTCAAGTACTTGCTGTAAATAAATGATCAAGAGAAGATTGCCATCTCTATTCAGCATTAAGTGCAAAATCGACTCAAACCTTGGAGATAAGTGATGGATAGTGGATCACAACTTAATCTCCCTCAAATAATGGCTACGATAACTTCAGCCAAAGATATTTTCTCTCCAAAATAAAGACATGAGAGCACAAATAATGGAAGGTTTGTGAAGATTAAGTATAGTTGTAGCTAGAGTGGACAGCCTCCTACATGCCACATCTGCACCTCCACTAATGTCACATGGTGAGCTACCCACCTTATGTAAGAAACCTACATACTCTCTTGTAGGACACGAGCGAATAAATGATGAATAGTTGTTGAGTTTTTAGAAGTTGGAGTAGTGGAGAGAATGAAGGGGAGACCGACGAGTCATCCAAAAGGGTATCTTTCCCCAATTATCTCTTTGGAGTTGCTTCCTTGAAGAGTGTAAAAGTGAGGAGTGGCTGAAGAATGTTCTCCCATGTTTGACAACTTCCTCTTTTATATATTTTAAGGGTATCTCTTAATCCATCGTGTGATGTTGTAAGTTATTCTTACCTTTAGATGCATGTGTTTCTAGTGTTAATTGATATTATAAGTATGATTACAAGGTAGGAACCCCTTCTTTCCATTTTCCAACCATTTAACCACTTATAGGTAGTAGATACGTTACCTTGATAATGTGCATCAAAAAATAGACAACATAAACATACACGCTCTTTTTCTAACTCAACCACATAGCATGCCTCTCTGTCTCTCTCACACACACAACCACTTGTTGTCTCCTGTATTCGTGTGTGTGTGTGTGTGTGTGTGTGTGTGTGTGTGTGTGTGTACATAGGAGTATATTAATTTCAGTTGTTTTATACAAGTGCAAGGAGCAGGTGACATTTGATTGGCTAGAAAAAAGTAGAAAACAGAAACAGTTAGAGGAAATGGTAGTTAAAAACTTTTCCTTGACCAATCAAATATTACCCACACTTTACACCTGCAACTCTTTGCTGAAATTACCACTCCCCAAATACATACACACATATTGCTAGTTATATATTACAAGTACCTTAAAAGAGATTCTTATTACCCCCACCCTACTATTCCTCTCCACACAATAAATGCTTTCAAAGGATTCCTCAAAATAACATTAAATTCACTCTTCTCTAACATGTCAACTTTTTCTCCCAACTCATTCTTCCACTCAAATTCTCCCCCAAAAGAAACTCAAGGTGAAGAATAGCAAATCCAAAAGCAGGAAAAATTCCTACACCAAATGGCACCATTTTCATCTCCTTAGTCCCAATAATATCAGTTTCTCCGGACAAAAATCACTTTGCCTTAAAGTCCAAAGGATCCTTCCACACTATCCCATTGAAACCCATATCACTAATTATACAATTAGTTGAATATAGAAAGTAATGATCCAGTTTTATAATTATAAGTCTTTATGAGGCCAAATAAAATAATCTTTAATATAAAAAACTGAAGGGTTGAAAATATAATGGAATTTGAGAGTGGATAGTTACATGTTTGCCATGTTCTACTATATAATCAACTAATTTAGCTTTTCAACCAATCTTTATTATTTTGCCATATGACACTTTTGCCATTTTTCATTATCCTCTTCCCTTTTTTTATGAGTTTTTTGCTTTCTTCTTTTACTATCAATCCATAAATTATATATTTCTAACTTTTCCTATTTATCTTCTTGTAACATTTAGCTATCCTTATATTATAATATTAAGCTTTATTACTTATTTTTCACATAATTGGTCCCCAATTGAATCCTAAAATTTCTCCTCTCTAAGCTATCATATTTATCTTCTTCTAATTTTAATTTTCCTGTATGATATAATCTTATAAAATTATTTGAATATAAGTGAACAAGGAAATTGAAGCAATATGTCTTTTCATCCACCTCTCTATTATTTTGCCATGTGGCACTTCCTCCTTTTCTTGAGTTTTTAAAGGTTTTTGTCTCTTTATTTACCAAAAATTTCTAAAATCTTTGTCTCTCTAACTTTTTCTACTTATGTTCTTCTAACTTTTAATTATTATTACATTATAATATTAAGCTCCAGTCTTATTTTTGACATAAGCAAGCCCTACTAGAATCCCTAAAATCTTTCTTTTCTCTAACCCATCCTATTTATCTACTTCTAATTTTAATTCTCCTTTATGATTAAATCTTATACAGTTAGTTGAATATAAAAAGGAATGACCAAATTTTGTATTTACAAATCTTTATTAAACCTAATTATATCATCTTTAAGATAGAAACAGAAAGGCTAGAAAATATAATAGAATTTGATATTACAGTACTAATATCTTTGCCGTGTTTTCTGGGGCATCACCCGTGCACCTTGCTAATATGGCTTCTAAGAAAATAGCTAGGTAACAAACTTTTCATTTAGTTTATTACTAGTTCATATCAGTCCATTCACATAAGTAGCAACTCCTTCTTTCCATTTTTCAACCATTTATAGTTGGTACATACATTACTTTGATGCCGTGCATCGATAAAATACCAAAAGAAGCATACTCTCTCTCTCTCTCTCTCTCTCTCTCTCTCTCTCTCTCTCTCTCTCTCTCTTACACACACACACACACACACACGCAGCCACTTGTAGTCACTGATAAATACTTACTAGTTACATATATATTACAACTTTAAAAAGAGATTCTTACTAGCCCACACTTCTATTCCTCCTCTGCACAATAACGGCTTTCAAAGGATTCCTCATAACAACAGTAAATTCACTCTTCTCCGACATGTCAACCTCTTCTCCCTCCTTAGTCTTCCACTCAAATTCCCGAACCAAATTTCCCACAAAAAACTCAAGATGAAGAATGGCAAGTCCAAAAGCAGGACAAATCCTCCTTCCCACCCCAAATGGCATCATTTTGATCTCCTTAGTCCCAGTAATATCAATTTCTCCCTCCAAAAATCTCTCCGGCTTAAATTCCAAAGGATCCTCCCACACTTTCCCATCCAAACCGATATCACCAATTGTAAAATTCACAGTGGAATTTTTCGGTATCAAATGCCCGTTCAAAATCACATCCTCCGACATCCCATGAGGAATCACAAAATGAGAAGGTGGGTGCCTCCTGAGACCCTCCAAAATCACTGCCTTCAAATATGGCATCCTTTGTATTTCCTCCTCTTTAACAATCTTTTCGTCATTTCCTTTAACTGTCTCAATCTCTTGATATAGTCTAGCTTGTATCTCTTGATGCTTCACCAAGTTTGCCATGATCCACTGAAGTGCAGTAGCAGTTGTGTCCGTTCCACCATCTAGAAATTCTGCACAAAGGCTCACAATTTCTCCTTCCTTGAGCTTTGTACTTCCCCCATTTTTTGGGAGCTCGAGATTGAAAAGTGAATCGACGTAAGAGAAGAGGAATTCTTTTTGGTTTTCTGCCTGAAAAGCTCTAGCTCTTATTAGAGGAATTAGAAGTTCTTCTTGTTGTCTGCGCATGTCTAAGAGCTCGTTCCACAGCTTGTGAAACAAGATTTTTCCAACTCTGGGGAAGAAAGTGAAGACGTTATACTTGTAGGCATTCATCAGCATTCTCCGCTCCACATCTTCGATGGCGTGAACGGTTTTCTCATCAAGCTTTTGACCGAAACACATGAGTAACACCAACGAAAACATGGTGTAACGGAAGTATTGGATGACACAGACGTCGCCACCCTTAGATTTATTTAGACTGTCGATCAAAAGGCGCAGGGCCCATTCACGGCCTTGTGAGAAAGACTTTATACGTGAAGGATGTAGAATTTCTGATGTGAGATTGCGGCGCAGGAGGCGCCACAGGGAGCCATAGGTGGATAAGGTGACGTTGTGCTGATCGCTACGGATTATCCGGCCAACTTCGGTGGACGGTGGGCGATCAGCAAATGCAATACTGTTTTGGATTAAGGCTTGGTGGGCCAGATTTTGATCGGTTATGAAGATGTTTAGGCGTGGACCCACATAGAAGGTGAAGATTGGACCATATCTGGATCGTAGGCGACGTAGTAGGGGCCCAAAGTTGAGGGGTTCTGCATTGATTAATGATTTGGATAGGAGGTGGAGGTTGCCCAACAGAGGCAGACGTGGCGGGCCGGGGGGTAGGTGGAAGCTATTGCTATTCTCCTTCCTGGCTAAAATGGTTGCGTTGGGAAGGAGTAATTTCAGGGTAAGACAGATTAAGAGAGAGAGGAAGGTGAAGAACCAGATGGCCATGGCCATGGAGTTAGCCAAGTGAGGCTGCGGTGGTTGGTTTGCTTTGCTTGTACTTGCTTCTTATGTAGGTTTCTTGATCTCCTCTGGGCTTCCATGCATTGACTGACTTGTGAGTCGTTCAGTAGACCCAAGTCAGTATCGATGGATGTATCTATCATTATAGTATCCGGTCTACATCCATTATCCTCCACTAGAAGTTATTTCCACAGCTATAATGTCTTCTTTTGGTGGACGTCTCACACATTCCATTAAACGATATGTAAATTTTACAACTTTACAAAATGACATGCTAAAAAGGGGAGCCTTGGCACAATGATAAGGTTGTGGTCATGTGACCTTGAGATCACAGGTTTAAAGTGTGGAAATAGTCTCTTAGAAAAATGCAAGGTAAGGCTGCATATTATAGACCTCTGTAGTCCATCCCTTCCCTGACCCTGCATAAGTGGGAGCTTCGTGCACTGGGACTGTCTGTTTTACAAAATGACAAGCTCCTCAACACCCACTTGATTATGACAATACCCACTTGATCATGACACAAAACATTAGTGAGTACATTGGAGGAGATCACAGGACCCGTCCAAAACATTGCACTCAACTCACTGAATCGACCATTTATCTACTTGTTAGCCACTAGATTACCTTTTCTGTAGACCTGCAAAAAGGAAACAGATACCAAATAACTAAGAAGAAGCTGACATTCACTGTTTTCCTTTGCCCGAGTAGTTAATGGTTGCATAGTTGCATGCCCTTGATTACAATCTGAGAATGGCCGCACAGCTAGAAATGAGAGATGTTGAGTTGTTCGGCATGTTTAAGTCTAGAAAGCAAAGCTTGACACACAGAAATGCTGTTACATTTCCTTCCAATTATGTCTTGAAGTTATTCGTAATGTTATAAGGTTTGTCGAGCTCTTTGCCCGGTTTCATGGTTACCAAATTTTACGAATAGTTTCACAAGCAAACAAGCGAGAACCCTTCGAAATGTGGATAACGAAGGGATGACTTTCATGTGAAACGCCAGTACTTTTCTGCAACTGAGACTACGACATGAAAGAGTCATGATACGGCCAAAGACATGATCCAACCCTTCATTTCTACTCCCATCTCGGCCATGCCCCCATAGATAACTGTAACAGCAAGTCCCTTTTCTACAACTGAAGCCAATAACAAGTGCTAGGATGATCCAGTGGACGAGATTCTTGGCCATGCCTTACCTAAGATATCGTGGGCAGATGAAGCTTCGGATCAACGGTTACACTTATAGTTTCAGAGTCATGGTAAGTGTGTCCCACTTAAGAGACTACTACAGTGATGCAACGGGCCTCTTTTTTTATCATTTTAATCACTCATAAGCACCAGAGATAATGTAGATTTGTTTAGTCATGGATCTTGTCTGATAACCCAAATCTTATCTGATAACAACCAGACCTTGGCTTTTACCGAGAAGTTTCACTCTTGACTATGGAGTCCAAGAGAAAAGAAGGATTAGTTTGCTAATTCCACATGGAAGTTTCCGGCCCCAACTGAGTTGATACGCCAAGACTAAATTATATGTGGATGGGAGTAGAGGCTGCTGAGGGGTCCGAACAAGTAAAGGTTTTTTGAAAGATCTAAACCCTCCATCGTGTTTTGTTGTGCAGAAATTAGGTATCATACTAAAAATCAAATCCTTCGATGATTTTAACCGCTTGTTTTTGTGCTTTTAAAAGAATTAATGAAAATAGATGGCGGTAAATTTTGATGAAAATATACAAGAGCTAAAAGTACATAATGGGCATAAAATTTGATTCCTAATCTATCTAAGCCTTTTAATGTATGTTGAGTGACTTAGATCTACCAGAAATTGAGTCAATATGCAAGCAAAGTGTAAATGGCCAGCCCACTTACCACCCATATTAATATCTTCAAATGTCTGCCGCGTGAGGATGATAGAGCCCACCATGATCTAATAACTACAAGGTTAGCTCATCCAAACGTGGCCCATTTCCTGCAAAAGTTGAGACTTAAGACTACACGGCAACTTGACCGACCTGCCATGGACATGAGAAAGTTGATGCTATGAGGACTGCTAGGGCAAAGGCTGGGCGATTCACTAGAAATGCCTTTCATTATTTGCATGGAGGGACGCACTTTGTATGGTCGGATTAATTGATCTGATTGTTCTCAAATTCACAATGTCTAAGTGAGCTTAGCAACCTCAAGGCCATGTTTTTGGGACTTGGACTGTTGTTTAGATAAAGCTTTAGCTATTCATTAATTACTTGCGATAAAAATCTATACTTTTTTGGATGTTAGAATTATCCTGATTACTTCTTGTTTGAAATACTACACATTCAGGACTAGAGCAATCAGACGAGGAGATTCAACATTTAAAGATGAGCCCTTCGTGAGAAAAATGAGAGGCACCTCTAGAGAGGTATCTTATGAGACCTTTGGCCATTCCTCCACTTTTATAGTTACATATATCAAATATGGTTCCAGCAGGAATTCATGCTCTGAAGGGGAGTCTTGGCACAACGGTAAAAGTTGTCGTCATGTGACCTTGAGGTCACGGGTTCAAGGCATGGAATCAGCCTCTTGCAAAATGCAAGGTAAGGCCTTTGTGGTCTCTGCCCCTTTCCTGAAACCCCCCATAGGCGTGAGCTTCGTGCAGCAGGGCTGCCCCTTTTAGGAATCCATGCTCAAAAGCATGAAAAGAGTCTGCACTATCATTTTTTTACTCTTTTGTTTGGAAGATCTAAGCCTATCATCATGTTAGGATAACTCCAATAAATCAATTAATTTGGATGATCTAACCACTTGCTTTGTATCTTTAAAAAAAAATTATTTTTTTACCAAGAAAATCGATACGCATAATTTTCAGCTCACCAAACGTAGACTAAAAACATCATGAAATTTTATATTTAGAAGATATGCTTTGAATATGGACTCCTTCCAAAGCACGCTATGGACTAAGGTGTTGGCTCGTCAACTCAATTAGTGAGCGAGAAAATTTCTAGTGGAGAAGAAATAATGACATCCTGTCCCGTTCTTGTTCTTGGACTTCCTTGCTGATCTTGACTGGCACCAAAGTTAGTCTAGGAGAAAACCATGTTCGGTGGTTATGAAGCCACAAGATCAGTGGTCTAGATAGTAGTTCATTCCTGTTCCGCGTAAATTGATTAGTTTATGGAAATTTGAGTTGCACGAGCTGGTCTAGGAGATAGTACTAGTGCATTCCTGCTGCTCGTAAGTTGAATGGTTTATGCAAAACTGATCAGTTGCATATATCCAGTCTCCTCGATCAAAGACTACAAACTCGACTCATTGATCAAAGAGATGCATAATATATTGTTTCCAATAGTTTCCAGAGAAATATTAGATAAAGGGTCTAAGCTTTGGGTGACCTAGGCCTGAGATATCCGACGGATAAAATACCCATGAAAATGATGATCATAATTATCAACGTACGTAAGAGCTAACTGGTTTGATGCTAAGGACCTTATGGTCGTTTGATTCTTGTTCATTGGTAAGTTTTAGATACAATCAATGCAACGCCAATGAAGCGATCCAAAGCATTCACCAGGCATATTGTAATGTAAATGTGTTGTTGATGAGAAATTTCATGTATCAGCACTGTGAACCAACCTAATGTTCATTCCAAAGGAAAAAAGGGGGGGGGGGGGGGGGGAATTTTCTGAACATCCATTTTAGGACCCACAGCAAGGATGCCAGGATTATTCTGTGAAAGCAGTCCATATCCTTACATTCACCGACCCTTAGATTTTAACAGAAGATAGGGTAGAAGGAAGAGATATAAGAGACAGGAGACTGGATATCCTTGCAAAACTTTTCGGTCCTGTAGGGAAGACCTTTTGCTACTGATGTAGGTAACGCAAGAGGTTAGGAACTGCTGTTTTGGTTACAATTAACCCCGTTGTCCTTGAACGGCTTACATCTTCCAAAAAGGCTACAGAAGCAGTAGATGCAGTGTCTACTTCTTTCGACACTCGTGAGTCTGCTACTGCAACGCATTTCAATAGATCATAACCAACTGGATGGTGAGATTTTGATGTTATTTTTTATCCAGGATGTGGGTCACTAGATGAATGATTTGAATCAGTTTTACTGATGCATTACTTTAGCTTGATTAAGGAGGTAAGCCTTGGTGCAACAGTAGAGTTGTTGTCGTGTGGCTTTGAGGTTACAAGTTCGAGGCATAGAAATGGCCTCTTGCAATACAAAGTAAATTGTCTACTATTAACCCTTTGTATTCTACCTCTTCCTCAAACCCTAGACTGCCCATTTTTATTACTTTAGTAGGATGACTATACGCTTCTGGAAAGAGAAATAATGCCAACTTATAGATGGATCATGCTGATGAACCATCCACCAAACTTCTAACTTCACCCAGAATTGTAACCGTTTAGGTTTTTCAGCGGAAGGTTAAAATATGAAAGAAAAAGGGAAAAATACATTTTATTACCTTTATCTATCATTTTGTTACATTTTAGTCCTCGACTTTTATTTGCATATTAGTTCTTTTATCCAATGTCTATCTAAGAGCATCAATGGACATCGATGGATGTCTAAAATGTGCCCAATAATGTACATTATAATGTTTTAGAATATTTGTTTGCAAGATTTGTCCAAGTGCTAAAGTGAAAAATACAATAGTTTAGGGACTAAATTGTTGTTTGCAAATAATTTTGTATCTCTCGAGCTAAGATGGCTGGAGCTTTTCTCCAATGAGATCTAATACCCTTCTCATTAGATTTTACAAATTAGTTTTCAAATTTAGAATTTTGAAGCCCTGATCTGCTGCCCTTGAAGTTTGAGTGATTTTCATTGAAAAATATACTCAAATCTCGAGCATGAAGACGATTGGAGTTTTTCACCAATAAGATTTAAAATCTCCATATGATCCCCTTTTCCTTGGAGTTTTGCAAAAAAGTTTTCAAGATCTAGAATCCAAAAGTTCCTGTCTATAAACCCTCAAAATTTGGATGATTTATTTGGATTTCTTTGGGCCTATTTCTAGAAGCCCAAGTTGAAGGTTACATGGGCCTTAATACTACCTGCCAAACCTAGGAATCCTTGCAATGACAAACTTGGGCAATTCATTGATGGCCAGAATCAAACTTGTTCATCAACAAACCCACCAAAATCTAATGGCCAAGAATATGACTTAGCCATTAACTCCTTGGTGCCTATTTGGTTGGTTGAAAATTGATTTTAAGGGAAAAAGGAATTCGACATGGAAACTATTTTATGCCTTGAAACTGAATTATTATAGATTTCAATTTCAAGGCCATAACACTTTTCACTTAGAGATCTTTTGTCTCTGAAAATCAATTTTTGTTTTTTTCTTGACAACTACTGATGACATGATATAGATTATCGAATAAGTAGAATGAACTCATAATAACAACAATCACTATAATTAACTACCAAAAAATGATGTAACACTATTAAACTAGAGGATTTTAAAGATGGTTAGAAATATATATTTTAAGATAGTTTCAAAATTGTATTCTATCCCACTATCTTAGAAAAGTGGTTGAAAATAAGATAATTTTCAAAACCATCTTAAAAAGCTTTTAAAGATGGTTTTCCAATCCAATTTAAAATTTTTTAAGATGGTTTTTAAAATAGTATTTTTAAACTCTCTTTTTTAAGACATTTTTGGAAATCTATCTCTTAAAAAAAATTTAATTTTTAACATGGTTGTCACTAATTATCTTTAAAAAAATTTAAGACAGTTATAGAAACCATCTTAAAAAGATTTTTTAAAGACAATTTTTTTAACCATCTTTAACAAGTCTACATTCTTAAAAAGAATGTAAAAACTTGCTTTTAATGTTCCAGCTATTACAATATACCTTCACATTCAATATATAAAAAAATCAACATCAACATCCACATTCAACATTAATATCTTCATGCTATTACAATTTTTTTACAATCTTCCACACTTTTAGCATCCAAATCTAGCATAAAAAAATTAAACGACATAAAAAAAAAAAAAAAAAAAAATTCTATAAGTAAAGACCTACATCAACACTTCTCTATACACACCCTTTTACTTCTTCACTCTAATATCTACTTATTCAAAGTAAAGTCCTACATCCATACTCTAATATATCATCATTCAAACAAACAAACAAATAAAAAATAGAAGATACATCAACATTCACTTTTTAATGAATCTTGGAATAAGGGAAAAATACTATAGACCTTTACAAGCACATGTTTTACTTACTCAGTTAATATTTTCTTCAAATTTTATCTTAATTACCTACAAGTTAGACATGTAGTTGTATCCTTGTATTCCTTTATATACGAGATGTTGTCATTGGGGTAAGCATGTATTTTCTCATATTTCAATCCTTGTGCAGTAATGGATTTATTTGCCTCTCATGTAGACCTTACTAGTTTGTTCTCCTTCCATAATATTTTGCCTACCACTTTCAAGATTTCTGTAAAAACTTGATTTCAAAAATCAAATATTGATTTTATGTTGTAGTTCAACTATTGCAGACAACTTGGTATAGTTTGCACCCCCATTGTACAATGGGTCATCAACTTCTTCTTCATGTAGTATGTAATAATTTAGGATCTTCTTGAAAGTCCTCATATGCATTTTAAAACATTGATGCAATGTACTATCTGTGACAATTCCTACAATGTCTTCATATTCACATCTTTTTGCCTTTGTTGAGGGCCTTTAAGGTAGTTCTTTTCTATGTTAGATCTAGGGGTGATAAATTTCACTCACTTCATTGAAGCACAAATGTTATCTCAACTCCCCTACAGTTTCCTTTCCCATATTTCCACATCTTGCATGGACAACACATTCATTTACAATTTGCACTCCTTTCAAGCCCTTTAGTTACACTCTATAAAAAAATTTCTTTCCTCTTGATATTCTCCAAATGATCTTTCCATGATCACTAAGCATATTCATCTATTTTGACAGCCAAAAATAGAAGCTCAATGATGTATTTTAAATATTAAAATAATGAATTATTGATTAGGCATTTTAGCTGGCAATGGATGTGTGAAGAAAACATGAGAAAAAACTTATCATGCATGGAGATTTTTCAACTCTAGTGAGACAAAAACATTGATGTAAACATGCATGACAAATCCATATAAAGTAGGAAAAACTTTAGGAAAGTAATTTTCTATCTATAATTGCACAAATAAAAGATGAGACAAGGAAGAAATACTTACTCACTTCGATTTCCCCGAGATAGTACAAGTTCAAATACAAATCGTACGTTTAATCCACTTCAATTGTTGGTTTTTAGTTGAAGCTAGCCAAAGCCATAATGTAGATAGCTGAGCTTCAGGGCGATATAATCTAATGCAATTGGATGAAGACAGATGAATGGGAGATGGTAAAGAAAAGATGTATGAACTTTTCATATAATGTCTAGTTTTTTAAGACAGTTAAGATGGTTTTGCAAAATTGTCTCCTTAAGTAGGTTTTTGAGACAGCTTTTAAAAATTATCTTCTTAAATAGCTTTTTTTAGATAATTTTTTAACGTCTTATTAGTCAATTTTTTTAACAAGATTTTTCTAACAGTCTTTTTAACCTTAAACTTTTAAGATGGTTTTTCTGATTGTCTTATAATTAGTTTTTTTAATATGAATTTTTTAACTAACTTCTTAATTAAGTTTTTTTATGATGGTTTTATCTGACCATCTTCTTAGGAAGGACCTTTAAGATGGTTTTGGATAACCTTATTTTTAAACAGGCTATTTTTTTAATATAGTTTTCTCTAACTGTTTTCTTAAGTTCTTCCCATGAAACTCTTCAAAAAATTTAACTCCCCCCAATAACATTTCAAGACAGTTTTTGACAAATTGTTTTGTCCAATGGGACATTTTAAGATGAATTTTTGTAACCGTCTTAGAATTTTCTAATAAGACAGTTCTTAAAAACCGTCTCCTCTTTTTTTTTGTCTTGAAAAACACTAATTTTAGTTGTGTAATCTCTTGAAAATTTTCATATTCAACTAAAATTTTCTCTCTTCTTTTTCATTTTTTAAAAACGATGAGTGAATTTGAACCCACAACCTCCTGATAGATAATGTAGCTTAATCAACTTAGCTAAGTTTTAAAACCAAATTTGACTACAAAATGTTTAAGAAACATGCAATTATAAATTTGTAATGATTTGAATTTTTTCCCCTTGGTGTTTTGTTGTCATTTTCTTTTATTTTGATTAGAAACATGGTTTGGACTTCAATACTTGACTCAATTTATTTTATTCTCATTTTTTGTACTAATGTTTATTTCAACTTGAAACCCTTGCAAATATATGGAATCAATTATAAGGCAAGTATGAAGGGTTGTTGAACCTTAGGATTGGAAAGAATTATCTGCCAAATCTAAGGGAGTTTTTGCTTTTTTAAATAAAAACTAGAACTAAAAGAAAGCAAAGTAAATTAAATATAAGATGATAGGAAGTAGCTTAGGAATTGTGAATTTACCAAAAGAATCATGTTAATGTTTCTTATTGCTTAAAAATGGGTATAAACTAGAAGCCTTTGCTACAAGCTTCTTCTTTTTTTTTAAAAGAAGAAACAAGTACTCTAATAGCATGGCCTATCTAGATTGGCATCAATCGTTTATAAACAGCAGGCATGAATTATTTAATCCTAGTATAACCTATCCAAGCAAGAATTCACTCATAGATAAAAATCATTCCATAAACATCTCACGTAAATTGCAAGTATTAGACTTGAAACAAGATAAAAACATTAAAATCATTCTTCAAAGGGATTTATACACACTTATCATCCATGAAATGATCCTAGTCTTTGTTGTCCAGAGATTTATGGACAGCTAAAAAGGGCCGCCCCGGTGCATGAAGCTCCTACATATGCAGGTCTAGGGAAAGGGTAGACCACAAGGGTCAATAGTACGCAGCCTTACCTTGTATTTTGTAATAAGCTGTTTTCACTCCTTGAACCTGTGGCCTCAAGGTCATACGATGACAACTCTACCATTGCGCCAAAGCTCTCCTTCAGAAGATTTCTAAGATGTAACCCAGAATATGAACGGCTGGAACAGGAACGCAACATCTACTTTAGTGCCTCTAAATTTATGTGCTAATCCATACCAGTAAAACACCACATACACGACTGACCATATCGCTAATCTATGCTCGCTGGAAGCATTGGTCAAGGTCAACTTCCGATGGAGTGGAGAAAATATCCGGGTGCAGTTCTGAAAATTCTTGAGTGGGCTTTTGTTTAGATAACTTGCTTATCAATTTTCATTTCCACGCCATGGAACCAGACAAGACAAGTGTATGTCTTCAAAAAGAAAAGTCCAAAAGGAGATGATATTTGCAATTTTGTTTTCATGTGCTAACAACTATTTGGATTTTTGTTTTTAATGAGTTATAAGAACAATTTGGATTTGGTCTTCATGTGGTGATTAGAATTGTATAAGCAGTCAGCTTGATATTAGGATCATTGAGTGTGTTCAAGAGTGAAGCAGGACAGGGGGCTGGGGAACAGGCCCCTTGATCTTTTCAATAAGCGTGAAGTACGGACCAGAGAGTTGTCGAGAAAAAGACGAGGTTTCATCTGCACATGGCTTAATGAATTCATCACAAATATGCCATCTTGATATAATCCAACTCATGTCTGCAACAAAGGCACCCCCCCAACTTGGGCACTTCTACATGATGTTTGGCAAGCTATAACTCCAATTGGACCCACCGTTTGGAAGATCTATGCCATTCACAATCTTGGAGATGGGCTCTGCACCCAAGGGCCTGGATGGGGAATGGTTTGATTCAATCAGCCAACAAGCTGGGCTCTGGCAGTAGTTCGATGGTACTGTTTCTAACTCTAACACACGCAGCACGCAAGGCCTGTAGGTTGTTCCGTCTGCAAAGCCAGCTGCCTGCTATTGGCCCTGTTTTTCCTAGTAATAGAATCCTCGGTACGTCCGATTTTACTAAGCCTTCTTAGTTCGTGCCGAGCCAGTTTCTCAGCCTTAACGCCATTCTCATCCTATTTAAGCACCAACAGGTCCCAAACAACTCCCTTTCTCCTTCTTCCAGCTACCCAGTTTTGCTCCCCTTCTCCACTCACGCTCTATCTCTCGCCAATGTTATCAGAAGCATACAGTCTAGGCTTAAAAAGTTGTACCAGGAACTTCCATTGCAGATCACCCGTCAGCTCTAAGATGGACGAGGCAGGTGATTCGGCAGCGAAGCGCGGATCCGTTCCCAGCAGCAAGAGACCAACGCTAGCCAAAGACTTGGCATACCAAGACTCGCCAAGCTCGGCTTTGGCTACTAAACACCTGGTAGTGGTCATGGATGCACTCAAGGACTTCTCCGTTGAACCCTTGGAATGGGCTCTTAACCATGTCATCGAACCTGGCTATGTCGTCACACTTTTAGGAGTAATGCCCTGGCTCAACCTTCCACGTAATCCTCTCCTCTCTCTCTCTCTCTCTCTCTCTCTCTCTCTCTCTGATTCGAACCATTCATCTTTTAGGCCTTAGGCCCATGCATAAAAATTCTGTCCTAGCCTCTCTGTCTGAAGGTGCTAAATAGGCAATCGAACCGTGAGCTCTCTGTATATGAAGGGGAGCCTCAGTGTAACAGTAAAGTTGTCGTCATAAAACCTTGAAATTGTGGTTTAAGGCATGGAAACAGCCTCTTACAGAAATGTAAGGTAAGACTGCATACTATAGACCCTTGTGGTCTGCCCCTTTCTTAGACCCTGCATAGGAGGGAGCTTCGTGCACCATAGCTGTCCTTTTTAGCTGTCTATATATCTCTGGACAACAAAGACTAGGATCATTTCATGGATGATAAATGGTTTGGGTCACGGGATTATTGGTTCCACCAATAGGTAGATAGATAGATAGACAGATCACTTGACTATGGGCTCTACCTGTATATAAATATAGATAGACAGATCACTGGACTAGGGCTCTTGGAAAGTACCATAGACACACAAATGAAAACTTACATTGATGCAAACATGTGTTTAGCTAGAAGTGGATTTAGGTTTCAACTGGGACTAAGTGGCTATGATCATATGACATGCTAGTCTCATGCAAGACATGGCTGGACGTATGGGCCCTAGACATTGGGGATTTGTCGGCATTGAACCAGATGGGCCAGTTGAAGAACGATAGCAAGTCTCAGAAACTTCGGAGGGTAATCGAGCTTTGCAACAAATATGGGGTAATTAAGTCTTCCAAGCTTTTTGTGGAGTGATTAACAGAAATTTTGGATTTTCACCTAATCATTTGCCATACAAACACCAATTGTAGGTGGCACCATATATGAAGGTTGCCATGGGCCATCCACTGAAGCTCGTGGTTTTAGAGCAGACGACGAATCTACATGCTACTTGGATCGTTTTTGACAGGTAAGGAATGACAAAAAGTACACCTAGACTAACTGGATTAAGCTTGCAATCCGATGATTTCCACCATAGATATAGATGACTAACTTGTGTTTCTGTGTGGCAGGCACATACGGAAAGATAGATCATTTTATGCAAATAGGATCCCATGCAATTTGGTGATGATGAACCATCATGGGGAGGTTGACATGCTTAAATTTCGGCCAATGATACGCAGCGAGGAGTCCACTCCAATTGCATCTCCATCATCGATGCCACTCATCCCCAAGGTGATTATTTCCAAGGAATTGCTGGAGATTCTAGAGGGAAAGGGCAATGTGAAAAGCAGGTTGGAGCCTTGGCCAGAAGGGAATGAAGATTCAGATAACTGAAAGTGGAAAAGGTTAATTATGGATAATTATCACTGTAAAATCGCCACACACACAAATAAAAAATAAAAAAATAAATGCGTTTTACCATTTTGGTAATAATGCATATGATTTGTAGGAGAATTTCTTATGAGTTTATTGTCATGAGATATCGTCGTTACACAGTAAATCTGTTATCTTTTTTTCCTTTAAGCTAAAGCACGGGTACCTCTGTGTGTCTGGGGGAGTTATTGGGATCTCTAATTTATTTATCGAGTTGAAGTTTCCCAATATACAATGAAAAATGCTGCCAAAAATGCTCCTTCAATATGCTTGCTTTAACTTGCCAAACACATGTACAGTTGCATGTTTCTTCCTATTCTTAAGCTGGGAATGGTTTTCATCTCTTCTGTAAGCATTTGGTGCCCGAGATAATCATCGGAGTAAAGCAAATAATCTCTTATAATACGGAGTTGCTGTGCAATGACACTGCTGAATTTTGCATCAAAGAGGATAATTGTGTGCCATTCACCGACATCAAATTTAGGACTAAAAAGGGATTTGTTGTTGTTGGAAGGGGAGCCTTGGCACAGTCGTTGACGTGTGACCTTGAGGTCAGCCTCCGCCTCTTTCCCACACTCTGCATACGCGAGAACTTTGTGCACCTGACTTTTTTAAAGGATACGTTGTTGCATAACTCACGCAGGGAGCTCTAGCAGTTAACCGGCGGATGTGTTGTTGAATAACTCACATAGGGAGCTCTGCCACATAATTGGTTTGCAAGATCAAAACAGAGAGCCTACTTATACTTTTGCACACTACTGTATCCAAGAGATAATGTGGCCGTCCACCATATTTAGAAAGAAGAAATTCTTAGTACATTTGAATGCAGTCTGATGGTTTAGATCATAAGACGATGGTCCAACACATCAATGGAATCTGATGGCTAACAAAGATTCATGGACCGGCTTTATGCATGTATTATAGTGAACCGTAAAGGGCAGCTCCGGTGCATGAAGCTCCTGCCTATGCAAGGATTGGGGAAGGGGCAGACTACAAAGGTCTATAGTACACAGCCTTACCTTGTATTATCTTGCATTTTTATAAGAGGCTGTTTCCATTGTTGTTGAGCAATAATCATTTTGGAAAATACAACTGCTAATTCAAGAAAGGCTTTCTTTATACATCAAATCCTTTCTACTTCCACAAGTGAATAAATAATGATAATAAATAATGATAACAATAGCATCAAAAGGAGTCACCAGACGCCTACCTAAGACCTCATTTTTTCTAGAATATGCCGTCCATCATGTTCTCCCCTTGTTTAGCTTTTATTTTGTATTTTTTGGCTGGAGGAGGAAATTAGAAAGATAGAAATAGAGTACTATGTAAGTCATGGCATATAGTTTCCATTACAGGACCATAGTAGAAGCTCAGAAATAAAGTCTGAGGGTTGTTTAGCCATGTAAATGTTCCTACCAGCTCAAGCCAAACGGATAGTTGTAAGCACTAGCGTTCTGAGATTTAAATTCAAATGTCCTGATTATCAACCCAACGAAAACATAGGCTAAGATCATGCAGTCGGTGTGATTTTTTGGTATGTAGATAATCTAAGGGTGGCCAAACAAGATCAACAACTCGATCACAACTATTCCCTGAAAAATTATTTATACATCATAGGTAAGGGGCTTGGCTTCCATTGGTTTGGTCCTTCATGGACCCAGTTATTGGGGACAGATAATTCATCCATATTTTGTTCATCAGGAAGAAACTATCATCTTATTCTGTCAATTATCAATAGAATTGATTGGGGCAGACTAAGATAATTTTAGGTCCATCCACTAAGGTCCTGGATTTGGATCCAAAAAGGATAGTCCGGGCAAGGGATCTTGTCTATAACTGACTGTCAATGAACCAAACTCAGGATCTACTCCCGCAGCCCATTAACAGCACTAGAGTGACAGAATGCACATTCTTAACATCCAAAAATTCCTCATCATAGTGAAGAAAGATATCCTCAAAAGAGCAATACTACAACTCAAACCACAAGATGCATATGCCAACTCAACCACGAGGATCCAACATTAACAGAATCCACAAGGTTTTAACACAATGCGGGGGTCCAAAGCAAAAGCTTAACCAAAACATTATTTAACGAGGACAGAAAATGGCTGCCTTCTTGTCTGAAGATGAATTTCGCCATCCTGTGAATGTAACTGTTCTATGTCAACTTATGAATGGTATTCATGTCTGCAGCTTCCTGAAGCGTGCCTTTCTCCACATGGTTCCACCACTTGAGCAAGAAATTATCCACAACTAGTCTGAACCATGGAGATAGCTTGATACCCCCTTCACCAGCATCTGCTTTTTTCAGTAGCTCTTTCAACTGATCCCTATTAACATACATGATATCTGCAACTTCGTCTGGATTTGGATGCACATTAACGTCCCGCACAATGAAGAGTAAATAGTCCACTGAAATTATGCAAGAGAATAGCTATATGTTAGCATCAGTTTGTGTCATTAAGACAAATGAACATAAGTAGAGGGTTGTTATAGGCTGTACATTCATGCTCTCCCCACTTTCCATCAGAAGGGGCCTTGTAGAGCATACGACCAAGGGCCATGAACTCATCGACAGGTAAATCCTCAGCAGGAATACCCAATTCATCAAAAAGCTTCCTTTGTGCTGCATTCCTTACCCCTGGATAAATAAAAAGGATTTATAGAACCAAACAAAGTCGACAAACTTAAAAGATTAAAATATGCAAATTGATCAATGATTCAGGGTAAATACCAAGGTGGTTCTCTTTTATAAGCTCTGATTCACGATAAAGTGGATGGCTGCAGCAGGTATTTGTCCACACTAAAGGAAATGTGACCTTTGTTGCAGACCGTTGCTGTTCAGGAAATGGGAATATTTAATCGAGGGAACCCTTTACTACCCAAAGCAAGAAAGCGTCAACCAGCTCACCAGATTTGAGTCAGACAAACAATAGTATTTTGCTATATCACATAATTTTGGAAAATTAAGCCAATTGATCAGGGAAGTAGCATAGCGTCTTAACCCATGAAAGAAAATGTTACAACTTACAAACCTCATGAGGTGGTAATGCACAGCACTTCAGAGATCATTTTTACAAGAAGGTAGACATAAATGTCATATGAGAAAAGAAACTTAAATTTCCAGACAACCAAAAGTACTGCATATACTTCTTTCCCTAAATGGTAACAAGTCAAATTCATCCAACCTGCTATGTAGACAACTAGAGTTACAGAAAAATTGCCAGTGACAAGATCCCAAAAAAGAGAAATGATATATGTTCTGGAAGAATTTATTATACTGAACACAATGAAGTAACCTTTTTATGAGAACATGACCAGAAGTAAAGCATATGCTAACTGAGTTTTATAACACTAACTTTTGTTTAACAACCTTTTGAAAGGTATTGGGGATTTTGAATGGCTTTAATGTTGTTTATAAATCATAATGATACTACGAATTTCAACTAATAAGAAAGGTAAGGGTTCTAGAAAAATAGTCCTACATAATTTCTGAAGTAGATGTATGGAAGATCCAAGAAGGTACAGAGCTCATTCTGAGTGTCTCATTCAGTGGAGGGGGTATCAAGAATAATTTCATTAGAAACTTCCAGACAATCTCACAGGAATTAGCATTTGCCAAAGCTGAAATGTCCCCAAGTGGGAGGACACGTATCTTCTCCAATCAGTAATGAACAAGTCACGACTTTCTTAACCCAAAGGGACAAAGAATCGAGACTTTCAACCACACAAGAAGACAGACACCAAGGAAAAATCATAAGATATAGTATTTTAATAATAAAGTTCTGAAGTAACTGCACCAAAAGTATTGGAAGCATGCTGATTAATAGGATCAATACATGAAGCATCTTCACTGGTAAGAATGGCATTTGGATAAGGCCCTACCTCAAATCCCACCAAGTGATCTATACCAATGTTTTTCCATAGTCCTTGTTTACCTTTTTCTACAACCTACTTTTGGAATAGTCTGCTAAACAGGATTCTCTAAAAGCTTGCATCTCAAAAGAGAACCAAAAAACCAAACGTAGAAGGGAGTTGACTTGGACAAGTCATTAAGTAACATGATATTTGTAATTGTTTCTAATGAGTGGAGCTTCTATTATTTCTGTAGGCATGTACCTTGAACGGTCAGTAGAATTTTGCCTTCTTTACATTGTTTGAGTAAAGCATGGAATTCCAGTTCACAGCAAATTCTTTTCTAAGGTATTCTTTTTTTTTTTTCCTGGGTGACAAGGTCATATCGGTTTTAGAAGCTTGGTCAAGAAAATAGTTATCAGAGATATGTGTGTGTGTGTGTGTGTATGCATATCTTGTACCTCTGGACCTACATTTCTTGTATTGAACCACCAGTTGGATTTGATGCTCCAACGGCAAAAATATCAATAAGCAGTAAGTTCTTGTTCGTAGAAAATTGATTACAAGGGAAAGTCAACACAGGTCGAACCAGTTTTAGGGAAAGGAATCTAACATGTTTAACAGGTGCATGGAATTCAAGGGAAACTTTAGACATGTGGAAGCAGACCTAGTGATGTTCTTGAGGATGAGTCCGTGTATCACCACATCCCACCGTAAAGCAAATGAAATAAGTGAAGTCATCAGAGAGATAATATATATGGAAAGAGAAAAACAAGCATTGTAGAGCAGGCCCAGGTGTCTGGAGGCCACCATGATAGCTGGCAGAGAGAGAGAGAGAGAGAGAGAGTGACACCTGAAAATTCCACAGTACAAACAGGCAATGACCACCTACACTAGTGGTAGGGCGCTCTCTTACCCAATCAAAGGTTGCAGATACTCCAGCCAACTTCCGGAGAAGCAACTGATGGTAGATTAAGACGCATATTTACTAATATTGCAGTGTTAAGGAATATACAATCTAAATGGATCATTTATACCAAAAATTTATTAGAACTACATCGTAAGATAATGAAAGCAACTAATTTCTCATGCTGCTGTTAAAGATTTTCAAACCTTGACAAACTTAAAGCAGTTCACGTCCTAAGCATTCTAAGTAAGTTTCTGTAACGAACAAGTGATCTTTAAGTTTTTTCAATTTGAGGCAATGCAATATGTATAATTGATATACTTCAACTTCCATTTCAGTGGAAAATAAAGGACAACCATCACACTTCCAAGCAAATAAAAGGACATACCTGAAGGAGCAGCTCATGTTTTGAGTTAAACAAAAAGACACTAAAAGCTCTATGCAGCAGGTTCTCAGATTCAATCTTTTCCATCAAATGACCTGCTCCACAGCATACAGCCATAATAAGACACGAGACTTTTTCTATAAATACAGGCAAACCCATATTTATGTAGCCAACTGAACCATGAGAAATAGAACTAAGAAAATCACAGCTGGTTTTTAGCATTTAAATTTACTTGGTTCAAGGCGTGGAAACAGCCTCTTGCAAAATGCAAGGTAAGGCTACATACTATTGACCCTTGTGGTCCGCCCCTTCCTCGGACCCAGTATACACAGGAGCTATGTGCACCGGGGCTGCCCTTTTAATGTATGTATGCATGTATACAAATTTAGACTATTTATTTTATTGATCTCTAGCAGCAGTCATAGCTTAAAGTGTGCATGTATTTAGATACATCTATCATATATTAGCTGTCAATTCCATCCTGCACCATGTGAAATTTCAGAAAACCTTTGTCTCAGAACTAATTTTCAGCCAGATTCCTGTAAATTCCGGGAAACCCTTGGGAAAAGTCTGTTCTGGAAATTGCTTCTAAGGCGGCCTGTCATTGCTGAAACAGACTTAAAACACAGAAGGAGGGATTTGTGCATCAGGGACAACACTAGCAGCTCTCATGCCTTAGGAATCTCAGTGTGGTTCCCATTCTAGAAAGCTTGCACAGTATTACTAGTTTACTTATGTGTATGGGTAAATGAGTTTAGATACATCTACATGTATTAGTTGTCAATTCCTGTCCTGTTCAGGAAATTTCAGCAATAGTCTGTTTTAGAACTGATTTTCAGCAACATTGTCCTCAATTCCAGAAGCCTAACTGAACAAGTATAATCTGTACATTGTGTCTAGGACAGCCTGTTCCCTCTGAAAATGGAACTACAACACAGATAAGGGATATGTGTTGTTGGTTTCTTTAACTACAACTTTCACATTTTTCTCTTGCATTTTGGTTTTAATAGTGCTGGCTAGCGGAGTTTAAAGTACTTTAGTCCTTTCAATCAATTGAATGGTTAAGATCCACAAAGACCTAACTTTTGGTCAGTTACAAGGTTTTCTATTTACTTAGACCCTTGACTGCAACTGATTTTGGCCCTTTTTTTGCTCAATCTCTATGTTTGCTCCTCACTTTCTATTTTACACCTTAGGGACAACTCTCTTGCTTCCATTCAAGGAGCAATCTGAAGAAGGTATCAATATTCCCAATTTTATAGTAGCTTCTATTTGCGTCTGTGGAAATTAGAATATCAGTTAGTTCTCCAAATTCATGGTAAGTGGATCTGGTCAATGTTCAGACAAAGTAAAATATGTGAACAGTTAAAAACAAAAAACAAAAGTGTATATTTGTTAAATCAGTTTGTTATATTTTCAGTTTTATTTACATTACCAATTCTTTTCTACTTATAGATTGTTTAGCGTCTTTCTAGAACATAACACCAGAACATTTCAATACAGGAGAAAATTGAAATGGCTGGTAGAACACTCTAGTAAGATCTAAAGTTTTAAATGGATGACATGATTTTGATGCATAGAAATATATGCTTTTTGTCCTCTTAATAACTAGTCAAGGTACATACAAATGCATGCCACACAGGCACATGTGCGCACCAACGTGCTCATGCGCACACAACTATTGGAGGAAATATAGGAATGGCTACAAGGAGAAAATAGGGAGAGGGTTTAATTCACCCCAGGGAGTATTCAATGCTCAATCTAGATTTCTCATTAAATTTTGGGGATTTCAATTTAACCAATACAATAAGCTACAATGACAAAATAGTCTTAATTTTCTCTTATTTAATTGATTTTGTCCATATTGCCACGACAATGTTAAGATTTTACATAGTACTGTATAAGTCCAATATAATACCTGTCTAAAATGGAAATACAGTTAGACTCAATAATAAAAAGATATATGATGATGTAAGGAAGAAATAATCTAATAGAGTGGGTCCTCTTTTTTCTGCAATATTCTTTACTAGCTCGAATACCTTACCCAGACAAATTAATAGTTACAACATGAATGCAGCAATTTCAAGAAATAAACAAACATCAACCAAATTTTGCAATAAAAAGTTCTCACTCACAATTGTATTTGGAATCATGACCAATAACATTATCTTCCTCATCCACTAAAATACATCTGCACAAAGTAATATAGAACCTTTTAATCTTCTATGTAACCAATGACACCAACGAATAGCAAAGCAACCAAAAGGCAACTGCCTTTATGTATGCATACATAAAAGAAAAGTCATACACTTATATGAATACTCACATCCATAGAGCATATGAGTGGGTATCACTTAATTGACAAAGCCATAAGGAAAACCAAGGGGCCCTTGTAACCATCCTATTATTTCCTTGGTGCAAAATGACTAATTTGCCTTGGTATTAAAAGCTACTGATTGCAGAGCTAAGAACTCATGATGGGACAGTCACTGACATGAATAAAGGAAATTTACCAGGGAAGATGAAAAGGAAAGACTAGGCTTGATGGCTAACTTAAGGGCTAATTCATGGTGTAGAAGTTACTCACACACAGTGCTCACAGGTATGTTGTTTTCTTCTGAAAGCTAATTTAAACGGTAAACATGTCACCAATGATCATGGAGTATACAGTAAAATGGAAGAAAGTCCAAGGAAACTAAACCTATTATGAAGAATAAGATGAAACCATAGTTAACCATCAACCCAGTTTTACATCAGCATCATCAACAATACAAAACCTGTTGCCATCAATATAGTCTCATAATTCAGAGTTTAACAGCTTTTCGATTGGTATTTGGGCAGCTTCAAACCCTTCGAGTGTTTTCATTGCTTCAGTTGTAATTGAAATTAATCATGCACAAATGCACATGACAGACACACATTTTTATTTTCCTTTAGGACACAACATACCTACTCTTCCAACATCTCTGCATACAGAATATCAAAGATAAGTAACAGAGAAACATTCAAGACATATACAAGCTTGGCTAATTCAAGAACTGTTCCAATTTTACTCATAAACTATGGTAGTGGAACTCGACACAAGCTAAGATGGTTGGCGCAGTTAGGCTCATTTCTAGCAACGACTTTATGGGCTCCACGTTCTCCAAATTATCATGCATGTTCATCTGATCAGCATGTGCTGATATGGTTATTCCTGTTGATGTAATAAACGGTGGACTCAGGTCCCCATGGATGTTAGATCCAGATGTCAAAAATCTGCCATTAGGAATGATCAAGGCGGTATTGTCTGCAATTGCTTTCATTTTACGCTTGCATATCATACACAACATTAGATACATCCCTGCACTTCTAATCAAGTTCTACTCCTCAAACTGGTAATCAATTTCCAACCGAATCAACTAAACACCGACAAAAAAAAACGACAAAAAAAGAAAAGAAAAGATAGGCTCATAATATCAGGTCTTACACTAAAAACAGCCTGGAATCTGTGATAGAATCCCAAATCTTAACAAAGTGCATAAATTAGATAATCCGTTCCTCCCCCTTACGATTGGCATCCAACAGATGTGAGTTATCTATACAATCCCCAAATATATGATCATCAAGGGCGAAAACCGATCTCCTCTGTCTAATTCAGCCCAGTAAACAACAGTTATAATACTAAACCAATAAAGAAAGCAAACAAACAGTTTTAAAAAAAAAACACAGAGAGAGAGAGAGGATAAGGTGAATGCCCAACTAGACCAAGATCGGATCGAATACCCAGAAAACTTACTCGTCGTCGAACATGAGGCGCCTCTGGACGGCATCCATGGCGGAATCCGTGACTTCGCCCATGCTGGATGTAACGGAGGTAGAGAAGCGTCAACTGGAGGGTCGCGTTTGAGAGAAGAGAGTACGCAAAGGAGAGATTTTGGGAGTGGGATTGGATTTATAGACGATGAAACCCAGAGAGTGCTTACAAGGAATAGGAAAATGAGCGGCTGCGATGCGAGTGCAGCTCTCATGGAAGTGGAGGTGGCCAGAAGTGTGGTCACCGGTCTACAACTGGTCGCCGAAGACGCTGCGAATCTCCGCCCGCTGCCACTCTTGACCACTAATTAACACCTTATAATAATTACTCGTGGGCTAATTTTTAAACTTGCCAACTGGATGGGTATTTCTTCTACTCCATAAATATGGGAAGAAGGCTAAGACATACCCGTCATTGTTCTCTTGGTGCACCCCATCCTTTGTTGTTTTTAAGAGAAAATGGCCAAAATGACCTTGATCAATAAATAGGCTGATAATGGGTACTAAATTTATTGATTGGGGGATCCAAATGATGGATTAAAATAGTTTTAAAAAGGCAGCCTGATGCAGGGTCCGAAGAAGAAACAAACCACAAGGGTCCATAGTATGCAGCCTCACATTGTATTTTTACACGTGGCTATTTTCACATCTCAAACCTGTAACCTCAAGGTCACACAACAACAATTTTACCGTTACGCCAAAGTTTTCTTGAATTAAAATAGTTAAATACAATATATTTGATAATAATGTATTTTCTACACTAACACCCTAACGATGGGTATTTGAAGAGAAAAACCCATAAGTTGATTGAATAAGAGTTTATATTGTAATTATTTTGCCTAAATATCATGAGAAACTTTACTATTAAAAAGTATGGCTCGAAAAACCATTAAATGGCTAAGCATAATCATCTCAAGAATAAAAGTTGGCACAAGAGTGAAAGTTGTCGTCTTGTGACCTTGAAGTCACAGGTTCAAGACGTGGAAACAGGCTCTTGCAAAATGCAAGGTAAAGTTGCTGCCCCTTCCCCGAACCCCACAAGTCTAGGAAGTAGTGACCAATGAGTTCACTTGTGTGAATAACAAAATATCGATATTCTAAAGTCCTATATGCCCTTAACTACACACTTATTTTTATTTGCTACTTGTAAAAATAAAGTTTAGCTTCTCTTTCACCACACTTGTATCTGTGGAACAAAATAAGGGCGTTATTTCCAATTATATTTCTAAGACATTCAATAAATTATAAAATACAGCATACTATAAGTTATTCATCATTCTACGCATTCCTGAATGGATTTTTCATAAGGTAAAAGGGTTTGACGGGCAGCCACGTTGCACGAAGCTCTTACCTATGCAGGCTTCGAGAAAGAGATGGACCACAATGGTCTATAGTACGCAGTCTTACCTTGCATTTTTGCAAGAGGCTGTTTTCATGCTTTGAGCCCGTGAGATCACACGACGACAACTTTATTGTTGCACCAAGGCTCATAAGAGAGATTTGACTGTACAAGAAAAGGAGAATTGAAAATCCGAAGTTGCGTTTTTTCCCTCCTCCCCTTTATACAAGCATATAGATTGTTTTATTCATTTATTCTTCGACTTAAATAATCCATGTAAAATATTCTAAATTTAATTTCTATTTTGGAAAAGTTAATTGCTATTGGATGTTTATTTTGGACGATGATGTAATTTTAACCAAGTTTAATAGATAATACTGAATCAAAACAATGAGAGACATTCCAAAATGTGTGTCTCTCGTGTAGGAAAAAATATAATTTACTACCATTAACTATTGTTTGGTTACACTTTAGTCCCTAAACTTTTATTTTTTCAAATCAACTATTAGCAAATTTTTCACAATAACTCATTCCTGCCAACGTCCATCTATGGGCATCAAAACAGATTCCCACAAACATGCGCAGTGGGCCCTGTAATGTATATTATAATGTTTTAGAATAAATTATACATAATTTTGTCCGGAGATCAAAGTAAAAGAAGAAGCAATAGTTTAGGAACTAAAGTATTATTTGCGAATAGTTTTGTATCTTGCTAGAAAAGATGACTGGAGCTTTCCACAGACGGGGTTTAAATCCCCATATAATTCTCTTTTGTTAAAGTTCTAATGTACCAACACTTACTTTGGGTGATCTCCAATGAAAAATAGATTCAAATCCATTTGGAAAAGATGATCAAAATTTTTTGCTGGCGAGATTAAAATCTTCATATGATATCCTTTTTTCTAGGAGTTTTGGAAAATAATTTTCAAATCTAAAATTCAAAAGTCTACAAACCTATAAAATTTGGACGATTTTTCAGTGAAGAATGCATTTGAGACTTTGTTATAAAAAGATTGCGATATTTCATGGTCGACAAACTTGAAAGCATTGATTTTATTTTTCTTTGATTTTTGGAAAAATAAATTTTAGACGTAGGTTCTAGCTGATCCGATCTATTAACTATCTAAGAACAACAGTTTAGTTTGTAGACTATTGGCGAGAAAGAGAAATTCAGAGAGACGAGCACAAGGGAGGTTAGTCCAGTCATTCCGTAGAAACGCATGCAGGAGGCAGGAATGAAACAAATAATTTAGGTGCGATTATAACCATATAGGGATAGTAATTCTATATTGTTATTATGAATCACAAGCTAATTCTTATATTCACCTTCTCACCAACCACAGCCGCCATAGCCGCCGGAGGAATAACAACTCGTGTCTAATTGGCTAGTTGGTGAGGTAATAGTTTACCAAGGCGATGATCAATAGCTGATCCAAGAGGATGATCAGCCACACTATGACCGAAGCATAGCCCACACTCCTAACTCTCAAGACTTACCTAGTCTGTTTTTCTTGCCATGTCTGGGATGGGATCTTATGTTTGTTGTTTTATCTGGACCACAACTGCGACCATTTTTGTTGACCCTGCACTGGACACACGGCAATAGCTCTGATACTTCTTTTTACAAGTCTACCCCGCTGCTGGTCCCACCATGATTAGATGATTCTAGTCCTCGGAAGGGTTACTTGAACATCATCATCATCAAGACTTTATTCCAATTAGGGATTAGCTACATGAATCTTGTTCCTCCATTCCCCTCTATTAAGTATCCTGTCTTCATTTAGCTGCAAAGTTTTTAAATATTTTCTCACCACTTGAACATATGGTATTAATAATATGGTAGGTTTGATCTTCCTTGGATCTTGACAGACTATGTTGCTTAGAGACAACCTCCAAAATTATTCAAAGATTCCGTAAAGGAAACTCTACCTTAAATAGGTCACAGTTTCGAGATAATGCAGCGGCTCTAGTAGGAAGTCTCCCCCTTAACTAGGTCATAGTTTTGAGACTGTATTACGTCCCTTTGCAGGATACAGAGAGCTTGTGTGTTGAGGGGGTATCTTAGGAATATGTTTGGTAAGCATTATATCAACAGGAGTGTCCCGAGAATAAATATGAAAAAAGTTTATATATAAAAGACCAGTTGGGTATGTGAATTTCCCTAAAAAAAAAAAAAAACCCGAAGATCCTGATGAACGTTTAGATGGTGCCATGTTACCATTTTCAACTGGTCAAAGGATCATGAGATATATGCATTTAACATGACAGCATGCTGATTATAGAGAACCACCAAAGGAGACATGATCACAATTACCATATTTAAATGGTTTTAGAGTCTAACAAGGCTGGGACAAGGGCAAAAGAGAGACTAAACTGCTCAACAAGGTCCTGTACCCCATTGCAGGGTGTTGATAGGCCTAAACCATCCGTAGAATAATGAAAGAGATTGCTATCGTCCTTATCTCCAAGCAAGTAGTAATTTCTGATAATGCGGTCTTCATTTATCACATGTAACAATGCAAGGTAAAGTCGCGGACTATTAATTTTTGTGGTTCATTTCTTTTCCTGCGAGAGCTTCATGCTTATTCATCACATGCAATGTCCTTCAAAAGAGGCATGTATGTCATTGCCTGTGGTGGTACACCAAATCTCATACGCTTGCCGCCTGTATAAATGGCTCAGAAGTGTACCTAATATAATATATAGCGTGTATATTCTATTGTAAGAGCATGTGCAGCACATCACATGAGAACAACCAGCGGGAACGGCCTCTTTCAAGACAGCCTGGTGAATGCTCTTTTATAATTTACTATGTTTATCAGATTATTATCTTTGCAGAATACAACACGAAAGAGCAAGGCAAACAAAAAAGGGCAGCCCTATGCCGGGTTTGGAAAAGGGATGGACCACAAGGGCCTATAGTAGGCAGTCTTATCTTACATTTTGTAATAGACTGATTCCACGCCTTGAACTTTTGACCTCACATGACGACAACTTTTACTGTTGCGCCAAGGCTCCCTTTCAAAAGAGCAAAGTCAGAAATACAAAAATAAGAATCTTCTGCATCTGTCTCTTGCTCCTGTCCAACCATGAGTTAGGAGTGGCTATTGACCAGCCATCTCTCCACGTAGTTGGTGAAGAAAGAAGTAGCCGATGGGGAAGAGAGACCGACATAAATTCCTGTTTTCTATTAGTGGAAACAGAGGAGCAGGGAGAAACCCTCAATCGGAGAAGATTAGGCGGCAGACTGGACTGCTGTGCCCACTGGTCGACGACCGAACCGCCAAGAACCGGTGATAATCAGAGACAATGGAAGCAGATCGGCGGCTGGTTGCTTTGCCTACCAGTCAACCACGGTGGCTGTGTGCTGGTGGAGCAAAAATGCAAAGTCGATCGTCTGTGACAGGCAAGGATGTCCGGCGAAGAGAGGGAGAAGAAAAAAAAAGAACGAAGAGCTGCCGGCGGTGAGGCGAAAAAAATGTTTTGCATCCTAAAAATTGATATGAGCACCTTTCTCAGGAAAATTATATATTCCCATTTTTTATAATGACACTTCCAGGAGCAAAAATAGTGCCCCTCAATTTTAAAAATGACACTCCCTATTTAGGAAAACCCATATTGGTGAGTGAACTCAGTAACAACTGGTGAGTGGACTCGGTAATGGCTGAGAGTGAACTCGGTAATAGCTAGTTAGTAGACTTGGTAAACAAAGTGCAAAAAGTAAATGTAGTGACTATTGCGAGTGAACTTAGTAACCGCAAGTGACGCTGACTTGAGAACGATATCGAGATGACAAGGGAGCAATAGTAGGATGACTCAGTGAATAGTAGTGAGATGACTTGGTGAAACATGTACGCAATTCCAAGTGGACTTGGTGACCATTCTAAGTGAACCTTGTAACCTCATTTTGAGTGGACATGACTACTCCAAGTGATATTTATGAGCATCTAATGAGGGTGGCCGATGAGGGCAGGTGCAAAAGGCACTAGCAGGCTTCTAGTTAACAAGCTTCTAGATGCTTATGGTACACTTGATGACCAATTAGCACTTAAATACAGTAGAGAGTGTTTAGCAGGGAGAGTAGTAATCCTTCTAGGAGAAGTTGCAGATATGCTCAGACTGTTGATTGAGCTACTTGAAAGCGTAGATAATTATTGGAAGGGGAGCTGGTTGAAAGACGTACTTGTAATTTAGAGGAGTTGAATTAAGTTAAAAGAATTTAGTGCATCCTCCTCTTATAAGCATGCAGGAGGAGATTATTAGGGTAGATTTGCATATGACCCATACCCATGTGAGCAAAAAATCGTGTGTGTGTGTGTGGGTGTGGGTGTAATGCTAGGGTTGGTGTATGTGAGGGAGTGAGAGTTTCTATGTAAAGAAACAGAGGAGGATTGGAGCCTCCTCCTCATCCTCCTTTATTGCATCTAATCAGATAGTGAAACCTCCTTTCCCGTGAACGTAACTGAGTTTGGCCAAACCACGTAAATCCCTTTGTCTTCTCTATTGTGTGTGATTGAATTGATCCTAACAATAAAACTCATATCTAGCTAACTGGCTTGATCACAAATGGCTATAACAGATCATAATAGGAATGAAAGTTGTAAGGAGCCACAGTCAACATTTCTATGGTAATAAAAACTCCATCTTTTTCCCTATTGTGTTTAAACGGAGTTTTTTTTTCATGAGCTGTATTATATTTTAAAGAGATCCATCTTTTACAATAAGATCTGTCTTTTTTAATTTGTTTCCAATTTTACATTTAAAAGCCATCCTTTATAACTTTTTTTTTTCTTTTTCTTACTTTACATTTTTTGACTTTCTATGTGTGAGTTTCTTTTCTTCTTACAACTTTGTGTTTTTATGACTTTTTTTTCCATTGTTGAGTTTTCTTATAGTCGTCGGTTTTTTATTTTTATTTTTGTACTTTTAGAATTTCTCTAACATTTTTTACCCATTTCAAAATTTTAGACTTTTTTCCTTGCCAGCCTTTTTAGGCTCTGAATTTTGTAATATGCTTGAGAGTTGAGACATTATGTTTAGTTTAGTTTAGAAGACCATTTAAAAAGGCAGCCCCGGTCCACGAAGCTCCCCCTTATGCGGGGTTTAGGGAAGGGGCAGACTACAAGGGCCTATAGTAGGCAACCTTACTTTGTATTTTGCAAGAGGCTGATTCTAAGCCTTGAACCCATGACCTCAAAGTCACATGACGACCACTTTTAGAAGACCATCTATTTTTGCTTAAAATGTTGTTAAGTAGGTTGTATATTTACTTTTTAAATTTTTGTAACTTATAAAGTTTTATGACTTTTACCTGACTTTTTATCCCTTTTCCCAATTTTATTTTATTTTTTATCCTTTCCTTCCTTGACCTTTTTAAATTTATTGAATTTTTCTTGATTTTCTATCCTCTGTTTTTCATCTATTTCTAATTTTATGACTTTTTTTCCAAATCTAAAACTTGTGACTATGACTCAAATAGCCTGAGAAGAGTCAAATGCAATAATTTTAGTCCTCGATCTATGAAGATAGAAGTGTACTAGAGAAACTATCCATTTTCAAGATTTAAACTTTAAAAAGATTAGAACAAGATTCATGTGACCAACCCCTAATGTGGATAATGTCTTGATGATGATGATGAAATTATAAAAGATTAGATAGTTAACTCAAGCAATCGGAGCTATTTCTAATGTAAATTTACTCACTTCAAAAGGTAATACTTCTGCTACGTCCATATTTAGTCTACATATTATTACTTCTTGATTACTGCAACAATGCTGTACAATACCGTGAAATACCAATGGTATAATGACAAATAAATTAATAATCATGGTAAATTATGCAACATGGAAAGCTGTCATTCCAATACGGTAAATCTATGGTAAATTAATAATTTCACACACTTTTAAGATTATATATTTTAGAATTTCTTTAAGGGCCTCCTTTTCATTTTTTTATAGTAGTCATGTGACCTTGAGGTCATGGGTTCAAGGCGTGAAAACAGCCTCTTACAAAATGCAAAGCAAGGCTGTGTACTTTAGGCCATTGTGGTCCGCCCCTTCCCCCGACCCTGCATAGGCCAGAGCTTCATGCACCGAGCCTACCTTTTTTACATGCACACCCGTGCACAGTCTCTAACTCTTGCAACTTGGGTAAGACACTGCTTTACAACAATAGGGAAGGACTATTTAGAAGAGATCTAGGAATTGGATTGTTGAATTTAACCCCACTGAAATAATACATATAATAGTAGCATATAAATCTATAAGGGATCAAATCATGGGAATTCTACTTGTATATCCAATTTTAACCAATCAGACGTCCCAATAGCCTCTTGCAAAATGCAAAGTAAAGCTGCATACTATTGACCTTTGTAATCCGCCCCTTCCCCAGATCCGACATAGCATCAGGACTGTCCTTTTTTAGGGCGTCAGAACAGGCTAATTCACTTAAGAGTTTGAAGACAGTTGACCACGCCGCCACTTCAATCGCTGGGATCATTTGATGGAGAGGACTCCTCAGCATGCCCATCCCATGTTGGCCCTACAAAGTACATACAAATTGCTCCCACAATGACATCCAAACTCTAGTTTTTGATGATGCCACACATTATATCAAACACTCACCAATAGTACTTTCAGAGAGCTGCAATGCCCTCTTAACGGCTCTCTAGACAGGTGCACAACAAAAAAGGACAGCCTGGTGTACAAAGCTCCTGCCTATGCAAAGCCCAGAGAAGGGTCGGCCCATAAAGAGCCTATAGTAGGCAGCCATTAATATAATGAAATGGGAGTACGAATATCATTTACCTCTGGGTGTTAATGCTAGTTGAGATGGAGTGATCTGACTAGATATGAGATGGGTCATTATCACTGTTAGTGGTGCTTGGAATGAGATGAGATGAAGTGACATCTCCTCATATACCTGTTAGTGACAGAACTCACTTGTAAGTTGAATTTTCAGTCATCTCACTTCATCTCATGCCAAATTTGGGTTATCTCAATCCAACTCAGATCATATATCAGCTTAAGCTAGCTCACTTCATACCAAGCACCACTAACCCTATGTAAAAGATCTACCCCAAGCCTTGGACAATTTGTCTGTGCAACTATAATCATTAGGAAAGCATATTTCACCAAACAAGATACCATTAAAGGCTGTTCCCCTTTGTCAACTCGAAGGAAGTAGCAGAACAAACAGGAGGGAAACTCTCAGTTTCATCAATTACCAAGATGAAACAACTTTGAGTGAGCCCAACCAATTGCTGAACCCTGTGAGAAAAAAAGGTTTTCAAGCACTACAGAATTCCTTGTAGAGGCTGACAATCATTGAGAGTGTGTCATACAACAAAAGCCTTCCCATCAAAACAAAATCATTTTGCCGAAACTAGTCTCTTTGAACATTTACAACAGGTAAAGCTCTGACTAATTCCCTGAAAACACGCAAAATGCCTTTAGATTGTAAACTCTCTTTTTTTCATGTGATCTTCTCACCACTGATCATCCATTACTCTTCTTCTCCTGTATCAAGAGAAAATCTACAAAAAACTAGTTAAGATGAATTAAAAAAAACAAAAGTTTCCACCTGATTAAAACGTTTCTGGGGTTCCCTTCAGTTTGAAGTTTCTAATTGGTTAACAGAGGCTTTTATAGCAGCCAAAGAGCTACATAATAAAGCACAAATTAGCTCAGTAAACCATTGTGGAACAGCAGGTGCAGTATCAATTCTAATTTAAGACAGATATCTTACCAGTTTCTACGCAGAATTGCCCGAATGAGAATGGCCACTAAAAGAAGTTAAACAATTTCGAAATTCATGTGCGTTCCTGATCAAAACCTCATACCCAAGATGGCAGCAAATAGTTTATTACATGCATATGCTTGCAATTAGCAATGGACACTTCCCTTTCATTTTCATGTGCTTACTAGTCTATAAAGCCCTAGGCTTACTAGTATAAACTCCACACTATTGTAGCTTGCATCTTTTTCCATTCCAATATAAGTTGGTTTGATCATGACTTAAGATCTGGATTGACAGTTGTAGATGAAAACAATGAGGGTATTTAAGGGAAGTTTGAGAGCTTTAGTTTCCACAGATTAGGTGATGAAAGGTTAAAATGTAGGCTATTGGGGCCAGAGTAGGCTAAAATGCATCAATAATCACTGTTAGACTTGGTGTCTTGTGTCGAGGATGGAATTCCCAAACTAGACCTGTACAAATTTCCTCAATATGGTTGCCTGAGCATATTGTGGGAATGTGTTCAGATGCATTTACTAGTGAGGCAATAACTCGAAGTGCATTTGGATTAATCTTCTGTGAGATAAAAATTCAGTACCTCTTTTTCATTCTATTCTCCTAATACAGAGCATCACGGTGCCTGATGTCTTACTTGCGAGTTAACTACAAGATACACTTTCTGATGCTCAAAGGGCTTGCTATTCTAAGGGCATCAATAGCTTTCTTGTCACCTACTGTTGCCCAGAATGAAGAAGCGGAATGGAAGCATCCAGTTGATAGAAAGTTAAATGTTTTTTTCACTGTGGCACATTCAAATACTAGAAGCACTCAAAACAGCAAAGCAAGTCATAAGTATGCTTCCTTGGAACTGTTCTTGGTCCACTCATCCAGATTTAGAGTGGTTTGGCCAATGACTATGCCCATCAACCTACAAACAGGCACATTCTTGGCAACAAATGGGTGCTCAAGGGGAAACAGAATCCAAAGATACTGCTGCTGGAACACAGTCCAGCTAGTAGGAAGGACTACATCCAAGTCATGATTTTGAATGTGATTGGACATTTTTGCAGTCGATTATAGCCATAGCAGCAAATTGGAGTTGATTCTGAATCTTGCTAATTTATATGCCTAGACTCTAAGTTGAATAGATTGAAGAATGCATTTCTTCTTGAAGGTAGAGGTGCATATAGAACAGGCAAAAGTCCTTGAAATAGCAACAGAGTTGGGATTGTCTGACATGGTGCTGGGAGATCTCCGGGCCTATGAGAGAAGTAACCCAACGATCATTTTCAACCAAGTATTCTCGGTAAAGGACTGCTCTTTTTCTATACATCATGAGTGATAGCTCTGAGCAGGCAGAATTTCAAACACAGCGTGCATTAACCTTCGACATGAAGGAATTTGACTCCTTGATATTTTCTTGCACATAGAATGAAACTTGAAAGTACTAAGAAGCAAATACGTATATTACAAATGAAGTATGCTACAGGTTTCCTTAACAGTCTTCGCATGACGATGCAAAGCCATTAATACTTCAGCTGTATACATTAGAAAAGAAATGAGGAAAAATGAGAACAAAATCACTGATCTTTTCAATTAATAAAGCACGGTAAAACTAAAGAGCATTTGATGCTTGAACTAATTACACCAGACAACATCCACGTAGCAAATTAAATTTGCCAATTCCATGACTAGAGAGAAGAGCACCCTCAGAAAGGGATTATGAGATAGCTGAGAGGTATCATTTGTCATGGATTACTTCATAAAAAATGAAAGTCGTATGGTTATTACAACACAGATTGATTGTAGATCTAGATGCAAGTGGATCTTGACAGGATATCATGTTCTTTTGAGCAGAAGTACAATCTCATGGAGCAGCAACAAACAGAAGCAATGATCTGGAGAAGCATAGAATCTGAAACAGAGACATAGGATATACCAATGAAAATCACACCTGGTTGAGATTTCCTACAGCAGCTCCATTCAAGGGCAAATACTCACCTATACGCTAACTACCAAAGTGTCTAGCTGTCACAAAGACACAAGTCCTGTTTTCCATGCTAAGAACAAATCTTACAAAACAGAAGACGACATTATTCACAAGGATGTTGAAGATGGAAAAACTATCCATTTCTGAAACACTCATAAGTAAGGACTAGCTATTACATGATAGACAAACTTAGGCACATAAAGGCCACAAGTCAACTTGAAGGGAATTGCTGAAAGCATTTGAGTCGGGAATATAGAAGGGAAGCCTTGGTGCAACGGTAGAGTTGAGTCATCATTTGACCTGCAGTTCACAAGTTCGAGGAGTGGAACACAACCTCTTGCAAATATGCAAGGTAAGGCTGCATACTATAGACCCTTTGTGGTCCCTGGACCATGCATAAGTGGGAGCTTTGTGCAATGGGCAGCCTTTTTTTCATTTGAGTAAGGTATATAAAGACATCTTGGTCATCTTCACCATTGTATATATAGCGATCTAAAGAGATTATTTCAAGATTCTCAACTATAGCCTGTTAATATCATGGAAAGCATGTCTAATAAACAAGGGCAAAGAAAGCTGACATGAAACACAATCATTAACAAATATGATGCTAAATCAGATAAAGCTCCAATGTCAGCAAACACATTGTTTTACATGTACAATGTTCATTCCATTAAACAAATTGGGTTGAGACTCCCACTAACTACTTTCTTCCTTCTTCTATTCCATTGAAACTACACATTTTTACCTAGATTTTCTAGAGTGGGGCAGCCTCATGCTGATCAAATAAGATTAAGACCTAACCACCCTAGGGAGATGCCAGTTCTTCCCTTCCAATAGTATCATTGTATACTTTGAAGAAGAAGAAGAAGAAGAGATTGAAGGTCACTTCTACTAATTAAAACTAAAAAAGAAGAAGAGAGAGAGTCTCGGTAGTACACTTAGACATGCAATTCCCTGGATAGTTGAGATGTTTTTTAAAAAATCTAGAAATTCTGGCTTCTTGATTTAACCCCAAGTAATTTAGAAGCTCCCACATTTTCAGAATTCAATTATAATTTACCAAGATGGGGGGCCTTGGCGCAAAGGTAGAGTTGTCATTGTGTGACCTAGAGGTCTCGAGTTCGAGGCATGAAACAGCTTCTTGCAAAAATGCAAGATAAGGCTGCGTACTATAGATCCTTTGTGGTCCAACCCTTCCCCAGACCCTGCATACACAGGAGCTTCATACACCGGGCTGCCCCTTTTTTATTATAATTTACCAAATTGAACATAAATTACCTAATTAAGGTCAAATTTCATGACATTTTTGTCAAATTCTCAGATGTAATTGTAAATCTAGCTCTTGTTCAAGTTAAACACTAAATTCTCATCAAGTCCTTCTCTCAGATGTTTTCACAAAATTTCCAACTATTTGCCTTGCTTATTTATTCTCGAACCTGAACCAAATTTGTACCATGGTACCATATGAACCAATCCAGAGATTCAGTATGAACCTAGTTGCAGTTGCAAGATGCCATCATTTTTCATATAACAAATCCTTCTCTACATGCTATAATTTGTAAATCTCGTCAACATTCAAGTTAAAAATTAAATTCTCATCAAGTTCTTTCTCCACAAGGTTTTCGTGAATTTTTCACATATTTCCCTTGCTTATTTTTTGTCGAATTTCAACTCTGTACATTGGCATCATATGATCAGAATTTTACCACAGACAGAATCTAGATATAGCTGCAACATGCTATCATTTCATATAACAAATCCTTTTCCACTTGACAAATGAACAAATCAAAGAGAAAGAAAGTCCATTTTAGATGACAATGTTTATCCTAAACTTCAACTGCAATGTTATCCCCCAAGGACATAGAGAAAACCAAATTCATTCTAGACTGAGTGTGGAGATTTTCTACAATAATCAGCACTTTCAAACAAAACCCAGTCTCAAAGTAGGAGAAACGAACATCAGCAGAAGCAATTGATACAAGCAATCGATTGGGTGCCCTTGAATATGGGCGAGAGAAGGATTAGATGAACTTTAGGAAACGCACCTATGATGACTGATCATCAGATACAGTGGTACCAACTTGGGATGAAGATGCCATTCGAGCGGCTGCTTCTTCTTCGTTGAGAATCCTTTCCATGTCCGTGATTCTCTTCCTCGCCACAAACGTAACTAGAACTGGTGGGTTACAAAGAAGAAACGAATAAAACGAGAATTACAAATCCAGGGTTTGATTTTGTTTGAGAGAGAGAGAGAGAGAGAGAGAGAGAGAGAGAGAGAGAGAGAGAATTACCTCCAGCAGTACCGAAGGTCCAGAGCCAGAGAATCTTGACGCCGGGGCTCTTTCCTCCCAACGCCATGGCCTGCTTCTTCCCTCTGTTCACTTGGTTTGGTTGAAGTCCTCTGCGGCCTGCACTATAGACGGATGCCAACCTGCTAGGTAATGGGGCCAAAGTCTTAAGATACATCTCAGCCCTTGATTGACAGTCCATCCCGAAAATTGAAATGAACGGAGGCCGTAAGTTCGGATTCGGAAATAAAACGGCAAGTAAAACAATTGTAATATACCAAGCATGGTGAAAAGTTGGGGAAAATTTTGAGACAGAAGCATTATTACACTGAGAATGTACTTGTGATATTTGAGATTTTCACAAATTATTCATGAAATTTAAGTTTTTTGTGGCAAATTCATGTTAATTTGCATTAAATTTACAAAAAAACAGTAAATTTTGAATTATTCCAGAATAAATCGGGACATTAAAAGTAGGAATTCCCAAGGAAATTTTAATTATTTGGCGAATGCCCTTTTTTTAATACTAAGGAATTATTCGGAGAATTTCCTTATCATTGGCTGCGTAGTAAGTTGTCACGTGGGCCCTACATACTGACTCACTCCGAGTTCGGGTTTCAACCGGATTGGATGTCTGTATCATCTGAAAAATGTGCTTTTGATCGGTAGAGATGGAGATTTGAAGAACAAGAAACAGTGTTTAGGGAGCTCCAGTTATCCAACGGCAGCGATTCTTCGTGTACGATATGTTCACAATCGGACGATCAGATCAACTAAAAATCGTGGGCCTCGTACATCTTTTTGTTTTCTTTCACAGGCAAAGAATTACAAAGAAAATCACTCACTCTCCTGGACCTATCAACCCCTGCTGGGATGGAACATGGAGGGTCTGGACCCTGAACCTGCGGCCCCTCGTCAACGGGGTGAGGCACGCCTCTTTCACCAAACCATTCGGCTAGTAGCCCTTTTTGCGAGCCTTATACTTAGATGGCACCGTTATTTCATTGGTATTCACCAGGCTGGTATGATGTTAGCTAGTCTAAGAATGGAGGGTATGACTGCAGCAGTAGGCTGCAACGGTGTCCATGATTCAACATCATTCCCTTACTATTGAGTAGCTGTCCTGTTGCCTGTGTTGGTTACATCTTTCATCAGACAGATTCCTGCTTGAGGGAAGAATGCAATCATGTCTGCAACATCTACTTTCAAGTCTACAAAATTGGATAATTCAAAACTGTTGGAACCATTACCTGGTCCTATAATTGTGTCAGCTGAATCTGAAACAAAAGCAAGAAATGTAGGAAAGAGAATATGGGAAATCTTGCTGGTTTGTAAGTTTATCATAAACTTCAATAAAACCATCTTGAACTGTTCAAAGAAGAAAAAAGGGCAGCTCGGTGCATGAAGCTCCCGCCTATGGGGGTCCGGGGAAAGGACGGACCACAAGGACCTAAAGTACATAGTTTTACCTTGCATTTTGCAAGAGACTGTTTCCATGCCTTGAACTCGTGACCTCAAGGTCACACGACGACAACTTTTACTGTTGCACCAAGGGAATGAAAATTTCAGAAACAGTAAAAGATCTTCTAAAAGCCCACTAAGAAATGCTACGAAACATTAGACAAAGATCTAATGAGACACAAAAGAAACCATCGAGAAATGGGGCAGCCCCGGTGCACGAAGCTCCTGACTACACGGGGTCCGGGGAAGGGGAGGACCACAGCGGGCCTATAGTGGGCATCCTTACCTTCTATTTCTGTAAGAGGCTGTTTCCACGCCTTGAACCCGTGGCCTCAGGGTCACATGACGACAAATTTTACGGTTGCTCCAAGGCTCCCCTTCAAACCATTGAGAAATGATGAAGGAAATATTCAAGGGAATAAATAAGAGCCATTTATATGAAAAATGCTAGAAAAATGGCAAGAAAAGCAAAATGCATCTGCCATATGTGTGTGTGTTTTAGGAGATGATCAGCAGAACAAAAGTACAGTCAAAATGTCTACAATGTGTTTCACATAAGTTTTACCATTTCTTGGAGATGTTTCGCTTTAGTTTCTAAGGCGAGTTTTCTACTTTGTAGAAGAGTTTTAAGTAAAGATGGTTGGACATGTTCAAAGGAGACCAACAACGACACTGGTTAAAAGGAATGAGGCAATACAAGTAGAAGGTTCTAAAAGAGCAAAGGGAAGGCCCAAAAGAACTTGGATAAAAGTGGTGAGGAAAGATTTAAAACTTTGGTATTAAATGAAGCCATGGTACTTGATAGAGAGGAATGGAGGAATAAGATTCATGTGGCCGACCCCTAATTAGGATAAGGTCTTGATGATGATGATGATGATGACGATGGTTGGAAATCTTTCTGATATAGTTTCATCTAGATAGTTACTGTTTCTTTCCACATGGTTTCGCTCTGTATTACATATAACAACTGAAGAAGCAAAAGAACTTGAAAAAAATCAAGTCCAGCCATTTCAAAGTGCACAGACCTTGTCGCTGGGCAGTAAAGATAGTAGGTAGCATTCACTTGAATTTGTGAATTCTAAGTGACGAGAGGTTCAGCTTCAGCCAGGTCAGTTGGCTTTGCTCAAATTACAACCCCATAGGAGGAAATCCTTAGAGATCCAATGAGAAGCTCAACCCAGGTTTTACAGGCCCTATGAAGTTTTGGAGAAGATTGGTCCCGTTGCTTATCACTTAAACGAGTCATTTCATGAATTAATGGCATGTATGTCTATCCATGAACATCTATTCTATCTGTACATCTAGGGGATCTCTCCATCTATACATAAGTCTTGATAATAATCAAACAGATGATCATAGATCAGCTTCATTGTTTGCAATAGTAGGAGCTATATATGGAATCATGTATGCGAAGTATAACCACAGCATTTTGATGAAATCCAACCTTCACCTGGCTCCAAAATACAAGATCCAGTGATACTGGTCACTGAAATAACCATTTATATCTGCTTGGGAGACAATGCCATGAACTACTTCCAGTTCCAAATTTTCTGCAATTACGATACCCCTGCGTCTTTTAAAAATATTTAACCTTGATTCGATCGTGAACTGGAATTAACTGGAGTAAGCATCCACTACTTCAACAACATTTCTAGAAAACCCTACTCTATTTTGCGCTCTCATTTAGCAATTACATGGTCCTACTTGGCAGTATGTTTCTAGCAAGTATGCAACTGTATGAACCAGTAACAGTGTCAATGATGAATATCAATTTTTCTAGAAACATAGTGTCTAATGTGTTCTACCTTTGTTTGGGTCACTCTACAAGCAATGGTTTACAGACAGGAGGATTGAACAAAAGCTGAACATGTCAAGGGATCTTCCCACCAACAGTTAAAGAACATGAATACAATGCAGAAAGATGTGAACTAGTTAGAAGTACCCTTTTGCTAAAACATGTCTTTTCTAATAAATATGTTGCTCTAATAATTCAATCAATATAATGGATGATGATAAATCTGTCTCCTTCTTAGTCATCTCTGCTTGCATCAGCCTGATTCTCACTGTCATTCGAACTTTCAGCATCTAATGATTCATGCGTCGCCAAGAGTATCAGGACAGCCTACACAAACCATGTTTTGGATATAATTTGATTATGAGAGAAAGGAGAACATTAATCTTAGAGAAATGACATAACATGTATACTAGTAATGTGCAACGTTTCAATGGCCAACCTCGTCTGGCTTCTTAGAAGCAAGCAATGCACTTGTAAGGCCCCATAGAACCTCAAGATTAGGAGCTTTAGGAGTCCATTTGGAATAAAAAATCAGATCAATGATGGAAACTAATTCAAAACAAATATAAGTTATCCAGTTATCACAAGCTAAAATTCAACAAAACAACAAGTAGCTGTAGGTAGTAGTCATTGTAGCAGAGTTTTCACAAAACCCCTGTTGTTGTCTGTGGACTGAGCCCATTCAAGTTTTCAGAGATGTAGCCACTGGAAATATTTTTGTGGATGATAACATTAACAATATAGTTGTAAAACATCTTGGCCAACCCATAATAGGGATTAGGCGTCGACGACAACGAGCTATAAAACATCTGCATTTGAAGCAAGAAGTGAGTAAATACATCATTAACTTATTGTTGGTTCAGAAAGGATAGAATCAGAAATGAAAATATTAGAGAAAATTTAGGGATAGTATCAATGGGTAACAAGATGAGGGAGATTAGACTTAGATGATTTGGACATGTTCAAAAGAGACCAACAACGGCACCGGTTAGTAGGGGTGAGGCAATACAAGTAGAAGATTCTAAAATGGCAAGGGGAAGGCCCAAAAGAACATAGATAGAAGTGGTGAGGAAAGATTTAAAAGCTTTCGGACTAAATAAAGCCATAGTACTTAATAGAGAGGAATGGAGGAATAAGATTCATATGGTTGACCCCGAATTGGGATAAGGTCTTGATGATGATGATAATGATGAGATGTAGAACTCTTATAAGCAGCGACACTCCATAATCCTCGTGATCATATTTTACTTCTCCAAGTAAATGATAAGCATCAGAATCCTCTGTTTTTTCTGAACACCAAATACCAGGATTCCAAGAGTTAGCTGCTCAGAACTTGTTGTGCAAAATGACGTAGAAACATTTCTAAATAAACACGTTGATGCCAAAGTAGCACAAACCTTGATGAACTTCTCAAGAAGCAACACCAGACAACTATATTCTCCTAATTCTAGCAGGGTAACAGCAGAACCATGCAAATTTACTATTGCAGAAAGATTTCGACGTGTATCATAAAAAATGGATTGGAGAAAAATGCCAGAAGATGCCTTATTGATGCTTAAAATGATATAGAATTTAAGCTGGTATGCTATAGAAATTAAGCTGGCATTGCAAAATATTCTTATCAGCAAACTCTAGGAGAGTACACTCAAGTAATCTCAAGCCAATCTCATCTCAAGTCAGCTCACTCCATCCCAGGCACCACTAACACCACGTTATATTTTTCTGGAAGGTACAATCATAGAAATTATTAGTGCCCAAAGTAGCGAGTCCTGTTCTGTCAACTTGAGCTAAGGGGTAAAATTTTTCACTCTCATGGACTACATAGACTTCTCCCATAGCACTTAACCAGTCAGGATGCTGCTAATAAAAGTAAACCACGTCCACTGAAGGTGTCAAGCATGTGTTTGTATTCATCTCTATAGATCGGCAGTGCCCCTTTCATGAGGTGAGAACTTTCAAAGTGATCAGGTCTATAAGACAAAAATTAATGTCCCAACCATGGCAAATGAATAAATTAGACATTGGTCATTACATAAAAAGAAGGGGAGACTTGGCGCAACGGTAAAAGTTGTCGTCACGGGACCTTGAGGTCATGGGTTCAAGGCTTGGAATCAGCCTCTTGCAAAAATGCAAGGTAAGACTGCTGCCTGCTTTAGGCCATTGTGGCCTGACACTTTCCCAAACCCTGCATAGGCAGGAGCTTAGTGCACCGGGGCTGCCCTCTATTGGTCATTACATAAAAAGAGGAACACAGAACAAAACACAGTGACTCAGAAGGAAGCATGATATCTCAAGTTTTTTGTAGCGTAAAATCACTCATTTCAAGAGCAGCAGGATCATTTGGTGAAACAGCAAGTGTTGCCCCATGTTGTTGAAGCCTAGAGCCTAGTCTGTAACGGAAAAGGGCAGCCCGGTGCACGAAGCTACTGCATATGTTGGATCCAGACAAGGGGCAGACCATAAGGGTCTAGTACGCAGCCTTTGCATTTTGCAAGAGGTTATTTTCACACCTCGAACACATAATTTCAAGGTCACACAACAACAACTCTGCCGTTGCGCCAAGGGTCCCCTTCTTATAACAGAAAAGATTTATTTAAATCAATATAGCTTTACCAAAAGTAATATTTATTTATTTACTTATTCTATAACAGATGCAGAACTGATTGTCAGAAGACAATGAGCAACCAAAAATTGACTTCAGAATTTCACTGCAGATAAAATGCCTTCAGTATTAATATTTTTGGTACAAACGAAGAACTAAAGTAAACCCCAATCACAGACTGTGCTGGACCTGTTACACATCCTGGAGGGTGCCAACCTCGAACCCACAACCTAGAGTTATCAGGGAGGTGCCTCTTTTCTGCCAAGCAGTAGGCTAGAAGGCTTTAGCAGGGCAAAATGCAAGATAAGGTTGTATACTATTAACCCTTGTGGTCTGCCTCCTCCTTGAACCCTGCACATACACGGGAGCTTCATGCATTGGAATTGCCCCTTATCTTCATATATAAACATGTAAGGGCTAGGCTGATTCTCACGAAGCACTTGCTAGTTCATTGTAGTCTATCTTGAGTTGGAGAAAGTTGAACAAGGTAAAAGGTGTAGATTAAAAAAGGGCAGCCAGTGCACGGACAAAAAGGCTCAATAGTACACAGCCTTATCTAGTATTTTTGCAAGAGATGGTTTCTACACTTGAACACATGGCCTCTAGGTTACATGGCGAAACTCAATTTATCGCCAAGGCTCTAGATAAAGGGCTTAGATTAGAAAAGAAAAACAAAAAAAACTAGAATCTACCATAAAACCCTTTTTAGGCATCTCCACTCATCAGCACTCTTTTCCAAAAATTCAAAAAAAAAATAAAAAAATCCAATTTTTATGCCTGTTTAACCAAACTTCAAAAGGTTAACATATTTAACTACTTTTTTTTAAATATTTTTTTGCAAAAATGACAGGAAAAACCAATATCTCAATTTTAAACTCTAAGTGGCCCACTTTTTTGAGTTCCACCTGTTACAAAACAAGAAGAAAATGGATAGGATTCCGACCTCCGGGCCCACTCTCACCGTCACTTTCTAACGGTAACGAAAAGCCCGCAACGCGGGAAGGAGAGAGTTTGGGTTGCTTTCCCACCAAAAACCCTAATCTTCCTTCAAACGCAATTTCATCCCTGGACTTCCCTTCCTCCTCTCCGCAGGCAAGTTTTCCTCCTTTCTCTCGCATTCTTCTTGTCCTGCTTTTCTTCATCTTTCTCTCTTTGTGCATTGAAAATCGCAAGTTCTTCGGTGCTGAAATATGCTGAGTTTTTGGACCAAAATTAGATATTTTTATGGCGAAATGATATTGAGTAACAATCTACACCCCATTCAAGTGGAATTTTTCGGAAGCTAGGATTATCTACAGCGAGTACCAGGTGATGAACGGTTTGGATCATGCTAACCTGTGCATGATCATTTGTTAGGCTTTTTTCCAGCTTTGGCCTGCCACATTTTGTTACATGTCACTTAGATCCACTTTCAGTCACTTGGGCCTCTGCTTGAATTTGCAGTTGACATCAGCACATGACAATTGAATGATCATCTCCCTCGATGTAGAAGACAGGTTTTCTTGCTAATTTTTTTGTTTTTTGTTTTGTCGCTATAGCCATTATCCAATGAGGTCTATGTTCAGCATGCTCCAGTAGTGCCATTAATCATCTTGGTGATGGCTTTATAGATTAATGGAATCTCGCATGCTGCGCCTATGATGGAGATAAGGGTGCTGTTCTTGGGATATCAACACGGCTATCCTTATCGCAATAAGTGTAGATTGAGTAGTGACTGTTAAAAATGAGACCCAGTGGTGATTAGAGATTCAAACTTCGGTAGTCTTTTTTATCTTATGCGCAATGTTTCTTCACTTTTCCTAGTTGATCTTGTTGTGTTATTTGTTACGACTAGCACTTCCCGTTTCATTAGCTTTGCAATTGACTGCCTTAATTACTAAGCAACTTCTTGCCTCCATCTTGCAGATATCTGTTCAGGCTAGTCCTCTCTCTGCAGCAGCCTCATTTCTCCCATGGCGTCAGATGATGGCGTCAGAGAAACCCGTGTTCTCATTGCAAACTGTAATGGAATACTTATTTTGCTCTTCACGTGTTTTCCCTTTGAAGACAAATAACTTAAGTATAGGAAACTCAGAGACCTTTAGAGTTCTGCTTTCTATGTTGTCATAAACATTTTGTCACTAGAAGATAAGATCAGCTGCAACAAAACATAGTGTTTTCTGGTTTTCCATTAGAAATACTATAGGCTCAAAATTTAGGATGTGATATTCTTTCATGTAGAAGACTTATAAAAGACATGATTTCTATCTAGATGATTGTATCTTTCAATGATCTAAGCTTCACCCTGAATCCACCTTTCAAGTAATCAACCTTTTCTATGATAAGCTGTTCTATTATCCTGATTGTGTCTTATGTAGAGCCTTTATGTTATCTGCTTATCTATCTAAGACTGCAGATAGAAAACATAACACTGCTAGTTGTTCTTAAGTAGGAGAAGAGAACAATCATGATCATTACTGCCAATTGCTATGAACATTTTTCTGTTTAAATTTAAAAAAACTGAGCAGAAAAACATAAACTGATCACTGCAATACAATTCAAATGCATACACTTGAAATATCATAAAATGTTGAAGTACAATGAAACAGTTCATGACAAGCTTTCTTTACAGCATAAAGTCGGGGATTGAAAATTTTCTCATGCACAATAACCTTTAAACCACTTCCATTATCAGCAGAGATCTGCTGAAAGTAAAGACTCTGAAGAAAGAACAATAATTACCCAACAGTCAAAAGTTTGAAATTTGCCTTCTAATATCCTAAACTGTAACTCTAAGGACTCTCATAAGTGTTGTGAAGAATTGAACATATTCCTGAGAGTTACCTGTATATTTTGCTTAATTTAGTGAGCGGTTATATGATTCCCATATGTTTTTTGGAAGATAGAATATGTGTGGCTGGAAATACCAGTAAAGCCCCTAGTGCAATGATCAAGACCATGTATTTACTATCCATTATTACTGGTTAGACTGTGCATCAAAATTCTTCGTCTTGGAAATAAGACTTTGGTTTACGTAGGTTTTGTTGATGGATGTTGACTGTTTCTTTTCATTTCTTAGTCACTTTTATAAAATCCACAAACAAGGACTTACGATTTTCAGATGGAATTGTGTTTCGATGCACTGCACATCAGTTTGGTGCCTAATTGATTTAGGTTAGATTAAACAAGTAGCTCCCCTTTGACTTCTGTAGTGCAGCCTGCCATACTCTTCAAAATGAAAACATACTTCCATTTTGTAAGACCTCCATCTTCTGATGTGTTCCTTATGAATATAATCTCCATATTAAATCAAAGCTTGAATGGAAGATCTCGAGGAGTTCACAATGACTTTGTGCAAAGGTTGAAAGGAAGAAATAAGCCCTAGGTTTTCATATTTTTGCTCTGTATCCAAAAAAATAATAAAGTAAGAAATTTATTTTTTGGGAAAAAAGAGGAACTGTATCCTGTGATAACATTTATTAACGTTCTCTTAATTTATTTATATTTTTGTGGAGAAGTATAAAGGCCCTTTGGTTAAAGATTCCAAAGAATGACGACGACAGCACCAAAATGTCCATGCATGAGATAAATTATCTCTCAGCATTGATAAGCACTCTGATAGGGACAGTATTGGGCATAGAAGGCAACAAGGATGTAACAAATAAGTGATGCAGTTAGTCAGTTAGGATATACAGAGTTGAGTAGGATATGCTAAACAAACAAAGCAGTTAGTATCTAATCTGTTGAATCTGTTACAGAGTTAGGCAAGAATATAATCAGTTGGTTAGGAAAATATGCAGTTAGTATCCAATCTGTTATAGGTATCCAATCTGTTACAGATTTAGGAAGATAGGGAAGATAAAAGGGAGAAGGCAGGGAGAGGCAGGGGGAGAAAGAAAAGGAAGAAAGTAAAAGGGAGTGGGAAGTGCAGAGGAGGAACTGAGGTTCCTACTTCCCACTAGTTCCAGTAGTCTTTGTTTTGCTTGATTGATTGTAAGGTTCCCTGTAATTCATCCACTTCATCAATAAATTGAGCTCCAGTTCTTTCTGAACACTGCTTATTATCAAGTTTCTTTTCTTCCTGGCCCAACACACTCTAATAACCCAATCACATTCGGTCATTATTATTGGAATAATCATTTCTGAGGTTATCATTGTTGATACATGTTAATCCATGGGTATTCATTGTGGGCGTGGCATTTTCCTTTTCCAAACACAGCCAGTAGTAGAGACAAATGTGTGGAAAATGAAAGGCTGTTATTAATAATGAAATGACTTGTATTCACTGGTTGTTACCTTCTATTGGGAATTCACGTCTGAAGAAATTTAACCATCAGATGCCTCTCAAGATAGTCTGTAAATAACCAACAAAAAAATTCTGAATTTTACTGTAGGCTTATGCCTACAAAACTTGGGAGGTATCCCATCTCTCCAGGGCCATGTAATGATCCTCAATTTTTATTGGTTAAACTCATATAGCAGGAGCACTTTGGTGTAAATCTCCAGTGACTAATACATCTTTCATTTTTCTTCTTGCAAGTTAATTTGGTAGAAATAAAATAGTAACTTGACTTTATGTCGAGTCATGTGCTTATGTTTTTATTTTCATGTTTTTTTGGACATATCAGTGCTAGTGGACTTTGTGCTGCTTTTGTGAGGCATCTTTTTGAATCTTTTGCAGTGTCTGGCTCTACAATTACTAAACCTGAAAATGTGGAAGGATGTTTGTTATGTCTTCGCCATCCAAAGTCAGGTGAACTACTATATGACAATTACCATTTCTTAGACTTCCTAGTGTTGATGTTTCAGTATCTAATGGAGTTGATAGTTTATCACATCTTCCTGGCTACAATTGCAGAAGTGAAAAACCACACTTTTCTAATTCTCATCGAGAGATTCATTCCTTCTGTTGAACCTTTAGCTCAGCTTGCTTCCTACACCATTCTTAATATCCTTTTGTTTCATTAGATACAATGATATGCTAATAGGGGGTGGTTGTTTCCTGCAACCAGGAAGAACACTTGATTTGAATATTTCTGTAGTTGTTGAAAATATAGTTCTTTTAAAGTCCTGGTGAGAGCTTTTGTGAAGTAGTCCTTCCCAATTAACTACTTTTGGGTCTTAAAATACTTAACATACATAGATATCAAAATGCTATAAGACTAGAGGTTTACTGTTTTGCTTCTCTGTATCAAAAACATGTTTGAAAGCAGTCTTATTATCTCCTTGATTCACTAAGCAAGGTACATGTGTTATTGACATTTCCAGCAACTATATCCTAGTCTTTGTACCTGAAATGCTCATTATTTCTAGGAGTTGGAAGCTTGTGTTATATGCTTTTACATAAATATATATTTTGTCCTAAGCATTATTCTTTAAATTTTATGTTTCACTTGTCTAGCAGGAAGACCAACATGTTATGCCTTCATCAATGGATCTCTTCAAGAACTTCATTGGTTTAAGCAATCTTATGGCTCTTGGTTCCTAGGGGATTACGTTTGTGAAGGTGAATTTCACTTATGCTGAGTCATCATATATTGTTATGTTGATATTATCTATCCCTAGAATCAATCTAAAGAACGTCCTTCAAGGTGATCACATATTATCCTAAAATACTGGGAAATAAAAACGAGTAGGGTAGTTAAGAATGCATTTGCATGGAGTAAGGGTATTCTCATGCTTACTCAGACTTTCACATTGACTTGTGAATTGCAGGACTGGAGGCCAGTCTGATTGATGGCTCATTGGTATAGATATACATGAGCAATTCCACCTTATAAATCTATAAAAGGTTTTCTCCTTGCATGGATCGAGCCCCTTGATAATTTGTACTGCCCTAAACATCTGACTGCATTTCCAACTGAAATGAATAATACTACTCAAATTGCATTGTATATCTGGGACGGTTTAGCTATTCTATGGATGTGGAGAAGCAATCCAATAAAAAGTTGAACCTATGTCTGCAATCTTGATAGTGTCTCTTGATCTCAACATTATTACCTAGCATCTTTTCATCTTTAGATGGTAAAAAGAAAAACACACAAGGGATTTTTCTTAAAACAAATTGAATGGAACTGGAACATGTAAAACAAAAGATAAGAAAAGATATGGGTTGCGTTTATCTACAGTTGACCAGATAAGAAGTTAAAGAATCTTCAGCTGAACTAGTTAGATAAATATGAGAAGGCCTAAAAATTTGAAGAAAATACAGGAGTGCCTGTTATATGATTTGGAGTTCCTAAATGAATTCTTAGAGGGACTACTTAATATAAGAAATGCAGAGTTACCTAGTGAGCAAGAATGGGGGTGGATGTTAAAGGATGACTACTGGCTGCCAAGTTTAATTCACAAGTTCATAAATAAGTGCGAGAGAAAATCTAATTCCCCAAGGGCAGTTGCACAACCTGCACTACTAGTTTGCAGTGGAGGTATCCAAGTCTCAATAAATTGTCTCAAGAGAGAGAGAGAGAGAGAGAGAGAGAGAGGCTTCTTGGATCTTTTATCAACTCATCTGAAATAGATAAGTTTCCAATCTACCCTCTACCATGGTTTTCTTTAAGTCACAGTCACTATGTTCTCTTTTACTATCGCGATGTCCTTTCTTTCTGCCACTTCAACCTGTATGGATGTTGATGTTGCTGGCCCATTGCCAAAATCCAAATGTGGATGAAGTTGTAAGATTCCAAATCTATTGAGGCAAGAGTGCATACTATTAAAGAAACAAGCTTCTTGCTGGCAGGGATCTTAGACAGAGCTTAATGATAGGCAGAGATGAAGTTGCTACTTAAGAGGTTTCTCTTCTTTTCTGTTCAAAAAGTTCTAGATCAATGGGAAAGTGCTGATATACATTTAACCCTTTCACACGTGCCTCAAACAGTGCTAAGTACTCAGTGGGATCTTTTTGCCATGCCGTAACAAGATTTTTTCAAGTAATTCATAGAACCATGAGATATTTTCGTTGGAATAATATTTCTCACACACTCTTCTAGTTCGCAGTAGTACCTTTAGGGTTCTGTGCTACTCCATAACCATGTTTCTTGACAAGTCTCTTGAAGCCATCTTCATACGCACTATCATATTCATCATGTCCTTCGGTTGAACAATTTAACTTCCCTTCTTATGAACAGTACTTTCACGGACTTCGCCTAAATATAACTAGTGAGTTCCATTCAACTTCATATAGGGTAAGTGCGCTTGAATCTTCATGACATTAGATATGCCAGGCTTGTGATCAATTGTTATTGCATCAAAATTGTCCAGAAATCAGGCACATGGAAGACTATGATTGGGGTAAGACAATATTCCATTCCCATGAACATGACAAGTAATGCCACATAAAGCATATGAAAAGCACGACGAATTCCCTAAAGCCCTTTTAGCGCATCACCCCAATCAATTCTGATCACTTCTCCTTTACCATTAAAAAGAAAAGAGAGAAATTCTGATTGGAATTTCCTCTTGATTTGGTTCAACCAAAAAGGAAATAGTATCAGTCATGCATACCTATGTAGAAGACGGACAAGCACTTCAATTTATGTACATATGGAACAAAGTTAGGTTGTGTTGGATGGTCGAGGCAGGACATCTCTAGTATTTCAACAGAGGCAAGCAGAAATAAAATAAGTAAAGAGCTCCAGATAGTCTTTTTTGAGAAGATCAGTGATACATTACCATGCTAATGTAATGGGAAGGACTTCTATTAGAAATTAGTAGTTAAGAAAGAAAAGAGAAGGAGAGACCAAAGTGTTAGCCTTAGATGACATCTTGTCATCCCCCACAGCGTCTTATTTTCTATCATACACCTTTTGATTTTATATTAACAAAATTTAAAGAAAGATGCGACTCATAAGTTATGGAGGAAAATTTGATAAATATATTCAAATATGCTACTGCATGCTGTTCATAAAAAAAGAAAAAGAAAAAAATAGGTTAGTGCATATAATCTAATCTTCATACTTTAATATATTTTTCTTGTGATGTGTGATGTTCTACATTGAATATATATTTATGATTACATAATGTTGTCATTTTTGGTGTATGGATGAGAGGATTATGACCTCATTGTGAATATGTTGCAACCACTTTGGAAAAGTTCAACATGGGATATCTAATATAGCATTTCATATGTATCAATTAAGTATTGAATTTATATAAAACGGTTGGTTAAGAGCAAATAATAGTTAATCGATTATGTTTATCGGATACTGATCATAAATAAAAAGCTGTATACAATACTTGTTAAAACGACATAACTTGGCCAAATCATGTAGCTTAGCCTAATGTGCCAAATAACATTGATTGGTGATTGCCAAATTTGTCCATCTAAGAGCTCTAGAACCAGGTGCCTTTATTCGGTCCAGCCAAGTGATTTTTTTAGCGAACCCGCTGTCTATCTAAAATCTCGAATGCAGGCACCCGAACCTTATGAGTTTGTGATCTTGTCCTTTGCCAAAAAACCTGGGTTACCTTTTAATCGAGTGCTATTCTTCAAATTTTGGACCTCCAATGTCTTTATGGAATATTATTTCGACATTCTAATTTCTTGAATTTGGATTACAGTCATTTCATTAATGTTTCATTGTTTTGTTGTAAGACAGATGGTAGCTTGTATGCTGCGACTCCTGTTGATCCTGTTTTTATCCTATTGCCTGTTTTCGAAGAAGCTCGAATGAAGGTACTGTAGAAGAACGAGAATAATGTGTTCCAAAGTCACTTTTGACATGTGTCATTTTGTCATAACCATGATAACTGAGGGCCTATTTCTGTTACACATTTATGGGTTTTTAAATTCTTACTCTAACTCTAGATTTTGCTTTGGGACTCATTGGATTTTTTTTTATTAATTTTGCAGCTTCCAACTTATTTTTTATCAACATGCTGTGTATGATAGAAAATTGACCACAAGAATTGCATGCTGGAGTCATTGAAAGGTGATGATGATGCCTTTAGAGTATTATGGTTAGACGAACAACTCAATTATGAAATATTTCATATTTGGGCTCAAATAAAGTCAAATCTTCACCAAACAAATTCAATTCTTAACCAAATTTTTTTTGTGCTTTACTCACTTAGTGAGGATCATTGTCAAGGTCGCACTATAAGTAATTTTTTTCTCTGTTTTTAAAATGGTGGATCCAACTTATTAAATGGAAGGGGGACTTACAAATATTGATTAAAGAAATCAGACATCTACATACAAAATGACAGTGCAACCCCCATTAAAAATGCTCAGAAGAAGTGAAGGAGCTAACCAACCCTTCATCGCAATCATACCAGAAGCTCTCCAAAGGCCAAAGCCTCACCTTATTTGACATGATGTAAGAGCAAGCAACTGGACCAAATGAAGGACTCAGTCCAAACAGTAAACAGATAACAGAGGAGCCTGCCATAAAAAAGCACCACAAAAGGTGGATCATGCTGTTCATCCAAAATAGAGGATGACAGGGACTGAACCTGATGATAATAGCTAAGATTTGGGATAGCTTTGCCATGATCTTCAATAGAGTTGAAATGTTTATCCAACATAGGAAGGTGGAATGAGAGACTCATGGCCAAATATGCCTCTTTTGTGATGAATAAGCACGATTGTTTGCAAATCTTAGAGATTGAATGTCCTTCTGAAGGATAGCCATCTGAGCTTTATCAATCAGACCCCAGAACCTCCATGGAGCATTAGAAGGATGCTTGAAATGTGCTAGGGCTGCAGTGGAATCACCTTTAACGATAATAGGTAGCACTGAATAGAAGCCACAATGAGTACTTCCGTGGGCAAAGATTAAATTTCTGCATTTATTGGCATAGTTTTAACCCAAGGAGCCAAAGAATTCCATTAACGTGTATCATCCTTATTGTAAGTATTTGTAAGTTGAGGAGAAAAAACCTATATAAGAGTATGCCTGAGTCATGAGTGTTAGGTTTTTCATTCCTCCTTTCTTCTTGGTCTTTTGGTTTGTCTCTGTAGGCTTTAACTTCGACAACTTCTTCTATCTCTGTTGTATTAATGAATCCATTGTTCAAAAGAAAGAAACGAAAAGAAATGATGGTCACAAGCGACATTTGTGTTGAGGGGGGAGGAGGATAGCACAAATTGAGAAATCATGGTGATTTATATATTCCACAATTTAGAGGCAATAAATCAAATACTATGCAACGAACTTCTGTGAGGAGACACTGAGGTCTGGGATTATCTTTTAATTTCAAGTGTTATGCTAATATGAAGAAGCTATGGCATGAGATGTAATGTGGTGGTGTATCTCCATGTGTTTGGCATGGTAATTGTTACCTAATAACTATCAACTATTGTTTGTCCCAGATTTTTGCAACAGTGATAGAGTTCTTGATGTATGTCACAGGTAAGACAATATTTTATTTCCACACCTTACTTGGTCTTTGGAGATTGTCCTGCCAAGTCAAGGCGTAACCAGACAAGTTTCACTTCTTTATCATTGCCATTGCCTTGAAAACCCCTTTCAATAAAATTGTTGGCACACATGTGATCCTGTCTATGTTTTTCTGCCCTTACTCCTAGATCTGATATGTTCTAGTTTCTAAACTACTTGGTTCATTAAATTGTTCATTTCCAGCATGACAACTAACCAGAGCCCTAAAAGATATTGCTCTGGCAGTTGCTCCTATTGTTGCAGCATCAATTAAATGTCTCTTCAGTATGCCCGGTCCCTTCTTCAGAAGAAGCTTTCAGGGTAGGTGTGGATTTCACAATCTACGTAGGAAACCTACTCTGATACAAGTTTGATGCAATTAAGGGGTTGGTAATTAGATTACAACCACAAACTTGTGGCCTGATTCCAGGCTAAATTGCTTTGTTTCCTGCTTGTACTCTGTTATCAAATAAAATATCTTTGTCAAAAAATAAGTATCAAAATCCAATTGGTTTAGCTTTCTCAAAAGTTCAAAACTCGGCAGAAGAGTTGGTATAGGAGGGAGAGAAACTGCTGGAATTTTGAGACATGATGATCAAAGAAGAGGAGAAGAAAGAAAAGGGTGGTCAAAAGGAAAAGATTATGAAGGAAGAAAGCTCCTAGAGAGTTCAGACCCTAAGCTCTGATATCATATTTGGACTTGAATCAATTCTTTCACTGATCTTGTGAGAGGTGTGTTGTATTTATAAGTCGAGTATGATGCTGAAATTACAATAGTATGCTCAAAACAAAATGTACATGTATGTGTATGTCAAGTATACAATGTATCCTAATACTGAGTATCTGATTTCTGAAACTTCAGAACATAGAACTGAGTCTAAAAGGCTTAGACTTCAAATTTGAAACCATTAGATTCATGATAGGGAATGGACACAACGGGGCTGTTTGCAGAGGAAATAAAATTCATTGATTAAGCTGTTATCGAATAGTAAATTTTTTCCCTTGTATTGATTCTTATCCCTGTTGCAAACAACCTAAATACATTCTTTAGGCTTGATAACTGGTGTGGGATTCAGTAGCTGAGTATTTTCCTTGCTTGTTTAACCTCTAGGCATATTTTATTCAGCCAATGATTTCCAGTCGACCATGACCCCTCTCCCTTATAAGGCCTTCCTACTGAGGCATCTAATGAGTTTTGGGGACTTTCAGTTAGGGTACCACAATGTTTATGTCTTCCCTACTCATAGATAAGAGGTCGTCTGATCTCCTGAAACCTTCAGTTGATTCTCTGTTAGATCTTATTATTGGTCCTTGTTTGACATGGTTGGTCTGGATATTCATTTCGTAAGGGGTTGGATCTATTCTCAAGTGTTGTTACCTTGCTCCTGCTTGTGGTTTTGGGTAAGATTTTGACTGTTGACCAACTTTGATTTATGGATATCTTTGATTTGCAGGACTGTATATTCTACATTCTGCAGAGCGGAGCTCCAGTTTGTATCTTTACTTACTGCAGTAGGTTAATGTCATTTGGGCTTTTATTTATTTGTTTAAAATGATGAATTAGCATCTCTATCTCCTCTTTACTAGCATCTGCAACTTTTAGAGGTGTTCACTGGCTAATAGGTAATAGATGAATTAACTGTTTATGTATCATCCTCCTCTTACAGAACATTTGGCTCATCTAAGAGGAGTTCAAGATTTTTTTTGGATGAAGCAGAGATGTAATGAGCCTTATTGCCTTTAGTTCAAAAGCCTACTCCCAGTCTAGTTTCTGTTAATATGTAAGTTACCACTTGTCAGTCAAATGCTTCTCTGTCTTAGGAGTCAAAGGGATCAAGTTGTTCTTCGTCTTCATCCTTGCTCATCACATATTGTAGACTGCAAGGTTCTTTTCTCCAACATAATTATCTGATGGTAGTCGGTGATAACTTCAGTATCTTACTTCCCCCATCTAACTATAAAAACAGCAACCCAGAATAATCCCAGCTGTAAGCCCTGTATCATCTTGAAGTTCTAAAATGATTTTCTTATGCTTATCATACATATTGTCCAACAGGAAAACAGCATATCTTGCTACCAGCTTGCTGAATATGCCTGCTCCCTTATAATTGTGTTATGAGATTTTCTGTGTCTTGTTACTTGATCAAGTTGACACTTAGTAACTGGATTCTTTGTTTTAGTTGGTTTGGTGAAACTATTATACTGTGTTCCTTATTTCTTTTTCCTACTAAATTCAATATTTATGGCTTTCAGTATTTACATCAGTTTTCTACTTCTTTCTTGCTAGGTTGGTAATTTTCCCCTCTCCAATTTCAAATCGTTGAACTAAATAATTGCTACATAATGTAAATGTTTCTTTTGTTGCATTAGATAGCTGTTTTTGTCCTCCCTCTTCCTTTTTCCTTTCTCTTACTTTACATTTGAATTATTTCTTGCTAATTACTTGTAACACCTACTTTTCAGATGCAGAAGGACAATGATCATGGCAAGTTTAGGCAACTAGATGAAATAATCTTTGTCAATGGTTATCCAGGGTATCGCCATTTATTGCCGATTGTGGAAAACTCTATGCGAGTAGTTTGTGAAGTGAAAGGTGACTGCCCTCCTTCATTTGAAGCTACAAGCAGCTTGCACGTTGGTGCTGTTTTATTGCTTTGGTACAGTATGCTGCTTGATAGCTGATGTTAGGAATTCCCTGGTTCCTTCTTATGTATGTCCAAAGATGAAAATAATATGTATTGGCATATTTTGGATGATATTATAATAAGGACATAAAGACACTAATCTGGTATTGTATAGTTTTAGTATGCTGGGTATATTTTTTGAATTTGAATACTAGCTGAAGTATCAGTGTCTTCAACAATTATGTCAGTAATTCCCTGGGTCCTTCTTATGTATGTCTAAAGATGAAAATAATATGTATTGGCATATTTTGAGTGATATTATAATAAGGGGAGCCTTGGCGCAACGGTAAAAGTTGTCTTCATGTGACCTTGAGGTCACAGGTTCAAGGCGTGGAAACAGCCTCTTGCAAAAATGCAAGGTAAGGCTGCGTACTATAGGCCCTTGTGGTCCGCCCTTTCCCTGGACCCCACATAGGCGGGTGCTTCGTGCACCAGGGCTGCCTATTATAAGAAGGACATAAAAACCCAAATCTGCTGTTGTATAGTTTCAGTATGGCCAGAGTATATATTTTGAATTTGAATACTAGCTGATGTGCTAACTTGCATCTGTGTTTTCAACAATTAGTGTATATAGGACTGCACGTCTCGTGCATGAATTTAATATAGTTCACACATGTATGTATAAATGTATGCATGTATATATACTCTATTACATTCTAAAAGATTATGTTATTAAGTAATTACAAATTCATACTTGGCAAATTCTCAAAATTCTGGACTTGCAGATGGACACTTAATCAGCCTAGAAATTGTCTTAATCAAATAATAAATATAGTGCTGTTATGTCATTCACGGGAATCACCTTGTGTCCTATGTTAAAGGAATCTTTGAGACCTTCGTCATTCAAAACTGATAGAAGTCCTGGATCAATTTTTAAAAAGTGGAGCATAATAGAAAAGAGGACCTTATCTATGGCCTTCAAGGTGTAAAATGTCCTTAGTGGGAAAGAGTATATGTGGCTAAATAGGATGAGCAGTGAACATAGTGCATTGCAAGTTTCAGACCTTTCTGTAATATATTTTTAATATTTCCAAATCTCAATTTCAATGAGCTAAAGAGTATATTGGATTTAGGCGAACCATTTTTCTGGTTAACCAATACAGTTCAAACCTCATGCTGGCTGCATTAGAAAAAACTTGATTTAATTGCATTCTTTTCTACATTGTTTGATCTGTTTCCAATTTGATTTTACTGTCTCAAGCTAATACACCTAGATATTATTGTATGCCTCAAAGCTTGCTTTCCCATGTCATAGTCACTAACTTTTCTAGTTCATTTTGCATAGTGCTTACTGTCTTTGATGCATATTTTGTAATTACTACTAGTACTTGTGCAAAGTGAATGCCGACCCCTAATTGCGATAAGGTCTTGATGATGATGATGACTTGTGCAAAGTGAATGAGTTGTTGTAATAAATGGAGTCATTTATACAGGATCACTTAAGCACTTTGTGGTGCCTAAATTCCTCTGACTTGCTTTTACATGTCTGGTGTCATCACTTATTACTATAGGCTACTTACCAGATACAGCTGATTCAAACAAATAATACATATGAATCAAGAGAAAGAAGAAGAGAAGGTATCTGGAATGAAAGAAGACATAGTTTCTTGTTAAGCCTATGTTTCTGCAACTTAACTTTTTGTCTGATGCAATCACTTATTACTATAGGCTACTTACTAGCTATCCATGATACTATAGTTACTCACAATCAAGAGGAAAAAGAAAAGAGAAGATATCTAGTCTAGATAAAAGAAGTCAATAGTTTTGCAGTGATGTAAAGATTGGTGAAAGAATAGCACAATGCCAGACAAAACTACTTGTGATCGTACAAATACTTAAACTCTAGAAGTAACTTTTTGCTCTTGCACATGGTCTAATGTAAATGGCTATTGATGATATTTTTTGCTACTAATTTTTGTACAAGTGTAGTGGAACAGGTGCCATTTAGTTGCTGTCTTGATTAGAAGTTTAAGTTTCCATGTTGTCTGTTACAGAAATTGGATCGTCGAAGTTCTTTAGGCTGGATGATTCAAAGCTTTTGGCTTGGTTGTGCCAAAAGGTCTGTCATCATTTGCTTATGTTTATTGCAGAAATTCATTAGTCTTTGGTGGACTTGGTTTTAAGATCTTACATTCCCAATTCAGAATCAAAGAATAGATTTCAATAGCTCTTCCACTTTGGCATATCTTTCCTTTCCACATGAACATGTTTTGTAAGCAACAAGGCTTAATTGGAGTCTTACTAAATGCCTAAAAGGCAGGAACACAAATTGACCAGCATTAAATGAGACTACGAGTTAGTTTCTGGCAAGTTTCAGACTGCGAACCAAACAGGAAAAAATTGTTGACTGCATTATCTGGGTTCTGTTTCTAAAGAATGTGTCTTGTATATGGTATTTTTTTCCGAGTTCTAAACTTACAACCTGACTAAAGTTTGAAAAAAAAAAAAAAAACAACAAAAGACACTCGCATCCGTTTATCAAAAAATGTTTATTTTCTGGCCCAAGTTGTCAATACTGTTTTGTTACTACACCAGGCTGGGGTTCTGACCGACATGTAGCGCTGGAACAAATAATACTGGCTGGTATGACTGGTTAAAAAATACGGTTTTTCTATTTTAGTGACTTTTAAAATAAAAATTTTCAGTTGTATTGGTATACTGGTCACCTGTATTGACCGATACCATCAATTGACCGGTTTTGACCCAAATACCGATATTTGGGTGTTTTTGTATTGATTTCTGACAAAAATGGTAAATACCAGTTTAGCGGCCATATGGTACCAAGATTGACAATTAAGCTCCAGGCTTTGAATCTTGATGGAATAGCTAGTCCTGAGTCAGTAAATATTTGATCAGGATAATGTCGTGAGAGATAACTTGTTATTGTTTTAAATTTCTAACATAAGCAACAGGATTTGAGGTTTCTCATTTTCTTATTCCTCTGCTGCAGGTTGAACATCTAAGATCAGCACTGACATCCCTGGATAGAAATTATGCTGTTCAGGATAAAAGGGATACATGTATGGTTCAATGATGAAAAGTTTCCTGAAGATTCAATGCTTTTGATACAAGTAGACAACTTTTTCTCAGCTTTGATTGCACTTGCTATATCAAAAAGAGAAATGCCAAACTGACCACACTATGAGGTGTGCTCTAGCAACCACATTTTTTAGAGCCCACCTTTGGTCTGAATCATTGATCTCATTTGTCCAATTTTAGATTTCTTGCAGCTCAAAAATCATAGGGTTTGGATGACTCTAGCTTGTGAGATATTCATGCTTTTGATCTATAAGATATCAATGAGATGAATGAGGAGGATAATTCATAGGTGGGACCCATAAAATTTGGTCGCTAGACTGCACCTATAGGGCAGCCAGAATGCTTGGAACTTCCTATTTAACTTCAGTTACACTATGGATAAACAATTTGTTCCGGTACCCAGACTCGCATCAGATCTGTAATCTCCATTGCTTTGCACATGAATCTGATGATCTACTGCACTGGATTCATATATAAGTTCAGGTGGAAAATAGATTATTGTATAGACAATGGTGTTATGCCACCACTCTTTACCGTCAAACCAATTCACCTGTTTTTGGCTTGGCACTCTTTACGTGTTCATTAATTGTTCTGAATTTTATTTTTACTTCATGTTATAGGCAATAATGTTATGCATGATTCGCTAATGATGCAGTAACTGATGTCATCATGCTACTGGGAGAGTACATGAACGACGAGCCTTGGTTAAAGCTTTTATGTGATCATCTTGGGTAAAACCTCATCTTGGACCATGAATGGTTTCAAATTTATAAATTTTCTTCCCTATTCTTTTTCCTTTCCAGTGCTTGGGAAAAATGCAATGGATTTAGAATGGACCATCTCATTCTAAACCCGTTCCTTAGATTCTCAAGCTTGGTCTAACTTGCCAGATTTGGCAGGTTGGATATACAAGAAGCTACCAGAAAAGCACCTGTTGACGAAACCATTCCAAGTTCCCTAGAAATTACTCCCGAGGCTTTTCCTCCCATACAGGTATTTCCTGAAAGGTTTAGTCCAACTTTTAACTACTAAATATATTAGATTTAGATAACTTTTGGGTTTAACGATTCTCCCAATCCAATTTCAGAAGAAACCCGGGAATGAGAAGAGCATGTCAAGCACCCGAAGACAGTCAAAAAGGATGAAACCCGAAACTGGTTCACTTAACATCAAAGACATGTTTAGGAAGGCCTCAAGATCAAGCACCTAAATGGCGTGGACGTGACATGAATGCAAAATCCTCTTCGGTGTATCGAGTTTCAGAAGAAATTATTTGCTGCCAAACATTATTCCCTGGCATTGCTACATTATTCATCACAGGGCACAGTAACTGTAGCACTTTTATATTTTGTTTGTAATATTAAATTGAATTATTCCACCAACGTTATGGGTTTGTGGTAAATGTATTCTGAGAGGAGAGATGCTACCATTCTTATCTATTTTATCCGGACCATGGTTCTGCAACGTTATTCGTTGGCAGAAGTTGCCAGCAACAGAGTTATCTTCTTGGAGTCTACAATCTAATAAAGCCAGTGATCCAAACTGAAAATGGTTTCTGAATGCTAGCTTGGTGCAACGGTAAAGTTGTCACGGGTTTGAGACCCGAAAACAGCTTCTTGCAAAAATATAAGGTAAGACTGCATACTATAAATTTTTTATAGTCTGCCCTTTGGCTAGACCCTATGTATGCCACCAGGCTACCCATTTTAAGAAGCACCATTCCATACATTATCATCCAATTATGTAGTTCAAGCAACATGTTTTAGATGGATTTCAGTTGATTATGCAGAAAGGGTGCTCTCATATTGTGTCTGCACTTGCGAATCAGTAAATGGGCTAGTAAATAAGCCATGAAGCCCATACTCTTCTTTAAAAATTCATGGTATTTTCAGAAGCCCAAAGCAGCGTCTTATTTTCAGAATTTGCCTCTGTTGTTGTTTCTTTAGATGCTGCCTCTCTTGTTGTTTCTTGGATCTAAAACGTTCATATTGTTCGGTTCACTGTAATTGGCCTGTCCATGAAAAGTTAGGCCAATCCGGTGATCTTACAGCTGTTATTTTATATGAGAAATGCAACATGGACTGTATCTCGGTCCCATTTGCTGATGCCTACCTTTTGATCTCAGTCAAAACTCTCGTGTGGTCCCAGCGTTCAAAAAGTTGTACTTGAAATGAACGGTTAGAAACAACAGCCTAATTTGTACATGCTATGTCCATCCATTCTTCATGCTTTTAGATTTGTTAGACATCAAAAGTTGGAACAATAACATGAATGACTGGGATCATGTAAAAGTGGGCTCCAGCAAAAGCGGTGCAGAAACTCTCTATAAAGTGTTTTCATCTCTCTCTCTCTCTCTCTCTCTCTCTCTCTCTCTCTCTCTCTCTCTCTTAAACTGGAGATAAAATAGCTACCCACCCAACCCATAGTTTGGCAAAATATCAGACAAATATTATGACAGTCAATGCAGTCCTCTTGATGATATCTTATGGTCTTCCCATCATTTGCAAGGGTGACCTCTTAATGAGGTTCCACAGATTATTAGCATTGCATTCTTGTTGATGTGAGAGAGTATCAAAGAATTGTCAATCCGTTGGCATCAGTATCAACTGGTGAAGAACAGCTCCATCAGTACAAATATATTGCATCGATCTTATCCGACCATCAAGGAGGCAGGGAACAGATGCGGAGAACATGCACCAGAAACAATTGATGCTTAAGTGTTTTCCAATTTAAATAAGTTACATGGACGAAGTAATGTACATACATGAGTTCACTTGTAGCAGTTCATTGGATTTTGAATTTGATGAAGAGATAAAGCATAAACAAAAAGATAAAGCACAGCCCTGGTGTATAAAGCTCTCCCTATGTGGGGTTGGGAGAAGGAGGGCATCACAAGGACCTACAGTGTGCAGTCTTGCCTTGTATTTTGCAAGAGATTGTTTCCACGCCTTGAAATCTGTCTACAACCCAAGACAAGAAGTCATGATCTCACTAAAGAGCCAAGATCATCTAACATAGAAAAACATTTGAAAACCACCATTACAGCCTACATACCAGCCTTTTACTGGATTTTAGTTCCACGAAGATTAACAATCACAGTCATAAAATATATATATACATATATATACATTTATACATTTCATGTTTATAGAAAGCTTTTTAGGAATTCCCTCTGTAAGTGGTTTATCTAGAGTTTCTTGACTAGACAAGACAGAGAGAAATAACATAAAATTAACTTGCAAAGACTAGAAAACTTATAAAAGTTGGCCTTTAAAACTGTTACAGGTTCATCTTCGTACTCATCATAAATAGCATTCAAATCAAAGAAGCTCCCACCCACTTTACAGGAACAGAAACCAGCAGCAGGAAATATAAAAATGAAAAAGGCAACAACATCTCTAAGTCTCTCGCTTGATGCTGTCTAAGACTGTTTCTTGTCCTGATCAGACGGTGCTTGATTGTTCTCCAATTCCACCTTTTGCTTCAGACCGTCGATCTCCTCCTCCAAATCAGAGTTCTTCTTCTTCTCTTGATCCAGTTGTAAGGTTAAGATGTTGACAGTCTTCTGCAGGTCCTGTACCAACTGCAGTAGCTCAATCTCCCTCTGCCGGTTATCATATTGGCCGCCCTCGTAACTGTTCCTGTTCTGCAGCAACCCTCTCTCTCCGGCCCCACATGCTCTCAGCACATTCATCACCATATCCGTCTCCATTGTCAAACTTTCCAGAAGTGAAACCAAATTCGGAACCATCTCGGCCTTCACTAAGTCCATCATAGGGGCAGATCCCTGCGGGGACCCACCTTCCACATCATCTCCACCGCCTGTTTTGTCAGCATCTTGATCATCCATTTTGTCATCCTTTTCTTGACCTTCATGATCGGCCATCTTCTCATCCTCACCGCGATGGCCGTCAACTTGCCCTTCCTTATCTCGATCATTTTCATCATCCGCTTTCCCTTCCAAGGAACAAGCAGAGGAAGAAACAGAAGATGGATCTTGTTCTTCAGGAAATATAGGATCCAACTCAAAATCATGCTCATTGAAATTCCACCCACTAATCCTCCTATTCTTCACTGGAACAGCTTGATCTTCACCGTCATCGTCATCGTCATCACTGTCTATGATGGGAGAAGTAGGAGGAGGAATACGTATTGAATTTCTCTTGAATCTTTCTTCAACAGCAGGCAATCCATGCAAAATATTCTTCACCAAATAATCAGTGCTCTTACAGTTCTTGAAGAAAGGATGCCTCAACAGCCTCTCTGCAGAAGGCCTTTTAGCTGGGTCATGATCAAGACAACAAGCAATCAAATCTTTGAAGGGCTTCGAAAACCTCTTCTTCGGCTTCTCTCTCTTCTCCTTACACTTCTTCTTGCACTTCATATCGTCGCCATCAACATCATAGTTCACTCCAAGCCGATTCGTCATCCTCATAACCAGCGATTTCGAGATGGGCAAATGCGAAAGCGGCGGCCGCCCATGTGCAAGCTCAAGCGCTGTGATTCCAAACGACCAAATATCCGCCTTGAATCCATATCCTACGTGAGAATGTATGACTTCCGGCGCCATCCAATATGGAGTTCCGGCCATTTCGTTGAGGAGGGAAATGGAGGGAGATTTTATCGAGGTAGAATCGTAGATTGACGCAGAAACACCGAAGTCGGCAAGTTTAACAGCGCCGTCGGAATCGACCAAGATGTTCCCGGCTTTTATATCCCGGTGCAAGTGGCCTTGGTTGTGGAGGTAATGCAGGGCGTTTAGGATTTCCTTGAGGATTATGGCGATGAATTTCTCGGGAATGCCGGTGGGGTAGCAAGAGGAGATGATGGATTGGAGAGATCCTGCGGCCATGAATGGCATGACGACCCAGAGATGGCTATCGACGGTGAAAGAGCAATGGGCCGTTAGGATGTTTGGGTGGGAGAGGAGAGTCATGGCTTTGGCTTCCCTGCGAACTTCTTCGATGGTGGCGCGGGTACGATCGAGATCAATGGATTTGATGGCGACGAGGGAGGAATTGAGAGGGCGGCACTGGGCTTTGTAGACGATGGCGCTTACGCCGCAGCCGATTTCGTGGAGGAGGTGGTAGGAGGAGGGGTCGAGTGGATAGGAGGACGATGACATGGTTCGGTTTGAGGTTGCAGGAATCAACTCGGAGAGTAGTTTGTGTCAAAGAACGGGAAAGAAGGAATGAGGAAGGGCCCGGACGGTGGAGAGATCAACTGAGAGGGTGTCTGTTGATGTATAAAAACCAGGAGGAGGATGAAGAAGAAACAGGTCGTGGGTATGAAGTAGATGAAGAGAGAGACGGGTTGATAGGTTTTCTTGTGAGAGTGATGAAAGGGACTGACTGCAGAGTTGTTATGAGATTGAGGAGAAGCTCGTGAGCTGCTTTTTCTAGGCTGAGAAAGCTAGAGATAATAAAGAGGGAGAAAGTATTCACACGGAGAGAGAGAGAGAGAGAGAGAGAGAGAGAGAGAGAGAGAGAGAGAGAGAGAGAGACCAAAGGGAGGAGTTTTCTTCTTCATGTCATTTCGTTGATCACTAACTGAAGAAATGCTGGATAGAGCGCGACAAGATCCTAACAGCCGTGCAAATCCTTGTGGTGATCCCCACATAATAATCAATCCATGCTGTTCATCTGGCGCCTAAGTTTGGACATCACTTTGCCAAAAAATCATGCGAAAGGGAGTAGCAGCATCCCACGAATTGAGTTTAAGCTCGTTGAAAGTTTGGATATCACTTGGCCCAAAAATCATACAAGAGTAATAGTATCTCACAAACTGAGTTTAGGTCCGTTTAATGTTCGGATGTCAATTGGCCTAAAAATCATACAGGCAGGAGTAGTAGCATCTCAAAAATTGAATTTAAGTTCGTTTAAAGCTAGGGGAGTCAGATGAACGATGTGGATCAGTGGTGCCGGGCCTACCAACATTCTTCCAAGAAAAATATAGCAGGATTTTCTTCACTATGAACAGCCTCCACTTTGTTAGCCCTCAACTAGGCTACATGTAAATCAAGATCAGGCCATATTAATCTAGCCCACGACCATCACTGGGCTGTATCTGTTGCTCCACATGATCCGATAAGAAGGTTTCATTTCATAGGCTGAAAACAGTACACTTTCGGCATCATCTGTGTTACCCCATGTTTGTCCACACGATTAATTAGTCTCGACAGCGTACCCATACCCACAAGTGAAACCCACAAAATTGACAGCAAGGAGATGAAGAAGAAGCTCGTGAGCTCCTACGAAAGGAAATGAGAGAACGACGGATAGTTCTACATGCAACTCTCTGTGGAGGCCATCATGTGACAAACTCGTCTCACCCAGTAATAAACACAGGCAACTTGGTTTGGTTGAAAGAACAGCATTTCCCCCCATCAATTGAATAATGTCACTCTGTTTTCACACTTACCCACATAACATCAAAATGCTCTAACGGTTCATTTAGTTAGAATCAGGTTCAGATGATTCTCATGTTCACCCTCTCATTTAATTTCCACAGTATGCACGGGAATCTTGAATCATTTCTTTTCTAATAAACGGGTTATGCTCCATGCCCATAAACTGATGCTGTGGAACAATACATTAAACAAGCTTAAGGTCTTGTTTCCCACCAAACAAGCAGTATTCCAGCCAGAACCCTAGCAACAATAACTGGACTTGTCGCATTAAGCAGCTAAAATGAAAAGGAAGCGCATGGCAGATAAATATGAAAATGCAGAATGCTGGACTACATTACGAACAAGCTTTATCTACCAAACATCACAAAGATAAACGCTTGAACCAACCATTAACTTAATGCGCTCCCAGCGATATGGATATAGATGAGACGGCAATACCATCACCCAGATTCTTCTTTCCCCCTTCATGTAACAGTGTGCTACAAAAACCACTTCTCACCATTCCTGGATATACTATGCGAGATTAAGACAAATAAATATTAAATCCGAGTTCAAGCTTTTGAAAATAAAGGTTGATTCTTAGATGCCAATAGACCTCTCAAAGCATACTGAAGATTACGTTTTCGAAAAGCAAGCTTTTATAGTGCAACTGTATCCGTGTATGTATGCAAGCAAGAAGTGCGGAGGGAATTAAGTAGCTTGCAAGTAATAACGGTTAACAACTTCTGTCAGTGAACAGCACACAGCAGTTGGTAAATTATATAGGGAATAGATATTGCTAGTTCTCTTTGGCACAGTGTGGGGTCACCACAGTGTCATCTTCATTTATTCTTCTTCTTCAGCTTCCTCTAGCCAATTCACAAATGGTTCAAGAGCTTTTACGAAAGTTTGCCTGCATCATTTCACAAATAATAGAAATTAGCCGTGGCATCGCATTGCCTGACCAAAGTACAAATATGATAGATATTTGCCATGTTAACAGAATCTGAGCTTTTTTAATCAGCAGAGCAAGGACGCGATGTAATTAGTGGGTCACACATTTCCTAAATTTCATCCTATGTGAAATCTGAGGACTGGAGATGCAAAAGAACCCACAATACTTCACCCCAGCCCCAATAAAGCCAAAACAAGTACTCGTAATTTTTTTTCATTTTTGGTGCTTAAAATTAGTTGGGATCAAGAATTCATGAGAGTGGAGAGATTCAAAGGAAGGTAACCCAGAAAATTCAAACAGGTTGGAACAAATAAAGATTCACCTCTGGAGTTTTATGTGAACAGCGAATGCTACTCAAATTGAAAGGAAAATTCTATAAAATGACTGTAAGGCATACTATGATCTATGGATCAAAGTGATGGGCAGTTAAGGAATAACATGTACATATGATGAGCGTCACTGAAATGCGGATATTGAGATGGATGAGTGGCAAGACAAGAAAGGATCAAATTTAAAATGAAATTATTAAAGGAAACCTTAGAGTAGCACCAATAGATAACAAGGTGAGAAAGATTAGACTTGGATCGTTTAGACGTGTCCAACGGAGACTGAAAACAGCAACAGTTAGAATGAGTGAGATGATCCAGGTCAGAGGTTTTAAAAGAGCAAGGGGAAGGCTCAAAAGAACGTGGATAGAAGTAGTGAGAAAAGCTTTAAAAACTTTGAATCTAAGTGAGGCTATGACGCTTAATAGGGGAGAATGAAGGAACAAGATTCATGTGATCAATCCCTAATTGGGATAAGGTCTTGATGATGAAGAATCCTGTATCATTAGGAATTGCTGGGTTCCAACTAGAACATCCCTTAGCTCATGAAACTAGTAACTTCCAAATAGAATGATTGGGCCATATGCATTGTTGATTGAAATTTGGAAGGCCATCCATATCTAGAAGGGACTTATGACATGTAGGGGCAGTATCACATAAGTGCAGATCAGCCCTATTTTAAAAGGTTACAGGAACCACGCTCCATGTTATAAAATACAGTGTGCTCAAAATTCAAACAACAACACAAATTATTGCCTTACCTCCAAATAGACAGTAGAAATAAAAATACTGGTGGCAAATAGACAGAATTTCCTCACCTGCCCTTTGGATTTGCTCCCTTCCGAAACCAGAGGAGAATAGTATCTTCTGCAAGCACATCTTGGTCATAAAGAGACCTTACGATTTCTGGGAATAACTTCATGAGTTTGGCATCCTCGTAGCACTGGATCTGAACTTTGTACATTAGTTCAAGCTCCAATTTTCCACTAGTACAGAAGGCATTTAAAAGTGGTGCCCACGTTTTCACCTGTAGACAAGGGCACAGATTCACAAATATGTAGAAGAAACTAAACACTTACACACGTGTATGATTACAGTAGACAAGTGCAGAGACTTGCAAAGATTTGATAAAAGCAACAGACTGCGAGTGAATGTATGGAAGAAACTAATAACTCACCACATGAAAATATGCTCACAATATCTACGACAGAGTTGCAATAGTTTATTTCTGTCATTGTCAAAGAGGTACTAATGAATTAACTTTATATCAAACCATACAAGAAAGGGGTAGATATGACTAACTATGCAATCTAAAAGGGTAGCCCCGGTGCATGAAGCTCCTGCCTACGTGGCGTCCAGGGAAGAGGCAGACCACAAGGGTCTATAATATGCAGCCTTAACTTGCATTTTTGCAAGAGGCTGTTTCCATGCCTTAAACTCGTGACCTCAAGGTCACATGATGACAACTTTTACCATTGTGCCAAGGCTCCCCTTCACTAACTATGCCATCTTTCTACTCCAATTAGGTAATAGACTACAACCCATGGCTACTCTCCTCACACATCAGCAATTTTTTTTCACTTTTGATGTCACCATAGATATTAATATATCTTATTACATGTTTTTACCTTGTTGGTACCATGGGGATAATTAGAACTCACTGATCTTTAAGAACTGGTCTTTATCCTTAAAAGTCCATCGAATTCACCTATATATAGTTCTGAGTAGAGATGTGCAGTGTTTTGGAGTGCTCATAACATATTAAGGTTGACTGTCTCATAGTAACATATAGGTCACTAGTTATCTTCATCTTGTTTTCCACCATCATGCGGATTGATGTTCTTGTCAAGAGTTCACTGACACCAATCATACTGATCTAGTGGACAAGTTGATATTGATTTTAGATTTTTGTTACCAAAGAGTTAGATGTATGAGTTGATGAAATGGCCACTCTCTAGCCCAAGTTAGCAGGGCCAGTCTTGTCCATATGTAAGCTGTGTTCATTTTCATTATTCTTTTAGTTTCCATGCACCATTGCTAGTCTTTAAGAATTGAGAAGAAAAGGTATACACATTTGGTTTCAATGCACACGATACTTTTCAGTAACTATGGGTGATCACTAAATGTAGCATTGCCACCAAGAGTGTCAAACAGGTAGTTTGATCTACAGATTGGCTTCATATTCGAGGTGTTGAAGTAAGTCTCCATATCTGAGGAATTGCCCAATAGATTTACCTGGCGCAGGGCAGCATTAGCATTCTGCTGCTGATTTTTCCCAGACCACTGAACAGCATCCATTATGACGTCCCATAAGATGCGCACAATTTCAATATCAGGTAGTTTCGCATCCCTAACTCTCTGCTTCACAGTATCTATGACTTCAGATATATCAGCCTCCTCAGCTATTTGGGTCGTCAATACCAATTTCATCTCCTTCAGTTTGACCTCAAATATTTTCTTCTCATTGTATTCAACAAGCTGTGTCAGCCCTGCCTTGCTGAAGAACATACAACAATTCAATGGAACAATAAGGTTTAGGTTTTCCATTTAAAGGAATGCAAGAAACAACTAACAGTAAAAAAGAGACACATGATCAGGTTTGCAACTTAAGGCAACATTTCATATCCAAGCAAGCTCCGCAGGATTTCAAATTGAAACAACAAAACAGACAAGATATGATTGGAAGTCTGGAAATGACAACATCAAGCTGATTTCCAACCTTATATCTATTCAGTAAAATCATGAACCATATAGAGCTGATTAGTAAACCAATTTTTTTTGCTTACAGCAGTTGCAACAGTTTTAACATGCATGAAAGATGTCTTCACAATACAATGATTCTTCTTAGAAACCAATACATATGCTACATACTTCAGGAAACATAACTCAGATGAATAGTAACTTATTTACTGAAAGTTAAGAAATGCTGGTGACTCCTTCAATGACTCAAACCATAAGTAACAGACTTTCTGTACGCCCACTAAAAATGCATATAGATGATTCTGTTTCAATGATTTGTGGGTGCTACACCAACTTAAAGAGATGATTCTGTTTCAATGATTTGTGGGTGCTAGACCAACTTAAAGACATGCACATGCAACAGACAGCGTGCCACTTCGCCATCAACTTCAACATTTAAGGCAGACCACCATAGTTTAAAGTTCCCAGGAAAAGAAGTGCACAACCATTGGAAAGAAACACTCACGTGAAATGCTCAGCCAAACCTTCAGGAGAGCGCTTGGCAGTAGGGAAGAACTCCAACAGATTGTCTTCCATTTTACCCCGCTTCAGGAGTGATATCAGATCATCAAGACTGTTATCAATTAGATACTCCTTGAAAAAGTCTGTAATGAATGGAAGTACTAGCCCTTTGGCCACAAGATTGTCCTTGAGCAAGGGCTGGAAAACGGTCTCAGGTGGAAGCCCTGATAGCTTCTGCGAGAATGTAAGTGCTGTGAAAATGGCAAGCTTCTTCCTCTCATTCTCCTCAAAAAGCTCCAACGACTGCAGGAACCTTCGCATGACATTTTCAAGGTTCTTAATGAGGAAAGGCCTCCGGCGCAGGATCTTCTGTATATAGAGGACAGATGGCAAAACAGCTTCACGTTTTGGTTCACAATCTATGACAGAATAAGTATGGCGATCCCCTTCATCAGGCTTTGTTGTGCCAGGTTGAGTGCGGCCTCCTGTGAAAACGACCTACAGTAACAAAATGAATTAGATTTTTGCTACTGAAAAGAAATAAATCAGAATTGTACAAGCTAACCAATAATGCAATTAATCATTAAGCAAGAGAAGATAAGTTTGGGATCTGTCTACATTATGTGCCACTATCTGGACATACAATTATTGAAAATCTAATGATTGACAATTGCATCATTCTATTAGAAACAGATTGTATAAAAAAAAATTCAGCACCTCAATTGCTCTGCAATATAATTCAACCAAGAATAGAATTGCTGCAAAATTGTAGTTTCTTAGTAGCTATTAGTATCTGAAGGTGAAAAAAATTGCCTGCTTACTGTTAGTTCCCTTTGTAGTGTATTCAGAAAGAGATAGCGTAGTGTGACTTCTTGTTGGGACCTGTGGTTTCCATGATATTTGGCTACAGTCTCAGAGATATATAACCCATTCGAACAGGTGATTAGAGTCAATAGCGCCCGTGGTAAGGCTCTTCTCACAGAGTTCCTTAGGTTAATATTCCACTAAAGTCTCAATTCCTCGTACAATAAAATATCCATTACCGAAGAAATGCACTCTATCATCACGTGTAAAACTAGTAAGACTGTCACGAAGGAGACATTGGTTGCAGGTGTAACACTTGTTTCCACCCAGAACTATGAGTTGCAATCTCTATTCATGTTTGATGCTCAGTTCAAGACTAAAAAAACAAGTTATACAATATTAATCCAAGGTAACAAAACTAAAGAATTGAAAATGGTTGAAAATGACATATAGCATTTTCACAACCCAGAATTTGCAAATTTTAACACTGACATAGTGACTACAAATATTGAATCACAAAACAGAAACGGTTCAGAATATTGACCCAATTTGAGGTGCAAATTTTTATAGCCAACTTGAATCAAAAGGTATTTATTTTATCGGACCTCCAAAACTATGTATTAGCCAAAACTTCGAGGTGTAGAGAAAAACATGACTGCTGGAATTACCATTAGGTAACAAGGGACAAGCCCTTAAACATGCTCACATTGCAGTTCTCTTTATTATTATTATTTTTTTCAATAGAAAATTTTAACCATGTCAAATTTTGCCACAACAAAATATAGAAAGAACCCCAAATCTTATAGATGGAATGGCCACATAGGAGAAACACAGAATTTGCTACAAGAGAAATGCACAAAAAGCTAACATGCTAAACAGTGCATTTCAAGTTGCTAACAATCTTTCCTGAAAACCAAACTCCATAATCATGATTTTCATCTTCCTGATCCACATTGCATTTGCAACAAAAAAATATTGCAGACCAAACAAAGGCAGATGACTAGATTCAACTGCACGAGATAAACAAAGGCAAAGGTGACAGATAAAAGCCGCTATTCTGCATCATACCACCCATTACAACATTGGTTGCATATATTATTATTATTATTATTATTATCTTGTGCTACAAATGGGCTTCATTGTGAGATGAAATCTAGGTCAACGAAGAAATGGCAACTTGCCTGCTCAGGCAACGTGGCAACAAATCTGAAAAACCAAAAACAAGAGACTACAATCCACTTTCACTGTGGATAGGGAGCTCATGAGATTGTTTTATGGTGTGGAGTTTGCACTTGGAGATGGCCACTAGCCATGAGTTATTCTATTCACGTTTCTTCTTTCTTGTTTGTTTCTTCCCACCATCGTTTTTGCTTCTGCTTTCTCTTTTTTATTTCAATTACTTACACGACTTCAGTGTTTTATTAGTTTTCAGATAAAGCTAAATACTTCACTAAAAACATGATAAGCCACAGAATCAGCAGACACATTTTCATTTTATTTGTTCTGTCTCTTTCATTTAAATTAATTCAAGACATAAAACAGTGTTCCAGCAGTTTTCAGCTGAAGCTGAATAGCTCACTACAGACCTGATAGGTCAGATAATTCAGCACAGTCTACACTAATGATACGCCAGTCTTTCAAAGGTTAGCCATTCTACAGACAAAAACCCAATGATCTTTTATAGTTACTAAGCAAATTATAGGTTCTGAAAAGGACATAATGGATACTAATGAAGGCAAAAAAGGGGAGGGAGGAAGGGAGGGAGAAGAAAGGTGTTCTACGGGGTAAATCATATATAGGAAACAGAACAAAACCATGAGGTTCAACAAGAAGCAACTTCAAGAGATAGGAAAACAACTGACAGGAAGCATGCTTACCTCGAAAAAGGTGTCACCATATCTTTGGAAGTTAAGATCTGAAGACTCGATGCTCTTGGCAACAAGTTCCTAAAAATAACAAATTATCAGACACACAAAAATAAGTGAATCAAAGGTGAGCTCGAATTTTTCAACATGGCAATACTTAGTAAGCAGATATGTGACGTAATATGCAACTAATTGATCACATACAGACAATTTTTTATTTTTTATTGGAATGGTCGCAATACAGATACTTTCAAAGCAAGGATGTAGCTGCTACTAGATTAATTTTCAAGAACATAGAACTTGTTCACATTTCTTTTCCAACCAACCTAGATAATATTGTCATCAGAACATAAAATGGTAATTTACCAGATCACCAGCATTATCCAGGTATATCTGGACCACTGCATCTGCAAACGTTGCAGGGTCCAATGGAGCTGCAATATTCCGTTTGCGGGTCTTAATCCGCGTGCCACTACAACAGTGAAAATAACTAAATAAATTAATCCTGCCTTTATTTATAAAAGAAGGAATAGCCAAAATTATATGACTGAACATTGCAAACATACCAGAAGAACATGTAACCATAGTATTACAGAGTTTTTAGACCAAAAAAAACATATCAATGTATTTCATTGATCATCAACAAGTATCACATGCAGAATATCAGGAAACCATTAGTAACTATATCCCACGCCAATAATGCTTTATTCCCTTCTACGAGTATACAGAATCAACACGTCAAGTTGCACTTTCTGCAGCAATAGAACAGAGGGAAGTGATCTGTGCTCAAGATATGATTTGAATATTCCCATTAAACAGTGACACAAGGAATTGCATTAAATGCCACCAGATAAAAGCCGAAATAAAATAAAGCCAATTGGCATTGCAACCTAAACATTCAACTACAGCACTTCCAAAATGTAGCCAGCTAATCCATAGCCAATATATTCTGTATAGTACGACAAGCGTAAGTATGAAGCATTAATCAAAACCACCCCATGCGCCCAGCCCAATTAAAAACAGTAAAGAATGGCAGCCCATAGCATCCATCTAGGGTAACTCCCTATGTGTTTCCCAGATAGTTTACCAAACATAAAAAACAAGCTAGCTCTCCTCAATGGAGGAGGAAAGCAATCCATGATTTTGAAACAACTTGCATTGCCTTGTAGAAATAAAAACAATCTTATAGACACAACGAATAATTCACTAGAAATTATAAGCAGGACTTCTGTTATTTCCAACTTATGGATTTAGGCAGACCTCCTTAGCCCTTGGAAGTAACTTCCACTAATACTAATCCCACCAATGATGAGTGCAGAATTAAGCAGGGTAAGCTGCTCTTCATCATCATTAAGACCATATCCCAACTAGGGGTTGGCCACATGAATCTTATTCCCCCATTCCTCTCTATTAATACCATGGCTTCATTTAGTCCCAAAGTTTTTAAATCTTTTCTCACCACTTCTATCCACGTTCTTGTGGGCCTTCCCCTTGCCGTTTTAGAATCTTCTACTTGCATTGCCTCACTCCTAACCAGTGCTGTTTTCGTTCTCCTTTGGACATGTACAAACCATCTAAGTCTAATCTTCCTCATCTTGTTACCTATTGGTGCTACCCCCCAGTTTCCTCTAATATTTTCATTCCTAATTCTATCCTTTTTTGTCTTGCCATTCATCCATCTCAACATCCTCATTTCCGTGACGCTCATCCTATGAACACGTTCCTTAATTGCCCAACACTCTGATCCATAGAGCATGTCCGGCCTTATGGCCATCCTACAAAATTTTCCTTCAAGTTTGAGTAGCACTCGCCAATCACACAAAACTCCAAATGCACATCTCCATTTGTTCCAACCTGCTTGGATTCTCTGGGTAACCTCCATCTCAATTTGTCCATTCTTATGAATCATTGGTCCTAAGTACCGAAAGTGGTCTTTTATGGGGACTTCTTGGTTATCAATCATAACTGGTGTTTCACTCGTACTCTCTTTGCTAAAATTGCATTTCATATACGCTGTCTTAGTTTAGCTGATTTTAAATTCTTTAGATTCTAGTGCTTCTCTCCATAACTCTAGTTTTATATTTACGCCCTCCCTTGTCTCATCAAGTAAGAATATATCATCTGCAAATAGCATGCACCATGGAATCTCCTCGTATAGATGTTTTGTTAACTCATCCATAACCAACGTAAAAAGGTATGTCCGCGATGTCGAGGTCTTAACATTTGTTATCACTCCCTCCTACACTTAATTATGTATATATACCCCGCAAAACCCCTTTCTCGCCTAACGCCCTTCGTATTAACTCTCTAAGGACTCTAACATAAGCTTTCTCTAAGTCAATAAAGATCACAAACCTTTTCACATATAACTATGAATTATTTATTCTTGAAAGGCGTGCATAAAAAAGACTGTCATGCATCACCATCTTCTTCCTAAACATTTCAAGCCGGGCCAGCTAAGCTGATAAATATCCAAAGTCACTAAACCAAAAGATTTGCCAGAATTCTCCCAGCTTATCCTCAAATAAGGCTATTCTTTTCCAAACAACAGAAATGAATGTGTGCATACAGGATAGATCCACATAAAGATGTACATCTAATCAAATATGTGCCAATAAGTATCATCTTCCTCTACCTTATATATTCATAATGTCATGAATGGGAAGACTCTAAGCCTTTACAGATGAATAGAGACTAGGAAACACAGCTACATGGTGTCGAAGTGTCAAATTCAGAGAACCTTGCATCGTAGGATTGATGTTCTCAGTAAAGCCGTGCTATCAAATCTAAAAATATCTTTTACATTATATCAAGTTATAAATAGAGAATCTTACATGCCAAGTAAATAAACGCAGCCTTACCTTGCATTTTGCAAGAGGCTATTTCCGTGCCTTGAACCCAGGACCTCAAGGTCACATGACGACAACTCTACCATTTCGCCAAGGCTCTAAGTAAATAACTATATGATGCATAAAACTTTAAATGTATCAAGTGCTACCATATTGCGATATTGATGAAAATCATTTATGTACTAATTTATCCCTCTATGCTTCATTTTCTAGTCTAGGTTAGGGTTAAAGTAGTTTAATTTGTTAGAAAATAGAACTAATTAATATAGGAATATGATGCTTGAATTTTGGCTTCAAATTGGCTAATTTATGTGTTTTTTTTTTTGCATGGTTAATCATAGTTGTTTGATCAAGATTTAGTCATATATATCAAAAGACTCATATATACTAAAAGGATGATCAATTGGAGAGGGGAGATCTAGCTTCAAAGAGACTTTCCTAAGCAGAAACCTTTCTAAATGGGCAAGTTTTCCTTCTAATCATCAACTTCATAAAAGGAAACACTTTTCTAATATACGAAGGAAGCTTTGACTAGTCAAAAAGACCAATTCTTGGAAATCTTGTAGAGTTTTCAGTAGTTTTCCTTAGGGACAGAATCAAAAGAACAAATGAAAAGAAGTAAAGAAAAAGATAATTAGAAGTGCTTACTATGTAAGCCTTCTCTAATTAAGGAAATTTCTTACTTGTCATCTAAGATTTTTCATGAAAAAGGAAACATGCGCTTTTATAAAAGCCCAAAAATGTCCCAATTTTGGAGGTTGATTGTTGCTGGTACTACAACTATAGTAAAAGCCTAAAAAAATCCCAGAAAAGAAGAGGAAGAAGAAGGCCAGCCATGGAGAGTTCATCAACCAAGCTGTGTGGATCGTCCATCATGCAAGACTAAATTCGAAGTTTAGAAATTCAACTAAGCCAATGATGAGTACTAATCTTTTCTCATTCATGCCATAAATTTTTTGTTTTAAAATTTGATGGATGAAGATTTCATGACAAGAGGTTCTTCAAAAGAGCAGTTCTAATGCTGTAATTCATTTCAATTCTAATACTTCTAGTTTAGAAGAGATGATCATGGAATAGTTTTATTGTGTGAATGATTAATATATTGGATAGGTCATACTAAGATAAGGCGAATCATGCCTGTGGCAATGAAAGATAATCCATGCCATGAGATTATTTATTCTGTATTTAGAGAAGTTAACTTGTAGCCAAGAATTTCTATGTTCATACATGACTTTGATTAACAAAAGACATTAGTTTAATACAATTGATGGATTCTAATTGTTAAACTACTCTCCATTATCCTCGTCTTCCTGCAATTTACTTTCGTTTCAGTTTTAATTCATAAGTAAAACGTCTTCAATTTGGTACATCATTCATTCAAAAGTATAACTCTGAATGCTGATCCCTACCAAAATGAACCCCTCAATAAATGCCTACCTGGCTTAGTGCTAGAATTCCATCTTGGACACCATCCAATTGATTGACAGAATCCTGTAAAAGATTCAGCACACGCTACACTCTAAAATTCTTTTTCAAGAGTTTAATGTCACAAATGGATCCATATGTCTCATCAAAATGTCCATCCCATTGTCTTGTCAAATGTTATAATTTGAAAACATCAATTTATATTCTGTACCACCCAGCCAGTCTTTACAACAATGATTTCTAGCAGCAAGATTACTAAATACAGTCCTATAATTGAAGTAGCTGCGGTATCAATTAGGGTGAACAAAATGGAATGATTCAAAGATTTTCGAAGTTGACTTGCAACTTAATAAACCAAGCATATACCTCAACTAAAAAGCTAAGAAGCCTTACTGTCCTTTTAAAAAAAAAAAAAAAAAGCCATGGAAAAAAGTTGAAAGTTGTATGTACTTCAAGATTCATAATATTCTTAAGCTGAAAATACAAATTTAGCATGTGTAACTTGTCATTTTAGGACTTCAGAATTGTGCCAAGTAAGTGACTCTTGATTTTAGATTCCTAGTCTAATCCAATTCTAATACTCAAACTTTAATGTCAATCTTCTCATACAGAAGTTCAAGAAGTTCTGCAGAATTCCATCTATCCCAAAATATGGGCTCTCTAAGTCCCAAACAGAAGTGTTTCAAAATGCAAGCAACAATCACCAAAATGTAGAAAGTTCTCCATTCTATAGCCATCATTCCTTCTGATACGGCTGGTATCAAGTACCTATGAAACTGCATCATCAGGTTAAAACCAACACAACCATAATTGTACATAGTACATGTATCCTACTCTGTTATGGTTATCAAAATAAAGAACCTACAAAATCCTTTGCGACTGGTAAGTATTCTAGAGCCAAAAACAAACACTGACAGAATTGATAAGCAGGACCACAAAGGCCAGATGTAAGGATGACGTATAATTGACTTGTTTCTGTCAACAAGAGGAGAGAATAGGGTAGGTTTAGACAAACTGGAGCACATATATCCAACGTTTCTTTAAGGGGAAAAAACAAAAACTATAGTAGACATATTTGCATAGTTCAAGTGCTACAGAACTCCATCTAACCAAAACATGGGCTCTCTAAGTCCCAAACAGAAGTGTTTCAAAATGCAAGCAACAATCACCAAAATGTAGAAAGTTCTCCATTCTAAAGCCATCATTCCTTCTGATACGGCTGGTTTGAAGTATCTATGAAACTGCATCATCAGGTTAAAACCAACACAACCATAATTGTACATAGTACATGTATCTTACTCTGTTATGGGTATCAAAATAAAGAACCTACAAAGTCCTTTGTGACTGGTAAGTATTCTAAAGCAAAAAACAAACACTGACAGAATTGATAAGCAGGACCACAAAGGCCAGATGTAAGGATGACGTATACTTGACTTGTTTCTGTCAACAAGAGGAGAATAGGGTAGGTTTAGGCAAACTGGAGCACATCTATCCAACGTTTCTTTAAGGAAAATAAAAAGTATAGTAGACATATTTGCATCTCTTTGTTCATATAAAGCCTACAACATGAGAAGAATGTTCAACCAAAGAAGATAAAAGAAACATGGATAACCAGAAAGCGAAGAAACATGAATTTCTCAATTTGACGTTGTACAAATACAGGCATGGCAATGCCGTAAAACGTGTCCAAGATAAAGAGGTCAGAAGCAATATTAGCGAGCTGCAAATCATGCCCAAAACCAACTTCCCGAAGCATTATATCTCAATAAAACGATAAAAGGTCTCACCAATCAAACTAATCACCAGCGGGAAGTAACAATTACAGAAAGAAAAGGTAGATCTAAGAACAAAAAATCAATGAAACAAGAGTGCAATCTGCATACCCGAGAGTGGGTCTCTCCTTCGAGCTGCACCAGGAAACAAAACAAAACCAATTAAAAAAACAATTTTCCAATTTCAACTGCAAGAACAAATCAAGAAATACCCAAACCGGTTAGAAAAATCAGATAATACCCATAATAAATCAGAAAAATTGACTCAACACCGAACTATATTTCTTAAGAAAAGAAGAAGCACCATAACCTAAAAGCTCACGTTTCAAGCACCCAGAAAGGGTCAATCTTTAAACGACAAACAAATTAAAACACGAATACTAATAGAAAGAGAGTACAGATCCAATAGAAAGCTGGTAAGGGACGGATCTTTCCACACGCTAAGAAAAACCCAGAACACTGAAATGGAAATCTCGCATAAAAACCTAATCTCTTTTCTACACACAAAAGACGATAAAGAACTACAGATCCGCACGGCAGATGTGGATAGAAATCTAAATATAGAAAGGCGAGGAGCAGAAGAAATCGAAACGAAAGTGAAAGGACGGATTATTTACCTCATAAACAAGTCCGAGAGGAATCTGAGAAGAAGAGAGTCGGGGTTAATTGCGCCGCGGCGGAGAAAAGAGGGAGAGAGAAGAGAGAAAATGAACTGCAATCAAAGCCTTCCTTATATACATAAAACGAGATATTTCCTCTCTCTCTCTTTCTCTCTCTAAAAGCGAAAGGCAAACGGTAAGACAAGGAAAGTGTCAAGAAATTCAACCAAAAGCCACTTGCGAGGCTTTCGCGTGGTCCGTGGTTGGACGCCGTGACGGTACCGTTGGGATCTACGCCGACGATCAATGCTTGGGAGCTGGGCCATTCTTGAATCAATTCCAATGGAGTGGCAAAAGTTGGTACAATCCAAATCTAGCCTGATCCAGACTTTGCTCCACGTGGGGAACTGCATGCATGATCTAAACCATAAGTTGCTACAGACATAAGTCGGCCCACATTTAAGATGATTAAGACCATCTAGAATGTTTGCCTGATTTAGATGGATCATGCACCAAATTCTCATACATTCTTATCCAATAATGGATCATTTAACCTATGATTCTTTTGAGTTATAAATGGGACATTAAATCAGTTTCACTGTCCATTTTGCAATTAAAAAACATTAATTACAATGATTCCATGGATGAGATTTTGATACTTCACGCCTAAGGTGGTGGGTTTACAGTTTGTGCACCAGTTAAATCTAACTTAGAAGGGGCACATTTTCTTTCAATAATTACAAAGCAATTCACTCACCCACTCTCCTAAATTCAATCCCCAGTCAAAAGAAAAAACACGACTCAAACGTGCAACCACACATATTTCAGAGTGATAACAAGTTGTCTGCAACCAACTGGACTCCACGTTGTTGGCCCCGTGTGACTTATTAACGTGCCTGACTAGTATATTATCCCAAGATGAAGTCCAACTAGAATCAAGGGTTGTGCTCGTGAGTAGAGAGTATATCTTCAAATCAAGACAGTTGATCATGTAAATAATCAAGGAACATCGCCGGTTCAATTGAAATAACAAAAATCAACGGTTTACTATTCTTGCCAAGAGTAAAGCGAGGATTGATGGAGAAATTAAGATCACCTGATGATTAGATCAATAACAAATAGGATCGTACGGTGGTTACTATTTTATTAGATGAACCAGTCACGACCCCCTGACACATATTGGCTCCGGGAAGAGCCTGTTAGAGAAGAGCCTAACAGGCATCGGCATTTTAGCCTTTTTCCACTGATTAAGCTTACACCTAGTAGCTTCCAGGAACCTTCACAAGCATAATAGAAGTGTAATCCTATACAGTGCTCTTGCTATTCACGGCACAATTACGGAATCGAGGAATGCTAACCCAAAGCCACAAACTAAGATGCTCTGCCTTTGCACGCAAGGGGTCCCACCTGTGGATGATCTGACTCATTCATCTCCAATTTTCTATCATGGCACGTTGACTAAGGCGTTTATAAACAATGGTCTAGATTCAATGAGTGAGATCGAGGGTTTGAGGATGTTAGAATTGCCCATAATTATGAATTTTCTTTTGCAAGTAGTGCAAAGCCAGAACAATAAGATGAACAGGTCAGATTTGATTCAGTGATTTGGTTTAGCATTCAATTTTCCAATACATGCTACTCCGTTTGCCAAAGGCATGTGCACAATGGATCAAACCCAGTGCATCATGCAATTGACATAGTGCACCCCAATGTGGGTGGACCATGATAGACCAAACATCCTAGTGACTGAACAGTCCTAAAAAAAGGGGGCAGCCCCAATGCACGAAGCTTCTGCATATGCAGGGTTCGGGAAGGGGCAGACCACAAGGGTCAATAGTACACAGCCTTACCTTGCATTTTGCAAGAGGCTGTTTGCACGCCTCGACCCTGTGACCTCAAGATCACCCGAAGACAACTCTACCGTTTCGCCGGGCTCCCCTTCTGAACAATCCTAGCAAATGGATAAAACAAGTTCTAGATACGAACGACACATGGATCGCAATGAGAAACTGAAAATTCTAGTGATTGGACGATCCTAGCAATTTGATCAAAACGATCGACCTGTATTAGTCTTTGAAACAAAAGGAAGGTGATTGCAGCAACCTGCGCTATCCTTTATACAGGATCTAGTAACGAGTGCTCAGTGCGTGGGCATGCGTACCCACAAGTTCCAAATATCTTGACGGCATTCTCAGCTTACACTGGATTTCAGACCCGGAAATCCTGGAGGCAGCAACCATCCATGCATTGAGAAAGCCAAGTCAATAGCCAAAGTGAGACTCTTGCAATAGATGCCGTGTTATGCTTGAATGTGAAGCACTCGACATCCAGGCTCCAGAAAAAAGAGCATATTACATCAATGCATTGACGCAAGGACACCTCAATCTCGAATGTGTTCATCATCCCCATGTTCTGGTGATTGGCAGGCACCATGGACACCATCAATCCGCCCTGCAAAACCGAGCTTGTGACTGAGTATCTCCATAAAAGTTAGAACAGAAATACTAGATTGGGAGTTATAGTTGCAAGCCTATGATTAGTATTGAGGATTGAAGTCGTCTACATGCAGTAAGGTAACAAGAGACAAATGCTACAAAGCAGCAAAAGTTGGATCACATTAAGTTTTCTGACAGAATGCCTATCCTAAAGAATAACAGAAACAGAATTCCAGGAAAACAAACTACAATAATCCCGGTTTTATAGCTTAAGATCACTGTTCTACCAGTTGTGGACCTCATGTCAAAGGGAAACTCCATTTACTTGCCAATCAACTATCTCTCACAGCATCAACCAAGAATCGACTGAACATACTCTGCTTCGGGCAGAGTAAATTCTTGTCCAGGAAAATCTGGTTTGAAATTTCTTTCATGATATTGCAGTTCAACCTAATAGCACGAATGTGAAGGTAGAGATTAGTTAAGAACAGACATGAGACTCCCAAGAAATCAAACAGAAGACCACAAACTTGGCATTTGATGGTGCAGGCTTTAGTTTCAAAATCTAATAAGATCAAGTTAAGAGTACTATAAACTCAGCTACATTCTCCAACTAGAAATGATGTATATCTTGCCATAAAATCCAACAAACAGAAGACCTAAACACAATGCAGTCAGATTCTGGTCTACTGGAGAAAGCAGTAACAGGGGACCTAGCAGATGGAAGCATCCAAATATGTTGTATAAGCACTATTCCATCAGCAGGACAAATGGTAAAGCACATCTCGATCATATGCCCCAAAAAATGTAAAAATGGCAGGAACCCACCTGTCAATTCAACATCAACATCACTTCTTGAATCACGGTCAATATGTCCACCCCTCCACTCCATTGGCCACGAAGGTATTGCATGCATTGCCCGTTGTAGCATAAAATTACTTCCCCCAATATTTTGATGGTTGTCATTTGATCTAGCTGAGATTCTAGTTGAGTCTGATATAGATCCGAAGCTGACAGGTGAGATTGTCTGCCCAACAGGAGGTGTGGAGGTCTCAATTTTTGCAGCTGCAATAGAATCCTTCTTGTCATCAATCACAAAGGAACCAGCAATTACCTGCAAAAATGAATGAGTAATGCTATTGATATGGAGAGGAATGGGGCAGAAAAGTGACTGAAAACGTCTAAATCACAGAAAGCTACCTGTACTGGGCCAGCAGCCTTTATAGGTCCTCCTACTCCACCGCCCACGACACGACCATCTGCACCGGAGAGGCATAAACTGAGCCCACCAGTTCTTGAGGATGCTCCTCCAATGTCAGCATGGAGGAATGATCCAGACAGTGAAAGAATCTCAAACCGTCCCTGCAAATGTACACCAAAATATAAATGATGAAGCAAAGAGTATTTGAATGAATCACTGAGGATCTCATCAAATTTTAAGTACCAAAATGGAAGTACTGGGTCACAGTAAGCAACCGATACAAAACAGGAGTTGTTCTGGCATCTTTATTTCAGGTAATATTAGTTATATTAGAAATACAAAGTCCCTTAAATCTGAAGATGGAAGTAGTGGTCCAAAATTGAAACCACAGCAGAGAGAAGAACAGGGGAGGCCAGATAATCAAATCTAAATTTGATAATCAGCAGTTAATCTGACAAATTATTATTCCTGCACGACCAGCCAAAACATAATTCTTGAGACATTTTTATGGGTTGGACCATGGTAAATCTTAAACGTCAAACATAAAGACAGCCTTCCCCATTCCCTGTCAGCTACAAGATAAAACTTGGTATTCCAATGTAACATTTTCAGAAAAGCATGAAGGTTTCATGAGTCATTTATAGTCTACATATCCCAGAAAAGCAATGTGAAAGTATTACTTCCCTAAACTTGTCTTTCTTAGAAGATGTATGGGAAATATACTGGTCTCCCACGATTTTGCAACACTGAAATGTGTTGGCTTCATATTCAAGTTCTGCTGAATAATGAGTTAGTGGAAAAATTCACACAGTAATCAAGTTTCTCATCATCTCTCAGACATCAAAGAACATGTTACAAAAATGCAACCACTTTAGCACAGTGAATCAGATTTGTAGATCAACAGCATTCAGGAGCAAAATGCTTCTCAAAATCAATCTCAATTCTCTATCTTACATCTCTTCAAAGACAAGGAAATCAAATTACCCTATCCTAGTGATTCTGAACCATAAATTCTTAGACCTTTGTGATCATAAACAACAACCTAAAAGAAAGCTCCAATGCTTGAATTGCAAACCTAAACAACAATCTTCAAGCTAGCTTAAAAGGAAAATATGATTGTCAGGGTCCTGCCAAAATCTGATTCCACCACCAAGAAGAATAAAATGACAGAAAACACAACATAGAGCACCCAGGCTTCCAGATTTGCATACTTCGTTACATATTTCAATTGCCTATTCTCCAAACCTGGGTTCAAGCACCCTCTTTTTTCCATTTGTATATACCCATCCTCTGTGTCATTTCTTAGGAGTTATCTCTGAATTCCTTCAAATTTTCCCATCAAACTCATCGAGGGAATAAACTCAGGTAGAACAAAGAATAATCGGGAGATTGAATCTGATAACTTGTCCCAATAACACAGCCCTTTCTCCTTGATGGATCCCACTGCTTCCACTCTGCATTCCCCAACGTTTCCCAAGCTTCTCAGAACCAGACATGAAGTACTACAAAAGTAAAGAAGCAGCATTCACCACAGATGTTATTTCCTCTGCCAATTCTTCACCCAATAGCTACACGTTTTTCTCTTTGAATGATCACTTATAATTTTCTGCTTTAAAGCATTTGGCGAGGTCAATCCGGTGATGCCCTAATTGCAAATCTTCCAAGAGCGTCCAAAACAATTTTGTTTCTTGTTTTTTGTCCTTTGTCCTTTGTCCTTTGTCCTTTGCCTTTTGTTTTTTGCCTTTTTGTTTTTCCTTTTGGGTGGGAGTGGGATTTTTTCCCCTCTTCAAGAACTTAAGAATTAAGAAGACATCCTACTGAAGCCATTTGGGCGAATTTAAAAACAATCACGATGAAGAGAAGATTAGCATGGCCCCTGCAAAATGATGACACGTGTAAGTTGAGAAAACTTCCAAAAGAACCATGACAGTCCCATAATTTCCAACTCCAAAACTCCCATTTTATAAATACATACCATTATCCTCAATAACTTGTCAACAAAAGACTGGTTCATGCAGTCAAACAATGTCCACTTTGCATATATTTATAATTTCACTTCCTTATGCCTACCGTTACTACATTCATAAGCAAAAGCAGATCATCAGGAATTTGCCCTCGAGAGAATAAGATAGTGAATAGATGGCTGCTAGCTTTGATGCTTGAACATCTGTCTCTTAATGTGGGAAAATAGCCCTGATCATGTCCTTTCCAAGATGCAGTTGGATACAACAACCTTGTACAAAGAAAAAAAGAGGAATAGGGAGACAGCAAAAAGAAGAAGAAGGCGCCTAAAACAAATGGAGGGTGAGTGTGGAAGTGGGAGGCTTTGTGGTGATCTCGGAGGATGACAGTAACAATCCTCAAAACAGCAGGTAAATACTCAGAGAGAGAGAGAGAGAGAGAGATGCACACCATCACCATGTCCCTCAAGAGTAGCAGATCATTGCCAACCTCATGGAGTAGATATCAAAAAGCGTCCTTTCACTTGATAAAATTGTACTTGGTAAAGGATAAAAATTACTTAAAAGGCTAATCCTAGAAACCCAGAATATCTCTCTTGGAGATTTACAAAACATACCAATTAAACAGAACTGATGCAATCTATAAAGCTTTGACACATCCATAGTCCATGGTAGAAGCACAAGAAGATTTAAAAGCGGAAGCAAAAGCCAGATTCTGGAGCAGGAGCTGTAGTTTAGGGAAGCATACGACTAAGAAGTACTGAATCTCTCAAATTACTTCTATGAACAGTAAATAAGTTGCTTCTGCATGATACAAATGTCTAGGACTCAAAGGCAGGCAGCTAGATGCTTGCCAATTAGGTTGCATGAAGCATTATGAGATTTCTAGGTGATTGATCCAACCGAATCCTGTTTACTTCTCCATAGATGAAGGATTTACAAATTGTGATGGATCTGAGTCTGCTATATGAGTATTGCTGAAGAATTTCTGCAAGATATGGAAGTCAAATGCCACCCCTAAGTCTCTAAAGATTTCTTACAACTTTTACTATGAAAATAATTCAGTTTTTCCATTACCATGACTGATAAGTGATAATAAAAACCATAAAATCTACCAGTCACTAGATTGACTACAACTTCCTCCAGCAGCACACAAGCACGACAACTAGACAAAAAAAATGTTTGATCATAGTATTCACCTTCATGATTATCAATGGTCTTGCTACAAAGACTTAACCATATAGCAGCAGTTCCATGTGAAGAGAGAATGTAAAGTGATACTACTACCTTAAATCTTTTTAAAAAGATGTTATAAGAATAACTAACCTCATATGTCACATTGCCCCCCAATGTGGCTGGCTGCCTGAGAGATGCATTAGATATTGAACCAGATGCTGAGAGAATACAAACTGCACGCTTGTGTTGTTGCACGAATGACATGATTTTCTGAGCTACATCCTATTGAATGAATGCCAAATATTAGGAGGTAAAATCAAAGGAGAAACAATCATCTGACTTGTATAAAACAAAACATAATCTGCCAGAGGACCGGAATAACAGTCAAGAGAAAGAAGGCAGACTCCAGTCACGAATTCTCAGCATACAAAAGCATAAATAAATACAAAGTTACAAGGCAATAAGACAGATGTAAGAGAACTGAATTTAACTACACGAGGAATCAAGTTAAGGACACAGTGAAGCTGTCCACCACTTCTGTGTTACATTATATTCCACAAACCATCTCAATCAATGGGCGGCAACAGTACAAAAACTTTTCTGGCACATACCTGAGACATGTTCAGTTCTAAACAAGTTTTAACTTTACTGCATAAGAGATTTTCTGGAAGCAGATTATAGAGATGGGACTCTTCAAGAAATCTGGACATGTAAAGCAAATGGATCATCAGAAGATCATAGGTTGAAAGTAATGAAGGTGTCTTTTCCTTTCCCTAGTCTTGATTGAATTATGTGACAAGTATTTGTTGTATCAATGGTGCTGACTTTCTGTGGCATTTCTTTTTCTCAGTTCTTATGGTTATTGCTGACACTACTGACAAGAAAGTCATTTTTTCTTCATAAGCAGCAGAAAGAGCACCTACCAAGGACTTTGAGGAATAAATGTATACTATTTGCTATATTTATGTCTATACAGAAGGTATGAGCCATACGAGATAAATTCTCACAACGGTTTTGCCACAGAGAATAACAAAAATAATTGTGAGAATGTCAGCTCAGAGAAGGGAAGTATATGACGCTTTAGAAAATTATTTTGAGTCTATATGACACAGTAGCAGATGGTATTTATAATTAATTATTTGTCACCAGCAAATTATAGAAAGCAACATTAACTACATAAATAAAATCTAAAGTATATATGACATCAAAAGCATACTCAGCTCATATCTAGACGTGCCAAAGACATACCGGAAGTCTACCAATCTTATAGCCATCACCCAAGAAAGATGCGTTAGATTTGCTTACAAGATAACCAGTTGGAACCCCACAGTTAATGAATAAGGACCACTTGAGCTTGAGAAGAACTGAATCAATTTAGGGAAATTTTTGGTCATTTACATTGTATTTATACTATAGGCATGACTCACCAAAAAGATAAAAAATCACATACAGCGATGGTTTCGTGGTTTCATTGGAAAAAAAGAAAAGAAAAAGAAAATTGTGTTTAGATACACTCTACTTGTTTAATGGCTATTAATAGCAGCAACGGCTAAATCTTCAAACTATGTGGTCTCAACACTAAAACACTAAACCTGTTTTCACTCTATTCTGGTCTTCAAGAAAGGAAAAATAACAAAATATAACAAGAAACAAAAGTTAAGTTGTTACATAACCAAGCAGTCAATATCACCATTATAATCCTAAAGAAAGTGGTCATATGAAGCTTTAGATTATAGACCATGAGAAAATGGAGGATAGGTGTGATATATATATATATATATATATATATATATATATATATATATATATATATATATATATTCAAAGCAACTGAGAGTACACACTTCTCCAGCAGCAACTGTAATGACATGTGGTGTAAATCCTTGACCTGCATTCCCTGCACTAAAAAAAAAATTTACAAAATGAGTACCACGCTTAACTAGCTAATAACTCAAATTCAGTATGAGCTACTTTACTCAAAGTATAGGTCTGACAAATTAAAGCATAGTCATGGGGGAGCACCATAATGCCTATATACTATCATCATCATCAAGACCTTATCCCGATTAGTGATAGGTCACATGAATCTTGTTCCTCCATTCCCCTCTATTAAGTGTCAATGCCTATATAGTATCATGACATAGCAAATTCAAATACATGCAATAATACATTGAATCAAGTCAAACCAGAGTACTTTTAAAGTGTGAGATCAAAATGTGCCATAACATTAAAATATTTTCTTCCCAAGCCACAAGTACGTGAATAGGTTTGTGCAACAGGTCTGAGCCACTACAACATCATGAACACCAACAACATGATCCACCAGCTATAGAGGGCAGCCCCAGTGCACGAAGCTCCTGCCTATGCGTGGTCTGGGGAAGGGGCGGACCACAAGGGCCTATAGTAGGCAGCCTTACCTTGCATTTTTTGCAAGAGGCTGTTTCCACGCCTTGAACCCGTGACCTCAAGGTCACATGAGGACAACTTTTACCGTTGCGCCAAGGCTCCCCTTCTATCCACAAGCTATAGACATGATGAAAATTAACTTGATGTTTGAAGATGTTGCATTCAAATTCTGTATTATCATGTTTGTGCTTATAGTTTCCTACAATTCATGTCATTTTCACATCATTATGTTGAGAACTTCCAATTCAGTATGCAGAACCAAGACCATGTTAGTCCAGAATCAGCCAACTGGCAAACTATGTTATTCAGAGCATCATTAATAGTGCTGCAGTTCAACTGAAAGAACTTGACCAATAACTTGGGAGCTTCTCGCATTCATCGGCAATTAGCTCCACTATTCCAATAGATACAACAACCAAACACAAACAAAAATTGAGATGATTCCCGTATATACTCCAATTAGTAGCTTTTTTAAAGACTGAAACAGTACAGCATTACTTAGACCCTAGGCTTGTATCAGTTCAACAAGAAACACTAAATGCCTCTTCTAAATAAATATGGGACATGGAGTTTCCAAGAGCATCTGTTTTTCCTAATGTCCATATGGCAATACAACCAGTTCCAAAATTCTGCAAGACTACTAAACAAAGAAATCTTAGAGAGAAATATTAAGTAAATAGGAAGAAAATTCAGACCTAAGGAGGTCACAAAATGTGTAATAACATACATAATGGGTTTCAATAATATAGAACTATTAAAGAAAATAGTAAATAACTAAGAAGAAAATCCAGATATCGAAGGACCTAAAACTATGTAAGAAAACATATATGGGTTCAGTTCTTGTATATCCATTTTGGTAGAGCACACGACCCAAGCCAACGTGCTTCTCTTCATATTATAGTATTAAACCAAATCTCTTAGCATCACCCAACTCCCTGAATCTGCACTAGTCAAAATAGGCAACACTTTCTAGGGCCTCTTATAGTCATCATAGTCCAGGTCACATAAGATGGTTGATAAAAGGCCATGATGATCTCCATTTTCTAAGTGAATATAAGACATATTTGTCTAGCCTTGTAAAGAAGCCAACTGAATTTGCTAATCCTGCAAAGAATCCAAATTCCCATAAAGAATCCCCAAGAACAAATACAATAATTCTAGTCAAACATATTGTCTTCAATGAACATTTTCCAACCTAATTTTGTGAAACCAAGGATGAGTCAAGATTATCCAACGCAAGATCATACAAGCTCTTATAGACAGTCTGCAAACTCCTTTGGAGTTCCACGTGAACACTAAGAAGTGACAAAAAAGGGCAGCTTGGTGCACAAAGCTCCCCTGTATGTAGAGTCTGGGGAAGCCTTACCGTGCATTTTTTGCAAGAGGCTATTTCCAAGCCTTGAACCCCTGATCTCCAAGTCACATGGAGACAATTCTACAATTGGGCCAAGGCCTCCCGTCTAATACTTTGAAGTAAAGATATTGATATATATTCTTGGCAAATTAGAATTTTTCCCCAAATTTAGATATGTCCTGCATTGATCGTCCAAGAAGATCTAGATTTTTCTTCCTTTTCTGCAAAAGAACTATATGTGAGTGTTTGCATTTTTTGTGACTAGATTCATCTTGTTGATCTATTCTTCTTTGTGGATTTATTAGGAATTGTTCCTAGAGGTGGCTGATTTGTTTAAAATGTTGTGGAAAAGAATTCAATGTGCAAGTGCTCCACATGATCTAGTGCTCCCCTGTATGTAGAGTCTGGGGAAGCCTTACCGTGCATTTTTTGCAAGAGGCTATTTCCAAGCCTTGAACCCCTGATCTCCAAGTCACATGGAGACAATTCTACAATTGGGCCAAGGCCTCCCGTCTAATACTTTGAAGTAAAGATATTGATATATATTCTTGGCAAATTAGAATTTTTCCCCAAATTTAGATATGTCCTGCATTGATCGTCCAAGAAGATCTAGATTTTTCTTCCTTTTCTGCAAAAGAACTATATGTGAGTGTTTGCATTTTTTGTGACTAGATTCATCTTGTTGATCTATTCTTCTTTGTGGATTTATTAGGAATTGTTCCTAGAGGTGGCTGAATTGTTTAAAATGTTGTGGAAAAGAATTCAATGTGCAAGTGCTCCACATGATCTAGTGCTAAGTTTATCTTTCTTATCTATTGCATGTTTCATTGATCTTATATTTTTCTATAAGCTGAATCTGTAAAGGTGATTCTTGATGCCAGAGGAAAGCCAGTTCAGTTGAAGATGGACCTGCCAAAATCCAAAACTGTGCATAATGGATGGAGAGAATTATCAAATCATAACTTCATTATTGTATCCACAAGTTCGAAGCAACATAGTTTTCCTGGGATGCTGGAATAAGTATGGCACTGCTAGTTAGACATGCTCTTATATGAAAGATTTCAAGAGTCTACCCCCTGCCCGCCCACAAAAAAATTAAAAAAAATGTCTTACAGAAATTTCGAATAGTTGAGCAAGTATTACTCTTCATTAGATGCATATAAAGCTTTTAAAGAAACAAACAAAGGATTTGAGGGTTGAAAATTTTCTCCTGCTTCAAATCCTGAGTATTTTTTAATTCGTGGATAGATTCTTGCTGATGAGAAGCTTCCTTCTTTTAATATTGTACAGTGCCTCCTTTAGCATCTGAATTTCTCTATCCTCAGTCTAATTTCAATAGTAATTATGTTTCAGCTTAGTTAACATATCTGGAGAGCAGTGATGCAAGTAAAAATAGAACAAGATGGCAATAGAGGATGTAAACAGTCATAACTGAAGTTTGCTTGTACATTGTATTTAGTAAGTGTACGCCTACTTGCCAAGGGTTTACTGAAGAGATGCAGTGTTTGACTTTATGTTAATTCATTGACCACATATTATCCTCATTTGGGAGGAAAACCCCTCTTATTTTATTCTTTTTCCTCATAATTCTTCACTTATTGTTCAACCTTGTGATTGTGGTAGGGTTTGTTTCTCTCACTCTTCATGTAAAGTATGCACAACCATCATTTTACACAAGAAAAATTCCTAAAAACCTGAAAATATTGCAGATGATGGTTGTAGCAACAATTACAGAGGTGGCTGTCTCATGGGTGATAATCATAGCATATAAAATTGGATAGTGTAATCCATGACTATCAGTTGAGTGGTCTGCAAAATGGTCAAAAGCTAAAGCAAAAAAAAGTGATAGCGAGATACACTTACTGGCCGGATTCAAAAGCAAATTCGTGTGCAAATGTGTCTTGGAATAATGTCTTGGAAAAATAAGAGGTTAAAGAACTTCTGAACACTTACTGTTGCAAGCCTAAGAAAAGGTCACCCTAATAAGCAGGCACATGCACAGTGGATAAAGTACCAAAGGGAAGGAGACTAAATAACCCAACACAATGATGAAAGAGGAGTGTCAGTACATGCAAATGAGCAAGGGGTTCCATGTCAAGTTGCAAGGATGCAAGTGAGAAGACGACAACCAACTGATCAAATATTACAAAATTTGGAAAGTTAGAAGATTTATAAGGATGACATGAAGAAAGATGAAATGATCAAACAGTGGTCAAGAAGACAAATTGTACTAAAAAAATTAATGCAAATGCAAGAACATGCAAGATAATAGTGAAGCTAAAACTACAAACTAAAATCATGAGCAGGCTTAAAAAAAAGAGCTTAGACATAGTAACAAAGATCTTAATCAGCACAATGATGCAAGCACTAGAAAGAGGATAATAATTGGGAAGATAATTAATTTTTTGTACTTGCCATCACAACATCGAATTCAACTAAGTCAGCTCGATCTGGATCCAATTTAGTAACATGTGGACATTAAATGACCAAGATTCAGTTACTTGTTTGCCCAATCACACAAAAACTGGCCAAATGCTCCTTTATATGACTTTTTTCTACCGGTTTCAGCATTGCTTAAAGTTTTCCTTGATTCATTAAAGGCAATGCTAAGCTAAGCCAATAAGAAAAAGTGCCAAGTATAATCACCACAAGCAGCAAGCTTCTGAACATTTAGGATGATAACAAGAAAACGAAAATCAGAAAAAGGAGATATGGAAATCACGAGTGTTTGTCTTAATAAAGTAGAAAGACACTCACTACCATCAGCTGGTATTCAAGGGATGTTGAAAGAAATGAGGTCTGGATGTATTATGGATATAATGATATAAAGGTTTAATCTGTATCAGTGAAATACGTCAATGGAAACTCATATAACAAGTCCCAGCCCCCTAACAAGTAGCAGAAAAGCACCTAAACTAGAAAACAAGGGCTCAAGAACTCTAAAATATGAGAAAAAGCTCCTTGATGAGGTCTTGAGAACTTATAGTATAAGGAAGAAAAATGCCAACTTTAGTACGTATAGCAGCAATCCCAAGTCTTGCCAAAGATGGTAAACATGCAAAGTCTTGGGCTGTTTTTCAAAAAACAAAATAAAATTCAACAGATGAGATAACATTTCATAAACATCCCTTCATATATGTTTTGCATATTTGTGTACGTATCCAACACCATTCTTGTGGGCCTAAGAGATGCTAATATCTAGAGAAGAGTAATTAAATAAAAAAAGGAATCAAAAGCTAAGTTTGAGGGACAACACCCAATAAACAAGTCTTACACATTTATCAGTAACGATAAACTAATCAAGAGAACAAGGATTGAGGCTATTAGTGACACTTTCCAAAGCAGCCTAACACAAAAAAAAAAAATTAACTGTAAATAGCCCGGCTAAGTCCACATGCAACAAAGTCTTGCACCCACAACATGGACCACGAAAGATCTCCAGAAAACAATACAGCAAGCACACAATAATTTCTAGATGAAGAACCATATAAACAAGCTTCGTTAGATTTGGCATGCTTCTCCAATAATTCGAGACTAATCAAGAGAAGACAAGACTGAAGCTGTTATTGACACTTCCCAAAGCAGCCTGACAGAAACAATTTGAACTATAAATAGTCCAACGAAGTCCACATGCAACAAAGTCTTCCAACCACAACATGAACCATGAAAGATCTCCAGATAACAATACAGAAAGCACACAATAATTTCTAGATCCAGAACTTTATAAACAAGTTTCGTCAAATTTAACTCATTTCTCAGATCTTCTCAATGGATCATTCTTCTCCAATACTTCAAGACTAATTAAGAGAAGACAAGACTGAAGCTGTTATTGACACTTCCCAAAGCAGCCTGACAGACAAACAATTTGAACTATAAATAGCCCAACGAAGTCCACATGCAACTAAGTCTTCCAACCACAACATGAACCACAAAAGATCTCCGGATAACAATACAGAAAGCACACAATAATTTCTAGATCCAGAACTTTATAAACAAGCTTCGTCAAATTTAACTCATTCCTCAAATCTTCTCAATGGATCATGCTTCTCCAATACTTCAAGACTAATCAAGAGAAGACAGGACCAAAGCTCTTATTGACACTTCCCAAAGCAAGATCCGACGAAGTCCACATAAAACAAAGCCTTGTGCCCACAACATGGACCAAGAAAGATCTCTGGATAACAATGCAGCAAGACCACAATAATTTCCATATGAACTATAAAAGCATTCTTCGCTACATTTAACTCATTCATCATATCAGTTCAATAGTGCATGCTTCTCTAATGCTTCGAGACTAAGTTAAACATGCCCAACAGAACTAATATGCTCTTGCATCCTGACCTACCCAACAGAACTAGTGGGATTTCAGAAACAGGATGCATATCTCCTCACCACTATCACACTAGGAACAAGCAAATAACATATGCAATTCCCAGGACTTATTGAGCAACGGATAAATTGATGCAATTTTCAAAAGAGGGATCATCACTTGCACCAGCATCAAAGTAGAAACAAGTAAACAACACATACAATTCCCAGGCATTATACGCTTCCAGTATCACCGAGGGCGTAAAAGGCCAAACACAAGAAAACACAGGCATTCAACAGACGAAAACAGAAATATGTAATTACATGCAGCAAGGGAACAACCAAAAGACACAGTTTCTCCCTGCATGCCACCTCAAAGAAAGAAACCATGAAGGTCGAAACGGCTAGGGTTTCGAATCTCACCGAGAGCATCCAGCTGCGCTTTCTTCGTCGCCGAAGAACCTTCCTTCTTCTTCGGAGCAGCCGGAGAAGAAGAAAGCGGCAAAGGAGCCGGAGTTCCACCGGCGACGGCCCCTTTCTTGCCGGAAGACGCATTCCTCGACGTCGACGAAGAAGCATCATTAGTTCCGCCAGGTCCATACTTCCTGGGTCTTCCTCGTTTTCTCTTCACGACTTCCGGCGCAGGGGCCTGCGGTGCAGCGGTTGGCCGGGCGGTGACCGATTGCGGAGGGTAAACGAGAGTCGTATCAGAAGAGGAGAAATGAGAATTAGGGTTGGAGAAGAATCCTCCATTGGTGGTGGTGGCGTGCTGTTGGAAGGGGTGGTGATGGTAGTAGGAGTTTAGACTGCTTTCGTTCCCCTCCATATTTGGCCGCTGCGCCTCCGAAAGCACCCTTCCAGCTGTGGTTTAGGTTTTTCCCTTTTTTCTTTTTTGCCCTCTATTCTGCCCTTTTATTATATTAAAATTGTTTTTATTATAAAAATATAGGGTTTATTTTAAATAAATATGTGGGCCCTTGGAGAAATATTTTGAGATTGAAATCGGATCGTTGTCTGGAGGTGGGACCCTCGTTCCTATTTACTCCTAGAATTTAGGTACTGATATACTACTTGTTTATTTGTATCCATTGACTAGTGGAATTTACTAGGGATTGGGATTATATAACCAACTTGTACTCTTATTTATTTGTTTATTATTTATGGGTTTTTTTAATGTTGGGAGTTCATATATTTTGGATTGGATGTTCCATGCGAGCACCGTGACCTGGGGAAATGCTATACTAATGGGAGCTTGTTAAAGTGGGCCTGGTTTCATTAAAAGAATAGAGATCTATCTGATTTCGTGGATGATCGGGCTTCAATCAACGGTGAGGATGCTTTTTGTGATGGTGCCTCGATGTGCTTGCTGCACTTGGAAAATACTATGGGTAGGAGGACAAACACGACTGGTTGATCATGCTGTCGATGAGCCGTGCCCCAAAGCTCCCACCCATGAGCATTTTCAGCGTTTCGAAGTGATTATATATATAATGTTGACACTTTTCATGTATGGATCATATCTTGCGCATTCTAGTCCCAAGTATTCCCAAGTATTAAAGTGACTTGCTCATCTAATACCATTTACGGACCTAGTAGGAGATGGGTGAGCCAGGTGCAGGAAATCGAAAAGTAGAGTCTCGTGAAGTCACCCTCGGAGTTGAAAACGACTAGGCTTTTTGCCTTAGCCTTTCTGATGGCACATTGCCTTCTTGTTGGCTTGGAACAGAAGCCCGGATAAATGGCGACAATAACTTTACCTGTTTTATGGTAGCAAAATTCCTTGTCACTGTGTACTTATGTATATATCCTGGGAAAAAGAGGTGTATATATCAGCTTCTTTTTAAAGGGAAAATTAAAAATGCAAAAGGTCAGATAATGCAGCAATTATAAATGTGACTCGTTGGTAGCAACCTCCACTAAAATAATGCTTTAGATTGATGGAATCGTTGGCTCCGTTTGTTCTTTTTTCGAACCTGGAATCAAGTGTACTTTAGAGGAGATGTTGGCATTGTCTTCAACCAGTTGCGCTAGGCATTTGTTGGGTTGGACATGTTCTTTTGTTACTCTTCGAACTAAAATTATGCAACCTCTATGAAGAAAATTTATTTTCATTAACTTCCTACGTTTAAAAAACTACAGTTTTACTGATGCTAGAGTCAACCAATCCATACAGTTTATGAACACTAGACAGACAGCGGAATAATCAGATGAACAAATCAGATCATACATAAGAAGATGCTTCTAATAGGCCGATCCACTCGAGTTCAGAGCCTGGGAGGGGGTTTTTCGTGCGTTGAGGGGTGGTGTGTCTTGTGTATTAATCTTTTTGGTCGTAGCTCCTTGTGAAAAGAAGACACCTTAGCTGTTACTTCAAGGAAATTTATTGCACTCGAAGTTTCCCATTTTAGTGTTTCTGATGATTGTGCAGATACATAAACCACACAAAATATCTCAACTGTCTCATCAACTAAAACTTCTTTTGTATCTACATTGATTATCCTTCTTGGTCCGAAAACCAATTTTTTTCTTACCACCAAACATTTATACATATATTTATCTACCAATAGGCGGAGGGGAGCATTGGCGCAATGGTAAAAGTTGTTGTCATGTGACTTTGATGTCACGGGTTCAAGGCGTGGAATCAGTCTCTTGCAAAATACAAGGTAAGACTGCCTACTATAGATCCTTATAGTCCTCCCCTTTCCCGAACCCTGCATAAGCAGGAGCTTCGTGCATCGGGGCTACCCTATTTATATACCAATAGGCAATGTTAAAGTATCCATTTTATGCAACTATGATTTCGTTATGCCTTACTAATTACATAAGAATAACTTGGCATGACATGAATGGGATTTATGTCTGGAGGTGATGATCTATTGTTGGGAAAATACGGGGAAAGAGTGGCAATGAAACACAGAGAGAGTGGTATGGCTTAGTAGCATATATGAATACACTTAAAAGAAAGTGTATTCATATATGAAGGGGAGCCTTGGTGCAATGGTAGAGTTGTCATTGTGGGACTTTGAGATCACAGGATCAAGGCATGGAAATAGCTTCTAGCAAAATGCAAGGTAAGGCTCTATACTATTAACTCTTATGGTCTGTCCCTTCCTGGACCCTACATACAAGGGAGCTTCATGCTGGTGTCTCCTATCGGCCCATTGTCAATCTTCTTTAATCTCCCTTCTTCTTCTGGCAATCTCATTTGGTCTGGCCTTTTTTTTTTTTTTTGGTCACTAATCGACAACTACTCGATGCTGGTTGCGTCACAGGCCATTAGCAACTACGGATCCCCTTCCTCCACCCATCCAAATGGGTTTCACTAATCTGGCAAGTTTTCAATTTCTCCTTCCCTTGCGATGATCTCCATTATATCACCGATGATCGTACGATGGGTTTCTGCAAAGATCATCAGCATATGCCGTATGTCCTTTCTTGTCAGTCCTTCGTGCCAACTGTGGATCTGGACAATGGCTTGATGTGCCTAACTCGCAGCCTTATGGAACAGAACAAACTTAACTTCTTTTTTCATATTTGCCTTCACACTGATTAGAGATGAGTCACACTAATCTGCAATAGATCAGTTTTCTGTCATTTGTCATCAATCTCCAGTGATCCACAGCCATCTGATCCAAACAAGTTTTGTCGTGTTCCAATCTACCTCGCTCTGATACTACTTTGTTGGGATCGATTCAATCACACACATAATAGGAAACAAGGAAATTTACGTGGTTCAACCAAACTCACCTTACATTCACAGGAGAGGAGGTTTCCCTTATCATCTTATTAGTTTACATGGGTGAGGAGGAAGAGGCTTAAAGCCTCCTCCTACCCTCTCTATGTTTAGTCTCTCACTCGATCTCATACACCAACCCTATATATAAGACTTGATATTATTAGAAATGCTTAGAAAATATCATATTCGTAAAGCAAAAACATAAAGGACATTACTTGAATGCTACTGCGGGTACATGTGAAGAAATGATCAAAAGGGCTATAGCTGCTAGAGAATTAAGAGTTCCTATTGTAATGGATGACTACTTAACAAGAGGATTCACTGCAAATACTACCTTGGCTCATTATTGCCGAGACAACAGCCTACTTTCGAAGTAATAGAAAGAAAAGCAACGATTGGAGTGAGAGAGTCAAAGTCGAAAAGAGGATTCCTCACTTTATATATATAGATAAGATTTCCTATTCACATTTGTATGGACTATATGCGAGTCTACCTCAACAAAGGACTTTTGATATATGCTGATATAGGAAGTGGAGGGAGTAGCAAGAAAGAGCACGAAAGCTGCAATTAGATGATAGATGAGAGAATGAACTTCAATTTAGGAGTCTTTGATACTATTGGAGATTCTTTCTTATGTTATGATGCCACGTTTGAAGCAAATGAGAATATAAAGAGATAGTTTTGCCTGCGGATACAAGGAGATGCCATCACGAGGCATAGTTAGATTATGGTAGCATAGCATAGCATTAACAACAAATATATGAAAAACCATTTTTTCAATGGTGAATATTAAAAACCATTAACACATAGTTTGTTGAAGAATATTTAACTTGCAGGAATCAAATTCTTTGAAATGAGCTTAGAAGTACACTACATGTGTTGCTTTTTGAAGATAACTGATACTACCCAAATTTGAAATAGTGTGTTGGATCTCAACAACTCCATTTTCAAGATTCAATCAAGCTAGATTGAATCCTTCATATTTATCGATTTGCAATATCAGACTAAGGCTTATACCTTAATCTCTAATTTATAGATGACTTTAGAAAACTGAAAAATCGAAAAGTAGATGCCTCTTTTTCTAATTATTGGAAATTTTACAAGTGTAACAAATCTTCAAGAGAGATAAGTACCTTCAAATTCTAAATCACAAAGAGTATGATGAGCTGAAGAAAACACAATTAGAACTCATATCATAATCCGAAGTTTTAGAGAGCAATCAAACAAAAAGAGAATGCCAATATTAGATAAACTTGGGTGGACGAGAACTTCACAATATTAGATATTCTAGAACTAAAGTGTTTCAAGGTTGATTCTGGTCTCTAGTGAGTAAGAAGTCAAGTTGCATAGTTAAGCTTGGCACAAAGTTCTAATTTTTTTTGTTTATCCAAACTTGTAAGTTAATTGCCTGCTTCACAAGCAAGAGGTTGTGGATTTTGATTACTCCCATTGACCCATATAAAAAGAGAAAAATAGAAGATCAGATCAAGTACTGTTAGTGAGCAGTTTTCACACGTAAAAAAGCTGCCCCAGGTGGTGCCTTGGTAGACCTTGGTCATCCAGTTTGCACAATGGATGGTTTTCATGGTCCAAACAAGCTAGACCACAATGGCCCATGGACCTTGGTCATCCACCCCGATTATAATAGTTGTCAACTTTGATCATCAAGCATTCATCAATTGTCATGGTATTGGGCCTTGGTCTTCCAACATTGGCTACCTTTGATAGAAAGTCTGCAACATAATCATCACGACCCAACCTGTGTGAGTTAGATTATCCCGATAGAGAAATCAAGCTTGATCATCCATTACATGCTATATACTTGATACGGAGATCTCAATCACTGTTCAACAATACTCATTGATCCTTATTTGATTGACTGAGGAGGTAGCCTTAATTATCTATGGACTACTCTTAGTTATGACCAGTGTCTAGATTAGGCACTAGCTATTATCATAAAGCTTTCTACTAATCCATCTTGGGGATAGACTCCTGAGTAGGGGTGTTAAGTGACTGATACCATGGAAAACTATAACTAAACTATGAATATTTTAACTTTCTTCATACCATAGCATTCCAAAGTTCGTTTCCAAGTCCAAAGGTAGTCTCTAAGTTTTGGTTTTGGTTTGATTTTTGGGCATTTATCTGTTCAAATATACAAAGGAGAAAAATGCAAAAGATAGACAATTTAAGAGGCTTAATATGTTGTGCATTATTTTCTACTTAATTATTTAATTGTATATATACCAGTTGAAGGGGAACCTTGGCACAATGCTAGAGGTATCATCATGTGACCTTAAGGTGTAGGTTTGAGGCGTGGAAATAGCCTCTTGCAAAATGCAAGGTAAAGTTGCGTACTACTGACCCTTATGGTCCGCCCCTTCCCCTGACCCCACATAAGAAGAAGGTTTGTGCACCAGGCTGCCCCTCTGTGTATATACCAATGAACTATGAATTTGTTGGTTGATTGGTAGATAGGCAAATAAGAACACAACATGAGAAACATAACAAATTCTAAAAATACATATAATTATGACATAAAGAAGTTTATAAATTATGGGATTTTAAAGTGGAGTAAATAGGAAAAGGGGGAAAAAAAGAAACACAAATTTAGAGATTTGTCAAAAATGAGAGAAGATTAGAGGATTTTGTTAGAAATTTATTGATCTATAGGAAATTTCAGAGTTGAGGATGATGGTGGAGAGAGAGAGAGAGAGAGAGAGAGAGAGAGAGAGAGAGAGAGAGAGAGAGAGAGAGAGAGAGAGAGAGAGAGAGAGAGAGAGGAATATATTATACAACCTATCTCATCATAGTTGCAACATATGCATTATCAAAAGTGGCTGGAAGGCCCACTTCTATCCAATTTTTTGCTTAACCTAAGCCCTCAATCTAATTTGCCTCTAGATGGCCTAGGTAAGAAACATTTTATTTGTTGCATATCTCCAAGTTTTTCATTTTTTGATGCTTAAAAAAAAAAGAAGATAGTATTCTTATTTTGAGGCTTTCCTATGTTTCAGTATCTATTTTTTTCTTTAAAGTGTCAAAAAATGAAGAACTTAGAGATGTGCAACAAATAAAGTTTTTCATGCATACATCAAAGCCTTCTATGTACAATGGTGGAAGGAGTCTCTAACTTGGGTGACCAATGTTTGAGAGAGTGCAAGGGTGTGTGTGTGTGTCTATCATTCAAAAAAATAGAAAAGAAAAAAGAAATTATTTTTCATACCTAGGTCATTTAAGATAAGCCAATGAAATGAATAGTTTGGATTATGAAAAATATTAAAGATAGTGGCCTGCCACCTACTTTTAACAATTGCCACAATGAAACTGTGATAAGATGTGATGACCTGATTTTTTGAAATACATTTTCATTATTTATTTTCCAATGGTGGTTGACCAATTTTGCAAAAAATTTGATAACTTAAATAGCGAAAACATTTTCATTGAAATTCTTTTCAGAAAACCCGAATGCTACATTTCACTCAAATACATATACATAATTTTGTATACAACATAAATTTTCATAAAAATTTATTTTTATTAAAATTGCAGGATCGACCAAGTGGTTCACATACACAGCCCCCTAATTACATCTGATGTCCAAAATACACAAATAAAAAATACAATCCAATCCTTTCACAATCATACAATCTTGATCAACAGTATGGTCTTTGTATTCCATTGTTGTATTCCTCCATTCTTTTCTTTATGTATCTGAGATATTGTAAACATTCAAACATTTATAATATCTCAGCAAGTTATGCATGGTAGGGGATTCAAGAAGCATATGAAATCGTATAATTCAAAAGTATAGTTCATAATCATCATATTCCATATGAATCATATAATTCAATTTCCATGAACCATACCATATATGATTATTCTATCATATAATTTATCATGTAACATCTACTATGACAATTCCAAACCACTCACCATCATATCATATATATATATATATATATATGGTCAAAAATCGTGAAAAATAGTTAATATCTCAAACATCAATAATCACATTCAGACACATTGAGTTGATAAATCATCCAACCTCTACTAGAAAAATACTCCCTTACTTGAGCAGTATCAGCATCTTATCATGCCATATCATAAGGCATTTCATTATGCCATTGCATTATAATGCAAAAATACTCAAAGGACTACCATGCTTGCAGTCTGATCCGTACAGCGCTCCCAGATAATTGCTCCATGTACCATTGATACCATGGTAGAAAAATTATGTCACTGCATATATGGGGAGACGGTACTTTCACAGTGGAGGACTTCCCATAATTGCCCTACCCAACTTTCAGCCTCTCTTTAGGCTAAGTATCTATCATATAATTAATTTCGGAGAGCAGGTGGCCAGACCCTCATAACGCTCTTAGCATAGCATCCTCAGGCATATGTCTATTTAAAACAAAATCACAAGCCTCATTGCTTGTATACAAAGTAATCTTTTACTTATCAGACAACTTGTCTGTTTATAATATCATCCTCGTATTTAGTATCCTTATACTAAGGATATAGTTTCATTTCTCAATTTAGGGATCCTTATTTATCATGAATGATACCTATGTTCATATAAGTTTAGGGATTAATCATTTATTGTAAATGATTCCCCATTTCTTTTAATTTGGTATTCATACACTAAAATGTTATTAAGCGTAAGAATACTCATTTGATACAAATGATATCCATTATTATTATGTTCTTACCTAAGTTTAGGGGTAATCATAATTAATACCCAGGTATTTATCATGTATTCAATCTAATTTCAACACTTTATTTCTATATCATATACATGAATTATGATTCAAATGCAATTAAGTATATTATCATTCTTAAGCATTATAATATTTCATTTCTATAATTCTATGTATAACAATAATTTCATAGACCATAGATCTTGTATTCTTAAAGTTTCATGTACCTTCATGTAGTGATCCATCCCTTCAGATCTTCCATGATTGATGTATGTAATCTGTAAATCATACATACTGTCATTACCTATACAACTTGGATAATCTTATATTTTGATCATATCTGTATTCTTTGTTTAATATTGTCCTTCGATATAAAGGATATAGATCTTCCTTGTATTCCTATCATCCAAACCATTTATCTTCCTTAAATAGTGTTTATCCTATTGATCAATAAATCTGATGGTTAAAATAATCTACTAATCTTTCAGATCTAAGTATTTTCTATGTTTAAGTCTTTGTGTATTCTTTTATTTGATATTGATCTTTTATAGATCCTTTAATCAACAATTTATACTTGTTAATAAAGATCAAGGACCTAGATCTTCTCTCATCTAGTTCTTCTTTGATTTAAGTTCAGACTTTTGATCATTCCTAAGGGGGATGATCTAGGTTCTCTTCCTTGAATCATATTTAATCAAGGGTTTGGATTCTCTAACGTAATGATCAATATTTGTTTACAACATACATACATACATAATATCATAAATACAACGTTAGGATTCTTATTGTTCTTGATCATTTAAGATCCCATTGATCTTGCTTGATCTTTTATTATCTTTCTTATCATTTTTATTTATATTAGGTAATTTACTAACCTTATATGTTGTTATTATTATTATTATTCAACCAGTTAATGTTTTACTGGTTAAGATAGCTTATTTAATCTTAAGTCTAGATAGCTCCTCTTATTTCCAATTGATGAAGGCTTACCAGTTACAGGTTGCTCAAAGAATAGTTAATTCAATCCTCATGTAAAGAGGCGTTTAGACCTCACAAACGTCTCCAGAATGAGAGGGAAGAGTGAGGCTCTATTAGAGAATCCCCTTAACTACAATGTTCAGTGTCCACTGGAGTGTCCTTCGCTCAACTTCCATAAGGTTCCTATGAGCATTAAACCTTATAACCTCTTTCTAATTGATTTTATTTAAATTTATGAACATTTAAAATATCATTTATGGGGTTTATTATTCTCCTAATTTGGGCAAAGGATTTGATAATCCTTATATTGTCCTACTAATTATAGCCCTTAACTATGCGTAAGTTCATGTCCTTTGTTTATTGTAAATGTCTATCAATATCTATATTTGATTAATTACATTTTCCATGCACAACATAATTATTAAAGCATAAATAAGTTAATCTAACAATTATATCTACTAAGAAATAAAAGACATTCACAATAACATTAATAATTCAAGTAAACACATTTAACATATCATCATGATCCAACGATCATCTTTCATTTCTAATCATCTTTCATCCCCTTTAGGGTTTAGATTTGAATCTTTTATATTTATCAGCTCTGCTCATTTTCTTAAAGTGATCTCATTACTAGACCATTGATATCTTCTCATCACATGATTTGATCCTTCATGATCCAACTGATCAAGAAGATCTTAACCCATTTGATCAAAATTAAGGGCATAGATCTCAATCTATCCCAAATTAACCACATCAAGCTATTCATTTCTCACGATCTTATCATAGATCATCATCCATACTGATTCATAGTTTCTGATCATCCTTGATCAATCTGATCAGGGAGATTATTATGTATTTTTAATGATTTTGTTACTTTTAATGGTCAAGATCTTAAGATATGCCAATTCAGTTATGTCCAACTCATTTATTCAAGTTATTACATCATCATATAATCATCCAAAATTATTTGAATGGTTTGATCATTCTAGATCTTGTAGATCAAGGATGTTAGTACCATTATCTCTTTAAAAACAGAAAGTTTCATGAATTGAACTTATGATTTTGTTGGTTCAATGGGTTTTCCTTGTTAATAGGAATCCAACACAACTTTTCAATCTCAAGTTAGAGTCAAATTGAGATCAGAATTTGGATTTTAGGCAATTTTAACGGTTGATATTGATCTTTATTATTTTTGTCCAATTAATCGATCTAGGATCCATAATTTTTACTGTGATCATGTTACTTAGGGTTTTGGGACCTCCTGAATACATACATATGTTCAGATTTTGATTTTAAGGTCATCTTGATCATGATCCATTACTATTGGAACCAATTTTAGTGATTATCATAAGTAAATACAATTAAAAACATAACTCTCATGCTTCCCTGAGATTATACATAACATGAGAAATTCATAGCTTCTTTCATATCTAAATTTAGAGCTAAAACGAGCTCTTAATTGAAGAAAGAACATCTCAGTTCAACAAATGGACGGCTGAGATCAGATCTAGGTGTAGCGGGTTTAGGGACTATCAACAGCCCGTGTCTCAATCACGGAGACGCAGACGGTGTTGTTCTCGCACCACCTGGTAGCTTGCATGTGAGCACACACAGGGGGCGCTCCCGGAGGGAGCATTCTTGCTTGTGTTTCGCACAGGCGTCCTGGGATCGATCTCACCGATCGGTTGAGATGGTCAGATTTGGACTGTCGAATTAACCTTTTTCCAAATCTCCAAATTCAAAAGACATCAAGGGCTGAGATTTCTTAACCTGGGTTTTTGGGTCCTAGCTTTCCATCCAACAACTCCGAAATTCAATATGAGTTGTCCCTGGTAAGGATCTCTACCTTGTTGCTGGATCTATCGTTCTCGACAGATCAACGGTTGGGGAGATCCTCCAAAGGCCAAAGAACTTAAGGGAAGATGCCAGAATGATAGAGGAAGAAGGGTTTAGGCTTACCTGGGCCAGTTCGGTGAAGGAATTTCACCGGAGAAGAGATATAATGGAAAATAAAAAAATCCAATTGCCGAAAAATATACATGAGGCTTTTCTCTAATCTCCGTTGCTAAAGAAGATTAGGGAACAGGGGGAAAACATAGATCCCCCCTGTCCTGAAGTGATTCAACAGTTCCAGATTGGGTTTCAATGGTGGCATTTGCTGGAATAAGATGAAGAACATACTGGAGACGGTAACCTTGCTAGCGTTATTCTTCGTTTACAATTTTTCAATGATCTAGAAAGTGGATCATCATGAAATCTTAAGGCTTTTGTATATCACCCTAGACTGAACAGATCCAACGGTAGAGATTTTATTTTAACGGGTTAAAATCCATGGCTAATTTAAATAGTGTTTCTCAGGCAGAAACCCTGGTTCAATGGGGACAACATATCCCTTGACGTGCCCCAACAATAGACATGAATTGTTTGTTGGGTGTGTTTGGGAACACTCTCCTAGGGAAAGATAGAGAAAGGGGGAAAGAAGAGAGAATTGGGGGAGGAATTTAGAGCTGATTTTTCAAAAAAGTCTAGGGCACTTCATGTTAGATTTTTGGAAAATTTTTGGGATTTTACTGAGGTATTTATATATACATTTTGGAAAATTTTAATTAATTTCTTATTTTATCTAAATTCTGCTCAAAATATTAAAATGAGGAGTGGAAATTCCACTTCCTCCACTTGGGGCTGAGTGTTAGCTGATGCATGACTTGCATCATTGTTGACTTCAATACTTACCTAACTTCTGTGAGTCCTAGTAAAAAGTAAAATTACCATTTTGCCCTTTTAATTCAAAATTTGAGAAAAATAGGATTTATTCTTTCGAACTCAGAATCGAGTAAAATTAGTGTCATTGGAATCGAATTTTTGAGTACATTCTAAATATTGATGTCTTAGGTCTCAGTTATGAGTAAAATTACTATTTTATCCTTTTATTCATAAAAATAGAGAAAAATATGAATTTGTCATACGTTCTTAGAATTTGACATACTAACAGTCATTCTGATCGATTTTTCAAATACATTATAAATATCCAATTTTTAAGCCTTGATTTTATTTTTATAAAAATGAATTCTCTTAGAACTCAATATTCCAATTCCACCTTCAGAAATTAAACTTTTAATTTTTAATAATTTAATTATATTCATAAAAATTAGGGTTATTACATGAGACTAGTTGTATCATAATATATATATATATATAGAGAGAGAGAGAGAGAGACAGAGAGAGAGAGAGTCGATGGTTTGGAGAGGAGTATGTATTTCATTTCCCCATTCCTATCTTTTTTTTGTCATTAAAATATTGATTTATAGATAAACTACATTGGGTCATCCCTAAATAATATCAAAACTAGGTCCCGAGATTGCAATGAAATAAATTTAAAAATATTACAATATGAATCTAATTTAGTTAGCTTTAAATTACTATTTGATCACAATAAACACATGTCTAAAATTACACTACAAAGGTACTCTATGCTAATAATTTATATTATTTTGGTTTTGGTCTAGATACCTAGGTGTGAAACTTACATTGTACAAGATGAATAAAATTGGCACCATTCAGTTCCTATTGAATAACCATGCCTTAAGTTTTTGGTCAAACTATTGTTATTTTTTTAATTCTGGTTATATCGTTTGCACCTCTACTTGAGGACTCAAATATCCAAAATTTATGAAAGAGTTTTGGTTGGCATACATGCTTTTGGGTGTTATAAGAACACTCTTCTTTTTTCATACATGATGATTTTCATAGATCTAAGCCCTTCATCATACTTATACCAATTTTAGGTAATCTAATAAAAATTTATGCATCCGGATGATAAACTACTTGTTTCACATCTTTGAAAAAATTAACAAAAATGAATGATCACCATTTTTTGCTCATGAAAATATAGGTTAAAATCATCCAATGGATATGGAATTTGATCTCTAGCCTATCTAAGTCATTTTAAAAATGATAAATGGCTTAGATCTATACTAACATTCACCACACAAGAAAAATAGGGTGTGGGCTTCTTGTCACACTCAATGGTGGGTATGCCTACTTAGACTCTTTAAGAAAAACTAGCGATGATACATAATCTCAAAATTACTTCTCCCAATTTGCATGGAAAATATAATTAACATGCTAGATAAACGAATACATGCTTCCACAAAACCAAATGAACCCAAGTATAGTAGAATATTCGATTAACAAGATCATGATGCATGTGCATGATTGGTGTCTACAAACTCAAAGCAATGTAACCAAAGAGTAGGAAAATAGCAGCAATTATCACAGATAAGATGGTAGAGGAGGTTGGAACTCGGCCAGCATCCTTCCTTATGGAGATCCCTTCAATTATTGGATAACCGTTGGCTAATATGAAGAATGTAAGCAAGATCTGGCCGGACATCTGACTGTAGCCGCCCTCAACCACCATTCTTCCTACTCCTCCAATGAATGATATCATGTTCAGAATGACAAGGGTAACCAGTAGGACAAGTAAGAAAGTTGCCCCACTAAAATCAAATGTTCCCTTCGTATATCTTTTGATCTGTTCGTCGTCAACAACTTTATCGGTTATATGGAAATTGACTTGCTTACCACCAATTATCTTCATTGTAGTATTTAGACATGCGAGGACATATGCAGAGGCAGCTTTAATCATCCAAAATCTTTGCTCATTCCAGTATGTCTTAAGTGAACCTCCTGTGGAAAGGACTTCTGATACGTGCTGATATAAGGAAGACGTGAAAGTAACAAGAAAGACAGCAAACCATGGATCCGAAACCTGCAATTAGATGATAGATGGGAGAGTTAACTTCAATATGAAGGGAGTGGTTATTGGTAGCTATGGGTCTCTTTATGTCATGGACACCACATTTGAAGGACTTAGAGTGAAAGGAGCAGCCTCTGGGCACAAAATTCCCATGTATGTGGGGTCTGGGGAAGGGGCGGACCACAAGGGTCAATAGAACGCAGCCTTACCTTGCATTTTGCAAGGGTTTGTTTCCACGCCTTGAACCCGTAACCTCAAGGTCACATGGTGACAACTCTACTGTTGCACCAAGACTCCCCTATTTGAAGCACTTGAGAGTATGGAGTGATAATCAGACCTGGGGATATAAGGAGATCCCGTTCAAGAGGCATATCTGAGGTATGGTAGAATAACATAACACAAAAAATGAATAAAGGGGCTGGAATGCTAGAAAGCCGTAACACATTGTTTGAAGGACAGATTTCCTGGATAATTCATAGGCGAGAGGGAAGAATCGATGGAAAGCGACTTGGAGTAACCCACAAGCCCATCTCTTGTTCTGAATCAAACTGACATTCAAATTTGTTGGGCTTGTACCCAAGAATGATGGCTTTGCAGGATGACAATAGATGGAGATCCACCCTCTAGAATGCAAGTTGAATCCTGTAAACAAGTCCTCCAGAACAGAATCATACAAAAAACCAACCTACAATCAACAAAGAAAGAAGATTTAGCTAAGCTAGCTTTCACAGAAGGGATTTAATTCAACTTTCTACTAATAGAAAGTTACTTGCCTGTTCTCCCCATCTCGTTTCTTTCTCATATGTACAAGAGGCCAAAAATAGAGCCTCTTGGAGCAACATTTGGTTCTTATTTATCGCTTTCGATGTACTGTTTTGGCGCATTGACATGATCAGCTCATTAGAAGGACCAAAAATATGTCGAACATCTGCAGAATTAATCCCTGTTTATTTCCATTTCAAACTCGATTCAGAATGATTAATTCATTTGGATTTACTTTTTACTGCTGCACTTCAACTGCACACTAACCTGGATTCATGGTGTCGCCAGGTGAAGTTCCATATAATGCCTCCCTCTTTATGTAAAAGTTGCTGCCAGACAGCAATGGTCCTTTGAGCCCGTCACACCCTTTCCATAAAGTCTGCATGACTTTGACAAATATGTTAAGTATTCACTTAAATTTAATAAAAAAAGGGCAGTCCCGGGGCACGAAGCTCCTGTGTATGCAGGTATGGGGAAGGGGTAGACCACAAGAGTCAATGGTACCCAGCCTTACATTGCATTTTGCAAAAGGCTGTTTGCATGCCTTGAACACTGACCTCAAGGTCGCATGACGACAACTCTACTGTTGCGCCAAGGCTCCCCTTCAATCAAATTTAATAGCAAGCCTGAAAGTTCGTCCCAGTTTGTTTACTGGCGATTACCTCAAACACCCATCTCATCCCGCCATCGTATATGTCGTTGTTGCCTATGCTGTGGAAGACTTGAGGAAACTGAACAAAAGCCAAGGAAGGAGAGAGTTGATGATCAAGGTGGAAGCACATAGCTTGTCGCGCAGAGCTGGGATCATTTGAGTACATGTCGCAGTCCAAGACCAATGCATAAGGAGAATTGCTCAGTATGCTGGAGACACGAAGCTGCAAAAATTTTAGCAACAACAATGTGTTAGCTTTCCATTTTAGAAAATGTGATATATTTCATGGGATGGACCTTACTAAATACATACTAATTTCTTGGAGATAAGATAAAATCTTGTCTAGTTAATGCATATAAGTCTGCTCTTCTTGCACTCCCTCTTTATTTTAGTCATTCAATACATACATTACTAAGATGGATATTACTAGAGGGTCTACTATTTTTAGATGATCCAAAATTTATCCTGTAAGTCGGCCCTTTTTCTTAGAATGGCCATGCTGCAAGTCCGCCCATGGGGCGATCTTAGTTGTTATTTCGAGTTCTAAAATTGAAGGGGATGAGCAAATTTGATGTTCATCTTCAACTATTGAACAGCAAAGGCCAGGTTGTTTGGATCATGCGACGGATCCGAAATTTCCCTCTTTCCTTTTCTAGCTTCTGTTTTTTGAATGGTGGTGGGGGATTCAAGCCTCAAGATGTTTTATACTCTTCATTTAATGCTTGTGTGTTTGGTTTTTACAGGTGGGAATTGATTTTTGCTGATTTTCAGCCTTTCTATCTAGGTAAAGAGTTCCATCTTAGTATATATGTTGCTTTTATTTGTTATTCTTAATTTATGCTTCAAACTAAAATACCTAATTACATATGGGTCTTATTTTGCTCATTTATGCATGAGTGCCTTTGCTAGTACTATTAATGAAGAGAATTCTCTATCTTGATTTTAAAACGAGTTCATCATCGTCAAGACCTTATACCAATTAGGGGTCAGCCACATGAATTTTATTCTTCCATTCCTCTCTATTAAGTACATTAGCTTCATATAGTCTCAAAGTTTTTAAGTCTTTTCTCACTACTTCTATCCACGTTCTTTTGGGCCTTTCTCTTGTCCTTTTAAAACCTTCTACTTACATTGCCCCTTTCTCTTGCCCATTTTAAAAAGAGTTAATAACTAAATTCTGTTAAAAGTTTGGTATATAGTTGATTCTCCTCTATCACTTTCCAAGATAAAAGATGGTGTGGAGGTACATGTAACCGAATTTCTCTCATATGTAACTCATTTTTTTTATATTAAACTCAATTTAATTTGCATTAGTTATTCTAATTTCCTTTCATAAATGCTGTTTTCATCTATATCTACCAATGACCTTTTCTTTTTTGTCCAAGTAAAACACCTCTGTAACTATACATAACCATCCTCTTTCTTCTTCATTCCAAAGCACATTTGCAACAGTATACAACCATTCACTCTCTTGGAGCAGCAACTATCTTTTACATTTCCTCTTTTTCTCTTTCTTCCTCTTCCTCTTCCTCATAGCACTCTCTTTACTCAATTTTCTCATTTGAAAGACCCACTTTACTAGATCCTATACTTGACTATAGAGAGGAAAGTTCATCTATTTGTGAAATCCAAGCCAACAAGCATGTTATTTGTATAATAGCTACTCCAAGAAGGGCTCCAGAGTTGAAAAGAAAAGGCTTCTTAGTTCGGAACACTTATCCTTTTACTTTCTTTGCTATTGTCATTTACAAAAGCATATACTTTGAGAGTTTTTTTTATTTCCATTATTTCAGGCATATGAAATATTTTTAGTAGAGTGTCTACGGTGGAAATCCTACAAGGTATGCTATAAACCTTTGGAAAACCTCCTTAATTTTAGATGCTAAAGTTCTCCAATTATAAGGTTGATTTTTAGGTTAAAATTACTAATTTGGAAAAAAGAAAGAAAGAAAAAAACCAATTCTAACAAACTATACTTATAGTTGGCTAATACATTGTATGTCGCTAATTTGCTTATATCATCTAATTTCTCATACATCAAATACATTTCAAGTTTAGTGGCTGATTCTAGCTCTAAAAAATATCTTTTACTCCTACAAGAGTTTACATATGTCCAATCAATGTAAATATGTCTCAAATTTTCTCATATTCCTTTACAATTATCTCACTTAACACTTTTTTAGATGGATTTTGCATGTGTCTACAATTTTGTCACATTCCTTTACAATTATTCTCTTACCATTTATTTTTCTTGGTTCCTACTTGCAAGTGTAAAGTGCATGTAACATTTGATTTGCCAAGGAAAAGTTTCTAACCGTTATTTCCACTAACTTTTTTTGTTTTCTACTTTTTTCTAGCCAATCAAATGTCACATACTGCTTGCACCTACATGAAACAACTGAAATTAACAAGGCATATATATATATATATATATATATATATAAGTCCCAGGAGAGAGAGAGAGAGAGAGAGAGAGAGAGAGAGAGAGAGAGAGAGAGAGAGAGAGAGAGAGTACCAGAACATTTAGAGCCCCCGCTTTAAAGTGATGATGGTGGAGGTGACTCTTCTCACGAGAAACATATACTAGCATGGGGATAGCAGCTTTTTCATTGTCCAAAATATCCTTCCCTCCAATCTCATGTATGACCTAAATATAATGGAAGAAAACATTGTGTGCCAATCGATTATGAGACACAGACTAATGGATAAGTACTTAATAATAGTGGAAAAAATAAGCAAAATGACATAAGTGCCCCCCATGTTTTATTTTTGTGGTTTCTTTTGAAAGCTAGAAACAATTGATGAACAATCCGAATTTGGGTAACCAGAGAATTCCTCTTTGCTATAGTTGGATATAACTTTAGATGAGCCCAGATTTATGAATATTTAAGTCATTCTCAATCTTGCTCTTGAGTAGATGTTTCATGTTCTAAAATTTCTATTCATTGGATAATCTTAGCCATTGCTTTCTTGAGTTGTAAAATAAAAAAAAGGGTAGCCTTGGTGCACGAAGCTCCCACGTATGCAGGAGCAGCGAAAGGACGGACCACAAAGGTTAATAGTATGTAGCCTTACCTTGTATTCTGCAAGAGGCTATTTTTATGCCTTGCAACTTGTGACAACTTTACCATTGCGCTAAGGCTCCCCATCCTTTCTTGAGTTGTAAAATGAACAGTCAAATGTTCCAGCGTCCATTTTATAACTAAAAATAGTAAAGACTAGGACCATCTAGTACTGCAGGATTGTAGAGCATGGCAAATTTAAGTGAAGGCCAACACATTGAATGATTTGGATCAAAGTAAATCGAGGCTTTGTATCGCTTCTCAAAAATAGATGCTTAAGTTTTAGAAATAAAGAAACAAATATAATATAATATCAAAGGAACCATGCTATTATGTCTTTATGACGCCCCACTTCTGCATAGTGGCTCTAACCTTTGGCTGATCAGATGCATTCATCTAATTCTCTAACTTTCAATATATTGTATCCCAAACATCACAGTTTCAACTCCTTTAAAACAGCGTTCAGATCGGCCAAGAACATGATTAGATCATAACATGATAGTGGAGAGGCTCTTGTCTGAACTTCCTTTAGCCCCAAATGGCCTACCTATGAACTCATCTAGGAGACTTCTTGCAAATATGAATGAAGAGGGGACTTAGAATAGTCCTATACATGAGCCTTTTGTCCATCTATTAAAATTCGTTACTGATTCAAGTCGCACATACCTCGATCAAAGGCGGCCGATCTTTTTGAGTCTTCCCACCATCATGAAAGCCGTGATCTCGTGTACTATTTTCTGCTGCTATTCTTAGTTGATCTTTGAATTTCTCATACATCATCTACATTCAAATCTTAAGTCATGTCAGTAAGCAAACATATTAATTCATTTGATAAGTCAAATGCAATAAGCATCCTATAAGAGTAAGATTAAAATTCATAAGAGAAGTTTTTTAAAAGACTCTATAAGTCATAAGTTCTAAAACTCACGAGTTAATTTGAAAACTTATCCTACTCACTAGACTCAGTAGCAAATTGAGCCACTCGACCAGTTGACTCCCTACACAACAAAATTATTTAAAGTTTGGCTGGGTTTTGAATAAAACACCTCTTGAGACCAAATTAAGACATTATGCTTATCTCTCCTAAAGCTTGCTATTTACTTAGAGGGGGAAAATTTGAAATCTATTTAAAAACAATACCTCAATTTTATTAAAAATCTTGCTCAAGTTTTTTCGAGTCACAAGTTTGAGACAGCTCAAGGTTAAGTGTGCAGGTGTGAGTATTTATCTAATAATATTAGTGTTATTCAAAAAGAAACAATTTTCTACAGTCATCACCAAGTCCCTTCGAGTTAACTTGACTTGTGTCATCTTTGAGTCTAGTTGAGTCAAATTATTGAAGCAGTTTTGTTTTTATAAAACATAGATTCACTTAGAGAATTGCTGGGGAAGAGTGCATCAACAACCTAACAGCTGTGAGATTCCTCAATGAACCCTACATACCATTCATCCATGCCTTTCACTTGACTCCCTAGCTTTAGATGTCTACTGGTTTAGAAGCCTTTCCAAATGGGCATCTCTAGCATCCAAGAAGGTTGCTTCTCTATTGCTAATATGAAAGGTCAGAAGCTCTACATAAGCAACATTAAATATTCAATAAAGCAAAACACCATTTCATGGATGCTAGTGGCTCCTCTTGACATTAGTTCTGGACTATTTTGGAAGTGTCATGTGAACAGTAGTTATAAATAGAGGGGACAAATGTTGACTCATATATATAAGTTGTGACATGTGATACACGCCTAAATTTATATATGTAGAATCACTGCGAGCTACTAAGAAAGAATTTTTTCGATCAATGAAAAGGTATAGTTTTTGGCCCACATGAGAAGATCCGCCTGTAGGCCATATGATGAACATGTACACTAACAATGGCTAAACCACATGGCTTTGGTTCCTGGTCAAACGAATATTTCATTTGCAAGCTATAACTCACAAAGACCAATAGTTTATATTTTCCTCACAAAACCTTAAATGAAGTGTTTAGAATGTTCAATCAAGACAATAGTAGTGAATGTGTGCCAAAAAGATGAACTTCTTCGAACAAACAGGTGCACTTATCCCCGTCATTTTTCATATATTCTCCTTATTTCGATGGGAGAAAGGGTAAGTCCATTTCAATTTTGCTTTCAGATACGAACTTACGAATTCTCAGGCTTCTCCTTAAATATCCAGAGAGAGAGAGAGAGAGAGAGAGAGAGAGAGAGAGAGAGAGAGAGAGAGAGAGAGAGAGAGAGACCTCGATCTGTTGTTTGTGGTCTGAAAATCCAGTGTTCTCGTCACAGTCGTCGTCAACTGGTACCGAGAAATAGGCCTTCGGACATCGAGTCCATGTTCTGTACTTCTTACAAAACGGTAGCCATGACTTGGCGAAAGTTGCAGCCTGTCTAAGAGCATATAAGGTAACAGGAGAACCCCCATCATCGGAAACATACACCGACAATTTCTCCTCCGGATAATCCAACGCCATGGCCGATATCACTGTATTCATCACGTCAACAGCCGGCTCCTTCACCGGATCTGCCGTACAAACGAATACGTCAATTGCCGGCAGCTGCTCATCTTCCGGTAATCTTTCAGGAAAGACAGTGCGAGTGACCGGACGCCACCTGTAGGCTCTGTTAAGGAGCCACAGGAAGGAGAGCAGGACCTCGGAAGCAAAGACGACGGCCCATGCTAACTTTACCACAAGCCGTTCAGTGAGAGGGAACATGGAAACTCTGTAGTATAGCAAAGCTAGAATGAGAGCTCCATGAAGAAAGGCTTGTATCCTGTTGATTGTTGCACGAGGCTGTTCTACGCGGACCACGTTCAGTGGACATTCCTCCATCTCTCTCTCTCTCTCTCTCTCTCTCTCTCTCGCACTACATGGTGTCGTTGGAACTAGCTCCTGCTTAGTTTATATACATCAGAACCACATAATAGCCTTGGGACGGGAGATTTTGTATTGATTTATTTAGGTTTTATTTTATTGAATTAACCCTGTTAAATTAATACATATGGGATACCTATCAATCTTACTAATTTAATGAGGTTTTGTGTCTTTTTCACTTTTCCTTTTCCTTTTGGACGGACGTGTGTATTTTTTACTTTCTCTAACTATTTTATTCCGTCTTTAAAGCCACAAAAATTATATTATATCTTTTTTGTGTGTAAATTCTCTCTTTACCTTTATCCCTTCCTATTTTTTCTCTAAACGTTCTAATTTTCTCTTAAAAGGAAACCAATGTCTCTCCCTTCCAATTATCTCTTCAAATCTCTTTCCTTTTTTTTCTTTTTTTTTTTATCTCAAATAGAAGGTACATTGTTTTTGTCTATCCCTATTATATATATATATATATATATATCACGTTCTTTTGTGGTCCTTTTTTTTTCTTTTACAAAAAGAGGTCTTCAAACTTGAGAATATTATTTTATGTAATTAGTTAGCTCTTAAAGAACTTCTAACAACTTATTATCTTATTAGTTTAAAGAGTTTATTAATTATCATATTGATTTAGTTGGGACTCAGACACTTTGTATTAGCTTAGTTGGATGATTAATTTATTAAATATTATTTTTATAGGTTCTCAAAGAAATGGGCAAGGATTGATAAAGTATTCTTTCAAAAGCAATGTGCTACATAATAACCCAGGTGTAGTGGAAAGTAGGCGAAGGTTATTGCGTCATTCTGGATGTGCGTGGGTAGAGAACTAGCTCAGGAGAGTAAGATTCATATAGTCACATGAAATATAGACACATTGATATATAAGAGTTTGAAGTTTGTAGATACGATGAAATATAGTAGAGTCAATATAGCTTGTGTCTAAGAAACCAAGTGAAAAAAGGCTAAAATTAGAGAATTTATGAGTATAAGCTTTAGTACATGGGACATAATAGTTATAGAAATGATGTAGGAACAATAGTGGATAAAGAATTAAAGTATAAAGTTATAGATGTTAGAAGAATCAATAATAGAATTCTACAAATAAAATTTGTTTTAGTAGAGAATATCATAAATGTTATAAATGCATTGCCCCACAAGTAGAGTTGGAAGATAAAATCAAGAGATGGTTCTAGGAAAATATGAAAGGAGTTATGCAAAAAATATTCAACATGAAGGGGATATTTATAGGAGCTTACTTAGATGGTCATGTGAGAAAAAAAAAGAAGAAGGGAAAAGAAATGATAAGATACAAGGAGGATTTGGTACCGAAAAATATAATGAGATTGGGGAAGCAATCCTTGATTTTGCTTTTACATATGACCTATCTCTAGCAGATACATACTTGAAGAATAATGATGAGCACTTACTAACTTTAAAAGTGGATTGTATAAAAGTCAAATAGACTTTTTTCCCACAAATACTAAAAGATGAATGTGCAAGGATCATAAGGTGATACCTGGCGAGAGTTTAACCACACAACATAAATTCATGGTTATGGATATTTACATAAAGAGATGAAAGAAAGAAAATAAACTTAATAAGTGTCCAAAAACTAAGTAGTAGAACTTAAAATAAAAGAAGATAATATCATTTCTAAACAAATTGATAGTGAAAGGAAAATGAAACAATGAAACAGAAGTATACACCATGTGGACTAATATAACTAAGTCCATTTAAAAAGTGACAATAGATGTTTTAGAAGTATCTATGGGTAAAATGCAACTAATGAAGGAAACTTAGTGGTGGAGTGAAAAATAGTAATAACTTATTAAAGAAAAATATGTATAATTTAAAGTATGATAGAGATTGGAAATGATGAAAACTTTAAGTAATATAAGAATGCTAAAAGGGTTGCTAAGAGATTAGTAAGTAAAGCTAAAGTCAAGGTGTATGATGATCTTTATAACAGATTAAAGTCAATAGGAGGTGAGAAAGATGTGTTTAAATTGAACTTTGGAGGAATTGGCTTCAATGGCCATCACCAAAGAAAAGTTAAAACTGAAGTGTGCCCCTCTCCTTGAGGGTCTTTTAAATTAAACTTTGATGGATCTAGTTATGGAAATCGAAGGGGAGCCTTGACACAACAGTAGAGTCGTCATCATGTGACCTTAAGATCACATGTTCAAGGAGTGGAAACTGCCTCTTGCAAAATACAAAGTAAGGCCCCTTCTCTGAATCCCTCACACGCAAGAGCTTTGTGCTCCGGGACTGCCCTTTTAGTTATGGCAACCAAGGAGCATGGGTTGTAGGCAGTGTTCTTCCCAATGCAAGTGGTCAGCTGATATTTGATTTTGCACGCCCACTTGGGTGGTGTGATTCTGATGAAGCTGAGCTTAACTCAATCGCTATTGGGCTTAATATGTGGAAAGTCCATAAAGTACTGTGGCTGATTATTGAAGGTGATTCATTGTGCGTCAAAAAGATGGCTTATATCTCTGAAACCACCTCCTTGGCTTTTTTGGAGGATTGTTGATAAAATTAAAGGCACCATCGATTCAAACGAGATATACAGATCTCCACCATGTGATTAGATCAAAGATCTTGCGCAAGAAGGCACACTTCTGTACGATTTACGTGTAAGGTTCTATGAAAATGATCTTATTCTCACATACACATTAAAGAAGGATCATGGAAGGATCTAAATTTTTTGATGTATCTTACTTGTATCCCTTTCTCCTCTCACTGCAACTGTCTTGCGTTACTCAAGGGGCCAACTACGCCGATGGGCCTTGTTGGTTCTGAGTTTTTCATATCTGATTCGGTTCTTTTTTGGGGTAAGAGCTTGTGTACCAGTTGCGATCCCCGTGATCGCCACTTTCAAGGAAATTTCCTATACTTGTCATTAGAAAAAATGGTATTACATCATCTATGATGTATACTATATTATATTTATCTCTCTCTCTCTCTCTCTCTCTCTCTCTCTCTCTCTCTCTCTCTTCTTGTTGCATGCATGCGGACTTGCATGTGCTCGAGCGGGTTAAATAAGTGTGTATATATATATATATATATATATATATATATATATATTCTGCACGTGTTTTATATGAGAAGCCAAATGTACGTAAGGGGTCTATACTCTCAATTAAAGGTGTTGATTCTTTAAAATCTTCTCAATTAATTGTTTATTCAAATAAACACTAAATTAGTGAAATGATTAACGTAATCTAGTAGAGAAGATTTTGAAGAATCAACCCTCCTTTAATTGAGAGTATAGACCCCTTACATACATTCGATCATTCCACTAATTAAGTGTTTGCTTAACCCGCACATGCACATGCAAGTTCACGTGCATGCTACAAGAAGAGAGAGAGAGAGTTTTAGATATAAATATATATACATCATAGATGATGTAATACTGTTTTTCTTAGTGAGAGTACATTGGAAGTAATATATATATATATATATATATATATATATATATATATGCACACACACCAAAATGCAAAACATGCACGCAAGTAATATCCAATAAATTAGTGAGAACACATGGGAAGTACTGAGTAATAATGAACAAGGCATTCAATATTTAAAAGGGCAAGCGTATCAGGGAGCCAGAGAGGCAAATCCTCACGGGGACACGATCCAAATTCCAAATACTTTGCCTCTATATTTAGATGCCATAACTTGAATTATTTGGGGGAGAGCTTGGTTATGCCAGTGGTCATAATGAGCTAAATGGTCGTTGTAGCCTGCTGACTTTGTTTGTGATGGAAATGTCTTATCTGCTAAAAGTTTAGAAAAATTAATAAGATCTTGTATTTAACAAAAAAGAGGGTCTTGTTATGGTGGGATCTTCTTCTGTTGGAAATAAAGAACAGTTTTACTCGATGCTTGCCTGTTAAAAATCAAGGATCTGTCGTTCTTGGGTCGTTGATGTGCATTTTTCAGCTGGAAAGTAGTGCACAAGTATGGCTTACTCTTTCCAATGAATGAACAGGCTGTCTCTCTCTTTGGGCACGATGTTGCACCATCATGACGAACCTTTAAGCACTGCAAATCTCTCAATATTTGCAGCTTTTGAATGGACAGAAAAAACTCCATGTACGATTGCAGCAGAAAGCGAAAGTAGGAAAGCATGGAGTTTAGCTAAATGGAATTCTTCCAATAAGAATATGCTGCAAGGGTAGATGAGTTTTAATTATCTCTGTCTCCTTTCTTCAGGTTTTCATCATTGCTCTGATACTGATGAGATACTATTTGATGAATGAGTGGCAAGGTAAAAAATAATAAAAATAAAAATAAAAATATTAGAAAAAACTTATGGTAGTACAAATAGATAACGAAGATTACATTTAGAAGGTTTGAACATATTCAAAAAAGACCCAAGACGGCACTTGTTAGTAGTGCGACAATACAAATAGAAGATTTAAAAAGAGCAAAGAAAAGACCCAAAAAAATGTGAATTTAAATTTTTTTTAACTAAATAAAGATATAGTACTTAATCAAGAAGAATGGAGAAATAAGATTTATGTGGCTGACTCTTAATTGAGATAAGGTCTTAATGATGACGACAACAATTCTTACAAGGTGATTTTCAATGGCTGTCAATAAAATCATTTCATCTTTGCATCGCCACCGTCCATTAATCCATGCCAAGTAGGCAAATAGCCTGCTGACATGGCAGATTATTCTAACCACACATCCAAATTAAGTGCACGCGAACGTCTAAACAAATTTGGAAGTTTTTTGTTTGATAAATGTGTACCATTCATTTGGTTGGACAACTTCTTGATGATGACACACCTCTTCGGCGTGGGACCAGAGCCGGTAGTCGCCATTTCATCGTCTGCTGGTTCAACGGTCCTTGTCACACACAAATTTTTTTATGCAGCCCCACAAATTTGACTAGATCTGAACAAGATGCTGTCCACATAATGTGGTGTATGGTTGTCCTATATATACAGTGCAGGGATCTACACAAGTAGATTGACACTACCCAGCTTGAGCAAGCTAGCAACTTTCAGGATCCACGTTTTCCACATATGCATGATCAAATATATTAATACGACAGCTTATCACAACCTAGACTAGCTACTTTTTTATTGAATTTTTGAAATTCATTTTTTGTGCCATTGTTGTTGCTATCATTTATGTTCTAACTCTGTTCATACGATGAGACCTCAAATATGATAAACATATATTTAGAAAATGAGGAATAAAAAATCCTAGTGCACATTAATATCTTATTTAGGTTACTTGGTCTTTATTTGTCTCTTGCTTACCCCTTTTGTAGATCTAGGCCATTAATCATACTGGGAATGGCTTAAATAGGCTAAGTAGCAATTTTCATGTCATTAAAAAGTTTTAGGCCAAAATACCTATAGAATAGAGCAAAGGCTATCTAGCATATTGGAGCACGGAGATGCCTCTATCTTGGGTGATCAGGGTTCAAGTCTACTAAAAAGAACCTTAGTAGGAATAGATGCTCCATCGCATCCTAAGAAGTGGGTTGTTAGAGCTTAACATGTCCTACTTTAACTTACTCGGGACTATTATGAAGATACAAAAGAAAAAAACAAGAAACATTATAGATTTATATGGTTCCATCTGAATCAAGGTACGTTGATAGGCTCACACCAGTTTCACTATCTCCACTCTCAAAAAGTAGCTACCACACGATACAAAGATTTCTTCATCTTAAAGAACCCTAGGATCACACAGACACACCCATGTTGGTAAAAGACACAATTGTCCCTATATTACAATATAAAAAACTATCTATCTTTTTTTTTGAGCCAGGGATACCCTTGTCTCCTGATTCGTAGTGCACCATAACTCTATACAGGCCCAGTAGGATCTAACCAATCAGGCTCCGTAGTCACAACAATCTCTCACTTGAAGACCAATTGTAAGCAACCTTACTTTTATCCTCTGTAAATGATGTAGCTTCTCCATTAATGTGAAACTTGATATGAATTCTTCTTATCTTCTGTTTTGAAGACCTATAAAAGTTTAGCATGCCTTCAACTGTTATATTGTGACTACCTTGGTCAACATATCTGAAGGATTTTATTGATATGTGTCATCTTAAGAAAAAAAGAAGACCCTCCAAACGAAGTCAGTGCCTCGAGTTTAACTCTTTTTGGCAAATCGTCATGATTATGGGAGTATTGGTCGATGAATGCTTTCATTAAAGGCATCCATGATGTTACCATTTCTAGACTCTTAAGGTGTTAAACCACTAAGTCGCAATCCCCTTGAGGCTTTTCTGAAATATTTGACTAAATATCTCTTGTCATCCGCAGCATTTTCCAATGGATGGGCACAATAGGCTTTAAAATGCTCCCTTCGTGGTCTGATGTCTTCATACTTTATAATGACTGAAAGCTTGTATTTTGGAGAAAGATTTAGTTTTGGAATGAGACACAAATCTACGAAACTATTCACATATTTGCTCTCTTATCAGCTCTTTTGCAACTCCTTTCTGAAAATTTTAATTTCCTTTGGGACCATTTGCCATTCGAGAGGGATTGCTATTGGAATATGTTCTTGTCGGTGCAACATAGTTTTGGAGTTTGGGGGTCTGCGAATGTTCTTCCCATATGTATTGAATTTTGGTCCGAACTACTTGTTTCTTTAATAGTGGATACACAGTACACACAACTGTAGGGCCACATTGCCTGGTGTGAAGCCCTGGGCTGATGAGGGCGGGCCAAGAGAAGGCTAGCAGGCTTCTAGGCTAGGATGAGGGATAGAAAGTTAGTCTCATATTGCCTAGGGAGAAGAAACTGGGCTGTTTATAAGAGTTCGGGAAACTCTAACGGTCACAACAAGTTTTTCTTAGGAAATTGGGGAAGAACAAAACTGTGAGGAGTGTATGGACACCCCAAAGTGGACAATATTGTGACTGTTGGAACCCCAGAGTGTTACACCTGGTGACCCAGGAGGGAGACTCCTTGTGCCACCCCACCAGAAGACTTTGATAAGGTCTGGACTGTTTGTTGAAAGCATACTTTCATGGTCTAAAAATGCAAGGCTGTCCTAATAATGTACTATAGGTGTGCATTTTTTTCTTATTCCTTTACTTGTTTGGTTGGCAAGAAATAGACAGAAATTTGAGTTCACATGAAAATGATTTTATACCTTCAAATTAATTTGGGCAAAAGACCCAAAAGTTTTATTAGGAAAAAGAATTCTTTGTAGACAGCACTCTACTCTTTCAAATTGAATTACATCAAAAATCCAAAAATTTTAGGCCGTAATTCAATTACCTTTGGGAATCAATTTCCGTCCGTTTCCTGCCAACCTAACAACGACTTAGTCTACTATTTTTGCCAAGATTTCTTTTTGTATAACTGTCAACGCTCTGAGTATTTCCGACAAGGCAAACTGTAAACTCGTAGACCTTAAAGACCACGATAATGATATTTCGAGATCAGCCCTTCATCACTTGAAATGCAAGCTCAATCCAGTTAAACCTTCAACCTAAACGGGTCAATGGAGAAAACCTAACGAAGAGATGCTCGTCATTAATATCGATGGCACCCCTTGGCGACAAAATTGGCCATTAAAGATCTTATCCGTGCTAAAATGATGAGTGCGCTTACTGCTCTCTTTGAATATGCACAAAGATGATGTCTTGAACCTTGAGCTCCTAATCTACTAAGATAGGCTTGACGACGGCTGCCGATCATAATCTCAGCCACGTTTGGGCCGAATCCAACTCTGCAAAGAATGCATCTAGAAAATCCTTGGCAGATCTGTGCATTGGAAGTTTTCGCATGCTTGGAAACAAGCAGATGTAGGTGCACACATTATTGAAGATTTCTCCATTGGAGGGTCTGCTATTCCACTCTCTATATGATGCTATAAAGGATAACTGTGTGAGGGTTCACATGAGAACGTAATACAGACCCAGGTTACCTACAGCGAAAAAAAGAAAAGAAAAAAGAGAGCATTTAATGCATGCTCTTTAGTAATATAAGTCCAATGTAGGGCACCTTAAGAATAAGTTCATCTTTACAAATAGAGGATGATTAACAAATAAAAGTCCATCTTAGGGTTCAGATGCATGCTCTTTAGTAATAGAAGTGCAGATTTTTACTTGTTAATCGCCCCCCGTCAGTATAGGAGAAAAAACTTCGAGTGTAAGTCCATCTGATGGAGGATGATTAACAAATAAAAGTTAGAAATTTGAGATTACAGCGTGTTTAAGCAAGTCCAATTTAGAGCACCTTGAGAATAAACTTTTCAACAAAAAAGAGAAAAAGAAAAAGAAAGCTCGTCATTATCATTGAGACCTTATCTTTATTAAAGGTTGACCACGTGAACCTTGTTCCTCTATTCTCCTCGTATCATGTCTTTATTCATTTAGTCACAAAGTTTTTAAATATTTTCTCACCACTTCTATACACGTTATTTCTAGCCTTTCCATTGCCCTTTGACTTGAATTGCCCCACTACTTCTAACAATTGCTGTCTAACACTTTGATTCATAGAGCATAACTGACTTTACAATCATCCTATAGAATTTTCTTTTCATTTTGAGTAGCACCATCTGATTATACAAAACTCTAGAGGTGTATATCCATTTGTTCCAGCCTACTTTGATTCTTTGGGTAACTTAATGAGTGTACAAATTTGTATAAAAAATACCTGATCATTTGCCGAACCTAGCCACCTTATCATCTCTTAGGAAGCAACCTAGCCAACCACCCCTCCACCTTACCAGCTCTATCCTTAACTTCCTCATCATCCTCGTCCCATCTCTCATTATCCACCCTACTCAGGGAACTCCACGTGAGGCACCTATGGAGTTGGGAGTTCCACGCCAATCTCCTTGGAAAATGGCATCCCACCCTCGTTGATGTCACACATGTTGCTTATGATATCTCCATCGTCTCACTATCCAAATTTGATCCAAAGGCTACCATCGACACCTCACCTTTATCTCTCTCTCTTTCCTATCTCTCTCCACCTCTTGCCCAACTCTCCTTCCAAAGGACTCTCCAGGATTTTTACTTGGGGGGGAGTTACTCTCCTAAACAAGAGGCGCCTCATACCTTCCTAGTTCCTTTCTAGCCCAACTAATCACTTACCTTTTATTTTCCACATCGCCCTTATCTTTCTCTCTCTTTCCCTCTCTCTCCATTCTTATCTTCCTCTCTTTCTAATTCTCTGTGCCCTCTACGATTATCACAAAGGAAGACGTCCCACCCTAAAAGTAGGCGCCTCCCACCTTACATGTCCTCTTAGATTACTCAATTCTTACTTTCTACCAAATACTTCCTAACTTTCTAATCTCACATCATCTAGGTTTCCTTTAGATAGCAACCAACCCATATAAAGTTTATGAGGGGTTTCCACGTGAATAACATCTTGGAGAAGGGGAGAACGCCCCCTCCTAAGAAGGAAGTATCTCAACCCTTCCCTCTTCTTTTCTTCAAAACAAAACCTCCCTCCTCTTGAAAGTCTTCAACGATTTTTTCAAGAGGGAGGAACCTATGCCTTCAAAGTCTCCACGCCTCCTCCTGGGGTTTCCCTCCTTGCTTTACAAATTATTGCAGGTTAGTTTTGTTATTCATTTCCTTGTTTAATGTTCTTGTCTTGTTAGTTCCAAGTGTTTTGTGCTTGCTTTGTTCCTTGATTCCATGCTGTAGTTCTTTGCTTTAAGCCCTTAGTTTCTTGCTTGTTTGCTTCCTTATTTCAGTTTTAGAACCTTGCATTTAAAGGACCACTACTCTCTTGAGGTGACAGCCAAGAGTTGTAGTCCTTGGATCAAGTCTTGGGCTTTGAATCTGTAATGGTCCACATTTTTAAGAAATAAAGAAATATTATATTTATAAATTATGAAAATTCATAAGTCAATTGTTGACTACTATGGTGCAAAAATAAGTTAAAATGAAGCTTAATTTTTTTTTTTTCAAATCATAACTCATTAAATAAATAGTGTGTAATTAGAATATAAGTGATAATAAAATTTTAATTTGATAAGGATTGGCAACCTAAGCTAAGAGTAGCTAAGTAGTCTCGAGTACAACTTGTCAAGGTAATGTCTGGACTTCAAGTCACCTCCTTGACAATTTTTAAGAGAAAATCATGTTTAATGCTATTTTAGTAATTAATTATTTAATTATTACGAATTTTATATATAGAAAAATCATATAAGGAAACCCACATGTGAAGGAGGGTTTCCATATGAACAAAATGTGTGAAAATAATGGATGGTGATAGTTGGGAATAAATACACAATTAAAATTGGAAGAGTTACAAACATGTAATCAATTGAGAAAACTGTTACAAGGAAAGTATCTATAAAAGAAACAAATAAAATTGGAAAGAAAGGTTAGAAATGTGAAATAGTTGGAGTGGAAAAGGAGAGTGCGTGAGACAAAAAGAAAAGAGAAAAGAAGATCAAAGAAAAAGCTTAGATCTGGAATTTTCGTCAAATCAACTAGAAGCAGAGGAATTTGCATTGGAGGAAATCGCATTTTGAGGTAAGGAATCTCAATCTAGACTACAGTTTTCTCTTGAAAACAAAAAGTATCGACCTTTTGTCTATTGTTTTTTAATGTAAGTGTACCAAAATTTCCTAAGATATGAAGGCAAATGTGTTTGATGGATTGTTAGATGATAAGCATGTAATAATTGTTAAGTATTTTGATATAAAGTTCACACATGATTTGTGAATGGATACTAAAGTTGAAATTTCTGTGATATATTATCTTGATATGGACGCATGATGCAATTACATGTTATAATTGAGTTTTTCTTAAATTTTAATTTAGCATTAAAGCATGATGTAGTGATAGAGATTAAAACTATGTTTTCTTGATTTTTAGTTAGGGAATTTATGCATAATTCATATGGTTATGTACAAATTGAAATTTTTGATTTTTAGATCTAGGAAATTTTGCATGATCTTTCTATCTTATATGGTTAGTTCTTTCCTTGATCTTGTTTTTGGGGTATTAACATATAAACAGAAATGGATGGTTGGGATTGAAATTTGGCTTTTTATTTCAGTATTGAGAATTGACGTGTAATACTCTTTTTGAGTCATATTTCACTAGGGATTTGTTAATTGCATGAAATAAAATAAAATAAAATGTAATTGATAAAATTCTGCACACATATGCCGTTTCAACCAGCATAAAAGTTCATTAAATTTAAACTCAGGTAACTAAAGCTATGATCATGACAGCTGCATCATATGTGTGTTGCTGGAATAATAAGATGTAATTGCATGGGCACATGCGCAAAGTATATAACTTGAAGCAGCCTGCCACCAATCAATTGCATGACTATAAAAGATATGGCTGGGATCAAGCATATAGTATCAAACTATACTCAAGCACAAAGTGAGATGGGTAGTACCTAAGTGCATAGAGTTCTAGATTGGGTTCTAATACTTGGCAATTTGGATATGAAAATATGCTTTAGAATATTAAGTGTTAGACCATAATTGGACTTAAACTATGCATTAGTTTAATTTAGAATATTAAGTGTTAGACCATATTTTGCATTAGTTTAAGTATTACCACATCTTGCACACCAAGCCATCCTTGGAGTGTGGTGCATTGGATTATACCAACTGCACTATGCACCAAGTGATACTAAAGAACATGGGCATTGGATACAAGTTGAACACATTAGATTTTAAATCTTGTTTAGGTGTATCACGCAATAAATTATAAGCAAGTGGATAAAGTTTAGATTAAGGATCATGCACACTCCATTGAATTAAGCACATGGCATGTCTGGAGGAGAAGAAGATTGGGTACATCACGTGCTAAGCATTGATAATTAAATACACATACAAATAGTGAAATCTGAGTAATAGTCGAACGTATAAATATAGAATGATGATCACTTGTAAACATTTATTTAATAATAGGAACACATGTCATCTTGGATTTGACAAACATTCCATAATTTAAGTTAAATTCATGCATGAAATATTTTGGACAATATTTACACATTGAGAGTTGAACCAAGTTCATGTGTGCTGGATATTAAGCATTGACCCATAGTTTTACATATGAATATTAAACTATGCCTTGTACTTTTTGTACAACTAATATAATATAAAATGCAAAATACATAAGCACAAACAACCGTGACATGAAATTGATGATCTGCATGGGCGTGGTATGAGGCATTATTATGAAGTGCCTCATCAAGCACTTAACGATCTGCTCTAGCCTTGATAATCTCACCATGTATCTAGTCAACTATAAAGATCCAATTTATTAGCATAAATCAGCCACAACATTTTCTAGTAATCTGTAGGGTGTGGCATACTGGACTCAAACTAGAATTATTCATGCAATTAGATTAGAGCACTTCACATCTTACGATCTGTTATTGTATGGTGCAAAACACCAAGTAGCCTAGCACCGATCAGTTGTATAACAATTATCAGTCTAGTTAGAAACAAACACAATGCATTGAACATTCAAATAAAGACAAGGACATGATATCATGCGGCATAATATTAGTCATGCATATGACTTAGAATTGTTCTAAATAAGAGATCATGCCATGAAACCAACCAACCGAACTTAAGGTTGGGTATATTAAACATTCCATATGAAACAAGTATCTAACAATGTATAGATTGACGATGCATTAAATATAATAAAATATTATAGATTAAAAGAAAATTTTTAAGTCATCATCGTGGGACAACATATAGGCTGCTTATAATCAGTTGAACTATGTTGTAGTGCTTGGTTATATCTATAGCATCAAAATGCACTTATAATTATTTAGAATAATGTTTATTTTATAAATGAGTATAAAATCATGTACTGTGACCTTGCAACTAGTCTAATATGTGGACATTATTTGATAAAACATGAATATATATAGTTCCCTTAGAATTGATTTTGTCCTCCTTTTTATTTATGTATAGTAATTGTAATAATTTATTTATTATCAAGAAAATTGTGTAAATTTGCATTCTGGTTTGCTTTGAAAGCATATTTGACATTCTATTTGATTAACCTTAGAGGTTATACATATGTTTTGTACTAGCAAGAATAATAAATTTATACACATTTTTTTTTTTTTTTTTTTTTATGAATTCACACTTCTAGGCAATTTAAATTGGCTAAGAAATCAAGAAACTCTTAAGAGTTAATCCTGGCTCAGGGATGTTATGTCAAATCTCATGGTTGCTATTCTAGGGAGTCAGTTGGCCACTGACTTCTTAACAGGTACCAGCCTATGATCAGCATGTTTGACGAGGGTATGTTACATGGGAGGACTAACCTTGTATAAGATTGATCCAACTATCCCATGTAGTTGGTGTAGTTAGTGTGGTACCCACTAACAAATGCAGGTTGAAACTTTGGTTTTGCTGCGTGTATAGTCAACCTTATATTTTGTTTAGATATGCTAGTGCTTGTGGCAAGACACTAAGTGCCAATCAATTATAGATTTATCACGGGATGGATTGATTGATGAATTAATCGTTCAAAGAATGTGGATTGAATTTAACTCAGATCTTTATATGCCTTGGATATGAATTGTATTATCCAGTGTTCTGTTATTTTGATTATTACATAACTAGTTGATATGAATTGAGAGGTTGTGATATGACAATGACATGTTTGATAGTACATGTATTCATTTAAAAAAAAAAAAAAAACTTACATGGCAAGATTTTCAGAGTTTTTGGCTAGGTTTAGATTTTCTACTAGGTAATTTATATTACTCACCAAACCACGCTACAGGTGAAAGGCAGAAGGAAAAGCTTGATATTGACGCGCAGGAAGTTGAGTGAACTTAGAGTTTCAAAGTATGAAGACTAGAAAACAGTTTTATTTTATTTAAAGACTTTAGTAAATTTGTAATAAATTATAGCATTTAAAATTGTGATTTAGCTTAGTACCGTTTGGGCTATGACTAGTAGGTCTTGACTGGCTGAAAAAGTTAAACTATTACTTTGATATATGTTGTGGAGTTTTATTTGACGTACTTGGGCTTGAAGAAGCAATTAAACTTTGTTATTATATGTAGAGTTAAAAAAAATTAAGGATCAATCTTGACAAGTTTTTCATAAATATTTGGAAAATCTAAACACTTTTTTATGCCTTTCTCTCCTAATTCTTCTTTGGATTCCACTTGCATCTCATTTGAGATCAATTTGAGAGATTTGGAAGGTGCTTTAGGATTGAATTGAATTAAAGTTTCATGCTTGAAATAGCACACAAATTCCAGAAATTGTATACATGTTTATGCATTCTGTTTTTGATGTAATTTAACATTCATTCAATAAAGTTCTTTGAGGCTTATTATTGCTACTCGTTTCCCATAGTTAAATACTTTAGAGCTTGGATGTTTATTACACAAAAAAGTGTTATTTACAATGCTTTCCAAATCCTAATTAATTGGATGTTTAAAAACAACATGTGTTGGAATTTAATAATGGACTGTTCATATTTAATTTCCAGCACCATATACATTTTGTTTACTTGCTTTCTTTAGAACCCATTTAGATCTTTAAGTTGTTTAGTTATTGCTTGAATTAGATTGCATGTTGCTAGGCCTTTAAATTAAGTATTTAGATCATTTTCTAACCCGTGAATCAAGTGCACCATTTCATGGATTTTGTACATGATACTTGGGTAGCTTTCTTTTAAATGTATGATTAGTTGTTGTTGCCATTTATTTTTCGTGTTTAATTGCATTTGATCTTAATTTAGATTCCATTGATTATTGGTTTGCACTTCATTTGAGGAAGTTTCAAAATTTTAGTTTAGGAAAGTGTTACTTTTAGAAAGTCTTAGTTGAGAAAAGCTTCAAAGCATTAGTTTTAGCTTTTAGATAGTTTTAGTTTAAGAAAGTGTTACTTTTAGAGTAATTCATCTTAGTTTTGCATTAGTTGATGTTTTAGAGTGAATGTCTTAGGAAAGTTTCTAAGTTTTAGCTTATTTACTTTTAGCATGTTTTATCATTCCATGTCTTTAATCCATGCATGTTTAGTTTTCATGTTAGTTTAAATCCTTATTCTATATTAAAACCACTTTATTTGACTAGGTTAGATAATTTAAATAAGGATCTACCTAACACAAACAGTTAGATTCCTCATGGGATCAACCTCACTTGTGTGCATCTACTACAATAGATTCGTGCACTTGCGAGTTAATTAAAACTCACAACATAACTTCTCTCTCAATCTCTCCGCTTTCATGAATTATTAATCCCAAGTATCAAAGTGGTCTTTTAGGGAGACTTCTTGGTTATCAATATTTATTGGTGCTCCACTCACTCCATTCCTTGTTGAAATTGCATTCCTGTCTTAGTTCAGCTAATTGCAAATCCTTTAGATTCTAATGCATCTCTCTATAACTCTAGCTTTGTATTTCGCCTTCACTTGTCTTATCAATTAAAATTACATCATTGACAAAAATCATGCAACATAGAATCTCCTCATATAGATGTTTTGTTAACTCATTTATAACCAACATGAAAAGGCATGAGCTCAACGCTAATCATTGGTACAATTTTATAGTGATGAAAAAATCACTGGTGTCTCATCTAGTGGTCCTAACATTTGTTACTTTTCTTTATACATATTCTTAATTATGTCTATATACCCTCGTGAAACCCTTTTCTTGCCCAACAAACACCAAATTAACTCTCTGAGAACCCCATCAAAAGCCATGTAGAGGTCAATCCTCCCCTCTCTATATATTTTTATTAATTGTTTAAGTAGGAAAATAGTTTTTATGGTGGAGCTCTCAGGCATAAACCAAACTAGTTATTTAATGTATTTGTCTCATTCTGTAGCTTCTTCTCAATCACTCTTTTAAAAAATTTCATGGTATGACTCATAAGTTTGATCACACGATAATTAATGCAACTTTATATGTCTCCTTTATTATTAAACTTGAACTCTTCCTCCATTTATCTGTCATTTTCTTCAATTTTATAATCTTGTTAAATAACTTTATCAACCAAACTATTCTAGTATTTCTCATATGCTATTAAACATCTATTGGTATATCATTGGGTCTTAGGGCTTTTTTTTATTTCATCTTTTTCAAGACTTCTTTTACTTCTGGTATTCTAATTCTACAGTTGCATCTACAATGTTCAATATTATTTGGGTTTATGATACTTTCAATCTCTATATTTTTAGGGTAATTGTCATGTAGTACTTTTTGACCTTTATTTGATCTTGTCATCTTTGACTAGTATTCTTTAGTCATCACTTCTAATACACTTAAAATGATTCAAGTCTTTACTCTTCTGTTCTCTTACTTTTGTGAGTTTAAATACATTTGTCTCACATTCTCTTAATCCTAATCTAATATGGAGATCATCATATGCTTCACTTACTTTTTAGCATTCTTATAGTGCTCAATTTTTTTATTTTTTATTTTGTCCTCTGTGATGCTTTAAATACACTCATTTCTCTTTAATAACTTTTTGCACTTTTTGCCACCACCAAGTTCCCTTTGCTAGTTGCCTTTTACCTTTAGATATTCTTAGGACATTTTTTAGCTACTTTCTTAATGGACTCAACCATATTAGCCCACATGGTATTTACTTATATTTCATTATTCTAGTTTCCTTTTACCATCAACTTGTTTATAGATGATGTTATCTTCACTCTTTTTAAGTTTAACTATTTAGATTTTGGATGCCTAATAAGTGTATTTCCTTTCCTCCGTACTTTAACATAGATATCCATAACCATTATCGAATATCACCTTACAATCCTTACGCATTGATTTTGGCAATATTCCTAAGTAGAAAAAAGTCTATTTAGCTTTTATATGATCTACTTTTAAAGGTTAATAAGTGTCCATCACTCTTTTTAAAGTATGTATTTGTGATAGTTAAGTTATATGCTAAAATAAAATTGAGCATAACTTCTCCCATCTCATTTGATTCTCCAATACTACACCCTCCATGTTCATATTCTACCATTTCTTTCCCTACATGATCATTTAAGTTTTCTCCTATAAATATCCCTTTATATTGAAAATTTATTACCTAACCCTTTATATCTTCCCATAACTATTCCTTGATTCTATCTTCTAACCTTATTTGTAGTGCATATATACTTATAACATTTATGATCTTCTCTCCCAAAATAAGTTTTGTTAATACCATTCTATCACTAGTTCTTTTCACTTCTAATATAATTTTATTACTAGTTCTTTTCATGTCTACAACTTTATCTTTTAATTCATTATCCACCATTATCCATACTTCATACCTGTTATTGTCCTTTCCTACATACCAAAACTTATACTTATCAATTTCTTCAGTTTTAGCCTCTTTTTACTTTGTTTCTTAGACATAAGCAATATTGAGTCTCTTATATTTCACTGCATCTACTAACCCCAGACTCTTACATGTGAATGTACCTATATTTTATGTAATGATGCGAATCTTATTCTCTTGAGTTAGCCCATTTACGCTCGACTCCCATGAACCGAACCCATGCCTACATTAGCAAATGAACAATCAAAACTCAAAAACATCGTGTAGAAATGATATTAAATTAGTTTAAGGTCATATGAGAAAGACATCATTCTGTTTTTGCAAAGAATGATTTGCTCATTTTTGTGTTTACGCCCTTCTAGTTGAATGTAACGCTCACAAGTGTTTTAGGAACAAAGTCAGGCCATTCACCTCAAATATGCAAAGTAGCCGAACTATATTTCATCCAGAATACCAGCAGAACAGCCACGTATCCGCATTTGAGGTGCAGCTGCAGTCCTCGCCTTTGCAGTTAGACTTTCCCTGATAATTATGATTACTTTGTTGGTGCGCTTTACAAGATAATATAGTTGGATGATATCAAGGAAAGATTGAATAAGGAATTCAATTCTTCATCTAGTAAACAAATTGGTGAGATCCTACAAACCCAGCTTGCCTAACAAAAGAAAGAACAATGACTTTCCTGACTTCAATGATCCGAATAATTAATTCACAATTAGCATCTGAGATGCTATGAACCAAACCAAAGAGTCCCCACTTGCTACCTCTGCATATCCATACGATTTTCTCTTCACATAATTGTAAAGGGTATCAACAAGCAAAGTCACTTTCTAGTTGAGAACAAAATAATTAATCTTGATACGCGGTTATGATCAAACCATCACCCTTCCATGCGATTAACCATCCTTTTGCAATGGATTGGTCATAAAATATCCCCAAGCAGCCAAAATTCCTAATACTGAGAATGTTATATAATATCTTACATTATGGTTCACAAAAATATAAACCTCTTCCTAAACCATAGAGACCCAATCATCAAGATCTTCACCTAACAATGCTGTCAGATAAGGTGTGAAACCTGAATGATCAAATCAGTTTATCAAATGCATCAAATCTCCATCTAACTGGCACAGCTTTCCATACCCATATGACAGCAAAAAAAAAAAAAGTCAATCAATTGCCATCCATCTGACAGGTTAAATTCTCTAAATGTATGAAGCAAGCGTTCTTATTGTTTACCAGACATACGTTTCAGAAAGAAAATATCTTTAAACTACATTTTCCAATCTGATCCTGTACCTAGTAGATCTTGTTTGGACAAGTATGCAAGTATATGCCAGGACAATCTGCTAATTCTCAGGGTACATTTCCAAGAGAACTTCAAGTCACAGTAAATCTTTCTCAACCATATACAACAATGGCTAGTAAGTCTTGCTGCCTCCTCAGAAATGCCACGCCAAACTGGCAGAAGTCAAACCTTATCCTCGTAACCTAGTTAAGGATTATTAATGACGCAAGGTTCACTTGCAAGGCCAACTTCTCAGACAGAAACAGGAGTAAACCGTGTATAGTATGATATGAACCAGGAAAGCTTATGACAATCTCGACCAGGTGCCTTTTTTCTTTTGAATGGTAATGTTGACTAGGTGCTTCTGGGATAATCCATACATCTAATGCAAGGATCCTCATTGACTGATCTCATTTGCCCAACTTACCTTTGCACTTTCCTTCTACAACTTCGGATCATTGCGATACAAGGAGGTCGGTCTTGCTGGTCCAGTGCTAGACCACAGCTTGTCAAAGATCATTAATTAATTATGGGACTGAACAACAAAATATCCTACCTCTTCAAGATGCATTATCAAAAATAAAGAAACAATGAGCATCAACAAAATCAAACAGATGAACCAATTTCCAAACAAAGTTAGTATCCAAGCATAAATGCCAAATAACTGAAAGGCTACAATGATGACAGAGAGTAAAAGCCTCAAAGAAAGGAATTTGAGCTCAGCTAGTTAACATTAGGAGCTAATATGGTTTTTAGGAACATCATTATTCACACAGCTTTTCTATTTGCCGTACTGGGAATACTAATTTGTATCATTCAATTTCTTGCACTGAAGTATGAAATGCACTTCTAAATCTGATGATCACAAAACAGATGGCTTCTTTATACAGTTAGAATTTACTTGTAGCTTAAGTGGTCGATAGGTAACAAGTACTCACAATGCCTCTGCCAGATGAAAACACTCAGTCACTGCAACTGTAATAAAATTTAGAAGTTCAGAAGACATCTACGGAGGTGATATAGACATCATCCCACAGATAAATGCTTCAAAGCCTAAGTAAGATTTCAGTACACACATATCGATTTCTTCTTGTTCCCGCCTTGCAAGATGATTATAAGAAACTTATCTCCCCATATTTTGTCATCCAACTTTGACAACAGAATTAATATTTCAGTACATAAATATCCATTTCTTCTTTATCCCACCTATCAAGATGATTATAAGATACATTTCTCCCAGTGTTTTGTTTTCCAACTTCTACAGCAACATTTCATTTCTAGAATTTTCAGTTTTCGTACTACCCAAGTCTGTGCCATTATTTGGTTCTGGGTCCAAAAATGAAGATAAATTGTCTTCCTCCTGTAGTAGCAAGATGACATGGGCTAGATGTCTCAAAGAACTATGGTAGGAACAAATCATCATGACTAAATCGCAAACTGACACATTAATGAATGTTAATGTCACCATAGATCCTAAATTGGAACATTAGTTTAGGCCAGTACTCTTATGTCTCTCGTACCTCTGACAAATTAAATACATTATTTATGACCCCCCCGGAGCTGTATCCTCGTATAAAAAAATCGCAACTGTCTAATCCATATCCAGAGCAAATTTCTCAGACTCCAAAAACTTTTTTCCTATGAATACCACTATTTTTCTTCATTGAGATGATGAATCATAGAGTAGACTGCAGAAGTCATGTCACAATAAAATCAAGGCCATGCCTAGTAGAACCTCTCCTATGTCTAAATCACAGACCTGTTTGAATGTCCATAAGAAACTTCATAACTTAATGGATCACAAACAAAAATCTAAATCCACATTAACTCCAAAATCTGACCATAAATCTATCAACATTTCTTGCATATCATCATCATCATCATCAAAGCTTTATCTCGATTAGGGGTCTGCTACATGAATCTTGTTCCTCCATTCTCTTCTATCAAGGGTCAATGCGTCGTTTAGTCCAAAAGTTTTTTAATCTTTCCTCAACACTTCTATCCACATCCTTTTGAGACTTCCCCTTGCCCTTCTAGAGCCTTCAATTTGGATCAACTCACTCCTAATAGGTGTCATTTTCGGTCTCTATTGGAAATGTCCAAACCATCTAAGTCTACCCTTCCTCATCTTATTATCTGTTGGTGCTACTCTCAAGTTTCCTCTGATCTTAATAACATAGGATAGCTGCTCCATCTTTCAGATTCTCAGATTTTTGAAGTTCTTTGTGACAGTCCAGCCAAAACATCCAATTTTTGTAACTCAAGCTGCATTTTTGTAATACTTCAGTCTCATCAACCTGAAACTAATAGTTGCAAGTTCATCCATTTATAGTTGCAATGGTAGAGTAAGACTGTATTGCAAAAGAGTAACTATCTTTTTTCTTTCTTTTTGAAAATAAAAGGAAAGAAATACACCAATACTCCCAGGATGATGAGAGGTACATCCCCACACATTCAATCCACAGTGAGTTGCTTGCCAATTAAAGCCGAGCCTCCTTTGCCACTAATCTTGTGTCACACCCACAACCGTCAGATTCAGGCCTTTATAGACTTCAGTTTACAATTTTTTTAATGCCTAACTTTGTCATGTTCTCCAGCAGCCCTTACTTGAAAGCAGCACCATAGTGATCTTTTCAATTCCCAAACAGTCAAAAGAAATCATTTTTGTCCTACTACTTCAGTAATCTTGGCCCTGAGCCACCCAGATAATTGACACTGTCTTCTAGCAGCTTCAAAACCAAAGCAATTTTCTAGAATGGAACTTGAGTTATTACTGCAACGATGGATGCATTGTCAAATGCAGGTTCCCAAAAGACACTAGTCAGGCAAAGAAAGACAGTAGGTTATGACTCCAGGAAAACACAATAAGACCATACAAGTCAAAATCTGTTATCAATAATAAAAGGGAAAAAGCCATCTCCAATGAACAGAAGTCTTTCATGCATCTAATTACATCCATAAAAGATAAGTGAGAGACCAATTAAAGAATAAAAAATAAAATAAAAGATAAACATTTTTACCACCAGAAATCATTAGTAACAGCTTTCCCTTCTCCTCTCTAGCAAATACATAGATGCTTTCCAAGTCCAAATTATACTAAAAAAGACTAATCTGATTCAGATTTAGGAACGAATACACCCAAAACACTATACACACAGTCATATGTAGGAAACATATAAACGTATTCAAGCCCAATCCTAAGTTCAGCTAAGAATCACCAAAGATCCAGGTACCTCCAAAGTTCCTGCCCAGCAATTTTCAGCCAAACTAGACCTCCAGTCAGAAAAATTTAACTATGGAGAGAGTCATCATGATTTCAGAAGGAAGTCCTTAGCATGTTCTCAGCTTTTGTAGTTGTTCTTCCATGAATTACTATGAGGTGTTGTTCATGTTGAGCTGCATCTTGAAAGAGATTATATCACCTCTACTTTCAAATATTATGTTCTCCCCCAAAATAGACTTTCTTAGGCAAACCCAGAAATCACGAATTCAGAACTTAGCTACACTTAGTTGATTCCAATTCAAGGACAAAATTTCTCTTTCTAGAAATTTTCAAATCTACTTTGCTTCTAATCCTTAAGTCTAAGAGATTTTAAACTTAAGGGTAGCAAACTCCAAGTCGACTAAGCGAATAGAGAACTAGGAGATAGATTGTGAACTCACCACAATGAATAATTGATGCAGGAGCACCTTCACCATTAGAAGTCATCAAAGTTTACAAGAAAAGAAAGAAGAAATCAGTGACATGTGAAAACAGTAGTTCATCTTTCATCTCTTGTAAACTTTAATGAGTGAAGATGCTCCTGCATCACTAATACTCATCATAAATTATGACGCAACATGCAAGTACCCTTGCATGAGTGCTGTCCCATTTATTTTTCAACTTAGTCATCTGCAGGTTGTATGAAAACTGCTTAAGGTGGAGACTGACCAAGGATCTAAAAAGTGATAATATATTTATCATTCAACGTGAAAATCAACTAGATCAATTTTATAAAAACTAACTATATCATTCTGAGTATACGACAACTCACCGACTCAAATTGTAAAATGTTGAGAAGTTCCTTCAAGAACTTTCAAGAAAGGACCTTTCTCTGCAGGGGTAACTAACGGGACTTGATCTAAGGAAGCCACAGAAATAGATACATTATGAAATGCACGTCAGCTGCTCCTTTGCATCTGTGGGTGATTATGCATCACTGAGTGAATTAAACTAATGTACACTAGAGTTAACAAACCAACGGCTCGAAAGAAACTCGGATCTTCTGAAATGAACTATGCAGATTTCATAAATTTCAACAGACCACAATAAAGCCCCAAGAAAGAAGGACATCAGCTCATAATGAATAATAGAAGATTAATATCAAATCCCTCCACAGAAAAATTCACGTCACCATGAATGGAGCAAAAGTATGAAGACAGGCTCTAGAGACCATTGACAAAGCGCTTCTGCAAGTAATAGTGTCTAAAGAGTCCTCTATGGTTTTTGGACTCAGTGGCACTTTCTTTCACAGGGAATAAAAACTTAAATAGTACTTACAATTATTTGTATAACTTACATGCGCCAAAGCAGGTTCACCTGCTTGAGCAGAGCAAGTTGCTCTGTTCTCTATATAAACATCATCAACATTACATCCAAATACACAGTGTCAGGATGGATTACTTACCTGGTCACTTCACATAGACATACATCACATTTTATTCTTCCACCACATCGGTCACTCCATCAATCACCCAAATGGATTCCTCTTCTTACGGCCCAATTCCTAGTAGCATCAGACACCTTGAATTCCTCAACCAGAACTCTACTCAGTCTGGGTGAATTCAGAATAAACATATCAACAGCTTCACTACTAATCCCATGACACTGCATTATATCAACAGCCTCTAAAAGCTTACAAGTCCTGCACATTGAATTCATGGTAATCTTACTCAACCCACCACACCCTCTTAATCTGATATCAACCAGATTCTTACAGGAAACCAGCATTGAACCCAACTCCTTGTCCGTCAAAATATCATTAAAAGACAAATCCAATTTCCTTAACCTCCTCAAATGCTGCCCCAATGAAGTCAACAAACCCAGTTCCCTCTCAACGACATCGCAGTTTATAAGTACAAGCTCTTCTAGCGACCCACTCATCGCGGGCCCAAGCGACTTCAATCCCGGACCAGTTACAAGACAACAACTCTGTAATCTAAAACTCAAAAGACCCCTCAAATTCTCCGCAACAGCAAACAAATGATCATCTTCAAGGTCTAAAGGTAAGCGTAAATCGAGCTTCCGGAGACTCGACCGACAATTCATTATAAACCCCAGCAACCCATCTCTGCTACCACCATCATATAACAGAAAAGAGTCCAGAGAATTACAGTGCTCGGCAATTTGAATCAGTACACCATCAGCAATACTCCGGCAAGTTCGAAGCTCTAATTCTTGAAGCCCACCCAAACAAAGAATAAACGACGAGAAGCTGTCCCCATCTCCGGTGCCTTCACATCCCCGGAGTTGTAGTTTCCGAAGTTTCTTGCAGTTTCTCCACAACCACCCAAAACCAACATCACCAGCTGGGATACCAGACAAAGAGAGGCTTTCAAGAGGCAATTCGACATCGAATTCGAGCTCCGAAGTATTCGGGCATCCCGAGGAGCGGCAGTCAAGAAGAGAGAGTTCTTTCAGAGAAGGAAAGTCCGCGAGCCACCGAAAATTGAGTGGAAGGAGGGAAGAAATACTCAAAGAAGTGAGGGTTTTAAAGGAGGCAGAGAGAGCGCAGAGACACGAAGGAGAAATGGGCCCGACAAAAAAACGGAGGTTGAGGAGGGAGGGGGAATTGGAGGCGACAGACAGGAGGAGAGCGTCGGGGGAGAGGTTGGTAGGGGCCGCCTTATCAAAAAGGAGTGTAAGGGTAGCGAGAGAAGGGTAGTGAGAAAGGAGAGTAGAGAGAGAAGAGACGTTGGAAGAGTTATTTGGGAGACGGATGGAGAGTTTCTTCTTGTTGGTGCGGTGGATGGAGAGTAAGCGTTTGCAGACTAACGAAATAGAAGGAGAAACCGAAGGAGGAAGGCGCTGGAGAATTTCTTCCAACAGTTCGTCGCAGAGAAGGTTGAGATTATCCATCTTCCTCCGTCCTCCGTCGCCTGCAAGGAAAGGAAGGAACAAGGCGAAAGGGAATTGGAGGTGGAGTCACAGCAGCAGAAGAAGAAGAAGGAAGAGAATGTGGGGGAGGCAAGGAGACTGGAAGGGCCTACGTGATGTCAACTTCGTCGGCTTCGGAATTTCGTAAGAATAAGTTTGAGGCGAGGAAAATAGATTTTGGATTCTTTACGCTTTGTTACTTCTACCGAGTCAGGTGTCGGATGCAGGATGTCATGCTCCAAGTTGCTAGATTCTGTGTTCTTCTTTCCTTAAAGTCGCCTAGTTTTTGTCCACCGATGGGGTCTAGTTCGGTGCATTAGGGTAGAACAAACTTAGCAGATTGGAGGGTTAAGATCATCTTTAGCAGCATACGGTGTATTAAGATTGGATGACCGAAAAGAACAAGATTTGATCCTTCAAACGAACGGGTAAGATCATCACTTTGCTGGGCCTACATTTTCTTTCTCACCTGCAAATCTATGTATTTACCTAGACAAAGAGATTTAAGATGCAAAATTGCAAGCACGCAGAGCAACTCCTATGAATACGAGTGAGAAGATTTACATTGCTTAAAAAGTTTATCCTTCTATTTAAAGATGTTTAGCAGACACCCAAGAGTAACCAGTCGGTAAGAAAGAACCTTGTTCTTCCTGAGGGTGTAATTAAGAATGTGTTCAGGATGATAAGTAGGACAAAAATAGGAGGAATTGAAAAAAAAAAGGAAAGAAGGTAGATTAGAGAGATAATAGGAAGGAGGATCATCCTTCCTATACAATACAATACAAGAAGAGAAGATGATATTGAAGAGGAAGAATGATAAATATGTTTTAGAAATCAAGTCTATTACTTGCTAGCCGTACGTTGAAGTCGTGGCAACACATGGGGACGCATATTTCCTAAGGGGGAAAGAGAGAGCTTAGGTAGGCAGGCCAGGATGATAGTAAGCTTAAGGTTGTCGAGCTACAGGGTGATCATGAAAGTTAGTCCTGCATTATCTGGGAAGAGGGATTTAAGCTATTGATAAGAGTTTGGTGAAACTCTCTTAGCAACAAGGCTTTTTTTTCTGAAAAATTAGGGAGGAACAAAACTATGCAGCTCCAGTCAAAGCAAACAATATCTGGGCGGCTTCTCTTCCTAAAAGGCAGTCCTGGTGCACGAAGTTCCTGCGCATGCAGGGTCTAAGAGAGGGGAGAACTATAAGAGTCAATAGTACGCAGTCTTATCTTGTATTTTTCAAAAGGCTATTTCTATCTTTTGAACTCATGATCTCAAGGTCATATAACGACAACTTTACTGTTGCACCAAGGCCCTCATTCAAATTTCTCTTCTTATACAGTATAATTCTGGTCGAGAAGATGAACAATTAACCTCACATGTGAGTCATGCACTAATTTCTTATTCTAAAACAAAGGACCCAAGCTTTACACGTTTGCTTTTTGGTTTGTGTTGCCCATATTCTAATGTGGACTGTATAAAATATGAACTAAAGAATTAAGGCAGATAGTAAGTCATTCTCCTTACTCAACAAGATTTCTTCTTCGGATGTTTTTATAATTACAAGAACTAACATAGTAACAGTAATAAGGGTTGCATTTTTGTAAACCAACAATTCTAATGTGTTTTGCAAGCATAATTACAAAATTAACATTGAAGAATAATTTGGGAAAATATGTTAAAAAAAATTTAAGAAAATATTTGGAAGAGAAATACAAAATAGTTAGCACAATTACTATAGTTTCCTGATCAATTGGTTTCCTGACTATATCTACAAATCATGTGTATGAAAATTCGACAAATTATTCGTGGAATTGGTGTTTAGTTCGGTAAATTTGCAATATTGTGAAAAATGAGAGAAGTTTCCTGTTGTGTAGGACTGTCTAGAAGTTGAGTAGGTCACCAAATTGTTTGGATTTATGTAAATAATTTTTATTTTTTTAGTGACTAATCAATCAAAAGAATTTCCATTATTCAAAGAATTTTGTGACTATGCTCACGGCCTTACACATGGTTACAAATATTGATGGGCTCTTCACGGTGCTATCACATGTGATCTAGAAAACTTAAATTCACAAAAAATAATATGTATGTATGTATGTATCTATATTGGGGCTATTATTTAACAGTTGGCATGAGCTTTTTTAACAACAAAATGAGGTTGGCAGCATTCCTGGATAGGAGTTTTCTATATGGTGTAGCCCAACCATCATTCAAAGGTTTAATGGGGCCTAAAAATACAAGTTCGGACCAGTTATTGACGTGGAGTCATTTAGCTGGGGCCGTATCATGCCAAAAATCTCCTCCATAGACTGGTTCTAGCCTTATCTTTCTTAAAAGTAAAGTGGACGGCTTAAATGTCGATTTTTGAGTGCCTATAACTTCATCCAGTGTTAGTGGGTGTGTTCTGGCTGTGATTTTTTAGGGACAGTCTTATCTCAGGCAGGGATAAAGAGATGAACGGTTGAGATCACCAGAAGCTGGGGCTACTCGCAATTTTAGATGTACGATTGTATTATCTTGTGGGTCCTGGAAAAGTTATACGATATATGTGTGGAGTTTTGGGCTTTGCAATTCCTTTATTCACTATTCCTTTCTCATTTTTCTAATTCCTTGCGAAACAATTAGGACAAGAGAGTGTAGAAGGTCAGGCGCAAAGTCAGCCACAGGATTAGGCCCATGGCTTAGACTAAAAAAAAATGGAGGCAGCCCTGGTGCACGAAGCTCCTGCGTATGTGGGGTTCAGGGAAGGGGCAGGCTATAATGGCCTAAAGTAGGTAACCTTTTCTTGTATTTTTGTAAGAGACTGATTCCATGCCTTGAACCCATGACCTCAAGGTTACATGACAACAATCTTTGCCGTTGCGCCAAGGCTCCCTTTCATATAAAAAGAAACAGATAAAGTAAAAATAAAAACGTGTTAGCAAAGAGTCCTATCGGATTGCAACTAGCAGCGAAGACACTTGGTGTATTAAAGAGCAAGGACCCACAGAGAGAAATTTATTCACAGATCTATACCATTAAAGCTGTAGACATCAACAAGAGACTCGTGAAGTTTTGATCACATGTAAAGTGGATGTCTCATCCACAAGATATGCCTAACATAAATCAATGGTTTAAATTTTCCTAAAATAATCCTACACTTGCCTCATGGATGAAGGGTCTGGAAGCATCCAATTAAGATAAAATTAGTGTCGGTAGAATAGGCTTGTCATCATCAGTAAGATTAACAAAATTGATTGTTGCACTATGGCACAAATGGGCCTCAAAAGAGGCCCTTTGTCTTAAAGTTTTTTCTTTTTCTTTTTTTCTTCCAATTTTCTGCTTTAAAGTGAAAGAGGCTTTGAAAAAGATAATATCAAGAAAGTCATGCGGCCTGATGGTATACCAATAGAGGTTTGGAAGCATGTGTGAGATACTTGAGTAGTTTGGCTGACTAAGTTGTTTAATAAAATTATAAAATCAAAACAAATGCCCAATGAATAAAGGAAAAGCTCTATTGTACTAATTTATAAAAATATAGGAGACACATACAAAGTTGCACTAATTATTGGGAGATAAAACTTATGAGCCATACTATGAAACTTTTTGAAAGAGTGATTGAGAAGAGGATACAGCATGAGACAAGTATATCGGAGAACGAGTTTTGTTTTACGCCTAAAAGGTTTACTATGGAAACTATTTTCTTACTAAGATAATTGATACAAAAATATAAGGAGAAGAGGAAAGAACTCTATATGGTCTTTATTAACTTAGAGACATTACTAAAGATATGTATGAGGGAAAGGTAGCAAATATTAAGACCACTAGTGGTAAGATTAGTGATTTTTCTATTACTATAGGATTGCACCAAGGATTGGCATTGAGACCATACCTTTTCACGTTGGTTATGAATGAGTTAACAAAACATCGGCACGAAGAGATTCTATGGTGCATGCTATTTACAGATAATATAGTCTTAATTGATGAAACAAGGAAAGACGTAAACACAAAGGTAGAGTCATAGATTAAAGCATTAGAATCTAAAGGATTTAAAATCAACCAAACTAAGACAGAATATATAGAATGCAATCTTAGTAAGGAGAGGAGTAGGAGTGGAACACCAATTAATATTTATAACCAAAAAGTCCCTGTAAAAGATCACTGACGGTACTTAAGACTAGTTATTCATGAGAGTGGAGAGATTGAGAGGAAGGTTACCTAGAAAATCCAAGTAGGCTGGAACAAATGGAGATGTGCATCTGGAGTTTTGTACGATCGATAGGTACCACTTAAACTAAAAGAAAATTTCTATAGGATGACAATAAGGCTGGCCATACTCTATGGATTAGAGTGTTGGGCAGTTAAGGAACATCATATTTATAGGATGAGCATCGTAGAAATAAGAATGTTGAGATGGATGAGTAGTAAGACAATAAATGATAGAATTAGGAATGAAAACATTAGAAGAAACTTAGGAGTAACATAAATAGGTAACAAGATGAGAGAGATTAGACTTAGATGGTTTGGACATATCCAAAGGAGACCAAAAAGGCACCGATTGGAAGGAGTGAGGCAATGCAAGTAGAAGGCTCTAAAAGGCAAGGGGAAGGCCCAAAAGAACATGGATAGAAGTGGTGAGAAAAGATCTAAAAACTTTAGAACTAAATAAAGCCATGATACTTAATAAAGGGAAATGGAGGAACAAGATTCATGTGGAAGACCCCTAATTGGGATAAGGTCTTTATGATAATGATGATGATTTTTCTGGTTTAAAGTTTTCTTGTTAATGTCGCCTTAATTTAGGTTGTTTTTCTTTCAACTCTCACGTAGTTATGGGGTTGGCTTGAGAAAGAATAACAAGGATCTAAGCCAGCCACCTGATCTTAGATGGTCTCTAAGGACAAGGCATGGCCGTCTCTCCACAGTTGGATAAAATATAATTGATAATTGATAGTTTGCAAGCCCAGATATTAGGGATAGAATCTCCTTTTGGCATTGGATGGGACCTAATGGTGTTGTTAAGCATAGAGATAACAAGCTCTGGACAAAATTATTCATCCATAGATAATTACATTATTTTTTGGTAGCCACAACGTAAGAAAAAGGTTGCCATTATTTTGGAACAAACACAAACTGTTGGATCTATGTTTAAATAATTTTGAGTTGTTTTACTCTAAAAATAACAGGGGTAAGTGTGACACCGCAGGTTTTATCAATCTGTTTCCCATATTTATACACAAATAATAATAATTTATTTTATAGAAAATAGATGGGACTCCAGAACTTAAAACTCATAATTTAAAATTTGTTGCAGGGTCAAGCAAATACCATTTAAGAAAACCCTGAGGGTCACTTCTCCTCAAAACCATACTGAAAAACAAAACGAAAAGTAACCATTTTAAGCATGCTCACAAATAAAAACCACGATGAAATTTTGTAACTGCAAAAACACGTAATAGTAAAGTTCCAAAGTTCCAGGGTCTGTCCAAGTTCACCACATCATCTATGAATAAACATATAACCACTATACAGTGATATGAGTCTAATCTATTCATATATACAATGACTAAGTAGAATGCCAAAAAGCCAATACCAGTCCAACCAAAAGTACACCACTCTATCAGTATCTGACAGTCTCTGTCCTCAAGCCCTCGTCCAACTCCACGCTAGTCCACCTTCTTTCCTTTCTGACTGTCGTGCTCTGATTCTGAGGCATTGCAAAACAAAGCAATGCCTCAGCAAGCTATGCTTGTGCAGGTGATATACATTCAAAATAACTCAATAAAATAAAGCATATGGTGCAAGGCATAAAGATCGAAAGATGATCAATAATATATAAAGTCTTAAATCACACGATGAAGGACATACCATGTCCATGCAATAAATAAGATATCATCAACTATGATATCAAGACATGCACAATTCGAGAAAATCTAGAAACATATGAATGTATGTCAAAAGAATCAAACCTCATGCATAGTCAAGCCCTATGAGTGTCTTACATATATTCACGGCAATGTGGAGTCAGCTCTCTGTACCATCAGCTTTCACCCTTACACCCTCACGGGTACTCAGGCACTCATGGGAACTACACGCACCACTTTCCCTTTCACCCTTTCACCCTCACGGGCACTCAGGCACTCATGAAAAGTTGCATTGCACACCCACTTTCACCCTCACAGGTGCTCAGGCACTCATGGGGTAAAAATCGTATCCTACAACAGGATCAATAGTCTCAAATATCAAGCCAGAGCGACTCCCACATGTCAAGAAGATCAAAAATCCAAGTGGATATCATGAAAGATATAAAAAACAGTGCATGCAATAACTGCCATAAAGATAGCACGCACATGCGAAGCTACATACTGAAGTTAATCTCACACATATGATAAAGCATAAATTATATGCCTCAAAGACTCAAATCATCAAATCACTATTTGAGAATCATAGAAAAAGTGTGAATGAAATCACTTATCTCAATATCGCAATATCCATAAACAAACACGTATTCAATATCAAGGTGTATGCCCTGAAGTACCTGTCACGATATAAATCATGTCATGGTTAACAAATATAACCAAAATCTAAAGCATGATCATCTATTAATTAGCTCGATCTAAATCATCTAATAGCATTTCATAGTTTCGCTACTAAAAAGTTACTCCAAACTAGATTTTTATCCTAAATCTAGGTTCGCCTTGTCAAAATGATTACAACGCCTCTTTCGGATCGTGATTTGGATCTCTGTAGCTCCTAAAATCAAGGTTTAAAGGAAAAAAGGGTCAAAAAAGACCAAAATCTAGCAAATGGGGCCCACCGCACGCGCAACACGTGCCGGGTGCTTCTGTGGAAGCGCCTCGCATCAGAACCCGCTCCAAGGGAGCATGCGCTTCTGTGGAAGCACTCTGCGTCAGAACCCGCTCTGGGCAGCAGGCACTTCTGTGGAAGCGCTCTGTGTGTGGAGGACAGAACAGCGCGCGTGGCACGTTCCAGCCTCTCCACGTGGCGCGCCCTCAACCATGTATTTCTTCCTGTTCCGGTCACCGTCGCCGGCGACCCCAGGAGCTTCGTTTTTTATAATTTTTACACTCCTGTGTCCGGTTTTTCATGTACATTCCATTTTCACCATTCATTTTTCCAAATCCTTCCTAAATCTAGTGTTTTTTCACGCTTTTTGTTTCGTTTTCAAAAACTCCTGTATTACTGTTTTTCATGTTTTCGGTGTCTCTAGCCGTCCGATCGTCAGGAAATTTTGTGGGTTCTTTCATCTCCTCATCATACACAATATGAACGGTCCAGATCTAAATCCGACACCGTCTCATCTAAATTTTTTAGGCAAATCAGTACGCACGGATTTTTGCAAAAACTCATGTTTTCATGCCGTTTTTCAGCATTTACAGGTAATTAAACGTTGAAATTAACACAAAAGGGAAGGGTGGAGTGCCTACCTCGTTCCCGGCTGTTCAATGGTGGCAAAATCCACCTGCCCAGTACGTGATAGTCCACGTGAAACAGAGAGACTTGAGAGAGAGGAGAGTGCGTTTTGAGCACTCTCTCTCTTCTCCTTACCTTATATCATTTTTTTTTTTTAAATCAAAATGTTACAGTAAGATAGAAGATACAAGATTGATGTTGTCCTAAGTTTATTATCCCATGCCCAAGAAACCCGATGGAGTCCTTGGTCTAATCATATTACAAAGTCTGAGATTTTTTATTTTTTATTTGTTCTTTTAATTTTTTATGTTACAACCATAAAAGGGAATAATTACAAAGCAAATCACTTGTACTCCCCTAAATCTAATCCCCAAACAAAGGAGAAAGCCTCCATATAGACCTATAACCAAGTGTACTCCTAGATAAAATGCCTATTACTATGACCAGCTGTGCTAGATGTTGTTGAATGCTAACTACATAAGGTCCAAAGTTTGGAGCCACTGGTAAAGAAAAATATTAATTTTTTTTATCAAAATATGCTGGAAAGTGTAGGAAAATATCAAGAAAAGAAAAAGAGCATGCTTGGTCTGCAGAGTGATTTACAAATAACACGAACAATTACAAATAATATGAACAATTTGAAATATTATTTGTGACATTTGTTGTCATGAATGTGATAAACTTGGTTTAGTGACAGTGAACTTCTATTTTATTCTAAAAGTATAACAACCTTTCAATTCCTTGGGCTTAAATCCGGACATCAAAATGCTGGGGCTTTTCTTATCTCTAGACTATTTTAACTGTAGTCCTAAATCCCAAGCACCAAATACTAATTAGCGAGCTTCATGTGAGGCAGTCTTGACACAACAGTGAAGTTGTCGTCGTGTAACCTTGAGGTCACGGGTTTAAGGCAGGAAAATAGCTTCTTGCAAAAATATAAGGTATGCCTGCATATTATAGACCCTTATGGTCCGCCCCTTCTCCATATGCTAGAGCTTCGTGTACCGGGACTGCCATCGAAGTCATTTATATGAAAGTCATTAATCAACATAGTCTATCTTTAATTTGAGGTTGGCACATGGCCTGCTGGGCCACCAATCAGTAAAAAATGCATACATCAACCACGTCTACTACAATTGAGGGGTTGAGCATACTAGAACTGACCTCTTCTATAGTTGGTATCCAATAATTTAACCCAAAAATAAACAAGAAAAGGTAACCACTTGGCTCTTAACATTGCGGGACCAGCCAGCCTTAATTACGAGTGCATGTTAAAACTAAATTGTTGAAGGTGAGCTTGGTGCAACAGTAGAGTTATTGTCATCTGACCTTGAGGTCAAGGGTTCAAGGCATGGAAACAGCCTCCTAAAAAATGCAAGACAAGACTGCATACTATTGACTTTTGTGGTCCGCCCCTTCTCCGAACCCACATACGTGAGAGCTTCGTGCACTAGGGCTGCCCTTTTATTAAAACCACATTGTTGGTGGGTGGGTGTGAGAGTGGTTGGGGAGGAGTGATGGGGGGAAGGAGAGTAGAGTAATACTTCATTCCTCCTTCGTCCTTCAACAGCTAACGTGAGGTGTATGTTCATTTGTCAAGAAACTTATCTTCTTCACCCAGATGGTGTATCTGTAGAACATGCAATGAACAGAGAACCATAAATAAATTACTTTCAATCCTGTAGGGCACGTTAAACTATCAACTTGGCCCATCTTGATTTCATGAGCCTACCAACAAATAAATAAAAAGGTAGCCCCGGTGCACGAACCTCCCACCTATACGGGGTCTGGGGAAGGAGGGGACCAGAAGGACCTAAAATACACAGTTTTATCTTGCATTTTACAAGAGGTTGTTTCCATGCCTTAAACCTGTGACCTCAAAGTCACACGACAACAACTTTTATCAACAAATAACTGACTTTCTCAAATCCCACAAGGCTTTTTCTTTCATTGGCTAAAAGCCATTGGATACCCACTTGTTGGATGATCCAAACCGTTGATGCAATGGGCATCATCTGACACCACATGTTTTCTCTGTTATGTAGTCGTCATTCATTTTAATCCTTTTCTTTATCAGAAACAGGAGAACCTGTTTACTCTCTCTCTCTCTCTGTCCAAGCTTCTTTAACGTTATCTTAAGGCTTTGACTCACTGTGGTGGTTAACAGGATTCCACCTCCTTACGGTACGTAGCCTGTTGTTTTCTTGGCCTTTTACTTGCAAGCTTCAAAATTGTTAATGCAAGTCTTTGGCTTACGTCTGGCTACCAACTTGTGTTTTATCTGCTTGGGTTGTTTCTGCCATCAGTTCCCTTCTGGGATCATGGATGTTGGGTATTTCCTCTACTGTTGGAAGTTTCTGCTACTGCAGTTGCAGGTTCTTTGCCATTCTGTTGGTGGTTTTGTATGGTTTTGTGCTCTGTTTGGGTAGGTAGGTTCTGATTTTGCCATTTGAACACCTTATTTAGTGGATGAATAAAACTGAAAGGGCAGACTGTTGAACAAAGTTTTTGCATATGCGGGGTTGGAGGAGAGAGCTTTAAATTTCTCTGTCAAATTTGTCAACCCACTGCCAACGGTCTCTTTTGAATGAGACAAGAAATGTACAATGCATTGTGTAACCATCACGCAACAAACCATAGAAAGTAATGTTCCAAATATGCATTTCAAGTGTAAATGTCTAGTATCCATGTAACGAAATATCCACATCCAAGGGCAGCTCCAGTGTACGATCTATGCGAGGTTCGAGAAAGGGGCAAATCACAAGAGCCTATAATAGGCAGCTTCACCTTGCATTTTGCAATAGGCTGATTCTACGCCTTGAACCCGTAACCTGAAAGTCACATGACGACAACTTTGGCCATTACGCCAAGACTCCCCTTCAATGAAATATTCAAATCTGTATGCACTTAATTGTACAAATGCATTTTAGAAAGAAAGAAAGAAAAAAGAAGAAGAGAGTAATTAGTAAATTGCAAAATGAATACTAGAACCGTCTGAAATTTCAATAGAATTCAATAGCGTCTGTTTGTGATATATGTACACAGTCTATCAGTAAGAGTAAAAGAATTGTGCGTAAAAAAGGGCAGCCCCAGTGTACAAAGCATATGCTGGGTTCAGGGAAGGGGCGGACCACAAGGGTTAATACAACCATGCCTCTCATTTTGTAAGAGGCTGTTTCTATACATTGAACTTGTAACCTCAAGGTCATATGACAATAACTCTACTGTTGCACCAAGACTCCCTTTTAAAAGAATCAGGTGTAATTAAACAAAAATTAAAATTAAAAAGAGCATTTATACCTATAGGGACTCATTCGAAATAGTTGAATACAAATCGCCACTGGAGTATGTTTACCAAGGAGCAATGGCACAAGAAAGGACTCTTCTATGGAGGGTCACTGGTTGAAGTTGTGCTCATGGGCGTCTAGTGTACCGCTTCATGTTAGGGCAGTTTGGTGTATGAAGCTCCTGTGTATACAAAGTTAGGGGGAGCGGCAGACCTCAAGGGTTTATAGTATGCGGCCTTATCTTATATTTTTTGCAAGAGATTGTTTTCTTGTCTTTAACCTATGACCTCAAAGTCACACAACAACAACTTTACCATTGCTCTAAGACTCCCCTTCTAAAATACCGTGTATGACCTACCGCTTAAGGTTATCCACGAAAAACCTTGCCTGCTAACAAGGGAAAATGGTCATTCGGAATGTTAGATGACATTCCGCCTTGTTTGTGCTTCTATATATGTTGCTCATTCCTTGGAATGCTTATAGAAATTTGGTCCTTCTGGCTAAATCTCTCAGTTTTTCATGTCCATAAACCTACATCTTCTGTGTCCCTAGGAACTTACAGTTCTGCTTGTATTACCTTCTCATCTGAAACCCGCCTTATGTCACCAAGATCATAGTTCGATGGCCATGGTCCAAGCATCTGGCCATCTAAACAAAATCCCGTTTCCGAGACCATCTATCTTGGTCTACCCAAAAAAAAAACAAAGCAGCCCCGGTTCACAAAGCTTTCGCCTATGCAGGGGATTTAGAGTAAGCAGCCTTACTTTGAATCTTTGCAAAAGACTATTTTCACGCCTTGAACCCGTAGCCTCAAGGTCACGTGATGATAACTTCACTGTTGTGCCAACGCTCCCTTCTATTTTAGTCTATGGTCGAACTTTAAAATATAAACAGTAAAGCAGGGTTTGGTAATCACCACGCTCAGGTACATTTTACGGTAATATATGGGCCTATTCTTATTAAGAAAATACATGGGCCTGTTACTTTGCCATGGTTGATAAAAAGATACAATGGCCTTGGAGAAATTATCAGGCAGTGTAATCAGGCTTCCATAGAGGAAAAGTCAGTGGGCCTAGATTTTTTCTGATCCAAATCATTTAGGATCCTATATTGCTCAGATCCATACACCTTAGAATGTAGAGGAGGTAGGATGGGCAGTTGGTCCAATCTAGTGTGAATCGTACATGGACGATAGTTGGAGTCAGCAGCTCTCTTAGAAGAATTCTATCATCTAGGATTTTTGGAGAAGAGGATCAAGTCAGCCCTTGCCAAACAGCTTGATGCATTATCTCCATTCATTTTTTTCTTTATTTGAAAATTTTGAAAACTTGAAACGATTCTTCTTTCACTTTTTTATTTTTAGTTCTTTACGAGTAGTTTTAAAAAAGGAGGATCCTTTTTGGGGATGATAAAAACCTTTACTTTTAGAAAACCAAATTGACCCTTTTGCACTGAACACGATAAACAACTTAGATCTTGTAAGAAAATGAGACGGAGAAAATTGAGCATGCACTACTCCACACGCTCTTGAGCATGGACTCCTCTAAGGAATCATAGAGAAATATTTTTAGGGAGTTGCCGAACAAAATGGTTGAAGAACATAAACAAATTAGGAAAGCAAGGCCATATTTTGTAGATTTAGCTTGTCTAAAAGGCAGACCTGATGAGCGAAGCTCTTGCATATGCAGGGTCCGAGGAAGGGGTGGACCACAAGAGTTAATATTATGCGACCTTACCTTGCATTTTGTAAGTGGCTGTGTAACATCTCGGGTTTTTTCGAACTTTTATTTATTTTAATTTTAAAGGTAGGGAAAATTCTCTTGATTTTGAAAACAAGATCAAAGTGATAAGATATATAAGAAGGTAAAAACTCACCAACTTCATTTTGAGAGTTAATCAAGAAAACCTCCACATATGAGTAAAATAATAATCATCTAACCTAAAGATGGTTAGAGACACATGCCACAAGATCTACCACACAGTCACAAGTAGAGTCACAATCCTTTTAAGTAACTTGAGGCAATTATACCATAAGTATCCAAAGTGTCAACAAAAGTCTTCATTATGTACAATACTCCAAAAGGAAGATCCTATACATGGATTTCTAGTAAAAGTAACTACAGCAAAAAGTATATTCTTCTCACATCTAAAGTGATCTTGGAATCTTTGCCTTCCCAGACTCCTAAGCTCCTGAACTACTTGGGGTGCCACCTGAAATGTTTGGTTGTATGGGGTGAGCAAAAACAACAGCTCACGGTAGGGTGAAAGGCTAATACAAGTCGGAACGCCTAAAATAGGTCAAGCAATAACATAAGTATAAGCATATGTAAAATTATGCATACATACATATATAATTTCTGAAAAAGGGGCGGTCGATGCATGTGCGATGAAGATTACTAATGCCTATGAAAATCAATGTCGACTGTAAGATCAAAGTTAAACTTACTAATTTGTTAAAATCTATGCATATCAAACCAATGCCATTGAGCGGACTCGAAAAACCTCTAAATCCGCAAATGCATAAAGCCATGCCCACATCGCCATGGGAAAATTGATCTTTCCAATCACAATGGCATACAGTCTTGCCACCCTGGACAAGGTCTAACACTTTAGACATGACCCACATAAATATTACACAGACTAAACACTTATGCTCGTAGGGGCCTATCGTCACCCACAGGTGACTACCGTGGCCTCTATGTCTGCTCGTGGATACTTGTACGAACCACAACCCACCGGACCTCATGGGGGCTACTCGGTTACCACTTAGAGTGCTTCCCCATGAGAAGATGCTCCTACTGTCTGCCGTCTCTATTGCAGGGCTGGTATTAAATCATCTCAGAGGTCAGTGGCCAACTACACCTCCTAGCATAGGCTCTCAGGACTTACAACACATAACAGGCTTCTAGGACTTACGATACTCCTAGAGCACCAGCCGAGCGATTTAGGACTTAGGGCACTCCAAGAGTGCCTGCCCAAAACATCAATGAAATCTAGAATCATCAGGACTTACAGTTGTTCATCGAGCGCTTGCCTAAATATCAGTCAAATCCAAAATTATTGACTTGTAAAAAAATTCAAGGTTTATGAGGATTCATCATAGTCTAAAGCCCTAGTGGTTGGGCCTAAATAGAAGACTATAAGATGTTTCAATCTTAGGTTTAATTAAAAAATTTCCAAATTATCCAAGTTTTTAACCCCAAGGGTAATTTGGTAATTTCTCATACCTTAGCTTGAATCATCTTTTTACCCTTGCTCATAACTGGTTTATAAATTTTATTGTATTAATCAATCTTATGGTGAAATGACAAGTGAGGTTTTATCAAGGGATTCAACTTTTTCATATAATTATTTAAAATTTTAACTTGAGGGTAGTTTTGTAATTTCCTCTTATTAGGTGAATTTACCTTTATACCCTTCATAATTACTAATTGATGGGAGAATTGTATTACACTTGGTGTCAGTGAAAATTTGGTTGCCTTCCTAGCTAATAAATATAAATTTTAACAACATTTTATCTGTACTGGAATTTTAGAATTCCTAAGAGTTTTACATAAGTCGTATTTTACGCTGGAAATTCCTGGAATTGGAATTCTCAAATGAATCGAGAATTCCAATCTTCTTCTACCTCTTGAACATGTTCTCTTGCCCTTTGTGAGCATATAGTAAGTTGGATTCTCATCCCATTTCGAGACTGTTCTTTTTAAAATTACAATCCTTACTATCCATTCCCTGATCCAATTAAATTTCCTTTAAGAAAACTCAATCGAATAGAGTTATTTAAGATTGGGAACTCATGTTTCCCATATGCATAAGACCAAAACCAGTACCATGCCTGGGATGTTTGGCTCGAGATTTTTAATCACATTAGGTGTATCTTTAGGAGTATATTCTATTGAAAACCGTAGATTGCAATGTCATATACAAAACCCATATCTTGTTTTTCTTAAACTCTCATTGGTTTAAGAGATTTTCATATGGGAACTGGGTGTCCAAGACTGCCAGTAGGCAGAAATCTGGGAACGCCTAATCCCCTGCTCTTATTTTCCCACTAAATTTGTTCTTCCTTGATTTCAAATCTAATCAATTTACATGCTAGATTACAAATTCAATGCACAAAGAGTAAGACCCATATTTCACTTTGTCCTAATTGATTAAAAATTTGAGAGTTTTAAGGATGGGAATTGGGGCACCTTGCCTACCTGTATGCAGAACAAGGAGCATGAAATCCATGTTCTTACTTTGTTGTATGCAAAGTCCATGAAAACCATTGCAAATTCACAACTTGAGTGCATGTATCATAAGTTAATACAACAAGGTAGAAAACCCAAATATGCTTTTGGAAATAGTAGAGATTTAAGGGGGTAACTAGCATGATGAACCTCTCTTGTTCACCATAACCCAAAAATGGTGAACAACCAGAGCATGATAAATCTTCAACGAAATCAAGATAATTTCAACAAAAATAAAGCCTTAAACTTGTCATTCTTACACAAGAACCATTCAATGATACAATGTAAGAAAAGAGAACATGAATTTAGGCACGAAATACTCAATTCAAGGTAAATATTATATATTCTTCATGCCTACTGGTTCAACATGCAGAAAGCCAGTAGCATGAAGAGTTGGGGGTGAAATCATGCGATTTTTATGCTTGGCTAATCCAAGCCTATATTAGGTTTTCATCCTACATCAAATCCCCTACCGGATGGAGTTTGAATGGCTAGAACTTTCACTTGATTCCTCCTCTTCCTTGTCTTTCTCCTCTATGAACATGCAGTGGTTCGTTTAGCTACACAACCCAGAATTTTGAGGTTTAGAAGCATGGTACCATTACGATTTTGGCTTGGCTAATCCAAGCTTCCATTAGTAACACCATCCTAGTAGTCTCCCCTATCTAATGGAGTTTGAATGGCTGGAACTTTTAGTTAATTCCTCCTCTCTTCCTTGTCTTTCTCCTCCCCTCTCCATGCCTGGCTGGAATTCCAGCCCTTCTTCATTTTCTTCTTCATTACATACCTAGGGCGGAGAAAGACACATGGCACATGGGACCAGCCAACTGCCATGGGAGAGTTCACCCACATGGTTGGCTAGATCTCCCCCCATGCAGCTTCAAATTTGGGATCCTCTCATCCTTGGTTTTCATTTATAACCCCTACTAGCCAGAATTTTGCAATCATACCCTATCAAAGAGAAATTTTCTCAATTGCACCCCAAACAACCCTTCCTCTATATATAAAATTTCAAGTTAATTGGTTGAAGTTTTATCCTAAGATTTTAATGAAGCTTAGCTTGCCGTCTCTTCTAACTAGTGGTCCAAATATTTATTTAATTTCAGCATCAATTTATCGTTTTTTATTATTTTGTTTTATTCAAGGTTTAAAATCCTTATTTCTAATTGCTTGTAGTAACCTAAACATTTCTTCCAACACTTTAGCCTAACCAAATTTCTCAACGTGCTTGTTCCAATCTTCATTTTCACCCCTAACACCTACCCTAAAAACAACAAAATAAATTTCTATCACATTTTTTGTAAAAATGTAACTTTACCTATCATATTTGTGTAATTACATGTATTACAGGTTGTTTCCACACCTTGACCCTGTGACCTCAAAGTCATATGGTTTAGCTTGTCTATGACCTCATATTTAAGCTATGCCATTAGTTTAGAGTTCAGAAAGTGAAAAAGCTAAATCATGCTATTTTCATTTCAAATAACCATGGGATGTATTTTTCATTGAGAACCACCAAGCACGCATAGACATGGCTTCAAGATGCATTACATGTATAAGCTTCTCCCTCATTTTCTATTTAAGTTTCTTTGAGAAAGAGCTTAAGAACAATTAAGCTCTTGACGTAGCGGTAAAAGTTGTTGTCGTGTGACTTGAGGCCATGGGTTTAAGGCATAAAAACAACCTCTTCTAAAAATACAAAGTAAGGATGTGGACTATAAGCCCTTGCAGTCTGCCCCTTCCCTGGACCCTGCAGAGGCGGGAGCTTCGTGCACCAGGGCTGTCCTTTTTTAGCTTAAGAAAAATTAAGCTTGCATTCTTCTCATATCATGAGAGCCTATTGAACACAAAATGTAATTGTATAATTTGGTGCTCAAAGGGGATTTTGGGGCAGATTTCATGGCGGTCAGGCTTTAAGTTCCCCTCTTTCCATTTTGGCATTTTCATAGGACAATTGATCTAGGTCCTGAGAGAGAGAGAGAGAGAGAGAGAGAGAGAGAGAGAGAGAGAGAGAGAGAGAGAGAGAGAGAGAGAGAGAGAGAGAGAGATTAGTTGTATGATACAACGTCTATCATGGTTGTATCATATGCGTACTAAAAAGTGAATACCATGGTCACTTTTTATATTTTTTTCCGGGATTAAATTATTTATCAGATTTGCGTCATTTGGATACAAAATCTCACATGTATTGGCTGTTTGCAGGCCCCTCATTTATATATATTTAGAAGAGAGAAAAATGAAAAAAGACAGTGTTCCAATTTTTCGGTCTTTTCTATCTTATATAGTCTATTTTTTATCTTCAAAATATACAGCAATAAATGGCCTATATACACCAAATGCACATGAGATTTTGTACCCAAGCCATCTGAGATGAGGTTAATATGATAAATGGTTTAGATCATGGAAAAAATAGGTAAAAAGTTGGCCTACCATCCACTTCTTTGTACACCTGTGATTGAACCTTGATGAAACAGGTTTCATCATATAATTTGGAGAGAGGAGTGGAGTAATGTTTATTCGATATAGTTAGTATAATTTTTTACAGCAGTTGGATGAAAAAAAATAAATGGAAAAAGGGTGTACCCGTCTTTCCACCAAAGAAATGTAATTGCTCATAGTAGAGTGTAAAGTAGGTTTGGGTATAACAAGACTTAAACCTGCGACCATTAGGTTAAAAGCCCAATGCTCTTCCAACTGAGCTGTAAAAAAAATAAAAAATGGAGTCGTAAATGTAAATAAGGATTGGTGCAGAAAAGATAGGAGAGCGGCAAATCAAATAAGATAAGATAAGATTAGAGGGGAATAAGCACGCACGCACTTGGAAAGGTGGTCTTGAGTACTTCAACATCTTACCGTAGAGAGTGATTTAGAGTACGTGAAGTAGTCTTTTATGTATAAGGCTAAGGCAATCAATCGATCCATCCATAAATTTCAAACTCAACTTAAATAAAGAAAATATAGACGAATTACTAGAGAGGGAATTGTCAAAGCAGTCTATCAGGAGAGAGGCTATTATCGACGTTTAAATGTCAACTAAAATTGGTTTATTCTATCTCCACCCTTCAAATTGTGTTCTTCTTTGTTCTTTGTCTCTAATCATGAATGACTTGGGGAAGCAAAGAAATTACTTATCAAGTTTATTTTTTCACCTTGCTCATAGTTTTAGGGTCCAAAAAACTTTATACATTTCAAATTGTAGAAATCATCTTTTGATTATTTCTCTATTCATAAAAAGTTGGAGGATTGCATGTTATCTTATTATATAAAATGCAAGTCCTTTTACATGCTTGATCCCATAAGTCATTTTCTAGTTCCATTACGAGAGACATAGCATGGGCCAAAATATTCACATGTTTAAGCTAAGGGGTCAATAGATATGTAAGTCCTTCTACATCAACACAATATACTTTGATTAGCTAATCACTTTTCTTTGCTGAGTAGTGATCAATTATATTATGACAAAATGCTATAATATATTGCTCATAACATAGTTTAGATGACTGGACTAAACACACTAAAATTTGACATAGTTTTTATGTGTGTGTGTGTGTGTGAGAGAGAGAGAGAGAGAGAGAGAGAGAGAGAGAGAGAGAGAGAGAGAGAGAGAGAGAGAGAGAGAGAGAGAGAGAGAGAGAGAGAGAGATTTCCCCATACAATTTTTCCTATCTAACATGAAATGACTTATGGAACATAAAATTTATGACCAATATAGCTAAGATACTGCTATGCTCTTAAGGTTATAACAAAGTTATCCTATGCCTAAATGATTAAAGAGAAACATATTAATGTCAGTACCTAATGCTATACAGACAGGTTTTGAAGGCCACACACTTTTATGAAATCACAATGATGCATTCAAAGATACAATATGTTAGCTATCACTCAACTCATGTCGTTAAAATGAGTCAATAACCTGATCATGTTATTAAAATGATCTAGAATAGCCTTGAAGACCATTAAAGCCACTAATCATTATAATTTGCTTGTATATAATTAACCTCTAATTAAGGATCTTTTCTTTATATGTCATCATGTATTCATTAATGGAAGAAAGTATGTATTCAACAATCAAAGATTTCTATATATATTTGGTCGTTAAAAAAATGTAATCAATGGCCATGAGTAACTGAGAAAAGAATCTTAGCACTTGATATAGTCAGATGAATGTAACCCTTGCTCACTTGATAAATAATAAACCCTTGACTTTACCTGGGATAAATTAGCCTATGTTTAAATGGTAACATTGCCACACTTTTTTTACTATATATTTTCTGATTTTCTGCTTCTTTAATGCTTGTCAATGCTTGAAAGTAATCATTCTATATAGAATACATTGAGTTTAAGAAGTCTCATATTTTATATTTTGATGTTTCATTCTAGAAGACATGCAAACTGTTGCATGAATATACATTTGAATGGTAACATTACCATGCATTTTTTACTTTATATGTTCCTAATTTTTGCTTCTTCAATTCTTGAAATTGATCATTCTAGATAGAATATATTGAGTATAAGAAGCTCCATGTTTTAGATTTTGATGTTTTATTCAAGAAGGCATGCAAATTGTTGCTTGAATATGCGTTTGGATGGTAACATTACCATGCATTTTTTACTACATATGCTTCTGATTTTTAGTCTCTTTAATGCTTGTAAATGCTTAAAATTTCCTTTTTGTAGCCAATAAAGCAAACGATGAAGATGGAGGACCATTAAAAAAAGAGGCAATGATGATCATTGTCCTTTATTTGTATTAAGAGGACGAAGAGCTTAGTAACTCAGAGGTGGAAGTCAAAATATGAAATGAGAAGTCTCCCTCCGCCATACAAACCAAGAATGAAAAGCTAAGTTCAAATGTACCAACCTTAAGGAGTCTACCAATGTAGCCAAGTGCATGAAGAAGAGAGTGCTTAAGCTTAGAGGTGGTTATCTAATGTTGAAGAGCAGGCTAGCATGCACTTCTAGATTTAAGAACTTTGGCATATTTCTTCTAGAATAGTTATAGACTGCTTGAGCTAGGTTTCATCAGAAATACTTAAAAATTACAACATGGAAGTTATATTGAAACATAAAGATAAATAGTTGATTTCCATTTGTCTATATAGACTTCATTTCTAAGAATTATAATGGGCATAAAAAGGTGAATGATATCTACAATCAGTTTGTCATAGAGGCACTCCTCACTTTTCTAATCACTTTATTGATTCTTCTATTGATGAATTCTTGAAAACTATAGCAAACTACTAATAAAAGGGTAAGCCCTGGTGCACGAAGCTCTCGCTTATGCGGGGTCCAGGAAAGGAGTGGACCACAAGGGCCTATAGTAGGCAGCCTTACCTTGCATTTTGCAATAGGTTGATTCCACATCTTGAACCTGTGACCTCAAGGTCACATGATGACAACTTTTACCGTTGCGCCAAAGCTCCCCTTCAGTAAACTACTAATAGTCAATCAATAAGAAAAGGAAAAGTAGAGAGAGGAGAGGCTTGGAAAGAGATTGTGTGATTCATTTCATTGTATGCGTGTAGAAAAGTGACTGTTATCGAATGTCCAACACTAGGATGTAATTGAGAAACGGCCTTCTAGCTCAGTGGTGCAAGAAAAGGACTCTCTTGTTCATGGTCATAGGTGGTCACAGGTTCGGGTTACCTTCATGGATCTCTGTCTGCTTGGCATTATCTAGTAAAAGTTTATTAGCCCACCACTAAGAAGAAGAGAAGAAGAATGCTAGACTGATGATATTATGGGAGCAGTCTGGTGACCACATTTTACAAGGCAAATTATCTAACTTGTTCATTTCATTCCTCCTAATTTAGATTTAGATGTCTTATAGATCAAACAAACAGTCTAGAAAGTTTATAAACAATACATAGTTTCTCAGCAGCTAGAATCGCCCACGCCATTGAGTTTTTACTTAGAAGAAATGTAAAGTAGCATCAGTGAGATACATGATTTAGATCATGCAAAGATAAGCTCTACTATCATTTTAGCTTTCTTCTCTAATAAAAAATGACAGCCTGGTGCACAAAGCTCCAGCAAACAAGAGGTCTGGAGAAGGGTGGGCCATAAAGAGTTTATAGGATACAGCCTTACCTTACATTTTTGCAATATGCTATTTTTATGCCTCCAACCTGTAACCTCTAGGTCACACGGGACAACTCAACCATTGCCCTAGGGTTCCCTTTCAGCTTTCTTCTCTAATCATTTAGGAATTTTGGCATCTCTACCCTTGGAAACAGATGATTTGAACTAAGCTCTGCTGGACACACCTAAAACATAGAAAATTATATTGGAAAATGGAAAGCTAAACAGTTGACTTTCAATTATTATAAGAACTAACTTGTCTAAGACAGTTAGAAGCATTAATGCTGGATAATGACAGCCGTTCTAAGTTGTTCATAATGGAATGTCTTAGTTCTTACTTTATTACTCACTCTTTCGGTTGGTTGTTCATGCCTTTTTTAACATTGTGGCAAGTTAGGGATAGTCAAAAGAAAGTAAAAGACATGGACTAGAGCCATCGCTGAAAGAGCCCGTCTGGTTCATTTTCCTTTGTCTATTGTGCATTATATGTAAACAGGAGTCTCCTTCCTTATATCTAAGGATCTCATCAAAGTTGAAAATCTGAGCTTAAATTTTTTTGAAGGGATGACCATGCATGGGTAATCTCTCTCTCTCTCTCTCTCTCTCTCTCTCTCTCTCTCTCTCTCTCTCTCTCTCTCTCTCTCTCTCTCTCTCTCTCTCTCTGTGTGTGTGTGTGTGTGAACTCAAAGAAAACTCCATTGGCAGATAAAGCTAACACTGTCAACTACAGATAAGCCATTATTAATAGGCTAAAGGGAGGAATATCAAAGTCTGCGTACATGGGGGCATCAATGGGGTTTTCATGTATTTTAAGGGACTTCCAAGTATAAATCCAACAAATCCACATGTCTACAAGACAGAGATCAGACAAAGCATCTCTCCATTTTCTTTTCATTGAACAAAGAAAGCAAAGCTCTAGGAAATGACCCCACAGAGCCTGAAGCATACAATTGCTTTGTCCTGAGGGAAATGACCAACAGTGTCAAGACCACAACGTCCACCGTCTGCTGTGCCACAAACAATGCTATCCACATCTAAGCTCAGGTGCTAGTCCCTATCCCCAACCCCACACCACAACCAAACAAGGCACAAGTACACAGTTTTTGTATGAGTAGAATAAATTATAATTAATCCTAGTGTGCCATCTCTTTCCAAACTTACGGCCCACGTGCTATTGTGGATCAAAGAAGCAAAAAGTTTCCTTGCTTTAGTGATTCACCAAGCATTGCTTTGTCTCTGTTGTTGTTGCTGCACTGGTGGAGGTGGTGGGCCTGCGTCACTAAAGTCCAAGCTTTTGGTACATTTTGTGGGCATTTTTAAATGCCCACTTGCTCTCCATGCCCCATTCCTACCATTGGTTCTACACATAAACTTACTATTATTGTCTTATTATCTAAGGTAATAGATAGGAAAAATGATGCTTGCACCTCTTATTATTATTAATATTCTTATTAAAAGTAAGAATTAGAAAGCAAATTATTCACTCACAAAAACTTCTAAATCTAATCCCAGCTAAAAAAGAAAGCAAAGACTTTAATTGACGACCAAGTGTAGTTTAAGAGAGATGCCAAGTTATTTGCAACCAACTGCACTAGACATTTGTTGGCATACTTCTTTGTTTTGATTTTTTTTCTTTCTAAAACCACCTCCTGCCTCCAGGAAGGGCTCCACCTACTAGTGATCTAAATTACCTAACTGATATGGAACATGCCAGATAGTGATGACAAATAAATTCGATGGGATTTCAGCCCTAGAATATGGATGGTTAATAGTTATAAATGCCAAGGTTTTGCATATGAAAACCCTAATTATCTGGAAAACTTTCAATCCAGTGGAGATCCAAACTGTGTCCTCTCAGATATGTGGCTAGGATCATTAATGGGTATCCTATACTATGCATTCCTATGAACTCTTTACTTTTGTTAAACACTTTTTCTGATTAGTTTGTTGATATATTTTTAAGAATTTGATTATGTTTTATTAAGAAAGCTTTAACCAAGAGAAAGAAGCTAGTTTAGGAGAGGGTGTAGATATCAGTCTTGATAAATAATGGAGGATAAGAAACACGTTTGGGTGGTTAGGTGAATAAATGAGATAACAGCTCTTATCAAGTGGATGTCTACTAGGTAACCACGAGTGACCCAAGATAGGGACAGGATGACATGGAAAGGAAGAAGGTGACAAAAACTTACAATAATAGTGCTGTGGAAATTATTATTTCTACATTCCCTTGTTTTTGATAATTGTCACCATATTCAGTGGCAATTACCTTGATCTTGGTGTTGGTGGATCTACATATGTCATATGAGTGCGTCTTCCTGAGTGTTCATTGATTATAAACCATTCATTTAGCCATAATCTTTCATTAGAAGATTGAAGGATCATAATGGATGATTATGACACTGAATTTGGTGGCTAACAATATTTTCCAGTGAAGGTGTTTCTAGTAGAGGGGTTAGAATTGTTCAATTGGATGTAGATCTCATCCCATTAATTGCTCGTGGTGATAAGAAACAAATGAAAAGTAATTTTATTTCATGTTAAGAACTAAACTGAGGCCATTGCAAATAAAAAAATAGTAGTAGTAGTAATAATAATAATAATAAAGAAAGAACCTAAGTGAGCCAGAATAGGGCTACTAAATCAAGCATCGCGTATGCAGGGTTTGGGGAGGGGGCGGACCACAAGGGTCAATAGTACGCAGCTTTATCTTACATTTTGCAAAAGGCTGTTTCCATGACTTGTACCCGTGACCTCAAGGTTATATGATAACAACTCTACCATTACTAAATCAAGCATCCAATGCCCAAATGCTTTCTAGAACAGCAGCCCTCCTGTGGTACCTAGTAGGTCACTGTGTCAAGTGCCCATGTGTGTGTGCTCACCATTCAAACAAAAAAACAGAAGATTAAACAAAATAGTAATAATATTTCAAGCAACATCCGATCACGACTAAAGATCTCCTTCATAAGATGATCTCTGCCATTGCTTGGTAATTCTTGTAATGCAGTTGTTGAATGCAAACTTTATATCTTGTAAGAGATCTGTGAAGAAGACAGCTTCCAGACGCCCAACTAAGACAGCCCCATCACGGGTATACCACATGTTCATTAATTACTTTAATAAGCAGTTGATTAGCCAGTTGCTCAGTGCACGTAATAATGTTGTGGCACATCCCCATTGCTATCTTCACTTATGCGCCAAGAATAAGGCCGATTAAGATATTTTTATCCATTTTTAACTGCTCATATGTAGGCATCTATCAGATCCAAATGAATAGACCAACCCAATAAGACAATCCCACCTGCTTAAAAGTGGATTCTAATTGTCATTTGATTGTGTTTCTTTGCCATTGTTTACTTATTTCTTTGTTTCTGTCTAGTTCTACATTCCTATCGCTTGGTTATAGAGCTCCAACATCAACTGAAAGGGTCAACTGGATCAGTGGCTTGATCACAAGAGGGTAGCTCAATCAACCCTGAAGATGATAGAAAAGTGCGATTTTCCAATTATTTACTTATGTGCATCTAGATTTCCTGCAGATATGCATGACTAGAATGGGATGGACATTGGGAGGAAAATGAACAGATTTAGAAGAGTACAAAAGAATTAAAATAAAGAATCTCCAGGTAAAGAATAATACTCCTTGTCTGAAGGAGGTTAATTACATCTTGTTTATATTTTTGATATTGGAGAGTGGAAAGTGATAGGAACATACACCTCTCACATGCGAATCTGATAGTCAAACAGGCCATGCCACGTTCAGTCTTTCTTTTATTCAAGTTATTAAATGAATAAAATGCCCCATATGGGGTTTATCTTGTCACATGACCTTGGGGTCACAGGTTCAAGGCATGAAACAGCCTCTTGCAAAAATGCAAAGTAAAGCTGCACACTGTAGACCCTTGTGGTCCGTCCGTCCTCGAACCCAGCATATACAGGAGCTTTATGCATCAGGGCTGCCCTCTCCTTCTAAAAAAAGATATAAACATACTGTTGATTTCAGTGGCAAAGCCATATTTATCGGTCACCAATATCTTAACCTATTTGGTGAATCGTCCACTGTTGCCAGGGTCAAGAACACAGTGCATGGAGCACCCACGAGCAGTTCTTGTGCTATATTTTTCCTTGCAGAGAGCCCCAGTGGTTGTGGTGGGCAGCCAGAGTTAACTAAAGTTTGCATCCTTTCTTGCTACTTGCATTGCTCATCGAGACCCCAAACATGTTCACCATTCAAGGGAGAAAAGTAGACCCAATATCTTGGTTTACTATTAACTTCCAAGAAAACCATGCTTAGTTTATTGCCATTCAAAAGAAAAAACCATGCTGGTTTATTATCACTAGGCTTTTTCCTTCCTCTTTTTCTCCAGGATTAGGATACTTGTGTACTACAGTATGTTAAGATAGCTCCTTTCTCCTTTCTGGGAGCTTCTTGCACCTGAAAATCTTAGGTTTTAAACGTGCTGGCGTACTTCCTCCCTCATTAACATAACCATTTCTTTCCATTGTTTATCTCTGATTCATTCCTTTCATCTACAAATTTTCATATATTTTATCTCTAATAATTAACTCATATTCATTTTAGAAAGGGAGTCATGGCTGAGCAGTAAAGTTGTCGTAGTGTAATCTTGAGATCAAGAGTTTAAGGCGTGAAAACAATCTTTTGCAAAAAATATAAAATAAGGCTGCATACTATAGATCTTTGTGTTCGACCTTGCATATGTGCGAGATTAGTGAAGTGGGGCTGTCTTTTTTAATTAACTCGCATCGATTTTCGTGTATATCATGCACGTATGCATGTGGCATTTCTGCCCTTTCAACAGTGAGATTATAAGAGAGAGGACACCGAAGAATAAAAGCCACCCAACAAAGTGCTCTACCGGAACTAGCCAAAGGCTTAAAGAAATCCCCTTCACATGATTCTTGCTATGCAGCACTCTTCATTTGGTTAAAGGTGTCTCCAAAGAATCCATTGATACCTACAAGTTTCCATTTGATAATACCCTTTTCAGCTTTTGTCTTCGTTCCCCTCATGCCTTCTTGGAAATTGCATACTACAGCAAAGAGAAGAGTCCCAAAATAATATCTCCTTGGAAGTTGGACCTATTAATCAAAACTTTCCTTTGCATTTTTTAGGGTGAGGCACTTATTATTTTTTATCCTAGGAGAAGGGGAGCCTTGAAGTGAGTTTAAGGTGTGAAAATAACCTCTTACAAAATGCAATATCAGATTGCATATTATTGACCCTTGTGGTATGCTCCTTTAAACCCAGCATATGTAGAAACTTTGTGCACATAGATTACCCTTTTTAGTATTTTTTATCCTCATAATTATTTAGTACTAGTTTAGTGTTCTCCATCACTCAAACTATAAACCTACTTTCCTTTCTTGGATGTCTTTAGATTCATGTGGTCATATTTCCTTGCTAAAAAATGTCTAAGACCGCTTATACATAGGGGGACTTGCATGTGTAGATGAATCAATGTCGCTTGTCACTTCTATGGAGGCCTACGTGCACAATGGCCGTACCTTTTGGCTAGTTAAAAGATCCTAGAATTATAGAATGAATAACTCTAGAATTGTCCAATTAATCACTCAAGAAATAGCCAATTCTGCTCATGAATAAAATAATGTTGTGGATCTTTCAATTTATATTTCACTAATTGGACAATTGTTGTCAAGAATTGGCAAAAGGACAACCCCGGTACATGAAGCTCCCACGTATGCAAGGTCCAGAGAAGGAGTAGACCACAAATGTCAATAGTACGCAGCCTTACCTTGCATTTTGCAAGAGACTATTTTCACACATTGAACTTGTGACCTCAAGGTTACACGACGATGACTCTACTATTGCGCCAATGACCAAACTCTACAAGGGTCTAAACTACGTTGTGTGATGTTTGTAATTCATAAGTAGCAAAGATAAGGGGCTCTTTAACTGCCTAGAAGATGAAAGAGACTTTGTGGAAGAGTAAGAAGATGGTGCCTGAGAGTGTACAACATTGTTGATGAAAAATTCTGCATAAAGTTCTTCGACTTTGTAATATGGGAAGTGACATACCCGCGCCCATTTTAGACTAATGCATGTGGTAAAAGTACAAAGCAGGATCCACCAGGAAAGAGGCAGATCATAAGAGTCCGCGTTACATAGTCTTGTCTTGTATTTTTGTGAGGCTATTTTTACATCCTGACCCAATGATGACAACTTTACCATGCATTTTCGCTGCAGTTATCCAAGGTGAAAAATAGTAGAAAATCCGAATGAGGATATGGCATTAGTCACATCCACATCCAATGAACCTTACAGTACGTGGACAAAGCCACTCTGTTGCTTGTTTTTATCACGTCTTGGTAAGGTCTAGCTTTTCGGTCATGTTTCCAAAAGAATAAATAAATCCACATTGATGGATGGAGGGCAGAAAAGGCCAGCCACCCTGTAAACAACGATACAACTTTACAAAAACAAATGGAAAAATACAGGGGAGATTCGCATCTTACCCACGCCAACTCTTTCATAATCTTGACAAGCCAACGCTCCTATCAACACCCTTGTCTCATTCACTGGCTCCACTGATAAGGCAGCCCTTCTTTTAACCCCCAAATCCCACCTCTCCTCTCTCTCTCTCTCTCTCTCTCTCATGTGGACACACCCACAAACAGTTTCCCGTCATATACAATAACACCAACTTTGTGGGTTCAAGGGAGCAGATAAGGATGTCCTTTGAATGATCAGACCCATCTGTCTTGTTTGTCTTCCTTAGATTGGGTAAACACTAAAATTTGTGATTGTTGTATGATTTTATGCCATTTTGAGTGTTTAAAAGTGAGTATTAGATTTTTCATTTGAAAAACTAGTAGGTGAAAATATTCAATTAGCATGATTTTTTATAAACATCTTAAGTAGAGGATGATGAACATGATGATTGGGTCTGGTCATCCAAACATGAGAATTTACTAGGCGGGAAGTTGGTCTGAAAACTCATTCGGATAGCCTCTTTTTTTTTTAACTACTAGACATCCAAAGTCAGAGTAACCAGACGAGCAAGTTAATCATCCGGAGGTGACTTCCAATGGAGTGTTTACGAACATAGAATCAAGGAAGAATCATTCAGTGTATCTAGCTGGTACCTGTTGGATTAGTGGATCCGATCATCTCCACTTACACTTCTGCAGGCTCCCAAAAGTCTATAAGAAGAGACGTGTCTAAACCTGTTTCGTGGATTATGTGTCTAGGATCATCTAATTTCAAGATAGATTAGAGGACATGTGGGACCCAAGGCGTGATTGTTAGGAAGGTACGCGACAGTGATCGTCATGTAGCCTTTTCAATTATTCTAGTATATATAAGTTGAGTGGAAATTGCACGTGATAACCATATCACGCTATATAACAGTCCGCTTTCTGCTTTGGCGTAGCAAAGCGAGGTTGAAACGCCAGAGCCAGTCCGGGGCCCGAGGGAAGGGGAAACCCTGGAAAGCGACCTGCTAGATCTTCCTCTTTCCAACGCGAGTTTTCAATCTTAATCTTCTCTCTGCAAATGTCTGGAGCTTTTTCCCTGTTGTTCTGATTCTGGAACGCTGAAGAACGAGGTAAAAATCCTGGGCTTTCTTTTTGGGTCTGAAATAGGGGGGAGAAGCGCAGAGGGCGAGAGAGGCAGTGAGAGGAAGGGAGCAAAGAGACTTGCTGTATGTCAGAGTGGAGTGAGAGTTACTACGGCGGATTCGGTGAGCTTGCAAACCCATTACAATGGCCACAACTACGGAAAAAGCGACGTCTTGCTGCACCATTGATAAGGCCGCTCCTTCCTTGCGACGCGAGGCTGCTGCAGCCGGGGGTGATGTCGTCTCAGTGCAGGACTGGAGCGTCGCTGATCGAAGGGATGAGAAGCGAGCGGCTCTCGCTTCGTTGATTCGGCCTGTGGATGCCCTCCCTGAACCACCTGCTGCTGCTTCCACCAAAGGTATGGCTGCTTTAGAAAAACTATGATTTTTTCTTATTCTTTCTGGATTTCGAAATTGACTCGTGCTTTCCTTTTTACTGTTCATCTTTTGGGTATTGTTGGTCGGGATGTCGTGGTTTGTGGTGTTTGTTTTGTGATTGGGAAGGGGGATTATGGTTGTTATGATTCTGGTGTTGGTTTTTGTTGGATTTCTCCCTTTGCATGTTTATGACGAGGGTCTTCTTTTTACAATTTGGACGATTTGTAGTACGATTATATGGTTCCTATGGCTAAGCTGGCGAGTCACGTAGTCAGTATCAGTCGTCATATGAGCATCCAGGCTAATGCATGCCACAGATATTGCCGTTCCTCGATCTCTATTGACGAGGGGACGGTGTGGTTTTTACCTTTTGTGACGCTGGGTTGCTAATTATATGCCTCTGTATTTCCGTCTTCCTCTTTAGTGGGTCTTGGAAGCTGATGATTCCTTTCGGTGGTTGAAAGGATTCTTATTTCTTTTATGATTAAGAGTGTTGAACCTTGTTATCTTGGTATTTTTATTTGTTTCCCGTTTGATTGGATTTGAGTTGATTAATACTGGTGGACTTGGGGCTTTGCATATGTTCTTCTTAACTTGATTTGTTGGGCCAAATGGGATGCGAAATAATGAATTTGGGGATGTTGCTGTTTCCCGATTGATTTTATTTTCTGCATTATGGGTTGAGGAGCTTTGGGTATGATTCAGTTTCTCTTAGTCAGATCCATCTACTGTACCTTGGCCCTTTCCATGATTGTACTTGCACACGAAGTCCTTTTGCCACCTTCATGACAGGGTTAGGTAGTGGACCCCGTCTTTAGAATCTGATGGACATGGACTTGCCCATTGAATTTGCAGGGTTCCTTGTTCCGTCAAATTTTACATTTTTGTGGGCCAGCATGAGTTGCTGTTGATTTGACGTATTCCTCAATATTTAAAAGCAGAAAGCAGTAGTTTAGAACTTGCATTAGGTTATGAACTAGGTGAGTCAATAGCAGACCCAAGTCAGACTTTCAAAATCGTGGTGTACTCAAGGATGTTTTCCAATCTTTTGGCATGCACCAAACTTGGAGGAGGGCAATAAGTAGGTCACACAAATATAGTCAACTTCATTGACTCAGGGAATTCTTAAACGATTGCTGAAGTAAATATTCCATGACACTAATCCTAAAGCGTGAATGATATTCCAGCAACAGCAGTAGTGGTGGTAGAATTAGAAAATGCTTATTACCAGATTGAAACTAGAAAAGCTTTTACTTATTGTCATTCTGTTCAGTTTGTTTATCTACTCTAGTTGAAAATATCACATAGGAGAACTAGAGAAGGTAGCTTACCACTTGATCACCTTTGGTTGCTCTCCTAGAAGAATCTCATGGATCTTCCAAATTGAATGAAAGAATCTCATACATCAACCAGAATAAGAAGAAATTTATTTCATAATGAAAGTGTTCCCCAATATATAGGCAATTTTGGGTTGCTCTTTTCACTGCTATGGTCTCTGAATATGAGCTGATTCCGTTAGTGTTGGGGTAGTTCCATAAGTTGGCCTCATCTATTGATCAGAAAAGTTTATTTTGGCAAGACAGCAGCTAGCATTATCTATTAGCAAAGTAATATCTATGCCTAGACCTGCCAAAAGGTAGTCATAGAATATTTTCATTTATTTAACTCCAAGCTCTTGTGCTTGTTTGACTCTCAAGGATACGATTTGTGCTACCATTTTGAAATTTTAACTCTCCAATGAAATGTCAATTTCAAATCATCCATATCACAGGATGATTGATCAGTTTGCTCCATAAAGGAAGACATCCTCTGTGATTAGTCAATTTCCCGATAAGTTTAAACATCTATCCTTTTGCATTGTTGTTTGCATCTTCCAAATTGCTGCTGTCTTTGTCGAAATTTAACTGTCGTATAGAAATTCATGGAACACACAATTTGGGATAGGTGTGATGATTTTTAATTTTGGTTTAGCTAAATCTAGGATGTGTTATGATACAGCTAAAGCTAGATCCTTTCTGGTCAAATTGATGCAAAATTTGTGAGAATTCTTTATATTGAAGTAGGAATTATAACACAGCATCTTAGATAATGAAAGAAATGGAACTTGGAGACCATAAAAAATCAAGAACAATTGTTCATTTAGATCATGAATCTACTCTTATGATAATCATCACACTTGATATGTGAGAACTCCCTGGTTTGATGGAGAAGATACTGCTAGTTACCTAAATGAAAAAGAATCTAACTTTCATATGTAAAGTTATTCTTGTTTCTGGGAAAACAGCGATCTTAACCCTCTCCTGCACTAACTTAAGCCATAAACTAAACTTTTCCATGGTTTTCTAGCTCCAAGTGACTTAATACAAATTTTCCAAACTTGTAAACTCGAAGTATGACTAAATAACATTTGTGGGACTTTTGCACCTCCTTAAACAACTGGAAGATTGCTGTGGTTTAGGACTTTATTAGTCAACTTATTGTTATATCCTACAATGATAAAGTAGAGTGGGGAGACAATGGTAGACCAATTGAGCTATATTAGTTCATTTACTATGGTGTCCTGCAGTCAGGAACATTCTCCTCGTCTTATTTTTAAGTACTTATATAAGGGGCAGTTTGGAGTGGAACTCAAAGGAAAATGTAGTGATGCTTTTCTGTAGGCCAATGTGTTTTGAAAATTGTCTTCTTTGGAGGGCCCTGATGTGACTGTTATGTGCCTTAACTGCTGGAACAATTGTAGGAGGAAACCTCTTTGATCCTCAGATCATGTTGTTGGAGGAAACAATTTGTGCCAAGGAATGCTTACCTTTTCTTTTCTTTGGCATCCTTGTCCTGTTTTATTGTCTTCACGCTGTTCCTGGTGAAGCTAAATCTTATGTGCTGGTTTGAGATTAACAATGGGATTCCTTTCTTTTTGTCCTCATCAAGAGATGATTGGGGTAGGAAGTCCTATCCTTTTACTTTAGTGGGATATATCATGGTTATTGGGCTTGAATTGTAGTAAGCATCAAGAGTTTTTAGTTGAACAGCAGGTGTAGATGAGTACAATAACATGGAGATATATCTCAGTTCAAATGAAGATGCATGGCTTGGAATTCTTCTTCTAGGTCTAGGTTTGCTTGTGGGGAAGAACACTTGCACTGGCTTCTTGCAAATTTTACAATACCACACTACTAATTGAGGTGCACAATGTCAAATATAGATGCGTGAAGGTTCTTGTCTGGGTTAGGAATCCTATCAAATTTAAGGTTCTTGTAGGGAAGTAATTTGTGTTTTGATCTAATTCTAATTGATAGGAGAAGGTTTAGTTAAATCTGGGATGTATCATATCAAGAAGACCTCCTGTTGGGAAGAATCATGGACTTAAATCTGAAAATGATTATGTAGACAAATGCTATTTGCCATGAGAAAGTTAATATTGTAAATCCAAATTGTGGTTTTATCTTTTAATGCGACAGTGCCGTGCCAATCAATGAGTACTATTTTTTTCCTATTTGCCATGTAAGGAGTGACCTTGATTTGTTGGAATGTGTGTTAAATCGTGGTAGAAAAACCAAGTCAATGCACCTATGTCTGCATCTTCATTCTTATGCAGGTTTTCCCCTACCTAGTCCCCACTCATGTGGTATATAACTTGTGCAAATTGGTGCAAGTCCTAATTGGGATAAAATATTTAAATGAGGCGATGACACTTAATAGAGGGGAATGAGGAGCAAGATTCATGTGACCGACCCCTAATTAGGATAAGGTCTTGATGATGATGTTGATGATGAAATTGGAGCAAGTCCTGTGGTTAATTGGTCAAGCCGATACAATTTCTGGTGATCCCTCTCTGATCCACATTCACTTTTTGAAACATGGCATTTGTAATCACAAAGGCTGCAAACTGCCCAATTTATGGCACCATTGCCCTACAAGTTTTTGTACAATGAAAGTAATGTGACATTTACATGGGTCTAGTCCTGATGTGTGTAAGCTAAGCTGGAATTATACAAGATCCTCTTATTTTTTTTCTGTTCTTTTACATATTAACAAACATGAATCATATAAAATTCTTATTTCTTTCTATCCTAGTGCATATGATGTTGCATGATACTATTCTTCTTTATTTGCTCTTTTGTGGCCAGAAAATGATTCTGTGATTGAAGTTACTGAAGAGTCGGATTCTTTTATAAGCATAAATTGGTTCTGCAACTGCAAAAACTTAGTATTTCTGCTAGACATTTCTTGGGTTAAGTTGGTTGTTTGATTTGTGGCAAATGTTTTGCAGTATATCAAAATGATTTTGGTTCGGCTGTTCTTCCACGTACACAACTTAGAAGTAGTGGTTGGATTACACAGCCACTGAATTTGGCTTCTTCTGGTGTGTCTGATTGTTTTTCGTTGTTATGAAATTTCAGGGGCCCAGATTATGATGAGGGCTCAAAGTAGTCACCCTTTGGATCCTTTATCTGCTGCTGAGATTTCAGTCGCTGTGGCAACTGTCAGAGCAGCTGGGGCTACACCTGAGGTTGTGAATTAAATTCAGGATGATTTTATTTCCGGATAGGTGTGAATAATGCTTCATTGGGAGTTTATAGTGGAAGTTAGTCTGTGAACCATAGGTCTTATGGTCGTGATTACTATTGGAGGTGTCGTTGGCACTGATTGACTTGTCACTCTTTCTTTTCCAGGTCAGAGATAGCATGAGATTTGTTGAAGTGGTTTTGTTTGAACCAGACAAGCATGTTGTTGCTCTAGCAGATGCATATTTCTTCCCTCCCTTCCAACCATCTTTACTTCCAAAGACAAAAGGAGGTCCTATCATTCCCAGTAAGCTTCCCCCCAGGCGGGCTCGGCTTGTTGTCTACAACAAGAAATCTAATGAGACAAGCGTGTGGATTGTTGAACTGTCAGAAGTGCATGCTGCAACTCGAGGTGGCCATCATAGGGGAAAGGTCATTTCATCAGAAGTTGTTCCGGACGTGCAGCCTCCTATGGTATTTGCAAATTTCTACAGCTGTTGTTTAACTTTTATTCAATTACAAGATTCTGTAATCTCGTTATATTCTGCACTCTTTCTTTGGTCACATACTCTTGGGCTTTGGTACTGCTGGTCTATGATCTTTATTCCCTTTGAATTGCTACTGTGCTTTGGGGACCAGATGACATTTAAATAATTACTCATAGTAGAAATTTGGTGTTATAAGTTGGTTTATTATAGCACTGATGTGAATCATTGTCCTTGACAGAAGATGGAAACCGTGGTCAACTGTTATCTGGAAGCATGTATTCATTGCTTTGCGGAATTTCAATAAATGGTGTTCTTAGTTACATAACAAATAATGTTTTCCCACTTTCTGTGATTGTTGAATGGTAACATTAAGTGTCACTCTGCATGGAATTAGTATACTGAATCTCAATATATGGTGTGATTACTTACATAAAAAATTTATGTTTTCATACTTTCTGTGACTGCGCAATGGTAATATTAACTGTCACACTGCATGGAGTTACTAACTCTAGCTGTCATGTACACAACATATTTCCTGATAAAGTGAGTTTCCTCATATCCAATGAAATCTTGTTCCCTTTGCTGGTTCTTATGTACAAACCAATAGTCTCAAAATTTATAGTTGTAAACATTTGAAGTCTCTTTTTTCCTGTTCTTTCTTATTTTCTACTTTTCTTTTCCATTTGGGTTGGAGTTGTGGCAGGGGGTAGACAACTTTCTAGCCAATAAGTCCTACACTGAGAGTTTGGTGTGATATTTTGTTGCTTGAAATTTGTTAACCACAATCTAAAATAGTCTTGGACGTCTTTCGCATCTTCCTTTATGCGTGCAAATTTTAGGTGGAATCAAATGCAAGCGTTTTAGTCTTAAAAGAGGATATATTGTGGCCGAGTTGGAATCAAGCTATTCCTATGTTTTTTAATTTCTATTGAGGGTTGGTATCCACTTTCCCTAAAATTTTGAAATACTTCACCGTTTTAAGTCTCAAAATAGAGGAATAATGATAAATGCTCCTATATTTACCCCTTCTTATCTGAGATTCAGAAACCCTTATATGGATATGTGCCTTACTTTTTCTTTTTGCTTTAACAATCAAATAATATCTTACGACCTGGAATCATCTGGAAACCATACTGACTAGTTTTCAATGCTCTGGCTTCATGTCATAACGAACTGAAACCAGTGGATAATAAGTATGCTCTGCCCTGAGTTGAAACACATTTCTCGGTCAATATTTTCTGCATTTTCTTCTTGAAAAGCTTCATACTCCTAGTTGTTTGTTTTTACCAGCACAATTATAGATTATTGCAAAAATTCCAGTCCAGATTAAGTTAGTCAGAAGAATGCTGCCAATATTAGATGTCATTAGCTCTTGTATGTGTATCTCTTCGAGTTATGTGCTGTTGCTATTATTTTATGGCCACTTACTGGAAAGGCTGCTTTATTTCTTCTGTACAAAGATGAAAACTTCTTTTTTGTTTTATGCATGCATTCACCAATATCATTAAGTTATTATCAGAAGATAATTTTTCTCCCAGTTAGTTTAACTAGAAAGAGAGTTCACTTGACATGTGGTTTATACTTATTTGCTACATTTTCATGACAACCTGTGAAATGCATATTTATTAAAACCCAGTTGATCTTTTTCTTTGTTCTTCAACTTTAGGATGCTGTTGAATATGCTGAATGTGAAGCTGTTGTTAAGGACTATCCTCCATTTAGGGAGGCGATGAAGAAAAGAGGAATTGAGGATATGGATCTTGTGATGGTAGATGCCTGGTTAGTTGACTTCAAACTGTCTGACTACTTCCCTCTTATATGCTATCAAGTTTTAAAATATTTAGATGTTCTGATTTCATTTTGATTGTTTTCTATTTACGTGTTCGTCGCAGGTGCGTTGGTTATCATAGTGAAGCGGATGCTCCTACTCGTAGACTTGCTAAACCCCTTATTTTCTGTAGAACTGAGAGTGACTGCCCTATGGAAAATGGTTATGCACGCCCAGTTGAGGGCATTTGTGTACTTGTTGATATGCAAAACATGGTGGTAGTTGAGTTTGAAGATCGGAAAATGGTCCCTCTGCCTCCAGCTGATCCTTTAAGAAACTACACTTCTGGAGAAACACGTGGAGGAGTTGATCGAAGTGACGTGAAACCCTTGCAGATTATTCAGCCAGAAGGTCCAAGCTTCCGTGTTAGTGGGCACTTTGTTGAATGGCAAAAGGTATTGCTGAAATAAAATTGTAGTTTCTAGGAAATTAAGATTCGGATTACTTGCATCCGTTTAAGTGCACTCCTAATACTCACCATGATTTTGTTGCTGATGAACAGTGGAATTTTCGTATTGGTTTCACTCCCAGGGAGGGTCTAGTTATCTATTCTGTTGCTTATATTGATGGTAGTAGGGGTCGAAGACCTGTAGCCCACAGGTTAAGTTTTGTGGAGATGGTTGTCCCCTATGGAGACCCACTTGAACCACATTATCGGAAGAATGCATTTGATGCAGGAGAGGATGGCTTGGGAAAAAATGCGCATTCACTTAAGAAGGTCAATATACTAACTCTTTGTTCTTTCTCTACAGCCATTTGTGCCTTCTGTGTCCATTTGATCTGGTCCAATATCTTTAGTTCTGATATGGAATTATCTGTGTAGGGATGTGACTGTTTAGGCTATATTAAGTATTTTGATGCCCACTTCACAAATTTCACTGGTGGTGTGGAGACAATTGAGAATTGTGTTTGTTTGCATGAAGAAGATCATGGGATCTTGTGGAAGCACCAGGACTGGAGGACAGGATTAGCAGAAGTGCGGCGGTCCAGACGGCTAACAGTGTCTTTTATATGTACTGTGGCTAATTATGAGTATGGATTCTTTTGGCACTTCTATCAGGCAAGTAATTTTGCTCCGTATTCAATTTAGTACTTTGGTTCATTGTTTTGTTACTGCTTGATTCTAGTTTATTGGGATTTACTGCCAGCTAAAAATATTTTAACGTAAGCCAACACCTTATTCCTTTTAACTACTGCTTCTCTTAATTGACTATGATATCTTCTCTTAATTGACTATGATATTTTCTTATCTCCTGATGCTACCATTTGCAATTATTTCTGTCACATAATAAACTTCAGTAGGAGTGTAAATGTAATCCTGGTCCACTTTTAGTGTTTGTCCTTGAGAGTGTCAACAACCACATGTATCAATATGTCATGCAAACAACGACATATAGCAGTGTCTTACACAATGCATATTTTTGTCTGTGGTGTGTCAGTGCTGTAAAAAATATCACGCACACAATGGACGTTGACATAGTCAACATCACTTTTGTTTGTATGTGTAAGCTGTATCAGTAACATATATTATCAACTCCAGATGAGCTTCTTAGATTTTTATCCCAAACACGTTGTTATGATTTGAGTTGGCTTCATTGTTGCTGTGACTCCTGCATCAGTTATGAGGTGTTTTCTTCTTTTTGAGACACTCATAAAAGGGCAGCCCCGGTGCACGAAGCTCCCGCCTATGCGGGGTCCGGGGAAGGGGCGGGCCATAATGGCCTAAAGTAGGCAGCCTTACCTTGTATTTTTGCAAGAGGCTGATTCCACGCCTTGAACCCGTGACCTCAAGGTCACATGACGACAACTTTTTGAGACACTCGTGCCGACCTTTTTCTTTCAGAAAACATCTGAAATTGCTGAATTTAACGACAAGAAACACTTGGACACATCAGAAACTTTTCTATATAATGCTCGCTCAATATCTTCCTTGTTTCAAGTTGCCTTAGTGTATGCATTGAGTTACTTGATCCAGTTTCTTCAAAAACAAGATATGAGAAACTTTTTTGAGTGCGAATGGGGCATTAGACCTGCAGTAATTACTTGTAATTCAAATTGAGAGGCATGATTTTACTAATGTAGTGCAAAATCAACCAAGTAGATGTGACACAAATGTGCTTGCTTTCTGGCATGATAATTTTATTGGTCTAGACCATCCTGTCCTGGCAATGTGGAATTAAACATTCTTTCGGTTCTCTCACATAAATTTTTTATTTGTACGTCATTTTAGTCCTCTGCTGCTAGAATTAATTGCGTTTTATTTGTTTGACTATTTTGATTGCAATGCTATTCTTTGCTAGCCTGTTCTACTCCAGTATATTCTTCAACTTTGTCTTGCCGAACAAAATTCATCCCAACCCAAACAATAATGTTATAATCATGGTCTAGACATGTGATGCTCAACTGATAGGAAATGAATTCTGCATGCATGAATACTTTCTTCTTCTTCTTTTTTTTCTTTCACTTAGAAGTTTATCATTTGTGATGCTCTACTGATACAGAGTACCTACCCCTCATCTAAATCAAGATCAAGTATTCCATTAAATTTATCTTTGTGCATCTTAATATAATGAAAGGGAGCCTTGGTGCAACGGAAGAGTTGTCGCTGTGTGACCTGAAGGTCACAGGTTTGAGGAGTGTAAACAGCCTCCTTACAAAAATGCAAGGTAAGACTGCGTACTATAGACCCTTCGTGGTCCACCCCATCCCTGGACCCGCATATGCTGGAGCTTTGTGCACTGGGCTGCCCTTTTTCATCATAATTTAACTACAAATAGATCTTTGGCTCCCTGTGTATAATTCCTTGGTACATTGCTTCTCTCTTCTGTCTAGAACTATGGTTAAAGTTACTGTAGCTCATGTTCTTCAGGTTGATCAACATATTTAGAATGAACATTTTTTTCTTCCCTGTAAGCTAAGGGATAGTTCATGTATTTTGTTTACAGGATGGAAAAATTGAAGCTGAGGTTAAACTTACAGGTATTCTCAGTTTAGGTGCTTTGCCGCCTGGAGAGTCCAGAAAATATGGTACAACTATTGCTCCAGGACTATATGCACCAGTTCATCAGCATTTTTTTGTTGCTCGTATGGATATGGCTGTTGATTGTAAGCCTGGTGAAACATTCAATCAGGTCTGTGACTATGAATTAGATGAATATTTTATTGTTTTGCTACTTAGATTAAATGGGTGTGCATTAATAGGAAATATATATTTTTCCAGTTATGTTTTTTCCCTAATTACCAGAAATTTTTTGTTTCCGCAATTGTACCTGTTTTGAAAATTTTCCTACCAGGAACTGGTTCCCAAACTTGTTTTCATATGGAAATTCTGTTGTTGTCTTTCCAAGAAACTTAATAATGATGTAGTTGCATAAATTTAGAAATAATTTAAAAATATTCAAAGGGCTAAGTGTTACAAAAATAATTTAAAAATTACTGAAATTATTTAAGAAGTTAGATGTGCCCAACCTTTTAGTCCTCTCTGCTTCCCTACCTTGAAAGGCAACTATGAATTTTCTTCTCATTTCTCTTTTAATGTGTGGGAATACACACATTGTATCTGCGTGTGTGTGTGCGCATACATACATATTCCCAAAATTTTTTTTATTTTTGAAGTAGGTAAAGACCCACCCTTTATTTTAGTTGGAATGAGTCCCTGTGACCTTAGGACATCGGTTGTGGGTTTTTGCTACCAATTGCAGCACTAAATGGTCCTCCCACAAGGTAAAGGAATTGACTTTCTAGCAGTCTTTATATATGAGGGATCCTGTTCAGGGAAGGCTAAGACAATGCCTCACATATGGCTAGCAAGAGGTCGCTTATGCCCCGACTGTGGGGCCTTATGGGAAAGGTTCCAGCCCAGTAGGGACAGCACAACTCCTATTTCAAGCCTACCTGTGTTGATGAATCGCTGGTAGGAGAGGCTTCAATCTTTTGTGTATGAGTGTGCCTTTAACAATAAGCCTGCCATTAGTTTCTTAAGCGAATGACCCGTAAGAAATGCGTGTCCCTAAAAGCCCCTTACCCTATTAGTAAGGCAAAATGTTTACAGGTGGGCTCCCTTTCAGTTTACCATCCACCCATACGAAGGGCAGGCAAATGGAAACTGATAGAGAACCCAAACCACTTGATTGACCACCTCTAGGTTTGACCTATATCCGAATTAATTAGAAGGTATTGCGTGCAACATAAGCATTGTGTATGTATGTGGCTATACACCATGTGCGCCACACACACACTAGTTCCTTTTGTTGATTCCTTTTTATCATGGTTGATTGATGGATCCATGTGCCACTGGTAGTAAATATCCATCATATCCTCATGTAGACAGCATCCTAATCATAGATGCCTAAGTGGCACTTTATGCACAGGTGGTTGAGATGAATGTCAAAGTTGAAGAACCAGGGCAGAGTAATATTCATAATAATGCATTCTATGCTGAAGAAGAACTGCTCAGATCTGAATTGCAAGCAATGCGCGACTGTAATCCTTCTTCTGCTCGACATTGGATTGTGAGTATACTTGTCTTGTTCAATGAAGATATTCTTGCTCAACAATTGCATTGTTTATTCTTGTTCCTGGTTCGCAATCTTTACCCCATTTCATATATCCCTAAATCTAGGTAGACTCTGATATCTCTTCTTAGCCCTTGAGTATTTGTTTTCTACACTTTTCATGTGCTATTTTTGCACTAGTTTATGTATTTGTCAATATGGAAGAATCTGGTAGATTTTGTACAAATGCCTTGCTTTATGTTCCTTTTCCTAGCTGTCTGTTACAAGTCCTAGAAGCCTGGAATCATCAATAACACTAGAAAGGTTCCTTCCAAATGGCCTAGTATCTTCTATCAGGAATGGGTTGCTGCCCTTGGAAATGCAAACAAAAAGAAAGATCAGTGCACGTGACACTGGTGACAACTGCTGCTTTATATTGATAAGGATGGTGATGCATTCCCTTGTAGCCGTACCTCTCTTAAGAGTATATCCTTTGTTATGTAATCTTAGTTGGGAGTAAATCCTGCCCGTTCATTTATCCCTTATGAATATCCTTATGTTTTAAACTAGGCTGAAATTTTTTCTGAGCTCAATATTCTCCAATCATCAATCTGGCATATAATTACAAGCCTATTCCGTAGACACTGATTCTGTCTTTGATTGGACAGTTCTAGACCCTTCATGCAAGATGGTCTGTTGGGTTTTGCCAGGAGAGCCATTAATTTTTGGTGAACTATAGTGTGTTGATGAAATATCCATTTGGCATTGGACCAAAGAGCCATGTGGATTGGCTATGTATGGTGTGCAAGTCTTTCAATATGAATCCACACATCGCTTTTCCAAGTGGGCCCAGAAAATGCCCTTCATCCTTGATTGAGAATGTGTACTTCTTGGTAGTCGGACTGAAGTTCCAGACATGTATACAAGGAGCCCAACTCCTAATAGATGGACAAGGATTCAAATATTGTATTTCATGGCATATGGAAGGAGTCATAGATACAACTTTACTATAATTTGACTGTCTGGGTTTAGTTTCTACAACATGAATTTACTGTTGGACTTGAGGTCTGTCCTCATTTAAGAGCCAAGCCTTTCTTTAGAAATAAGTGCTACTATATTCAGGCAATAAATAAAGTTAGGTCCATTCAAATTCATAGGCGTAGTTATTGATCCTTGGCCTCCTAATGAGATTGCCCAGTCTAAGTTTTATGTTCACTTAGTTTCTATGACTTGAACGTACTGTTGGAATTGTAGGTCCATCTTCATTCAAAATCCAAACTTTTCTCTGGAACTGAGTTCTACTATATTAAGCCACTAAATAACAGTTAGGTCCCATTCAACTTCATAGATGTAGCTAGATAGCCTTGGCTTCTGAATGAGATTGGCCAGACTACGTTTATTTACTTTGATGTAAATACACAACGAGAACAAATACTGACGGCACTTTGAACTTTTATATGTCTTGAACCAATAAGCAATTGAGGTTTTACGAACAGGGCCCTTGCTACTTGATGGTGCAACTACATATGGGCCAGACATAATCATAGTTCACATATCTAAGTAAATTTCTTGCTACTTGATTGTGCAACTACAAATGGGCCAGACATAATCATAGTTAACATATCTAAGTAAATTTCCTATAACCTAAAAGTTGATTTTATAATGGGAGGAATGGTATCATTGTAATGACACAACAAAGTCGTGTTTATAAAATTTTAGATGAGTGAATCAAGACATTTTGACATCCAAACAGGGGAAGAAAGATGAAGAAAGGAAGTACGAATGATTAGTCATTCCCTACTATTTTGATATATATACTGGGACTATGTTTAGCTGATATTTTTCAACATGCTGGATCAAAGCAGATCAGATCTAACTTATCATGTCTAAGCTTGTATCTTCAAGTAAGCTTTGGTGGCCAGAGATTGTTGCCAAGACAGAGAGGATTGGGTCTACAGATACTCCTTGAGCTCCTCATTGCCCCAGTAATAAATTTTTGCTTTAAAAAAAAAAAAATCCTTAGTCACCAACTGTTGGCACAAATATTATGTACTTATTCTTAAACACTGAAATATTGTGATTCCGTAGTGTCTCTGTAAATGGTAGAACTTGAATCCACTTGTCCGCAGTTTGTATTCATTCTTTTGGATATTTTTGAGCTTTTGTATTGTATAGATATAAATGTTTTTGTAGTCCATGTTAAAACTGGAATACTGCTGTCATTCTTCTTGAAAGCAGTTCATAGTCTTCTGTGTCTGCACATTCATACCAATCACAGCCGTTACATGTAATCACTTAGTTTATATGGTCTCTTCATTTACATAAGGATAAACATATTGCTAGTTAAGTATATAGTTGGTTGCTTATCTGATAAATGATAATTTCATGACGTGTGTTTTTGACTTTATATAGATGTGCGTGGGTAAGGATTTCATCATTTGGACGTATTGAAATGTTGACACCTATTGATTGAAGGAACTTATTGCTTATATTTTCAGGTCAGGAACACGAGAACAGTTAATCGGACTGGACAGCTAACCGGCTATAAGCTAGTTCCTGGTTCTAATTGCTTACCATTAGCTGGTCCAGAGGCTAAGTTTTTGAGAAGAGCTGCTTTCTTAAAACATAATCTTTGGGTAACGGCATACAGTCGTTATGAAAAGTTTCCTGGAGGAGAATTCCCTAATCAAAACCCACGCATTGATGAGGGCTTGGCAACATGGGTGAAGCAGAATCGGCCCCTCGAGGAAACAGATATTGTTCTTTGGTCAGTTATTATTTTACTGATAGTGATTCCTCTTCAATTTGTTTAATTGCTTCCTCAAGTTTGCATTATGGATATTTGTTCTTTCCATTATCCACAGGCCAATTTCAGCTCTTCTTGCACAAATGTTGTAGCTGAAATTCTGATTATTTTGTCAGCATATATTGTGAAGAATCAATGTACCCTTGCATTTCTTCCTTATCATGTGATCATATCTTATTTGATCTCTTATAAGATGTAGTTGTGTTCTGAACATGGTTGAGATGTTTGGATGCATGAGGACTGATAAATCCATTTCCGCACTTGTATCTTACTTAGGGCAAGTACACTTTACTTGCCTCTTGCATTGCTCTTTGTAAATGGCTTAAAGGCAAGTACCAAATTTCATACCCGGTAGATAATTTTATCATATGTTTATTTAAGTTTAAAATTACAGGTGTACTTTATCCTATGTCTCTTAAGTTGAAAATTACTGCCAAAGAATCATAGGATAAATGTGAAATTGGTACCTAGCCTATCTAAGCAATCCCAATACGGTGAATGGCTTAGATCAGGGAAAGAGGCAAGGGCACTTCTCCCAAGTTAAATCCAAGTCTGCACTTGGATTTATCATTCCTCTACGATGCAACTTACAACTATATATAATATGTGCTGTTGAGAGATGAAGATTATTTGTCCTCTTATTTAGCTTTCAGATTCAGTACGTTCATATTAGCAATTATGAAGATTAATTATAACAGCCTCGTTATATCAATGATCAAAATCAGCAACTGTCGAATTGCCGTACAGTGAGTCAAATTTTCCCTTTCAAATGCTCTTTACTGTGTTTGCTGACATGTTTCTGTTATAACAGGTACGTTTTTGGTGTTACACATATTCCTCGTTTGGAAGACTGGCCTGTGATGCCTGTGGAGCGGATTGGATTCATGCTAATGGTACTTCTCGCTCTGACGTCATGTCTGCTTGGTGCAATGGTAGAGTTGTCGTCATGTGACCTTGAGGTCACAGGCTTAAGGCGTGGAAACAGCCTCTTGCAAAATGCAAGGTAAGGCTGCATATTATTGACCATTGTGGTCCGCCCCTTCCCTGGACCCCGCATATGTGGGAGCTTCGTGCACCGGGGCTGTCCTTAGATATTTTGTTCTTATATACCTCATGCTTGGCTGCATTCACTGATATTAGTTACTGCAACCCGGTGTAGTAAATCTTTCTCTGCAAGCAAAAAAGAAACTGTTACATCATCTGATTGTGCTGTTGCAGCCTCATGGTTTCTTCAACTGCTCCCCAGCTGTGGATGTTCCACCCAGTGCTGGTGACATGGATCTCAAGGACACTGTCGTGACAAAGCCTATCCAGAATGGACTCCTTGCAAAGCTTTGAGAATCCCAATCCTGTCCTTGATGTGTCCAAGTAATCTGTTTCTACTCTGGTTCCATTTTACACTGAGCAATGATGGCCTATTGTGCGGTTGGACCCAGTACAGTTCTGTTGGAAACTTGGTACGAGTTTTAGCCCTTGTGGGTCAGGTGTAATATCTGGTGAAGACCAGTCCTTGACTGTTTTGTTGTTGAACCTTTTTATCAGCTTTGATATGTTGAGAGCGCCTGTCAATGAAATTGCTTTCTAGTTTAAGTCTTCTAGTTGATTAGGAAATATACATTCAACAAAGCATTCTCGTTATCAAAGAGGTGGCCAGAGTTGGTGAACTCTAGAGAGAAAACAAGTCAATGGTTCTACATAAATTGCATCTAAACCATCTGATGTTATTTGTACTGGATTTTGTTTGCCTGGGTTGGGGACTCTTTCTAGAAATAACTAAATAAGTTAGTACTTTCGTAAGAATCATTTCTAGATACTGTTGGGGTGGAAGATTGCTCAGTCGCGTGGCATTAATACTGCTGTATAAACAATAAAAGAATTTTGTGCATTCTCCTTGATTCTAGTGCTAAGTAGGTGCCAAGTGGCATGCCTTTAATTTAGCATTTTTCTGTTCAATAACTTAGTACAAAATTGTATTTTATAAAAGAAAAAGGATTTTTTTTAATATATGCTTAAACTTGTCTCTTAATTGCTTAAGTGGTTATCCTTTCTAAATGACTGAACTGCTATTTTTTCGCTCTTCCACATGTCTACTAAGTCAAATTCGTAGTCAATATTAAGCTCTTATAAGTCTCTCGCTCTCCTTCTTTAACCATTACTTTCTCTATGGATATAGTTTATCTCTCTCTCTCTCTCTCTCTCTCTCTTATTTTCCCATCAAAACTAATTTCACATTCTCAAGTCTTTTAACGTATCTCTTTCTCTTTATTTCATTATGGACTTTCTCAACCTCAAAAGAGGCAAAGTAGCCAAAGCAGAGAAGATCAAGAGTGAGATTCTGGGGGGAAAAAATGATGACAGTATCTCTAATTAGTAAGTTTCAATTTCTTAATTTCTTAAGTTAGTCATTTTTAATTTGCTTTAATATATCGAGTACATGCAGAAGGATTGATTTTACTTACTAATAGCCGTTTTTACTTTTTTTAAAAATTAATTTCTACCAGGTTTCGAAAATTTTCTTATTTCCTGTAATTAGATATTTTTACCTTGTTTTAGTATATTTAGTACCTCTTAAGGGTTGGTTTTTCTCACAAATGCTGTTTGTATAATTTTGTTGAAGGTAAAGAGACTTATTAATTAGAACTTTTCTTATTGATGTTGAGTTTCTATATAATGTCTTGCTTTTTTTCTATCTAAATTTGTTTCTTTATTAATGAATTACCGTTTTCTTTTCATGACAACTTGCAACCGGGAAGATTTATTGATAAGGATTTTTCTAAACCATCTTATTGTATTAAATGATATATATCTTTGCTTCTTTTTAATAAATAAAAATTTAATGGCCTTAAGACTAATTTCTATTAATTTAGTAAAAATTATTGTAAGGTTTTATAGATTAACAAACAGGGGGTAAATATTGTTTATATGATCCATGATTCTAATAATAATAATTCACCATTGGATAAATTCTTTTCTTATTTTTGAGATATTCAATTTTGATATTCTCTCATTGCTTTCCATTCCTTTATCGAATAACTCTCTCTTTCCCTGTCTAAGTGTATGCATGCATCACTTGTCTATATCTATCCATACCATTTCCAAACTTCTTTGTCCTAATCTATTCATATTTACTGTTTCCTAACCTTTCTTATTTTTTAGAGGCAAATAATTTGTTTAAAGTCATGTTTTTCGAACATTTTTTCTTTATCATGACTCAGTTATGTTCTACAATAACTACATATATATGTGTGTGTGTGTGTGCATGCTGTCACACCCATTGTAGTTTCAGGGATTTTGTCAAGCTATGCTCATAAAATTATTATTTTGAATTAACCCAACAGCTGTTGCATCAGACTGTCAAGTCGAGTGTTAACAGCCCGCAGTTGGTTTTTTTCATCTCTCTCGCTCTCTCTCTGATAGGCAAACCAGGAGAGATTCAGGTTTGCAAGAGATATTTCCTTTGGTTGTTGACACTTGAACTTCTAGAGCAGATACCCCATTGTCATCTGTATTTTGCTGAGTCTTCACGGTCGGCCAACTTTGCCTGTAAACTTTAAGCCAGGACCAACCACACCTCTCCATAAAAACGATATGGGTACCTTTTGCTTTGTGATATTATAAATAATTTAAGAGGTCAATATGTGCAGAGACTTGTTTAGCTTGTAAGATTGTAACATGGGTTTCTCTGATTTTCCTTGAAAACTGCATTTATAGTAATACATATGGTTTAATAGACTAGAACGTTGAGAAACTTCCTCCAGTTTGCATGATTGCAAAATGGGTCCCTTTGATTTTTTTTTTTCTTTTTTCTTTTTAATGAAACTCTGCCCTTGTGATAATATAGACTGTTTATGTTTGGAACCTTCTCTAAATTGTATGTTACAAAGGTTTGTTTTTCCATGAAACTTGTATATAAATTGGTGTTGCCAATGGAAGAAATTCAATTATGTTAGGATGTTTAAGTTACCACCACCTGAAATGTAGACAGATAGGCACAAAAAGTTTGAATTTGCAGAATTCAATAGAGTATTTCACCTTGTAAACACAAACTGAATTCAAAGAATAACGGAATGTTGTTTCAACAACATAAAATCACATATCTGCAAAGTACTGTGGGTGTCACCTAAACAATGTAAGCGCAGTTTGCAACATTCTAAATTTTAAGGTTTCAGCGAAAGTATAATTAGCATATCCATATGGGTTTTGTATGATTGCAAAGGTTTCTTTAATTTTTCATGTAAATAAATGGAAATTCAAGATCAGAGGAAGATAGAAAGGTATGATTAATGTGCTTTAGTGTTTATGTTCTTTATAGTTGATGATCCGTTGGCATGCTTTTTTGCCTCTTGTTTTCATCAATTTTCTTTTTCTTACGCATAAATGTTAGGCATCAAGGCTTAAGAGGTGGGACAAAGAATGAAGTGAATTGTTTTCTCTTTATTTAGACTGACCTTCGGTTCATCCTTTTGAAATTGATTCACGAGGATTCTAAAAATTTATATATAAACAATTAAAAAAATACGGACTTGGTGACTTACTAACATCATGAAGGTATTATTGAGGAAAGAGAAGTGGTAAAATGGAAACTAATGCAAGAGAAAAAATGTCATTGAGACATGGCAATTAACGTGTAGTTTGCTTGGTTTTTCCCTGAAATCAATCAACATGATTATTTTTCATATTCTATGTTTCCTTTTTATTAATGAATGACAGAGGTGCCTGAGGTGATGAAATGTATGTGAATTCTGACCATCAATAACATCTAAAGCAGCATTTTCTCACTGTATCAATAGACATGGCCCTACTTTGATTTCTTAACTTCTGGTTTCCTTCTCAGATGGCCTACAAACACAGATTTCCAGTCTTACTATAAATGCATTCTTTTGAGATGTTGTCTCCATTTCTAGTTGTAAATGTAACTTGTTTTTGTTTATCCACATATACCAAGCAGAAGGAAAAATGGTGAACAAGAGATAAGTTGCTTTAAAGCCATGGAACCTATAGGTTAATGATCCAAACTTTTGTACTTTTCTATATTAGCAGGTGCTATTATCACCACATATTCATGGGAAGAGAAGAATAAGAATGAAGAACACAGGATTGCTTGCAGTTGTTGAGGAAAATTGCTACATAATGATCAAAAGGCACAAGCGAGTTAGGTTTTTTCAACTGCACAAGTGAGGAATTTAGACTCAGGTGAAATAGTTACAGGTTCTAGTCCAAAGAGCAACATTGATTAAGACATTGACCACCAAAATCATTGATATAATAGAAATGTCAAGGTTCAACATCCTTTATCAACTAATTTAAACAATGATGTATTAAAAGAATGTAGCTCAATCACCATGTATAGACTTGGATGCCTAAGTAGCTTCTGAAAAGGTAGCCTAAAGACATTTGATAAGGACCTGCTTGTTTTGGCTAGAAATGAAAGACTAAATAAATCAAGGAACATGCTGTATAACAAGCCAGACTAGCTGAACATATATGGTTTCCATCTATCCATTGTATCCTCACCCATTGTATAAAAGAACATATTTCTTACATTGAGATTGCAAACTTTAAGATGCAACACTAATAATGAAAATTTATTCATATATGTAGACTTCAAGATTGCAAATTTGATACAATAGTTTACACAAAGTACAAATCTAATATAGTCAAATATAAGTTGAAATGACACTGGGATTATAAGTTTTTTCCACAAGAAGTACATACTTAATGCAACCCTATGAACTTCAGATAGACGTTTGGCAAGAAGATCTCTAAGATTTCTGCCTGCAATACACTACATAGTTCCAACACATACACCTCTATATGACTCTAAAGCTGCATATTAGTAGAAAATTCAATCAAGCTTCCTGCCCACCTAACTCTTTCTAGATCTTGATGTGAGCAAATAATTTAAGCTTCTTTCATCACCAGAACCAACACCCAAATCTAACAAAACTAAGTCTATCATGTTTAGATAATGATGTGGGATATTTTGAGTGCTATAAAGATTGACATGTTCCTTATGGCTAACCCGAGTCCATGGCTTCCAAAAATATAGTGGCAAAAACTTCAAATCCACATAGAAAGAGAGAGCCTTTTGTATGCACAAAAAAAAAAAAAAAAAAAAAACCCTATAAGAGAATATAAGTGACCTTTGATTAATCCACCAAGATAGATGACTAGCTTCAACAATCGAACATTTGTTAACAAGACCAAGCTAGGTTTGTTATATATTGGCTAGGGATATAGAGTTGATAGTATAGAAGTGAAATGATTTAGCTTTTTCTATTTCTGTTCTTGTTAATCTGTTTACTTTTTTCTCTTTCCATGCTGAATGCCTTATGGATTGACATCTAAGTTGCATAGGTCTTGTTCCCATTGCAGTGAGTGCATTAAGGTGTTACTGTAAGTCATTGACAGTTTAGTAAGACAGTAATGATAGATAGAGTAAATTATAACAGATAACACAAGAACATATCTAGGTTAAGAATCTTCATTCAAATGTTCTCTACTGTCAGCTCTATTTCTAGCTACATCATAGTTCCCAGAGACAAACACTTAAAAAACGAAAATATGGTCGAATATCTAACCAATGCAGATGCTTTGTCCAAATGGACAATTCCTAATGTTAAACCCTATGAAATTTGCCATATAGGAAAATTTTGATTTTAGTTCAACTAGAATTATTAAAAATGTTGAACAAATAGTTAGTCTGGATACTACTGAATAGGTAATAAACTTGTTCTCTGAAAAGGATCTTAAACATTATGTAGATTCAGAAAAACATAAGTTTATTCACATAGGATTAATCCAAATAGGATTTAAGCCACTAACCCTCAATGGGTTAAATGCTTCAATACTAGCCATCCTTGAGGACACTAGGTGCCTTGATTGGGCGCCTTCCTTAATGAGAGTTTTTTAGACTAGTTTGTGTCATGAACTAGTCTATATTAATGTTTTCCTAGACTTTAGTCTATCACTTATCGATTCAAATATTATGGATACCTTAAGTTTATTTATCAAAACCCATGGTTACAATTTTAAGCGTGGATCAAAAACAATTGCAATAACTTATAGAATCTATTTTAAGGTTCTATCCACCTTAGCCACTAATGCCAGGCAAAAATCACCAAAAGATAAGACAATGTTAATAGAAACAAACTTGTTGTCTTCTGATTTAGCAGTCAATAGGACTGTAAAATTAGTTGAAATGGCCTTCCCAGAAACTTGGCAATTATTAGAAGTTGTCCCTCTAAAACCAGTAGTAAATCAAAACCTGGACAAACTAGTCCAGACTAAAGATGGAGATGTAGAAATTACGTTTGATAATAGAAAACGTTCAATATTATTAAGAAGAATTTTATAAACACTTGAAACAAATTCAAACTCCAAGTTTTTTCCTGAATAAATTCTTAGGCAATGAGAAAAACATAATCAGATAATGGGAATCTTCCTAGAGAGAAAAGGTCTCCTTTGTTTTTCCTCCAACACATGCTCTTAAACTAACTGTTGATGACAACGTGCTGGAAACAATGGCCTATTCTAGAATAGGACCCCAAGCAATCAATGATCTTAGTGTCATACTAAAACAGAATGATTACACTAATCTTTACCTACAAATAATAGGAGAAAAGGTTGCACAAATCAAGGGATAAATCAAATCCTTGAACATATTAAGGAGGTTAAGAAAAGAAAATAGAAAAATATATATGAGAAATTAGAACCCTCATTGAAACCTCATCTAGAGATAGAAAACTTCAAAATGGAAAATGACACCAAAGACATAATACAAACTATCAAGAATAAACTTTATGACTTGAAACTTAATAATCTTTCAGAAAATGAATCTAAAAAAGGTGTAGAAAGTCAAACCAAAGACATGTCTAAAACCGAACTTATAGAACTTCAAAACCAAGTCTCACAAATTAACAAGATTGAAAGAAATCCTAGAAAACTTGATAGACATTACTATCAAAGTCCTACCCTAGCCGATGCCTTAATAGAAGAAAATCATACTTGGATCCAAAATGAATACAGAGCAAATGCCGTTTATGAATGGAACATAAATGGAATGACAGACAATCAAATCTTTCAAATGATGCATAGGATTTTAATATTTTCAACAGTTTGTAAATAAAGAGAAAATACAGACAAAAGCATTGCCCAAATGATTACAACAGGTTTCACTAGAAACCTAAAAGGATGGTGGGATAATTGTATATCACCGGTATAGCGAGAAGAAATCCTTTATGCTGTCAAAATTGAACTACACATTAGTCAACCTAGGCAAGATGATGTCTATACTTTAGTGTGTACTATTGTTGAGCACTTCACGGGAAATATTCAATCCCAGTTTGAAAATTCTAAGGCACTACTTCAAAGTCTTAGGTGCCTTCTCTTACCCATTTTAGGTGGTATAAGGATGCTAATCAAAGCTACTAGAAGCAAAAATTCATAGAAGGTCTTCCCTACCTATTTGCAGATAGAGGTAAGAAAACTCTAAATTCAAAATTTGCAAATAATACACCATATTAGCAATTAACTTATGGTCAATTAATTCATTCATGCATTAATGAAGATATGGCTTTGTAATGAAATTAAACTTAGAAGCCAACTTAAAAAAGAAAGATTAAACCAAGAAAGAAAGATTAAGAGAAAAAAAACCAATTAGGTGAATTTTGTCAACAATTTGTAGTTGACATTCCTAAATTAAAGACACCTTTTGAAAAGAAGCTTAAATATTATGGTAACAAATTTAGAAATAATAAAACAACTAAGAAAGCTCCTTTCAAAAGAAAAGATAATAGAAAAACCCCCAAAAGTGACAAGTCAAAGGTTAAGTGTTATAAATGTGGAAGACTTGGACATTACACCAATATGTGTTATACAAAAAGAAAAATTCAAGAACTTGATATAGAAGAAAATCTGAAACATTCTCTAAGAAAAATCATGCTTAATTCTTCAGATTCAGAATCTTCTAATATGTCTACCTTTGATTCTTCGACATTTGACTCTGAAAATGAAACTGCTAATTGTTGCAGTAAATGCAATATATTAGAGGACAAGGATGCTAATTATTGAAATCTATTGTTGAAATGAATAATCTCTCCATTAATGTTTTAACTTAGTCACAATAAGATCTTCTTAATCTTACTGAAAAAATTCAAGATAATAATTTTAAGAAAATATTTTGGGAAAAAATACTTGCTTCCTCAGAAAATAAAGAGGAAGATAAACCGCCAGATATAGACAATGTCTATAAAATGTTAGAAGTGACGAAAAAGTTAAATAATAAACATATAGTTTCTTCCAACATCACAATACAAGACTTAAGAGGATAAGTCAATAAACTTAAGATAGAAATTGCTTTACTTAAGAGTGAAAATAGAGCTCTTGATAATATGATAAGTAAATTAGAATGAAATGTCCTAGAATCATCTACTATTGGAGTAATAGAACTAGCACAATCAATAGATTCAGCCGAACTACAATACCTTGACTTAATTAGACAAGTTACTTCACAAAAATGGTACACTAATATAACCATCACTACAGGAATAGAATGGTACTGTATAGACCTTATAGCCCCGGTTGACAGCGGAGCAGACATAAGTTGCATCCAAGAAGGTCTTATACCAACTAAATATTTCGAAAAAACATCACAAAGCCTAACATCAGCTAGTAATAATAGGCTTAAATAAACTACAAATTAATAAATTCAATGGTTTGCAATGATAATATATGCATTCCAACTTCATTCCTCCCTGGTTAAGGATCTTCATCATTATGTTGTACTTGGAACTCCTTTCTTGCATAATTTGATGCCAATTGATAGAATAGATTCCACGAGAATCTATTTCTCTAAAGAAGAAAAACAATTTTCCTTCAAATTGATCACAAATGATAAAAACCCATTGCTTAATGAAGCAAGGAGGATTTTAGTCAAAGAACAATAAATAAATTTCATAAAAGAAGAAATTGCTTATATGGATACCAAGCAAACTCTTCAAAAGGAAAACTTCCAAACTAGAATAACAAATCTTCTAAATTCATTCTTAGAAAATCTTTGTAATGACCTCCCTAATGCTTTTTGGGATAGAAAAATTCACATGGTCAGCCTTCCGTATGAAGACTCCTTTAATGAAAAGGATTTCCTACAAAAGCTAGACCAGCCCAAATGAATTCAACTTGTATAGAATTATGCAAGAATGAGATTAATGACTTGGTAAATAAGAAGCTTACAAGAAAATCATGTTCTCCATGGAGTTGTATAGCTTTTTATGTTAATAAAGCTGCGAAGAAGGAAAGAGGAAAACCAAGGCTGGTTATAAATTATAAACCTCTTAATAAAGTCCTAAAATAGATTAAGTATCATATCCCTAATAAAAGGGATTCCCTTAATAGATTACGAGCATTAATGTTTTCTAAATTCAACCTTAAGTTAGGATACGGGCATGTTCAAATTTCTGAATCAAATAGGTACAAGACAACCTTCACAGACCCTTTTGGGCATTACGAATGGAATGTTATGCCATTTATACTTAAAAATGCTCCTAAATTTCAAAGAATCATGAATGATATTTTTAATAATCACAACCAATTTATTATTACTTATATTGATGATGCACTAATATTTTCAAGATCAATAGTCAACACTTTAAACACTTAGAAACTTTTAAGTGATTAGTTAAAGAGAATATATTAGTTTTTTTCGCTCTAAAACTAAACTATTTTAGGAGGAAGTTAGATTCCTTGGACATAATATATATAAGAGAAAAATAATTCTAATCCAAAGAAGCATTGAATTTGTTTCTAAATTTCCTGATATAGTCTAAAGTACATAATCTTCCATGCCTTCATCTTGCAAATCTTGAATGGCTTAAAATAGTCAAAATTGATGCGTCAAACATTGGTTTTGGCGGGATTCTCAAACAAAGAAACCCTAATACCAATAAAGAAGAACTTGTTAGGTTTACTTCAGAAAAGTGGAATGATATTCAACAAAGATATTCCATAGTCAAAAAAGAAATGCTTTCCATTGTTAAATATATCTCAAAATTTCAAGATGATTTTTTGCATAAAAATTTTCTTTTAAGAATTGACTATAGTGCTACCAAACAAATAATTGAAAAAGATGTGAAAAATATTATCTCAAAGCAAATATTTGCTGGATGGTAGGCCAAATTTTCTGTCTTTAATTTTGATATTGAATACATAAAGGAAGAATATAATTTCCTTTTTGAGTTTCTTACACATGAGTTTTTACAGGGTACATGAATAGAGGCAGAGGAAATACTGGCCTGGGTAATACCCATGGTCATGGGAGAGGCCCCGATAATAACCAAGACCCCAAGGGCAAACAGATTATTTCTCTTAATGAATTTCTAACAATCAGAGCGAAGAATACTTCAGCTCCAATGCATTCAAATAATACCTCTCCACAATCATCCATGGAAGATATTCCTAAACCACAATTCTCTCCTCAAAGGATAATAAAAGAAATAATGGTTTTTACTACAAAAAAAATTCAGAGACACTATCCTCCACATTAATAAAGAGGATCTCCAATGGTATGATCCTAGTAATAGGGATATTGCAGCCCATCATATGCAAAATCAAACCTACCCAATAAGGGTGGAGAGGAATCAATTTCTTATGGAGAAATTTCTCCAAGAAATCAACTGTCTGGAAATAAGCTATTTTTATAATACAGACAAGACTACAATAAGTTTTAGCAAATGTATAATAAGTAAGCTTTTCTTTCCCTAAGAATGGATTTGAATCCAGGACAATTCAAATGTATTGAAGGCAAGCAAGGGATAAAATACTCTTATAATTGGTGGGATTATATGGACTCCATGACAATGGTCATGTACTTTGAGAATAATCCCAAGAAACATTCATGGTTCCTTAAGATGAACCATAATATCATCCTTCAAGAAATTCCAAGTTAGTTTTATCACTGGTGAAGAAAATTCAGTCCCACTCTGGAGATATTACCAAAGAAACTTAGACATTTATATAATACATGGGTAGAATATGAACCCAACATTAACAAGATCCCCATAGAAGAATTAATTGAAGGATTCTGCAAATGTCTTTTCTTTTCAAAATATGAAATACCATGGATCTGAAAATAGTCAATGACCATTGAAAAAGATGAGTTAAAGATTCAAACTCTTAGAAAGGCCTAATTCGTCAAATGATGGAAAAAATTTGATACGGATGGCAAGGCTAGAGAAATTGAACAGATAATTGAGCATAATAAGGCTCAAATGGAAACTATTTCAATTTTAAAGTCCTATTCATCAATTGAAGAAGTTAAGAAAATGTTTCAGAGAAGATATCTAGTTGACTCAGATGAACAAATTTTGATCAAATGCATAGATTATATTGGGATGCATCAATGATGGTCCTATCCCGGCAGGAGAATCGTCCTCAATCAAGTCACAAGATAACATGTCAAAAGAAAATTTGCTCAAAGACAACCAGGATCCTAATGAAGACAATTTCGAGGACTATTGGGATGCATCAATGATGGTCCTATCCCAATTCCTATAGTCAAAGAATGATAACAATCAATAACAAGAAAAGGAAGAGCAATGTGGATGGGAATCTTCTAGCAAGCTAAGATTCAAATAAAGGGCCAGCAATCGAGCAAGTTGAATCAGCACCAATAATTCAAGCAACTGAAGTAACTAAAGCTACTTTAATAAAGAAAATTAACAGTGACCTTAAAGGAGCTTCTCCTTTCCTTTATGTCAGAGTCTGTAATCAATGACTCCAGACTCCAATGTTTGTTAAGTCCGGTCTCTTGAGTCTAGTTAATGTACGTTGTTTGTCTGTGAGGGCATCGCTGAGTTTGTCTAGCCATCCTGCACTAAGCTTTGCTCCCCTCTCTCTGTAACCTTTTCCCGTTCTATCAATAAGATTTTACTCTCCATTACATTGGCTTCTTCGTTGAAAGTCTCACTGTAAGTATTTTAGTAAATTTTCTTTCTTGCACTGCAATCTTCAACTCTTAAGAGAGATTAGCCAGAGCTCGGCTATAAGGTATCATAGGTTGTGCCTTATAGTGTCTAGTCTGTTATGGTCACAACCCTCTGTTAAGAGCATATAGGTAGATGCATTAGAAGGTAGCTGTCATTCTTGCATATCACATAGTATTAGGATTTCATTGTTAAATTTAAAATTTATCCATATATATATATGAAGAAACACTAATAAATATATAATATTTTTTAAGTAAAATAAAAATAGAAACTATATAACTCTGTTTTAGCAATACAATGATAATTACCCAATTTGTATTCTACTATTGCATTTTGATGAATAAAATAAATTCAAAGCTTATTTTGTTAATTTAATGAAAGGCCAACGCTTTTTAATATAATTATATATATGCTAATACTAAAAAAGTATTACATTTAATTTCAAATCATATATAAATAATATGTGGACATATGTAATAACAATACGGGTATTTATAACAATGCACAAATATGTTTGTGTTTATAATATATCTAAAAATTATTGTACAAGTATAAGTTTTAAAAATAAAAGCTACTAAACAATGATTTAGTCCCCGTGCATACATAGGGACAGCTGTTAGTTATTTAAATACAGCGTATCTTTCCTTAAAGAGTCTCAGTAGGCGTGCACGCTCAAGAGAGAAGAAGTCCACGCGATTTTTCATATATGTTGACAATGTTCATTGTAGATGTAAGCCATTCATTGTGTTTGCTAAATAAAAAATTAGGTAACCCACTAAACAAAATCAATAAATTACGATGCTAAAAGCCATCTAGCATAGTTGTCGCAGATAACAAGGTGCCTCGCCTCATTACACTTGGTCGGAGGATTGAGGTGGCACTTCCCTCTTGTTAGAGAGATTTCAAGTAAATTTAGACATTAGGATAATAAGTTCTTAGGTTCTGAGTAGTTTGCTTTATAATTTTTATTAGTAATAGCAAAAAAGAAGCAGCATTTGGATGGCCTTAACTGTTTTTTTCTGGTATTTTAAAATACTGATAAAAATTAGACAGTCATTATTTCTTATTCAAAGAAACAGAGGCTAAAAGCACACAGTGAACATGAAATTTCATCACTAGCTTATATAAACTAAGCTTAGATCTACATTGAAGTTTTACATCCAAAAAAGAAAAGTCATACAAGCCCACGAACGTGTGACGCTCTCCCGGACTCATACATGGTGTAGTTGTTTGACATTCCACACCAATGATGAGGCCAGTAACAAACCTTACCATCTGATATCGTAATACTTGGTGGGCTCAAGATGCCCAAGGCTTCACGACTCAAATTTTTTCTACTTAACCGGTAACTCAAACACCCAATAAATCTTTATTTTTACATCCTTTTTATACATGTCAAATGGGGTATACCTCCTCAAGGTGCTAGCTTCCTACGTCTCTTAAAAGGATGCAATACACGACCTCGAACCCGTAACCTACGTACAGGAGAAGTGCCTCAGCCTAACCACTAGTTATATTGGCTTGCAGGACTCGGTCTCATTCGTTTAACAGTTTAACCGTATGATCTTCCATGAGAATTAACTTAATAATTTGGGGACAAAGGAATTGACAGAAATCGATCGGTCACAGTCAAGAAAGATTTAGACCACCCTGGTTGCTTGTGTGAGTGGACGAGATTCTCATTGACTGGCAATAAGCTCTTTCATTTATTCCAAGCAAGCAAGTTCTTTACGCAGGAAGTTGGACTATGGACCTACTTCTTCCAATGGTCGGAAGTTGGACTTGTCAAGGACATGTGACAAAGGGGGGTCTCCACCAACGACGTTAATGACTAAATTGATGAGAATACAATGAAGTTGTGGACACAAATAACAGCAAAATCATACTGAATCTTATTTCTGATTTTGGGTGGGCAGAAGTAGACCTCAATTGGTCAATGGTTCCATCCATTTATCTGCTTCGACTTGCTCTACAAAGATGAAGGGAGCCTTGGCACAATGTTAGAATTATGGTCATGTAATCTTCAAGTCACAAGTACAAGGTGTGAAAACAGCCTCTTGCATTTTACAAGGTAAAACTCCATACTATTGACCCTTGTGATCTGTCTCTTCCCAAGACACTACACATGTGATAGCTTCGTGTACCCGGACTGCCCTTTACTTGCTATGCAAAGGCCATTTATTAAGTTCGTACACACAGGAAGGATTGGATTGGAGGGGTTTAACCTTTAAATGGAAGGTTACAATGTCAACATGGGCTATGAGAGCCTCCATAATCATATGCTAACCATAGACTAACCTTGAAAGAAGATATTTCTATGACGAACCTTGAACCCAAGACCTCCAAAACAACACGATAACTTCTTAAACAACTACAATAAGTGTCACTAGCTAGTTCATGTAAAATAAATTTTTTATATGTAACCCAATATAAATAGTATTTTCAGTTCAAATTATCTCCACTGGCCTGACGTTCCAGTTGAGTCTAGTTTTTGAGTTTTTAAACTATACTTTCCTCTACCCACAGAAGCAACGAATACTAGAGAGAGAGAGAGAGAGAGAGAGAGCTATTATTATCTTCGTATCACGGGAAGACCATATGGACTATTTTACAAGTAAAAGAAAGATAATTTAGTACGACCAGTGGATAAGATTTTTGGATTATGAACCACTTAACAAGGTATTAGTGGATTGGGATATTGCATTATCCAAGCCAATATTCATGGACAAAGAGAAAATCAATGCTAGTAAATCATTATTTTCCAAGATCAAGTCAAACCCCCCATGTTAGTGGTTTAGGATTTTTGTTTTGAATAAAGAATGTCCTTATTAGTGACATTGTCCATGGTTATCTATAAAGTGAAAAAATTAACAACTTAGGCAAAATGAGGCCATTTTTCGACATCCAGTTGTCCATATGCGTACATGATTTTTACAGTATCCATGACTTGTTGGTCTCTTTTTTTCTCTCTCAACAAATGATCCTCTAAACCCTAACTTGTATATATTTTCACCCATTAGCATTCTTAATATGCCAAATTTAACAACTAAAGACCATTGTAATATCATTGGGTTAGAGAATAATTAGGTTCATTATCATTATTAATGGGCATCATTTAATTCAAGATTTGGGATTGAGTAGGCCTTTTAAACATTGTTAGTTGTCCAATTTAACAACTAGAACTCATAAGAATTTGATTGGGTATATAATTAATTAGGAAGATTATAATTATTAGTAGACATTACTTAATCCAAGGTTTAGGACTAATTAGGCCAATCAACATTATTAGTAGGTCCAATTTAATAACTAGGGCACTCAAATACAACTATCTTTATTATTAAGAGACCTATTACAATTACTAATAGGCATTATTTAATCCAATATTTGAGATTAATTAGGCCTATTAGCATTATTGATAGGTCAAATTTAACACCAAAGCTCATTAGAATTTAACTATGTTTGACATTTATTAGGCAATTATCATTATTAGTACTCATTATTTAATCTAAGGTGTGAGATTAATTAGAGCCACTAGCATTAGTAGTAGGTCCAATTAAAAACTAAGATTCACTAAAATTTAAGTAAGATTTGGATTAATTAGGCCCATTACAATTATTAGTAGACATTATTTTATCCAAGATTTGGAATTAATTAGGTCCAATAGCATCATTGGTAAGTCCAATTTAACAATTAGGGGCCACTATAATTTAATTAGGTTTAGGATTTATTTGGCCCATTATAGTTATTAGTACACATTATTTAATCTAAGATTTTGGGTCATTAAGGATTAATTAGACCCATTAGCATCATTAGTAAGTCAAATTCAACAACTAGAGTTGACTAGAGCCCACTAGTATTATTAGTGTGTCCAATTTTATAATTAGGGCCTAGTAGAGTTTAATAAGGTTTAGAATTAATGAGGCCCATTACAATTTTTATTAGTAGACATTATTTAATCCAAGATTTGAGATTCAAACCCACTGTAATTATTAGTAGGTCTCATTTATTAATTATGACCCATTTATTATAATATTTTATTATTTTTTAAAGTGGCAAAGGCTAATTATATTGGTGAAGGCATTATTTTAATCTTATGTTAATATAAAATATGGACATTGCATCGTTACAAAATGTCAAATAAAATTGCTATTATTAGTTGACGTCTGCAAAAAGATAAAACTAGATGTCTATGAACATAGCTTAGATCCGTAAAAAATCAAAGTTCGGTGTATATGGACATCCATCAAATAGCTATATGTCCAACATCCATAGACATAAGTGTGGACAATGCAATGTACCAATCCACTAAATAATGACCAACATTGTGAATGGTCAATTTGAAAGAAGAGAATGCTAGTAACGAAGAAAGTACCATTTCATCAACACTGTTTGGTCTGGCTTGGACCTTCCTAAACCCTTCATCTAAGGGTTTTGTCAAGAAAAGATTATAATCATGTGACCTTGAGGTCACAGGTTCAAGGCATGGAATCAGCCTCTTGCAAAAATGCAAAGTAAGGCTCCCTACTTTAGGCCATTGTGACCCACCCTTTCCCCGGACCCTGCATAGGCGGGAGCTTTGTGCACTGGGCCTGCCCCTTTATATGAAATGTATGTGCGTGGGATCAAAGCTATGCAGCTTAGCTGTTGATTTATTGATATGGATTCGCACATGGATCTTTCTCTTTGGACTTCGAAAGTGGATTTTTTCCTTAATCGGGAAACTTTACTTCTTAGTTCTTCGTAGTCCGACTCTAGAAAAACACAGGCCAATCAAGTGCAGATTAATGTTTGAGGAGATGTTGTTTGGTGCCCCACCATTTTGAGATGCTTGAACACACTGCCACGATTGGTGTAGGTAGTGAGCTCATGTGTGACCTACCTACAGTCTAACCCATGAAAGCTTGTTGACATGATTGAGGCATTGAATATCAACTCTCTAATGTTCATCCACACAGTTTCAGGATCATCTTTTGGTGGTGCATTTAAACATGGGTCACTTATTAGAGGAGTTGGATTTATGATTTGACAGACACCACGAAAGAAAAGCCAGCAGGTTTGAGCCACACATGGAGGAAGCCTCTTCCATGTATCAGATCTCCCAAAGGAGCCATGCACTTCCACATGAGTGGAGAATCTAAACATGCGAGTACTGGAGAACTTAATTGTCTGTAAGTGGCAAAGGAATAGCAAACAGTCGACTGTCTCTCCTTCTTCTCTCTGTCGGAGGTGAACAGTTGACAAAACCATCAATGGTGCTGCTGTTTGACACGGGAATAACAATCTATGGATTCATTATTTCAGGAACAGTCAAAATATTTTCCTGCTTTTAGCAGCACTAAAACATATAAGATTATTCAAACATAGATAAAACAGCCTTTGAAACTAAGACTCTTTATTTTAAGATTATTTTGTCAATGTTTTAAGGCTGCAACTGGGGAAAAAATGCAGCATCATAGAGCATCTTGATCCATAGATTGTTATTCCTGTTCACCTTTACTGCCTTAATATTCAAAGCTGTTCGTTCTTGAAACAATTCTATTGTTGTTTTAGGTGAAATTCTAGTTGCACACACCAAACTTTGTAGATGCAGTTCAACCAAGCAAACACCTTTGATTTTGCATTGTTTTAAGATTGAGACTTGCTATGCAAATAGTAAAAGTTGTCGTTGTGTAACCTTGAGGTTACGGATTCAAGGTGTGAAAACAGCCTCTTGCAAAATGCAAGGTAAGGCTGCGTACTTTAGACCCTTGTGGTCCACCCCTTCATCAGACCCTGCATAGGTGGGAGCTTCGTGCACTGGAACGGCCTTTTTTACTTGCTATGCGAACTGGAACCCATTCTTGCTGAGAAAAAAATGGCAGATACTGTAGTTTAAGCAGTTAAATCATGAGAATTCCTTGCCAACAACATCTAACGCAGCTGGTCAAAGACCACAAGACATTTCCCATGGAATAGGGAGTTTGGTTGCAGGTTTGAGTCGCCATTTTTCACTTTGGTTGGGGATTAGATTTATTTGAAGGAGTGAGTGATTGACTATGTAATTCCTCTCATGTACCAAAAAAAAAAAAAATCTTGATAATTCTTTGAACATGACCTGGCTTCTTAGAACTGACAAAAGTACGCCTTCCTCGAGGATATATTTTCAAAAACAGACGCCCATATATGCATCAATCTATAGTGAACACCAGCAACAAATTAAAGCGCCTAGATTTATTCCACCAGATGAAAGATCTAATCTAAACTGGGGCCACCCAACAAAGTTCTCCTTGGGGGCCAAGGACCCAGAAACAAGTCAAGGCAGTGTTTATCTTGCTGGCCATTGGAATAACCGGTGAAAATAGTTCAGAAATTTAACCCATATACAGAGGTATTTTATCATTATGCCATTGTTTTTTATGTGAAGGGGAGCCTTGGCGCAACAGTAGAGTTGTCGTCATGTGACTTTCAAGTGACAAGTCCAAAGCGTCGAAGCAACCCCTTACAAAATACAAGATAATATAAGGCTGTATACTATTAAAAACATTGTTTAAAGAACAGTACAGAATCAACTGTAAAATACATATTTTCGGATGTTAGAATCTTTCAATCACGGTAACGTTTGTATAAATAGTTTAGAAAAATGTTTATACAACGATACACGACATCAAGCTTTGAGAGAAATCAGATGAAAAGGTTTGATCAACTAAAGGCGTAGCCCACCATCGTAAACTCAGGCAACTTCTGTCTTGTTGCTCAAAGTTTATAACCTTCCTCATCCTTCGATAATCTGAAGGGGAGCCTTGGCGCAACGGTAAAAGTTGTCATCGTATGACCTAAAGGTCACGAATTCAAGGCGTGGAAACAGCCTCTTGCAAAATGCAAGATAAGGTTGTGTACTTTAGGCCTTGTGGTCCACCCCTTCTCCAAACCCTGCATAGGTGGGAGCTTCGTGCACTAGGACTGCCCTTTTTTTATCCTTGGATAATCTCCAAACGTGTTTAGATCGACTGTTTTATGGTAAACTAGAGCATTTGGACCTTTAGAAATGCTAAGGTCCATAGAAATGGAGAATTTAATACTTATCATAAAATAATACGTTGGAGATCAAAAGTGATTGATTTTTACCAATATTATGAAAGATTGTAACCTTTATCATCCCTTTAACATGAGATTCTACATGCTTGGGAGCGAAGAAATCTCATTCCTGCTAAAAGTAAAAGATAATATGTTGGTCTTCTCCAAAAGATGGCTTTGTGCAAGTAGCATTTGATGGATTACACATTAAAAAATTCAAGTATTGCCGGTGGAAAAAGCCTCTTGCAAAAAAAAAAAAGAAGCAACATAAGGCTTCGTACTATAGACTTTTGTAGTCCACCTCTTCCCCGGACCTAAGTATACACAAGAGCTTCATACACGTGCCTGCCCTTTTACATCTCTTGATTTATATGGAATGAACTTTTGTATGATATATGCAAAGTTGAGGAGGCTATAAAAGTCAAGTATGACTACGTGCTGTTTATAAATATACATACACACATATATATATAATCTCGAGATCCAGAGAGAGCTCCAAGGATGGTATACATGAGTATGGAAGTAGTTATAATTTGGTGAAGATGGAAAGAATCAAATTAATTGTGCTTTAAGTTGCATAAAGTAGGATTTTGGAGAATTCGGTTAACTTTCTTTTAAAAGTATGAGGGAGTGCAACTTTCCAGGGTTCAGCCAGGTAGCAAAATGCCCTTTTATAACTTTCTAGTGGCACAGACCACCTCTTTTCTAAGGAACGTGGGTGACAGGCTTTTGCATGCTATTCACTTCATGTTCTACTTGGAACTTCCTAGTGGGCAGTTCCGGTGCACGAAGCTTCCATGTACACAGGGCCTAATGAAGAGGCAGATCACAAGGGTTTATAGTATGCAGTTTTATTTTATATTTTTGCAAGAGGTTGTTTTTATGCCTGAAACTTATAATCTCAAGGTCACACGATGACAATTTTTACCGTTGCACTAAAGCTCCCCTTCTTTTGCTTGAGTTCACTAGTTTAATTAAGAAAAGATATAAAAAATGAAATTCGTAAATGGTGGATGCGCATATTATCACTTGAGACTAGTGCTAGAGTGCGGAGCCACAGCAACTTCTTAATGGTACAACAGCCCCACAGACCATTGATATGTGCCTTTCATCTGACTCACCAGATCAAGACATGCCAAAAAGGTGCCTCTAAAATCCAATAAATGTTGCTTTCATGCAGCTAGACATGGACGATCGGAATTTCTAAAGAAGTGAAGGTGTACCATCAATGCTTAACTTGCCCTTTGTGGTGATTTTTGGAGTACCATACGTCCAAAGTTAGCTAGGTAGATGAACGGAATGGATCAATATTATATAGGTTACACCACAGTAAAATAGACCATTGTTTTTCCCAGTCACATGCTCTTGCCAAATCTCCGGCCAAAGGACAAAGGGGAGACAAGTCAAACACGCTACAAGCGTATTCCAATTGTATCAGGTCTCATTTGTCGTTGTCATCGTCAAAGCCTTATCCCTGTATGAGAGGTCGGTTATATGAATATTGTTCCTCCATTCTCTTGCATCAAAGGTCATGGCCTCATATAATTTAGAAGTTTTTAAATATTTTTTCACTACTTTTATTCACGTCCTTTTGAGCTTTTTCCTTAGCCGTTTAGAGTCTTCAACTTGGATCAACTTACTCTTAACCGTTGTCGTTTTTTGTCTCTGTTGTGCAGTGTTCAAATCATTAGTGCAACTCCCAAGTTTTATCTAATTGTTTCATTTCTAATAATTATCTTGCAACTGATTCATCTCGGCATTGTGGCTATGATTATCTTATGTGCTATTCATTAATTGACTAACACTCTGATCCATAGAACATGGTTCACCTTATAGCCATCCTATATAATTCTTCTTTCATGTTGAGTGACACCCGCTGATCACACAATAACTCTAGAGACACTTCTTTATTTGTTCGAACCCACTTGGATTCTCTTTATAACATCCTTCTCAATCTCTCCACTATCATTAATTATCAATTCCAAGTATCAAAAGTGGTCTTTTAGAGGGACGTCTTGGTTATCAATATTTATTGGTGCTTCACTCATACTCATCTCCTAACTAAAATTGCATTCTATATATTCTATTTTAGTTTGGCTAATTTTAAATTTTTTAGATTTTACAGTATCTCTCAACAACTCTAGCCTTGTATTTACACTCTCTCTTGTTTTATTAATAAAAATTATATCATTTGCAAATGGCATATGCCATATAATCTCCTCGTGGAGATGTTTTGTTAACTCATTCATAATTAAAGTAAAAAAATGCATGAGTTCAATGCTGATTCCTAGTGCAATCCAATACTGATAAAAAAATTTATCAATCTCTCTACCAATGGTCCTAACATTTGTAACCACTAACCTCATATATATTTAATCATGTCCATATACCCTCGTGAAATCTCTCTCACCCAATACCTACTATATTAACTCTTTGAAAACCCTATCATAAGCTTTTTCTAAGTCAATAAAAACTATGTGAAGTCCTTCCTCCTCTCCCTATTCTTCATAAATTGTTTAAGTAAAAAAATAGCTTACCTGTTAGGTCTCTTAAGCATGAAACCAAATTGGTTTTCAAATACACTCGATTCATGTTCTAACATCTTTTCAACCATTATTTTCTAAAGTTTCATGATATGACTCATAAATTTGATCGCATAGTGGTAAATGTAACTTTGAGTGTCTACTTTATTCTTATAAATAGGTATAATAAAGTTTTTCCCTCAAAATGATACTCATTAAGTGTGTTTCAATGCGTGCAAGTGGCACAAGGGCCTCTCACATGGGTGGCCTGATTGGAGACTAGGCACGTGTGTATCTCTAACAATTCACGATAGAAAAAAAAAGAAAAGAAAAAAAAAGGTGCATGCAAGTGACCGTAGCGGAGAGTGACAGTTATAAAACAGACATGCTGGCGGGGAAGCCAACCCTAGATTCGCTTCAACGTTATCTTAAAATTTTGGAAAAAATATTTTAAAATTAAGTAAAAGCAGTTAAATGGTTACTGACAGTCGCTTCATTCCTTCGGCTCGCACGACATAGTCTCCAGAATTAAATGTTTCAATGTACATGGAGACTACCTATTAGGGGATCCGAACCTTCCATTTTCTGCACACCCAGAAAGATTTACAGCGGTGGAAGATCTTAATCTTTTGATTTTGTAAGATGATAAATGCTTTAGCAGGCGAAACCTCATCATAACCGTAAGATCTAAAGGTTTCCATCGAACATCCTAAGCCGTCTATTTTGGACTACGACAAAGTAGCGGCTACGATCATCCGACAAATGTTTTTCTCTCCATACGGATGCTCTAGTCCTCACATGTGGGCTGCTCAATACACGCGGAAACACCATACAGAAACTCCAAAATAGACGGGCGCACAACTCAACCATGGCCACGCAGAAAAGGTGCATGTCGAGCGAGAGTGTCCCTAGCAATGGCAGTAGTCAAAGTTCAGTCGTATGAACGACACTTGAAAACCAGAAGGAGAGGATGATAAGCTGCGGTTGCTCGTCTTCTCCTTCTCGGCCAAAATGAGAAGCATGTCCACGAGAATCCGACAACCCGACTTCCTTAATCCGCTAGAAGAAGAACTCGCCCTCCCAATCCTCCTCGCCGACCGCATCAAGAAATCGTCCGAAGAATCCGATTCGTTCAAACTCGAATGCGCCGAAGTCGCCAAGCGGGTCGAAAAACTCGCCCACATGCTCCGCGTCACGGCAAAGCTGGCCACCGCCACTCCCTTCATTTACGAGATTCCAATCCGAAGAATCGCCTCCGAAACCCTAAAGAACTTGGACCGTGCCCTAACCCTGGTCCGCAAGTGCAAGCGCAGTGGTGTCCTCCGCCGCGTCGTCACCATAACCAGCGCTGCCGATTTCAAGAAACTCTTCTCGCTACTTGATGCTTCACTTGGAGATTTAACGTGGCTGTTAAACGTTTATACTGCCGAAGGAGGTGGCGGTATCAATTTGGGGCTCCCCCCAATTGCTAATACGGATCCTATGTTAGCCTGGGTATGGAGTTATATTGCTGTTCTGCAAATGGGGGAGTTGAATGATAAAATCGAAGCTGCGAATTATCTTGCTTCTTTGGCCGTTGATAATGATCGGAATAAGCAGATTATCATGGACGAAGGTGGGGTCCCACCTTTACTGAAACTGCTGAAGGAAGCTTCTTCTGCTGATGCTCAGATTGCTGCTGCAATTGTTCTTAAAAATCTTGCTACCGACAGAGATAGGGTCAGGTATTTGGCTAATAATTTCGCCGTTTCAATTACGGTATCCATATTGTTGGATGCGCCGATGCGGGTTCAGATTCCGGTCGCTTTTCTGGCTGCGAGGATGGCGGAACACGACCCGGATTCGCAGGAGGAGTTTGCGAGGGAGAATGCAATCCGCCCGCTTGTGAGTATTCTTTCTTTCGAGACGTTTGATGATGATTGGAATAAAGCTTTTGGGGATAGACCCACGAGTATACATTCATTAGTTCAGATTAAGAAAGAAATCGGTGGGGTTTTGAAGTCCACCCATAGTTCGAATTCGTTGCATTCAGAGGGTAGTAGTAGAGGAAAGGATCATCATCATCATAGGAAGGAAAGGGATAATGAGAGCCAAGAAGTGAAGCTTGAGTTGAAGGTGAATTGTGCCGAAGCTCTTTGGATGCTGGCGAGGGGTAGTGTTTTGAATAGTCGCAGAATTACAGAGACCAAAGGATTACTTTGTCTTGCTAAGATTATTGAGAAAGATAGGGGTGAATTGCAGTTGAATTGTTTGAAGACTGTTATGGAGATTGCAAGTGCAGCAGAACTGAATGCTGACCTTAGACGGTCTGCTTTTAAGACGAATTCACCTGCTGCCAAGGCGGTGATTGATCAGCTGTTAAGGGTGGTTCAAGATATTGGGAATCCGATTTTACAAATTCCAGCAATAAAATCGATTGGCTGCTTGGCGAGGACGTTTCCAGCGAGGGAGACGCAGGTTGTTAGACCCCTTGTGAGTCAGTTGGGTCACAGCAATCCGGATGTGGCAGCGGAAGCTGCTGCTGCATTGGGTAAGTTTGCCAGTCCTGATAATTTCCTTTGTGTTGAACATTCAAAGGCAATTATAGAGTTTGATGGGGTGCCACCGCTTGTGAGATTGCTGAGGTCTAGCGAAAACGCACAGTTACATGGGCTGATTCTTCTTTGTTACTTGGCATTACACGTGGGAAATAGTGAAGCTCTGGAACAAGCAAGGGCATTAACTGCATTGGAGTTGGCTGGTCGTTCTATGGTGGCCCAGCATCCCGCTTTGAGAGAATTGCTTCCTAAGGCTATTTACAGTCTTGAGCTGTACCAGCCAGGAATGAATCCTCACGGACAGTTATTTGCACTGTGATTTACGACCATTTTATGTGCAACCAGTCAATAACGTTTGGTCTCCTTTGCTAGACCCCTTGAACTTAAATCCGTCATATACATTTTGTTTTGGTATGTTTGTAACATAATTGAAGTGGGTTCCTGCTTCCACCATTTCAATTTATTGGTGTGTGAATAGAGAAGCAAAGGTTGATACCTAGGGGAGATACTAAAAAAAAAAGGAAGGGGGGGAGAGCCCCAGTGCATGAAGCTTCCGCCTATGTGGGGTCCGGGGAAGGGGCAGACCACAAGGGCCTATAGTACGCAGCCTTACCTTGTATTTTTACAAGAGGCTGTTTCCACGCCTTGAACCCGTAACCTCAAGGTCACACAACAATAACTTTTACCATTGCGCCAAGGCTCCCCTTCATGCTCACAAAAAGAAGCCAGTGTGAAAATTCAATCTGAGCAGTTAAGGGCAGCTGGATTGTGTAGTTGTGAATCTTTTGATCAAAGGAGAATTTGTCATTTTCTATCTTCTATACTTAAAAAAGTGATAGTGACTGGGTTACATGATGTAACTCTTGGTAGTCGGGCATGTAAAATGTAATTGCTTCTCTTGATGAAGTGCACCACATTCTTGTTGTGCTCTGGACTTTCTGCCCCTCTTTGTCATATTTCTTTCTTGGTAAAGTATTTTATTTCAAGATGAAGGTCAGTGCTGCAGTATTTTCCTCAAGGAAAGTGGCTCACCATTGGTGAAGGTGATAGGATCTCTGGGTTCCGAAACGTGATCACATAGCTTGCTATGCATGGATGATCTGTTATTTTGGGAAAAAGCTGTATACAGTGGCCTTTATTTGAATCATTGTATTTTGAGAACAACTTCATTCAAAAATAAATTAATCGGATGTTGTGATAGTTATTGTAATATTTTTCCAGCATCTGTTTACTAAAGCAGTGTTATTGCTCCTGGATGAGCAGCTGTGCATCTCCTTCTTGCTGCCTCTGATAGGTTGAATACACTGTCCTGATGATGTTGGGTTCTGATGTACACCAATGTCCATAGCATAACAAGATATGTCATCTTTGTATCCTAATATCACCGCTTGTGAGAAATTAACATTGTGACAGAGATAGTTGTCTGTTCCTTTCCATTGTGGACTATTCTTGGTTTTGTATACTAGCCACATGCATGTTTGAATCTTTTTCTTTTTCTTTTGAATAGCATGCTTGAATATTCTATAAGAATACAGCAGTGATCAATTCTGTTCATGAATTTAAGTTTGAAATATAAGTGGATAAGACCTTTTAACAGAAGTCAAACCGCTGATACACTGGCTTTACTTGGTTCTGTGATGCTCTACTTGTTACTTACCTAATGAACTAGACCACAGGGACATCAGACTGAAGGCATCATTTCTTTATTTTGTTAGGGTCATTTCAGCCATTTTGTCTGGTTCGGTTCTTCATTTTCTTTCATTTCTCTGAAAACTACATGAATTCATATACTTACTGCCTCTTTTACGGTAAACTAACTGGATCAGTTTTTTAATTCCTAATATCTATCTTAAGAAAAATTAATATTAGAAGTGGATAATTTGTGTCTGGGAATGAAATAACGAATGTAATTGTTCTAAAGGGAAATTTCTTCCATTAATAAACAGTATGGCCAGATTGCATTGATGGGATTGTGATAGTTCCCAGCCACCTATGACTGTATGGATCTGAAGACCCTTGTAGAAAGCAAAGGCTTGTATTGTATTGGAAGAGATCAAGAGGATAATATTAACTTGGAAGAGATCAAGACAGCCGTTTTAGAGTCATCAACATGAAACTTTCCTCATCTTCTCCTTTGAGTCATGACCTGCACCCCTTGTTGCAGCTTTTTCCCTTCATCCTAAATTTGGGCCTCAAAGTGATTTGAGTTTCCAGTTAGGTTGCTTAGGAAATAAACTCATCTTCTTTATGTTTCCATGGTGATTGAAACATTAGAATGGCATTTGATACTGAAACTGGAGTTCAATGATAACTGTGAATGGAAGTGAAGTAAGATTTTGGTGTCATTTTTGTCCATATCAAACTTTCTTCATATCTATATCTGATTCCTAAGTTATAATTTCTCCTTTGCTCCTTCCTAGATCTGGGTCGTGATACGTTCTGGCTTCAAGTTAGGTTGGTTAAAGGAAAAGTTTCGTCTTCTTCATTCCTTGATGATCTTAGGAAATCTATCGTTCTAGGAAGTTCTTGGAGAATCTTCGGTTCAAGGACTTCAATTCCTGATTGAAGGTCATCTGCTTCAGTTGCCTCTCCATAGAAGACTCAAAATCCTTCTGCTGATGAAGTTCCCAAATTTTTCCTGATTCCTAAGTGAAGGTTCAGCCAGATTTTTCTATCTTCATTTCTTGTCATGGAATGTGCCATGCCCAAGTGAAGACTCAAAATTGTTCCAGATTCTCCTTGAATTGGCTTGGCTTGCTAGGCCGAAAGCAGAGCTTCTATGCTTTAGTTGTGGGTAGTGGTTGTTCTTTTTGTAGCTTTTGCAGGAGGCAGCCTTGTCCATTCTAGTGAAGTGTCCTCTGATGGTAGACAAAAGCCAGACGATTCCAATTTCTGTGGAAATCCGTTCAAGGGAGTGCTGAAAATGAGCTGGCTCCGACAATCTCTCGTAAGGTAGATTTAGTTTTAACACAGCATTAGCGGATTTCATCATTTTTTAAAGCCATTGCCTCTTTCTTCAGAAGTCCCTCCAAGTTCAAGTTCATTTATTACTGATAGTGCAATCATTATCATGCTTGATTTTAGCGTGACAATGGGAAGACAGATCTCTGGCCACGGTAATTTGCAGTCTAGTATGATGATAGATGTCAGGAATTTGAGGTGTCTCTCTTTTATTTTCTGAAGAGTTCTTTTGAGAGGAAGGTTGTTGCTTCTAAGTAAAACTTCTTTAAGGCAACGCTGAGCCAACAAAATGATTAGGTTGTTTTCCGGCAGTGAGAATTGTTAGGCAGTTATTGAAGGAGTTTATCAACAGCAAACACCCTTGACATTTGAAGACTGAAATCCTTAGTAGGTTTGGCTTTGGACACACTCTTCTTTTTTCTCAACAGTTCTGCACTTCATTATTGGATCTCTTATCATTTCTTGGCATTTTTTTGAGAAAATCTAGTTGATTGTGGGTCTAATGCCTTTATCATCCCATTTGTTCTAGTTATCTTTTGCCTCTAGTATCTTATTTGTTCTCTATATTCTAGGAACTTCTGACAGACCCTCAAACAGATATCAGCTAGCTGGTCTGGTGCTATTTAAGAAACAGGGGAAGCAAATAAGTCCGTAAAACATTTTATTACACATTATGAAATTATTCATTTCGAATCCATGATAAAAATCTGTGTTTTTGTCAGTTGTTGATATTTCCTTTGCCTTGAATGCATCTTTCTTAATTAGAAAGACCAGTTTCTTCTGTTTCACAGAGAGAGCATAGAAAGAAGAAAATTAAAAAACAGCAAAATGGGAACTCTGACATGGTAACACTCTGGAGCAAACAAGTAGCTAGCATTTGAAAGGTGCATAAAAGAGAATGGTGTTGTATATTATCTTCTGCACAGGAACTCCAGTTTGCTGTGGTAGGAGACGACTGTTTGTGGGTAGTTATTTCAGTTGGCAATAGTCAGAGGTTCTTGAGGATTAAATTGAAATAGTGGGGTAAGACTAGGAAGGATTAAAAGCTAAAGAGGAATTTCACATATATTTACCAAAGCACTGATGAGATTAGCTGGCAGGTATATCTACCAAAAAAGCTCTGGCTCTAACAATTGCACGTCATGGTGGGAAAGGATGAAAGACAATGTCAATCTCGACAATCTCTTTATTTCTCCAAAACCAAAAGGGAAGAGTTTCCTTTCATGTCAAATAGATTGGCTTGTGATAAAGGCGTTCCTGATCACAGATTTTGTAAATGCTTCTTGAAAGAGCTTCTAATTTACATGTATTTTAGTTCCAATTAATCATTTAATTGCTAATTTGTAAAATTTAACGATAAGATGATCATTAGAGCTACTTAGATATATAATTTATAGTTTAGATGATTCTTATTTAGTCATTGTTTTGCAGGTTAACCGGATTACGGCTTGGATAGCTCAGATCAAAGTAAATGGTGTAGATTATCCTAAAGGAGATTAAGGCAAAATGAGAAGGTTTCTTAAAAAAAGAAGAAGAAGTTATAATTAGAGGAAAGAAAATAATGAATAAGATTTTCTAAATAAGAGATTAGCTTTGATATGTAAAGTTACGTAATAGAAGCGGGTAAGTTTAAAAGTTTAAAAAAGAACACTTCAAGAAAAGGCAGCCAAATACTCTTATTCTTTCCCCTGAGCAATAGGAGAGTTGAAGGAAACCGTTATCCCCCTTTCCCCTTATTCTCCTCCTCTCCTCCCCCACTCTCTCTCTTTCTTCTCTTTCTACTGCACCACCATCTCTTCTGCTCTTTTCTCCTCTCAATTCACCAACCGGCAACCAGCTGATCGGTTATTTCTCCTCCTCTTCTCTCTCTCGCACCATCTCCTTTTCTCCACCCAGTGTCTATCCCCGCACCACCTCCCTCTTTCTCCTCTCGTTACCTTCTCCCTTCCCCTCCCCGTTTCTCTCTCTCTCTCTCTCTCTCTTACCGAACCCCCTTCTACTCTCACTTCCCCTCTCTCTGTTATCCTTCTCCTTCACCCACTCTCTCCTTCTCATATCCCCTGAGCACCGCAAACCCCCATCTCGTTTTCTCTCTCTTTCCCTCTCCCTCTGTTCGCCGCACCGCATCGACAGTCAACCAATCGCCACCTCCTGAACACCAGTCACCGACGCCTGAGCCACCTGCACACTGGCCGGCAACCTCTGTCAGTCGACAGGCATCGCACCAACACTTGACACTTAACGCTGCACTGGCTCGTTTCCTCTACTTCTCCTCTTTCCCTATCTCCTTTTCATCACCAGTCACCGGCCGAATTACTGCACAAACCGACAACATCGGCTTTTCCCCTGCTGACTGCTCAACCGATAGGAGAAAACCCGTGTTTTCTTTTCCTCTTCTTTTTCTTCTTTCTTCTCCGGTTTTCCCCTCTCGTGGTCTTCCTCTTTTCGATTTCTCTGTTTTTCTGTTAAAATAAAAAAAATAGAGAATTTTCATTTTTACCCTTTTTCTTTAAATAAAATTTCTTTTGTATCCCTTTTTTAAATCAATCTGGGTCCTAGTTCCTATTCCAGTTTTCTTTGTCCCTATTCCATCTATCCAGGAATAGCGTAATTCAATCTATTTTGATTAAACTTAACCTAATTAAGGGTTAGACTTAACAAACATAATCACTTTAATTTCTTATCTTTTTCATATCATATTTTAAATCCCTCTTTAAATCTTGTTCTTAGGACATTTCGTATCTTATTCAACAGTTGTGATCTTCAATGTGGAATCCAAAAATTATATCTAAGCCGTTAAAGCCCAAAATCCTTATTTAACCCAGATCATCTAAATTTTGAAGAATCTACTCAATTCAATCGTCATGTTGGAGAGATTGGTGAAGGATGATTGACATTAATAATATCAAATTTGAAGAAATTGATTGTGATAAAGTTAAGGAAGTATATTTTATATTTTTTTAGTTAATTTTTTGTCTTTTTGAATTTGAAATTTTATAACTTTCATAGTTAGATAAATTTGAATTTTGATTCCACTGTTAATTAATTTCAGTTATTTTATTTTATTTTTTGGATAATTAAATTTTATTTAAATTTCATCCTTTTAAGTCGAGTCCTTATGGGATCGACCCGTACTTATATCATCTATACTACAATAATCTATGCACTTGTGGTAAAACAATTAATAAATTTTTTATGTTGTTGTCAGGTTATTCTAGTATAATTAATGCAAGTACAAGTTGATCCCATTGGGGCAATTTAAAAAGATGGAATTTAAATAAAATTTAATTATTCAAAAAATAACAAAAATTAATGGACAATGGAATCAAAATTCAAATCTATTTAATTGATAAAAATTATAGAATTTTTAATTAAAATATACAAAAAATTATTTAAAAACAACATAAAATCTACTTTCCTAGCTTGATCACAGCTAATTTCTTCAAATTTGATATTATCAATGTCAATCAGCCTTCATCAATCTCTCCAACATGTTCTTGATTAAAGATCAAATGATTAGATTGTTCATATTTTCTAAAATTTTAAAGATCTAGTCTAAATAATAATTTCGGGTTTTGAATGGTTTAGATTGATTTTTGAATTTTATATTGAAGATTAAATATATTGGATAAGCTAAGAGAGGTCCTAAGAACAAAATCTAAAAATTAGATGAGAAATTGAATGATCTTATTTGTTAAGGCTAATGCGTTGATTAAGTTACTTCTTAAGCAAGCTGGCTTGGATTGTGCAATTCCTGAATAAGCAAAAGAGAAATAAGGCAAAGCTGAAATAAGATAGGGATACAAAGGAAATTAAAATGGAGATAGAAATGTAATTATAACAGAATTACTATAAGGGCAAAAACGAAAATTTCACTGTTTTTCCTGAATTTAATCGAAAGAGAGAAATAGACGGAAGAGGGTGAAGTTGGAAAAGCCGAATAAGAAGGGGAAGGAAAATCAGAGAAGAATATGGAAAGAGTGGAAAAAGAGAGAAATTGGGTTTTCTCCCCTTGAGCAGACAGATGAAGAGCAATAGAAAGAGGAGAAGCCAGTGTTTGGTGCGATGCCGGCCGATGCATTAAGCAGAAAAGAGGGAGCAGGGCAGAGAGTTCGTGTGTAGGTGGCTCAGACGTCGGTGAATGGTGTTCAAGAGGTGGCGGTTGGTTGACTAACGGTGCAGTGAACAGAGGGAGAGGGAAAGAGAAAGAGGGGCGAGAGAGAGCTGTCGAAAACAGGGGTAGGCAGAGAGAGAGAGAAAATGAGATTAGGGGAGATGAGGAGGAGAGAGTGGATGAAGGAGAAGGATAATAGAGAGAGGGGAAGTGAGAGCAGAAGGGGGCTCGATGAGATGAAGAGAGAGAGGGAGAGAAAAGGAGAGGTGAAGGGAGAAGGTAACGAAAGGAGAAAGAGGGAGGCGGTGCGGGAAACAAAGAAGGGGCTGCTGAGCGATGATAGAGAAGGGTGGAGAAAAGGAGATGGTGCGAGAGAGAGAGAGAGAAAAGGAGAAAGTGACAGAGAAGAGGAGGAGAAACAACCGGCTAGATGATTGGTGCTGGCCGGTGAACAAAGAGGAGAAAAGAGCAGAAGAGAGGGTGGTGCAGTAGAGAGAGAGAGAGAGAGAGTATGTGGCTGCCTTTTCTTCTGATAACTATCTCTACTTTCCTTCAATGGTGAAGAGTTCCTTGAAGACTTTCTCCTATTATGCAACTTCCCATTCCAAAGTTGATCTCTTATTTACAAAATCTTATCTATGATTTTCTTTACTTCAATTAGAATTCGTTTTTCTTTTAAGATAGTCTGCATTGTTAACTTTGATCTAAGTTATTCAAGCCGTAATTTGATTGATCTGCAAAACAACGACTATAAGTAAAATCATTTAAATCGTGTATTATGCATTTAATTAGCTCTAATGATTATCTGACTATTAAATTTTATAAATTTAATCAAAATTAAACACTTAACAATGTATGTGAATTGGCAATATGAAGACACGCTTGAGTTAATCAGCTACGAAAGAACTGTTATTCTATGCACTGTGGTACTGCTGGTATTGATTCTTTCTTTCTCAATAGTACCTGCATAGCTTAAGAAGCTTGGTCTGAACATGGAAACTAATTAGGTAAGAGTGGACTTGCCTCTACATATTTACATCTTGGGCTCTTGCAGATGACTATATATGTGCACCATTTACGCCCACATATGTTGTGGTACCGCAAATCTTGCAATCAGACGTTCATTATTCGACTACTTTAGCAATGTGTGCATAGATTTATTGAAAAGGAACCGCAATATGGTTAAACATTCATCCTGTTATTGCCATATAAAAATGTAAGATAAGATTGTGTACTGTAGACTTTTGTGGTCTGTCCATTCCTCAAACCCCGTATAAATGGAAGCTTCGTGCAATGGAGCTGCCCCTCTTTATGTTTACTATAAGATGAGTGGTTCTCTGCTTCCACAAAGTATAAGTGGAGTTCATTGGTTGAATCATCAAAACCACTCGTTTGTTAGTCTTTTTTAGATACTTCTTTTATTGGAAGATTCCAAGGAGGACTTCTTGTTGGATTTTAAATCATTACATTTTGACGATTGCTAGATAGGAAGCTCTGTATCATGCATGGACCGAACAGTCCTCTTTGCAATGTTACCATGTCTACTTATATCATTTTGTTCTTCAAATAAATGACGAAGTTGTCGAGGAGCCTTGGCACAATGGTAGAGTTGTTGTTGTGTGACCTTGAGGTTATGGGTTCAAGGCATGGAAACCTCCTCTTGCAAAATACAAGGTAAGGCTACATACTATTGACCCTTGTGGTCTACCCCTTCCCTAAATCTCGCATATGCGGGAGCTTCATGCACAAGGGCTGCCCACTTCTTAGAGAAATGACAAAGTTATTGCTACATTGATTTTGATAATGTGTCAATAGCAAGAGATCTTTGTAGCTATCTTAAAACACATCCCTTCATTCTGTCTGTCTCTTTTATTTCTAGCCATCCCTTTGAGGCTTACGAGTGCTGGTAAGGTAGAACTTTGATGCGTGGTCGCAAACAACAAGGTACCTCTCCTTGAACATGCTTGATTCGAGTAGATACTTTTCTCTTGGCAGAATTGCGCTTAGGATTAGATTGACAAGAGTGTGTGATTGATTTGCTTTATTATTCATCGCTTGCAACCTTTTAGGGGAGGAGTAAGCAAAAGTACAAGTGGGGAACAGTTTGTTCAACTCTACAAACAATGTATTTAGTTCTCACACATTTTTCTTATTAAAGTTTATGTGGTAATAATATATATAACAAGAAAGAGACACCTGGGGGACTTAATGGTCTCCTTAACTAGTCTAACACCCTTCAGTGTTAATTGAGCTGTAGATGAGTTCAGAGTATGGTTAGGAAGTGTGAAAGATGTAATGGATTGGGAGCCAATTATCTGGGAATTTTAGACACAATCACAGCCATTGATCAAGCAATCTGTAGAAAGTCACCACTTGGAGGAATAGAGCTAGAAGTGATAAGGTCCATCTCCATATATGAAAGCTGGTCAACTGACTAGATCGGACCTGCCAAAAATAAGAAGTGGTCAGAATCAATCAGGATAAAATCAAAGATTAATTTAAATTGATTTGGAAATTCTGAAAAAATAAGGATCTAAAAGTAGCGGCAGATTGGATTAATTTTGGAATTTTTTATTCTCTGACTCCTATAAATTAGAGCTAGAACTGATGTTGTAATAAGTCATTCTATTCTTCTTGTAGTAAAAAATATTCTCTCCTTCTTTCTGTAAATGTAGATCAAATTGTTCGAACCACGTAAATTTGGTCTCTTTTTTTTTATGTCTACGTGCCTTTTAATTTTTTATCCTAACAAGACGTCTGATTAGACCCTTCACTGATCTTCTAACCTTCTAACCAAAGCCCTTGATCCACATCTCTGAGTGAGAAGAACTCGTCACCCACTGAGACTGATCATAATCAAGATTATTTGCATTTGAATGATGCTTAGCTTCTGGACAGAAGTTTATAACTTGCACCATTTCGCTCATGGGCAAAATCTTAGCTGTCACACAAATACCATAATTGGTCCCAAGAATAAACAGCTAGAGAACAAGTTGTGTCAGAACATTCCTTTGCGGTCCTAGGAATCAAGTATTCCCTTTGTTCTAGCCAATGTGAAGGGTATGAAAGGATAAAAAGGGCAGCACCAGTGGACAAAGCTTCTGTCGTATGCAGGATTTGCGGAAGGGGCGGACCACAAGAGTCTATAGTACACAGTTTTACCTTGCATTTTTGCAAGAGGCTATTTCTATGCCTTAAACCAATGACCTCAAGGTCACACAACTACAACTTCACCGGCAATAAAGGGTATGAAAGGATAAGGATGAAACTAGAATGTTTATCAGAGAGCTGGGTAGGTAAATTGCAGGGTCTAAGCTTGGGTAAGAAATGGTAGTGCCATGCAGGGTCAAAGGTTTCTTTAGTTGTATGCTAAGATGGTGGAGTTTGTATTGCTGGATGCAAAATCTTTGTTATGTACTTCAAAGCTTGATTATTGGCCGATAATGTTTCTTACTTAATCATCGTTGGGAGGAAAAGGTTAGACCTCACCTAATTGGTTGTGGTGAAAATTGGGTGTCTATAACTAGGTATTCATAACGGTAGAGTTGTCCTCGTATTATGCAACAGTAGAGTTGTCATCGTATGACCTTGAGGTCATAGCTTGAAGGCGTGAAAACAGCCTCTTACAAAAATGTAAGGTAAGACTGTGTACTATTGACCCTTATGGTGCAGCACTTCCGGACCACATACCTGAAGCTTCATGCCGGAGCGCCTTTATCTTTGTCTTACATGAGAGAATCAACACAAACAAATAGACTATGGCTACTCAATACAAGGTCGAGGCTCTTACACTAGCCGTTTGCCCAGTATAGGCGCAAAGTGATTGATCTATTTGTTTTGATCCTTTTTTTTTCTCTATTTATTTTCAATATATTTAATGAAAAATAAGGTAATAAGGAAGAATCACTTAGATTAATTAGACTAAGCCCAGCCTCGAACAAACATGAAATACCAAATTAACTTCTAAATCATTCTTGCATTAACTTAACAATTTATTTATACAAAAATGCACGTCCCTTAACGTGCTATATCTAACTTGAAACTGCATCCATAACTCCTCTCTTGTCGTCGTGTGACTTTGAGGTCACAAGTTCAAGGCGTGGAAACAGCTTCTTGCAAAATCCAAGGTAAAGCTATGTATTTTAGGCCCTTGTGGTCCGCCCCTTCCCCGGACCCAGCATAGGCGAGAGCTTCATGCACCGGGGCTGTCCCTTTGCTAGTCTTATCTTCGAGCACATAGAACTACATGTAACACACCATCCAATCAGCAATTGGCTTTGCTTTCACAAACATAAAATTCTCTTTTCCTTGAGATTAATTCTCATTTCTCAAATGATATCTATTCACTAGAGAGAAAAGAAGCTCGATGCAATGGCAAAGGAGTTGACCTGTGACCTTGAGGTCATGGTTCAAGGTATGAAAATGGTATCTTGCAAAAATTCAAGGTAAAGCTGTGTACTATAGACCCTAGTGGTCCGTTCCTTTCCTGGATCTCGCATATGCAGGAGCTTTATCATCATCGTTGTCTCCCTCTGATTAACATCGCTCAATCATAAACAACTTCTTACAATTGTGGCTCTAACATTGACTCAACATGTCACTGCACTGAAGGCATAAATCTCACTCTAGAAAATAACTCTTCTTTATATTTTGCTGGTGTCATATTGGAAGCCATAGTTGGAAAGCTGATGCTTGACTCTTCTCAACTCTTATCCAACTGATTAAATTGGTGCTCAGATCAATTAAGGTATTTAAAGAGTGATGCCACTTATAAATTAAATCCACAATTTGGGTATGATAATCTTACATAGATCCGGTTTGTGAAGTTTAATGAGATCGCGTGTAGGTCGAGCACAAATTCTCACTGAAAAGAGAAATATTTATTCCCTTCAATAAAGAATGATATAATCTAGTATCTAGTAAACTCGTATAATAGAACAAGAAATTTTGATTGCAGCACAAAATGAAAAGGACAATATATAGTATGGGTAGAAGGAAGAGTTCTGACCCTTGGCTTAGTTTCTGGTATGAAACTACGGGATATAAAATAATCCGCTAACCCTAAGGATCCATAGGATTAATTATGGAACCAACAATAGAAACATTTAGTTATTTAATCTTAGATATTGATCCATAGGATTAATTATGGACCCAACAATAGAAACATTTAGTTATTTAATCTTAGATCTTGTATTTAGATCATTGAATGCAATACTTCTTTGAACTTTTGCCATCAATCATCTCGTCTCTTGCTTGGGTTGGTAATGATATTTGTATGAATGAAGGGGAGCTTTGGTGTAATCGTAGAGTTGTCATTGTGTGAACTTGAGGTCACAGGTTAAAGGTGTGGAAACAACCTCTTATAAAATGCAAGGTAAGGCAAGGTACTATTGACCATTGTGCTCTGTTCTTTCCCTGAACCCCGCATATGAGGGAGCTTTGTTCGTTGAGGGTGCCCATTTTATATTTGTACGAATCTCATTGATTTTGACATTAATATGAAGGGCAAATGTGTGAAGTTTTAACAAATTGTATCTGTTAAAGTCCTTGAAGTCTAGATGTTCTCTGGAAACCCAGCCGGGCTCAACAATGAATTTGAGTTAAAAGGCGAATATGGCGTCGAGAAGTTGAACTGAATTCGGAAAAGGAAAGATTGAATGACACATTTGTAGAAGACTATGTACTTTAGGCCCTTGTGGTCCGCCCCTTCCTTGGACCTTGCATAGGCGGGAACTTTGTGCAGCAAGGCTGCCGTTTTATTTGTAGAAGAACGCAACAGAATTTGGAATAAAAAAAGTCTAAGCAAATACAAAGTAATAATGAGATATCTCTACTTAAGTCCTACTTTTAGATGATCTGACCTATTCATCTTTTTTGACCTTGTCTAGATTGGCTAGACACCAAAATTCATGATTTCAGATGGTTTTAACTGCATTGTTTTATGTTTTTAAATCATGACCGTTGATTTTTCTACCAAAAAAAAAAACTAGCAGTTAGAAAAATGTGGAACGGGCATGACTTTTCCATTTGCTTGAGTAAATCAAGTTGAACAAGACAAATGGATCAAATCACACAACAATGCTACAGGATTTTTCTACTGAAATACAAGAGGCTAGAAAAATCCAACAGGCATGACTTTGTAAGCAGCCTAAATACTCAGGCCGAACAAAATGAATGAATTAGATCATCTAATAGTGGGATATGGCTAGTGAATGCCTAAATCAGCAAAAAGGGCAGCCCTGTTGCAGGAAGCTCTTGCCTATACAGGGTCTAGGGAAGGGGCGGATCACAGGAGTGTGTAATACAGTCTTATCTTGCATTTTTGTAAGAGGTTATTTCTATGCCTTAAAACCATGACCTCAAGGTCATATGACAACAACTTTACTATTGCGCCAAGTCAAATCAAAGGCTCCTTGTGCGGATACCTAAATCAGTCCGAATAGACTTTCTCTATGGAATTTGTTTGTTCAGAAAGAAAGTACATTTTATAATTGTAAGCCACCCATTTATCGGTTAGTATCATCCGGTCATCTTTCTGGTTTGAGTTTCACCCTCGCCACTTGGAATTGTGTTCCTGCCAATATCACCCGTAGCCCCTAAATTGATAACTTCCTAAGGACTGACATGACCTGTAATGCTCATCTAAGTAGTCCTACGAGTTGGAACCTGGTACAATTACATGCATGACACCATCTTCGTCACTTAGTTTTCTTGGCCTTAATTATGAAATAAATTCTTCATCCTATAAGGCACAGGAGTTGATCGTGTGCAAATAAATTCTTCATCCAATAAGGCACAGGAGTTGATCATATGAAGATAAATTCTTCATCCAATAAGGCTCAATGGTTGCCAAAGGATCGGATTCGATTTGGGTACTTGTCATTCTGTATTAATTCCCATAAATTTCATTGGTTCTAAGGGATTCGGATAGTAGCTTGGATTTTCATAATCCATTCAATTAGGTTTAGTTTGGACAGCTGATTATCTATTGTGTTCGATTGTGACATTTATCCTCTAGATCACAATTTTTCAAGGTGACTTTGACGTCACGGGTTCAAGGCATGCAATCAGTCTCTTGCAAAAATGCAAGGTAAGGCTGCCTACTTTAAGCTATTGTAGCCCGTCCCTTCCCTGGCCCCTCGTAGGCAGGAGCTTTATGCACCGGAGCTACCCCTTTTTTATCACAATTCTTCAAGGTGCAAATTCTAGCTTAGTTCTTCCATGTTATATGTTTCTTCGGGCTGTTAAATAGATTCCGGAGCCCAAGTTATCTCTATTTTGCTGCGCAAAAGCTACAGAAAGATCCAGCTCTAAACCACATCAAGGTCTTCTCCATGTATAAAACTATCTTGAAATCAAACAGCGCTCCTGTAAGTGCTATCTCTGATTTTACCCAAATTGTCTTTATTCTTAATCTTGGAACTCAAGTTCCTACAAGTTTGATTGAAATTCTTCGTAGAATTTGACTTTGAATGTGTGTTGCATTGGTGCATGTTCTCTGTCATCGCTGTAGCAACTCCTGTAAGCAACAAACACCATATTACATTCATATCTGATCTTTATCTCACACTAAAGAAGTAAAAGAACAAAACGAAGAAAGGGGTCGCCCGGTGCACGAAGCTCCCCGTATAAGTTCAGGAAAAGACTGAACCACAATAGGTCAATAGTATGCAGTCTTAACTTGCACTGCAAGTGGCTGTTTCTAAGTCTTCAATCTTAACTTGCACTGCAAGTGGCTGTTTCTAAGTCTTGAACCTGAGACTTCAAGGTCACACAACGACAACCTTACCATTCCACAAGGAAAGAATAAAAAAAATTCATTCACCAAGAAACTAACAATTTATTGCCCAACCTCTGTAGGGTTGTATAAGAACAACTGCACAATGCCCACTAGAGCATCCTTTGATTCTTTCATCAGTTCGGTCGCTCCTTCTTTCCAACTTATCTTCCTCGTCTGGCAAGAGAAATGTCACCCGGCAACCATGAGATCTGGAGCTATCACTTTTTATGCTTCCTTAAGCATGATCTTGGCGTGAGGTTACTCTCATCAGGTCTAAGCCGATCATCAACTTGATTGGTTGGTGTCACTAAACCATTGTCATCATAACCCCTACCATTTGGATTCGAAGTTGAGTTTTTAGCAAATGATTCATCCCATGACTTCTCCAAACTTGGATGGTACTTTAGAGACTCGTGAGAAGGGAACCAAGGCCGAGAACCATGATTGACACCATCGTTTTCAAAAACACCATAATTTATATTTGTAATCTCCTTGAGACATGCCTTGTTGAATGACTTCTCGGAAGTCCGATGGTGTCTCACAGATAAACAAGTTGGAAGTGAAGGCGGACTCAACCGATCATTGTCTTCATAACCCCCGAAACAAGGTAGGACTGTGGTTTTATCGTTCCCAAAATTTAAGCTCTTGCCTGTCACCATTTTTGTGTGGCAACCTTTATAACTTCATAAACATTATGATCAGAATAACCACCTCCACTTCTCACATCAACCCAAGAACTTGAATTCTTCTTTGGAGGTAAATCTGGTGGAGTACCATGGGGAGATTCATAAGCACGCAAAAGGCGATAAATGGTGTGATTGGAAATACTGAAGAACAGATTCCCTGGTTGAAGAAGGGACCCCTTTGATGACAATCCAAGGAAACTTGAAAACATCTGGCCTCGTAACCAAATGTCTTGGATTCTTTTCCATGATCTCTACAGCATAAACAGGTCTCCTGTGGACCTCGACGAATCCACCCGGGTGCACCAGCTTTAGCAAGCCTCTCTCCTACTTAGGAACTCCCATTTTCAAATATAGAGTAACCAAAGTGGGGGGGCTGGAAAGTCGAGCTTTGAGGGTTTTTATACTCGAGAGGGCGAGAACTTCAGAGTGGTATTTTGGATCATGTGATGATTTCTCAGTGGCCTTGTTCTATGAGGTGTTTACGGTGGCAGATTTTTTGGGAAATTTTGAAGTATACTAGCTTGTCTTATGGCTTGTTTACATTGGATTAGAATTTATCCAAAGACAGTAGCTGGGGTTATTCTAGATCTTATCCAATAGGCATTGGTGGGCAAGAAGTAAAAGAAAAATCATCAAAGGCGTGTAAAAATGGCGTGGAAACTAGGGAATTTGGAGGTTCTGTTCATGCACCTGGAGTTAACATGATTTTGAATCACGGCACTTTGATGTTACTATTTTGAATGTCTTGACTGTCAAAACGTGCATTCAACTGTGTTCTACAGGGAGCTTCCATGAATTATCCCAATCAACCTTATTACTGGAATGAAGGGGAGCTTTGGCGCAATGGTAAAGTTGTCATCATGTAACCTTGAGGTTACGGGTTTGAAGTGTAGAAACAGCATCTTGCAAAATGCAAGAAAAAGCTGTGTACGATAGGCCCTTGTCGTCCACCCCTTCCTGGAACTTTCATAAGCTAAAACTTTGTGCACAGAACTGCCCTTTTTTACCCAATTACCAGAATAGGAAACTGCGTAAGACATGGACACTGGCCTGTGAACGCCCACGTTCGGCACATTCTAGGAGCCTCAACTGTATCGAACAAATGTTCTTTCTTTTCCTTGGAGGGGCAGAGACTGGTGTATGTAAATGAATCCAAAACATTTTGGAGCATGCTTCCTGATTGTATGTCTCCCTCGGCCATTTGATGGTGACTTTTGGTTAGAAATTTTACAGGAACGAGTCCTTAGCATTGGTTATTGCATGCATCTTCTCGTTTGTGATCCAAAGTTATGTGGAACCACAGGGTGGCTTTTCCATGCCTTGCCAGCTACAATTTGCTTGTCCCAAAATGAAGTTACTTTTTGCACCAAAAAGAGAAGTAAATGGCCTCATTTACATGAAACAATTGTGGTTGTTTCACGTCATGCATGCAATGCCATTTGGGCTTTTGGTGAAAGAGGGAGTCTCATTGGCTTCATTTGGCAGAGGGATAACAAGCCACGGATGAACTTATACATAGATATTGATCTTTATTCCTTGCTATTGTCACCCTTAAACATTAGAACCATTTATTCAAACAAAAAGTATGCAGTTGGTCTAAGTTTGCACTTTATAATAGTCTTAAAATCTTAGATTGTTTGTTTTTAATAATAGTTTTTTGCCAAACAACCAAATTAGATCATTCTTTGAGACGATCAAGCATGCCTTTTAGCATATCAAAAGTGCCTCTTCTTCTTCTTCTTCTTCTTCTTCTTCTTCTTTTGTGGAATCAAAATCCTCCAAGAATAAATAGAGGGCAGCCTCGCAGCACGAAGCTCCCGCATATGCGGGGTCCGGAGAAGGGGAGGACCACAAGGGCCTAAAGTACACAGGCTTACCAGGCCACTCTAATTTTCATACAAAGGATGTAAAACCTACTATAGTAGTAACTCGTTATATTGCTTCTTTTTGCCTGTTGCCTTTTTTCTTTTCTTTTCCTTTTTCTTTTCATGGAAGAGTAAAACAACTAACCAAAAGACTGACAAACAAAGCTAACAAATGTCTAGACTAGTTGGTCACAACTCGGCATCTTCTTGAAGTAGGCTTGGTAGCGGGTTCAAGTCACGGCTATCCCTTTTGGTCAGGTATGAGATTTAGGAGCGTGTTAGTGAAAATGAGTAGGTGATTTGCTCCGTAATTCTTAGTGTGTAGAGAGAGAGAGAGAGAGAGAGAGAGAGAGAGAGAGAGAGAGAGAGAGAGAGTGAACACCATGATGGAGTACATTATATATTACTTAAAATGTCCTTGTATATATTTTTCTAAAACTCTAAGTGCAACAGCATTTTTGGTAATTAAGTGACTAAGTTAATGTTTTGATTAGTTTGCACAGAGTTGCTGCATACTTTGTTTGGTCTTGTATAGTTGGTAAATATTTGATTAGTGGACTTGTAGGTGAAAATTTTGATTTTTACATAATTTTGTACAATGCATTATCAATATTAAACAATTATTTGATAATTGTTATCAATTGAATTTTCTAGTAAGGATAACAAAGGGTGACGCAAGTTGAACCTGAAGCCATTGACTTGTTAGGGTTGGATTAGGGTCAGGCTATGGTCAAATTTTATAATTCATACTAAGGTCAAGCTAGGTTGACTTTAGGGGTCTTAAGCATTTTGCTATATATTTATATATTAACTAAAATGCTTTTACACATATTTTTTTTAAAATATAAATGTTAGAGCATTTTGGTAATTAAAATGTTTTAATCTTGATATGAATCTAATGCCCCTTTCTTTTTAGTAGAAAATGTTCTAATTGTTCACATAAGGTAAAAATTGTTAACATAGAAAGATATAATAACTCGACAATTATTATCAATCAATTTCTCAAGTATTAAAAAAAAAGTGTAAATATCATATGTGCTTGAATTTTGGTTCATGTTTGTAGAAGATAAGACCTTGAGGTTCCGGGTTCCAGATGTGGAAATAGCTTCTTGTAAAATACAAGGTAAGGTTGCTTATTATAGGCCCTTGTGATCCGCCCGTTCCTTGAACCTTGCATAGGCGGGAGCTTTGTGCACTAGGACTGCCCTTTTGTCTGTAGAAGATGGACGGTTTGATCGCTGAAAGAGCGAGGCCCGTTGTGCTCTTGCCAGTACTTCTCTCTCCACAATCCTTAATCCATGCGAAGATATATGCATCCATCTCCACCAGGCAAGAGCTCGCTAAATAGACGGTCAGGATCACCCAAATCAAGGACCCACCTAGTCTCCAACCCATAGTGGGGTTCCTTCATTCACAGAGGGCAGGAAGAGAGATAAAGGAGACGGCCCGCTGTTCGTTCGTTCTGGCCGGCCACTTGGAATCTGAAATCAGAGTAGAATTCGAGTTCTATGGCCTGCAACGGAGCAGGTTGCCAATCTAACTGTCATAGAGAGGAAGAAGAGGAAGAAAAGCAGAAGAAGCTGACGGAAAATGGGAGACGAGGAAAGACAAACTCCAAAAACTCTGAAGAGATTTTGGGCGGAATCTTGCTCTGCTCCAAGTGCAAGAAAGAGGAAGCTGTCGCGGGTACAGACAGCCTCTGCCTACTCTGTTTCCGGTCATATCTCTTCGGAAAGTTCAAGCTCGCCGTCACTTCACAAGCCATGATTAATCCCTCCGACAAAGTTCTTGTTGCTTACTCCGGCGGTCCTGCCTCCAGGTTAGGCTCTCCGAATTCATATATACATTTGAATTGATTTCTATTGTTTTATGTTTATGCCCTGTGTGCTTGAGACGGAATTGTGCCCATCTGAAATTTTAAATATTTGAGCTGTTTCTGCATTGGGTTTTCATATGTTCTAGAATTTAAGTAATTAGAACCTGTACTGTTAGGGAGGTATTGAACGAATGTGAATCTTTTTCCCTCCGTATGAATCACTTAGAAATTTCAGTAAATGTTGCAGGAGCAAAATAGAAATTCTGCAGGCTAACCAACACAACAATAAGTAATGAATGGGAAAATAAGGAAGCTTAAATATCAAAGAGAAGCCATTGATTTCAACTCGGACAACCAGAAAGTATTGTTCTAGAATAAAGTAGTTAAGTCTATACTAGTAACGTTACTGTTCCTGGGGGCAATTTGTTTGCCCTTTTCCCAATAGTACTGTCTCAATATGAGAAAAACAGTACTATAGTGGTCCTGTTTTGATTTAGATTGCTGGTTTACACAAGTTGCATTTTAGATTGCGACTAATAGACCAACTTTTCTCCCTTCTGATCCAGTCATGCTCCTGATTTTTTTTTTTTGTTTCTTTTGAATGATAACCACATCCTTGGATTTAGTCCAGAGATGGCGAAACAAATTCGTCATTGTTATGAGTAATAGGGTGCTGCTGTTTCATTAGGTCCATGAGAGCGACTTACCATTGTCTATTGCAGCAAAGGGGAGAAGAAGCTACCATTAAGCAACTCATTGAAGTTTTTTCATTTTCTCTGTCTCATTGAGTATGTTATCACGATAGAGGCAGAGCGTGAGTGAAAAAAGAAGTTTTGCTTTTCTAGAGATGGAAAGCCTAAACGGCTTATATACGAGGACTGAAAGTAGGAGGATTAGAAAGAAATTTCTTTTACTCTTCCTTTACTTTGATTGAACAACTTTATTATCTCTCGTGTCTGGTCTCAGATGTGGAAATGCCAAAATTTTAAAGTCACCTATCATACTAATGTTTTCGTAGACAGGAAAGACTAAATTGAAAACCGTAAGTTTCTTGTGCAGGTTACAGAATGCTAGCATGAGATTCAGCTATCTGCTCATTAGAAACTCTCTTTCTATCTCCATTGTGGTCTGCCCCTTCCCTGGACCCCGCATAGGCCGGAGCTTCGTGCACCGGGGCTGCCCCTTTTTTGTTCTATCTCCATTGTGCTGGGTGAAAGTTTTTCAGGTCTGCATTATGGAAGAGTTAGGAACTAATTATCTGCTCTCTTTTGACTTTAGAAACATAATAGTTAGTGTATTTTAGCTTCACTTATGAAGGGGAGCCTAGGCACAATGGTAAAGTTGTCGTTGTGTGACCTTGAGGTTATGAGTTCAAGGCGTGGAAATAGCATCTTGCAAAAATGTAAGGTAAGGCTGCGTACTATAGACCCTTGTGGTCCGCCCCTTCCCCGGATCTCGCATAGGTGCGAGCATCATGCACCGAGGCTGCCGCTTTATGTAGGGAACATAATAACTCCTTGATATAGTGAACAGATCCATTAACATTGCAAAAGGGCTCGAAAATGATTTCTGGCTGGGGAAAAAGAAGAGATTGAAAGGGGAAAACAGTAGAAAAACACAACTATAGGGCTGAGAAAAACCAAATTGCTCCCAAAGTAGGACAGAGATGGACATAGAACTGCTCTGTCTCAATCTATTTCATATAGGATTCAATTTCCAGATTACATTCTCCCCTCCAAAGAACTATATGATAGACCTTGTATAGACTTCTCTAAGACTTAGAATTTTTGCATTTTTAAAGCAAGACTAGAAAATAGCAAAGACTTATATGAAATACAAAACCTTGTCAAATTCCTAAGCAAACTCTGGGGAATACGGTTACTGTAACTGCACAACTTACTGAAGGCAATAAATATCTTCAAACCACCTCTAGAAAAAACTGACTACTTGGCCTAATTAATATCTAAGACCTATAATAGGAGAAATAAACTAATAAAAACCTAAAAACACTAGCTAGTTACTGCAGCAAACTCTATAGCAGTACATAGTAAGAACACTATAGCAGTATGTAGCTTTCTTTCGTCTTTGATCAGTCCATTACTCCTCTGCTTATGTTTTGGGGTTTTGGTATATCTAGTCTATTACATATCATGATGATGTATGAGTGCATCTTTCAAAATAACCTGAAGAATGAATACTTCGAAGCAATTCAAGATGTTGAAGTTCCCTCTTTAGCTGCCAATAGGAACTGGGTGGATCATGAGGTTTTAGATGATAAGATTGTCCTTATGCAGATTTCCTGGAGGTACAAAATCTCACTAGGCCCCATCATTGTGGCGGACGAATAATGGATGTGAATTGCCAAATTTATCTAATCGTGCAATCTTAGGCTAAAGGCATTGATATTGGAGAAGATAGATGAAGTAGATCACTAATTACTGCCCTTACATCAATGTTTCAGGAGAGCTTGATAACTGTGCCATGATTACCAACTTTGTGTGCATAATGAATTTTTGGACTATCAAATCACCTCCGAAACTATGACACCTACAGGCAACATTCTATGAATCAAGATTGTGGTCTCATTAATTATTTATTTCTAATAGAAGCATCACACGGTTAACAATAAATATCTCTCGTAAGATTAATAAGATGGATTTCCTCGTGTTTAACATGGGATTTAGGAATTAGGACTATCCAAGGGCCTTTGGAGGCATTATGGGGGTTGTGATACCAAATTACTCGGTGTGAAGTCATGCCATACAAGTAACCATTCATCATCATCATCAAGACCTTATCCCAATTAGGGGTTGGCCACATGAATCTATTCCTCCATTCCACTCTATTAAATACCATGGTTTCATTTAATCCCAAAGTTTTTAAGTCTTTCCTCACCACTTCTATCTACGTTCTTTTGGGCCTTCCTCTTGCCCTTTTAGAACCTTCAACTTGTATTGCCTCACTCCTAACTGGTGCCATTGTTGGTCTCCTTTGAATATGTCCAAACCATCTAAGTCTAATTTCCCTCATCTTGTTACCTATTGGTGCTATCCCTAAATTTTCTCTAATATTTTCATTTCTAATTCTATCCTTTCTTGTCTTACCACTCATCCATCTCAACATCCTCATTTCTGTGACACTCATCCTATGAGCATGATGTTCCTTAACTGCCCAACACTCTGATTCATAGAGCATGGCCGGCCTTATAGTCATCTTATAGAATTTTTCCTTTAGTTTGAGCGGCACCCGCCGATCACATAAAACACCTGATGCACATCTCCATTTGTTCCAACCCACTTGGATTCTCTGGGTAACCTCCCTCTCAATCTCTCCACTCTCATGGATCACTGATCCTAAGTATCGAAAGTGGTCTCTCATGGGGACCTCTTGGTTATCAATCTTGACTGGTGTTCCACTCCTACTCTCCTTGCTAAAATTACATTCCATATATTCTGTCTTAGTTCGGTTAATTTTAAATCCTTCCGATTCTAATGCTTTTCTCCATAACTCTATTTTTATGTTTACACCCTCCCTTGTCTCGTCAATTAGGACTATATCGTCTGCAAATAGCATGCACCAGGGAATCTCCTCGTGCAGATGTTTTGTTAACTCATCCATAACTAATGTGAAAAGGTATGGACTCAATGCCGATCCTTGGTGCAATCCGACAGTGACAGGAAAATCACCAGTCACGCCACTAGTGGTCTTAACATTTGTTACTGCTCCCTCATACATATCTTTAATTATGTCTATATACCCCTGAGAAACCCCTTTACCACCCAACACCCTCCATATTAACTCTTTAGGGATTCTATCATTAGTTTTCTCTAAGTCAATAAAGACCATGTGCAGGTCTTTTCTCCTCTCCCTATATTTCTCTACTAATTGTTTTAGTAAGAAAATAGCTTCCATGGTAGACCTCCCAGGCATGAAACCGAACTGATTCTCCGATACACTTGTTTCATGTCGTAGCCTCTTCTCAATCACTCTTTCAAAAAGTTTCATGGTGTGGCTCATAAGTTTGATCCCCCGATAATTAGTGCAGCTTTGAATGTCTCTTTTATTCTTATAGATTGGTACAATAGAGCTTTTCCTCCACTCATCAGGCATTTTCTTTGATTTTATGATCTTGTTAAACAACTTGGTCAACCAAACTACCCCAATATCTCCCATATGCTTCCAAACCTCTATCGTATATCGAGGCCCCATGGCCTTTCCTGATTTCATCTTTCTCAAGGCTTCTTTTACTTCAAGTATTCTAATCCTACGTTCATATCTATAATATCCAGTGTTATTTAGATTTATAGTATTTTCAATCCCTATATTCTCAGGGCCATTGTCATTTAACAATTTTTGAAAGTATATTTCCCACCTTTGTTTGATCTCATCATCTTTGATTAATACCCTTTGATCATCACTTCTAATGCACCTAACATGCTCTAAGTCCTTACCCTTCTGTTCTCTTACTTTTGCAAGTTTAAACACATCTTTCTCACCTTCTCTTGTTCCTAGTCTATTATAGAGCTCATCATATGCTTTAAGTTTAGCCTCACTTACTATTCTCTTAGCAACGTTTTTAGCATTCTTATATTGTTCATAGTTTTCATTATTTCTAATCTTCTGCCATGCTTTAAAACGCATTCGTTTTTCTTTAATAACTTTTTGCCTTGTTTCATTCCACCACCATGTTTCCTTTGTTAATAGCCTTTTACCTTTAGATACTCCTAAGACATCTTTTGCCACTTTCTTAATGGACTCAGCCATATTAGTCCACATGGTATTTACTTCTGTTTCATAGTTCCAATTTCCTTCTACCATCAACTTATTTTTTAATGAGGTTATTTTCTCTCCTTTTAAGTTCCACCACTTAGTTTTTGGATGTGTATTAAGTTCAGTTCTTTTACTCCATCTTTTGATATGAATATCCATAACCATTAACCTATGTTGTGAGGTTAAACTCTCACCGGGTATCACCTTACAATCCTTACATATAGATCGTTCATTATTCCTAAGTAGAAAAAAGTTTATTTGGCTTTTATGAAGTCCACTTTTAAAGGTTATTAAGTGTTCATCCCTCTTCTTAAAGAGTGTATTTGCAATAGATAGGTTATATGACAAAGCAAAATCGAGGATATTCTCTCCCATCTCGTTTCGTTCACCTATACCATACCCTCAGTGTATGCTATCATATACTTCCTTATCTTTTTCTACATGACCATTTAAGTCTGCTCCTATAAATATCCCCTCAGTGTTGGGAATTTCTTGCATGACTCCCTCCATATCTTCCCAAAACTGTCTCTTAATTATATCTTGTAACCCTACTTGTAGTGCATATGCATTTATAATATTTATAATCTGCTCTCCTAGAATCATTTTTATTATTATAATTCTATCATTGAGTCTTTTAACGTCCACAACTTTATCCTTTAATTTCTTATCCACTATTATTCCTACGTCATTTCTATTATTTTCCTTTCCTACGTACCATAATTTATACCTATATATTTCTCTAGCTTTAGCCCCTTTCCACTTGGTTTCTTGGATACAAGCGATGTTGACTCTCCTATGTTTCATCGTGTCTACTAACTCCAAACTCTTACCTGTCAGTGTCCATATATTCCATGTAGCGATGCGAATCTTATGTTTTGGAAATACCCTATTTACTATTGCCTTTCTTGACCTCCATGGTATGAACCCATGTCCACTTTTCACTGCACCTGGGTTCTGATGCAGCGCGTCGCTTCCAAGGGGACGCTCTAGCAACCCTTGCCCATTTTTCACTACACCTGGGATCTGATGTAGCGCGTCGCTTCTAAGAGAACGCCCTAGCAACCCTTGCCTATTTTTCACCGCATCCGGGATCCGATGCAGCGCGTCGCTTATAGGGAACGCCCTAGCTTGAGCGAATGTCATTTTTCGATTCATGTCATGTTGGGGTTGCCATAGTTTTTAAAAAGCTAATGATGATTTTCATTAAAATCATTAAAATCATCTTCAGCTTCACCCTTGCCGGCTGGTTACCTGACGCAAGGGTGGCCATATTTTAAGAAGTTGAAGATGATTTTCATTTCTTCCTCACAAACTAATATACAAATGCATATGTATTTTTAAGAAAGAAATAATAGAATCATTTCAACTTCCCCCTTGCCGGCTGGCTACCTGACACAAGGGTTGCCATCTTTTAAGAAGCTGTAGCTAATTTTCATTTCTTCCTCACAAACTAATATACAAATGCATGTTCATTTGTAAGAAAGAAATAATAGAATCATCTTCAACTTCCCCCTTGCCGACTGGCACCTGACGCAAGACCCTCCTTTTTTATCCTGGCTTGGGACCGGCATTGGCGGAGTTGCCATACAAGTAACCATTATGATTCCTAAAAAGAAGGTTAAGAGATCATAAGGCCTGGGTTTCAGTGCCTTGTAATAGCAAGTGCCAAGGAGATTGAGATTTCTTCCTTGGGGAAAGCACAGTAGGCGAACTCAACCAGAAGCTAGGGTAGCCCCCAAAAGAAAATGGAAACCAGGTGCGAGGGAAGCTTCCAAGCTACCAGATAATTACCTAAGTCAAACTAAATTTTTTTTTGGGATAAGTATAATGACTTCTTCAGAAGGGGAGCCTTGGTGCAACAGTAAAAGTTGTCGTCATGTGACCTTGAGGTCACGGGTTCAAGCATGGAATCGGCCTCTTGCAAAAATGCAAGGTAAGGCTGCCTACTTTAGGCCATTGTGGCCCGCCCCTTCTCCGGACCCCGCATAGGCGGGAGCTTTGTGCACTGGGGCTGCGCTTTAAGTATAATGACTTCTTCAGATAACTCTTTGGTACTGTTTGGATGTTTTAGTAAATCACGTTTTACTATATGTTTCCAAAATTAAGATTTTGGAAAATTGCAATATTAGAAAAGGCATGCTTGGAAATCTCATGTTTCCAAAACTGTAATCTATAAAGTCACGACAATAGGCCAAAATCATGATTTGGGCAAATACAGCTTGGAGCCATATTTTGCTAAATCACATTCCAAAAGGTTGTGTGAGAAGAGTTATGCACATTCTTTTTCTCTCTTATATACTTTATCACAGCTCACTTTTAACTTTCTGCCATTCGACATGTGCAAAATGGAAAATACAAATGAGCCCACTTTAACAATGAAATCATGATTCACCCTATTCTGCCAAACAGCCAAACAATAAGATTTTCTAAAATTGTGATTTTTGGAGTTAGTGAGAATGTATTATTGCAATCTTTCTAATTACAATTTTGTGTAATTCTAAATCCAAACAAACACTTAACTATGATGGCTTCTTTAGATCATTCGTGAGCTTGAAGTTATTGATAGGAAGGTTGTAATGTTGAGTCTTTTGTTCTTCTCTTTGGTCTTATTTTTTTCCCAGTACAGCACTTCTTTACCCTATGGTTATGATACTTGAACCAAAGAATTTTGTGCCCTAATGATGCCTAGTAATGTTTTTTGTTGAGACAGGACAAGACCATGTGGAATACCACCTCTGCTGAGAGATAAATTTCGGAGAGGGTTAAATCTCCTGAAATTTTCAAACGAACCCTTAAGTATGATGGCTTATTCAGATAATATTTGAGCTTGAAGTGATTTATTGGGAGGTCTTCTCATTGGTTTTATTTCCTCCAAGTACAGTGCTTCTTTACCCTATGGTTATGATACCTGAACTAATAAATGTTGTATGCTAATGATGCCCAGTAATGTTTCTTCTTGAGACATGACCCCGTGGAATACCACCTCCCCTAGAGCCACATTTTGTAGGTTAAATCTCCTGAAATTTATTAGTGAAAGCTAGGTCAGTCACAATGCCATTGATGTACTTAACTTCTCTGTACCTTTTCTTTGATGTAAGCCGAACAAGCCGGGGGAAGGGAAGTGATAACCTATCTAACATATAGAATTAAGAGTATAAAGTCACTTGCAAGCTTCCTGCAGAGCTTCTATTTCCATTTCTGTGGAGAAAGAAGCACACCCTGCTGACCGTGTCCTTTTTTCTCTGCTATGTAAATCATAATTTACTTGTTCAAAACCTAAGGTTTAGGAATTTTATTTGAAACAAAATATTCACTTGTAACAAAAGAAACCGACATATCCGAGGAAAAATCTCTAGTTCCCTTAATTATGAAGTTATGAATTACATTTCATTAATTTTAGAACCTAAGATAGGCAATAAGGCAGTCTTTTCCTCTTTTTGTTCCCTTTAAGATTAAGAATATAGACTTATAAAGTAAATCCACTCAATAAAGAAATAAACTTCTTAAATGACTTGAACTCCAACATTACCATTTGCACAGGCATAGGATTATGCATATAGGCAATGTTTGATATCTATTTCTTTCTCGGTGAATTTATTTCATAGGAAAAGACTACATGTTTAGAATGTAGTCACCCAATCATAGTTTACATGTGATGCTGCCTTCTTGTGGAAATTGCATCTGCTCAACAAACAATATTTTTTGCTCTGTGTTTCACTGAATGAATTCAAGTCACCATTTCAATCTTCTTTGAGAATAAACTCTTTCAAAGAATATTGTTTTCAGATGAAATGAGTTTGTCTTGCAGGGTGGCTCTACAATTTGTACATGAGATGCAATACAAAGCACAAAGGAGCTTAGATGCAAGTAAAGAGAAAGCATTACCTGTCTTTGGAGTTGGAGTTGCCCATATTGATGAAAGCGCTGTTTCACTCCTTCCCTCTCATGAAGTTAAGAGAGTAATTGAAGAAATTGAATGGATAGTTTCAAGTTTGGCTCCCCCAGTGAAGAAGTTCCATGTATTACCTGTTGAAAGCATCTTTTCTCTGGATTACAAGGAAGGAAAAAATAGATTGAATGAGTTACTGCATTCTATTAGTGATGTTACCGGGAAAGAAGATATTTTGCAGCATCTGCGCATGCTTTTCTTGCAGAAGGTTCTGTGTCATTCATTTGCTTGGTTATAATAAAAAGTACATACTTGTATTCAGGATCCTATGGTGTTTTCTGTTGCAGATTGCTTTTGACAATGGATATACTAAATTGATTCTAGGATCATGCACATCAAGAATTGCTTGCCATGTCATTTCAGCAACAGTGAAGGTTCGTTTCAGACTATTTGCTTGCTAAAATTTTACATTCCAAAAATGAAAACCAAATTTTACTTTCCAAAAAGGAAAAGTTGAAGTGCCCAACTTTCTAAAATGTCAGTCTTTCAGAAAGGCTACATATCCTGATAAAGACTGCAATTTTGAATATGGCAAACACAAAACTTCAGCATTGTTGAGTTTTTTCTTTTCTTCTTTTTCTATTGCACTATAAAGTTAAATTATTATTGGGAAAATGAATGATAGTACAAGGATATAGTTCGTATTCTGGTTGGTCAATGAGGAACAATAAAGGTTCAACTGAGGCTGATTGATTGGCAGAGGTTTTCATCATTCAAGACTTCACTTTCTGGTTTAGAATTTTCCTTGTATCACCTCTAGCTCCTCAAAAATCTTTAGAAAGCTTCTGATAACATGAGTTCCTTTCTTCCCCTTAAGAGAGTTCTTTTTCTTAAAATTCTAGTCTTATGTGCAACTAGGTAGACTACGGACTAGCCACCATACTCGGCTTCCAAAGAATCATAGCCTTAGATGCAAATCTTCTAAGTGCTTAAGCTTTGATGAAAGTGGAATTACGAACAAAATAAACAGTGAAGATACCTGAAACTCGATTCAATATTCTCATAACCACATTTTCTTGAATTATTTTATTTTATTTTTTTCTAAAATTTTCTTAGCTAATCTTGGGCTTCGTATTATTTTCTGAGCTAGTTTGATTTCTAGATAATTAATTGGAAAGATTTTCAAACTATCTTGCATTTTGGAAGTGGTATTTTACTTACTAAATCTGAGTTGCACTATTTGTCTCCATAGAAATTCTAGTAATCTGTCTGAGAGGAGAGTAATAATACATGAGTTGAGTGGAAAAAAATTGTAACAAGATTGAAATACATTTGAAAGTATTGGTGTATACATGTAAATATTCTCAATATCTTCAAGATATGGGCTGTTATTCTTTTGTGTTATCTTCACAACCTTGTAACTTTCCATTCTTATTCCTATTTGGGTTTGACCTTGTTATACTTACACATCTATAAACATATAGGATCTCTCATGATTTGTGAGAAATTCACTTATATCAACTAGGTATTGAGATCATGTGTAGATTTGTAGTTTTCGCTCTCTTCTTTGCTCCACCCACATGTAACCCTGTATGTTCTTATGGCTACTACTTCACCAACCAGTGCTTCCGCCAATGCTTCTTTCAACTTCTCTGCTTCTCAATCGGCCACTACTATATTAGTCTTCCCAACCATGGCACTTAACAATATAGTCTATTTCCCGTATGCTAAACTCAATGAATCCATTTAGTCTTTCTGGCAGATCTATTTCCTATCCATCCTAGCTGCCCATGGCATGATTGGGTTGGCCAATGGGACCAATATTTGTCCATATCTGGCCATTATTGATGAGTCTTCCAAGCAATCCATTCCTAATCCTGACTAATGCTTCATGGAACAGAAATGATATACCGTTATTGAGTTAGATCATAACTTCCTGCTCCAAGGAAGTTTTGGCCTAGCTCTATTTTTGGCAGACTGCACACTCAGCTTGGAAGACCCTTGAAGAGTTGTTTGGTGGTCACTGAGGCTTGTTTACTCCTAATTCGTGTGCGCTTCCATCAATGGAAAGTGTGATCTCTCCACATCAACCGAAAACCAAGTTTTTTTCCGATGAGCATGTTGCAGCTGGACACTCAATCTCCACCAACCAATTTAATTTGATTGATTACGAAGTTTAGGTTGGGACTACAATGACATTATAGTCACTTTGTCTATGCATACCACTCTGGTTCCTTTTATGGAACTCCACAACATCTTTCATGTTCATGAATTGCATCTTAAAACCGATCTCAACGATGATTCTTCTCTATATGCCAGCTATAGTTGTCCTGCTAATCCAACAAGAACAATTACAACCGTGGGCTAAATCCAACAACAACAGTCAGAAGAAGAATCAACTATATGGATAATCCAAGGCCAAGTTTTGTGGAGATCTCCCATGTCACATAAACTATCAGAATAATCACATCACTGATAATTGTTTCTTTCGCAATGATCATTTAACCAATCCTCATCTGCTCACTATGCTGCTCCATCATCTCATTGATTTGATCTTGATGTGTGGTTTTCATGACATAAGAACAACCTAGCATATGAGTTCTGATCTTGAAAACCTTAGCTTGGAAAGCATGTGCCTGGGTTTGGACAAAGTGAATATTGACAGTGCAGGCTTGAGAATCCATCACACAGGCCATTCTTCTTTTTCCTCTAAATCTCATACATTTCGCCTAAATAACATTTGCTTGTTCCTAGCATTCAAAAGAAACTCATATCTGTCCGGTGTTTTGCAAAGGCAATGGTTTTGTCTTTGATTTCATTGACTCCTCATTCTTAAGGATAGAAAGTTGAAAGCTGCAATTCTTCAAGTGGCGAAATGAGGGAGGCTTACACATGCTCACCTACCTAGTGCACCACTTGATCGATCTAAGCCATGTGCCTTCTTGGGCAAGGAAGTGCGTGCAAATCAACGCATCAACCTCCGGGCATCTCTGCTACCATTCTGTCACAAATGCTATTGTCAAAAGTAAATGTGACTCTCCTAGGTATAGTTCACAGTCATGTTTAGATTGTAATAAAGTAAAAAACTTCTGGTCCAATCCTCCATTGAACTCAGTCCATTAGTTCTTGTCATCTTTGGTTAGTTTGTGGTGATGTTTGCACCCGACCCCAGTTCAATCAATAAATGTACACGGTTTTTTTCTTTTTTTTAAAAAAATTGTTATTGATGATTTCTTCTAGTTTACTTGGAATTTTTGTGGGAAAAATAAATGTGAAAATCATGATTTATTTATAAAATTTCATGTTATGATAGGAAAAAATGTAATTTCCCTTTTAAAGAGTTTCATTCAAATGGGATGGTGAGTATCACTCACTAAATATTTTGAAACATGCCCTATTGTAAGCCAGAGATTGTGCCTACACACTCGAGAGCAAAATGGTAGGGCCAATAAAAAAATCAAATGCTCGCAGCAGGAAGTTATGATCCAACACAACGAGAATTGATCATTTCTGTTCCATGCAGCATAGTTGGGATTGAGATGTGGAAGATTAATCAATTCTTGCCATGGGTGCCTAGAATGGATAGGAACTCAGTCCACCAGAGAGAATAATTTGATTCATAGAGTTTAACAGAATGGGAAATGTGCTGTATTGGTGTCATGGCTGGGAAGACACTTATGGTGGTGGTGGATTGAGAGGAAGAGGAGCTAGGAGAGTTGCAAGAAGCATCAGTGGAAATGCTGAATAGTGTAGAATCCATGAGAATAGAGGGGGCTAAGGGCGAGTTGGATGATGAAGAGTCGGAAAACTGGAGGCCTCTTGATACTGCAGATGTATAGTATATCTTCATACAACTTGGCGTGTTCATGTTTTTGTCTGGCATACTTCAGAAGCTGTTGGCTTTTGGAAAGAAACTAAGACTTGGTGACTTAGTGGTGTTCAATTTTGAGCCATTTGTTTGAATCAACTTAAAAAGGCATCTGGAATTCTTATATGTCTTTATGTCTCAGGGCCAGGGCTACTCATTACCTGCTGATATACAGTGTGTTGATGCAAGGTTGGAGGTGCCAGTGGTGCTCCCTCTCCGTGATTGTCTTGCAAAAGAGTTGACTGTTCTTTGTCATCTTGACAGGTAGAACCTTTTTAATTTAACATAATTTGTTTCACTATTCTTTTGGTGACCTGGATCTCATTAATGGAGCAGTTTGAAAACCCAGCAGCAGCTTAAGTGTCCTCGCTCTGGCATCAATGGCTTGGTGTCTTCATTCATTGCAACTTTGCAGGTAAGATGAGGTTATCTTCTATCTTATTTGTTCTTTTGTTGTTCAAATATTAATCTGGGAGATTTAACTTTGTGATTTTACCATAGAGAAACATGATCTCCAGGTTAGTGACCAGAACTGAAATTTTTGTCACCATCACTGCTAAGATCAAGTTGTTGTCTATTAAATTGCAGGAAGAAAATCCTTCCCGAGAACGCACCATAGTAAGAACAGCAGGAAAGCTGACTCCATTTTCTTTTAATAAGCTATCAGAAGCCAATTACTCTCATGAACGTTTGCCCTCCCGATGGCGTAACAAGTTTCAGCCTTTCAAAGGATCTATTCAAGCAGATGTTCTGTGCCCAATCTGCAGTAGCCCCCATAATGTGCAAGACTTGCAAAGTTCGAGAAGCGAGGTCCCAACTTGCCAAACTGGAAGTAATCTCTTTGCAGCCAGTTGCTGTCCGAGCTGCTGTTTTCAGATCCTTCCAGAGGAGCCATCTTCTATGGAGCATTTCTACTCGAAATTACCTGAGCCAATGACTAGAAGATTCAAGAACAGCGCTGGAACTGACGTGGTTTCACTAAGGTGATGAGTTTACATATCCTGTCAGCATTACATGGTTTCTATCTTCTTTCATTTCTACTGCACAGGTTTCTACGTTACCAATGAAAGACAGATGGAAGATATACTTTATATTGGTTCTAAGCTGCTTCTGGTTATGCTTCAGGGAACAAATAGAAGATTGTTTACTCTCAGATGATGAGCATGGAACCTAAAGCCCGAAATGCACGAGATGAGTGGGGCATTTTTGTTAAGCTGTGATTTCTATCTGATAAGTAAATGCTAGCAATGTGGTGTTTCAGTGTGAGAAATGAGTGCTGCAGGTGAAGTATTATTACACCATGATTTTAATGGAGAATCAAACAGTACAAAATTCTTTTATGGCTGCATTCTTGCATGTGCCCAACCTGATCTTCAAGATACTGAAACGATGCTCCCAAGCAATTTTTGCCTTGGCATTCTGCCTTGTTGTTGTACTCAATAGAGGGGAGTGGAGGAACAAGATTCATGTGGCCGACCTCGAATTGGGATAAGGTCTTCATGATGATGATGATGATTCTGCCTTGTTGTTCACAGGAAGACTACAAAATTGAAGGTGCTAGTTGGCAAGGGTGTCTGCATCGACTAGGATACCATCCATAGGATTTACTAGAGGGATGGTTAGTGTTTAACCTTCTCAAGGAGTGTGTGTATTCTGATTCATGAAACTCTAATTTATTATTTTTATTGATATGTTCTGTCCTAATTATATGAAGCATAATTAATTACGTGGGCCACTTATATAATTACAAAGAGTTTCTATAATGAAATAATAATACAATAAAAACAATAAAATTCAGTTTCCCAAATACGAACTTACCATTATCTTCAATTAGAGTCATTCTAACAATATGCAGCATTTTCCCTCTCCTATTTTTAGGAGATATGTTAGAACTGTCCTTACAGCTACATAAATTGCAAAAATTATATTCGCCTACGCAGGCCCAGAAGCTAAATCATTGCCAATTTAACAATCGCAGGTTTTAAAATGCAGACAGGAAAGGAGTACATAACTTGTACATAAGCAAAGTATGGCTTGCCCCAAAATAAGGAGTGCCGGTAACCGTCCACGCCCCTTTTGGAGAACTTTTTTGTGTGTATCTAAGCCGTTAATCATGTTCAAAATAGCTTAGATTGGCTGGAGATCAAACTTCAGGCCCACTGGATGCATCTAACGTGAAGGGTGTAAAATGGATTTCCCATTTGTTTATTAGGATTTGAAGTCGCTATCAGTATGTAGAGGTGTCAGGTTTTAATAGCATCTGGGAACCTCCTTGCAGGTTTTGGATGCATGAGCCTTCCACTGGCTAACACGTAGATTCACAAGTCTAGCATGCAGGACAATTGGCAATCCATGCATGCAGCTCCTTCCATTGTTCCTTGGTGGTAAACAGCAGCTGTTTATATAAGAAGAAAGTGCCAGCCCATAGAGTGTAAGCCTGAAAAGTGATGAACGACATAAAGCCTCAAGAAAGAGAGGCCATCGAAATCCGAAGGCGTGGTGGTGTGAGTGCAGACGGGCAGAGGAAGGAGGAAGTGTCACCGGGAGAAGGCGTCCGTGAAGTGATGAATGAGGGCAAATATGAGATTGGCGAGACCGAGGATGGTAAGAAGTACTTCTACAAACGTCTTCCTCACGAACAAGTTCCACAGCGTCGTGATTTCAACACACAGAAGCTGGAACAGTTGTAAATCACCAACACTGCCAACTTCTGTTCTCCCAAGTCCATACAAAAAACTTGTTTTCTTCTTCTTCTTCTTCTTCTCTCTCTCTCTCTCTCTCACAACCAGATGAGAACTGTTTGTCTCTGGAAGTTGGTGCCAACCTTAGAGCCGGAGGAACAGAATAAAGTCTTTTTTCTTTGCTGAATGCTATTGTAGGTGTTCTCTGCCACTATGAGTTTCTGGGGAGGCAGTAATAACGGACTTGAAATACAACCGACACAGGCCCACCATTTGGTTGATCTGACCTATTCACCTCGTTCAGCCTCCCTAATTTAAGCCACCAAGCAAAATTCATGTTCATGGATGCTTTCCCCTGATGAAGGGGAGTCATGTCGCAACAGTAGAGATGTCGTCGTGTGTGACCCTTGTGGTCTGTTCCTTCCCAAACCTTGCATACACGGGAGCTGGGAGCTTGATGCACGGGGCAACTGGATCAGATCAACCAAATAAGGGGCCCTGTTGAAGTTGAGTTCCAAAAAGTATTATTTTCTGTATCCCCAAATAATTTTCCAATTATAATTACTCGTTGGTAGAAATTGATATGGGAACCCTTAAATTCAAGGCCCCACCACAGTATAGTTGCTATGAGGCAACCCCATTTTACAGAATGGCATGCGGGCAAGGATATGAAGGATACATCCCCACTTTACATGATGGGATGAGGGCAAGAATATAAGGGATACATGGACACTTAAATTCAAGCTCCATTTTACATAACATTTGTAACGTAAGCATGGTAATTACTCATAAAACTTCTTAAGCTGATCCAGTTTTGTGAAGTCTGGTAATTGTCCATTTCCTCCAAGGTAACTGCATTCCCTATCAAGATATCTTTCGCAGTGTAAGGACTTGGGCCTTTCAAATGCACGAAATATACCACAAGAATTCCGAACATGTAGTTTGACAATCCAGAGCATCAGATCCCAAGCCTTGAAGTCGCCTGGCTTCACTTTTCTGTTAAATGCTCTCATAACCCTCTCCTGATGGCTTTGTGTACAGGATGGTCTGTTGTCGTTCTCTTTTGATCATATAGAGGTAATCATAGCGAGAGCTGAGCCGATCTGCTTCAGCCACAGAACTTCCCACTTAAGGCCATGCAATAGTGTGTAACTGTGTGTGTGAGCAGAACTGCAAGAGGCCAGCCAAGTAAGAGTTTCCTTGGCAGACATCACGCAGAAGGTGCATAGATGTATGAGATGAATCCGCAGTGGGGTCACCACGCAAAGGAAGCAACTGGGACAAAAAGAATTTACAAAAGAATTCTCTGCCACCATTGGCCCAAGCTTTAAGAGAGGATTTAGAATACCCACATGTAAATGATCCAATGAGAAGGGCAAAGTAATGAAGGCTCAAAATGATAGAAACAAAGGAATCATGTAAATCAAGACAACAAGTAGCTCAAAAAGTGATGTCAATGTACAGAGGACTAAAGTTCAATAAGCTTCTGATAATTGATCACAAGGAGTCAGCTCGTGCAAATTTCACACCTGGAAGTACCTGGGCATCTGAAATGAACTGAGATCAGATGCAGGAGAACTGCTAGAGAGAAAGTAAGAGCAAGGGTATTTGAGCACATACAAGTGAAAGAAGCAAACATTACAAACTTCCAAGCTTTCAGGAACCATTAAAAACGAAATCAACAGAAAATGACTCCAATTAATGGAACCGTGAATAAAGTCATTACTCAAAAATAGATTGGGAAGCAAAAACCAGAGTTTCCAACTGGTGCCAAACTGATCACTGAAGACCCAGCAGCACTGGCTTAGCTTTCCTCATCAATGCAGAAATTTAGCTCGGCTTCATTAACTTGAAGACTCAGAACCCTATAGTTTAAGTCAGATCCCATTGCATGAGTAGTAAATTGTATTGGACTGGGTTGAGTTGAGACTCATGTAAGTTCTTATTCCCTTGTGTGTCCACTCCCGTCTCATTGATTGTGAATGCATTTGAAAATCAGCCTTTTTGGTTTGGTGAATGGTGAGTGGATTCAAACCCATAACCTCTTGGTTGTGACATAGGACACCTGACTAGCTTGATAGGTGCTCAAATCATTTGGAAGGTTCAACACCCACTTAGAGATGGGGCCTCCTCTTACTTAGACACTAACATCTGACGGATTGGGATAACTTGAAAGAAGTAGACCCATATGATCTCCACAATACTCACGAACCATTGGAAAGAAATATCCCACGTTATGTGTTGGCAGCCACACGTAATATGGGAATCACGTGCCGGCTAGCCCACATCAGGTCAAGGGTTGGCTTTGATACCACTATAATAGTCTCTATAATAGTCTGAGGGCTTTACACACAGCAATATTATCCGCTTTGAAAATTGGGGCCATATTACCCAACCCCCTCACAGCTTTGCTCTTTTCTTGCAGAAAAAGGCCTTATTGCATGTAAAGTCGTCTCAAACTTTTATTAACAGTCCAATCACCTTTTTCTTAGCAACATGGGATTAACTCTAGTATTGTCCACTTAATTGTGTCAATTTATAACAGCCTAATAGCTCATACATACAATAATATTGTCTGCTCTGAAAAATTGACCCCCCATACGACCAGCCCTCTCATGATTTTGTTTTTCTCCGGTTTTACGAAAAAAAGGCCTTTTTGCAAGGAGAGCTACACGTTACTTTTATCAATAGTCTAGCAACTTTTTCTTTAACAATGTAGAACTAATTCTTTCTCCCATCTACAAGGATACTTAGGCCTTCACACTTACTCATTCCCAATCAACAGCTAAAACCAAAAACTAAAAATAACAGCAAAGAAATCAAACAACATCCTCCTTATCAACTAGAACCACAACGCAAACAACACGGTCTGAAGCATGGCAAACCACAATGTACCCGTAAACTCCCATAAAGTCTGCATGGATTGATAGAATATGATACTCCATAGCAACAAAATTGCCGAAAATACAAAACCCAGAAGCTTAAAAGCAAACAATAAGTGTTTAATCTAAGCGGTAAGAAGAACAGCACCACCAGCCTCCTTAATCTTCTTCTCTGCAATTTTAGAAACAAGTTTCGTCTTCACCACAATTGGCTGAGATGAAGGCAAAACACCCTTCCCCAACAGCTTGAAATATCCAAACTGGGTCAAATCAACAAGTGGAGCCTGGCCATTTTCCGGCTTGGATTCCTTAAAATTTTCGGGAAGGAGAGACCATAAACGGTCGATATTGACTACTGGGCAGTAGAATTTGTTGCGGAGCTTGTGGAAGTAACGCATTCCGACCTTACCGAAGTAACCAGGATGGTATTTGTCGAACAGGATTCTGTGGTGGTGCAATCCTCCGGCATTACCACGACCTCCTGGGTGCTTTCTGTGCTTCCCAATGCGACCGTGGCCGGCGCTTACATGACCTCTCTTCTTCCTGTTCTTCTTGAATCGGGTCGTCATCTTCTTCCTCCCTGTCCCCTCTCTCTCCTCTGTGTGGAGTGCCGCGGCAAGGCTCAGAGGCATTTTATAGTTAGGTTTTCTCCGAGAAATCGACTCTTGTGACAGTTACTGTCAGGATCGTGCCTGACGGTCGACTTTGTGGGCCCACAGTGGCAAATGGTATTCTTGATCGAACCGTTGACTTGTACATCAGCAAATAGGCAGAACTAATCACGAATGAAATTTAGGATTCAATCTCTCTGCCTAAACCCCAACAAGCTAAGGTTTCAAGTCTACAACCCATCAAGACGGAGCCAAAGCTAGTGGGACTTTAGTTGTGGTGGGCTCCAAGTTGATCAGTCTTTTATTTGGAATTGGTCGTCATCCTCCTCCTTAGAGACCTTTCTCATTAGAATTCAGCATGCAAATCTTGTTTCTCTATTTCCTTCTATTAGGTATTATGACTTTATTTAGTTTTAAAAATTTTAAATATTTTCTCACAACATTTATCTACATTTTTTTTTGCCTTCCCTTCGACTTAGATTGTATCACTTCTTTGACTAAATTTAAAAAATATAAATTAATCATCTACACGAGTATTAGACTTGCCCTTAAAATCTATCAAATTCTAATGTGAAGGGAAAATTATCTTTATACCAACTACGACTGAAATGCTCTCAAATCCTTGTTAGCACTTCAATAGAAGAGATTTGCAAGGCAATAGAATACATTGAAACTTACTATACTTTCAAAACAAGTAGACAAGCCACAAGTGATGCCCACCTCTATCTTTCTCAAGCTAAATTTTAATATATTATTATTATTATTATTATTAGAAACATATAATTAAAAAATAAAGTACTTGGGAATATTCTTAAATCCGTGCCTATTAGACTGGATGGTTTGGATGACTGAAAATGTTGTAAAAGTATATTCAAATTTTCTAATGAATTAAAAAAGAAAAGAAAAGATAACAGGGTAAATAAGATAGATCCCTAATTTTAGGGCAAGTCTGTTGGCACTACTGTTCTTGTAATTTTGGAGTCACTACTTTCTCTAGTTTTATTGAAAAAAGTCTTGACACATCGGTAAAAAAATATTGTCACGTGACCTTGAAATTATGAGTTCCAGATACGAAAACAGTCACTTATAAGTTGTCTATTAGATGCCCGTCCGCCTCTTCTCGGGTGCCGGCCCCCGAAAACAGTCTCTATTTTTACTCCCACTGCGTTTGCTGACAGATTACGCCTGTAGATGGTTAAATAGACGACTCACCCTCGTGCACGTTTTCCCTTCTTCTGCCTCCTTCCAGCGACTCCTCTAGAAGAAGAAGAAGCAGAGCTACTGCTCTCTTGAGAAAAATATAGGGTTCCGAAAACGCGATTTCTTCTTTTTAAGCGGAGAAGAGCAAAAATGGCTGGCGTTGCGCAGATTCCGACGAGTTTCGGGCACGAACTCAGAGCTTGCCTTCGTTGCAGGCTTGTCAAAACCTATGATCAGGTCTTCTTCTTGTTCTTTTCACATGATTCTCATTCTTTGGTTTCCATTTTTGTTCTTCGGTGCCTAATGCCTTTCCTTCATCCCTTGTATTCAATTCCACTGTTTCATTTATGTTTGGTTCATTATTAACAATCCATTGGTGAACTCATTCTGTGCACTGTGATTTTCTGCACAGCCTTGACACAGATAGGACTCTTTAATAACAAACGGTCCAAGATTTTACATCTATCTAATCTATTCTCCATTTTTAAGCCTTAGAATTGCAATAAACAGTGTCACTGTTTCTGAATGACTTTATCCATGGTTTGTTATCTCTGTGTCAAACAATCTAGTCATTTTAAGTTCGTCCTTTTTTCTTTTTCTTTTTATTCTTTTTTTTTTTTAAATTTCCATGTGGTTTTGTATTTTCTCCTCTTGCTCAAACATAAATAAAAGGGCAGCCCCGGTGCACAAAGCTCCTGCCTATGCGGGCTCCAAGAAAGGGGTGGACCACAAGGGCCTAAAGTACACAGCCTTACCTTGCATTTTACAAGAGGCTGTTTCCACACCTTGAACCCATGACCTCAATGTCACATGACGACAACTTTTACTGTTGCGCCAAGGCTCCCCTTCCTCAAACATAGATAAAGTAGCCCTAAAAGCTTGGGCAGTTTGTTATTATGTAATTCTATGTAAATAGCAGGGATGAAAGTTTACTATCCATGGATAAAGCCATCCATTGATTGCTGTCCCCATGTCCAATAGCCGCTATATGTTGGTGATGAGTATGCTTGAAAGTTGTCACTGGTTTTTATTGTTGTTTGTATTGTTATTATTAATTTTTTTGAAAATGGAGGCATTCTATTTACTTAAGGAGGGAAACATAGCTAGGAGAAAGTCTGTTAGACACATGACAATCAATCCATGATGAAGTTTATCCGTGGTTGGTAGTCTCATTTCCTTGCAACCAAGGTCCAATATTGAAATCATTTCAGAGGTTTTCCCTTACTTTGTCCATGTCAACAAACAATTTGAAATACCTCAACTTTTTCATAACAGGTCCTGTTAAAACCTTCAAATGTGGGTAAAGTTATTCTATATAGACAACTAGCCCTTAGGCCGCAAATAGTAGGGAATAAAATCACCATCTTTGGATAATTTATTCCACATAGTTATTCACAGGCCAAACAGGTCTGACATTATATACCTTGCATGTACTCTCAGAAAGCTGGTCTCTTGGTTTTATATTATTTTATGCTTATGATTCTGAGGTGGACTGTTCCTTTGTATGAATTTGTATTTTTCACATGGAGGATCTCATCTGCTGTATTTTTTTTATCATCTCTGATATGAAATTGATTATTACATTCACGGTGGAAGCTCAGTTTAGAGAATCAGGCTGTGAAAACTGTCCCTTTTTTGGCATGGATAAAGATCATGAGCGGGTCGTGGATTGCACCACACCAAACTTTACTGGGTAGATCTCTCTCTCTCTCTCTCTCTCTCTCTCTCTCTCTCTCTCTCTCTCTCTCTCTCTCTCTTGCTTATCTATAAAACTAGTAGATTCCTTTCTTCCGTTGGTTAATTCTATTAAGGTGCTTGAGGATCAATGCATGTGAGAAATTGGGTGCATATTCTGTTTAATGAACTTTCAGTCTAAGAGCAAACATATATAGGAGGTATAAAAGTTACATGATCACAATGTCATCACTATCTTATTTTCTATTTTTAATTCGGATCTCTCTCAATGGATTAATATTCTCAAGCTGTTTCTGGCGTATCTATCTCGATGAGAGTACTTAGGGTAATTCTTGAAATTGCAATAACTGTAATGTGAATGCTGTTATTACCATTTTAGTTTCGTTTTAGTGTATCTTCTACTGATTTGGACTTTGAATTCACTTTCTATTTTGGCAGCATCTTGTTTAAGTTTTATTGTAACTTATCATGCTTGTTTTTACAGGATAATTTCTGTCATAGATCCAAGTAGAAGTTGGGCAGCTAGGTGGTTAAGAATTGGTGCGTTAACTTTTGAAGCAGATAAATTTCTGTCTTTGTCTTAGTTTTTGCTGCTTTATTTTATGAAATGGCACTTTAAGCATTTATGCTTTTAGGATTCATTTTTTCATCACGTTTTTGTGAATGTTCTTCTGGTATTACAACAGTAGGGTGATGTTGTATGTCACATCAATGAGTTTCTTCTATTCAAATTTACTGAATTGATGAGATGCACAAGGGGTCATAATTACATGTTATTTGCAAGTACATCAGCATCCACATATTTAAATTTCAGGAGTCTTGACTAGATCTCTTGAAATAGGTGGATGTGGAGGCACAGTGTGTGCACTTGACAAGTCAGCAACTGCATTTATCATTTCTCTAGAAGTTTTAAATGTGCATATTTCTTTTGCTTGCATAAACCTATGCAGTAATGTAGGGTTTCAGTGTGATATATTTAGACATACTTGATATCTGTTGATAATTTAAGTATGTTTTCAGCCATCATCATTGCTGGCATAAGAGGGCATTTTAATTGTCTGTGTTTTACAATTTGGTAGATAGAATGTTATTTTATTTTGAATGCATTTATACCAGAGATGGTAATCTGTTAGTTACTCTAGAATTTTGATTGTGTGTTGCACGCATGTGCAAGTAAGAAGTAGAAGACATATTGTTTGACTTACATCCATAACCCACTTCTATTCCAAGTGTAAGATAAGGACATTGCTAGGCATGTCATACCAAGGGGTTGTAATGTTTCCACAAAACAAGCAGATGTTTTATTTTATTTTTTGAATGTTGAATATACACAGACACATCCACGAGCAGCCTCGACCATTATGACCTACCCTAGAGGAGGTTCCTTCTTGTGCCACTACACTAGAAGGTCTTTAACTCAACATAGTTTCTAAGTTAAGATGTACTCCTATATCCTGGGGTTTCTCTTAGTAGAAACTTATCTGTTGCTAAGAGAAACTCATGAAATATAATTTAGATATTGGAGAGGCTAAGCCTGGCTGTTTTCTTTTTCCAATAAAAATTGCAAGGTAGCAATCATCCTTAATTTATAAGTTCATCCTTAATTTTAAAGCTTTTTATTCTGTTCTAACTTACACCTAATTTAATAGTTTCAAGCTGTTTCATGAACTAATAACAGCTCAAAATAGTAGAGTATTTGAAGGACTGAAATCTCTTAGTATTCATGATTATCTCTTTTTGATGGAAGTTCTTGTAGGATATGCACCTACCATAGTGCTGAGTACAGAAGCCTTTCTAGTGGTCATTGCATTCTATAATAAAGTGGTTCCTCATTTTTAGTGTGTTAATTTTGAGTTGCTTAGAGGAGATTATTGAGCTGTTTGGGGTTTGGTGGAGCAGCTTGTAGCACTTCTACTGAGTGCTTCCTAAATGGGGGAAGCTCTCTTTAGAATATGAATTCTTCTTGTTTCTTAAACTTAAAAGGAACTTGCTTTCTTCTTGCTTTCCGTTAAGTAAGATGGAACTTCCTATTTTGCTGATTATTTTTCTATATTGTTGTTTTATCCCTGTTGCTGGTGCAAATAAAGTATTTCAAGTTTATGCCTGCTGTAAAGGGAGTGCCTATGCTGTGGATTCACATACTTTCAGTTCGAAAATATCAGTAGGCTAAAATAAAATGGGGCCTACTTCAATTATCACAATGATTCAACTGATTTGGTGTGCTATGGATGAGAGATATATAGAAGTTATTCACTGTTGATGATTATGAGCCTATTGATATGTTGTACTTTTGGTGATGAATGTCAACCATTGCTTTGTAGCCTTTTAATGTCATTTTGAAGGACAGAAATAAGAGGCCTAAGATAGATGGATTGCAACTTTGTATCTAACTCACCCATAGCATGCCCTAGAATATAGATGGTTCAAATCATTTAGGAAAGTGATCCCTCATTAAGGCTAGTGTTCCCAAATTGTATCTTTGCCTGCTTACATTTCACATGTGTTTTCTCTTTGTAGCCTTGTATGTTGAGTAATGTAATAAATTTCAGTTATGGTTGATGCAATTCGTGTTTTTGAGGAGTCAATATGGATGACTTAAATGTGTTTATCGTTTATAGCTTTGGGTCCAGTTTGACTTGTTAGGGAGTAGACAATTGTCTTGAATTCCTTTTAGATGTGATTTTCTGAATGGTATTGGTGAAAGTCTTCAAAATTTTCACAAGTGACCAGGACTCTGTACGAACAAGGCAACATGCAAGTATGGATGTTGAAGCTAGTGAATCAAAATCAAGTGCTGTAACGAAGGGTAGTAAATAGGACATATGGCCAAAAAGTGAACAGTGACTATTTCATGTTATCTTAGAATTTTGTTGCAGTTCTTAATAGTCCATTTGTAATTTGAGTTGGAGATCTAAAGTTCTTGAATCACTTGAATGGTTGAAGTGTCATCTGGTTGTATTGGTGGTAAAATTGGAGCACGTTGAAGCTTACACGACACCAAAAGGAATGAATAGAAGCTAATGCAATGTAGAAAGACATATGGTGCTAATGACCAACTTTAGATGACTGCTGATGATGTCACGGTTTGAATTTAAAAGTATGTAGGTCTACATGCAATTATGTAAATATTCTTATGAATGCAAATGAAACATAAAGGATTTAAGATAATGGTATTTAGAGTAGCAAGATCAAGGTATGCATTTTTTAATAAGTGGAAGACAAGCAGAACTAGTATTATTCTAATTCCTGAGAATTCATTATCACCTCCCCAAAAGGTATTTTGAAGTTTAGTATCTCTCAACCATTGGACAGTTTTAGTGATTGAAGGTTTGCTTGCAAATAAGAGGATTGAGCATAGTTTTCCCCATTTAGCAGGCAGGTGCAAGGTAATTTGGAAATATTCAAGAATATCCATGTGAATTTCTCAGCTGGTCTCCAGATTGTTGTTTTTTCTCTCTCCGAATTTGCAGGAGTGTCATATTTCCTTTTTCGTTTTCTTTTTCCATTCTTGATAATAACTTGAATCTGGCATCTTTTACAGGTAGATTTGTTCCTGGCTGTTATACACTGGCAGTTTCAGAGGCACTTCCAGAAGAATATCAGGTTTTATTCTCTGTTCTTTACACAGTAGTAAGTTATACTATTGAAGTATGTATGTAATGTGTGTAGGTCAAAAGCATTAAGATAAATGCCATTTAAGTTACCGAGTTTGAATGAAATTGACAGTGGGCTACCATTGAATTTTGGGACCCCCAATGTCCAGGTTTTACACTAAACCGTCACCATCAACTCTGCAATGGTTGGAGATTGTGTAAAACTATACCATTCTCTACGGCCATCATGGCCTCGTAGCAGCTGTAGCTGAAATCTACAGTTTGTTCCTAAATAGAGGCTTTCAAACCCAACAATTGCAGGGAAAGCCCATTTCTTGATTAGTTTGCTGCTAGATGTCTTGCCACTTGCGATGCAATGATGCATAGAAAATGGTTGGATTTAGCCATTTGCTGGCAGTTTAGGTAAAATACACCAGCCGTTTCAAATCAAAATCATGACAGTAGAGATATGCAGCAAGAAATGGTGTGCTTGTGAAGGTCCAAGAAAGTGACTATTTGACTGCTGATTTCGTAGAATATCAGAGCTTCATTGATGTCATAAGGATTGTCCCCTTTCATCACACAAAGTAGCTCAACAGATTTAGGGTTTTGATCAATAAAACTAATTCTTGTGCATCTAGCTGTTCACTTCCATTAGCTGGGCCTTTCTCATGGGGGGGTGGGGGGGATACATAGGAATCATAGGACTTCATGCTGACATTCGAAGGACGGTTTGGATAATGGTTGGGCCTACGGAACCATTTGAAGTGGGCTTGTGGGAGACCTATCCTTGTCGTTCAAGGACCACCTGCCCTGTAACCTCCTCCACTGAAAAAGAAAGAGTTAGTTTGGCTTCCTCCTCCATTGCAATGCCCCTTGGCATGGATCGCTCACCCTTCGCTTGTTGCTCTTTCTATCATGGTGGCAAGCATTATAGCAACCTGCTATTTATCGATAGGCAAGCCTTTCAAAGTTTAGGGTTTAAATATTGGATCATGAGAGTAGATTCTAGCGGCACATCCTATTTAAGCAAACCCATTAGCCAGATCTCCAACTGCTGTGAAAATGTGGAGTGTTGAAGTTCCCCGCTTATTGTTTAAGATTTCTCTTTCTTGGACCTTCACAAGTACCCTGTTTCCTTTCCTCATGTGAAAATGAGCAGAAGTCCCATAGTGGAGTCCCTAGGTTAAAAAAGAAATTAGAATAAGTACAGGCAAGAAGGGGAGCCTTGGCGTAACAGTTGTGTTGTTGCCGTGTGACCTGGAGGTCACAGGTTCGAGGCGTTGTAATAGCCTCTTTCAAAATACAAGGTAAGGCTGCATGCTAGAGACCCTTTATGGTCCACACCTTCTTCGGACCTTGCATACACAGGAGCTTCGTGCACCAGGCTGCCCTTTCTTTTGTTCGGTATAGGCAATGCCTCGTTCTATCACCCTTTGTTCTTTCTAGGTTTGTCAAGAGTAAAGAAAAGAGAGATAACTTCACAGGGAGGGAGAGAAAAGGAGCTGGCGGGTGGAGGGATAAGGGGAGTTTAGGAACTAAAACCAATGGCCATGAGGTAATTAGAACAAGTGACCGGAAAGGCAAAAAATCCCTTCACCATTTACTCATTTTGCCATTTTACATGGATAGTTAGGGTCCGACATAATTGTGCGATTATTCTCCACAATGTGTTGTAGGTTAGAAGCTCCCTATATATGTGTGTGTACAGACAGACAGATCGATAGAGCATTTTAATGGGAATCATAGGACTTCGTGCCGACATTCGGAAGACGGTTCGGATAATGGCTGGGCCTGTGGGACCTATTCTTGTCGTTCGAAGACCACCTGCCTTGTAACCTCCTCCACTAAAAAAGAAAGAGTTGGTTTGGCTTCCTCTTCCATTGCAATGCCCCCTGGCATGGATCGCTCACCCTTCGCTTGTTGCCCTTTCTATCATGGTGGCAAGCATTATAGCAGCCTAGTATCTATCGATAGGCAAGCCTTTTGGAGTTTAGGGTTTAGATATTGGATCATGAGAGTAGCTTCTAGCAGCACATCCTATTTAAGCAAACCCATTAGCCAGATCTCCAGCTGCTGTGAAAATGGGCAGTGTTGAAGTCCCCTTCTTATTGTTTAAGATTTCTCTTTCTTGGACCTTCACAAGTACCCCATTTTCTTTCCTCATGTGAAAATGAGCAGAAGTCCCATAGTGGAGCCCCCAGGTTAAAAAAGAAATTAGAATAGGTACAGGCAAGAAGGGGAGCCTTGGCGTAACAAATGTGTTGTTGCCATGTGACCTAGAGGTCACGGGTTCCAGGCGTTGTAATAGTCTCTTTCAAAATGCAATGTAAGGCTGCATACTAGAGACCCTTTATGATCCACACCTTCTCCGGACATTGCATACACAGGAGCTTCGTGCACCAGGCTTCCTTTCTTTTGTCAGGTACAGGCAATGCCTCTTTCTATCACCCTTTGTTCTTTCTAGGTTTGCCAAGAGTAAAGAAGAGAGAGATAACTTCACAGGGAGGGAGAGAAAAGGAGCAGGGGTGAGGGAGGGATAAGGGGAGTTTAGGAACTAAAACCAATGACCATGAGGTAATTAGAACAAGTGACTGGAAAGGCAAAAATTCCCTTTACCATTTACTCATTTTGCCATTTTACATGGATAGTTAGGGTCCAACAATCGTGTGATTATTCTCCACGATGTATTGTAGGTTAGAAGCTCCCTGTATATGTGTGTGTGCAGACAGAGATCGATAGAGCATTGTAATGGTAACAAGGACCTTTATTAGCCAGGTCTTCTATTAAATCTTTTCCAGGTAAGATATGCTTGATTAATTAGATAACAAGGTCTGAATAGTAGCCTCTTTGTTTAGTGAATTCAACTATTTTGTTGCAATTTGAATCAAACCTCTATGGATGTAAATGTACATTATATTGTGACAGAGTTTTCTTTGTGTGTTGCCTGCAAGTTGATACTTAATTATCCACATCAGTAACTTTGTGCAACTATTGATTTGATTTGTCTCTCAAATGCAACTTCATTCTTACATTACCTGTGCAGGGCCTTTGTGAGGATAACCGTGTCCCGTATGTACCACCAAAACGTGTATGAAAACCTTGCAAGGAGAATGCTTGCTTATTAAGCTGTGTAACCCTCTTGATAGCATTTTATCCATGGACCTGTTTCCTAACAGACTGAATGTGGTAACTGGCAGACTTGCCAAATCTGGCCGACTAATTCGAAAATGAACGAGGACATGATGTTCTATATCCTGACTGGACTGTTCCAAATCAGTTCGAGTAATCAATAAATCAAGATGCAATGTTGTATATCATGTATTTGCCTACATGCTTTTGATTGTAATGAAATAATTTTATGTCATGGCCGGATTTCAGCTTTGAACTTCTCTTGTTTTGTCTTTCCATCCGTATTTAGAAACTCTTAATCTTAGTTCTAAGAAGAGTTGCACACACATTGCAGGAAAGAAGTTCCAAGAGAATTTCTAATTTTTTGTAGTATTACTTAAAATTGTGAAATTTGGTTATGCCAGACAAATTTATAAGGTGCCATATTGGTGCCGGTGCTTTACAACTGCTGGATCACATTCATTGATGATCTGCTCAGATCTCAAAGTCTGAAGATATCATATTGAACAATTTGAACTTTCCTGAATTCGTGCTCTCGGATGATCTAGTTAAACATGATATCCACAGTTTTGCCCATTAAGACCCAAGGATTTCTGCCTAGTGATCAGAGATCTGCTGGCCCCATGCCCAAACATGTTTTGTCCAGTAAGGTGATCCTATCAGCGGCTGTAAAGTCCTTAGAAATAATGGTATTAAAATCTTCAGAATTCTAGGGTTAAGATTGCCTTATGTTTTTAGGCCTGATCTACCCAAATTGGGTTTTGGACGAAGTGTTGGGGCCTTGAAATTTTTAGGGCCGTTATTATTTTCAGGATTCCAATGTACTGCATCCAAGATCAAAACGAGTTGCATACATAATATTGATTCTTGTTGAAGCATGAAATTGGAATCAAACTGCATCCAAGATCAAAACAAGTTGCATACATAATATTGATTCTTGTTGAAGCATGAAATTGGAATCAAACTGAAATGGTTCGGAGGAAAACAGCCGGCAAGATTAAAATTGGTTTTGTGCAACTTGAACTCTTGATTTAGTCCTAGTTCTTCAAGGGTATTTGCTCAGTCTGATTCCTATAAAAGTCTATGCTTTTGTTACATAAACATCCTTTAGGTGACAACATTTGGATCTTTTATTTTGTTGCAGAAGAGTAAATGAATCAAATTCTCACTTAATCGTTTGAACATGAAAAGAAATCCAAATGTACCCTTTTCTGTGTATTTCCTGTTCGTTTTTTGTTTTGCATACAAGTATGTTCATGTAGATATCTTTCTTCGCAGGCGAGGGAGGATTGAGATCCGGCAAGTTTGCAAGGGGATTAGAAATGGGTTTTATTGAGTGATGCTACGTAGGTTAGGTTTCTTCTGTTTGCAAAAAGATTACATGGTTTTAACTGTATGGTTGTTCATAAGAACTGATCATCTTATGGTACACATATTTGATACGTGATAGCCCCAGATTTTTGTGACTGGATGTATTAACATTTTTATCTAAAATTAAGATTTTTCTGCCTTCCTTTCTTGGATGGTCTGATCCAATCCATTTAAGCATTGTAATTGTGGTTGAGATCACATATTGGAGATGCTATTTCTGTGGATCCTGCCAAAGATTCAGCATATAGATGCTGGAGCACCAACAAATGTCCAGTGTAATTGCTGTAAGAATCTCGGCACTTGAATGCAGGTTCAATTGGCAGTTTTCTTCTTGGCCAGGGATTAGATTTAGGAGTGTGCATGACGTATTATTATTATTATTATTATTATTATTATTATTATTATTATTTTATTTTATTTTATTTTATTTTTTTTTAGCACTAGCAAAAAATTACAAAACAAACTGTGCATATACTGACACACTCTCCAAAATCTAATCCCCGGTTAAAGAAAAGCGGTGATTCAAATGGACAACCAAATGTATTACAGGGGAGATGCTTTGTAATTCTTGCTTGTATCCGTAAAAAAAGAAAGATGCTAGAGTAAATTTTTATATTAGCTGATTAAGCACCTAGTAGGTCATTATTACAAGACTAATGCTTGATGGCTTTCAAGTATGGGATTACAGCCGATATCTCATACTGTAATCACAGAATTATAGCAGATACTTTATGCTATAATCATGGTAGGAATTTTATATATTACCCTTTAATAATCAGTCAATACATTAAAAATGTAGATTCTATCAAGGTGTCAGAGTCATGAGGTGAAGATCTGTCGCCCCCAATTAGATATTTCTTCTTCTACCACAAATGTAGATTCTATCATAATTCTGATCCAATTTTTATTTAGTACATGTACAAGTTTGTAAAAGCTATCCGATCATCATTCAAATTGTTCTCTCTCTCTAAGTTGGTAGTTAGTCAAACTTGTTACTATCAATCTACTTTTTAATAAAATTAACTGATTCAACTTGTATTATTATTCTTAATTAGGTAAGTGATGGATGATCGATAAACTCTTTTAAGAAAATGATAAATCTAATACACCATGAGTAAAGTCATTTAGGTGCTAGGTAATTCTATGAACAAGATTGGCACCAGAATTCCACATGAAGAGATAATTTTTGGTAATATTTAAATGAGAGAGAGAGAGAGAGAGAGAGAGAGAGAGAGAGAGAGAGAGAGAGAGAGAGAAGGGCAGCCTGGTGTGCGAAGTTCACACATATGATATGCAAAGGGTTGTTCCTATGCCTCAAACCCATATCTAACCTCCTGGTCACACGGCAACAACTCAAGTTGTACCAAGCTTTCTTTCTTTGAGAGAGAGAGATCAATAACAGAGATAAAAAAGAAAGAATTAGAAAGACCGATGAGGATTTAAAATAAATTGTAAAAGACAAAGATTGATTTATATGTCCTTTTCTTTTGTTCATCATAATCTTCTTATCCTAGTTTGTACTCCAACCTTGGTCAACAGTGATTTTATTTTTACTTTTTTTATTTAAAGCACATATTGAGTGGTGGGAACATTTGCTCTCTGGGGAGTTGAATGAGGGGCAACTAATTATTTGTCTTTAATCGTAATTTATTTAGATTTTTTATTAAGTGAAAAAGGTAACTGGTTATGATATCTGATTTAATAAAGAAAAGGATTCTAATTGATATAAAAAGGGTAACCCCTTTCGCGAAGCTCCTACATATGCAGGGTCCTTGGAAGGAGCGAACCACAAGAGTATATAATACACAATTTTACATTGCATTTTTGCAAGAGGCTATTTCCATGCTGCAAACTCATGACCAAGGTCACGCTACCACAATTTTACCATTGTGCCAAGACTCCCAAATCAATCTTTCTTATAACACAATGAATTTTAGTTATAAATTATCTTACAAGAGGGCAGCCCCAGTGCCTAAAGCTCTCACCTATGCGGGGTCCAGGGAAGGGGTGGACCACAAGGGCCACAAATACACAACCTTACCTTGCATGTTGCAAGAGATTTTCTACGCCTTGAACCCGTGACCTTCAGGTCATACAACGAGAACTTTTACCATTGCGCCAAGGCTCCCCTTCAGATTGGTTACCATAACTAAATCAAATTAAATTAAATTGTAAGAATAAATAAATTACATATAAGAAAAACCTGGGTATCAATATATTTATACACAATCAATTTACTAAAATAGAATTCAAAGTTCGTCCTTTTAAACATGGCTGGGGGCATTCGCGTGTAAACCAGAGAGAGAGAGAGAGAGAGAGAGAGAGTGTGTGTGACTGAGTTTCCTCCCGCAGCAGAGCAGCGATACAGGGAAAGGGGAAGGGGGTCTTCGAGCTTCAAAAACCCAGCACACGCGGTTGATCAAATGCGAACGGCAACAGCCAACGATAAGATTGAAAGGGCTCACGTTTGATCTTGAATCTACTGCTATTTCTCTCAATTTTTTACCCCGTCTGAAATCCCATTTTCGTCCGGAATAACCGACGGATTACGCACCCACGCACTTTGCAGAAGTGATTCAATAGGAAGCACTTGAGACGGGGACGCACCATCTTGCTTTCCCCCTGTTCGATCAATTGCCGAAGACATACGAAATCGTCCTGCTGCCATGGAGACCTCGTCTACAATTCTGCACTCGATCGGGCAAGAGATCATCCCGGTGATGTCCCCGGTCTCCATCTGCATGTCCCTAGTCGTCCTCCTCGTCCAAACCATCCCCCCACCTTCCTCCCCTGACCCAATCCGCACAGCCGCTAACCTCGTTTACCTTGAAACCCCCTCTGACTCCCCCGGCCAAAAACTACAGGGTGCTCTCCTCAATGCCGCTGTCTTCGTCGTTCTAATCGCCCTTGTCACCTTCCTCCTCGTCCTCCTCTACTACTACAACTTCACCAATTTTCTCAAACACTACATGCGCTTCTCTGCCTTCTTCGTTTTCGCTTCGATGGGCGGTTCTATCTTCCTCTCCTTTCTTCAACGCTTCTCAATTCCTCTTGATTTCATCACTTGCTCAATTCTCCTCTTGAATTTCACTACCATCGGAGTTCTCTCCGTCTTCTCTGCAGGAATTCCCATCATTGTCCGGCAATCTTATATGGTTCTGTTGGGAATTATCGTTGCTGCTTGGTTTACTAAGCTCCCGGAATGGACCACTTGGGTGCTCCTTGTTGCTCTTGCTGTATATGACCTGGTTGCAGTTTTGGCGCCTGGTGGGCCTCTGAAATTGCTTGTTGAATTGGCGTCGAGCCGGGACGAAGACCTTCCCGCACTTGTTTACGAGGCCCGGCCCACGGTATCTCGCAATTCACCAGGGCTTCTTGTTGCCGGAGCATCCGAGACACTCTCGGTTGAGCTCCAACCTGTTTCGAATGAGAATGTACGTAATTCTGATCATTCTGTTGTTGAAGTCGAAGACGAAAGAGAAACTTCGCCTTTGGTTTCAAGTTCCGGGGGAAACCAGAATGAGAATCGGCGTTCAGATTTTTCGATTGATGAGGAATCGCCCCTTGTTGATGTTTTGAGTTCGGGGAATGAGAGAAGAGATGGAGGTGTAGAGATATCAACAAAAGGTATTAAGCTTGGACTGGGGGATTTTGTGTTTTATAGTGTTCTTGTAGGTAGAGCTGCAATGTATGATTTGATGACTGTTTATGCGTGTTACCTTGCGATTATATCTGGGCTCGGATGTACGCTGATTTTGCTGTCAGTCTATCACCGAGCTTTGCCAGCGCTCCCCATCTCTATTGCTTTGGGTGTCATGTTCTACTTCTTGACTCGGCTACTAATGGAGCCGTTTGTTGTTGGGACCTCAGCAAATTTGGTTATGTTCTGATTGATAGCTTTCTCCCTCGACAATGACATCCTGTGCGAAATTTAAAAGAAATTCAATTGTTTGCAGTGATATGGTTTCAGTAGTGTACAATGTGCTGATCTCTCACATAGTTTAGTGGGTTCCTTTGTGATTTTCTTTTCTTTTCGTTTCTATTCGTAGATGAAATTGAATGTTCTAAACTTGGAACCTTGGGCAATGCTTGAATTTATTTTGGGTAAATGATTATCAACGGAGCAATAAGTTTATCTTGGGTGGTTGTACCATTGCTTGGTTTCATTTTTAGTATGGTATCAGAGGTGGGGTGTTCTGGACCTTATTAGATTTTCACACCAAGTTTGGTAGGTAATATATTTATTAGATGATGAAGCATATGAAGAAGAAGAAACTATCTTGATCTTGGCTTTTATAAGTGTTTCTCATTCTAGTATGTACTCACTTCGTCATTTGTCAATAACACTAGAATGAAGAAGAACAGTGTCTACTAATGGTGGACGCGCAAACTCATCCAGGTTTACCGTGAAACTGGGATTATTTTGACAGGTCCTTGAACAAGATGTGACGATGAATTTGAAGTAATTTCATTGCCAGTCATTATGGGGGTCTCTCTGGCGTTCTATTGGATTTAGCCTAGCCAAGAAAGCTCTATGACCAAGCAACAGTTGGTCCTGCAATCTTGCTACCAGGGAATGACCATTACAGTTCTGCATATGCTACATTTGGAAGCAATACTTTTGAATTTTCCAGTGCCCAAGGTTGATTTGTTTCAGGGTGAGACTAAAGAACCTTATAAATTTTAGTTTGTGATCGACCCCTTCTCCTCAAATTTCTGTAGTTAGATTGAGTATTCCCCTTATTCTTTTTTATTTGCAAAAACTTTGCATCTGGTTTCTTATTGCGGTCCACTCACCAACCATGTTGTCCAACCACCTTATACGTTCCATAGTTTGGTTTTGATTCCTGTATATTGGAATCTGTCCCATAATCATGTAATTCTCAGTCTTAAGATCGATTGCACTCTGGTATTCACTTTTCCATTTTATGATTATTTTCTCGCTCAGTTGGGTGCTACTACATTAAGTTCTCATGGGTTAACATCCTGCTCACTTCTCCAGGTACATCTGTAAATTGTATAATTTATCTTCTGGAACATACCTCTGATTACAATCTAGTGATGCTACAGCATTGGACCAGGGGTTGGAATTCTCAAAAGCTTTTATCATAAACAATAATAAAATCATAAGAAATGGGAGTACACTGTTGCAAACATCTGATTAAGATGGAATAATACACGTCATAATGTTACTTTAATTCTTATTTACAGGGAGCTCTGCCTTATGTGGGTTCCTAAGGGGGGTCTAATCAATTTTCTTGGAGATAAGTGGAGTGGGAATGGTATATCTATTTTGGTTTGGCTTATAAAGGTCAAATTCTATCAGGAAATGCCTCTTATCTTTTTGTTTGGTGAGCTTAAGGTAGAAATGATAATGTGGAGATTGCTCTGGCAGAATTGCTGGGTGAGTTCAAAGAAAGATCAAAAAGTAAAATTGTAACATGTGGTGATATTTTTTTTTTTGAATTTGAAATGCTGGCGCATTCATATAAAGAGATATAAGTCTTTGTCATGTGGAGCAGTTGCAAAACTTCCACGTAATGTGGAGGTTGATTTTCAGTGGAAGGGGGGTCTTAGGGCATTTGGGTCCCTTGATCCAATTATTTTATAGGGACAGATGGAGTAGGACAGTGTCCTGTTGCTTGTCCATGGAAAGTCAAAAATCTTAATTAACTCGAAGTCCATAAATATGGTTTAATAGCTCAAACTGTTAATTTGAGGATCAAACAGCACCTATTATATTATTCAAAGACATTAGTATTTGAGTTCCTGTGCAGAAGGCCTAGAAAATGAATATTTTGCAGAGTAAATGAGCTCTCCTTTTGCTTTCTTGGTGGCTTCTATTCTAGCAGTAAGCAAATGGGGATGAGGAGTTCCACAAAGTTTCTTGCATGAACATTCTTTTCCCATGTCAAGTGCAGGAGTTTGGTCTCGGTTCTATTGCACTCTTGAGTACAACTTTTTATATGGTAAAGAAATTTGCTGTTATATTTTCTTTGATTACCACTGTCATAATGGAGACAGTATTATCCTTTAGCCTAGTTTTCGTTGGTCTAATTGATACTTTCTTCCATAAACCGTAGGGTTTTCATCAATGTTGGTACAGATGTTAGAATTAAAGGACAAAACACTGCACTAAACTTCCAACTTCAGTCTTTTGTCACTTGCTGCGGACAGTGGCAAGGCTTTTGAAAGATATTAGAGTCTCCTGGGGTTCCATCCAACAATAAAATCCCATCTCTCCAGCCACGATGCTGCTCCGCTGCCGGAAGCTCGATCCCCAAAATTTCCATTTCCTAACAAGATAGACAGGTTTATTTAGACTCTCACTCCCTTTAGCAAGTTTTCTACGAAATCTTTCTACGTCTACATTCCCATTCTACCTGTATGTAACTTTTTTATGTGTAAGGCTGTGTTTTTGTCATGAATTCTCTCAAAAGAAAAAGTACTTCCATGTGATAGTCTCAAGAAAAGAGGCTGGCAAGTCCCTTCCAAATCCTCTCTTTGTCTCTCTCATGAGGAAACTTTACGCCACTTTTTCATTTACTGTGACTTCTCAACTGCAGCTGTGCTGACTTAGGCTGTTTAATATTTCTAGGGTTTTACCTGCAACTATCTCTCAACTTATGGTGCAATGTGCCACAATGAAAGGATCTAAACTCAAAAATCACTTTGGAGAATGATCATGCATGCTACAGTGTGGTCCATATGGAAGGAAAGAAATAGTAGTTTTCAACAACACTGCTATCTCTGTACCCAGTGTGTGTGTGTGTGTCAGCATTATCAACCGGGCAGTTGCTCTTAAGATCTGTGGAGACTACAATCTTCAGAGCTTACAAGGAATTGGTTCACTGTCATTAGCATCAAAGACTCTGTCTGAGAACCTGCTCCTCATTAGTCCCCTCCTAATGCTGGATTTTTCAAGCTCAATATTTTTAGGCCTTGGAAACCTAAGCCCCTGATCAGGGTCTGTTCCTCAGGTCATCTTTTGGTTAGATTGGCCATCAGAATTCTATCTATGCAGACTTTGCACTCTGCTTCAAGGCATTAAACTGTTTAAAGAAAGATCCATCTCCCCTTTGCAAGTTGAAGGGAATTCCTCTCTCACTGCACTTTGGATGAACAGAAGGGCTGGTATGCCATGGTGTCTTGATAATTTGGCACTGGAAAATTTTGATTGAACCAACAACTCAGCAGGTTAGCTTCTCTCATACTTAATGGGCTGCTAACAGTGAAGCTGATGGCCTAGGTGAAAAGGGTGCTCAAGGTTCTCCTCTTACTTCTTCTTGGTAGACCTAGGTTGCTCCAGATTCTCCTCTCACCATTTCCTGGTATAATCTTCCTCCGCAGAACATCAGCCAGCTGCAAGACAACACTGAATTCCATGTGGCTCGTATTAGAGATCCTGGACAGATTATCTCCACTCTGATTTGCCATCTCTGCCCTTGCCTAAGATTTTGCTTCATTATTACTATGCTTCATCAGTTGTTGTTGTAGGAATTATCTCTTTCAAGATTTTTGCATCAATATTCATTGTTCTGTTGCAGCTTTTGTTCTCTGTTTCCATCGCTACATTTTACATTTTTATGCTTATTTTTATTCTTCTGTCTCAATTCTCCGAGATGTGTGCTGTTTATTTGCTTTATTTGTTCCTACTGTCATTGTAGGCACTCTTGTATTCCCAGCATTCTCCATCCTCGACTTCTTCTAATGGTTCCTCCATTCATTACACAGCCATCCACCATTAGCACCCAAAAAAAAAAGGGGAAAAGCTTCACATATCGGTGCCCAATACATATGCACATAGTTCATGCAGCGCAGTCTATTGAATATCTCCTTTTGCTTTTGGTTTGCATGCCAAAACAATAGGCTTAGATCTTCGAAAAGAAGTTCACTTCTTCCCACGCCTTGTGCTAACCGGGAGTCATAGTAAAAATAGCGAGAAAGAAATATCTTACCCTTTGTCAGCGTTACTTTCTGGTGTAATACCGGAAGAGCAAGCAACTCCTCCTTTTGTATAGTGGGCCTTACTGTACTATTGATCCTTCTCAGACCCTTTTTTGTATAATGGGTCCCACTATACTATTGATCCATGCCATTCATCTGACTTCTCAAACCTTTTAACATTTGGTGGTACAAAATTTATGCAAGATAGGCACATTTAGCATCCAATTTTATGTTACTATACATGGACGATCGGAAGCTCTTCATAAGCAACCGCACCGTTTGCATTCAGCAAAGCAAAATGCTATTTCTTGGATGCTACTTTCCCCCTTTGGGCATGAATTTTGCATCAGCAGATGTCCAAAGTTAGGGAGTCAGATGAACAGTTTGGATCAATGGCATGATGCTTTCAACTAAAGTGAAGTAGTTTGACTATCTTGGGGTGTTGTCGTGCTTTATATCAGCATTCCTCAAAAGCCAGATTCTCGTTTAGAAAGGAAAATGCTATCCGGCCGCATGGGTGTATAGTGTGGTTATGAGATTATCTGCTTACTCCAACGAGCAGCTTGGAACCTGTGACCTGGACAGAAACATTCCTTTCTTGTGCCACTGCCAAGACCTTTGATTTCCTTTGTCTGGTAGCTGTTAGAGTTTAATTGAAAGCAGTGAAAAGGGCAGCTTTCCAAGACCCATTCAGATCGATCGACAGAAATTTGTCCTTGGCTGAGCAGCAGAGCAGGGAGCAAGCACTGCATCTGCTTTCCATTCCAATAAGAGGATTGCTAAACTAAACCACTTTAACCAAGTAAAAAGAGTAGCCTCTCTCGGTGCATGAAGCTCCTGCATATGTAAGATCCAGGAAAGGGGTGGACACAAGGATTAATAGTATGCAGCCTTACCTTGCATTTTTGCAAAGACCAAGTATTGACATGTTTATATGGAAGGACTTGTGAATGATCTAACCTGTGTGTATGTTTCTTTTGCTTTGGATGTCTTTTACTTCAAAAAGCACTGATCCGAGGATCCAAAGGTTGCCCCCCCTCCATGCAAAAGGTAAGATCATCCGAAGATGGCCCCTTCCATGCAAATCTAGCGTCATTCTTCTAATAAACTACCAAGTTGCCGGTCCAAAAAGGCAAGGGTTAGAACTGTCTTGAGAATAAAGTAATTTGAAAAAAAAAAAAAAAAAAAAAGAGTTGTAATTATTCTCTTTTAATGTTAAAGTTATGACAAAAGAATCATATTTGCAACGATGTTTTTTGCTTCATCTAAAAAGGAAGCCTTGGTGCAATGATAAAAGTTGTCAACCTTGAGGCCACGGGTTCAAAGTGTGGAATCAACTTCTTACAAAATACAAGGTAAGGTTGTCTACTACAGGCCCTTGTAGTCCACCCCTTCTCTAAACCCCACATAAGGGAGAGCTTCATGCACCGGAACTGCCTTTTTTTCTTCCTTTTTTTGCCTCATCTATTTCATCATAAGTAGTCTCTATTGCATTGGTCTGTCTACCGGACAACGTTGTTCAGATGAAGTTAAGGTAAGATACTTGAAGATGAATATTTAGGAACTTTGGACCATTGAGACATGGATATGCTGGAGGCACCCCCTTATGGTCTGGTTTGATCCATAAATGTGCGTACATATGAGAAAAAGAGAGAGAGATGAGAGAGAAATCCTATTTAGTGTGACTCTCAATATGTAACTTTTTCCTTTTTTTTAAATGGCTCAATATGCAAAATTAAAAAATTCTTATTCTTACTCCAAATTTGTTTGGTGCTTATTTGGACTCACTGGTACTTTGCTGTAATATAGGTTAAAAACGTCTTTGAGACTCTTTTTTTTTTTTTCAATTTTGTAGGATTTAAATTTAGAAAATAAAGAAAACGGGAGAAGATGAAAAGAACAAAGAAAAAGTTGGGAAGATGTGTATCTACAAAGACTATAAAATTGCAAACTCTGTTATGGTTTTGTAACACAAAACATACAAGCCATATTTTAGGAATGAATATTACAACAATCTTCTTAATTGGATTTCTGCATTGAACGATATTAATCTTAAGATCTAGCTGATTTTTTTCATTACTTTTCTATTTCGTTTTTATTTTTCTTCTCCCTGAACTCTTTGAGCCATAAAGGGCAGCCCCGGTGCACAAAGCTCCCACCTATGCGGAGTCCGGGGAAGGGATAGGCCACAATGGCCTAAAGTAGACACCCTTACTTAGTATTTTTGCAAGAGACTGATTCCATGTCTTAAACTATCCATTTTCCAAAATGTAAAATATTAGAGGAGGAAATCATCCAATAGAGATGTTCTCATTCGGTACATATTTCCGCTCAAGATGTCGTCCCATTGTTGAGTGGTTTGGGCTAACCAAAGTTTGGATCCCCCATGTGGTTCAAAAAAAGAAAAGGTATATGTTTAGCCTTTCTCAATGACTAGTTCTTGTTTTGATAACCGCACTCCTCTCTTTTAATTTTTCATGGGTAGATTAATTCCTCAACGGCCAACAATGTTTGGTGTAGTTGGTCTTAGACAACTTAAAATGCTTTCAACTTTTGGCCGGAGATTAGATTGAGAGTGTGTGAGTGACTTGTTTTATAATTCTTTGCTTGTGTTTGAAAAAACAGTTTCACAATGTCCCAAAGGAGAATACAAATATCTTCCCTAAAATTTAAAAGAGACCCAACAAAAATAATATGCCTATAATGTAATACTAGCTAAAATAAATGATTAAAGAGAGAGAGTGTGAGAGTGATATATGTGTGTGTGTAATAGTAGTAATAATTTTAACTATTTAATGCAAGTGTAAAGCAAAATTTTTACAGCCTTAAAACATTAACAAAGTGGTACATAAAACATGTATGCACAATCAGAGAAAGGGGCAGACCACAAAGGGTCTATTGCATGTACCCTCATTTAGCATTTTCGCAAGAGACTGTCTCCGTGCATCGAACCTGTGACCTCACAATCACACAATGTTAACGCTCTCCGGTTTTAAATCGTTCACAAAAAAGTTATCATCCAAGGATTAATCTCAGCTACTAATACCTCCTAGGACCTATAACTGTCTCAAAAGATCCAATATACATGCATTATTGGATTGAAACATCTCTCAATTGGAAACAGGTAATATTTTTAACTTCTTCATTAAGATGATCTACCATTCATACCCCATACCGTGACATAAATCTCCTAATTTGACTCTTAACATCACCCAGTTAATCCTCACAAATGCATTTGTGAGGATTAAAACCAATAATTAGGAGAAAATAGTGGAAAAAAGTTAAAACATAGCTCTCGTGAAAACATTCAATATCCTTTGTGTTCTTGATCAACCACAGCAATCGTAGACTCTGCAACCACTTCCCAGTAGAGCAACCTTGTAGCAAAGTTCGCGTCAGGACCTCTCCCCTAAAAGCTTGGATTGAATACAGAACAGTATGGAAAGGCACACGAATATCATCATAGACCAACAAGTCCTCTGTTTGCTCTTGATCAACCTAAAAAATCCTAGACCCTGCAACCCCTTTGCAATAGAGCAACCTTGTGCCGAAAATCACATCATAAGCACTCCCCAAAGCTTGGATTAAATCCAAACTAGTATGAAAAGCCACTGCATTTTTCCTCCATTTTCATTATACCACTGAAGATCAAAAGATGAAAAACTACTGCATTTTCCTCCAAGACTCAAAATTCCACAATCCCATATACAAAACTGAAAGGGGCGGATTTATAACTCGGTTTTCTTTCTCCATGATGGAGATCTACAATTTGATTTCCGCCACTTTCCCTCATAGCATCTGCACAGATGTCGGTTACCCAAAGTTCCACCACAGAATGAAAATTTTGCCACCTGATTGCAGCACATGACCGCCTAAGTGAAGCACCCCTCAAGCCATAGCCGTCCATAGCATGCAGAGAAGTACATGCCATTCTGGATTCTTCTGTTCCAAAATGTTAGAGAATGTAGAGAAGTATGCATCGCTCTAGGGTTTTTTTTTTTATAATAAAAAAGATATTGGCTGTTCAGTTCATCATCATCATCAAGACCTTATCCCAATTAAGGGTCGGCCACATGAATCTCATTTTACGTATAAAAATAATATAACCAGCAAGAAATCACTGGATTTGGATGACTTAACCACTCCTTTGAATTTTTATAAGAAAAATGACATGATTTTCCACTCAAAGAAACATGGTAGAAAGAATCTAATGAGCGTGAAATTTTACCCCTAGCCTATGTAGCCATGCCAATTATGATGAACATGTAATCATTTCAAACATAATGAACATATTAGATCTATGCAGACCTTTCATTATGCAAGACAAAAAGGCCGACTTCACACACTCCAGAGCTCGTGTTGTCATAGGATTGCAATTTCCTTTGCTCAACCTGTGAGACACTTGTGTACAACTCCTTTGCTGAACACAAGTCAGCATTCAACTCTCCACTCTCACTCACTTTCTAAAGCAATATGAGGACTCAAGAGAACGTAGAAAGGAACTTACTTAAAGAAAACCTGTAATTCTTTACTTGAGTAGCTTGCAATAAGTTGGTAGTTTACATATGAAGAGCTACGCCCTATTTATACTTGATCACCTCCAACTTCCAACGCCCGGCTGCATCTTGACACCTATCTAATTTTTGGGCCAATTCCCCATTTTGTACCACCCAAAAATGAGATTCTTGCCGAATCAAAGTTTACTGCTCCAACCATTACAAATCTACCTCCTCAATAAATGGCCAAGATTATTACATGTGTCAATACATCAACAATCCAAATCATCTTCTAGAATCTCCTACAAAATCTAACACATTCTAGACTTCTATGGAACATCTTGACAGTTTCAAAGGCATTTCCAAAAAACCAATCCTTGTTCCACGGATCGAAGAACGTAGACCTAAGTTTTTGAAGCCAAATCCAAAGACTAAACAAGCCTCCCTTGGTCTATAGGCCTTGGTCACAGGCTTCACAATGTAAGTTCATGACATTCTCCTCCCTTTGATAATGTCAACACCCTCATCGACACATCCCCATTGGTGTGGCTTGTGATCCTTATAAGATGTCCTACCTCATTCCTCCTCTTGCACATTCTTATGCTCCATAGCAACTTTTGTTGTTTTCTTCATGTTGTGTGCACCTCTACACACTTGTGCACCTTTGCACAGTTTTCAGTTATCAAGCCTCCTGTGCCTTTGCACTGTTGCCCTTTGCTCTTGTGCCTCTTACACATTGATGTAGTGTCCATGAGCTATAGTGCCAATTGCACGTCTTTACTTGGTCTTTTCCCTCATGGAGTTTCCTCGTTGTAGCACACCATTGTCAACCACTGATTTCTCCTTAGACTCTTTAGACTTCACCAACCTCATAGCACCTAGGCGTGGTAAGCCTAGCTGTGTCCTTTCAACAATTGTCAAGGATTATCCTACTAACTGCATTGCAAATAGCATCTTCCCTTGCCTCTTGCTATCCTTCAACACCCAAACCACAAGAGGTCTTCTCGTCAAATAAGCTCAAAATTCCAAGATATGACATAGAAATGACCCTAGTTGTAGTGAGGAAATCCATTCCAAGGTTAACCTCATAATCATTTATCAGCACTGCAATCAAGTGGGTAATGTCTTGCCACTTTTCAGCCTTGATGGATATGTTTTGGCAACTCCAAGCACTAGCTTAGCCTCAACGTTTACTATTTTTACCCTACTCTCATCCTTCCTCAGCTTGAAACCTAACCTCTTGGCCTACCCTTTTGAGATGAAGTTGTGAATGGCTCGTGTTTATTATAGACCATGCCTTGTACCTTTGTCATTAAGACAAATGTCTACATACATCAAACTTCAACATACTTGCACCAGACACCTGCCCCTTTTCATGGACAGAATTTTTACATGTGTCAATACATCAACTGTCCAAATCATCTTCTGAAACCCTCCTATACAATCTACCACCTTCTAGAATTATATGACATCTTGATATTTATGAGGATGTTTCTAAAATCAGGCCTTTTAGAATTTGGCCTTGTTCCACATATCCAAGAACAAGGCCCTAAGTCTTTCAAGCCTCAAAGTTTATTGTTTTTACCCTACTCTCATCCTTCCTCAGCTTGAAACATAACCTCTTGGCCTACCCTATTGAGATGAAGTTGTTAATGGCTCGTGTTTATCACAAGCCGTGCCGTGTGCCTTTGTCATTAAGACAAATGTCTACATACATCAAACTTCAACATACTTGCCCCAGACACCTGCCCCTTCATGGACAGGATTATTACATGTGTCAGTACATCAACTGTCCAAATCATCTTCTGAAACCCTCCTATAGAATTGACCACCTTCTAGAATTATATGACATCTTGATATTTATAAGGATGTTTCCAAAATTAGGCCTTTTAGAATTTCGCCTTGTTCCACATATCCAAGAACAAGGCCCTAAGTCTTTCAAGCCTCAAAGTTTACTGTTCTTCCCCTACTCTCATCCTTCCTCAGATTGAAACCTAACCTCTTGGCCTACCCTTTTGAGATGAAGTTGTGAATGGCTCGTGTTTATCATAGGCTGTGCCGTGTGCCTTTGTCATTAAGACAAATGTCTACATACATCAAACTTCAACCTACTTGCCCCAGACACCTGCCCCTTCATGGACAGGATTATTACATGTGTCAGTACATCAACTGTCCAAATCATCTTCTAAAACCCTCCTATAGAATCTACCACCTTCTAGAATTATATGACATCTTGATATTTATAAGGATGTTTCCAAAATCAGGCCTTTTAGAATTTTGCCTTGTTCCACATATCCAAGAACAAGGCCCTAAGTCTTTCAAGCCTCAAAGTTTACTGTTTTTACCCTACTCTCATCCTTCCTCAGATTGAAACCTAACCTCTTGGCCTACCCTTTTGAGATGAAGTTGTTAATGGCTCGTGTTTATCATAGGCCGTGCCGTGTGCCTTTGTCATTAAGACAAATGTCTACATACATCAAACTTCAACATACTTGCCCCAGACACCTGCCCCTTCATGGATAGGATTATTACATGTGTCAGTACATCAACTGTCCAAATCATCTTCTGAAACACTCCTATAGAATCTACCACCTTCTAGAATTATATGACATCTTGATATTTATAGGGATGTTTCCAAAATCAGGCCTTTTAGAATTTCGCCTTGTTCCACATATCCAAGAACAAGGCCCTAAGTCTTTCAAGCCTCAAAGTTTACTGTTTTTACCCTACTCTCATCCTTCCTCAGATTGAAACCTAACCTCTTGGCCTACCCTTTTGAGATGATGTTGTGAATGGCTCGTGTTTATCATAGGCCGTGCCGTGTGCCTTTGTCATTAAGACAAATGCCTACATACATCAAACTTCAACATACTTGCCCCAGACACCTGCCCCTTCATGGATAGGATTATTACATGTGTCAGTACATCAACTGTCCAAATCATCTTCTGAAATCCTCATATAGAATCTACCACCTTCTAGAATTATATGACATCTTGATATTTATAAGGATGTTTCCAAAATCAGGCCTTTTAGAATTTCGCCTTGTTCCACATATCCAAGAACAAGGCCCTAAGTCTTTCAAGCCTCAAAGTTTATTGTTTTTACCCTACTCTCATCCTTCCTCAGATTGAAACCTAACCTCTTGGCCTACCCTTTTGAGATGATGTTGTGAATGGCTTGTGTTTATCATAGGCCGTGCCGTGTGCCTTTGTCATTAAGACAAATGTCTACATACATCAAACTTCAACATACTTGCCCCAGACACCTGCCCCTTAATGGACAGGATTATTACATGTGTCAGTACATCAACTGTCCAAATCATCTTCTGAAACCCTCCTATAGAATCTACCACCTTCTAGAATTATATGACATCTTGATATTTATAAGGATGTTTCCAAAATCAGGCCTTTCAGAATTTCGCCTTGTTCCACATATCCAAGAACAAGGCCCTAAGTCTTTCAAGCCTCAAAGTCTACTGTTTTTACCCTACTCTCATCCTTCCTCAGCTTGAAACCTAACCTCTTGGCCTACCCTTTTGAGATGAAGTTGTTAATGGCTCGTGTTTATCATAGGCCGTGCCGTGTGCCTTTGTCATTAAGACAAATGTCTATATACATCAAACTTCAACATACTTGCCCCAGACACCTGCCCCTTCATGGACAGGATTATTACATGTGTCAGTACATCAACTGTCCAAATCATCTTCTGAAACCCTCCTATAGAATCTACCACCTTCTAGAATTATATGACATCTTGATATTTATAAGGATGTTTCCAAAATCAGGCCTTTTAGAATTTGGCCTTGTTCCACATATCCAAGAACAAGGCCCTAAGTCTTTCAAGCCACATTCACAGGCTAAACAAAGCCTCCCTCGGAGTTCATAGGCCTTAGTTACAGGCTTCACAACATAAGTTCGTGACAATCTATTGTTATCGGGACTTATCATTTAACTAAAGTTTAAGGCCGTAAATTGCAGAGAAAATTTTCATACATTACTGGTTTTAAATTTTCATATACCATAGATTCCTATCATTTAGCTGAGTTTTGTTCTTGAATGATTGCAGGTATTTACGGCTGCATATAGCAGGGCAAATAGTCATACATTCCTTCATGCACAGTACCCACTAACAGCTCTCAACAGGGACAGCATGGACCTGAATCTTGGTGAGCTCACAAAAATTCTTTCACAGTGAGTGCCCTTTCTTATAAATACAGTTCTAAAATGAAAATGGCGCAAAACTGAGATCTGAAACAATTTGAGACCTGCGATTATTTACTGCAGGAATTGTGGTATTTTCAACAATCTCTTGGTGACCCAAAGAGTGAAATCTATTTCCTCATATCACATAGACCCATGCCACGAGACGCTTCCAGAGCAAATACACACACCCGAACGTTAGCCACACTTCTCACATGCAAAATTAGCCCATGAATGATTGATGAAATGCTAATCTCAAATTCCGAAGGACTAAAGTAAAAAAAATTGAAACAAAAAAATACTGCAACAGAATGATCAGAACAAATCAATTTTTGCCCCATAGTAGAGACATGAGCACATGGTAATTTGGACTACCAGGCTGATTGAGTATAGCCTCATCTGGTTCATCTATATCTACGTGACCAGAGAAAATCACGCTTGTCCATAAAGTGATTCAAAGAAAGAATATAAAACGAACATAATTATATCAACTAATAGCTTTCTAAACCTTGAACAGTAACATAAGGAAATAAGTACAGTACAGAAATCAGACGCCAGTGATAATGCAAATGAGTTAAATATTTGAGCGAATTTAAAGTTTTTAATCAATTGCAGAATCATATGAACAACAAGGGATAGGCACCAGTCAAAAAATCAAGATGATAGCCTATGAGACAGCAACAGAAGGTCACCTACCATTGCCGACCAAGGATGGCACATGGGTTCAATGGAAATGACCAGAAGAAGTTTAAAGGTAGAATTTGCTAGACCAGAATTGAGATGAAACCATGATAAAGAAACTGTATTTTACCTGTGTTGGGAAGGCACAATGCGACTGCTGCAGAATAAAACCTTTTCCTTTAATTAGCAAGCCCATCTAACTGTGTATCTACTGTAAAATTGTTGCAATTAAGGCCCAAAAGCAGAGGAAGTTAGGATTAGAAGTCACAGAAAAGTAAGAGCTCCATCATCAACTATCTTTCTTGGATCTTCAAGTTTCTATACAACGAATATAGAACATGCCATTCAAACAAGGTACACTTGATAGTTTCATACTACCCCTGTATACCATCAGAAAAAAGAGCACGCAGGCAACAAAGAGTATCTAGATCTGTATGGAAATTATCTCAACCATGATGCTGAATATCAAGATGGGAACTAAACCAAGCAAATAAAGCACTTAAATTCCTAGTAAGAAAACAAACATCTAACAGTACTAATGCCAACAAGTAGAAAGAAAAAAAAAGGGCCTAGCCCAAGCAAAGAAAAGGAGGCAAGGTGAAAGAAAAGATCCTCTCTTCAAACAAAATCAGTATCTAATACAATTGGTTTGAGCACTTCTCAAACTGAAGTGAAGAAACAAGGAAACAAATCTCCCCCTAGCATACATGAATATGTAGGATTCCTTGAATAAACAGAACCTGGTGCTACAATTGGAGAATTTATCCTGCTTGCCTCTGCACTGGAGCGCTAAGAGCTATCTTTAACAGCCCTCTACCTTGCATAAGGATGGTACCGGCCACTGCCACTACCTCCATAACCCCCTCTACTTCCATAAAAGGCACCCCCGCTTGCCCCGTAACCACCACCAAGACCGGTGTCGTAGCCACTTCCATAGCCACCACCAGCACCATATCCTCCATAGCTCTCAGCTGCTCCACCATAGCTACCTAGATCATAACCCCTACCAAAGCCTCCGCCGTAGCGGGCTGAGTAGCCTAGGGAAGACTCTCCTCGATAACTTCCTATACCAGTACCACCATATCCACCACTGAATTCACTTGCACCATACCCACCATAGGTGCCAGGTCTACCAGCACCAAAGCCCCCACCTGACCTATACGAACTACCGCCGTAACCACCACCACCACCACCAAAACCACCATAACTATCCCCAAACCCACCACCATAAGCAGGTCTAGGATCATTATAATGCTTGGGTGGTGGCAGGTTTGAGGCTTTCTTTGGCTCGGCCTTCTTGATCTCCACCTACAACAAAACAGAAACATTAACCTAGACTGTGATACCTCATAAACCATCTAAGACCTTGAGCTATACAAACAGGGACACTACCAGTAATCAGTGGAGAACTAAAACAACCTTCATCCGTTACAAGCACCGCCAGCTCAAGAAAATTAGTAAACAAACAACAACACTGGCCAGTAGAAAATCAAGCCAGAATGCATCAAATTTTGGGGTGGACGGGCAAAAGGAACTTGCAAGAATGAATTATTTGATGCCGTGATATGTAATGTATATAACTCTTTTGAAGTACAATCCAGTCAAAAACATGCGCAAAAGAAGCCAATGTTACAATTAGAGAAGATACAACCGATCATCTTCATAGACTTTGAACTCACCTGAGTTCCAGCAAACTCTATCTTGTTCCCCTTTGACAAGAGATCGTCAACAGCTTGCTCAGAATCAAATGTGATAAATCCAAAACCTCGAGACCGGCTAGTTGAATGGTCACGCATAATCTGATGCTCCTTAACCTCCCCAAACTTAGCAAAGAAATTCTTGAACTCATCTGCCCAATTACCAACAAAGTAATAAGAACCCATTTCATATAATAAAACACTATCTAAACTACAAATACCAAACGAACCCCGGCAAAACAATGACCTACCTTCTCCTACAGTTGTGGGAATTCCACCGACAAAAATCTTCTTAGTCTTAAAATCCTTAGCAGAAACTGCTCCTTTAGGTATAGTTCTCTTAATTTCCACCTAAAAGATTTCCATAACCCATCAAAACCAAGAACCCAAATTAACAAGCCCATCTCAAATAAATACCAGAAAATGAATCCAAATCAAAACCTCACTTGTTTTCCGTTAATAACATGAGTATCCTGGATAACTTTATCAACCACCGATGGATCTGCGTAAGTAACGAACCCAAAACCACGGGGTTGCCCTGTTCTCCGGTCTTTCATTATCACGGAATCAGTAATTTCACCATATTTGCCGAAATGTTTTGTAAATGTAGCTGCATAATAACAACAAGCGTATATGAGAGAAAGAAAGAAAAAGCCACAAAAATAAACCAGAAAAGAGAAACAAAAACATCAAAACTAACCGGTGGAAGTCTCTTTTGCCAAACCCCCAATGAAAATCTTCCTGCATACACAAAACCCATAAACACATTGAACTGGGAAGAAAGATAAAAGGGGAAATCTGAGATGGATCGTCAAAGAAAGTGGAAATTTTACCCGGGACTTGCTCCATCTCCGGTATGAGGGTGAGACTTCTCGTCTTCTGCGTGTGGGGAGGTCTGTTCTTCGTTCTGTTCGGCTTCAGAATTGGCATCCTTTTGCTTGGAATCCATGGCCATCGACTTCGCCGGATTTTGTTACTAGGGAGACGGCCAAGAGGTGGAGGGTTTTCAGAGCGAGGAGACAACGTAGCCCTAGAAAACTAGATGGGCATTACAACGCAAAAATCGCACCTCCCTTGTTTTGATATTGGCACTCGTATTATTAATTTGAATCGGACTCGGATTGCTACAAAGACAGTGGCTGTCATGGTCCTTTGTCACGGACGCCTTTGGAGCCCACATGTCACCTGCGGCACGATCCTCCTCAAACATGCTGATTGGTGATCTTAAACCGTTTGTTTGGTTCATTCATCTAGTTGATCCAGCTTTGGATTGGATGATCCAAACTATTTGTTTCATTGCTCGAGGAAGGCCAGATCTTGTAACTTTTGCACGAAGGGAACCCAGCTTTGGATGATTCAATTAAACTGTCTTTCTAGAATCATGGAAAAGTGGGCTCTAGAAAATGTGATCGCTGAACATGCCTTCATTTGCGTTTGTTTAACATTACGGTAGCTGCAATCAATATAAGAACAGCTGCATGTGTCTGGCCGGGTTGATAGTTTCCACAGACTCCATTGTTCAGGCCTGAGTAGATGAATGGAAGCTGAATGTCACACTAGATAGTAACGCTACTGTCACTTATTCTCTGCTAATTAAGTTGGCGATGACTTAATGAGGTATAATGGCTAATGAGAAAATGCTAGGAGCAGTGACGAGCAGGTCTGGAGCTTGGGTCACCACACACGGGGCTTGAGCTCGTCTCTCAAAAAACCAACTCTTTTCCCTTTATAAAACTCAAACCTGTTTTTATCACCACCAATTACCATCCCTAAGCTTTGATTATGCCTGAGCCTAAGGTAAAGTTGTGTTGTGTGACTTTGAGATCACGGGTTCAAGTCGTAAAAACAGCCTCTTGCATAAATACAAAATAAGACTGCATACCAGAAATTCTTGTGGTCTGCCCTTTCCCCGGACCCAACATATGTAGGAGCTTTGATTATGCTGCTGGCACAGATAGAGTTTCACTATGGGGCCTCTTTGGTTGTCAAGAAATAAAGGATGCTTGCTTTTTTGGGAAAAGTGAAAGTGTTTTATGGTTAGAAATTGAATTATGGAAAATTTCTGAATTACTCCAAAGATCCAAACTTTTTTTCTATAATTCAATCTCGAGACTCCAAACACTTTATGAAAATTTGCTTTCCCCCCAAGGATCTCATCCTTTCCTGTGAATAGTTTTGAATCCTGACGTGTACAACTTCTTTCAACAGCTCAGTGGTAGATATTATCAGGGAGGACAACACATGACAATTGCTTAACTAGGCAAGAAAAAGGAAAATGTGGATGAAGGATAGTGATCCGCGACTAAAGAATTGTCTAAGTGGAGACTTATTATTGATAATGAAGGGAGCCTTGGCGCAACGGTAAAAATTGTTGTCGTGTGACCTTGAAGTCATGAGTTCAAGGTGTGAAATCAGCCTCTTGCAAAATGCAAGGTAAAAGCTGCTTACAATAGGCCCTTTTGGTCTATCCCTTCCCCGAACCCTGTATAGGCGAGAGCTTTATGCACTGGGGCTGCCCTTTTTACTGATTATAGACAATGAAAATTTGGTCCATCCCCTATTATTATCAACTATTTTTGGTAGCAGACTTCTGACATTATTTTTCATCCATTCCATATCATAGTCAAGTGCTTTGGTGGAGACTTATAGAGAAGACCAACAAAATGTCAAATTTATACAATATCACCTTGTGATTCCCATAACATCCCCGAATACAGTTCGTGTTAACACCACATAAGCGATTAACTGAACTAACAAGCTGTAGCATTGGGTTGATTTTCTATTTTTCTTGGCATCAATCAATTGACATGTAATAACTATCAACTTAAAACCTTGTTTGAGACGAATTAATCTACACTATTCAGCTGCAAAGATTGAAGGAGAGCCTTAGTGCAACGGTAAAGTTGTCGTCGTGTGACCTTGAGGTCACAGGTTCAAAGCGTGGAAACAGCCTCTTGCAAAAATACAAGGTAAGACTGAGTACTATAGACCATTGTAGTCCGCCCCTTCTCTGACCCCACATACACAAGAGCTTCGTGCACTGAGGCTGCCCTTTTTATTCAGCCGCAAAGATTGCCTCTTGTCACCCTAAATCAGTGGATGTGTAGCATCAACACTGCTTCGTGTTACCTGTTCTTTTGATTCAAATTAGGGAACAAGATGTTTAAGGGTACAGTGGAGATTGAAAAGGAGCTTTCACTGCATTAGGAATTCATCTGTTTTCTAATTACAAGCACCAATTTGCACTATCCTTGCTCAACATCTTTTGCTCATGAGAAGAATTATAAGGAGCAACATATCTAGCCCTATAGACCAATTCAAAATAAGGTCCTTTCCACAATCAGTCAAATACAACTGAGTGGATTCGTTCACCAGGTGCTCATCTCAGAGTAGAGATGACAACAGCTTGGTTAGGATTCCTGTGTAGAAAACAGCCAAAACTGCACCAACTGGAATGGTGACGGCCCAGGAAGCCACAATCTCCTTCACAGTCTCGGCCCTGACACTGTTTAGTCCTCTTGCAAATCCTACACCCATGACTGCCCCCACGAGAGTGTGGGTGGCAGAGATTGGTAGTCCCAGTTTTGATGCACCTAGTACAACTGAAGCAGCTGCAAACTCGGCAGCAAATCCCCGAGTTGGAGTCAGTTCTGTTATCTTCTTCCCAATTGTTGCTATAACTCTATAACCCCACATCATCAGCCCAGCGACTATCCCAAATCCACCCCATGCTAGAACATCAGTGGGAATTACAATCTCAGCTCCAACAGAGCTGCCTTGAAGTATTGACAATGCAGCAGCCAGCGGACCAATAGCATTGGAAACATCATTGCCCCCATGGGCAAATGACATGAAGCAAGCTGAAAGAATTTGCATGTAGCCAAATACACCATAAACAATCTTCAGTTGAGTTCCAGTGGGGCCAGAAATGTCAGACAAGAACCCGATGCTTTGATTATGGGAAGTTTCTTTTGGTTCCACCTTTGCAGATTCTGATGTTAGGAGGTCTCCAAGCTGTTTGTGAATCACTCTGCTGACTAGAAAGGCACCTGCAGCACCACAGGCCAAAGCTTGGGCCATGGCCACATGAAGGGTCTTGCTAAGGGGAAAAGCCGCGAAGGAGATTCCAGTGACACCAACAAAAACAGCAACGGGTGCAGCTGCAGCAGCAGCCTGTCCTGGGTTTGGAGCACTGTACACAAACTAGAGAGCAAATACAGGGAAGGCAACTAATAAGAAAGCAAGTTAGAAGATATATCAACTTTATGTCAAGTTGCAGAAGTGAAAGATTCAGGACATTGTGTAGGTTAAAGAAGCTCTCTTTAATACCTTCTTAGTTCTTTTAGTAACAAGTATCCATATGAGTCCAGTTCTAGAGATCAATATTTTTTCTAAGACAAAAATGGAGAATTTTGTATATGAAGGAAAACATACCCTACGAATGCATTTGTAGACGAGAAATGAGACCGCTGCTCCCAAAACAGGTGAGATGACCCAAGATGAAGCCACCCTTGCAAGTGAACTCCAAAAGACTGCACCAACTCCCCCATACACTAGACCAAATCCAACCATCGCTCCCACAATACAGTGTGTGGTGGAGACAGGCCAGCCATAATAGGATGCTACCTGAATAAAACATAACAGAGTGTCAAAAATGAAAAATTTCTCTGCTAGCAGGTGCTCATACATTTATCAATGAACCTTCTTTTCGTTTTTCAAAGAAATTTACTGGAAAGATTTTTACTGGCTTTGGCTTCCGCCAAACATTATCACCTGAAAGAAGAGTCTCCAGTCAAATGCTTAGAAATGAGTACCTGCAGGTCAAATGTGTCGATACGGATACAGAATCTTATAATCTAGCCAAGGAGAAATTCATTACCTAGAAACATGCCTGGCTAGACCAAGTAACTACAAAATCAAAGGTTCATTCTATACCATGCTCATGCAGATGTTCTTGCATCAGATAAACTGCTAGAATGATGAGCTCCTAACAACATAGCAGTTTCTGACTCACCAAACAGATTAATGTGTACAAATCACAAATTACAAGAGCCCTTGATGCATGTGATACGATGTCTGTTACTCTGTACCGTAAGCTGTTATATATTTGTCATATAGCTTACTATTCTAAGAAAGCTTGTCCGTCAAGAAGAGTCTGATGATTGAAGTAATCACAATAAGTTGTCAATGTCAGCAAAACAGATCACCCATCCTAGTTATCATGACTAGTGAAGTTTCAGAAAATTCTCCTGTCTGGAACCATTATTCCGCTATTTTTGCTTGTACTTTGGACTGACCCTTGACATTCACAAATTTAAGGCCATGAATTCATCAACAGACATTTTCTAAGCAAAACTGCGACATAGAACCTAAAAAGAGGCCCTCATTACAGCCTTGAGGCCGTAATCCCTTCAGATCTTGCAGGGCTCATCTCAGAAGGCCAGATATCCAGGCCTCACAAAGCAAAAGCTTATCCTTGCGACTTCACAGACAATAATTTAACTTTTTTCACAACTCCTCTACAGCCTCATGGTTTTCATACTCCATTGTATATATTTGAGGGTCATCTCAGTCATCAAAACATCCGAACCTCAAAAAGCATATGCATATCCTTTCTACTCCAGAGTTCAGACAATAACTTCACCTTCTTGGACATAGTCAATTGCTGTACTTGAGAGTCCACCATTAGTAATTTACCACTCAAATCTGGGATCTCCACTTCATTGGAACATCATGACAATGATCCATGGGTGTAATTCATCATCCCAACCTGTATTGGAATTTCTCCTTTTCATGATAGGCATGTTCAAAATCCTCCCGTGGATAGCACAAGAAAATCTATCTCGACCATGATTTACAACTCAAAATATTGAGAGCAATATGCCCAACTTCTACAGCTCATCATGCAAAGTATGAGGGAAAGGATCTCAGGGGCTTTGTTTCCAACCATCGTATTGAGGATATCACCAGAGTTCCAGTATTTCCCTATCACTCTCAGCATTTTGTTTGATCATATCTTTTGCAGCCAGTCTAAGACAAGATATTTGTTAAAGAGTTCAACTGATGTCAACAATCACAGAACAGAGTACCACCTGATGGATGAAGGCCTTCTACTTACCAACTACAGTAGCATATAATGCACACGATGCCATAATAAGCCTCACAAATTTGAAGAAAGCTAAGAGCCAAAGTTCTGCATTCTGCAAGAAAATCATACAAATAGAGTTTCTTAAACAACTTGACCCACTCAAAATTTCAAAGTAAACCTAAAAAATCTATACCAAGCTAGACTTTAGTTGCTAAATTCTGACCAAGACATACTTCCTGAAATCCTAGATTCTCAGCAGACCTCTCTCCTCTTCCTTCCTCTAGCTCTCACTATAATCAGCAAAAAGTTACCTAGATTCCGAAGAATAAGATGGCAAAGTTTCCAGAAATGCAGCCCTAAAAGAATGTCACCAGCCCAAGGTCTTGTATGATCGGCATTGAGAATTTTATTTAGTAAAACACAACAAAAAAAAAGAAGTACATGAAAACATAAGATTATAATACAAACTATTGTGAGGATGAAGATTTGCCACCGATACAAAGATGAGCTATTAACCCCTCCTTTTGCTAATGAACCAACCATTTCACATGCAGTGCATGAAATATACCAGAAACCAAATGTGCCATCAACAATTGCTCCATATTTCTGCTATCCTGGGCAGCTTTCTTACTCCAACATCATGTTGGAACCTGTCAACAAGTGAGCCTTTTGGTCCCAATAAAAAGACAGTCTGAAGCCCATCAACAGTATGCGAAGTTCCCTGTTATTTGTACCGGTCCTTCCAATCTGCCTAGAGAATGCAAATTAATTGAATCCCAACCATCAGATATAACCCGCCACCAACTCCTGCTAAATCCAGTTTACCAAGAGAGGCCTCGCCAAACTTTCAGGTATCTTAAAGAGAAGACCACTCTGGTTGAATCTATCAATTTATTCACGACAGTGGAATCGAATGAGAACTACCTAAGGAATCCTATCAATATCCTCCAACAAAACATCAACACAATGTAGTGCAGGCTACCATGTAAAGCGTAGACTATCGCTCCATCATCATATCAACACTACCAATAGAACCCAAAGTTATACATCCACATATAAAAACTGATAAAGCAAAGGAATGAAAAACAATCGAGCATCAGGAAATAAACCAGTTCACCTGCAACCAGGTACCAGCGGCAGCAAGAGAAGAAAGTAACCCAGCAAACAGAACAGTATCCTTCCCCTGAAACACATTTGCAACCAAAATTCCTTTCTGCATTGTACTAGTAACATGAGTTCCCATTAGAAAAGCCCCAGAAAACTCCAACACAGCAGCAGTAACCACCGCCTGCCTTAGAGTAAGCGCCCCAGAACCAACCGAAGTCCCCATAGCATTCGCAACATCATTCGCTCCAATATTCCAAGCCATGTAAAATCCCGAAAGCAATGTCAGGTAAGAAAGCGCCTTCTGTTTCAACCCCAACCCACTACCAAAAGAATTCATCAGAAATGGGAAACTAAGAGCTGCGAAAGCGATGCAAATGGTGATAGCTGAAGCAGTCCGCGATGAAATATTGAAGGCTTTTGCCATTCCCGGCAATTCACCTTGAGAATTCGCATATTTTTCTATCTGGGCTCGCTCTTGCTCTTGGTGTTGTGGTTCTTGGTGCTCTCCTTCTGCGAAAGAAGAGAGAGATGCAGATGGAGGAAGGAGGAACCGATGAGTGATTCTTGGAATCTGAATTGGGATTCTGGAATCTTTGGAATGGATTTTGGAGAAAGGAATATCTCGTTTGGGGAAAGGATATTCGTTGAAAGGGAGAGAGCTAGGATTTCTGAGAGATATAAGCGGGTTTTGAAACAAGAAAGGCTTGGTAGTAGTACTCCCTACTCCATTTCTTGAGGTGAAGCATGAAGATGGCGTCATAATGAAAGGAAGCTGAAACAGAGAGAGAAACAGAGGAGACCAATAAAGAGGAGGGGCAGCCGAGGTAGAGAGAGAGAGAGAGAGAGTCTATGTTGGATTTTGCGCCATGGAATTGCAGGAGGGAGGAAGAGAAGATTCTGGAGCAGGAGAAGAGGAAGAAGAAGGAGAAGAGGAAGAGAGTGGGAGTTTAGCATTTTTGAGTTGGAAGAGTCTTCCCTTTTTTGTGTTTTGGGAAATTCGTTTGGTGAGGATTTGCTGCAGGAGGGAATGAGTGGTGGAAGAGTGTCTGGTGGAAGACGGCTTTTGATCCACAACGTCTCGTATCCACAGCGTCCCTTCTCCCCGACAGTCAATTGCAGATTCCATTTACTACTGGATCCGTTATTCCACGCTACATCTCTCTTTCCTTCATTTTTTCCTCACACCTCCAAATCCCCGTTTTGATAACGACACTCCTCACCTTGTTATTCTGACATGTGGTGCTGTCTGAGCGTGTACTGCATGGGCGGACACGTTGTTAGTAATCCCAACCAGTCATCTTCCTTGTCAGGTGATGTTAACCTGCAATTGATAGAAATTTTTCCCCTTAATTTTTGAATGTTTTGAGACAAGGAGTCTTGTGCAACAGTAGAGTTGTCGTCGCATGACTTTAAAATCGCAGGTTCAAGTCTTGGAAACAGCTTCTTGCAATATAAGATAAAACTACATGCTATAAATCCTTATGGTTCGCCCCTTCTCCAAACCACACTTATGCGGGAGCTTCCAAGGTATTACTTTGTCCTTAAGAGACTACATATCTAATATACAGTATGCAGTCGGTACCTTAATTCTTTCATACAAATTACACTCTTTGGATAGCAAACCCAATACTTAAAGATCATATGAGAAGCTTATAGGACTAAAGATAAACCCAACAAAGTTTATCCCCATTGGCATCAAGATTGATTAGGAAGTTGTCTCTGATCAAGCTTTTTCACTTGGATGCAACATTGGATCACTTCCTGCTGACTATCTGGGGCTTTCACTGTGTGTGGGGAAGCCTAGAGCTACTCTTTGGGTCCTTGGTTGAAAGATTTATCAATATACTTGCTGGATGGAAGTAAAGTTTCTTATCTATAGGGTAGATTAACTATGATTAATGCCAGTATTCTAAACTTCAGTCTATTTTATGTCTCTTTACAGGTATCCTGTTGCAATAATTGAGGCACAAAAGAACTTATTATGGGATGATGGGGAAGAAGATACTTGCTATCCAAAAGAGGAAGGTGGTCTAGGCATGAGAAACCTTCTAGATCTCAACAAGGCAACCTTACTTAAATGGACATGGAAGCTTGACTGCAAGATAAGAAGCTTGTGGTAAAGAGTCATCAAACACGAATATGGGAAGAAGGACCATTGGGGTTGCAAGACAACTAATGTGAGAAGGGATCAACCACTTGGAAGAATGTTTGTAGAGACTATGATATCTTCCTGAGGGAGTCTAAAATTATGCTGAGAAATGGTGAGTATGCCAATCTGTAGGACTATAATTTGATCGAATGAAGAGATCTTAAAGAGAATTTAGAAGAGTTTAAAGAATCCCAACTCATTGACACTACATGATCAAGGAATACTTGCATTAGACTAAGCAAGGAACAGCCTCAACACAATGGAATGTGACTTTCTCAGGACCTTTTCGGGGTCTAGAATGGCTAGATCAAGATATTTTCCAATCTGCTCAATTTAGTTTACTTAAATCTAAGAAAGGTTGACAAGTTATGCTGGAAGAGCAATAAATCAAGAATGTTAACTATGAGTTAAGTGTGTAGAGATATTCATGATTAGCTTGAGATCCAGCAAGTGTGTCCATCTTCAGTTGGATTCATGCCAGAAAATAAACATTAACCTATGAAAATTTGAGAAGGAGAAGTTGGAAGGGGCCTTCGAGATGTTAGATCATTCTATTTATTATTTTAAACGAGGCTAAGTGCCGCTTTATATATAGGCTACATTTTATTATAGCATAGGTTTTTAGATGGGCAAAGGGGAGCTTGGAGCAACGGTAGAGTTGTCGTTGTGTGACCTTGAGGTCACAGATTTAAGGCTCTTACAAAATGCAAGGTAAGGTTGTGTACTATTGACCTTTATAGTCCACCCCTTCCCTGGACCCTGCATAGGTGGGAGCTTCCTACACCAAGGCTGCCCCTTTATAGGTTTTTAGATGGGCCGCAAGAGCTCAACTCCAAATATCTAAAGGCAACTTATGTAGGGAGAAAACTTTTATGGTTAGGAACATGGTTCTCAAGCCATGTATGTCTACTAATATACAACAAATGAAAAAGTTCAAATGATAAATCTTAAGAAATGATATGGAGTATCTAAGAGAGTACAATGCATAGAATTGAAAATGTAAGCTCTCTATCTCATGTTATAGCCTGTGTACGCTGGACAACTCTGCTTTGAGAAAGCATAGATCGATCTCTAGTTCTGTCCATAACTTGATAGAGAAGCAAGAGTAAACATTGGTGGCATCCATTCCAGTACAAAGGACTTTCATTCAAAAGAGAAGGAAAGGATTACAGACACATCTTCTACTCCGAACTGATGATGTTCAACTCCCATTACTAGCAGGGCAAAGAACCGAACCATCCGGTTTTGCTACTTTCGTGGAGCGTTTTGAACTATCTGCACCCGAACTATTCAGTATCATTGTTTCTACAATGGTTTCAAGGCGTGGAATCAGCCTATTGCAAAATGCAAGGTAAGGCTGCCTACTAAGGCCCTTGCGGTCCACCCCTTCTTTGGACCTTACATAGGTGGGAGCTTCATGCACTGGGCCTGCCCTTATTGTCTCTATGATTGTTCCTGAACCAATCATACTCGAACTGTCCAGTTTTTCACGTGTGTGTTGGCACAGGTCGATTTCATGATTATTACTGCTGCTTGTAAGATTTCCTTTGTTAGTGTGTGAATAATATGGATCTTTTGAATCACCTTGCCGTGCTGAGTATATGCTTGATTTGTGTGTAACTACTAACAACTATAAGACACTTATCAGTTGAGTGGATGATAGGAACAGGGTTTGTGCCTCCATTTCAATAGTAAAATCATAAGAGACAACATCAAAACAACCACTAAGACAACTGATACAAAATAGATCAAGCATAGTCATAATCCTACTCAATAGCAGCAATGTGTCAACGTTTCCTACTTGTTGTCTTTGCAACTTCGCTTCCATCCATGCTGCCAACTTATTCTCTAACACTTGAAACTTCTGAAGGCATATTCTCTTCCACCAACTTCTCTTTTCCCCAAGTCCTTCACTCACCCACCTAAATAACTACATCCATTTTCTCATGCCAATTGGAGCACTTAAAGCTTTTTGCTTGGATTCAACTTTGCTCCAGTACACCTTGAACACTCCTCAGCCTTGGGACACATCAGAGGTGGAGATATTCTCTCATTCTCTATTTGAGAAGACAATGCACAACCTGCATATAGAAAAGATATCCTGCTGTTTCTGAAAATCTTAGTCCAAATGCTAAAACAAAAAATGGTGAAGGGTTTTACAAGAAAGAGATTGAAAGATAAGGAGAAACAGAGAGCAATCCCTTTACCTATCTGCATATTCAAAGTGGAAGAAGAAGTGGGGAAATGGTGGTGAGTTTTAGGTTGGAGAAGAAGATGGAATTCTTCTTATATTTTAGTTATTTTCTCATTTTTAAATGGTTGGTCAAAAGCTAGGTTGGATAATTCATGTCAAGTAGGAGAAGTCAATGTCTTTATGAATAAAAAATTTGAGGAAATCTGTTAAACAAATATTTTTGAAAAGGAAAAGTAACATTGAAAGTAAGTGAAACTAAATACAGTTTTAAAGTAAACTCCAGTCATAATGAAATAGTTAAAACTACATGAAGTAAACTAAAACAAACTAGAGGGCAGCCCCAATGGGCAAAGGGCCCTGTGAACATCTTTTCTTTTTGTATTAAAGAGGGCTTCTCTAACTGGCGAAAATTTGCGGGTGTCCAGTAACGCCCATTCCTGGCTCGACTCTGATAATACAATTCCGGAAGGAGTCGGGCCGCGCTATGATTTTATCATTCTTTGTCTCTATAACTAGAGGATCAAGACCAGGAACAAGAACAACTTCTTTCTATTACTATGGAAATTTACTAGCCATCTTTTGTTTCTATGAGAATAGCGTAGGACCCAAAGAATTTTGGAAGCTGAACATGCTCCAAAGATGCCTAAAGCATTTCGCTTTGATCAATTTATAATCAGTTAAGGTAAGGTGAGTGAAACGGTTTCTCACTGAAGAAAACCAAAGTTCCACTCCAACCAAGGAAAGAGATAGATCACATCTTGGCCAAATACCAATCCTCCTAGTTTGAAAGAGGTCCTGCATATGCAGGGTTCAGGGAAGGGGCAGACCATAAGGGTCAATAGTACGCAGCCTTTTCTTGCATTTTGCAAGAGGCTATTTCCATGCCTTGAACCTGTGACCTCAAAGTCACACGACGACAACTCTACCATTTGGCCAAAGCTTCCCTTCAAACTAAAACAAACTAAAGTAAAACACAAATTAAGCTACAGAAAAATTGAAACCAAGTAAAATTAATGGGAACTAAACTTAACAAGAACTAGAAGGAAAATAATTGCCTCAGAGTTTGCCGGGAACCGTTGCCCTCAGTTGAGATTCCACTCCATATTTTTTCTAAGATCCAAGGGATATCAAAAGTAAAATGCTTTTACATTTACCAGTAATACTCTGCCGCTGCTAAAGATGAAAAATTGCTGAGCCTGCTCATCACTAGTTTGTTATCTAACCAAAAAAAAAAGAAAGAAATTATGATTTGGATTTTCTTAATTAGCAGAATCCTTAATAAAGCTTGATGGGTCAAGGGACTAGGACCACCTAATTAAGTGCTAACTATCTATAAACCACATCCACATGGGACCACCTCATCTATGGACCACATCCACTTGGTATACTTGAAGAGGAAATCTGACCGTTTGAAGAGCATAAGAGCCACTAGAAATTTTCAAAGATGATACACGTTTAGCCTAAGGTTGTCTCATATCATTATTACCATATAGTATACTTTGTAATGAAAAGGACTTACTAATATGGTCTTGAGCATAGTGCGAGATGTGTAATAAAGAATATCAAACCATATAATTAATAACAAGAAGAAGAGCCTTGCCGCCATGATAAAGTTGTCATCGGGTGACCTTAAAGTCACAAATAAGACCGCATACAGTTGTTTTTATGGGGGTTGTTAGCACGTCTCTTCTCAGTTCTTGTGCAGTGAGGCCAAAGATGGATGAAGCCAATTTCAGTCCTGGATGGTCTCGTTCCCATGCCTTCTCAAGATTTTTCTCTTCTCATGGAAATGGTTGGTCGGCACGCGGATGGTTCGACCAAACGACAACCATAGATGTAGGTGTACCAATCTGCATTGAGTGGACACGTATCGGAATTCTCAACTGGATTTGGGCCATCTGTTTGGACCCATGTATTATACGTACGAGGAATCATTGTCACATTTGTTGCATCACGAGAAGTGGGACACTCGGGTCCACCACAAGTTTGATTTCTTTGACATAGGCCCAAGTTTTTCTTTCAAGAGAAGCAATAATTGTGACATTCTATCACACAGCCTGTGAGAGAGAGATACAATTTTGTTGGTTGTAAATGGGGTGTTCAGAATCAAAAGAAAGTCAGATGGTTCTATCGAAAAGTACAAAGCAAAAGTAGTAGCCAAGGGCTACAATCAAAGGGTCAGATTACACCGAAACGTTTAGCCCAGTGCCCATGTAATGGATGATCTTCCAATTAGATGTCAGCAATGCATTTCGGCATGAGATCTCAAGGAATAAGTCTACATGACTCAACCACCAGGATTCATCAGTGAACTCTGTTTATAAACTTCCAAAACCAGTCTATAGCCTAAAGCAGAACCACGTTCCTAGTTTTACAAGCTCAGTTCACAACTTGTGAGTTTTGGGTTCATTTGATCAAAGATGGCAGCATCACTATTTATTTATAAGTTTAAAGGAGTTATCATCTACATCTTAGTATATGTTGGCAATATCATCAAAAGGGGTAGCCCCCGTGCACAGTGTTAGAAAAAAAAACGGTTATGGTCCTGAACATTTGAAATTCAGAACTGACATAAGAACATGTGTCATAACTGTCCATGGCAGTTATCCTTGATGGAAGAATAATTACCATAAACATTCATCTTTTAAGGGTCCCTAATCCTTTCAAATTCGTGCATCAATTTACTGCATGTCTGGTTTTCTATCATTGTGAATTGAAGATGATTAGAAGATCTCTTAAACTGCCTTGGATCTTCACTGCTATGGCTGGAGGTAAGTGTCTATCCATTCTTGTTTAATTTGCTTCCGCTATTATGCTTCTGATTTTCTGTAAACATTAGAGGAAATGGTTTACATTTGGTATTAAAGCCTTAGATTACACCTCTGCGTAGCAGTTTTATGCAAAGTTTCATTTTGCAAAATGAAAAGCAAACAAAACTGTGAAAGAATTGGAATTATGAAAAACATTTGATCTGCTAATGCTTCTCATTAACATTACACAAAGAAGAGAAAAGCAAGGAGAGATAGCAGCACCTGGGTTTTCCTCACCCAGATTTTTCCTCCATTCCCCGGACACTTCGTTTGAGGTAGAAACCAGATTATTACATCTTGCTCTACCAACGTCAGGGATGGCCGGCCACCAATGGAAGCTTCTTCTCTGTTATCTTTCCCATTGGCCAGAGATGATGCGACCAGCCATTAACGGAGGTTGTGCCAGGAGAAATTGAAATGGGAGAAACGAAGAGGCTTGATCATAAATCTCTTTCCTATTAAAAAAATAATAATAATAATAAATCAAAATCAGCGTAAATCCCAACCATTGGCAGAGCTGGGTTAGGCTGGCCTGCACTGAGATAGTAGTGGGTGAACTATGCTCAGCTAGTTTGATTGGTCTGGCTAGGCAAGCATTGCTAGTCTAAGCCATGCTGGGTTTGGGAGGATGGGCTGTAGTAAGCTCAACTTGAGTGCGCTGATTTTTCTGTGCTGGTGGTCTTTGCTGGATTTCCTGGAATAGGCTAGATGTGCGAGGATTGTTTGGGCTGTACTCAATCGCATGGGTCAGGCTAAAGGAGGGCTGATCTTCTTGCTGCTTGAGAGTCATAGTGAGAGTGGAGATCATCGGTGGAGAAGAAACTTTGGGGTTTCCAGTAGATAATTATTCTCATAATTTTTTGTTAAAATAATGTCTAGTGGTCCATATAATTTTATTTAATTAGAGATTAGCCACAGCATCTTTAATTAAATAAAATTATGTTATATTAAGTCAAGGATCACATAAGGAATTATATACATTAGTTGTAATTAATTATACTTAATATAATAAATTTTATCCCATAGGAATTTTTATTATATTTATATAATTAATTAGGATAAAGTATTAAATTATTTTTTATAATTTACCCACAGGAATTATGGATTACGATTTAATAGTTTTATCATAAAGTTTGGGATAGAATATCAAAATATTATTATTTTCTCACAAAATTGTGAATTAAGTACATAATTTGATAATTCTGTCATATAGTTACATGAATCTACCTGAATTAAAAATTTAGCCCACAGGCAATTTTTATGTCATTAGATTCACTTTGCATGATTTACATTAGTAAAACATGAAATTTTTTTATGCCTCAATTGACATAAGCATGTATATGTGCGTGTGTGTCTATATATATATATATATATTTATTTATTTATTTATTTATTTATTTATGTAGCTGTACAACGTGCAAACTTCTTTGATATTCCTGAATTGAAGGGTGATGACTATAAAGTATGGAAGGAGAGAATTCTCATCCAGTTGGGGTGGATGGACATTGATTATGCTATTAGGAAGAATGAACCACCTGCAATTACTATTACCAGCACTTCAAAACAAATTGCACTTTATGAACAATGGGAGCTATCTAATCGCCTCAATGTAATGTTCATAAAGACTAAAATATCCGTTGGCATACGTGGTTCAGTCGATCAACATGAAAAGGTCTGTGATTTACTAAAGGCCATAGATGATCAATTCGTCACTTCAGATAAGGCACTAGCAAGCACCCTAATCATGAAGTTCTTATCCATGAGACTCACCACTGTTAGAGGTGTGCGTGAGCACATCATGCAAATGAGGGACATTGCGGCTCAATTGAAGAATCTCGAGGTTGAGATGTCAGAATCCTTCTTTGCGCACTATATCCTGAATACTCTCCCACAGCAATACAGACCCTTTAAGATCTCTTACAACACACATAAGGACAAATGGTCAATCAATGAACTCATGACCATGTGTGTTCAAGAGGAACAGAGGCTGGTAATGGAATTGGGAGAAAGTGCAATGCTGGTAAAGAGGGGAAAGGACAAAGCTCAAGCTAATAAAAAGGGAAAAGGTAAAATACCTCCCAAATCTGATATTAAGAAGGAATCCAAGTGTTTCTTCTGCGGACATATGAAGAAGGAATGTGCCAAGTTTCAAAAATGGCTTGAGAAGAAAGGTAACCCAATCTCCTTTGTTTGTTATGAATCCAATATGGTTAATTTCATTTATAACACATGGTGGATTGATTCTGGTTCTACAATCCATATTTCAAATACCTTGCAGGGTATGCGAAACCTAAGGAAGCCAGTGGGTGGGAAGTGAGTAAGGCATGTATTCAGGAAATAAGATGCGTTCACATGTGGAGGCTATTGGAACATGCAGTTTAGTTCTAAGTAGTGGTTTTATTTTGAATTTGGAAAAGATATTTTACATTTCTAGTTTCTCTAGGAATTTGATTTCAGTTTCAAGACTTGTACCCTTGGGTTATTTCTTAAATTTTTCAGAAACATCTTTTACTTTATTTTATAAATCTGATGTTGTTGGGAATGGTACATTGTCTGATAATCTTTTCTGTATTGAATTGCAAAATGATACCACTTATAACACTATGCATATCCATACTGGCACTAAAAGATGTGTTATTAATGAAGATTCCTCTATGCTATAGCACCGGAGACTAGGACATATCTCCATAGAAAGAATTAAGAAATTAGTAAATGACGAGATACTTAGTACTCTTAATTTTACTGATTTTGAAACTTGTGTGGATTGCATTAAGGGAAAGCAGACCAACAAGTTTAAGAAGGGTGCCAATAGGAGTTCAGACATATTTGAGATCATTCATATGGATATATGTAGTCCTGACATAGACTCACATGGTTAGAAATACTTCATCTCCTTTATAGATGATTACTCACGATATATGTATCTCTTCTTGCTTCATAACAAAAATGAAGCATTAGATGCCTTTAAGGTCTTTAAGGCTGAAGTGGAGAAACAATGCTGAAAGCAAATTAAGATTGTGAGATCAGATAGATGTGGAGAATATTATGGTAGATACACAGAAGATGGACAAGCACGTGGTCCGTTCACAAGGTTTCTTCAAGAAAATGGGATAGTTGCTCAATACACCATGCCTGGTTCACCAGATTAGAATGGTGTCGCAGAAAGAAGAAACTACACATTGTTGGACATGGTGCGGAGTATGCAAAGCAACTCTGATCTTCGTAAATCCTTGTGGACTGAAGTACTTAAGATGGCAGCGTATATATTAAATCAAGTTCCAACCAAGGTTGTTCCAAAAACACCATTTAAGTTATTCAAAGGTTGGAAACCAAGTTTGCGACATATGCACATTTGGGGATGCCTGTCTAAAGTAAGAATTTATAATCCACAAGAAAAGAAGTTGGACCCAAGGACTATTAGTGGGTATTTCATTGGATATACTGAAAGGTCTAAGGGGTACATGTTTTATTGTCCATCTCATAACACTAGGATTGTAGAATCAAGAACTGCAAAGTTTCTTGAAAATGACTTAATTAGTGGGAGCAATTAGACCAAAAACACAGTTTTTGAGAAAGATCATTCAAATTCTCAACCTTCCACCTCAAGTGATAGATTGGTTATTGTTCATAGAACGCCTCAAGTACAAATTGGTATTGAACAACCAATTATTAAAGTTCCACAAGATGTTGATAACATTCCAGTAGATCAAGTAGTTCAAGAGTTGCCAACAACTATTGAACAATCAGTTGAACCACATATTTCTCAGGAAAATGATGGTACGACATTAAGACGATCTACTCGACCAAAGAGATCAGCAATTCCTAGTGATTATATTGTGTATCTATAAGAATCTGACTACAACATTGGAGCCGAAAATGACCCTGAGTCCTTTTCACAGGCCATTAGTTGCAGAAAATCAGAATTATGGTACAATGCTATGAAGGAAGAGATGAATTCTATGACGAGTAACGATGTCTGGAATCTTGTTAAGTTGCCTGATGGTGCAAAAGCCATTAGATCTAAATGGGTCTTTAAGACAAAGAAAGACTCATTTGGCAACACTGAGAGATACAAGGCACGACTCGTTGCTAAGGGATTCACTCAAAAGGAAGGAATTGATTACACGGAGACCTTCACTCCTATATTTAAGAAAGATTCCTTACGCATCATGTTAGTATTAGTAGCCCATTTTGACTTGGAGTTGCAATAAATGGATGTGAAAACGGCATTTCTCAATGGAGATCTAGAGGAGGAGGTTTACATGAAACAACATGAAGGATTCTCCTCTAATAATGGTGAGCATTTGGTTTGCAAGCTTAAGAAATCTATATACGGTTTAAAACAAAGCGTCCCATCAGTGGTATTTTAAATTCCACGATGTAATTTCTTCATTTGGATTTGTAGAAAACATCATGGATCAATGTATATACTAGAAGGTTAGTGGGAGTAAGATTTGTTTTCTTGTTTTATATATGGATGACATTCTACTTACAACTAACAATAAGGGTTTGTTGCAAGAGGTGAAACAGTTCTTCTCTAAAAACTTTGATATGAAAGATATGGGTGAGGCATCTTATGTCATTGGCATTAAGATCCATAAAGATAAATTACAAGGTATTTTGAGTATTTTGGGTGAGGCATCTTATGTCTTGATGATTGGAGATGTACCCTTTTTTATGCAATATTTTTGGGTTCTAATCTAGACTCTTGGTTAGCCAAGAAGGTATAAAGTCATTTGTCACGGGGTCGCACTTTCACCTTCGCTAAACTCCTACGGCACTTGTGCAGAACTCTCTCACTTGGCACAAGTATAATCACGAGCCTCACAATGCAAGTCCGTGACACATTGCTCATAATGTTACCCCAGAACCTCATTACTTAAGAAACTTGGCAAAACCTTTGGTTTATCACTTGTTAAGCGATAGGTGGAAAGTTTCATCGCAGGGTAGTTATTAGGATATCTTATCATGTACAACTGTCGAACGTTTACTGTTGTGGTTTTACTTGTACAAACATTCAACTCTACTGCATATAAAAAAGGGCAGCCGGTGGACGAAGTTTCCATGTATGTGAGGTTGAAAAAAGGGCAGCCCACAAGAGTCAATAGTACATAGTCTTACTTTACAATTCACAATTCACAAGAAGCTGAAGCTGTGACCTCAAGGTCACATGACAACAACTTTATTTTACATGTACTCTATAAATTATATGAATCAACTCTCATCAAAGTGAGAAAATTCTCTTATACTTGTATGGCAATATCAGCCATAGAAACATGAATTCCTAACAATAAGGACATTGCTACGTATTGTTCTTTTGCTACTAACAGTAAATGTTACGTGGAATTCAGCAACAAGTGCTTAGTAGTCTGGGTTAGTCTGGTCTAACTAAAATATCATCTATTTATAAATGAAGTATCACAGTATTGAAAGTGTTCTTTTAAGAAAACTTCTTGGTTGTCAATCTTTATTGGTGTCCCACTCTTGCTCTAGAATGAAAAAAAAACATAGAATTCTTAAGTGTTCAGTAATATGAATTTTAATAAGTCAAAGAAGACATCTGAAAAAGTACCTAATAGTCCATGACAGACCAACAAATGTCTAGCACAATTAATTGAAGACAACTTAGACTTGCCCTTTTAGTCAGGAATTAGATTTTGGAGAGGGGATAAGTGAGAGTTTGTGAGTAATTTGCCTTGCAATTCTTGGTTTATAACATTAGAAAAAAAAAAGAAAAGAAAAGAAAAAGAAGGTGCATGACACATAGCAATACATTTATTAAATAAAAAGAGACAAAATGTACAAACAACTCTTGGAAGTTAGATATAAACCGCAGTCCTTGGTGGATTGAAAACGAGGTGTGCTCAAGGGGGTCCAGATTATGGAAGGATATTTGAAAGCAGCTTGACTTCAATGGACTCCAACGAATTTCATTTGGAAACCAGCTGCGTCACCTGTAGATTATTTTTGTGTGTACTTGTCCATAATAAAGTTGTCATCGTGTGACCTTGAAGTCACGGGTTTAAGGCATGAAAATAGTCTCTTGCGAAAATTCATGGTAAGGCTGCGTAGTATAAACCATTGTAGTTCACCCCTTCTCCAAACCCTGCATATGTGGGAACTTTGTGCACTAGGACTGTTCTTACCCATGATAAAGTTCAGACGCAACCAGCCATTTCAAATTAAATTTTAATGGTGCGTGTTTCGGGAACCCAGGATTCTCAGGAATTGGAGTTCTTAGAGATGCTTCAGGCATGATCATCTTTGAGTATGCAGGACCATTAGGCATGGCCGATTCTAACTTAGCAGAGACTAAATCTATCCTTTAAGGCATCAAACTCTGGAAGAATCGTAGGCTTGAACTACTACTAGAGATGTGGATAGACTGATCATAAAAAGATTGCTAGTTCTTCATCCGGCGCTTTGCTGCTTTGAACTCGTAGTTCCTAAAATGCACCAGCAAGTTCTCAACAGAAGTGTTAACATCGTTGCTTTTGTGCCTTATTTTGTTGGGTTGGAAGATGGAACTGAAGAGTCAAATTATGTATCCTTGTTTAGCTTCTCAAAGGACAAAGAGTTGCCGTCTTACAACACTCCAACACTGTTTGCTCCAAGCAATATTCAAATCCACCCACAGCATAACTAAGAAAATTTAGATGTATATAGGCAGTGTCAACAGCCAGAGCCACATAGAGAATAGCACTAACCTTATCCTCTAAATTGGGAGTTACTGAAGCCCATGAGCTCCTTGAAGAAACATAACAAGTGTTACTAGCACAAAGGGTTGCTGTTTCCATTATTAGATAATTTCAAGACCATGACGGATCTATGCTACAATTAATTCGTTTATTTATAACAGAATAGTATACGGATCTATGCTACAAGAAGATTGTTTATTTACAATGGAATAGTATACAAAGTCAACTGAAACTACTTGTCTTTCTTTGTGGAAAGAATCTCCCTAAAATGTAGCATGCTTCGAGCTCCAAGATCCACACTATACTTCTGTCAAGGAAAATGTAACCAGGCACAGTGAACAACCCCATGATTCACCAGCTTTAATCAGCAATACAGTCTTGAATGGATCCAGATGCTCTCCTCTTCCCTATTTTAGCTTTCGTACCACATCTAGCATTATAACAATTGTGTAACTTTGACCCTCTATACTAGAAGAAGTAGAGTTGTCATTGTGTGACCTTGAGGTCATAGGTTCAAGGCGTAGAAATAGCCTCTTGCAAAATTAGTGAAATTGGCTACATACATCATAAAATTAGCCTTCTCCCCTGAAGTACAGTAAGTTGCAAGTTTGAGTCATTGTTTTCCCCTTTGGGTGGGGATTATATTTAGAAGTGTGTGAGTGATTTGCTTTATAATTCTTCTCTTGTAAAATAAAAAGTAGAAATCATACAATATCCTAGTGATTTAATATTTCTCATTTCTTATTTAAGTAGATGTGGAGCCCAAGATGCAAGTGGATGATTCACATGGCTTGGGAAGTGATGATAAACCTTGATCAATTCAAGAAACGTTTTGGTAGCCACACACACACACACACACACACACAACACATCATCATCATCATCATCATCATCATCATCATCATTAAGACCTTATCCCAATTTGGGATCGGCCACATGAATCTTTATCCTCCATTCCCCTCTATTAAGTATCATAGCTTTATTTAATCCCAAAGTTTTAAAATATTTTCTCACAACTTCTATCAACATTCTTTTGAGCATTCCGCTTGTCCTTTTAAAACCTTCAACTTTCATTGCCTCACTCCCCCTAACCAATGCCATTTTCGATCTTTGTTGGACATGTCCAAATCATCTAAGTCTAAATCTCCCTCATTTTGTTGGTGCTACTTTCCTCTAATATTTTCATTCCTAATTTTATCCTTTATTTTCTTGCCACTAATCTATCTCAACATCCTCATTTCTACTACACTGAACATGATGTTCCTTAATTGCCCAACACTCTAATCTATAAAATATGGCCCGCCTAAGAGCCATCTTATAGAATTTTTCTTTTAGTTTGAGTAGCACCCGTTGATCACACAAAACTCCAGATGTGTATCTCCCTTTATTCCAACCCACTTAGATTCTCTGGGTAACCTCCCTCTTAATCTCTCCAATCATCAATCCTAAGGGCCAAAAGTGGTCTTTTACGGAGACTTCTTGGCTATCAATCTTTACTAGTGCTCCACTCCTGCTCCTCTCCTTACTAAAATTGCATTCCATAAACTCTATCTTAGTTCAGCTGATTTTAAATCCTTTAGGTTCTAATGCTTCTCTCCATAATTCTAGTTTTGTGTTTATGCTGTCCCTTGTCTCATCAATTAGAACTATATCATCTGCAAATAGCGTAAACTATGGAACCTCCTCGTGTAGATATTTTCTTAACTCATTCATAACCAACGTAAAAAGGTATGGGCTCAATGCCGATCCTTAGTGCAATCCTACGGTGATAGGAAAATCACCAGTCTAACTTCTTGTAAATGCTAGTGCTTTCCCTCTAAACCATCTCCCGCTTAAATTCTCTCTCTCTCTCCTCAAAGATTGAACCTCCTTTACCCTTTGGCCAATCCCATATAAACGAAAATGAAGAAAGTAAACATTTACAATCCACAATGAACAGCGAGAGGGGGTCAATAATCAGCATAACGCTACATCAATGTTCAGTTAATAGTAAGATACTTGAGTTTCATGATTGTTCTAGTAGGTTCTGCAGATACAAGTTCAGAATGTATCTCCCTGTGGACTGCACATCAAGTCTTTTTTCACTGGGTTCATATTTTCCTTTCCGAAGCTGGTACCGATGAATTACAGCAGAAACTGTGTAATTTTGGCCTTCTATGGTGACACTTTCACCACACTGCACGTCCTGGTAAAAGAATATGTTGAAGAGCAAGATATCAGATAAATATACTAACATAAAATACAGTTTTATTTTGGTAATATCAGTCACAGAAACATGCATCAGGAATTCCTAAAACATATAGCATTCCTCTAGATTGATTTATTGCCATCTAGCAGTAATTCTTAGGCATTGTTCAGACAGTTTTGTCGTAGTATAACTTATTCCCGGCGAAATAAGGGCTAGGTACCAATGAAGTATCGATAGTTCATGTCCAATGCACTTTTAGTATGTCAAAAAAAAAAAAAAAAACATCAAGGGAAGTACCCAAATCATCTACCCAAAGACAGTTACAGAATTTAGCCATAAAGAAAGTACATGACACAAAATAAATGAAGTATGAAATTCATCCTTGCCAACCATGTGAATGCACTTCTTCAACCAAATTAGATCTATATAAACTTAGAAACTCAGAAATCTTATATTCTAACCCTGTATGACCAACATCTTATTTAATAAATCCTCCCCTCTTCATCTAATGGCAATTACCAAATGGACACCCAATCCCTACAAATCAGATCATATCAGCATTGACATTGATGGTACCAAAGCCTTCTAGCACAGTGGGACAAGGATAAGTCTCCCACCTGGGTGACAAGGGTTCAAGGCTGTGCATCTGGTGTGTGTGTAACTTCCAAAAAGAGGGAAAAACAGTGCAGACACAGATCAGAAAATGAAAATAAATGGAGAAGAAATGAAACTATGAAAAGAAACGCCCATTTCATTCAAGAGATATTAACAGATAATAAGAAAAACCAACAAGAAACTCAACAGAGATAGATTACTAGAAGAAATTTTTGCCAGAAAGAAGATCCTCAACTAAAAAAATGATAAAAAAATGGAAACATAGAAGTACATCTATTCAAAATGAAAATACCCATTAAAAAGCAGTTAATTATATTGACTATCACAGGCGTTCTACCATTAATAGAAGAAAAACATGGTATCTTTCTCCCTATTCATGACCGATCGATATACAACAACTTGGCACCAACTTTTGCCCTCCTTTAGCATTCACCTGGCTTTGAGCTAGAGTAAGCACATAATTGGATGAACTGATAGTAAATGAATTCCTTGTGTTTCATTCAGATTGTTGCTTCAAATTTCAAATGTCTAAATGCACCAGCAAGTTCTGAAACATAAAGTTAGCACTAACATCGTAGCTTTTGTATTTTATCTAGGCTTGGGCCTTGTATATCAAGAGCCAATGTCAGTATTCTGTTTAGCTAGTTCCTTTCTTACAACACTCTTGTTGACTTGCACACTAAAATTCTCAACAAACACATATATGCTCCTAGCAGTATTCAACATCCATACATGTTACCCAATGCAGTCAACAAACCCATAACTTGGTACCTCTGGTCAACAGTAGAAGTGTGCATGGATCTTGATGCTCTCCACTTCTCTATTTTAGCGTTTCTACCATGTATTTCATCATCACAATTTTGTAACTTCGACCATCTATAACAAGATCACGAACTTCTCATCATGATACCCTGCATGGGAAAGATTGTTGATATGAGGCAGATCACCTAAAGCTTGAGGTTTACCTCAACAATGCTTGTTCCTTCATTTTCATAAATGGTCTCTTCTTTTAGAGTTCAGCCATACATCTTTATTTGTTGATTCATGATACTCTTTCCCTTCTTAATAATAATCTTTGTCAGTAGATAATAACATCTACATCCTTTATTGAGCACATACAGTGAAGCAATCACTCATCGTTTGCACTTGGAGCAAATGCACAAGACTGATTTGGTGTTGCAGGTTGTTATTAATTTGAGGGAGGACCAGGAGCAGTTGTGCTACCAGTTGACTCTTTTCAAATGTAGAAAAGTTGTGCAGCAGTTGAATTGAACCTGTTATACAGCCTAGTCAGGTTGATCCAGTCCTTTCTCAAGACTACTTTGATCATGACGAGCAGACTACCTCAATCTCCATCGCAGTTGAGTTTCTCCTTGTCCAGCTGTATGAAACCGATACTCAAACCCCATTGTACCTCTACAAGCTTTTGGAGGAATACATGGAGAACACTGGAGTAGTACAAAGAGCACCTTATGAAGCTAAAAGTATTTTTTCCAATTCTGGAAGCATAGCATGCTTCCCTTGCAGCAACAATCATTATTGTATTGGGACACACTGAACTTTTCTCAAAATTTAATTTTGTCAACAAGAAAAGATCATAATTATTGGAACAAGTTTACGTTGGAGACATTTTCCTTGTCACAAGAAGAAACTTTTCCTTTATCCAACTACAACCTTATAGCTTATATTTGCTCTTTAGTTAAACCATGTACCTTATAATTGTTCTTGCAACCTTCTGAATGATCCTTAAGCTTCAGAATGGTAAGCTTATTCTAGTCAATCCAAGATTTCCCCAACATCTTATGGTCAAAATCACAACTATCAACCTTACTTATCTCAAGTTCTCCTCTTACTACAGGGAGAGACACTTCCTCCTAAATATTGAGATCACATTTTTGCCTTGTGCTTTTGCAGCTTCACATGGGAGCTTGATGTGGGCGAATTAGTTGGTGGACTTGCTGCCAGAGTTGCTCGTCTCAACTATCACATTGTGTCCTCAAAAATCTAAAATTCCTAATCCACTAATAAGTACCAGTGATGGTTGCAAGTCATGCATTTTCTGGCTCAACGTGCAAAGCAACTGAAGAAATTATATTCATTTCACATGTTCTAGCAGGTGACAACCAACAGTATGCTGTAATGAAAACTATAAGTGCACAAAATGACATACCAAAACTACCTCATAGGATAAAAAACAGAGCATAAGTGATATAAACTTCAACTAACAGAAGGAAAATGCAGGACTAAGAATCTCACATAAATCTGATTATGCAATCGTAAAACAGAAAATTTTGAATTCTTTTAATTTGTAAAACATTTAAAAAATAAAATGAAGCAAGAAACTTTAGATTGTCAAGTTCCATTCCTTAACTTCTCTTCTTACTATTTGATTTACATTTCAAGCCAAAACAATGTTCTGAATCAAGAATTTTCTTCTAATGAAGCTTCATAGAGAAACTTATCAACAAGAAAACTAAAGCAGAACCCAATAAACATATGTTGAGACTTCTGAAAATTACTCTAACAATTACCAGAACCGAAGTTCAAGTATCAGATACTTGGAGAGAAACAAGTGAAGAAATCCTGACAATTTCTTCAGTCCTTTCTCCATTGTTTAATAACCTCTGCATCAATCCTCAGCTTGCTGAATCGATGAGGTCATAACTTGAGTGCCTGCTTTGACGTTCTATCATATCAAGACATTCAAAATCATTTTAGACCTTCCAAGTTACTGGAAAATTGACCACATCAATTATTGACAGCCTGAATCAAGTGAATTTTAACTTGCCCAGATGTCATCTAAGCCCGAATTTTTTGAACATTTTTACCTTGTTCAGTTGTTATCTAAGTCCGAAGTAGTTTATTTGACTTAGCAAATTTCTCATGAGGTTGCATTTGGCAATTGGAGATTATGAAATATGGTCTATCACAGTTTCACCATTCATAAGACACGAAGATAAAATTGAATTTGTTAAATTAAATATGAGTCTCCTTCTTTATCCAATGATTCAAAATTGTGATAGGTTAAGAACTTAAAGTGAAGGCTACAGAAAGCACCATTCATAAACAAACGAATTAAAAAAGGAAGCCACTGCTTAGAACAAGACAACTGTATCTTTTTAAGATCAAGTCTGAGAGAGGACGAGATATTAGTCGGCTCTTTCAGTTTTATCAGGGACCCTTTTATCCCAATGTTGCTGAGGTAAAACTAGAGAACTTCATACGCAAAGGAATCCACAATGCTTCTCTTTCTTTCCTTTTTCTGCTACAAGGGAAGAACTTTACAAACATAAAACTCCGCACCCTATTACTGACACCATTGGGCTATTGAGGCTTTTGTGCGCTCTCTTCCTGCTAAAATACGATTCATCTGGCGACTATTCATTGACTTAAATTGCAACTTTATTGAATAAGAGTCCCAGTTGTGTGCAACCCAATTCCATATTGGATCCATCCTAGAGTATTACCACCAAACCCATTTAAGTTGCTAACTCCATTCGGTCAGGGTCACTGCCACCCATGAGTAAAACTAGTCGGTCACAAGCTGGTTACACCAAGTCTTAATGGAATTCAAACCCGAATAAAATCCAGAATCATGGACATGTTGAACAAACCAATTCATTCTAGATTTAAAAAATAACAATAAAATGGGAGGCGAATTTTTCTTACAGAGGGGAAGCATCGGATTCCTAGGTTCTTCGGTGGCGGAGAAATTTCTGTTACTTTATAGGGATAGCTTTCGCGGGGCCGATCTTTCTCTCTCTTCTTGCAGAAAACTTGAGGCCCATAATTCTGCAAATTTTGGATTATTTACAACAAAGGCAGATTCTTTACGTGAAAAAAAGCACCAGTACAAAGGATAGAAAGCTCGGAATGGCAGGCCAAGGGAGAAATGTATGAAAACCTTCGTTAAACGGTGGTTTTCGCACCTTCTGAAATGTAATCCTGTTCGACGCCAACGCCATTCTCTCTCTCTCTCTCTCTCTCAAGCTGGTCTCCGCATTTGTTTCTGCGTGGATGGCAAAAAGAAAAGAGACCAGAAAACAGTCTTTGGATTTCTCCAGCCTACTTTGCAGGGATACCCCTTTCTTTTTAAATGACAATCGTGTCCCCAAGATTTAGGCGTTCCAGTGCTGCACGCTGGAAATCTAACAATGGGACCCACGTTTGGTGATCTACACCGTTATTTGCTCCTCATCGTCTTAGATAGAATTGTTGAATGATCCTGATCACTGCTATACTAGAATTGATGGCCCGAAATTGGAAGCCCACTCTCCAAGCGGACATGTTTGGCAACAGTTAGAAAGACAAGGACAAAGGAGAGATACAAGAAGGATGTGGTGGCCATGAGAGTGTTGGTCGAGTGGCTAAAGTTTTCCCAAGGGAGGTTGGATATTTCCTTGCAACTAACAGTTCAATTGCTTGGCTACGTAAAACAGGCCCCATTGCACGAAGCTCCCTCCTATGCAGGGTCCAGGGAAGGGGCAGACCATATGGGCTTAAAGTACACAGCCTTACTTTATATTTTTGCAAGAGCCTGTTTCCATACGTAGAACCCGTGACCTTAAGTGACGACAACTTTTACTGTTGCGCCAAGGCTCAATTGCTATGCTATGTCTTATACTAAAACAATGTCTCCCCTACTCCCTCCTCCCTTTTAAGGAAGATGAGTTTAATATGTTTCTATTTAGGCTTAAGTTTTAAGTTGGATCGAGCTTACTTTATCATTTTCCTCATCAAGACCTTATCCCAATTAGGTGTTAGCAGCATAAATATTGTTCCTCCATCCCTCTATTAAGTATTGTCTTCATTTAGTTTCAAAGTTTTTAAATCATTTTTCTCCACTTTTATCCATGTTCTTTTGGCTCTTTTTCTTGCTCTTTAAACCTTCAAACTTATTTTATCTTAAAAAATTTATTTATTTTGTATTTAATTATCTTTTAGATATTATTATATATGTGTATATTTATTTGATTTCAAATGAGATTCTCTTCTCTCAAACTAAGAGGTAGTTGCCAAACTACCACTTCTAGCACACAAGTATCTTGCCTGTTCCTTTTTACTTTTAAGAGACTAGAAAAACTTAATTATAAATGGTTTTGGTAATCGTGAATGAAAAAAGCAACTTCCCTTTTTCCTTTCTAGAAACCATCTATTGAAACAATTTCTTCCCCCTCTTTCAAAATAGATGAGGTGAGTATTTACTTTTTTCTTTTCACATTTTTTTGACGAAGATGTGAGCATAAAAAGTGTTTGGAACTCTCTTTCTATGTTATTTTTTGAGTTTCTTCTTTATTCTTTTTTCTTGAGAAACTATCGATGGTGTTCGCACAAAGAAAAAGGAAAAACATATAGCACAACCAAAGTACTTAGTGTTGGGGTCGACCCGCATGTTGTCCATACTCATGTGAGGATACCTGATAACAATAGAAAACTGTCAGGATAAGTTTCAAACATGATGAGGATCAAATAAATAATGATTAATCAAGATACGGATCAATCCATATCCTTGTGAGCAATATATATGATGTTAGGATTTGTTGTGTGTGTGTGTGTGTGTGTGTGTGTGTGTGTATAAGAGAGTTGAGGAGGGCTCCTCTTGCTCCTCCTCATCCATGTAGTCTAATCAAATCATAGTGGAATCCTCCTCTCCCGTGAACATAGGTAGAGTTTGGTCGAACCACGTAAATCTCCTTGTCTCCTTTTGTATGTGTGATTGAATCGATCATGATTGTTAGATTTATAAAATCTAGCACAACAAAGTGGTATTAGAGCTATAATGGAAGATCTGATCGATATTAGTGTTAGAGTAAAAGGATCACACACATATAGAGAACATCGGAGTTTTATGTGGTTTGACACAAACTTGTTTACGTCCATGGGCTGCTGCAGCTTCTTTACTATAAGATTGATAAGTTACAATGGAGGAGGCTACTGCCTCTTTTCTCACAGACTGTATCTCTCTCTTACAATTCATCTTCTCTCTGTGCTCTCAAGCTCTAAACTGAGCTCTTTCTATCTATCTCTGCAGTTGTTGGTAAAGATTAGGTTCATATGGGTTGGTGGAATTAGTCACCTCCTTTTGACATTCTAGCCAAGTTAAGTACCATTAAAGAAGAAAGGAGAAAAATCTAGATGGCTGCTTGACCGATCAGCCCACCTCATTTGAAATGTTGCCTCCTCTGCCCACTCTTATTGACCAACAATCTCCCACTTGAAGACTGATTTCAATCTGTCTTCACACCTCGATCACTGCAGCAGCTCTTTCTGGTGTCATCATTCGTGCAGGCAAATTGAAGCTGAACATAGCTTCAGTTTGTCCATAGTCACTGTCTTTGTTAACATATCTGTTGGATTCTTATTGCCTGGGATCTTTTTAAGTGCTAAGACTCCATCCTCTAACAGAGATCTGATGAAGTAGTAGCGAATACTAATATGCTTAGTTTTGGCATGGTATGCAGAGTTCTTTGCAAGATGAATTGCACTCTGACTGTCACTATAAAGAACATTTTTCTCTTGTTTGAATCCTAGCTCAGTTAACAAACCTTGAAGCCAAATCATTTCCTTACTTGCTTCTGTTACAGTTACATACTCAGCTTCTGTAGTGGATAGAGTAACAATCTTCTGTACTTGCGACATCCAACTAACTGCTGTTGTACTAACTGTATACACATAACCAGTGGTGCTTCTTCTGTGATCAAGATTGCTAGCAAAATCATCATCTACAAAACCTTGAATCTTCAAATCTCATTTGCCATGTGTTAAGCACTTGTCAACTGTGCCTTGTAAGTACCGTAAAATCCACCTCATTGCTTCCCAATGAGACTTCCCTGGATTTGACATGAATTTGTTGACAACTCCCACTGCTTGCCCAATGTCTAGCATGGTGCAGACCATGGCATACATGAGACTTCCAGTAGTTGAGGCATAAGGAAACTTAGCCACAAAGTTTCTCTCATCATTTGTTTTGAGAGACTGTTCCTTGGATAGACGAAAATGATTTGCCAAGCGTGAGACACTGGCTTGGCTTTATCTATGGAGAATCTCTGCAAAACACGATTGATATACTTTGCCTGAGATAACTATAATATTCCTCATTGCTTATCTCTGGTGATCCTCATCCCGAGAACTGTGATTTGCAGGGCCTAAGTCTTTCATTTCAAATTCCTTCCACAAATGTTGCTTCAATTTTTTTATGTCAGCCATATTAGAGTCTGCAACTAACATGTCATCAACATAAAGGAGCAGTATGATATAACTGGACTTGTACCTCTTGACATAGCAACAATGATCAGCATTGCAACTCTAAAAATTGTTCTTGTGCATGAAATGATAGAACTTTCTGTACCACTGCCTTGGAACTTGTTTCAACCCATACAAGCTTTTCTTTAGTCGGAAAACATGATCCTCTTTGCCTTCTATTGAGATTCCTTCAGGCTAGTATATGTATATTTCTTCTTTTAAGTCACCGTGAAAAAATGCAGTATTTACATCTAGTTGCTCTATATGAAGATTTTCTGTTGCAACTATACTTAGCACTGATCTGATGGTTGTAAGCTTCACAACTGGAGAAAAAATGTATGTGTAGTCAATTCCTTCCTTCTATTGGAATCCTTTGGCTACTAGACGAGCTTTGTACCTCTTTGAACCGTCATTCTCTTTTTTGGTTCTATACACCCATTTGTTGTGAAGTGCCTTCTTTCCCTTAGGTAACTCAACTAAGTCCCAAGTCTCATTGGAGGTTAAAGACTTCATCTCATCTTTCATGGTTAGCTCCCACTAACTAGCATTATCTACCTGACATGCTTCATCATAGTACTCAGGTTCTGCTCCATCTGAAAGAAGCAGATAATTCATGTACTTTTTATTGGGTACATGAGGCCATTCTGATTTTCTAAGTTGTGGAGCTGCAGCAGGTGATTTTGGCACATTGTTCATATACTTTCTGTTAGGTACATGAGGCCATTCTGATCTCCTAGGTTGTGGGGATGCAGCAGGTGATTGCAGTGCATCATTCTTTTTAGTGCTGCTTTGTGCCATATGCTCTTCTGAATGGGACTACATAAGATTATCTTTTGTTGTTGGAGATTCTGGAATATCATTAATGTCCACATATTCAAAATCACCCTTTACTGAGTCACTGTGACATGTGATATTCCTTTCTTTATACATCACCTTTTCGTTGAAGATCACATCTCTGCTGCAAATCACCTTCTTGTTTTCTTCATCCCAAATGCAATAGCCAAACTCATCCTCACCATAGCCGATGACTACTTCTGCCCAAAACTGCTTTGGTAGAACTGACTATATATGAATGCTTCTGGCTCTTTCTGTCAACATTCAGTTCATACGCTCAGCTATACCATTGTCTTAAGGCGTACCTAGCAAGGTTCTCTCCATTTTGATCCCGTGCTCATAGCAGAACTTCTTGAATTTGGTGTCTTCATATTCGTCACCATTGTCGGTTCTGAGCTTTTTGATTTTCAAACCTGTCTCATTTTCAACCATAACCTTCTATCTCCTGAAATCATCAAATACTTCAGACTTTATGCTTTAAAAAGTAAACCCATACCTTTCTAGAGTGATCATCAATGAAAGTCACAAAGTAGTGTTTCCCACCAATGGATGAGACAATCGTTAGTCCCCAGACATCAGAGTGAACAAGTTCTAGCCTCTCATTCTTTGGGGTTCTACCACTTGTCTAAAAGCTGACCCTCTTTTGCTTTCCAAGTATGCAATCTTCACACTTGTCAATCTCTACTGACTATAGACCTGGAAGTTTCCCCTTTAAGTGCATAATCTTCATCCCTTTCTCACTCATGTAGATGAGTCTCTAGTGCCATAGATTGGAGTTTTCGTTTCCTGTTGCAACTGCAATAGAAAAGCACTCCCCTACTTTCATATAAAGAGTACCTCTCTTCTTACCCTGAGCAATTGTCATTGCGCTCTTTGAAATCTTCCAATCATCACCACAAAAGATCGTGGTGTAACCTTCACTAGCCAATTGCCCTACTAAGATTAAGTTCTTTCTTAGGTTGGGAATGTGTCTGACATCCTTCAGGTCCCATATAGACCCATTCAACTTAATCTTCACAATACCTTTACTAATAATGACACAAGGTTGGTCATCACCAAGGTATACCTTTCCAAGGTTTCCAAGGACATACCTCTCAAAGAGTTCTTTCTGTGAAGTAGCGTGGAACGATGCTCCATAGTCTAACACCCAAGACTCCTATTTGCTTTCCAAAGAGCATATCAATGCATCATCTCCTCCTGAGGTGGAAGTAACATTTGCCTCTGCCTCTTTCTTTGGACACTTGCATTGATTTTTGTAGTGTCCTGTCTTCCCACAATTCTAGCACTCTATATTTTTCGGGTTCTGGGATTTATTGGAATTTTTGGATTGATGCCCCTTGCTCTGTTGTGGCTATGTGATCTACCATAAACATTTCCTCTTTTGGAACTTTTGCCTCTGCTATCAATGTTCAGAGCTAACCCTGAACTGACAGGTTCACATGACTGCATCCTAATTTCTTCTGTCAAAATCATGCTGACGACCTCGTCAAATTTCAAATTTGATTTTCTTGTGGAACTACTGATTGCAGTAACTGTGCCTTTCTAACTTTTTGGCAACTGGCTAAGAATTAGCAAAGCATGTATTTCATCACTGAAAGTGATCTCAACTGAAGCTAGTTGATCAATCACTTCATTGAAACCGTTCATGTGCCTTCTAAAACTCCCACCTTCAGGCATTTGTAAATTAAAGAGTCGTTTGATCAAATGTACCTTATATGCTATAGACGGTTGTCCATACATGCTTGATAAGGCTACCATAAGAGATGTGGTGGTCTTCTCATTTTTTATATTGAATGCCACGGACTTTGACAATCTCAATCTTATGGTGCCAAGTGCTTTTCGATCAAGTAACGTCCACGCGGAATTATCCATGCCTTCTGGCCTTCTTTCCAATGACAAGTGAAGATCCTTTTGATATAGGTAGTCTTCAATTTGCATCTTCCATAAACTAAAATTAGTGCCATCGAACTTTTAGATCTTCTCTTTATCTGAAGTCATATCAAAGGAGCACTCATACCTAGACAGAATTAGCAAATTCTGTCACCGCGGTTGGATTCGAACGGCTTCGATGACTGCTATTAGGCTCTGATATTAGTTGTTAGAGTAAAAAGATCACACACATATAGAGAACACCAGAGTTTTACGTGGTTCAATACAAACTTGTCTATGTCCACTGGCTGCTGTAGCTTCTTTACTATAAGATTGATAAGATACAATGGAGGAGGCTACTGCCTCCTTTCTCACACATTGTATCTCTCTCTCTCTCTCTCTCTCTCTCTCTCTCTCTCTCTCTCTCTCACACACACACACACACACACACACACACACAATTCCTCTTCTCTCTATGCTCTCAAGCTCTAAACTGAGCTCTTTATATCAATTTCTGCAGTTGTACTCTACTGCCTTTGGATGATTACAAATGAGAAGAGGGAATCTTATTTATAAGCCTCAAAAAGTGTGGTTGGTAAAGATTAGGTTCATATGAGTTGGTGAAATTAGACACCTCCTTTTGACAATGCAGCCAAGTTAGGCACAATCAATGAAGAAAGGAGAAAAATATAGATGGCTGCTTAACCCATCAGCCCACCTCATTTGAAATGTTGCCTGTTCTGCCACTCTTATTGACCAACACTCAAACCAATACAAAAAAATATGGAGAAAAGGGGGGAAAAGATGTAGCACTCCATAACGGAGAGAGAGGAGGAAAACATACCCTTGGAGGTGAGACACTGCCTGTTGGTGAAAGAACCCGAGTACTCCTAGAAATCATTGATAATCAAGCTTACTGAAATTGTAGAATCGAATCTGTTGATCAAACTCAACAGTAGCTATGATAAGATAGTTGAGGAATCCCAAAAGCGATGATTCACTCGTGCCATCAACCTGCTGGGTGGCCAAGTGAGACTGGGAACAACGCTCATCAGAGAGGCGCTAGAAGACATAATGATTTGCAAGCAATAAAAAAGAATGGAGCGTAGACACCAGCAGAGCGGTGAGGAAGAGAATGGGGACGATCTGAACCTGTACAAACTAAGATCACCAAATAAAGGAAAGGTGGGCAGCTGGGCTACTGCGCCCACTGGTCAACAAATGGAGACAATGAGCGGCAGTAGTAGGATGACTCGATGAATAGTGGTGGGATGGCTGGGTGAATAGTGGTAAGATGATTCAATGAAAGGTGTCTGTGATTCTGAGTGGACTTGGTGACCATTCAGAGTGACATTTATGAGAATCTAATGATGGTGGCAGACGAGGGCGGGTACGGGGCATTGACAGGCTTTTAGGCAGCAAGCTTCTAGATGCTTATGGTACACTCAATGGCTTATTAACATTTAAACTCAGCAGAGAGTGTTGAACAGGGGGAGCAGCAACCTTCTAGGAGAAGCTACAAATACATTCAAATTGTTGATAGAGTTGCTGAAAAGCACAGACAATTATTGAAGGGAGAGCTGATTGAAAGACATACTTGTAATTTGGGAGAGCTAAATCAAATTGAAACTATTTTGTGTATCCTCCTCCCATGGGCATGGAGAGAGATATAAATTGTTAGGGTGGACCCACATATGGTCCATACCCATGTGAGGAATCCTAGCAACAATAGAAAACTATCAAGATAAGTTTCAAACATGATAAGGATCAAACAGATAAAGATTAATCAACAGTCAATCAGATAAGGATCATTACATATCCATGTGAGGAAAATTCTACATGCATACATACATATGATGTTAGGATTTGGTGTGTGTGAGGTGTGAGGGTGTAAGAGTTTCTATTTAGAGAGGCTTACATCCCATGAAAAATGGTATAGGTGTTGCATAGAGTTCTTCACATGCCCCTCAGTGCATATGGGCTTGGGACTCTTCCCACATTGGTCATTTTAACAACATCGAATAATAGTTTCTTTGCAAGAGAGATATGAATGTTGAAAATAGAAGGGGAACCTTTGTACAATGGTTGAGTTTTCGCCTGTGATCTAGAGGTCACAGGTTTAAGGTGTGGAAACAAACTCTTATAAAAATTCAAGGTAAGATTGCATACTATAGACTAGTGCCCATATGAATGTTGAAAATGGAGAGAAGACTGGTTATACGTAAACCCAAAGTCCGATTAGGGTAATGTCTGTTTCGAGATGCTCCCAGAACAACCAACTTATGAGGTTTTTGGAATAATCTCCAGCATCAGAAATATTTCCCCTAGAGTACATTTGTGACCTATCTTGGACTATAGGTGTCGTGGTGTCTCCTTGTTGCAAATATGAAAACTAGTTTTATTTACAAGGTTTCATGCAAATGTGTGTGGATGTTTGATGGAGGCAGTACACATCCACATGAGGTTTTAGAGAAAATGTGAGCATAAAGAATGTCTGAAAACAGTGTTTGTCATTGGGTGAAGTTATGAAAAACCATGTGTTTATGCAGTTATATTGGCAAATTACGCAGTTTAAGCAAAGAGAAGATTACATGGCATGATTCACCTCCTACCATAGGCCCTTGTGGTCCACCCTTTTCCCGGACCCCACATAGGCAGGAGCTTTGTGCACTAGGGCGGCCCTTGATGCGGTTAAAGCAAAGAGAAGATTACATGGCGTGATTCACCTCCTTTCCCTTCGTTTTGTGTAAAAAAAAAATGAAGTTAAGAAAACTAGCCTGGTTCTCGCCCATCCCTTCTCACCAAGTAGTTCGAATTATGACTAGGTTTGCCATAATCTTGATAGTATTACATAACTATTTATCTAGCTATTGCTTCAATAATACCCCAACCAATGGCATCAATCACAGTATAATCAAACTTGTCAAAGTATCTAGCTACTGTTTCAATAAACTAACAGCATCTTAAAACTAGCTACAACGCTTTAAAAGGAATGTGGATCAACCTTGTACGGTATATAGCATAAAGAGCATATGACATTTGATTGGTGGAGAAAAGGTTTCTAACTACCGTTTTCTCTAACTTTTTTATGTTTCTACTTTTACCTAGCCAATCACATATTGTGTGTGTGTGCAATAATTTTAGCTGTTTCATGCAAGTATAAAGAGCAGGTGACATGTGATTGGTCAGGAAAATATTTGTAATTGATATTTCCTCTAATTACTTGCTTTTTGTACTTGCGTTACAGAGAGAGAGAGAATGGCAGTTAGAAACCTTTTTTTAGCCAATCAAATGTTATGTGTGTGTGTGTGTGTGTGTGTGTGTGTGTGTGTGTAGGGTTTGCTAATTTCAGCTATTTCATGAAGGTGCAAGGAGGAGGTGACATTTTATTGGCTGAGAAAAAGTAGAAAATAGAAAAAGTTAAAGAAAATGGTAGCCAGAAACATTTTTCCTACCATTCGAGTTTCACCTGCTCTTTATACCTGCATGAAACAACTAAAATTAACGCTCTTATATACACATATATGTAGGAAATAGCAGTTACAAACTTTTTCCCGACCATGTCACCTACTCTTTATACCTGCATGAAAAAGCTAAAATTACTGCATATATGTTTATACATATCAGTGCTAATTTCAGCTTTTTATGTAGTTGCATTGAGTAAGTAACATCTGATCGGCTGGGTAAAAGTAAAAATATAAAGGGATTTACAAACACCAGAGGGAAGTACTCTTAAATGCTTTGATAACCATATAAAAGTCTAAATGGAGATGATTAAGGCTACATATCAATGCTGCAACTCATCTACTTTTCTTATGGTGGAACCCACGTATCAGGATCCACGCCATTCATCAACTCCTCTGCCTTAATTTGGATATAGAGTTGCAATAAATGGAAGGGGAGCCTTGGCGCAACGGTAAAAGTAGTTGTCATGTGACCTTGAGGTCACAAGTTTAAGGCGTAGAATTAGCCTCTTGCAAAATGCAAGGTAAAGTTGCCTACTATAGGCCATTGTGGTCCACCCTTTCGCTGGACCCCACATAGGAGGAATCTTCGTGCACCAGGACTGGCCTTTTTTAGTTGCAATAAATGGTGGCAGAAGCGCTATGGGAGTAAATATGGTTCCTCTACGCCAGATGCATGTATTTTACTTAGAAAATAGAAGCATTCTAAGGTATAAGTAGGACCCATTATTTCAACGATCACAATCATTCATCTAGTTAGGCATGCTATGGATGAGAGCCAACAACATAAAAGTTAACCATCGAGTGAATGATCATAACCCTTAATATGCGGTGCTTCTGATGAGGAATTTATTTTGCCCTTTCTAACAGTAATTTTGAAGTCTTGAATCCCTATATTGGCTGTAATTTTAACAGATGAATCATTCGCAGAATGATCTAGGAGACAGATGATTTGGATCGTCGGAAAAAGTGGGCCATCATGGAAAATATAAGCATCTACCATATAGAAACTCATCAAAGGTCTTATAAGTCAGATGAACGGTCCAGGTCGATGACATCAGTGGTCCACGAAAGAAAGGTCGGCCGGCGTCCCTCCAAGATTGAAAGCCAAGTAAAGGGAGGGAAATTCCAACGGCTTTCCCGTTGTTTTCTTCGCTTCTGAACTTGCTCTCGTTTTCCCTCCTAAACAACACTAGAAAACACGGAATTTGCTCAAAATTCTTCTCTTTTTCTTGTTCGGATCATATCTGAAAATCTTCCCTCCGTCTCTCTCTCTGTTTTGATCTCTTCTTGTCGATCTATTCCTTTATCAGGTAGTTTTTTCTGATCTTTTCTTGAATTTTTCTTTTCTTTCTGTAATTTCTAGCGCTCTGATGATGAATGCTATGTACATTAATGGCGGAGGGTTTCGTTGTAGATGATTATTCTTTCTTTCTTTCTTTTTTATCTGCTGAAATCTAGCCGCTTTTACGCCTTCTTTTTCCTTTTCTTCTGGTTTTATCTTTCGGCGGAATTCTTTTCAATCCGGAATTCTTTGATATTCAGTTGAATTCTGAGCCAATCCTCATGCCCTTTGTTAATCTATTGTTCTTTAGGTCATGGAATTCTAGAAGTATCTGAGATTCGGTGAAATCTGATCAACGTATCGATCCAGCTGATGTAGAGAGAGCTTTCCATTTCCGAAGTGTTTGATGGCTATGGCTGCATCGAATGTCGCGACTGCATCCGGCAAGAATCTGTGTGTTCAGTTGAATTATAGTTCAATTCCTACTCCGAATTGTGCAAGGGAAACGATAGCTACTTCTTTGTCGGAACCTATCGAATTGGCAAACTATGATCGGTCTGGTTTTCCTCTTCATCCCCAATCGGGATCTCTCAAACAACAGCTTGTAAAAGAAGTCGTTTGTAGTACGAACAAAATGACACCTGGAATTCCTAATAAGAAGCATGTTCCTCAAAAGATTGATTCTTGCGCCCCTCCGGCACAAAAGCAATCAAATCAATATTTTCCTCCTTCGAAGAAATCTTCCAAACCAAGTAAGGTACAATCGGTTGTAACGGGTGCAAATAATCCTGCTAAAAGGGGGAATGTATCTTCACGGATGCATGCTTTACCGAAAGGTGCAGATGAGTCGCCCCAGATGTGCATTAAATATCCTCTTGTTCTTTGCGAAAGCTGTAATTCGAACCGCCCGTTGAAACTAGCGGATTATGTTTTGGAAGATGCAGCTCCTTCTAGTCATGGTAAAGAAGGATTAGGAGAAGGGAATGACAGATTGACTAGTTGGGCATCGGTCAGTCATTACCAGAGTGTGGGGAGTAGTTTTGGAAATCAGTGTTCGGACACGAAGGGTAGCTTTGTAACTGCCAATGTCAGTGACGATAGCAGTAGCACGGGGATGACTAGTGGAAGCATCAAAGCTGGTGATGTGCATGGAGATTCCGTCGAGAGCAGGAATAGTATCTGCAGGGGCAGCACTAGTAGCAATGTTAGTGATGAGAGTAGCTCAAGCAGTTTTAGCAGCAGCGTTAACAGACCTCATAGGGCGAATGATTATAGATGGGAAGCCATTCAGGCCATTCGGTTGCGTGATGGAGTTCTGGGGTTGAACCATTTTAGGCTTTTGAAGAGGCTGGGGCGTGGGGACATCGGCAGTGTTTATCTATCGGAATTGGATGGAACTAGGAGCTTTTTTGCTATGAAGGTTATGGACAAGGCGGCCCTTGCAAGCGGAAAGAAACTGCTAAGAGCTCAGACAGAAAGAGAGATATTGCAATCCCTGGATCATCCTTTTCTACCCACATTATATACACACTTTGAGACGGAAAAATTTACTTGCTTGGTAATGGAATTCTGCCCTGGAGGAGACCTGCACGCCCTTCTTCAAAGGCAGCCAGGGAATTATTTTCCTGAGCAAGCAGCAAGGTATCCATACTTTTTGAAAGTTTTTTAATTTGAAATCATGTGTCAGTCTAGTTTTGCTCACAAAATCTGCTTGGACAATGTTTTAGTGGTTGTATGTTCCTAAATTTACCAGGATTTTTCACTTTTTCAAATAAGTTGTAAAATGTGAAAATTGCATATCCTCAAGAGGACAAAAACATTAATCTAACATGAGCTGAAAAGAAACAAATTGGGGAACAGTTAAGGTTTGTTTGCTTGTTTTTTATGGGTCACGGATGCTATCTGAGTTGCAACATGTTTCATATTTGAAATCTTGCCATACAGCTAATTTCGGAAGATCATACTGAATAGTACAATCTGAAATAGGATTACCTTGCAGTGCAGCTAATTTTGAAAGAGGATTACACTGGATGCATGCGGACAAGGTTATTGCTGCAAGGTCCTTCAGTGAAACAATACTTGCTTCCTCATTTATATCACGAGAACTAAAGCTAGAATTTTTAGGATTGATGAAATCAGTCGTAAAGGATATAAATAGTTTGAGCAAAGTAAAATCTCCTAGATCAAACATGGCTAGCAAGAAACTGAAACCTGAGTAATAGGATCTTTGTGAGTATGTATGTCTGCTCTTTTGCAACCCAAGTTGCAGAAAAATTTCCTCAGGTAAAGGATGGTTTTAACAAGGGTCCATTTGGAGTCGCACTTGGTAACTAACTGTCTCTCATAGGTAAAGGGCTCATATTTGAGAATTTAGATTGGATCTCCATCAGCTAGTGGGTAATATTTTGTGGGAAATAATTTGCAGAGCTGAGTGACTGAAAATAATTTTGGATTCAATATTGCCTTCGTGCATAAATGTTTTAGAAACACTTGAATCAAGAGTGTCTTAGCATTGACTTCTGGCGTGCACTGTGAATCGGCAGATTTGATCTGATTTTTGGTTATTTATAATCATCCATCCTCAATTTCTGCATCACACACCTTTTTGTGGCAACTCATAAGATGAAATAAAATATGCTTCTGCTTCAGTGACATGACTACCTTAGTCAAAGCCTTGTCATCTAATTTTTCAGCGTAGTTGTGTAAATCCTGTAGCTGTTCCCAACACGATATGAAAACTCAAATAAAAGAAGACTTACAAGAGATTTTCTATGGGAACAAGAGGAGGAAGGACGAGGGGGAGGATGGATTGCAAGGATGCCTCTAGAAGAGAAGCCTATGGGATCATGGTTTCAAATGGTCAAGTCAAAGCGAGGTATGCTTCTGTTAGTACTCCATAGGTTGGTTGTGTTAAGGGTTTATCTTATGGAAGATTGTTTTGGAACAGGAGGAAAGTTTCTGTGTAAGTTCTTTTTGTAAAGTGAGGTCTGCCCTTTTAGACTTGTTCTGATTGCTTGGACATGCACGTAAGATTCCTTGTCTGTTTGCATCATGAGATTCTCTTAGAGTCTCTTATGGGAAAGGTGATACCACCTCTCCACTTACGCAAGTTTGAAAGGCATTCTATTCCCCTGGTGTTCAAGCTTTTGCTGAAGGATACTTTAGGGAAGACACCCTCTTGAAGATTTGGAGAAAGATCATCATTGGCATACAAGAATAGGGTGTTTTTCCACAGAATGCATAATTAATTGTTCTCATCCATTTTAAGGTGATTTCCATGGTTATAAGCATCATGAGATTCTCTTAGAGTCTCTTATGGGAAAGGTGATACCACCTCTCCCCTTGCGCAAGTTTGAAAGGCATTCTATTCCTCTGGTATTCAAGCTTTTGCTGAAGGATACTTTTAGGGAAGATACCCTCTTGAAGATTTGGAGAAAGATCATCATTGGCATACAAGAATAGGGTGTTTTTCCACAGAATGCATACTTGATTATTCTCATCCATTTTAAGGTGATTTCCATGGTTATACGCTTCTAGTGTCCCAATAAGAGTTAAGTCGGGAAAAAGTGTGAAGATTAGATGTAGATTATATCACTAAGATGTTTCTGTTTTTCATATTAAATTGTCAACTTGGTATGTGAAACACCACGGTTATTAAAATATAAGTTAGGAAATTTTGAGTTTTTGTTTCAAAGAAATTTGAAAACCTTTCTCCCTCTACTCTTTTCTTCTTTTCATCTCCTTAACGAATGCCATCTAAACTAAAACAATCTTCATACTGCCGGAAGCAGATATATAACTATTGCTCAGTGTATTCTTGGATAAAACTGCCAATCTGAAACCTCATCAAATGGTTAGTGCATGCATCTAATTGTTAAAGCTCAGTTGAAAGGATGCTTGTGGTGATAAGTTGATTAGAAGACCCTACAACTGAGTTCACTGGAAAGGATGCTCGTGGTGATAGCTTGATTATAAGAACCTAATAGTTGTTTTGCATGGTTCGCTTGCTAGAAGGGGTGTAAATAGTCTCAGCAAATGTTACAGCTTTTGCACTCAGAAGTTTGAACTTTACAATTTATTCTGTCACAATGAAGAGCTTGATTTGATGTGTGAGCAGCTTCTAGCCAATCAGCAGCATCATACTCGAGCCAATCAACAACATCATACTCCAACTCAATCTACTTGGGGTTCAGGTTGGTGTCTTTGCACAAGCTTATTACCTTTGTCAGAGACCATTATGTAGAAGAGAAGGAAACTCAGGATGAGGGTTTACAGAAAATCATGGAGGTCAAAGTTCTCTAACATGAATTTGCCCATGAAGATTATAGGAGAAGGTTGCTGCTTGGTCATGCTACATGTCACAGTATGAAAAACCCGAGGATTATCTATGTCATGACATATTTTAAGTTTGAGTTTTGGTGAATGAGGTGTGTTCTCATTTAGCTACTTGTAATGAACTGGAGTTCCAAGTGGAGTTACATTCCACTTCCCAAATATTGTTTGCTTGAATTGTGACGAGTTAAGAGTTTCTTCCCAGTGCTCTGGTTGGTGGTTGATCGTGCTATATCAAGAATATGAACTATGAGGACCGTCTACAACATAACATATTTTAGATTTAGTAGATGGTGAATGAGAGGGAATGTGTTCTGATATACACGCTTTTTGACAAATTGCTTGCTTGAATTGTGATGTGTTCTTGTCGTCGGAGAATTGCTTGGTTGAAGAGAGCGGTAATCCAAGAGTTTCTAAATGTGATTTATTTAACTATATTGAATAGAAAGCTTATCTAACCATTGGAAACTTGTAAAAGTGTATCATGGTGACAAGAATGCTTACAAACCATACAACTGATATTGTACCCACAAGATGGATTTTGATGAAAAGATACAACAGCACAAAACCCTCAATAGCCCAGTGGTCGGCTGAACAGGCGCATTCCCTGTTTGTATGCTGGGTTGCTGATTTGAGGTCATGCAGGATGTGTTAGTGGGCTTTAGGAGGGTGTGTGAGTGTTATGTGTCATATGCACTTATACCAAGAAGACAAAAAAAGAAAAAGAAAGATGCAACGAGTTAAAAATGATGTTTGAGATCAACAACAGCCTTGGATGGGAGAAAAGCTTAAGAAAGGACAAGTGAAAGAAGAAGTGCTGCTTAGCTATCATAATCATCCAAACCACTTTTTATCCATAAGACATGTAAATCTAAAACAACAAGATGAAGTCAGTTTAGCATTCCTCCTTTTATTAATGTTATCTATCCATAGATGCTTTCTGATTTTGTGTTTGGGTTGAAATTATAGATATAAATAGGTGTATGCGAACTGATTGTTACATAGTGTGAAAACTTGGAGATACTACGACCGTTGTCTAGAACTTTGAAGTTATGACTAGATATCAATGGGAAAATTAATGTATTAGGAAAGTCTATGTTATTAGTTATAGATTCACTGCATTAACCTCTAGTATTCATGCAGGTTCTATGCGGCAGAGGTTCTCCTTGCTCTGGAGTACTTACATATGCTTGGGATCATTTACCGGGACCTTAAAACGGAGAATGTCTTAGTTAGAGATGACGGCCATATCATGCTCTCGGACTTTGATCTCTCTCTAAGGTGTGCCATCTGCCCAACTCTGGTGAAGTATGCAAATGCCGATATGGATTCATCAAAGAAGATCTCGGCCAACTGTGTTCAGCCTGCCTGCATCGAGCCAACTTGCATCCAGCCTTCATGCATACAGCCTACATGTTTTACACCGCGATTCTTGACAAGCAGGTCGAAGAAAGAAAACAAAGTCAAACGAAAAACTGACGTCTTTAATCAAGTGAGCTCACTTCCTGAGCTCATTGCAGAGCCTACATGTGCCCAATCAATGTCTTTCGTGGGTACCCACGAATACCTGGCCCCTGAGATAATCAAAGGTGAAGGCCATGGGAGTGCTGTTGATTGGTGGACATTTGGCATTTTTGTTTATGAGCTTTTGTTTGGGAAGACCCCATTCAAGGGGTCAGGAAATCGTGCTACGCTGTTCAATATTGTAGGGCAACCCCTACGGTTTCCGGAAACCCCTATTGTGAGCTTTGCAGCAAGGGACTTGATCAGAGGTTTGCTTGTGAAAGAGCCTCGGCATCGGCTTGCGTATAGGCGCGGGGCCACTGAACTGAAGCAGCATCCATTCTTCCAGGGTGTGAACTGGGCACTTATCCGATGTACCATTCCACCAGATGTGCCGAAACCATTTGAGGTAGATTTCCTGCCAAAAGAGGTCCAATCGGCATCAACAAGGGAGAAGGCACCGGCGGTTGATGTGAAGACTTACGATAAATGTTTGAAGATTGATTTCTTTTGATTCTATAATTCTATGACGAAATTCCTGTTTCCTGACCTCTGTATTGTGCTTTACCATTCCTTTCCTGGGTCATAACGGTCCCCGAAACAGGTGTGGTGAACACTGCAAAAAAGGCACCAAAGTTAGGAATGAATTGTTGGTCATTCTTTCTCGTATTCACTTGATTACTGTGCATGCTATTCAATTAACTTCTGTACAGTACCAATTTCATTATGTCAATGAAATGAATACCTGCTCCCTATCTGGGTGCAACTTTTACTTGGACAACTAATGAGAAGTACCTACCCTTGCTGCAGGGAAAAAAATGCACCTAGCCTCTATGATGACCATGACTAAGAGCATAAGCTTGAGTGCCTGCTCTGCCCTTCAGATTCCGAAATCCAAGTACCCCAGTTACCTAGTTAGTGAAAGAGTTCCCCTTTTTACCAAGGAAAGAGAGTTCTTGTTTCTATACAAAGTGAACAGTGATAATGGACTCAGGATTTCCATTCCATCTGCGCAAGGGGTACTTCCTTAGGAACGAACTTTATATGTTTTCTTCTCTCTTCTTCTCTAGGGTCTAGTGTGCGTGTGTGCGAGCCCTGTCAGTTCTTCAAGAAATGGTGGTTTACAGCTGAGAAAAAGAGTAAATTGCTCTGGAGCAGCTAAGTTTGTTTACTGAAAGTGCCGGAAAGCAACCATGTGTAAGTTACTGCACACCTGTTAGCTTGCAAGAGAAAGTCAAATACACTTTCCTACCTGTATTCATGCTATGCTCATCTGCCTACCCATAGTTTCTGTGCATGTTCCACTAGTTAAGCACCAAAAAAAAGAGCACAAGAGGGCAGTCTGTTGCATGAAGCTCCTGCATATGCAGGGTTTGGGAAGAGGAGGACCACATGGGTCACTAGTATGCAGCTTTACTTTGCATTTTGCAAGAGACTGTTTTCATGTCTTGAACCCGTAACCTTAAGGTCACACGACGCCAACTCTACCGTTGCGCTAAGACTGGTTAAACACCTCCATAGTAAAAATTCCCTGATCAGTACTTGCATGTTTTATAATTTCACCGATGAACAGTTACCCAAATTGCCGAAACTTCGAACATGAAAGGAAAATATAAAGGTAGATCTGACCTGTACTTGCTTCAACAGCTTATGAAGCTCTAATAGAAGAAACTTTGGTCCCAAACAGAACGTTATGATATAAACTTATTACAATTGTTAGTAACCAAATGAATCATTTGGGGCTGTTTTGACCAATTCGTGATGCTCTTTTAACCAATAATAGCCGTCCCGCCTCTTCAAAAATATAACTTTAGCAGCAGCTCAAAGTTTTGTTATTTCTGTAAGGTTCAAAAGGTTGATATTCTAGTACTAAGAAATAACAAAAGATACATAATGGTAGAGTTGTTATTTCTGCTTGGCCATTTTAAAAAGGCACAATATTTTATAAGCATAGGGGAGATTTTATGCACATGTACCATCTTTGTAGACCTCAAAGAAATTTGCCTGTCAAGCATTTGAACTGGAAGAAATTCCTCTCAAGGGATTGGTACATTTTGTAGTTGGGTTCTAGGACTCTTGGCACTTGATGTCGGAGATGAAGATTCTAATACTGACACCCCCTGGTTCTCTGAAACATTTTTGCCATCACAGATGATGGTGACTTGACAAAAGTCTGGTGCATTTTTCCGGACGAATTCGCTCGTTCCTAAACCCTTCTTTAGCAGCCTTTCCAAACATCCCAAACACTTGAAAGTGTAACTTTTCATCATTTACAGCTGAAATGAGGAAAGGAATGGTGGCTTGTACATTAACACAGAATGGTAAATGAATATATTTAATTTGTTAAAGCCATGGGACCCATACAATTGGGCAGATGATGGAACCCAAATGGTGGTGAATCTATGCCAGGCAGAGAGAGAGAGAGAGAGAGAGAGAGAGAGAGAGAGAGAGAGAGAGAGAGAGAAGGCCCAGAATACGAACGGTTGAGATCACTGGGTGTGGATCCCACCTGGGGATAACAATCAGCGGATTAAATTATTCATGGACAGTTAACTTTTGCAGGTGAATGCTCCATTACCTGGCTTGTTACTGCTTTAACAACATTTCCTATCAAAGTAACCATTCATCTGTCACTAACTCTGTACTCTTTAACTGTGAGTCAGATTGTATTACTGACTCTTAATTGATAGTACACACCAATGGACTTTCTTGTACAACTAACTAATAGTTGGCATAATTAACTTGCAGTATTAATAACTAGACCAACTATTCAGCTTGTATTTAGCATACTATTGACTCTTGTAGTCCGTCCTTTCCCTGGATCCTGCATATGCAGGAGCTTCGTGCAGCAGGGCTGTCGTGCTTGCAGATATTTGATGCCAATGTATCTTTGAGGAATGGGAGCAGATTTAAAGTTGGGCCAACTTTTTATGATTGGAGTAATTTATTTGTAAGGTCAGGCTATGCATAAGTCATAGACCCAAGTTCAACCTCTAACATTTTCAAGCTTTTAAATGTGGCTGATAAATGGGCATTTGGAAACAAGGCAGACGTGGTTTCTATGTTATGCAGACAACTGCACCATCAAACAATGGATGGGCAGAATGCCAAGACAACTATGACAGTCAGAAAATATAAGTAGAATCTACTTGTTTATCACTAATACGATTATGCTCTAAGTTTGCAATAGATGTTAATTTCTTCTTTATAAACATTTTATTTAGACCAACAAAGTGATCTGCTTCTCAATTCTGATCCTATTCACGAGAAAGTTCCCATTTTAATTCATAATGGGAAGGCTGTTTGTAAGTCCACCAGTAGTGTGAGGTATCGCAAATGGTTGGCCTTCTCCAGTTTTACAGCTTCCTTGCTCCAATGGAAAATCACAGGCCATGAATCTTGAACATAGCGAAAATGGTTGTGGTACTGTAGGGGGTAAGCTGGATGGTAGAAAAGACAACCAACTTCTCTTCTTTTCTTCTTGCCTATCAATATTTCCAGAGAGAAATTTAATCCAAAATGAGACTCATAAGTTGATAGAACTTGAGTTGGAACTCATAATTGACGTTGAAAAGCTATCAGTGCGAGCTCATAACCAGTAATCACACTAGCACAAGCCTTAATGCGCCAAGTTACCAGTATGGTCATGAGTTCCCAAACTCTATACCCTCCTGGAATTGATATTTATATAATTCCCTAGCCATGTTTTATTTTGGAGCCAACCCCTAATCAGGATAAGGTCTGCATGATAATGATGTTTTATTTTGGAGAATACAATAGGATGGGTGAAAATACCATTCATTGTTTAGTACTTGATTCCAACCCTCTTTATTTGCTTAGTGAGAATGAGAATGCAACCCCATCTATCAATTATTGGCCTACAAATTTCAGTCTTTAAATGGATGGTAGAAAAATAGGAAAACTTTTATATGCATGAAAAGAGTGCCCTTAAAGTAAATTGGGACCAAGTTGCACTCCTAGGTGACTAATGCTTCTCAAGCACGGTCCTTTTTCTAATTCTACTTAGAAGGCCTCCATTATGTTTGATCCCCTTCATCTGATTTTTCCCACAATGGGTATATATGGATAGATTTGGCAAGTTATAAAACAAGGGGGAGAAGTTAGAGATCTATTTGCCTCCCTATATTTATCACTATATATACCATAAAGATGAGATTTAGTTTATTATCCACCACAACCAAGAAAAGAAGGAGACAGATGAAATAGGAAGAAGAAGAAGAGTTCAATTTATATACTACCAAACTCTTTGCTTTATTATCCTGGCTTGTAGTAACATACTCTTCTATCATTAATCCCTCACTCAGAGTGGCGAACAATTGTAGTTACAGACGCATTGAAATGCACCCTTTCCATTGGTAACACAAACTCCATTCCCCTTATACTGTTGAAAGCATTGCTGCCGGCAGCTTGCGAGGCTGCACCCGCTTGGGTTCAGCACTGCGGAACATCTTTGGGCCTCCACCATCATCCCAGCTGCACAGTAAAAACAAGTAAAAGAAACCCACCATCAGTTTGAAGAAAGAGAACAGTCAATGTAGGTTGTCTGAGAAGATGTAGGAGGAAAGACAGACAAAACAAGGGAAAAACCTGAAGAGAAGGCAAGGACAATGAGGAAAAAGTAGAGAGTGCAAGAGAACTTGGCCATCTTTGCCAAACAAACTTGTATCCTTAGGTGAAAGATGTAGACTTTGTTGTACTCTAGCAGGTACTTATAGGATTTGAAAAATAGATGCATTTAATTGACAGTATCTGTTACAGATCAGCCTGAATCCACTCTCTTTCATATGCATATCAATTTAGTGATTATATATGAGGGTTAAGAGGATCTTCCTTCAAGAGCAAAGGCATAAAATAAGAAGGAAATTTAATTGTTGTGACAGGTTTAGGCTTGAATGGGGTTGCTTACTATATATACCCAAAGCTGCCTTGGGAAGGATTACCATCCTCCTTTTGGTATTGCCTCTTTCTAAGAATGAAAGCATAAACTGAGAAGAAATTAAATTTGATGGAGAAGTTTTAAGTAACATGGTAAATGATTACCATATATATATATAAAGGCACCTTCTAATTTTAGAAAAAAAATAATGAAAAATTGGCTATGGAGATTCCTCGCGGTGAGAGATTTATACAGACAAGAAAGTTGTTTTGATCCAATCAATTCTTAGCCTAGAGCCTTGAGCATTACGTCAAAACACACCGTAGGAGTAACCCATTACCTTCTGGGTAGAATTGCCACTATATACTAGTTGTATACATGGAAGAGGTAAATTGCAATTTGCCTCTTCCCTATTCTGGGTGATATAAACTGGTCCCATGTAAGATTCATGTTGACCATCCATTAGATTTGACAGAACTTATAATAGATATCCAATGGCCACAGGAGAGTATATATGGGGATTTTTACTTGTCCTTTTTCTTCCGATAGGGGGCTTCTCTCTTGATTGCGAGGGTGACTTATCTTAATACTTTTATGTTACTTTGAATGTTAAACTCTCGAGGTGACTCTACTCCGTAACAAAAAATTGGGTCACTCATCGAGTTGAATCACTGCATAATATATTACATTGAGTTGAGCTAGAATTTGAACACTAACCTCCAAAACATATTTTAACTATATCCGAACCAAATCACCTGATAATTAAAAATATATGTAAGAAAAAGAAGAGGTATCCCGGTGCACGAAGCTCCCGCATATGTGAGTCGGGGGAAGGGGTGGACCACAAGGGCCTAATCAAAATTCACACCTGACTGTGAGTGGCCTTGAGTAAACTTGACTTGCTGCAGTGGCTCCATGCAAATGACAATGGCTAATTTGCTCAAACTTTTGTCTTTTCTTTTCAAATTTTCATTTGAGTCACCTTAGGAAAAAAGGAACCGATATTCGTACACCCCTTTGGTATTAATATACACCCTCTTTTGGAGTTTAATAAAAAAAGCACTTGCGGGGTTCTTCTTCTTTTTTTTTAATGATAAAACTGTTCATCTTAGCTGTTTTTTAAAAGATGATGAGGTCAAAGCGAAAACTTATATATATTGGATGCTTGCACCATTGCTTTTTTTAATTTCTAAAATCAAAGGTAGAAAATTTAATAATATTAAAACAACTAAAAAAATTAATGTTTATATCATTTGAACTTATGATAAATGATTTGGTCACTCAAAAAAGTGAACTCGGCATATACTAATACCCCAACAAAAGGTATGGCATCAGTAAAGGGGTGTGGGTAAACCAGCTCTCTAAAAGGATTCAAAAAATAAGTTTTTATTCTAACTATACATGGGCTCATTAGTTGGGGCTTTCAATTATTGGAATTGAGATATATAATATAGGGGTCGGACTTGAGTCATGAAAGAGGCACTAACAGGTAACAAGATGAGGGAGATTAGACTTAGATGGTTTAGACATGTTCAAATGGGCACTGGTTAAAAGGAGTGAGGCAATACAAGTAGAAGGTTCTAAAAGGGCAAAAGAAAGGCCCAAAAGAACGTGGATAGAAGTGGTGCAAAAATATTTAAAAACTTTGGGACTAAATGAAGCCATAGTACTAAATAGAGAGGAATGAAGGAATAAGATTCATGTGGCCGACCCTTAATTGGGATAAGGTCTTGATGATGATAATAATGACTGGAGTCATGAAAGAGACTATTGGAATTAAAGCCGTAGAAGGTCCACTTGTTTAACTTTTTTCAAATATCCTACCATTCATTGGATTTTTCTGTTCTTGATGTCTTATTTACCAAGACCAAGAAAACTGAGATTCTGTGATAGACTCCGGACTCTGCTAGGCGAACTTGTTGCAATAGTCATGCCCATCAGATGCTTCTATCTATTAGTTTTTTCTGTAAAAAAAAATTAAGATTACGTTAAAAGAACTTTTCACGACAACGCTAAAATCATCTAATAATTATGAATTTTGATATTTAGCCAATCTAAAAAAGCTGAACATAGTGGGTGTGGAGGATCATGTAAAGCTATAGTTTAGCTAGCAGGTCCACAGTCAGTCTGGATAGCTTTTAAAAAAAATATATTTAGCTATACAAAGGAAACTTTTCACACACCCATGCCCTAGTAAGATAGAGGGCTCTAACCTCGAATCCGCAGCCCAGCTTCAATGTAGAAGGTGCCGGGTTTGGCCAGTATTGTGCCAGTAGGTAGGTATTTTGGCCTTTAAAAAATAAAAAATAAAAAATTTGATGGGGCCAAGAAAATGAGCGATTTGAAGTCTACGGCTAAATCATGTACTTCTTCGCATACAAGTAAGCGCATTGATTTATGGTAAGTTGCTGTGTGGCCAATCCATTGCTTTCACATGACGCGTCTCACCCGTTTGATCCGGGCTGTTCATCTGACCTCCCTGATTAACGGAGATCTCTTAAATGAAGGATCATGATGGTAGTGGATAGTTCTAGCATTTGAAAAGGAATCATATTTTTTTTCCCTTTAGAATGCGGATAGATGTTTATACATCTAACCATCGCTTTCTAGTGATCAGAACTAGACCGTCCACTGAAACCATTTTTGGGCTAGTACCATATTCAAATACAGAGTAAAATCCGATGAATGTGTTGGATCAATAAAAGATGAGTGCCATCATGTACAGTTGGGCTGCCTTAGATAGCCGGAAAAGCCTGGCAGCATTCCTTGATGGAGTTTCTATTTCACATTTGCGAATTTTCCGGTGGTACTCAGCTAGGATGTTATATTGATGATGCACCTAATGGATGTTCAAGGCTAGGCCACCTAGTACATTGCATTTGCCAAGAAATGAACGGCTCAGATCATCAACCATCTGGGTCCATGCATGCTTTCTAAGTTCCAATTTAGCCCCCGATTTATATTTTAATTTTGTACAATCAAAAGCCATAATCTAGAAAGGAATCTTGTGCAATAGTAGAGTTGTTGTCGTGTGACTCAGAGATCACAGGTTCGAGGCATGAAAACAGCCTTGCAAAAATGCAAGGTAAGGTAGACGCTTTGTAGTCTGTCTTTTTGTGAACCCCACGTATGTGAGCTTCTGCACTTGCTGCCATCCAATCAACATCCAACAGCTGTCATCCAAAACAAGGGAGTCCTAGGTTAGCAGACTTGCAAAATAATCAGTTCTTGTAATATATATATTTTTTCTCATTTTTCTTCTTGCAGACAATTTTCAGATAATGTAAATGACGTTATAGTCTTCTGCTCTAAGATGTTCAACTTTTGAAGGGAAGAATTCATTTTTTCACCAAATGAACCGTCTGATTAGTAGGCATGGGAACTAAGAGACATGTAAGGAGGTGGGAGGTGAGAGGGAGAAGTGGAGAAAGAGAGTGATGAGAGATCCCACCTAAAATGGATCAAACACAGCGATTGAATGATATGAACCCTTCAGACTTTCGATATCTTGTAGAAGAACCATGCGAATGAGATGATTTGGCTCTGAAAAGCTGTAATGACGGTTGGAACTTTTTATGAGTAAGGGTCCACATTCAACAGCCACAAACAGTCTTTTGCAAGCTAAAATTGTCGAATCTTGTTCCTCCATTATTCTTTATTAAGTGTTATTTCATTTGGTTTCAAAATCTTTTCTCACCATTTCGATTCATGTTCTTTTGACCCTTCCTCCTACTCTTTTAAAAGCTTCAACTTGGATTATCTTACTCCTAATTGGTGCCGTTTTCAGTCTCCATTAAATATGCCCAAACTACGCAAGTCTAATCTCCTTATCTTGTTATCTATTGGTGTTATTCCTAAGTTTTTTCTAATGTTTTCATTTCTAATTCTATCATTTCTTATATTGTCACTCATTTATCTCAACATCTACATTTTAGTGACGCTCATCCTATGTAAATGTTGTTCCTTAATTGCCTAACATACTGATACCCAAAGTTAAATATCTTCTTATTCATCTCATTCTCTCTCTCTCTCTCTCTCTCTCTCTCTCTCTCTCTCTCTCTCTCTCTCTCTCTCATGGAAATCCATGGAAAAGAATGCACACTGGGCCACATTTTTATTGTTTCACTGACCAAAACCCTCCATCAGATTCGGCCATTCTCAGATGACCTAGGGACCAAACATCTTAGCTATTGGATACTTCCAAGATCCTATTTCCTGAACTTTTGTGGTTGTAAAAATAGATGTGTAACATAAAAACAAATAGATCAAATTTATCTTTTTTACAACTGCAAGCGATTAGAGAACCAAAGGCCTTAGAATTATCAGCAGATAAAATGTTTGGTACTGAGGATATCTAGGACAGGCCAGATCAGATGAAGGGCTTGAATTACCGACAAAAGAAATAAAAAAAAGGAAAAAGGGCGGCCCACTATGAATGATTAAGGAACTCCGTGAAGGAATTGCTTGAAGTTAATACTGGCTACTGAGCAGGAAGGAATTACCACCACTTCTTCACCCTTCGAACCAGCAAACACTTTGAACTAATTACTCAGCCAATGAATTAAGATACTACAAGGAACACCTAATAGTTTACCAGACCTACACAACCACGGTTGTTCCTTCATTCATTCGCTAGCTCACGTTTACCTAAAAGTTAACGGAGCTGGGCAAAAGAAAAAAGTAACAAAGCAGGTGCTGTTGTTATCAACCGTTAATGGTACCCATACAGATGCTCACCCTATACGCATGCCAAGTAGGTAGTCTGTGAGGCCGTTTCAAAGGCAAAAGCTTGCAGTTATCTTTCTCTTATCAATTTTTACTGTTAGTAGTTACTGTGTCAAAAGGGGAGTCTTGGGGCAACAGTTAAGTTGTCGCTGTGTGACTTAGATGTCACAGGTTCCAGGCATAGAAACAGCCTCTTTGGAAAATGACATGCAAGGCTATGTACTACAGGCCCTTTGTGATTAGCCCTTTCCTAGAACTTGGGCTGCCGTTTTTTAGCTATTCAAGAGCTCAACTCCTGATCCGAATCCACCAAGTTTTAGCGTCAACAATCCTTATTTCCATTAATCGTCAATAAAGAAAAGGTTATTACATGGATACATGCTTTGTCCCGCATGGGTCTTGGCCAGAAATGGCACCTATATAAACTGTTTCTGGCACTTCAAGATCCATAGGAAAACAAAATGTAGCAAGAACAAAACTGACCTTTCAAGCTGACCTTCTGCGGAAGGAATAAGCCACAGCAACTGATGCCAGTACTCCTACGACGGTGAGAGCGACAAGAGTGTCACACTTCTCCCAAGTGTTAAACCGTGTTTTCAGTGACCCTACACCTCGCTTGCTCGAACAGCTTGCACCCTTGATGCCATTTTGTACCTCGCTCTCACATCCAGAACTCCCCTTGTTAGTTTCCACTTTTTCATCCCTACAACAAGAAAACCCATTGGCTTCCTGACAACAGCCACCATCCCTTGATTTGTCGTTCTTGCTGCGAGCTAATGGTTCTTTGTCACCATTTGGTTGAACCCTTCGCTCATGAACTTTTCTCTGTTCTTCCTTTGACAAACCCATTTGACCCCTGCAATTGATATCTCAGTCAGATCTTTGCCTTTAAAACATCGTAATTCAGAGAAGAACAATTAATTTCACCACCTATAAATGCCTTCATGTAGAATACTCAATCAACTACATTTTTGGCTTCATAAGTGAATATAGATGCACTTCCCTGTTTGCCTATCAAATTGCACAAACTAAAAGCAGTAGAGAAAGGGAGCAATGCAGTCACAAATATAGACCACAACACAAAAGTGCAGATAACATTTATTTGTGAAAAGAGAGAGAAGACTTAGTCCGCTAAATATAAACAATTAGCACACTCCTAGTAGAAGGCTTATATTTGTTACTTAACAGTAATTGTTCTTATTCACCAACATCTTAGGTTCACTTCTCGACAAGAAATTATCAGAAAATAAGAGATAAAACTAAATACACAAAAATGTGGTTTTAGATCTTGAACATGTATGCAGTTAGGACATTGTGGCACTGTGGCACAGACAGTAGGGAAAACATCGTCCCTGGATGGTTCTCTTGTCCCCCAGCAACTCTGATCCATAGAGCATGGCCGGCCTTATGGCCATTCTATAGAATTTTTCTTTTAGTTTGAGTAGCACCAACCGATCACACAAAACTCCAGATGCACATCTCCATTTGTTCTAACCCGCTTGGATTCTCTGGATAACCTCCCTCTCAATCTCTCCACTCTCATGAATCATTAATCCTAAGTACTGAAAGTGGTCTTTTACGGGGACTTCTTGGTTATTAATCTTGGTTGGTGTTCCACTCCTACTCTCCTTGCTAAAATTGCATTCCATATATTCTGTCTTAGTTCGGCTAATTTTAAATCCTTTAAATTCTAATGCTTCTCTCCATAACTCTAGCTTTATGTTTACACCTTCCCTTGTCTCGTCAAGTAAGACTATATCATCTGCAAATAGCATGTACCAGGGAATATCCTCGTGCAAATGTTTTGTTAACTCATCCATAACCAATGTGAAAAGGAATGGGTTCAATGCCGATCTTTGGTGCAATCGTACAGTGACAGGAAAATCACCAGTCTCACCACTAGTGGTCTTAATATTTGTTACCGCTCCCTCATACATCTATTTAATTATGTCTATATACCCTTACAAAACCCCTTTATTGCCAAACACCTTCTATATTAACTTTCTAGGGACTCTATCATAAGCTTTCTTTAAGTCGATAAAGACAATGTGGAAGTCTTTCCTCCTCTCCTTATATTTCTCTACTAATTGTCTTAATAAGAAAATAGTTTCCATGGTAGACCTCCTAGGCATGAAACCAAACTAATTCTCCAATACACTTGTTTCATGTCGTAGCCTCTTCTTAATCACTTTTTCAAAAAGTTTCATAGTGTGGATCATAAGTTTAATCCCTCGATAATTAGTGTAGCTCTGTATGTCTCCTTTATTCTTATAAATTGGTACAATAAAGCTTTTCCTCCACTCATCAGACATTTTCTTTCATTTTATAATCTTGTTAAACAACTTAGTCAACCAAACCACCCTAATATCTCCCATATGCTTCTAAACCTCTATTAGTATACCATCAGGCCCCACGACCTTTCTTGATTTCATCTTTTTTCAAGGCCTCATTCACTTGAGGTATTCTAATCCTACGTTCATATCTATAATATCCAATGTTATTTAGATTTATAGTATTTTCAATCCTTATATTCTTAGAGCTATTGTCATTTAACAATTTTTGAAAGTATGTTTCCCACCTTTGTTTGATCTCATAATCTTTGACTAATACCCTTTGATCATCGCTTCTAATGCACCTAACATGATCTAAGTCCTTACTCTTCTGTTCTCTTACTTTTGCAAGTTTAAACACATCTTTCTCACCTTTTCTTGCTCTTAGTCTATTATAGAGCTCATCAGATGCTTTTAGTCTCACTTACTATTTTCTTAACAACCTTTTTAGAATTCTTATATTGTTCATAGTTTTCATTATTTCTAATCTTCTGCCATGCTTTATAATACATCCGTTTTTCTTTAATAACTTTTTGCACTGTTTCACTCCACCACCATGTTTCCTTTGCTAATTGCCTTTTTACTTTTAGATACTTCTAAGACATCTTTTGTCACTTTCTTAATGAACTCAGCAATATTAATCCACATGGTATTTACTTCTGTTTTATAGTTCCAATTTCCTTCTACCATCAATTTATTTGTGAACGAGGTTAATTTCTCTCCTTTTAAGTTCCACCACTTAATTTTTGGATACTTATTAAGTTCATTTCCTTTCTTCCATCTTTGGATATGGATATTCATAACCATTAACCTATGTTGTGAGGTTAAACTCTCACCTAGTATCACCTTACAATCCTTACACATAGATCATTCATTATTTCTAAGTAGAAAAAAGTCTATTTGGCTTTTATGAAGCCCACTTTTAAAGGTTATTAAGTGTCCATCCCTCTTCTTAAAGAGTGTATTTGCAATGGCCAGGTTATATGATAAAGCAAGATCGAGGATATTCTCCCCCATCTCATTTCGTTTACCTATATCATACCCTTCGTGTATTCTATTATATCCTTCCTTTTCTTTTCCTACATAGCCATTTAAGTCTGTTCCTATAAATATCCTCTCAGTGTTGGGAATTTCCTGCATGACTCTCTCCATATTTTCCTAAAATTATCTTTTGATTATATCTTATAACCCTACTTGTGGTGCGTATGCACTTATAACATTTATAATCTGCTCTCCTAGAACAAATTTTATTATTATAATTCTATCACTGATTCTTTTAACGTCCATAACTTTATCCTTTAATTCATTATTCACTATTATTCCTACGTCATTTATGTTATTATCCTTTCCTACATATCATAATTTATACTCATCTATTTCTCTAGCTTTAGCCCCTTTCCACTTGGTTTCTTGAATACAAGCGACGTTGACTCTCCTATGTTTCATCGCGTCTACTAACTCCAAACTCTTACCTGTCAATGTCCCTATATTCCATGTGGCGATAAGAATCTTATACTATGGAGATATCCTATTTACTATATCCTTTCTTGACCTCTATAGCATGAACCCATGTCCACTTTTCACTGCACTTGGGTTATGATGTAGCACGTCGCTTCTGAGGGAACGCTCAAGCAGCCCTTGCCCTTTTTCACTATACCCGGGATCCGATGTAGCATGTCACTTCTGAGAGAATACCCTAGCAACCCTTGCATATTTTTCACCTGGGTTTTGACAAGAGCTAGCATGTGAAACGTAATTGTATGTACTGAGCAAGGCCAATGGTTGAAGTCCACATTGCCAGCCATTAAGCATGAATGGCCAATAAATTCGGAATATTTCACATAATACCTAGACTCTGGCCATGGCAAAAACAGCTATCCTACTCTATTTTAGTACAAATTCATTTGACAATATATGAACACTTGGTGCAAAAACTAATCCAGTCAAATATTATAGCAATCCTATATTAGATAACCATAGCATGGTGCCACTGCAAAACAACATAAATTAGTCTTCTGAAAATTTTCAAGATTAGTCCAAAATCAATTTATCTCAAACTCACACATTCCCAGAAATTATGACTTCACCAATTAATCAATCTAAAGAAGTGATCCCCTAAACATACTAGAGGGCACAAAGGATGGTATCCAATTATGCAGCAAGCACTGAATAAGTTGTAGAACAACACATCTTAAAAGAATCATGTGCATCATGTGCAAAGAAAAATACTAGAGGGCACAAAGGATGGTATCCAATTATGCAGCAAGCACTGAATAAGTTGTAGAACAACACATCTTAAAAGAATCATGTGCATCATGTGCAAAGAAAAATAAATCTAATTCTCAAGTGAATCACCTAACTCCAAAAGACCTCTTATTAACATGAACAATAAATGACCACAAGTTCATGCTCCAAAGAGAAATGCTACTGACAACTTACATTGATCAGGCCACATAAAACATTTTGACTTGACTTCAATGTTACCTTAAAAGTAACCTACACCTAGAGAATCTCAATACCAGCCGCTAAGCATTCTCCATGTGATTTCTCAGAATTCCAAGAGTATTTACCTTATAAAACAAAAGGAAAATACTCGGAAGAAAGTAATTAAGATGTCTCGTATCACTCTTACGATGCTCTTGCATTAGATTTCATGCTTTTTGGGTCAAAATTTGATGATCTATTGATCTCATGGTCCATAATAAGACATGTATAAGCAATAATCTGACGATCCACACAATTGCCTAAAGAAGTTGAATTATTTTTTATCACAATCCATCTCAAAATTTTATGTTTTCTATTGCATTATTTATTTTTGGCCTACCCCTGATTGGGATAAATGATGATTGCACTATTTATTTTTCCAGTAGTCTCAAAGGTGATCAATATGGTCTTAATTTTCTTTCTTTGTCATCTGGATGGATAAGGGCCTACACATGACATGTATGGGTAGCAACAGTTTACCTATTTTGCAATACATGCATGTATTTTGTTCTCAAAATTACAATGAGAAACAGAAAACAGATGACCAAACATTGGAAAACCATGAACCAAAGCTTGTCACTAAATTTAAGACTGTAAATATTGTTATCAAGTAAGGTGATCCAGGCGCAGACATTTTGAAAGCAACAAAGAGCAAATGAGTGTAAAGTTGACAAACCTCCAAAGATGATCAATGATCTCCCCCTTACTGATGTGCTGATCAAGTACAACAGGGACATCATCTGGGGTTACGTAACCATACCTGAAAACAAGACAAAGAAGGTTGGTCATAAGGGATTCAGGAGCATAATCATCCATGTGCAACCTCATTAAATGAAGAAGGAAAAAAAGAGGTGGAGTGAAGACTGGTGACTTTTAATAAGTCACTTACTATTGCTTGTTGGTGTGTTGTTCCAGTAAACTCTTGATGAGTTCTATTTTTCATTTGGGTAAAAGACTTTTGCGGGTCCTGTGTAGGAAAAGCACTCAAATAGGTAGGTAACTTACCACTTGGGAGTTTCTAACATCTCAGATAGGCGACTTTTGGTTTGCAATTTGAGATGAGTTATGACTGTGGGAGTTAATTTAGAGATATTTTGTTTTGGAATGCTCCACATGGAAATAGGTACTCAGGTTATGTTTTAGGAGAACTGCATGCAGGTATGCGGGCATACACTGACATGCAAACACAGGCATGCACATAACTTAAAAAATACAAGCACACTGGGAAATGATATGCATTCCCCTGTTCGATAATGGCACAGTTCAATATATTAAACATCTCCTGCATTGGCACTTGTAGCATTGTGAGAATTGTGAAATCCTTTTAGAAGAGCATATTAGAAGAAACAGAGTGCCTTTATTAAGCAAAGATTGCAGATATAATGTAGATATACTATGGCCTCTGGCCTTTTATGGTACGACAGCTAAAGGTTTGGGATCCAACCAAACCGTGATATAAGCATTTCACTCACCAGTGAAATCACAATTGGATAATAAATGCATAGTCGTAGTTTTTAGTGTGTCTGATTTTATATTTTTATTTTTTGCGGGTGGGTTGGGGGATAGTAGGGGCGTGGCTCTATTCTGTGTAATCCAGTTGGATAATAAATGCATAGTGATAGTTTTTAGTGTGCCTTTTTCCTTTTTCTTGTGGGTGGGTTTTTGTTTTTGTTTTTGGGTGGGGGTTTGGGTGGCGGCTCTTCTCTGTACAATACACCTAAGTTTTATATTTCCAAACGTATGAAACCTAGTTCTGAAAATGTGCTAGAAATCTTTGTCTATAACCTCATTCGCTTCCTCTAGAACATCTTTCTCTTCCTCAAAAAAAGGAAATGACCATGCATTCACATGTGCTACTTACTAGGGTACCAAATTTGAAGTATGAGTACAGTTACAGCACAAAATGGGTACAAATATACTCTATTCATTACAAACTTTGAGAAATCATAGATCCCAACAAGTTAAATGGCCAGTATCACAACTGCATGGCTTCCAATCAAAGATGCTTAAAATTCCTTAAGTTGTATAAGAGAGCAACCTGATCCTATTTTTCCTTCACTACATTTGTTTGTTCTTCATAGATTTCTCATGCAACGAGTGTATGCGATGTCCATCTGAACTTTATTCAAATCAAGCATCAAAAAGCTAAGCTGAATGCTAAACCAATAGATCAAAGGTCAATAAAAGGCCTTGAGATCCAGTCCAGACCAAATTACTTCGCCAATTTTACAAGGATATCTGTCAATGACAGAACAGGTCGGACTACATAAGTAGCAACTTGTGAGGACCAGATGAACTACATAAGGTCCACAGAGATATAACGGGCAACAATTGACCTGAATCGGATTTTGTTTGTCAGAAAATGAACTGCTGGGCCAGCCCGGTTGCAAGATAAATTTTCAGTCTGACTAGCATGTCAAGTTCCATATTCACACATAAACACAGTCATATGGGCCAATAAGAGCAATAAATATCTGTTTGGCACTAACCCGTAGGTGAAATATGCATAGTTCTATATTCTAAACCTTGATATAGAATTTTTACATGACAATGGAGGAGCAGCAATTATCCTTAATTTATGGCGTGCACTTTTTAAAAAACTCATCCCTTGAAGGTACAGAGGTCTAAGTCACTTGATCCAGCTTGCCTTATTAGTTTAGGACTGCCATACAGGTCAATACTCCTATTTCCCAGTCCCATTCTTGTAATGGAAGAGAATTCAATATCAAATTTGAAGGATTAATGTTTTAAATTTAGACATTGTTTCCTTACCATAATGAATTCAGATCAAGTTGGCAGAACAAGTGAATTTTCTGCATTTAACTATTAGCAAAGCTGATCTTCCATATTAGTAAACTAAACTATCCTTCCTCAAAAGATACACTAAAAGCTACTTGTCTACCAAAACGATAGGGCGTGATAGGGGCAATAATCAGCAGAGCTAACAAAGAGTTTACGTCCTGTCTAGAGCAGTTTGTTTCTGTCATTCTGTAGCTCTTCCTTTTTTCCTTTGTTCTATTTTTTCGAAATAGCATCAGTATGCAGTTTTCCAAAATAAAAATGCTATCAATCTTACCAGTGGCCCTCAACTTTTCCTTGGGCATTCGAGCTAAATATCACCAAATTCCCAGCATACTTGTGCCCACCAATGTGAGAGCATGGACTAACAAACACCTGATCCTTCAGCCCTCGCAATTCAATCTCCTCCTGGAACTTCGTAATGAGGACAGGACCGCAGACACCACATCTCTTATCTCTGCTAGCATGAGCACATACAAATACATGCGAACCCATTAATGGTTCTGTCATGCCAGGCAGCCACTCTTTCCCATGAACAATAACATCATCAACAAACTTATCTACATCATGGTCTGATAAACCCCTGCATCAATTAAACCAAATCTCAAATCAGCACCACAACTTAAGGTAGATTAACTCAAAAGAGACGAAGGGTTACAAGCTGTAACTAACCTGTAACGGATCATATCTGGGAACATGAGAACATCTCCATCCGAACCCTCTGGCCCATCCCGTCCCTCACATACTGTCAACCGAATCTGTATGAAGAAACTAAAGAATAAGGACTTTTTTTTTCCGAAGAAAATCAATCCCGGAACCTGACTAAACATTTCCTTCTATTACACTGACAAGCGAGAAAGATAAAGAAAGAATGAGGAAATAGAAAAGGACAAGAAACAAGATTCTCAGGAATCGATTAACCAATTCTAGGTGCAGAAATTGAAAAGTCAATAACGTCCTTTTGCTGATACTCATTCCAAAACGAACCTAAATACTACACTTTCCCCAATTCCACACTCAACTGAACTTAATAAAAAGAGAAGATTCCTAGCAGTCATTATCAAATCTCTTCCACGAACTAGACAGATCAAGGAATTTCATTTCTCACACTCATCTTAAATGGCTTCCATACTTCTAAATAAAATGTTTTCTCCGGTTCTACTTCCCATTGAACTGAAGACAAATGAAACAATCATTACAGAGGCAGTCCAAACGCCTAGGCACATCAATGACCTTTATTTTCTCACATTCATCTCAAATCAAACCCTAACTAAAGTATTTCCTATGATCCTAAACTCAAACTCGAATAGATAAGAAATCCACCGGAAAAAGACAAGAAATAAAGAAAAAAAATCAAATTCAGTGAGCAAACCGACATCTCTCGGTGTATCATTTCTGCGAGATTTGAGCGCAGCGGCAAGAAACTTCGGCAGTCCATCAGATTCGTGTCCTTCAACACGAGCAGGCCAGCTCTGAGGATCCTTATAGCAGAGAAAAAGATGACAATCGTAAAGATCAACAGTTCCAGCCAGCGGATCCTTGTACATCTCCGGCCGTTGAAATCCATGCTTGAGATCGTCGGTTGAATCCGGACCGCCAGTTTGAGAATGGGAGGAAGGATCTGCCTGAAGAGACGCCGGTAGCTCTTGCTGTGCTTCCGCCATGGAGGAAATTAGACTATACAGAGGAAGGAGGGAAGGAGGAACAGGAAGGATTTTCACGGACGAGGAGAGGATTTGCCAGTTTTCTCAATCAGCTGTGTTTTACTACGTAAGCAGTCGATTGTATTATTTCTTTCGCTTTCAACCACCTCTGGCAAGCGTGAGCAGCAAGCCCAACCCCCAGCTCGGAACGGAAACGGATAGGATCCGCGCGGGTAAAGAATCATGTGATCTGAACCGTTCATGTTCACGCATGATTGCCTCTTGGATGATCCTGCCCACTATATTTTGTGGAGTTGAAAATGAGGAGAAGCTACCTTTTCATTACAAAACATAGAGGAGGAAAGGTGAGGATATCTCACAGGTATCAAAATGAAGTATGGATAATGGAAGAATAAGATTCATGCAGCCGACTCCTAATTAAGAAGAAATCTGACAATGATAAGAATAATATCTTATAAGTGGAATGGTCAGAGTCATCAACCATCTTCACCAGGTACAACCACATCCGCCCACTATGGATGGCAATGGGCTGAGTTGAGGCAAATCTTTAGCCGACCCCACTCTGACTCTAATGTTTTTATCCTACCCCTAATCCAATTCTAATTGACTTTCGGTCATGTATTTTTTGCCCCCAACATAAGTCAAAAACTCATGTAAGGGAGAATCAACAATCCTGCTGAAGAATAGCAAGAGCACAGGTTAGGCTAGATTTTTTGCTAGCCCTGTCCCCAGCCTATCTAACTAACTTTGGGTCACGCATTTCTATCCCTGATGTTGTTCATGTTAAAAATTATGCTTCAAACACCGACTCATACGGGTCAAGTTCTGATAAATAACTCAACCCGTTTCCTTCACCGGGCACTAAGAAATTCTGTAGCTTCCATGATAGTTCCAAGAAATATTATTCTCAACAGAAAGCAGGGCCGAAACCCATCCTTGTCAGGAATCATGGCGACTGGTTTCGGTCAGCAAGGGAATCATCTCTTGGGCATCTGTATGTCCTCACTTTGCTTTTCTCTGCGTTGTCTCCCTTTCTTTCTCTGTCAGTTTCTCATCTGTGCGCCTGAACCCAGACTGCATCTATGATCACCGACCTCGTTCCGCCATCATCATTGACCCCTCTTCGGCTCCAATGCAGGGATCGCAACTTCGTGTGGCTTATAAAGGAGTTCCAGGCGCATACAGCAAAGTTCACTGGCTTGATTATGAATCTTCGGGTTTCTGGATGGATGGATGTCACTGTTCTTATGCGGTTTACCTCGTTACCACCGATCTCACGTGATTTGCCTCCCCCAGCATTGAGATCGGCCAAGCCCCCCAATTTCTTAGACCAATTACTAGTATAGAGGGATTGCAACTGTGTCATTTAGTTTCCTTATCAAGAGATCAATCCCGTAAAAGTTGTTCAAAAAGCCTGCAATCCGTCATCTTTTGGTGAATTAGGCATTCAAGCTACCATTGATCGTCCTCGTGTTCTCATGGATCATCTTGAATCGCTTCAATTGACATTCAATTTTATGATCAATGCTCAGAGATATAATGTCCATTACCAAGGATTTTTCTTTATTTGGATGAAATCAAGATCAATTTATTACAAATGACATCGGAAGTTTAGATTGACTCAATATTATCCTCTTTAGTTAATTATTAAGGAAGCAATCCTTCAATTGCATTATTTTATCAGTAAGCTAATGCCAAAATTATCTTTGGATTAGCTTGAGGAGGATGTTAGTATAGGTTGTAGTCATGGATTACAACCGATATCTCCTACTATAATTACAAGATTACAATAGATATTTTATGTTATAATCACCATTGATAATCAATCAATGCATTAAAGATGTAGATTCCATCAGAAAAGACCTCTTGAAATTTTACCTATCCAAAATGAAACCAAGACAAACGATTCATATCACTATCTCAACCTAATATAGTTTTAGCATGTAGGGCTCCTAAAGCTTCAGTTTTTCACGAATAAACATGAACCAATTAAGATGATGCTAAAGGCTTCATCATAAAATATCAGCCAATTGATCCGTTGTTGAATGGATCGAACTTGAAATATATTCTTGAAAACATGACCAAAATGGTGACTTACTTGTGTTTGGTGTACACTTGGAAGAGTGGGTTAGCACTCAAGTATTCAGAATCGATGGCATTGTTCTACAAGCAATATTCACACAAGTTCTACAAGGATTTTAGTTCAAGGCAAGCTTCCTTCAGTTTTCACTCTCTCAACTTTGCCCTATAGCCTTCTTCATTGTAACCACAAAAGAAGTAAAAGGAGCATCTTATGAGGGTCACTGGAAGCGTGTAACATGAATAAGAGCTTCTACAGAATAACCTGTGTTCAAGAATAAGTTGGTAGTGCAAAAAAGGCTGTAAAATTAAAGAGCATTGAGGAAAAACTCGAGAAAAAGCATGACAAAGATGTAATGCTAATATTGTAATTTGAATTTATAACTAGATTTACAAATAAATTTGCAATTTTTGACAAATTATAGTTGCATAAAGTCATGTTTAACTAGGTAAATATGCACGGAATTTGAAATATTTAAGAATTGATGATGTCCATCTCTATAATCACATCCGAAGAATCCTACAAAAATAAGGCAAATCAGTTAAATGTAATCTTAAACCTGATTAGGAGTCCTAATCAGAGAAGAAAAAGGAAAATAGGATTAGAATCCTACTAAGGAACTTGTACACTGTCTTTGGCCTCTATAAATAGGACCAGAGGCAGAGCCAAAAGCATCAGAACAGAAATGGGTATAATCTCATGGTAAAAATATTCCCCTCCTCCTCTCGTGGACGTAGGCTATACATAGTCGAACTACGTAAATCTTATAGTGATCTATGTGTGATTGTGTTTTTGTGACTTTGAACCTAACTGCTATGCCTAATAAGTGGTATCAGACCAGGTGAACACAGAAGAAGACTGTCAAAAACAGTACCAGTAATGTAGGAGATCAACTAGATCTGGGCCAAGTGGGGCCCAGATCCACATCTAGACTTGGGTCAGGAGCAGCCCAGATCCACATCCAGACTTGAGCCTGGTACGACCCAAATCCACGATCAGATGCAGCCCAGCTCAAGTCCAAGCTCAAATTATGTTTGGACACAGACAGGCCCGACCAAGATCTTGTTTAGACTCAGGCCGAGTGGAAGCCCAAATCATAAGGAAACCCTAAATCTGAGGGCTCAGATTGGTTGATCATCAAACGACCCAGATTGTCCAACCAGAGAAAGATCCAGGTTGTCCAATCAGAGATCAACCCAACCTAAGATCAATTAGAGAAAAACCCTAAGCTAGAGAACCATTCTCCTGTAAGTTATTCTCACTAAAAAAACCAAAAACCTAAGGAGGGGTACTAGGTTCCGGTTGGTCAAAGAAAAACCCGATCGGAACCCCTTGTTGCTGTAGCCAGAACAGAGGGAGAAAAGGGTTTAGTCGGCCGATAGAAAAACCGTCAAAAAATCCTATTTTTAGTAGACAAAAAGAAGAAATAGAAACCAATGACCACAGCCAGCTCAGACAAGGAAGAGAAGCTTGGGTTTTAGCTAGCAGATGGACTATCGACCGAAACCCATTTTCGGCAAACCTGAAAAAAAAAAAAAAAAAAAAAAAAAAAAAAAAAAAAAAGAAGAAGAAGAAGAAGAAGAAGAAGAAGAAGAAGGAGAAGGAGAAAAAGGGTTTTTTGGCCAGACGGTGGAAAAGCCGCCCAAAAGCCCCTTTATAGATCTAAAAGGAGGGGAGAAAAGGAAGCTTGGTTGGGTGGCAACTACTGATCAGAACTAGAAGAGGAAGAAAAAAGAATAGAGGAAATGAAGAAATGGAAAGGGGGGAGACTTATCTACGTTTTTTCATCAGGATCGTCAAGTTTCAATCTCTCCGACGAGCTCCAGTATGTAGCTGATGATCGTTGTCAGTAGAGGAAGTAGTGCTGATCGTCGCCTCAACCAAGGGAAGTAAGATGCTACCGCTTACCCAACCTAGGAAAAGGAAGGAGAGAAGAGAATGTTAGGGTTTTTTTCTCTCTTATGAACTTTATCTTTTATGTCAGGTATCTAAAAACTCAGACACTTGTTTGATATTGACACCCCTAGTGCCCAGACTTAGCAGACCAAAAAATTGATAATGACACCCTCTCTACGGTCTGAAACAAAACCTTGCAAAATGACAGAGCTCACCCCTACGTGCTCAATCAACACCCCCCTAAATTGATAAAGACACCCCCTTGAACAGAAAATTTAGGGCACCCCTAAAATTGTCAAAAATACCATTCATAAGAGTTTTGACTGTTCTGGACTCATCCGTATACTCCATTCTTCCCAATTCTACTTAAAAAAGATAGAAATAAAGCTTGAAACCATGGAAGAGACCAGTTTTGGGAATATCGTAGTTGGGGCCATGATAAAATTAAACGTCACAAATTATATATTGTGGAAACCTAGAATGGAAGTTCTTTTGCACTGTAAAGATCTTCATGACCCCTTAAATTATCATGAAAAAAGACCTGAGGGAGTTTCTAAAAAAGACTAGATAAAAATGAATAAGAAAACTATAGGTCAGATCCGACAGTGGATTGATAGTAGCATATTTCATCACGTTGCTTAAGAAGAAAATGCCTATATTCTCTGAAAAAAGTTAGAGAATATGTATCCGGCTAAGACCGCTTAAAACAAGGCTTTATTGATAAAAAAGACTTGTTAATCTAAAGCTAAAGAGCGGAATGATTGTGGCGAAACATACCAATGAATTTCAAAATCTAGTTAATCAGCTAGGAACAATGACATGACAACTTAGAGATAAATGGCAAGCTCTACTATTGCTAAACTCACTACCTGAAAGCTAGGAGACACTAGTAATTTCACTTAGCAATTCAACATCAGAAGGAAAGTTAACAATGGCTATAGTCAAAGACACATTATTCAATGAGGAGACCAGAAGGAAAGAAGCCGGCATAGACCAGACACGTGCCTTGGTAACAGAAAATAAGCACACTGGGAGAGATAGGCAAAGGGGGAGGAGCAAGAGTAGGCCAAGAGGGAAATTGTCGACTCACAACAAATCAAAAAGTCAACTCAGAGGACAGTTCAAGTTTTACCACTACAGCATTCTAGAGCATATGAAGAGAGATTGTTGAAAACTGAAGAAAGAGATGGCTCATGGCAAGCCAAAGGAGGACAATGGTGAGACATTAGTCATCATTGCTTAGGACATAGCAGTGCTCACTACTAAGGAAGAGTCATGCCTATATGTGATCAAGAGTGAAGTATAGTGGGTAATAGACACATTAGCTTCCTATCATGCCACTCAACACAAGGACTTCTTTGTCACATACAAAGAAGGAGACTTTAGCACTATGAAGATGGGGAATGACAGTTCCTCAAGAATAGTTGGGATCGGTGATATGCAGATAAAGACAAACATAGGTTGTACAGTAGTACTCAAGGATGTGCGACACATATAAGAACTCAGATTGAACCTGATATTAGTCATGGTTCTTGATAAACAAGGCTACACTAACTACTTTGGCAACAATACCTGAAAATTGATGAAATGCGTTATGATCATGGCTAAAAGACACACATGTAGCACACTCTACAAGACCCATACAAGAATATCTAAAGATAGCCTTAACGCAGTGGAGGATGAAGGATCTCCAAACCTTTGGCACAGAAGACTCGGCCACACGGGAGAGAAAGGTCCGTTCACACTTGCAAAGAACTAGCTCATCAAACTAGCCAAAGGTATAGCTCTTAATCCATGCAATTACTGTTTATTTGGCAAACAACATAGAGTTGTCTTCTCCTCTTCTAATAATAATAATAATAAACAAAATATTAAGTTTAGTGTACTCGGATGTATGTGGTCTCATGGAAGTAGAGTCACTAGGCAAGAACAAATATTTTGTAACATTTATAGACGACACATTTAGGAGGATATTGGTATACTTTGTAAAGAACAAAGAATAGGTATTCGAATGCTTTAAAAGATTTCATGCGATGGTAGAGCGACAAACTCGAAAGAAGCTCAAGAGCTTTAGAACAGACAATGGAGGAGAATACACATCAAAAGAATTTAGGGCTTATTGTGCAACACGCAGCATTCGACACGAGAAGATAGTTTCACGTACCTCACAGCACAATGAAATAGCTGAGAGAATGAACCAAACCATTGTGGAGAGAGTAAGATGCATGCTCAGTATGGCTAAGCTACCTAAGCCACTATGGGGTGAAGCTGTGAAGATCACTTGCTACTTAATCAACAGGTCACCATCAGCACCACTTGACTTCGAAGTTGCAAAACAGAAGTGGACCGGCAAGAAAGTGACCTATGCACACATGAGGATATTCGAGGTGCATAGCTTTTGCACATGTATCTAAAGAGATGAGACAAAAGCTAGACCTAAAATCTACCCCATGTATCTTCATCGGGTATGGAGATGAAGAATTTGGATACAGATTGTGGGACCCTAAGACACGAGGAATCATTCGTAGCAGAGATGTAATATTTCAAGAGAATCAGTTCTATGAAGATCCAAGAAAGGCTAAAGATACTATCATTCCAGCTACAGTACCAGATTTAGCACTTATTTAGATCAACTCGAACCAGAGGCAAAGGAGTTCGAGCAGGGGGAGCATCAATCCCCTATACCAGAAGTTATTACAACATCAGATATTGAATCATCACCTTAGCTTGAAGCAAAAGCTCAACCAAAGATGTCAACAAGAGGACGTATTCTGATTCCATCACAGAAATATTCCGAATCAAAATATACCATGCTTACTGATGAGGGGGAGCTAGAGAATTTTCAACAAGCCCTGGCACATGTAGACAAGGGCAAATGGGTACAAGCTATGCAAGAAGAAATTAGCTCATTAAAAAATCAGACATATGAGCTAGTGATACTTCCCAAGGGAAAAATAGCACTGAAGAACAAGTGGGTCTTTAAGGTAAAAAGAGGAGGCAATGAAGAACCAGTTAAGTACAAAGCGCGATTGGTCGTCAAAGGTTTTGAGTAAATTAAAGGAATAGACTTTGAAGAGATCTTTTCACTAGTAGTGAAGATGATATCAATCAGGATTATATTCTGATTGGTTCCAAGACACAACTTGGAGCTTGAATAGATGGATGTCAAGACACCTTTATTACATGGAGATCTAGAGGAGGAGATATACATGGAACAACCAAAGGGTTTCAAAGTAAAAAAGAAGAAGCATCTATTATGCAAGTTGAAGAAATGCCTCTATGGCCTCAAGCAAGCGCCAATACAATGATATAAGAAGTTTGACTCATTTATGACTAGTCAAGGTTTCAAAAGAACAGTTGCAAATTAGTGTGTGTACATCCAGAGATTACTCGAGGGTAAATTTGTCATTCTACTATTCTATGTAGATGACATGTTGATGGTTGAACCAGATATGATCATAATCAGCAGGTTGAAGAGAGAGTTATCTAAGTCTTTTGACATGAAAGACTTGAGGGTAGTTCAACAGATTTTGGGGATGGAGCTTACAGGTGACAGAAAAACAAGGAAGTTGTGGCTGTCATAGGAAAAATATGTTGAATAAGTAATCAAGAGGTTCAACATGGAGAGCATCAAGCCAGTCAACACTCCATTAGGCAATCATTTCAAATTAACCAAGAAGATGTGTCCCTACACACCACAGGAAACAGATAGGATGGCTAAGATTCCCTACTCATTAGCAGTTGGGAGTCTGATGTATGCAATGGTGTGCACAAGGCCGGATATTGCTTATGTACTAGGAGTTGTAAGCAGATTTCTTTTAAATCCAGATAAAGATCATTGGGAAGCTATAAAGTGGATACTACAGTACATGAAGGGCATATCTAAGTTGTGCACGTGCTTTAAAAATACTGATACACTCGTGGAAGGTTACACATATGCTGATACGGCTGGAGATTTTGATGGAAGAAAGTCAACATCATGGTTCATTTTCACTTTTGCAGGGGAAGATGTATCATGACAGTCCAAGTTGGAGAAGTGTGTAGCTCTATCGACAATAGAAGCTAAATATATTGTCATAGCTGAAGCAGCTAAGGAAACGTTGTAGATAAAGCGCTTTCTTCAAGAGCTCGGTATCACACAGGAACAATACAAGATACATTGTGACAGTTAGACTGCTCTTGACCTAAGCAAGAACTCAATGTATCATGCGCACACCAAGCACATTGACATACTGTATCACTAAATACGAGAGGTGACAGAAGAACAGATGCTAAAGCTAGAAAAGATTCACACTGATGAAAATTCTGCAGATATGTTGATAAATGTGGTAACCTATGAGAACCTGCTGCTATGTAAAAACATAGCAGACATGAGTTCAGACTAGTAGAGTATGGCATGGGGATGGAGGGGGAGAATTGATGATGTCCATCCTTATAATCACGCCCGAAGAATCCTGCAAAAATAAGGCAAGTCAGTTAAATGTAATCTTAAACCTAATTAAGAGTCCTAATCAGAGAAGAAAAAGGAAAGTAGGATTAGAATCCTACTAGGAAACTTGTACACCACCTCTGACCTCTATAAATAGGACCAAAGCAGAGCCAAAAGCATCAAAATAGAAACGGGTGTAATCTCTCTCATAATAAAAATATTCCCCTCCTCCTCTCGTAGATGTAGGCTATACATAACCGAACCATGTAAATCTTAGTGTTCTGTGTGTGATTGTGTTTCTGTGACTTTCCACCTAATTGTTGCACCTAACAAGAACTTCTCGATCATTTGGGGTTTAGGAAATTTTCAATTATAACTTGCTCGTCCTAAAAAGGGGAATCTTAGTGCAACAATAGAGTTATCGTTGGGTGCACTTAAGATCACAGGTTCAAAGAGTAGAAACAGTCTCTTCCAAAAATACAAGATAAGGCTGCGTATTATTGACTCTTATGGTGCATTCCTTTTTAATACCCTATATACACCAGAACTTCACGCACAGGGCTGTCCTTCGTACATGCTCATCCTATTCTCGCTCTCATCAAAATCTTCATTTATCTACAACCTGTGGCACACGAACTTCTATGACGACGCCCCATGTTCCACTTGAACAGCATCTCGACTTTATGGAATCTCCTTGCAGTGAAATAAGCGAAAGCAGTTGAAATATGGCGTCTTACAAGTTTTCAAGCCACATAAACAAAATCACAGTCATTAATTGTCCACAGACTTTACACAACCATCAATGTCTGCGATCAATGGTCATAATGAACTGTGATAAACTATCCGGTCGCACAACACGCGTATAATGATCTACACCATCCATATAACAGACCTCACAAGTCCCTTGATTACACAAACAAGCTATTTAGCTATTTAGTCCATGCAGCTATAAAGGGTAGCCCTGGTGCACGATGCTTCATATGGGGAGTCCAGGAAAGGAGCAGACTCTAAGGGTATGTAGAAGGTTATTTTCACGCCTTGAATCGTGACGTCAAAGTTACACGACGACAAATTTACTGTTGCACCATGCAGCCATGCAAATACATATTCGAAACAAAAAAAAATACGGGCTTTTGCACCAAAGCCTTCTAGCATGTGGTACAAACAGTCCCTTACCGGGTGATCAGGGTTCAAGATTGTGCATGGGTATGTCTGACTCAATAAGATTAAGAAAGGGCTATTTAACATGGCGAATAGTAAACTGTAAACAAGCTTATCCAATGGATGATCTCTCTGCTGCTACTAGCACCCTAAGACAGACAAAACGGCTCCAAATATGCTGTTTATCAGGTCTGTGAATAATTTTATCTATTTGTTTAGGCTGCAAGTACCAGGGAGCTCACACCACTATCCATGAAACCGTGGGTTGTCATCCTTGTGCGAAACATCGACTCCTTGAGATTTCCATGGGCTATCATTGGTTTCAGTACCCAGCTGTAATCAGATCTACTTTATTTTGCTAACAATATCCGGAAGAAAGCAAAGCCATCACTAGTCTTGGAATTTACATATAACCTGCTTCGACTGCGAGGACAAAGTTGTGATGAAAAGAATAACATGTACAAATCTCAAAGAAATTGCATGATACCAATCCACAACTGCTGTTTCTTACTGTGGGTCCCTGAGTGAGCTTTCAACCCCAAACTTCTCCAGTGGTTGCAAGTTACAGATCATCCTTGTGGCCACCATATAACACTTTCCTTTGGCATTTTCTTCTGCATTCATGTAATTTCCTTTGTTGGTGGGTTAGCCTTTCATTCATACCTGATCACTTTACAACAGAAAGCACACATTCTGATGAACTGAATCCAGTTACACATATGAAACAGAACGTTATTCGTTGATGAGACCCATGGAAGATATCCGGTTATCATAAAAGACAGAAAGCTCCTGAGCACCATTTTCAGGTGAGGCTATCATGTGCCTTTGCAAAATGAATTTCCCTTTCTGCCAGTTCAAATATTTCTCTTACACGATGCCTGAACTTCTCCGATATGTTCCTGGTGATCCTGTCCTTGAATTTGGTGCTTTTCAGCCATGCAATACCTATGTATACGTCACAATGACATGCATGCGGGACTGATGCAGGAACCTCAATCTGATATCTCATATGGACCTGTTAGATGAAGATAAAAAATGAACAAAGAGCTATGTTTAATGCTGATTGGTAGTGTTATGAGGAAAAAAGAAGAAAACCCATGCAAATTATTCGAGTAGAGCATACACGGAAATGGTCCCCAAATGGAACATCCTGTAGAGTTGAAACCTCATCCACCAACCAACCATTACCATTCAGAATGGGAGATTTTTGCTGTGTGCTAGTAACTTCCCCTCCAAAAGTTGAAACATAACGGTTGAACTTGTAGCAGATATGTCGTTCATATATATCAGGTGTTACAGCTTCCCATGGAGTTGTTGTGTAATTAAAACAGCCAACTTTCTCCATTAATTTATGGTCCAACGTGCCTCCATCAAAAATTTCCATAAGTGAGTATATCTGTGGAGCATCAACCACAATGTTTCAGCGTGGGAACATGCATTTAAGATTTATTTTATTGAACACAAGGGGACATATTACAGAACAGATAGCAGCAAACCGCATCATATCATAAAATAGTGGGCTAAATGAACAAAGAATAAACCACTCACATCAACAGGAAGTTCTGCAGAATAAATCTTCAGCATATTGGCATCTTCAACACCTAAAAGGGATCCAGTATCTTCCAGTTGGGCAGCTCTTTCATCTTGATCCTGCTGGTCCTCTGCTAAATGTGCTTTCTGTTCAGGGGTCAAGGTTCTAGCTCTCCATAAAGCCATGATTGTCCTGTTTAGACACGCATATTACTAGGCCCAATTTCACTAATTACAATTCCAAGAAAATGGCAGGACTTCATACTTTCCAAATACTTCAAGGTAAAGATGATTACTTCACCTGCTAGCTACGTTGAATGAAACAAATGATTGAAAATGGAATCTTAGCCTCCCTTCTTCATCTTGAGCCTTTGCCCCGTGCCTAGCATCAAGGCCCCGCCCCTTGCGCAGGATAATAGCCAGTGTTGGGCTGCCAACTGAGGCCAGGGATGGGGGAACCACTTGAATATCTTCAATGTCCACCCAGAGGAAGAAGAATTTGGTTTTATGCCCAAATAAGTTAGCATAAAACCCAATTATTCTCGTTGACAGAAAAATTCGTCCCTGCACCAAAAACCTTTTATTGTCTACAATACAGAGGATTTAATCAATAGAAATGTCACATGTACACACACACACACGAGCATACAAAGACTTCAGACAAACCCTAAAAGGATTCAGATTAGAACTATCATTCCACAAAAAACCCCATCCTCTACTCTAAGTTTACTAAAATATAAGTGTTCCCACATAGAATTGTAAAGTTAACCAGGTAGTGAATCCTATGCAATCCCAACTCATATTTTAATTAAAACTATGAATTACCAAATTGCCTGCGGCAAGTTGGTAATTTTCTTCTAGATTTTAGTTTCCAATGCAGAACCAGTCCAAAAGTTTTGACGGCTTAAGAATAACAAATAGTACCTGCAAAGGCATCTTCCGCTTTAAGCAGCATGAGAAGTCGCTGATCAGAAATTCTTCTGGTGGTAACCCAAAGAGCTTCTGGAAGGTTGAATTCCTGTGAGGCGAGCGAAGGTTTAGCTGCAAACAGGATACACAAATTAAGAGTTAACAAATAGACAACAACAAACAAAATAAAACATGGTTCAGTCTGTTTACCTTCTTTCCGACCTCCTTCTCCATCTTTGTCAAGTATTCTCTGATGGTTTCAACACCTTTATTATTGTCCAAAAAAATTCTCAAGTGTAGTTTGGTTTCAGATGCTTGGGCTAGTTTTCCCTCAAGGGGAACCCACATATCTGCTAGTTCTACCGCTGTATGTTTTAGGAAATTGATCTCAGCATGTCCAAGAGAACTAGCATTGTCAAATGTTCCATCAAAATCAAACACCTCCACATCAAGGACAGAAGGTGGCTCGTCCATTGCATCAAACTCCAGTATTTCTGCATATTACTTTTGTTAGTGATGGAACAAGAATGTTAGAATAGAATGACAAACACAAGTGATCTCTGAAAGTTACAGAATTTTACCATTCCATTTAGGACTAAAAGTCTGAAGCTTGACTGAGCTTCTCCTTGTTTTTCCGTTGCAGGTGAAAACCACATAAGGATCCAATGATCCATTTGAATCCATAGATGTGAAGTTATCCCCTTCAATCAAAGCTACCGTAAGCAACCATCCATGGCCTTGAGCTTTGACTCCATGATCATTTGCTGTAGAATAAGAGGAATGTTACCCAGCTAAGTTATAAATGTTAAAAGAAAAGCAAAACAAAAATTGGCTGCATTGGAGACGCACTAAGATACAGCTGTAGAGAGACTTCCTCTTCATAAGTGGGTAAGGATATTATATTTGTAGCCTATTAAAGAAAAGCTAGAAATTAGAGAAGTTCGAAGTTTGTGTTCTCCAATGGTTATTACCTCTTCTCAGTCGAGCTTGTATGAAATGTGAAATCATATTATAAACACACTCTCCTTGAAGAAAAAAAATGCCGGAGATGATCAACTCTCCAAAGCTATCAGGCAAATCCAGACCACTAAATTCCAGGCCCTTGAGCTGGCTAGGCCCTGAGAGAAGAATATGTAAGAGGATATACAAGCCCATGAAGATGGTGGAAACTACAGTAAAATTCCAAAAGTACTCAATTGCCAGATCCCAGTCTGACTGGTGCTCCATCTGTAATGAGGCCAATATCTGCTGCTTATCCAACAGCTCTGCGGAATCCACTGGTCTAATGTTTTGAGCTAGCAAGTCTGCAAACTGTTCATAACTTTCCTTGAGTCCCTGCCGAGCCCCTGCTTCAATCATACCTCTCATAACTGTGCTATGATGAAAGTTTATATTCCATGATATGACCAGATGGGCTGATTCTTCTCCTGATAATAATTCTGCCCCAGGCATTATCCTAAAGAGTACCTCAACCTTAAAACAATTGCCATATGGGACATCTGGTGCGGTCACACTTGATAGAACAGCAAAATTGTTGCCATCTGCTTTAAGATAGGTTTGCTCCTCACTAGCTTTCACAGCTTTAACTAACTTTGTTGCAGCATTTGTGTAGGTGACAACTCTTCTTAAACATGGTATCTCTTCACAGTCCCATGTCCACGGACCCTCTTGCAGATCTGTTGTTCCTTGCAGTTTTGCCAGGTCTTTCCTGAACTGTGAACTTGGAGCAAAAAGAAGTCTGTTTACGTCTTTGGGTGCTGCCATATATGTCTGATTACAAAGGACACCCCCTTGAAGATTTTCTGGCATTTCATGTTCATTTCTCGACTGCATCTGTTCAATAGCCTCTTCAAAGTTACAGCTACATGGTGTTTCATTTTTTCCATCTTCATTATATATTGGTACATTTGATAACTCCCCTAGATCATGGTTTGTTGATACAGTCAAAGAGTTAGAATCATCTGTACATTCAGTACCTTCATTTTTATTGAGAAGCTTCTGAATCAAACTGCCTGCAAAAGCCCGTACAGATTGTTTCTCCTCTGAAGCAGGTATGAAGCATTTCTCATCTGACGTTGTCTCGCTACAAACACTCTGAGATGCATCAGCTGAGTACGATAGTTCTTTCAGGGTTTCATTATTGGAGAGCCTTGAATAAGTTGGAGAAGGATGACAGGCATGATTCATGTCGCCTCTTCCATACAAAGACATGCCGAGAAGTATCTTTCCTGCATTGTCTAAGAATCATGTCATGCCCATGACATCAAATATTTCACAATGATACATCATAACGACTGTATTAGGCCTGACATATGGGAAGTGAAATATTTAAGCAAATGAAATTCTCCTCAAACCCATCTTTCGATAGAATCAATTGATGCCACTGCATGTCAAAGGAGACTACAGAAATAGAAGAATGGCCAGCTCCTCAAGCAATTTGGTAGAAAAGAAAGGTATAAACCTAAAAAAAGAAGTATTACTCTAATTGACTAAAAGGTCATCATCATGAATAATCTAGATTGAAGAAGGTGGATAATCAGCTCTCGTGAAGAGGTGCTGCATGCTTGGGGTTAGAGCAATAGGAAAATTGAGAGCTGCCAGATTAGATTGTTCAATGCCAGAAACTAACACTAGAGTTCTTTTAATAGACGGTAAACAAAAACTGGATCCATCCCAAGACTTTGAATCAGGTATGTGTAGATACCATAAGGACCATATTATTACAGAATTTTATGTTTTGCGATTGGACAATAGATCGTGCTAAGCCCGCCCACATGAAAGCTTCTGTTTTCACATGCCCATGAAAAATAGTAACTGTTTGCCAAGTTAAGATTTAAGATACGTTCGGATTAAGAGGACAGTCTATTAGTTCTGTGTACCATTTATGTCCCAGCACTATCTATGACATTGTTTTTTTATAAACAATGTAATTCTATAAAGGCCATTTAACTCACATATTGATGACTAGTCTGCTTCTCTTTCAGCTTAAGTTCTCCAGTGTTATATCTGCTCTCTTCTGCAACAAAAAGGCAAAGCTCAAGACATGTGAGGTTGTCGTTCAATTTGGCCAGGTAGACCGCCAGGCTATAGGTAAAGGAGGTTAAATTTGCCGACACTTTTTGAACATGTCAATTCAGGAGTATGCATGTTGCACTTGTTCACTAAACAACCTACTGTATTGGGTGTTCCTCTGCTTGATGGTGATGTTAAGCCCACTATTGTTATGTGTAATATCCTTACTCCAGTCAAGTGCATAGTTTAAGATCTCTGGGTCAGAGGAAGCGGCAGACCACAAAGTGTAAGCCGACTTACCTTGATTTTTTTGTAAGAGGCTCTTTCCCTGCCTCAAATCTGTGACCTCCAGGTCACACGACAACAACTCTACTACTACGCCAAGACTCCCCAACTGGTAACAAAAAGGATGCTAAGCCAAAGTTACATCACTGGTTATGAGAAATAGCCGTGCAACCAAAGATCTAGTTGCAGCTGTTTCATTGCTAAGGAAAGACTCTTGTGCAGCATGATGATAGGAAGCCAATGTCTGGAGGTTTGATATCAACAATTGCATGACATTTAAATCACCTTCCTCCAATTAAGTGGTGGTGAGGATTCATGTAAGATTTTTAACAAGTTGAACCAACACTAGAATGCTAATAATCTTATGAAAAATATTACCATCTGTCAACTAAAAATTTGTATAATGCTTTTATGTAATGCATTAGTGTTATTGAATATATAAAAGCCATTTTACAGTTCACCTCCATGTTTATAACCCAGATTCGATAAGTGCATTATGACCATTCAAGGTACGATATAGATTCAAGTTTTCAACCTTCTAAGGTGTCTTATTTCCTAATTCCTTGTCCTTAGATAGAATAAGTGATAATTATGTTGGATGTTAATCCATACAGACAAGAAATTACGCTGGATAAGCAGAGGTTAACGCTATGTAGCCTTAATGCAGGAACCATCAGTGTGTGAGGAGTAATTGGGAATGGAACAGAAGCCAAGGACACATGAACTTTTGCCAAGAAAGAGCCGCAGCTAGAAGCAACGAGAAGGTCATAAAATAAACTTTGTTAATAAAGATAACCATCACATGTTTCTCCGCAAGAACCTCACTCCTGAAGTCATAAACTTTGACCCGGTGGCATCACAAGCTGTAAGGGGGAGAAACGTACAAAAAGTGCCTAGTAAACGAAACACAGCCGTATGCAGGGTCTGGAGAAGGGGTGAATCACAAGGGTCAATAGTACACAGTTTTACCTTATATTTGGTAAGAGGCTGTTTTCATGCCTTGAACCTGTAATTTCAAGGTCGTAAGACAAGAACTCTGACCTTGCGCCAAGACTTCCCTTCAAAATGGAAACTACTACAACAGTGATAAAGAAATTGAAAATAATAAAAATCATTTTAAAAGACTGTGCGTATACAAGGTCTGGGGAAGGAGTGGACCACAAAGGTGAATAGTACACAGCCTTACCTTGCATTTTGCAAGAAGCTGTTTCTACGCCTTGAACCTGTAATCTCAAGGTCACACAACAACAACTTTACCATTGCTAAAGTTCACCTTCTCTACCTACCCTTACAAATTTATATAGGCTCTCCTTCTCTACCTACCCTTACAATTTTATATATTTTTTCGACTCTCTTATATCCACGTGCCCTTTCAACAGCGGAAAGGAGAACCCCCAAATCAGCCTTGTTCAACAGTACCCAAAATTTCATTCCTTAAGCTATTCCTTCATCACAGTGATCCACTACAAGCAAAACCAATTTGTGTGAAATGAAAAAGAAGGCAAAAAAGAGAAACCATTAACACAAAAGAAAGAACTTTGATGTAGTAAGAAAATATATAAATACCAGAGTCTTTGGGCGTGGATTTTCCTGCATTAGCTTCCAATGAAAACCAAGTGGGTGGCAGTGTGTGTTTCTCCTCTTCAAGGGCCATCCAAACAGGAACTTGAACCTTACCCAGAAAATCTCCTTTACCATCTTCGTGAAAGATCCAGATAATAAGTTCCTCGTCTAAGTCATGCACCCTGAAAACGAATTCCTCATTCCAAACCGGGTTTGTGCTTTTCCTCACAACACTCGTTCTCGATTTACATTTACCCAGCTGTAGTTTGGCGTAAATCCCTGCAACTTCATCCAAATCCTTTTCCAACGGTAATTCATGCGCTTCCAAGACATAAACATACAGCTTCATTTCTCTGGTGAGAAGAAGAAGAAAAAGAAGGGAAAATTGTTTCCAAATTGCAACGAGAATGGTTAAGGGAAAGAAGCATTTGAAGGAGGGATGATTTGAGGTTGCAGAGAATGAAGAGGAGGAAAAGCGTTTTGGGTTCTGGCCATTGAATCGTTTTTTGTACGTGGAAGGAGAAGGGAAAGACACGAGAGCAAGAGAAAGAAAAACTAACTGGGTTTGATGGCGGTTGCCGTACATTCAAATCCCATCTCGTGCTTAATTTCCTCACTAACATAACCGTCCGGACTATGGACTCTTGGTTTACGTCTTCCTCGTTGTCTGTGATTCTGATAGCTTTCTGACAAAGTGTTGGATAAAGAGTGCCTTGCTCAAGGCTTCATGCTTCCATCGGTTGCTGCCTTGCTAAAGGCTTTACGCTTCTGTCGGGTTCATTTGGTTGATCAATACTAAACCAAAGCTCAAGCTCCCACTTTTGCAAATGAAATGGCTCACATTTGGATGCTCCCACTTTTGCAAATGAAATGGCTCACATTTGGATGATCCCACTTTCGTGGATCGAAAATTATGCAGATTAATCAAAATCAAATATTTTTGGATGTTGGATGAGTTTGGTGCAACGGTAAAAGTTATCATCGTGTGATCTTGAGGTCACGGATTTAAGGCGTAAAAACAGCCTCTTGTAAAATGCAAAGTAAGGCTGTGTACTTTAGGCACTTGTGGTCTGCCCCTTCCCTGGACCCCTTATAGGCGGGAGCTGCGTGCACCGGGGCTGCCTTTTTTAAGATGAGTTTGGTGCAACAGTAGAGTTGTTGCGGTATGATCTTGGTGTTAGAAAACAGCTCTTGCAAAATGCAAAATAAGGTTGTGTACTATTAACCCTTGTCGTCTGCCCCTTCTTCAGACTTGCATAGGCGGAAGCTTGGTACATCAGGGCTGCCCTTTCATTTGGATGTAAAATTAGGTAGAAGTGCAATTGATTACAACTACAGAAAGCAATTTCTAGCATCTACATATAAATTCTTTTTTCAGTGAAAATTGAATTGCAGGTCCATTTTACAAAATGTAAATAACTTACAAACTAATTTACTTTTAAGATTACAACTCTTTGTTCTTTAACAAATTTGTTCAATTTTATTAAAAAAAAAAAAAGGTTTGTAATATGATCGATATCCATAATTTTCAATAAGTGGCTGTAGATGCATTTTCTCTAGTTGTTTCATGAGCAAGATCATCAAGCCACTAGGGTTTGTTATGATGAGTCACACACCAAACTTATCTCCTACTATTAATTCCGACCGTCTTCGTTGTTGATGATTTGTTGAGCAACGTCGATGTTTGCATTTAATTTTCCAGCCCTTCATTTGGGTAGCTTCGATACATAGGATTCGGAGAAGAGGTGGACCACAAGGGTCTATATTATGCAGTCTTACCTTGCATTTTTGCAAAAGACAGTTTCCACATCTTGAACCTATGACCTCAAGGTCACACGACGACAACTTTATCATTGCGCCAAGGCTCCCCTTCTAATCAAAGAGTTAAAAAGATGCAAATCCACCAACATCACAAGAAGAGGGTTTAGAAGGGAAGTACAAATTCATAAAACCAACTAGGTATAAAAAAAAAATTTCTTTCAATGTTATGATTCAGCTAAATATATGGTATTATTGTATTTAAACTTGACGGAAAAAATCTGCTGAATGTGCCTTGGCTGCTTGTTTTCCTTTTTGAAAGTTAGACGCACATTTCCTTGCAACAATTGGCTTTCCTAGCAAAGGGAAGCATAGAAGACTTGGCATTAAATGCAAACCATAGTCTTAACATGATCAATAAATCATAATGTCCGAGCTTCAAATGAAAATTGGACATGAAGAACGCATTTGATAGTGTTGAATGGAGACTGATAGATGTGGTTCTCCTTGAGATAAATTTCCGCATCAACTGGAGAAATTGGATCATCAACTGGAGAAATTGGATCAAGCAATGCCTTAGATAGGCTCATTTTCAATCCTTGTAAATGGTACACCTAAAGGCTTCTTGTGAAGATCCCCTTAATTGTTTTTACTCGTTGCCGAAAAAGCAGTCGCTTCGTACCTTTATGAAGAATTTAGAGTCTCTAGCTTGAAGGGGAGCTTTGACACAACGGCAAAGTTGTCATCATGTGACCTTCAAGTTATGAGTTTAAGGCGTGAAAACCAGCTAGTTTTACTTGCCATTATCTCGAACTTTCTTTTCAAAGAGCCGAACTCTTCCCTGGAGAAGGTTGTTGAAAGAAATATATTCAACTAAACAAAATTGGTGGATTGATAAAGAGGAGGTGACGAATGGTTCCAGAACATGGAAAGCTACAGCGAAATACTCGAAATTATTTCTGGGCAATATCAAATGGAGCTGAGGTTAACTTTTCGACATATAAATGGATCAGTTCTCAAAGTTTAAAACAGACATTTTCGAGACAACATAGAGCTGCAAGACGTTCTTATGAGAGGATGATTCTATTTTATTGATTGGATGCTGGATGGTGCCAGTTGGAAGATCCCTCTCCAGAGAGATTTAACTTACGAAGAAGATCAATACCAAAGATTGTTATCCATGCTGAATTCGGGGGTGACTTGTCCATGGGATCAAGACAGGAAACCAAGCCACAAATGGGATTTTTTCAGTAAAATCAGCAGTTAACATCACCTCTAACTATGGAGGAGAAGCTTGGTCCCACTGGAAAATTGTTTGGAGAGACTAAAGTCAAGATCTTCACATGGTCCTCAGCCCTTGAAAAAGTAATAACTTCCGATTATCTCATGTCAAGGCGCTGGCAAGGCCCTTCACGCTGCTACTTTTGTCACTGAGCTTCTGAAAATAGGACCCATTTATTTCTTCAATGTACAGCGGCTCAAAGGGTTTGGCAAGGCATTTTTGGAATCTCTTGAACGAAATGGGTTCTTCCTAATACTTTTGAACATCTTGGAGCAATGGAGCCAACCGTATCTTGACGAGAGACAGAAGATCTTATAGCACTTGTCCTTCTTAGCCGCGGTCTGAACTGTCTGGTTGGAGAGGAACACAGCTTGCTTTAATGACAAGTGCCCATCATCTCGTATGTGAAAAGAGATCACAAGGTCGACTGCTGTCTGGGCTCCATGTTTACCAGAGTTTAAAGACTACTCTGCAAATGATATCCAACGCCAGTGGCTGGAATTGCATCAACTAGAAAGACTAAACAAATGAATAAGCCTTAAGTGGAGACCACCGAGTGAGAGATACTTCAAGCTCAACTTCGACAGATCCAGAGTGGGAAATCCAGCTGTCTTGGGCATGGTGGAGCCTTGCTTGATCACAGAGAGCAGATTATATTCGACTTCGCCGGCCCTTTAGGCATCACGGATTCTAATGATGCGGAGATCCAAGCGATCCTTCAAGACATGATGATCTACAAAGAAAAAAGAAGAACCCGGCTTATGGTGGAAGAAGACTCAGCAAAGGCGGCAGGTTGGCTGAAAGGCGACTCATTGATTGTGGGGCGACTTAGACATCTCATTCTCTCACACGGCACAATCAGCAAATGACTTAGCTGACTCATTAGTTGGAGAGGGAGCCCTCTAACTCATTGAGAAATTTAACTCGTTGAGAATCATCAGGACGTAATTTTTAGATGAGAAATTAAATCCTTATACTTTTATTTACATCGAAGAGGAGCTTGGCGCAATGCTAGAGTTTTTATTGTGGGACCTTGAAGTCACGGGTTCAACGAAAATAACCTCTTGCACTATTGATTCTTATGTTCAAGGGAGCTTTGGTGTGGCTACCCCATTATTATACTTTTATTTACTGTCTCTCCCTTTTTTCTATTGCGCATCTCTGATGACTTCGATCGAGTGTAAGGTCTCGGCGAGGGCTATTCTCCCATTATCAATAAAATGATCCTTCATTAATATCTTTCCGTGTTAATCTTCATGTGAAGATATTTATTTGTGATTTTAATTACTAAATATTTCCTATACATCCTATCTCTCTCACAAAGTCTCACTGCCGATGTAGTTTGAGTCCGTTGTCAGGTTATTTATGTCTCATGTGCGTGGGAATCACTTTTTAAATTATTATAAATAGTTGTTTTTAATTAAAAGTTGTTGTTAAGCACACCAAACAGATAAGCATCGATCGTCACTTGAAGAAATCCTTAACATATTCCCATTTGAACCGTACAAACACTTCGATATGTTATAGCTAAACTAGCATTCAGCGAGTTGGAACCTTTTTCTTTTTTTTTTGGAATTTTGATGAGAATGTGGGCATTCATATAAAATAAATTAATAAGTCATGGTTGAAACATATCGAAGTTGTTGTCATGTCACCTTGAGGTCATGGGTTCAAGGTGTGGAATCAGCCTCTTGCAAAATGCAAGGTAAGGCTGCCTACTATAGGCCCTTGTGGTTCACCCCTTCTCTGGATCCTGCATAGGCAGGAGCTTCATGCACTGAGACTGCCCTTTAGTTGAAACAGATGCTTGTGAGTGTCACAATTTAGAAGAAGTAGAAGCTGTCTTTTCTCATTCATGTTGATGAATTTATAAGGATCCGAACATCATGTCTGAAATGACTTAGGTAGGCTATAGATCAAATTTCATGTCCATATGTTTCATTGAGTCAAAATCACCATGGTACAATTTTATTAGTCTCTGTAAAGATTTAAAACAAGTGGTTAATGGCATTCAAATGCATTATTTTCTCTTGGAATACCTAATTTCTACATAGCAAACATGACGAGTGGCTTAGATATTCTAGGAAAGGGCTCTAGAGGACAGCATCGACTTCTTCAGACTATAATAATGCCAATGTTGTAGGTCGAAAGCGCAATAGGTATTTTTGAAAAGGAGTCAAAAGAGCAGGCAATCTTGTTTAAAGCTTTTATTTTATTTTACTAGAGTTACATGCAAAAGCAAGATGGGATAGTAAAGAGGGATCACTTAAAGGAAGTGCTCGTTTTCATTTATACGGTTCAATTTTTTTTTGCTGAGAGTCATTTGACATCCCCTACTAGTTCTGTTGTTCTTTTCTTCTTCTTTTTTCCTTTTTTAGAGGTCCTATAGAAAAAAGATAAGCTATTTCAATTGCAATCTTCAGGGGAAGCCTAGGTTATTGTCTTGATCCAGGCAAAAGAATGGATGCATTGGTCACCTCTCAAGTTCTGGCATTAAGAGAACAAAAAGGGAATCCTATCAAATTGTTCCGACTTAGGATAATAAGCTCATGAGCTTGGTCTTACTTCACTATTGAGAAACGAAAGAAGACTTCCATCTCCAAACTTAGCCTTATTGGTTATTAGTAAGGGCGTAGCTCCTTTTTTTTTCTGATGTGAAGAAGTGTCAAACCAAAATACCCTACAAGCATTAGCTATTCCTGAAAAGGAGGTGATCCAGTTGCACCTTCCAATACGGCTAACTTGTTACAAGTTTACTGTAGTCACTAGCCCCGCCTTTGACATCTCCGCCTTGCGATTAAGGTAATAACTTCGGGCATAGCCAGCTCCTATAGTGTGATGGGTGGTGTGTATAAGGCCCGGGAACGAATTCACCCAAGGGAAAAAAGAAGATAAGAATGAAAGAGGGACGTAAGAGGTTAGAATTTTTGAAAACCTTAAATTCTTTTATCTGGTTTGCAACGAAAGACTCTTGAATTGGTGTTGAACCACGCTTACGTATTGTAAAATTCAAAATCTGCAGAATAAATGAAGACATTGCAGATGGTGGTTTCACGGCCTGCAGGCCACAATAGTTGAGCAGATAGACCAAGTCACCCAAGGCGAGTCACGCCCACATCGTATGATTTTGAAGTCACAGGTTTTAAGGTGTGAAAACAGTCACTTGCAAAATACAAAATATGACTGCATATTATTGACTCTTGTGGTCCACCTCTTCTCCGAACACTGCATACACAAAGCTTCGTGTGCCTGGGTACCATTTTTACGCTTCTGAGAATATAAGCTTGGATCATCAAGGTAGAATATTCTCAAGGCATTACCTACCTAAGCAGAGCCCACAAGATTAATGACACAAAAGTATGGGCTCCGTTATACATTCAGCCATTGTAGTAAACTTGTACCTTTGACCATTTATTTTCTTCCTTTTAAGGACCAACGACGAGGACAATGCCATTGGATCTAGCATGACACTTAACCTTGTGCATGTTGCCACATGCCTGGCTACGCGCAAATTTACGTCTACTTGTGTGACAAGTGAACTTCAGACTATCAATGGTCCGACCATGGTCCCATGCCAAACAGATGTCACATTGACAAGAGCTTGACATCCACTGTCTTTCTTACAGTCATGCCGTCTGGCACATCTAATCCTGAACGTGGTTAATTTGTTAGCATAAATTGTCGCAACCAGTGTCTTTCTCAATCTTCTCTCTTTTGTACCCACCATTACCAGGCCTCCCCTTGTCCTTCAGTCATTATTATCGGTGCCTTGTACTTGGTAATGCTTTCTACTAGCAGATGTTATCCCTAAACAGAGGATTGAAGCATTAAGCAGGCTCCTAATGGTTCTTCTAATAAATATCTCGTTCTCTCAATCACCGACACACATTGACAATACTCTCGCTCCAAATAATTCATTCATTTTCCCCATAAAACACCAACTTTACCATTCAAGAAAATAAATTTCAAAAAAATCCTGAAAGTCCTCCTAGATGCTTCCAAACTGAAAACAAAGAAATCACATCTGTGGATGAGGAAACGTGTGGGGTCTAGCCTTCATCAGCTTGACCCATCTTGGATAGGCCACGTTGCAAAGATCTCATCAGTAAGACCATCTTGAGCCTTCAGATGCTGAATATTTGGTTGCAATTGTTTGCAAACCTTGTGAGCCGTCAATTTCAATTTAAAACTAAATGGTTAGGATCACTCAGGGAGAAAAGTTTTGGTACATGGCATATTTGAATTAGAAAGTGAATGGTTGAGCTTCTAAACGCCTTACTGCATGTGTTTGACATTTGCAAACACCATATGATCAAAGCATAGTCCCAGTTCTATACTTCACATTGTTTACAAGGAGAGCTGTTCAAGCTGACCTTTTCAAGAGGTTCCGACAACCTAACTCTTTAGAGAGGGTGTTAAACTTTCAATGAGCTGACCACACCCTTCCCTTGGGAGATAATTGTGAGAAACAGGGTAAGTTCTGTGAGCATTTTACTTTGTCAAAAGGTTAATCTTGCGAGGTTTCATACCATCGGGGTGAAAATGGATACCGGTGTGATTCATGGAGCTATTAGTGTTGTGGGTTGTGCAATGGGATCCCTGCTGGTTACTTATTTGGGGCTGCTCTTATGTGTAGGCAAATCAAGTGCATTGTTGTGGACTCCTATTCGGAAGAAACTATCACAATAGAGGAGCTTTCTTTGGACGGAAGAATCACTCTTTTCAAAGCCACCGTGTCTGACTTACCTATTCTTTTCACATCTTTATCTAGGTGTCCCATCACAGTGGTGAATGGAATTTCATATAAGCTAATATGGCCAAGTGATTAGGCCGAGGAGCCTCTCCTGTCAGGAGGTCATGGATTCTATCCAATGAAAGCAACTCCACTGACTGGTATTGACAGGAGAGTGTCAATAGCACACAGTTTACCTTATATTTTACAAGAAGCTGTTTTCACATCTTGAAACTATGACCTTAAGTCATATGACGACAACTCTACAGTCGTGCTAGGACTCCCCTTCAAGCACAAGCACATTTACCCTGTCCTAAACCTGCAACCATATTGCTCAAAGTGGGCGTGTGCATGCTACTCGTTCTGAAGGCTTAGGTTCCAATCTCACAAACAAGAGGCCCTGGTGGCTGTGGTTCTTCTAGTAACACAGGTTCACGGTCGGTTTCATTGTACTATTTGTCATTGCCCTAATCACACAGCATATCGTTGCTTTTATCGCTTTCAAATATTCAATATGATTCTCCCATGAGATTTAACTTGGATGCCTTCGGATATTGATGGTTGTATACGGGGGCATCCCACCATTTGACTGTGGATCCGACCAACATAGCCAATGTCCTTCACTACAAAGGCAAACCCAAATTAAAGGTGGGCAATGGTAAGGGGCGTTGGATCTCCCACACTAGTTCTCTTCCATTTCCATTTCATTCTAAATCCTTTCACTTGAAAAACAACCTTCGTATTCCTGAAATCAAGAAAATTTTAATCTCAGTTACTCAATTTTGCACTAATAATTCTTGTTATCTGGAATTTCATGATAACCCTTGTGGTCCGCCTCTTCTCCAGATCTCGCATATGCTGGAGCTTTGTGCGCCGGGCCTGCCCATTGTGTTTTTCTTTGCTCTATTTTCCTGCAATCATAACTTCCTTTGCCTTGATCAGTATTCAGAACGAACTTAGGTAGCTAGATACATCAGCTTCGATGAATCTTTTTTTCCTTTTAAGCATGGTTCCATCTCCACTCTCTCTCTCTCTCTCTCTCTCTCTCTCTCTCTCTCTCTCTCTCTCTCTCTCTCTCTCTCTCTCTCTCTCTCTCTCATGTTTCTCACAATCCTTGGATGGCTACAACAGGCAGCGGACTCCATCATCTTGGCCTAAACCATCCACTAGTCTTATACTGGTTGAACCGTTTCCTACCCCCAACATCTTTGGGCTCCTTACCTACACCACCTCGGTCTCTGATTCCCTCTAATTCCATTTCCCCTTCACTTCTAGCCCCTTCAGCATTGCCATCTATCGAAAACCCTCTTGGCATTGATCTAATCGTAGATCTTCACCAAACCATTCCACCAGTCCCTGATTCTAATTTTGATCGAAAGTACACCATGCATCTACGACCGAGTGCGATGGCTAGAAGGGGTCCCCAAACTCATACAGCTTCACTCAATGTACTATACCTTCAAACAAAACCTCCATCGTTTTCTAAAGCTATTAAACATGAGCATTGGAGGAAGGGCTATCTACCTTGAGTTAGAGGAACCACTAAAGAATGGCACTTGGCGGCATGTTTCATGTAGACTACATATACCTAATCGGTTCCAAGTGGGTGTTTGAAGTCAAATGTCGTTCTGATTTCTTGATTAGTATTAGGCCTATCTTATAACTAAGGGCTATAATCAATAAGAGGGCTTTAACTACACTGACTCCTTCAAACCTGTAGTTAACCCTACAACTATACAGAAGGTTTTAACTATTGCAGTCTCCAACCACTGGTCCCTACAACGATTCGATGTCTCTAATACCTTTTTACATGGTCACATTCAAGAGACAATGTAAATGTCATAGCCAGATAGATTACTCATGAGTTATATCCTTCATTTGTGCACAAATTTAAAAAATCTTTATATGGCTCAAACAGGTTCCAAGAGCCTGATTCCAAAAATAAAGCCGTTCACTTCTCCTTCTTAATTTTTTAGGTTTCATGATTGTTTATATACAATGCCCATATGTAGGCGATATAGTTATGACAAGGAACAATTTTAAGAAAATTGACTGGGTTACATAACTTTTACAAAATATTGCCACTGTCTACATCAAATTTTGCATTTTGATTTATAAATAATTACACAGAAAGAAAATTGAGGGCAGATTTCTGCTGTGGTGGAGTCAGTGTTTATTATTTATCAAGTGATTCTAGGTTACAATCCTCCAATTACATCAGATATTGACATTCTTTTCCTCAATTGTGTAGTAGTTAATTACATTTCCTTGTCTACTAAATATGTATAGAAAATCTCTTAATTACCAAGTACATACATATTCTCTTCAATTACTAAACATATACAAACAAGACAAAGAAAAAGAGCCCTGATTAAAGGTTAATTATGTATACCAAAATATAAATTAGTGACTTACTTATTTTATATATCTTAGTTCTGACTTTAGATCAAAACTTGATTGAATCAATTTTATAACATGATTTGATTGTTAATTTAATTTTATACAGAGATCTAGTTAATCGTACATATATGTAGGTGTTTTTCAAAGTGACCTTTTTATGCCGTCCTTGTTTAGCATTAGGTGTAGCATCAACGTGTGGTCTCTTTTATTGTTTATGCATAGGTAATTTTAACCTCAAGTACTGCATCATAATACTCTCGTCATGGAGATAAAGGAGTTGTGTATCATGGCTGGGCATGAACTTTACATCTCTTAGCTATTTGATACTAGAGAAGAAGGCAGGTATATGGTCATTCAATGTTAACTTTTAAGATGACACAGGTTTTAACTTTGTTAGAGTCTTGTCATATCTTCTTAAGACATAATTTATCATAAGAACATAAATGAGATCCATGATTGAGGTCCTTCCTTATTAAGACTCTCTATGATGGGGCTTACATGGGTAGAATTATAATCATTAGGTTAGAAACATATATTTTCTTGGCCACCTTTGCATAAAATACTACAGGACTGTTTCATATAAAAATATTATTATTTGCATTAATTATCCAAGTAGGGATACCACCTTTGCATAGATCATCCACGTAAAATCATTGCAATGGTGTATTCTAAGTAGGGCTACCACCTTTGCATTTACTAACAACATAAAATATTATTATCATATAGATTATCTAAGTGGGTTGCAGCCACCTTTGCATGGACTATTGACATAAAATATTATCATTGCATGGATTATCCAAATAGGAGTATTAAATTTGCACTGACTATGCATAAAATATTATCATTGCATAGATTATCCAAATGGGGTTACTAACTTTGCATGTACTATGCATGTAAAAATAGTAGATTGCATGGATTATCCAAATGGGGTTGCCATCTTTACGTAGACTATCTACTTAAGATATTATTATTACATGGATTATCCAAGTGGGGTTGTTACTTTTGTATGAATTATTCACATAAAAACTATTATCAAGCCATGCCTTACCGAGAACTTGGCATATATAGTGCATGGTCACCTTTGCATGGTTGATAGGACGGTGTCTTGGGATATATCAATCTAGGTTGCCAAACTTAGGCTAGATTGATTTAGGCTTTTGCAATTGCTTTGAAGTGGAGCAATCACAACCATATATAGGTTTATACTTTTTAGATTGATCATTTAGAATTAGATTGGATCATGGATTCAAGTTCATTTCTTAGGCTAGATTGCTTGAATTCGGATTGTATTAATGCTTTTGGTTTGTTTTAAGACTAGATTACTTGGATTTTAGATGGACCATAGCCTTTGGCTTGTTCTTGGGCTACTTCGGTTAAACTTGGAATGGATCATTACCTTTGCTTTATTCTTGGGCTAAATTACTTAGATATAGATTATCTAAGTGGGCCGCAGCCACCTTTGCATGGACTATCAACATAAAATATTACCATTGCATGGATTATCCAAATAGGAGTGTTACATTTGCATTGACTATGCATAAAATATTATCATTGCATAGATTATCCAAATAGAGTTACTAACTTTGCATGCACTCTGCATGTAAAAATAGTAGATTGCATGGATTATCCAAATGGGGTTGCCATCTTTACGTAGACTATCCACTTAAGATATTATTATTACATGGATTATCCAAGTGGGGTTGTTACTTTTGTATGAATTATTCACATAAAAAATATTATCAAGCCATGCATTACCAAGAACTTGGCATATGTAGACCACCTTTGCATTGTTGATAGGACAGTGTCTTGGGATATATCAATCTTGGTTGTCAAACTTAGGCTAGATTGATTTAGACTTTTGCAATTGCTTTGAAGTGGAGCAATCACAACCATAAATAGGTTTATACTTTTTAGATTGATCATTTAGAATTAGATTGGATCATGGATTCAAGTTCATTTCTTAGGCTAGATTGCTTGAATTCGGATTGTATTAATGCTTTTAGTTTGTTTTAAGACTAGATTACTTGGATTTTAGATGGATCATAGCCTTTGGCTTGTTCTTGGGCTACTTCGGTTAAACTTGGAATGGACCATCACCTTTGCTTTATTCTTGGGCTAAATTACTTAGATTTGAGATGGATCCTCAACTTTGGTCACATTTCAAGCCAGACATTAATATTTCTTAGACCAAAGCTAAATCTAAGCATCACATTATGCTTTAAGCTAGATCTTAGCATCTAGTAGATTATAGCTAGATCTAAACCATTAAATTGCATATTTTTTAGCAATCACAAAGCTAGGGATAGAACTTAATCGTTACATCATCATTTTAATCTAGATATTAGCAATGACAAAGCTAGGGCTAGATCTACACCATTAAATAATCATCTTAGGCTAAATTTTAGCAATCACAAAGCTAGTGGTAGATCTAAGACATCAAACCATCATCTTAAGCTAGATCTTAGTAATCACAAAGCTAGGACTAGATCTAAATAGTTAAATCATCATCTTAGGCTAGACCTAAGTTGTTAAATTATCATATTAGGTTAGACTTTAATAATTATAAAGCTATACTAGATCTTAACGATGAGATTATTTTAACTTTTTATCTCTTTTTTGAGTCTTTTAATATTTTATTTCTTTTCTAGTATTTAAGTTAAGAAGAAAAGGGGCGCTATCTTAGTTAATACGTATGGTGGGACTTGGAGTCCAAAAGGAGTGTGCCTCTTTTGTCCTTGGTGAGGCCACCCTCTGCTTCTTTGAAAATATTCAAACTCTAAAAAACTAAGAAAGATTTATGAGATTTTTAGCAATAAATATCTCTTGAATCAGAGAATAAGCAGCACATATTTTAGGCACTGAATGTCTCCTGAATAAGAGAACAAGCAGGCATAGATTTTAGGCACTGAATGTCTCGTAAATTGAAGAACAAGCAGGTGTGAAATGGAGGCATGAACATCTCTTGAATTGGAGAATAAGTAGGCACTAAATGTCTCTTCGATGAGGGAACAAGCAAGCACAAGATAGAGGGAGAGAATAGAAAAAGGAAATAGGCCACCTTCTATAACTTTTTGAAAGCAGAAATTCTTCAACAAAAATCTCATTTTCTTTTTAAAGAATCTCCTTGTACTTAATTTTTTCTCTCCCTTTTGTTTGTGTTAGGGGTATTTATAGACTCTTGGAGTAGCTAGGGTTAGGATGGCATGTGAATGAGAGGCGTGAGATTTAGGGAAAGTGGGAGGTTGGCTGAGACGTGCAATAGAAGAAGAGAGAAAATAGGAGAAAGGAAGTGAGATAATGAGACTTAGAGAGATTGAAATAAGAGAAATATGAAAAGAAAAGAAAAAGTACAAGGGAGTGAGGCTACATTGGTGGCCCCACTTCCTTTTCTTAAAAGAAAGAGAAAGAAGGCAAGAGAGTGAGAATGTGGGCTATGGAAAGGACAGGGAAAAGGAAAGACGTGGAGAAAGAGGGACATAGGAGAGAGAGGAAGTGAGAGATGGGTGTGTAAAGAGAGATGGGCAATGGGTGAGGGAGAGTTGGGAAGATGGAAGAAGAAGAAGTGGGAGGGAGGAAAAACGAGAGATGGAGATAGCTGGGCATGTGAATAGATGAGAGAGATAGGTCCCATTCCCTAGTGTTTCTATTAGTTTTGTAAATTTTAGGACAAGAAGATCAAGAGCTGTTTTATAAGGAATCCTAAGGGATATTAAACTTTAGGAAGCATATAGTTGCATAAGAGAGAAAATGAGAAATGGTGGTGTGTTGTTGCACTTAAGTGAAGTCCCATATAAGAAACTAACCCCAAAGATAGAAGTGGGTTTCGCAGGAGAAAGAAAAGGTCTTGAGGTGAAGTGAAAAGGAGGGTGGATTTGATTGCTCTCACCCTTACTGATGGTTCCACCCTTCCTTCCTCTCCTTGTGGGAAACATCCCAATACACAATATCCAATGGTTTGGTAAATTGGTACGATGAAAATAATGCATAGGAGCTACTAGATCCTAGACTTATAACAAATAGAGCAACAGTAGGGAAGTGTCTTGCTAATGGTATACCCAGTTAGTTGTTGGATCACAATGTCATGCCATAATACCATGAATTTATGGTTTAAGCAAATTCTCTTGCGCAGATTTAGGATTAATCGCCAAATTATGATTTTACATGTATTAGAATGCTTTTTAATTAGATTGGCTTACGGTAATTATATGATTCCAATTTCTTAATTTTATCTAGCAGGATGGGATCATGCTAATTGACCATTTTGGCGACTTAAATAGTCATCAATTTAGTAATCCTAAGTGAGCCCAAGTTCATGCATGTGAAACCTAAACTTTATTAAAGCTTAGGCCATCATTAAAAATGTTTAGCAATAACTAAAAGTAGGCCCTAACCAGAATATGAGATGTTTTGTGGAGCAGTGTCTCATGGACATCTCATCTCTCCATCTGTTTCATCACCTTCAAGCTTTCAGTGATTTTGACTGGGCAAGATGCATTGATGATCGGCATTCTACTAGGGGTCCCGACATCATTTCTTGTACTGCCAAGAAACATCCCACTATTGACCACTCATCCATCGACTTTGAGTGTCTGGCTCTAACCAATGCCACTTCCAAATTCATTTCGTTACATGCACTATTTTCTGAGCTATTCTAGCAGTATCTCCACGCACTTTGTAGTACAACAATTTGGGTGCAATTTGAAGGGGAGCTTTGGCACAACGGTAAAGTTGTCATCATGTGACTTTGAGGTCACGGGTGCAAGGCATGGAAACAGTCTCTTCAAAAAATGCAAAGTAAAGCTGCTTACTACAAACCCTTGTGGTTTGCCCTTTCCCTAAACTTTACATAAGTGAAAGCTTTGTGCACTGATGCTTCCCTAATTTGAGTACAACTTACAGGTCAATAAATCTATTATTTCATGTACTCACCAAACATATAGAAGTGAAATTTCACTTTGTTCAGACCTAGTTAGCTAAAAGCTGCTCAATGTCATATTTATGTCCACAAGGATTGGCTTGTGGATCTGAAGACCAAGCCATTAGTCAAATCTACATTTCATTGGATTCCTGACAAGTTCAAAGTGTGTCCTTTTGATCCACTTCAACTTGAGGAAGCTTTTTAGAGATAATATCAAATCATGATCTCAAGTAAATTGAAATCAAACAATCAGTTGAGATAGACCTAAGAAGTTAACCAGAACTAAAAAAAGGGTAGCTCGAGTACACAAAGCTCTTGCATATGCAGGGGATCCAGGGAAGGGGCAAACCACAAGGGTTGATAGTACACGGCTTTATCTTGTATTTTGCAAGAGGTTGTTTCTATGCCTTCAACACATGACATTAAGGTCACACGACAACAACTCTACCATTGCACCAAGGTTCTCCTTCTAAAAAGTTGACTAGAACTCATCATTTTTAACTTGCCATGTTTGGATGAGACTAATACTAGAATGGGGACCTCTAGAATTTCCTCACGTTGAACACCTTGCTGGAAATACAATTTTTTCCCCCTAAATATAAGCAAGTGCAAGGTTATAGAGAACACCTTGCAAGGTTATAGGGAAACCAATACCAAATAAAACTTGAAAAAGAATGAGAAATCTACCGTTTTATTTAGGTATTATATACTACATGACACTCATATAGACGTAGATTGTGGAAAATTGCATTGAAGGGTCTAAAGGAATAAAAGAAGATGATATATTAGGCCTTTATCTTTGATTCATTAGCCTCTTACTAAATGGAACGTAGAGCTATAATAGTTTGCCGATTCAAATAGTTCATATTGATTCATTAGCCTCTTACTAAATGGAACGTAGAGCTATAATAATTTGCTGATTCAAATAGTTCATAATATTTTCCTTGATTTAGATGGGTCATACTCTAAAATTCTCATAATATCAAATCATGATCTCAAGTAAACTGAAATCAAATAATTAGATGAGATAGATCTAAGAAGTTGACAAGAACTCATCACTTTTAACTTGCCATTTTATCAATTTGATGACCATTGTATCTAGAAAACTATAATATAAATATATACATTGAGATCACTCTCATTCAAATGAGTCGATCATATTTCTTTGCTTGGAGGTTGAAGCTGCAATCATTGGAGTTAAAATTTGGTCAAAATTAAGTTCCTATCATTAAAATTCGAAGGGGATTTTGCTAACGCTATTCGAAGGGGCGAACCACAAGGGTCAATAATAAGCAACCTTACCTTGCATTTTGCAAGAAGCTGTTTCCACGTCTCGTGTTTTATGTTTTGTAGAATTAGATTGTTCAATCCAGGTTGTCTTGTATTTGGTTCTTTTATTTCTTTTTGCTACTCTATGTGTTTTGTGCTGTGGGTAGATATTATAGAGGCAAGCTATGGCTTAATGGTTGTAATCTCAATTTAATATTATCTACCATTCAAGTAAGAAAAAATAAGCCCCTTAAGAAAAGAACCAAAGTTTTAGAAATAGAAAAATGGATGTGAGTCCTCTCCATATTAGGAATTTTTTGAAAATTTGGAAAAAAAGAACCACTATCCCCTATTTGATATGTTTTAACTGTCTAGGAGTATCTACCAAAGCCATATTTCTTTGTCCCTCTCCCTAATTTTCCCTATCTATAGCCCATTAGTGGTGCCACTCTCTTATATTCAATTAAGCACCAAGAGATGTTACAATCATACTTTAACAAATTAAAAACTCACAGGAACTCGAAAGTCAGGCGAGTTGAGTTAACTTGAAGCCACTTGTATGTGACTCAAAAATATTTTATTTTTTAGTATATATATGCACAAACTGAAGTTAGTTGAACTGGTCAAGACATTCCTATGTTGTCCTTGAAGTCTTGGGTACAAGTCTCTGCCTAAATAAGGCTATTTTAATATGCAATGATTTGACTCGGCGAGAGACCAGTTGCAATATTGAATAGAATACCTTGGATGAGTTTTTTGAGTTGAGTCAAGAATTTTAGAAATTATTTAGGGTTAGTGCAGGTCCTTTTCTTTGCCAAAAATCAGCATATATCTGTCAGAAAAGTGTTTAACAAATTAAGGAATGTGATTATATGGGAATGCTAATAACAACTCCGTAAACAACATTACATAGAAAACAGAAGGCATTTATGGCCCTTTTTTCTTTAAGCAGTAACAACCATCGTTTGCACAGGGACCTTTCCCTATTAATATAGGCTATTGCACAAAATTAAATGAGTCTCCTACCTACGTGACTACACCTTTCTGCCAATAGTAGGCAGGCCTAATTGGTAATGGTGCACTAGACATTCCACTTTCAAGTGCATTCCGTTGAATGAGAACCAAGCAAAGCCACTCTTTGCTAGGAGATTTTATCAAAACACTGGATAGAGACTTCAGTCAGTTGAACTTCCTTTCTTGTTAGATTCTTCCTTCCCCAATTTGGGCCCATTTCTAGTCCTTGGCCAACCAGAGAGAGAGAGAGAGAGAGAGAGAGAGAGAGAGAGAGAGAGAGAGAGAGAGAGAGAGAGAGAGAGAGAGAGAGAGAGAGGGGACCACATGAATTAATGGAGGACCATATTGAGTGGTTCCAGTGGAGAGGTTGAAGGCAATTTTGTTGTTTTCTTCCAGAAGTTTGGATAGTTATGGTCCCCAATTTTTTGAGCTATAGTAATAGGTTCCAAGTATATACACTCCTGCATCATATTCTGGTATCTGACTAAGACCAACAGGGCCTTGTGTCCACCCATCCATTTACATAGAAACTAGAGACAGAAAGTAAAGAAAAAAGCTGAGAAGAAGAAGAATCACATAATGAAAATTTCCACCCAACATTCCCCAAGGAGTTTGGAACTTACCAAGGATCCTCATCCTGTACTCACTTCTACTACTGGGCTGTCTGCTAACATCCACAGGTTATCTCTACACCATTATTTCGTCCAAGTGGGCCCCTTGTATAAAAAACTTGGGACCCACTTTCAATGATGGGAGCTTTATCTGTCTTTTTTTTTTTTTTTTTGTGGGTCTTAATTGAAGGAGTTTCTGTAAATCAGTACATGCATCTGTAGAGGTTTGGTCATTCAATACTGCTTCTCTTCTGGGCCACATCTTGATATACCATGCACCAAAAATCTTCTCCATTTGATGATTTTAAGCTCTACTATAATGGAGAGAAAATAGCCAAGCGACAAAATCAATAAATGGGCAAGACTGATCAGACGGTTAAGATCATTCGAGTGGAGCAGATTTTGTCCGAGAAGATGGGCAGCCATATGCTTGTCTCATTACCACAAGATTTCTGCAGTTTGACCTATCTTATATCTCGGGCTTAGTCAGCCTAGCACAACATAAGTTGGAATAGACATTCAATGAGACGAATATCAAGGATGCCCACATCAAGATCCACCCAAACAATCTTTAAAACTGTGCCCAAGTGTAATAAAACTGGGATAATTAACTCTATCATTTCATCTAAGAATCGGGATGCATAAACAAGTTCATTAATATGCATAATCTTAAATGTGGTGCAATAGGGAGAGCTATTAGGATACCTAATTTGGGTTTCCATTAAATCTTCAAATCTTAGTCAGTTACGTGAAATTTAAGCATGCACGATCCAGTTGATGGATGGTGGATTGGTGGAGTCTGTTAAATGGCAGTTGGGGCCCTTAATCTGGTGATATGTCGTACGTTTAGATCATGGGCTGAAATTTTTTATCATGACAACTGTTTGTGTGCTAATCCTAGATTAGAAGCTGCTTTTTCTTGACGTTCTCTTCTTCACCGAGTGTCCATTGTGTTTTATCCATCTTTAAGAATTGATCTAAGCACCCAAAAAAAAACAAAAAACAAAAGCAGCCATGGTGCACGAAGTTCCCGCATATGTGGATTCCGAGAAAAGGGCGGACCATAAGGGTTAATAGTACACAATCTTACCTTGCATTTTGCAAGAGGCAATTTTGATGCCTTAAACCCATGACGTCAAGGTCACACAATGACCAAGACTCCCCTTCTGATAAGCACTAAAGATGTTAATTATTGTGATAGTTTCGGCTTATCTTTGGCCCATGTCACAATATACCAAATCAATAGTACCGATCAGCGGACCTAAGCCACATATAAGGTGTGGATATAAAGTGTGCTCAAAATTCTGAGCCTCGCATACCCATAAGCAATCAGTAACCTTGAGAAGAAGTGAACCATGCATCTGGAGGGAGACACGAACGTGACTCATGTCACCATGTGATCTGTGCCCTAGTTCCACTGCATGGATCTAACGGGCATAGGGCTCCAACTGTATGATCATGGTTAGGCAGTCTTGGTGCCTACTGATCGATGTTCCTCAATGCAAAGGCAACACCTGGACCCTTCTGTTGTCTCAGACCGACTCTTACTCGGGTCTCCATCAACCACAACTTCCACTCGGTTACGTGTGAATCAATCCCAAATGACATGACTAATTATTAATCACCATTCTGATCTTCCTAAGTGCACGTCGACAAGGTGAAGGAGAGTTAAACACGCATTTACAAACGAAAAAATCCAGATCAACGATGAAAACGCGGTTCACTGCACATGTGAAAGAATAAAGAGGAGCTCAAAAGAATGACAGAAGCAGTATTGTTCATAACGTTGATGGGCTTACGTTTGTGACCAGACAGTGTGGGTTGCATTATTCTCTTGTGAGGATAAGGAAATAAAGGAGGATAAACTTGGGACCTCAGAAAAATGCCATATAAAAACAAATGAAGAGAGAGAGAGAGAGAGAGAGAGAGAGAGAGAGAGAGAGAGAGAGAGAGAGAGAGAGAGAGTTCTAATTTAAGTGAGGATTGAGATAATGAAGAAGCTTAGCAGCAAGAATGTCCAAGGAGGGAATGATGACAAAGAGAGGGCGTGTCGTCGGCAAAAGCAGCCAAAAGAAATGGAACTTTTATTTGTCTGGGCTCTTCTCCTTCAACAAAGTGAGGTAGGATAAGAGTTCTTCTGTTTCAGATAGAAAAAACAACTAGAAGCACCCCTTGTATTTGGAGTCCAGCAAGTCCTGTTCTTGATCAGGCTCAGAACAAGGAAGCCTTGTTTGTGGGTTCCCCAGAATCCTATTTGCTCAATTCTAAACCAAGAACTGGTTTCCTGGTTAAGATTTTTACAGCTGTCGTGGGATCTCGACAGAGGATCTGATGGCTGGGCCACAACCCAAATGAGTAATTAGCAGGCTTATAAATGGTGAGGTGAAAGCTGGAAACTGTAGTGCTGTTGCAATCACAGCGACACATGGACGAGTTCCGAGTTAACTCGACAAGTTTTAAAACTATGGTCCATATTACTGGTGGAAGGACTTTCCTTGCTAGTAAAAGGCTTGGAACAAGGACATGGATTGCAAGAGCAACAGAGAGGAACCCCTCAAAATGTAAAACTTTGGCCTTTCATTTTAGGAACCCCTAAAAATGTAAGAACGAAACATTTTCTTATGCATACTATTGATGATCCTCAGAAGGAGAGCTTTGCCACGACAGTAGAGTTGTTGCCGTGTCACCTTGAGATCATTCGTTTGAGCTATGAAAACAGTCACTTATAAAATATTAGGCAAAACTGATATGTAGTCTGCCCCCTTCCTCAGACCCTACATACGTAGAGCTTCATGCACTAAGCTGCCTTTTCTTTTAACCCACTCAACACACACCCTCTCTCTCTCTCCATTGTTGTTAAGGAGGTAGCTTGGGCTAGTATTAATTAGTGTTGAAGCGAGTTTTCAAGATAAAAAAATGAAGGTTGAAGGCGAAAGAACTTGGTCTAAGGTTCAAGAAACGCCAACCCAGTCAATATTTGGCGACTTCTCATAGCCTGAAGAGTCTTGATCAGGTCTGATGGCCAATCCAAAGGTCCAACACAACCACCACTTAGAATTTCAGACCAGGTGGAGACCTCTAAATGGTGGGGGGAACCAATCCACCATCCATCAACGGAGTCCTCTGACATATTGCCAAAAGGTGACTCAAATTATTGTTCCATCAAATAGTCCTACCCAAGCCCCATGTGGACTTAAAATGGCCAGCTAAAACACCAACTCCTTGCTCTGATTGACTTTCTAGTGTCTGCATGTATTCCGTGGCGGCAATTGCCTAACCACCATGCACCTAGTCGACCCAAGATCTTCCTGTTACAATAAATTAACACAATATTCGCCCCACGATCTAGTTCAATTAATTCAATCCATTTTAACGTGATCATGAACATTGTCATCCTCGTTACCATTATTATATTAAATTTCTTATTCTGAAAGATGAAAAATAATAATAAATTATGAACAATTATTATCACTCTGAAACCATAACAATCCACCATCTTAACAAAAAAATAATTATCATAATGCCATCTAATCGGCCCTATTGACAAGAAATCCTAATTATGTGTACGGTGCAGATGGTTCGCAACTCATGCAATTATTTAAGCTTCAAAGAGTGATTGGCCTTATAATTTATGCAATATATGCACATAATATATAACAAAACAGCACTCTAGCTAGGCTGGAAATCAGATGAACTGTTGGGAAAGTCATATAAATTAATTAAAGGGACATTATTTATTATTTAATGGAAAGTTTAGTACACCTAAACCTCGTATTTATGGAGACCCGTGTAATTTTGGCAATCCCAACAGCTGATCATAATTACGCAGCTAATCCTTCATTACGGTGGGGACCAGACATGACCCTTGTATTTTCAGCGACGGTATGGTCTTTCATTTAATAATGAAAACGTATAATGGGAAACAAAGGTAGTGACATGTGAGCCCCTTATCTCTACCGGTGGGCCCACACTAAACAGTAAGAACGGCTATAACTCGCTCTGAAACCAGGTTCATGAAGATCAGAACCGTTCATATTGTTGGCCTCAACTTAGATACCCAATGTTCTGAAATTATCATATATTAGATGATTGTAGTTACTTTCTTTTTATCATCATCAAGACTTTATCTCGATTAAGGGTTGGCCTTTTTTTTTTTTGGGTATAAAATAGGTAATAATGTTCATCATCTAACCTAAGATGGAACACGAAAGCTCCTTATACTCTTGTCCTTGTGCGCTTAACTGCATAGTTCTAATAGGATCGCAGAAGGCTTCTATTCATCTTTAATTTTTTTTCTTTTTTCTTTTTACTTTGCTTTGTCAGGTCATGTGGGTCCCAGTGTAACACTCAGATTACTATGCCGTCTAAGATCTTATTATGCAGTTGGGCCCGCCAGTTGCCATCTACGGATATTGACAAAGAAAATTTATTAAGGGAAAATATCGGTGGCCAAAACCATACACGTACCCCACCATGACATATGTGTGTATGTGCTGGGTATTCGCTTGCCATGGAAAAAACCTGTGATGGTCACGAAGTGGCACGACCCTCTCAACACTGGCTGGGGACTAAGAGTCTCTCAACCCTCATTTCCAGGCTTTTCGTCTAGGCCCTGAAAATATCAGAATGGTAATTACACTGAAAAAATCCGCAGTCCTCTTCCTTGGAGATGTTTTTAGACAGCAGGCATCTCTTGGCTACGCGTGTCATACAATCCTAGCGGATATACCGTATGCCAGTGTATGTAAGTGGCTAAAAGCATTGTGGGGCCAAGATATTTGCTCATCGCATCCGTCCATCTTCTAGGTTTCCTCCTAGATAGGCCAAATTCCTAATCATGCTCACGATTGGATGATCCTAACCTTCCTCTATAAAGTGCAATATGGACGACCAAAAATCGTCAGATAATGATTTCTTACCCAATCAAAGGTCGAGATTATGCAGACAGTTCCGTACTATAATTACCGTCAGAGCAAAGTTTTACCTTTCGATCGTGCCATCGGTGGGGTAATGCTCAGCATAAACTACGATCCCAATTGTGCCATCCACCGTCGAATTTCACCTTCATCTCATGATCCTAGCCGCTTGATCCATCAAAACAACCACCAATTAAAACCAAACCGTCGGTTTTATTTGTTTTGCTACGGCTGAGGGGTCCATCTAATCGTGTGACTATAATAGTGTGCGCCCTTAGAAGTTCATAGATCTAACGGTAACCTACGTTCCCGGTTTCCGCGTTTCTTGTGATTTCCTAAGGAAATAAAAAGAGTAACCACCTTTCCTTCAAGGATACGAAAAAATTAGATTCCAAAGTGGAACCCAGTAGACTCCCTCTTTCTCTATCTTCCTTCCTCTTCCAACAAAAAGGCATCCGCTTTATCGTCAAACTAATAAACAAACGAGAACATGCACGCCCAGGAGAAGTTGCCAGAAGCCGCCGGATTTAGAATAGCTGGTAAAAACACTTCCCTTCCACTGACTCGCGGACCACCGCACTTTTGAGGATTGTTCTTGTACTACGAGATACCATGGCAAGTGCTGTGAACAGCCCAAACTTTTGCAATGAGGGCCCACCTCATGTGGATGATGAAACCGTTCATCCGATTGCTTTATCCTTGGATAATTCTAGCATTTAAAATATCATGCATTTGATCATAGGAAAGGAAAGGTCTGAATTCAACAATAAGTACGGCTTTTAGGGCACTAGAATCGTCTGTAATTAATTACACAACCAAAAGGGCGCCACAGATCAACCGCTCCGATTTACCGAAGTTGATCCAATTATGCGGAAATTGGCTGTGGATGACAACTTGCAATGGGATCGCGCACTACGATCGTATCTCTCTTTAACTTTTACACATGGCACTTTCTAAATAGAGTGGGTCCCGATTTCTGACCAAGTGTACCATCCGCCTGATTAAAATTCGTACGCTGAAAAACCAGCCATCAGTATAGTAGTCCGCGTGTACACCTGTCACACAGCCAAAGAAAGCGGTGCGGGCGCAGCGTGACTCTCGTACTTATAAATTTCTAATGGGTTAAAGTAAAAGCGGGTCTCCTATCCGTTGGATTAGTTTTGTGACCATTGCGTGTAGAAAGCGAGAGACGTAAAGGAGCCGCTCCTCGTAGCAAAATCCTTATAAATAGAGGGTGGAGGGACGATAGGAAGGGCTTGAAGGAGGAGCTCAAAATACTCTCTCTCCTTTCCTTGTTCAGTCTCCGAGTGCTTCTTCTGTTTTCCCTCTCGAAATTTGAATCGCTTTTTCTCTTTACCTGGATCGGGAAATCCAAGAACCTTTTTACCTCAAAAAGAACAGCATGGTTTACCATGACGTCGCCGCCGGCAACAGTAACGTTGTCAAGTTCCTGTGCAGCTATGGCGGCAAGATTCTCCCACGTTATCCCGATGGCAAGCTCCGTTACGTTGGTGGAGAGACTCGTGTGCTGGCAGTGGACAGATCCGTCCCGTTTCCAGGTCCGTTTCTCCGTTCTTGATGCCCGTTGCGTTTGTTTTTCTACGATTGCGTATCGGATGTTTGTTTTTGGTTGTGAGCGAAAGAAATCGAGCCGTTTCTTAAATATTTTTATTGAAGTTTTTCGGTGTTGATCTTGTACAGAGCTTATGGCGAAGCTTCGGGAGCTGTGCGGATCGCCCGTCCGTTTGAGGTGTCAGTTGCCGACGGAGGATTTGGATGCACTGGTTTCGGTTACTTGCGATGAGGATGTTAGTAATCTGATCGAGGAATACGATCGGGCAAACCGTAAGAGGGATGCTCCGTTAAAGATCCGAGCGTTCCTTTTGCCGCCCAAATCGAGCAGTGCGAAAAACTCTCCTCCTGAAACTCCTCCAGCATCGGCGAGATCGTCGCCATCTTTATTCCGATCACCTTCCTATCCAGCAGTAGATCGATGCGTGCATCAGATCTCCACCTCGCCGGTGAGATTTCCCTTCCGGTTCGAGAAATCTGCTCCGATGCCCCCTTACTACGCTTGCTGTCCGTCAGGAAGCCCTAAGAACAGCAACATCTACCTTGTACACAACGGGAATCACTGGCAATAACCGTATAAAACTTAAGCAACAAGATTACTCTTTTTCTCTCTCTCCCTCGCTCTTCCTCTATATCAGAAAAAAGAACAAAAAAAGAAGGAAAAAGGAAAATCAAAGATCAATCGGTTTTGTTGTAACCGGACGATCGGAAAAACTGTATGTCTTGACAAGGACTTCCGACTTGGCGGCCATTTTTAATACGTTTTGTTTGTTTCGGCCTCTGGAATCAAGATTCGTCATCTTTTGCCTGAGATTGGCGCCATATTTCCCGTTTCATCTGCAACATTTCTTGTTTTGCCTACGCAATCCGTCAGAGAATCTCGCCGTTTTATTAGGTTTCCGTCCAAAACTCGCCGTTCTCATCCAAATTCCCCATTAAGAACACGTATGAATGTGTACACGTGCCCCGTGATGGCCGTCCAGTGTCAGAAGCCACGTGAGCCGTATCCCCCGTTCATTTTCCAATCGGATGTATACGTGTCAAGTTAATACCGTAGATTTGCCATCGTGGCATTTAGTTATTCATTGGTATGTGTTGCAGCATGTCCTTGTCAGCGTTTTACTTGCTTTTCTGACGTTTCTTTAATTACTGACTCTCTTTTGTTTTTCTTTTTTCAGGTTGTTTGGTGAAACTTGGATGAAAACCCGGCTGGAGAAGTCCTTTTGACCTTTTCCCAATATTTTAATTATAATTATATTAAATCAATATTATCGAAAAAAGTTACCCAATGAGATACCGTTATTTACAGCTCTGCCCTACGTGTGATGGAGGCTTCCACCCCGATATTGTCTCTTTTTCCAAGTCTAGGCTCATTGAATGAGAAATATTTCGGTTTTTTCTCTGATTTTTGTCTTCTATTTTTTGGGGGACAAAATTGAGGAGAAGACAGGCCAGATAATGCAAAGCCACAACGGATGCATAATGGCGACTGTTTCAAAATTTTGTCTTGAGGCATGTGCCCAGCCGCTGGGCCTACTCAGTGCATTTCACTGTCAAAGTTTCCAAGAAGATCTCCGGGATAAGATTGGAAACGTACTTGTTTTACGCAATTTCTGAACACAGAATAAAATGGCATTGGCCGGATTGATTCGGACCGAGTGGGAAATGGTCAGTTGAACAAGATATGGGTCCCGCTCTTTTCAATCTATCTGGATCATTGGATGGACTATATACCTGATTTGGTTACAACTTAAAATACCTGCTACCATTGAACAGATTCAGTCGGTAGTATTAATGTCTGTTGAAGAATAACATGCAGAAGAAGGCCCAAAAACAATGAAAGGTAATAAAGTGAAGTGGAAGAAGACCGTTCTTTTGGAATGAAAACCCATTTCAAAGTTGTCGGTCAGTAAAAGTCGGTTGAGAAAACAAAGGACGTGTGACCAAACAGAAGAAGGGCATCATCAAACGAAACACATAAATTAAAAGCGATAATAGAAGAAAAGGAACTGACACGTAACCGTAAGAGTTGTTGTCATGTGACCGGCCACGGGTTCAAGGCTTTAAATCAGCCTTTTGTAAAAATACAAAATAATACTGCCTATTTTAGACCATTGTAGCCCACTCTTTTGGCTGCCTTTTACCCGTATGAAAATGGGAATGATATATCCAGAGGCGCCAGAGAGATTGAACCCCTCTCCATTTAGGGAACACGACAAGAACGAAGAAACGGCCTTTTCCCATCTGGTTGTTCCACGAATAAACTTAAATGAAGATGTTCATTGATTGGGAAGAAAACATGGTTTTGGTTTTTCAGTCATTAAACATGGGCCTTCTGCCCTTTACTAAAACAGTACCTTCCCTGCGCGAAATGGGGAACTCTTGATCATTCGGTAGGGTTGTTGTTGAGGCAGGTTTGAACTTCATTGAACCGGGTAAGGTGGTTCCCCGTCAGGTCGGTTCTTTCCGTTAGACCATTAACAAGTCTGACAAGTTTGTCGGTTACTTGGGTCTTTTCCAAATTACCAGAAAAACGCGCTTGCAGGCCCTGTGGTGGTCCAAGAAATGTGTGCCACGCACTACAAACAAGAAAAGTGGGATGCCTAATCTGCTCCGTCTTCTGCTTTCCTACTCTCTGTTAAGGTATTAGGGCGAGTTATTCGCTTGACATTTAAACCCGAGCGGGCTTCTAATTAGCAATTTCAGGATGTATTGAACTAATTAACGCGTGTTTTTGGACTCTTCTAAGATGTTAGACGAATATCCGCTTAATCTTTCCGGAAGGCTGTATTCTAATTAGAATTTTCAGGCTCTGTTGAACGAATCATGTGCCGTAGTTGGCACCAGTAAAAGGTAAATCTGAAGATGCAGCGAATTAATTAATCGCTGAATTCCGCTTGCAATCCACTGAAGATGCAACGAATTAATTAAAAGGACACATTTTAGCAGCTGTAAATCAAGTGGACCCCGTTTTTCAATGATCACTGCCACTGATCTTTCGTAATGGATGGCGGGCATATCGAAAACCTTTCTTGTTGAATAATTCTTTTCCTGTTGACTTGTGCAACCACTATTGGATTTTCTAATTGCCCATTTAAAGCCTCAAATTGAGGCCGAGTGTCTGCCTGGTTGGCAGGAAATGGCAGGAATTAATTTCCAAGAATTTTCTGTGAAGCTGTCTTACACCTTGAAATTGAATTATGTCAAAGATTCAAAAATATTGCCAGTAATTGTAATGGTAAAGTTGTCGTGGTTTGACCTTAAAGTTATGATTTTAAGGCATGAAAAAAGTCTCTTATAAAAATATAAGGTAAGTCTGCGTACTAAAGATCCTTGTAATAAGACTCACTTTAATTCATTGCTAGCCCCATTCTCACCAATTTGTAATGCACCAAACAATATGTCACAGCGGCGTCAACTTCATCCTCCCCAAGCAAGATTACGTATCATCTTAACTTCACCCTCCTCGAGCAAGAAATCTTTGATTACATCCAACAATTGTCCTATTAGGTGTGCCCAAAAGTGGGACTGGGGGATCAATCTCGCAGCCTGGAATCTTGTGAACTAGACTTCCGGCCTAGTACAGAGACTGCCAGGTCCACTGTATTTATGCTAAAATGGTGGAGAAGGATTTACAGGCACACTTGCTGTGACAAGTTCGACCTTCAATGACAAGAAAAGAAGGCAAAAGATCTTCGTTGTTGAAAGGGATCTTGATGTAGCGCATGGGGTTGTTCCTTCCAATCAATTCTGATCGACAAGCAAACGGGGAAATGATGGGAAAAGAGGGGGCCCTTTGATTTTTGGTAATTAATGCATGATAACAACTGAGAGACACAGAAATGAAAACGAAACGGGAAAGGAAAAGAGGAGGGCCTAGGCAATGGTCCCAATTAATGAGTGAAAAATGACAAAGAAAAACTAAGAAAAAGAAATTTGTAATTTGGCTTGTCGAATCCGAACCATTAGTTTTAGAAGGTTTCTGATCATGATCATAAATACTCCTTTTCATATGCAATCTGCTTCTCATGGGTGGCACAAGTTGTACAAGGGTGGTTTTAATCATGCAGGTCATGAGTTTGAGTCTGCTCAAGGGAGAATAATTCAGCGAGAATTTAAAAAATATAATCTAAGGAGTGAAAACAGTTTCTTGCAAAATGTAAGATAAGGTTGTGTACTATAAATTCTTTGTGGTCTACCTTTTCCTAGACTGTGCATGCATGGCAGTTTTGTGCACTGGCTGTCCTTTCTTTAGTTTTGCTGGACGACTTGACTCTACTCAATAACAGTTCTAGTGAACTCGTCAAGAAACAAGCCATGGCAAATAATTTAGTAAAAGTTGCTTCAACTCGAACACGACTTCTAACAAAGCACGACCCTCATAGGCATGAACTTGGGCACAAGTTTCTTCAAGTTGCCCACAAGATGATTCGAGTGAAGTGACTCGCACTTAGGTGTAGTCATGGAACCTATCCCTGTGAATTGTTCATCTTCACCTGATATGAAAATTAGAACCAGCACAATCACTGAATATTCTCGTCTGTCACAATCATTCTTCTGCTTTTCCCTAGAGAGAATACATCACATACTTGCATTCCTTGCACCATAACTCCAGTACATGTATTAGTCTGCCCAAGGATTTCTTGATCCGTATAAGAATGATCTTAGGCATCAGATTCTTTGTAGCACTGCTTGCTGCAAGGAGACTGAATTTTGTGTGTAATTGGAGTTGACAAGTTGTTTCCACAGTGAATCTTTGCTCCTAAAAATTTTCAACACCAACATGACCACAAAGCGATGCTTGATTTGAGAAGGGCCTACACTGCCCTACAACTTTGTCGAGCCCATAGCCTCTTATTTACAAGACAGGAGAATTAAAGCCATCAGAGCTACATGCTCGAAATGGATCCTCAATTATGATTAATAACACATTTGGTCCCAGCTGATGACAAATAGTTGGGAAGCGCATAAACACATGGCTGCACAAAGTTATCTTCCTCTGAACAATTAAAAGGGTGTAATACCAGTATATCCCCCAGCTCATTTTGATTCATCAACCTCGTCAAAGACCCTTCGGAATATTCTTGAACAGTGGGTTTCCATTCCGACGAATCAGAACCTTCTTTGGAAGTATTCCTACATTCATGCAAGGTGATATAAAGTGTGTCAGCAGGTTCATGAAGAACTGCATGGCTTTGTTTGGTGCTTTGCACAAGTTGGATCATCCACGTTTGAAGTGGGGACATTTACTTCTTTCCATTTGGACTATCCAAATGAATTATAATCTATTGGTCCACCAACCTATCACATTCATAATCAAGTTGGATATATGAGTGATGCAGCAATGGTAAGAGAGAGAGAGAGAGAGAGAGAGAGAGAGAGAGAGAGAGAGAGAGAGAGAGAGAGAGAGAGAGAGAGAGAGAGAGAGAGAGAGATGAGAATAGGTTGCATCCATACCAAAACCTTTCAACTTGCTCTCCACCATATCAATGGTCAACCGGAAGAATGTCTATCTTCTTATTAATAAAGTCAGCTTGGACACAAACGATAAGGATATACCTATATGGTTATTAATAGTAAAAGAGGGCACATGCAAACTCACGTAAGGGGAATCTTGGTGCAATGGTAGAGTTGTCGTCATGTGACCTTGATGTTACGGGTTCAAGGCATGGAAACAGTCTCCTGCAAAATGCAAGGTAAAGCTGTGTAATATTGACCCTTGTAGTCTGCCCCTTCTCTGGAAGAGGCATACGCCTGAACTTCGTCCACCGGAACTGCCCTTTTACATGCAGACCAAATAAGCTAATTGAGAAGAAAGCAAAATAGTGTAGAGGTATGTGGAGTTCTGATAATGCCATCAACGTGGTGCTAATAATGCTCTACGGATTAGTTCTAGGACTAAGCATTGTTAGGAAAAGCTAAAGATATGGCTATCAGGCTCCTTCCTAGTGGCACTTTTCAATCCCGTGGGTGCCATTTGGTCGTCATTGAAGCTGCTGATATGTCCCCGTACATTACTGTTGATTTGACCTTGATTTGGCGATTGTAGCCCCTTGATTCATCATCCCTAATGCAGTTACTGATCTTCTGTTGGCTTCCATAAACCATACAATAATCTTCAAATTCTCTTTCTTCTGATCTCTGTTTCCTCTCTTGGCTTTCTCTAGGATCTGATTAGAGCTCCTCGCTTTAACAGAGCCTAACGGAAAGCTCTGGATGAATTAATATCTTTTAAGTTTACGGAGGGCATCAATTTATCACGGCTGCTTGGAACCAGTCCACCAGGTGCATCGCATTAATTTAGCGATATTATTATCGTCGAGATTCAACTGTATAAGGATAAACGATTTCAAGAGCAACCAACCAAGATTTTCCTGATGTAATATAGCGTAGTCTTAGTGTTTTCTTTAAAAAGGGGCATCCTCGATGCATGGTGCTCCCGCATATGTGGGGTCTGAGAAAAGGGTCAGCCCACTACAAGGGTCAATAGTACGCAGCCTTATCTTGCATTTTGCGTGAGACTGTTTCTATGCCTTGAACCCGTGACCTCAAGATCACACCAAGACAACTTAACCGTTGTCCCAAGCCTCCCCTTCTCTTAGTGTTCTTCTTTCTAGGAGGAAAAAAAAGGACGATACTCCACTGGTTAACAAGTCAATCATGACATCTTGCAACCCCTCAGTACAACATCTGTCCTGCAGGATCATGTTGAGCACTCTTGTTTTCATGTCTTTCTCCACCCATTTATTCCCACCGTAAACATCTAATGAATGTCATACGTAACTGCATCATTAGTACCACTCCCTTTTAGTACTCCTTTATACATATAAATTGCACCAGGTGATCTCGTAAAGATCAGGTCTGATTAAAAATCATAATCTAATGGCACCAAGAAATGAACAACGGAGAAAGTTTTGGGAGTACTCATAGATATTCCCAATCCTTGTTCTTCTGCCCTCTTTTTGAACAATCAAAGGTGGAGAGATTCCCCACACCGGCAAGAGGTGAATGCAATAATGGAAGCACTTGATTTAAAGAAAGTGGCAGTTTAATCATTCACGTGGAAAATAGATAGTATATGATAATATACTTCCAACAACTACAAAGATTATGCTTCCAACTTGATAAAGTGAGAAAAATGCTAAAAGGAAAGTCATTGTCACGTTCATCGGAGACAGACACTTTTTGGGGACCGTATGATCTGATTTGTCTTGATTGATCATCGTAGACCTGATAGTGAATCCTTGTTTAGGGTTCATTTGCTAGACTAAAACCAGTAGATGGAGAAACTGTTTAGCACGGGACCAAAACCCTAAGGTTGTATTTTGATGGTCTATAAGTTCAACACCATGGATGATCAGATAGATTTTCTCAAGTGGGCCTGAAAGCTGTCATTAGCCCTAAAATCCTGTCAATCGCTTTTCTCACGTTGGTCTGAAAAATGAAAGATTTATGTTTCTAGATGTGGCGTTTAACCCTAATTATTGTATAGATATAATTTGGTCTAAGTCAGCAAAATGAGTGATTCACTTTCCGAGAAAAGGCTGAGATTCTAACAAAAATTAAAACATAGCTTAGCTGCCGCGCCCACTAAGAACCCTTTAGTTGAATGGAGACAAGTCACCCCTAATGCATGGTTACAAAGTCTGGATTCGAGAATACTTTGGCTACAAATATTCTAAGGATATAAGGAAGACTGCAAAAAAAAAAAAACACATGGTTTATGACGAGTATATTTTCTTATACATATACTTTTCTAGATAACCTGTGGACTAAAGAATCACTATTAGAGCGGCTATTGTATCAGGAAATCTTTGTACAAGATTAAAAAGTAACATGTGAGAATTTGGGAAATTATTTGTAAAATTTGTGCTTAAGTATATATTCTTACTTTTATTTGAAAATATGTTAAAATGTGGCATATTCCAACAAAACCCCAATAAAGCTTATGAATTAAGAGCCTAAGATCAGTCTATCAATGTAGAATAAGCAAAAACGGACAGACATCAGATTAAATCATGCTCTCATAACTTACGTGAGCCACACAAGTTCGGAAAGCATGTGACAGCCAATATTTTCTGGCTTTTCCTACGGCCTGCAAGGCTACAAACCAAGAGCTTATTCAACCTGTGCCTAGCCAAGCTTAGTCCAGGCTTCTAGCTAGGATGATAGTAAGTAGTTTAGCCTGCAGAAGGCTTGAAACCAAAACGACCCAACTGTTCACCTTAGCAGACGATGTACAACCTGAATTCTTGGTCACCTTGCCTCACAAAGTCCTTGTCATCGGAGCCTAACATAAGCTCCTCTACCATCTGCGTCCAAGCATGGTTCAGATACTACTGTTTTCCATGTGCTTTAGGAAAGCATTTTGAGATTGAATCTAGCATAGAGATTTATCACAGCTTTGATATGGTGTCTGCTGCTATATGTACATGTGGGCTCACATGTTTGGACATCGGAACGATTATTAGAGAAGCCATTCCCCAAAATTCTTCTCCACTTCAAGATCCTAGCCACAATTATCATGGGGTTACACTGGACGGTTAAAGTAAGTGTTTTTCTTTCTTGGAACTGGTAACTGGTTACCTTCCAATAGGTCTTTATATATACACTCTTTTCCATAAATATCCTCAGACACGCCAATCAATGTGCACACATCCTAATCTCCTAAAGGGATGCAGTACACTAACAGACAAGAAAAACTTGAGCAACCTGCTACATGTTCATGTCCATGTGTTTGCCTGGCCATAACTTGCACAGGAAGCCCAGTAGTATGATTTGGTAGTGCACTTGCTCCATGGTTTTGCTTACCACAGTAGTAAAGACTAACCACCCACAGTTTTACTCATTTGAGCCTTCTCCCTAATGTGTTTTCCTCCAATGTGAGTAAAATTCAGGGTTTTCTTTTTTTCATTTCACATATACGATAAGCTGGTATAAGTATCATACTTAAATCTTAAGAGCGTCTATACAAGCCCCTCAATAACAGAATTGAACATTCAAAATACAGTGGCACACAGCATACGTTGAACAAAGAGAAACCTTAGAAAGAATATTGATGTTGCAATATAAGACGTGATATGTTCAAGGAGGACAAAAAGATGTTGCCGCTCTTATCAAAAACTGGATGTACGAGGACAAAAGAGCGCAGTCACTGTGTCCATACAGTTGTTATCAAGATGATGTAAGTGCTAGCAGCCTAGCAGTTAGCTCCTTGAGGCTAAAAGTGTCCACAACCATTACTGATAAAAGAGCACAGTAAAATAAGATCTCCTGCCCAGGTGGGAGTCGACCCACTTGGCAACAAAATCCAGAAAATGAAATAGACATCAGAACAGAATGTGAATAACATTCCAAAACATCGTCTGCACAAAATGTCTTGATGGCGTTCACCACTGTTTGCAGCAGAAAAAGGGAAACAGAGTTGAACTCGAGAAGAAGAGTACAAGTCTAGCATGTAACAGTTTCTTTAGCTTATCATTCAGACCATAAACAGCCACATAAATGTAGAGAATGATTTTTCTCAGTAGAATTTTAGACCAATATCATGAAGGTGGGCAATGACAGGCAGTGGTTAAGCACAGCAGCATGGACCAAGCCACCCATCTAGTAGGCCGCGCTAGAGATGCTGAGATGGTGACTTGGCTCCAGCAAATTGCAGAGTTGGACAACCAAATGAGTTGTAGGTTTTCTGTCTCCAACAAAGGTTTTGAAGTTATACTCAAACAAAAAAGACGAAAAATCCACATGATGCTACTGTTTGCTATGGATATACATTTGGAAAAACCTCATTGAAAATCAACTGCTTGCAGAGAAAGGAACATATATGGGTTTCCACCGAGTGTCATTTCACTAATATATATGTAGTTCTGAAGTTTATGTGCACCAACTGAATCAGGACCATTGGCTTTTCTGTACTCATTGTTTGAATTCCCCAAACAAGGTTTATGCTACAATGTATTTGAGACCTCAGCTGACTTAAGGAGTTTCAAATGTACCAAATAATAAGTGGGGTATTGAACTAGGATTAGAAGTTGGATCATATTGTTTGTCCTAGTCATAAGGCGAAAGGATTGCAACAATAAACATGTTTTTGTATCATGAAATAACAACCTAGCCATTGAATAGAAGACTTGCAAGTGCAGAACAGTATGGTAAGAACGATAAGGTCCACATGACCACCAAGTATAAGAAAGAACCATATCTGAAGGCATCCAGGGAATGTCTGTGATGATAAAAGATACTGGTGACTGGTGACGCAAGCTAATCACTGAAACCTACAGGTCTGAACTTTCCCTAATTCAATTTGGAAGAAAAACGGAAGATAGAGAGTTTAAAATTTATAACTTAGTTGCATGCCCAACTAAAAACCAAGAATAGATTTGCAATTATACAATACGTAAAAACTCCCCATAAAAAGATACATCTAACTATCAGCATAAGCTGCCAAGAATGAACAAGTACCAGTGCATTAACTATTTTACACCCACACGGAACTGTCCAAAGATAAACTCAAAAGAAAGGAAAGAAAAGAAAAAATGAATTAGATGGTGGTGCAACCAACCAGCATGCATCGAAGATATGATCCATATAACTGAGATGTGCTATATATCAGATAGCAAAGAATATGAAATTCTTTATTTCCCTCCATACCAAAGAAGGGGAGCCTTAGCACAACGACAGAGTTGTTGCTGTGTGACCTGGAGGTCACAGGTTCGAGGCATAGAAACAGTCTCTTGCAAAAATGTAAGGCAAGGCTGCGGACTATAGACCCTTTGTGGTCCGCCCCTTCCTGGACCCTGCATATGCAGGAGCTTTGTGCACCAGGCTATCCTTTTTTGTTTTTTTTATCAAACATTTCAATCTGTTTCAGACATCACAGATGTGCCCCATTATGGATAGGAAGTAGCAATACATAGTGTTGATTCGACTCCTAACTTCCTCCTGGTAAACTTTTGGCGGCAATAACAGATAATCCACAATAAACAAATATGCATACTCTGGATAAACTGGGCAATCAGTCAAATTTTTGGGTTTAGCCATTCATTCATAATGAAGCTTCCCAACTGACCATATGCACTGCATGCATATGCGCCACATGCCCCACACTGGAGTACTTGACTATGATTCAGAAAGAGAATGAAGTGTTTCAAGTTGAAAAGTTCCTGTAAATGAAACCTGAAGAATTTTCAGTACCATATTTGCACTACATATCATAACATCAGACGACCAAGCCAATGACTTGAACACTTGCAGAAAGTTGTTGTAACACCCCGGATTTTTAAGACAATTTTTTTTTTTTTTTTTGACAATTATAATAATGGCAATTTAAATAAGAACATTTGGGATCCCATGAGAAAAGATTTATTTAACATTTTACTAAACCTATCTCAAAAACTCCGGGTGTTAATTTTCCTTTCACAAAATGGCATACATGTAATTTAAACATAAATAAATAATCCACGTATAAATCAACGTCAAATAAATAGGCGCCTTTATTTTAAATCAAATAAACATCCAAAAGCGGTAATAATAATATGGCCAGAATTGTATCATCATAACATCCCATATAAATGTCCAATATATATCCAAAGATCTAAATCACATCCAAATATAAAGTATGCAGTCCATAATAAAATTCAAATGATAATCCACTCTAATATTTCCGCATTACTTTCTAAAACTATAGGGAAGCTAGTCTTGGCCGGCTCTCGAGGTTTATCAGGCCAGCTTTTCCTCACTGGTGTCGCTCGAGATCTAAGGCATTGCAAAACAAAGCGTGCCTCAGCAAGCTATCGCTTGTGTAGGTACATAGACAATTAATGTAATAAATGCAAGAAATAATGAACAGCATTGATGAAAAGTCTAACCTTTATGGAAATAGTGATATCATAATGCCATGTTCAAATAAATGCCAATTTATTCCAAATGCTAAAACATGAAATTCAACATGAGTTAAAACATGACATGAATCAATAACATGGAGCATACAACAAGAATAAGGGCACCCTAAGGTAATGGGTCCCACCACATCGCACGAACATCCCACGATCGGGAGTACACATAGTCAACCTCTGAGTGTCGTCACACCCAGGCATACCATCTATAACCATGCTCATCATACATGCACACATAATAAGAATATGGGCCATCATCTGTGCGGTGGCAACCCTCCATGGGTATCAACCCATGCTCCCCGTCGACACCATAACGGGAGACTTAGCGTACTGTCCCCATGGAAAGGCTCGGGCCGGTAGTGTGGACTATCCATGTTACCAAACCCCTCTAGGAATGCCATCTATGGGCGGTGTACATCATATCACAAACTCATCACATCATAATCTCGGAAGGTGGGTGGCGAGCCACCCATCCCTCTGGCATGACACCCAGAGCCGAGAGCACGTCATCAAATATAAAACACGGAAATCATATGTATATCTTTAAAACTCAAGAGCACTTATAGCTTGCAATCCTAGAGACATGCCCCTCATCACAGGGTTGCTTATAAAAGAATGAAATTTCTGCCAAATACTGTTCCATTTCATGTAAATCCATGCATTTTCTATATATATAATAAGAAATAAATCTCTAATTAAGCATAACTACTTAACATCATGCTTATAAAAACGGTTTAAATAAGTTTATTCGGTAAAAGAATTCAATTTGGAATAACCATCACATGCGCAATGTCGCATGAAATCCATGGTAAATAAAAATCGCACTTTAAAACACAATCACACTTGATGCTATGTTTAAAACATGGTTTAAAAATCAAGGCAAAACATTAGTTGTCGTCACCTACCTCGGTGTGAGATCACTAGCTTCTTTAATAACTCCCTTTAATTGGTATATTCAAGTGCACTGTACATGTCACATCGCTATTTTAAAATTTTTCTAAATAAAAAGTGGTCATTTCTAAGTTTTTAAGTTAAAACTAGGTGGCGTCGTCAATACGGTCACAACGCCTTTCTTTCGGATCGTGATTTGGACCTCTACAGCTCCCAAAAATCAAGTTTTAATGAAAAGCTACGCAAGGGGGCTTTCTTGGGACCACACCATAAGGTGTGGTTTAACCGGCGGCACCCTTTTCACCGGTTTACACCAGACATACACGGGCGCACGAAGGCGCACGGCGTCGCAGCCGCACGGGACGCGCGCCGCGCGTCTTCGGCACCGTGACGCGCGCGTGCGTCACGGTCGCCCGGGACGCGCCGCGTCCGGTCCCACCGCGGCAGCCAACCACGCACGTTCCGCACGCGCGGGGCGCCGCGCCGCGCGCGGCACGACGTCATGTGACGTCGTCCCTCGGGCGTCGGGGTGTGCGTCTTGGCGTCGGCGCGAGGCGCGGCGGGTTGTGGCGTCGGGAGAAGACGGCAGGATTCGGTCGCCTCGGCGAACTCTGAGCTCCGGATTTTGCGTGATTTTTGCGCCATTTTCTTGAGAATTCTCTCTAGAATCCATTTATGCCCTCCTTTTGCACTAATTTTCAAAAACCATGGTTTTTAAACGATTTTTCCCAAGTTCCTAAAAACCTCTGCAGGTCTTGGTTTTTGAGTTTTACGAGCAATTCCACAGTTGGATCACTCCCAAATTTAAAGGGTATGCTCTTGGGTCTCTTGTGCACTAGTTGGACGGTGCGATTTTCAAACGGACAAGGTTTGATCCGTGAAATCACACTCCAACGGTAGCGTGCACAAAGTTCTAAAAATCGATTTTTTTCCAAAATTTTTAAACGTTTTCCTAATTAATTTCCTAATTAATAAATACGAGAAAAACATAGGTTTTGAGGCTTACCTTGCACCTGGCCGGAGTTGCTCGTGTTCTTAGGGGCTCCACTCGCCGGAAAAGTCAAGTTTTTACGGATCTAGGGTTTTGCGTATCATTCATGGAAGCAGCTGAAAGTGGAGCGTTTTGGCTGCAGAGGCATAGATATAGGGTTTTAGAGTCTTGGGGAAGAGAAACTCTTCCCCACACGTCTCTTCCCACGTCTCTCCGGCGATTTCGCCGGACTGGTAGAACGTGTGTAGACAGAAAGTGCCGTTATCAATTTGGACCCCTGTGTAACACGTTTGTCAAAGACCATTTTGCCCTTACTACTTTGACGGCTCATAACTCCTCGTTTGAGCTCCGTTTTCAGCGTTCTTGGTGGCGTTGGATTACATGTCGACGAGCACTTTCTAATTATTATGTTTTCAGGAAATAATTTCATCCATAAATTTTTATTTTAATTTATTTAATAATTTCCTATTTTTATCTTAAAAATTAAGGATATTACAGTTGTTCTCAGATAAAGTAGACCTAGAAAGAAACCAAATAGTGTCTCTTCCTTCTCATGAAACATCTTTTCCCAAATCACTTGGGCATATATGTTTTTCTACACAACTTATCCTTCACGAATTTCAGAAATCAAACAGCCTTTATCTCTTGCTTCTTATGCAACAACTTTCCAATACTTCTTACACATACACTCATGGAGACTGATTCCCCCAATCAGTTGGTTGATATGTTTTTCCATCTAACTATATCTGATACAAAGTTTCTACATCAAGTATGTAACATCAGCACAGTCTACACAATGAGGAAATGAAGCCTATCTTAGTCAAATGGGTATGATATACATTTGCAGATACAAAGAATAAAACCATGCTGAAGATAGTGCAAACCCTTTTGAGGACCTTAACAACAAATAAACCTGTTGTAAGTAATCCATTGCTTGACTTCCTGTCTACTGACAACTGAGGAAACAACAAAAGATTCAATATTTGATGTCGTTGGTTGTGTGGTAGATCCATCGGTTGGTTCACAAAACAAATAACTAAACACTCATGACAACTGTTGATACCCTGAAGCTGCAGCATTTCCCATATACTCAACCAATTAACAATTTGGTAACTTTAGTAAGAATTGCTGCAGTAGTTGCAAGAAGTTTTGACAAAGACAAGAAGACTGATTATATGGCTTTGTACTGCTTGAGACAAATTTACAGACAAAAACAAAAGCTAGATCTAACGCAACATATAATGTTCAAAAATAGATTGTAAAAGTTAAATTTAATAATTTCCAGATGAAGCATACAAATATCTTCAGTGTTTCATTGGGGTTTGGAGCTAATCAACCAGTTTCCTGCTCGAATTCATCACCTTCAGACTCTTCCACATGGTCAGCATCATCATCATCTGCATCTGCATCAAAATCTTCTTTATCATTATCAAGAATAGTTTTCCCAATCACAACGAGGTTGCTATTTGTCTTCCTGATTTCATTCCACTGCAGAAACACAAGACCATAGTCAGAAATTGCACTGGACTACTGGACATAGACAGGTATTTCTGAACTAGAATCCAGTAGTAAATGTCAGGATAGTTGCAATGTACTTCAGAGGTTCCAGAAGTATGAACTCATTATGCAAAATAGTGACTTCGAAGTGGAAAACCTTAACACCAATTGGAACTCCTTGGATATGTAAAATGTATCCTTGAATATACTCTCTTTCTTGCCAAATTTTGGACTTTGACAGGCTCAAATCCACATTGTAGAAAGGAATTAGTTACTTTGAAATCTTGCTACTATCTTTAAGTGACATGTAAGGGAGATACATGTTACCCTCTTCCAATATTCCTACAGAATAGCATAATACACTCCAATACTTGTATCCCCTTGTTCCAAAGTAAATGATCTCCTGGCAATGCCAATAAGTACACATGAAAGATTCTTTCCAGATGAATATATTCCTGTAGGAGAAGTCCGATCTCACATGAGCACTATCTGGAATCATTACACTATTGGTAAGAGACGGTTCAATAGTACAAATCCATGTGATAATTTTTAACATTCTCATATTCCCAATCATATAATAAGGTGTTGGAAAGAACTACTGAGAGAAGTGCTTCCTAAATAGGCTAAGTTCGTCATTAAGGGCTAATGTCAAAACATGAAGCAATCAGGTAAAGATATCCTGAGAGAAAAAGACCCCAAGCACTCCATCAAAAGAATAAAAAAAAAAGATTCCCTTATGTCGCTTTCTCTTCCTTGGCAATGCAGGAGCAAGTGTCCTAAGAACATTCACTGCCAGAAAGAAGCAAGTAACAGAAGGCATTCCTGCTGAAACTTCCATGTCCAGGTCCTCCCCTTCTTCCTTTTTCTTTCTGATATTTGTTCTCTAAGCCATGTCATCAAGCCCCTGCTGTTTATTTTTTAGCTATGGAGAAGCAAAGCACCTCTCTTGACACCAAAAGCTATCTTCAGTTACCCAATTGATCCAGTGCAAAGAGACATTGGCAAATAGAAGCTAATCACAGACACACAACTATCATTATGCACAATTTTTATTATTCAGGGAAATACACTGTATAGAGCCATGCTCTTTTCCAAAGAATTAATTAAAATTACCCTATTAAGAACTCTTCACAGTAACTCCTTCCTGCATCCACCTTCAGGTAACTATGAAACAAACAAAGAAAACAAGTAAACATAGTACTTCCAGTGTTCACTGGGTGATATGAGTTGAGCAACCATGTGGGTGCCCCTCCTATTGAGTTCTGAACAGTGGCATCTTAATCCCTTAATGACCTAGAAAGTAACTCAAAGTAAGAATTTTGAAGGTGATAATTGAGACAGAGGTCCTTCCTGAAGCCTATATTAACCATTCCACTCCAGCATGATGTAAAGAACTCTACCAGGTGTAAAAAGCCTGCCAAGCTCTTTAATCACTTTATCAGGACTTCCTTTAATTCCCCAGCCTCAAAATCCACTCATATGTCCTTTCCTGTAACTTCTCTTCTTGCTTACTTATGTGCTCTCATATAGGCTTTTGATGCCCAACCCCTTCCATCTAAATTCACCTCCCAAGACATAATTCACCTAATTCACTAAATGATACATTATGATATCATCATCATTATCCTGAATCAGTCAAATCGAGCTGACACACTTTTAGGGTACCAACCAAAGCAGCATAAAAAGACATATATTTTATAATGCCAACATAATTAGGGTCATCCTCCCCCCAAGCAATACAAGCTTCTCTTTGCACCTGCTACAACAAGATTTTACCTGTTTTTTAAGGCTTGCTGAGACATGGGCAAAAGCAGACACAAGTTTGACACATCATCTCAAATAGCCTGCACCTCAGTGCATCTTAAAAACATATTTGGGTCTCCCCCTCATGAAATGCTTGTTCAGCAGATGAAACACAGGATCAAGAATCATATCATCTAGAAACATCACAGATTATGTGCAGACCTAATTCATCCACTTAGCAAACTTCACAGAGCCAAATTATCTTACCTTATCCAACATCCACTCAAGGCCTCAGTCCATTACCAAAGAGATGGATACTGAGCTTGCTTATCCTCTAAGACTTCATAGAAACGAGGGCATTTAACAAACTAAAAAATGTGCCCCTACGCTAAAATCTAGCCCATTTATTGCAAAAGCACAATCTTCTGCCATGTAGTCAAGAAATCTTGGTCGAAATAATGTATGCCCTCTCCATATCAATCAGCAAATAAGACCATGTTCTCCTTTAGAAGAAGATGAACCCAACAACTAGTTTATTACACTTTTCAAACCATTAAAACACAAACTGAGATTCATGGACTTCTAATACATTTGGCACTACTCAAATGAAGGCCTTCACTTGTAACTACCATCATATACAAAGCTCACAGACTTAACTTAAAATACTATTTAGGCCTGAAAAGGAAAATCCAGTCCTTTTTATGAGGCTCAATAAAGTTAAGACCCATATCATGATGGAGAGATTGGACGGTACCAAACTCCATAATCTAAATACTCCTGACTGCATTGTTGGATCCTACATCCGAATCTTGGCTTCCCCTCCTATATATATGCAGAGAGAAAGAGCAAGACCACTGACAGCAAAAAGCAATCACATGGTTCCAGACATGGCAGAGTCAATGCAGTTTTAGATTTTCCACATTTTCCTTCTTCAACTTGCCAAGTTTCCGGAGTTAAGGAAAAGATCATTTATCTGCAGCCAAATCTGTTGGTGAAGGTGGCAAAAGTTGGGGTTGAAGGTAATAAGACAAAATGTGGACCCTTTTTGTATGCACAAACAGAGTGTAGCCACATCAAAGCCAAGTCAATGAAGTTTTCCTTCCACCACACTGTGCCTTGCATTTTGCATCTATACGACGAGAGAGAGATACATAATACAGCATTAAAGGGATAAGGGCCAAACATCAGCTTTGGCAGAAGGAGTTGACTCAGCTAAGCTCGTCTGAGTACTCACGTAACTCAGCCCAGAATGGTTGGGAATGTGGTGGGCAAAACCCAAATGCAGACCAAAATGGTTGTTTGCAGGAGTTGACTCTGTAAAGTCAAGCATTGACTTGGGAAGCTTCAGTACACTCAGAGTGAGTTCAACCAACTAACATAAGTTATAATCTTCAACTTAAATAAGGTGATTACAGCATCCGGATTTTCAATTGATCTATAACCGAGATCAAGATCACATCACATGACAAGCAAGAGTTTGCCATTGAAACAACCTCCAATCACCAGATAACCACGAGTATAAATAGTATACACCAAGAAAATAATAGTAAGAAAAGAAATCTAAATTAAAAATGCCACATCCTTGACATACCAGAAACCACTGTCTATTGTACTCTATTATCAGAAAAGATTGCATTCATCTTCATATAGATAAACCATGAACTAACTGACCACAGTTCAAGTGTTCAAGTAAAGAAGGATGATAAACTAGAGAAGCATAAATACAGAATTCACCCCTACTCAAATCGAGTTGATGAGGAAGAGATTTTTGCAGAATTTCCAGTTGGTAAATAAGCGGCTTACTCACAGGAGCCACACAATATTCGGGTTAATTGTGCAAATACCAGAAAAAAGTGAAGGGTAGCTTGTGGATTTAGGTCAGAACTGAAATAATGAACAAATTTATGAAAAAACAATCAGAAGCAGAAGCAAATGGATTTTGAAGAACCTAGGTTCTGGAGTGCTTATTTATTTTATTTTATTTAAATGTTGGACACACACCCATGTGCAGCCTAAACCTTTGATCTCCACGAGAGAGGCTCCTTCTTGCACCACTGCACTAGAAGGCCTTATACCATGATAAAAGGGCAGCCCCGGTGCACGAAGCTCCTGCCTATGCGGGGTCCGGGGAAGGGGCGGGCCACAACGGCCTAAAGTAGGCAGCCTTACCTTGCATTTTTGCAAGAGGCTGATTCCACGCCTTGAACCCGTGGCCTCAAGGTCACATGACGACAACTTTTACCGTTGCGCCAAGGCTCCCCTTCTAGTGCAGAGAAAGCTTTTCAGTTGGAGGGGAAGTTAGTACAGTCTTCCTCTCCCTCCTCTCTCATGACTTCACTCATTAAAGTACGTTCACATAGTCGCACAACCCCCACTAATAAATCACAAATATGACAGCAACAGAATAATACTTAGTAGCAACCTTACAAAGAGAATAAAGAAGTACCATCTCTAGCACTTAGGAGAAATAACACTGTGTTCAGAGGTTAACCTTAAATCGTTACATGATCCTAATTGGACTCAAAAGAATGCATGCATATAGTTAATATTGGCATGGCCTCGTATTCATGGAATTGTCTAGAAAGGGGAAGACCGCAATTTATGTTGATTAATTCACCTGTAAATCTGATGTATTTCAGCTTGGTTTTAACATTTGCAGATAAAATTAAAAATCCATACTATTACATCAATGGAAGAGGCATCCAGCCTGCATGAGTTTTGACCTACTTGAAACGATAAATTTGGTAAAAGAAGGGATTACTGCAGCATTTTAGAGAAAAATTTCACAAAAGATACAGAAATTATCTTTATGTTACCGAAATTTCCAAGTCTTGAACTCCAACTGTCTTAGGATTCTCTCATTTCCTCCTAAGTAAGGTTCAACCGCTTTCTCAAATCTGTAAACTTAATTTTATTTCAGAATATAATAGCAAACATGCATGACTAGAACAAGTTTCTCTTACGGAAGATTGCCCTTACTTGGGACAATTCTCAACTTCATTCTTTCACTGTAACCATGTTTTCTTAAATGTGGCAGCAACTGGAAGTCTGGTAACCAAACACCAAATTCAAATCCAATCTATCCTGCCATTGCGTGTTGCCCATGAAATTGTTCTTTAATTACGTCATGGTCCTATTCATACTTTATTAATTAGCATAACCTTAAAATTTCTGCTTATGCAAGGAAGAAACCGAAAATCTAAACTCCAGTTCAGCTTCGGGTTTGTAATTTCACGAACTTAAGGATCTTAACCTTTAAGTTTATCCCTAATGCTAAAGTTGCTAATCAATGACCTGATGCCTACCCAAAATTAATCATTAACGCCTCAAAATTTCTAGTTCAAGCGAATAGTTCTCCAAATGATAGGGCAAGTATTTCATCACAAATTTCCTACGCAGTGGAGATTCACTCCCTAGTTATCTAAATCCCTAAAGAATGATGTGCCATCGTTTCTGGGGAATTACTAGATGGTCTGTTCCAGAAAACCTAAAAACCAATTATTCCCTAAGAAGATGGAGTTAAAACCAGTTGCAGCCAAGAGATCAACTATGAATACCTTTTCTTCGAGATCACCTTCCTCTAAGGAGAGAAGAAGATCGTCGTTCTGCGATTGGGGCGGCCATTGCGACGGGAGCAATACCGACGTGGGGATCAATGTCGGCGACGGAAACTGCGGCATGAACGCCGGGAACTGCAGCATTTTTCTCTCTCGATCTCCTTGCGGAAACTCTATTGAGCGGGAAAAATGCAGGGCAAAATTCTTTGCTGCGGTCTATTGGAAATGGGAATAATTGGCACGGGGATATCAAAATCCTGGACAATGATGTTGAACCACTTTGTTCAATGATCGGAACCGTTGATCAAGTAGTTTCTTGCTTTGGATGGTTTGAAGGTGGAAAGGTGCCTCAGAGACATTTGATTTATGTAAGGTTGGAAGGTGAGGCTTGATGTCGTGTGACCGGTCATAGGTCAGAGGCATCGCAATAGCCTCTTACAAAAACGCTAAATAAGTCTGTTCTTTGTGGTCTGCCTTTACACAGATCCCGGACTCGTGCACCAGACCGTCTTTTTTTTACAGTATTAGGGTGAAAAGTCTACAACTCGAAGTCAATTAAGGAAACAGATGGGCTGGCCAGTATTCTGACCCGACTTTCGCTTTGGCCATCCTTGAGCCTATGTTACTACTTTGCTCGTCAAAAGTTTTGGTTACGTGGGATGCTTAAATAATTTTGGTAATTGTCAAGATTATAGAAGGGGAGCTGTGGAGCAATGATAGAGTTGTCATCGTGTGACCTTAAGGTCATGGGTTCATGACGTGAAAACAGCCTCTTGCAAAATACAAGATAAGGCTCCGTGCTATTAATACTTGCAGTCTGCCCTTTCCTCAAACCCTGCATGTGCAGGAGCTTCATGCATTGAGGCTGCCCTCTAAAAACAATCTCCTTGACAAAAGACATTGGAAGTCCTGCTACATCATCGTGGGCACTGAGCCATCCATTAAGCCAATGTATGTTGTAACATAGCTTAATGTGGCTAACACTTCTCGTGAATTGTCAAAAGAGATATTTCTAGAACATCAAGGCGTGAAATCAGCCTATTGTAAAATGCAAGGTAAAGCTGCCTACTATAGGCCCTTGTGATCCACCCCTTCCCCAGACTCTGCATAGGCGGGAGCTTCATGCACCTGGGCTGCCCCCTATCATGCTTGAATTGTATGTCCCTCTACTTTAATCTTTTTATACTCGAGGTACATCGCATGGTGTGTTCAGGTTACCTAAAAAGAATATAAAGAAAATTAAACAACTAATAGGGGAACATCTGAAACCATAAAAACTTAAAAATACACAATATTATGGATTAGGATCACAGTTATAGTTAGCAAACGATTAATTAGTTGTTCACACAGTTAATTTTTAAGTCCATCAATCTAAATACAACTAGAAACCTAAGATCCTTGCCTTTGGTGAACCCTTGACATAGTAAGTTATTTAGAAGGAGAAGTAGATAGATTAAGTGAAAAATGTAAACAACTACTAGACTAATCCAATATATTTTCCACTAATCCAATATATTTTCCCTACGTAATACTAGGTATTCTTTCTTTCTATAATAGAAAATTTGGTTGAGGTCAAATATGAGCCTAGCTTGCTATTGTTAGAATATAATGTAATGTCTTGATTACAGTCGATATTCCCAGCTATAATAGCTATAATCACGTAATTATAGCAAACATTTCCTGTTGTAATCACGATATATTTTGGTGGTTCGTTAACTATGTTATCTCTATCTATGCATACTTGTATTACACTTTTTGATAAATGAATATAGCAACAATGTAGCTTCTATACGCTATCACTGACGAGCTCGGTCTCTCGACAATAATGATAATTATTGAATAATGCCTTGTCGAACCACAGTACACGATTTATAAATTAGAATCTAAAAAAAAAGTGGTTGGAAACCAAGGGTTTGCCACTTCTCACCCCACAATTGATCATAGATCTAATAATTATAAATCAACCGTGTGAAAGACCCCAAAAAAGAAACAAGAAAAGGGATTCAGCACCAAAAAGAGGAAAGGAAAGAAAAGCCTATTATAATCTTTTCACCATGAAGAAGGGGAGTCTTAGTGTAACAGTAAAAGTTGTTGTCATGTGACCTCGAGGTCACAGGTTCAAAGTGTGGAATCAACTTTTTGCAAAATGCAAGGTAAGGCTGCCTACTATAGGCCCTTGTGGTCCACCCCTTTCCCGAACCTTGCATAGGTGAGAGCTTCATGCACCGGGGCTTCCCTTTTTCATCTTTTCACCATGAAAATATGAAAAGCCAAATATCTGATCACTGATCTTGTTGCAGAATTGAAAATGATTGAAACTCTCCTCAAGTGGAAGATCTAAAAGAGTTAATGCATTGAAGTCAAACACCTTGCACTGTTGCTATTAATATCACCGTATGAGCACAAAAACTAGCTACATAAAACCAAGCACATTTTTTGAAGCTGGCTGAGGCACTAACTGATTGCTTGTTTGTTTCTGCTGAACCTTGAATCAAGTAGGTTCCTACGGATTATTACCAAGCCTTTCAGACTGATATTTTGCTTTCTGTTAGTTGATTGAGAAAGTTCATTTGTTGTTATGGAGGATGAACAAAGTTCAGTTGTTTTAAAGGATTCCTTTCCTCCGGGTAGCTATGTATTTATGCTTAAGGTCTGAGAAATGTAGAGGCATGTAGTCTAAGTTGTAGATGTAAGTGTGCTTACATTTCATAGTAAGAGAGCAAGGCGGAAGTAGAGGAGAGGAAGAAAGAAAGGAGGGGGTCCATGTAGCAGCTGCGCCTGCCCGCCCCCTTACTCTATAGGGCAGCAGGTTCGGCATCTACTACAAAAGAGAGAATCCACTTCAGATAACCATGCCTCTGCTAGGCAGCGTGTGAAATGACCTCACACTGCCATGGAAGTAAAGGCCTTGTTCTTTCACTGGTAGGCAAGCTTTCCCTTTTGTTTGAGTTGTACACCGGTGGGCAAGCTTTATACTTCTACAGAAGTTCCTTATGCTTGTGTTTGGCTATAAAACACAAAACAACTTCCTTTCCCTTTAGGAATGAACCAGTTATCAAATATCAATGCATTCTGTTCTCCACAGAATGCATCCACAGAAGGCATCCATGCGGATGAAGAATCCTAATAAGGTGCCATGGGAGCTCACCTACATCGTCGATGAGATCACTTCAATGCTCATGCCCTAAGATCCACCAATTCCAAAGTGGATGAAAGAGCAGAGAGCAGACTTAATCTAAATGAACTCTGGCTTTATTAATTTTAACCTGCAAGGAATTGGTTGACTTTTATATTTTCCTCGTTTTCATTCTTGTGCCTGCTTTTGGCACGACGCTTCTTTCCATTTGATCAGGTTTGTAATCTCTCTAGAATTTCTCATGCTCTTTAATAAAATCTACGACCTCTTCGGAGAAGAAAACAACATCCAAAGACCATTAAAGGATAAAAACAAGGCAGTCCGGTGCACAAAGCTCTTACGTATGCAGAGTTCAGAGAAGGGGTGGACCACAAGGGTTAATAGTACGTAGTCTTATCTTGTATTTTGTAAGAGATTGTTTTCATACCTTAAACCTGTGACCACAAAGTCACACAACAACAACTCTATTATTACACCAAGGCTCCCCTACTCACAACATTAAAGGATGCAGCAATAACTTAGGAAAGACGGTAAGTACATGGAGGAAGTGTAGAGAGCAAAAGCTAAGTGCACATATGCTTTTGAATTTACCTACATTCCCCCCTATAGCTACTGGCCATCGACAGTAAAAAAAAAACTGCCAGAAGTGTGGAAGGAAGGTGACAGAGAGGAATATGATACACAGTAGAAATAGGATAGAAAAACTGCCTGGAGAGGGGCAATGGCATTTGACTGTGTATGGCAATGGGAATGTCAAGACCATCGAAAGAAATGTCAAGAGCGGTAACAGAACAAATGTCAAGACGGCTATGGGCAGTCCCGGTGTACAAAGCTCCTACCTATGCGGGGTTTGGAGAAGGAGCGGACCACAAGGGCCTATAATAGCGTCTCCGAACAACAAAATGCAAGTGACTTTTTTTAGTTATCCCATGGCTGAAAGTGGCTGCCTGAGAGATGCTTTAAAAAGATAAGCCTTATCACCGTGTTTCTTATAACCTTAGCTTCGTTGTGAGCTGCAAACTGCAAGACTAACTGGACTTTATATAGTTGCTACCACTTTGATTTATTGTGTCGTTCATTGTTTTGATGCTCTTGTTCAATCGTATAGATTTTATGAAATCATGTGCTATGATTTAAATTTGTATGTCAATCCTATTTTTTTTATAGGAGCAATTGACAATTGAATCTATTTTTTTTTTTATATCTGTAATAGTGCAAAAAAAAAAAAAAGCCCAACTAAAAGTTATTCAAGAATAGTGGCATTGAGTTTCTCGACCCTTTGCTTAAGGATTAGTCTATTCTATTTCTCGATGGGGACAAGGAAGGATTATAACTCGGAGGTAGAGTTTCACCTTCACACAGTGAAAGTCATCAATTCAAGCCTACGATTGATGAGAGAGGGTAGGAATGACTATATTACCGGGAGCAAACTCTAAAATAATATAAAGCGCATGAATAAAATTATAATTTGGAAGGAAAGACAATTCTGAATCATCTTTGTCCCGCTAGAATGGGTTTTTTACTGATTACAGTCATGATCACTGGTAAAAATTAAAATAAAATAAAGTATGAATTTCTACTGTGATCAGGAAGGAAACTAGCTGTCACAGTCAGAAATGAGCAATTGGTCTATGTTCTCTTGTTGTCCTTATTATTTAATTGCACTGGTAGGGCGAAAGTTGCCAAGAATCAGGCGCAACTCGATCGTGTATACGAGACCGCTCTTGGCCATCATGGCGATCATATCAATTTTCCGGTGAATGATGAATTTTTGGATTCGTTTGTGGCATAGATAGGTCGTTTGTAATGTAGAAAATCAATACCATTATTATATATATATAAAAAAGGGTGGAAATTGACTTCCTTGCACCCCAAAGATATCATTACGAGCCCATGCTAAAAAGGTATGAAAGGAGTCCATGTCGCCATCGCGCCTACGCGCCTACTATTTGATTTTTTTGAGTGATCCAATCTATCAACCCCTCAATATAGGGTGGCTATCAGAAATCACAGTAACGTATTTTCTCTTATACCATCCAAATTTTACTAGAAAGGGCTCATTAATGAGGCTGTTGTTGGATGAAATTTTTGATATTCACCCATCTTGAAGGACTGCAGGTTAGTTTAGTCAAAACATCAAGAGTAAGTCCGGATAGGTGGAGTGACTCTAACACTTTGAGCGTGGGCTCTGCCTACAATTTACACCCTCCTGTTTCATTTGGTGGGCATCAAATATTAGCAAGTTAAATAACAAGCAGGTCCACTGCTTTAAATGATTTATACAATTAATATTCTTAGGCCGTAAAATAAAATATTTATATATAAATGATTTATAATTATTGAATGATGAAAAAATGGTAATTTTAATTATTTAATGTAGATAATATATGATTGGCTGAAAAAAAAAGTCTTCGTGTCAAAATATATAAATTTTCTCAGGCAGGTGCGTCAATTAAAGGTGAAACTTCTGAGAGATAGACACCACATCATTGTATATCGTGCCGATACAACCAAGAGCGAGTACCCTTTTTCTTGAGAAAATTCACGACAGAGAAATGAGATCAAGGTGACAGAAACCTTATTCCTGGTGGTTGAAACCGCAGCTCCCGGGAACACCTTCCCTCCCTCTCTTTACAACCGCCGGAGCTGCCTCTCTCTAGCTTTCCCGCTTCCTTTCTGTGGAACCCCAACCTTTGAAGCTAGAAAACCTTGTGCGGAGGAGATTTTCTTCCTTTTCCTCCGAAGACTTCAGCCCAGTTTTCATATCGTGGCTGCAATTCAGATTTTGAAAGCGGAAATATAATTCCCTCAACCAGTTTGCATTCTTTCCCACGACTTGAGGTCGCTATCTCATCGTTAATAAACTGCAATCCAGCCAGAAGTTTTCAAGATTTCAAAGGTACATTCATTTATTCCTCAAGCTTATGAAGAATCTACCGAAAAAATCTTCCAACTTTTATAGGATTCTTTCGGTTGCTTCTGTGATTGCTCATGCTGTAACTCGAATACTAATTCAAAGGTATAATCATTCAGGAAAAAGAAGAGATTGAAAATAATCCATAAATTTGAAGAGCTGAATCGGGGCAAAAGCATCCAGATTCTGCTCATCATTGAAAGGCCACATCTTCGAAACTTTACCTCTTCTTTATCATTGATGGAGGAAAAGTTAAAGAAAAGCAGATGAGAATTATCGTTCTTTATTTTGTGGCTAAGGAAAAGGCGAAGCAAAGTTCACCTTCCAGGCATCTTTTGGGTCGTAAGGTGGATTCATCTCCCAAAGAAGAGTAAGTTCTTATCCGGAATTTGCTACATACTTCGTATAGTTTTTTCTTAAAGTTACTTTGGAAGGGGAGTCTTCGCGCAATAGTAAAAGTTGTCGTCTTGCTACCTTGAGGTCTCATGTTCAAGACGTAGAAATAACCTCTTGTAAAAATACAAGATAAAACTGCCACATAGGTGAGAGCTTAGCGCTCCCACCATGGTGTTAACTAGTTCAAATACATTAAAAACAAATATCTTGTTGTTAACTAGTTCAAACGATCACATGCATTATAATTACAGGGAGAATCTGAAGAATTATTAGGTAGAACAAACAACATTTATTAGATCAATCAATGAGTGGGGCCCCGATTGGAAAACTTTCAATTTTTGGTCCCACATAAATGAGTGGTTCTGATTGTTGTGATACTTCAATATTGAAAAAGGATGGTCAGCCTTATTATGTTTTGGGGGTCTGTTAATGCTCAGCGAATTAGAGCAATACCAAACCAAACTGCTCACCTAAGGCGCCTGGTTAAGAAGCCCTGTCCTGTCCTGCGAGGTTCATGATCTGACATATTCATTTAATTGTTTGGGCTTTGGATGTCTAATAATTCAAAAGGCATGTAAATTGGATGATTCTAGCGTCTGAAAATTGTACTTCAAATCACTAAGAATCCCTGTAAGATAATGCCCTAAAAGATGAGTGCGAGGATTGTTTGTATACTCCTTTTCTTATGCATGATCAAAAATTTTCTATCAACCCAACTCCCTTAGATAAGGTGGACACCAAATTTCACCCAAACTCCATATTTACTACTTTTTTCAAAGATTTAAAATAAGTGGTTGGCATTTATCTATTTTTGGTATTCTATGCATGTTGAGCAGCTTAGATCTAAAAGGAAAAATTTTACATGCATGAGAAATTGGGCATGTATTCGTTACATTCTTCTTCAGCGTCATATCTTATTGGGACACAAGCAGTAAACTTAACTGGGATGTAGAAACTTTGCATAAACGAGCATTTAAACTCACCAAAAACACAATGTTTACAACTTGTGCAATGGTGTGTAATGCCAGAAGAAGTGCTCCTTTCAACGCTTCTATTTAAGGAGAGTACATTTCATAAATGTCTCCTTTTGTCTGTGCTTGCTGTAGTGCACCCACTTTTGTATGATAGACCATACAAATGATTGATCGGATCATCCAGGAATCAGAATAAATGTTCTTTGGATCACCATTCCATGCATGGTAGGAGCCCTTGTTTAAAGAACGGTTTATATTTAACAAGTAAGAAGCAAGTTTTCGGCTGTTGTACTAGTACAATCAGATGCACGGGGCTTCATCAAGCTTTTGTGGGCTCCGTCATGCAAATATTGGGCACTATGATAACATTACTCTGTATTATTCTAAGTAATAAAAAAATGGACAGCCTAATGCACAAAGTTCCCCCTACACAGGGTTTGGGAAAGGGGAGGATTACAAGAGTCTACAGTAAGTAGTCTTACCTTATATTTTTGCAAGAAGCTATTTTTACGTCTTGAATTGGTGACCTCAACGATAACTTTACTGTTGCACCAATATTCCCCTTCTTAAACGGCCTGTAAGAGAAAGTTAATCTCGACTGTCTCTTAAAGTCACTTTTGAACTACTAAGATGCATGATTAGTTCGTTGATTTAAGGAGCAACCACAGGATTTAGAACGTACTTGTCACTGTCCGAGCTGATGATTTATGTGGAGATCAGTTGGTTGTTCTTCATCTTGGGATGTCTCAGTCTTACGCACAACGTGCCCACCACTATGCGTAAGAGAGTGACGGAAAAAGACTTTGCCGACGCGCTACGTTGGATCTCAAGCTGGGGAGCCCGCCTGACCGAATGGGCAGAGACCTGCGAGTAAACTCCAGTAGTTAACGACTTGAGTAGATGATTTCTCGTTAGAATAGACTTCGAAGCTAATCTTCCATACACCTTCTTGGAACCTTAGGTTGTTCGAGTCAATGAGCTGAACTTGTTCACACCTTCACATTGCATGCAGAAAACTCGTTTGCTGAGGGTGGGATGATCAAAAAATTTATCATAGGACCATCTGAGGGTGGATTCGATCATCCAAACCCCTCATCTTCTGGTTCTTAGGTAGGTCATGCACCAACAGAAATCTTCCATCCGATGGTCATAACCACTACTAGTTTAAAATTTCAAGAAAAGACAAGTGGAAAAATCTTAGCATAATTAGTCACTTGGTATCATCCAATGGGGATACATTTTTGGGTCGTGTCATAAGATCCACCCCCACCCACAAGATGAGCTGAGGATTTACTGGATTGGATGCAAATGGAGTGCATATGTAAGGCTGATGTGTGCCCATCCCACTCTAAAATTGGGTAGGCCAACAAGATGGACGGACGGACTGATGAGTCCAATCAGTGGCTTACGCCAATATAACATGTTCATCCAATCCCCAGCAAACGGCCAGATCATTTGTTGCTGCTGGAGAACAGAACCAAAACGTGTCCAGCCACAGCGCGTTAGATGGACTGGACAGACCACGGCGTCCATGTCTCCCTCCTCCGTCTTCTACTTTTCACTTTTCCTCCCTTGCTCTCGGATCAAATTGTTGTCGCGCTCTACGAGACTACATCATAGAGAGGATCGAAAACACGGAAAATAATTCATAACATGCAATTATGACCTTTCAGATGCCCGAGAAAGGAGCAATCCGGCCAAATTCATGGCGTAGAACCCGAGCCCTGGCAGCAACTCTCTTCCTAGCCGGTCTCATCATCTGGAGCCTCGACGGTTCTTCAATCGGGTATGGAATCACTTCTTGGGGCAGAAACAGAACTGATTATCTCCAATTCGAACCCACAGACACCACCCAGTCACCCTTCCCTCAAAATCTGATCCACAATTCTCCACCCAGCCAGAATCTGACCCGCAATTCACCGCCCAGGTCCGAACCCGCTTCACCACCCATCCAGAATCTGACCCACATCCAGCCCTGGCTCTCTGTGAAGTTAGAACCCAGCTACACAACCAATCTCATCTCCAGATGGTTAACTCCCGGTGGCCAACCCTGCCGGGATTCACGGACGACCAACGTCTCCATTCCTCGTCTGGATAATCCGAGTCTTATCGAGCTACCCGCCGGAGAGGTCCACGAATTCCTTATCGCAGCCCTCGATAACGCCGGCAGGGAGCGCTGTTCGGGCGGCGACTATTTCGAAACGGATATTTCTGGCGAGTCATGGAAATCCCGGCCCCCGATAAAAGACCACGGCAACGGCTTTTATACTGTCTCTCTTCAAGTACATCCAGAGTTTGCTGGCGAGTATAACTTTACCATTGTTCTGCTTTTCCAAAGCTTTGAAGGTCTGAAATTCTCGACCGAGAGATTCGCTTTCCGGCGGGAGCTCCGGAGAATCGCCATCAAATTCTACAGAACGAAAACCCAGCTGCCGGAATTACAGAGATGTCAAGAATCCGACTTCACGGAGTACATCTGGACCGGCAGATGGACGAGACACGGCAAGAATGATTACTGTCAGATCGACGATGACGGGCGATATAGATGTTTAGACGCAGATTTCCCTTGTAAGAAACCATGGTGTGAGGGGCCGTTAGGGTCCATAGAAAGCAACGGTTGGGTCTACTCAGCTCACTGCTCCTTCAAAATCTTCACCCAACAATCCGCGTGGAATTGTTTGCAGAATCGATGGTTGTTCTTCTGGGGCGATTCAAACCACGTCGACACCATCAGAAATCTCCTCCAATTTGTTCTGGGCCACCCGGAAATCGAATCCGTGCCGCGACGATTCGAGAGGAACTTCACAAACCCGGAGGATCCCTCTCAAACAGTGAGAATCACCAACATTTTCAATGGCCACTGGAACGACACAATGAATTACCAGGGCTTGAATTCTCTGCAAAATGAACGCTTTCGGGAGCTGTTAAAAGGGTACTTCAACGGATCAAACGTACCCGATACGATGATCATGAATTCTGGACTGCACGATGGGGTTTACTGGAAGAGTATAAGGCGATTTGGAGAAGGTGCAAAGTATGCAGCTCAGTTCTGGGCGGAAGTGATGGATTCAATTGCTCGCCGGAATCTGACGTTGCCGAAATTTTATTACCGGACGACTGTAGCTACAGGTGGGTATGCGAGAGATCTGGCATTTAATCCGAACAAGATGGAAGCTTTCAATCTGGTGTTGTTGGATAAATTCAGAGAAAAAGGTTTGCTCCGCGGAGTAATTGATGATTTTGATATGACATTTCCGTGGCATTATGATAATCGGTGTAGCGACGGCGTGCATTACGGGAGAGCTCCGGCGAAGAGGAAGTGGAGAGATGGGGAGATTGGCCATCACTATTTTGTTGATTTGATGCTGGGGCATGTCCTTCTCAATGTGATTTGTGCCGGGTGGTGATTGACGGCTGTGATTGTAATGAATTAGCTGTTTTGGAGATCGAGATAGGGAGAGGCTTGCCCAAGATTCGGGTGTATTCATGGAATGGGACGGTTTATATAGTTTACGCAGAGAGGTAAAGCTTGGGAATTTTTGGGAATGGCGATTCGAGAGGCACTGAGATCATAAGAAAGATTAACATAACACGTAATCAACGGCTGGTATTTCTTCGATTTGGACATGGATGGTTGAGGAAATGAACAAAAAACGTTGCCAGATGCAATTGAATGGTCTTGACCGTCCAATTGATATCAGATTACGGTTATATATCCTGTGACTTAATGTACCTCGGCTCAAAGGAAATGGTTGGAAGAATTTGGGAGTTTATGGATAAATTAGGGTTTCTAAGGTTCTCTCTTTCGTTTTTTTGTTTTAATGCCATCTTTATTGCTTTTCCCTAATTAATTTCTACTTAGTTACAAAGCATTCAATAGTAAAAGTTGTTGTTATGTTAACTTGAGGTCACGGGTTCAAGACATGAAAACAGCCTCTTGCAAATACAAGGTAAGGCTGTGTACTTTAGGCCCTTGTGGTCTGCCCCTTCCTCAGACTCTGCATAGGCAGAAACTTTGTGCACTGGGATATCCTTTTATCCAACTATCAATTTTATCAAATGATAGATCAACGTTGGATAGAGTGGACTTTGACTTGGGTTGCATATCCCATATTAATATGTTCAGATCCTTATTATTTTTACCTAACGGAATAATTGGGAGAAAAATAATTATAATAGAGATATGTTTACTGCAGCTGAAGGAGAGCCGTGGCGCAACAGTAAAAGTTATCGTTGTGTGACCTTGAGGTCATGGGTTCAATACGTGAAAATAGCCTCTTGCAAATGCAAGGTAAGGCTATGTACTTTAGGCCCTTGTGGTCTGCCCCTTCCCTAGACCCTACATAGGTGAAAGCTTCGTGCAGTGAGGCTACCCTTCTTTTTTTTTAATATGTTTACTGCAGCTGGACATGTAAAAGGACGAAGATTAATGCAAGCCATCTTTTACCATTAGTTATCTTGTTGCAACTAACTGAACTCTTCTAATCTATTTTATAAAAAGTGTAGCTCATGAAACTCTTGCCTCTTCGAAGTCCATAGAAGGGGCGAGTCATATAGAATCTATAGTAAGCAATCTTACTTTAAATGTAAGAAGCTATTTCTACGCCTTGTACCTATGACTTTCAAATCACACGGCACTTGAACAAACACTAAGAGTTTTTTAGCATTTGTATCCAGTCTTCTTAATAAAGTCCTAATTTTTACCACTCTTCGCATTTTCGTAATATTAACCTTATTTATAATGACAAAAGTGACTATATTTTAATTTTCAAAAGGACTGCTACAATTGGTTGATGTTCGATCCCCTTCACAATTTGGCGCTTATTTGGCAGCTATGGAACCGTGGAATATATTTGATTACTAAATTCTAAGGGTGGCAATTCGTGTTTGCAGGTCGTGTTCATTTCGTGTCAAGATAGGTATATTAAGTTAAATGGGTCAACACAATCATGATCTATTTGATTAATTGTGTTAAATGGTTCAATACAAACACAACCTATTTATTAAACAAACAACACAACACGATATGCATAACCCATTTATTTAACCATGTCATGTTGATCAATTGACACGACACAACTCGATTAACCAATTTAACAAGATTAGCTAAGATAAATCACCTAATTTTTATTTAATAAATTAGTTCATAATTTCTATCTTTATAATATTTATTTTTTATTGTAACTGGTAGTAGAAAGAGTAAATATAAATAAAATCTTATATTTAATTATATATATAAGTTTAAAGTTAAATAGGTAAATAGGTCACTTATTAACACATACATGACACAACCCATTTAAATATATAGGTTAAATCATGTCATTTTTGGATAAACGGGTTGACATGAACACGACCCGTTTATTATCGTGTCGAATTCGGGTTGACATGAAATTGACACAAACACAAAAAACCTCAACCCTGACCCTTGTGTTCGAGCAGGGTTGTCTTGTCATGGCAAAAATTGCTGCCCCTACTAAACACCTTAGCTGCTTCACTTGCTTAGTTTAATAGCCGCCTCAGAGTGCATATAGTATCCCCACTATTTGAATAGCGCAGTGGCGCAAGAGTGAGTTTCAATGGTTAAAGTTACAAGTTCTAAACTTTCTAAGAATATATGTAAGTGTGTGTCTATTTATTTTTTAAAAAAAACTCGAGCTGGGTTTAATTTTAAGAAGGTCCCAGCCATTGGCACTCTCCTTCTCATACTATATATGAGATATGCACTTAAAATCTCATTTATTAGATAAGAAGTAGACTTAAAAATTAAGTAATCCAGGAAAAATCATATGTTTGGATAATCAAATCATCGCTTGTTTTGAGTTTTTGAAAAATTAAATAGAAATATAAGGGCAGCCCCAATGCACGAAGCTCCCACCTATGCGGGATCTGGGGAGGGGGCGGGCCACAATGGCCTAAAGTAGGTAGCCTTACCTTGCATTTTTGCAAGAGATTGATTCCACGCTTTGAACCCGTGACCTCAAGGCTCCCCTTCATTTCTAAGTGGAAGAAACATGTGCTAAAAGCATTTAACTGTCATAAAATTTATTTTTAATCTATGTGAGCTATTTCAAATACGATGAATTAACTAGACTTATTGGATATTTTTTATATTAATTAAATATATTTAAAATTTAAAATTATCTTTACGAATTTTGAAAACCAAAGGTTATATCTCAAATTTCATACGATGAGACACATTTAATCAGTAGAAATTAACCCCCAAGTCGGCATTTTGAAGTTCCTCTCAACCTGGGATAGAGCTCTCTCCTCATGGAAGTTCCTCTCGACCGAATACATTCCTCTGGTTTTGGCTTTTCCATTGTGGGCAGAATCTTTTCGACTAGTGGGAGTATCATCTACATCTCTCTGTCGATCGGATGAGGTAAGAAACCAGGAAATCTCTACTAATCAGTCGAGCCCGTCAGGCCTCTACTGATTCTGAGATTTTCCTCCTTGCTACATCCATGGAGCCTGAGATTTGTTTTCCCACATCAGATCATCTTCTGAAATTTTCATTGCTCTTTTGAACAAATTGCTCCCACCGTGGCGCCTCTTTTCCTTGTAAGGAAATTCAATGCGGGCAAGTACTGGCCGGAGAAGGGACCAACCACTTACCAATGGGAAAAAGGGCCATGGATTTGCATTAATTGCCATTTCAAAAACCATGTTTTCCGATATTATTCTCTTGATTGTGGAAAGATTTGGGCTCCATCCGATAAAATCTTTTGGAAAAGTCCCTAGAAGGGGAGCCTTGACGCAACGGTAAAAGTTGTCGTCGCGTGACCTTGAGGTCACAGGTTCAAGGCATGGAAACAGTCTCTTGCAAATGCAAGGTAAGGCTGTGTACTTTAGGCCGTTGTGGTCCGCCCCTTCTCCAGACCCTGCATAGGCGGGAGCTTCATGCACGGGGGCTGTCCTAATTGATGGAAAAGTCCACAAAGATAATTTCACGATTAAAAGCAAGAAAAAGAAAAAAGAAAATTACTCTAGCAGACGTCCAGATTTGCTTACACCTTCAAATTTAGAGGACAACTGCTAGAAGGCATGACATACAAAATGGCTCTACTTCAACAAGACGCAAGAAATAATGCTAGTGGTATGTCCTCGAATGATCACACCTCAAGAAAGGATATAATTAGAAATAAAAACATTAGAGTAAACTTAGGAGAAGCACCAATAATTAAGAAGATGAGTGAAATTAAACTTAGATGGTTTGGACATATACCAAGTTAGAATGAGTGAGGCGATTTAAGTTGAAGGTTCTAAAAAGACAAGGAAAAGGCCCAAAAGAATATGTTAGAATTCTATGGTCCTTAACATTTGGAATTCAAATATATCTAACGTATATGTCAACCGTCGTGACATGTGTTATAACAGTTGATGGCAGTTATCCTTCCATCAAGGATAACCGCCATTAAAGGGAGTTATTTAAAGGGTTCCCTAATTCAAGCAGTATAACCTCTGAACTGCCATCATCAAATATTGTCATTGAATCAGAAGATTCATAAACTGCTATAAATCTCTAGAAACTACTTTGGATCTTTATTGCTATGGCTGGAGGTAAGTTCTTAATCATTTATTTTGCTTCCGCTTAATCTGATTAACTGTAAACATTTAGAGACTTGGTTTATAGAATATAGATGAAAGTGGTGAGAAAAAATATAAAAACTTTGAGACATAATAAAGCCATGACACTTAATAGAGAGGAATAGAGGAACAAGATTCATGTGATCAACCCCCAATTGGACAAGGTCTTGACGATGAATCGGTAAGGTCTGCAATCGAAGAGCTCCAATACCATTACTCAGACATGGGAGATGTGCTATGGAAATGCAAGCTATCAACAATGAAGAAATCATTATTCTCTTCTCATCTGAGGAAAAGGTTTTTAAAGTGTTGAATGAGAAAAAGGCTTGGTTAGGGGATTTCTTCTTTAATCTTAAACCAAGTGAAGATTACTGTAAAGAAGAAGAGAGAGAGCATTGGCTTGCAATCTCAGGCCTTCCCCTTAGACTTTGGGGAGAAACCACTTTTCAAGTAATTGCTTCCTTCTTTGGGAGGGTTATTATGAAGGATAAATCATGTGCCTATGCTAAGACAAAAATTGAGGGCTCGTTCTTGTTAGGTCACAGAGAACTATTCCTAATTATTCCAAATTATGGGTTCGAATTTGTTTGCCAATTAAAATACATAAAGCATCTTGGTGGGACAAATACATTTTAAGAAAAGCTGTATTATATGCACTCAAGCTTTGCTCCATTTTCTTCTACTCTGTTCCCACTGCATCTCCCAAATTATTTCCAACAATATCTACCAAATATAATCTTGTGATTGAGAAAAGGCTGCATCTAACTCTACCGAGACACTTCTAATATATAGTTCCTTCAGTTGGCACAACGGTAAAAGTTGTTGTCATGTGACCTTGAGGTCATGGGTTTAAGGTATAGAATCAGCCTCTTGCAAAATGCAAGGTAAGACTGCCTACTATACACTCTTGTGGTCCGCCCTTTTCCCAGAACCCGCATAGGTGGAAGCTTTGTACACGGGGGCTGCCCCTTTAGTTGGCCATCCATTATAAAATTCAAGAAAACAGTGTCTAAGATCATTCATTACAGGTCATTTTGGATGCATATCTCATCTTGTAAATGGCTCAATCTTCCAAAAGGTGGGAGAGTTGGATCGGACTGGGCCTCTTAACAAAACTTACATGATGGATATGCATACATAAGACGGTATATGATACATGATGAATTAAGAGGAGCCTCGATGCAACGGTATATAGTTGTCGTCTTGTGGCCTTGAAGTCATAGGTTCGAGGCATGGAAACAGTTACTTGCAAAAACAAAACAAGGTAAGACTGCATATTATGGACTCTTATAATCTGCCCCTTCTCCAGACCCTGCATACATAGAAGCTTCATGCACCAGGCTGCCCTTTTTTACCTGATACATGAGGGGGAGTAAATCTCCAGATGAGCCATGCCCCCAAGATCTTGTCCATTAAATGATCCTAGCACTGAAACTATTTTATCGTCAATTTGATCAAGACAAAAAGGCTGAGATCTTAGGGGCATGACCCTTCTGTAACCCCTATAATTAACATCGTACTTGTATCATTGGTATCGTCTCCTGTTAAAGTGGAAAATTTGCAATCTAAGTTCCAACTCAATTTGACAGATGGATCATCTCAAATTGCAAATTGCTTAAGCTTCGCTTCTTTTTTTTTATCATTTTTTTTTTTTCTAATTCCTTGTTTGTGAGTGGGGTCAAATTTTTTCAGGAGAAATCGGCCACACATGGCTCGCTAGAAGTTGCTACATGGGAGAACAAAAATAAGAAAATAACCAAGTAGGAACATTATTTACAAACTAGTACCTACTACTGTCCTAGATAATCAAGGAAGTTGGAACCTAAGGTGGTCTAATTGCTAAGAAGAAGCAAATAGCCAAAGGGAATGCCCCATTAAAGCCAAGCTACTTGAACAAAATTCCACACTGTTGATGAAATGCAAAAATAGATTACTTATGAGTCCCACTCGATTACTGGGTTGGAAGGTGATCGGTTAAGCTTATTGGCACTGCACCAGCCCAATTTTCAACTGTCTCTACTGGATCATGGTATTTCAAATGAGAGAGTGCAAAAGCTAAAAGAACAACAGTTATTCTAAGAAAGTAAAGATGAGTTGTGCTATTGATTAACGAAATGAAGATGTTTGTGGTAGCTTTCCAACTATCTGTGTTTGCAATTTGATGTAAATATGAAGTAAATACAAAGAGGATAGATCAGCAGTGGAACAATGCAACGTATAAATAGGGTTGCTTATAGCTTGTAAGAAAAGATAGATGACTAATGTTTTAGCTCTCTATCCTCCATCTATGATTGAAATTGTCGTATTTAACCATTGGTTGAGGCCAAAATGCCCACACTCTACACACACACACACACACACACACACACACACACACATATATATATAGTTTTCTAGAAGATAGAAATTCATTTCATAAAACAAGACCCATCCAGTGGTTCACTTGTATAGCCCCTATAGCATTATATTGAATGTTCAATATCACAATTTAAATTAGGTTTGTACACAATACAAAAGCTTTAAATAAAGTATATACCTGAGCACAAAAGTATGGCTGCTGGATTCCTCTTCTTTTGTACATCTTGTCTTGTCTATCTAAAACATTTATAATATCTTAGCAAGCTATACTTGGTAGGGAAGTTTAAGAAGTATGCTAAATCTTAAGACACATTAATTATTCCATAGTATTTAGAATATTTATTTTCATAACAATTTTATTGAAGGAGATTTATTGTATGTTTCACATTTCAATAATCCATTTACTGTATATTCATTTTCAGAGCTCTATGTTACACATATTTACAAAACCCAACCAAATATTTATTCAAGTTGACTCTAGCCCATTCTTACTCTTTACTTGGAAAGAAAATATCCCTATGAAAGCTAGAGCTCTGACTAACCAGAACTCTCCCTTTTCACTCTCACTCTCACTTGGGAAGAGGTCTATCCCATTATTAAATGTGAAAAAAGGAGAATTTTGTGTGTTAATCTTCAGTATTACAAAGTATTTTCCAACTAAGAATTGAAATTTGTAATATATGCACCCCTTGATATTCTTCATCATCCCTTTCTTAAATGGCTAGAGCAAAATATAACTCGAAGGCCTAGGTTTCTGAAGAATCAAATTGTTCAAATATTATACCTGACTTTGATAGGCCATGCTCCAAAGTTGCCATTTATTGGATGATGCTAACAATTACTACTTTTAGTTTTATTTAGTGAATAAGAATTTAAAACATTTTTATCACACCAGAATTTTGGTTGAAGGATTGAAAGATATTATGGAGATACCTTACTTATGCTTTGGAGAAATGCTATTTAGACTAAGATTCGGGGATTGAGTTAATGACCTCTCTATCATAACCCAATTTTTAGATGATCTAACCCATTTATTTCTTCACCCTCCCCGATTAGGGTAGATGCCAAAACTCATGCCCATTTGTTGTTACTAGTAGTTATTACTAGTTTTCTCTGTTTCCTCTATTGAAAAGTCCAATGATTATGATTAAAATACATTTCAATTGTAAAAGCTAGTAGATAGACGCATCAAGTGGATATAAATTTTTGAAACTGGCCTAAATTATGCAGGTGAAGAAGATGAACAGTTAGATCATCCAAAGGTGAGACTTAGAAGGAGAGGTCATGCCGTCCATCCCCGAACTCGGTCCAGATAGCATTTCTCTACGTTTTGAGTAGGAACTCCTTCGTATCACTATCCTTCAAAAAGGTTTAGTTTTAGACATGTGAAGATCTAGCCACTTCCACAGATTAACAGCATTGTGAGCTTATTATACTGAGGAATGCCATTTTGTTGGGGCTCACCTTTATATGATCTGAATAATTTATTTTAGCGCTCCGGCTTTAACTTTTTTATAAATAAAAATTCATACGCATAGATAATTCAAAGTTCTAAGAAACTGTATATTCTTTATAATGTTTCTCAACATCCCTTTCCAAGCACACTTTGTGTTTTAGATGCTAGAATTATTCAATTTGCATGATTTTTAATACATAAAACACCTAAATCTGGAGCAATGCAATGAACGAGTAGGATCATTCAAGGCAAATTTCAGAAAATATAATGGCTAGACCGCACCGATAGTGTGGTCAGTCTAGCATTCCTCAGATATATTTACGTAAATGGCATCTGTACAGAACGTGAAAACAGTGCATAAGACAAACTCAAGGCCATAATCAATGAAAGGCAGTCCAAGTATTATATCTCAGCAAGTTACCAAGTGCTAAAGACAGTTTAAAGCAAGGAGAATATGTCGATGTTAAGAACTAGTGACTCCCAATGTCATCTCTTTGTCGATAGTTTCTTATATGAAGCCTAAGGCAAGGGCAGGCAAATATTTGCATGTTGCCATAAGAAACAGGGAATTCCCTTAGTAAGACATAAGAATCAAACTGGATTTTCCAAAAGATTAAACTCGCACAATATAAGCTCTTACAAGAACAGACGGGAATTTCTGTTCAAATTTGGTAAGCTGGCAGCTATCTCTGTCCTGCAGTTGGCAGTTTTCGCTCTGCAGGAAGACTTGAAGTCGCAACTTTCATTCATTACTCTGATTATTGTATTTTATTTCTATCTTTGTAGAGTTTGATCGACCATTCAGACCTCCAGAAGAGGCAATTAGGGGGAAGAATGTTCCTAAAGTTTCATATGCTATCTTGCCGACTCTAATCATTGCACTTATTATATATTGACTTCCATTATAACAGAGTCATCCTGCAAAGTTACACACAGTAAAAACAAGCAGTTGAACTACCTGTGCTTAATCTGCAACAGAAATCTGTAATGGTAAGAAAGCATACCTGAAAGGGAATGTCAAGGAGAAAGCTCTTCTACAGAAGGTAGATTGGGTTGCCAGCTCAATCCCTGCCATGTCTTTGCCTTCTTGATTGGGGGAATAAAAGCCTTGTTTTCTTCTGTTCCATTCCCACATCTCCTTAGAACGCACCTAGTCCATCTTTTTTGAGAAACATAGAAATCCTTTGCTGAACAAAAAGATTCATCAGAATCCTCTCCATCGCTGCTGTCGATCATTTTGTTTCCACTTGAATCCTCGAAATCTTTCTCCTGTGCTTCATTTCCTACTAGCTTCTTTGAGTGTTTCCGTCTGAGTTTCTTTACTGTGGTCAGAGGGATTAGCCAAAATTTCTGACCTGGAAGCAGCAATTCCTCTGGCCTGAGAATGGACTCGTGCGGATGTTTGAATACTCCCGGATGGGCAACACACATTCCCGGGTACTTGTCCATCACACAAGCTGCAGGAACAGCGCCTTGATACAGTTCCACAAGCCTGCCTGGACGAATGACCTTCACGCTCAAATCCTTCTGTTGAACACTTACAACCTTTTGTTTTACACTTAAATCCTTCTGTTGCGAGCTCAATTCCAAGGACCCCATAGATTCTTGAAGTTCTTTCTTCCTCCTTGATTCTCTACGGAAATATTGGACAATCCCAAACATGTGGAAGTATCTCTTCAGCCTCGTCAAAATTCAGAAGCAAATAAGCCCAGCTTTCTGCTTTTGAAGCAAATGATTGGATTGGAAGAGAGGATTGAGTTTGAAATATTTCAATAATCTGGGTTTGTCTTTTCTGAATTCTGTTTGTCCTAGGTGACTGGATCTCTTTTCTAATATTTCTGGTAGGAATCATTGATGAAACCAATGCTGGCATACAGACAAAGGTCTATTCAGATGGATGAGGTAACTTGTTTTCTCCGCCACCATTGGAAGCCCAAACTTGACCTTGCAAAGCACAAACAAGATCTCAGGAATGGCTGGTTGATTTAGCCCAAAACCAGTTCTGTTTACAAAGCCTTATGCTGAAATCATACTCCCAAAGGCCAGATAATATTTGGCGCTCGAGTTTTCTCTTCCTCCCACTTATCCAGTTGTTATGAAGAATTAGGCAAACCCATCTTCATGCAGGCTGCTTTAACATTTACTTCTCTTACAGACTTTGATAAGCTCCATTGGGAAAGTGGTTCCTGTCCAGGAAATGGACTGTAAGATTCGTCTCAGGTCCAAGGCACTCATTATCATTTATGCGGTTGAAACCAAGTTCCCCGCATGATACTTTGTAGAAACTTTCAGATAGGTCTGAAACTGATGCATGCTTTACCACCTTTTCCATTGCAACAATACTAGTAGTGTCGGAACGAGCGAAGTAGAAACCACAGTTCAGTCTGTGCAGCAAGTTATCGGCCACGCATATAAGATTTCAACAAGAAGTACTGGAGTTAAGTTAGATGAGACAGGCAGACTGATGGATGATAACAGAATAAACAAAAATATTTGGAGGATAACCCTCAAATTTATACAGTTTGGAAACGTCTCGCTCTTAGAGCATTTATCGCTTGTTAATAGTGAACATAGTCAAGTCTTATAACGGGTAACAAAGATCAAAATCTCCGTTTTTTTAGGCATATACATATTGCCCAATATGACAACCATCTGATAATTTGCCTGAACACAATAAACTATGGATAGAAGCAGAAAAGCAAATGAGAAATCATTAAAACGGGAAAAGATGCACATGTGTTCAAAACTAAGTAATCACTTTAGATTTTGACGTGTATATATGATAAATATTTTTCTGTACTGTGGGTACTCACCTGCTAAATGATACTCATGTTTAGAGTTATAACCTTTTCCAAATATATTTCCAGTTGAAGCTTCCTAGTATATAATTTGCACTTGCATTTCTCAAGTATCAAACAGAGTATCGCCATTCAAAGCAAAATAAGTGAAACTCTTCAAGCAGAATTATCATCATTCTTGAGAACATTAAGAAGTATATAACAATTATCATCATGTACGCAACTCTAAGAATATGCTTCAACTTGTTTAATATACTTGAAACGTAAGGCTGTCATTAATTATTCAGGACTAATCTACAATCCAAAGTTTTTGTCCAGACTCATAGCAAATAATATCACCAGATTCATGGAAACAATTTTGTAGCTGAATGGCCAACAACTGTCTCATCATTGACATCTGCAAGATTCGGATCTCAGACACAGAATGATTCCTCTCTGCCAAGTTGCCACTGAAGCCCAAGATTAGGGTCCTCTAAAATCTCTAATCAGATCGAACCTCCTAGTGCAGTGGCTCAAGGAGGAGTCCATCACCTGGGTGACCATGGTTCGAGACTGTGCCTGGGTGTGTGTGTGTCTCTAACACTCGAGAAAAAATCCAAATCAGATCCTTGTTTGTCTGTTTTCTCTTCAATCATGGCTTGATCATATTTTCCATTTGTTGTATGGTCTATGTAGTACCATTAATCTCAAGAGTAGCTGGTTGGGCAGAACAAGAAGTTGGTAAGTCACAATTGATGTATGACATCATAAGCACACTGGAATATAACAGATAAAATTTTGGTGGAACACAGTTCTTTTAATAGGTAGGCCAAAGAGGAGGTGAAACCAGAGATGCAGATTGCTTATTGAGAGCAAACTCTAAAGACCAAAGATGCCAAGTGACAAGTTACACAGTTAAACCGAGCTCTTGCTTCTGTCCCTCAAAGTCAAACTCTTGTTATCCTTAAGATGCAAATAAATACATAAACAAATTGATTAAGAATTTGCCAAACACTTGTTTCTAAGTCTTCTAATAGCTAAATGGGTCTAACAAGTGAAGAGCCTGCAGGATTATGCTATTGTTCCATCCATAATGTTGCACTGTCAGAAGGATTCGTGCTTCCCTATAATAATGCTTCAGTTCTTTTCATCATTTTTTGGCCTGCCGCCACAAACAGGTCAGGAGACCAACATAATGTCTATGAAAGATTTCAAAGTGCAGAAGAAGCAGAATATTAGTCTATGGGATGAACAGAACTGTAAAGAAAAAAGAAGTTTTGGAACATTTATGTGAGTTGGCTAAGTGCCTTGTTTCAGAACCAAGAGATTGTGGGTTCAAGTTAACCTTTCCATTAAAAAGGAAAAAGAAGAAGAAATAGGTTAAAACTACAAAATTCTTAATTCTCAAATTGATGCTTTCATTCTTGATCATGCTTCAATCTTTGTTTCTGGAGTTCCCCAGCAAAAGGAGTGCCAGGAAACAGTCAAAGAAGCTTTTGAAGGCAGAAAAAGTTCATAAGAGGGTACCACAATAATTTGTGAAAGCCCACAGCCCACCTGCCTTGTAACACTCTTTGCATACTGGGGTATGGCCTGGCATACCAGGACTGATAACATACGGAATGATACAGCACAAGTTGTTCCACCTCATCGCCTAATATAAAGTTTGTATGTATTGGAAGGATCTCTTCTGTCATTCGTATAATCTGAGTGCCTAAGTAGATAAACTAATGGCTACAGGTCTTTACATGCAATTATATGTTCTTTCTCCTAGAACAACAAACATGTTGTTTGTCTATAATTTTCAGATTTGAGCAGTCCAAACGTAATGTGCGTGTCAAGGTACGGTCCAGATACTCATATCAAATACAAAGTACATATTTGATGATAAAAAGAACTGTCTTGTTTCAAAAATTTGTCCTATACATTTTAATTGCTAACATATGTTTGTTTTACTTTGGGTTGTTTACATTCCCCACTAACGCACAACAATGACGCATGAACTCCCTAGATGCTAAAGATTATGGTTACACACTTTAGAAATTTTAACTGTCATTATTGTAAGTGTTTCTGTTTCGAGATGTCATGCTTTCACTGTCATCAGATATGCTAATACTTAGAAATGGAATAAAACCTGGAGACAAAGTTAACCCTGGATATTTTGCTTCTCCAATGTAAGTCATAAAACGTTTTGGAATCTGGCAGGTTTCATCAAGGTAATGATGGTCATTAGAAAAATGGTGCACCACTGAATAATTAATAGAGAAATTGAGACAATAACTTACCACCTAGACTCCATCATTATCTGATTTTCGTAACTTGTTAAGACCTGATTTGTTATGTGTCCTTGAGTTGGTTATTAGCAACTTAGTTTTAAGAGATTCTTCCAGCAAATGTAAACAGATCTAGACTAAGTGCATCTTTATTTAATCATTAGGAGGAACAACTATACCAATTCATACTACGGTCTGGTGTCTAGTTAAAATCCAGCCCATTAGATGGAATAAAAGAGACCAAATAATGAAGCACTAGTCGAAAACTTTGCCCAACGACTATCATAGTATCATTAGTAAGAAGTGTTTGCTATAGAATCACCTGTCTCATCCGATTGTGCTACTAAAACAGCAGGACCAAATGATTGAAGTACTTGTAATGGATTTTTGAACCAGTAGACATCAACATTAGTCAGGAGCACACTACGGCCCTGCCCCAGTATCTGTAGTACCAATCGGGACTGGACCTTGGTCATTTTCTGAAAACACTTTGTACCAAAATGGCAATCATTAAAGCTGATGCTACTTGGAGGTGATGGGTCCTTGAAAATAGGCAAGCCCTAGAAAGCCATATTTTTTATTCAAAACAACACAGAATATGTAAAGTGCACACAATCCCTACCTATTTAACAAGTCCAAGAAAATTATTGATACAGGCACAAAAGCCAGGAGCAACAGAAGAGCAACATCCCTACCTGCAGCACAGAAAACTGATAAATTGTTGGATCCAGAGCACAGACTATGACATTGGAGACTGAGAGGTTCATAAGCATGTCCTTATAATTGTTTCCAGCAAATGCAAGCACTATAGATTTATCCTTATATGCAACTATGGAGTGATTCTAAGGAGAATGGAAGAAATAATGGCCCTGGAGATTTGGAAGGAATCTTGGATGATTCTATGATAGGAGAACCCATTTTTTGTCTAATAAGTTGCTCTCTTCTATGCAAGCCATCCACTTCTTCCTCCCAGATCGCAAGATCTTTCCTTTCCATATATCAAATCTCCTGTTCTTGACCTGATGCATGCTGAAGGCTAAAAGACATGTGCACATCCGGTTCGTGAAAAGGATAAACAATCTCATCAGAGCTGGTGACAAATAAATAATGCCCATCACACTTGATAAGTTTTGTCGGGTTCTTAGAAAAATTAGCTGGGTGAAAGTACAATGATCCATAGAGTGCAACAAGGCCGGAGTTACCCCTTCTCCCAAGTTCTCTCTCTAGTATCTTCACTGTCCGGACTTCTAAGGAATCGATAAGGCCAGTGCCCCATATTTTGTGGGTAGTAAAATGATAAGCTTCCGCTGGCATCAAATACCAATATAAAGCCCAAAGACAATGCTTCACTAATGACCCATTTGCGTAAAGCTCTTTGGCATATAAAAAAAATGAGGAAGGACACCGGCATGCAGAGGAAGCTCCACAGAATTCCTAAAGAAGAAACTACTGTAACTGGCATAAGAGGTAAGACAAATAATGAGCTTCTGTCAACAAAGAGCTGGAATCTCACGTAATCCATCAATGTTAATCTACAAGAAATCCCTCCATAGCTTCTTGATTTTTGTCCATTCACCATCCTCCCTTGGCCAGTGGTGGCCACTGTCATCCAAATCAAATGGAAAGTACGCAACATCAGCTGGCATGGCAAAGAGGAGCGAATCATGTTCAAGTTTGTGAGTGTAATGCGAGGTCTAGATGCAGTTGTTGGAGATAATTGTCCCAGAATCAATCAGAAGAGAAATGTCTCAATTAGAAGCTCTTGATCTTGCTATCATGGAATGAAAGAATGGAGTCCCTAGGAATCAGGAAAATAATAAGATCATGTCAATATAGAACATCTCACATATATCGTAACATGGCAATACTATCCAATCTAGCTTGTGAAAATGAAAAATGAGGAGGGAGGACAATCTTTGCAACACATGATTACTTAAGAGTTAGCTTCATTGATCAGGGACAGTGTAAAGTAGTCAAATCTTCTTCAAACACAAGGAAAAGTATCATAAACAGGCATTACAAGCAAATTGGACATCTGTGTTAAACAAGAGAAATAATTATAGACGCACCTTTAGTCTAATCACCTCAAGAAGATAGATGTATAGTCCACTAAATGTGCACGCAACTGAGTCAGGTTTTACAAAACAAGAAATGACATATAATCTAAATCTTCAGTATAACTATATCTTAATTGGTAAGAATGGAAAATAAGTCCATCCTTCTGAGTCATTTACATTTCCTCATATCCCTTCCTAAAATATTTATGCATCATGTTCTACTAATACAATGCGATTCAGTTTGATGTCTGCTGCAGCTAACTGTCCAATTTTGGTATTCAGAACATTGTGGCATAAGAAGTGGAGCCTTGGCTCAAAGGTAGAGTTGTCATCGTGTGACCTTGAGGTCACGGGTTCAAGGAGTGGAAACAGGCTCTTGCAAAATACAAGGTAACATACTATTGACCCTTGTGGTCCGCCCTTCCCCGAACCCCGCATATGCCGGAGCTTCGTGCACCGGAACTGCCCTTTTAGAACATTGTGGCATAAACCAAAGTTGCCAGGACTAAAATTCCCTACAAATCAAGTCTTATCTGAAACAAATTTTGCCACAGTGTCAGGTTAATTTTAGTTCTCAAAGTGTCTTTCAAACAGGGTATTCAATCAACAGGAGACCCAAAACATGTTCCACGTCATGATTCAGAAAATGATCCCGAAGTAACCACCGAGCTGGAATGTACACTCAGTCGTAGTAAACTAAACAGAACTCACAAGCTATTGTGCCCATACTCCGTGGTTTATTCAGCATTCACCTTAGAACACAAATAAAGTTCTTTTTTTGGTAGAACAAATGAAGTTATTTGAGAACAAGGAGCTGAAAGTTTTAGGACTCTTTTATATATGCTTGATTAAGTAACTTCTATCCATGTTTTAAGGCTGTTAATGGCAATGTATAAGATCACTACCATCCACAAGTTTATCGAGGGTTTGATATTGTGATTAATAATAACAAAGAGGAGTTAGAGAAGTGGAAAGAGCAAAGAGCAAAGAAATGAGAAGAAAAGGGATCCTTCGGTGGAATAAGATGAGAGAGAGAGAGAGAGAGAACTCTATCTCCTTCAACTTCACTTTCATCTTCTGCAGGGAAGTGTAGCATATTGGCAACAGTTATACCATTTGGCTCTCTCTCTGCAATTCAGTTGGCATGTTATTTATAGTAGATGAATTAGGGGGACCAGTTGAAGGACGTGCTTAATGCTTTTCTTAGTGGCCATTTGTTGACCATTGAATGCAACTCAGTTGCATGGAGGAGACATGTTATTTATAGTAAATGAATTAGGGGGACCAATTGAAGGACGTGTTTATTTTGTAACATATGAATGGGGTATATTGAATTTACAGTTCAAAACACACTTAGAACAATGTACATGTAGGTGTTTCAAAGGATTCTAAAGATAATACCAAATAGAAAACTCTTCCAGTAGAATCATGAAAGGCTTTGTTGCAGGGATTATCAAACCCCCAGCAGACACTAGATTACATTATAAACGTCAACCAAATCAGAAATTCATAATTGGGTAAGCATAGGTTTTCAGTAAGAAATCGTGACATTTAAGAGCTGGGAGGAAAAAAGGAAACCATTTAAAGAAAAATCAGTATCTACCAGATGCCCATTGTAAACAGAATCACCACATACTAGAAATTAACTTAGAATTGTTCTTGTGCTCACAAAAAATGCTCTTTTATTGGGGAGATTTAGAGAAAAATGTCTTATTTATGAAAAGGGAGTGTGCATGTGTGTGTGTGTGTGAGGGAGAGAGAGAGAGGGAGGAACAAAGACTTCAGAAGGATAAACATCGAATTCGCTTTTTGTGTAAAATATAGATCTAATTTAAGGGTATTTTGTAATTTGGTGTTATTGAGAAACAAATTTATGATTATAAGTACTTCATTGTCCCACAACTCTACTTTTATCGGGTTACCTATTAGCCAACTTGATCCAACGTCATACATGGACGCACAAACTTCTCTTCCCATCTATTGAGACGGAGGCATAAAGTAAGACAACACCCTAACAATAGGGAAGCTCTATTTTTTCATGATGGACCCCACGTACCATTGATCTAATCCATTTATCTGATACATCTGAGTTTGGATATCTCATGACCCAAAATCATTCCAAAATAAAGTCATTAGTATCTAAGAAATGGTGCATCTTGTTAGATACAAATGGTCAGAAGCCCTTTGAAGCAACTATTTTTATTCAGCAAATAAAACACAATTTGTTGGATGCATGTGGCTTTCTTTTGGAATGATTTTTGGGGCATGAGATATCCAAACTTAGGTGCATCAAATGAAAATGTTGGATCTAGGGAAGGCAAAATACTACATGACATGATAACACAACTCGAACTCGACAAGGATTTAGCAGGTTAGAGTAGAGTCTTTTCATGTTCTTGTCATTTTCGGGTCAACTGAAAATAAAGCGCAGGCCTAGTGCACGAAGCTCCCGCCATCAAGGAATGGGCGGACCACAAGGGTCTATAGTATGCAGCCTTACCTTGCATATGGGTCAACTAAAAATGACATGCCAAAAATCAGGTCATGTTCTTGTCAATCAATATTGATTCGTTTGACTCGAAACTTATTAACAGGTTCGGGTCGAGTCTTATCATGTTCTTGTCATTTTCAGGTCAACTAAAAATAAAGCGCAGGCCCAGTGCACGAAGCTCCCGCTATGCGGGGTTTAAGGAAGGGGCAGACCACAAGGGTCTATAGTACGCAGCCTTACCTTGCATATGGGTCAACTAAAAATGACATGCCAAAAATCAGGTCATGTTCCTATCAATCAATATTGATCCGTTTGACTCAAAACCTCTTAACCTGTCGTATTAACCTGCTTGACTCTTGACCTGTTAACCCATCGTGTTAAAAACCGTCCTATATTATATCTAAATATGAGATGATTTTTGATAAACCATCCTATATTACTATAGGAATATAGGACTGCTTTTCAAAAACTGTCTTATATTCTTATAGCAATACACAACGGTTTTTTAAAAATCGTCTTATAATAAGACGATTTTTGAATAATAATTGTATATGTTACATCATTTTGGTCATATTACATGAGTCGTGTTATGTCGATTCATTTAATAATCAAATCATATTTGAGTCACGAGTTTTTGACAAGATTATTAATCTGGTTTTGTTGTGTTGAAGTCGGTCTAGACACAACACGAACATGACTTGCAGACATGATTTGCCACCCCTAGTTGGATTAATGGTCTGTGGGGCCACTATGAAAAAGTAGAGGCACTTTACCTTTGTTGGGTGCTATCTTGCTTTATGCCAGCATTCTCTTTTATGATACTACATTGCAGATATATTATTTAATGATTTTTCTTATCCCAATAAATTTCCAATAACCATTCTAAATAAAAAAGAAAGAAAATACTTAATCTTTAATTTATTCCCAGATGTCATCAAACAAATGTGCATCGGTGGTTAGGGATGACACTAGGTGTTCAATATTTTGTATGCAAAGTACTTTATAAATTAACTTATAGTTAGATTATGCTTGCCCCAAGTTTGCCTACCAAAATATAATAAATTGTAAATCTTTGTTCTCCAAAAATTTTTGGCTTAGAATAAATGTTTAGAACATTCATGTTACTGATGCCCTTTCATTTAAATGATGGTGAGTTTCTTTTACGTAATTGCAAGTATATTCAATTGAATTTCTATATTCTGAAGAGAAATTTATGAAAATTTTTAAATCAAATAAAGGGGAAGGGGCAGCCTAGTGCATGAAGTTCCTGCATATGCGGGATCCGAGAAAGGGACGAATCACAACAGGCCAATAATACGCAGTCTTACCTTGCATTTTGCAAGAAGTTATTTCTAGACCTCGAACCCGTGATCTCCAAGTCACATGGCAACAACTCAACAGTTGTGCCAAGGCTCCCCTTCTCCGATCTAGCATTAAATATTGGACAAATTTTTAACTTGAAACATCTTAAGCAACTTGCACGACAAATTTTACCTGGAAAAATCTTAAACGATACAATTTATAACTTAGAAAAGTGAAGATTAGGATCATCAAAACTGATCAGATTTTCTAGGAATTCACAAGGCCAAGCAACAACAAGTGACATGGACCATTTATTTATGTGCCCACTTGACTTCCTCTGAAAAATGAGTAATGGTACATTAGCTATATGATAGTTGGACCCATATAAAAAAATATTGTTTGATCTCTCTTGGGCCCTCATGAGAAGATGTTTGTTTGATCAATGCTTCTATACTAATGGATCAACATTTGGCGAGTCATATGATTTGGTCCACACTTTCAGATAGTAGAATGCAGCATAAGCCTCAATTTCTATCAAATTAGTATAATCTATATGCCATTTTAACTCAAAAAATTTCTTTCCTTCCACTTCTCTCATCAAACCTCCAAAATCACCCACCACTGGGTTCCTAAGATTTGTCCCATTGAAATTGATTTTGAAATATCCCTTTAGAGGAGGAGACCAACCAGGAGTTGTTTTGGGATTAACATCAAATAGAGACACAATGATAGACATTAACTTCAAGCAATGATAAAAATTGTATTGAGTAAAAAACCCTTTAGCATGTGTCCAGTGAGAGTAGAGACCTTAGTACACACATATGAGAAAAGCCTATTGTTCCTTTCTCTCCAAATAGGAAGGATTGACCCATTGAATGGAACAGATTCAAAAAAAAAAAGTCCAAACCTTGAATTCCAAAGGACAACACAGCAAAATATGAGAAGAGAAATCTAAGTGATAGCAATGAAAGACACATATGCTGCTAAAATCCATCTTTTTGTTAAATTATCTATTGAAAGAAATCTATTTGAAAGCTCCAATCCACACAAAAGTGTGGACTCTAGATGTAGCTTTGAATGACCAAATGTTTTTATGAATAAACTAGCATCCCAAAGACATTGAACAGAAAGTAAGAAATGGCTTACTAGTGAACACTTCAAATGGGTTTGGCCTACATAATCTTGTCTTGTTTGGATGAGATTATTTTGTAGCATTGAGGAAGTCATTTAGTTCCTGTAGCTACTAATTCTATCTATCAAATACTTGTCTTATGAATTTAACCTTCCACACAAGAATACTGTTCACTAGCATATTGTAATAAGAAATCTTAGCTTCTTTATATTTGACAATGTGAAAAATCATGAAAATTTTGTCTGCAAGTGGTGATTCATGTGATCACTAATCAAAGTAGAAGTTGGTCTTCTCATGATTTCTCACAATGATACTAGATTTTACTTGAATTTCCTCAATGAACTTAAACACATTCTTCCAGAGAGTAGAAAATATGATAGTCCTTCATTTAGTAGGCCACCATATTTTTTATTTATATCCACACTTCTAGTCAATTACCTTCCTCCATAATGGATTCCATTTTTAGCCATACGTCCAACTCCATTTGGCAACCAAAGCCTTGTTGACTGCCTCCACTTTCATGATGCCTATTCCTACCCATCTTTTGTGTATACAAACTTTGTCCTAGTTGAGAAGTTGAACTTTTTTCTTTCCAAGAGTGTCATTCCACAAGAATTGACATTTTAGTCTTTCAATGATGTTGCTTGCATTAGTAGGCATTCTATATATTGATATAAGAGAAACTGGCAAGTTAGTCATTGAGGCCTTGACTAGGGTAATTGTGGCCTAGAGAAAGATACTGGTTTTTCCAATTAGCCTCTTTTTTTTTTTTATTCTCTCCATTATACTATCTTGGTGCTTTTTTCTTGAGATTCCTATAGTGATAGGAATCCCTAGATAATAAAATTGAAACTTTTTCCATTCTGCATCCTAAAACCTGAGAGAATTTTTTTACCTTGGCCTCTTTCATCATAATTGCCACCACTGTAGACTTCCCGTAGTTAACTTTTTGTCTAGTAGTCCATTCAAAAGCCTAAGGGGGGGGTTTATTTAACGGCGTATGTATGGCATTTTTGAGATATCACAGCATATCTCAAATGTGCACCTTATTTAATCGCGTTATCTATGGCATATGTGAGATATCAAGTTTATTTAACCACGTTATCTCTAGCATATCTGAGATATTAGGTTTATTTAACTGCGTTATCTCTGGCATATCTAAGATATCAGGTTTATTTAATCGCCTTATCTCTGGTATATCTAAGATATCGGTTTTATTTAAATTTTGTCATGTTAATATGTTTGGTGTTATTTCAAATATACCAAATATAGATTCAAGTGTAATGTTTGCTCCTCTTGTAGAGAGAGAAAAAAAAAAAACTGCATTTTTTAGAGAGAGAGAGAGGGAAGAGGGCGTTTTCAACATTTTTTAGGGGGGTTTGCATTCCTCCATGGGCAGCGGGGTATATGTTTACGAAAAAAATGTGAAATGAGACACACACTTTTAGGATTGACATCCCTTGTAATTTCAGTAATAGTTGTCAATTTTTATATTTTTCTGCATGCAGATTGATGCCATTTATTCACATTGAGATCTTGCTTATGGGACCAAAACTGTTTACTGTCGTGTGGTAACTACGCCTGTTTGATTTGGTCCAACCAGCCAATAGTATGGTGCTTGAGTGTTGTGTACAGACGGTCAGTTAGGGCTAGAATTGATAGTGCAGAAAACTGATAGTAACTCATCTGCTAAAAAACTCCAGTGGTTGGACGGTTGTGATTATCTAATCATAGGATCTTGTTTGTTCTTTGCCATTGATGATGGGGACTGCTTAATAGAAGGTCCAAATTTGCCGCACGGCCAGGTAAAGCTGGTCCAAATAAACTTGCCAGACAACAATATTAAATGATAGTAACCCGTCTGCAAGACAGATTGGATGGTTGTGATTATCTAATCCTAAGATCTTGTTTGTTGTTTGCCATTGATGATGGGGACCGCTTAAGGGAAGGTCCAAATTTTCAGCACGGCCAGGTAGAGCTAGTCTAAATAAACTTGTCAGACAACAACTTTAATGATAGTAACCCGTCTGCAAGATAGATTGGACGGTTGTGATTATCTAATCATATGATCTTGTTTGTTGTTTGCCATTGATGATGGGGACCGCTTAATGGAAGGTCCAAATTTGCCGCACAGCCAGGTAGAGCCGGTCCAAATAAACTTGCCGGACAATCAAGTAGAAGCACAAAAAGATGAATTATTTAGTCATATGTTGGAACTCAAATGTGCCACAAATGACATGCCATTACTAATAATTCATCAATTTAGTAAGCTATTTGTGCCTTTTGATTGGACAATCGTGGCCATAAGCAAGGCTAATTTGATGCCGCTGCTGAATGAGAATGGGAGACTCTGCTGGTTCCTTGTGAGTACGCAGGTCCCTTGGTACCCTCAGTTGAGTTCGCTAGACATTGTAGATGGACAAGAAAGAAAGCATAAATAAATTGATTATAACATGGCATATGTTGCCATGATTTTGTTTATCTGACAAACAGTGGGCACCTGCGAATGTTAGTGTTTGTTGCTTTATCTCCTAACAAAGAAAGACAAATGATAGCTTGGTCCCCCAAGAAGGCCAATCTAATGAATCTCTTGAATTCATATACTTTTAATAAAAAAAAGGCAGCCCTAGTGTAGGAAGCTCCCTCATATGCAAGGTTCGAGGAAGGGGCATACTACAAGTTCAATAGTATGCAGCCTTATCTTGTATTTTGCAAGAGGCTATTTCCACGCCTTGAACTCATGACCTCAAAATCACACGATGACAACTCTATCATTGCACCAAGGCTCTTATTAATATATCTACTTGATACATCTAAAGTATTTAGTAATTTTCTTTTAACGCGGATTTGGAAAGAAATCAGAAGAATTAGCAAAGCATTTAGATTGTACATATAACATTATAATAAGAAACAAATTCACCAAGGGAGAATAATAATATGGTTGCAAGAAGCACTCTTGCCAATCAATTTAACTTTTTTGCTAGTCATAAGTCAACCTTTCAGTCTCATTCTCACTTGCTAGGGCTACATTGCATCGATTATGAAATTCTTCTGAAGACCTTTTAGTCTTCTCAAGATCTTTCAATTATGTTATTTAACAAGGAAATGAGGGTATTACACATACAATTTTGCAGCATTTGGTGCTACACAAATGCATATACAATAAAGGTACCATAAAATCCCTGGGCCTTAGGAATATCATAGCATAGATGAATGGCCTAGATCATTGATGAATATTAAGGTGCTAGTTGATATCATGACATATGCTAGAAATGCAGCTTATTTAACTGTGATATCTGAAAGGCATATGTTTTTCATATCTGAGGCATATCTCAGATATCATAAAAAATTTCACTAGAGATATCACAGAACAAATATCACATATCTGAGATATCATACAAGATATCACAGAATATATGACACATATCTCAGATATCACACAAGATATCATCGGAGATATTGCAGGAGATATGCCCACAAAATGCCAAACAGGTGCCGTTAAATAAACCCCCCTAAATCACTTTTTTGAAGTTACAGATCTAAAAATAACTAAGCTTGCAAAACACCATTTTATCATCAACATTAAGCAGACTAGATACATTTGGAGTTTCCCTTCCTAGTTTTAATCCTCTAAAGATATTTCTTTCCACTACTTTCTCCATCATCATTGAAAATAATTTTCCCATAAAATTAAAAAATAACAGTGAAAGAGCCTCCTTATTTGAAACCTCTTTCCTTTCTAAAAAATCCTTTTAATGTACCGTTCACTGATAGAGATAGCCACCATTGCATACTAGTTTCCACCCATCTTGTAAATTTCTACTTAAAACCCATTCTTTTCGTTCAATGCATTAACATGTTTCTGTCCACTTGGTCATGCAGCCCTTGAAAAATTAATTTTAGTAAACCTTTCCCCCCCTCCCCAAACCCTCTTTCATTGAATTTTTTTTTTTTAATAATTAGCCATTTCAATTATTAGAAACACGCTGTCTATCATTTGTCTAGTTTTTATGAAGATAATTGATAGCTTGAAATAAGTCTATCCATAACTTTAGCCAATATGTTTGCAAATGTTTTAGAAATAATCTTGTTGGTAGATGTCATCGAATACATAGATCTGAAGTCCCTAGCTTCTTCGGATACATCTTTTTGGGAATTAATAGAAGAAAAGGAGGATCCCAGTTTCTTATCAACCAAATTATTCTTTTGAAAATCTAATGCATGATTAAGAAGGTCAAATTTTAAAAATTTCCAACACTTTTTGAAAAAAAATTCATGTTAAAGTCATTAAACTCCCTACGCTTTATTACTATCAACTTGAAAAATAGCATGTTGTAGTTCATCTAAAGGCAGCTTTCAATCTAGTTAGCTTGCTCAGAGGAAATGGAATTGAAGCAAATATCTAATGGCCATGGTCTAAGAGCGTTATCATCTTTGTAGAACAAAGAGAAATGGTTGAGCAAAGCTTCAGAAATTTCATCAAGATCATCTAATCTTCTGTCTCCAATCTATGGTGAAGAAATTTATTTATTTATTTGCTCTATAATTGACCATTAAATGAAAAAAATTGAGTTTTGGTCTCCTTCCTAGATCCAAGTGATTCAACACCTATGTCTCCATTCCATTTCCATTATCTAATTTCATGCAAAACCTCTTCTTTTTCTTTTGTTTCTACATTCATTTTCAACACATATGTCTCCTTTCCATTTCCATTATCTAATTTCATGCAAAAGCTCTTCTTTTTCTTTTGTTTCTGCATTCATTTTCTTCCCCATTCAAACCACTTTCTTCCTTTGCCATGTTTGCCTCTTAATTTTTTTTTTGGCAAGCTTTTTCTCTTCTTCTGCATTTTTTTTTACTTCCTTTTCTCTAGTGTATCGATTTTACTTGATAAAGAATAACTTTGCTGAAAAAATACTCTCACTTCTGTTTCCCCCAGGTGCCATACTCTACCATCCCTAAGTATGTCTCAAGAAGCCCTGCTATTTAAAGCATGCATTTTCAAAATTGAATGGCTTTGGACCTTAGTCTATTGGCTTTAAATACAAATATACTGGATGGATTAGAGATATTGTAGTAGACAACTGATTGAGCCAATTATGGAAAAATTTGCATCCACTGGCTCGAAGTTAGACACCCATCAATTCTACTCATATGAAGGAAACTATTGATTCGACCAAATAAATTTCCCTCCATACATGGATATATTGATTAATCTAGTCTTTACAATAAACTAAGAAAATTCCTCCATTTGTCTTGTAATTTTTGTACCAAAAAAGTTTCTCATGGGAAAATCTGACCACATTAAAATCTCTTGCCAAGAAAATTGGTAAATCCCAAGCCAACACTCTCTCCACCAAAACAAAGAATATCTCTTTTATAACAACATGGTCATTAGACTCATAAATAGAAATAATATTAGCCTCAAAATTCTTTGCCATCCATTTAATTTAACTGCAACAAATTCTAGAGAAATCTCAACTACTAATGCTTAGATGAATCCTTCATGACATAACACTAGATGCCCCTTGAAATTACCATAAGAGGGCTGGTAATGAAAATTGAAACTTTTATTGAAACCTAGAAATCTTATCATTCTTTGATTGATCACTTCTATTTTTGTTTCTTGCAGCAACACCATTGCCACCACCTGCTATTGTAGAAAGAATTGTTTAATCTATGACCTTATTCTAGGCCAATTTGCTCTCCTTAAATCCCACATGATGATTTTCATAAATCCTCATAATCTTCAATGGAACAATGTTCTTACTTGCAAATGGGAGTTTTCTAAGATGTGAATGATAGTGCCTTAACTTGGAAGATCTTTGCTTTCTCCTCTCTTCCTTCAAAAGATATTCACAACTACAAGAATTTTTTTTTCATTTTTTCAAAGCTCAATGTGTATATTTCTAGAGTTTTCTTCCATCTTTTCTTACTTTCTATTTCTACTCCCTTGACTCTTTGATTTCTATTGAATCTTCCAAAATGTTGAACTTGGAGGACATATGCTTAGATATTCTTACCTGGTTTTCTAGTCTAGGTGGAGGAAAAGAAGCCAAGCATCTGTGATCCCCTCTTTCATTTTGGGACAATGAGGGCAGTTGTTCCATAGCCATTTTTTCGCTTGTAGTGTTTTTGCGGTCCCCACCACTTGTTGACTCAACTCCTCTTTCATTAGACTTTGTTTTTTTTCTTTTTTTCTTTTTTTCTTTTTTGGCCAAAGCAATATTTTCTTTCAACACTTGTTGACTCAACTCCTCTTTCATTAGACTTTGCTTCTTTTTTTCTTTTTCCTTTTTTTGCCACATCAATATTTTCTTTTAAGGTAAATTCATTAATTCCAAAATTTCCTTTAGGAAAATTGAATTGTGAACAATTTTTTTTAGTGGACTATTGTTGGACCTTGCTCCATTGGGCTTGTCTTTAGAGTTCTCCTTATTTTAGTCTGTTGTCTTTATGTCTTCTTCCTATAGTTTTATTTGCCTTCCTTTTTTTTCCTCCTCACTTTCTATTTGTTCGATCCAGAATCACATTTCACAACCTTGAACAGTTCAAATCCTTAATAATACATGCCCATTGCTCTCTGCCGTAGTCTAAATCTCTTGATAATTAATTAGTATTTGAGCCTTTAGATAGTTTTTAGTTTACCAACATCACTTACTAGCATTCTTATACCTTTTGTCTCTTCATTATATTACAAGAAATCATCAATCCTTGACATTTTCCAAAGTGGCTACCATTGCTTTGAAAATATCTCACCTCGATCTCCTCTTTTTCATTTGCCAGAATACTTTTACCCCTATTTATAATCCCTTCATTGAAACCTTTGAATTCTTTATTGTGCCATTTGAGATCTAGACATAACTTTTCATTTATGTTCCACCACTTTCTCTAGAACTTTTAATTTCATGATACCATGTGGACAAGGATTCTTGTCTTCTCTTTTTCTTTGTTGTAGCATCTCCTCATCCAATCTTTCCTTTTTTGTAAAATTTCCATTCCTCTCATCCCCTCATTCATGATATTTTCTTCTTCTCTCCTTAATTTTTCATTCTACAATCATTCTAATTTTCTTTCCTCTTGATCTTGCATTTTCTCAAGTTTGTCATATACTTCTGTCATTTCGACTCTAAAGTTTATTGCAGTTTTGCATTGCATATGAACTTTGAAATTCTGAAATCTAAATCCTCCTCACCTTCAATCATCCCATGCCATTTGATTCCTCAACTTCAACATTTTATTGACTCTTTAGTGAATTTGGATTGAGCCATAGCATATTATGATTCAAAATCTATCTTCCTCCAACAAATTTGGTGTAGATTTCTAAGAAAATTTATCACAAAAAAAAAAAAAACTATGTTCCCTGATCTGAATCTGAATCATGCCTATTGCTGGGATTTCCATACCTTCAATTCTCTCTCTCTCTCTCTCTCTCTCTCTCTCTCTCTCTCTCTCTCTCTCTCTCTCTCTCTCTCTCTCTCTCTCTCTCTCTCTCTCTCTCTCTCTCTCTCTCTCTCTCTCCACATCTATTACCACTTATTTATAAACTAAGAGAAAGGCTAGGTCGTATCCAAGCCCTCTAAATATTATGTGGTTAGTGGGATTTAAGTTGGGACTGGTGATTGAAATTATCTATTTAAACTCCCATTTATGTCAATAAGGAAATATTTTTAAGAAAAATATGTTCTTACTGTGTTCAAAGATTATATTCCATGGTAAAGATTTTCATATATGGCCACCCACCTTCATTCATCCTATAATTAGGAGATTTAAGGTTGATGCATATTTAGAATTCTTACTTGAAGATCATTTTCTCTCAAATAACTTCATTGCATGATTGTGATGATTCAAAGGATCTCTCATAAGGGAGATAATGATAAATAACCAATAAAAAAGAAAAGAAAATTTTTATGACATTCTAATATCATGTCATTAGTAAAGGTTCAAATTATCTTTATTTTTTGGTGATCACAAACATACATATCAAAATTATTTCTAAATCCAATCCCCTTGCATTTTTTTTTTTTGCTTGATAATGTTTTAGTCAATGATTAAGGAAAATTTTATCCTTGTAAATGGAGAATAATTATTCGTACTCATCTTGAGTTAAATCTCATAGGTTTAGTTTGAAAAATAAAATAAAATTTCCAAGCCTAAGTACTGGGAGGATTTTGAGCATGGGCAATTTCAAAGTCATTGAATGAGAAGCAAAAGACCTACATGAGTTGTGAGGAAATTTCATAGTGATCTCGAGATTCAACATCATCATATTTACTTAGGATCATTAGGAAGGTTCTCAAACTATGTCATAAGCTATTAAACTAAAATTTAATGAGTTGATAGTGAAGAAAATATTAAATCCAACTTCAACCATGTCCATTCAAACTAAAAAACTTCAACCATGTTGTTGGGGTATTCTTCCTAGTAAAGAGGGCATTTTTAAACATTGAACACACAACCCCTATAAGGAGAGGTCCTTCTCGTGCTAGAACACTAGAAGGCCTTTGCTCTGCATGGTAAGCATTCAGTTACCACTTCCAATAGAAATACAATTAGTTCACTAGTTACAATCATTCATTGGTCTTCCCATAATATGATTGAAGCCTACTGCTTGAAGATGAATTGATTGGTCGTGGTTTTGCCTCTATAGCCTACCTCTGTCATGTCAAATTTTCTTATATGCATAATGTTGGAAAAGTTATGATCTTAGTTTTCAAATTAAAAAGATTCCATTTTGGTTCCAATATGACCATTGATATTCCTATCTAAATGAACATCCATTCTTGGCTTGTGAGATCAACCAAGTACCAGGGTAAAATGTGGATAGAGGTCCCTTTGAATAAGTTATGATCTAAAAACAATTGTTATACAATTGACCATTAACTGGGCATGTGAGAATATAACCATTTTTTTTTCAATAAAAAAAAAGATCTAACACATTAGTTATATAGTGAAAAAAAAAAAATGATTGTAAGGTCAGTATATATATGGTCACATACAACACATACACATATAACATACAAGGGAGAGGTCACTTATCCAATAATGAAGTATGTTGGAGTTGTGATGATCCATCTAGAACTTAAAGGTCCAACATGTTAAACTATTGAAACCTTTTATTTGTGTCCTCATAGAAGGGTAACTTCCTTAAGACTTGCCATACCATATGCTAACTAAAGATGGAAAATAGTGTTGTCTATCAATGCATATTGGAAAAAATAGAACAATTTCTATAGATAATTACTCAAGTAAAAGATTTTACATAAGCACTTCTCCCTTGTTGGGGAGATTTCAAGTAGACTTGAGATCTAGGATCATAGTTTTTAGGTAGTTTGCTTCATAATTCTTTGTTCATTAGCATCAGCATCAGCATCATCAAGACATTATCCTCATTAGGCATTATCCACATGAATCTTGTTTCTCCATTCTCCTCTATTAAGTATTATGTCTTCATTTAGTTTCATAATTTTTAAATATATTTTTTTAGGCCTTTTCCTTACCCTTTTAGATCCTTTGACTTGGATTGCCTCACTCCTTATAACTAGTGCCTTTTTTTTTGTTTCCGTTAGACATGTCCAAAGCATCTAAATCTAATCTCCCTCATCTTGTTACCCATTGACACTATTCCTAAGTTTCATTTCTAATTCTATCTTTTCTTGTCTTACCACTCATCCATATCAACATCCTCATTTTAGCTATGCTCTTTCTATGTATATGTTACTTCTTAATTACTCAACACTCTAATTCATAGAGCATATCTGGCCTTACAGCCACCTTATAGATTTTTTTTTTAAGTTCGAGTGGCAATTGTTCATTACGCAAGACTCTAGAGTTACATTTCCGTTTGTTTCAACCCACTTGGATTGTTTTGATAACCTCCTTCTCAATCTCTCCGCTTATGAATTATCAATCCATAGGCATAAATTTTTTATGTAATAAATATAAATAAATAAAACCATAAATAATTTAACTGCCATGAATAAGGATTGGAGACCAACTTGGTATAGTTTCATCATTTGCCAAGTTGATCAAGAGAGCTAGTTTGCTCAATATCACGATTCACTTCATACACCTAATGCTTCAAGTACAGTATTTGTTACAAATAATGATCCAATTGTAGACGTACTTTAGGAACAAATGACTCAAGGCAGCTATTTTTTTCCTTTTAATGGTAAACACTTGCACACTCTACTAGAGTCTTGAACTTTGTGATTTTCACAATTGAAACTCACTCTTGAGTCACTGACCCACGCTCATGCACAGCTAATTGAAGCAAGGCTGGTCTCTCTTTCGGATCTTTGGAGCACTATTAGTATGGCTCTTGAAAATTACGGCGAGTTACAAAGTACTTCAATAAATTAAATGGACGTGGAGAGTCCTTCTTGGCTGTTGTTCCATGAAAGGACTCCCTTTTGTTTATCCAATCCTCCCATCTATCAAGAATCAAGAAGCAAGAGTTCAAGAGAGTCTCTCCTAGAACTCAAGGGTTAGTTGTGGCCTGGTAATAGGTAAAATTATTTACAAAGACAAAGTTTAGTGCAGTTGGTCACATGCACATGGCACCTCTAGTGAAAGTTTATCAAGAACATCTAAGTTGCCACTTTCATGACTGGAGTAGGTTAGATTTAGGAGAGTGTGTGTGCGAGTCCCTGTTTCATAATTCAAAAAAAAAGAAGCAAAAAGAAAAAACATACAAAAGGGCGTGGCAGTAGACATCTAGTTGGACAATTGAATAAATGCACCAACTTCGTATACTTCCCTGGCCAAACCATTAACTTTCAACTACCAAAATCAACACTTCTGGTATGTTCTCTATGAAGATAAAAATAAAATAGATATCATTCTTAGGCTATTAAAGAAAAGGACCCTCCTCCAACCACTAGAGTACTGCCTTTTCCACTTTCTAAAGGAAGAAAATTGTAATTGAGGAACAGATTAGATAGACAAGGCAATGCACATTTCCTGACCCCAACACAAACATAGCAAGAGGAAAAGCAAAAGAGAAACAAAATCAAGGAAGGAAATAATGACCCATTTCATCGACAGCTTCTAGATGGAGATCCAGCGTAGTGGAAAGAAAACAGAAGAATAGCCAAAGCTTTCCGAGCCCACAGACATGGCTGCCACTCTTCCCTGCATTTTTCTTGGCCTTTTTCGCCTCTTCCCTCTCTCCCTCGGCAAGAGCGCTCCATTATCCATGATCAACAAGAACAAATATTAAAATATTAAGCAAGGGAGCAAACCCAGTAGCCTAAAACAGCAATCCCAGAACAGAGAACACTCTTTCCAAAATACACGCACAAGTGGGCGTAGGCAGCTGCAAAATCTCAATTTATAGCGTCTTTTTCCTTCTTCTCCAATCCTTTCTCTTTCTATCTTTTCTATTGTTTCGAAAGTGTCTGCAACAATGATATTCTGATAATTTCCCCCGTCATCGTCGCGTCTGGGTTATAAATTTTATGGGTTTTTTCCGTTCAATCTGGTGAAAGTTTAAGTTCTTTGTACTGGGTTTTAGGGTTTAGTGAGTTCTCATCGGATTATCCAATGGCATCTTGGGGAATTTCGCCCATCTCGATAACATCATGCGAGGGTTTATCTTTTCTGAGTCTTCTTTGTTCTGTCGGGGGAAGTATCATGCTTTTCGTGGTGGGTTTTAGCTAGGGTTTATTGGGTGCTGTTTAGATTTTCCCATGGCATCGTGTTTCCTTGTGATCTGTCTTTTACATTCTATTTTAGCTACTACCTGTGGAGCATTGATGATGTTCTTCCTCAGAGAGGTTTCGGTTTTTGGGCATGGGAATGAAACGGCTATGAAGCTTCTTGGATCGACGCCTCATGATCAGCTACTGATTCAGATCTCTGATTCTTTTGCTGGAATGTTGCTTTTCACGATTGGGTTTCTGCTGTTCATGGTAGCTTTTGTTAAAGATCGAGATTTCCAGTCCTTCTTTGCCAAGGGTTGTATACTTCTGCATCTTTGCATGGCTCTCTGGAGAATTTACTTTGAACGACGTCTTGAAGATCTTGCTCATGATTGGCCCAGGCAGCTCGTTGGTGATATCTTTTTGAGTCTTTCATGGGTTTTCTTTCTTGTTTACTCTTGGAGGGAGAAATATGACTAGTTCTAATGAGATGCAAAGAAAGTTTCAGCACTAAATCATTGCTTTGCATTATACTGAAAATGCTAAAACATAGCAAATTAAGAAAAGGAAAGGAAAAATGGGGCATCAAACTGTAGTATTCTTTTGGGGCTCTTTGATTGGAAGTAATTTTAAGATGCAGGGGAATTGGGTATCTAGGGGCTGTTGGTGGACGATGGAAAATGGCGGATTGTTGGTGGTTCGTTTACTAGGTACATCTATATCTTGTTTCTGAGAGTTCCGTTTGTTTGCTTTCTTCTGTTTACAATGATTAATCGAAAGGCGCTGCCTTGTGGTCTCTGTGTTATAGTCCTTGTAAATTTTCTTCTTGGCATCAATAAATATTAAAATTTATGAGCATTTAGATATTTCTATTTTTTTTGCTTGACTATCCTATTGAAAATCTCTGTAATTGCAATTTTGGCTTGCTTCATATGTGTATTTAGTACGGAGACTGTAAAGCTCCTGTTCAGCACTTCGTTGGACATCCAGAGACAGTAAATTGGGACAGTCATGTATGATGAACCATAATGGTATGACTGCTAACTTCCTTATAGCATGGGTACATGCAGATCCATTAATTTCAATTATGTTTCTTGACTAATACAAGTTCAGACCGCTTATGTTTCTGCCTTACTGAATAATATGTTATTATAACATAGATTTTCAGAAATTATGATGCCAAACCCTTCCAGATAGAGCACCAGCTGCATCAGTTGGCTTCCACAGTTTTTACCTCTGCATGAACCTCTAATTAGACAGTCAAGTGTTTATATATCTGAGCATTTCTTGAATAATAGAAGTTCAGGCTGCTTATTTTTCTGCCTTACTGATTAAGATGGTAATATGACATAAATTCTCAGAAATTATGATGCCAAAACCCTTCCACCATCATCTATTGGCTTCCACAGTTGTTACTCTGCATGAACTTCTAATCAGACAGTCAAGTGTTATATATCTGAGCATGTTGTTTAGATATGCCATTCTGATGCTAAATCTTCCTCAGCTGATGGTTCGATAATGTTCTTCCGTTTTACATAATTCCTTTTATCAATCAGTATATAGAATTCTTAAAGAGAGCTTATTCAATAGAGGCTCGACTTGTTCATATTGATGCAAATGTAAGTGAACGTGACATTCTTTATAAGTTCTTGAAATATACATTGTCATGTGTAGCTTTTGATTCATTTCCCATGATTTATCATGGAATCTTTCTTAGAAAGATCTGATGCAGATAGCAGGGACTAGAATTCTCTCACGTTTAGGAGTATCTTTAGTCCACGTTCAGTTGATCTTCCCTATGGTTGCTGCTATCTCTTTGCCTACTAGACCAACATAATACTTAATCAGCTGCCTCCAACACCTGTAGGCAAACCGGTTTCTTTTGCCTATACTAGAACAGCGGATGTTGGGCTCTTTTTTTCCCTTCTGCACCCTGCTACTTTTATATCGAGCAAACCTTTGAAAGAGTGCTTTTACACGATTATCCGTTGCCAAATTTAGATTAAGAGAAACAGCTCATGATTGCTTGTTATTTCTTTGTTTATAAATCAGTCTGGCAGATTCCACTAATGGTCTTTGAATACAACATGCCTTATTTGCATCCTAGTCATTCCGAGTCTTCTTTGCTGGCTTGTTCTTCTTCCTGTGAACATGTAGTTCACATTGCTAACTTCCTGAGTCTGCACTAATTGTTATTATTCTAACAATTGGACAAAGTGAAATCTGTAGATTACTTATTTAATAAGTGGAATATTTGAGTTTTCAGCCTGCTCAACTGTGGGACTATTTACTAGCTTAACATTATTTACCTCACAATTACAACTTGAAATACATCAATCTACCCGATTTGAACCCTTTGAATTAGCTTTGTGTCCTGATGTGTGACAGAAATACCTTCATCTGCTGCCTCTGCAGTTGTGTTGGCGAGTCAAGTCTTGATTTGTCCAACTTTCTATGCGTTTTCAGTTTTAGAAACAGTTTATATATATCAAAATGTGGGGCAGAATGTTGGGTTGATAAGTTGCTCTTGTAAATGGGCCTCAATGGTGTTGGAAATTGCAAATGTTTTCATCATAAACTATGGAATGGAAGTAAGGAACTGATGGCATAGGCTACGGGTTGGAAATGTAATTTATGTTAGAGCTGTAGTTTAAAGGTTATCCACAAGCAATCCGAAATTGAAGGTTATCCACAAGCAATCGGAAATGTATTCATTAGTCATATGTGCTTCAGAATTGCAATGTGTTCGTGGAATGTTATAGGAAAGGAAGATAATATACCGAGGGTCCTGATGGCAAAAAGGAAGACTTACCAAGGAGGGAGACATTGATTTGCTTTTCATGGGTCCTATTACGATTCTGTTCCTGCTTTTCATGGGCCCTAGAATGATTCTGTTCCTTATGAAGGTTTTTCTTTTTGGATCCTTGAAGATAACATATGGAGCCATGCCAGCCTGTGAGCCACCATTCTACCCACTTTATCTGTTTTCCATCCATCTCTCTTCCCTAAGAAAGTTTTGTAGATTGTTTCCAGTTTGATGCCCTTTATATGTTAGTTTCTCTTGCAGCTCATTTAGAATGCGGCTTACAGCTTAGTCCTTCAACCTTGATATTTCTGGGGTGAAATTTTCAGCTTATTGTGAACAACAGAAAAAAGAAATGGCTTATCTGTTCGAGGACTGAGACAAAAGTGAATATCCATTTCTCTTATCAATTATCAAATATTCTCCACCTTCTAAAGTTTGATCCAGATTTATCGAAATTAATTATTATTTATCTTCATCTTTAAGAATCTTCTGCTAACAAAAGTGCCCGGCTTTTATTTATAATCCCTATTAAAGGGGCAAAGTATTCAAAGAGGCGAGTGATTAAATGTCAGAAAACACCGGAAGAAGATACATAGAAAACCAGCAGTCGGCAGACGCCTTTTTCCGATGCTAGACATGATATTCAACCCATGATGAAGAAAGCTCATTTTCCCAAAAGATTTCTGACTATTGACATGGACCTTTCATCTGTTCGTTTCAATGTGAGAGAAGCAATCTGACCCTTCATTTCCAGATGGATTATTGGAGATAAATTCACCCAACCCCATAATATGTGAGTCCATTTAAGACAGGTGTGTGGCATGTGTTTGAACTATTCGCCTGACAAGGATTGACTGTGAAGGGGTGTCGGCTTGAGTGACTTTTTGCACGGAAGTTAAACAGCCCCAACAGTTCCATTAATTGAGCGATATCTGCCGAATGGGGGGTGGCCGGCCTTGTATCAAAGACTGAATGAGGGTAGTACTTTCACTGGGTGCTTTTGCTTTGTACCAGTGAGAGATTCCAGTTTCTACATCTGTGGAGATTCTTTGCACTTTTTCTGCACTTGACAGCCATCTCTGAGCCCCTTAAACGCATGATCGAGCAAAAAGCCCCTTACTGCGCCACTGCGCTAGTAGGCAAGGATCCATCGACGGACATCACTTTCGGGTGTTCTCAAGACTTTCGTGGGGACAATTTACCAGCTGCGGAATGCTAAGCGGGTCAATCTAATGGTACCCTCCCCTTTACTTGAAGCGGCCTCACCTTCAGTTCGGATCAGCTGATTGCTCAGCCCTTGGATATTTGATAGTTCAAAAGCAGGTGAAGTGGATGACCGTAGCATCTGAAAATTATACTTTAGATCACACGACTGGGTTGGCAACAAACTTTCTATGAACAAAGTTCTTATTTCACCTTCCAAAAACACAGCTTTGGAGATGCTATTGATTCGCTGTTATTTTTGTTCAGGGGGAGGGAGAGATTGGTACTTTCTCATCTTGACGGATTGTGAATCTGATGAATGGCTTGGATCACGAAAAAAACATAAAAAAGGAGGCCTGCTCTGCATTGCTTGATCTTCATGTGCCATTCACCATAAAAGGGCAGCCCCGGTGTAAGAAGCTCTTGCATGTGTGGGAAGAGGCGGACCACAAGGTTTAATAGTATGCAGCCTTATCTTGCATTTTGCAAGAGGCTATTTTCACCCCTTGAACCCGTGACTTCAAGGTCACATAACGACAACTCTACTGTTGTGCCAAGGCTACCCTTCTAAGGGCAATCTCGGCACATGAAGCCCCTGTGTATGTGGGATCGGAGGAAGGGGATGACTACAAGGGTCAATAGTACGTATCCTTATCTTGTATTTTGTAAGAGGCTATTTTTATGCTTTGAACTTGTGACTTCAAGGTCACACAATGACAACTCTACTGTTGTGTCAAGGCTCTTCCTTAAGTGTCATTCACTATGTGTAATAAAAAAAAGAATTCCTAAAAGCAATTTGTGATCCGCCCCTTCCTCAAACTTTGAATACGCGGGAGCTCTGACCTTTTTTGGTCAATATGCAATTTGTCAATGCAAGATTTAGGTTCATTTGATACCTCTCCATTTGAAGCAACAATCACCAGCAAGGTGACTTATTATCCCCAGGAGATTCTTGGTGAATCTATTAAGGGTAGCATAAAATGGAGTTGCAGGATGTGTAGGGCAAATGGGAATAGAAACGGGACAGTTTATTGGAAACGCTATAATTTTCAATTTATTATATTAAAAATTAATATATACAGAAAATGTAAATTACTATTGAATTGCTCAATCTACCAGAGGTAAGTTCCTATTATATAAAGGAGTCGTATAACTATTTTGAGGCCTTTATGGCTATAACTTTTTCCTGATCTAAACCATTAATCGTGTTTGTATTGGTGTAGATGGATTAGAAATCAAAGTTCATATCCATTGGATCCTTTTAACCTATATTTCTTTGGTTAAAAAATTATGACCTTTAATTTAAAAAAAAAAAAAAAAAAAAACCACTCAAAACAAGTGACTAGAATCTTCCAAATGCTTGGTTCCTCGTGGGTTAACTAATTTTAGTAAGAATATGATGAGCCGCTTTGTCCAAAAACAGGCTGTCACAATAACTTTACCATGTTGAGGCCCAGGAAAAGTGTTCCTTTATTTGCCACGTTTCTACGACTATTGAAAGGTGTTCACATGCATTCTCAACCTAAAATATGAAAAACTGTATCCAACTTTATCATCGTCATCAAGACTTTATTGCAATTAAGGGTTAGCCAATTCAACATTCTCAACCTAAAATATGAAAAACTGTATCCAACGAACGCTCAAAGGCCATCGAAGATTGAGTCAGATCTCTCTAATAGTCTAAACCAAAACAAGATCATTCAATGCAGATGATTATGTAAAGGAAATTTCTGAATCATCAAAAGAATGGTCCCCAATCTACCCCACTAAACCCTGCGTGTAATTCCTGGCCTTTCATTGGGGCTTGGTCTCTCGAAGGACCTAAACAAAGCGCGGAAACCGAAAGAATCAATAAAATTTCAGTAGGCAGGGGTAAGTCAGTAAATTTGCAAACTATAATATACGCTTAAACCAAAGACTTTGACGGAAAAGGTCCAAATGGTCAGACAGGGGTCGCAGGATAGGAAAAACAAAAGAGAAGTCATCCATTATGTCCGCGCGTGCAGAAATAATGTATGTGGGACTCTAAAACATTGATAATGAAAACCACTCGAGGGTCGCTCCTAGGATTAGCCAAGGACCGAACACATCAGGATCCATTGGTGATCCTAGCCCTTGTTTTGTCAATTGTGAAATGAATTGCCCATAATTTCACCGTCGATTTACTGTTCGAGAAACTTCAGTCACCCTGAATCTAGGCCCTTGCTTAGAGTTGTCGCATCAGTCAAACCGGAAGACTTTTCCCCTCCTTCATTTAAATGGGCCCAAAAGATGAACGGCTGCGATCACCACAATCTGGGTCCCAGATGAACTTTTAGGGGCACGTGCATTCACGCGCAGGTACCGTGCAATTTCAAAGGGGAAGAAGCTAAATCGGTGCTTACCAAGCTGTCTTATCTAATCAAACAAATAAAGGGCACTTGGTGCACAAAGCTCTTGCACATGCATGGTTTGGGAAAGGGTGTACCATAAGAGTTAATAATATGCAGCCTTATTTTGCATTTTGCAAAAGAGGCTATTTTCACACCTTCAACCCATAATCTCAAAGTCACAAGATGACAATGCTTCTATTACGCCAAGGCTCTCTTTATAATCAAACATAATAAGGGTCAATAATATGCAGCCTTACCTTGTATTTTGCAAGAGAGACTATTTTCACACCTTCAACCCATAATCTCAAGGTCACACGATAACAACTCTACTATTGCACCAAGGTTTCCTTTATAATCAAACACAATAATGGTCAATAATATGCATCATTACCTTGCATTTTGCATGAGACACTATTTTCATACATTCAACCCATGACCTCAAGGTCATATGATGACAACTCTACCATTGCGCTAAAGCTAACTTAATAATCCAACAAAAAACAATTCCAAACCAAAATCAGGCCAAGCGTTGGCGACCAACAAAGGGAACCCAAAGGGACTTGCTCCATCAACTGCTCCCTCTTTTCATGGCCAATCCAGAGGACCGCCCAAATTCCTCCATCATGAAGAAAATCCTCGGCAATCGAAGAACATGGGTAGCCCTCTTCGTCCTAATCTACGCCCTCCTCCTCTCCTCGACGTGGAATCTAGTCCGTTTGATCTTCTCTTGGTGCTGCTCCAACACCTCCTCCTCTTCCATCTGGTGGCTCTCGCTCTACGCTTCCATCCTCTTTGGCGTCGTCTTCGGCCTTCTCTTTGTGGCTGCCGTTTCCGCAATCGTTATCCCTGCCATGGTGGTTGGATGGATAACCATTTTGGTGCTGCTCGCCTTGACCGGAAGATCTCGTCGGTCACTTGTTCTTGATGGACGGAAAATCACCGCTGATATTGGCAAAGTCACTGTAAAGAGTATTCTTAAGGGCATTTAAGTTCCACATGTTTGTCTCTTCGCGTTGCCATTTTCTTCCCCACAATTTTAAAGCTAACCTTTTCTTACTGCACTCTCTCGCGTCTCCTGCTCCTGTCCAATATGGGGCTGTCTGGACTATGAACAGCTTGAATCGGCCAAATATTTATGCTAGACTTGTAAATGATTTGATTAAGCAGCGCATAAACCATGCAGTTTCTGTCGTTTATAGTGGACGATGGCCTGTGAATCGAAGAATCTATCGCTTAAAAGTATAAATAGCGATCAAAACAAATAAAAAGGGCAGTCCAGGGTACGTAGGTCTATGGGAATGGTGGACTTTAAACAGCTTATGGTATGCGATCTTACTTTGCATTTTCTAAGAGACTGTTTTTATGCCCTGAACTCGTAATCTCAAGGTCACATGAAGATGACTATCTGTTGCTTAGAATAGGCAATTCCACTCAGAGTTGATTTCAATCTTGACTATAAACCACCTCAGTCTCAAGTCTCTGATAACAATGTTCCACTAAGTGTTGTTTTGCACTCAATATGAGGTCGGATAGCCCGGTAGGTAAAAGATGAAGCTATTAGTAGTGGTCCATCCAATGTGGGGTTGGTTAGATGAACAGTTCGGATCGCCAGACTCTTAGGCTGCAGATGTAAATTGATCACGTAACTGCTCTTGTTTATTGTGAACAATGGCAGATAAATAGCCGAATCAATCACTTCAAATATTGGCTAGAGCAGAAATAGCACATGAACAATAGTTTGGACACTCAAGATCAATTATTGGTGCAAAAGGCTCCCAAGGACCAGTCACAGAGGCACTTCTTAACACATTTGTCTGTAATCTTGGCTTTAGAACATCCAATTCCGTTAGAAACTTGCACTTATTCTTTTAGAGACACCAAAATGTTAGTATCTGGAAACTCGTTTCAGAAGAGGAATGCTAAACTGACCACACTGTAGGTGCTGTCTAGCTACCATATCTTAACGGGGGCTCACTCTTGAATGATCCGATTTGTCAATCACATTGATCTAGATTTATGTCTTATAGATAAAAATCATATGATTTGGATTATTCTAGCATCTAAACATCATCTAAAAGGTTATTTATATAAATAGAAAGTTTGGAAGCTTTGTGAACGATACACATTTTCTTAATAGCTAGAATCATCCAAACCATATGCTTTTTCATCTGTATCTGTAAGACATTTAAGTCTTGAACAACAAGATGAGCAAGTCAAATCATTCCAAGATGGGCTGGGCTACGTAAAATATGGTCACTTGATCACACCTAATAGTGCAGTCAGTTTAGCATTCTTAGTTTCAGAAATATCCTAACTGAGCAGAACCATTTTCCATTTGGTATAAAAGGTATTACTGGACTTTACTAGCCATTGTCTACATTTTATTTGACATTTAGTAGGGATGTTCATAGTCTTGAGCATGGCTGCTAGGAAGTGGTCAAAAGTAGATAAATGGCGCGGATCACCTAACAAGTGGACCCCAAATGCACTTCCTGGCTGATACAATATTAATCTTCACCTTTACTTTGAATGTAAAAGGTGAAGAGACGATTCTTCTTCTTCGGGAAGGTTTGAACGGCCAAAGAGTGTTTCTTCCAAACCAGGAGTTGATCGTACTTGTTGGAAAACACAGGGGCAAAGAAAGAAAAGCTGAAAACAACATTGGATACCATGCCACAAGGAGTTCCCGTCTGTTTTTGGCACAAGAAATAAGAAACAAATATACGACTGCAGTCCAACAGTAAAGTTAATGATCCTGACCATCGGTCACCGGTTCATAGATCAAATTTCTGTGCAGAATCCATACTACTGATGGTCCAGATCATCTGAATCTGAAGAAAATCTACCGGACAGCCGATCTACTGTGAGCTAACACAAATGAATTGTCAAAATCATGGAAAAGTGGTCCCCACCAACCCCTATAGGCCCTGCGTGTAATTCATCTTCTTTCATTGGGTCTTGGTCTCCCAAACACCGTGCCGAAGACGAAAGAGTCAATAAAATACAGGTGTTAGGGGCATTTCGGTAATTATAGAAGGGATCGTGTGCTCCTGTCGAAGACAAAGCTTTGAGAAGAGGTCCAATGCGTCAGACAAGGTGGAAAAAGAGCTCTCCCGTGGTGTACGCGCGTCTAATCTAGTACATAAATCTTTGAGCTGCTAAAGTTGATGTGCCTAATAATAATTATTCTCTTCAAAGAAGACTGTATATACTTCAACCCAAATTATTCAGGCGATCTTAGTCTTTACTAATCAGCCGCAAGTTCTATTTTACAAAGGACAGCCTCTGTGCACGAAGCTCCTGCCTATACGGAGTCGAGGATGAAGCGAACCACAAAGGTTTATTATAATATTTAATTTTATCTTGCATTTTTGTAAAAAATTATTTTCACGCTTTAAAATCAAACTGATTTCTAACCTAATCTTTATTTTTGTAACATTTCTTGGTTGTGTCAAATATCAATATTATGTATGTTGGTTATGTAATTACCTTCTTCTCCTATTTATTTAGCATAAAGAAAAGGTGTACAAGATATGGTAGCAAATAGATATAGCCTGTGAAATTTCTCATGTTATTGTCTCTTGTTGGGATATCATCCATCAACAAAGAAAGGTAATAAAGATAAGGAAGAAGTACAAATCAACGAGTGCTACATAAAAACGAAGTACAAGTTTCGACACAGAAAGCCACGATTAAGACATTATTTAAAAAGATGAAAAATTCTAAACTCAGCAAATGTAGCAGGGCCATTTAAAAGAATAAAGGAAAGCTGCAGGAGAAAACCACAAAGCATCGTTTACTAATAAGGGCTAATAGAGCGAGTGGGAGGCCCCTCTAAACCAAGCCAACCAAACTCCCTGGCAGAATCGTGGATTCTCTTCCCACATCTACAAGACGTAGTCATCAAGCCCTATTATAATTTAGCTTATGGCCTCGAGAAATCCCCAAATTAGGACTTATAGATCAGTCATTGCCATTGCATGCAGTTCTAACATCTACATTTTTATGTACATTAATAATTTATATACCTTAATACCCTTATCTTTTCTTCTCTCTACCAAAATAGCTTGTTCTTTGGTCAAAATAACTGGTTGCTATCAAATCAATATATTTATCTCAAGACCAAGATTAAGACTATAACTTATCTCATCAAGGTTCCTCCTCACCACAGAGAAACCTTCTATTCCATATGATTTTTATGTTTATATAGAGAGATAAAATAATGATAGAAACATTAGTACAATTAAAATGCTACTATCACCACACATTCCAAACTATAAATTTAAAATATTGCACAATGTCTTAAAGAGTAAATGACCCAAAATATGTTTGAATTTCTATCAAAGATAAGAAAATAAAAGCTTTTACAAATTTATCAAAACTCTCTTCATCCCAGGCTCAACAGAACATTAGAAGAAACGCACTCATAATGTCTTTTTTCAAGCAACAAATCTCACGTGGAGAGCCTTCATTTTTGCATTACTCAGTCTAAGCTAAAGGGCAGCCCTGGTCCACTAAGCTCCTGCCTATGCGGGGTTCAAGGAAGGGGCGGACCACAATGGCCCATAATAGGCAGCCTTACCTTATATTTTTACAAGAGGCTATTTCCACGCCTTAAATCCGTGACCTCAAAGTCACATGATGACAACTCAATGTATCTCTACTTTCATTCACAGATGCAATGAAACTTATCTTTTGGTATTTTTTATATAAAAAAATCCAGCGGTTTTGGGAGAGAGGAAGAAGATACTGGTTTTAAGGTGAAACAACTTGCTACGGTGTTTTAAGGCCTTCATAAGGATTAAAACATGAAGAAAGCCTGAATCTGGAATTCTACCTAAAAGAAATTGAACCAGAATTGATCAACGCTAAAGATCAGGATGTAGGTCCCACATAACAAACTTCCACCAGCAGGTGTAGTACACTCCCAGACACAATAAATTTTCTTTGGAAAGTCAAAGAAATCAAATTGATGCTTCCCAAGCTTCCCTTGTATACATATCTCAAAAGGCAAAAGAAAACCAGCAAACATCCCCCACCGAAGCCCGCGCGCGCAAGCAACTCCGAAGCACTCGACAGACAGTCGAAAGAGCCGAGAACCACTGTACCAATTCTCCCCTACATCTATGGCCGATCAAGAGGACCACCCCAATTCCTCCACCGGCGCTTCCATCCTCTACAAAGTCCTCGCCAAACGAAGAACATGGGTAGCCCTTTTCGCCCTAATCTACGGCCTCCTCGTCTCCTCCACATGGAATCTCATCCGCTCGATCCTTTCCTGGTACTACTCGAACACCTCCTCCACTTCCATCGGATGGCCCGAGCTCTACGCTTCCGTCCTCTTCGGCGCGGTCTTCGGCCTTCTCTCCATGGTGGCCGCTTTAGCAATCATAATCCCTGCTACGGTCATCACTTGGATCACCATTTTGGTGCTCCTTGCCTTCGCCGGAAAACCTCGCCGGTCGCTCGTTCTTGAGGGTCGGAAGATTACGGCGGATATCGGAAAAGTTGCCATTAAGGTTATGCTGAAGGAAGGGAATCTTGTGGCGGCTGCTTGTGCAATTTTGAGTTTTATTGCCCTTGTTCGTCGGAGAGGAGAAGATTTTGACTGAATTTTTTTGGGATTTTTTGTTGATTTTGGGTGATATGAGGGAGATGGGAGTGTTTGTGCTCTGGTTGAATATGATCTGATCTAATCTTTTGTATAATTATTGTTGTAATATTAATTTGATTTTAGTGCTAGAATTTTTTCTTACCAAGTTTTTTAGATTTAAGATTGGATTACGGTTTGTTTTCCCGTTTATATTTTTTTCCTGAAATTAATTGTGATATTGCTGTTTGATGGAGGAGTATGAATTGAAATGATGATTTTGCGAAATTGGACGGCTGCGATATTATGCGATGTATGTGCACAGATTTGATTAAAAATAAAGCAGCTAGAAGTAGAAGTGGAGCCCACTTGGTCCACAAGATTGGCAATGGTTCGGATTTTTCAAAAGGTGGGCCAGGTTGTAGTTATAGGATACCGACTTGAGCAATGTCCCCTTGCTGGGACAAACTCTAAGCTTTTGATTTATAGTCTAGGCCGTTGATTTCTCCGTCTATTCAGATGGAGCTGATTTGGTGTAAGATTTGACGCACTTATAGTGTGATCTACCTGATAGGTGGTTTAGATCACGGAAACAAGTAGGCCCCAGTTGTCCTTGTGCCGGCTCATATTTTTGGCATCCATCAAATTGAATAAGTTTATTGTGTCATGTAATAGGACTGCTCATGGGTAGGTAACCTAAAGATTTTCCTTCTTTTTTTTTCGCATTGATCATAAATTTTAGGTAAATATAAAATTGCTTCTATCGAACAATGACGTATTTAATAAAAAATTCCCAACTTGTAGCGAATTTTTATTGTAATCCCAAAATCATCGGTTTGTTATTTTTGCCTCAAAATCTTGCCAGGTGGCAGCTGATTTCTTATATGGCTTTTGACCTTGATATGTAAAAGTTTTTTATAATTAAATTAATTTAAAAACTGCCCCGTATGGTTTTTTAAGTAGGACCCATTATTTATATAGTACCTACACCCAGTTCTAGTGTCTATCATTGTGGGACCAACGTGATTGCTTGTAGTAGGACCCACGCCCGTGTTTGAAGTTGGGTCCACACTACGTGTGCTTTATATTTATTGGGGCCTACACTAAGTGTTCGAAGCTGGGTCTACTTTCATTGTGCAAGATTTGACTTGCAATATAGGTAAATAACAAGTGCTTTTGTGGGGCCCAAAAAATATTAAAAGATCAAATCGTCCAACCGTTGCAAAATTTGGTAGCTTGCCAATCTTAAGTATATTGTGGAATATGGTCAACAGATCAGATCATCCAAAAGAGGACCCCAATAGGGTCTCTCTCTCTCTCTCTCTCTCTCTCTCTCTCTCTCTCTCTCTCTCTCTCTCTCTCTCTCTCTCTTACATTCCAAAATCTATTGCCTGTATGACTATGCTAAAAGCACAAATAAGTATCGTGTTTAAGGGTGATCCAAAATAATCATCTACCCTTACGTTAAGTAAGGACAAAATCTCATCCATCAGATGATCCAATCTTTAAGGCAACGGTCTGGATCACCTAAAATGATTCGTGGGCAGTCTGAAAATGAATGGTATGGATCATTTGACAAATGATTCTTGGATGTTGTTTAGGAAAAGTGAAACAAAGAGGGAATAGGGGTGGCAAAATATGACACGACTCGAGCCTGACACAAATTTAACAGATTAAGGTCAAGTCTTATCGTGTTTGTGTCTCGTGTCATGTTCATGTCAATCAATGTTGACTCGTCGTGTTGACTTGTTTGACATGTGACCTATTAATTCATCGTGTTAACCCATCTAACTCCCGGTTGAAAATATAAGACAGTTCATCAAAAAACCATCCTATATTACTAGTAATATAGGACTGCTTATCTGAAGCCGTCCTATATTAGTTATTTTATATTCATTTAATCGTGTTACACGAGTCATGTCGTGTCAACTCATTTAATAATTGTGTCGTATATGAGTCACAGGTTATTGATACGATTATTAAGCGGGTCATGTTCATGTCGACCTATATACTATAATGGGTTAGTCTCGACACGACACAAACACGACCTGCTAACCGGAATTGCCAGGCTTAAGAGGGAAGGATACTAGAATTAGATGGCTAAAACTATAGGCTCAGTCGACTCTCAAGTGATCCAAACTGTTTATATTCCTAGTCTAGTGCTACGTTAGTTTATTTAATGACTTAGGATTAATTTAAAAAACTATTTCAAGATTGAGGCATAGACAACAGCTCCATGAGTTTGGATTAAAATGAAATTTTGTAAGTTGAGGGTGTCTTTTGATGAAAGAGCCATTGAATAATTTGCATTATTCTGCCGGTTCTTATGATAGACCTAATATGATGTTAATGGAGGTCTAGGCAGCCAACACAAGGTCATCATTTTTCAGCAACAACATGTTGGCTGGCACTAGTGATCTATGAAAATTGATTACTGGTCATTGCCTATCCTTGGTATATGTCAATATGCATTCATCCCTATGTATTATCATATGATAGGCCTATTGCATATATGCATATCTAGTACTAGTATATTTGATCTGTGACTTTTAGTTCATTGATCCAAATTAGGGGTGTCAAACTGACCTGCCGAGATGAGCTTTGTGGGGGTTGTAGGCCAAATGGGTACAAGTAGAATTACCTATTTCTTAAACAGGGTGATAAAATGCCTACCCACACTCAACCCGTTTACGGCTGTGGTTTAATAGGTAATTTAGCCCACAAGAACAGTTTTTAACATATAAATGCAAATATACGTGCAGCTTGGTAGACATTGGATTTGGATTGTTAACCCTCCAAATCATGTACAGACTCATGCACATAATCCCTTACTGAAATTCACCCAAAGAGTAAACCAAACTCTTCCAACAATTAAAATCCAATTGCCCATTTCATGTAATTTTATAATTGCCAACATCCAAGTTATAACTCCCAAACCATACAACTGAATTTGTCACATGCATATTCCATTGATAATTAATAAATACTATAAAAGCAAAAAAACAAATAAATAAAAAATTGAGGATTCTCTTCTTTGCTAGCAACGCCACTAACCTTTGGTCATGTGTTCTTTGATTATGATGAATTGATCATGGTTTATCCTTTGTTTATCACCTTAGAGTCACCATTTAGGGAAAAGGCCCTAAAACCTAGATATCAAGGGATCAAGTTCATTGCTTGTTATAGGGTTGGAAGGTGTTAATGTAATAACTCCCAAATTTTGAGAATATATTTGAATTATTGAAAGTGAGAAATTATAATTTTGAAAATATAACTGGAAATTAAAGTTCTAAGGAAATTAACTTTTTGTAAAAAGTAGAATTAGAGGTTGAGACATGAATATTTAGAATGTACTAAAAAAATTGAGTGCAACAACTATAAGCACACTAAAATCAGAGTTCGGATAAAAAATTCATATTTTTCTTGATTTTTGAAATTTAATTTTACCTATAAGGGTAAAATAGTCATTTTACTTTTTGTTCATGGTTTACAAAAGTTAGGTGAGATGTGAGTTAGCTGGCACAAAGAATCTAAAATGATAAAAGTAAAAATAATGAAGAATCCATTTTCAATTAATTAAAGAAAGTAAAATAAATTATAATATAATTAATTTAAAAAAAAATTAGGCTATAAATACCCCCAAAATTCTCACAAAATTTTTAGGATTTTCCAAGTCTCCTCAACCATTTCCCTTTCTCTCTTCCCCTTCTCATCTATATTTTCCTCTCGTTCCTTCTCCTTTTCTTTTTTTTTTTTTCTTTTTCCCCTTTTCAACCTTCTGGTGCTAGGCAAAAGCGCGCGACATCGCAACACTTGGACAACTGTCGAGCATGTCCCCAAATGTGCCCTCCATCTACCGTCTAACTCGACAGCCCTTCTCCCCTTCCGGCTATCTTTCGCCCCCCATCTCCTCCAGCATATCCTTCGGTCCAGAAAACCATTTTTTGCTATTTCCCTTTCATTCCCCTCTTCCCCAACTCCTTCCCTAATCGTTTTCTCCCTTCCGACAATGGCCTCCAATGACTGAATCATCAGTGAGCACAAACAGTGGTTTGCACCCACTAAAATCTACCCCAAATCTCTCCGGCTTGTCTCCTCTGACCAAGATCAGGTAGGCCCCCACTCTCTCTCTCTCTCTCTCTCTCTCTCTCTCTCTCTCTCTCTCTCTCTCTCTCTCTCTCTCAATGGCAATCCGTTAGGGTTTCCTCGGCAGGAGATCTGTGGAAAAGACAGATCCAGTGGCATGGGTTGCGACCCACACTAAAGACGGCTTAGATGGGAAGTCTGAGCAATCAAATGGAATTGTGGGACCTCAAAACTATAAAATAGGTAAAAACAGTAAAATTTCCATGCATCCTGTGCATTGATCTGGACTGTCTCACCGATCTGGACATGGGCGATCTGTCGGACTGTCTCCCTGATCTCCGGAGTTTGGTGACCAGGACGCAACCAGAAATGCAGCCTATGGGCGCGTCCCCATGAAAGTAGTTGCTAAGTGACCATGACGTCGCAGCATTGCGTGACAAAAACGCACCACAATGCGTTCTAGAGCCTAGGATGCACTGGAGCATTTTGAAATGAGCGTTCCGCTCAGTGCATCCATGTGACATCTTTTTGACACATTTTAGATCCAAAATTTAATCTAGATTATTAAATTTATTAAAAACTTAAAAATTCAATTCAGAAGTCAAAAACTCCAAATTTAGATTTGAAACATCCGTTAGAATTGTATTAACAAGTAGAATCTAATGAAATGTTAAAAATTAGAGATTTAAGACTATTTAGGTTGATCAAAAGCCAAAAACCATGGAAATAACTTTGATTAGCTAGATCAAAGATGATCAAATTATCTGAAATGATTGAATAAGTAATATATTGAAGAGATAAGACTAATCAACTAGTCAAATCTTCCATACATGTGATAAATCATGATTTGAACCATTGATTAAGATAAAAATCATAGATCTAAGAGATTAAGATTAGATTCGACTGTTAAATCAACATAGAAACTTTATATATGTACTAAGATCATTGAAAATGTTACATCTTAGTATAATTACATCTGATCTATTTGTAGATTAAATAATTAGACTTTATCAGTAGTCAGATTTAGCATAGTATAAAATAATTGAGAAGTAACTTAGAAATAGTTAGAAACCCAAGATCTGATTAATCTAAAGTAAATTTGCATTGCATATTTTTAGCTTTATAGTGGAATAGAATTAATATTAGTAAGGGCCTTATAAGAACCCCTTATAAGATAAGGATTAGATTTCATCACCAAATCCTTGGCCTCTATAGGAATCAATCTATATCCTTGTATGTCGTGATCACAATATTTAAATATTAATTTAAAATCAAGTAGAAAGAGACTTAGGGTATCGAGCTCATATGACCCTTTTTGAACGATGTAATCTATTGTCACTCCAATGGCTTCTGAACATTGCAGTTATAGTGGGTGTCTTAAAATTCAAGTGATTTTCTTACGCCTTCTATTAACGTTAGTTGAGGTCTAAACGCCTTCTAACATGAGCATTGTGTTAACCACTTTAGAGTATAATCTAATTGGTAAGTAGTAGCCAATTCTTGAAACAAGGAGTTGTTAAGATTTAGGTATAAGAAGCTACCATCTATGCACTAAGGAGAGATAATCAAGACACTGCTCAATTAGCAACATACTAAGATTGGTTGTACATCATTTAGCTTAGGAATAATATTTAGACTATAAAATACAAAGTAGTCAAAATTAAGATATATCAAATGATCTAGACCATAAATTGACAATCAAAGGCTAAAATCTAATAATCAGACAAGCCTTTAAGTAAGATGACTATGATTAAGGAAGATCAGATGTAAGATCATAATAATCAAAGGTAGATCCAAAATTAATAGCTCAAACCTTGAAAAATGAAATAGATTGTAGATCAAACTAAGATCAATGAAAACTAAAAATTAAAAGATCTAAATCATTGATTTTAATCAACAGTTGTAAAATCAAAGGTATTAAAGTAAAGAGATCCATATAGATCAAGATCATCATATTTAAGGATGATCAAAGACCAAACAATATGAATACATGCAATTGTGATTAGGGAATGATACTATATACACATATAACTTGATAGATACATAGATTTAAACGCCGATCAAGATCGTTGATTATTCTAAGTATTGGGATTATCGCAATCGAGGTAGGTGGTGTGGCACCTCGAATTTTTCCCAAAAAAAATTCACATTTATTGTAGAAAGGTGGTGCACCAATATTTTTAGAAATTCAAAAACAACAAAAAACATGCTCTTTGAAATTCATTTTTCCAAAAACCTAAATGTCACCTCAACTCCCATACTATGCATAATATAGTTTTTTATAGAAGATAGGCATGCATTTTATGAAACAACACGACTCATCCAGTGGTTCACATACATAGCCCGTATAATCATTATACTAAATGTCCAAGCAGCATAATCCAAATAACTAACTACACAATACAAAAACTTTAACAAAATATATACCTGAGCGTGGAGGTATGGCTGTTGAACTCCTCTTGCTTGTGTATGTCTTCTTCTATCTATCTATATATGAGATATTGTAAATATAAAACATTTACAATATCTTAGCAAGCTATGCTTGATAAGGGAGAGTTAAGAAAACATGTTAGTTACATATGAATTAAGCATTTTACATGATATATTTAATATATATAATTCACTGGTATTTTAAATATTTATCATTATCATTTTTCATATGATACCATACTCAAATTCTATGAGCCATACTCTGCATAATATATCTACCCATTCACTTTCCCATACGAAAACTTTTATGAAACTATGCCCTCCAGCATATACATATAGGGCTATATTATATATATATATATATATAAATCATTAAAAGTCATACAAAGTTATGAACATGGTCCCTAGGTTTTATAACCTATATTCCCATACTATACTGGGTCTCATACATATACCCCTTATCATGCGGGGTTTATAAAACTCCAGCCGCTGCTGGTAACATTATAAAAGGCATCTCATCATGCCATCACATAAGGTATCTCATCATGCCATCACATAAGGCATCTCATCATGCCATCGTCATATAAAGCATCTCATCATGCCATCATCATATGAAGCATCTCATCATGCCATCATCACATGAAGCATCTCATCATGCCATCATATACGCATGTTATCATGCTATCATATACGCCCATAGTGCATCAAATAAAGGACTACTATGTCGCAGTCTAAATTCGTACAGCGCACCCAAATAACTGCATAATAATCTACTAATACCGAGGTGGAAATAACAAAATCCATGTCCGCATGGGCAAGGACCATGGCTATCACAGTGGTGACCTTTCCATGATTGCTCCACCCAATTTTTAGCCTCCCTTCAAGCTTGGTATCCATATCATCACAATTTCAGAGAGTAGGTGGCCAAACCCCTCAAAACTCTCCCAGCATAGCATCCCCAGGCCTATGCTTGTTTAAAACAAAACTATCAGGCCACCACGCTTGGATGTAAAATAATAATATACAAGCGTCTTTCTTGTCCATAATATATATGAATATCTCATCATAATCATAACATACTCACTTATTAGGTGATCGCCCACTAAGGATGTACTTTAAAATCCTAGACTCATACATCACATATGATGTAATGGTACCCATGTACTATAAATGCCTTTTTATCACAATAATAGGTATGATTTTTTTAAGAACAGATTGTGTGTATTCTTTAATATCATTCAGTAGGCTTCAATTATAAGCATATCATTCATGTAGTATTTCAAATCACAATTTTTCATCGTTCACAAATAAACATTTTTCATCATCATATATCATATAAAATGCATAATTTAAATGACATAATATCTATCATAAGAATAAGATTATGTTTAAAACATGCATCTTACTATTAAGACATGCTTTCTTAATTCTCCACCTATCTCGTGTGGTGAGTTCATCCATTTCCCACAAGCTGATCGACGACACATGCAAAGTCTCACAGATCCATATTGATCTAGTCCTTGTTCTTCACCTGAATGCACCAAATCAAGTAACCAATCAGTAATCCTAAGGGAATAATCCTTTTTAAATAACTTTTATGGTATGAACCATAGAATTTGATCGTATTCCATACCTAAATTCCTCAATTGATCTCAGCCGTGGCTCCAAGTTAGCGGGATCATCTCTAATAGGCTTCTACTTTTAATATCTTTTAGGATTTGTAATTTGCATGTCCTAAGGGTCATGATAGACTATTTGGATAGGAAAATGAAGCCATATCATCACTGATCAGATGACCTGGCCTCTGATCACAGGTCTGATAATTTGAATGGTTGGATCTTCCTAAATTGATATTTGGGAAGATGGGTTTTGTTTCTCGTGTCACAAGGATCGCAAGGGTACTCTCAGACTTCCAAAACTCCTCAACTCAGTCCTCTCCAACCAAGTCAGAGGCGAGTTAACTTTGCGAGTCAACTCTACCCTAGCTCGTTTGAACCAGGGAAGAATTTTCATGAAAGCTATGCTTTGTAGGGGAGTTTAAGGAGCATGTTTAATTTAATTATGAATTGATTAATTTGTATTATTTAGAATATTCATTCTCATAACAATTATATTGACTTGAATTTACAATACGTTTCATAATTCATTACTTCATTATTAAACCAAGTATTAACATGTTTTATAATCTAATAATCAAATAGTAGCATGTGTCACAAATATCAATAATTCATTAATAAATCAAGTATTTACAATTATCCTTTATCATTAAATAAAATAATCCAATTCCATAAACCATACTTTGCATAACAGTTCTACCCATGCATATACCCTTATGAAAACTTATATGAAACTACGCCCTCAATCATATACATATAGCATTAATCCACATATATGAAAATTGTTAAAAGTCGTACAAAATTATGAATATACTCAATAAGTATCAACATTAACATTCCCAGATTATACTGGGTTTTAGAATCATACCCCTCATCATGTGGGGTTCATAATCATCCAGCCTCTGCTGGTATATCAATATAATCCTCATGCCCCTCACTATACAGGGTCCACAGTGGTCCTGCCACTGTTGAAAAAATAATATAAGACATATCATCATGCCACAACATATAAGGCATCTCATAATGCCATAATATAAGCACCATAGTGCATCAAACATAAAGATTACTATGCATGCAATCAGAATCCATACAGCGCCTAGAAAACTATTCAATAATCCACTTATATCATCCTCGGTGGAAATCATAATATCCATTTTCTTATGAGAAGACCATGGTAGTAGCCTTCTCATAATTGCCCCACCTGACCTTTAGCAACACAGTGCTTGGTATACATAACATAATAAATTTTAGAGAGCGAGTGGCCAAACCCTCATAACTTTTCCTATCATAGCATCCCCAAACCTACGCTTATTTAAAACAAAACTCTCAGGCTTCCATGCCTGGATGTAAAATAATATAATAGCAGACAATTTGTCTGTTCATATATTTAATAACAAGAATAACATCCTCACTTATTTGGTATAATCCACCAATGATGTATCCTATAAACCTAGACTCATATATCATCAATATTGATATGGTACTCATGTACCATAAACATAATTTCACCATTCACATACATGATGTACAAGTCATAAGCATCAATTATAACATGCAATTATTTTAATTAATATTATTTTCACTATTACAATTTAAAGCATGACGAATATCAATCATACCATTTTAGTTTCACAACATCTATAATCAGAAATAAGATCATGTTTAGAACATGCATCTTATTATTTAGACATGTTGTCTTAAATTTTCACCTACCTCGTGTGACGCGCTCTTCAATTCCACTAGCATTGATAGCCATCCTTTCACGTTGATCAAATCCTCATTTTCACATGGAACCTCCAAATCAAATAATCAATTAGTAATTTCTAACTGAATGATCTAATTGAATGGGCATAATTAACCACGATCATAGAGCTTGATCAATTTCTATACCTGGATCCTTGATTGATCCAGGTCATTGATCAAGTTCAACAAAATCTTCTCTAATCGAGCTTTTGATCCTAAATCTCTCATCAAATTCTTGATCTACACTTCCTAATGGTCATGATAGACTAATTGGATTGGAAAAATGAAGTCAGATCATCACAGATGAGACGATCTGACCTTTGATGAAACATCTGGCAATTTCAACAATCAGATCTTCAAAGATCAAAAATTGGGAAGATGGGTTTTGTTCCTCATGTCCTAAGGATCACGATGTTACTTTTGGATTCCCAAAACTCTTCCTCAATCAATCAAATCCAAGTTTGAAGATCAAGGGTTAAACATGGGGTTCACTGAGTCAACTCAGTTCACCATAAACGAGTTGGGGTGAGTTGAATGGGTGAGTCGACTCAACCCTAACTCGCATGAACAATGAACGTAGAGGAAAGATGGGAGTGTGATAGTGGTTTTGGGTGGTGGTTCTGTCATTGCTTGGAGCTAAGACACCCAAAAAATGTAGGGCAAAAGGGGTCTGAAACCTGAGCACATGGGCCTTCATAGGCCTGGCTGTGACCTGTTGTGGAGAGAACAAAGGAGAAGGGTGATCTTGGGTGCACCGGCCAGCCTGGAGGCTTAGCCGTGCCGTGAAGAATAGCAGAGGGAAAAATCAACAGTGAGAGGGGTTGTACACTGGAGATTTGGGCATGCTGGCCAACGGATCTAACTTGCCAGTGATGAGGAACAGAGGGAGAGAGAAAGCTATGCACTGGTGACAAAGGGGAAAAATTGGGTTTGCCGTCACTCGAAAAATGAAGGGGGAAGATGGGTTTGGCATGCAGTTTACCGGAGACAGACTGCCGGTAAGCAACCACACAGGGAGATGGGTTTTGGGTTTTCAAGGTACCGATTATCAGCCTTCAGAAATGGGGTTTGGAGATCTCCTAGCTCGCCGACCATGGGGAAGGAGATCGGAGGGAGAGAGAAGTACAGAGAAGGGTTTCGTTATGACCTGGACATGCCGGTGATTGAAATTTTCTGCAAGTCACCAGTGAAAGGGAAGAAGGTCGACATGGGGGTTTTCGGGTCTGCGGTTTCATCGGTGAACGATGATCAAATTTGGAAAATTGAGTGTAGGGGAAACCTAGGTTGTTAAGGTTTCCTTGTTTGAGAATAGATCATACGATCTATTTTTGGAAAACCACTAAAGGGAGAGTGCCACAATCTAATATGGCCCCTCCTTTTATTATTTTCTTTTCTTTTTATATATTAAACATAGAATGATTGTGTTTTTTCCTCATCATTCCACTCAGCCTAAGTTTAGTCAAAGTTTATGATTGTTACATGCCCAACACCTCATCACTATCGGACCCGCATTTCTGCAAGTGGGGCCCACTAGTAAAATTACTAAAATAGCCTTTTGTAAGAAAATTACCGTTTATTCGTCCAACCTCTAATTTCAACAAACTTAGTGTCATTGGATTTGTATTGACGAGTAGAATTTAGATTTTATGATTTAAATTCCCAAGTTATAAGTTTTTTTTAACTTTTAATTACCAAAATATCTCTAACTTCGAAGTCCCATAACTTCCTCTTTTGGACTCCGTTTTCAGCGTTCTTTGGGTCGTTGGATTCCATTTTCTGAGTAGAATCTAATTATGTATGTTTTAGTTCTTGATTATAATTTCATAAAACTTTATCCTCCTAGAAAACTCATACCTCGATCATGCAATAGTAAAATTTTGGGGTTGTAACAGATAGAGAGCAAATCATAAAGAGGAAAACAGTGGGGGTGAGTTGGGCACACCAGCAGCCGGCTTGGAGGCTTGGCCGTGCTGTGCCTTGTAGAAGATAAGAGGAAAAAGGGGGAAAACTCAAGTGGTCGAGGTCTGAGCACGTCGATCATTCATGGCCAAGCCATGCCCCAAGAATCTGATCGGGGTTTTAGTACACGGAGGAGATGGGAAAGGATCTCTGCACACCTAAAAATGGTTGTTGCAGTAAAGGAATGGGAACCAAAGAAAAGAATTTACCAAAGATGAAGAATGATCTAAGTGTCACCAAAAATGGAGAAACCTGATATGGGTTTCTTGTAGTCATCGAAGAGGAAAGGAATCGAGGAAACCTAATATGGGTATCCCTTTGTCACAAAAAAGCACAGATCCACTAGGGATTTGCTCAGGTAAGAGAAGAAGTAGAGGGGAAAATCACTAGGGCTTTGCTGGGGTCCCCATCATCCCTAGTGAGGGAAACCTGATTTGGGTTCCTATGCTTGTCGAAGAAAGAGGAGAAAATAGGGGAATTAGAGAGGGGTTTTGCCAGAGAAACCCGATTTGGGTTTCTTCTTGGTCACCGGAAATGGGAGTTCGCCGGAAATGGTTTGACGGAGGGAATGGAGATCGTTGGACATGAAGGGGATTGAGTTTTTGGCCATTCATTGACCTTTACTGGTTTGTCGGGTTTGCAAAACCAAACCTGACACCACGTCAAGTTTCCTATGTGAGGGGGTGCCAATATCAATTTGGCCCCCTCCGTTGAGTTACCATATTACCCTGACTTCGAAGTCCCATAACTTCTTCATCTGACTCTGTTTTTAGCGTGTTTAGCTTGTTCGATTCCATTTTCTAGGTACTATCTAATGGTTTCAGTTTTAGATCTAAATTATTATCTTATTAAAAGATATACTTCTTGAAAACTCATAACCTGATCATTGAATAGTAAATTTTTGGGGTGAAATTCATCTGAACTTCAATTTCAGTGTTCTTTATATTGTGGGACTCAATTTTTTCGAGTACATTCCAAATATTCATGTTTCCACTCCAAATTCCATTTCTATAAAAATTTATTTTCTCTAGGTAAAAAATTTCAATTATATTTCAAAATTTCAATTTCACATAATAAAGCCCAAAATCGTATTTACAAAATTTGGGGTTGTTACAGGTGGAACCTTAAGAATGCATTTTTCTAAATTATAAGATCTCTATTCTAAAAATTATCTTATTTAATATTATAGAATTATATAATTGAATTATTCATCAGGTAGAATAATCATAAATAGGTAAGCCTTAATTATTTAAGATGTATAATGATTAATTTAGAATGATATGATGATCTTATTATTAGAATTATATAATCATTATCTGAAAAGCATATTCTGGATTTACATTATTTGCTTAAATTGAAAAATTACATGCTTGGTACATAGTTACTATATACTTGTTTATCCATGAACTTTAATGATGAAATTATATCCTCTGTACATGAGTACTCCATTAATGAGGATGATAATGTTAGTATGAATTTTATATATGGACAGGCAAATAGCTTGATAGTATTATCATTATTTGCTATACGACATGGAGACCTGTGGATTTTGTTTTCGATAGGCATAGGCCTAGGATACTATGCTAAGATAGTTATGAGAGTTTGGCCACCCGCTCTCCAAAATTGATAATGATATGGATACCATATTCAAAGCGAGGCAAAATGTTGGGTGAGGCAATTATGGGAAGGACAGCCACTATAACGATCTGTATCCCCATATAGACATGATGTTATGTATTTTTTCACCATGGTATCAATGAAGTATATGATAGTTATCCAGGCATGCTAGTATGGATTAAATTGTAGCATAATAATTCTTTATGTATTTTTCCCTATAGTGCATGACATGATGAGATGCCTTATGATGTGGCATGATGAGATGACTTATGCAATGGCATGATGAGATTCCCGGTATGGGCTCATTACCCATGTTTCCCGTAAAGGGATATTTCTCAGGAGAGGTTGGATGATTATGGACCTCATATAATGAGGGTGTGGATGATTATGGACCCTGTATGTGAGGGGTATGGATATTGAACCCAATATAGTCTTAGTGTAATGAGGGTGTGGATGATTATGGATCTTGTATCTAAGGGGTATGGATATTTAACCCAGTATAGTCTTAGTGTGGATATATTATTATTGATGACATTAACTATTTTTCATAGTTTTAATGATTTATGTTGTATATACATGTGTAAAGACCTAGGTTTTTATAAGGCTTTTTAAATTCAAAAGACGATTATGATGAAAGATCGATCTCTATTAAAAGCATTTTTGAAAATCAAATAATAGCAGAAAAACATTATTGTTTTAAGACTCATTTTGAAAAGCCTTGAGTTTTATTTTTTTCTTTTCTTAGAAGGATTATTGGCAAAATGAGTACTACATTCTTACCAAAAATTCGGCAGAGTCTCCTCTATTTTTCAAACATTAGACATTGAATGCATGTCATTACAATGTACCTGATAAACATTCATTTGATAACTTTAATAGATAACCAAAAACTTAATGTCCTCAAATCCCAAGACTTGCCAATCACAGTCCAAGTTATGAAAATAATTAGTTTAAGTTAAATACATTACATTCCCACGCAAGTAACTACTAATTCTAATATAACTAAATCAAACCTCGCACCTTTTTCATGTTTAATGAAAATGCTCAAGTTGTCTAGTACTTCTACTTGTCTTACTTGCAAGGATCTGTAAGGAAAATAGTAGGTTAAGTATTCAAACAAACTTAGTAGGAAATCTAAGCACCATAAAACTCAAAATCACGGCTTACATGCTAGTTTAAAAACAAGTTTTTCGTGTAATAGAAAACATACAGCAATCCTACCTAAGCAGCATCGTGCAATACATCATCGACATTCAGATACATATTTCACATGCCAATCCAGCTTAATGTGACTAATGCTGAGTCAATTATAGAGAACAGTATCAAATCATTTTTTGACATGTTGTTTCCCGTCTCTAATAAAAATCTAAGGGTCTAAAGTGGTCAAATTCTGATTTTTCTCAATCCTTTCGGGTTTTTAATGATGGAATCTAAGTTTGATTTCCTGGTTAGTTGTCTAGGTTGAATTTTCATCAACTTAGATAATCAAATCAGAATTTTATTGTTGATCCTATGGCTAAATATCAATTGAAAATGGTCGAATCTATATGTTTTACATGATTTGACTATTTGAATCCTTAGATCATCCATAAGCACCAAAATTACAAATTTATAATTTACAATGAAATTCTATTACAATTCGATGGTTGAATCTTCACCGTCTTATCTCATATGGTTTATTTAAGTCCCTGTCAATCTATGTCCAATAACATGGACGAGATTGATGGCTGGATTTCTCCTAAAGATCAATCTAGAGCTTAGATCATCCCTATCTGTTCTCAGATGGGTGATCTAATCTACTGTCGATCTCTGCCCACAGTCACGGACGAGATTAACCATTGAATTCTCAATAGATCAAGGTTTAGGATTGGATTCACTACTGTCAAGCTCCCCTATGGCCGTATCCCCTGGTTAGGGACATGGTTTAGGGTTTGATATAGCCATTAGGGTTGGAATTTTCTACCTTATAGCTAACAAAACCCTAATTTTATACTATACATGCAAATTGAACTCCAAAAATAGAGAACCGTGTGAAAACTAACCTCTACAGACGCTCTCTGATCTCCAATCATCACCAAAAAGACAGATTTGTGGATTTTTGGGCAACAATCCATGCACGACATCTTTCTCCCTCAGATCCAGCGTCGTTCCTCCTCTGATGGCGCTAGAACAAATGGGGTTTTGCTCCTTGGGTCACAATGAGTAGATTAGAAGGTTGGATCTCCGATTGGAACCACGGTTGTCGTCGACAACTCAGTTTTCACCGGTGACCGTGGATCCCTCTTCCATTGGCAAAATCCCAAAAAAATTCAGTTGTGGCCCACTTTCTCCTCTCCTTCTCTCCCTCTTTCTCCCTTCTCCTTCCCTGGGGTCGAGTTTCTCCTCCCCGATGCTTTTCTCTTCTTCTTTTTTCTTTTTTTCTTTCTTTCCGTCGTTTCTCGTTTGGTAGAGCTCGGGAATAGACAAAAAGTTTGTTTCTGTTTTGAAATGAGGTGGGGTGGGGGTGACAATATCAATTTGGTCCCCTCCCATTTTTACTTTAATCATTTTTTTCCTTTTATATATTAAATATTTTATGATATCTTTCCATCATTACACCAACCTAGTTCCATTCAACACACATGATTACTACTCATGGTGTTTCCCAGACACATCGTTAGCATCAGACATAGTTTTCTATAGGTGGGGCCCATTAATGAATTGAAAAAATGGCCTTTGCGAGAAAAATCACCATTTATTCGTCCGATTCAGATTTCAACAAAATTAGTGTTGTTGCGATCATTTTTTTGAGGTTTTATCACTTAATTTGATATTCATAAAATGTTACTTCTAAAATTTAAAATTTCCAAAAATACAAATAAAAAGCACTTAGAAATTTAGGCTGTTACAACATGGTGCAATTACATATGAATTATTAGAAAATATATTCATAGAAGATTTCACATGTGAAATTACATAATAGATTGACTATGCATAGTATGGTTCATGGAAATTCAATTATTTGATTCATATGGAATATGATGGATATAAATATTGAAATTATTAAAGAATTATTGAATTATAGATTATATTTTTATGCTTTTTAAATCTTTTGCCAAGCATAGCTTGTTAAGATATTGTAAACATTCAAACATTTACAATATCTCAGATACAGATAGATAGGTGTGGATGGACACAACACAAAGATACTAGCAACCATACTAGTGATCAAGGATACAAACTCTTAGTTAAAATTCTTGTATTATTTAGTTAGTTATTTGGATTGTGAACTTTAAAATTTTCATGAAATAAATATTAGGGGCTGTGTATGTGAACCACTAAATGGGCCCTGTTTTTAAGAAATGAGTTTTTATTGATTAATTCAGTAGAAGTATATTTTATAAACAAAATATATATACATATGGTAAGAAAGTGAAAGTGACATCCGGGCTTTTAGAAATGAATTTTAAAGAAATTTTTTTTTGCTATTTGATTTTTAATTTTTTTCAAATTTGTGGCTCCGTCTTTTAAAATAAGCATGAAAAAGTGTTTTAAAACCCAGGTCATCACAGTTAAGCACCAACCCAACTCGGTCCCTCTATGCTAAACATGATAGATAGACTATTTTGAGATAAAGAATAGGAGACAACTGACTCATTCACCTATTTCATACATCCTGTCTTAGATGAAATCTGAGAAATATTTCAATGACTACTTAAAGATGGAGGGAACTTGAAGAATGGAAACATTTAGACTATATCACCCTATTGGGGATCTTCCTCACTATGAAAGTAAAGTATAAGAAATCTACTTTATAAAGGAGTAAAGCTAGAAATTGAACTTAATATCCTCCTCTATATGCTAAACTTATTCAAAATGCAGTAAAGACAATCAACAAAATAGAGAAAGAAAAAAAATACACTCGACTAGGCAAAGAAATAGGGACTAGAAGACCAGAAATATAGACAACCAATATAGGAAATTTCAAACTCTAAAGGAAAATCTTCCTTATAAAAGCTTGAATTAGAACTCTCCCTAAGGTAACATTATAAGATATATCACTCTGTCACTCTCCAGTAGGGTTTTCTCAGCCTCCTTTGCTTATTCAAAAAAAAAAAAAAAAACCTTTAGAGAGAGATTTCTAGAGTAAAGCAACTTTATTAGAAGTAAGGCATGCCTTCACCAACATTGCTTGCCTTTGCGCTTAAAGGGCACCCGTTTATATATGCTTCTAAGGGATAGCTCTAGCCAATTATATTGCAATATCTAAATTTTTTAATAACTGTCTGAGTCATGAGGTCTCATTACTTTATATCATGCGATGAGCTTGAGTCATGCAGTAGCATGGATACATCATCATTTTCTAGTAGCCACATGGATACATCATCCCTTTGAATGCTTCCATAATCTTTTGGAAGATAACACATATCAATGTCTCTCGGTCTTGCAATCACATGTCTACTATTAAGGTCATATTGCCACAATATGTACTATTCTAGAGGGGACACATGTCCACATGTAGCGATTTGTAGAAAGGATCATGCAGTTGCATGAATTAATGCCATGTAGCCATATGCTCTTTCTGCCTTTGCTATGTATTTTTAATCCTATTGATGTTGCAAGGCCCTTTTGATTGGATTTCATTTGGAATTCTAAATAAACAGATTATCGAGAGTAAATGTAGAACATAATTAAGGTACTTTTACTATGATTAAGGGGAGTAAAAAACAAGTGTCTCCAATTATAGAGAAGATGAATGTGGGGACTACAGTTCCTATCATAGAAGTCAATTCTCATCTAAAGAGACCTAAATAGGGATGGCTGATTAGTGCTGGTTGCACCATGGTTGCTAAAGCATCCTTTCATATTGAACACAAGATTAACAACCAATGTTGTTGTCTGACCACTGAGAACAAAGGTAACTTACTCTACTGATGACATTATAAGTGGTGCTTTTGAGCCACCCAGTCCTAGCTCTGGCCATTGTTTTTTCAATAAAAAAGATTAACTTTACAAGTGTAGGTCTAGTGAGTACACTTATAGTTTATTATTGTATTTTGTCTTCCCTTCTAAGAAGAGGTGTGACACTTGGGGTTTTCTAAACCTTTTTCCAATATATAACAATAATAATAATAATTTGCTTAATAAAATAGGCGGGATCCCTAAAAATAAAACCTTGCAATTAATATAAATAACACAACGTTCAAAATAATGACCAAACAAAAACCGTAAGGGTCATTCAAGATCCAAATCCATGACAATAAACAAAAATCAAATTATCAGTACATTGAGCATGCTCAATCTAAAACCACAAAAAATTAAATATGATCGTGAAAAGACAGTAATAATAATAAGTCCAAAATCCCCAAGGGTCCATCCATGATCACCACATCATACACACATCATGAAGTAAAGATACACTATACCAATAGTGTGGGTCCAATCTATCCAAAATATCAACATCCATGCATAACCCAAAAGGTCTAAGTACAAGTCCAAGAGATGTACACTAAATCAGTCTTTGAAATACGAAATACAGATGGTCTTCGAGGTCTTTGCTCAATCAACGCTGCTCCACCTACTTACCCTTAGAGTTATCGTGCTCCAAATCTAAGGCATTGCAAAACAAAGCAATGCCTCAGCAAGCTATGTTTGTGTAGGTGATCACATTCAACAAAAGTATAATAAAATCATGTGGCATGAAATATAAATGTCATAGCAAATTTCATAAGATGAAACATGTACAAGGCATGTCAAATCAACAGACATCCATAACAATAACACATGAAAATCTTCAGTATGAGAAAATCAATATCAATTCTCCTCATCATGGCACGCAAGGCATGATCAAAACATGGATAAGCATCCATCAAAAGCAATAAGAATCCATTTCCACATCAAAATATAATGCATGTCATGATAAACAAGGCACTGTACAAAAACAAGCCCTAAGAGTGTTCCACGACACTCAATCACCAATAATGAATACTCATACCAAATCCCTAGGTCCCTCCCATGCAACCCACAAAAGCCCCTAGAGTCACTCACGGCCTAGGCCCAGCTTACCCTGGTTCACCCCATATATAAATACCATATAAGCATACAGAATACGAATATGGGCTACTATACTATAGTGGTAACCACACAAGGATCTCAACCATTGCTGCTCCCCGTCAGCACCATAACGGGGGACTTTCTCCATCCCCATGGGGGGAACGATCCTATAGGGGGACTACCCATGATACCTCCACCTACGTACCTGGGCCTCTCAAGGGCAGTGTCTAATCATCATCACAAAGTTAGATGATAGGTGACCAACCCTACTACCCTTCTAGCATAGTACCCACCAGGTGGAAGCATCGGTCATAAATCCACAAACACTAAATCAAGAATCAAAATCCATACATAATCATTCTCTATAAAACCAAATCGAGTGAGAAATTCAATATATCAACACCATGCATAAAAAATCAGTGTATACATCCTCAAATAATCCTAATCAATGCTACATAAAATGTATTACGAAGCAGTGTATAAATGTAACACCCTGAGGTTCCAATAGTCACAATATTGTCTGCTTTGGGGCGCCCATATGCCCCTCATGACTTTGTTCTTCCCCAATTCCTCAGGAAAACGCGTTGTGACCATTAGATTTCCTCGAACTCTTATAAACAACCCAGTTTCCTCTCCCTAGGTAATGTGGGACTAACTCTCTATCCTTCACCCTAGCCTAAAAGCCTGCCTGCCATGCGATTAGCCACCACACCATGAGGGGAACTAGCTTTGATACCATTTGTAACACTCCAAGGTTCCAATAGCCACAATATTGTCTGCTTTAGAGTGCCCATACACCCCTTACGACTTTGTTCTTCCCCAGTTTTCCAGGAAAAACACGTTGTGACCATTAGAGTTCCTCGAACTCTTATAAACATCCCAAGTTCCTCTCCCTAAGCAATGTGGGACTAACTCTCTGTCCTTCACCCCAGCCTAAAAGTCTGTTAGCCTTCTCTTGGCCTACCCTCATTAGCCTAGGGCTTCACATCTTCCCCCCTTAGGGAACATGCGTCCCCATGTGATAGCTACAACTAGGCACCCACATGCGACTAGCCACCACACGTGGGCTGTCGTGGTCAAATCACCAAATGAGGTAGACACGCGGGGATGCATGTCCCCTAAGGGGAAGAGGTGACAGTCAGATCGTCGAATGAGGTAGGACTAAGGACTAAGAGTTAGTCCCACATCGGTAAAGGGAAAGTTGTTGGGCTATTGATAAGAGTGGTGAGGACTTTCTTTGCAATGATTAATTTTCCCCTAAGGGGGAAGAACAAAACCGTGAAGGGGCTGGTTGTATGGGCAGCCAGTCTGCCAAAGCGGACAATATCATTGCATGTGTGGGCCTTCGGGCTGTTACAGTGGTATCAAAGCCAACCCCTAGTCTGGTGCTGATGGCTAGCTGCACGTGGGCTGCCGTAATCAAATCACAAAATAAGGTAGACATGAGGGGACACATGTCCCCTAAGAGGGAGCGGTGATGGTCAAATCGCAAAATGAGACAAGCCTAGGGACTGAGAGTTAGTCCCACATAGCTAAGGAAAAAGTTGTTGGGCTGTTGATAAGAGTGGTGAGGACTTTCTTTGCAATGACTGGTTTTCCCCTAAGGGGGAAGAACAAAACTGTGAGGAGGCTGGTTGTATGGGCGACCAATCTGCCAAAGTGGACAATATCGTTGCATGTGTGGGCCCTCGGGCTGTTACAATAAATCATGCAAAAAAGGAGTAGCAAACATGTCGGCCATACACGTTGTTTCTATGTTTATTTAATAATCTCAATGTATGTTCAGGATTACACATCAATCTGATGGTCAGATCACTCTTTGATGAGCCAATCCTAAGCACATGATCGGAATGACAGTCCAGATTGAGTGCGTACCTCTATAAGTTTTAATTTCCAACATTTAAGGTAAGTTATTCTACAATTCCAATGTTTTTAACCATAATCCATGGTCTAGTCGCCTTTCCTAACCTTCAACCATCATCCATCAAGTTTTGGACGGTCAGATCAAATCTTCCATCAAATACTCAATAATTAATTTATCTTTCTTGTCATAATTTATTATTGATGGGTAATCGAACTCACATTTTTCACAGATCTACATTATGATTGTATTTTTAACGGTCAAATGTTGATATCACAATTTTTTCCTACACACAAGGGTTAATGATTCTTGATTGATGATCTGTCTTTACGAATGAAAAGATCGGGTTTTATTTATCCTAATCACAAAGTTTCTATTTTTACACATTTTTAAAGGTTTGCCAAAAAAATGTCACTATCATTGGAAAAGGTGACAGGATTCTGGTCATCGCCGGTGATCCATTTCTCAATAGATCTCAAATAAAAAACATAGGTATTGTAGGTCAAGCTCTCACCTATGATTTTTTAAAGCTGGTGGCAATCTGACATTGTTTGATGCTAAAAAAACAAAAAATAGTTGCCGGTCGCCAGATTTCTATCGCTCCCTCGTTACTTGCTTATCAAAGTGATTCTTGAGGCATTTTGATAGTAAGATCATGGAGAATAAAATGATCTACTTGGATTATCCATTTAAGCCGTCATTTTTTTTACAACTCCTTGCAATTCGGTTGCCTGAAGATGCACTTTTCGCTCCCCTCTCAATGACATTTCACGCAGTTGCCAGCGTCCACGCCGTCTCCAATAATTGAAACTGTCTCTATCTCCTCTCTCCTTTCCTCTTATGTCTCCTTTCTTCTTCTCTCTCCTTTTCTCCCTTCACCCCCCCTGCCCCCTCCCCACCTCTCTCTCTCTCTCTCTCTATTGGGTTGAGAACAGGCCATTCGGTGTATTCGAAATCCCCTTAAGTGGGGGGGGGGGTGCCCATACCAATCATGGCCCCCTATGTTTAAGGCATTTTTTTTATGTTATATTCTTCCCTCCTTATAAGAACGTCGTCCTTGAAATTCTTTCCATGTTATTTTTCAAATAATTCCAAAATATTCCCATATCCAAGATCTATAGATCATACCAAAAATTTCCAAAAACAATGCCAATAACAAATTTAATGTCTTGTCATGCAATATCCTCAATTTTTACTCCCAAAATTAGTAATCAAATGAATTAATAAAATTAAAAATTTTACAAACAGAATTTTGACCTTAAACTACAAAATTTAGAAAGTGCTCATCAATTGGAATTGAATCATATAAAGAATGCCAAAAACAGAGTTCGAATGAGGGAGATATGAACATTTTAAGATTAGAGGGTAATTTAGTAATTAGGCAAGTGACCCAATTAAGAGGGAGTCATTTTGATAACGACACCCCTTTCCATTCCCATTCCAACTCCAATGGAGGAAGGCGGTGGTCCTCTTTCCTTAGTGAGGAAATTGGATCTCAAACTACAAAAGCGAGTTTCCTCTTCATTCCCAATGAAAAATAGCCCTGGGATCGTGCTATCTTCACTCCGTTTTCCACCAAACTTAGACCAAATTTTGCATGCATTAGAGGACCTCAATCTCCCATCTCCGAATCTAATCAAGTAAGCCACACACTCTAACTTGTTATTCACCTTGTTTTCCAACTTTTTTCTCACAGATCTGGGCTGGATCTGAGCTGAATGGCTTAGGGAATCAAAATCGTGGATCATGGTTAGACCCATATTAAGGGCACCTTAGATGATAAATTTGAGCCATTTAATGTGATCTTTGGACAAAAAAACACTAAGAATGGCAAAAATAAATAAAAAAATCAGAGCATTTGGGGTTTCGATCAAGCCAAAAGAAGCTGGACAGCTCAAGTTCATTGTCCTCGATGGACGATGCACCCAGGCGCATGGGAGCGCTCCGTCGCACACAGGGACGCTGTTGCGCACTGTCACGAATGGCCAGAACGCTCAGCGTCTTATAAACTAGGACGCATGCGGGGAGCGTCTCGGCGACCAGGACGCACACGGTGCGTTCCGCGGCACATTCTGAAAGTGGTGCATCCCGAGGACATCGATTTATCCTATGTAAATTGGTGTGAACCATTCCGTCGGTGCAAACTAGTGTAAAATAGGAATTTTTTTTATCTAAAATGGTTTTTCTGAGATTTTAGAGGCTACAGAAGCCTGATCTTCGATCTGAAAAGTTTGTTGGAACTGTCTCAATGATGTGAACATGATTTTAGCATTAGAATCTTGATATGATCACATCTAATTAGGTCAAATTCATAAAATAGCATCAAATCACTTAGTTCAAGCCGATCAAAGGGTGATTATGCCCCAAAACTTGAACAACTAGATAATATAAGATAATAACTAAGGGTTCTAAGGATAAAATTAGGTGTATTTACTCTAGTAATTAATCCAGACCATTGATCTAACCCAGATCTTGGAAATTTATTAATCTAAGGATGATTTGACCATCATATCAAGGTATAAACTTTAGATGCACCCAAAACTGAGTAGATGAACATGAGATAGAACTGATTAATAACAATTAATATTGGGATTAAGGATCTAATCATAAATAGAGATCTTAGAGAATGATCCAACGGTTGGATTGCCATAGATTCGATTGAGATGAAATAAATAACACAAAATAGTACCGTGATACTGATAGATACTTCAGAGCGTGCGAGCTAAGAGGATTTCACTCTTGATTTGGGTTATCTCTCATTGAGGTAGGTGATGACATTTAATGTTATGTTTTGATTTCTAAAACCTTATATTATTATAGCATCATGGTTGATTGTGATTGATTGTCACTTGTTTATTTAGTCTATAATTTTGTGAGATTCAAATTTTTATGCTATGATCAATATGAGATTTTGATAGTGTATTAAATGGATTTTCATGATCGATTGTTTTATGGTATTGATACCATGTATCTTATGTATGCTCAGTAATTACCTTTCTTTATTGAATCACTAAGATTGGTGGATTTTCATAAAAATTGGTGGTGGAGGCTTGGTGGCTAGTCCTTTGAGAGGCTAATCCTGGGATGAGGGGTGTGTCTTGGGGATTGTGAGTCACAAGTGCTCTTAGTTGTTCAAGATATGCAATTTTTGTGTTTTGTGATTTATGGTGGGTGCTCTTACCCAGTGGATGTCATGCTAGGAGGGAGTAGGGCCAGCCACCCACCCTTTGAATTTGTGATGTGATAGACACCTGCCCACAAATGGCTTTTGGTAGGGGTTTGGTAACATGGATAGTCCACATTATCGGTCTGAGTCTTTTCATGGGGACAGACATTAAGTCTCCCATTATGGTGTCGACGGGGAGCAACGGTGGTTGAGACATTAGAGTGGTTGCCATTGCAGCATCACTATCCATACTCTTGTTCTGTATGCTTGCATAATGAGCATGGAGATGTTATTGTATGCCTGGGGGTGACGACACTTAGAGGATTGATATGAGTACTCATGATCTGTATACGAGTGTATGGGACACTCGTGGGACCCAAGTACCTTGGGGTACCCTGTTTGTTATTGTATGCTCATTGATATTGGATTTTATCATGTTTTACATCCATGAGATTATTGTGTTTTACATTCATGAGGTGTATGTTTCAATGCATGTGATGTTTTAAGACTGTATTAGCATTGATTATGATACTTCTATTTTCACGGATAATTGACCTATACTTATGTCAACATTGTTATTCGATTTTGTTTTTTTTTTCACTTGTTATTACATTAAATGTCTTTGTACCTCCACAAACAATAGCTTGCTGAGACATTGCTTTGTTTTGCAATGCCTCGGATATTAAGTGCGACAGCAGGAAAGGAAAGGCCATGGAGGGATAGTGATAGTAGAGGTGTCTACTTTGAATTGGCTGATAGATAGCTTGATGTGAGTGATTAGATGAACTATAATTTGAACCTATTTTATGGATTGTATACCTTTATTAGATAGATTTGATTATGACATTTATACATATTATGGACATGTCTTTAAATATGGTGGAATGTTATGATGGATAGACCCTGGGCTACATTATTATGCCTTTTGGATATTTATTGTTTAAAAAAATAAATAAAGGCGGCGTTGATTTTGACATTGGATTTGATATTAGTATTGTCTTAAATTTATTGCTGCGTACTTATATTTATCTTTTAATCATGGTCGTGATGTTTTTAGAAAAAGGAGATAACACTTAGAGGTTTTTAAGTCAATGTTCTAATACAATAATTAATAGAATCTTTTGATTTTGGGATCCCGACTATAATTATTATTATTATAAAAAATGTTATAAAAACCCAAGGTGTTACATGCCATCCCCTAAGATAACAACTCATGTACATAAATAAATGTATATTTCAAACCACCCCAGATTAAGTAACTCATTTTATGGTTAGAACATGTCATAACCACACATAATGCAATTAGCATAAATCACACTCTCATCCAAGAGTTAATCATTTGTTTACAACTTTGCATAAGTGAATCACCATATCAACAAAATTTGAAGTACCATTACTCACATATAGGCAATTTATGCTGCATCTATTTCAGAGCACATGAGCTTACTAATGTGCAATGTATATCAATCAACCCATATCACCTCCACCCCTGAACAAGCAATACATGCCAATTAAAATTAGAGCATAACAGCTCACTATCAGGTAATCACATGCCAATAAAAAACAGAGTTTATCAGCTCACTAACAGGCAATCATATGCCAAGAGAAATCAGAGTGTACCAGCTCACTAATAAGCAATCATATGCTAATAAAAATTCAGTTTACAACACAATCATACTATGAGTACCTAGAAGCCTACCACCTACAAGCTTGCCACCTAGAAGCATGTCAATGCTTATATTACCTGCCCTCATTAGCCGCCCTCTTAGACCACCCTCATCTACTCACAAATATCAATTGTAAATTGAATTCTGATTTCCCATAAGGAAACAATCTCATATAATATTATACATCACTATTATCCTAGTGAAACTCATTTACTCGACCCTGGCAATTTATAAGACTAAGGGACTATGAACTTCAGTAGCTGGTTTGGCTAATCTCAGCCATCACAATCTCGATAAACTACCTTTCTTCTAAAATTCAAGTATCACATTTCTAACAAAATTTCAACAGAGCCTCCTCTGTTTTTCAGGCTTTCACATTTAACACATGTGATTGTGATACACCTACTAAACCATACATTCATACAAAAATACATTTCAGAGACTCTATCTCACTACATTCCAACATTCATTACTATGGAAGTAATTATCACACCTTCACATGACAATTGTAATCCAATACAACTTACTCATAACATAACATTAAAATCCTTGAATAGTAGTGTAAACTTATTAGAAACTCATCAATTGATAATTGTTTAACTACACTTGCAACACCATCACAACCATATATATATATATATATAATGGGAGATTTTCATATTATCTCACAATCTTTTATCAGAAATCCATCCTGAGTTGTATTGATTGAGTTATACAAATATTCACATTTCCAATCACCAATCCAAGATCCTTTATTATAATGAATCGTATTTTAACTCTACATCATAACCTTATTAAGTATCTTTCCATTATTTCTACATATGTTCAGAAAAGATGACTTTTTCATTCTTCAAGCAATCATTTAATATAGGATGCCGATTCATATCTTAACATTTCAATAGTAATCATAAACAGATTTTTCATTTCATTCATCTAAGTTTCACATATGAATCCAAAAGATCAACATTTAATTCAAAGAACATCTTTGACATTCTCAAATTTCAATTTACTGTAATAATATTCACTACATTATATTCAGATAATCAGAAACAATACTCCTCAAGTATAGATACATACATTCAATTACAAATACTAGAGATAACACATATGATTCAAAACTAATATATGATCTTGCACCCTTAGGTGTATTCAAATTTGAATACAAAAAATAATGCATGCAATGTTTTTCACTTGCATATAAAACTAATAGCATTAATTGAACAACTAAAATCACACTGTGTAATCACATTCAAATACTTAAATAACACCACTGGTGTTCATGAATATCTCTATTGTATCATCTCACTCTAAATAATGATACTGAAAGCTTTTCATCATTATATACCAATACAAATGCTTAGAATATTCTCCACTGCATACAATTCAAACGAATTCCCTCTCTTCATTTATCAAATAAGGTTTATGTCACCTAACCTCTGATATATAAATAAATACTCTCTTCATTAGAAGAGTCCAAAGTTATAGTAATGATCAAAAGCTAGTGCAATAAACTAGAAGTCCATCAATCAAATAATCGATGGAATGTCTCAAATTCGAATGCAATTGAAATATCAGGTTTGATCTTTCAAAATAAATAATTCCAAAATCTTTCACGGAATCAAGCACAAATTGTAATATCCTTAAATTTTAAGATAAAATAGGAAATTATTAAATAAATTAAAATAAAAAATTTATGGATGAAATTTTTTCCTGAAAACATAAGAATTAGAAAGTTCTCGTCGATACGAATCCAACGCCACCAAGAACGCGAAAAACGGAGCTCAAACGAGGGAGTTATGAGCCGTCAAAGTTGGAAGGGCAATTTGGTCATTTGGTAGAGACGTATTAGACAGGGGTCCAAATTGATACTGGCACCCCCGTCTTCCACACGTCTCTACCAGTGCCGGAAAAATCGTCGGAGAGACGTGGAAAGAGGCATGTGGGGAAGAGTTTCTCTTCCCCAAGACTCTAAAACCCTATATCTATGCTCCTCTAGGAGCCAAAACGCTCCACTTTGAGCGTTTTCCATGAATGCTACGCAAAACCCTAGCCCTGCAAAAATCTGAAGTTTCCGGCGAGTGGAGCCCCGGCAACACAAGCAACCCCGACCAGGCACAAGGTAAGCCTCAAATCCGTGTTTTTTTTGTATTTATTAATTAGAAAATTAATTAGGAAAGTATTTAAAAATTAGGAAAAAAATCAGATTTTTGGGGGCTTTGTGCACGCTACTGTTGGAGCGTGATTTCACGGATCAAACCTTATCCGTTTGAAAATCGCACCGTCCAACTAGTGCACAAGAGACCCAAGAGCATACCCTTTAAATTTGGGAGTGATCCAACGGTGGAATTCTCCACAAAAACTCAAAAACCAGTACCTAGGGATGTTTTTAGGAACTTGGGAAAAATCGTTTAAAAACCATGGTTTTTGGAAAAATTAGTGCAAAAGGAGGGCATAAATGGATTCTAGAGAGAATTCTGAAGAAAATGGCGCAAAAATCACGCAAAACGGAGCTCTGTAGCTCCGCCGGAGGCGACCGGAATCCGGTCGTCTTCTCCGGCGTCGGCGAGACGCACAGAGGACGACGTCGTATGACGTCGTCGTCGCACGCGTGCGCGGCGCCGCGCGCGTGCGGGACGGCCTCGGTTGGCTGTCGCGGTGGGACCGGGACGCGGCGCGTCCGAAGACGCATGACGCGCATCCCGTATGACGTCTGCGTCGGCGTGCGTCTTCGTGCGCCCGTGTACGTCGGTGTAAACCGGCGGAAAAGGGTGCCGCCGATTTAAACCACCTTATGGTGGTCCGGCAGGCCCCATTTTAGTGTAGTTTTCACTAAAACTTGATTTTTGGGAGCTAGAGAGGTCCAAATCACGATCCGGAAGAGGCGTTGTGACCGTATTGACGACGCGGACCTAGTTTTAACTTAAAAACTTAGAAATGACCACTTTTTATTTAGAAAAATTTTAAAATAGTGATGTGACATGTACAGGTGCACTTGAATATACCAATTAAAGGGAGTTATTAGCAAGCTAGTGATCTCACACTGAGGTAGGTGACGACAACTAATGTTTTGCCTTGATTTTAAACCATGTTTAAACATAGCATCATGTGTGATTGTGTTTTAAATTGCAATTTTTATTTACCATGGATTTCATGCGACATTGCGTACAGGATGGTTATTCCAAATTGAATTCTTTTACTGAATAAACTTATTTAAAATGCTTGTACAAGGATGATGTTAATTAGTTATGCTTAATTAGAGATTTATTTCTTATTATATATATATATATAATGCATGGATTTACATGGAAATGAGTATAGAGGCTTAGTAGCTGGTCCTTTTATAGGCTAACCCCAGGATGAGGGTCATGTCTTGGGGATTTCAAGCTATAAGTGCTCTTGAGTTTTAGCATATACATATGATTTCCGTGTTTTATATTTGATGACGGGTGCTCTCGCCCGGTGGGCGTCATGCTAGGAGGGATAGGAAGTAGGCCACCCACCTTCCGAGATTATGATGTGATGAGTTTGTGATATGATAGACACCTGCCCATAGATGGCATTCGGTAGGGGTTTGGTAACATGGATAGTCCACACTACCGGTCTGAGCCTTTCCATGGGGACAGAAGCTAAGTCTCCCGTTATGGTGTCGACGGAGAGCGGCGGTGGTTGATACCCATGGAGGGTTGCCACTGCAGCATGATGGCCCATATTCTTGTTATGTGTGCATGCATGATGAGCATGGTTATGGATGGTATGCCTGGGTGTGACGACACTCAGAGGTTGACTATGTGTACTCCTGATCAGGGATGTTAGTGCGATGTGGTGGGACCCATTACCTTAGGGTGCCCTTATTATGGATGTATGCTCCATTTTATTGATTCATGTCATGTTTTAACTCTGTGAATTTCATGTTTTAGCATATGGAATAAATTGGCATTTATTGAACATGGCATTATGATATCACTATCTTCATAAATGTTAGATTTTTCATCAGTATTGTTCATTATTTCTTGCATTTATTACATTAATTGTCTATGTACCTACACAAGCGATAGCTTGTTGAGGCATTGCTTTGTTTTGCAATGCCTTAGATCTCGAGCGCGATAACAGGAAAGGCAAGGCTGTTGAGAAGCCGTGAGAGCTGCTGAAGACCATTTTTCTATAGTATTAGACAGTGATGTGAGTCATTAAACAGGATTATCATTTGGATTTTTATTATGGATTGCATATTTTATATTGGGATGTGATTTAGATCTTTGGACATATGTTGGACATTTATATGGGATGTTATGATGGATAGACCCTGGGCCATATTATTATTGTCTTTTGGACGTTTATTTGATTTAAAATAAAGGCGCTTATTTATTTGACGTTGATTTATACGCGGATTATTTATTTATGTTTAAATTACATGTATGCCATTTTGTGAAAGGAAAATTAACACCCGGAGTTTTTAAGATAGTTTTTGTAAAATGTTAAATAAATCTTTTCTCATGGGATCCCAAATGCTCTTATTTAAAATGCCATTATTATAATAAAAAAAAAAATTTGTCTTAAAAATCCGGGGTGTTACACAAATCCAAATCACTTATTTTATTAAAAGTTGATTTAACATGATTTCACTGTAATCAACTGCCCTCCAACAAATAGAACCCATCCCAAGGATGATATCATAACCCATCAAATTGAGGAGGATAAAGTCAGTATTTATCCTCTCACTCATCATCATTTCCACCAGTACTCTCTAGATGTACTTACAAGTTCCAATAACTTATCAACCAGTGTCATAATCTCCAACCCAAGGATTGTTAAACATATATATATATATATACATGCACATTTATCAAAGTGACAAGACTCAAATTACGAGGATGACTGGATCCTAGATAGGAGGATCCTGGTGTGTCTATCAACAATCAAAAGAGTACCTTTCATAATGTGGGTTGAGATTCGTACTTTCTTCTAGTAATGGCAATACTCATCATTACCAAGGTGGGGCCATTTTTATTTTATCTTCAATGTAAACCTATTTGACCTATTGTCCTCTGATACAATCTCTAAGGAAATGTCCTAACTCTCCACAGTCACGCTATCTTAAGGATTGTTGTTGTAATGACAGCTAACAATGTTATTACCACTACTATGGTGGTCTATCACTCTAGCACAATACTATCCAAGTGTCTGTCCATACAACTAGTGCACCTTCTCACATCCACTTTCTAGCACTGCCATTCAGATGTCACTGGCTCCATGGCCTATATAACTGTATTGATAAAAGAGTATCTTTCCCTTACTAGGCTAGCTTGAATTATCCATGTATGCGCCTTCGTGATCTGCCCCCTTGGCCTTAAGAGAATTTTTCTCAATATAATGGCTATGTATGTTGCCTTTGTCACCAATGTGCAACTCACTAAGGTCAACTACCTCCACCATTCAAGTGTCAACATATCAACAAATTCTATTTGTAGCCTCATATTCATAATAGGTTCAAGGAAATTATTCTTAGTAGTGTATACAGGCTTAATACCATTAAGCCATCAAATTCCTCCATTCTACATTGGCAACTCTCGTAATATCACTAACTACTCATATGACAAAATATTGATCATTATAGGCCTTCTCAAAAGCCTTCTAGATAAAAATTCCAACAATAGAGGAACACATTCTCTCAAACAACTATCATTAGAATTCTCATAATTTCATTTTCAATGTCCTCACCTCCATCATCTCATTTCCTTTAACCAATGAATTATTTCATGGTCATATCAATCAAAATCATTTACAATTGTCAATCTCATACCTAATGTAATTGATCTTTCATAATAACTTTCTTAGCTATAGAGAATCACATCATCATTTCTATCCGCGTTGGATGTAGATTATTTATAATCAATTTCATCTTACCTCATTCCCTTCATATGACAGACAACTCTAATTTGGAATCAAGTAACTAATCTTGTCGATCACTCATATATATAGTATGATATTTAATTTAGCCTTTTTTGGCATCTCATTCCCTAACCAAGAGATTGTTTGATATCATTTATTACTCATCGCTTTATTAACATCATTACTATTAACCGTTATTGTAAAATAGTTGTTATTTCTTCAAAGTGCTATGCACTTGCAAATCATAGTAAAATCCTCAGAATAATTCATAAATATTAACTTTGCATTGATGACAGGTTATCAAAATTTCTATATGCATAAGAACTCATTCACTTTATAGTTCATATTCATCCATAGAACATTAGGATCTTACCTCATCAATTTTTCAATGGTTTTCACTATATTACAATTTATTAGTCAAATAAATACACTTCAAGTTCAATTTTATACAATACTCCTGTCCACTTTCTCGAGTTCTCATAGTTGTAATCATTTCTGATCCTTTTCTATTATCATTCCATGATTATCGCATAATAGTCGTTATAACTCTTCACCTGTTCATACATACTGCTCCAATTTTGGACTTGCACTTCAATAAGATAGTCCGTGTTAATAGACATTCCATCATATAATAAAGTTCTCATTTGCAATTATCAATTATACTCTCCATTTAGATTTTATACTATAAGAATCATGCACTTTCCTCAAAGTGTGTTTCCTCATAATCATGCAAGGATTTATGTTTCATCTTTACTAAAGAAAGTATGCCAAACCCCATGGCATCAACTATTTCGCAATCATCATATCTTTGTAATTCATACAAGCCCTATACCACTCAGGCCATTAAGTCTACGTCATGGTCTCCCCTTGCCCTGATAACTTGGCAAGGTTGACAACTGGTGGAGCGGGGGTGGACCTAGTCTTCCTTCGAGGAACCATCTATCAAAGTCTCACTATCACATCGTATAAGTATTCCTCCTATATCGGCCTCTACTTAATTCATGGGCTATCAATCTAATTGGACCCTTAAAGTGGTGACGATGAAATAAACCCTGGCTCTGATACCAAATTGTGACACCTTGGGTTTTTTAAACCTTTTTCCAAAACATAATAATAATAATAATAATAATAATAATTTGCTTTATAAAATAGGTTAGATCTCTAAAAATAAAAACTTGCAATTAACATAAATAACAGAGCGTTCAAATAATGTCCAAACAAAAACCTCGAGGGTCATCCAAGATCCAAAACCACCAAACAAAAATCAAATTGTCGGTACGCTGGCCATGCTCAATCTAAAACCATGACAAATTAAACATGGTCGTGAAAAGACAGTACTAATAATAAGTCCAAAATCCCCAAGGGCCCATCCATGATCACCATCATACACACATCAGCAAGTAAAGATACGTTATACCAATAGTGTGGGTCCAATCTATCCAAAATATCAACATCCATGTACAGCCCAAAAGGTCTAAATACAAGTCTAAGAAATGTACACTAAATCAATCTCTGAAATACAAAATACATATGGTCTTTGCTCAATCAACACTGCTCCACTTGCTTACCCTTAGCGTTATCTCACTCCAAATCTAAGGCATTGCAAAACGAAGCAATGCCTCAACAAGCTATGCTTGTGTAGGTGATCATATTCAACAAAAGTATAATAAAATCATGTGCCGTGAAATATAAATGTCATGGAAAATCTCATAAGATAAAACATGTATAAAGCACGTCGAATCAATAGACATCTATAACAATAACACATGAAAATCTTAAGTTTGAGCTAATTAATATCAAATCTCCTCATCATGGCATGCAAGGCATGATCAAAACATAGATAAGAATCCATCAAAAGCAATAAAAATTTGTTTTCACATCGAAATATAATGCATGTTATGATAAATAGGGCATCATACAAAAACAAGCCCTAAGAGTATTCCACAACACTCAATCACCGGTAATGAGTACTCATACCAAATCCCTAGGTCCCTCCCGTGCAACCCACATCAGCCCTCAGAGTCACTCACAACCTAGGCTTGGCTTACCCTGATTCACCCCACATATAAATACCACATGAGTATACAAAATAAGAGTATGGGCTACTATGCTGCAATGGCAACCATATAAGGATCTCAACCAGTGTTGCTCCCTGTCGACACCATAACGGGAGACTTTCTCCATCCCCATAGGGGGGAACGGACCCATAGGGGGGACTACCCATGATACCTCCACCTACGTATCTGGCCCTCTCAAGGGTGGGGTCTAATGATCATTATCAAAAAGTCAAAGGGCGGGTGGCCAACCCTACTACCCTCTTAGCATAGTACCCACAAGGTGGAAGCACGGTCATAAATCCACAAACATTGAATCAAGAATCAAAATTCATGCATAATCATTCTCCATAAAACCAAATCGAGAGAGAAATTCAATATATCAACACCGTGCATCGAAAATCAGTGTATACATCCTTAAATAATCCAAATCAATGCCACATAAAATGTGTTAAGAAACAGTGTATAAATCATGCGCAAAAGAAATAGCAAACATGTAGGCAATACATGCTAAAAAGTGATCTCATGCAAACATAGTAGGGCTCAAAGTCCATACTTCAAAGTTCTCAAATAATACATCATGATTTAAGAAATCATGGAAAATTCTCAAATGTAATCACTTACCTCAACAAACGCGATACTCCAATCAAGTGCGTAAGCAATGTCACGTTGTGCGCTCTGAGATACCTGTCACATCATAAGTCATCTATCACTTGGTATTCTCACATCTAAAAATAAATAAATATAAGTGACAATTCTCTTTATTTGATAGTTAATCCTGGATTAACAGCCAAGATCATCTAATGAACCCTCAATTAGGGTAATCCTAAGCTAAATGTTGGTCTTTCTATCATCTAGACTATCATCTGTCATCTTTGATCATCAATCTACGTTGTGATTTATTCAATTAATGTCTTTTAATGACTAAAGGGTCAATCCCTTTCATCTTATGAAGTTTGGAGATGATCCAACCGTTGAATCGATCTTTACTACTTTGATATGATATTTTGCTCATCAATTCAGATCATTTCATCATAATTAACCCAACCGTTGAATCAGTCGTTGGATTTATATCACTCATTGGTGTCAACTTCAACAGCGAGATTCTCCCTCATTACTTGCCCGATCAAAGTGATTCTTGAGGCATTTTGATTGTGAGATCATGGAGAATAAAATTATTGGCTCGGATTATCCATCCGAGCCATTTTGAGCATTCCTTACAATCCGACTGCCTGAAGATGTACTTTTCTCTCCTCTCTCAATGACATTTCACGCAGTCCACGGCGTCGTCGGTGACTGAAACCCTCTCTCTCTCTCTCTCTCTCTCTCCTCTCTCTCTCTCTCTCTCTCGGGTTGAGAGCAGATCGTTCGATCTATTCGAAATCCCCTTAAGTTGGGGGGGTGCCCGTATCAATTACAACCCCCTTTGTTTAAGGCATTTTTTTTGTGGGGGGGGGGAGGCGCGCGGCAGATGTTACAAGAGGGATAAAGAGGGATTGGGCTTTTCGTAAAGAAGAAAGAAAAGAAGAGATTTTATTGGGGGTTTTTGGTTTTGTTGAAGTTGGGTTTGATTTAAGAGAACAAGGAAGAAGGAGAGAAGGGTAATTTGGGGTTTCTTACAAAAATGTAAATCAAGAAGCTATCACATGATAGCATGTGTTTGCAATTCCCAACCATCCTGATGGAAGTTTGATTTTACTAATGAGTTAAACATCAAGGGTTTAATCTAGAATTAAACCATTGTGGTGCTCTTTGGTCCAAACTATAAGGGTGCATCTAATATTTTCTCTTCATTTTATGTGTTCCTCGTTATCGTAAGTCTTGGTTTGTCCATTGATTAATAACATAAAAGCAAAAGTGATTTATGCAACCAATTAAATCCCTAACTAAGTGTGATTGGCCAAGTTTTTAAAAGCACTTTTTCATGTTTATTTTCAAAAGATGACATGCCTAATTTAGAAAAAAATTTAAAATTCAAATAGCAAAACACATTTTCTTTGAAATTCATTTATAAAACCCAAATGTCACTTTCACTCTCTTAACTATATGCATATTTTGTTTATAACATATATTCTACTGAATTAAAAAATAGAAATTTATTTCTTGAAAACAGGATCCATCTAGTGGTTCACATACATAGCCTCTTATGTTTATTTCAGGTAATGTCCAAAGTTCACAAATCCAAATAACTAACTATACAATACAAGAATTTCAATATGAGTATGTACCCTTGATCATTAGTATAGTTGTTGTATTCTCCTGTTGTATCCATCCACTCCTGTCTATCTGTACCTGAGATGTTGTAAACATTCAAACATTTATAATATCTCAACAAGTTATACTTAGTAGGAGGTTTAATAAGCATCTGAAATTTTAAATATATAATATAATCCAATATTTCTTTCATAATTTCAATATCCACATCCATCATAGTCTATATGAATTAAGCAATTCAATTTCCATGAACCACACTTAGTATAGTAACTCTATGATGTAATTTCTCATATGAAATCTTAAATGAATATATTCCCTAATAATTCATAATCATGTCATATATATGTAAATTGTTAAAACTGTGAAAATTAGTTAATGTCTTCAATAACAATATCACAAGATCCATACCCAGATTGTACTGGGTTCAATATCCATACCCCTCACATACGGGGTTCATAATCATGTTTAATAAACCTACCCCTCATATACAGGGTCTATAATTATGTTTAATATCCATAACCCTCACATACGGGGTCCATAATCATCCAGCCTTTACTAGAAAATATCCCTTCATGGGAATTGTCAATAATGAGTTCATATCGGGCATCTCATCATGCCATGCACCATAGTGCAAAATACATAAAGGACTACTATATTGCAATCTCAATCCACACCAGTGCACCTGGATGACTTGCAAGATACTCCATTGATACCATGATGGAATTACATTATGCCACTGCCTATATGGAGAGATAGGACTTTCACAGTGGCGCCCTTTCCATAATTGTCCCAACCCTACTTTTAGCCTCTCAGTGGGCATGATATCCATAACATCATCAATTTTGGAGAGTGGGTGGCCAAACCCTCACAACTCTCCTAGCATAGCAGCCACAGGCCTATGCCTATCGAAAACAAAATTCACAGGGCTCCATCTTGTATAGAAAATAATAATATTATTAGCAGTCTATTTGCCTATCCATAAAAATTCTATACATCCTCATTAATTTGGTATTTATATACCAAGGATATAATTTCACATCTAAGTTTACAGATAAACATGTAAATGGTACCCATGTACCAAGCATGTAATTTATTAATTTAAGCATATAATGAAATTCTCGCACATGCTTTTCAAATAATGATCACATAATTCTAAGCATGAGATCATTATAATTAAATCACTAGACATTTTAAATAATTAAGTCTTACCAATTTATGATCATTCTATTTGATGAATAATTTCATAACTTCAAATAAGATCATGTTTAGAACATAGAGGTGACAATTTTACAAAATGCATTCTTAAGGTTCCTCCTACCTCGAACGTGATAATCCCTAATATTTAGTATAATCAATGATCTTGATCCATGTAGAAACCTATATATCTTTAAATTCAGATATACACAATATGCCATTTTCTATCTCTTAATCATCATAATTTTGGATGATGTTGTATTTGTCTTTCTTTAATCATATTTATTCTCTTTTAAGATTTATCTGATCATTTTATTTTGACCCTTAACTAACATTTAAGGTTTTAGATTTCTTTGTATTCTTTAATCTTGACTGATCTATCTCTTATAGATAGTTTTACTTAAATTATAATAGTTGATCTATAAATGTAACGGTTGGAATGACTTTTGATCTGTTAGATTAATTTTTGAACTATTTTCTAATCCTAATTCTTCATGTACATCTCATTGATCTTTGATCATCTCTAAAGTTGATGATCTTGATCCTTATAGATTTTTTATATTTTTGATACACCATCACTTCATGGCTGTTGATCAAAATCAATGGTTTAAAATTTCTAACTTCTAGTTTCCATTGATCTCAGTTTGATCTATAATCCATTTCATTTTTCAAGATTTGATCTATTAGTCTTAGATCTTCCTTTGATTATCCTTATTCATGGTCTTACATTTGATCTTCCTTGATCATAGTCATCTTATTTAAAGGCTTGTCTTAATCCTTGAAACCTAGCCTTTAATTCTTCATCTATATTTTAGATTACTTTTCCTAAGTTAAATGATGCACAATCAGTCTTAGTATGTTGCTGATTAAGCAATGTATTATTTATCTATCCTAAATCTAGATAACTCCTTATTTTCAAATTTGACTATTGCGTACTAGTTAAGTTCTACTCTAAAAGTGGTTAATACAATCCTCATGTTAAAAGGCATTTAGACCTCATCTAATGTCAATAGAAAACGTGGGAAAATTACTTGGATTTTAAGACACCCACTGTAACCACAATGTTCATAAGCCACATGAGTGACCACAGATCACATCCTTCTAAAAGGTTCCTATGAGCTTGATACCCTAAGTCTCTTTCTACTTGATTTTAAGTTAATATCTAAGAATTATGATCAAGACATTCAAGAATGTAAATTGATTCTTAAGTAAGCCAAGGATCTGGTAATGAAATCCAGTCTTTATCTCACAAACTCCGCCAATGCCAGTCCCAAGCCCTGATGAAAAAGGAGAAGGGTCTTGCGTGAGGTGCCAGTCGACAAGGAGGAAGTTGAAGATGATTCTGTTATTTCTTTCTTACAAATAAATATGCATTTGTATATTAGTTTGTGAGGAAGAAATGAAAATCATCTCCAGCTTCTTAAAATAGCCAGCCAGCAAGGGTTAAGCTAAAGATGATTTTGTTATTTCTTTTATACTTGCAAATGAATATGCATTTGTATTAGTTTGTAAGGAAGAAATGAAATCATCTTCAACTTTTTAAAACTATGGCAACCCCAGCATGACATGATGTGGGCCCTTATATTAATTCTTATCCATCATAAAGTTGTAAAAATGTAAATCTACTTTAGATTAATCAGATATTGAATTTCTAACTATTTTAAAGTTATTTTTTTAATTATTTCATATTATGCTAAATTTGATCGTTGATTAAGTTCAATTGTTCAATCTATAATTAGATCAGATGCAATTACACTAGGATGTAACATTTTTAGTGATCTTAGTACATATCTAAAGTTTATTTGTTGATCTAACGGTCAAATCTAGTCCAAATCTCTCAGATCTAGGGTTTTGATATTAATGTTTCAGATCATGATTTATCATTTCAGTGCAAGATCTGATTAGTTAATTTGTTTCATCTTGTCAATATATTACTTATTCAACAATTTCAGATAATCTAGTTTATTTGTATAAATTTTGGCTTTTGATCAACATAAACAGTCTTCAATTCTTAAATTCATCATTCCATTAGATTTTACATGTCAATACTATTTCAACGGATGTTTCATATTTAAATTTGGGATTATATTGACTTCTAAGTTAAAATTCTAAGTTTCAAATCATTTTAAATGGTTTATATTTGATCTGGATCTAAAACATGTGAAAAATGATGTCATCAAGATGCACTGGAGTGGAACCCCTGCTCCAAATGCATTCCCATCGCCAAGACGCTATGGTGTCGCAGTCGACCTGCGATTGCATCACACATGTGGGGATTGGCTAGAGGGCGCATCTCCATCATGCGTTTGATAGTGCATCGTGGGCACAGATCTAATCGAACTCGTTCGAACGGTGTAATCCTAACTATCCAATCATTTTTGGTCTGGATCTTCAATATAGACCTTTAATCATGTTAATGTTTTTACCTATCCTAGGGTTTTGGGGTCTCACAAATCCATTTGACGAGTTAGATCATCCATCTGAGATGCCTAGGATGTGGGTCTTAACCTGTGCCACCGGATTTGTCTTCTCCAATAGATCACATGCCGGGAGACCATGGGAAGCCGAAAAATGATAAAGAAATGCTAAATATGAAAGAGGGAGGAGTGGAAAGACTAACTTGGACGGAATCCTAGTTCAGTTAGGGACAATGCATCTGTGAACGCGATTGACATTGTTTCTGGGGTTCTGTTGTAGGGCGCGTCTACAGAAGTGCCGATTGCTAAATAACAGAAATGGAAAAAAGAAAGAAAAGAAAAGAAAATGAAAGGAAAGAGAGAGGAAAGAGAAGAAAAGAGGGAAAAGAGGAGAATGGGAAGAGAAAAAGGAATGGCTAGGGAGACTTGGAAAACCTGAAAATTTCATGTGAATTTTGGAGGGGTATTTATAGCAAAATTTTAATTATTCCTTTTTATTCCATTATAATTAATTTAATTGAAGTGGAAATTCCATTATCCTCACTTTTAGCTTTGTGCTAGCTAATTCATGCCTTACCTCATTGCTGACTTCACATCTTACTTAACTTTGTGGTCCCCACACAAAGGTAAAATTACTAATTTACCCTTATAGGTAATATTAATTTCCAAAATAAAGAAAAATGCAGGTTTTTCTTCCAAACTTCGATTTTAGTGTGCTTATAGTTGTTGGACTTGATTTTTTGAGTGCATTTCAAATATCCATGTCTCAACTTTGGATTTTATTTTATTTTTTAAAAACTTGATTTTCTTTAAACTTTAATTTCTAGTTCTGTTTTTAGAATTTTAATTTCTCACTCTTAGTAATTCAAATATACTTATAAAAATTGAGGTTATTAGACTAAGTATGAAAATTTTGAAGCAAAAGTGGAAGCATATGTATATATAATGAATATGCTTAGGTGTGTGGGTTTTGATATCAATAAAAAATCTATAGGTCGTTGAATGACAAAGAAAGTACTAATAGTTAGAGAATTAGTTTTATGTGCAACATGCTTTGAAAAAGACGTTAGAAACAAATATGATGAGGACAGCCATAAGATCCCTGGGTAGAAATGATGTTTGTGTGCTAATAGTTAAGATCATGTCTTCAACCATCAAAACATAAAAGAGAAGCAATGCCAATCATGTTCAGTTAGGCAGAAATAATTCTTAATTATTATTAATATTGGCAAGTAGATAGATAAAGGGAAATAACATTGGACTATATAGATATGACCATAGGATTAGGATACTTGAATTGAAAGAAGCCTTGAAAAAGATGAATGAAATTAGAAAAGGCCTGTTACGCGTTAGTATGCGTATAGAGATTTGGAAGTATACGAGAGATACTAGTGTAGATTAGTTGACAAAGTTGTTTAACAAAATTAAAAAATCAAAGAAAATGCTATATAAATGGAGAAAAACTCTATAATACTATGACTACCATGGTCTTCACATGCATTTTTAAATGTAATAACTAATTCCTAGGGCGGGATCGATCCCTATTTGAAAACACTTTTAGAAAATCAAAGTAATGCAGTGGAAAAATCTTTTTGTTTTAAACTCATGTTGAAAAATCTAGAGTGTCATTTGCTCTCGAGACTAGTAAAGTAGTTGTTAAAAAATTTCAAAAATCATAAATGTCTTCCTAGGTCTATCCAATCACAGCTCATAGCCTAATGGTAAATAAGTACAGCTACATGTCCAAAAGGTAAAGGGTTTACTTACATTCATAATTATCTTCTCTTTATTCACTTGATCGTAACACTAACATGTTCTGATGCTTCTTCTAATTCTGTGTAGAGCTAATTTGGAAAAATAATAGATTAGGGTGAGTATTTCTCATACCCAATAGGTGATCTGATACTGCTATTTTGAAAACACGGTAGGCAACATGCATGATTCCAAGAGCTTTTCATGTAAAACATCAGTGATTCCTTTTGTGTAAGCATGCATAGTTATGCATAAAACATAAGCTTAATGATGTAATTTCAATCATGGAATCCTTATGCAAATCACTGCATATAAATATGATTAAAATAGAAATCAATAGATCCATATATGAAGATCTTGGCAAATGCATCAAACCAGCTAGTCAAATATAATAATGATGAAACTCTTAAAATAGTCATCATTCAAGCAGATGCTAGTATCATGCACATGAATCTCTCGGCGTACACGTCACGCCAACTGGTCACGAGTACTCGTATACGACCATCTCAATGCTATATGCATATCAATCACACTGAAATCATAGGGCCACTACGCTCATACTCAGCATACAACTGGAATCCACCATAGCCTCCACGGCGACTATGGATGTCACCGAAAGAGTGCCGCGAATACCTCCAGTGGTCGTCCCTGTTTACCACAGCAGTCAGGGAAGGGACAATGCCTTTTTGGCAGTAATACCATCCACCCTTTTGGTGGTAGAGGCCGGGAGGCTAACCCCGTACCTCCTCTCAGCATAGTGCCCACCAGCATCTTTTGGGCACTCCAGCGTCTTTTGGCAACCCCTCGAGGATAGACAATAATCCAAATAATCCAAATGCAATTATTTTCAAAACATGCAAGCAATGCATAAAATCTGTTCATGCTAGTATCACATTCAAAGCCAGAAAACATGAAGACATTTTCGCATGCTGGTATAAGAACATTATATCTCAAAATCATGAAGACATGGTTGCATATCATATCTCAAAAACATGCTAACCACATTAATAAAGCAAGTCCGAGTTTTAGATGCATTTTAAAAACTTAGTAGGATCAGACTACCTACTTATCAAGTATATTTGGAAATGCATTAAAAATGTAGTAGCATCAGACTACCTACAATTCAAGTATATTTGGAAATGCATTAAAGCCTAGCAGTATCAAACTACTTACCTCGAGTGTCGTTACTTAGCTCGTGTCTCTCCTCAATTTGAACCCTAAAGTAACTTGGTGGAGTTCTGAAGCCCTAGATGTCGTTCAGACATAAGATCCTAACATTAGTTCTCGATTCATAGGGCAACAACTAGATCTATATAATTTATGAGTTTCTAAGGGTTGATCCACAACATTCTTGGTCTAAGAATGTCTTAAGGCCTTTATTAGATAAGTTCATGTGGTTTGATTATGGTTGATCTCGTGGATTCATAAGATCTCTATAGTTTTTAGGCTATTGTCTCCCTAAATAGCTTCTTGATCCTACATATTATTGCATAATTAGGTCTGTGTCAAAATTACGGACACAACGATCCTTTTGGATCGTCAATCGGAGTCATATAGCCTCCGAACTTGGATTTTAATGTCGCGCCTTAATGAACGACCCAAATGTGTCACCTAGGGTCCTACGCACCATGGGTTCTAGGATGTGTGTGTGCCCTGGTCCAACCACAACCATGTTGGCTAGCTTGCGTACGTCCGAATGGTGCATGTGTGCATGTCTGAATGGTGCGCCAGGGTGCGCGTTCTGGATGGTGTTGCGCAGACACGTCTTAGGCGTAGTTGCGCGCACGTCCTGGCTCCTGAGATGCCCAAGTGTCTTGGTTGAGTCGGGCATTTGTGTGACATCGCCCCAGGGAGCTCGCACCCCTGGGACGCCCGTGCACCTTGGGATGCTGCCTTGGACAGGTTTCCACTTGTCTGGTTTCTTCCACAGAGAGCCGGCATTTTTTGGCCAGAAAATTACCCAGATCCAATCGGGATTTGGGGGAAAAGGGAAAGGGGAGAGGAGGAGCGACCTGGGTGTTGTCTAGCTTGATGGGTCGGCAGACCCATCGAGTTTAGGTTTCCTCCAGGGTTTCCAGCTGGAAAACACCCAGATCCGGCCTGGATTTGGGCAGGGAAGAAGGGGGGAAAACTTAAGGAGGTGTGAGGGGCTTACCTGGGTAGGGTGGAGCGATGCCCATTGCCAGAGATGGGGTTTCTTCACTCTAAAACTCTAGTTTCCGGAATCCTCCCTTGAACAGTCAAAGAAGGTAGAGGAGAAAGGGATGGCTGCGGAGGAGGGAAGAGGGCTTCTTATAGCCCTGCCAAGGCAGTCCTGCCCATGGCAGTGCCGCCATTGTTGCTGCCTTACAGAGGCGGTGCTGGAAGGGTCGAGAATGGTGGTGGCTAGAGGTAGGGGAAGACCTGCGGGTGCCGTTAGTAAAATGGCCCCCTGCGTTTTTAGGCCATTATGTTTTAATTGTAATTTACAGAAATGCCCCTCTATTTTCAAAAGGCCATAACTTGGTCATATGAACTCCGTTTTCAGCGTTCTTTGATGCGTTGGATTTCATTTTGAATGTAGAATATAATGGTATTGATTTTATCACAAATTAATTTGTTTTATATTTTTATTAATATTAAACATCTAAACATATATATTGACTTTCAAAATAACCCATTTTTACAAAAGGGATTCAAAATTTGAGGCATTACAAATACTAATTTATAAGAATAAATGAGATATGCATGTTGCATTAATTATCGTGCAATCAAACTTTTGAGCCATACCATGAAATTTGGAGAAAGAGTGATTGAGAAGAGTTTACAGCATAAGACTAGTGTATTAGAAAATTGGTTTGGTTTTATGTCTATGAGATCTACAATGGAAGCTATTTTCCTACTTAAACAATTGAAAGAGATACAAGAGTGGAGAAAGGACCTCTACATGGTTTTTATTGACTTAGAAAAAGCTTATGATAGGGTCCTTAAAGAATTAATATGAAAGGTGTTGGGTGAAAAAGGAGTTTCACAAGGGTGTAAAACATAATGAAGCATAAGAGAGTGGTAACATATCTTAGGACCACTTGTAGAGAGATGAATGATTTTCCTATCTTTATAGGATTGTACTGAGGATCAACATTGAGCCCTTACCTTTTCACATTAGTTATGGATGAGTTAACAAAATGTTTGCACAAAGAGATTCTATAGCCCATGTTACTTGCAGATGACATAGAAAGGGAGTCTCAAAAAAATGGTAGAGTTGTCATTTTGTGACCTAGAGATCATGAGTTCAAGGCTTAGAAATAGCTTCTAGAAAAAATGCAAGGTAAGGCTACGTACTATAGATCCTTTATGATCTGCCCCTTCCCAAACTTTGCATATGCAGGCTATCCTTTTATAATTTTGATTAATAAGATAGGAGAGGGCATAAACACAAAGTTGAAGTTGTGGAGAGATGCTATAGAGTCTAAAGGATTTAAAGTTAGATGAACTAAGACATGGTACATTGAATGTAATTTTAGCAAGGAGAAGAGTAAGAATGAAGCACAAATAAAGATTGATAACCAAGAAGTTCCCTAAAATGACCAATTTTGATACTTAGGATCAATAATTCATGAGAGCAGAGAGATCAAGAGGGATGTTACCAGCTGGTTGGAACAAATGGATATGTGCATATAGAGTTTTGTGTGATTAGCTAGTGTCATTCAAACTGAAACAAAATTTCTATAAGATGACTGATATAGAAAAGAATGAATGACGTTGAAAGTCATATAGAAAATTATCTGTTGATATACTTTTGTTGGTTAAAATAGGTCTTTCCATGAGAGAGAGAGAGAGAGAGAGAGAGAGAGAGAGAGAGAGAGAGAGAGAGAGAGAGAGAGAGAGAGAGAGAGAGAGGGTCTAGGCTATACAGTCAAAACAGTTTCATAGAATGAGTGGTTATGATGAATGGTCAATTGAAAAAAATCAATATTTAAGCTCATGTGATTTCTTGAGACAGAATGAGAATAAATGAGATGGCAGAGTCCTATTTAGTTAACATTAAGGGCTTTTATATCCTTTTATGAATAGTGTCTTTCAAGCTTTACTAGGGATGTCCTTTTTTAGTGCATGGTAAAGATGAATAACGAAGTGGCAAAATGATATTCCAATTCATGTAACATTTTGATGCAAAATGGAAAAATAAGGCTATATACTTAAAGACTACTATGTCTTTTAATGAAAAATGAATTAAAGCTTTAGGATTATGAATTAGCTTTTGCAATCAATAAAAAAAGATAAATGATGAAGTAAAAAGAAGGAATATTTGAAGTCATGGAACATTTTGATGCAAAATAAGAAAGAAATAGATGGCATAGTCACATTAGTTACAATCTAGGGCATTGTTCCTTTTCATAAATATTGAATTTAAGAACTAAGTAGGTTCTTTTCCTTTTCTATTTTTATTGATAACCACCTAATTGGATTCTAACTATTTTGTATTACCTTTCTAAACAAATGTGTTGATGGTACTAGAAAAATGATTTCTAATGTTATCCATTTGCTTATGAAGTTTATAATGATCGAGAGTAAACTAGAAAAAATGGGTTGTTAGAATTGCCCAATTGGTTGTCATTTCAATAAACTACCACAAAATCAAAGGTGCAAATTAATAATTGAGGATCCTTGTGGATGGAGACAATCCTAATTTTGTTATAATGAGGTAATGACTTAGTGAAGTACTAGCAAGGTACACTGGAAAAACAGGAATGCCTCTTAAATTCTATTCTATTTTCAAGCCTAATTTGATTAGGCTTAATAAAGTAGTAGCTAAATATTGTGCTTATTGGTTGATGATCTAAACCGTTTATATTCTACACGTCAATTTATATAGGTGATACCTTAATAATCTTTTTAGCTAAGATGATCTTAATCATCAAATTGATTAATCAAATGGATAACATTTTTATAGGGCCAATCTAATTGTGACCAATAAAATGACAACTATGCATTGCCAGAACTTCAGGCTCTACTTAAATAGACATTGAATTGCACTTCTTCATTCACTTATATAACTAATTGTATAAAATTATTTAACAGAGGAAAATTAGAAGTAGAAGAAGATAAATATGATAGTTTAGAGAGAGAGAGACTTTAGGGATTCAAGTGAAACCTACTTTTGTGAAAAATAAGCATTAGAGCTTAATATTATAATATAAGTAAACTAAAAGTTAAAAGAAGATAAGTATGAAAGGTTAAAGAAGTGAAGATTTTAACAAGGATTTGAGAAAGATTTTTGAAGGATGGAATTTGTGGTAGATAAAAAAGAGAAATTTTTTAAAGAAAAAAAATAAGTGTAAAGATAAATGACAAAAGTGCCATCTAGCAAAATAATAAGGAAATGGGTAAAAATTATATTTATTTGGTAAGTAGTAAATTTCTTTTGACACTGCTTATGCCCCATCATAACATTTGTATGACAAGGATTCTTAGTTTGGAATACCATATGGATGACACAAGCAGAAAAATCATATATGAAGTAGTGGTTGGTCTTTCGTCTATTTGGGTCAATGGAATTGGCATATAAGATAACACAAGCAAGCTTTCTTATTTAGAGGAATGGTCTCCACAATTTTCTATTGTAAAGAAAAATGATAACCATTGGTCATGAAATGCCTTCTTTTTTTATTTTTTATTTATATAATCAATACATGTATACGTCTAGACATATAGTTTTGGCTAAATAGAAAAGATCTTGGCTTCTACATAAAATTCTTGACAGATGTGCTAATACGGTGGGTTTCACCTTTGGGTGAATTAAAAGGTGCATATCACAAATGGATGACAACGTATGGAATCTGCCCAAGACTTGAGTTGCATCTTTGACTAAATTTGGATATTATTATCACTCAATTTCAAGCAAAGTACATGAATGGGTTTGAATTTTGGGATGAGAAAAGATTATTTTCATTTTATACTAGAAATGAGATTAGATAGATAAGATGAGATGGCTTGAGATGGAAGTGACATGCAAACCAGTAATAGTGAGTTGACATGATATTGGGATTTCTCATCTCATTTTAAGCACCCCTAGCACCGAATTGGGATCTCATCTTAAGCACCACTCGCAATAGAGTTGGGATGATATGAGGTTCATCTCATTTCACCTTAAGCACCACTAATAGTGAGTTGGGATGAGATGATGTTCATCATCAAATACAACTAACAATGATATGACCCATATCATATCATTTGATGCGCCACTAAAAGCCTATTAGATTCTGCTATTAAGCCTATTGTATTCCTAGTAAATATATGAGAAAGGATAAATAAATATATCAAGACCACTATTTCAATACTCTCATTTAGGTTCTTAAAGTACTTATACCCGAGTGTCCACTTTTTTATAATGTGATATGTTCATCTTAGTGGCCTTGCCATACATGGACCATGTCTCAAAGACTCATACTTTGGATATTAAATTACTTGATACTAAAAACAGCTCTAAAAATCCATGGCACAATAGCACATAGCATGTGACTTTCATAACATAGCCAATCTCTAACGAATGTTTCAGATCACTCAAAAAGATGAGCTCCATTGATACTTTTACCACAAGGCACCAAAGCCCAAAATACTAAGTGTAGCACTATCTTAGAGGTTTGTGGGAATGTCATTCACAAAGGAGAATCTCACCATATTTTTCATATCTATACTAAATAAATTCATTTAGAAGGGGCACCTTTGCGCAACGATAAAGTTGTGGTCATGTGACCTTGAGGTCATGGGTTCAAGGCGTGGAAACAGCCTTTTGCAAAAATGCAAGGTAAGGCTGCATACTATAGACCTAGTCGGCCGCCACTTCTTTGGACCCAATAGAGGCAGGAGCTTCGTGTATCATGACTATCCTTTTATATTAACATAGGCAGGAACTTCGTGTACCATGACTGCCCTTTTATACTAAGTAAATTCATTTACTTAATTTCTATTTTTTTATAAGGAAAGAATTCGAACTTGTGACAAAGTGTATTACAAGGAAGATGTCAAGATATCTCTGACCAACTAAGCTAGACATTTGTTACCCGCTTATTCTCTTCTTATCTCCTGCAAGGCAAGCCTAATAATTAACCAGAGCACCAATGGCCCAAATTCAATCTTTCACCTTTTTAAACAAGATAAAGTTTAGATCAACGTCCAATTAATTAAGGCAGCCAATAACATCAACCCCACAACCAATTGGTTGACAAAATAACCTCAAAGCAAGATAGACCCTTGCCCAAGAAAAGAAACCAGGAAGTTAAAATATTTTTTTCTTGTTACTTTCCTTCGAGACGAAGTAGACCGAAGAATCAATTTGGCTGTGGCTATAAAAGCCGTAGTTATACGCGCCAACATCGCGGGTTCCGGCTACGCGATCTTCCGTGTTCGCCTTTCTTCTCTCTCACTCATCTTTCATCTGGCCCTAATTTCTCGTTCTCAGATTTTGAACTTTTCAACTTCAACTCTCTCTCTCTCCTTACACTGAGGCTTTGGTTTTCCCCCACTTCCATAAAGGAAGAAACTTTGAGCTCCCTTGCTAGATCGCTTGATCAATCTTGCTAATTTCTGTTTTAGGATGCCGCCTCCAATGGAAGATTTCGATCTCATCGTAAAGGTATGTCTTTTCTTATCATCTCTCTTCAGTTTTTCTTTCCTCTACTCAAATTTTCGTTGATGTTGTTTGTTGATGGTGGAAATTGATGCTTTTGTAGGCTGTCTCTGTATGCGCTTCTCTATTTGTGGTGGACATTTAGGGTTTTTATTACACTTGGTTTTGTTTGATTGTTGCACATGGCGTCCTCTTTTAATTTCATTTTATGCTTGATTGAATTGTTACAACTCTGGATACATCGAAATTTTCTTTTCTTACTTGTTTTGAGTTCGTTCAAGATCATTAGGGATTTGATGATATCATGCAGTGATGAGTATAACTGATTCATCATCATCATCATCATCACCAAGACCTTATCCCGATTAGGGGTTGCTGGAAGCTGATTTTCCCTCTACTGTTTAAAGCATATTTCCTGCTCTTACAATATGTTTATTAAGAGTGATTTTCGTGAGTTCTTTCTTTCGGATTAAAATGGATACGTGTATATCTTCAATGCACAATTTTCTTGTTTGATGAGCTTGATTGGTAAGCCGCAACTTGCGTGGAACTGTTTTCAGATTTATCATGAATGGAAATATATGTTCAGTGGGATGTGGTTTTAGTAATATCACCAAGGTGTTTGACCACCGGTGCCCTTGTGCCATTGAGTACATGTTTTTGGTTGTTTGTTGTTAGGTTTCACATAAATAATGCGGTTGGGTCTGAAGGCGCTGCAAGTATCTTGGGTGGCAGACTTTTTATTTTTTATCTTTTATTTGTTCTGTAGTATATGTTTAAGATTGAGATGGTTATTATTCTTGCGCTTTGCTACACCATATTGTTGAGGGTTGTAGCTAGCTGTTAATTGATTATTGTTAAACAGCATTCTACCTATGTCGATAATACTGTTCGTGGATATCTATTGCTTCCCATAGAAGTATAATAATGGGAAGCAATATTTATGCAAGATAATAGTTACTGTGACGGACTGCCACTTCATCGAGGGAAAGAAGAACTGTATAGGTTGCATCCATCTATGAGAAATGACTCCTGATCTTGGCACTTTTAAAGCCTTGCTAATGAAAATGAAGATCATTGATGGGAGAACAAGAAATAACTCCTGATCTAGACTCTTTTAGCTGTTTTGTTTGGTTGGCATTATTCAACAACTGGTATGCTAACTTGGTTCTAAGCATAGGCTTCTTTACTTGACCTGGGTTGATTTTTTTTTGTTGTTGTTGTTGCCAATTTTGATATCTAATTTGGATTTCTGGCGTAAGACAATGCTCCCCTTCCCTTACCTCCATGGTTTCACCTACGGACTTATCTCGACAGAACTGCTGAAATCCTCCTTATTCGAAACTTACTTTCCCCTTCTCCTAAGGGAGGATCTAAGTGAATATATGGGGAGTGAGAGAACCACTGAAAATGGTGACATCTAGGGAGAGTGTATGAAGGTCCATTTGTCTTCTTTGGCTGTTAGGATTTTACTTTTATAGAATTATCATGAACCTAGTAGCTCATGTCACAATGTAGATTCTACCATGCCAAGATACATTGGTCCAATATTGAGGACTAGATGTTTGAGCTCTTCAATTTGACAAGGCCATAAAATCAAATTATACATCATGCAGAAGGTTACTTAAGAAAGATGCCTCCATGAATCAAGGTAGTCCAAGGGCATGCTGAGTTGATATTCTTCAATTAATTGAGGAAAATAAAATAATATAGATGAAGTAATGGACCATAAAAGGTTGAAATCCATGCAAGTATTTGAGAGTCGCTATATACTTGTGGTTTCTTTTTCTTTTTCGTTTTTTTTTTTTTTTTTTTTTGGGGGCGGGGCGGGGGAGGGGGGAAGAGCGGTAGGTAAGTAGGGTTATTTTTGGAAGCACCCTAACCATTCTTTGTTATAATAATTGAGAAAATTGCAACCGTGTTTACTTTTTTTTTAAATTACAATCCTCAATGTACTTTTCAAAATTGGCCTCTCTCCACGTATGAGTCATTTTTCCAATATTGAGACCCCCTATAATATCTTTCTTAACTCCAACAGTTCTCCAAGGACATTTGAATTTACTGTTGATAATAACAATAGCAAGAGATGAAGCAGATTGAACCCAAAGTTTGCGAATCCCTTTTTCTAGGCATTATGACTTCCCACCATAATAATGGGTTGAGCACATGAAACAGACTTGGTAAAAGGTATTGCAAGAATGTGCAATAATTATACAATTGCTGATCTGTTCATATTAGGCTTAATGGAGCTGTTCAACGATATCTTAAAATGAGAAGCATTAGATAAGAGGTGGGCTTTTAGACATTCGAAGAATCATGAGCATCTATCTTATGGCAAGGAATGATCTCCTTCTCTAAATCCTTCAACTCCTTTGTTTTAAAATTGAAAATGCTCATGGTGCTCGCACTTTATTTTAAAATCAATCTTCATGGTGTCACCTGCCTAACATCCATACTATTGGGTTGTCCTTCAACCGTTTATCGTACTATATACGTTGGTAAGGCCCTTCCTATTTCTTGCATGCATAGTTAACAGAGTAATATAAGTCTGAATTCTAGTGTCCTTTCTACTTGCATTCATAGTAAGATGAGTAATTTAAATCTGAACTCATTGTTTCCCATTTCCTCTCTAACCACGTGCTAATGTACACGCTCACTCCCCAAACTACAATTCCCAACCAACCCCGCGGCCTCTCTCTCTCTCTCTCTCTCTCTCTCTCTCTCTCTCTCTCTCTCTCTCTCTCTATTTTGTCTATATATATCTCACTTGCGGGTGCATTTACTTGGGCTTGGGCTTTTGCATTGTGGTAAATATGACCAACTTTAACACCACAATTTAGAAGTGAAGAAATAGGCGAAACGTGAAACTTATTTGCATGTGCTTTCACCATTTGGGATATTTTGATATTTATTTTGCCTATAGACACAACATACCTTTGGTAACTCCACATTTACATTTGAAGTTATGAATAGGCATCAGCATTTTGTCGACGGTGTTTATACTGTTTTATGCTTGGTGATGTATATCTAAATGTTCAAGACATCTTAGATGAATGCCTCTGATTTTTGGAGCCTATGAACTTATGTTTTGACATAATAGGATAATTGGGTTTCCAAATTTTGCATGATATGATGTATGACAGTAACAAATAAATGTTCAGAGGTACAATGCAGAAATCATCGGGTTTATTGTGTAGTGGTTATCCACTGTTGTATAACGCCTTTAATAAACTTGCCTGTGTTGATTAGGATTTACTTATCATGTTTGATTTTTTCCATCCCATGTCAATCAGCTGAATTGTGTGCATACTCAGCCCAGCTATTCCAAGTTGACTTCTTTTATGTATAAAGTCTTTTGTTCTTCATCTGAGGCTTCAGGAGAAACAAAAATGCTAAACTAGGTATATGTCATGCTTTGTTGAGGAACCAGCTACTTCTGATCATGTTCCTTGATGTCATTTAATTGATACAGCAATAAGAACATTCTAATTGGATGCTTCTTTTGGTCACACTTGCTTAGGTCTGAGTCTGATCTTTTTGCTGTAAAATTCATCACATCAGGAAACGACAAACCTAATGCTTCTGGTACTTGTGTGAATCAAGCACTATTGACTCTTTATTGCACATTTTGTTCTGTTCCTGCTATAATCAAAATTTACTGTCTTTTCATAGATGTTTTACACTATATATATTCACAGAGAGAGAGAGAGAGATTCATGTATGGCTTTCACTTGGATTAATCCAAGTGGGACTTTAGTTTCCTCTAACTTGCCTTTTGTGTAGATCTAAGCTGTTCACCATGTCGGGAATGCTTACATAGGTTAATTACAAAATTTCACGCCTGCTACACGAGATAAATTATCTAATTGGCATGAAATTTATACTTAACCTATCTAAACCATTCTGGACATGGTGAACAGCTTAGAACTACACAAAAGACAGTTAGAGTAGGTAAGTAAAGTCGCACTTGAATACATACATACATACATACATACATACATACATACATATAAGAAGGCTAATGCTGTTAATGTTAGCTTGATTTGTAATAGAGATGGTCATAATGGTCTGTTACATTTATGAAGGGGTCTTGACTACTACGACTACTACCCTGCTTTGATGCTTACTAACAACGACATAATTTGATTTTTCTTATTTAGTTGTAAGGATTTTTATTGTATTAGCAAATAGCACCCAGTGAGGATGTGTACAATCTAAAGGGCAGCCCCAGTGCACGAAGCTCCTGCCTATGCGGGGTCCGGGGAAGGGGCAGGCCACAATGGCCTAAAGTAGGCAGCCTTACCTTGCATTTTTGCAAGAGGCTGATTCCACGCCTTGAACCCGTGACCTCAAGGTCACATGACGACAACTTTTACCCAGTGAGGATGTGTACAATCTGTAAAGTAAAAATGTATAGAAGAAGTCCCATATTTCTTCAATGATTTCTCATGTTGTTTCAGCCTTAAATTGTTTTGTTAATTGGCTGACCCATGAACACTTAAGGTGTTCAAAATCATGGACTTTGGTTTATGAAGTGGTGGAAATTAAAGTACAAACTTTGCGTTCTGGCCATAAGTATTGCCAAGGAAACCAGTTAAGTTTGACAATAGTGGTTTACTTTGCGTAATGTCTCGTATTCAATCTGATGCTACGTGACTTTATTTGGCTTCCTATCCCCACTTTCCAAAGTCACCTTTATGCATCATGTGAGCTAGACGGCATGCATGTGACAGCTTCCTGAAAATAGTAAATGATTTGCAGGCAGCAAGCAAGAAAGTCAGCGAATAAATAGTGAAGGAGTAGCCTCTACCCATGTCCTCCACAGGTGTACAACAAATTGATAAAAAGACTGTTCAGAAGTGGTTATTTTATGGTTCTGTGGTTTCTTGTTAGATCGACTCTTAGACTAGGGACAGCTCATCTTGAGTGAGAAGTGGTGGATGACACATGACTTTCTGAAAACTATAGATGAATGTTAGGTGGCTTATGTTCTTTGCTAGGAACATGCTGATTATGTTCCCTAGTATCCTGCAGACACCTTATTGTTATGAAGCTTGTCCTCTATTCTATCAAGGCGCAATGTCCAAATATCTTGGTGACCAGCTCATTTATTTCTGTTCCTTTGTTCTATTGATTTTGATAATGGGCCCCATGCTTGTTGATATGCTTGTTACTCTGTATGGTTACCGGCAAGCCTCATGCTTGTTGATGTGCTTCTTACTCTATATGCTGCTCTTGGACAGGTTAAATTTGGAAACACACTTAGACGCTTCAGTGTGTATGTCCATGGAAGTTACATGGATATTGACATCACTGGACTAAGGGCAAAGGTTGCCAATTTTTTCAAGCTGAGCGAGGATCTTGATTTCACTATGGCATATACTGATGAAGACAATGATGTTGTGACACTTGTTGAAAATGACGATCTGATTGATGCTGTTTTGCATCAGCATTTGAATCCCTTGAGAATAAATGTGATATTGAACAACAGCACTACTGAAACATTTGACACAAGATCTCAGAGTGGGAGTTCTACTTCTATCAGATCACCACAGGTTCAGAGTCAACTTCCTCGTATCAGTTCTGGTGTTGAAGAAGCCTTGAAGTCTGTGCCAGAGCCATTACACAGTACACTTTTGAAACTCTCTCATGATTTGATGTCAAAAGCTACATCAATGCCAGCACTTGGTGAACTTCTGGATTATTTCTCGAAGTTGGGACAGTCTCTCCCAAGTACCCTTTCCAAGGGAGATGCTTCATCATCAAAAGAACCTAGAAGTGTATCTGTGGATCTTAATGTTACTGCAGGACAAGGTGATACTGGTACAAATGCAAAGGTGTTAAGAAATGAAAACTCCACAGGAAACAAGGTAAAGGGGCATGAGGGTAACGTGGCCAGAGATACTGGGGTTGCCCCTGCTGCTGATCTTAATCTGGAATTTGCCAGGCATCAACATGTGTCAAGTGGCTTAAGCAATCTTGTTCCGACAACTTTTGCATCAAAAACTACTGCAGAGCTTGACAATGTTGTTCCAACAACATTTTCATCTAAGAGTACTGTAGAACTTCCCAAGAAAACTGAGGGCCATGATGGTTTACTTGATGCTTTTGTGGCTTTCTCTTCACCTTCTGGTAATCTCATGGATCTTAAACCTTCCCCATCTCAAGCTACAGAATCACATGTTTCTATTTGTCCCCAATCTCCTGGTAATTCAAGTATCTTGGATGGCGATAAGAATAAGCAACCTTTTACTAACCCTGGACACTCTGTCATCACAAGTGCTTTTAGTCCTCAGAGAAATGCTGGTACTGTCACCCACATAGGACCACCTCTTGCTGATGTTGTTCCTACTGGTGGTTTCTATCGTGGTGGTCATCCATTCAAAAGAAGCTATAGCCAGTATGATAGCACATTTAGGACTTTCCATAAGGGTGTCCAGTGTGATGGTTGTGGAATGCATCCCATAATAGGGCCTCGCTTCAAATCTGAAGTGTAAGATAAAGCTATCTCCCTTTCTCTTCATTTGTTGATGTAAATTCTTTGTTGACTGCTGCTCAGCTGACAGAATCTCTCTTGCAGTAAGGAAGACTATGACCTGTGCAACATCTGCTTCTCAGAGATGGGAAATGAGGCAGACTACACAAGAATTGATCATTCGATTCATCCACTAGCATTCAAGGAGATCCACAGTGTATGGAATCATTCTTCATGTCATTAGTCTATTTTGGTTTTATTCATATGTTCTTATGTCCCTTTTCTTAATTTCAGCATCCTCAATTTCGGAGCCCCTTCTTACATGGCAATCGAGTCCCTGGACAAAAACCAAGTAGGGCAAAGCTTGAGAGTCTCTTCATTAAAGATGTGACTGTTCTAGATGGAACTCTGATGGCTCCAGCTACTCCTTTCACCAAGATATGGCGGATGCGTAACAATGGTTCTGTTTCATGGCCCCTTGGCACACAGCTTGTGTGGAATGGGGGAGACCAATTTGGTGATAGAGGTTCAGTTGAGTTGGAGGTAGGCAGTTCATAAGTCCCACCTACCTTTTTTCTCTAAAGGCTCCATTTAAATGTAACAGGAGATTCTTTTGTGGTTCTGATTCCTGGTTCTGCTATATCTGTATTCAGTTTGAGATATTCAACCTTACTCCTCACCTGTGCAGATTCCTGGTAATGGTTGTCCTCCAGCTGAGGAACTCGATATTGCAGTTGATTTTACTGCACCTTCACGGCCTGGCCGTTACATCTCCTACTGGAGAATGATGTCACCTTTGGGCCAGAAGTTTGGACAGCGAGTTTGGGTCCTTATCCAGGTCCTGTGGAAGAGAGTACAATCTTATTATACTGAGCAAGGCACCTTTGAATATTCCTCATTAGTTCTGTTCTCTGCCGCAGGTTGACAACTCTCAACAAGAATCTTCGCCTCGTAATGTCCATACTGGTTTGAACTTGAATCTTCCTCCTGAGCAAAAAGGTCAGGAAATGATAGACGTTAATGCAGATCCCGTGGAAGCTGATTGTGTCAGAATTGATGACTCTAACATGGGCCCTGAATTAGCTGAATTAGTGAAGCCCTTAGTTGATGGGGTTGCATTGCCTGTTGAAACATCTGCTCCGTTGCTTTATCCAATTGTTAACGTGTCAGCACCACCTCCACCTCCAACACTACCCCCTGAAGTACGTGCAGCAGCTACTGGAGGCACTAAGGAAAACACGGTTGAAGAGACTCTTCTCAAGGAGCTGGAAGAGATGGGCTTCAAGCAGATTGACTTGAACAAGGAAATTCTGAGGATGAACGAGTACGACTTAGAGAATTCCTTGGCTGATCTTTGCAGTGTTGCTGAATGGGATCCTTTTCTTGAGGAGCTGCAAGAGATGGTAATATTTTTTACTAATGAATAAACAGAAAACTAATTACCAGGAACCATCTTTTGAATCTTGTTTGTGACATAAAGATGCGGTTGCAGGGTTTCTCTGATAGGAAATTGAACAAGAGGCTGCTGGTGAAGAATGGGGGGAGTATTAAGCGAGTCGTCTTGGATCTCATTGCCCGGGAGGAGTAGAAGCGTGTATATAGAGCATATTAGCTATAAGAGTGTGAAACTAGCATCTTATCAAGTTGCTGCAAGCCTATGTAGGTATTATTGGCGCTGGAGAAACATGAAACTAGAATCTAATTGGTGGCTATTGCTCTATTTTGCTTTGATGTAAGAAATATATTATGACAACCATTCTAGTCTTGCCCTTAGTGTTGTTACTAGCAAGGTTGTGCTTGACGGCTTGTGGCTAGTCTTATGTGAATATCAATTTCTGGCTCCCAGCAGCTTACAGAAGCTGTTAGTTCGATCTTTTTGCTATGCCTTTCCAGGGTTGAGGAGTATTGAATTGATATCATTATGCTATTGCGTTGTGATATAATGAAAGCTAGACAGTTTCCATTCGTTATTATATGCATCTTGACAACATGCACAGGCAGATGTAAAGACAGCAAATATGGCCGTGCTGCCAGTTTCTGAGCCAGTGAAGAGACAGGTCTCTTGTTTGGTTACATCTGTGGTGGTGAGACTCTGTCTTCCAAGTTGATCAAATCACCAGAGGGATATGCCTTTTAATTTCTGCAAGCTGCATTGTGTGTGAAAGAGTTTACAGGTTCTGTTCCCAGCTCGAGTCTATTAGGTTAGTTTGTTAGCTTACAGATATCTATTTTCAGGATAATGTAGGGACATTTTAGTTATTTCCCTCTTTGGTCTATGGAGCTAACATAGGTTCCTGATGACATTTTAGTTGTTTACCTCTTTGTTCATAATTCATATTCATAGGTTCAGCTCTAAACCGATCTTATGTCTTATTTGGGCCAAATGAATATTGCTACTGGTAAATTTTTGTTTCTCACCCTTGTTTCTGATTAACCCTTGGCATCTCCAGCTTTTTGCAAGACGGCCAGTACCTAATTCATTTAATTGCTTTGGCTTTGAACGTCTCCTATTATAAAAACCAGACAGATCAGATGATTCTTAGGTCCAAAGAGCTCATCTTCATGGACAGCCTGGAACATTGTAAATAATGGTCTATAGTGAAAAACATATAACACCATCTTGTTACATGTTAATTCTTTTGATTTTTGAACTTGATGGATCATCTGTAGTTGGACCGTATCTTGCAAAATGCTGGAGCGCTTTGAGTCCAAACGCTTTGAATCTAGCATTCCTCAATAGCTATGAAGGATCTCAGGATTTGGGCTTTAGGGGAGTCCATTTACCAGGCCTTGGAATGCTGTTTTTTGGTGCGCCAGTAATATGGAAGCTCGAGCTGAATCATATGTTTGACTTTCATGAGCTGTTAATGAGGTGTACCAGAGGCACTCTGGATTGTGGATGAATACCTCGGCCAAAGTTACAAGGCCCAGTTTTCTCAAGAATCCAGACCGTCTAAATTCTATGTCATGATAATGATTTGCCATGCGTAAAAATTGTAACCCACATGGTATGATAAAACCAATGGTTAAATCCCTCCCCAAAAGCACCGCGTGTCAGAGACTTATGATCTTAAAACGGTGGATAGCTTTTACGTATATCATCCACCGCACATCCAACTAGATCATTGAAATAGTGGGTCCTGGTAACTTGAAAACGTGTGTGTGAACTGGTAGGAATCCTCAAAACAAATCTTTCATGACTTGTCAAACCCTAACGTTCTAGTAGGGCAGTCCGTTTACGAAACACATTTAAGACTTAATTTTTCATAAATGTTGGCTGAATTTTTTCAATTTTATCTGGCCGATGACTTCGAACTTGTTGACTATACACAGCTACTAGTTTGCTCGAGTTCTGCGTAGTGATATATATGCTCTTGTTTCTTCCCGTCAGCTCCTCACTAAATGGTACAAAAAGGTTGTAACTCACGTGTGCTATAATTTTTAAAGATCCAAACAATTCACAATGGTGCTCCTCACATAGATAGGCTATGTTCCAAAATTCTCATTTATCGGCAATTGTTGTCTCAAGTTGTAAAATGAACAACAAAAATTGATTATATAATTGTGAAAAGTGCAAGAAAGCTCTAGGCCATCATAGATGCGGATGTCGCATAAATATCAAGAATTCAAGAGTAGCTTTTCTTATGAATAAACCTGTTCATCAAAGTCGACCATGTTAGATATGGATGCATCATAAATATCAAAGAGGAATACTGGTATAAACGCTCGAGCACCCCAACAACGGTGAAGCATCTTTACATTTTCATGGTGGCCCCACATACTATTAGCCAAGTTATTCATTTGAGATAACTGACTTTGGATATCTCATGGCTTAAAATTCATTCCCAAAGGAATTCATATCTCATAGCCTAAAATTCATTCCAAAAGAGAGTCATAGTATACAAAAAATGTACCCAAGTGAAAATGTGATTGGGAATCCACTTTCGAGAATACTTTATAAATATGGAGATGATCATTCTTAATCATTTGAATAGAGAAATAAGGCATAAGAAGGCTCAGTATTCATTCTTGAGGTATCAAGAAGTAAAATTCAGTTTTAGGTGATACAAGGATAGTTTAGAATAGATCTTGGATTCACTAACAATATAAATTGTCTACATCAAATTTTGTATTTGTGATACTTATAAACAATCACACAAAAGGAAATTGAAGGCTGAATTTTTGTAGGATAGAGTTAGGGGTTTATTATTTATCAAAGTAGTTATGGGATATATTCCTTTAGTTATATCAGGTGTTGAGGGAATTTTATTTTTTTTCTTAGTTATCCATAGTTATTAATTACATTTCCTTGGCTAGTTAATACTTAAGGACAAGGATTAGAGTTTGTCTGTGTATGTCTAAATATGAATACATGGCTTTGTATTTTATACTTGTTGAATTTGGATCAAAACATGATTATATTAGTTTTACCAAATGACTTGCTTGTTGACTTAGTTTTATGATGTGAGCTAGTCAAAATCGTAGATATATGTAGATGTTTTTGGAAGTGTTATCTAGATTATATACCATTAGGGCCTCTCTATTTAGTTTGAGGCATGGTGCCAATATGTTCTCTCTTTTATCGTTTATACATAGCTAGCTTGAACCTCAAGTGCATGACAATACTCTTGTCATGGGGATGAAGAAGTTGTATAGTATTGTTCGGCATGAACTTTGTATCCTTCTAGTCATTTGATGTTAGAGATGAAGGCACGTATATAGCTGTTGATAGTTAACTTTTTAGAGGGGTTGATGTTTAACTGTCTTATAGTCTTGATATATCTTCTTGAGATGTAACTTAAAATGAGAACATAAATGGGGTCTATGATTGGGGTCCTTGTGTTATTAGGACTCTCCACATAACACTAGAATGTTAGAATCATTATCATTGCCTTGGACTCATGCATAGTCAACTTAGGGCTTTCCCACAACAATGGCCTATTAGGTTAGAATCATGAATTTGCATGATTAAATTTACATGAATTGTTTGCCCAAAATATTGTAGGATCATTAATGGCCATCTTTGCATGAATTATTCACACAAAATATAATTGTTTTCATAGATTACCCAAGTGGTGATCCCACCTTTACACAGACTATCCATATAAAATTATTGCTTGCATAAATTATCCAAGTAGGACTGCCACCTTTACATAGATTATTCATATAAAAATATTATTGTTACATGCTTTATTCAAGCATGAGCTATCTTGCATGGACTATTCAAATACAAATATTATCATTGCATGGATTATCCACGTGCAACTGCCATCTTTGCATGTGTTAGTTTACCAATTGGCCTAAAAGCTTAAGCTGATAGGAATTGGGGGAACAATAGTTATATCATAATACACCCTCAAGTGGAAGGCAATTTTGGGCTTTTTGGAAGTGGATTTAATAACTAGGATGTCCTAGAATTCGAATTCATGACCTTTTGGTTAATAAAGCTGTGATGTCATGTTAGTTTACCAATCGCCCTAAAAGCTTAAACTAATAGGAAGTAGGCCAACAATAGTTACATCTGTAACATCTAAGTAAAATATTATCGGTTCGTGCATGGTTGTAATCTTAGTAGAGTTAATGCATGTCCACCTTTGCATGGGTGATGCATAACCATTAAATTTGATCATCGGATAGTAATTTGGGACAAGTTGCTTATCTATCAAACATAGGCTAGATTGATTTATGACTTTAGGTTTGGAATGGAACTATTATGACCGTAAGTTTATGCTTTTGGATTGATAATTTGGATCTAGGCTAGATGATTGATTGATTGATTTGATTTTAGACTAGATCACTTGGATATAAGATAAATTATCACCCATGGTTATATTTTAGGTTAGATCTTAGCTTCCCTTAGCATATGGTTAGATCTAAGTTGTTGAATTGTATTTTAGGCTAAATCTTAGCATCTACCAAATTAGGGCCAAATCTAGGCTATTATATTTGTTTTGAGGCTAGATCTTAATGTTCGCTAGATTAGGGTTGTATCTAAGCCATTGAATCATGTTTTTAGGTTTAATCTTAGCAACCATAAATCTAGGGCTAGATCTAAGTCGTTGAATATTGCTTTTAGGCTAGATCTAATAATCTTGTAGGCCAAAACAAGATTTTAACTACTAGATCTTTATCTCTAGCTAGTTCTTAATATCCTCTAGGCTAGGGCTAAATGAAAATTGTTAAATCATCATTTTAGGATAGATCTAAGTAATAACTGAGTTGAGGCTAGATCAAAACAATTAAATATTATTTTAAGGCTAAATCTTGGTAACCTCCAAGCTAGGGCTAGATCTAGGCAATTGGATTGTAGTTTGGGTTCAGATCTTTGCAATCACTAAGCTAAGGATGGATCTAAATCATCGAATATTGTTTTTGGGCTAGACCTTAGCAATGACTAAGCCAGGGCTATATTTGAGCAGTTATATTATTATTCTAGGTTAGATCTTAGCATCACTAAGCCAGGGACAATATTTAAATAATTAAATCTTTATCTTAGGCTAGATCTAAGCAATCACAAGGCTAGAGGTAGATCTAAGCCATTTATCTTTGTCTTAATCTAGATCTTGGCATTCACTGAACCGAGGGCTAGATCTAAACTATTAAATCTTTATCTTAAGTAAGATCTTACCTATCACAGGGCTAAGACTAAATCTAAGCTATTAGATTATTTTTACTTTTTATTTGTTCTTTCTTCTTTCTTCTTTCAAAGAGTCTCTTGAGAATATTTATTGTTATTATTTTATTTTCTTTTAAGGACTTGAGTTAAGAAGAAAAGGGGTGCCTGCTTTAGTTAATAAATAGGGTCCACTTTTAATTTTTAATTATTTATTAAGAGTACAAAATGGGTGCCTAGTTTTAGTTATGTATAGGGCTCACGTTTTTTTCTTTTATCTTTTTTTAATACCATTTATGGTCCAAAGGGGGACATATCTTTTTGTTTTTAATGGGACCCACTTTCTATCTTTGGAAAAAATTCAAACTTTGGAAAATGGCTAGGGAGGAAAATATGAATATTTTGGCACTAGATGTCTCCTAAAATGAAGAACAAATAAGCATAAAACCAAGCACTGAATATCTCCTAGAATAGAGAACAAATATGTATAAAATCAACCATCAGATGTCTCTTCAAGTAGAGAACAAAGAGGAATAGATTATGCAATGAATATCTCCTAAAATGGAGAATAAATAGGTAAGAAAGGTTAGAGAGTGACGTTGTGAGAGTGGAGAGATAGGAGAGTGGGGATTGTTTTGTCTAAGTGGAAGAGAAATGTATGTGTGTGTGTGTGTGTATGGTAAGAGAGAGTTAAATGAAGGGGGAGTTGGAGAGAGAGAGTCTTAATAGTTAGGAAAAGTAGGGGACTGGCTTGACGAATGGGAGAAGAAGAGAGAAAATAAGAGAAGTAGAGTGTGATATGAGAGTTAGAGAGAAAGAAATAATAAAAAAAATAGACGGAAAGTGAGGTTAAAATGATGGGCCCAACTACCTTCTAAGAGAGAGAGAGAGAGAGAGAGATGGGGAATAGGTGGGTGATGAGAGTCATGGTGGGGGAAAGAAAAGAAAAGGGAGTGAGATGGGGTTGGGTTGAGCAAACAAGAAGGAAAAAGTGCACAGCAAATAAAAGAAAGAGAGTATGAGCAAAGAGATATGGAGAGAGAGGAGAAGAAGAGACGGACTGAGAGAGGGTTGGAGAAGAAGAAGAATGGAAGGAGAGGGAGAGACGTGTGCCTGTGAAATTTTAAAGAGAGTCTTAAGAAGAAGAAATGGGTAGGGAGAGAGTCAACTAGCAGACAAGTTCCATGAGGAAATTGGGATTCTCCTATATTTTAGGTGAAGAATATTTAGGATGTGAGAAACTCTCTCTAAGGAGTAAGGCTTTTAAATAAATGAATTATTATTATTTTACTTTCACTTAAGATATTATAATGTAAACAAGAAAACACTTCTCATTTGAATCCAAGAAAATAGTCACTTTTAGGCTCCTAGTAAAAAATCAAATTTTTAGAATTTGGGTCAAATTTCTAAAATTTGAATGCTAAGGGTATATCTTTAATTTTAAATACTAAAAAATACTAAAATAACATATTATTGCAAAAATAAGAAGTTCAGCAGGAAAACTCCAAGTTGGGCCATCTAAAAATAAATTTGTAAGCCAATGGCATTTTGTAAATTTTAAAAAATGTTTCCACTAGTTAATTAGTCCGAATTGCCTCGTCTTCCTTTGAAACTGTGTGATATTAGTTTAAAATACTTAAAATTTTGAAAACATAGTATTAAAGTCCCTTTTATTATCCTATTTCACGCTTGTGCATATCAAAAGCATGGTAAAATTATATTTTATTGTAAAAAAAATAAAAATAAAAAATTTCAATGCCAACAGGTGCCCTCAAATTTTTTGAAGTTTTGCTAGAAACTTTTAGAAATTTGACAATAGCTTTTCACTAGGTTATTCTTACTAACAATAATCATTGACAAGCAAGCCGGGACCCTTTGTTTTATAGGTATTGTTTATAATGATAACCCATGAGAGCTAGTCGATATGATAATTTGTTGAGACCTTCTGCAGATGGAAACTTTATCAAAGTAAGAACTAAAGCACAAAAAAGAGAAGGAAGATATGTACGAAGAATAAAAAGTTACATCAAGTGAACTCCACTGACAATCACTAACAAAATTTAGTCTTTTGTTTCTGTTGAAAAGTCTCCTCAATCACTTTAAGAGGCTTCCTGGCATCCATTTGAGCGCTGATTAGAGTACAATGAATTATTTATAAAGAAATATTTTGGGGCCATTGCATCTAGGACAGACGTTTTCTCAGAAATGAGTTTTCTAGTGTTTGGTTAGTTTTCTTATGAAGAGGGAGTCAGAAAAGCAATTTTACTGATTAGTAATAATCTGTAAGTGATTAAATGGATGCCAGACTTTATCATCTAGTAATTTTGACTGTCTCGACTCACACATATATCAGTTAAAGAAAGCAAATATTAAGGGACCACATGAGAGGATAGACAAAGAAGTCCTTCGTCAGACTTACAGGCACTGCACAGCCTTGACGCCTGGCAACATGATCCATTCGTTTTACGTCCTTGAACCAATCAACTGAGGCAAGCCCTTGATCAACTGCAACAAGCTCCATCAAAGGCTTGCCTGCAGGAATCTACAAAAATATAAATGGCAATAAACTAATAGGTGCAAGCATAGAATTTGGAAAAAACTTCCGGATTAGAATACAGACGCGAAAAGTCACAGCCATGAAAGGATGCTATGTATCTAACCAAGTGCATATAGATCTTAAACTTTGAATAACACCATCCTAGGAAATGATCATGATTGAGGTAGTTATTGTAGTCGAATGAACATGGTTGGGGTAATTATTGTAGCCTAATGATAATAGGTTAGTTACTTACGTAGTTTTACTAGTTATTTTAAGACAAATCAAGTGGTTCTTCGGGTTCCTCCACAACTTCAATTCAAGAGGAATATAAGAATCAGAAACCAACTTCATTCCAAAGACAGGAATCACAATTGAAATGAATAAATATAAATATGTTATTCTAAAATAATTATATCCTACCTGCACGCTTGTGGTCATTTTCAGGTGCAGTAAAAAGGGTAGTCCCAGTGCATGAAGCTCTCGCCTATGCAGGTTTAGGAGAAGGGGCGGACCACAAGGGTGTATAGTATGCAGCCTTACCTTGTATTTTTACAAAAAGCTGTTTCAACACTTAAACCCATGACCTCAAGGTCACACAACGACAAACCTTTAACGCTGGCAAATTATAGAAAACTTGAAAGCTAAGCAAATTCGGCAATAGGAGCAAACCTTCGGGAGAAAAGAAGCCTAAGCTTTAACATTATAGAATAAGAACCTCTTGCTCAGTACAGAGTTTCTACTGGCTGAATGTATTTGATCCACTACTAGCAGGCTAGGCTGGACAGAAGGCTCCTGCAATTTCTGGCTCTTCTCTGTAAGGTACAGAAGCAGGGGTCATACTGAACATCATAATTGGGATCTTTGATTCTACATGGCCTTCATCTGTCTGAGCAAACCATTCACGGAGCCTGTCATCATGGTATAAAACTCGATGATGGTTCATAAAAAATATACTTGCAGGATTATATTCCAGGTGACAATGACATTAACTTCATAAAATAGTAGGACATGAGCCTAAGACATGCAGTGTAAAGGCTAACTAGAAATCATTACAAGTTGCAACCACTAATTCGCTTGGAAGCATATTTTGCAGCTGCTCAGAAATCAACGGCAATTTTGGAGGCCTTCGTTCTATGGTTTCGGAGGGAAATGTAGGCAGGAACTCTTGATTTTGGGGGAGAATTGTGGAGTGGGGAGAGAGAGAGAACCTGGACAATATCAGATCTTCGTTCTCTCTGAACTTTGACTTGTTTTGGGTGAAGTGATGCGATGACAAAGAGCTTGCAAAATGACGAAACTACGAGTGAGGTCGTTTATAATAAAGAAAGGCAGTTTTAATCACTAAATATCGTTTTGATTCAATGCTCTGTCAGGTAAATGGTAGGCTTAAGGCGGTTCGAACTGCAACAGCTTGGTTCTTTCTCAAAATTTTGAGAAGTGCTGTTATCGTCAAATTTTATCTGTCTGCAAAGGCCTTTACTGTGGGATTCATCAATTAGCCTGTAATAGACAGAAATCCTATGCAGATCTTTCAAAGGAAATTTTTTCTGCCAATAAAATTTTACCGGCGGTTTATCCATTGGGAGTTACAGCGTGCCCCTAGTGAGGATATCATTGTAATTATGGTCATCATCATCCAATTTCACTCTAGTGAGGAGTGCAGGTGGTGTCTTTGTTGGGTTCTTGTATCTGCAGCTTCAGGAAAGAATTGTTGAAAAAGCATTGTACAAAGAAAAACGTGATCTGGGTTGTGTCTCAAAAGTGTCTTTTACCGGCGGACAGATGCTGAAGAGATGCGAGGAAGCCCAGCTAGAAAAGGAAGGAAAAGTGATTATAGTCGACATCGTAATCGGCATGGAGGACCGATTGGAGTTTAATCATGCGAGATGCGCTTCAGACGTGGCAAAGAAGTTGGCAGGCGGAAAAGAAATCTGAGAAAGAATGGAGGGAACTCTTGAACGCGGGATTCAGTCGATTAAGATAACAGCCATGAAAGCTTTGCCCTCAGTAATTGAGGCATTTCCTTAACAATCTCATAATCAAAGATTGTTTCCAAACATTGCCAAACCATCCAGAGTTCCCCGAATAATTTATGACCAGAGCTGTGATTACATGCTTTGTTTCTGGGCAGATACACCTCTCGCAAAATTAACACCCATTTCCACTCGGGTAACACATTGGGAACTACAATATCCGAGGGCAGCCCCTCTGCTTTGGGCTCTCACCTATGTGGGGTCTGGGGATGGGCAGACTACAAGGCTTATACTATACAGCCTTATTTTATATTTTTGTAAGAGTTTATTTCCACGCCTTTGAAGGGTTGGCTTTGTAATTACTCTCCTTGATGTTCAATGTTGTTCAATCTCCGTTTATCCATCAAACTAAGCAATCTAAAAAAAAAAGAAAATGAAAAATGAAAAATGAAATATGAAAAGAAAAGAAGTCCACCATGGTTTGGAAGCGATAATAATTGTTTTTCTTATAAGTTGGCTTAAAGTGCTTAGAACTTGGAATCAGCTATTTAGCATCTAAACTTAATTACCTCATAGAAACTTCCAAATATTGTCATGATCACTAGTCCACCTTTAATGGCGGCTAAAATGTGATAATAAAAAAGGTTGATCAGGCTGAGTTGAATGAAGCCAGAATGAGGATTTACCGCAATTGTTCCACCCACCCTCTCAGTTTCACTTCATACTGGCAAACTATGTTCTTCGTAGCATCATTTTTAAGGTTAAAATGTGATTTGAAGTCTACATTTAGTGACAGAACTGTTGGAATACAATAATAATGGATTCAACCAGCATGCCCAATGCTCATGGATTTTGAAAGAAAGGTTGTTGGCAAAAGCCTAAGTTAAGTGTGAAAGGTATTCAGTTTCCACCTGCTCTTAAGTACACCTATTGGCATTGACTACATGGGATCGAAAGACTTCCACTTTTGTAAATGTGTCCATAACTTTATCATGGATCTTATTTTTTTGAATACATGGCCCAGATACCTTATTTGGCATTGTGCAGCTTCCCTAATTGCACTAGCGCACTTAGGTGAATAGCAAGCCCATAGTTGAACTAATAAGGGCTCTGGCAGAAGATACCACAAGACACCCAATCCCAGCTAATATAGTAAGATAAAATAGGATAAATTGGCTGTCTTTGGCCTGTATATGAAGGCCATTGCCTCTGATAAGCCGAATGACCTTGTACTACTTTGTCTTGTGGCATCCGCTAATCCAATAACCCAATCTTGGGATCGAGGTAGGGTGGCTTTGTAGCCTCTATTTTAATCTATTGCCAAAGCCAAATTCAAGGGCAATTGGTTGATCCTAGTAAAAAGCGATTTGCATAAGAAGAATGGTTGGAGTTCTACATTTTTGAGCAAGATCTTTCTTTCCAAGTTTGAATTTTTGTAAATTTCTAGGTTGATCCATTGTCATGATAGATGACTATAAAAAATCCCTGCCTTGATCGTTTTTAGAAAGTACCTTTTTCTTTTTGGTTGGTTTAAGTGATGAGAGGGGGCGTGAAACTACTACGATTCTCATTATTCTCATTTTGATTTCTACTAAAAACAAGAACACCAGAAAAAGGTAGATTAGAAACAAATTGTGAAAAGAGACAATTCATGACTCTAGCATAAAAAACAGCACATTAATCTGAATGATTGAGCCAGCTTTAAGATATTGTTCGTAGTTTCCATTTAATAAGTTGTTACTCAGTGGTTTTGTTGAAAAATGTTTGGGAGAAGTCTCGTGCATCATTAGTTGAACCATGTCTCTCGTATCTCTCAAAAAGCCTTTGGTAAGGGGTATTTCCTTGAGGCATGGTTTGAGGCCTGGTGCAGAGTTCGGTAGTAGTCTGACTTAGGGAAGAGAACAGTAAACAACAGAACGGTCAAGGAGATCAAAATTAAGGATGACATATAAACACATCTACCAGTGACTAATCTCTTTGACGACGAATAAATAAAGCATCAAATACTGCATTACATTTATAACAGAGAACCAAGTGCAAACATTTTATTGAGAAACGCTAGCGGCAGATGCAGTGCCTGAACATGTAGGCGTCTCATCAGGCATACTGATGCTCTTTCTGAAGGTTGATAACGTGATGGTGGTGTTCAGGATGCATTTATAGACATTGCATCTGTTGCTAGCAATTCCTCATTATTACCATGATGTTGCACCAGAGAAGAAAGGACATGTATTACTTAAAGCTTCTGATCATGGGATGGTCAGCTGAAGCTTTGAAGAACCTTTCGGGGGTCCAACTGCCCGCTGCAATAGCTGGATGACACAATAGAGAGCTCTTGGCGGCCCTTCCACTCTTCAGAGGGTTTCAGGACGACTGGATTCTCAATGGCAGCAGAATCCACACACAACATTGTCTGGTAATCCTCATCACCAAAATCTGGCAGAGCCTTTGCCTTCCTATCCCATGGGTTCCAAACAGCTGCACAGCATGAAAAAAATGCTCTTACAGGCAAGAACTTAGTGTCTAAAATTATGCAAAGATGACCAGTCCAAAACTATCTGTAATGTTGACAATCTTGAAACATCATAAAATTCTGTCTAATTGGATGATGATAAGAACCTGAGTCAGGCAGGCCGTGTTTCCGCAACACAAGAGTCCGCTTCTTCTCATGATCTATGATGGCAATCTTTGGTGGTGTGCTCAAATACACTCGATCTATCTGTAATAGGCAAATGTACTCAAGATTTTCCAAGAATCAGAAAAGCTCTCAAATGCATGTATATGAATCAGTCAAGGAAAATTGGTGTAGATAAAGTTGAAAACACAAACTCCAATTCATTCAATCAAAATGTTCAAAATCGTTTATTTTAGTCGGAGCAAAGGTATTTTAAGCTATTGCAGCAAATAACATGAGCAACCAACCCAAATAACTATGAGTGACCTCCATGAGAAATTCCGTGTAAAAGAAATGTCCAAATTGGTTCATGCATTGGACTGCATGGTTCAAAAGGAGAAAAGGCAAATTGGTGACGGATATAAATGTACTAAAGTACCTCGCCATCGAAAGTAATTGCATCAGCCTGCTCTGTAAACCTCTCTCTTTGCATCAGATTGTCAAAGTAATCGAGTGTCTCCAAGCCCTCAACACGCACTTCACTGCAAATGAAAATGCATCAGCTGCAACTCCTTTGAAAAGATTCAGAGTAAAATATCTTCCAAACTCAACTTCACTTGGAAATGATAACAAAAATAATGAAACGATCCAGACTGAAGCAACAAGTTCAATAATTATTAAGGAGAGGAAACTTCACTGTTCATTCTTCAGCAGCTCAACAAGATGTAACAAACTTCCATTACTATAAGTAGCAAGTTTAGGTTCAAGACAAACCTGATGTCTGAAACAGAAAAGTAATTATGCAGAGCAAATGTGAAGGAGAAAGCTTTGGCGTCCATATTCCTTACTCGAGGGATCAGAGTCAGCTTACCAGCACACACTGATATACGAAGCCGCAACTCAAAGCTACGATAACCATCAGAAGAAAAAAGTTGGGTGTTTCTGCCAATGTTTATTCTACTTTCACATTCTCTAACGCTACAACTTTCTCAATGCATACCTGCGGGGCCATGCCTTTAGATCCTCATCAGTGGACTTCAGAATAAGGTCCACTGTTGATTGATTATTAGCTGGTGGAAGTGGAGAAGGGCAGCTATCTACAGCCCAGAGTCTATTCCTTGCAAATCCATGTTGTTCAAGTGACCCAAAATTGCCAAACTGCAGAAAGATAATCTCCAATTAAAATTTTCAAACCAACCTATGATGAACCTAAAAGATGCATCTAAATATTGAAGACAACCTGAGGAAAGCAAACAGATATCCCTCCCTTGATGGCTTTAGGTGGCTTCAGAACAGCCTGTAGAACAGAAAAGTAGCCACCATGCTATGTTAGAACTAAGGTAAAAAGTTATTCTTGTTCAGAAGGTAATTATCTCAGCCATGATATGAATTTAAAGAACATATAACTTCAATGTATTCAACACATTATGTAGTTACAAGTGTACTAGCAGCAATAGCTTCCAATTTTCCACCAAATACAGTTACATCAGTGAAATTTACATAGCCCGATGACTTCACATTGAACTTCAAAAATATACATGTTCTGTTGAATCAATCAGTTTCAGGGGTCCTTCACAGCATGGAAACTACTTGCATGAACAAAGTACACCAAAACTACAGAAAACACATCTAAGAGTGGAAGCTCTCAAATGCTTGAACATATTGATCTTGTTTATCTTTTGACTGGCACTGTCTACTAATGATTTTCTAGTTCGGCAAAGAATATCCTGTTGTTTTCTTTGATCCACATCAATATCTTTGCCTCCAATGTATCTCTTTCTCGGAAGCTTTTTCTTGTATTTTTCTTCAAGAATACATAAGCTTCTTTTGCCCTAACACTTACCTGCCAGGTTCTTTCATGTTTAAGTCAGCCATTTCTTCAAAACTGTTTTTTCTTTTCATTTCAACTGCAGACTTCTTGTGGTAGGTAATTCCAATATAGTCTTATCTTGGGGGTGCATCCATTTCATCACAACTTCTTCAAATTTGTTCTTTTGATACTTTCTTCATTTACCAGAAAGTTTAGTATAAACTCAAATAGCTCCATTATTGTCCAACATGAAGCTTTTGCAATGCACATGCGATCTTTTTCTTTCAATGAAAATTATTAGCTCTTAATCATTTTCTCTTTGAATGAAGAGCTCTTCCGCCTCATGAGGTCATTCCAAACTCGATGAATCAAAGACCAAGCATTACGATCAACATAAAGAACAGCCTCAAAGCCTAACAAGAGTGCATACTTGAAACAAATGAAAATTGTGCATTTGGAGGATAAGAACCCTATAGAGTGGATGTGCATTAGGCTGCACAGAAAGATATGACACAAAAAGAGGACTCCTGCATATCTCCTGCATATTTATCTCGAAACTGTACATCCATAACTTTACAAGCATAAAAGAAATAATTGAAATCAAATAAATGTATCATAGAAGTAAGACCTCAAGGTATTTCTGTAGAACAAAATTTCTACCTTGCTACTCATGAAAAGTAGTTCCTCTTGACGGTCATTCTTCCACGAAACAACTTGCCCACCATACAGAAGCACCTATAATAATTTTAAGACAATAATCACATTATGCTTCCCAAAACCAACAGGTCTTTAACATTTTCCTAGCAGTATCCATGTAAGAAGAAACGGGACGAGAGAAATTGTCTAGAGACAACCCATTTTATCCATACTGATGATAAATCATTCTCAAGCAAAGAAAAAAGCAATTAAACCTGAAATTGCAAACAAGAACCAATAACACAGACAGTAAACTCTATGCTACAGAAAATATGACTAACTGCCTAAACCTATAAAGCAAACACATAAAGGTATATCCATCCCAATCTCATTACATCAGAAATTCGTCAAATACTAGAGAATAAGATCACGATAAAAAATAAATTAAAGTTAACTCAGCAGAAGCACAAATTGCTAATTTCATCTTACCGTATCTTTTCTACCCTTTGATTTTTCCCAAAAAGCAAATTCTTGAATTCATATTTAGGAGCGACTTCCAAAAATAAGAGCAATGTGATGCAGCGGGCAGATTAGTGTGCAGTATTCTAGTCATGATCTAGTAACTTCATGGATTATCTGTGGCCCTCTGTTGATTATATAAAGCAGATTGATAGCCTAGCACTCAAAATTGTTTTGAAGGTGAAAATTATTTACTAATAATTCAATGTAAGCAGCATACCACAGTACTCCTCCAGTAGTGAATCATGTTCTGCTGAAAACTTCACATTCATTATTCAAGGTTCCAAGAATCCCATATAAGATGATTTAATCAGTGTATCACGAGAACACTACCTGAAAACCTGCTTATAATTAAAGACTTAAACAAGCAAAGGCACCATACTAGACTTCTAGTTAAGGACTTTCAGAATGAGAAAGCCAAGATCCCATAAGCCATACTGTTTCATTTCGGTTCCACAAAAGCTATATAGCAGGTGTTCAAAAGAATACAAAAGAGAAAACTGAGTGGAGCATTATTGGTCTAGATTTGTAGTGAAATACTAGCCTGAAAAATTCTGCTAGATTATAAATCCTATTCTTTCTCGAAGGCTAAATTTCCATATGAGAAGTGGGCGTTGCAAGTTAAGATCCCATAAGCCATACTGTTTCATTTCGGTTCCACAAAAGCTATATAGCAGGTGTTCAAAAGAATAAAAAAGAGAAAACTGAGTGGAGCATTACCAGTCTAGATTTGTAGTGAAATACTAGCCTGAAAAATTCTACTTGATTATAGATCCTATTCTTTCTCGAAGGCTAAATTTCCGTATGAGAAGTGGGTGTTGCAAGTTAAGAGGACTACCTTGACTGGAGGTTGGATATACATGTTCTTAGCCTTCCCTTTCCTGCTTTACCTTTCATTAAATTATTTAAAAATTTTAAACAAGGAGGAAGGAATTCCATAATTACAATGCCCCTTAGACATAACCATGCACACGGCAGATAAATAGCTTGTGAAAACTTCGAGAGTAATAACCCCGAAATGGTTACTTTAAGGGGATTTCAATCTTTCCATCGTTTCTATTTATGCTCAGAGCAGGTTACTCAAGTTTTCACTGGTAACAAGTCTCATAATATCTATTATCCAACAAAGGAAGACAAGTGAAACACTGGATGCTTGAAAAACAAAATGCAAAATTCAACAATCCTATGGTTTCTCATCACTGCAGCTAAACATCCAATATTACCAGACAACCCAATTCCATTTACAGCCCAATTACATTTTTTTTTTTTTCACTTAAGAACCCTCATAATGATCTAAACAAGCCCTTCTTCCCTAATTAAACTTCTAAAAACCTTCAAGCTCCATGCCCAACCCACCACCAAAAATAAGAGAAATGAAGAAACAGAATACCGCATAACAAATTACTCTGTATATTACGACAAGCTACCATCATTTTCATGAAAATGAATATCAAGAACGACAATTGAAACTAAACATGAAAAATATATATAATACAACATAAAAGGGTAACTTCTTTTTCTTTTCTTTTTTCAAAAATAGCAGAAAATAAAGGAAACCATACAACAAATTACATGTAAATTATATGAAAATACTATCTTTTCCATCAAATTGAACATCAAACCCGACCACTAAAGTGAAACACAGAAACAGTGAAAATCCAAACCAGAAAAAGGGTGCCCATCTTTCCGAAAGCTAAAACAACCCATTACATATTACAATGTGTAAGCTGTATCAAAACACAATCTTTCCATCAAACGCAACAATTAAAGTGACACTGCACCAAAACAAAACCAAAACCCAAAGAAGACTACCCACCTCTGCAGAAGATCCACCAGGCTCAGTCAAAATAACTTTGGGGAAACCATTAGCATTATGCTCGATCAAAGGCATTTGCTGTTGCGGGCGCAATCTTGCTCGTATATTACTAACAAAAGGCTCAGAGTTTCCTTTCCTCCACTCCAGCTAAGTTTGAACAAAACCCAAACGGAGATTATCCACAATCACAACCAAAGCAAACAAAATCCAAAATCTCCAACAACCCAACTCTCCACAGAGTATGTAAATAGAACTAACAAACATAAACTTGGGGTACCTTCGTTTAATAGCCTGGAATTGTGGAGACCAGCCAACGAGGGTCGAAGTTTCAAACCGTCGGACTTACACATAGAGAGAAAGTAGCACACTTATATATAGACCCTCTCCTCTCTCTGTCTCTCTCCTATCTTTCTTCTTCTCCTTCGCTTTGGCTTTGTAGCAAGAAGAAGAATTGCTCTCGTGAATTGTTTAATAAAGACATGTTTTGGGGACAGGGCGACTGTCTTTCTGTACCACGTCACTTTTATTCCTCTCTCTCTCTCTCTCTCTCTCTCTCTCTCTCTCTCTCTCTCTCCACCGTGCATGGAAATGGATGGAAGATGCTTTGCTTTCCCTTTCGCAGGCTGGACTGGTCGCCATTGATTTCTCCTTGTTTCCTGTCCTACTTTTCTCATTGTCCCGCCCTTGCATCATACTTTTTTGGCGCTGTGCGTTTAGAGCAGAAATGAAGTACTTGTGGGGTCTCCAGTTTGGGTGACTGCTGCTGCTCAGAGCCAAACTCAAATTTCATATATAATCTATTCACTGCTCAAAATCATTTGTAAATTTAATCATAAATCTAAATTAAAAACTTGACTCACATCGTAGTATTATCTTTCCCTTGAATTTTTTCCTAGCTCAAATATTATTTGCAAATTTAGTTGCAACTCCGAATTAAAAAAGCTATTTCACATCTTAATATAACTCTTTTCCCTGAATTTTTCCTTGCTCAATATTATTCGTAAATTTAGTCATAAAACCAAATTAAAAAATTAATTTGCATCTTAATATAACTCTTTTCTCTGGATTTTTCCTTGCTCAAATATTATTCATAAATTTAGTCATAAATCCAAATTAAAAATTAATTCACATTTTAATATAACTTTTTCTCTCAAACTTTTCTTTGAGTTGTTGCAAAAATGTTGAGAAGTATAAAAAAGAGAGCAGCCCCAGTGCACGAAGATCTCACTTATGCGGGATTCGAAAAAGGGGCGGACGACAAGGGCTTATAGTAGGTAGCTTTACCTTGCATTTTTTTGCAAGAGGCTGTTTCCACGTCTTAAACCTGTGACCTCAAGGTCACATGATAACAATTTTTACTATTGCGCAAAGTCTCCCCTTCTACTAGTTTAACAAAATATAAAACAATTTTAAGAAAATCCTGAATCCAAACTTCGTAACTACAACTTTACACGTGTTTGGACTGGAATAGCTCATATGCATTTTCAGGGAGATATACGTTGGTTCGGTCCTTTGACATGACAATCCTGATTGTATGATCAATTAACTCTAGTTTAGAATTCTCTTGGGTAAAGAGGGAAAAGGGAAATGTATACTACTACATTTTGTAAGGCTAAGTCTTGATTGATCTATAAGATAATAGTTTCAGTTAATGCAAACATGTCTCTATGTGCAACCAAAGGTTAAGTACTAGATATAGTCTGAAATATTATATAGTCAAACTCATTTGTGCATAAAATCTTGACCCGCTTAGGTGATCCTAAGTATCCAATTGATGTATTTTTGTTCATTAAATGAGTATGCAGATTTTATTTTTTTTATTTACAGTTTTCAAGTTGTCGATCTAATATCTGAGAAATTCTGGCACTATATAAATAAAAAAAAATCTAAGAAATTCTGTTGACTCAATTAATTAGTGGTTTTGTGGGGAAATAGATGTTGATCAACAACTTAGGATCAGTTGGTCATGTTGGAATAGCAGTAGCCCACGCACCATCAAGAGGCACATGAACTAACCGAAAGTTGGACAACGATGTTTCATATGGTTATCTAGATAGGCATTGAAAACCAGCTCCATTTTGACAGTAGTATTACTAATAGTACATTAGATATGCATGGAAGGCATTGCTTTAACTTATATCTGGTTTGATGTTGATATCAGCTTTTAGGTGACATAAAATCTAATTTTATCAGCCCAAAAGTTTCTTAAGATGCCATGAACCTAGTCCAAACTTAAGTTATGCCTTCTTTTTTTCTTGCCTTTTGAGCGTTGAACCCATGTACAAACCCATGCCCATTTTGAATTGAATAACTTACTAGGTATCACAGGAGAGGCCCTTCTTGTGCCAAACCCATGCCCACTTTGAATCGAATAACTTACTAGGTATCGCAGGAGAGGCCCTTCTTGTGCCACTACGATAGAAGCCTAAAAAGCATTTGCCCAACTTAGGATAGGTATTTGCTGACACAAAATTTGTTTATCAGCTGAATGGTTTCTTATAGGATGCTATGAACCTACCTAATACAAATTTTGGACAGGTGTCAGGCCATAGAAAATCTGATTCATGTGCTCAAGTTTCTTAGCACACCATGAACCTTGTACTAATTAATTTAAAAAAAAAAATGTATGTATGTATGTATGCTGATACTTGTGATATTTATGAATAAAAAAATATTCAAACTTAGAAAGGTGTAGTTGGCAATTACTAGTGACAATCAAAATTATGGAAAATTGTTGCAGCAACATTTATGATTTATCAACAAACATTTCAAATTTAGCGAATCTCCATTTATTCACTCATGTTTTGGTTTCTAATAGTCGATCCATATACACTATATTAAAAGAGAAATCCTATGGTTGGATATGCATCGAAGATTAAATTTATGGGTTTCCATCCTGCTTCGGCAGCTTATTAAATTGAAATCCTAAAGTTTGATAGGAATAATTAAGATTAGATTATCACTTTATTCAGTTAAATTCTCTCTCTATTTTTTCTCCTAACCTTTCTAGTTTTCTTTTCAATAACTATCTCAAATACCCACATCTCACTCTTTAAAAATAGTAAAAATATCTCTCTTAAAAAAAATATAAAAATAAGCACATTAAGAAAGAGAACCCTGATTTATGAAGCAGCCACTGTGCATGCCAATAACATGACCAAAAGAAGAGGTCTATTCACAAACAAAATGAGGAGACCAACTTTAGAGATGAAATGAAACCATATTGTTCATCCAAATTCATGGCAAATGATGGGTCCCATGCCCAGGTATTAGACAAAGTGGCAGGACCTACACGTACATCAGTCCACATAGGTGCCCCATATATGTAATCAGATTAATTCCAAGAACCTTCTACAAACCAAGGACACCTGTTGATTGCCTCATTGAATCCTTACAAAAGTTAACTTAAATCCATTGTTCCCCACCAAAAGGCACCTTTTATATAGCCTTGGATACTGTCACCTTTTCCATTAGAAAATCTCATCAAATCCTCTTGGTATCCGCAAGCATTTTTGTCCTTCTAACTACTCACTCCCAAACCCACGTCTCTCATTTGTTAACCAATGGTATCAAGTTATGTGGCTTGTTTTAAATTCTTATTTTGTTTCCACCTGTCCTACCTTTATTATAGTCTGGACCATCATTTCCATGAAGCCTTGATCTAAACTTGATGTTTATGATGCATCAGGTTACATCATCAAAGTGCCCAATGAGAATATTCTACTTGTTTAGACATAAAAGTCCGTTTAAAATATCAAAACTTTACAAAATTTCCTGGCTTAGTCCTTGGTCTCTAAACTTCCATTTGTTTCCCACATTATTCTTACTATCTTCCGATGGAGAAGTCTTTTCATGGACGAGTGGCTTGGATCACGGAATATTGAGTCACACGTAATAAAGCTGTATGTAATGCCAAGCACGTATATTTATGAGTGCAGACACCATTTAAAATCTCCAAGAAAGGAATTCAACTCTGCTTAGGACTGCTACATGGTATATTTGAACATCTTACTTTGTATGGAAAAGTCCCAACCGACCATAACTGCTGTCCACTTTGCCAATGCTTTAAACTATTTGTTAGTTAGGCCACAGCATAGATGGGCCAAACAACAAAACTTTCCCCGTTGTTTGTGAAGCTAACCCTTTCATTGATCTGGGAAGGCTTTCCAAATGAATGTGCAATTGCTCTTTTTACTTTCTATAGCTAGAGAGCCGTAAGTTGGGGACTCTAAAAGTTGTATGGTAAAGTCGGATTTGATGCATGAATCATCTATATCACAGGCTAGCACGGAGTATCTATATAACTGGTTCGCTATACAAATTTCTCTCTGCCTGTACTTTTCACAAGCTCGTATTTTGCGGAAGAGAAATAGAGACTTCCACCATGTAACAGTTCTCCATGCTTATGCCCACGAGTTAGGCTAGTGGGAGGTGGCACTACTTAGAAACTATTCCTTAATATCAAACAGATCGAAAACTTTTATGAGTTAAAAGGGGTAGCTCTTGTGCACAAAGCTCTTACTTATGAGGGGTTTGGGAAAGGGGCAGATCATAAGGATCTATAGTACGTAGTCTTGTATTTTTGCAAGAGGCTGTTTCCACGCCTTGAACCTGTAACCTCAAAGTCACTGACAACTTTAACATTACGCCAAGGCTCCCCTTCATCGAAAACCTTTATGAGTATGGTTCAAATCAAGGAAATGGGCTTATTGGGAAGAAAGATTGAGAGCAGTCCACGATGCTCTTGCATGTAATGCCTATCTTCTGACGTAGTGGGTGGGGCAGCCGGGGCCGCCAACACATAATCATAAGACAATGACTTTCACCTGAGAGAGAGAGTAGAGAAAAGATACTTAATCAGTCATCCCTTGACTTGAAACTTATCCTCAGGCGCATGCCGCCTATTGAAAATCGCAATCGGAGCACAAGGTTGCCTTGGTAAGGCTGTCGACAGCCAACCAGATCAGTGTCAACACAGTCAAGAAGAGCCAAGGAAGAACAGTGCAGATATAATTTCCCCCCTCATAATTTCCTCTTTGAATGCAAGAGGGGCTTCTTTGGCCTTTCTGCCACTTATTCTTGATAAATGACATACTTCCCTTGAAGGTCGGGGTCAGTAGAATATTTTGAGTGTTCGGGACATGTAGAGACCTAAACCTGGGGAGATCGTGGGTTCCTTTTTGGACGGCTGTAACTTACAAATTTCCTTTCCTTATCATGTCATGTGATTGCACAGCAGGTGAGAAACGGAGTAGGGTGGAGCAATTATCATTTCACCTCTATTCATTTAAAGTCAATATACTCGGAATCTGAATACTTCAGAAAGGGGGTCATGATGGGGGCTGATGGACGGTTTGCCTCTTTGGTATACAAATATGCATGACTTTGTTTAGGAAAGAGGACCACTTCTGTCCATGGACTCCCCTGAATGTAGCTTGCATGCTCATATTGGGGTAAGTTATGGGAAAATGAAAATACATATTTAGTGTATTTCCATGTTATCTGCAATAAACTCATTGAACGTAATCTCCTACCAATGATCATTGTTTCTCCCTTTTCTTCTCCTTGATGCTTGTAGTCCTTTTGCCATCTGTTTTGATCTTGATCTCACCGCTAAAAGCACAAATAATGATAGTATACATGCTACTGAAGGCAGTGCTCAAAGGCATGACTGACGCATATACGCGCGTGCACACAAAGACAGATAGAAAGAGAAGAAAAGAGAATATTACAGAAAAAGAGGAAGGGTTGGAGAGAAAAACAGGAAGTGATTGCGGATAAGTGAAACATTTTTCTATAGTTTCACAACGTAGACCTTCAAGGAGGATGACAACTGACTCAATCTTGGTTAACCTTGTATCAACCTGATCTTTATGGTACACTAAATGTTTGAAATAAGTATAGATCAACCTGATTCAACCTTAAATTGTCTTCTGTCTTGCTAGTTCCTTAATTTCCTTCAAATTATTGTCTACCAGTAAATTAACAAAAGGCCCTAAAATTTTGTGTTACCCTTTTTCTCATTGTATTTTCCGAGATCTAAACACAAAGCAAATAATTTGATGGCGGGCATGAATCCAGTGGATTGTATTCCTTAGGTGAGGCACAAATATCAGAACATTTCAATGTTTCTTGTTCCCTCTTCAATGGCATGGTCCTCTTGGTACTTCCATCATTGCAAATTGTTGAAGAAACCAGTGTCTGAATTAAGCCGTGTCAGTTCAGCGAAAACCATCGAGTTTCAGTTTACCCTACTGTTGATAATCACGTCTCCAGTCCTTTTATGTCAGTCTGTTGTGTGTACAGGCTCCACATCAAGATATGAGTTTCAAATGGTTTAGTATTTTTGAGGATGATTTACAGGATTCCTAGGCTTTATTTAGTAATAGAACAATGGGAGTTATTTGCATTTTTCAATCCTTTTGTGTTGAAATTAAAATTCAGCTTGGCGTAGTTGTTCGCGTTTTGGGGTCAGACATTGCCAAAGAATATTTATTCGCATCAGTCTAAATCATAGTTAAATCAGCGTGGCAATCTTTGTAGGACTTTATGAGCATGTACACCTCAACTGAATGGAATCGTTGAGTGTAAAAATGGCCATCTCCTTGAGGTTGCGAGAAACTTACTAGTTTCATATGAGTGTCCCTAAATTCTTCTGAAGTGATGCAATTTCCACTGATTGCTTCATCAAACGCCTGCCATCACCATCAGTATAAGACAGTCTCCACAGTCTGTGTTGCTTCATTATTTTTCAGTGTTTTGTTTGCTCCACGCCTTTAAATGGCCTTGTTTTGTTAGATTTGTTTACTTCACTAGGTCTCTCTCGAAGAACCAGCATCAACTATAGTTTCACAGTTGGGAATGCTCAACACCTATTAACCAACTTGAGGGGAAAGTTAAGAAAATGCACCTTGGAATTATGCATTATGGTATGCTGCATTCTCTTTCATTTAATGTTTGCCCTTCATTAAAGATAGTATTGTAAGTTGCAATATTTTCAAGTTATGGGCTTAATAAACTAAGGAGATTCCTTCTTGATGGATATTATGAACTCCGTAACTCCTTTCTTCATCCTCCATCCTCTCTCTCTTTCTTCTTCTTTCGTTATTTACAAGTAGAAAAACAATATAACTGATATGTTGTGTCTCTTGGGATTTATTGTACTAACCAATATATTGGCCAAATTTGTCATTTTCCCCATTAGTCTTCAACCTAATTTCTCATGGATGTATTCCATTTATTACATCAAGTGAGCTGTAATGAATATTGGCTTTGAGTTAAACAGTAAAAATATGAAGAAAAAGAAAAGTGCAATTGTAATAAACAAAGATGATGGTCAAGAAACTCGATAGTAAAAAAGAAAATACAACCTCAAAGTGGTAGCAACAGCAACATGAATCGGACCATTTACACCTGCACATATGTTCAGACCAATTTGATTGAAAACATTCAACAACCAGAAAAAGCTAAGTATTATAATGCTGAGCAATCAATGGGAACTCACTTGATTAAAAAAGAATGAAAAATAAAAGAAGGAATCTCTGGAATGAATAAGGTTTAGAGAGGGCCAACGACCAAGATTCCAAAGAAACAATACAAAAGAATTGACTATACCTCTGCTCGAATGAATGTAACTGAAGTATTAAATATTATAAAAAACCAAAAAATGCATTACTAGTACCCATATGATCATCTAGCGGATGAGAGTAGTGGAACATGGCCCATCTAATTCAACAACATTGTGAGAAATCTGGGTTCCCCTTCAGTTACAGCCATTCTTATCATTTAGTGATGGGCTCATGAGAAAAATTAAGGGGCACATATATCACTATGAACAGGTCAAATCATAGAATGGTGGCCCCTTTGTACAAAAGTGGGCAACTACACGTTGATATTCTATTTGCAATAAACTAGTGGTGATGGGGGAGATGAATGGCTCCAATCATCAATTTACAGGCCAAAAGCTTAGGAACATGGGGAAGCACAAGAAGGTTACATGGGGCAAAGTCTTCATTAGTTCTATAGGAAAAAAGTTTGTTCTATGCCCAAACATAACATGTAGAAGGGATGTGGCCTTTTGCTTCCATTGAACCTTTAGTTTTTATGATCTAGGGGAAGCATAAGGTAAACCATATGGTCTTGTTCCCATTCCAATATCCTTAACACCAATGTCTACAGAATCCATATGTTTAAGCTTAGTCGAACCTCAATGATTCATGAAGGACCATGCATGTGATTGTGTGTTCAACATTCCAAAGAAAAAAAAGAAGAAAAAAGAAGAAAGAAACACATGTTCGGACAAGTAGTTATGTTAGTTGAAATCATATTAAAGGGACTAAGCATTTACACATGGTACATGTGGGTTCAGAGTAGCTTGTTAAAAGAAAGGAAAATTAGCAAATATTTCTAAGATTTCAACTATCGAGCCAACTTTTTCCTCACTTTTCAAAGAAGCGACTTTTGTAGTTTTGAACCAAATCTCACTTGGCAATTGAGTATTTTGGTAAAAAGGTTTTAATATCCATCTTTTAAGGTCTTAATTTAGAAAAAGAATTGTTTTCTTATTTCTTCCCTTTTATCTTTCCCTAGTGGTTGTCCTTGCTCGCCACTATCCATATGTACTTATTATTGCGACAAAATTCTTGTGTGTGCAAAATCTCATCTACGCATCAATCTCACGATTGTTTATTGGCTGGATCTTCTTGTTTGTCTATATTCATTCTTTATATCACCATCAAATCAAACTACATAAAGAGACGTACTTCTCTCTCTCTCTCTCTCTCTCTCTCTCTCTCTCTCTCTCTCTCTCTCTCTCTCTCTCTCTCTCTCTCTCTCTCTCTCTCTTATATATGGTACATTGTTGTATTTTCCAAACATTCAGCCAAAGAAAAGGAATTGATTACGTGTATTTTAGGATAATCCAACTACATCCAAATTCTTCATTGTCCACCCAAGCTCCTATTCTTTTGGTACAAAAAATGAAGTAGATTATTTAGCACACATAACTAAAATGAGAATAGAAGGGAACCTTAGTGTAATTATAGAGTTGTTGTTGTGTGACCTTGAGGTCACCAACTTGATGTGGAAATAGTCTCTTGCAAAATATAAAGTAAGACTCTGTACTATTGACCCTTGTGGTGTGAAAACCCCAATTTTTCTGAAATTATTTAGAATTAATTAGAATTTTTACGAAAATTGAGGTAGAATATTATGTTTAATATAATATTATTTTCTAAAAAGAATCAGGTCTTGAAACATAGATATTTGGAATCATTCATGAGAAACCAGTCAGAATGACTGTAAGCAAGCTGAAATCTGAGCTCGGGTGAAAAATCCCTACTTTTTTTAATTTTATGAATTTACATTTACCCATAAGGGTAAAATGGCCATTTCGCTTTTGTGTGGGGTTCACAAAAGTTAAGTGAGCTGGTGGACAGCCAGATCAGGGAATATCAATGATGAAGAATAAATATGATGAGGAATATGCTTTTAATTTTATAAGAAAAGTAGAAAATTATTTAAAATAAAAATAATGCAAAAAATAGCCCTATAAACACTCCTCCTACAGACTGCACGAAATTGCACAGATTCCCAAGACTCTCCCACTCTCCCTCTCTCTTTCCTCCTCTTTCTCTTTCTCTTTCTCTCTCTTTTTCCTTTTTCTTTCTTTTCTTTTTCTCTCTCCTCTCTTTCCAGCAGAAGTGGCGGTCCCCACAAACGCCTGGCCCAAGAACCAGCCTGTTCCAGGCGGGCACGTCCGGGGACGCGCCTTCCACCCAATGTATGCAACGAACAGGCCAGTTAGGATTTTTTTTTTCTTGACCAGTAGCTCCTTCATGGATCTTCCTCCTCTGGCACCGAAAAGACTCCAGGAGACCTGGAATCCATTTCCTCTCACTCCCCTCTTCAAAACCCCTCTCCCATTTCTCTTCCCCGGCATCAACAAGCACTTCGGCGACAAACATTTACAGAAACCCCACCCATTCGGCGAGGGCTTCAAAAATTTGGCAAGAAACCTCTTCTTCGGCTATCCTTTCTACTCCAAATCGGATTCAGGTAGGTCTTCAGCATCTCCTCTTCAAAAACCCCATGTTTTTCGGCAAAATCACCGTTGAAATTGGTTCACCGGCGATTGGATCACTGGTTGTGATGACCCGGGTTTTTATATGATGCAATTTTGATAAAAAGGCGAGATCTCTTGTTTTATAAGTATGAAATGCATGAAAATCTTTTTGTTTTAGAAAACAATCTTTCATAAAAACCCCAAGTGTCAAAACACATTCTCAAATTATCTAGCCATGGCAAAGTTTTAAATCAATATTATTCCCAAGAAAGTGTTAGTCACAACCTCAACTATTAGAGAGTTACTACAATCAAGTAACATTGAAAGATAAAGTAGGGGTTTACTTACTTGCACTTAGTCTGGGTGTCTACTATCACAAGCATTCCTTGCCTTTAAGTATTTACTTTGTATCTGAAAAATGTTAAGGATTGGGTGAGTATATACTATACTCAGTAGGAGCCTATCACTACTAGTTTTATGATGCATGAGATGTTTTAAAATCATATGCTCTTTCAAAACATGTGTATGTCTGAATACTCAAGTTCAACATCGATGTTAAAATCCATTGTCAAACTGAAATACTAACGACTTAAAGGATTACATAATCCAAAATCGAAAGTATCATATATATATCATAACATTATGATATGCATAAGATGCTTCATTGAATCCAACTAATGGGTATTTAGTATGGTATGGTCGACCAACCTTATATCATGCCATATGCAATGCACATAAGTCTACAAAACCATAGGGTCCCACTATGCCCATGACCTCACCGCCGTGTGGTCCCCGGGTACCTAGGGACACAGGATCATATACCTCCACAGGGCATATGACACTTATTCGTCATAAATCATGCAATTTATGCAATCGGTTGCAAAACGTGCATACAATGCATAAAATCTGCTCATGCTAGTATTGCATTCAAAGTCATAACCCTGCCTAGAAGCCTGACAACCTAGAAGCCTGATAGCCTAAAAGCCTTGTCAGCTTTCTCTGGCCCGCCCTCATCGGCTCGCCCTCATTCCCCCTCCCTCATCGGTCAAGGCTACACTTATCATGCAATCTATGCATGTAGCACATGTCTTGGTAATACATGCACAATGTATTTTTCAAAACCTGTCCTCTTTGGGTCCCTCACAACTACCTACCCAGCGTCTTTTGGTAACCCTCAAGGACATGCAGTCTTTCAAAAACTCAATGTTTCACAAATCATACAATGTATGCAATTATTTGCAAAACATATCTATGCATAATGTATATGCAATTATTTACAAAACATGTCTATGCATAAAGCATTTATCACATGTATGCTGAATTAAGTCATGCTAAACAAGTCATATACTTAAAACATGTATTCTCAAAACAATCATGGTTCTTTAAAAAAGTCTAGTAGCGATAGAGCACCTACCTGGCTAGGTCGTGCTAACCCCTTTGTCCTCGTATGCTGCTGAACATGGTTTGGGGAATCAAGGTTAGTTTGGCCTATCTTTTATAGGTTTTAGAGTAGTTGGTCTTATTACTTAGCCATTAGGGGTCCATCCTTATGCCTATGGGTGTCTTAAGGTCCTAATTGGGCTTTGGTATCTTCAGTTTTTCAAAGGTCTAGCGGCCACGCGCCACCATCCTATTCTAAGGTTCACACCCACCTTTGATTGGGCCTTGATCATGGATTTTATAGTTTGGGTGTGTCCGTGTTGTCGACACGGACACAACGCCATTTGCGGCGCCTCAATCGGAGCTCTAGATCTCAAGTTATAAGCGTTTTAGTGTCATACGTACATAATGGCCTTAAGAGTGAAAAGGCAGAATGCTAGCGCGCTGCGCGTCAGTGGCATGCACCCGCCTTTTCTTAAGGAGCGAAAAATCCTAAAACGCTAGCGCACTGCGCATTTACAGACGCGCCAGATTTCCCACCTGTCTTTCCCTTTTGCGGGCACGTCCCCGGACGTGCTCGTTTGGTTTTTTCCAAACGCAGTCGACGTGTTATGTTCCGGCTGGAATGTTTAAATAAGTTGGGGGACTGGGGCGTCTTCAGGACACCCTGGTTCAACCTTGTCGAACCAGTGCGGCCTAGGGAACGTCCCTGGGTCCTTGGTGACTCTCCAGGGCTCTATTTTGCATGATTTTTCATGCAAAAACTTAGGGAAACTAAGCCTAGGACTATTGTGAAAACAGGTTTTGAGGGATCTTGAGCATACCTGGCTCGTTGCTAGGTTTTTCTCCTCATTTTCCATCTAGGTTGCTTCTCCAAAACAGGTTTTCTTCAAGCTTTTGGGCTGCCATTAGAGGCGCCCAAGAGCTCTATTTATAGAGCTATAAGAGGGTTCTGGAGGGGGCTCTCACCGCCCTTGAATGGCGGCGGAGAAACCTCCAGAATGGCGGCTCTAAGGGGTTGAAGATGAAGGGTGCCCGTATCAAAACTGGCCCCTGTGTTTTACAGGCTAAATCCTTTTTTTGTAAAAATTACAGTTTTGCCCTTGAACTTCAAAGGGTCATAACTTGCTCATTTTGACTCTGTTTTGGGTGATTTTAGTCTTGTTGGATTCCTTTTTCTGAGATGCACCTAACGGTATCATTTTTAGGACCAAATTTATGGGTTCATTCAAGGTGAATAGTGAAACGACCAAAATACCCTTATCTTCAAAAACTGAACTTTTCATTGCTAACTTGGGATTTTAATATTGCAAAATTGGAGTCATTATACCGATGAACTAGAATTTGATGAACTAGGTGGAAATCACCACCAAATTGATCAAATTTGGGTATTTTGAACCATTGGATCGATTCATAGGGTCCCAAAACCTCAGGGCATGAAATATGGGCCCTTAACGTGGTCAGATCTAGGAGATTTGGGGAAAAAATGATATGATGGTCCAGATCAGACCGTCTCAGCTATCCCAGGTCACCCTTCCTCATACATCGCTATCACCGGTGAAACACGACAGGGGCGGGCTGTTGATCGATCCGTTAATCTGCGAACCCATATTGAATCTGGGCCCTTATTTTGATCTGAAACTTAAAATATTAATTCAGAGCTCATTTTAACTCCAAATCAAGATTGAAAAGAAGCTTTGGATTTCTGGTGAATAGTAGAATATAATGAAAACATAAAATTTAGGTTTTATTCATTGTAAAAATCTATAAATTACAAAAAGAGGTACTAATTCCCAAGACCAGTCAAATTTGACATGATCAGACCTTGGATTTCTGATCCATCAGTGATCTAGTAATGAAAAAATATTGAATCAAGACTAGATGTGACTAATCTGGGATGAATTAATAAATTTAACCTTAATAGAAGAAAAATCTTAAAAATAATCATGGATTTACTTGATTTGACTAATCCAGCATGATCAAAAACTATAAAATAGTATGGATGATGATCTAATGATAAGATCATGAGAAATGAATGACCTGATGTGGCTAATTTGGGATAGATTGAAAACTATGCCCTTGATTTGGATAATTGACTTAAGATCTTCTTGATCCTTAAGATCTTCTTGATCGGTTGGATCAAGAAAGATCAGATCATATGATGAGATGTATCAATGATCTAGTGATGATATCACATTAAGAGAATGTGATAGATCTGAATAAAAATGAAAGATCAAGATCTAAACCCTTAATGAGATGAAAAATGAATAGAAATCAAAATATGATCATTTGATCAAAATGAATAAATATGATGTATTTAAATGAGTGTGAATTATTAAATTCTATTGTAAGTGTTCTTTTATTTACTTAATAGATATAATTGTTAGATTTATTTATTTACGTTTTAATTTTTCTTGTTATGTACATTGCATGGAAAATGCAATTAAATAAAAATAGATATTGGTGAACATTTACAATGAATATGAACATAGACTTAATGATAATAAGGGCTATAATTAGTAAGACAATATAAGGAATATTATTTTCTTGGCCCAAATTAGGAGAATAATAAACCCCAGGAATGACATTTAAATGTTCACGGATTTAATTAAAATCACATAGAGTACTTAGGGTTTAATGTTCATAGGGACCTTATGAAGGTTGAGCTAATGTCACCCTAGTAAGGATGATCAAAAGAATAATTAGGAAGTATAAATGAGTTGAGGAATGACTATATACATATGATTTGACAGATACCTGAAGGATATGATGATCAAGATTAATGAGAAGAGGGATTGATGAAAGTAAAGGTAGGTGGACCTTAAGAATATATTCAATATATAAGATATATGTATTTTACACATGATCTTATCCTGATAAATGAGTTTTGATTATAAGTGCCTTGGAATTGTTATGAATCAACAAATGATGTTGAAATGAATACAAAGGGATTAATTAAGTAATTATGAAATTACTTAAGACAATAAATGATGTTGAAATGAATATAAAAGGATTGGTTAAGTAATTATGAAATTACTTAATGTGTAGAATGTAAAGATTTGAACTATATAAGTTAGACCCCCAAATCTTAAGGAAATAAGTTATAAGCATGTCCTATTATAATCAAATATAGAGTTTGTAATCAGTTTTTCATACAAGCATGAAGGCTTGTGGTTTTGTTTTAAGACAAGCTTATGCTTGGGATGCCAATGCTAGGAGAGTTATGAGGGTTTAGCCACCTGCTCTCCAAAACTGATTATGATGATGATACCATGCCCAAAGAGAGGCAAAATGTTGGGTGGGGCAATTATGGGAAGGCCACCACTATGACAGCCATGGTTCCCCCATACGAACATGGATTTATATTTTCCATTGTGGTATCAGTAGAGTATTATGCAGTTATCCAAGCACGTTGTAGGAATTGAGACTATGAGCATGATAGTCCTTTGATATTTTGCATTATGATGCAATTGATTATAGTATGATGAGATGCTTATGTTATGGCCTGATGAGATGCTTTATGTTATGGCATGATGAGATTTTTTATTTTATGGCATGATGAGATGCCCAGTAAAAGTTATTACCGATGTTGTATTGGAGGATGATTCCCAATATGGTGTGATTATATATTAACACCTAGTGTTAATATTGAAAATAGTTTGGAAATGAGATATTATTGATGATATTGACTATATGTGACATCCCAAGTTTTTATAACACATTTTCATAAATCTTTTTATTTGTGGGGCCCTAAGTTTAAAAAAACTATTTAGAAACCAAACAGCCGAAAAATAAGTTTGAAAAGAAGATCTTAAAAATCCCGAGTGTCATTTTTTTTTTATAAAAATAAGGATTTTCAGAGAAATGAATAACACATTTCTACAGAAAATTCGGTAGAGTTTCCTTTATATTTTGGACCTCGTGCATTTAGTGCATGCAATGTGATAAGCTGGTAATTACAATTTAGGTATAAAATCAATAACGGAGACTCCGTCTCCCTCAAAACACAACCACACATATTTCTATTTAATTTATATAAAAGAAATATTTTGGTAAAGCCAAAAAGGCTAAGAATTAGACTTGTATACCCAAGATCACTCCAGTCACAGCCATTCTCTCATACAGTAATAAATACACATCCACATGTCCTTTTCTAATAGAGTCATGAAACAAATTTAATTACATATGATTTGTAAGAATCTTTAGAAGTCTTTACCTATACCTCACCTTAACTTAAAATAGCTTTCTTGTAGCTCCCAAGTCAAGACTCTATGCCTTTCCCTTTGCTCGAGTCCTTTGAACCTAAGATATTGTAAACAAGTACAATATCTTAGCAAGCTTTTGATTGTGTAGGTAGTTTCATCATCAACATACAAGTTTATGTAGTTTTAACTTTAAGAGGAACAATTAACCATATATTGTATAATTTTGTAGCATATGATACCAAATAAGTAGTGTGATATATTTTGAAATCCTTACCATGCTATTTCAAATGATTTCTATGTTCAATTAGTTCAAATCATCAATTTAACATCCATGCGTGCTATTTCCAAATAAGGATAATAATCTTTGCAAATCATTTATATGATATGGAAGATAGTCACTACTCTTTTCATGCATAAAAAAGCAATAGAGAAATGCATTTAAACCATGAAATACTTAAATGCAAATAAATTATTTCAACAAGTACACTCTCTCTCTCTCTCTCTGAATCTCCTCGAGAGATTTTATGAGTATAGAAACACTCGAATTTGGCCACCTGCCGTTGGTCTTGAGTACTCATTATAGACCTAAAATACCAATGTGCCCTGCACCTATGCTATTGTGTAATATACATATGAACCTAAAAATAATGGACTCTATGGGACAGACATTGTAATGGCCAACATTTTTAAGAAATAAAGAATTATTATATTTATATATTATGAAAATTTTAAAGTTAATTATTGACTACTATAGTGTAAAAACAAGTTAAAATGAAGCTTAAACAAAATTTCAAATCATAACTCATTAAATAAATAGTGTGTAATTAGAATATAAGTGATAATAAAACTTTAATTTGATAAGGATTGGCAACCTAAGCTAAGAGTAGCTAAGCGGTCCTAAGTACAACTTGTCAAGGTGATGTTTGGACTTCAAGTCACTTCCTTGACAATTTTTAAGAGGAAAATCATGTTTAATGCTATTTTAGTATTTATTTATTATGAATTTTATGTGTGGACAAATCATATAAGGAAACCCATATGGTGAAGAAGGTTTCTATATGAACAAAATGTGTGAAAATAATGGATGTTGATCCAAGAGTTATGAAATGAATGAGACCAATGGAGGAGTTACATATTTAAACCATTGATGACAATCCAACGGTTGGTAGTAAATACACAATTAAAATTGGAAGAGTTACAAACATGTAATCAATTGAGAAAATTGTTACAAGGACAGCACCTATAACGGAATCAAAGAAAAATAGAAAGAAAGGTTAGAAACATGAAATAGTTGGAGTGGAAAAAGGGGAGTGCGTGAGATAGATAGAAAAGAGAAAAGGAAAAGGAGATCAGAGGAAAATCTTAGATCTAGAGTTTTTATCAAATCAATTAGAAGTGGAGGAATTTGCGTTGAAGGAAATCACATTTTGAGGTAGGGGATCTTGAACTAGACGTCAATTTTCTCTTTAAAATAGAAAGATATCGAAGTTTTAGCGTTGAATTTGCGATGAAAATTTTGTTTATGATTCTATTGTGACTGAATACCCAATTGTTGTATTTCATATGTTTTGGATTGCTAGCAAAATTTTAGCCAATTATTTATTTGTTAGAATCTTATTATTCAACTTGAACTTGACGCATGATTCATGAATGATTTTGATGTAAATGTTTTCTTAAAAATTGAATGGTATGCATTATTTTTCTTTAGTTTATTGCATGAAACTTTAATAAACCGTTATTTATGATCAATGATCTATCTAGGCATTTTAAATTACACTTTGGATGTTTCGATTCAACACTTGTACATATATTTTATTAGCATGTTGTTGTAAGGTTGTAAATTATTTAGATGGATTCTCCTAATCTAGATGGGCATGATGTTGAAAATTTTGAATGTATCAGTGGTCCTTTTATTTTCTTGTTCATATGTGCAATATGATTGACATGATGGAGATATCTATGAATGCTAATCATCTATCAAGACATCATATTTGAAGATTTTGATAGTAATTGATCTAGGGAAGTAGTATCTTCTTGTTATTTAATTTTGTTTGTTTTCTTTAGGAACTGAAAATTCTGTAAATTTGTTGGATATGATATTTGATTATCATTTCAATAATTCTAGTATTTTTGGGTGATTTATTTTTAATTTTAGATAATTAAATTTTATGAAAATTCCCACTTTTTAAGTCAAGTCTCCGTGGGATCGACCCGTACTTGTATAAGCTACACTATAATTGTAACACCCCTAATTTTTTATAAAGAAATTAAATAAATATTGAAATTGAGAATTTTAATGAAAATCAGGCTGGAATATTAGGGTTATAAAATATGCACTTCTCATAGAAGTGGAATCAAGGTATGAGAGATGTATAATTGAAAACATATACGACGAATGCTTCAAAATGACTGTAAGCACGACAATTTCTAAATATGGATGAAAAATCTGTATTTTTCTTCATTTTAATGAATGAAAGGCAAAATGGTAATTTCACAAATAACCAAGACCTGAGACATCCAAATCTGGAATGTACTCAGAAATACAAATCCAATGCCACTAAGTACGCTCAATTCCGAGCCCGGGAGAATAAAATGGATTTTTCTCCAAAAAAGGGCAATTTGGTCTTTTCACACATGTGGGGCTCACATGGGGCCCACAAAGGACCCATAAAGGGATCCAACATTTGGAAAGCATGCAATCATTAATCAAACCATTACCACCTGCTAGTGGAGAAGGAGGTGGTAGTAGGAATCTAATATACATTAAATAATAAAAAGGAGAAAACATAATTATTGCATGTTATTATGAAAACCATTCAAAACACCTATAAAAAGACCTCATAAAAATTCTCAAAAATGTTCCAAAAATCATTCACGAGGTCCCCTGTTATGCTACAAAAATTCAGCTCCAGAACCCTCCCCAAACTCCCCCAAGTTCTTCTTCTTCTTCACTAGTTTTTTTTTTCACTCAGGGCGTGTCCACCAACGCATCCGTCTCTCCAGACTGAGTGGAGAAGTCTGGCGCGTCCCGGGACGCGTCGTCCCCGATGGAACTGGGTTTCCGCCTGGAAACCCTATTTCAATTAGCCATCATTTTCTACCTGTTGAAACCCCATCTTCACCATTGGAGTTGTTTGTACAAGGTCTATTTACAAAATCCCTTTGATTTGAGGATGATCCACCTCTTGGATTGCCAAAAAAATGAAAACGAAGGTCAACCCAGTAAGGGTTACCATATCCGGCATGTTCTTCATGATATTCTGGCCAATCCGACCGTTCAACGGTGATCTGGAACTGTTAGTCATCTCTAGAATGGGGTGATCTACAAAACCCCTATGTTTTTCCACTGTATCGGGCAACGAGAATGGATAAATATCTCCTTGTATGCATTATTCGGCGTCTACGGTTTTCCTTTTCTTCTTCGGCTGGTTTCTCAATCTTTGGTGAGCGCCTCCCCTCCAGACTGGCATAGGTAGGTGCACGGCACCCCCTCTTTCACTTCCGGTAAGTTAGCATGGTTTTCCGACCATCACGAGGTCTCTCCAGTCGTAGATCCGTCAGAGACGATGGATCCGGCTTGGGTGATGAGATCTCATCACAGATGGCTCAGATCAATCTTATGAGCTGTTGGATGGATTCCTGGGGCCCAAAAATCCCAGGATATGAAATCTGGGCTTTAGATGTTAACGGATGGAGGAGATCCAGCCGCAGGCGATCTGACGGTCTAGATCGGACCATCTCACCTGTAGCCGGTCACCTGTGCCCAGACATCGGGGATAGGCGGTCACAGGCATTGGACGTCGGTCGTCCCGTACCCATACCAGCACCCGCACCCAGATCAAATCTAGGCCATTCTCTTTTAAACTGAGATCTTATTTTTCCAATTCAAAGCTTTATAGAGCTCAGAATTTAGATCATAAAGTTTCTACATATTCCTAGTCACTTGATCTAGATATTGAATGTATTATATCCATGTTTCAAAATTTTATTTTATATGTTATTTGGTAAAATCAGTATCCATGATCATAGATCATGAATCAGATGACTTTAAAAGACAAATCTGAATCAATGGATGTCTTCATGGACACTCTAATACCTTAGGATCATGTTCAAAGTCAGATTTATGTTCTTATATATGAATGAATTGATAAAAAACAGTAAAGATGGAATTCAACCCTTAAAACGGGCTGAAATCTTAAAATCTTAATTTTGATGATAATTGACCTTTAAATTTAGGTATGAAACTTTCCTCAGATTCATATTGATGTTAAGAATACACTTAAAATTTTAGATCATGTTTTTAATTAGTATATGCATGATCTATTTAATCAAATCCATGCCATTGATTATGGATCATGGCCCACATGACCCCAAACATAAAATCGGAACTGTTGGATGTGTTTATAAGGTTTCAAAACCTTAAAAACCATGTTCATATTAGAATTTTTATGTCTCTATATCAGTCTAATCAATCCAAAACTGTAAGGTGAAATTCAGCCCTTAAAAAGGGTTGAAATCTTAAAATTTCAATTTCGATCTCAATTGAGATCCAAATTGAGATCGGAACATTGTGATGGATTCCTTGTTATAATCCAAATGGATTGAACTTATAAAATTTTAATTTTAATTAATTAAAATTTTTGTAATAAAGTGGATAAGTAACTAACATCCTTGATCTACAAGATCTAGGATGATTAGACCACTAATACCTTGTTGGATAATGATTTTATAACATAATAAATAATATCAGTGGATTAAATTATATTGATTAGGCAGATCTTAAGAGATCTAGCCTTAAGAGTTACGAAAATCCCTAAAAATGAATAGTATCTCTTAGAACAAGATGATCCAAGATGATTGGACAGCATGGATGTGTTTTGATGATGATCTTGAGATAAGATCATAGGGATTTAATGAATGGATGATGTGGATTTGGGCTAGATCAAGATCTATGTCCTTAAATGGTACAAAGTAACCTAAGATCTCTTTGATCAGGTAAATCAAGGAAGATCAAATCAATGGATGAGATAAATCCATGATTTAATATTTAAATTACATCAATATAAAATGTTGGATCTAAAATAAAATGAAGGATCAATATCTAAACCCTAAAGAAAAGAAAAATGACTATGGATCAATTAAGACCCTTGGATCATGATAACATGTTAGATTTCTATTTCAATTATTGAACATTATGATAATTGTATTTCATTTCTTAGTTGAATTATTTATTTAATTATTTTTTTAAGTGTTGAGTTAATTGTTTAGTCATGCTTCAATGCTTAAGTAATTGTAATTTCATTGAAATGGAAATTAAATGAAATTAGAAGGAAGGGACATTCACATGGAATGTATGACATGGACTTAATGATAGTAAGGACCATAGTTAGTAGGATAATACAAGGAATATAAATTCCTTCGTCCAACTTAGGAGAATAATAAATCTCCATGAATGACATTTTAATTCATGGATTTAATTAAAAACAATTAGAAAGAATACTTAGGATTAAATGCTCATAGGAACCTTATGAAAGGTTGAGTTAGGGTTAAGCTAGTGAATGATGGACATAGTGGTTAAGGGGGTTATCTAATAGAGCCACACTCTCCCCCCACCTTCTGTTGACGTTTGTGAGATTTAAACGCCTCCTTACATGAGAATTGAAGTAGCCACTTTGTGTTCAACCATTTAATTAGTAAGCCTTAGCCAATTTGACATAAAGAGGAGCAATCTAGACTTAGAATGAAATAAGCTACCCTCAACCAATAAAACATTAATTGGTTGAGTAATAATAATGAGAGCATAAAATATAGTAAATCATCTAATCTTGATAAAAAATGGAAATCAAGATAAGGATGCTCAAACAAGATCCATAGGATCTTGGATGATAAAAAATAAATACTAATGTAGTATTGTATTACATGTGTATCTGTATAGTATTTATGCTTATGTAGAAGAACATAGATAGAAAATCCCAAACCCTTGATCAAATTTGATTCAAGGAAAATTAGGGTATCATCTATAGGAGTACATACTTGAATAGGGAAATAACCTTATACATATGGTTTGACAGATGGATGAATCCAGACCATGATGGACATTGTGGAAGAATACACTGGAGATGTATGAATCAAGATACTACTTTGAGGTAGGTGGATATACAAAGATATATTAGAGATTCATGTATAGATATACATGATTATCTGTCTAAAATTATAGACCTTCATTGTATCAGTATGCTTAATACCTTAGCATAGTCATGATCCAAACAAGTGGTTCAAAACTCATGATCCAAAATATATGATCCAGCTAAGTGATCCAACACACATGATCCAAATAAATGATCCAGTTGAGGGATCCAAAACATATGATCCAATTAAGGGATCCAAAACATATGATCCAATTGAGGGATCCAAAACATATGATCCAATTAAGTGATCCAATATACATTGATCAAACAAAGTGATCCAAAATATGAGATCTAACCAAATGATCAAACAAAGTGATCCAAAACATGGGATCTAATTAAATGATCAAACAAAGAGATCTAACCTCATAATCTAATCCACTTGATCTAACTTAATGATCAAGTATAATGCGGTGAAAGTACTGAGATATGAAGACTAAGGAAACCCTAAGAATAGGGTATGTATAACATTTCAGCCTTAGTTAAACAGATAGACAGTCTGATATGTACAATATATTTTTCATACAAGTATGGAGACTCGTGGATTTTGATTTACACAAAGATAGAGACTAGGGATGCTATGCTATGGAAGTTATGAGGGTTTGGCCACCCACTTTCTGAAATTTATATGATGGATACCATGCCCAAAAAGAGACTAAATGTTGGATGGGGCAATAATGGGAATGCCCCACTGTAACAGCCATGGTCCACCCCATGAGGACATGGATTGATTATTCCACAGCTGGTATCAGTGGAAGATTATACAGTTCTCCGGGCGCGCTGTACGGATTGAGACTGTGAGCATAGTAGTCCTAATGTATTTTGCATTATGATGCACATATGATAGGCATAGTATGATGCCATCGCATGATGATATGTTATTACATGAGTTCCTCAGATACAGAGGAGGGTTAGAAGCTCAAGACTGTAGAAGACTTAAGAAGATGTGGATGAATAATCAATCAAGATACATCTTCTTGAAGACGTGTATTTTATTTGAGGGAATTGTATTGTATTGAGAGTTTTAATGTATGGTGAGGTTTGTATATTTTGGATTATGTAATTTGGACAGGTATTGTACTGATACCATGCTGTACTGTGAACCATTGGATGGATCTTGGAAGTTTAATAAAATCATATTCCTTCAACGGAATTTTATTTTGTACACAAATTGTACTTATATTATGTATGAAGTGGTGACTTGGGTTTTCAAAACAAGTTTAAAAAGAAAAGAATTTTCGCTGCTTTGTTTTGCGAATTTTTTTTACTGAGGGGACGCCCTTGCCTTTGAAAAATATATTATAAAATGTGTTTCAAAAACCTCAGTCATCACAATAATAGCCTATGCACTTGCGGTTAAACATCAACAACGGGGCGTATGCACTTATAACATTTATGATCTTCTTTCCTAGAACAAGTTTTATTATTATAATTCTATCACTAGTTCTTTTAAAATCTACAACTTTATCCTTTAATTCTTTATCCTCCACTATCCTATGCCATTTCATTCATTATTCTTTCCTACATACCAGAGCTTATACCCATCGATTTCTTTAGTTTTAGCCCCTTTCCACTTGGTTTCTTGAATATAAGCGATGTTGACTCTCCTATGTTTCATCGTATCTATTGGCTCTAGACTCTTACCTGTCATGTCCCCATATTCCATGTAGCGATATCAATCTTATGCTCTTGAGCTAGCCTATTTAGCTACACACTGCTCAACCTCCCTGACATGTACCCTTGCCTACTCTCTACTGCACCTAGGTTCTGATGCAATGTGTCACTTCTAAGGAGATGCTCTAGCAGCCCTTGCCCATTTTTCACTATACCTAGGATCTGATTTAGTGCATCACTTTTAGGGGAATGCCTTATCAACTCTTGCCCATTTTCCACTGTGCCTAGGATCCGATGCAGCTCGTCACTTACGGAGATGCCCTGGCTTAAGGAAATGTTAGTAATCAATTCATGTCATGTTAGAGTTGCCATTTATGAAGAATTTGAAGATGATTTTTATTATTTTCTCTTCTTACCTACAAACTAATATTATATATATATACATATTCATTTGTCAATATGAAGAGAAAATAACGAAATCATCTTCAACTTATTCAATAGGTTTTACTTGCCGGTTGGCACCCGACGCAAAACTGTCTTCCTTTTTTCTCCAGGCTTGGGTTCATGCGCATAATATAAAAAGTAAAGAACCAACATTGATATACTTACTATTACATACAACTTATCATCTTCCAACTTAATGTACTGCAACCAATTGTTGAACGTCTTCACTGTTAAACTATTTATCCCTTTTTGCATGTTTGTATCAATTCTTACAAATGGGTGTTCATATTATCTTGGAAGAACATACAAGTGGGTAGAACTATAAGTGGGGCTCACAAGTTTGATGTTGTAAACCATTTATATATTAGGACATTATTATGCTTGACCCATGTATAAAATGGATTCACTTCTATAATTACTCACCTTTAATTTAGAAAATAAGAGCACATTCGTATGCATTAATCAAATAACCAAGCATGGGTGTAGAATCATCAAAAGATGATGCAGTTTTCTAGTATATGATCGATCCATGACAAGGCATATTGAATCATCGAGAGGGCTATATTTGATTTTTAGTTATTCATATTTCTCTTTGGAAGCTACGCCCATCCATCATATAACTATCACATTTTTTCTTTGAAGAATTACAAAGCAAATCACTCTCTCTCTCTCTCTCTCTCTCTCTCTCTCTCTCTCTCTCTCTCTCTCTCTCTCTCTCTCTCTCTCTCTCTCTCTCTCTCTCTCTCTTAAATTTAATCTTAATTCTAATCACCAGTGAAAGAGAAGAACTTCTTGACTAGCCATATTGGAGGAAAGAAGCCGAGTTGTCTGCAACATACTTTATTGCCCATATAACTATCAAATCATACACATACACAGAATTCATGTGATGTGGGAAGTTGATTACCTAAAGCCTCATTCATGACATATAAAATGAAAACGATAAATAATTTACAAATCACATCCATAAAGAATAGTGGAGCTCTATTATGATCATTCTTATGTCACAAAACCATAAGCCTATAGGATATAATGATGGAGATGTTATTATGTAATAGTGGATAACATGTGCATTATAGGTCCATTATTTATATAATGAGGGAAGAGTGCGAGTCATCATCATCAAGAACTTATCCCGATTAGGAGACAGTCACATAAATCTTGTTCCTCCATCCCCTCTATTAAGTGTCATGGCTTCATTTAGTCCCAAAGTTTTCAAAACTTTTCTCACCACTTCTATCTACATTCCTTTGGACCTTCTTTTTGCCCTTTTAAAACATTGGACTTGGATTGCCTCACTCCTTTTAACCGGTGCAATTTTAATCTTCCTCATCTTGTTACCTATTGGTGTTACATTTAAGTTTCTTCTAATATTTTCATTTCTAAGTATATCCTTTCTTGTCTTGCCACTCATCCATCTCAACATCTGCATTTTGACAACACTCATCCTATGTTCATCTCATAGAATTTATCTTTAAGTTTGAGTGGCACCCTTCGATCACACAAAACTCTAGAGGCACATCCCCATTTGTTTCAATCGGCTTGGATTCTCTATGTAACCTCCATCTCAATCTCTTCGCTCTTATGAATTATCAATCCCAAGTATCAAAAGTATTATTTTAGAGGGACTCCTTAGTTATCCATCCTTATTAGTGCTCTACTCCCTCTCCTTGCAAAAATTGCATTCTATATACTCTAACATAGTTCGACTAATTTTAAATCCTTTAGATTCTAATGCATCTCTCCACAACTTTGGCTTTGCGTTTGCACCCACCCTTGTCGTATCTATCAAAACTATATCGTCTACAAATAACATGAACCATGGAATTTCCTCATGCAGATATTTTGTTAACTCATTCATAACTAATGTGAAAAGGTACATGCTCAATGTCAATCATTGTTGTGCTCTTATAGTGATAGCAAAATCACTAATCTCTCTACTAGTGGTCCTAATATTTATTCCCACTCCCTCATACATATCCTTAATTATATCTATGTACCCTTGTAAATCCCCTTTCTGATCCAACATCTATCATATTAACTTTCTGAGGACCTTATCGTAAGCTTTTTCTAAGTTAATAAAGATAATGTGGAGATCCTTCCTCATCTGCCTGTATTTCTCTATCAATTATCTAAGCTGGAAATATCTTCCACAATAGACCTCCTAAGCATAAAATCAAATTGGTTCTTCGAAACACTCTTCTCCATCACCCTTTCAAAAAGTTTTATGGTATGGCTCATAAATTTGATCCACCGATAATTAGTGCAACTTTGTATGTCTCTTTTATTCTTATAAATTGGTACAATATAGCTCTTCCTCCATTCATTTGACATTTTCTTCGATTTTACAATCTTGTTAAACAATTTTATTAACCAAAATACCCCAACATCTCCCATATATTTTCAAACCTCTATTGGTATACCATCAAGCCCAGGGCCTTTCCTGATTTCATCTTTTTCAAGGCCTCTTTTGCTTCATATATTCTAATCTTACAGTCATATCTATAATGTCCAACATTATTTAGGTTTACAGTACTTTCATTCTCTATATTCTTAAGATCATTGTCATTTAACAATTTTTCAAAGTAACTTTCGTATCTTTGTTTGATCTCATCATCTTTGACTAGTACATTTTGATCATCACTTCTAATACACTTAATATGGTTTAAGTCCTTTCTTTTCTCTTACTTTTGCAAGTTTAAACACATCCTTTTTACCTTCTCTTGAACCTAATCTATTATAGAGATCATCATATTCCTTGAATTTAGCCTCACTTACTACTCTCTTAGCAACCTTTTTAGTATTCTTACATTGCTTAAAATTTCATTATTTTTAGTCATTTGTCATGGTTTAAAAGACACCAATTCTCTTTAATAATATTTTGTAAATTTTCACTTCACTGACAAATTTCGTTTGTTGGATGCCTTCTAATTTTTTCCAGTTTCCTTCTACTATCAATGTGTTTGTAAATGATGTTATCTTCTCTCTATTTAAGTTCCAATACATAGTTTTTGGACACCTATTAAGTTCATTTTCTTTTTTTTATTAGTTTAATATAGATATCATAACCATTAATCTATGTTGTGATGTTAGACTCTCACCAAGTATTAACTTACAATCCTTAACATTGATCTTTTGGTATTTTTAAGTAAAAAAAAAGAGTTTATTTGGCTTTTTATATGGTCCACTTTCAAAGGTTAATAGGTTATTTGCTAAGACAAAATCAACTATAGTTTCCTTCATCTCATTACTTTCTCTAATACTATACCCTCCATGTACCCTATCATATCCTTCTCTTTTCTTTTCCTACATGACCATTAAAATCTGCTCCTATAATATCCCTTCTAAATTGGGAATATCATGCATGACTCCCTCAATATCTTCTTAGAACTATTTCTTGATTCTATCTTCCAACCTTACATGTGGTGTGTATGCACGTATAACATTTATGATTTTCTCTCCTAAAACAAGTTTTATTAGCATAATTATATCACTAGTTTTTTTTAAAGTTATCAACTTTATCCTTTAATTCTTTATCTATCACTATCCCTTTGCCATTTCTATTATTTTCCTTTCCTATGTACTAGAGTTTATACCCATTGATCTCTCTAGTTTTAAAATCTCTTAACTTGGTTTCTTGGATACAAGTGATGTTAACTCTCATGCATTTCATCGTATCCACAAACTCTAAACTCTTACATGTCAATGTGCCTATATACCATGTAAAAATACAAATCTTATTCTCTTGACCTTGCTTATTTACCTATGCACTTGCTAAACGGCAAGAGAACCCATGCATATGTCCCACTGCACTTGGGTTCTGATGCAGCGCATCACTTCTGATAGAAAGCTCTAGTAGCCCTTGCCTATTTTTTCACTGCACCCTGGATCTGATGCAGCCCATCACTTTTGCGGGAACGCCTTGGCAGACCTTGTCCATTTTCTACTTCATTTGGGATTTGATGTAATTCATGGCTTGCAGGGAATGCTTTAGCTTGAGAATGCCAAAATTTGATTCATGCATAGGGTTCACAATGGGCTCTACTTTCTAACTGGCACTAGACCCAAAACTTGGAAGGGTGCAAGTACTAAAGAAAATAAAAGATGGAATTGGTTTCCCCTCTTAATGTATGAGAATAGAGGAAATAATATTGTATTTATAGAATATATGTGATTTGTCATAGATTACAACGATTCAAAGAATTCCAAACATACAAATATACAAAAAGATATTTAGTAAGAATAATTGGATCAATGAGAATTAATTAAGTTTTCTTTTCTTTAAATGCAACAATTATGTTCTTATCATTATATTGATCCATTTGGTTAGATATCCTACTATAATTTTGCCATAGATATATTGACTCTTCATACTCCCCCTCAAACAAGGTAATGAAAACAAACACAAGCTTAACTTAGTGCACAAGTCATAAAAGATATAATGTGATAAAGGCTTAGTGAAAATATCACCTACTGGATCTTTAGAGGAGATAGTAGGTCAAAATAGATCCAAAAGCAAACTTTTCTTGGACAAAGTGATAATTAATCCCAATATATTTCCCTCGAGCATGAAAACAAGCTTATGTATCATGTAAAGAGCAGAAATATTGTTACAAAATTAAAACCGATGCTTTAGGATAAAACAATGTTTAAAAACCAGTTGAACCAACTTGGGGATCAGAGGATCCGGATCAAATAAGTAGGAAACCTGGTCGGATCTCTAAATAACTCTGCTAATGTCATCATAAAATGGAATTGGTGAATCATGTGAGTTGGATCAGAAAACTTGGATGATATTTTGAAAGATCTTTGAGTTTCTTAGTAACTCAGTAAGTTTTAAAATTTTACCCTTCTCTCAATGGACTACAGTAAACATGAGGAATTTAAGTGTAATTTTTTGCTTCATTAATTAATAGAAATTTCTAATATTGGTTGTGCTAGATAGAAGACATTAAGAAGAAGAAGACCTAAGTCTTAGATTTCTAATTTTCATTTGAAAGGTATCAAATAAAGAGCTTAAAGTCTGCTACTCATTGTTGTTTGTGTGAACAATAATAATATTTTGCTTATGTTTTGAACTTGAATTTTTCTTTAATTTATTATGTTTTTAATTGATCTAAAGCATTGATTTATGTTTTAGTCTATGTTAAAAAGTGTTTTATATCCGTTTTTAGTGAGAAATCAAAGAGTACTACAGCGAGGGGTTTTTAAGATAGTTAAAACATATATACAAGATAGTTCAAAAACTGTCTTACACTAGTTGTCTTATAAAATGAAAACAAATATAAGATGATTTTTGAAACTATCTTATAATACTACAAATATAAGACTATTGTTGAAGCCATCTTATATTAATATAAAAAACTGTCATATATCAAAAGTATTATAAGACGATTTTTGAAAAATTGTCTCATAAAACTGTCAAATATAAGAAGATTTTATAAAAATCATCTTATAAAACTATGAAAATATAAGATAATTTTTGAGAAACTATCATCAAACCTCCTTCACGCAACTATTTAAATATTTTTATTTTCTCAACCAAATCATTGCAGGTCTTGCGGTCTTCAACTATATGTAAACCTTTACCAAAGAATTTAGATGGAACAATACCGCGCCTCATGCCCCTAACTCGACTAGGGTGGTCCTTCTCATTGCCAATAGCCCTATACAAGATGCCCTTGTTGACAGCAATGCTGCTTAGAGTTCTTGTAATTGAGTTTTCTTAGGTAAGAATGTCCTACAAAATTTAATTAGAAAGACATGATCATGTCCTCTAATTATTGTATACAATTGATAGATAGGTGGAACCACTTACTATGCAAAAAGCAATTTGTGTAATAGTTTCATCTAAAAATGTTTGCCCATTACATCCCACTGAATGCGCCATCTTCTAGTGGATGGAGCGACCAATGGGCTCAGTAGTCCCAACTTTTTTGTTGTTGTCAAGCAAGATACTATAGTCAAAGAACAAAATGTATATAAATATAATAGCATTAATTTGAAAGGAATAAATTGTCATAGATATTTACTTCATGCTCTTCTAAATGAGCATAGCCCAAGTTGGACAAGCGATGTAGCATATTAGTTTCATGCACCTTTTTTCCTCTCTCACTCTTTGCCTACACATTTGTACATATGCAATCAAGTGCAATAATCGGATGTTTCATGTTACATGTAACTAATTAAATGAAACATTATTTTCACAAGTACCTCAAATTCAACAAATGTGGTTTTGTGCAAATGCATTCCACACGTCTTGGTCAATGATGCTAGACTAAATGGTAGGCACTGTGTATAGCCTCGACAAACCATTGACAAATGGAGCTATGTAAGTGCCAACAAGGTAGTCATTTTATTTTCGCCATTGCTCGCTATCACCTTGTAAAGCGCATGTCTTCTTCTGCTCAGGCACATCAAAGGCAATCTAAATAGTACACAACAAATTACTATGTTTGAAAATAAGGTATATTATAAGTTATATAATATGAATTAATATTTACCTACCTTCACCATTTCCCATATTGAATCTTTTGTCGAGGATGGCATAAGTCTCTAGTCCTCAAATGAGATAGGAACCATGGTTCTTACTGTAGAGCAAAGAAAACTATTATAAGAGGTTGCATTCTCACCTATCTCTTGCTCCTTACTATTGTATTGGACAATTTGTTTAGTTTTCTTTGACTTTCTCTTGATAACCTTTTCCATTATTGTTCGCCTTTTGCCCTTTCTCTTTTGAGTAGTACTCATGTTGGCCTCTTATTTGTGCTCTTTATTTTGCCCATATTCGTCATTTTGATCTTGTTCTTTTTCCATCATTACTACAAAGAAGAACATAATGATATTAGAACAATGACATAAAAAGGTTAGGTAATCCATTTAAAGAAAACAAATCGACATGACATATGTGACAAATAAATTGAAAGCAAATCAGATAAAACATACATGAAAATATAAACTTTTTAAGTATAAATATTTCTAAAATTAGACTTTCCAAAAAATAAACTATTCTGAAGATTCAACAACTTTAAGCAATGAAACATAAACCTAGCATAGCATGTAATTAAACTTATTAATGAAGTGCAACCTCTAAATATGGACTAATAGCACAAACAAAACATGTAATTAAAACTTAAGAGGAGTGCACATGATGCATGTATCATAGAAAATGATAAATCTCAAGTACTTTTGAAGTTTAAAGCACAATGTAAAAGAGCCATCAATTATGTACCATTCATACAAGTATGATCCTACATGTCAAATTCCTATTTTCTTTGTGGGAATTTATGCTTCAAGATAGTTCCCCACTTGGCTAACATTTGTAAGTGTTTTACCTTTTGAAAGATAGCTTACACTCAAAGCAACTAGCATTAATGTCTCCATATTCTAGCATATAGATGCATCATTGTTTAGTCATTTTTTATGCCTAAAGTGCATCAGTTTTCTATAGAAACAAGCATGTATTTGCTTTAGTTTTAGTCCCTCTATATTCTCAAAAACTTAGCTACCACTTGTTCTTAAGTACATACACACACCCATATTTCTACAGAAAGAGTTTAAACACATATTCGGTGAAGATAATCAAAGGTGACAACATTACAACATGAAAAGATTACTAATATACTAATCTAATTTTACAAATTCAATTAGCCCATCTGCACTACTCTATTAAGAGAGAGAGCTACAAGTTTTTAATGTATGGTTCATTCTTGATGCTTAAATTAGTAGTTCGGTTGAATAGTAGCCTATGTTTACCTACTAACTTTAACTTTTAAAGGCACCACTAGATATAAGCATATGTGTATAAGTTTTAGTTTAACAGAAGTAGTTCATACTATTTTATTCGAGTGCTATAACTAGATAATAATAACAATTTAAAATGTAAGTTCAATAATTCGATTTCCAATTTGATGAAGTAAAAAGCATCAGAGGATGATAACTTTGCCATCCTTGGTTTTTTAACACTTTTTCACAAATCTTTTATGATTGTGGGGCCCCACGTTTGGAAAACTATTTACAAAACAAACAACAGAAAACATTTTTCATGAGAAGACTTTAAAAATATTGAGTGTCATGTTTCCTTTCTTAAAATTAGGATCTTTAGAGAAATGAGCACTACATTTCTATAAAAAATGTGGTAGAATCTCCTATGTTTTTTGGACTTACGCATTTTATGCATTCGAATGTGATATTCATGATAAACATAGTTTAAGTTAAATAATAATAAAGGAGACTACATCTCCATCCATTCAAATAAACATACAATATCTATAGATGTATAAGAAATTGAGTTTTAATTGAAATGAAAGATGAGTTCAAGACCAAGATCAATCTTGTCACAACCACACCACCATAATTTCAATTTACATGTCCACATGTTCGTAAAGCAAAGTCATATTAAGTCAAATTATTACATCAATTCACAAAATTATAAACTATATTCTAAACTTGCTTCATATACCTTCTATGTCCTTCTCTTGAGATCTCTAGCATAGTCTTCTACTCCTCTATCTTATTTCTTCAAACCTGAGACATTGTAAACACAACTAGGTGAAATGAAATTATTCATTCTCCAGTTATTCAATGACTTTTCTTATACATTCATAAGAAAGAATTTAAACACATACTCGATGAAGATAATCAAAGGTGATAACATTACAACATGAAAAGATTACAAATATACTAATCCAATTTTACAAATTCAGTTAACCTGTCTACACTAATCAACTGAGAGATAGCACTGCAAGTTTTTAATGTATGGTTCATTCTTGATGCCTAAACTGATAGTTCAGTTGAATAGTAACCTATGCTTATATATTGACTTTAACTTTTAAAGGTGCCACCATATATAGGCATATGTGTATAAGTTTTAGTCTAACAGGGGTAGTTCATACTATTTTATTGGAAAATAGTGTGTGTGTGTGTGTGTGTGTGTGTGTGTGTGTGTGTGTGTGTGTGTGTGTGTGTGTGTGTGTGTGTGTTTTTCGAAATGTTGATCATTTGAAAAGGTTTCTTCAAACTTATATGATGAGGCTTCACTTTGTTTGCTTAGGCTTGTTGTTAATGTAAGAAATACAAGTATGGTGGACCAAAAAGTCATATAAAGAGATAAAGGTCTAACAAATTATAAATACAATAATTATTGAATGGGCTTACAATAATTATTTATAACAAGAACAAATTAAGAAGTCAATTGAGAGCTTGCCTTTACAAGAAATACAAAATAAGAAATATAGTTTATTTAGAGAAAATGAAAGGTTAACCACGGCTAAAATAGGAAGTAACATGTGAAGAAAAACCACATTAGTGTCGAGACAAAATTGCACGAGCATCTTAAATGACCTATTCTATTATAAATGTTAATGCTGTTCCATTGTTAAAAAAGCACCCATGGAAGTCACAAGTGACAACAAAAGTTTTATTACGCAGCAATCCATCAGGGTAACATGAATCTATAGGTATGAATGAAAAAATTCTCTAAGCCTTTTGGCAATGAAATTTATTCTAGCTTTCTAAGCCTTTTTCAACATGATGAGTGGCTTATATTTAAAAGAAATAACCATGCATGGAAAAATGGGTATTTTACTCCCTCTCCTCTTGAGGGTATACTCTTGACAAAACTCTTACATGCATATGTATAGATTCAAAGTGTTTATATATGAATAAATGTACAAGGAAATGTGTGTAGACAGGTTTGGCTGCAAGTTTACATTTTTCTTGAATGAAGACATGCAACTTAATTTATTACTTTGTGGGACCATATGACTAGAAAAGTCATTATAGGATGGTGCAATTGGCTTTAGTGAGAGTTTGAATCTCAATAATTTAATGCTTCTTAAGAGGTTAGTCCTGACTCTCCAATGGGAAGGCCAAAGACCATACATAGAGAGGCTTATCAATTGAAATCTAAAATGACAACCAATCGTTCTTTATGTCTCGACATCTGTCACAATAAGGTCTTGGTCTTCTACATACAAGAAGGGGTTAGGTGTTACAAGCTGTAGAGCATGTGAAGAAGTAATATGTGCTTTATTATAACATATAGGTGGATTCCAAAAATCATCTATATGCTTCCTTAAGAGCTACTAGAAACACAATGGTGTCTTTATATTTTGCCGCAATGTTTCCTAAGAAATAACACCAAAATAGAATGGGAAATAAAGTTTCATCATGACACTGGAACATTTTACATGATCTTAAATGGTGAGCCTAGCTCCTTATTAATTTGTAGGAATATGGAAAAAATCAAGAATCAAGAATATGGAAACCACCAACTAATGTTAAATTTTCTATGAAATTCCACTACAATATGATGACTGGAACTTCATTTCATGCTTACCATGATCAACTCAAGAACTTGGTTTTCACAGATCTTACTTGTAATGTGACTTCTAACTCCCTAACATTGTCAGAGACAATGGGTTTTTTCATAAATCGAATGCCAAACTATAGAGTCACTGTGCATTCTGTTTTTCCCAAAATCCAATGTCCACTCATCGATCACCCAACAAACAAAGGGCTTTAGTTCTACTCTTCATGTTGAGCAAGATGATTAGCTCGGGTCTCTAATCTGAGTCGTCGTCTTCTCTTACGATGAGCTGGGAACTTCGGCACCCAAAACACTTCTGCTTCTCCTCCCAGGCGTCACATGTCTTCTCTAAGAAGCAAGGCTTCTCTTTGGGGAGCACCTCTTCCCTCCACTTCTATCTTTCCTTCCTCTTGTCCTTCTCTCCCTCTTCTCCTCTGTTTTCTCTCCCATTGGGTTTCTGCATGTGTGTTGGCTTAGGGAAGATCGACTATTTTTTATCATTCTCACTTAAGTGGGAGGGGTGCCAATATCAATTCAACCCCCTCCTCAAGTAAATTTCTATATTTCTTCTCTCTTTTTTAAATAAATGTCCTCCATATTCATAAATCCATAAATTCTCCATCAGATCTCTAGTTTTAATGTCTTTATGTCATTGGATTCATTTTTTCGAGTACAATACAAAATTTAAGGTTTTGGGGTTCAATTAGGTGTCTTTCAAAAGGTCAATTATGTGGAATGTAAACATGAAATTTTTTCAATTTGCATTCATCAAATTTAATTCATAATCATTTGAATTGGAATTTAGAAATTAGGGTTATTACAATAACTAAGTTTCACATGCTTTTATTATATTTAAAATTTAAGATAGTAATTGCAAATCATCATCCACTTTAATTCATTCTTATCAAAACATAGCAATTATGTATTTAGTTTTCCAAGATAAAAATCTTAATCCACCTAGATGATATTGACCATTCTGATTTACCAATGTCATCTAGTGATTGATCTAAGCATTGATCCACAATTTAAATCATTGAACCAAGCTTCTAAACTATGATACATTGTTGATTTGAGATATATACATATATAACACTGTTAACCAATCTTCTAAATTGAAGTTTTAGTTTATGACTAGTTAGTCTTTCAATCTATCCTAAGATCATATTGGAATCCACTTATTAATGTGTCTAGATCCACAGATTATTAACTTAAATCTTATTCTAAACTATAGGTTGCATATCAATGTTTATTGACTGTTGATCTAATCTGATTCAGACTAGATATATGACTTTTACTCATACTGACAAAAACTCTGATCTCACAATTTAATGTAAGATTAACGATTATCGTAACCTAATTTCTTGATTAAATGTTTTACAAGTCTATATCTAACATTCTATAACTTTATTAAGGTTAATAATTAACAAAATTTTATAATTTTTATTTATTTATTATGTGCACAAAACAGAAATTGAAGTTTGAAGCAATTAGGTGAAGAATTTACCTGAATTGCCCCAATATTTATGTAAATCGATTGCTCAAAAGTGTTGGATCATCGTTGGATCACAGCAAGGGACTTGATTGCGACTGTTCAAATCAATCATAAGCTATCTACATTGCACTGGTCAAAGACAAGTCTATCTCAAATATGTCATCTATTCTCCAAGTCAGTGATCTAATGGTTTAGATTTATATTACAAATTAGATTACTCTATTGGTGGATAATCTAGGTCTAAAAATTCAAATCCAATAGTTTATAGTGGTTTGATTTTATATATACTCAAAGTGTTCAACCAATCAAAGATTTCAATTTGATAAATTCCTTCATGACCCATCAATTTTGAGTAATTAAATTTGTTATTTAGGTTTAAAACACAATGATTAGAACTCTGGCAAGGTTGTTACATTTCTGATCATTGATAAATCAGTATATATGCATAGTTGTAGATCAATGATCCTCATTTAGTGTGATGACCTGGGTTTTTCAACACTTTTTACTAAACTTTTCGAAAGGTGAGGCCCCAATTTTTTAAAACCAAAACAGTGAAAACCAATTGCAAATGAATTTCATTTCAAGAAAAACCCCAAGTATCAACCATCGACTCAAATCTCAAATATTTTTTTTATTTTTCAAGTAAACCTTTTTAAAATAAATTTACTACTCCATGACTCATCCAGTCAACAGCCACATTCTCAACAACAATATAATCAAGTACAATAAGACAGATATACATAACAGTTCGTGTGGAATTAAAACATACCTCCAAATGAGATATCTCGATCACTATTCGTCTAGCTCCTCGTCAATCCTGTCTTTCTCTCAATATCTGAGGCATTGTAATAATAAAGCAATGCCTTAGCAAGCAATGATTGGTAGGTACATAAACATTTAATATAATAACAAATGGAATATAAAAAGCAAATTGAATAAGAATGCTAAGATAAGCATGGGTCATAATATCCATGGAATATAAGTACCATAAGCAAAACATCATGTGGGATAAAACATGAATCTCATATGTGTAAAACATAATAATCTCATGGATGTAAAACATGATATGATCCAATCTTAATGAGCATACAATAAACAAGCAGGGCACCCAAGGGTATTTGGGTCCCACTAGTGTCCCATATACTTATACAACAAATCATTAGTACTCAAAAAATACAAAAAAGAGGAGGGTAGAGGGTGTAGCCTGCCTGATTAGAGATGGAGAGGGGAGATCGGTGTCCTCTAGTGACTGCAGACCTTGGTCTGAGTTTGCCGGAGCAGAATAAAGAATGCACAATCTAGGGCTGTTTTGCTTTAGGAATGAGGAAAGCTTGCTTTTGTAGTTGGGGATCCGATTTTCTTGCAGGGAAAGAGGATCACCGCCTTCCTCTGTTGGAGATGGAATGGGTGTTGTTATCAAAAAATGACCCTCCTCTAATTTGGGTCCTTTGATTAATTACCAAACTGTCCTCAGAACTTAAAATGTTCATATCTCCCTCATTCGAACTCCATTTTTGGCATTCTTTATGTTGTTCGAATCCTATCAACGCGTACTTTCTAAATTTAATGAGGCAACAACTATACTTATTGCTCATAAAACCATGAGGATTAATCCCATCTACAAATAATGTAAATAGTAGTTTCTAAGTTCTTTACCAAAATTAGGCCACATGAAGTCTACAAGCTTCCATGCTGAGCTATCTGCTAGATGGCATGAAAAGCTATAAGCTACTTTGCCCTTCGCATGCCATACTAATTTCTTCACTATTTCCATAATATAAAACATTCTTTTGAACCTTGGAATGGGGAAAAATACCACAGAACCTTTGTAGGAACATCTAAAACCATCTTAGTTGAATTCTTCTTTAACTTCCATCTTGATTATTCACAAGTTGGGCATGTATTTTTATCTTTGTGCTACTTCATGTACAAGATGTAATCATTGAGACCTGCATGTATCTTCTCATACTTCAACCCTAGTGCAACCAAGGTTTTCTTTACCTCCCATGTGGACCTTGTCAATTTATTATCTTGTGGTACATCTTTCCCACTACTTTCAAGACTTCTGTAAAATCTTGATATGAAAAATCAAATCTTAATTTCATATTGTAAAATTCTACCACTGCAAACAACTTAGTATTATCTTTACACCCAAGGTGTGAAGGTTCATCGGATTTCTCTGATATTGTAGTATGAAATTGTGCAGGGTCATCTTATGCATTTCAAAACATCAATATAGCTGTACTGTCTATAACACTTCTTAAAGTGTCCTGATCGTATCTTCCAAGCCCTATCGAGGGCCTATGCGAAAGTTCTTCTCCATGACAAATTCACGAGTGATAACTTTCATCAATTCCATTAAAGTACAAGTGTTTTCTCAACACTTCTACAGTTACTTTTTTTAAGTTTTCACATTTGGAGTATGGACAATGCATGTTATTAAGATCAACACTTACCCTTGGTACCAACTCTATGAAATTTTGTGTTCCAACCTCATGTTCTTTTGATGTTCTTGTCATAGTCATCCAAGCATATTTGTCTATTATCTCAAGAAATTAAAGAAAATCTATGTGTGGAGACTTGTTAGACATGAAAAGATTAGGTCAAGTATTTTACCAAATACTAGTTATACAAGAATTATAACTATTTAAAATAACTGAATTACATGCATGCATACTTGTCAAAAATTTTAATTAACAATGAAAAAAGAACCAAAATATGACAAATATATTCAAAAAGAAATTTAACTTTGAAAAGGCAAGTTTCTAATCATAACCATGAAAAATTCTTCACAAACACACATATGATAAACAAAAAGATACTAACCAAGACTCAAAAATTGATATTGACTGCGAATATGGGAATGTAGTTCCAATTCATTGGTGGAATTTGGTTGAGGATAGCTACAAAAAAATTCAATATATATTTGGTGTATAGATGAAGATAGTTAGAAAATGCAAAGCCAAAGTCGATAAAATAACACTTAAAATGGAGTACTAACTTTTAAAGTCGTTTGTTGTAAACGACTTTAAAAGTGAATACTTTTGAAGTTGTTTGCTGTAAACTACTTTAAAAGTGAATACTTTTGAAGTCGTTTAATGCAAATGACTTTAAAATTGAAAATTTTTAAAGTTGTTTAATGCAAACAACTTTAAAAATATTCAATTTTAAAGTTGTTTACAGTAAACAACTTTAAAAACTAATATATATTTTACTTCAAATATGTACATTTTATATTAGTACTTTACAATATCTTACATAAATACACAACAAAACAATTTTTTTAATGATAGTTAGTGTTGATTCATGCATTCTTTGTATACACACACATAAATAAAAACATGAACAAGGAAATCAAAGTATTTTTGGATTAACTTCACATTTATCATCCTTTTGTTACATATGTCAAATGTTACATATTATTAGACCTTATTAATACAATATCATAATCAAAGCACTAATTTGAAACAATTTCATCACAATCTGGCGCCTTAGTATTCAGCTGACATCACTTTTTTTGAAGAGAGGGTAGAGCTTTAAGCTGTAACTTCCTCGACTAGCATGATGGTAGCATTTCTCTTCATCAAACCCTAATTTTAGATGAGAATAAAAAATCGTAATGTCTCCCTTTCTCCAATACTGAGGGTTAGAGAGAGAAGTTGTTGTTGTTTGCAAAGAAATCATATAGTTTTTGTCCAAATCACAATGATCTAACACACTTCTTAACCCATCATGTGTAGTGAAAAACCCACTTGATTTACAAAATGCAAACAAAGAGAGTTGGTAACAAGAAAGTAATACATGATAAAAAAGGGTTTTGGTTTACTTACAGCGTTTTTCATGCCATAGAAAATCAAAATATCTAAAATGGAAAGCAAAAAGGGAAAAAAGATAAAGACAGACAAAAGGATTAGAGGAGGAGGCCGTCATGCCATTCGTGAGAAGAAGAGCATGTGTTGATATTTAACTGCAAGTGCACAGGCTATTGTAGTATAGCTATGCAAATACGGGTAGATCCCACAGGGACTTGCTTTAAAAGATGGAGTTTTAAATAAAATTTAATTACTAAAAATAAAAATAAAAAATATACCAGAAATAAACTAACAAATAAAATAAAAATTCTCAATTTATTTAACTGCTGTAATTTACAGAATTACTAAATCCAAGAAAACATAAAATAAAGCTAAACAAGCAATCTTGGACATCACTGTCCCTGGATAGGTAGAATAGGGATAAGGTAAAACTAGAATATTCAGGGACACATCTGTAAATAAAACAAGGACTCAAACAGAATTAAAATGGGGATACAACTAGAATTACTCAGATATGCCAAGGGCATAATTGGACTTTGTTTAGATTTTTTGTTTTTAAAGAAAATCAGAGGAAAACGATGAGGAGAAAACCAGAGAAGGAGATGGGGAAGAAGGGAGAAGGGAGAAGGGAGAGGAAGGAGGTAGAGAAAAATGCTGGGAATGGAAAAGGAGCAGTTGGAGTAAACCCAATCAAGGTTTCTTTCCTCGGATCCGACGGGTGATGATGGAGGTTTCCGGCATGTTGGAGCTTGGTTCAGGTTCTAGGCATGGAGTGCGATGATCTCAAACGGCTAGGGTTTTAGATCTGGACTAGATGCATGGTGGATTGCTTGGCCGGAGAGGGAGAGAAACCTAGAGAGGATTGTGTGTTGGAGAAAGGAGAGGAGTGAGAGAAGACGGGAGACTCTTGTGGATCAGAAGGGAGAAGAAAGAAGAAGGGCGAAGAGAGTAGAGCAGGGCTGGTGAAGGCAGAGGGAGAGGAAAGAAGAGAGGGTTCTGGGCGGTGTTGGGGAAAGCCGGCTGGCAGAGGCTGGCTAGTGTTGATGTTTTCTGCAAGTACATAGCTGTTGTAGTATAGCTATGCAAATACGAGTCGATTTCCACAGGGACTCAACTTAAATGTGGAGTTTACACAAATTTTAATTATAAATTGCCAAAAAAAGAACATTCAAATTGATTAATCCTTGAATACACTGTTATGAATTTAAATGAATTTAAATACAATAATAATCCAAATACAGATTCCCTATCCTGATTGTTGTGTCATGCAACTAATCAGAATTGAAAAACCATCTTCTAGAAACTAATCTAAGAACAAAACTATTCAAGATAAATTAAAACATGTATACACATAAAGACAAAATAGGATAAAAGACAAAACATGATACATCTGAAATTAAAACTAAAGCCTATGGGCAAAAATGAAACTTATGACAAAGTACTGTTCATGAATAGTAGCCGAAGTTATTGTTCATGAATAGGAACCTAAGTTACTGTTCATGAACAGTAAGACGGTGAAATCGAATGGGGAAGAAGAGAAGAAGGAGAAGAAGGAGGGAGGAAGGAGAAGAAAGAAAAAGTAGAGGGAAAAAAGGAGAAGGCAGAGGAGAAAAGAAAAAGAAAAAGAAACAAGGGGAAGAAGAGGAGAAATCTGGGACAGTGCTGGTTTTAGGTTCTAGGCGCGGAGTGTGATGATGGACCCCTTGGTCGGAGAAGAAGATGGGGGGTTCCGATTTGTTGGAGTTGGGTTAGGGAGCAAGAGAGAGAGCGGGATTGAGAGAGGTGGGTTTAGAACAATCCTTCCCACCTTTTCTCTGAGTAAAGTGGAGCGAGTAGGAAAGAAGGAGGGAGACTGATGGCCTGGGCAGTGTGGCGTGGCTTGCTCAGGTGGGTTGAGGCGTTGAAAGAGAGAGAGGAATACAAAGGGAGGACGCTTGGGAGTTGAAGAAGAAGTGTAAAGAGGGGCGGTTGAGAGAGAGGGGGAAGATGGAGGGAGAAGCAACAGGGTAAAACACTAGAGCGAGACTTGGTCTGAGAGGAGAGGGAGAGAGAGGTGGAGAGGAATAGTCCTTCCACCTCTACTCCATAAGGGAGAAGCAAGAGGAAGGGGGAGGGAGGAGCAGCTTGGTCCTACCCTTAGAGGAAGAAAGACAAGAGAGAGCCCCCTAATCCAACCCCTCCTTCCTTTGTAAGGGGCTTGGTCAAATTTGGGATGATTAGTCAAGATTTGGTCAGATCTCCCTATGATTGGTAAGATCTCCTTAGATTTCGTCAAATCTTCCCATGATTAATCATATTTGCCCAGATTTGCACATGTTTTGTGGCGTGGGACCCATCGAAATAAGCTGATCTGAACCGTCCAACGTACTTTGGCTTATCTGCAAAAACATAATACAAGATTAGAATTATCTTATATGGATAATTAGCTATAATAATCATCCGATTGTTAACTTTTCAAATTAACGGTTGGATGATTGATTATAGCTAAATTTGATTTAAAATCACAAAATTATCTTATTAAATGATCTAATAAAATAGTAATCTAAGGTTATTTTTGGCAAAATTAAGGACTCAACACACCCCCAACCAACATTTTGCTAGTCCCTAGCAAAACATGCAAAAAATTATTGAGGACAAAACGGTCGTCATTTTCATAGGTACTCACGGTTGCATTTAGCGTATGCAACAAGCCCTTAAACCCCTAGGTTACCCCTAATGGATGAGTTAGGCCTTGTGAGGGTTTGTAGTGAATGTACCCACAAAATTCTAAAATATCATTTTCAAGTCAATTCCCAAATTTTTTTCTCAAATAAATCTATCACTTTAGCATGTGAATGAAAAATTCACAACTCTACCCATATGCTATAGACATTCCAATTTAGCTTAGTTCTCAAGGGGAAGAAGAGGAGAAATCTGGGCTGGTGCTGGTTTTAGGTTCTGGGTGTGGAGTGCGATGATGGACCGCTTGGGCCGGAGAAGAAGATGGGGGGTTCCGGTTTGTTGGAGCTGGGTTAGGGAGCAAGAGAGAGAGTGGGATTGAGAGAGGTGGGTAAGGAACATTCCTTCCCACCTTTTCTCTAAGTAAAATGCATGAGAGAGAGAGAGAGAGAGAGAGAGAGAGAGAGAGAGAGAGAGAGAGAGAGAGAGAGAGAGAGAGAGAGAGAGAGAGAGAGAGAGAGAGAGAGAGAGAGAGAGAGAGAGAGAGAGAAGTGGAGTGAGCAGGAAAGAAGGAGGGAGACTGGTGGCATGGGCAGGGTTGTGTGGCTTGCTTAGGTGGGTTGAGGCGTTGAAAGAGAGAGAGGAATACAAAGGGAGGACGCTTGGGAGTTGAAGAAGAAAAGTAAAGAGGGACAGTTGAGAGAGAGGGGGAAGATGGAGGGAGAAGCAGTAGGGTAAAACACTAGAGAGAGAGACTGGATCTGAGAGGAGAGGGAGAGAAAGGTGAAGAGGAACAGTCCTTCCACCTCTACTCCATGAAGGAGAAGCAAGAGGAAGGGGGAGGGGGAGGGAGGAGCAGCTTGGTCCTACCCTTGGAGGAAGAAAGACAAGAGAGAGCCTCCTAATCCAACCTCTCCTTCCTTTGTAAGGGGCTTGGTCAAATTTGGCATGATTGGTCAAGATTTGTTCAGATCTCCCTATGAATGGTCAGACTTGCTTAGATTTGGTCAAATCTGCCCATGATTAGTTAGATTTGCCCAGATTTGCACATGTTTTGTGGCGTGGGATCCATCAAAATAAGCTGATCTGGAGCAGCTTGGTCCTACCCTTGGAGGAAGAAAGACAAGAGAGAGCCCCATAATCTAACCCCTCCTTCCTTTGTAAGGGGCTTGGTCAAATTTGGCATGATTGGTCAAGATTTGGTCAGATCTCCCTATGAATGGTCTTAGATTTGGTCAAATCTGCCCATGATTAGTCAGATCTTCCCAGATTTGCACATGTTTTGTGGCGTGGGATCCATCAAAATAAGCTGATCTGAACTATCCAACGTACTTCGGCTTATCTGCAAAAACAAAATACAATATTAGAATTATCTTATGTGAATAATTAGCTATAATGATCATCCGATCGTTAACTTTTCAAATTAATGGTTGGATGATTGATTCTAGCTAAAATTGATTTAAAATCACAAACTTATCTTATTAAATAATCTAATAAAATAGTAATCTAAGGTTATTTTGAACAAAATTAAGGACTCAACAATCAGGGTTTCTTTCCCCAGATCCAACTGGCGATGATGGAGGTTTTCGGCGTGTTGGAGCTTGGTTCAGGTTCTAGGCGTGGAGTGCGATGATCCCTATCAGCCTTAGTTTTTGTTGATTGTTTAACTGCAAGTGCACGGGCTATTGTAGTATAGTTTATGCAAGTACGGGTCGATCCTACGGAGACTTGACTTAAAAAGTAGGAGTTTTAAATAAAATTCAAACAATAAAAGAATAAAAACAAAGAATATACTAGAAATAAACTAAGAATAAACTAAAATTTCTCAATTTATTCAACTACTGCAATTTACAGAATTATTTATTCAAAAGAAAGTAGAAAATAAAATTAAAAGCCGTCTTAGATAAGTATGTCCCTGGATCATCAGAATGTGGATAAAACAGAACCAGAATAGCACAGGGACATAGATGTAATTAAAATGAGGACAGATTTGGAATAACTCAGATCTGACAAGGGCAAACTTGTAATTGTATTAGAGCTCTGGTTTTTAACAAAAAACTAGGAAAACATGTTGAGGGGAAAATCGGAGAAGATGGGGAAGAAGGGAAGAGAGGAAGGAGAGAGAGAGAGAGAGAGAGAGAGAGAGAGAGAGAGAGAGAGAGATGTGGGAGTGGAAACCCGACTTGGGTTTCCTTCCCTAGGACATTCGATGACGGGCGTTTTCCGTCGTGTGAACCAGAACCAGACAAAAAAGATGGATGAGGAAGCCATAGGAGGAGGAAAGAAGGAATAAGAGGATAAAGGGGTGGGGAAAAGAGGCCGGCGACCTGGGTTTTGTCGAAAAATAGGTAAGAAACGAAAAACACAAGAGAGAGAGAGAAGATGATGCTAGGCCTGCTTAGTGTATCACGCACCTTTGGCCGGCCTGGCTTTGTTAGTGGAGCAGAGGTGGGGAGGTAACCGGGAGAGAGAATGGGAGTGGAGAGAGGAGGAAGTAGGGAACATGAGAGAGAGAGGGAGCAAAGGAGAGAAGAAGGGTTAGAAGTGGTGAAAGAAAAGGGGAGTTGGAGGAGGAGGAGAAAGAAGAAGAAGGGATACGAGAGAGAAGGAGAGGGGATTGTCAGCCAGCCTAGCCCGGTCCTGCTCGGGCATTGAAGAAGAGTGGATAATGGAGGGGGGTATATGAAGAAAGAAAGAGATGTGAGAGAGAATCGTGGGAGAGAAAGATGTGAGAGAGATGGAGAGAGAAAAGAGATAAGAGAGAGAGGTGTGAGATGAGAAAAAAACGTGGGAGATGGAGAGAGAGATGTGTAGGAGAGAGGAAGATAAGAGAGATAAGAAAGAGAGAAAAGAGGGATAAGAGAGTGGGGATAGAGAGATAGAGTTGAGTGGGGTCCACTAGTATTTCAGTCTTGTTAGAACTCTAGAGTCTTCAAATTTCTACCCTTTCCAGGAACCGTACATATGATCTCTATGATTTGATCTGGATCGTCCACACTTGAGTTGATTAATCTGCTGAACCGTTCAGTATTCCTCTGATTAGCTTTAATGATCATCTGACCACTAAATCTTTCAATTCAATGATTGATCAATTAAAGCTAAAATGAAATATTTTATGTAAAATCTTGAAATTAATGGCCTAAATGCTCTAATTGAATACTAAATTAGGGGTATTTTGACCAAAATTGAACACTTAACACACCCCCAACCAGCATTTTGCTAGTCCCTAGCAAAAGATGCGAAGAATCAGATCATATAGTTTCAAAAATTTTATTTTTCAAGTCATCTCCATTTTTTCTTAGATAATTATCTTCAATAAATCTATCAACTTTAGCAAACTAATAAAGATGACTAAAAAATTCAAAACCTTACCTATATGCTAAAAATATTCCACTTAAGCTCAGATCTCAGAGTGAGTGTGTGCATATACAGTCTACACATAGAATAATCTTTATCTCTAAGTAAACGTCTAACTTTTGAACTCCATCTAAAATATGTTTTGACCTCAATCCTTACTAAGGGTATACACTCAGAAAGAAAATCTCTTAGATAAAGGGTTCAAATCATATCTCTCTTTTAATTATATGAGAAGAGTTAATAAAAGCAAATTTATCTCACATATACTCATGAAGAATGGGAGTTACTAAGGAATTTAATTATTTTGATCCCTTTGGAATAGATGTCATTACCTTAGAATATTTAGAAATACCACTCTTCTAATCCTATCCATTCATTTTCTCATCAAGACTATATTTCTCCTAGAATCAATAGGTCTTTAACTGGGACGAAACATAAGCTTAGGATAGGGTACCAAAGAAAAGGTATAATGGTATTCAAAGTTTCTTCAAAAAATAAGTAGAGGTCTTCTACTAAAGTTGACAGTTCTTCTTTTCTTTGCTGAAGTGAATATTTATTTTTCTATTTTTTTCTTTGCATTCTTCATACTTTTTATTTTTCAGACTCTTTTCTCACTTTGAAGAATATTTCTTTTCTTTATATCCACTTTTCTACTTTTATTACAACTAAAAGGTATTCTTTCATTCATCTCTAACTTAGTTTTCAAAGAAAATGGGTAATAGATAATTTATATTGGGTTAATATGGGTAAAGGGTAATTTGGGTGACAAAAGAAAAGGCTTTATATAAAAGGCTCAACTTAGCTAACTTGTGGTAAAAATACTTTATGGGTAGGCTTTATGTCTCTAAGTTTACAACAAGGATGGCCTAAATCATTTTCTAAGTTTCTTATAATCTATCAAATTCAATGAACTTCTAGAATTTTAAAGGTAGTATTCTTATTCATGTAATCAGCCAAATTTAAGAGTTTGGGATTAATTTTCTTTAAGCACGCTGAAGAAAATTAGCAACATTCATAGCCTCTCAAAATGAATAAATGGCTCTAAAACTCACTTAGGTTATAGGTCTCCACTGAATTTCTTCAGAATCTCTAAGTAATAGTCACTTATCAATCTAGATTATCTATATGCAACTGCGTATACAGATGTGATCTGAGACTTTGCTTTCATAGAATACTTTAGAAAATGAGCACAATAATGAATTAATCATATTCAATGCCATTAATAAGCTAAAGTTATCTAGATTATACTTCAAAAAATCCAATTCTCATCATAGTATAAGAAATGACCTAAAATTTTTCATTTTTTAATTATTTTTTATTGAAAAACCAAGGAAAGCACTAAAAAAAAAAAAAAACTAGAATTTTCTAGAATTCTACACCCCCCCAACCTGACAGAAACATTGTCCTCAATGTTTTAAAATAGGATGATGATAATGCATTGAGAAATGCAAAAAAATTTGAGAGATATAAAAAAGAAATCTGAAAAAGAAAAAGAAGAAAGTAAAAACTAAGCTACATACTTTATTTTTCAGATGAAAATTTTTAGAGGAAAAATATTACTGAGTTTGAAACTTTCCTGGGTCCCATACGAAATAAGTTGGACAGGCCACGGAAAAGGAATGATGAATAAATTTATCGTGCAATTAAAAAAATTTCATTTTATCACAAGGCAAGATAAATTTATCTTCGAGCTGCTTCTCAAAATTAGAGACAATTGTGGGAGTTCAATGCAGCCTTTTTGGAAATGGAACAAGTATGTCATATTGATCAATGGGCGTGACATTTTGCTGATCAATAAATTCATCTCTTTTTCTAATAAGTTTCGATACTATTTCAGCCTTTTTAGGACCAAATTGCTCAATTATGTTACCATTATGAATAATGGTAGATGCCTTTGTTTGTTCCATGTCTAAAAATGAAGAATTAATCTCATTTCCTACATCCATATCATCAAGATATTCATTTGGTGGGATATGACATTCCTCTTTATTAATGGTATGTAGCATTTGAGACATCATGTCCTTCAATTCAGTCATGGAATTTGCATTCTCTTTTAATTGGGCTTTAATTTGAGCAATTTTCTTCTCCTGGTATTGCATGACTAGATGAAAATTATCCTCCACTTTCCTCTTATGAGGAGGAAGGTAAGGTCCAGGAACAAGTGGTCCTTGTTTTTGGTAATAAGGTTGGTGTTGGGCCTTCTGTGAAGCATTGTATTCATTTGTGACAGTAGAATGATTACTCTAGTTGGAACTATATGTCTCTAAAGGGGAAAAATGTTGCTCATAAGAATGTGTTGATTCATCATCAATGGGACATTCCTGAGTGATGTGAGTATTACTTTCACAAATATCACACACCTGTTCAACTTTCTTAGAGGGACATTTTTCCATTTCCATAGCCTCAACTGTTCTATCTAAATATGCTATTTTCATATCATCTTTTTCAGTTGTAGCATATATTTCTCCCTTAGAGGATGTGCTGGTGGACTTAGGCTTGTTTGAGAAACTTACTTTTTATGAATCAGCCCAAGTTTGTGCACTCTCTGCCAACCATTCCAAATACTCTTGCACCTCTTCAGGTTGTTTGTTTAAGAAATTACCATTGCACATCATTTCAACAAACCGACGCATATCAGAATTAAGTCCTTCATAAAAGAAGCTAATTATATGCCAAAGTTCGTATCCATGATGTGGACAAGTTAACAATAATTCCTTAAATCTTTCCCATCATTGATAGAAAGTTTCAGTATTCATCTGGGTAAAATTCATTATATTTCGACGGAGAACATTTGTCTTATGTCTAAGAAAGAACTTATTCAAGAACGTCATAGTCATTTCTTCCCATGATTGTATGGAACTTGATGGCAGTGAATGAAACTACATCTTAGCTTTTTCTTTTAAGAAAAAAGAAAATAGTTTGAGTCTTACCATATCTAATTCGATGTTTTGTGTATGTTGAGTTATGCACACTTCATCGAATTCTTTTAAATACATGTAAGGAATCTCGCTATCCAACCCATAAAATTTGGGAAGTAAATGAATTACTCCCACCTTTAATTCAATCATATCAGCATTTGGAGGTAAAAGTATACATGAAAGTGTGTTGGTATAATTAGGCTGCAAATAGTCTCTTAGTGTCTTCCTACAAAAATTTTGGTTATGCCAATTATTCTCATGTGTTTTATGTTGGTCTTTTCTCCTATTTCCATGTGGTTGAGAATGATTCCTCCAGTGACGTATATCATCATTACATAGAGGTGGAGGATTATCAGCATTAAAGAGAGGATTGCTCGTCCATGAGGAAACATCATAATTATCAAAGATGAAAGGTGGTTCATCATCATTGAAGAGTGGATTATTTCTCCATGGGGAAATATCTTCTCTATTAATGTTGGGGTGTAAATTACTCTTTTGATCAGTGTTTAAATTATTCATTAGGTGCAACTAATCATGTCTTCTCTTTTCTTTTTTTCTTTTTCTTTTTGGTTTTTTTAGAAGAGGACTATCCTAAATAATGCAACCTAAATGCCTATAATGATGCATAATCAAGGACACAATCAAACAATCCCTTAAGGCTAATAAGCACATATATTTTGATATTGAATTTCTGTGGGGACAATGCTTTTAATTAGCCTAATCTAACACTCTTACCCTCTTTAGGAGATGACTACTGCTTACCAGTTAGGTTCTAACCAAAGCGGTTAATATAACCCTCGTGTAAGGAGGCGTTTAGACCTCACAAAAGTCAACAAGAGGTGAGGGAAGAGCGAGGCTCTATTAGACAACCCCCAATAACCACAGTGATCAAAATCCACTAGGGTGACAGTAAATCGTGTCCTATTAAGAGGGTCCTATAAGCATGTGATGACCCTATAGGTCTCTTATAATTGATTTTAATTTAATGTGAATGGTGAGGTTGCGTGCTTGAGGTGATTATCCTAGGTGGGCCAAGGAGTGGTGATGAAATCCACCCTTGATCTTGTGGGTATAGGGTTCCCTTACTAATTAATTTTCACACACCATGACAATTTGATCAACATATAATCCACCTTAAAGTGTTAGACGTGTCATAAAATGCAATTGAAAACAATAAACTAATGCAAAATCCTAAAATGTAACAATTATAACAGATGCTTTCTATATGCAATTAACTACCAATCAATGCAAAATTACTCTAAATGCAAACCCTAATCTAGAAAATAAATGAGTGAGAAGACTTACAGTGAGGTTTCTGATGAAGATCAAGTGTGGGCCACCTCATCCCACACTTGCCTTGTATTATTACAACCCTTTAAAATTGAAATGGAAAATGCAAATTACAAAGGGGCCTCACTACAAGATTCACTCAAAAATAAAAAAAGCCTAATCTAGGAAAACAAGAAAAATCTATCTAATTGATGAAGCTCCACTCCAATTTCTTGAAAAAGAAAAATAATAATTACTACCAAATTCAAGAAATAAAGTGGTTATGCAGTAAAAAAATTTAAAGATGCACCTAAGAATTCCTAAAATGCAATTCCTAAATTTTTTTTTATTTTTTTGGATTTTTAATTAAATTTTTAAAAAACTCCATTGCAAATCCCCGGCAACGGTGCCAAAAACTTGTTGATTGTTTAACTGCAAGTGTATGGGCTATTGTAGTATAGTTTATGCAAGTACGAATCGATCCTACGGAGACTTGACTTAAAAAGTAAGAGTTTTAAATAAAATTAAATCAATGAAAGAATAAAAACAAAGAATATACTAGAAATAAACTAAGAATAAACTAAAATTTCTCAATTTATTCAACTGCTGCAATTTATAGAATTATTTATTCAAAAGAAAGCAGAAAATAAAATTAAAAGCCATCCTGGATAAGCCTGTCCCTGGATCATCAGAATGTGGACAAAATAGAACCAGAATAGCACATGGACACAGATGTAATTAAAATGAGGACATATTTGGAATAACTCATATCAGACATGGGTAAACTTGTAATTGTATCAGAGTTCTGGTTTTTAACGAAAAACCAGGAAAACACATTGAGGGGAAAACTGAAGAAGATGGGGAAGAAGGAAGAAGGGAAGAGTGGAAGGAGAAGAAGGAGAGAGAAAGAGAGAAATGGGGACGCGGGAGTGGAAACCTGACTTGGGTTTCCTTCCCTAGGACATTCTGTGATGGGTGTTTTCCATCGTCTAAACCAGAACTAGACGAAAAGATGGATGAGGAAGCCAGAGGAGGAGGAAAGAAGGAATAAGAGGATAAGGGAGGGGGGAAAAGAGGGCGACGACCTGGGTTTTGCCGAAAAATAGGTAAGAAACAGAAAATACAAGAGAGAGAGAGAGAGAGAGAGAGAGAGAAGATGATGCCAGGTCTGCTTGGTGTGTCACGCACCTTTGGCCAGCCTAGCTTTGTTAGTGGAGTAGAGGTGGGGAGGTAACTGGGAGAGAGAATGGGAGTGGAGAGAGGAGGAAGTAGGGAACGTGAGAGAGAGAGGGAGCAAAGGAGAGAAGAAGGGTTAGAAGAGGTGAAAGGAAAGGGGAGTTGGAGGAGAAGGAGATGGAGATGGAGATGGAAGAAGAAGGGATATGAGAGAGAAAAGGGAAGCAAAGTGGATTGTTAGCTAGCCCAGCCCGGTCCTGCCTGGGCGTTGAAGAAGAGTGGATAATGGAGAGGGGTATATGAAGAAAGAGAGAGACGTGAGAGAAAAGAGAGAGAATCGTGGGAGAGAGAGAGAGAGAGAGAGAGAGAGAGAGAGAGAGAGAGAGAGAGAGAGAGAGAGAGAGAGAGAGAGAGAGAGAGAGAGAGAGAGAGAGAGAGAGGTGTGAGATGAGAAAAAAAATGTGGGAGATGGAGAGAGAGATGTGTAGGAGAGAGGAAGATAGGAGAGAAAAGAGGGATAAGAGAGTGGGGATAGAGAGATAGAGTTGGGTGGGGTCCACTAGTATTTCAGTCTTGTTAGAACTCTGGAGTCTTCAAATTTTGGCTCTTTCCAAGAACCCTACATCTGATCTCTATGATTTGATCTGGATCGTCCACGCTTGAGTCGATTAATCTGCAATGCACATGACCCAATTAGAATCATTTGAACTGTTCAGTATTCCTCTGATTAGCTTTAATGATCATCCAACCACTAAATCTTTCAATTCAATGGTTGATCAATTAAACCTAAAATGAAATATTTTATGTAAAATCTTGAAATTAATGGCCTAGATGCTCTAATTAAGCACTAAATTAGGGGTATTTTGACCAAAATTGAACACTTAACAGTTTTAGATCTGGATTGGATGCGTGGTGGACTGCTTGGCAGGAGAAGGAGAGAAACCTAGAGAGGATTGTGTGTTGGAGAAAGGAGAGGAGTGAGAGAAGACAAGAGACTCTTGTGGATCAGAAGGGAGAAGAGAGCAAAGCAGGGGTGGTGAAGGCAGAGGGAGAGGAAAGAAGAGAGCGTTCTGAGGAAGGAGAAGGAGAGAGAGAGAGAGAGAGAGAGAGAGAGAGAGAGAGAGAGAGAGAGAGAGAGACGGGAGAAGAGAAATAAGGAATGGACAGAGAGAGAAAGGGAGATGATGCTAGGCCTGCTAAGTGTGTCACACACTTATGGTCGGCCTGGCATTGGGTCTGATGGGAAGCAGAGGTGGGGAGTTTGTCGAAAGAGAGAGAGATATGAGAAAGAGGAGAAGAGAGGTAACTGGGAGAGAGAACGAGGGAGAGAGAGAGGGAACGTGCAAGTGAGAGTGCTGGTGAGAGATAGGAGAAGAAGAGAAGAGAATGGAGAGAGGGTCGGTCTAGTAGTGGAGAAGAGGGTGATTGGCCAACCCAACCCAGTCCTGCCCGGGGCTTAAAGAAGTAGGGAGACCATGGAGAGGAGAGTATAAAAGGAAAAACGAGATAGAGAGAGAGTGAGTCATGTGAAAGAAAGAGATGTGTGTGTGTGTGTGTGTGTGTGTGAGAGAGAGAGAGAGAGAGAGAGAGAGAGAGAGAGAGAGAGAGAGAGAGAGAGAGAGAGAGAGAGAGAGAGAGAGAGAGAGAGAGAGAGAGAGAGAGAGAGAGAAGCATGAGATAGATGGAGAGATAAGAGAGTGTGAGAGGCGTGAGAGATAGAGATAGAGAGAGAGAGAGAGAGAATCGTGGGAGAGAGAGACGTGTACAAGGGAGAGATAGGAGAGAGAAACGTGTGAGAGTATGAGAGAAGAGGTAAGAGAGAGAGGGTAAGAGAGATAAAGAGGGATGGGGTCCACCGACATCCTAGTCTTGCTAGAACTCTGTAATTCTTCAAATTTGTTTTGTCCTAGGAGTCTTCTCTTTCCAAGAAGTTTCATTATCCTCATCTTTATTTGATCTGGATCATCAGGCTCATCCAAGCTGTGTTGATTGATCTGCAATGCATAGGACCCAATTAGCATTATCTAAACCATTCATTATTCTTCTAATTAACTTTGATGAACATCTAGCCGTTAATTTTGCAATTCAACGGTTGGATGACCAATTAGAGCTAAAATGAAATATTTTATGCAAAATCTTAAAATTGATGGCCTAGATGCTCTAATTGAATATTAAATTAGGGGTATTTTGACCAAAATTGAATACTTAACACACCCCTCAACCAGCATTTTGCTAGTCCCTAGCAAAAGATGCGAAAAATTAGATCATAGAATTTCAAAATTTCTAGGTCATCTCCATTTTTTTTTTCTTCTTCAAAGAATTATCTATCCACTTTAGCAAACTAATAAAGATGACTAAAAAATTCAAATCCTTACCCATATGCTAAAAAATTCCATTTGAGCTCAGATCTCAGAGTGTGTGTGTGCATATACAGTTTACACATAGAATAATCTTTATCTTTAAGTAGACTTCTAACTTTTGAACTCCATCTGAAATATGTTTTGATCTGAATCCTTACTAATGCCATATACTCAGAAGGAAAATCTCTTAAGTAGAGGGTTCAAATCATATCTCTCTTTTAATTATGTGAGAAGAGTCAATAAAAACAAATTTGTCTCACATATACTCATGAAGAATGGGAGTTACTAAGGAATTTAATTATTTTGATCCCTTTAGAATGGATGACATTACCTTTGAATATTTAAAAATACCACTCTTTTAGATCCTATCCATTCATTTCCTCATCAAGACTATATTTCTTCTAGAATCAGTAGGTCTTTAACTGGGACGAAACATAGGCTTAGGACAAGGTACCAAAGAAAGGGTATAAGGGTATTCAAAGTTTCTTCAAAAATAAGTAGAGGTCTTCTACAAAAGTTGATAATTTTCTTTTCTTTGCTGAAGTGAATATTTCTTTTTCTATTTTTCTTTTCATTCTTCAAACTTTTTCTTCTTTAACACTTTTCTTTCTTTTCACACTTTTCAATTACTTTGAGGAATATTTCTTTTCTTAATATCCACTTTTCTACTTTTATTTCAACTAAAAGATATTCCTTCATTCATCTCTAGCTTATTTTTTAAAGAAAAATAGGCAATGGATAATTTATACTAGGTTAATATGGGTAACAAAAGAAAAGGCTTATATTGAATCATTTTCAAGGTAAAGGGTAACTAGGGGTAAAATTATTTCTGGGTAGGCTTTATGGCTCTACGTTTACAACAATGATGGCCTAAATCATTTTCTAGGTTTCCTATAATCTATCAAATTCAATGATCTTTCAGAATTTTAAAGGTAATATTCTAATTATTCAGGTAATTAACCAAATTAAGAATTTGGAATCAATTTTCTCTAAGAAAAATGAAGAAAATTAGGAACATTTATAACCTCTTAAAATGAATGAATGGCCCTAAAACTCACTTAGGTTATAAGTCTCCACAGAATTTCTTCAAAATTTCTAAGTTATAGTCAATTATCAATCTAGACTATTTATATGCAACTGTGTGTAGAGATGTGATCTGAGAATTTGCTTTCATAGAAGACTTTAGAAAATGAGAAAAATAATGAATTAATCATATTCAATTCCATTAATAAGCTAAAGTTATCCAGATTATACTTCAAAAAATCCAATTCTCATCATAGTATAGGAAATGACCTAAAATTTTTCATTTTTTTCAATTTTTTTTTTTGAAAAACCAAGGAAATCACCTAAAAATCTAAAAAAGAACTAGAATTTGCTAGAATTCTATACCCCCAACCTAACAGAAACATTCTCCTCAATGTTTAAAAGGTAGGATCTAAAATTAATGTGGGTGATGCAGAAAACAACAAAAATGAAAAACTCTGGGTTGCCTCCCAGTGAGCGCTAAGTTTAACGTCTTCAGCCAGACATAACCTAATATATCCTAACCTATACCCAATTGGTATTGAGTTCTCCTAATCCTAACAATGAAATGGCAAGATTTCTCACGCCACTTCAAAATCTCACAATAGTCTATATATTTCATTCACCCTGAAATTTTTGTTAATGGTAGCATTATGACACAGTAGACTACCATGAATGTAAATTGAGTAGGACCACTTTGATGATCTCCTATCTTTAAAATTTCACGGTAATCAATATAATTCCTCCACCTTGAAAATTTGGGTGGTGGAATCTTTATAATAATGTGAACTACTATGAATTTAAATTCTGTTAGATCATATGGATGTGGATGGTTTTCCTTTTCCTTTACATTTTTCTGAAATTGAGGTATAAGCTGACTCTGCCCTTTCTTAAAAGATTGTTCTTGTATTAATAGAGGAGGGAGCATGGTTTTGCTTATATCCTGATTATCTTCTAGTGTGTACCTTAGAGTTGGTTGATATATGGACAATATATCAATGGACTCTTTCTTGTCCTGTTCTATTGGCACATGCAATACTTCAAGTGGGCTTAATTTCATATCTAATGATTGTTCATATAAGGTCTGTAGGTCCCAATCAGGTATGTCTTCAACATTACATGGCTTAATTTGAATTTGAGGCTCTGTAAGGGGTTCTACTTTGTCTTGCCATTGAGGAGTGTTCATTAGTGGCACAATCTCCAACAATTCCTTTACCTCTTCAAAGGATGTTCCTTCATCAATTTTGTAAAAATAGATAGGACACAAATTGAGGGGTTTTGTGTTGGAGGTTTCTATGAATTTATCATCTTCCTCAATGGATTTCTCTCCATCAGAATTATAACAATGACTAAGATTTGCCTCGAGTATATCTGCATTGGAGATTTCTATGGATGGTAGGGGACTTTGCATTTCAAAATGATCACATGAATTATGTATCCTATCATCACTAATAGATGGTTCATCCTTATTCTTATTTGGTCCAAATTCTTCAAATCTTTCCATAAATGTAGCATGTAATGACCCATCACTTCACGAAGTTGTTTAGTCGATTCTGCAAATTCCCTGAGGGTCTCGTCGAATGTGTCCTCCTCCTATGATGAAGGCATCGACTCAATAGGCATATACTGCTGTGTCATTGGAGTATTGGGAAAGGAGTGATCAGGTTGGACCCATAATTGTTGCCCCTGATTTTTATGATAATCATGGTAGGGTTGATTAGGGTACGACCAGGCTGGTTCTTCTTGAGATGGTTGATAATCCTGAGACCATGATTGTTCTTGATGCCTAGCCTATCCATTATAATCTTGGTAATTTTTCTCGAGATAGTAATTATTGCTAGGTTCAGTGAATGCATAAGGTAAATCCATTGGCTTCTAACAATAATCATTATATGCAGAGCCATATGGCAAAGTAGGATTGGGATATTCTGGTTCAGGATAAGCATAGTAATTGTTATACTGAGGTTCTGAATATGACTCAGTATCTTACTTTGAGGCAAATAACCTATCCCTTGTCCGAGTCATCCTTTATCTATCTCCTTCTTGATAAGCCATTGTAATCAATCTTTATATACAACAAAATGAATTGTATATAATGAATGAGTACCTCTCTCTCTCTCTCTCTCTCTCTCTCTCTCTCTCTCTTGTTTTTTTATTTTGTTTTTTTTGAAGGCTGTCCTAAATGATGCAACCTAAATGCCTAGAATGATACATAATCAAGGACACAATCAAGTAATCCCTTAAGGCTACCAAGCATAGATATTTTAATTTTCTTGATTTTCTGTGAGGACAATGCTTTTAATTAACCTAATCTAACGCTCTTACTCTCTTTAGGAGTTGACTTCTACTTACTAGTTAGGTTCTAACAAAAGCAGTTAATACAACCCTCGTGTAAGGAGGTGTTTAGACTTCACAAATATCAATAGGAGGTGGGGGAAGAGCAAGTCTCTATTAGACAACCCCCAATAACCACAATGATCAAAAGCCACTTGAGTGACAGTAAATCGTGTCCTATTAAGAGAGTCCTACGAGCATGTGATGACCCTATAGGTCTCTTATAATTGATGTTAACTTAATGTGAATGGTGGGGTTGCGCGCTTGAGGTGATTATCCTAGGTGGGCCAAGGAATGATAATGAAATCCACCCTTGATCTTGTGGGGGTAGGGTGCCCTTACTAATTAATTTTCACACACCATGGCAATTCGATTAACATATAATTCACCTTAAAGCATTAAATGTGTACTAAGATGCAATTGAAAGCAATAAACTAATACAAAATCCTAAAATGCAACAAATATAAAGTATGCTTTCTATATGCAATTAAACTACCAATCAATGCAAAATTACTCTAAATGCAAACCCTAATCTAGAAAATAAATGAGAGAGGAGACTTACAGTGGGGTTTCTAATAAAGATCAAGTGTGGGCCACCTTATCCCACACTTGCCCTGTATTATTACAACCCTTTAAAAATTGAAATTAAAAAATACAAATTACAAAGGGACCTTACTACAAGATTCACTCAAAAATAAAAAATTCCTAATCTAGAAAAGCAAGAAAAATCTATCTAATTAATGATGCTCCACTTGCCAATTTCCTAGAAAAGAAAAATAATAATTAGTACCAAATTTAGGAAATAAAGTGTTTATGCACTAAAAAAAATTAAAGATGCACCTAAAAATGCTTAAAATGTTAAAAAAAAAAAAAATGCAATTTCTAATTTTTCTAGATTTTTCTGGATTTTTTTTATTTTTTTGGATTTTTAATTAAAATTTATAAAAAAAAACTCCATTGCAAGTCCCCGGCAATGGCGCCCAAAACTTGTTGATGTTTAACCACAAGTGCAATGGCTATTGTAGTATAGCTATGCAAATACAGGTCAATCCTATAGGGACTCGCTTTAAAAGATGGAGTTTTAAATAAAATTTAATTAATAAAAAATAAAAATAAAGAATATACCAGAAATAAACTAACAAATAAAATAAAAATTCTCAATTTATTTAACTACTGCAATTTATAGAATTTCTAAATCCAAGAAAACATAAAATAAAGCTAAACAAACAATATTGGATATCACTATCCTTGGATAGGTAGAATAGGGATAAAGTAAAAACAGAATATTTAGGGACACATCTATAAATAAAACAGGGACTCAGACGGAATTAAGATAGGGATATAGCTGGAATTACTCAGATCTGCAAAGGGCAGAATTGGACTTTGTTCGAATTTCTGGTTTTTAACGAAAACTAGAGGAAAACGATGAGGAGAAAACTAGAGAAGGAGATGGGGAAGGAGGGAGGTAGAGAAAAACGCTGGGAATGGAAAAGAAGTAGTAGGAGGAAACTCGATTAGGGTTTCTTTCCCCGGATCCGACTGGCGACGATGGAGGTTTCCGGCGTGTTGGAGCTTGGTTCAGGTTCTGGGTGTGGAGTGAGATGATCTCGATCGGCCTGGGTTTTAGATCTGGACTAGATGTGTGGTGGACTGCTTGGCCGGAGAAGGAGAGAAACTTGGAAAGGATTGTGTGTTGGAGAAAGGAGAGGAGTGAGAGAAAGACGGGAGACTCCTGTGGATCAGAAGGGAGAAGAGAGCAGAGCAGGGCTAGTGAAGGCAGAGGGAGAGGAAAGAAGAGAGGGTTCCGAGCAGTGCTGGGGAAAGCCGGCTGGTAGAGGCTGGTCGGTGATTGGGATGAGAGAGAGAGAGAGAGAGAGAGAGAGAGAGAGAGAGAGAGAGAGAGAGAGAGAGAGAGAGAGAGAGAGAGAGAGAGAGAGAGATGATGATGATGATGATGATGATGCCAGGCCTGCTAGGTGTGGGGAATTTGTTGGAAGAGAGAGATATATGAAAAGAGGAGAAGAGAGGTAATTGGGAGAGAGAGAGAGAGAGAGAGAGAGAGAGAGAGAGAGAGAGAGAGAGAGAGAGAGAGAGAGAGAGAGAATGGAGAGGGCCAGTCCAGCAGTGGAGAAGAGGGTGATCAGCCAGCCCGGGGGTTGAAGAAGTAGGGAGACCATGGAGAGGAGAGTATAAAAGGAAAAATGAGATAGAGAGAGAAAGAGATGTGAGAGAGAGAGAGAGACAGAGAGAAACATGTGAGAGTGTGAGAGATGAGGTAAGAGAGATAAAGAGGGGTGGGGTCCACCAACATCCCAGTCTTGCTAGAACTTTGAAATTCTTCAAATTTGTTTTGTCCTAGGAGTTTTCTCTTTCCAAGAAATTTCATCATCCTTATCTTGATTTGATTTGGATCATCAGGCTTATCCAAGCTGTGTTGATTGATCTGTACTGCAAAGGACCCAATTAGCATCATCTAAACCATTCATTATTCTTCTAAGTAGCTCTAATGATCATCTAACCGTTAATTTTGCAATTCAACGGTTGGATGGCCAATTAAAGCTAAAATAAAATATTTTATGTAAAATCTTGAAATTGATGGCATAAATGCTCTAATTAATACTAAATTAGGGGTATTTTAACTAAAATTGAATAGTTAATAGCATGAATAAAGGATATAGGAAAATTTGAGATGACTTTGGCCTTTTATGGACCAACAAGAACTTTTGAAGTCATTTAGACCTAAACAACTTTAAAAGTATACACTTTTGAAATTGTTTGAGTCAAACAACTTTAAAAGTATACACTTTAGTTTGGTGCGAAGAGAAATTTTTATGCAAGAAAGGACTTTTAAAATCGTTTAACTCAAATGATTTCAATTGTCAATAGCTTTTAAAGCCATTTGATTCAAATGACTTTAAAAATCCTTTCTCATGTGAAATTACTCTTAGGCTAAAGTGTATCCTTTTAAAGTCATTTGACTCAAACAACTTCAAAAGTGTATACTTTTCAAGTTGTTTAATTATAAACAACTTCAAAAGTCAATGTCTTTTAAAGTCATTTGATTCAAACCACTTTAAAAGTCCTTTCCTGCATAAAATTACTCTTCTTGCAAGTATAAAGTGTATACTTTTAAAGTCATTTATTTCTAAACAACTTTAAAAGTCCTTTTGTGTGTAAAATTACTCTTCACGATAGACTAAAGTGCATACTTTGAAAGTTGTTTGAGTCAAATAACTTCAAAAGTCCTTTGCCATGTAAAATTCCTCTTAGTGCCCAACTAAATAAGTCGTTTTCTATTAAATGACTTCTTAAGTGTATAGTTTTAAAGTCTTTTTTTTTTTTTTTTCTAAATGACTTGTAAAATATTTACAAAGCCGATAATCAAAATAACAACTTCTTTATACCTGCTTTAAAAGCGTCTGTGTAGTAATGCATGCTTTTTTAATGGTTTTTTAAACCATTTTGAGGATCATCCTGTTTCATTCTCTTAAGGAAAAGGGCATATTGCCCCCTAAATTATTAACAATGTTTCACTTTATAGTCTGACCATTGAATTGCATAAATATATACCCTAAACTTTTCTTAAGAGATCAATATACTATTCTATTAATTTTTTGTTAGCCAAAAGGATGAGACATCTGCTTGCTCCATGTATGTTTGATTTTGACTAGCGTGGCAATTGAACTAGTTTGGGGCTTGCGAGGTTAGACAAAATATATCAAACATGGAAGATGGTTCCCATGCAGCAAAGATGTGGGCCCCATCTTCTTCCCTTTCCACATTTTCACTACCGCTACAACCATCACCACTACTACCCCTGCACCACGACCACCACCAAGACTTAAAACAATCCTATTAATCACTAAAGATAGACCAAACCCATGAAATTAAACAAAGGTGGATATAAAAGGACATAACAAACAAAATATTGAACATAAAACATACAAAAATTTTGGCAACAAAAAAAAGAAAGTATTATATGTTTAGTAAATAAAGAAGAGAAAAAATAATAGATTTATGTATGTAATAGTTTAAATCCAAAAATAAAAATAAAAAGGGTTTAAATATATATATAAAACAAAAAAAAGATTCCAACATGAGATTTAGACATATTTCTTTAATCTTAGAATTGGATAAAAGAAGGGAGGTGCATCAATTAGACCTAGAGAGTCGCTAAACATTCCACTATATCTGTAGTAAGTTCCTTCTCAAACAAAAAAAAGATTCCAACATGAGATTTAAACATATTTCTTTAATCTTAGAATGGGATAAAAGTAGGGAGGTGCATCAATTAGACCTAGAGAGTTGCTAAACATTCCCACTATATTTGTAGTAAGTTCCTTCTCTTTTCCTCCTCTCCTTCACTTCCTTCTATTTTTGCTCATCCTTCTTCTTCTTCTTCTTCTTCTTCTACATGGTCACATTTTACAGCAATAACTAATGTTGTTTTAATTTGGCTGGCTATACAAAATTGCTCTACACGGTCCTTTAGATCTATTTTTTTATGCACGTTTAAAAACCCTTTCTCTTTTGCAACTAAACCTCTTTTAACCTTATATTTGGTTTAGATGAAGATGTATAAACATCAACATTGATGTTTAGAATCCCTATAAATGACTTAATGGTCACAGCTCTCACAGTTAAAAATCATTAATGGGTATCTCTTCAATCATAGCTCTAATAGTCAATCAACGGGTTTACGATTGCATCAGTTCTAAGAGAAGGAAATAAATGAGTGAAAAAGCTTGACATGACACTCCATATTAGGTTAATGACCTTCTACATCAACAAATAACATGCTAGAGTAACAAAATAACCAATGTAAGCTATTTTTAATAGTGTTGAGTAACAACATGACTTAAATGAACCACATTGGCATTTTTTAGTTTGTTTACGGTGCATATTAGTACAATTAAGACTTTGAGTGGTCAATTAAAACATTTTAAGTAGTTCATGGGGCATTTTGGCTCCTAGGCCTTCTCTTAATAAAAACCAAATCACTGTTTAAAAGCTTTCTTTTTTACGCCTACTCAAAAGATTCTAGATCTTTGATCTATGAAACCTTGTTTAGGTTTAACCAAGAAAATGTGAGGTACCAATATTTGTTGGGCCACATCTCATGGATGGCCTATCCATTTGCCATGGGACTATAAGCATGAGGCTCTCTTTGGATGGTTTTAACCCTCTAGATCTCATATAGATTACCCAAGAGGCTCAAAAGTTGAGCCTCTCCATGCTAGTGAGAAATAATCCCCGTTGTCACCCTCTAATAAAAAATTGTGGGTTTGTATATTTAATTCACACGTTAAAGAAGTGAAAAATAACAAGACTAATGCCCAAGTCCCAAGTTTGAAACCCCCAAGGAATCAAAATAACTCCCAATAAGTCTAAGGGCCTTAATAGATATAGTTAGATTTTTGTTTATTTACTAAAAAGGAAAAGAGGGAACAACTAACCCACACATGCACCCACAAGATTTTATGGTCTTAATTCTAAACTACTGCTTAATATTTTGTGTAGTTTATTAATGATTGCGTGTTATTATCTCATTTTAAATATTTTAAATATTAATTAATGACAAGACACTTAGAGGCTGTGTGCACCTCCTCCCAACAATTATGAAAGGCTTGTGGTGTGGTAGATAGGGTGACATGACCTACCTTTTTAATGTATTAATAAATGGGAAAAGACGAGTCTAGATCAAGTATAACTATCGTTCCATAGAGAGTTTTATTGAGATCTTTTACCTCTACATATCCATATTGTATATAAAGCAAATTCCTCCATTTACTTTTAAGGGTGACTAAAGCACTATGCTTTCTATAGTTTGCTTAAATATTTTTAATGTATAGTTTAGCTTAATAAGTATATATTCTTATTAAAATTTGTTTATACCTCCATTCTTTTAAACCTTTTCCAAGTAAAATATTATGTGATAAATATCCATTAGCATAGCTCCTTCAATTTCTACTAATTTTTCTTTATCTTCTCCTATTTTTCATAATTTTGAGTTTATATATATATATATATATATATTCCTATTTTGGCTTTTAAAAATGAGTTACTATAATTTCGTCTGCACTTATTCTATGTTTTGTATCTACTTGCTTAGTCATGCAAAGCACTTGTGCCTTCTATAATGTTACTATTAATTGATTAATGGACTATTTTATCAAGAATACCTATAGGTATATATCAATAATATGTAAACTAGCACAATAACATAGTCAAGTCAAATGCCAGTAAATAAAAAAATTGATTTGAACAAACTCAGTAATGCATTTGTGTATAAATGATTGATGGATAAGCTTATAATTATTTCTCAAAATTTTAAGAGCATCTAATATGACCATTTTATCATAATGGAATATCATGCCACCTTTTACAATCCCTTTTTGTCACTTTTTTTATCTCATGGCCCGCTTATCATCTTTTACAATCCTTAAGCCTCACTCAACAAATATACACAGTTAGAAATTCTTTACAAGTAATGGCCCACTTTCAACAATAAAAAACAACATCTTTACCATTGTTAGAAATGTTGAATCAAACATTTGTGTATAAATTATTGATAAATAAGCTTACAATTATTTGTAAAAAATTAAAGGAACCCATAGAATTATCATTTTTTATCTGAATAGAATCTCATGCTAGCTTCTACAATACATTTTTGTCACCTTTTTTTTCTTTTTCTTTTTTAAATCTCATAGCCTACTTAACACTTTGCACTATCCTTAATCCTCTCTCATCAAATATGCATAGTTAGAAATTCTTTGCAAGCGATGGTCTATATTCAATAATCAAAACAACATTTTTACCGGTGCCAGAAATGTTGAATCAGCATTTGTGATTGAGGTTATAGAAACCCTTGGGAAAATTAGTGAATAATTAGATCATCCAGAGAAAGATCCCATCATGTAAAATTAGAGTCCCTTAAGGTAACTTAAAATGCTATTGCACCATATTCAAGAAAAGTTTGGACTAATCAATTAATAGTTTATTTATCAAGAATTCATAGATAAATAACAACAACACTATATGAAGTCTCAATAATATTAGATGCCTAAAATAACATCTTATAGCATACACTACTTTTTACTATTTTAGAACTTGTTCAAACGCTACTAGATTACCTCCACACCATAAAAATTTCAGATCCTTGTAGCATATGTTTGGTTGTGCTTTAAATTAGAACTATTTATATTTAAAAATAAAAAAGACACAGGTGGTTAGAACATCATATGGACATGAATTTGCATATGTAGGCTCATATCTATCATCTCTTTTTTGATGGGTGTTCAGCTTTGCTTGCTAGAAGGAAACATGTTGGTGTTGAAGCCATTTCCATATTATATTCTAGACAAATTTTTTTGAAGATTTTTAAAAAAAATGCAAAGAAGGATGCCAAGATTAATTTTTATCACCTATAACTTGGATGTTTAGGGTTTTCTTTTTTATCATGTAAGTGCTAACAATTGCAAATATAAAGACAAAAATAGCAGTACGTAAAGGAGAAGAAAACTTAGTAATTTATTTTAAAAATATTGACAACATATCATTAATTTCTTGCAATGGCATCACAATATATCATTATGGCTAGAAAAGAATGCTTTGACATACTTTTATTCCATTTCTCCTGGAATGGAATAATCCGCCAAATTTTTTCCAAATGGAATAAAATTAACAATTATGCATAGGCTAAACATGGGGGCTAAACCATGGTTACAATATATATATATATATATATATATATTGATTTTCTACTTAAGAAATTGCATATTTTGGTGAGCCTTATCAAACTTTAAAAAGACACTTCTTTTTAGACAAAACTCATCCTTTTGAAATTCTTATTAAAATTGTTTTAAATAAAAACAACCTACGAAATATGTGTGTGGGTTTCTTTTAAACTAATGTTTTTTTTGGGATTTGGAGGGAATTCGAATTTCGTTTGAACTGAACTCCCTTGTCTGTTCCACTTGAATTTTAAAATATGACAAATGTTTGGAAATTGGAAGAGGATTCAAGAACACACTCTTGAATGATGTATTTTGGCACAACATGCCAAGCTATGAGCATGAGGTAGTGTGTTAGTACGCACTTTGCATCCTCTCGTCACCTTGAGCCACCATATCTCTTTTGATTTTAGGAGTGATCTGGCCCTATCCCATTAGGATGGATGGTCCACGGATTGAGTGTCTTAGTGTTTGGTTGACCTATTGAGTGAGGTCTAAGACGCCTTGCCCTGTTGCTACAGACAACTTGTGTTGTCTAGGTCTATCTAGTTCATACGAACTCACCAAAAGAGTACTAGAGTAGGAAAGTTGGTGGGTTTTCTTATAAGGGCTTGCCTAAGGTGGTTTCTATGACACCCCGGGGCTTTCATGAAAATTTTTTGTGTTTATTCTCAAAGGATGTGGCTCGCCTCTAAATTTTAAATACAAAAACAATGGAATATTTTTCTTTGAAATTCATTTTTCCAAAAACCTAGATGTCACCTTTATGCTCACACTATACATGCATGCATACATGCATGTACCCATCCAGTGGTTCACTTGTACAGCCCCTATAACATTATATTAAATGTCCAATATCACAATTCAAATGACAAACTATACAATACAAAAGCTTTAATAAAATGTATACCTAAGTGCATAAGTATGGTTGCTGGATTCTTCTTCTTGTGTACATCTTCTCTTGTCTATCTGTATATGAGATATTGTAAACATAAAATATTTACAATATCTCAGCAAGCTATGCTTGGTAGGGGAGTTTAAGAAGCATGCTAAATCTTAAAATACATTAATTATTTCATAGTAATTAGAATATTTATTTTCATAGCAATTTTATTGAATGAGATTTACTGTATGTTTCACATTTCAATAATCCAGTTATAAACCAAATATCTACATGTTTCATAATCATTAACAATCCATTGATGAATCAATTATTAACATGTTTCATAATTATAAGTAATCCATTAAATTATCAAGCATCTTTAATTATTATTTGTTATCTAAATAAACTAATCCAATTCCATGAACCATACTCTGCATAACAGCTCTACCCATTTATATACCCATATGAAACTTATATGAGACTACGCCCTCAATCATATACATATAACATATGTACACATATATGTAAATTGTTAAAAGACATACAAAATTATGAATATAATTAATAAGTCTCCTAATCTACATTCCCATACTATATTGGGTTTCATAATCATACCCCTCATCATGTGAGGTTCATAATCATCTAACCTCTACTGGTATATCAGTATAATCCTCATGCCCTTCACTATATGGGATCCACAATCCTCTAACCACTATTGGAAAAACAATATAAGGCATATCCTCATACCATATCATATAAGTACCATAGTGCATCAAATATAAGGACTACTATGCATGCAATCAGAATCAGTATAACATGCCCTGATAATTGCTCAATAATCCACCTATACCATCCTCGGTAGAAATCATAATATCTATGTCCATATGGGAGGACTATGGCTGTCACAGTGGCAGTCTTCCCATAATTGCCCCACTCGACTTTTTGCAACACATAGCTTGGTATCCATAACATAATAAATTTCGGAGAGAGGGTGGCCAAACCCTCATAACTCTCCTATCATAGCATCCCCAGGCCTACACCTGTCTAAAACAAAACTCTCAGGACTCCATGCCCAGATGTAAAATAATCATAATAGCAGGCAATTCACCTGTTCATATATTTCATAACAAGAATAACATCCTCACTTATTTGGTGATAACCTAACAAGGAAGTATCCTATAAAACTAAACTCATACATCATTAATATTGACATGGTACCCCTATACCATAAACATAATTTCATAATTCACATATATGATGTATAAGTTATAAGCATCAATTATAACATGCAATTCTTTTAATTAACATTATTTCATCATTTCAATTTAAAGCATGTCGAATATCAATCATACCATTTTAGTTTCATAACATCTATAATCAGAAATAAGATCATGTTTAGAATATGCATCTTATTATTTATACATGCTATCTTAAATTTCCACCAACCTCATGTGACGCGTTCTTCAATTCCACTAGCATTGATCACCATCCATTCATGTTGGTAAAATACTCATTTTTACCTAGACCCTCCAAATCAAACCATCAATTAGTAACTTTTAACTGAATGACCTAATTGAATAAGCTACATTGATCATGATCATAGAACTTGATCCATTTCCATACCTGGATCCTAGATTGATCTCAACCATTGATCAAGATTAGTGAAAATTTCTCAAATCGAGCTTGTGATCCGAAATCTCTCATCAGATTCTTGATCTACACTTCCTAATGGTCACGATAGACTATTTGGATCGGAAAAATGAAGTCAGATCATCACTGATCTGATGATCTGACCTCCAATGAAAGGTCTGACAAATTTAATAGTTAAATCTTCCCAGATCAAAAATTTGGGAAGATGGGAGTGTGATGGTGGTTTTGTCACTGCCTGGAGCTAAGACACCGAAAAAAACGTAGGGGAAAAGGGATATGAAACCTAGGCACGCTAGCTTTCCCAGGCCTAGTTGTGCCATGCTGTGGAGAGAACAAAGGAGAAGGGTGGATTTGGACATGCCAGGTGGCTTGGAGGCTTGGTCGTGCAGATGTTGTGGAGAAGGCAAAGGGGAAAGAGGGGAAAATGGTGATTGAAATCTGGGATTTGCGATTTTCCAGAAGGGGAGAAGGGTTGGCTTTCTCTTTCTTAGTGCTTCGCCCCGTGGAGAACTCTAGTTTTGCTTTGGTCCGATAGTAAAGAACTCGACTAGGTAGGGGAGTATAGAGAGGAGGAAGTAAAGCTGTGGGTGTCATCCACGCTACTGCGTTTGTGAGGTTATCTTGCTGGAAAGATGGGCAATAGTTTGTGAAAAGCTCCACTCGACGATCCGAGAAGAGGTAGAAGAAGGTGTTTGTCGTTAACAGGGGGAACTGGGTTTTGGACACCAAAAGAAAATGAGGATCTACCCATCGTTGATATGTGAATGATCTAGGTTTGTCAGAGATTTCCAGCTCACTGGCACCCATGGCCTGGCTGAGCTCGACAACAGTGAAAGGAAAAAAGAGATTGAAGGGAGAGAGAGTACAGAGAGGGAAAATATGTATGGGATCCGTGCACGCCAGACTGGCTATACCGAAGATCATGGGGAAAACAAGATCTGCTTGAGAAAGGAGCAGCTCGTGCAGTAGGAGAAAACCCGATGAGGGTTTCTGTCAGGTGCGGAGATCTAGGGTTTCTAGTGATGCCAGAGATCAAGAGGGGCAGTGGACTGGAAGATCGGAAGATGCTGGTAGAGGGGAAAGGTACGCCGGATGGAAAGGAGAAGAGGGGAGAATGGTGGGTGCTAGGGTTAGGGTTGTCAGGTCTGTTCTCTTTGAGAACAGATAGTGCGATAAGGGGGTGCCATTATCAAAATGTCCCCTTAAGGTTTCTATGTTTTTTTTATTATTTAAAATTTTAATTACTAAAATAGCCCTGACTTTGAAGTCCCATAACTTCCTCATCCGGACTCTGTTTTTAGCATTCTTTGGGTCGTTGGATTCCATTTTCTGAGTACAATCCAATTATGCATGTTTTAGTTCTTAATTCTAATTCTATAAAAAGTTATTCTCCTAGAAACCTCATACCTCGATCATACAATAGTAAAATTTTGGAGTTGTTACAGTTTCTGGCATGCTTTGGGGACCAACTAAGGCTATTTAGTACCCAATCATCTCACTGAATATAAGAGGAGGGGGCTAGACCATTCCCTTTTGCACCTTCTCCTCTCTATCCCTTGAGCTTTCTAGTTTCTAGAGTCTTTCTAGTTGAGATATTCTTTACTCTCATCTTCTCTTTAGACTTTGTCTGAGAGTACTGCTATATTCTTTGTTCTTTCTCTTAGAGTTTGCCTATGAGAATCACTCTAATTTAATTTATTTAAGATATTGCAAGAGAGCATTACTGTTCAAGAGTTCTTTTACTTGTAAAATCTCTAGTTTTAGAGCTTGACTTTTGAAGTTTTACTTGTTCCCTGTTTCTTTAAATGTTCTTCTACTAGTGGAGATCTCTGGTTCAAGAGTTTGTCCATTTGGCATCACTTTGTTCTAGTGTTCTGAAATTAGAAAGTTCTTCCTTGAGTTTTATTGTGATTTAAAGAGAGATTTTGAATACTTGGTTTTATAGCATTCACCTTTGAGGCTAAAGTATAGACCAATTGTAATTGTTCAAATCAATTGATGTACAAATTGAGTCTGGCTTAATTTAATATCAGAGATCGAGCCCCTATATATGTTGCACTTATTGAGAGGCTTTGATTATATTTAAGAAACTGCTATTGAGTTTGCTTCTAAGCTAAGGTTTATAAGATTTTTGTTTATGTGCAATAATACTTTGTTTTTAACATTTCTTTCTATGCAAAATCCACCTTTTTAATTGAAAAGACATCTAAGTTTTACAAAGTTTCTTTCTTTCTTTTTTTATTATTTTTATTATTTTTATATTCTAAGTTGCTTCAATATTTAATACTAAGCTTAAGTCTATCTATAAACAATATAATTCTCATCTAGGATATGATGTTTAGTTTTTTCCAAAAAATATAATTCTATGCTTAAGAAACTTTTTAGTAAGTTTGCTATTATTCCCTTTTATTTAATTTTTAATGCATTTAATTTTTTGTCTTTTCCCTCACTTTTTTCTGACTTTATTATGAATTTTTTACCTTTTCCCTACTTTGAATTGTGTAACTATAGGCTGAACAAGATAAACGACTTATACCTAAGTAAAACAAAAATACCAAAAAGATAAAGTCTACTGCAAGAAGCTACTTTAGGCATAAAAAATTAGAAGGACTCGTCATATGAGATACTAGGAAAACAACATTTTCCTTGAAATTAGCAATAACACAGACCAATGTAATTAATCTACTAAATAAGCCTGGTTATATAACTTTATTATATTAATTAGGCCATGCTGAGATACACTGATCTGATCCTTCCTCTCACCTTCTGGATCTCATTGCCCCCCATTCAACCTTTTACAAAATCCTTAACCCTCACTAAGTGGTGAAGAAATGTTAACTAATATTAGTAGGATTAAACAAATTGAAAGATTGAGAGAGCATCTACCTAACCAGTTTTCTTTATTTGCGGGTTATCTTCATGTTGGGAGTCAGGCTGCATGTGCACTTAAATAGTTTTTGGCTCCCACACTCTTTAATGCAATTCATGCATCATATCTTCTTGGCTTTCTCTCATGTCTTCCTCCATTATTTTTATTACTTGCTACTACATACATAGACAAAGACTCGAAATTCCTTACTTTACTTGTCTACGTAGCCACCTTAACATATAGCCACGACGATGTGGTGATGATAAGAGTGAGTCACAAGATTCGGCAAGATCTGTAGATCTCCTTTTGTGGGCTTTTGCGTGTAGGTAAATCGTAGTACATACAGGAATGGGTCTCTTCAATCTCATTGCAAGTTTTCAGCAAACCTGTCTAGAGATTTAGATTTTCAGCGAACCTTTTTTCGTGTGAAATTTTCACTGTTCCCAATGCAGCTGCTTTCTGGATTCTGTTTCCGGGATTGCTGGGTCCTTGGATTTTGTATGGTTGGGGAACATGAGGGTTATTATTCTCCGATCGGTATCTGTTAGTTTTTGGCGATGGGTAGGGAAGGTGGGATGTTGGGAAAGTAGCCATAGAAGCATATCATGTACTTTTTCTGTACTTTGGGTTGTTGTCAATTTTTTTCCATGTAAAAGGATTCAGTGTCGTTTGTCATGAATTCGAGGAGTTGTAGCTGCATCATCTGCTGTGGCTTTTGTTATTGGAAGTAGAAGATGGTACATGGGTCCTCAGTAGATGATATATAGATTGTACATATTCTTTTTCTGGTGTAGAAATGGAGTCTGAGAATGGATTTTATTCTACTGATGAATTTCGGTTGGACCCTAAGTGGTTGATTGATCCCAAACTTCTGTTCGTTGGGCCCAGAATTGGAGAAGGAGCTCATGCCAAAGTGTACGAGGGAAAGTAAGTTTTTGACTGATTTCTTAGTATGTAGTTGCTTATGTTCAGTTCTGGTAGTTTGATCTACTTGATCTGTTTAGTTGTTTGTTGTGATTCTGTAATTGAATCCAAATTGAACAATAGAAGTTATTAATTGGGTTTGTTTTCCTTTTTTTTGGTTGGTGAACTGGGAACAATTTTCTTTTTGGTTGGTGGACTGCGAATTGTACTTGCAATGCTTCTTTGTGAATGAATTTTGTTAGTGGATGGTTTGCAGATACAAGAATCAAAATGTGGCTATCAAAATTGTTCACAAAGGAGAAACACCTGAGGAGATTGCTAAGAGAGAGGGACGGTTTGCAAGGGAGGTCGCAATGTTGTCTAGAGTTCAACACAAGAACTTGGTGAAGGTTGATTTCTTAGATCTTTGTGAATGCATGTAGAAATCGACATGATTTAGGGAGAAATCAAGTTATCAGATAGAATTCAGCTCCCTCCGTTATAGTCCTGATTCAAAATATTGGTATCTCGGCTGAAGTGGTTAGATGCATTTTACAATAGATTCTGCACAACAAACGAATTCTGACAAAAAAAATCAACCTTTGGAGACAAAGATCCCAGAATGCTGAATCAGAATTGTACCAACCACCCTTACTGTCTTGCATATAAATCTATAAAGCACGAGGGCAGAAATTCTTCTTAATGTTTATGCAAAATTGACAACTGGTTAATTATTTCAGTTGCATTATGTTCTAATGGGTTTTTAGGGGGTGTTCATACTTGTATCTTATATGCATAATACAACATCTAACTATAATACTATGTTCTGACAGTTCATTGGGGCTTGTAAGGAGCCTGTCATGGTGGTAGTGACTGAGCTTTTAACTGGTGGGTCTCTGCGTAAATACTTGCTGAACTTGAGACCAAGGTGTCTGGACACGAATGTGGCAGTTGGTTTTGCCCTCGACATTGCTCGGGCCATGGAGTGCTTACACTCTCACGGGATCATCCATCGTGATCTGAAGCCTGGTAATTTTTCTGATTAAGCACTATTGGAGCTCTCATAAGACGGCCTGTACTTTAGTCCCACTGGCAACATATGTAAACTAATATTTGAATTTCTCTCTATGTCATCTTGCTTTCTCTTAGACCTCTGCCACGCTATCAGTGCATTCTGTTCTGGCATTCACATTTGTAGTTCAGTTATGTAACATCTAACTCTTCATCTGTTGTTGATGCTTTTAAGTTTGAACAAGTGAATTGCAGTTACTGTTGCAACTTGCAAGTTGTACTGAACTTGACACTTTTGGCATTAGAGTCCGTAAAAGTGCAAATCAGGATGCAGGCCTGTAGGACATGCAGGCATCACTTTTATTTGTAGGGTAAATTATTGCACTCAGGTGCTTTTGCATTAACTGTGATGTTATGTGCATTTATGGAGAAATGGAAAGCATGAGTTCCGCCTACTCAGTGTTTTCTTTTCTTAGCTGAGAAGGGCATTGGCTTCTGTTCTACTTCCAAGTAGAAATCTATACCACCTTTATGTGAATGCCATGTTAATTTTATATAAATCTTGTGGTTCAATGCATGGGCATACATCATACTTTGTCTTGTGTTCATCCATCTGAGCAGTTTTTTGGTCACACAGTATTGGGTGAACCAACTTTTAGGACTAAAGCAAAACTTCTCTCCCAATTGGCTAGTTTAATCTTCCACAAGGACCCTGTTCTCGAAAAATCTTCTTATGGATTTGGCCTACTTTAGTTCATTTGGGACCATCCTTGACAGTTGCCAGCCAAGTCTGAGTGCGTTCAATTAAAAAGTCACTTTCAAAATCTTTTCTTGCCAATCTGGCCTGGGAAAATGACCCAAGATCACCTTATGATCTATCTAGTTATTGGAAAACCTGTTTTAGTGGGAAAACACATTTCCTAGGAAACACAAGTTAGTAACTTTCTTGTAGAGCAGTGCCTTGGTGAAGTTGCCATGAGGAATCTATTATGAAAGGCAAGGAAATCTTAAGAGGGCCATGTTCCCCTAGGCACAGATCTCATTGTTTACAGCAGTTAGTCCTCAACTTTTTTATGTGCTACTAAGCACTGACCAACAACGCTAATTATTATCACGGATGGAACCTCTGTGTCTCGCCACATCTTGATTCTTTTTGGTGCTTGAGAACTTTTTGTTTTCAGAACAATAAAGACATTGTATAGAATCAAGCAGCAGATAAGTTGCAAGGGATAGATTGAAGAAGGAAGAACTTTGTATTGACAGGGTCAAAATAGGGGTAAAAAGGAGGATTGGTGACCCTATGTCAATGATGGTTTCTCTGGTCTCCTTTGCCAATGAGTCCATGAATGACACAATTCTTGTTCTGACCCATAGTTGTTGGAAGCTTCTGAGTAGCAGGGGAAGCTCACTATTTCAAAGTGCATTTAGTAAGTGGTAAGCATCCCTCTTCCCAAAAATGGGGAAGCTTGTTTCCTTTTGGACTTTTTTCCTTCAGTTATTTTCTCCTTGGAAAGGCAAAATGCACCTGCATCTATCTAGCAAGAGTCAAATCTGCAACCTCAATGCATAATGTGTTTTTGGGGCTAATTTCTTGAGATTGTTGTACTTTTTCTGTACATTCTTTGTTATGCTTATTGTTTCCCACCCACAAAAAGTTTGCTTCTGTTTTTTGCTTCAATTGAAGCCTCTGCTTCCCCTCTCTGGCAACTATGTTCGATCAATTAGGCCTTCTGCGAGAAAGTGGAAAGTTATTTACTTAGGACTTAACGGGACTTATTTCGAGACAGGCACCTAAGACCATATTATTGTGGTTAGGATGGGCAATGAATAACTAATTTATTTCACATATTGCTTGCTTCTCCATGAATGTGAAAGGAGGTTTAAGTGCTGGATTAGGATTGTTCTCTGATAAGGAGCGCTGATGTGCAGGGGTATTATCTTGCAGCCATGAGTTTGCTTAGTTCATGAAATTCTCAATCACAGTGTTCCATCCTAGCTACTAGCTAGAAACTGAATACATATTAATGCACCTCAGTCTTGTTTGCATTCATGTCCTGGTGAGACTGACCTTCACATCTTCCGTCCGAATGGTATGATTCCCAATGTCACAGTAGTTACTGATCTAAAGCTGATGAAAAGGACCTTGAGCTTGTAGACTTGATTTGGATCCTAGTTACTAGCTATCAGAAATGAAATTCCATCTAAAACTGCCTCAGTCAACAATTATCAAGTCAAATAGTAATACTTTGCTGCAGGGTCAAATTCAAATAGTCGTCCCTTGATGTTCCCAAGTTATTATGGTACTCTACTCTGTCTTTCCCGAACCTGAATGAAACCTGGCATTTGTTATGGATAAATAAGGGCAGCTCCGGTGCAAGAACATTTGAAAGTTGGCATTCACCATTCCATATTTCTGGAGTAATAGTCTTCAATTAACATGAGGGTAAAATGACAAAGTAACTGCTGCTTTTCATATCAAGCATTCTGAGTCAGCATAAAGATCGACTATAACTTCCTTGTGGGTGGTAATCTTAACCATCTGATCCATCCATAGATTCATACTCAGGTACAGATGTTGTGCTATGAGTTAAAGACTAGGGATTTCATTCTAGGAAGGAGCCTTGCATCTAGCCTTATATCAAGTTGAAGTAGCATTCAGAAAAGGATGAAGTACCAAAGTGAAACGGAGTAACAAGAGAGAAAAATGTATTAGTAGGAAAGCAGGAGTTTGACTAGTTTTCTGATATCTCTATGGTCAAGTGATGGCCTTAAGGCTCATTTACATAAGAACAACTGTTTCCTAGTTGTGAACAGAATTCATGAGAACTCCAAGTAATATAGAAAAGACATGTTGAGCTAATGCCTTCTAGCTAGCATTTTAGGCTGCTGGTGGCTGTATGTCTAAATTTCAGAAAAAACAAGTGCATATAACACCTTATCTAATGATAATAACCTGAACTTATCTTAGAAAAAAATTAATCTTTATCATTCTTGCTTCTGGGCACAGGCAAGTGTATTCACCTAGTAATGCTTTTGTGCATCCTATGCTTGATGGTCAAACATATCCTCTTTGGTATTAAATATGGTAAAATATGTGCTCTCATTTAGAATTTCATCTAATCTACATTTTGATAGGGTTTGACGTGGGATGTCAAATATTGTCCACACGTTTGGAACTTCTCATAACCTACATTCTAATGGGGATTTTTGATGTTTCAACAATGAATTGGTTCTTGTTGATTTTTATCTGTGACTGTGTTATGACCACCTTTAATATTTTCTTATACCTTTCATCAAGAGTGTTTTACGTCAATTGATCAACTTTACAAATTTAAACTTGTATAACCTCATTAGTTGTGTAGTTCATAACTCTACCATCATATCCATACCTTTGGGCATACATGTAAATATAAGCTTCTTTATCTGGAATATAATTGGTAGATGATCTTTTAAGCTTGCAATTCATGGAGCAGCACTGAAAAGGAAGACGTACCAAGTTGAAATGGAGTAGCAAGAGAGAAAAATGTAATAGTAGGAAGGCAGGAGTTTGATTAGTTGTCTGACATCTCTCTGGTCAAGTAATGTCCTTAATGCTCATTTACATAAGAATAACAGTTTCCTGATTGTGAACAGAATTCATGAAAACTCCAAGCAATACAGAAAAGACATGTTGAGCTAAGGCCTTCTAGCCAGTGTTGCAAAGAGCCTATCTCATGGTAGGTCACAGTTTTTTAGGCTGCTCATGGCTGTAACGGTAAAATTTGTCGTCATGTGACCTTGAGGTCACGGGTTCAAGGCGTGGAAACAGCCTCTTGCAAAATGCAAGGTAAGGCTGTGTAGGCCCTTGCGGTCCACCCCTTCCCCGGACCCTGCATAGGTGGGAGCTTCTTGCACCGGGACTGCCCTTGGCTGTGTGTCTAAATTTCAGGAAAAAAAAAATACATATAACACCTTAACTAATGATAATAACCTGAAATTATCTTAGAAAAAAATTAATCTTTATCATTCTTGCTTCTGGGCACAGGCAAGTGTATTCTCCTAGTAATGCTTTTGTGCATCCTATGCTTGATGGGCAAACATATCCTCTTCGGTATTAAAAATGATCAAATATATGCTCTCATTTAGAATTTCACCTAACCTACATTTGGATAGGGTTTGACGTGAGATGATCATATATTGTCCACAAATTTGGAACTTCTCCTAACCTACATTCTAATGGGGATTTTTTTATGTTTCAACAATGAATTGGTTCTTGTTGATTTTTATCTGTGATGGTGTTATGACCACCTTTAATATTTTTCTCATGCCTTTCACGGAGAGTGTTTTATGTCAATTGATCAACTTTACAAATTTAAACTTGTATAACCTCATTAGTCATGTAATTCATAACCCTACCATCATGTCCATACCTTTGGGCATACATGCAAATATAAGCTTCTGTCTATTGAATATAATTGGTAGATGATCTTTTAATCTCACAATTCATGGAGCAGCACTGAGAAGGAAATTGACCAAGCATATGGCAGAAGACTAATAGAAAGAGAAATATTACACTTCACCATGTTAAATTTGTATTAAAGGCGCTTTTGTATATATCTTAGATCCACTCCATCCTTTGTGATCTCCTCTTATTTCTTTGTATAATCCATTTTGTTTTCTACCTAGCGAACTTCTCAACCTTACTTAAGCCTACTATTTTTAGATTTGAAGCATATCAGCAAATGACTTCTTCTGCCCAATTTAAACATGGAAGCACTAAAACTCCCATTCATTTTTCCTGGAAACAAATCAGAAGTCAGCTAGATTTTAGTTCCAAATTGGAAACAAATCAGAAGTCAAAATATGAATGTTCAATGCCCTCAACTGTTTGTCTTCTTTCTGCTTTCCTTTATGTTCACATGGGTTCTTTGGGGGCTTTTTCATTATTGCGATGCCTAAGATTTTGCAAGGCTGGTTCTAGTGCACTATTGAGGCCTTAATAGCTTCATCTGAAATTAAGGCTTGAAAGAAGAAGGCAATGATCACCAGATGCATCATTGCTTTGTTATCTCAGTCAAGTAGAATTATAGAAGAACTTGTTGACTTGATTTAGACCACAGAGAACACTCAGTGAAGTCTAAGATATCACTAGATATTAGCGATAGATGAATTGCTTTTCTCACTTCTGTACCTGTAGGCATCTCATGGAAGACATGACAAAAATGATTAAAAGGACAGGAACACCATTTATATTTCAAAATCCTTGTCAAATTGAACTCTTATGCCCTATACCATACATTCTCTTGAGCCTTGTAACTAAACTGTTGACTTAAGCCACCAATTAAATGCAGCTCTCCCTTCATGATATTGTGTAGTTCTATTTTGTAACACGATCTGACAAGTTATTTTTTCTAAGAGAGTCTGATAAACATATTCTGGGTATTTATGTACTTATTGTGTGTCTTTTATGGTGGTCATCCTACATTGCCTGTATCAATTTCATTACAGAAAATACACATGATGGTGGTGCAAGTAAATCTTCCAGGAATCCACCAAATGTACAAACTTGCTAGAGAATCGAACAACCAGACAAAAATCTGATTTTTCTCCATAAACAATGCCAGACAGAGATATACTGACTGCACATCTGATCAAACCTTGACCAATGTATGGTAAATTGTGAAACCCAAAAGAGAAATCTCACAACTGTTCATTGACCCCTCAACAGTACATTGAAACTTCATATGCCCAGAACACCTTATCGTATTGTTGAATCCTAACTGTGACATAGGATCAATCTCAGCCCTTAGGTCAAGCTAAAGAAACCTTAATTTATATTTCAGTGCAGCATTGTGGAAAACAAGAGATACATCTTCTTCTCCTGAAAATACTATCCATTTTTCTTTTTTTTACAATAGGGCCTGCAAAGACCTACTTAAACTCCAAAAACTTCAGCATCAGAGGAGTCTTAATCAATCATAGTGCTCAACCAAGGACCTTTGTCTTATTGAATCAAGTATAGTAATTCTGAGTCCCAGACATCCTTTTGAATCTTGTGGACCTTCAACTCCTTCCAATTTGTCTTTGTTAACAATGGCTTGTTCATGCATCAATGTCGTCATATACAAGCTAGAATTGAGTAAAGGGAACACAATCTTTTATGCCTTACCTGGGGAGAATTAGAGTGCCCGTAACAGTGCTTGGAATTGTATTAAGTCTTGAGAACTTTTCTTTCTTTGTACTTTCCTTTTCCTCCTTTATACAGTGTATAGTTTACATAGGGAAGGACCTTTGCTATCAATTGCTCTGCTTCCTACATCAGTCATTTTTGATAGAATCCCTCCCTTGCGTCCTTTCCCAGACAGTCATGGTGGTTACTCATTTTATCAACATAGAAGTATCTTATATTTGTTTATTTCCCTTCTACCCGTTCTTTTGGTTAGTGCACTAATATTCAGTACTAGCTAATTCTGTGACAGGCAAAACTTTATGTAATATCAGATAGTTCTCATGGCTTATCTGCTTATGTATTCTAAACCTTCTCTGTAATATTTCTAGGGGTAGGAATAGGTTAAGTTTTTCATGATTAATGCCAGTAATTCAACCTATCAAACCAATATCATGTATGCAAAATCTTCTTCACTGCCATTTACGTCATAGCCAAGTAAGCTATTGGAATTTTACACAAGGATGTTATGCTTGTAATCTGCCTTTCATCATGACTTAGATTTTTATGACTTAAAAGTTTAATAACATTCTGAATATAAGTTCCTCAGGATGAAGCCCCTCTTGCTATACTTGCCATGGCAATGTAGCAATGCAGAAATAAGATTCTGATTTACTAGTTACTTCTCCAGAAAACTTGCTATTGACAGCAGACCAGAAGGCAGTGAAACTTGTGGACTTTGGTTTAGCAAGAGAGGAGACACTGACAGAAATGATGACTGCTGAAACCGGGACATATCGTTGGATGGCCCCAGAGGTGCCTCCTTGTTCAATGCATCTTTCTTAGATCTTCTCCCTTCTCTCTTTCTCTGTGTCAATTGAACACGCATTTTGTCTTTGATCAGCTGTACAGCACTGTCACATTGAGGCATGGGGAGAAGAAGCATTACAATCATAAGGTGGATGCTTACAGCTTTGCAATAGTGTTATGGGAGCTCTTACACAATCGACTACCATTCGAAGGCATGTCAAACCTGCAAGCTGCATATGCAGCCGCTTTCAAAGTAATGTCCTGTCAGTGACTTTGTTTATTTACATGCAACTTGTTTCAAGTAAATCTAATTTAAGGTCTATTTCTCTGTCCAGAACGTCAGACCTAGTGCGGACAACCTCCCGGAAGAATTGGCTTTAATTTTAACCTCATGCTGGAAAGAAGACCCAAATTCCCGGCCCAATTTCAGCCAGATAGTGCAGATGCTACTAGAATATCTATCTACGCATTCACCTCCCACACCTGTGATTCCTTCACATGTATTTGCTTCTGAGAACTCAGTCCTACCCCCAGAATCTCCAGGTACGAGCTCCTTGATGGCCATACGAGATGACTTGGGTGAAACCCCAAAAGCCAAGCTAGGAAACAAACCAAAGGGATTGTTCTTCTGCTTCAACCAGTGCTACTGATCTGCTCAAAATGGAAAGATCAAAATCCTTGTGGAGGACCCCCATTCCCCACGTAATAATTGTACTGAAAGCTCAATGGAAGTCCCTAAACTGCAAGTTTTACCTTCTCCATAAATGCTACTAGTTATTTATGCTGAAACTTGAACTGTTGAGTCCTCGTGTAGATTGACTAACCACTTTCAGAGCATCTTCTGTATCGAAGTTAATAGTTCTTTTCATTTCGATGGCTAATAAAATGGGTAGAAGGTTGTCTATAAATTATTTTAGTTGTTACTCCAAAACCATCGAATACTCATGGATATTGAATAACATCATCATCTTTATATCCTGTCTGATAGTTGCTGAAATTCTTTAACATTTATAAATTGTAACTTGTGTGGAGAATATTCTACTTTCTTGATTCCTCCATTGCCCCCCTGTAAGCATTAAAAACATCAAAGCTACTCTTTCAGAAGCTTTCTTACATCAATTGAAATGATAAAGTCATTAACAATAAGGAGAATATGCCATCAAGTCCTTGATTCAATAAAGTCACTTCTTTCTTTTTGAACAGCATTTAATAGTGGCACTAATCCCTGCATAACACTTAAAATTCGCTGCTAAATGCCTTACAACTGCCAAAAACCGGTAAAAAGGTGCATAATTGAGATAATAGTGGGATTTACTTCGGATAATTTGGTTTTTTCCTTTTAATGAACTGCTAAAGAACTCAGTACTGGTTGAAGTTTATTTGCCAAAAGTTTATTCCATAAGCTACTATTCTCGTAATAAAATCGAACTGCATATTGATAGAAAAGGTGGCTATCAGCTGCTGGGTCCATACCATTTGATCATTTTATGCAAATGGATTGGAATCGACAAGATCAATTCCTGCCATCAGTATTTCCGAGCTTATACAGGGCCTGTACCCCATTGCTAGTCTCAATAATTGTTTGAACCGGAACTTTTAGTTGTTAATATATGGATCATTGACAAGTTTGATCAATCCAACTGTTCAATCACAGTCTGATCCTCTTTTCATCACCAACTATCCATCGCATTCTTTGCTTAAGAAGCGGGTGAACCTTCAAAGTAGCTCTCCAAGTATACAAAAAGAGGAATGAAAACCAAAGACCCCCTAGGAGTCTATTGACACTCCAATGTATAGGCATGTTTTCTGGAAGATCAATGCTATTCATACTATTGTCTTACCTTTGTTTAGGTTACATGTGAAAAATGGCGGCAATTGAATGATTCTAGCTAACCCTTTATGTTATGTTTTATTTTTTTTCAAAATTTTAGAATCAATGATCATTTTCAACCAAAGTAACATAGGCTTTGATCATTCTATGGGCGTGGTTTCCTAGGGGCGCCTTATCCAAGGGTTGGCGAACAAAATGAATGGCATAAATCTTCTGAAAAGCAAGCCTAGATTGAAGTCTGACGTTGAGGCTCTAAAAGGAGTATCAGTTTATCAAATAAAAAAGCTGTTAATCTTCATTTTTTTGCTGTAATTGACTTGTCTATAAAAAGATCCTCGATAGTCATAGGAGAATGCTAAATCAAAGTACTTGTGCTTGGAGTAAAAGCACTTTAACTTTTTTGTATGGTGGGTCTGCCTATAGATGATCCATCTAGTGCATTAATTGCTTTGGCTTTGGGTGTCTACTAGTCCAAAAATCATGTGAATTGGCATGTTACAAGATCGTGTTTTTTGTTTTTAAATATAGACCATTGTTTACAAAGTTTCTAACAGTCCATTAAAAGAACTCTCTAGATATTAGAATCATCCAATCTGCATAATTTTTGGACTAAGATACATCCAAAGCCAAGCCAAAGAAATCAGATAAACTAAGTTGATCATACATAGGTAGATCCCTTCATGCAAAAAGTTAGAGCGCTTTGACTTCTAAGTGCTTATAAACGCTTTGTTTAACATTCCTCTAGTCACAATAGCCTATCCTAGCTTCAATTCAAAAACATTGTCTACATCTTGAAAGATATAAATGGTTTAAGTCCCTTAGAAGTTTGAAGGAATCACTAGAAATATTTCGGTTGAGCAATGCATGCATAGTCATTCATACAAGGCCATGCATGATTCTAGATGGGTCTAATTAACTTGAGTTCAACATTTCTCTTTGGTAATAGATAATAGACTGTAGTATATTAATAAAAGGAAGATGGTGTAAGGAGAACAACACTTGCTTAATTAAGGAATAAGTATATTTTGTGGAGTCCCATGTACTTCACATCGTTCTTTTATCTAAGCTATTAAGCTAGCAGATACTAACAAACCCAGCCCATTGACATTGACTTTGTATTGATAGGATACCAAGACCCTTTATCCACAAAGGCGTATCTAAAGTAGTTTTGTAGAAAAATGTGAACCTTGGTTTTTGGTGAGCGTGCCGATCAAATAAACATTCGACACAGGACCAAAGCCGTGTAGTTAGCTTATGATGGAGTGCAACTTTATTACTATGGATCCACAAATACCCCTTTTTACGTAGGTCCAAAAGTATGCTTCTTTGATAAGAAATGTTCAATGCCAGAGTCACTTTGAAACTTACTCAAAGACCTGTTATGACAAAGCCCATATCCGTTTTGGTGCATGTCTTGACATATATAAGACTTGTTAGTGGCCAGAGCTTATGGCTTAGACTCCATTTCCAATCTATCCTCATTACATGAGGCAACCATCTTTCTACTCATTTGTGTTCTATTATAGATGGGTGAATCCATGGGTTTCTACCCAATCACACAAAATCTCTTGAGTACTCTATCGATGTATGGCGCTTGAGGCAAGCTAGGTTTTCTAGCTTTGCTGTGTCTTTCAATCTCAATACTTAGGATAAAAGAGGCTTTAACTACATCTTTCATTCCAAACTAGGTCTTAAGCCACTCTTTTGTCCTAATAATCATATCTAGATCACTGGCCATTAATAGTATGTCATTAACATACAATGACAACAAGATAAAGTTACTCCAATAATGAAAAATGTGATACCACGCAAAGAAAAAAATGGCAAGGCCACTAGATATAGTAGAATTTTCAGATTGGTGATATTATTGCAAATAGCAGGTGTATTGGCTGATATATCAATCAAAATATTGTATCAATTGTTTTACTAATCCAACAATATCAGGTATAATGGGCAATATTTTGTTCAATTGTACCACTGGCTTGGTGATTGTTTTAGCTCATATAAAGCTTTCACCAACTTTTGTACTTTAGCTTCTAGAGTTTCATCCTCAAAGCGTATATTGACTTTCATATAAATGTCTTCATCTAAATCACCAAGAAATGTAGTTTTCACATCTATTTTACTACAATTCTAGGTGCAAGTATGCAACTCTAGCCATACAAATCCTAATCGAGATAAACCTACAAAGAACAAAGAATGTTTCATGATAATCAATCTCTTCAACTTGAGTAAAATCCTTAATTACAATTCTAGCCTTGTTCTTTTCAATTGATCTATGATGTAAGCTTCTTTTTGAGAATCCATTTACAACTTATGGCCATTATCTCTTTAAGTAGGTCATTATAAACCTAAACTTAGTTCTTTTTAATTGCAACCTTTTACTCTTGAATGGGATGAGTCACTTCTCAGAATCCTCAGCATTTACTACCTTAGGAATAACCTTTTAGATTGTCATCTTCTTAAGGCTCATCAACCACTATATATCCTCATCTACCTCCTAAACATCATAAAATGACTCTAAGACAAGAAGGTCTTCTCTCCTTAACATGTCTAGAAACTGAATCAAGTGTAGGAGATGAATACATGATCTAAAATAAACCACTAGTTCTCTCCTTAGATTTCTCTACCTCAAAAGTTTAACCTTTTAACCAATACTCTAAAGTCCAATTAATTTTCAAGAAAGTGAGCAGCTTCACTTACTAGCACTCCCACTGACCCATTAAAGTAATGAACAACAAACCTACACCCTTCACTTTATAGTCTTTGGGTTTAACTTGATCTATTTTGATCTGGTTCTCTTACACGAACACAACAACCCATACTCTTAGATTACTTATATTCAGTTTTTAACTAGTCCATAATTCTCAGGGCATCACCTTGACAATGTTAGAGGGTACATTATTCAATATATGCATTACACTAGAGGGTGCCTCTCCCCCAAAATTGAGTCCCTCGCTTAGAATGATTCAACATATCTAGAATTACATCTAACAAATATCCACTCTTCCTTTAAGCAATGCCATTTTGTTGAGGATTGTAGGGAAATGTATATTGGTGTACAATGCCTTAACTTTTTAAGAACTAGTTGAATACATCATTAGTGTACTTGTGTCCTCTATTAGATCTTAATAATTTGTCGGTCCTATAAAGCTAGTTTTCTGCCTCACATTTAAATAACCATAACTTTCTAATGCCTTCAAATTTCTATGCATCAAATAAATAAATATAAATCTAGACCAATCATATGTAAAAGGAATAAATTAAGTTATACCCTTGTATTCCTTAAATTTAATGGACCATAGATATCATAATGAATGACTGATAGAGGTACAATACCTCACGCCTTATAAAAGAGCGGCTTTGGCTGAATATTTTATGTACCATGAACGACATACTTTCAATAATTTATGACGATCCCTCCAAAATTTATGGCTCTTTTCCCTTAACCAATGAGGGTCCTAATCATTTTACAAACAAACAGTTTGTTCTATAATTTACATATTAAACTATACCTAGACATCCTTATTAACTTATCCTTGTTAACATGCCCTAATCTAAGATGCCAAAGTAAATAGTCATCCAAGAGAGTAAATACTCATAAGCAAAAGGATTAGGTTTAACTTTATTAAACAAAGACAATGTCTAGTTTGTAAAGCCCATTACATAAAAGACTAGAAAATAAAGTAGTGCATAAAGAACCTCTCTAAAAAATAGGTGCCTCCCACTAGCAAAGTTCAAACCAAACTGTCTTTGTACCCTGTAATTCACAAAATGAGCTATTACACATAAAAACCTTGTGCTAACCATCATCTTTTCATTGGGGCCAATGAAGAGTTGTCAAGTAATTGAAATACGATAGGCAGTTGCAGAGCCTAGTCACCAGAGTCATCATCTATCCCTACCATTAGTGCTTCAGTGACCATGCAGAAGATATCTCCTCCTTTAGCTCTGCTATCATTGTTGGGAGCCTTACCTCCATCTTATCATTTTAAGGATAATCAAATTTTACATGTCTCATTTGATCACACACTCTGTAGGCCCAACCTTCTTTCCCTTATTAGATCCCATGCCAAACGGTTCCTTACCTTTCTTATGAAAACCCTTTTCTTCTTTTAAATTTGATTAGGCTTAGAAGATCCTTTCGCTTTAACCTTAGGTAGGTTCATATGGGAACTACTTGAGTCCTTTTTCTCTCTCTCCTTTGGGCTTCTACCCTAGCATGCAAATAAGGCTATCTATAGTAATCATAGCCCCTAAAAAGTTTAGGGAGATCAAGGCAGATGACTAAGAAAGCAACAAACTGTTGAGAGCTGTCAAAACCTATAACTTGTCATCAATCAGCTCCCTAAGCCAACCAACTCACTTACAATCATTGATGTAGAATTTACATGATCAATTACACCATCAATTTCCTTAATTCTCATGCTATTATATTGTTCAACAAAGAGAGAGATAAAAGATTCAGAGTTTTCCCCATACTTAGTCGTCACTGTCTTACACATGCATAGGTGGTGGGCTAGTTCAAACACTATACCCATGTCATGTTTTATGAAAATGAGCATAACGGATCTCACCTTTTTATCATCTTCCAAGCAATTACCTTAGGAGAATCAAGCACATATTCACAACAAGCTTAGAAAGGAATGTCACCGCCTCTTCCACATAACGTAATTACTGAAATTGAACTTCTCCATCTCACTAAGTTTAGAGGCTATTGTCTTTGAGGCCATTATGTCAAATTTTAAGAACTCAAACACTATAATAGATACTCTATGTACAACCAACATACTCCAATAAGTGAAGATATAAATACTTAGAATTTCAAGCAACAGATTATTCTCTACAATGTAAACATGCATAATGAGAGTTTTAGCTTACCTCTAAAGCAAATAAACAAAGATAACGATCTAAACAGCTCCCACAAGAGTTTGGAGAACCTACTCTAACATACCCTTGTATAAATAAGTACAGATAAGCAGGACACAAAAAGTAGCTATAACGTCACATGTCACAAGCTACTAAAATATTTCAGCAACTGTGTTAGAAATAGTTAAAACATGAGGAGAAAATGTTCTAATTAGCTAAACATATAGTAGCCGAGTTAGAAGAACACATGTAAACTAAGATTCAAGCCTACAAGTTACAACAAACAGTCCTCAATCATCAAGTACTTATAAAGCATGATCATAAACAACTATTATGTTGCATTTATTAAACAAGGACAAAAACAACCCTCAAAACCATACATTAGTGCCAGCCTAGCACTTATGCAGAGACTATTATGTTGCAGTTATGTTTCATGCATAAAACATACCACTTGAATGTCCAATAATGGGAGTAAAAGAAAACAGTCCCTAACACTTTGGAAAAGAAAAATCCGTAATATTACAAGTCAATAAATAGTCTAGATTTCCACTAACAATAAGAATGTGAGGGGTGCTAGACTTCCACAGATAGTTTATATCCAAACTTATGACATAAAACATACCCTATTTTCGTGATTTGGACCAAAGAAGTAGACTGAAAATTTCTAGGGGTTAGAAACACGAATCAAAGGATCAGGAAACAGCCCAAACTCGTGCAAAATAGAAATCATTCATAAAAAATATTACTGATTTCCAATAGTATAAATCAGCTAAAAAAATAAGCAAAACTAGAGATTAGAGATACATAGACTCACTTGTATCGGGCGACAAAGTCTCCCCATTATCATGCATATATTAAACCTGTGAAAAGAAAGAGAAAAAAAGAAACAACTTGTTCATGGAGACGGTAGGAGATCCACACCCACTACCCTTGATATTCTAAAAGCCTTCGAAATGAAACACATTAATAAGCTAGAATCTCTAATTAACCTTGTGAAGAGTCACAGTCTTGTTTCTTTGGCTTTTCTTCTTTCTTTTCTATTTTCCGAGAACAATGTATTACAAGACAGACGAGAGAGAGAGTCCAAAAATCTCACACCTAGTTCTCTCTCTCTCTCTCTCTCTCTCTCTCTCTCTCTCTCTCTCTCTCTCTCTTAAATGGCTGTCTTAAATGGTTCGCTAAAATAGAACTAAATAACTAAGGTCCTATGACTTACATGACAAAAATATAGAAAAAATACATTAAAACTTCAGTTCTAGGGCATTTTAGAACCAACAAGTTCCAAAAGTGAGAATTTGACAGTTTCAAACTCTATTTGATGAATTGAGGAGAATTGCCGAGTTCTCAAACTCTTCCCCTACCTAAAATGGGTGGCTTGAATGATTTTGATTAAGTGTGTACATCACACAACAAAAGAAGACTCAAGTGGTACATCTTTTCACCAATCATAACACCCGAAATTTGGCCGGGCTCCTCGGATACCCACTAGCCTGTATAAACCACCCCCCCTCCCCTCTCAATGAGGGCACCCCTTGGTAGAGGAAATGCAGAGATTTACAAAACGCAATATGTAATTCTATCGCAACCGTTTACCTCCACACCGTCGATGATTGGGTGAATAAAAAGAGAAAGTCTTAAATGGTAATTACTCATTATTATATTAAATACTTAGTAAAATAAGACAAAAATAGTACAAAATGAAGGATGGCGTGCCTGCTCACAGTCAAACTCAAAGTCAAATCCATGCACGTGGGAACAGGAAAATGTGGGCCCATTGATGCAAGGGAGAGAGAAGAGGGTGGGGGCCACAAGGGAGCACACGTGGTACTATGATTGGCAGCAGGGTAGCCGAACAGTTTTTCCATGTGAAAGGATCTTATCGAAGCATTCGGCCCACCCAGGCGACATTCACTATTCCATATTATTGGGTTAATAAATCCAACAAAAAAAATAGAGGTGCTATTATCAAAACAAGAGGATGATGATTTGGGTCTCGTAATGTGTTTATGCATGCTTAACAGCATAAGACAAATGTATGTGTCCGTGCGTGCACTATAGGGACTTAGACAAGGAGGACAAATTGCCAAACTGACAATCGGCCTCCAACACGATGCATGCGCATAATATTTTCCCGTTCCATATGCAGTGTAAGCAGGCCTATCCTTTCCTTCCATCAAATTCAACCTGTCTTAAGGTGGACGCAACCAAAACGGTCAGCCAACAATACCCCTCTCCGTCCGTTATAGTTGGGACTGTATTAATGTAAAATAAAATCTTTAAATATTGAGTATGAAAGGAAGTCTAGGCGTATGGTAGAGTTGTTTTCATCTGAGGCATGGAAATAATCTTTTGCAAGACTGTAAAATAAGACTGCTTATTATAAACTCTTGTATAGTTTACCCTTCTCCGAATCCTGCATATGCATGAATCACTAAAAAGATATAAGTAGAAGAACCATCATGCCAAAAAATTCCTCACTTATGATATGTGGATATCAGTCGTTATCATGCGAATAGTTTAGATGATATTGCTCCCAATTTCAACTCTTGAGTTGTGAACTCTCCCAAAAACATTAGTTTAGGATCCGGGCCAGTAAATTGAGGGTGGGATCACCAAACAGCTTCACTCCATGTGTATTTTAAGCTACATGCGTAGAACCTGGAGACATTAACGAGGGTTATTTTCAGGAGCCTTAGTACTAGGCAAGACACTTTTCTAATGAGAAGAAATACACTTTTTGAGCTCACATGAAAAGATCTATGCATAGAAGTATAGTAACATGCTTGCATAATACTAACGGCTAAACTAAGTGGCTCTAGTCCCTGCCAAAACCAAAAGTTCACATTTTCTTTTCTTGAGAAAGAGGTATTTTATTCATTTCAAGAGGACCTAATAAAAAATCATCTATAAGCCAACTCTCCTGATATAGCAGCCAAGGCTACGGGGAGAAAGAGGCCATGCTAGCCAATTTTCACAAACAGGTATAACAAACGGTGAGTTCTTGGCCCAAATGTTCACATTTTCTTGGCAAAATCTTAAATACGACATTTTTGGATGAAATGTCTAAGAATGTCCGATTAAGACAAGATTAGTGTCAATGGGATGAGCTTGTCATTATCTGCTAGATGAATAAATTAAATCATGCCAACATGGCACATGAGAGTTCCAAAGACTATAGACCCGCATATCTTTTTGCTTGATCTTAACATCAGATGGAAAATATTTTTCTCCTTCTCCCTGAGCTTTACGACTGGTCCATAATCCACTTTCAGAGTATAGTGATTAGAGCCATCAGATGGAGATATTTCTTTGTGCACTGACTATTCGCGCGAGACTCTGGTTCTAAGGTGATCGGTTTCGATTGATCAGCAAAATGCGAGCAACATATTGGAGCATATTTAACTTTGAAAAAAAATCCAAAAAACATATTAGGGTATATTTAATATACGCGCGGACACTGGATAAGATTTCAGGTAATCAATAGCTGGTTCTTCTGTGTTTGCATTTGCATTTGATAAACAGAAGAAAAAAAAAAAAGTGGAGGAGAGTTGAGCGTAAGTACGAGTGTCAGGTGAGGATGACTGGTCATGTGAATTAGGGTTAGCGTTTCTCACTGTAACCTCATCTTTATCAGTATGCAGGCTTTTCTTAGCGTAGGTTATGGTGGTGTCATAGAGACGAGTCGGGAGAGTTCTGAGAAGACTGTTACTTAGCAGAGAGACAAAATTGAGAAAAAGCTGGAGATTGCTTTTTGGGTTAGACTGTTTCACCTTTCTCCAAATAGATAGCCCGTTGAAAACAAGCAATACCAAACAAAAGTCACGTAGTAGAAAAGTATATTAGAATCAGAAGAGAGAGAGAGAGAGAGAGAGAGAGAGAGAGAGAGAGAGAGAGAGAGAGAGTTATATCACGCAGCAGGTGAAGATGGGTCTATTTCAGTTTTGCCTTTTGTGGCGAAAGGAAGGAAGCTTTAAAGATTGGCTTGACTGGAGGCTATAAAGCTGTTGAGGGCTTTGAAGGCGTTGTTACAGGCTTGCTTCATGCTGTTTGTCCCCCATGTGTGTCGACCCCATGAATAAATAGACTGCCATATATGTGCTAACATGACCATATTCATACTTCGATTCACACCATCATCATCCTGATACTCCTGCTTGCACAGCCTCTTTCTTTCCCGATGCATGAATATATGCTGGTCTTAAAGCATCTTTGCTTCTGGTTTTTTCTTCAAGCCTATAGATATTTGATTTCTTTCTTCATTCTCGACGAAGTACAATTGGAAGAACCAGGAAGGTTGAGGGGGCACACAGAGAGAGAAGGGGCTGGAAATATCATTTTCACATTCAAAGTTTCCGAAACCTTTATGGAAATCATTCTGCACACCCTCATGCAGCTTATCCATACTATTAATAAAGCCAGTACCCAGTACTTAAAATTGAATTCCTGGCAGTGCTAGAATCCAATTCTCTTGTTGAAACTAAAACACTTTCCACAGGGGAGAAAACTTTTAACTAAAAGTCTAAAACACTCTCCACGTCTAGTCAAACTTTCGCGGACCTTTATGGAAATTCTGCATGCCTTCTGTGATGCTAATGGCACTCAACTTATCCATACCATAAATTTAGCCACTGCCGGAAATATCCACAGCTAAAAATTAAATTCCTTAGTCGAGATCCAGTTTTCTTGCTGTAACTAAAAAACTCTCCATAGATGAGAAAACTTATGATACAACTCTCTCCGCGTTCAAATCCTGTAAACCTTGATGGAAATTTGGAAATTATTCTGCACACCCTCATGTTTTGTTCAGCACACAACTTATTCATACCATAATTAAAGCTATTACCCAGTAGCCACTACTTGAAATTGAATTCCTTTCTTTGGGTGGAATCCAATTCTCTTGTTGTAGTGAATCCGCTCTTCACAAGTGAGAACTTGTACCTAAAACAATCTCCACATTCAAATTTTGGTAAACCTCTATGGAAATTATTGTGCACGCCCTCATGTTTTGCTAATGACACTCAACTTATCCATATCGTAAATAAACCCACTCCCAAGTGCCCAACCACATGAATTCGAATTCCATCCCTAGGTAAAATCCAATTCTCTTATTGTAACTAAAATGCTCTTCACAAGTAAGAAAATTTGTAACCACAAGCCTTCCAAGTTTTGATGATGACCAAACTTTTATATAGTGTTTTGAACATGTTTGTGCATGTCATGTCTATCAAATAAGGTTAGAAGCAAAGCATGAATATTAGAGTAAGTTCAAGTCCTCAAAAGAGCGAAGTGTCAAAGAGTCTACCAATTCTAGTTGCCTACCAAAGAAAATATAGTTAATTGCTTCAAAAAATACTAAGAACCAACTGAGTTAACTGTCAAACAGTTAATTGTCCCAAGAATCTAGTTAATTGTTTCTTAGAGATAGATTTAGAGCTTGACACAATGCAATTGATTGCCCATAGGTCCATTCAATTGCTTCTCTAAAAAATGACATTTGTTTTAGTCCAATCAATTGGCTCTGAAGAATAGTTAGCTACATTAATCACTAGAGATGAAGATATGAAGCTAGAACGAACTATGAAGTCTAGTCTATTACTGACCTCATATGATGAAAGAACTTTTAGGTTTTTCAAGATCTACTTGAATGTTTTTTCAACCTATCAGTTGCCTTTGATTTTAAGATCAACTAAAGGAAGTCATCATGTGCAAACTTAATTGACTCCCAAGATCCATTCAATCAACTATTTTAAGGCTTAAAATTTACAAGAGAAGAATTTCAAGAATTTTCAAGAACTAGTTAACTACTTTAGGATTCTAGTGGACTACCTTCATAACTTGGTCAATTTCCATGGGTTCCAATTGACTACATTTGGTGGTCTAGATTGGAGAATTTTCAAAGCTTGAGAAATATAGTCGACTACTGTTGATTGTTTTTCACAAGTGTACAAGCTGTTATAGTACAGCTTATGCAAGTACAGGTCGATTCTACAATGACTCAACTTAAAATTTTAGAGTTTAAATGAGATTTAATTGACCAAAAATTAAGATCACCCATAACATTTTCTGATGTGTCACACATCAGATCCTATTTATGAATTTTTCTTAATTTTATTTTCAAATTAAAACACCAGAGCAATGCCTCTTACTGCATCTTCAAGTGAGAGAGTGTTACTAGAAAAGAAGAAGATAACTAAAACAGTCATATGTAGTCGCACATGTATGACACTAGCTAAACATTACATATATCATCCGTTTAAGCCAAAGTTGACAATATATGCACTGTTAGGACCCAAGGTACACTTTATTACTCTAAGACTTCTAAAAAGGAACAAATCCTTAGAAGTCAAACAATCCAAAATTAATCAAAGTCCTAAAACTAATTAGAATCCAAAATTAGATCTAAGTTGATGGGCTTGTTGACATACAAAACTGGGCACCATTTTCTATAAAAAACAAAGATTCAAGTGTGGCACATTATAAAAAGGATGCACACTTTTCTTTCTTCTAAGCTCTAGAAAACTTCTTAGGAATAAGGTTCCTGAAATCACACTCCTGTAGTCTTAAGACTCCTTCAACCATATGACTCCTTGTTTGATTCAGACTCCTAAGACAATCAAGTGTCCTACAATCATAAAGACTTCTAAAACTAGTTAAAGTCTTAAAACTAATGAGAATCCCAAAATTCCAAGACACCTAAATCAAGTGGGCCCAAGTTAATGTACAAATTTGTATGCCCATTTTTCTTTCTTCTTAACTTAGTCTGAATCTTATATTAATTCAAAGTCTTATAGGTTGTAGACTCCTAAAACAACTTAGTATTCAATAGCTTAAAGATTCTAAACTCACTCAATGTCCCATAGCTTAAGATTTCTAAACCTATCCAAAGTCCTTTTGTTTAAGACTTCTTAATCTAATCAAGGTCTTGCTTAAACATTCTAAACTCACTTGCTTAATATTTCTAAACCTATTCGAAGTCCTTTAGTTTAAGACTTCTTAATCAAATCAAGGTCCTATAGGTTAAGACTTCTAAATATATATAAAGTCCAATAGCTCAAGATTTTGAAACCTACTCAAAGTCCTTACCTGACTCTACTCAAAGTTCTACACCTTAAGACTTCTAAACCTATCCAAAGTGTAATAGCTTAAGACTTCTAACTTCAGTTATAGTCCAATAGCTCAAGACTTCTAAACCTACTCAAATCCATATAGCCTAAGACTCCTAATGATTGTCTATTTTAAATAAATATGAAAAATCACAAGTCTATTGAAGTATGAATATGTAAATACAGGTTGATCCTATAAGGACTCAATTTGAAACTTAGGAATATTAATCAAAATCTGAATTAAATTATTCTAACCTAACCAAGCAATGAGAAATGGATGAAATAATCTAATTAATTATGAATCACACTAAAAAATACATAAATTCACCAAATTATGAATTCTAGGGTTTTAGAATCATCGACATTGATGCTTATGACCATTCATATATAAGTATTATTAATTTAATATAGTACATGTTAATTTAACACCAATGAAGTATCAACATGTTAATTTATTCAAAAGATTTTCTTAGCTTAGTTGGCTATGGTGAACTCAACACCAACCAAAAATTCCCACAGAATTCCAAGAAGTCTTTTATATGTTCATTTCAACTTTCAACCCTTTTTTCTAGGTTCATTGATATTGAATCAAACGAACACACTTCTAACATTCCTTACACTTTTTGGCAGACCTTTTGTTATATCACCCGATCTCAATTTTTCATAGATAAATGTAATTTAAAAACATAGCTTGTATTCATAAATAGTAAACTATCTAAAAATCCATAATTATCATTCAAATAATAAGCTAAATAACATAATATATACCAGTCCTTTGAAAAGAGTACTGATTTATGTGTATTAACTTATACAACAAACCATAAGAATTATAAATTCATTATCTTAGATCTAATAATCACTCATACATGATTGAAATTACTGATTTTATGTGACTTCATCCCCATCTTAGATAGAAAAATTAGCTACTCATGGTGATGGAAAAAATGCCCATATTCTATATGTAAAAAAAGTCCTAAATAATAAGATAAAGACGTCAAAAAATTAGTCTAAATCTAACTTAGAACTATCAAAGAAAAGATTATAAACGAATGTCTAATCTTAGCATAAATTAATAAGGTTTTGAGCAATGCCTAGGATTAGTGGAAAACCATTCTAAGGTGATTATAAACTTTGCTTAATCTTAGGCTAAACTTAAAATAAAGTAAATCCTAAACTAAGCTGGAACAAAGAATATAATTATAGCAAACTAAATACTAACAAAGCATCTAAACATTAAATAATAAACTCAAAGATGAACAAAGAAGAATAAACTTTATTGAATTCAATCTTAGATCATTACAAGAGCATCAAAGAAATAAAAGAAAACTAATATAAAACTTCCTTGGATTGGATTGAAGATGGACGTCTGTGACGACCCGGGTTTTCTCATGCATTTTTAAATGCAATAACTAATTTCCTAAGGCGGGATGCATCCCTATTTGAAAACCATTATATAAAAATCATGCAATGCAGCGGAAAACCTTTAGTTTTAAACTTATTTTTTGAAAACCCCGAGTGTCATTTGCCTTCACAACAACCAAAGTAGTTTTTGAAAAAACTTCAGAAATCATAAATATTTTTCCCCAGGTCTTTCCAAATACAAAGACACAAATTTCAACTGTAATTAAATACAACTTCATGTCCAAAGGGTTGAGAGTTTACTTACATGTATAACTTTCTTTTTTTTTATTCACTTGCTCGTAATACTAATATCTCCTGAGACGTCTTCTGTTTATGAGTGGAACTATCCTGAAAAACGTTAAGGGTAGGGTAAGTATATACTATACTCAGTAGGAGTCTATCACTACTAGTTTTATAATGCATGCGATGTTTTTAAAATCATATGCTCTTTCCAAAACATGTGCATGTCTGAATACTCAAGTTCAATATTGACATCAAAATCCATTGTCAAACTGAAATACTAACGACTTAAAGGATCATATAATCCAAAATCGAAAGTATCATATACATATATATCATAGCATTATGATATGCATAAAATGCTTCATGGAATCCAACTCATGGATATCTATCATGGTATGGTCGACCAACCTCATATCATGCCATATGCAATGCACATAAATCATCAAACCATAGGGTCCACTATGCCCACGACCTCCTCGTTGTGTGGTCCCCGAGTACCTAAGGACATTCGGTCAATAGCCTCCACGGGGCCTATGACACGTCGACCTAGTGTCGTGACACCAGTGGTAGCCCCCTGTACCACATGCAGTCGACGTAGAGACTTGCCTCTTTTTGGGCATGGTACCCATCCACCTAATAGTAGTAGAGGCTGGGTGGCCAACCCAGACCCCTCGGCATAGCACCCACGGGCTTTCTAGCCCAAATCACATAAGATCAAATAAGCCAAAACCTCTTTTCAAAACCTGTCCTTTTTGGGTCCCTCACAACTGCCTGGCCCTCGGCACTCCAGCGTCTTTTGGCAACCCTCAAGGACATGCGATTTATGCAAGAACTTAATGCTCACAAATCGTGCAATGTATGCGATAGTTTGAAAAACATATATGTGCATAATGTACATGCAATCATTTACAAAACATGTCTATGTACAAAGCATTTATCACATGCATGTTGAAGTAAGTCATGCTAAACAAGTCATATACCTAAAACATATGTTTCCAAAGTAATAATAGTTCTTTTAAAAGAATCTAATAGTGATAGAGCACCTACCTGGTTAGATCGCGCTAACCCTTTTGTCCTCGGACGCTCCTGATCATGGTTTGAGGAATCAAGGTTAGTTTGGCCTATCTTTTATAGGTTTTAGAATAATTGGTCTTTTTACTTAGGCATTAGGGGTCCATCCCTATGCCTATAGGTGTCCTAAGGTCCTAATTGGGCCCTGGTATCCTCAGTTTTCCAACGTTCTAGTGGCCACGCGCCACCATCCTATTCTAAGAGTCATGCTTACCTTTGATTGGGCCTTGATTAGGGATTTTATAGTTTGGATGTGTCCGCGTTGTCGACACGGACACAACGTCTTTTGCGGCACCTCAATCGGAGCTCTAGATCTCAAGTTATAAGCATTTTAGTGTCATACGTACATAGGAGTCTTAAAAATAAAAAGACGGAATGCTAGGGCACTGCGTGTCTGCGACGTGCGCCCCGGCTTCCTTAAGTAACCAAAAAAATGACGCACTGCTAACACGCTGCGCGTCTGCGGGTGCGCCTTAGCAGGCCCGTCTGCAGACGTGCTGAGTTTTTCAGTTGTTTCTCTCTTTTGCGGGCGCATCCCCGGACGCGCCTGTTGGTTTTCTTCAGACGCGTTCGACGCGTCACGTTCCTACTAGAACGTCTTCATCGAATGGGGGACCGGGGTGTCCTCAGGACACCCTGGTACGACCCTGTCAAACCAGTGCTGCCCAGGAGACGTCCCTGGGTCCTTGGTGGCTCTCCCGAGCTCCGTTTTGCATGGTTTTTCATGCAAAAACCTAGGGAAATTAATCTTGGAACTATGGTGGAGATGGGTTTTGAGGGATTTTGGGCGTACCTGGCTCGTTGCTGGGTTTTTCTCTTTGTTTTCTCTTCTAGGGCATTGCTCCTCAACGGTTTGGGCTGCCATTAGAGGTGCCCAAGAACTATATTTATAGAGCTAAGAGAGGGTTCTTGAGGGGGCTCTCACCGCCTTTGAATGGTGGTGGTGAAACCTCCAGAATGGCGGTGATTTACCCTCCAATCACCGTCGTTCTAGAACTCTCTAAGAGGTGGAAGATGAAGGGTGCCCGTATCAAAACGGGCCCTTGTGTTTTGCAATTAAATCCGTTTTTGTGAAAATTACAATTTTCCCCTGAACTTCAAAGGGCCATAACTTCCTCATTTTAACTCCGTTTTGAGTGATTTTGGTCTTGTTGGATTCCTTTTTCCGAGACGCATCTAATGGTACCATTTTCAGGACCAAGTTTCTGGGTTCAGTTAAGGTGACTAGTAAAATGACCAAAATGCCCTTATCTTCAAAATTGAACTTTTCATGGGATTTTAATATTACAAAAATTGGGGCCATTACAACGTCCAACAAGCCTCTTAATGTGTCATGCACCAACAGCGCTTTAAGATCTATTCCTCATCAACCCAAGAAAAGCTCTCTTTCTTTCTAGATTTGTCACTCACCAAAGAGAAGAGAAACCCAAAGTAGAAAAATGTCTAAACTTGTAAGAGAAGAACACATTTTCAGCTTCTTTTGCTCCCCTAAAAAATGTCTTAAACTTCCTAAGGATAAGTGTAAAAACGTTCTTCTAAGAACTCCAAGAAAAGATGTCCTCCAGTCCTTATAATATTTATAAAAAAAAAGAAAAGAAAAGAAAAGAAAAGAAAAAAGCTCCTCTCCCAAGGTGAAGTTTCCCTTCTTATAGGAATTCACTTTCCAAAAATAATCTTTCTATTAGCTCCACAAAGACATTATGTTATTTGCTTTAGCTTTTTCTAATATGAAAAACATCTAAAATCTCTCTTCCACTGGCCCCAATAAAAAATGCCCTTTTCATGTGAAAAATGTTAAGAACTCCAAGAAATAACGCTCTTTCCAAAGAAATACTATGGTCCTCTGCTCTCACCAAGAAAGAATGTCCTTTTCTTTGCTCAGTTTAGAAGGACATCTCTTGCTTCAACTCGTTAAAAACACATTTCTTCATCTTGAGTGCAATACCCAAAAGATGTCTTTTCCTAAGTGAAGTATCCTAAGATAAGACATTCTCTCACTTCTTTCCTAGATGAAAAAAAAGTTATTATCCACTTCAAAAGACACATCTTTCTTTTTTATTATTGAAACCTCCTTAAAAATTGTTATTCTCCTCCTTTTCTAAATACATTTTCTTTCTTTCCTCAATGAAATGCAATTGTGTTCTCTCTAGGAAACCTTCCAAAACTTTGTGAAGTGCACTTTTTAAAAATAAAACACATTAAAACCCACTAAGTATGATTCTGTCCTCTTGGAAAAAATTTCTTCTTTTCCTTGTGTAATGGTTCTCTCTCTAGCTCTCTTACTTAAATACTTCCTAGCTAAGACTTTCTAAAATTAAAAGGCAAGAGTCTTTAACCAAGTCCACCTTTGACCCCTTGACTAAGTCAACCTTAGAAGGGGGCATTCTTGACTTGCTATGCTTAGAAACCTTTGCTTGGTTCTTCCTTAATTACTAAGGCATAGATCTGAATTGTCTCATATGCAATTATCTAAATTTAATCTAAGACATCTAATAAAGGCTAAAATAGACATCTTTTGATTATGGCTAGAAAACATTGATTTTTAATTATCCAAAACCATTAAACACATCTATATTGATGATATCTTCACATTCATGATTAGTCATGCTTAAGGGGTCATGTTTCAAGGAATTTTGAGAGAGATCTTGATCATTCAAAGTTAGATCGCCTAGTTCACCATTGATATTCTTCAATCCGCTACTAATCTAGGAAATTCTAGACATTCCCATGTCACTTTCAAAATATGAGTTCTAGAAAATTGCTTGAATGATAGACTAGCTTTCTTTTAGGGCTTCAAATTACCAAAAATGCATAATTTTTTTTATATTTAACCATAATCTTACAAATGCAAGAATAAACCCTAAATAATGATGAATTAAGTAATTCAATGATTTGCAAATGCAATTTCTAAAGATATTAGTTATAATAATTATGTGTACATGACCTACCTCTAGTAAAAAAAATTGTACAACTTAAGACTCTACACATACCAAATTCCTATGGTCTAAGACTCCTTATCCAAACGAAAGGCCTATAGATCAACACTCCTCAATTATGAGAATTCTAGAGACCTTACAATTCTAGGATGATTGAAAGCCTTATGACCTCAAAATTATAGAATGATAGGAATTCTAGTGACATTAGAGTCCTCGTATGAGTACAAATCCTTTGACCTAAGTCCTAGAATTTTAGCACTTTAGTAACATTAGAGTTTTGGGATGACTAAAAGTACTAAGACCTGATAGCCTTAGAATGATAGAAGTTCTAGTAATGTTCGAGTTATGGAACAACTATGTCCTATGACCTAAGAGTATTAGAATGACAATACTTTTTGTGACATTAGAGTTCTGGGACAAATAAAAGTCCTATGACCTAAGAGTCCTTGAATGACTAAAGTTTTAGAGACATTAGAGCTCTTTGATGATTAAAAGTTCTAAGACCTAACAGTCCTTGAACAATTGAAATTTTAAAGACTTTAGAGTCCTTAGATGAATAAAAGTCTTGAGACCTAAGAGTTATTGAACAATTGAAATTCAAAAGACTTTAGAGCCCTTGGATGACTAAAAGTCCTGAAACCGAAGATTCCTTAAATTACTACAATTGTGGAGATCTTAGAGTCATTGATTGAATAGAAGTCTTGAGACCTAGTAGTCTTAAACCAACTAAAACTTTAGAGACCTTAACATTTATAGACTTAGAGAATTTTTATGACCTAAGAGCTGAAAGGAATCAAAGTCTTGAAACTAGAAGAGTCTTAAAAATCATTGACTCTAGTCAAACAAGTCCTAGCAACTTGAAGAGTCCCAGTATATTAGGACTCTACTTGAATGGGTCTTATCAACCTAAGAGACATTAAATATCAATAGTTTTAGTTAAGTAGGTCTAACAAGCTCAAACAGACCTAAACAGCGAGGACACTACTATTTCATTCCTTGACTATGTTTGTAAGAGATAAATTACAACTTGAATAGAATGAGCCTTGGTCAATGGCAACACATATTTTCTTTTTTAACATTGAAAAACTAAAGGAACTCAAGGTCTATGGTCAATATTGCTATGCATCTCCTACATGCATTAAAAGGATATAGTTATACACATGAGGCTACAATAAAGCTGTCCAAGTGACACTCTGAAAGATATATATACTAACTATCACCCCAATTCAAGTCATAAAAACTAAACTGTCAACTTGATTATGTTGTAAAACTAAATCAAACAAGTTTTGATCCAAAGTTCAACTATAGTGTGCAAATATCATAATAGCTACATATTTTCATGTTCCGATCAATGCTCAATCAACTTATAATAAGGGTGTTATATATATATATATATATTGTATTCAAAGAAAATGTTATTTACAACCATCAGTCCCAAAGGAATGTACTCACTATCATATGATATAATACAAATATAAACCCTTAACTTTGTCTCGAGAAAAATTGGCACCCATATTTCCTTTTGTGTGATTATTTATATGCGTCATGCAAAATGCATAAATTAACATTTCCAATCCTATAAGATGATATACAATAAGTTGGTCACAATCTGACAAGTACTCAGTGATATAGACAAGGTACTTTAATTATCTAGAGGCCTTCCTTCAAGGTATGATACCTTTGTCACAGCCACGATGATTAAACCTCCCTATCCCAATTTGAGTAAATTTACTAATGCTTTAAAGGGTTTTGAAAATTAAACTAAGACTCATGAAGAGACAAGATGTCACTTAGATCTTCTCTGTTGGAAAAGGAAGAGGCCAAGGATCACTCTTTTAGAAAAATCAAGGGCATAATTCAGAAAATAAAAACAATCTTAGTTCTTAAGGTAGAGGTTTGATACCTGCTAATTACTACAACCAACTAATGAATACATTGTATCAAGCATTGGGTACTAATGCATTTCAACCTAGTTTCTTTAATCCAACATTTGTTCCCTTGCCCTTTTCCTTTCAACCATTCTAAGAAGGATCTCACCAAAAATTTTGTCAAAATTAGATGTATGGGAAGAATAACCATAAACCACAAAGGGGTTCCTTTCTCCTAACTACTAATCAAGCTCCATCATGCCTAACTACAGTCCTTCATCCTCCACCTTAAACAACAATGCCACTAAAAATCCCAAACAATACTATCAAATTTGTAAGGAAAACAACCGCGATGCTTTTTAATGATGGCACCAATTTGATTCCACATTTCAAAATGAAGAAATCTAGCAAGCACTTCCTGTTGTTAATTTAAAGGATACATGTGACCCTGATCTTTACATTGACTTTGGAGCTATCTCTCACATCACCAATGTGACGACCTGAGTTTTCAAATGAAATTTTAAATACAAACTAATTTCTAATGTAGGATCGATCCAATTTGAAATAATTTTTTGTCAAATATTGCAATGCAGCAGAAAATATTTTCTTTCAAATTCACTTTGAAACACCTCGAGTGTCATTTTTCTTTTATCAAAAGCAAGAATTCTCGGTGAAATAAGTGCTCATTTCTACTAAAAATCCGCCAGAGTTTTCTCTGTTTTTCGAACATATGACATTTAACGTATGTCATTGCGAAGTACCTGATAAACATTGTTGACAATTTTAAAATATAAATGGAGACTCTGTCTCCTTTTCATACATCTAACAAAACAAAAACAGTTTACCTCAAAACAATGCACCCGAACCTCCATAGCACAACTCGGTCACATAATTCTTCCAAATTTACATAAATACATACAGTGCAGTCTCTTTTTCATTTCTAATATGACAATTTCAATTCAAATACCAATTCTTACCTGTCCTCTTCCCAAGCTTCTGTTGGTGAGCTCCTGTCAGTAAGCAGCTCTTATTCCTTGGGAGTTCTTTGTTCTGCGATACTGTCAACATGCCAAACCTGCTACTATTCTCTGTATCTGAGACATTGCAAACCACAGCAATGCCTTAGCAAGCAATCGCTTGTGTAGGTGGAGTAAGATGCAATATTTTATATAAAAGGAAATCATGATAATTATATATAGATCAATTTAGCAATGCTGAATCATGCGAACAACAATTCAATTATCATTTAACATTATCAAAATCACGAATCCATGCCAAGATGGAAGGAATACCAATGCATTAGTACAAAACACATTTGAAATGCAATTTATGTAGTCACATGTCAAACTTACAACTCATTTGCATTTTCCTGATACTAGTCTTCACTCTTACGAGCCATTTCACATATCAAATACTAACGCGTTGTTGTGTGCATCAAGTACACAGCAAATAATATTATCCTCTTTGGCGCAGTGACTCGGTGCAATGGGTTAAACCTAAAGACACACCAAACTCAAAGACACACCTCAAGGCTTTACTCCTGAGAGACCAGTAGCTCGTCCAGCCAGGAACCGATAGCTCGTCCAGCCCGAAGGCCCGCCCACATCATAACGACTCCGTGGCCTGCCCACATCATAACGACCTCTCAGAACGCGTCAAGCTCCCCAAACAATGGCGCTAAATCCCAAGGACCGGTCACTTGTCTAGCCCAAAGGCCCTCCCACATCATAATGACTCTGTGGCCCGCCCACATCATAACGACCCCTCTCGCTCATACCAGCCATTTCACAATTTTCTGGTATCAGTCTTACATTTCTCTCACATGGTTCACAATAATGCATAGTTTATGCATAATAGTTTAATCATAATTCAAATTCAGCATGAACATTCATCTTATCTTTTGTATAAACCGAAAAGATTCATTTCAATGCTTGAAATTCATATACACATGCATATATAGCGAAAATTGTAGCAATCTTAATTTCACCTACCTCAATTGGAGATCTTCTAATTCACTGATGCGAGTACTTCATTCAGTTCGCGTACGCGCTCCCTATTAGTCACCTCTGTAACAATACAAGCACATGTTCAGTTATACAATTCTAGGACTTCTCCTAGCTTCCCTAACACTATTTGGCATAAGACAAAGTGACAGTGTTCATTACTGTGCAAAAGGCATTTCATTAGCTATTGGTTGATAACTAATTTAATGGCAAACGGTTACTAGATTTTCAATTCACGCCATTGGCCCTAAATTGGCTATTCATTATTCTTCTTAAGCGACCGTAAGTCACTTTCACTATTCAGGGGTCTGAACCCATGATTCCTATCTAGATCAACTCGTGGGTTAGAGCTGGATGTTATTTTCCATACTTTATATCATATCTATGCTAATTCAGGGTTCAGGAATCCATCTGTGACTTCAAATCATTCATCTAACATCATAAGGTGTCTGTTTGAATAGTGATAGATAGGACGGCCTAGATCATCCAATCTGTTTTACTTCAAATTCATATAATTCTAGTCATCCTATCATTTTTTATGACGAGGAACTCATCTGTGGCGTCTAATCATAAATCAGACATACGAAGTTACTGTATTAACATTACCCAAATGGACGGCTAGGATTGGCCAATCGGTTTTTAGCCTAGATTGACAATCTCAGTTAAATTCTACTAACATTAGGCACCTAATTACTTATCCCTAAGCTTTGATTTAAAAATTGATGGTTGGATTATCCATAAAACCTAGATTTAGCATGAATTGTGCGGATTTAGCTAAAATCTCAAAATCAAGAATAGGGTTTTGTAGATCTTACCTTCTAGATGCATTTACGTGCATTTTCCACCGTTGGATGGGCTGGATTGGTTTAAATCAATCGCAAAACCTCCAATCTTAGCCGTGCGATGTTCCCCTCTTCAATCGACGGTAGTCAAGATCACGTCGGATCCCCAATAACCTTGGGGTTTTGTTCGTCTCGTCGTGCTGGACAACATGACCAGTAGGATTGTCGATCCGAGCTGGTGTCATCTCCAGCGACTGCCTAGAATCCGGCGGGTTTTCCCTTCCTCGCCTACACGCAACTCTCTCTCTCTCTCTCTCTCTCTCTCTCTCTCTCTCTCTCTCCCTCTTCTTCTTCTTCTTCTTCTTCTTCTTCTTCTTCTTCCCCCTCTCTTCTTCTCTCTAGCTGTTCCCCCCCCCTAGTTCATTCTCTCTTGCCGTGCCGACCTAGGGTTTCCAGGTGCGCCGGGTTTCCCCCTTTCTTCTCTCCTTCTCTTCTTCTTCTCTCCCTGCCAGTTTCCTCTTCATTGTTTTTTCTTTTCTTTTTCTGTTGCTTTCGGGAAGATAGACCCGACATTTGTCGGGTTCGTTTAATGAGAGGGGGGTGCCAATATCAAATCTGGCCCCCCTTCTATTTAGGCCTTTCCTTTTTTTCTTTTTCTTTTTTTTTTTGTGCTATGTTACAACCAATTACCTAAGTACTCTTGATTCCATCACCCCCTATAAAGGAAATGACATTATTTTTGTTGGTGGAGTTAGTCTTGTGAATACCCATGTTGGTAATAAATCTTATTAGAGTATCATGCTTAAAAGGTCCTTCTAATTTCTCATATTATAAAGATACTTGTAAACTCTGCCGATGACGATCCCAAGCCTAGATAAAAAACAAGGGTTTTGCATCAGTACCCACCGATAGGTAAAACCTTTTTGAAGAATTAGAAGATAATTTTGTTATTTTCTCTTCTTACATGCAAATAAATATGCTTATGTATATTAGTTTATAAGTAAAAAGAGAAGATAATGAAAATCATCTTTAGCTTCTTCAAAATATGGCAGCCCTAACATGATATGAATCTGTCACTAAAGTTCCCTCAAGTTAGGATGTCCCTATAAGCGATGCACTGCATCAGATCCTAGGTGCATTGAAAAATGAGGGTGTTCTCCCAAAAGAGACGAGCTACATTGTATCCGGGTATAGTAGAAAATGGAAAGGGGCTTCTAAAGTGTCCCCTTAGAAGCAACATTGCTGCATTAGAACCCAAGTGCAGTTGAAAGTAGGCTTTCATTTGATGGGGGTCTAGAAGTAGTTGTGTAAATAGGCTATCTCAAGAGCATCACATACATATTGCCACATGGAATATAGGGACATAGACAAGTAAGAGTCTAAAGTTCATAGATATGATGAAACATAGGAGAGTCAACATTGCTTGTATGCAATAAACTAAGTGGCAAAGGGCTAAAACTAGAGAAATCGATGGGTATAAAATGGTGTAGGAACAATGGTGGATAAAAAATTAAAGGATAAAGCTATAAAAGTTAAAATAACTAGTGATAGAATTATAATAATAAAACTTGCTCTAGGAGAGTAGATCACAAATGTTGTAATTGCATATGCACCACAAGTAGGGCTAGAAGATATAATCAAGAGATAGTTTTGAGAAGATATGGAGAGAGTCATGCAAGAAATTCCCAACACAGAGGGGGTATTTATACTAGTATATATAAATGACTATGTAGGAAAAGAAAATGAAGGATATGATAGTGTACATTGAGGGTATGATATCACAAAACAAAATGAGATGAGATGGGATAAGCTACCCTCGATTTTGCTTTGACATATAACCTGCCCCTTCTAAACACATTCTTTAAGAAGAGTGATGAACACTTAATAACCTTTAACAGTGGACTTGTAAAAGCCAAATAGACCTTCTTTTTTTTTACCTAGGAGTACTAAAAGATCAATGTGTAAGGATTGTAAGGTGATACCTGATACGAGTTTAACCTCACAACATAGGTTAATGTATGGATATCTACATTACAAGATGGAAGAAAGGAAATAAACTTAATAAGTTGATGATAGAAGAAAACTGGAACAATGAAACATAAGTAAATATTATGCGGATTAATATGGCTGAGTCCATTAAGAAAGTGGCAAAAAATGTCCTAGGAGTATCTAAAGGTATAAGGCAATAGTAAAGAAAAGTTGGTGGTGGAGTGAAATAATGCAAAAAGTTACTAAAGAAAAACGGGTGTGTTTTAAAGTATGACAGAAGACAAAAAATAATGCAAAATATGAATAGTATAAGAATGCTAAAAAAAGGTTGCTAAGAGAATAGTGAGGCTAAACTTAAGACATATGATGATCTTTATAATAGACTAGGATTAAGATAAGGTGAGAAAGATGTATTTGAATATGCAAAAATAAGAGAACACAAGGGTAAGAACTTAGACCATGTCAAGTACATTACAACTAATGATCAAAGGATATTAGTCAAAGATGACGAAAACAAACAAAAGATGAAAAGTTATTTTCAAAAATTACTAAATAACAATTGCCTTAGCTTTTTTGAAATTCTTATTGTGACTAGCATTTGCTGTTGCAGAATAAGCCAATTTAAAAATGGGATAAGATGCTCGATAAGGCATAAGTTCTAATAGCATAAGTGTTTCCTCATAGGGATGGACGGGTCGAAATATGACTTTCAAATTAAGTTTTGAATTAGTGGATGCTAGTAAATAGAGTGGCAATGCCATATGCAAAAAGGAAGAGACTCATAAAATGGCAGAGGCAAATAGAGCTTCTGCACATTTTCGTTAATCCATAAACAGATTAATCTAGGAAATTTCGTAAGTCTGAAAAGAGATCAACATGTAATTGAAAATATTCTTTTTTCATGGAAAATTTGGTTAAAAAGATTCTATCACTAATAATTATAGAACTAATAACCAGCTCATTGCTTCATATTATCAAGATCCAAAAAAGTAGTTACTATATGATGTGTTGATCATTTACCTATGAAAATTCAATATCCTTATGAAAGTTTGATTACATCAAAGTGCTTTCGTGGGTTAAGAATTTAGGAATTGAAAGCACTGTAAACCTAAATAAAATTAGACATAATAGATATGACCATAGAATTAGAATACTTGAAGTAAATGAGGCCTTGAGAAAGATGAAATCAAGAAAGGCCCTAAGGCTCAATGGTATACCAATAGATGTTTGGAAGTATATGAGAGATACTAGAGTAATTTGGTTTACAAAATTGTTTAACAAGATTATAAAATAAAAAAAAATGTTAGACAAATGGAGGAAGAGCTCTATTGTGCCAATTTATAAGAATAAAGAAGACATACATAGCTATACTAATTATCAGGGGGATCAAACTTATGAGTCACACTATGAAAACTTTTCAAAAGATTGATTGAAAAGATGCTACGTTATGAGACAAGCATATCTGAGAACTAGTTTAGTTTCATGCTTAGGAGGTCTACCATAGAAGCTATTTTCTTACTAAGGCAATTGATAAAGAAATATAAGGAGAAGAGGAAGGGCCTCCACAGGGTCTTTATTGACTTAGAGAGTTAATATGAAGGGTGTTGGGTGAGAAAGGATTTTCACAGGGGAATATAGACATAATTAAAGATATATATATATATATATAAGAGCAGTAACAAATGTTAAGACTACTAGCGAAGAGACTAGTGATTTTCTTATCACTGTATAATTGAACCAAGGATTGGCATTAAGCCCATACCTTTTCACGTTGATAATGGACGAGTTAACAAAACATCTGTACGAGGAGATTCCATGGTGCATGCTATTTGCAGATGATATAGTTTTAATTCATGAGACAAGGGAAGGCATAAACACAAAGCTAAAGTTATAGAGAAAAGCATTAAACCTAAAAGATTTAAAATTAGCCAAACTGAGACAAAGTATATAGAATGCAATTTTAACAAGGATAAGGAGTAGGAGTGGAGCACCAATAAAGATTGATAACCAAGAAGTCCCTGTAAAAGACCACTTTTGATACTTAAGATGATAATTCATGAGAGTAGAGAGATTGAGAGGGAGGTTATCCAAAGAATCCAAGTGGTTTGAACAAATAGAGATGTGCAACTGGAGTTGTGTAATTGCCAAGTGTCACTCAAAATAAAAGAAAAATTTTATAGGATGGCTATAAGGCTGGCCATGCTTTATAAATCAGAGTATTATACAGTTAAGGAACATCATGTTCATAGGATGAGCATAGCAGAAATGAGAATATTGAGATGGATGAATGGTAAGAAAAGAAAAGATAAAATTAGGAATAAAAATATTAGAAGAAACTTAGGGGTAACACTAATAGATAACAAGATGAGGGAGATTAATTAGATATAGATGGTTTGGACATGTCCAACGAAGACTAAAAACATCACTGATTAGAAGGAGTGAGGAATACAAGTAGACGGTTCTAAAAGGGCAAGGAGAATGTCCAAAAGAACATAGATAAAAATTATGAGAAAAGATTTAACAACTTTGAGACTAAATAAAGCCATAGTATTTAATAAAAGAGAATAGAGGAACAAGATTCATGTGCCCAACCTCTAATTAGGATAAGGTCTTGATGATAATGATGACAACAAAGATACATGTATGTATCAATAAACTTACTTTGAATATTTCTTGTGTTTTTTGAATTCTCATACGATGGTATTGTGATTAAGGATCCTCAAACACAGAATTTTGGCTAGAGGGAGAAAACAAGGCGACCTTAATGTTTGGAAAGATGATGCAAGCGAAGTACTTGCAGTGGTCAAGAGTGGGAAAGCTCCAGTCTATCATTGCAGTCACAGAGTGGGTCATCATGACGTCAAATCCTTTACACGTTGGAATTCTAATAATTTAATTACTGTTTCTAGTTGGAATAAGGGGTCTACTGTTTGTACGAGCTGTCGGATGGGCAAAAGTTGATGCCTTCCATTTGCATTGCGAAGTTAAATTTCCGATTATCCTTTGCGGAAATTTCATATTTACCTTGGCCATCTCCAACTGCGTAATCAGAGGTTCTCATTTCACCTTGGGGGTGGAGAATTTAGCTGTCCCATATTTCTTAATCATCTAGCCAAAAGTGAATACGGTGACAAGTTTCATGCCCATATACTCTAAACAAAATGGAGCTCCGGGAGAAAACATCAACGCATAGTTAAAACCGGCCTTACGTTACTTTTGCGTGCACATGGCAATTAAATGCTGGATAAATGCATTTACTACTGTGGTATATTTAATCAACCAATTGCGTGGCTCTACCATCAAGATGGACACCCCGTATCACTGCGTGTATTGGTCACATCCACATTATTCAGGACTCAAGAACGAAGTATTAAATGCATTCTTAAAAATATTGTTGTTTTGAAAAAGTATTTGGAAAGCATAGTTGCTGGTTTTTACGAAAAAACGAATTTTAAGAAACTATCTTGCTTTTTGTCATTCTCCCTGCCAGTCAAGAACGAAGCTACTAGTTAGACAAATTTGGATAGTTAAAGACACTGCCATTGCTTTAACTAACTCCGAAGATCCAAATTATAGGTTTAGGTACTTAAAATCGAGGTTTAATTGTTTATGACAGGTTTATCTTACATCGAGAGCTTTAAAGAATCTATGGTACCTAGATAGTAAGTGTTTAGGACACATGAGAGGAGATAAAAGCCTATTTTCAAAGCTCATTATAAAGGATGTTGGCTTAGTCTCGTTGGGGGCACTAAAAAGTAAAGATGAAGAGAATTAGTAGTATGGGCAAGTATCCATCTTGCATGAAAAAGTATGACACATTGAAGGTTTAAATAATAATTTAATTTCAGTTAGCCAAATATGCAATATAGGATACAATGTCAAGTCCAAACCGTCTTTTTGCTTGATTGTTGATAAAATTAAAGATACAGTCAAGCATGTTAGTCAAAGAGAGGGTAATATGTATGTGTTTGATTTGAACAGTAGGTCTAGTTTAAAGAAAGATGCCTTATTTTCTAAGAGTGATAATTCTCAATTGTAGCATAGAAGATTAGCTATACTAGCATGAATTATTTGCAAGAACTTCAAATAAAGATCTTGTAGCTGGTCTATCCAAACTTTCTTTTGAAAAGGACAAACTTAGTGATACTTATTGAAAGGGTAAGCAACTTCTTTTAAACTAAATAAAGTAAGTTTAACTTAAGGACCTTTACAAATGTCTCATTTGGATATGTTTGGTCCTTCCAAATCCTAGTCTTGGTGGTAAGAAGTATGCAGTAGTGGTTGCAAATGATTTTTTAAGGTTTATATGGGTCAGATTTTTTACTCTAAGGATGAGACTTTCAAAGTGTTTCCAAAACTTTACAAAATAGTTTAAATGGAAAAGGTTACTCCAATTTTTCGCACTAATAGGGAAGGTAAGTTAAAAAATCATAATTTTGAAACACAATGTGACAAGCATGTCATTGACTATAACTCTTTTACTCTTGGAACTCTTCAACAAAATGAAATTGTTGAAAGGAAAACAGATCTCTTGAGGAGCTTGATAGGACAATGCTTTGTAAAAATAGGTTTCCAAAATTATTATTGATAATGACATTCTTAAATTGCAAGCAATGTTCTTACTTAACCTAAAATCAGCGTATCAATTGATGATGATAACACACTACGTATTGATGGTGAAATGGGTGCACATTCTTACCAATTATTCATCTTGACCAAAACCAACCATTCATGACAACAAGAATACTAATTATTCATCATGACCTAAAACCAAGCAATATTCTTATTGATGACGACATGAATGCACAGTTGGAACTTTGGGCCTTACAAAGTTCTTACCTGAAGCTAATAATGCTCTGTAAATCAAGTTTGCCTTTCCAAAAATAAAAAATAAAGTTAGATCAGGGAGAATAAAGGGACACATTAGATATGGCAACCCAGGTAAATGACTATATATTATTAACGTAGATTGTTCAAAGTTTAGATCTACAATGGATTTTAAATTAGCACTAGATCTTTCTTTCTTTCTCAAGCCATGATGACATAATTTTGTACCCATATCATTGTCCTACTAAAAATGGGAACCATATATTACATAATATGGGATCGGTCATATAGCTTCTACACAAGGTAATGTAGGCAGCTACCATGAAATTCATCCATTAGAGACTTTTGTAGGAAAGAGACCAACCGATGACATGTTCAACTATGGCCTCAATATCTCGCAGTTCACCAAGTCAAATCAAGTTATGGAGACTGCAGATGAATAATTGCGAGTAGAAGTTGAAGCTAGCTATGTTAACAACGATAATAAACAGAGTATCAACGTAAGAAATAGATTGTAGACTTGTTTAATAGCTGTATTTAGAATTGGCGTGCTGTATTGCACAGATTTTTCAAGAGAGCAAATGGAGATGGGTGATATCATCGTGGAAAAGATTACAATCAAGGAATTATATCTTGGAATCGAGGCACTATCAACAAAGGCGAAGTACTATGCCACTCTTACATGAAGGTTTGATCTTATCTTAGTAATCACTAAGGTATTATAGCCTAGAAGAATATGCTAAATTTTGGTTGAGAGTGAAAAGCTTGGATCTTAAGACAGATGATGTATAAGTAGTCTTCTCTTAATGGAAATGAATTAGACAGCATTTCAATGCGGTGGTTGGGAAAATTGTAAAGTCTGAGAGCATGAATTAGTTTTCTTCCTTCTTTTTTTTTTGTTATTTTTGTTTCCAAATAATGTGATTGCATGTGTTTTGGTGTTTTATTATACAGCTCGATGGAAGATTAGGCATGTAGAAGTACATTGTGGCCCTGATAATCAAAAGACTCACAGAGTGGGAATTGATAGCCATCCAATTAATCTCCACGAAATCGATGGTTGGGGTTAAATGGCAAAAATATGGACCCACGTGTAACTATAGAGAAAGGGAAGACATGATGGTCTTGAGAGAGAGAGAGAGAGAGAGAGAGAGAGAGAGGGTGTAACAAGTTTGTCACTTGATCAGTTTTGTAAGCGCAAAATAATAGAAAGAGCTGAACAGTGAGGAAATTTATAGGGCTGGGTTTCTGCCTAATTTTGAAGTTAGAAAAGGTTTGCAGCGTAAATGCAGTCACTGAAAAAGGGTATTATTTGAAAACCCCTTTATTTCCCTAGCGGACGTTAGGACTATGGTTTGGATGCCTACATATTCTTAGGCCATAGATTAGAGTTGGTACCTTGTAGTCGGACGACTATATCTCCTGTAATATCTCTTCAGCGGAAATACCAAAGAATCCAAGGAAAGATATAAAAGAAATTATACTAGGTAGAATTTCTGACAGTTCATTTCGGGAAACCTCAACTATATTTCGTTATGAATCATACCTTTTCTTGCATAGTCTCTTCACCCATTCGGCATCTTTCATGCGTTAAACCTTCAAACCAAGAAAAAACAACAAACGTTAAACCTTCAAACCAAGAAAAAACAACAAAAGAAAATACCATTGAAGCTCACTACCTCTGAGCATTCATGTCAGTGCCCCTCTCTCTCTCTCTCTCTCTCTCTCTCTCTCTCTCTCTCTCCACCGACCACTGTCCATTCATGTCAGTACTTTTTCTCTCCTTCTCTCCTTACCATCTGAAAAGTATCCTCAGAGATAAGATCTTACAAGGAAATCTGATTGAAAAAGTCAAAAAGGTTTCCTTTCGAAATTCTAGTATCGAAGTGCAGCTTGACTTTTCTGAAATTAATGTAGGGAGGAGAGAGAACACAGCTCTCCGACGGATGGACCTATCATATCATAATATTATACGGCAAAACTTTTTCGTAGGGAAAAGTTGAGCCGACCGCCGTTGATTCGGGTCTCTCGTCCAAAGATCTTGTTGCCGTCCGAAACCAAAGAAACTCGTCCTGAAAAGCTTACCATGGACCTTCTTCACGGAACCCTTTTTAAAGCTCTAGGGGCCGACTCAACATGCTGACCTGATGCCTATTGGGTGATCTGCAAGAACTCCACAGCTCTCCCACTCAGACGAGGCAAGTGTTCTATCGAAAGGCTTTTCCCTATATATAGGTTTCTTGTCCCTTTAAATGTGTAAATGCAGTGACCAATGCATGCCTTACCTCTTCTTCAAATGCAGAAATCATCTCTCTCCCTCCCTCGCTCGGGACCTGGTTGGCTACTCGGTGCAACTTTCTCAGCTATACACGACGAAGGCAACTGGCATAGGCTCTAGGATTGTCTAGATATTTATGGGGTATGACTCTTCTGAAAAGCGAGGGCTCCCATGTCAAGATGAATATATGCTTTTTGTAGAGAGAGAGAGAGAGAGAGAGAGAGCTTTCATGCAATCTAGTTACTCTTTAAAAAACGATCGGTTGTCCACTATCAGTGGAATGCTCAATGCACAAAACACCCCATACAGTTTATAAGCAGCGGAATTTTTGGCATTCAGGCCCCGCCTTCCTTCTGGAGTGGTACACTTAGTTCATCATATTCACTCTCTACCACGTGATGGTACAAAATAGAGGTGACTCATTTTGTCCGTAGGTCACAATATTTCTACCGACGTCCATCCCATTTAAGTCAGGCCGGTTGGGAGGTAAAATGGGTAATTCTTGTCAAGTCAACTCCCTAACTTATCTCATATTGAAAATTTTCCTATATAAAACTTAACTTAAATCAAGACCTCAAGAATAACATAAAAGCACCCAAACTAACTGAACCCACTTTTGTTTGTATACATAAGGTGAGAGTTTTACTTATAAACTAAATAAAAAAAGATGTTCGTAATTATTCTTAGAAGAAGACACTACCCCAGTCGTTCATCATGTACGGCATATAAAATTAAGTATTCTTTAGAAATCACTTCATTAGAACAATCTTATCAGCTTGTATTGGGTCTTAATTGGTCTTGTCTTTTACCCAAAGCCACGAATGCAGAAATCAAATTTCAATACTAATGAAATTTGATTTCTAACATGTCTAATCTATTGTAAGCAAGATGAATGCTTTTATACATGTAAAACATAATCACCGTGATTGAGGAAACAGTCTCTACTCCTTACGAATTTTACGAGCATCAACACAGAATGAGATTCAATAAAATATTATTAAAAGATGTCACTCTGAATATTTTCAGTCACCTATGGGTTATTTCAAGTTAATAGAGATATATGAGCTAAAGTCTCAACAAATATCTATAAAGTTTAACAAATATTCATATAAAATTGAAGAGAATTTTAAAAAATTATTTTCAAAACGAGTTTAAGCTTTTCATTTCAATTTGTAACCAAATTTAACAAATTTTATGTTAAGCATTTTATAAATTATTTGTGAAATTTGATCTTTACAAGTAACTTCATGTTAATTTTTTGAAGTTTGCTTTGAATTTAAAAAATGTAAAAAAAAAAATTAATTCATTTAGGAAAAGGTTGGGGCATAAAAAGTCATGCATTTTTCAAAAAAATCATTATTCAAATATTTTTGGGAGTATGGTCTAAGCATTGGGTATACACGAAAATTTTAAGCCTTTGATTAAGTCTGATCTTCTAAATTAGTTATCACATATTACATAATTTGTGTTAGGTATTAGATAGACTCATCAATTCAAACTCGTTAAAAGAGTGAGGCCCATTTATGGATGTGTGTATTTCTCTTGGAGAGTAGCTTGTTAGACTTACTAGGGGGTCCAATGATTTGAAGGTTCCAATGATTTGAAGGTTTTTAACTTTTGATGGCTGTATGCAAATAAATTTGTGGCCAAATCTAAACTCAAAAGTGAGGTAAGCTGGGTTATATGTAAAAGTTTCATTTTATATGTGTGACTTGAAGGTGGTTTAATTAGTTAGGATATTGTAACATTAATATAGAGGTCTTGGGTTCAAGTTTCTTTTCAAGCAATGTCTTATATATATATGAAGCAAGTTAACTTAACCCACACCATCAATGCATAAATCCATTCGTATAAGTTGACTCACCTACAAAGTAAATGTGCAAGCCTACTAAGGGGTAATTCTTTCGCTATTTTATATTTTAATTGAGATGAAAATTAGGAATTGAATTTGGTAAAATTAAGTTATGTAAAAGTGATCTATTTGAAAACTAAAAATTTGGACTTGGAACTATAAGAAATGAAAAGTACGCATTGATACGATTCCAACAGTGTAAAGAACACTGAAGTCAGAGTTCAAATGGAGGAGATATGATGATTTAAAACATGGAAGGCATTCTAAAAAAAGAATTTGTTACTAAAGGAGGAGGTCAAATTGATATCGGCACCCCCTCCCACTTAAAGCCAATGAAATAGACCGCACAGTGTATTCTTACTAAACCTGACACAAAAGAAACCCTGACAGGAGAGGAAGAAGGAGAAAGAAGAGGGGAAGAAGAAGCAGGAAGGAAGGAGATGAGAAGAGGGAGAAAGGAGAAATAGGAGGGTGTTGATTGTTTAATCGCAAGTGCATGGGCAATTATAGTGTAGCTTATGCAAGTACGGGTCGATCCCACGAGGACTTAATTTAAAATGATGGAGTTTTCAATAAAATTCAATCAATAAAAGAACCAAAACAAATCATATACCAGAATTAACTAACAATAAGCTAAAATCCATATTTATTCAACTGTTATAATGTACACAATTATTTATTCAAAAGAAAATAGAAAATAAAACTAAATAAGCCGTCCTGGATAAGCCTGCCCCTGGATAATCAGAATGTGGATAATGTAAAACCAGAATAGCACAGGGACACAGTTGGTATTAAATCAGAGACTCATATGGTATTAAACTAGGGATACAGATGGTATTAAATGAAAAGGACAGAATTGGAATTATTGAGATCTGCCAGGGCAGACTCGTAATTTTTTAGGGTTTCTGCTTTTTAACGAAAAACCAGGTGAAAACATGGGGAAGAAGAGGAGAAAAAGGGATTATGAGTGAAAGAAAGAACGAAGCAGAGGAGAAGGAGAAAGAGATGGGATGGGAAGAAAATGTTGGGAGTGAAGAGGGGATTGGGAATAAGAGGGAGCAGAGAGAGAGAGACGCGTGGAAGAGAGTAGAGAAGAAAGAAGGGAAGGAGGGAGAGAAGAGAGAGGGCCACCCCCCAAAAGAGAAAAAAGACATTCCCTTTGGGGAGAGGAGAATTGAAAATATAAGAAGAGAGAGAGAGAGAGAGAGAGAGAGAGAGAGAGAGAGAGAGAGAGAGAGATAATCTTGCTAGAACTCTAGCTTCAACTTTGTCCTGTCATAGGACTCTTCAAAGTCTTCTTTTTCTATGAGACTTCATCATCCTCATCTGATATCCTTGATTCGATCTGGGGCATCCACGCCTAAGTCGATTAATTTGCAATGCATAGGACCCAATTAGAATCATCTAAACCATTCAGTATTCCTCTGATTAGCTTTAATGATCATCTGACCACTAAATCTTTCAATTCAATGGTTGATGGCCAATTAAAGCTAAAATAAAATATTTTATGTAAAATTTTGAAATTAATGGGTTATATGCTCTAATTGAACACTAAATTAGGGGTATTTTGACCAAAATTGAACACTTAATAGAGGGAGAAAGACAAGTTGTTAGAGGAGATTGGCACACCGGTAATAGAGGAGAAAAACAAGGATTTACGGGTGCCGGGGATGCAGCCGTCGCCGAAGAAGATGATGGTTGAGATTGAAGATTAGAGCCTATCATTTCACTCAATGCAGGGAGATGATCAAAACCCCTAAGGTTATTAGGGAATTCGAGATTATCTTAACTATTGATCAGAAACACACAGTGTGATCAACCCACATATTCAAGAGAGGAAAAAGGAAGGAAATACATCCAAGAGGTAAAATCTATGAAACCCAACTAGTGAATTTTATTTATTTTCGCTAAATCCATACAATTTCATCATAGATCTATGTTTTCTAGATGATCCAACTATTGATTTTCTAATGAGTGATTAGAGATAGATATATACTTACCTTACATAGCTCAGATCTGACAGAGATTATCGATCTAGGCCAGAACCCAATCAGACAATCTCAGTCGTCCAATCTGTTACTATACAAATAGTGACTTCTTGATGTTTGATCAATGATCAGACACCACATATGAGGTTCAAAACACTAAATTGACTAGTATATGACTAAAATTAAAAAATCTAGATTGAAATTGAGCGAATAATCGAAATCGTCCAATAAGATAGTAGAGAATAAGGACATGACAATTTTTGATCAGTGATCAAATGCCACCATTATGTACCCTAACCTTTATTAAGTAAACGTAGTATGAAATTTTAAAATTTTGGCATTGATTTTTAAAAAATTGATGGATTAAATAAGGATCGTTGATTTATTGATATACACATTGTTTAGTCAGTGATTAAAACTCTAGTAACCTTTTCAAAGTTCTAATTAATGAGCTTAAACCCTTAATAACCAATCCAATCACTCGAAGAATACAGGATCAGACTTGAAAACAATGAATTAGATCATTGTGACTTATTGGACTAAACTTTCGATTTGAATCATTCATCAATGGGGTTATTTGAATTGTAAATGCAAATCTAAATCGCTGAAACATTGATTGGTGAATGGATGGTGGATTTGGGACTAAATTGACCATACATTTTCTTATATAATCTATGATCATTGGAAAATTAGGTGGTTTATAATGATCTAAACCATCAGGCTTTAATTAAAAATAGATCTCTTATGTACTTATTAATTTATGATTCAACATTGATAAGAACTCTTAAATATCAATAGAGAAGGCTGATCTACAAGTGAGTGAACGAAAGGATATGACTAAATTGAGGAGCACATCAAAGGAGGTAGGTAGTTTTAACTTCAATATGCTTTTGAAAATAGTTAAAATTGAGATTTTTGGAGATATATGATTTATATAGTGAGTATATTTGTATTTCGTGCAACTTATCACTTTAGAATACCATGTTGATTTATTTATTAAATTAAAAACTTGTACATGAAAATATATTTGAAATTGCATGGAGTTTGTGATTTATGAAATGATGAGTGAGGAATCCTCATACTTAAACCTTGTGAGGATTGCTTTCACATGGTTATATTATATCATGAAATTGATTTGCATGATTTTATTAGTGCATGAAATTATATAGTTTTACATATTATGACAGCATATAATGGTGCCCAGTATTATTATGTTATGAAGAGCATGTGATGGCCCGATGGATGCTATGCTAGGAGGGTTGAGGACTGATTATACCCCTCTCTGAAACTTTATATATATGATACCAAGCCATAAAAGGTCGAATTCAGGTTGATAACATCATGGGTAGGTCATGGCTTTACGTACTGTGTTTCCCATGGGCAAAGTGTAGGGAGTGTATCTATCTTGGTATCAGCGTGATAGCTATAGACTTGATTAGGTCGCGATAGTGTAGGCGCATGGCACCTTGGGATTGCAGGTCTATAATGAGTACTCATTACCAATAACAAATGATTGGATTACGAGTGTTTCTACACTCACAAGACCTTGAGGAAGTTCATATAGTAATATATATATATATATACTTATTGAGATACATTAATCATATTTAAGTATTTCATGGTTTAAATGCTTCTTGTCTATTGATTTTTTATGATTATTCACTATCCAGTTTGGAAGAATATATTTATAAGATAATGCATGACATTAGTTGTGGTGACCATTCATATCTTATAAAATCTCTTGCAAAGGTTACTATTGTCTTTAAAAACAATATGCATGGATATTGTAATTGATAATTTGAATTGATTTAGCATGAAATTGATTTGTAAAGTATGATTAAGATTTTAGAGTTTTTTTATACTGCTCATTATGCATCATATTTCACTCAACTGCATAACATGTGATTATATATCCTTTTTGGATTTGAAACTGCATAAACTTCATATTTCAATAATGAAAGTATCTACACAAGAGCTTGCTGAGACATTGTAAATTTTTTACAATGTCTCAAGTTTGAAGAAATGAGACATAAGAGTAGAAGATTGTGATATAGATCTAAAGAGAAAAGCATGAAAGGTATAACAAAAAGGTTTGTAATGTAGTTGATGATCTTATGAACTGACGTAATGTTTTGCTTTATTTACATGTGAGTATGTAAATTAGGGTTATGGTAATGTGGTTGTGACTAGAGTGGTCTTGGGGATGTTGGTTCAATTCCTAGCCTTTTAGCACATTTTATGTCTTTATAGGTATATGAATACCTTAGAGTATGGCTACTATCATTGAGAGAAGATGCTGCTTAGTCCTTTTAGGAATTTTAGCTCAAATCTCAATGTGAATCTCATTTAAAGACATCGAAAATGTAATTATAAGGATTCTGGTGATGGTCGATTAAGAGGGTGCATTCCTCGATTATTGAGACTTTTATCAAGAAGGCCTTTAGGAATGCCTATGATGATCAATGTCTTTACCCTGTGAGCAATTAGTGATATAGAGAGTATTATCTCTACCTTGTGAGTAACTGGTGATACAAAGAGAGTTGGTTACTTTAGAGCCGAGAGATCAAACAATTCAACAGTATTTGAACCGGTTTATAAGCTGAGGAGGTTTGCACTTATAGGGGACCTTGACATGCCTATCTTGGTGGATGGCCCAAGGTGGGTTTCGAGTTATAGGATTGTAGGGATGACCCTTAGAGTCAATCCCACATCGCCCAGAGACAGTTAGTTGGGCTAGTTATAAGAGTTCAGGAACCTCTAACACTTGTGACCCGTTTTAAAGTAGTGAGGCACTTTGTGCCAAAGCGAACAATATCACATAGTTGGAATCCCGGGTTGTTCCACTAGTAATCCTCTTGGTGTGGATGCTAGCAGCATGTGGGGCCTCACACAAGCGAAGATGCATGTTCCCTAAGGGTAGAAGCCCTGACGTGCCTGTCTGGGTGGGCGGCCAAAGGTCGGTGTTGAGCTAGAGGATTGTAGGGGTAACCATGAGAGTTAATCCCACATCGCCTAGGGAGAAGAAGCTGGGCTAGTTATAACAGTTTAGGACCCTCTGACAGTTATGACGTGTTTTAAAGTCATGAGGTACTATGTGCCAAAGAGGACAATATCATACTCGAGTTATTACATTGGTAGAGGGCAACACATATAAGAAAAAAAGAAAAGAAAAAAGGAATGGATCACTTGCAATAGGGACATTCCCTCGAGCAGTAGTTTAAATGAAAAAATTGGATATGGAATATTAGCATTCATCATGTCAACAGTCACATCAGCTTGGCCACCAAGTGGCACCAGTCACATGGCCTTGAATTTAAAATGGCTCTAGATGATTCATCTCAAAGAAAGAAAGAAATGTTGGTCAACATGGAGAAGAAGTGGTGTCGATCACTCTTGTTTGCTCCTAAAGTAGCATTGGTCGCTTTTGCTTGCTTAGTGAATGGCGTTGGTGGATTTGTCTCAAGCAAACTACACAAATGAAGAGTGTTTGGTACCACTCTCTCTTGACAATGATTACATACTTGTGCTGGTTAACAATTATAGAATTGCCCTCAATTGGTACCAAGCAGCTCCATGAACTTGGGCATTGATACATCCTCCATGCATGGTGTCGGCTAGTTATATGGACATTACTAGATGATACGTTAGTTGGGGTTGTTATCATATTGTTGTCTAAACCTTATTGGTTGTCCAAATAATCATTTTGTCATCCCAAACTATAAACAAGGGTTCTCCCGTTATTCTAAAATCAAATGTCAACTGAGATCAGGTCTCTTTCTCTCTCTAAAAGATTCTGAAAAGCTCAATTCAAAGATTTTCAAGTTTATTTGCTTGTAATTTTGAAATAAGAAACTATGAAGTTCTCTTACTAGTTTTAAGGTGCTCATGAGAGATATGAGTAGAGATCTAACCATGTCTTTGCTTCCTAGAGAACCATGCTATGACCCATTTTGTGTCTATGCCCTTTACTTCCGAAGCTCTTGGTTGGTCTCTACTTTAGGGGATAAGCACTGACCTATTTATTGTCCTTGGTCCCCAAAGTCCTAGCGCGGACTATCCTAGTCCTTGTCCACTTATTGTGATGTCTATAACTAACCATGATGTCTCTTTAACCACTCTGGTCCTACTATATTGTTGTTGCCTAGGGGATTGACCAGCCAAGTTTTAACAAATTATGTCTAAGCAAACCATTGGCTTAACACTAGGTCATGGTTCATTGTAACTACTGTATGCATAACCAAGTCTAGGACTCAACCCTTATGTCTAAGCAGATATGTATCATAAAACGTATAAGTTATAATCCTTAAGTCAGATGATTTGAGCGCATGTTGATCCACACCACTTAGGCTTATTGATCAACCATTTTTGGGAACCATGTGATCCTGTATCAATTAGAAAATTCCATGGTTAGTTATGTTCTATCTCTGGTTGCCTTTTATTGCTCGATAGCTCCCATAATCTAAACTATAGCTCATTCTAGCCTGTGGCCCATGTCTCTTAACCGAGTAATGCGATTAATAATCTATTTTCTTTTCTTTTCTATTATTGACATATGATTAACAACCCTACAGGTTGGAGATATATAACTTTCACTTGATTAATAAAATTCCTTTTCAAGAGAAATTTTTTGTATTATTTCCTCTAAGCCTTTTTTTTATTGCAAATGTATAGAATGGGCACTTCTGCTCATTTATATTTTCTAGCACTCCGAATCGGACATGTGTCTTCTTTCATCTAAAATCACATTCTTTCTTGTTTGTCTTTAAATATCTATTTAATGGCATCCAAGGAAAACAAAAATGTTGGTAGCTTCCTTTTAGGGAGCATCTTCGTCAACGTTCCCCTTGATGGGGTCATTGTGCATGACCCAACTCAAAGCCAAGGCTAACGCTCCTGAGCAGCCAAAGAGTAGCAATGGATCCACGAGAAAGGAAAATCAGATTTGGCCTAATTCCACTCTCAAGGGTGCACAATTCAACATATATGAGACATGTCCTTTTTATCATGTATTGGGCAAGGAAAAACGTTGATTTATCCTTGATCTCTATGCTTCATTGTGTGCATTGATTCGATCCTAGATGAAGTGGTGATAAAACATACTATAGCTCCGTGCGTTTGGGGATCCCGATCTTCTAAGCATGCCAGATACCTTGATAGTGTGAATTGCATGTTCAGAAGTAAATCATTTGCCAAAAACTTGGTAGGTGAAAGTTAACCCATGTGTAAGGTCCATGATCATTACATTAATATGTTTAAATAATATAGGTTAGGCCCATTATATTGGCACAAATTGTCTGCATGACTTACAGTGGAAAATTTGTTGACTTATTCCACACCCAAATTGCTATGCTGAACTATCCAATATGATGAATGTTAAGTCATATAAGTGTTTTCAGATTTTTGGGTTTTGATGCATGATATGAGTACATTATCCGCATGTTGAACGGTAAGTTTAGAACATGCATTACATTTGAATAATAGTATGTGTATGATTCTCAATTAATATAAGGTCATCACATAGACTGAATTAAGATAGGAAACTAATATGTGAACGAAGTATGCGCATGAGTCTGCTTATTGTTGACGTGTTGATTTGCAAGTACAGCCCATGTGATGTGGTGCACATGAACGAAAGTGTCAGTTAAATTGTTCATTCATGGATGGACCCTCGCATGGCGACTTATATATATATATATAACATGTGTTCATACATGGACCTACGCATGGCGTCTTAAATATATAACATGTGCATGGTCATCAGCTCGCTTGAATACTTTTACACGGACTGATTTAACGTGTTCAAGGTGGTAGGCACATGATCTATGGGTGCTTTATTCGATTGATCGGTGGATAGATTGTAGGTAGGAAAATTCATCAAGTTAGAGTATGTGCATGAATCCTAAGTCATAAACTAATCCAATGTATGCGATCCATGTGGATTGAACCCTACACGAAATTTAGTTTCACAATTTAATGTATCGGATGGACTGGATGATTGTATGAAAATAGTATAAAAAGACTCATGCGCCTCGTTTAGGAACTATAGTAGTGTTGGTTCCTTAGGTATTTAGATCTCCATGTATGGAAAGGGTTTTCTAGCATAAGGATTTGCTAGAAGAGAATGATTCATAGTTTTCAAAAGCCCTGTGTGATCTCTAATGATTCTTAGTTTAAAATTGCTTTGAAAACTTTATAGTTTACGAAAAAATGAAGTTTAGCTTTCCAAAAGATGGATTGAAAATTGTGTATTTACTTGCTAAATTGAATTTTGAAAACAATGACTTTCCTATGTTTTTCAAAATACACAAAAAGTGAGATAGCAAGAGTTGTTTGGATGACCAAGATTTACATGATAAAAATGTGAATTTTAGTAGATAAAAAATACTTGCCAAATATGAATTTCAAAATATCTAAAGTGAGAAGTTCTTCCAAAGATATTTTTGGGAAGTTTTGATATTACAACTAAATTGGCAGTATTTTAACTTTTGAAGAGGAAATAATTTGTAAATCATATTTGATGATATTTAAATATGAGATATTAGGTATAGGGATGTCCTTAATGTGTATTTTTAGTGGGCTAAAGTTCCTTGTGAGCTCTATACTACAGCATTGTTGTACGGGTTGGCTACTTGATCCTTAACCACCAAGGGTGGAAGGTATTCAATGCCAAAAAGTGACAATGTACTCAACTGGTGGTGGATTCCATTATAGGTGACACATCACCCTTTGAAGTGGATCCCATTATAGGTGACACATCACCCTCTCGAATACTAGCGGGCACAGGATTTAGTAATTTCCTTGTGAGTATAGTGATCCCATGAGTTTTTTGTTTGATTACTAGGACTCAGATGATGGTTCTTTGTTTAATGAATCTTAGGTGGTCCTTAGATGTAACACCCCGGATTTTTAAGACAATTTTTTTTTTTATGGCAATTTAAATAAGAACATTTGGGATCCCATGAGAAAAGATTTATTTAACATTTTACTAAACCTATCTTAAAACTCCGGGTGTTAATTTTTCCTTTCTCAAAATAACGTATACGTAATTTAAACATAAATAAATGATCCGCGTATAAATCAACGTCAAATAAATAGGCGCCTTTATTTTAAATCAAATAAACATCCAAAAGACAATAATAATATGGCCCAGGGTCTATCCATCATAACATCCCATATAAATGTCCAATATATATCCAAAGATCTAAATCACATCCAAATATAAGGTATGCAGTCCATAATAAAATTCAAATGATAATCCACTCTAATGACTCACATTACTTTCTAAAACTATAGGGAAACTAGTCTTCAGCAGCTCTCAAGGTTTATCAACCACTTTTCCTTTCCTGGTGTCGCGCTCGGGATCTAAGGCATAGCAAAACAAAGCTATGCCTCAAAGAAGCTATCGCTTGTGTAGGTACATAGACAATTAATGTAATAAATGCAAGAAATAATGAACAATACGATGAAAAATCTAACATTTATGAAGATAGTGATATCATAATGCCATGTTCAATAAATGCCAATTTATTCCATATGCTAAAACATGAAATTCACGGAGTTAAAACATGACATGAATCAATAACATGGAGCATACAACAAGAATAAGGGCACCCTAAGGTAATGGGTCCCACCACATCGCACTAACATCTCTGATCAGGAGTACACATAGTCAACCTCTGAGTGTCGTCACACCTGTGCATACCATCTATAACCATGCTCATCATACATGCACACATAACAAGAATATGGGCCATCATCTTTGCGGTGGCAACCCTCCATGGGTATCAACCACCGCCGCTCCCCGTCGACACCATAACGGGAGACTTAACGTCTGTCCCCATGGAAAGGCTCAGACCGGTAGTGTGGACTATCCATGTTACCAAACCCCTACCGAATGCCATCTATGGGCAGGTGTCTATCATATCACAAACTCATCACATCATAATCTCGGAAGGTGGGTGGCCGGCCTATCCCTCCTAAAGATGACGCCCACCGGCGAGAGCACCCGTCATCAAATATAAAACACGGAAATCATATGTATATGCTAAAACTCAAGAGCACTTATAGCTTGAAATCCCCAAGACATGCCCCTCATCCTGGGGTTAGCCTATAAAAGGACCAAATTACTAAGCCTCTATACTCATTTCCATGTAAATCTATGCATTTTCTATATATATAATAAGAATTAAATCTCTAATTAAGCATAACTAATTAACATCATGCTTGTAAAAGCAGTTTAAATAAGTTTATTCAGTAAAAGAATTCAATTTGGAATAACCATCCTGTACGCAATGTCGCATGAAATCCATGGTAAATAAAAATCGCACTTTAAAACACAATCACACATGATGCTATGTTTAAAACATGGTTTAAAATCAAGGCAAAACATTAGTTGTCGTCACCTACCTCAGTGTGAGATCACTAGCTTGCTAATAACTCCCTTTAATTGGTATATTCAAGTGCACCTGTACATGTCACATCACTATTTTAAAATTTTTCTAAATAAAAAGTGGTCATTTCTAAGTTTTTAAGTTAAAACTAGGTTCGCGTCGTCAATACGGTCACAACGCCTCTTTCGGATCGTGATTTGGACCTCTCTAGCTCCCAAAAATCAAGTTTTAGTGAAAACTACCCTCAAATGGGGCCTGCCGGACCACCATAAGGTGGTTTAAACCGGCGGCGCCCTTTTCCGCCGGTTTATACCGACGTATACGGGCGCACGAAGACGCACGGCGTCGCAGACGCCGCACGCGCGCGTGCGTCACGGTCGCCAGGACGCGCCGCGTCCCGGTCCCACCGCGGCAGCCAACCACGCACGCTCCGCACGCGCGCGCGCCGCGCACGCGTGCAGCGACGACGTCGTGTGACGTCGTCCTAGGTGCGTCTCCGAGTGCGTCCTGGCGTCGGCGCCAGCGCGCGACGCCGTTGACGACGCCGGAGAAGACGACCGGATTCCGGTCGCCTCGGCGAGCTCTGTAACTCCGTTTTGCGTGATTTTTGCGCCATTTTCTTCAGAATTCTCTCTAGAATCCATTTATGCCCTCCTTTTTCACTAATTTTCTCAAAAACCATGGTTTTTAAATGATTTTTCCCAAGTTCCTAAAAACCTCCCTAGGTACTGGTTTTTGAGTTTTCTGGGCAATTCCACCGTTGGATCACTCCCAAATTTAAAGGGTATGCTCTTGGGTCTCTTGTGCACTATTTGGACGGTGCGATTTTCAAACGGACAAGGTTTGATCCGTGAAATCACACTCCAACAGTAGCGTGCACAAAGTTCCTAAAAATCTAATTTTTTTCCAAAATTTTTAAACGTTTTCCTAATTAATAAATACAGAAAAACATAGGTTTTGAGGCTTACCTTGCACCTGGCCGGAGTTGCTCGTGTTGCCGGGGCTCCACTCGCCGGAAAATTCAAGTTTTTACAGATCTAGGGTTTAGCGTAAATACTCAGAGAAAACGCTCCAAGTGGAGCGTTTTGGCAACCTGGGGAGGGTAGATATAGGCCTAGAGTCCCAGGGGAGGAGAACCTCTTCCATTCACGCCTCTTCCCATGGCTTCTCCGGCGATTTTGCCGGATCTGGGTACAGACGTGTGGAAGACGGGGGTGCCAGTATCAATTTGGACCCCTGTCTAATACGTCTCTATCAAATGACTAATTTGCCCTTCCAACTTTGACGGCTCATAACTCCCTCGTTTGAGCTCCGTTTCTCGCGTTCTTGGTGGCGTTGGATTCGTATCGACGAGCACTTTCTAATTATTATGTTTTCAGGAAATAATTTCATCCATAAATTTTTATTTTAATTTATTTAATAATTTCCTATTTTTATCTTAAAAATTAAGGATATTACATTAGATGAGTACTCACAACCAAGTGGTAGACATATTGCCAAGGTGCCAAAGGGCATGAGATATTTGTGGAGTAATGATGTCATGGTTTTACCAAGCGATTGTTTTTTAGATTTTGATAATAGTAATTTACATGGTTCATGAAATGTTATAATTTGATTATGTGAATTATTGGTATATGAATACTTGTGAATGCTTGTAAAAGCATAGCATAGAACGACTAAGGTAAGATAGTCGTGAGATTTATTACATTGAAAAATATATTTTAAGAGCATGTGTGTGTTGGATGCCATGATGTAACACCCCGAATTTTTAAGACATTTTTTTTTATAATAATAATGGCATTTTGAATAAGAGCATTTGGGATCCCATGAGAAAAGTTTTATTTAACCGTTTGCTAAAACATATCTTAAAACTCCGAGTGTTATTTTTCCTTTCTCAAAATGGCATACATATAAATAAAACAATACGCGTATCAATCAATGTTAAATAAATCGGCGCCCTTATTTTAAATCAAATAAATGTCTAAAATACAATAATAACATGGCTCAGGGTCTATCCATTATAACATCCCATATAAATGTCCATCATATGTCCAAACACCTCAATCAAATCCAAAACATAAATTATGCAATCCATAATTAAATCCAAATGATAATCCTATTTTAATGACTCACATCACTGTCTAAAACTATAGGAAAAATAGTCTTCAGCAGCTCTCACGGTTTCTCAACAGCTTTTCCTTTCCTAGTGTCACACTCGAGATCTAAGGCATTACAAAACAAAGCAATGCCTCAGCAAGCTATCGCTTGTGTAGGTACATAGACAATTAATGTAATAAATGAAAGAAATAATGAACATCTCTGATGAAAAGTCTAACATTTATGAAAATAATGATATCATAATGCCATGTTCAAATAAATGTCAATTTATTCTATATGCTAAAACATGCATCTCACAGAGTCAAAACATGACATAAATCAATGTAAATGAGCATACAATAATAATAAGGGCATCGTAAGGTAATAGGTCCTACCACATCACACTAACATCCCTGATCAGGAGTACTCGTAGTCAACCTCTGAGTGTCGTCACATCCAGGTATACCATCCATAACCATGCTCATCATACATGCACACATAATAAGAATATGGGTCATCATGCTGCAGTGGCAACCCTCCATGGGTATCAACCACCACCGCTCTTCGTCGACACCATAACGGGAGACTTAGCATCTGTCCCCATGGAAAGGCTCAGACCGGTAGTGTGGACTATCCATGTTACCAAACCCCTACCAAATGTCATCTATGGGCAGGTGTCTATCACATCACAATATCATCACATCACAGTCTCGGAAGGTGGGTGGCCGGCCCTATCCCTCCTAGCATGACGCCTACTGGGCGAGAGCACCCGTCATCAAATAAAACACAGAAATCATATATAGATGCTAAAATTGAAGAGCACTCATAGCTCGAATTCCCCAAGACATGCCCCTCATCCTAGGGTTAGCCTATAAGAAGACCAGCTAATAAGCCCCTCTTATTTCCTTATAAATCCATGCACTTCCTATATATATAATAATAATAATAAATAAGTCTCTATTTAAGCATAACTAATTAATATCATGCTTATAAAAGCATTTGAAATAAGTTTATTCAATAAAAGATTTCAATTTGGAATAATCATACTGTACTAAAAGTCGCATGAAATCTACAGCAAATAATAATTGCAATTTAAAACACAATCACACATGATGCTATGTTTAAAAATGATTTAAAAATCAAGGCAAAGCATTAATTGTCGTCACCTACCTCGGTGTGAGACCACTAGCTTGCTAATAACTCCCTTTAACTGGTATATTCAAGTGCACCTGTACATATCACATCACTATTTAAAAAATTTTCTAAATAAAAGGTGGTCATTTATAAGTTTTTAAGTTAAAACTAGGTCTGCGTCATCAATACGGTCACAACGCATCTTTCGGATCGTGATTTGGACTCCTCTAGCTCCCAAAAATCAATTTTAAGTGAAAATACTTCATAAATTAATATTTATTAATTTATAGGGTGTTTGGCGGGTGCATTGGTTTACACCAGCAGCCCTGCTTTACACCGGGTTACACCGGTGCCGAGTGTACACTGGGTTACATCGGCGGCCCCAGTTTACACTGACACCCAGTTTACACTGGGTTACATGGGCAGCCCGATTTACATCAGCGACGCGAAAACCAGCGCCTGAGAAGACGACTAGCTTCCGGTCATCTCCGGTGACCTTACAGGTGTCCAAATCACTTTGTTTTTTAGCCCTTTTGTTCAAAATTTTGTCTAGTTTCCATTTCTATCATCCTTTTGCATTGATTTCTCCAAAAACCATGTTTTTTAAATGGTTTTTCCCAAGTTCTGAAAAACATCCCTAGGTACTGGTTTTTGGGTTTTCTGGAGAAACCGACCGTTGGATCTCTCCCAAATTTAAAGGGTTTGCTCTTGGGTCTCTTGTGCACTAGTTGGAAGGTGCGATTTCCAAATGGACGAGGTTTGATCCATGAAATCACGCTCTAACAGTAGCGTGCACAGAGTTCCCAAAAAAATCCAATTTTTTTTCCTAATTTTTAAATGATTTTCTAATTATTTTCTCTATTTAGTAAATACAAAAAACAGAGTTTTAAGGCTTACCTTGCGCCTAGCCGTGGTTGCTTGTGTTGCCGGGGTTCCACTCGCTGAAAAAATCAAAGCTTTCCAGGGCTAGGGTTCTGAGTGAAAACTCAGAGAAACGCTCAAGGTGGAGCGTTTTGGCTCCTGGAGAAAAATAGATATAGGGTTTAGAGTCCTAGGGGAAGGGAAACTCTTCCCCACACGTCTCTTTCCACGTCTCTCAGGCGATTTTACCAGACTAGTAGAGACGTGTGGAAGACGGGGGTGCCATTATCAATTTGGACCCCTGCCTAACACGTCTCTGTCAAATGACCAAATTGCCCTTACAACTTCGACGGCTCATAACACCCTCGTTTGAGTTCTGTTTTTCGCGTTCTTGGTGGCGTTGGACTCGTATCGATGAGCACTTTCTAATTCTTATATTTTAAGGAAAATTTTCCATCTATAATTTTTAAATTTTTTTTTAATAATTTCCTATTTTATACTAAAAATTAAGGATATCACATCCTTCCCTCCTTATAAAAATTTCATCCTCGAAATTTAGCTACATACCTCTATGTAAATAACTTTGGATGAATCTTTCGCATCTCCTCCTCAGTCTCCCAGGTAGCCTCCTGTAGTGAATGATGCTGCCAAAGGACTTTGACCAAGGCAATGGTCTTATTCCTTAACTCCTTGACTTTTGTATCCAGGATGCGCACTGGTCTCTCCTCAAACATCATGTTAGACTGTAGCTCTCCTGGGATCTGCTCCAATACGTGTGAGGGATCTGGCACGTATTTCCTTAGCATAGACACGTGAAAGACGTCATGTACATTTGCTAGCTGTGGTGGTAAGGCTAGCTGATATGCCACAGCCCCAACTCTGCGTAAGATCTCGAAAGGTCCAATATACCTGGGGCTAAGCTTCCCTTTATTTCCAAACCTCAACACCCCTTTCATGGGAGAAACCTTCAAGAATACATGCTCACCCTCAGAGAACTCTAAGTCCTTTCGCCTCTTGTCTGCATAAATTTTCTGTCAAGTGTGAGCTGTCAGTAACCTCTTTCGAATGAGTTGGACTTTCTCTGCACATTCTTCCACTAATTCAGATTTCACAATGCGTCTTTCTCCTACATCACTCCAACATAAGGGTGACCGACAAGGTCTGCCATAAAGTGCCTCCTATGGAGCCATGCCAATACTAGCGTGATAACTATTATTATAAGCAAATTCTACCAAAGGTAAATGATCTTCCCAACTACCCTTTTAATCCATAACACAGGCTCGTAGCATATCCTCAATAGTCTGGATGGTCCTCTCGTTCTGTCCGTCTGTCTGAGGATAGAATGCTGAGCTGAATTTCAGTCTCGACCTTAATGCCTCTTGCATGCTCTTCCAGTATTTTGAGGTAAATCGCGTATCTCGATCCGATATAATTGTCAAGGGAACGCCATGTAGACTGACGATCTCCTTAACATATAACTTCGCTAAGCTATCCACGGTCTGATTTTGTCTGATAGGAAGGAAATGAGCGGACTTGGTCAACCTGTCCACAACGACCCATATTACATCGTGGCTGCTAACGATCCTCAAAAGTGTAATATCCTTAATTTTAAAGATAAAAATAGGAAATTATTAAATAAATTAAAATAAAAATTTATGGATGAAATTCTTTCCTGAAAACATAATAATTAGAAAGTGCTCGTCGATACGAATCCAACGCCACCAAGAACGCGAGAAACGGAGCTCAAACGAGGGAGTTATGAGCCGTCAAAGTTGGAAGGGCAAATTAGTCATTTGATAGAGACGTATTAGACAGGGGTCCAAATTGATACTGGCACCCCCGTCTTCCACACGTCTGTACCCAGATCCGGCAAAATCGCCGGAGAAGCCATGGGAAGAGGCGTGAATGGAAGAGGTTCTCCTCCCCTGGGACTCTAGGCCTATATCTACCCTCCCTAGGTTGCCAAAACGCTCCACTTGGAGCGTTTTCTCTGAGTATTTACGCTAAACCCTAGCCACCGCAAAACTTGGATTTTCCCGGTGAGTGGAGCCCCGGCAACACGAGCAACACCAGCCAGGCTCAAGGTAAGCCTCAAATCCATATTTTTCTGTATTTATTAATTAGAAAACTAATTAGAAAAACATGAAAAAAATTAGGAAAAAAATCGGATTTTTTTAGGAACCTGTGTGCACGCTACTGTTGGAGTGTGATTTCACGGATCAAAACTTGTCCGTTTGAAAATCGCACCGTCCAACTAGTGCACAAGAGACTCAAGAGTATACCCTTTAAATTTGGGAGTGATCCAACGGTGGAATTGCCCAGAAAACTCAAAAACCAGTACCTAGGGAGGTTTTTAGGAACTTGGGAAAAATCGTTTAAAAACCATGGTTTTTGAGAAAATTAGTGAAAAAGGAGGGCATAAATGGATTCTAGAGAGAATTCTGAAGAAAATGGCGCAAAAATCACGCAAAACGGAGCTGCAGTAGCTCGCCGGAGGCGACCAGGAATCCGGTCGTCTTCTCCGGCGTCGTCAACGGCGTCGGCGCCTGCGCCGACGCCAAGACGCACTCACGACGCCCGAGGGACGACGTCACATGACGTCGTCGCCGCACGCGTGCGCGGCGCCGCGCGCGTGCGGAGCGTGCGTGGTTGGCTGTCGCGGTGGGACCGGGACGCGGCGCGTCCTGGCGACCGTGACGCACGCGCGCGTCCCGTGCGGCGTCTGCGACGCCGTGCGTCCTCGTGCGCCAGTGTACGCCGGTGTAAACCGGCGGAAAAGAGGCGCCGCCGGTTTAAACCACCTTATGGTGGTCGGCGAGCCCCATTTTAGCTTATTTTTCACTAAAACTTGATTTTTGGGAGCTAGAGAGGTCCAAATCACGATCTGGAAGTGGCGTTGTGACCGTATTGACGGCGGACCTAGTTTTAACTTAAAAACTTAGAAATGACCACTTTTTATTTAGAAAAATTTTAAAATAGTGATGTGACATGTACAGGTGCACTTGAATATACCAATTAAAGGGAGTTATTAGCAAGCTAGTGATCTCACACTGAGGTAGGTGACGACAACTAATGTTTTGACTTGATTTTAAATCATGTTTAAACATAGCATCATGTGTGATTGTGTTTTAAATTGCGATTTTTATTTACCATGGATTTCATGCGACATTGCGTACAGGATGGTTATTCCAAATTGAAATCTTTTACTGAATAAACTTATTTCAAATGCTTTTACAAGCATGATGTTAATTTGTTATGCTTACTTAGAGACTTATTTCTTATTATATATATAGAAAATGCATGGATTTACATGGAAATGAGAATAGAGGCTTATTAGCTGGTCCTTTGATAGGCTAACCCGGGATGAGGGGCATGTCTTGGGGATTGCAAGCTGTAAGTGCTCTTGAGTTTTAGCATATACATATGATTTCCGTGTTTTATATTTGATGACGGGTGCTCTCGCCCGGTGGGCGTCATGTTAGGAGGGATAGGGCCGGCCACCCACCTTCCGAGATTATGATGTGATGAGTTTGTGATATGATAGACACCTGCCCATAGATGGCATTCGGTAGGGGTTTGGTAACATGGATAGTCCACACTACCGGTCTGAGCCTTTCCATGGGGACAGACGTTAAGTCTCCCGTTATGGTGTCGACGGAGAGCGGCGGTGGTTGATACCCATGGAGGGTTGCCACTGCAGCATGATGGCCCATATTCTTGTTATGTGTGCATGTATGATGAGCATGGTTATAGATGGTATGCATGGGTGTGACGACACTCAGAGGTTGACTATGTGTACTCCTGATCAGGGATGTTAGTGCGATGTGGTGGGACCCATTACCTTAGGGTGCCCTTATTCTTGTTGTATGCTCCATGTTATTGATTCATGTCATGTTTTAACTCCGTGAATTTCATGTTTTAGCATATGGAATAAATTGGCATTATTGAACATGGCATTATGATATCACTATCTTCATAAATGTTAGATTTTTCATCAGTATTGTTCATTATTTCTTGCATTTATTACATTAATTGTCTATGTACCTACACAAGCGATAGCTTGCTGAGGCATTGCTTTGTTTTGCAATGCCTTAGATCTCGAGCGCGATAACAGGAAAGGCAAGGCTGTTGAGAAGCCGTGAGAGCTGCTGAAGACCATTTTTCTATAGTATTAGACAGTGATGTGAGTCATTAAACAGGATTATCATTTGGATTTTTATTATGGACTGCATACTTTGTATTTGGATGTGATTTAGATCTTTGGACATATATTGGACATTTATATGGGATGTTATGATGGATAGACCCTGGGCCATATTATTATTGTCTTTTGGATGTTTATTTGATTTAAAATAAAGGCGCCTATTTATTTGACGTTGATTTATACGCGGATTATTTATTTATGTTTAAATTACGTGTACGTCATTTTGAGAAAGGAAAAAATTAACACCCGGAGTTTTAAGATAGGTTTAGTAAAATGTTAAATAAATCTTTTCTCATGGGATCCCAAATGCTCTTATTTAAATTGCCATTAAAAAAAAAAATTGTCTTAAAAATCCGGGGTGTTACAAAGTTGGTATCAGAGCCCAGTCTAGTCCATCATAATCCTTGTGAATGTCCATTTATATGTGAATAACAGTCCATAATAGTTGTAGAGAGAGAAACGATGAGAGAGGAACTTACACTTAGTGACATGTAAAATTTTGACAGATGGCTCCTCGGAGAAGGACAAGGTCTACCCCTGCTACACCCGTGGCTCCACCTGCTGAGTCCTCTGATCAAGGGGATCGAGATGCCGAGTTATTGAATCGGTTAATGTCAGGACTCGTACCACTTATACAAAGAAGAGTTAGGACAGCTGTTGACGCAGCTAACCTTAGCCCTATTCCACCACCTAAAGTGGCACCCATGGTTTCGTCAGTTCAGTCCTCACAACCAATACAGGAACCATCAGTACCTAAAGCCACGGAGGGCGATGCTACGAGTGACTCTAAGAAGACTGACAAATTATTGGAAAGGTTTCAAAAGATGGTGAAACCCTTTTATGGCGACGGTAACACAGAGGAGGCTGAGCGATGGTTATTTGAGGCGGAGAGGACATTCGACGCTATGAAGATCTCACCAGATGATCAAGTTAGAGTAGCCTCCTACCTGCTGAAAGGTGAGGCCGGCTTCTGGTGGCAGACTTTCACACTCACCCGACCAGATCCGACTGAGACGATGACATGGGCAGCCTTTAAATAGGCTTTTGACACTCAGTATTTTCCACCCCATGCATTGCAGTCCATGAAGAAGGAGTTTGCCACCCTGGAGCAGAGAGATATGACGGTTCAGCGTGCACGAACCGATTTACACGACCGAGGAGATTTGCACCTCACGCACGGCCTCGGACACGAGAGGCAACCGACATTTGTGGATGGGTTGACTCCTTGGCTGAGAGATCGCGTGATTTCTTCTCGACCCACTTCTGTGCGAGATGCTGCTGATATGGCGTCCATGCATGAGAAGAACTCTCTCAGGAATAGAGGGAGTGCGTTCCAGCCCTTTAAGGGCAAGCGGCCATTTGGTGCTATGCAGACACATGGGGCATCGGGTCATCCACCACGGGCCAAATTTAAGAGAGACGGCGAGAGGAAGAGATGTGATAGGTGCAAGGGTTGGCACCCCGGGCGAGGGTGTAATAGATTCGACCGACCACGGCGGCGAGAGGCAGCCCCAACCACAGACACAGCCCTATACACCTTACCAGAGACAGCCATACCGGTGTTTCAACTGTGGAGACGTTGGCCATTTCATTAAGGAGTGCCCTAAGGGGCAGAGGCAGACAGAGATGGGTGCAGAGGCAACTAACGCGCCACGTAGCCAGGGACGAGTATTTGCCATCTCATCAGGACAGGCACAGGCATCACACCAGGTCGTAGAAGGTACTCTTCTAGTCTCAGATAGACATGCCAAAGTTCTTTTTGACACAGGGTCTACACATTCTTTTATATCATGTATTTTTGCATCTTGCCTTGATGTATGTGTACACAAACTAGCATTTGGATTAGATATTATGACACCTGTGGGGGAGACAGTAGAGACTACAGAATATATTAGAGATATACCTGTAGAGATATCAGGCGTGAGTATGGACACAGACTTCATCTTACTAGACATGGTAGACTATGATGTTATTCTTGGGATGGATTGGTTAGCCAACTATTGGGCTACGGTAGACTGCCGAAAGAAGCGAGTCACTTTTCTTATACCTGGGCAACCAGAAATAGTGTTCCAGGGTAGGAAAGATCAGGCAGGTACATGCATCATTTCTGCTATGAAGGCGGCACGATTTTATGCACGAGGGTGTAACGCATTCCTCGCATATGTGACTGTTGAGGAAAAGGAGCAGCCACAGCTTGACGAGATTGATGTTGTCCGTGATTTTGCTGACGTATTTCCTGAGGAATTACCAGGATTGCCGCCAAGTAGGGAGATTGACTTCACCATCGACTTGGTGCCGGGTACATCGCCTATCTCTAAGGCACCATATAGGATGGCTCCAGCAGAGTTGAGAGAACTTCAGGTACAATTGCAAGAGTTATTGGATAAGGGCTTTATCAGGCCGAGTGGATCACCATGGGGAGCACCAGTCCTGTTCGTGAAGAAAAAGGATGGATCACTGAGACTATGCATTGACTATCGGTTGTTGAATGGTGTTACTATAAAGAACCGATACCCTTTGCCACGCATAGATGATTTATTTGATCAGCTCCAATCGGCACAAGTGTTCTCCAAGATAGATCTGAGGTCAGGGTATCATCAGCTGAGGGTTAGAGAAGAGGATATCTCGAAGACTGCCTTTAGGAGTCGTTATGGTCATTATGAGTTTCTAGTGATGCCGTTTGGGTTGACGAACGCACCTGCAGTGTTCATGGATCTAATGAATCGTGTTTTTCGAGCTTATTTGGATAAGTTCATGATTGTATTTGTGGATGACATCTTGATTTATTCGCCTAGTCATGAGACACACAGAGAGCATCTCCACACGGTATTAGACACACTTCGTCGACATCAGTTGTATGCCAAGTTCAGTAAGTGTGATTTTTGGCTAGACCAGGTGCATTTCTTAGGCCACGTCATATCTAAAGATGGAGTGGCCGTGGATTCAACAAAGGTAGAGGCAGTACTACACTGGGAGAGGCCCAAGACGGTGGATCGAGATACGCAGTTTTCTCGGTTTGGCAGGGTATTATCGTCGATTCATAGAGGGATTCTCTAAGATCGCGTTACCATTGACCACCCTGACTAGGAAAGACACTCAATTTGTATGGACCGGGGCTTGCGAGGAGAGCTTCCAAGAGCTCAAGAAGAGACTTACTACTGCTCCGGTATTGACCTTACCATCTGGGGCAGGCGGTTATGTAGTTTATTGTGACGCCTCTGGCAAGGGATTAGGAGCAGTGTTGATGCAACATGGGAAGGTAATTGCCTATGCGTCTAGACAGTTGAAGACACATGGGGTAAATTACCCAACACATGACCTGGAATTAGCAGCCGTGGTATTTGCATTGAAGTCCTGCAGACATTATCTGTATGGTGAGAGATTTGAGGTATTCATAGTTCACAAGAGCCTCAAGTACTTCTTTACTCAGAGTGAATTGAATATGAGGCAGCGCAGATGGATGGAGTATCTCAAGGACTTCGACTTCACCATACAGTACCATCCTGGGAAGGCTAATGTCGTTGCAGATGCCCTGAGTAGGAAGGCGGGTGTGATGATTGCCAATTTGACGACTCGGTCTAAGTTCTTTGACAGGATCTTAGAGGCACAGGGCAAAGACAAGGAAACACAGGATCTGACAGATAAGACAGATTTTTCGAGGGGACCAGATGGAGGAGTTAGATTTAAAGGAAGGTTGGTAGTACCAGCAGATGACAAATTGAAGCGCGAGTTACTTCAAGAAGCACACCAATCCCCTTACACAATTCATCCTGGGGGTACGAAGATGTATCAGGATCTCAAGAGGCATTTCTGGTGGAATGGTATGAAAAAGGATGTTGGAGAGTGTGTTGCACGATGTTTGACCTGTCAGCAGGTCAAGGCTGAGCATCAGCGTCCATCAGGACTACTTCAGACACTGGACCTTCCACAGTGGAAGTGGGACCATATTACCATGGACTTCGTTCTAGGTCTTCCGAGGACCGCTAGCGGCCACGACATGATATGGGTCGTTGTGGACAGGTTGACCAAGTCTGCTCATTTCCTTCCCATCAGACAAAATCAGACCGTGGATAGCTTAGCGAAATTATATGTTAAGGAGATCGTCAGTCTACATGGCGTTCCCTTGACAATTATATCGGATCGAGATACGCGATTTACCTCAAAATACTGGAAGAGCGTGCAAGAGGCATTAGGGTCGAGACTGAAATTTAGCACAGCATTCCATCCTCAGACAGACGGACAGAGCGAGAGGACCATCCAGACTATTGAGGATATGCTACGAGCCTGTGTTATGGATTGGAAGGGTAGCTGGGAAGATCATTTACCTTTGGTGGAATTTGCTTATAATAATAGTCATCACGCTAGTATTGGGATGGCTCCATATGAGGCACTTTATGGCAGACCTTGTCGGTCACCTTTATGTTGGAGTGATGTAGGAGAAAGACGCGTGGTGAAATCTGAGTTAGTGGAAGAATGTGCAGAGAAAGTTCAACTCATTCGGAAGAGGTTACTGACAGCTCACAGTCGACAGAAAAGTTATGCAGACAAGAGGCGAAAGGACTTAGAGTTCTTTGAGGGCGAGCATGTATTCTTGAAAGTTTCTCCTATGAAAGGGGTGTTGAGGTTTGGAAATAAAGGAAAGCTTAGTCCCAGGTATATTGGACCTTTCGAGATCTTACGACGAGTTGGGTCAGTGGCATACCAACTAGCCTTACCACCACAGCTAGCAAATGTGCATGACGTCTTTCACGTGTCTATGCTAAGGAAATACGTGCCAGATCCCTCACATGTATTGGAGCAGATCCCAGGAGAGCTACAGGCTGACATGACATTTGAGGAGAGACCAGTGCGCGTCTTAGATACAAAAGTCAAGGAGTTAAGGAATAAGACCATTGCCTTGGTCAAAGTCCTTTGGCAGCATCATTCACTACAGGAGGCTACTTGGGAGACTGAGGAGGAGATGCGAAAGATACATCCAGAGTTATTTACATAAAGGTATGTAGCTAAATTTCGACGACGAAATTTTTATAAGGAGGGAAGAATGTAATATCCTTAATTTTAAAGATAAAAATAGGAAATTATTAAATAAATTAAAATAAAAATTTATGGATGAAATTCTTTCCTGAAAACATAATAATTAGAAAGTGCTCGTCGATACGAATCCAACGCCACCAAGAACGCGAGAAACGGAGCTCAAACGAGGGAGTTATGAGCCGTCAAAGTTGGAAGGGCAAATTAGTCATTTGATAGAGACGTATTAGACAGGGGTCCAAATTGATACTGGCACCCCCGTCTTCCACACGTCTGTACCCAGATCCGGCAAAATCGCCGGAGAAGCCATGGGAAGAGGCGTGAATGGAAGAGGTTCTCCTCCCACGGGACTCTAGGCCTATATCTACCCTCCCTAGGTTGCCAAAACGCTCCACTTGGAGCGTTTTCTCTGAGTATTTACGCTAAACCCTAGCCCTGCAAAACTTGGATTTTCCCGGCGAGTGGAGCCCCGGCAACACGAGCAACACCAGCCAGGCTCAAGGTAAGCCTCAAATCCATATTTTTCTGTATTTATTAATTAGAAAACTAATTAGAAAAACATGAAAAAAACATTAGGAAAAAATCGGATTTTTTAGGAACCTGTGTGCACGCCATCGTTGGAGTGTGATTTCACGGATCAAAACTTGTCCGTTTGAAAATCGCACCGTCCAACTAGTGCACAAGAGACTCAAGAGTATACCCTTTAAATTTGGGAGTGATCCAACGGTGGAATTGCCCAGAAAACTCAAAAACCAAGACCTAGGGAGGTTTTTAGGAACTTGGGAAAAATCGTTTAAAAACCATGGTTTTTGAGAAAATTAGTGAAAAAGGAGGGCATAAATGGATTCTAGAGAGAATTCTGAAGAAAATGGCGCAAAAATCACGCAAAACGGAGCTCTGTAGCTCCGCCGAGGCGACCGAATCCGGTCGTCTTCTCCGGCGTCGTCAACGGCGTCGGCGCCTGCGCCGACGCCAAGACGCACTCCTCGACGCCCGAGGGACGACGTCACATGACGTCGTCGCCGCACGCGTGCGCGGCGCGCGCGCGCGTGCGGAGCGTGCGTGGTTGGCTGCCGCGGTGGGACCGGGACGCGGCGCGTCCTGGCGACCGTGACGCACGCGCGCGTCCCGTGCGGCGTCTGCGACGCCGTGCGTCCTCGTGCGCCAGTGTACGCCGGTGTAAACCGGCGGCGCCGGTTTAAACCACCTTATGGTGGTCCGGCAGGCCCCATTTTAGCTTATTTTTCACTAAAACTTGATTTTTGGGAGCTAGAGAGGTCCAAATCACGATCCGGAAGAGGCGTTGTGACCGTATTGACGACGCGGACCTAGTTTTAACTTAAAAACTTAGAAATGACCACTTTTTATTTAGAAAAATTTTAAAATAGTGATGTGACATGTACAGGTGCACTTGAATATACCAATTAAAGGGAGTTATTAGCAAGCTAGTGATCTCACACTGAGGTAGGTGACGACAACTAATGTTTTGACTTGATTTTAAATCATGTTTAAACATAGCATCATGTGTGATTGTGTTTTAAATTGCGATTTTTATTTACCATGGATTTCATGCGACATTGCGTACAGGATGGTTATTCCAAATTGAAATCTTTTCTTGAATAAACTTATTTCAAATGCTTTTACAAGCATGATGTTAATTTGTTATGCTTACTTAGAGACTTATTTCTTATTATATATATAGAAAATGCATGGATTTACATGGAAATGAGAATAGAGGCTTATTAAATTTGGTCCTTTGATAGGCTAACGGCAGGATGAGGGGCATGTCTTGGGGATTGCAAGCTGTAAGTGCTCTTGAGTTTTAGCATATACATATGATTTCCGTGTTTTATATTTGATGACGGGTGCTCTCGCCCGGTGGGCGTCATGCTAGGAGGGATAGGTAGGCCACCCACCTTCCGAGATTATGATGTGATGAGTTTGTGATATGATAGACACCTGCCCATAGATGGCATTCGGTAGGGGTTTGGTAACATGGATAGTCCACACTACCGGCCCGAGCCTTTCCATGGGGACGGACGTTAAGTCTCCCGTTATGGTGTCGACGGAGAGCGGCGGTGGTTGATACCCATGGAGGGTTGCCACTGCAGCATGATGGCCCATATTCTTGTTATGTGTGCATGTATGATGAGCATGGTTATAGATGGTATGCACAGGTGTGACGACACTCGAGAGGTTGACTATGTGTACTCCTGATCAGGGATGTTAGTGCGATGTGGTGGGACCCATTACCTTAGGGTGCCCTTATTCTTGTTGTATGCTCCATGTTATTGATTCATGTCATGTTTTAACTCCGTGAATTTCATGTTTTAGCATATGGAATAAATTGGCATTATTGAACATGGCATTATGATATCACTATCTTCATAAATGTTAGATTTTTCATCAGTATTGTTCATTATTTCTTGCATTTATTACATTAATTGTCTATGTACCTACACAAGCGATAGCTTGCTGAGGCATTGCTTTGTTTTGCAATGCCTTAGATCTCGAGCGCGATAACAGGAAAGGCAAGGCTGTTGAGAAGCCGTGAGAGCTGCTGAAGACCATTTTTCTATAGTATTAGACAGTGATGTGAGTCATTAAACATGATTATCATTTGGATTTTTATTATGGACTGCATACTTTGTATTTGGATGTGATTTAGATCTTTGGACATATATTGGACATTTATATGGGATGTTATGATGGGTAGACCCTGGGCCATATTATTATTGTCTTTTGGATGTTTATTTGATTTAAAATAAAGGCGCCTATTTATTTGACGTTGATTTATACGCGGATTATTTATTTATGTTTAAATTACGTGTACGTCATTTTGAGAAAGGAAAAAATTAACACCCAGAGTTTTAAGATAGGTTTAGTAAAATGTTAAATAAATCTTTTCTCATGGGATCCCAAATGCTCTTATTTAAATTGCCATTATAAAAAAAAAAAAATTGTCTTAAAAATCCGGGGTGTTACAAGAAGACCCAGAACGAAGTCCATGGTAATATGGTCCCACTTCCACTCAGGAAGGTCCAGTGTCTGAAGTAGTCCTAATGGACGCTGATGCTCAGCCTTGACCTGCTGATAGGTCAACCATCGTGCAACACACTCACCAACATCCTTCTTCATACCATTCCACCAGAAATACCTCTTGAGATCCTGATACATCTTCGTACCCCCAGGATGAATTGTATAGGGGGATTGGTGTGCTTCTTGAAGTAACTCATGTTTCAATTCGTCACCTGTTGGTACTACCAACCTTCCCTTAAATCTAACCCCTCCATTTGGTCCCCTCGAAAAATCTATCTTATCTGTCAAATCCTGTGTTTCCTTATCTTTGCCCTGTGCCTCTAAGATCCTATCAAAGAACTTAGACCGAGTCGTCAAATTGGCAATCATCACACCCGCCTTCCTACTCAGGGCATCTGCAACGACGTTAGCCTTCCCAAGATGGTACTGTATGGTGAAGTTGAAGTCCTTGAGATACTCCATCCATCTGCGCTGCCTCATGTTCAATTCACTCTGAGTAAAGAAGTATTTGAGGCTCTTATGATCAGTGAATACCTCAAATCTCTCACCATAAAGATAATGTCTCCAGGACTTCAACGCAAATACCACGGCTGCTAATTTCAAGTCATGTGTTGGGTAATTTACCTCATGTGTCTTCAGCTGTCTAAATGCATAGGCAATTACCTTCCCATGTTGCATCAACATTGCTCCTAATTCCTTGTCAGAGGCGTCACAATAAACTACTTAACCGCCTGCACCTAATGGTAAGGTCAATACCGGAGCAGTAGTAAGTCTCCTCTTGAGCTCTTGGAAGCTCTCCTCGCAAGCCTCGGTCCATACAAATTAAGTGTCTTTCCTGGTCAGGGTGGTCAATGGTAACGCGATCTTAGAGAATCCCTCTATGAAGCGACGATAATACCCTGCCAAACCGAGAAAATTGCGTATCTCAGTCACTGTCTTGGGCCTCTCCCAATGTAGTACTGCCTCTACCTTTGTTGAATCCACGGCCACTCCATCTTTAGATATGACGTGGCCTAAGAAATGCACCTGGTCTAGCCAAAAATTACACTTACTGAACTTAGCATACAACTAATGTCGCCGAAGTGTGTCCAATACCGTGTGGAGATGCTCTCTATGTGTCTCATGACTAGGCGAATAAATCAAGATGTCATCCACGAATACAATCACGAACTTATCCAAATAAGCTCGAAAGACACGGTTCATTAGATCCATGAACACTGCAGGTGCGTTCATCAATCCAAACGGCATCGCTAGGAACTCATAATGACCATAACGACTCTTAAAGGCAGTCTTCGAGATATCCTCTTCTCTACCCCTTAGCTGATGATACCCTGACCTCAGATCTATCTTGGAGAACACTTGTGCTGATTGGAGCTGATCAAATAAATCATCTATGCATGGAAAAGGGTATCAGTTCTTTATAGTAATACCATTCAACAACCGATAGTCAATGCATAGTCTCAGTGATCCATCCTTTTTCTTCACGAAAAGGACTGGTGCTCCCCATGGTGATCCACTTGGCCTGATGAAGCCCTTATCCAGTAACTCTTGCAATTGTACCTGAAGTTCTCTCAACTCTGCTGGAGCCATCCTATATGGTGCCTTAGAGATAGGCGATGTACCCGGCACCAAGTCGATGGTGAAGTCAATCTCCCTACTTGGCGGCAATCCTGGTAATTCCTCAGGAAATACGTCAGCAAAATCACGGACAACATCAATCTCGTCAAGCCGTGGCTGCTCCTTTTCCTCAACAGTCACATATGCGAGGAATGCGTTACACCCTCGTGCATAAAATTGTGCCGCCTTCATAGCAGAAATGATGCATGTACCTGCCTGATCTTTCTTACCCTGGAACACTATTTCTGGTTGCCTAGGTATAAGAAAAGTGACTCGCTTCTTTCGGCAGTCTACCATAGCCCAATAGTTGGCTAACCAATCCATCCCAAGTATAACATCGTAGTCTACCATGTCTAGTAATATGAAGTCAGTGGCCACACTCACGCCCGCTATCTCTACAGGTATTTCTCTAAGGTATTCTATAGTCTCTACTGTCTCTCCCATAGGTGTCATAATATTTAATCCAAATGCTAGTTTATGTATACATACATCAAGGCAAGATGCAAAAATACATGATATAAAATAATGTGTAGACCCTGTGTCATAAAGAACTTTGGCATGTCGATCTGAGACTAGAAGAGTACCTTCTACGACTTGGTGTGATGCCTGCGCCTGTCTTGCGTGATGGCAAATACTCGTCCCTGGCTACGTGGCACGTTAGCTGCCTCTGCACCCATCTCGGTCTGCCTCTCTCTGCCCCTTAGGACAGTCCTTAATGAAATGACTGATGTCTCCATAGTTGAAACACCTGTATGGCTATCTCTGGTAAGGTGTATAGTGCTGTTTCTGTGGTTGGGGCTGCCTCTGCTGCTGTGGTTGGTCGAATCTATTGCACCCTCGCCCAGGGTGCCAACCCTTGCACCTATCACATCTCTTCCTCTCAATGTCTCTCTTAAATTTGGCCTATGGTGGATGGCCTGATTCCCCATGTGTCTGCATAGCACCAAATGGCCGCTTACCCTTAAAGGGCTGGAACGCACTCCCTCTAGTCCTGAGAGAGTTCTTCTCATGCATGGACGCCATATCAGCAGCATCTCGCATAGAAGTGGGTCGCGAAGAAATCACTCGATCTCTTAGCCAAGGAGTCAACCCATCCACAAATCTATCAGTTGCCCTCTGTGTCTGAGGCTAGTGTGTGTGGTGCAAATCTCCTCAATCGTGTAAATCGGTTCAGGTACTGCTGAACCGTCATATCTCTCTGCTCCAGGGTGGCAAACTCCTTCATGGACTACAATGCATGAGGTGGAAAATATTGAGTGTCGAAAGCCTATTTAAAGGCTGCCCATATCATCATCTCAGTTGGATCTAGTCGGGTGAGTGTGAAAGTCTGCCACCAGAAGCCGGCCTCACCTTTCAGTAGGTAGGAGGCTACTCTAACTTGATCATCTGCTGAGATCTTCATAGTGTTGAATGTCCTCTCCGCCTCGAATAACTATCGCTCGGCCTCCTCCGTGTTACCATCGCCATAAAAGGGTTTCACCATCTTTTGAAACCTCTCTAGTAATTTGTCAGTCTTCTTAAAGTCACTCGTAGCATCGCCCTCCGTGACTCTAGGTACTGGTGGTTCCTGCACTGGTTGTGAGGACTGAACTGACGAAACCACGGGTGCCACTTGAGGTGGTGGAATAGGTCTAGGGTTTGCAGCGTCAACAGCTATCCTAACCTGCTGCTAGATAAGTGGTACGAGTCCTGACATTATTCGATTCAATAACTCGACATCTTGGTCCCCTTGATCAGAGGACTCAGCAGGTGGAGCCATGAGTGTAGCAGGGGTAGACCTTGTCCTTCTTCGAAGAGCCATCTGTCAAAAGTTTTAAATGTCACTAAGTGTAAGTTCCTCTCTCATAGTTTCTCTCTCTACAATTATTATGGACTGTTACTCACATATAAATGGACATTTACAAGGATTATGATGGACTAGACTGGGCTCTGATACCAACTTTGTAACACCCCAGATTTTTAAGACATTTTTTTTAATAATAATAATAATGGCATTTTGAATAAGAGCATTTGGGATCCCATGAGAAAAGTTTTATTTAATCGTTTGCTAAAACATATCTTAAAACTCCAGGTGTTATTTTTCCTTTCTCAATATGGCATACATATAAATAAAACAATACGTGTATCAATCAATGTTAAATAAATTGGCGCCTTTATTTTAAATCAAATAAATGTCCAAAACACAATAATAACATGGCCCAAGGTCTATCCATCATAACATCCCATATAAATGTCCAGCATATGTCCAAACACCTCAATCAAATCCAAAACATAAATTATGCAGTCCATAATTAAATCCAAATGATAATCCTATTTTAATCACTCACATCACTGTCTAAAACTATAGGAAAAATGGTCTTCAGCAGCTCACACGGTTTCTCAACAGCTTTTCCTTTCCTGGTGTCGCGCTTGAGATCTAATGCATTGCAAAACAAAGCAATGCTTCAGCAAGCTATCGCTTGTGTAGGTACATAAACAATTAATGTAATAAATGAAAGAAATAATGAACAGCTCTGATGAAAAGTCTAACATTTATGAAAATAGTGATATCATAATGTCATGTTCAAATAAATGTCAATTTATTCCATATGCTAAAACATGCATCTCACAGAGTCAAAACATGACATAAATCAATGTCAATGAGCATACAATAATAATAAGGGCACCCTAAGATAATCGGTCTCACCACATCGCACTAACATCCCTGATCAGTACTCGTAGTCAACCTCTGAGTGTTGTCACACCCAGGCATACCATCCATAACCATGCTCATCATATATGCACACATAATAAGAATATGGGCCATCATGCTGCAGCGGCAACCCTCCATGGGTATCAACCACCACCGTTCTCCATCGACACCATAACGGGAGACTTAGCGTCTGTCCCCATGGAAAGGCTCAGACCAGTAGTGTGGACTATCCATGTTACCAAACTCCTACCGAATGCCATCTATGGGCAGGTGTCTATCACATCACAATATTATCACATCACAGTCTCAGAAGGTGGGTGACCGGCCCTATCCCTCCTAGCATGACGCTTACCGGGCGAGAGCACCCGTCATCAAATAAAACATAGAAATCATATATAGATGCTAAAATTCAAGAGCACTCATAGCTCGAATTCCCCAAGACATGCCCCTCATCCTGGGGTTAGCTTATAAGAGGACCAGCTAATAAGCTCCTATTCTTATTTTCTTGTAAATCCATGCACTTCCTATATATATAATAATAAATAAGTCTCTATTTAAGCATAACTAATTAACATGATGCTTATAAAAGCTCTTGAAATAAGTTTATTCAATAAAAGATTTCAATTTAGAATAATCATACTGTACTAAAAGTCGCATGAAATCAACGGCAAATAATAATTACAATTTAAAGCATAATCACACATGATGCTATGTTTAAACATGCTTTAAAAATCAAGGCAAAGCATTAATTGTCGTCACCTACCTCGATGTGAGACCACTAGCTTGCTAATAACTCCCTTTAACTGGTATATTCAAGTGCACCTGTACATGTCACATCACTATTTAAAAATTTTTCTAAATAAAAAGTGGTAATTTATAAGTTTTTAAGTTAAAACTAGGTCCACGTTGTCAATACGGTCACAACATATCTTTCGGATCGTGATTTGGACTCCTCTAGCTCTCAAAAATCAATTTTAAGTGAAAATACTTCATAAATTAATATTTATTAATTTATAGAGTGTTTGGCGGGTGCATTGGTTTATACCAGCGGCCCTGCTTTACACCGGGTTACACCGGCGCCCAGTGTACACTGGGTTACATCGACGGCCCCGGTTTACATCGGGTTACAACCGCACCCAGTTTACACTGGGTTACACGGGCAGCCCGGTTTACACCGGCGACACGGAAACCGGCGCTTGAGAAGACGACCGGCTTCCAGTCATCTCCGGTGACCCTATAGGTGTCCAAATCACTTGGTTTTTGAGCCATTTTGTTTAAAATTTTGTCTAGTTTCCATTTCTATCATCCTTTTGCATTGATTTCTCCAAAAACCATGTTTTTTAAATGGTTTTTCCCAAGTTCCTAAAAACATCCCTAGGTACTGGTTTTTGGGTTTTTTGGAGAAATCCACCGTTGGATCTCTCCCAAATTTAAAGGGTTTTCTCTTGGGTCTCTTGTGCACTAGTTGGATGGTACGATTTCTAAACAGACAAGGTTTGATCTGTGAAATCATGCTCCAACAGTAGCATGCACAGAGTTCCCAAAAAAATTCAATTTTTTTCTAATTTTTAAATGATTTGCTAATTATTTTCTCTATTTAATAAATACAAAAAACAGAGTTTTAAGGCTTACCTTGTGCCTAGCCGTGGTTGCTCGTGTTGCCGGGGTTCCACTCGCCAAAAAAATCAAAGCTGTGCAAGGCTAGGGTTCTTAGTGAAAACTCAGAGAAACGCTCAAGGTGAAGCGTTTTGGCTCTTGGGGAAGAATAGATATAAGGTTTAGAGTCCTAGGGGAAGGGAAACTCTTTCCCACACGTCTCTTTCCACGTCTCTCAAGGAATTTTACCGGACTAGTAGAGACGTGTGGAAGACGGGGGTGCCATTATAAATTTGGACCCCTGTCTAATACGTCTCTGTCAAATGACTAAATTGCCCTTACAACTTTGACGGCTCATAACTCCCTCGTTTGAGCTCTGTTTTTCACGTTCTTGGTGGCGTTGGACTCGTATTGACGAGCACTTTCCAATTATTATATTTTAAGGAAAATTTTCCATCTATAAATTATTTTTATTTAATAATTTCCTATTTTATACTAAAAATTAAGGATATTACACATGATTTTTGAGTTTGTCATTTAGGTTTATCTACTGAACATAGTGTATACTGAAACAAAAATAAAACATGCATATTCATCACATAATGCATTGTTACGAGGAGATGAGGACCTTGGCTTCACTTGAGAAGACAAAGTCAGAAGCTATCTATTTTATAGATACTTTTCTTTTGTTAATGACTATTCATGTAATAACGCACGATGTGCTGAAAAATTTACTTTGTACGATAAATATATTAGTAATATGATTGTGATTGATTTATCAGGGCCAATTATGTTATTTAAAATTGTGATAAAGCTTATATGGCTCAGACGTGGGCTTCATTGTGAAAGAGGCAAGTGTTTGAAAGGAGAAGCACTCATGGTTTAAGAAAACGATCTTTTGAGGAAAATGGTTTGTGATATTTTGTATTTCCAAATGAGATTTTAAAATAAGCATATCCCAACTTTAAAAAAATTTTAAAAATTGGGTTGCCATAGTTACTATCTGATCCCAAGTTATGTCATTCACAAGCAATTACTAGATTGAAAGTCATGAATAGTCAAAGTAATTAGGAAAACTTGCTTCCTAGTGTGAGTGGATAGAGACAAGTACTTCCTAAGATTTTGTTATTTTGAAGTAGATGCCACCTACGAGATATATGTAGGAAGTATTCTTGGCTCACAAATAGATCCTCTAGTTCTCCACAATATGGGAATTCAACTGGGGTTGTTGTCTAGTAGTTGGTGCAACAATTGAGATAAATCCTACAAAACAGCCCCACGATGCACTTGTTGGTGCGGTGGAAGCACAGGGACCAAATGCAGGCAGGCCTAAAACCTTGGTTGATTGTTTTAAAAGGATGGTACCAGCATTTTCTAGTGAGGATGATCATCATGTGGCCAAAACTTGGATTTTTTAAGTTGCAAAGGTATTTAAGGTGATGGAGGCCATAGAGGAGAAGAAAGTGTTATGGTTACCTTAATCACGATAGGAGAAGCCACTTTTTGGTGGCAGATGGCAAAGCGAACCTTTGATGGCTTTGATGCTATACCATGGGATGAGTTTAAATTTGTGTTCTTCAATATGTATTTTATTGCCCCCATGAAGAGGAGAAAGAAAAGGAGTTCTTGAGCCTGCAGCAAAGTAACATGATAGTCATCCAATATGAGAATAAATTTAATAAATCCAAAACTTTGCACTTAGGGTATGTGCAAATAAGTTGCAGGAGGCGAAAAAGTTTGTGGAGAGACTGATAGCTAGATTAAGAAGCAAAGTCTTAGGAGTTCAGCTTAGGTTTATGGCAATAGTAATGGAGATGGCCTCTATATCTGAACAAGACTTCAAGAGAGTCAATGAGGAAAGAAAAGGAAAGGAAAAAAGCACTAGTTTTGGAGGGAAGTTTGGCAAGGGAAATAGGCCCTCACAACCTTTAGGGTCTTAACCCCCATTTCCATGCTATACAAGTACATTTCTAATCCTTCACATATATTAGAGAAGGTGCCCATAGAGCTATAGCGAAACCTAACCGTTAATACAAAGCTAATCCAAATTCTGAATAGGAGGGATTGAAGACTGAGGAATAAGAAAATTACCTCAGTCAAAGTCTTCTAGTAGAATTATTCGATAGAAGAATTTAGAGGGGAACTGGAGTTAGATATGAAGGCAAAGTATCCTGATTCATTTGATGATTGAGGTTTATAGAAATTTTGAGCATGAAATTTGTTTAAGGGGGTAATAATGTACTATCTCAAAATATATCAATTTCCACGATCAATAAAAATCCAAAGTTTATTCAAAATTCAAAAACTTAGATTTTAGAAACTAAATAATTTGATAATGAAACCTCTAATGATAGATAGAGCTTAGAGAGAGCTATCCAATGACTGTAAACATGCTAAAATACAATGGCAAAGATTGGATTTATAAGTAAAATAAGATTTTATGTTGATAAAAGATATGCCTTTCTATACATGGAATATAAAAGGTTTAGATGTGGGACTCACTTAAATACAATTTAGGCAGTTAAGTCAGCAATACATCCACATATAATGAACCTTATAAATAGATCTTTTTAGCTGATATAGAATTTTGAGAGAATCAGACTATAACAAAGATTAGTAATTGTAGTTAAATTAAAATAAGTAGATTCTAAAAAACAACTAAAAATTAGAAAGTGAGAAAGGATTTTGAGTGTTTATTTTTATACTAAAAATCCTAACTTTTAGAATTATTTTAATGCATTTGATAGATCATTTTCACATTTATAAGATAGATATTGCACCAAAATATTGTATTGCTATCTAGCCATTAATTGATGTATTTTTAGAGTTAGATGGTTATCTAGAGGTAAGTATGTGTTAAACCACTTGTAAAATAATAATAATTAGGACTTCTTCTGTATTTTGTAGGTAGTAGATTTGAATATTTAAGAGTTAGATCAAGACAAATATCTTCAATTAATCTTAGGTAAAAATAGATAATTTAGTTCAAACTAGGATAATTTAGATGATCCAGATCAAGTTAAGAATCAGCGGCTAACAATTTTCAAATGCAAAAGAGGGTGTCCATATCATTTTCAAAATAGTAAAAAACCATAGGCAAACATCAACTTCTGTTCGGCCAAGACTATATATAAAGACAAGGCCCACTTACAACGATCACTCCATATCAAATGCAACATTATTAAACATTTTCGAAGATATTGCTAGGAAAAAATATGTTTTTAAGAGGTTAATATAGTGGAAAAGAAGTGCATATTGAAATAAGATATGAGCCAAAATGGGTTTCACCTTTGGAGTGCAAAAATGAAAACCCTATAATTGGGAATTGATGTGCTTTATAATGAATTGGGCAAAAAGTCATAAATCATTAGGTGTGTAGAACTCTAGCTAATTATGGCCTTTTTATAGTTATTTTTCCTTTATTTTATTTTATTTTTTAAATTTGAGTTTTTAAGTCAATTCCTATACCATGGTGAGAATTAGATTTTTTTGACGTTTAGTTATCTAACTTTAGCTTATTAATGTAATTTTATAATTAGTTCATTATTTTACTTATTTTATAAGGCATTTCATAGAAACCAATATCAAATCACAAACATAAAATAAAATAAAATCAAAATCTAGAGAATATAAATTTTGAAAAATGGCAAACTCAAAATATCTAGGATGGAAACAAATTAGAAGGAATCCCACTCAAATTGGGAAACCATCCTAAACGTCTTAGTGGGTTGAATGTCTTGGGTTGGGAAAAAGGAAGAGAGAAAGAGAGAGATGGAGAAAGGAGGAGGAGATGCCCTCTCCCCCCTATTTGACCATTAGAATGGTGATCTAAAGTGTTAAACACGTGTAAGGAGGAATGCAAGAAAAGATCAAGAGGAATCATGATAGATCTTATGTAATATCCTTAAGTTTTAGTATAAATTAAGAAATTTCTAAATAAATTAAATTAAAAATTTATAGATAGAAATTTTTCTTGAAAACTTAATAATGTAAAATTTCTCGTCAATAGGATTCCAACGCTACAAAGAACGCTGAAAACAGAGCTCAAACGAGGGAGTTAGGACCCGTTGAAGATATAGGGGCATTTTAGTTATTTGGCAGAGACGCATAACACAGGGGCCCAAATTGATAATGGCACCCCCGTCTTCCACACGCCTCTACCCGGATCCGAAAAAATCGCCGGAGAAACCATGGAAAGAGGCATGAAGGGAAGATTTTCTCTTCTCCTAAGACTCTAAGCCTATATCTACCCTTCCCTAGGAGCCAAAACGCTCTACCTTGAGCATTTTCATTGAGTTTCACTCAGTAACCCTAGCTTCGCAAAGTTGGATTTTCAAGCAAGTGGAACTCCGGCAATGACTATCAACCCCAACCAGACGAGGTAAGCCTTAAACCCTGATTTCTGTAATTATTAAATAGGCAAAAATAAATAGAAATACATTTAAATCAGGAAAAAAATCACATTTTTCCTGAAAACTCTGTGCACGCTACTGTTGGAGAGTGATTTCATGGATGAAACCACATCTTATTGAAAATCGAACCATCCAACTAGTGCACAAGAGACCCAAGATCAAACCCTTTAAATTTGGGAGAGATCCAACAGTGGGTTTCTCCAGAAAACGTGAAAACTAGTACCTATGAACGTTTTTAGGAACTTGGAAAAAATCATTTAAAAAATATGATTTTTGGAAAAATCAGTGCAAAAGGAGGGCATAAATGAATTTTAGAGGAAATTTTGAGAAAAACAGTGCAAAAAATGCGTAAAACGGAGCCCTATAGGCTTGCCGGAGACGACCAGAATCCAGTCGTCTTCTCTGGCGACGGTAATGGGGTCAGTGCCCTGGCGCTGACTCTGGGACGCCCAGCGGGACGCCCCACAAATGACATTGAACGGAGTCGACGTCGAACACATACGCAATGTCGCGTGCTCGTGGGAGAGACAACATTGGCTGTCTTAGTGGGGTCGAGATGAGCTGAGTCATGGCGATCGTGATGCACGTGGCGGTACGTCACAGTGCCAAAGACGCACGCGGCGAGTCTCAGCTGTGCGTTTTGGTTGCGGGCGTCTTCATGATGCCGGTTTACGCCGGTATAAACCGGCGAAAACCAGCACCACCGGTATAGACCAACTTATGGTGGTCGAGCAGGCCCCATTTACATATGTTTTCACTAAAATTTGATTTTTGGGAGTTAGAGGAGACCAAATCACCATCCAAAAGAGGCGTTGTGACCGTATTGACGATGCAGATCTAGTTTTAACTTAAAAACTTATAAATGACCACTTTTAATTTAGAAAATTTTTAAAATAGTGATGTGACATGTACAAGTGCCTTAAATATACCAGTTAAGTGGATTATTAGTAAGCTAAGTAGTTTCACATTGAGGTAGGTGACGACAATTAATGCTTTTCCTTGATTTTTAAACCATGCATAAACATAGCATCATGTGTGATTGTGTTTTAAATTGCAATTATTATTTGCCGTGGATTTAATGTGACATTGAGTACATTATGATTATTACAAATTGAAATCTTTTATTGAATAAACTCATGATAAATGTTTTCATGAGCATGATGTTAATTAATTATGCTTAAATAGAGACTTATTTATTATTATATCTTGGAAATGCAAGGATTTACATGCAAATAAGAATAAAGGCTTATTAGCTGGCCCTTTTATAGGCTAACCCCATGATGAGGGGCATGTCTTGGGAATTTTGAGCTATGAGTGCTCTTGAGTTTTAGCATATACATATGATTTCTGTGTTTTATATTTGATGATGGGTGCTCTTGCCCGATGGGCGTCATGCTAGGAGGGATAGGGCCGACCACCCATCCTCTGAGATTGTGATGTGATGATATGGTGATATGATAGACACCTACCCATAAATGGCATTCGGTAGGGGTTTGGTAACATGGATAGTCCACACTACCGATCTGAGCCTTTCCATAGGGATAGACGCTAAGTCTCCCGTTATGGTGTCGACAGAGAGCGGCGGTGGTTGATACCCATGGAGAGTTGCCACTGCAGCATGATGGCCCATATTCTTATTATGTGTGCATGTATGATGAGCATGATTATGGATGGTATGCCTGGGTGTGACGACACTCAGAGTTTAGCTATGAGTACTCATGACCAGTGATATTAGTGCGATGTTGTGGGACCCATTACCTTAGGGTGCCCTTATTCTTATTGTATGCTCATTTACATTGATTCATGTCATGTTTTAACTACGTGAAATGCATGTTTTAGCATATGGAATAAATTGGCATTTACGTTGGCATGACATATGATACTGCCATCTTCATAAATGATAGACTTTTTATTTTATCAGTACTGTTATTTATTTATTTTATTTTATTTCATTACATTAATTATCTATGTACCTACACAAGCTATAGCTTGCTGAGGCATTGCTTTGTTTTGTAATGCCTTAGATCTCAAGCGCGATAACAGGAAAGGCAAGGCTGTTGAGAAACTGTGAGAGCTGTGGAAGATCATTTTTCCTAAAATTTTAGACAATGATGTGAGTCAGCAAACATGATTATTATTTGAATTTAATTATGGACTGTATACTTATATTTTGGATTCGATTGAGATGTTCAGACATATGTTGGACATTTATATGGGATGTTATGATGGATAGACCCTGAGCCATATTATTATTGCGTTTTGGATATTTATTTGATTCAAAATAAAGGTACCGATTTATTTGACGTTGATTGATACGCGTATTGTTTTCAACCTATTTATGTTTTAATTTATATGTATGCCATTTTGAAAAAGGAAAACTAACACCCAGAGTTTTTAAGATATGATTTAGTAAAATGTTAAACAAAACTTTTCTCATAGGATCCCAAATGTTCTTATAAAAAAAAAAAAAAAAAATTCTTAAAAATTCGAGGTGTTACATCTTATTTAGAATCGGTAAAACTGGGTTGCTAAATTTTTAGAGATTTTGAAAATTTCAAACATTTGTTTTACTATTTAGTTTTGAGAATGAAAATGTTATATATTTGAAGTGCTAAATCAACTTTATTGAGTTATGAATTTAAACTGCTATTTACCTTATTAACAATGTATATTAGAGATGTCACTTTTATCATGTATTGGGCATGAAAAAATGTTGATTTATGTTTGATCTCTAACCATCATATTGTGCATTTATTCAATCATAGATGATGTGGTAATACGTAATATGACATACTTTTGCACCATGCATTTGGGTGCCCTGATCCTCTAATTAGTATGCTAGGTATCTATATAATATGAATAGCATGTTCTATAAGTAAATCATTTGACAGAAACTTAGAAGGTGAAATTCACCCATGCACAAGGTCCCTGGTCATTATATTAATATGCTTGATTATACAAGTTAAGTGCAATTTATCAGTACTAATCATACACATGACCTTATAGTAGAAAAATTGTCACTTATTTCACACATAAGTTGCTATGCGTACTATACAATATGATGAATGGTAAGTTGTATAACTATTTTTAGATTTTTGGGTTTTGATGCATGGTATGAGTATGTTATCTAATATGTTAAGTTATAAGTTTAGAACATACATTACATTTGAATAATAGTATGTGTGATAAATGTTCAATCTTGTATAAAAAGTACCTAATTAGTAGTCTGCATGTTGAAAAGTTTGATATTTTATAGGTTTATGAGCTAATCCAAAATATGTATGTGAATTGTTATAATTTTTGGGATTTAATTATGATTTTTACTCGTGTTGGTGTTGAGAAGATGATCTAACGATAGAGATCTAGTAGATAAAATTTGAAGATCAAGATTAAAAGAAGGTTAGAGAGCTAAATTTCAATATTTCAAAGCTAAATCAAGAGTTAAGATTATCTTAAGGCAAGCAAATGAAGTTCCAAGAAGCAATTGTGTGACACCCCGGGTTTTACGAACCTTTTTTCCCATAAATATAAAAATAATAATATGTTTTAAGAAAATAAACGGGATCCCTAAAATAAAAATTTAGAGTGTAAAATTTTTAGCACAGCTTTAAAAGAATTGATTGAAAGTGAAAACCTCGGGGGTCAACTACATTAAAAAACTGTAATCATAAATAAAATTAAACCCATGATACTTTGAGCATGCTCAATTTAAAACCACAATAAATACACTCACTAATTAAAGACGATAATAAATCAAGTCAAAAGTCACCAGGTTCCATCCATGATCACCACAATATTTACATCTAAGATTTAACATTCTCCATACCATAATATGGGTCCAATCTATCCAAATATATAAAGCTCTAAATAAATTCTCAAAAGTCTAATATTAGTCCAAGAGACATACTCTAATCTATATCTGAATATGAAAATAAAATGAATGGTCTTCAAGCCTTCTTTCAAATCACTGCTACTCCGCCTACTTTTCTTTTTTGTTATCACGTTCCAAATCTGAGGCATTGCAAAACAAAGCAATGCCTCAGTAAGCTATGCTTGTATAAGTGATTACACTCAAATAAAGTTTAACAAAATTTTCAATATGATTCTCGTGAAGGAAACATATATAAGACATATCAAATAATCAACTCTCATAATTATAAACCTTCCCAAACATATATTAAGTTAAATCAGGATGGCATGCAAGGCATGATTAAAATACAAAAGTACGTACATCAAAACAATACAAGTCTATGTCTACAAGATAGTATGCACGCAATTATGATAAACAAGACACCGTATCAAAACAACACCAAAAATGTCCTAAGATACTCAATCACCGGTAATGTGTACCCATACTAACTCTGGGTTCCTCCCGTGCAGCCCGCATTAGCCCTCGGAGTCACTCACGGCCTAAGCCCGGCTTGTCCCGGTTCACCCCACATATAAATCCGTATGAACATGCAAAATAACTTTATGGGTTACTATGCTGTAGTAGCAACCCTATCAGGATCTGAACCACTGCCGCTCCCTGTCGACACCCAAATAGGAGACTTCCTCTGTCCCCATGAGAAGGAACAAACCCATAGGGGGGACTACCCATGATACCACCACCTACGTATATGGCCATGTATCACTCAAGGGTGGTGTCTAATCATCATCATCACAAGTCAGAGGGCAGGTGGCCAACCCTACAACCCTCTTAGCATAGTACCCACTAGGTGGAAGTACCCGTCATAAATCATCGACAAGGTATAAATCATATAAATAATGTAAAAGCTCTATAAATAATCCCAATAAATACGATTAAAGCCCATATTAAGATAATGCATCACATGTAAACATAATTATTAACAAAATAAAATGTCATGCTACAACATGAAAATAGAGATTTATTTATATGCCATGAGAAGACATAAAACACATGTATCAAAAACTTTAGAAATCCACTCATGGTTAGTGAAATCACAAAGTAATTAAATGAAATCACCTACCTTAATAAATGCAGTACTCTAATCAAGCGTGTACAAGTATCACGTTGCACGCTCTGATGTACCTGTTACATTATAAATCCTACATCATTTGGCAATTCAATGATGTTTATCCCTCTAATCCTCTAGATTATCTCACATTTGATGTATACCATCAATATCTAAAGCTTGATCATCCATTGATCAACCTGATTTAGATTATCTCACCATATTCAGTGGTTTAACGCTTAAAAAAGAATTTAGATCTAGATTTTCAATCAAATCTAGGTCCGCGTCATCAATATCATCGTAACACCTTTTTCAGATCGTGATTTGGACTTCTATAGCTCCTAAAAATCATGTTTTTGTAAATGGACGGGGTCAAAGAACCCCAATAAATCTAGAAAAAAAAAACCGCGACGGCGCTCACGCGTGCGTCATCTTCGTGCGCACTCATGTATTGCCTGCTTGCGTGCACGTGGCACGAGTATGCTGCACGAGTGGCATCGTGCGTCGTGCGTGTGCCATCTGTACGCGTGGAGTCTGCGTGGTGCCTACATGGCGCGCGATAGTTGTGACGCTTGTCACCGCCAGTTGTCGTCACCGGAGAAGACAGTCGGACTTTGGTCACCTCCGGCGACGCTCAGGTGTCCAAATGGTGCTATTTTTGCACTGTTTCTCTCATTTTTTTTGCGTATATCCCAATTTTAAGCACATTTTCAACAAACTCTATCATTATCTAGTGTTTTTACACTATTTTTGTCACATCCCTAAAATTTCTCCTTCTACTGTTTTATGAGTTTTTTCGTATCCTAGCCGTCCGATCACCATGAAAATTCATGGGTTTGTTCTTCTTGTTACTGTGCACAAGATGAACGGTTCAGATCATGATCTAACGCTATTTCATCAGTTTATTTTGGAAGGAATAATGACGCCTACTATTCCACTAGAAAATGCCAATCCACACCGCTTTCCGATGATAAAATGACGGAAACTTTAAGAAAAGAAAAGGGAAGTTGTAGAGGGTGGCCTACCATGGTTAGAACGGCCAGAACAAGCCTTCCCTTCACTGTGTGCACTTGATTCCATGTTGTTGTAGGTGTCATCAACACGGAAACTGAGAGGAATAGTTTGGCCATACAACAAGATAGGGCAGGCTTTTATAGCCTCATCGTGGGTCCCACACCCTGTAGGCACAAGTGTATTTACCAATTTACCCTCTCTTATTATTTATTTATTTAATTTGGTTTTTACAATTTGGAAGCATTAAATGTAACTAAAATGGGCCTATGCAAAAAGCTATGTAGGAACCACACATGAAGTTTCCTATCTAACAAAGAAACCTAAGTAAGCCAAGCCATTCAAGCCTTGAAGTCAAAAGACTTAGCCACTCAAGCCATCAAGCATTTAGCCATCAAAGTGAGCCACCAAGCCACATGATAATCATGCCACATGGAGTCACATTATTGGATGAGACTTATCAAGCAATTATCTATGCTAAGTAGTGAGTTTTGTGAGATAATAAGAAAGGAATTTGGGGGATAATCAACATTGTAAGATATACATTCATAAGTGGACCAATCAAGAGAGAGGTCAAGTCTAATTTCCTTATTTTCTCTCTTTTTTCCCCCTTCTTTCTCTCTCTTTCCTACTTACCATGTTACATATTTAAAAAGGGAGGAATTCCATGCCACCTTCCTTGGAAGGTGATGCCTCCCTTTTTAATTTCAACTACTCCAAAACTTCACTTTCTAATTCCACTCCTTGCTCAACTACCTCATCTTTTTACCCCTCTCCTCTATCTTTCTTATGTTTTTTCACCTTCTTTCCATCCAAAAATGCAAGATACCTTAAGGAAAGGATTCTATGCCTAATCCCTTGGAATTCAACTCCTCCCCCCTTTCTTTACTCATAATTAGAAAGTCCACTCACCTAACCTTCTAATCTTCTATGTCTAATCACCACCTAACTTTCTTACCTTGAGTCTTAGCTCTCCTTCTTGTTCCTAGGATAGGATCTTAGAATACCAAAAACCCAAAACTCTATATATACCCAATGAATTCCACGATTAATTCAAGTAAGGGAGTTGACTCTAACTCCTTGAAATCAAGTACATCAACTTAGGATTTTGGACTTCAATACCTTGGCTGCCTTTCCTTGTCTTCTAAAACCTTTTCCTTGCTTTGCTTCTTTGGTTTTGCACTTCAATTTCAGGTGGGTGCCTTATTTTATTTTATTTCATTTCATTTTGTTGTTTAAGTTTCCTACACATAGTTCCTTTTTGTTCTCCTTTCACTCTTGCTTCTACTTCTCTTATTTCTCTTACTTAATTCTTTAAGATCCAAGTTACCTTTTCTTTGGTAATGACAGTGAAGAGAAATAGTATCTTGAATTCCTTTTGTTTCCTTTTAATGTTCTCTTGTTTCTTACTTTGATCGCCTTGTTTTTCCCTTGTCTATTTACTTGTTCTTTGCTTCTTTCCTACATCTTTCTTTTTGTCTTCCTCTCTTGAATTCACATGTATGATATTTGAACTTCGATTGGAATTTTTGGAGGACTTTTAATCTTTGATTTGAAGTTGAGATCTTGCTTAAGAATTGTGTGCAATTTTCAGCCTTGTTCTCTATGTATATGTGCACCACTTTTTCAATGAATAAACTTGTTTGATGAGCATTATTACTGACTAATTTCAGCAGTAAAGTACTTCAAGTTTTGAGTGTTATATTCTATGCAAAGTGCTTGCTAATTTGCTTTCTATGCCTTACTTGATTTGAGTTTCATAAACATTACGTTGTTGGAATTTTTTATCTTATGTTTTATGTACAATGTCCATCAGTCTGTGCACTTTGTTTGCTTGAATCTTAGGAACCAGCTTACTATTTTAGTTTATTTAGTTATTGCTTTCATTAATTTGCCTGCTAGTTAGCTTTTAATTCATATTTTTTGGCCATCTTTCACTCCATGAATCATGCACACACTTTCATGGTGATGAACTTGGTGATTAAAGTTTATGTCTAAATTATTGGTTGATTCTTTGCTTAGGTTAAGTATATATTTTTACAGTTACTTGGTTTACATCTTAGGTTAGTTTAGAAAGTTTCTAATTTAGTTTTAGGTTTAGGAAAGTATTAGTTTAGAAAAGTGTCATTTTAGCAATTTTTCTTAAGTAAAGTTTCTTAGATTCATTTATTCTAGTTTTGCATTAAAGTTTCTTTTTTTAAATGCGTGTTAGTTAGGAAAGTTTCTAAATCCATTGAAAATCTTTCTTTCTTTTTTTTCTTTTTTTTTTTTTAAGTTTCCTTTAGTTCATGTTTCTAATTTTATGCATGTTTCCTCCATGTTGTTTAAATTCCAAACTTAATCAAAACTCATCTCTCTGTCTAAGATAGGAAACTTAAATAAAATCCAATCAATTTCCAAATCCCTGAGATTTCTCATGGGATTGACCTCTTCCACAAACAAATTTCCCCACTGATTTGTGCACTTGCAAGTAATTTTAAAGCTACATCAATATATCATCATCATCATCATCATCATATGGATGAATTAATATAGGAAGCTCATATGCAAATAAAAGTATGTGCATGAGTATGCTTATTGTTGATGTGTTGATTCGTATGTACAACCCACAGCATGTGGTGCACACATGCAAAAGTCTTGGCTAAATTGTTAATTCATAGATGTACCTACGACAAGATGTCTTACATATATAACATGTGCATGATTATGAGCATGCATGAATACTTTTACATGGACAAATTTAACACCTACAAGGTGATAGGTGTATGATCTATGGATGACTATATTTGATTGATAGGTGGATAGATTGGATGTAGGAAAAATCACTCAATTGGAGTATGCCCATGAATCCTAAGTGTCACTAACACGTTTGGTAGATTGATCCAATGTATGCAATCCATGTGGATTGAAACCTACACATGATTTAGTTTCACAGTTTAATATACTAGATGGATTGGATTGTTGCTTAAATACAACATAAAAAGAGGGTTTTCTATCATGATGATTGCTAGAAGAAAGTGATTTATAGTTTTAGAAAACTTGCATGATCTCTAAGGATTCTTAACTTAAAGTTATTTTGAAAACTTTATAATTTACTTAAAAATGAAGTTTATGTTCTTAAAAGATGGAGTAAAATTTATATTTTTACATGCTAAATTGCATTTTGAAAATAATGGTTTTCTTATATTTTCTCAAAATACACCAAAAGTAAGGTAGCGTGAGTTGTCTGGATGGCAAAGATTTACATGATAAAAAATGTGAATTTTAGTAAGTCGAAACTACTTGCTAAATATGATTTTCAAAATCTCTAAAGTGAGATGTTCCCCAAAGATATTTTTGGAAAGTTTTGATATGCCAACTAAATTAGCATATCTTTAGGGCCAGTCATGCTCTATGTATCAGAGTGTTGGGCAATTAAGGAATAGCATATACATAGGATGAGTATAACCAAATGAGGATGTTGAGATGGATGAGTGGTAACAAGAAAGGATATAATTAGAAATGAAAATATTATAAGAAACTTATAAGTAGCACCAATAGGTAATAGGATAAGAGATGATAAAATTAAATGGTTTAGACATGTCCAAAGGAGACCAAGAATAGCACCGGTTAAGAGTGAGTCAGTCCAAGTTGAAGGTTCTAAAAAGGAAAGGAGAAGGCCCAAAAGGACCTGGATAGTGGTGAGAAATGATTTAATAACTTTTGGACTAAATGAGGCCATGACACTTAATGGAGGAGAATGGAAAGAAAAGATTCATATAGCCAACCCCAAATTGGGACAAGGCTTTGATGGTGATGAACTAAATTGGTAGGATATTAATGATTTGAAAATCATATTTGATGAGATTTTGAGATGAGATATTGGACATGGGGATGCCTTATATATGTACTTTTGGCAGGCTAAAGGGCCTAGTGGACTCTATGCTATTGGGTTGTTATACTAATTGACCTCTTGGCTCTTGACCACCAAAGATGGAAGGCACCCAATGCTAAACATTGGCACTATACTCAATTGATGGTGGATTCCACTATAGGTGACATGACACCCTTTCGAGTAGATCCGTAGGCCCTTTGAGGATACAATCAATTCCCTCTCAGATATTAGTGGGCACACGATTCAACGATCTTGTTGTGCGCATAGAGATCTCATGAGTTTTTCATTTTAGCTCTCGGCGGGTATGAGTTTGTTCTATGTAAGATGAACATTAGATGGTCCTTTGATAAGTATTTATAACTTGTTGGTAGACGTCTTGCCTATGTGCCAAAGGGACGAGATATATGTTGATTAGAGTGATGTTGTCATGGTTTTATTGAGCCTTTTTTCTTTTCTTTTCTTGTCTTTTTTTTTAAAGATTTTGATAATAGTAACTTACATGGATCATGTAATGTTATTATTTGATCATGTGAATTGTTGATATATGAATACTTGTAAATGCATAGCATGGAATAACTAAGGTAAGATAGTCGTGAGATTTATTGCATTAATAAAAAATATTTTCAAAGCTTGTGCTAGCTTGATGATGCAGCTTTCAAGTTTGTAGTTGTATACTCAAATAAAAATAAAGTGTGGATTCATTGTACAAGGCATAGGCGCAAGGAGAGGAAGACCTAACTTACATTTGAGAAGACAGAGAGAAGTTGCATATTTTAGAGATGCTTTCTTTTTGTTAATGACTACTCATGTAATAAGAAATGATGTGTCCAAAGATTTACTTTTATGAATACATTAATAATATAGTTTTGACTGATTTATTTGGGCCAATTATGTAATTTGAATTTGTGATAAAATTTATACGGCTTAGATGTGGGCATTTTTAAAAAAAAGGCAAGTATTTAAATGAAGAAGCACTCGAGGTTTTTGGAAAATGATTTTCAAGAAAATTGTTTATGAAATTTTGTATTTTCAAATGACATTTTAAAATAGAAATATCTCGCCTTTGAAAATCTTTTTAAAAAATCATAATTTAAAAACCTAAGTCGCCACAAATTGGACCCCGTCTTTAATTCTTGGGCTACTTTTAACTAAGCTTCAATTTCTAAAATTGTTTGAGAAATGGTTAATTGAAATACCTCATTTAGGATTTAGAAAGCTTTTTCACTGAAAATAAGTTCACATATTTGTTTAAAAAGAATTTTAGAACTAAAGGCCTTGTATTTCAAAAAGAATTACAAAATATTTACTTAAAAAGAAACCCGGGTAATGACAAAGCCCAAGCTAGATACATGGAAAAAAGCTACATGCTGAAAGGCGCCGGGGAGAATCACACGAAAGGGGAAATCACATTTGTCCTCGTAATAAGTGCAAATCCTGTGATCATGACAGGAAAGGGAACCACATTACCCTGCGGAAGGAAGAGTTTCTACCTTTACCATCACAACAAATCACCATTATGGTCCTTAGAGGACTAGATTTGTGAACTTTAGAAGAAGATTGTTGAAAAGGACGTAGAGATAGAGAGCTTAAAGGCCAATCCTCCACCTCCATGCACATCAAGTGTCAAAGACATCTGAGCTTTCTTTATTGTGGATGCCATTAGAAGCATCATTAAAGAAATCATTCATTACTTGAATGTGATGAACCCAATGGATTTTTTACCATATCAGAAGCCATACACACCTGAAGTAGACGATGTGCGCGCCTTTCCGATCAGTGTACAAGAGAGCAAAGTTCTATATGTATGACTAGACTTGATGTCCAAAATATTATTTGGCTTACTTCGTACCCAGTGTGGAGACAGCCAAGAATGACTCCTTGCTGCTAAGGCAGTTCAAAGAGGAGTGGGCTCTAAAAATGGCTGTTTTGCAGTGACTCTTCTCTCCCACAACGCAAACTCTGAATGAATCTTTGCAAGTAATCGTCTCAAAGCTTATGTTGAAGGAGACTCGAAAGGGTTCCAACCATTTTATGGTGAATGGAATGGTAAGAAATGCACAGTGCATTAATACTACTTACCCCACAAAAAAGAAAAAGAAAAAGAGAAATAAACCGTTCATCTTCTTAGCACATCACACCAATTAGGAAACGTCCAAATCTTTCTTTTCCATCGAGGACAGCAATGGCGTTTTCAACTTCTCATCTTAGATATAAGTGGGGCCTGTTCTTTTAATGATTCAAACCAGTTCTTTAGTGAAGCTTGAGATAACAGTCCTCTACCGTTGATTATTATGATCATAAGACTAAATATGGGAAATAGTGGCCCTACTTGTACTCTTGCCGTCTGTTAGTCTCATCCCCCGCCCAAGGAACCCAAACTTCAGATCATTTGACCATGGGTTTGAAAATCATCGCATGCCAGTAACGGCGAAGATCACCAATCACGCAAGTATACCTGCAAAGTGCAGACAAACTTGCAAATTCTCGGGGCAAATAAGTGTCGGTGGCGTTACTTTTCGGCCGAAGTGTTCACATTACTAAAGCAACTGTATCAAAGTCTGAAACTTCTTCTTGCTTATATTTCTTCCTCCTTTCACTCTGTTCCAAAAGAGACATCCATCGGAAATTGGGACCGTCAATCAGAATATCTTCAAACTGAGCAAAGCAGTGCATCAATCAAAACAATGGGTTCATACATACAAAAAAAAGAGGCGATTTTTTCTTTATCATTTTTTTTAGGTGAAAGTTTTCATTTTTTTAAAATAACCCAACTAAAATTTAAAAGGATTGTGTCTTTTTAAATGCATCTATTTGTTAAAAACTACGAGTTTTTAGTTTTTTAGTTTGATTATGTTAAATTATTTTAATTTTTAGTTTTGTACAGTTATAAATATATTAGATATTTACTTTTTTTTATATTCATATCATGTTAAGATTGTCGTAAAAGTAAGAAGTTGAATATAATTCTTATTTTTTACCTACAAATTAATATATAAATTAATATTTATTTATAAATAAATAATAAATAATAAAATTATCTTTAACTTCTTTCTTGTTGGTTGGCACTGACACAAGATCCTCCTCTTTTTTTCAACCAGGCTCGAGACCAACATATGTGGAGTTAGACATTTGCATTTTTAAATTATAAAAAAAAAGGAAAAAGATGAATTTTCAAAATTACATTTACGTTTTTATAATTAAAAAAATCGTCCTTTTCCTAAATTTTCTTACCTTTTGCCGCGCCAACTTTTTTCCTTTTCTTTAGTTTGTAATTATGACAGCAAGTCAGTGGCAATCAAAAACTGCAAGTAGGACTAAACTACAAGTTGCAACTGAATAGCAACAATTCTTCACAAACTGGGATGTGCTCAGATTGCCTACTACCACTCAACATATTCTTCTGCCCAAATGGAAACCTCCACCCGAGCCAAATTGGAGCTGAATTTTGCAGTGCCTCCTTCAACAATCCAGGCCCAGCAAGCATTGGAGGCCTTGTGAGAGATCACCAGGGCTCTTTATTCTAGATTGATTGGGGACTGTAGGAATCAAAGACTCAACAATGGTAGAAGATTGAGCAGCAGGTAGGGGCATCTTTAATTGCTTGATAATGGATAGGACCATCACATCATTGAGGGCAATAGTTTTAATATCATCAGGTGGATTAGAGATGATAGCCCTCTCTCTTGAAGGTTTTGGAATTTGATTGATGAGATTAAGTGCATGTTTGGAAAACTTGTTTTTGTTATTTCTTTGTTTCACAGCAGAAAATCAATTTAGGTCTGTACTGTAAAACTAAAAGAATACAATGAAAAATAAGTTTCCTAAACGTGAACTTAGCCTCATATTAGCCCCCTTCACCGTCAAGGGAATAACATGTAGAGAGCTGCAAATAGCTTGCCTGATAACTTGGCTAAACAGGCAGTTGAAACGGGTACATGTACTGTTAGATTAGGTCCCTTTTTCTGATCGTCCGTTGTTGGGTTTTTTTGAGCCGATCATGTTGATCAAGGGTTTAATTGGTTTCCTCTTTATTATGTGAGTTACATGGTGAGTCAGATTTGTACTTTTATCACCTCGATTAAGTACAAATAAATTACCATTTTCAAGAAAGAAACTACAAGTAGGTCCCAGTGCTTCAATGATCTTAATTTGGAGTTGGTGCAGCTTGCGTAACTTACAAGATTAAAGCGGCACTGGAAATAAGAGCCCCCCACTAGGAGCCTCGGCTTATCTCTTGCTGGACCAACCATTTGATTAGGGAGAAAACTAAATAATAAGAAAGAAACGAAAAAGTGCAGTGTTGGAGTCCAAATCGGGGTTGAAAGGAAGGCAACATTAATGACCGGAACTGACGGATTAGACTTGAAAGGTGTTTCAGACATTCCATTTTCCTTTAGAAAATCAGAATATAAATTAATGAAATAATAACTTTTAGGTGCTGGCTGCGATTGCATTTGATCTGACAGGATCTTCTCTTGTCGTTAAAATCTGGTTGCTTGCCGTCTGAAACTGCTTTCTCTCCCACCGTCATTTATTTTTCTCAATTTATTTCGAAAACTACACCTCCCTACTGCTGCTGCCCTTAAGAGCAGGACGAAAGGGGAAGATGCAATTGGCTGTTGGTATCGTAAACATCTTACTAAGAGGAAAGCTAAACAGACAAGCCATGTAAGCGGCGTTACAGCAGATGATGGGGCCTGCCATTGGATAATCTGACTGGTTTATCTGATTCGTCCAACTTTGGATGTCTTGTAATGCAGGGAACATATAATCAATGAATGGTCATAATTCACCTCCAATATGGGGCAGCTTCAAGCCTTGAACTAGTCCTACTTAGGCTTACTTAGTGTCCAATTTCCAAATTATCGTTTCCGAATAGGGGCGGATAAAAAGTCAACAAGCTTATATCGACAAAGCTCCACATTAACACCCAACTTAAGGCAAGCCAATGAGAGAAAACTTCTGACAATGAATTAATTGGGTTCCACATGGATTTCGTAGCCCTCAAGTTTTCTTACACCCCAAAGAAAGAAAGAGTTTTGGGGTCTTTTATCTTCTTGGCATAACGGATAGGTTGTTTATGCTTGAAATTGGAAGTACCCTACAATGTCCACACCTTTCCAAAATACTTATGGATATGCCACTTTGAAACTCAAAAAGTATTCAATCATTAAAAAACTTTCTTAACTTTAGATTAGAAGCTTTTTTTTTTCTTTTTCTTTTAATGGCGAATCAGAAGCTTTGTTAAGGAAGAAGGAAGAGGAAACACTAGAAAATCTGAAAATAAGTGAAAGCCAAAAGCAAACTCCATTCGAGGAGGTAATCTCAGTTGAGTTCAATCAAGATGAACCCCAATAGCCAAGTCCTTTCTAATTTTAGAACAGATTCTGCACATTATAATCACAGTCACATGTATAATGCTATTTGTAAGCTTCATTAGAAATTTAAACTATAAAAATTCAAGCAACCTCTCAATTTACCATTTTGTTGAACTCAAGATATAGACTTTGTTTTGGACTTTTTCTTTACTCTACCAAAACATTTCCCGAACTTATTCCACATTTATTTGGCCAAATTATTCCCGAATCCAAACTCTGCAACGATTTCTATAATACAAAGACAAGAACCTAAAGACCAGGAAATGGAGAATGGCGCCGTCTGCCGTTGGAGATGTGGTACTACAGTATAAAAGAACTTATTTAGAACCCATGGATCTTTGGATTAGTTCTGATCCAACCTTAAAAATCCCAAGGAAGAAAGGGATGATAGGAGACTAGACGGTGCAAGAAAAGGCCTGGACCTAGACCTTTCTTCTGACTTATTTGTGTGCAAACACACAACTTTTAGTCCCTCTACCCTACTACGGACACGAAACACCCTTCTTAAAGACCCTATGAAGCCTTAGATCAGACAAGTCCATGTGACTAAACCTTTGTTTTTATGTCCCAACCTATGGACAGAAGCAGCCAAACTGACATATATACTAAATAAAGAGATGGAAATTCCAACAGTCTACATTGCACAATAAAATATGGATAGACCTCAGCAAACAACTTCTGAGCGTCTCCGGTGTAATCATTCAGCACTATAATCATGCAGACTCGGATCTTCTTCCAGTCTACCAAAAAATCCCCCTCTTTTCCCAATGAAAATGAAGAAAAGAGAAGACACTCCATAAACATAAGCATGAATGGTCGCATATAACGCGATAGCACCCAGACCGCTGTGCAACTCCTCCACTTTTCAATGGTGGCCTTACATATCATTCATCCAAACTGTTCATATAACTCACCAAACTTTGAATATCTCGAGGCCCTAAAATTATTCAGAAACAAAGTCCCTGGCATCCACCAAATTGTGTTTTGGTCTTGCGGAGACCTTTTGATGTTTAGTATCTAATAATTTGAAATTCCCTGGGTGCCATGTGACTTTTTTATTTAAAAATAATTCTTACGTTCCAAGATATCTAAAGATAGCAGAATCAGATGAACGGCTGGATCAATGACATATAAGGCTTACTGCATAACAACGGAGGAGTTGCACCGTTATTCGGTGTTGTGGTGCTTTATATCATTCTTGTCTATAAAATCCTATTTTCAGGATCAGTTGGGTGTGTGTAGCTCATGCAGATCAGGGCGCGAATTGGACGCGTTTAAAATACAAGTTCCAGGTAGGGGTCTGCTTATCTATGTCGCGTCTCAGGTGGCTCATTAGCTTATCGCACCATTATCATTCTGCAATGGAAAGAAATGAAATGTTAACGTCATCCAATGGAGAATATTTGATATCCTTAAGTGCATGGGATGAATGCTTCTGATTATTGATCATCTTGTACCGAGATTATTTTTGGCACATACCATAAATTCGATTAGTTGAATGTATAATCTGCATAAGCAACCATAGATAAGAGCACAAACTAAACAAGTACTTCTTTACCCAAGAGCAACAAAAAGAAAAAGGCCAGTGATATACATGATCATTGTCATGACCTCATTTATTTTAAAAGTTTTTAAATATTTTTTTATTACTTCTATTTACGTTCTTTTGGGCCTTTTTTCTTGCACTTTTAGAGCTTTCAACTTAGATTGATTCACTCCTAATTGATGCTATTTTCTATGCCTCTTGAATATTGCCCAAACCATCTAATTCTACTTTCCATGATCTTGTTATCTATTAGTATTATTCTTAAATTTTCTAATATTTTTATTTCTAATTAAATCCTTTCTTATCTTTCTACTCATCCATCTCAACATCCTCATTCTAACTACGCTCCTCCTCTGTACATTTGTTACTTAATTGCTCAACACTCTTCTCCAAGACTAATGATATACACAATATGAAAAATAGGCCAAATACCACATAAATCCCTATTTTAGGTTTTTTTTTTTTTTTTTTTTTCTCAAGTAGGTAAACCACTTAACATATCATTATAGCATGTGCTATTTTTTAGTTAACAGGTCTAACATAATGTATATGGGCCCATCAAATACAATAAGTACAAAACCATATGGGGGCTAATGTTTTGCTGACCCAAATTGTGCAAGCTATAACCCAAAATTATAGTTGGACATTTTTCCTAACCACTTTTTAAAAGATCTAAATCATTCACATCATTGACAGGGCTTAGATTACTTATGATCCAAAAACCTTGTCCAAACCATGTTAGTAGATTTAAACTATTCACATGCATGTAGGAGTTGGGCCCACATGTTAGGATATCTAAATCATTTCAAATTATAGGTCATATAAGAGCTGAGCCTACATGTTAGAAGATGTAAACCATTAAAATCCTTGGTAATTTAAGTATTGAACTCATGTTTTAGAAGATCTATACCATTCCAATGAAAGGCCATGTAGGGGTCTCAGCCACGGGCTATCTAAGACCTGGCCAATGCCTTAATTAGTGACATAAATGCTTTATATCCTCAAAAATATGGGGCGAGTTGGAGGTATTACTTGCGAAAGATATCTGATTGTAATTTTAAGACTACTATGTACTTTAATATTTTTGAGTCATAACTTTTTTCATTTAGATTAGCAAAATATTGGGGCCTACATGATTATATAGTTTATCTTTGTATCGATGGGGCAAAAAACAGATGGTGGGTTTTTTTACTGGCAAAGGACACATGTTGCAATGATCTTTTTAAGTAGCTTACCAATTGAAAAACGTAAAACCTAAAAAATAGTGAGTTGCTTAGTATCCTGCCGATTTTTTTATAGTGTGCATATCACATAGCATTTGATAAATTAATTATTCCATTATTGTTCGATCCCAACTTAGGTCAACGTGCTAAATTAATAAACTTGCTAAACTAATAAGATAATAAATTTTTAGAATTTCTTTAAGGGTCCACTGATTATATAAAATAATATTTTCAAATTTGAGGACCTCTTTTTATAAAAAGGGAGCTTGAAGTTGTCTACTTCTTACAATGAGAGAGAGAGAGAGAGAGAGAGAGAGAGAGAGAGAGAGAGAGAGAGAGAGAGAGAGAGAGAGAGTAGAGGAAAATATGGATAGACAAAGGCAATGCACACTCTATTGGAGAAAAAACAAAAAAAGGAGAGGGATTTACCTTATCTATTTGAGAGAAAATAAGAAAGAAGAGTTATATGTTTGTTATTTGAGAAAAAATTAGAAAGGTCAGAGGAGAAAATAGGAAGATATAATTGCAAGAGACTGTTTACACAAGAAACATTATAGGATAATTTTGTGGTTCTTAAAAAGGAAAAAGACAATTACAGAAAGTTGAAAAGATATACATCCATTCAAAAGAAAAACAAAAAAATAGAAAAGGAAGTGCTTTATTAAATTAATAAAAATGATAAGCATATATATATATATATATATATATAAGAAGATTATTTGATAAAATAAAACCCTGCCAAATCAATAGAAAATGACCAGCCCAAAGGCTATTAGCTTAAGACGTTGTATACACAGGAGGATTACAAATCATATGGAGAGAATATCTTGTAGGCATAGTTATCATTAATCAATGAGAAAGATTCAAAGATATACTCAATACTAAGTTAGGAAAGTTAAAGATAAGGATCTGAACGGTTAGTTGACCTCCCATTCTACACCTGCTTCAAGCAAAACGGCATGGATTGAAGTTTGAGCTTGACAGATAACTGAGTACGTGAACCGTTCGTGAGATAAGCCTTTGGTGAAAATATCATCAAACTGATCATTTCATGCAACACAAAGAACCTGCATATTGCCCACTTGATCGGTTCCTGCACAAAATGATAGTTCATCTCTACATGACGGGTGTGAGCATGAAAAACTGGCCATCATATTAATTGTTAATTTATGTTGATGACATATTAATTGTAGGACAGGATGCTCATCTTATTGCAAAATTGAAAGGAGAGATGTCCAAAGTATTTGATATAAAAAACCTTAGACTAGCTCAACAAATTATGGGGATAAAAATTAGATGTGATAGGAAGAAATGAAGATTGTGGTTGTTGCAGGAGAAGTATGTTGAACGAGTGCTCCAATGGTTCAACATGAAAGATGCTAAGTTTGTAAGTACCCATCTTGCTGGTCATATGAAATTAAGTAAGAAGACATGTCTTATTATTGTAGAAGAAAAAGAAGACATGACAGATATCCCTTGCTCCTACTGCTATAATTTCTAAGTTTCTAAAAAGATAACAAAACCACATTCAACTCTACTGCTATGATTTCTAAGTCTGGTTACTCGGCTTCAGCCCTAGAATGTGACATAATAGTATGTTTCTTCATCATCTAGGCCAGGTTAGGCCCATGAAGAATAGATGCACCTGAGGTGGACTGTCCATCATTTGGAACCCCTGCTCAATCAGCATTTGAATACGCAGGTAAAGAAAGATTCGAAGAGCATTGAAACATAAGTCCATGTTGAGTAATCCCCTTCACATAACGCACGATATGTTTGACAACTACGAGGCTAGAAAGAGAGGAGTTTTAGTGAACTGGCAAACTTGGTTGATGACAAAAGCAATGTCCACTCCAGTAAGAGTTAGATATTGGATTCTAGTGGAGCATGCTAAAACGCAACGCTTCAGAAGATCAGCATGTACCGGGTTAGTGATACAAACAATTTATCATCGCAAAGAGACGGCTCCATGACGAGAAAAAAGCTAAGATCACCAAGGTCACGAGTGCAAAAGGCAGACCATAGTTATATCAATAAAGGTCTGCACTTGAGAAGGACAGTCACTCTAATGATAAGATTATCCGCATATACTAAGAGTAGCAAAATGCTGGAGGAATATTTACATTTGAATAGAGAAGGACCTACGGAGCTGTTTTAGAACCCATTTTGAAGTACAAAAGACTGTAGGTTGTTAAAGCCGGCCTACGGTGGTTATTTCTCCCTAGGATGGAAACAAGCCATCTGATTGACCTCGACGCTGCCCTTTACGTAGGGACGGTTTGGACTAACTCGGGTGGGTTGTACACTCAGAGTAGGACTACGCGAGCTGCATAAGGACAATGGTTGTATAGTTATTACTAGTAGGCCTTTAACCCCTCTCCCCTGCTCAGACGTTCCAAAAGCCTTATTAAACTTACAGACTTATTTGGGGCATAAGGGATCTACAACACTGGGACTGGCTGCGGCATATAGACATCCTCTTGTAGATCGTGATTTAAGAAAGTTTTTCTACATCCAGTTGTTTCATAGGTATTGAGAATAAGCAAGAGCAAGTATTAGGCGAATTCTGAATGGCTTGACAACGTGACCGAAGGTCTCATCATAATCTAGACCTTCCTTTAAACGAAACTTACACCGTTCCATGGATCCATCTGTCTTACTAGTGACTTTGAAAGGCCAAAGGCAACCAACTATGTCCCTATGTGCTTCAACTGGTACAAGTGTCCAAGTGCAATTTGGCAGCAGGGCCCAATACTCATCGTCCATGGCAACAAGCCACTGTAGGAATTTGAAAGCCTCTGACTATGAGGATGTTTCAATTTTCTTTCGAAGAAGCTCCTCTTGAAGGAGCAGATCATGGCGTTCATCAAAGGTAATAGAAGGTCTAAGATGAAATGACCATTATGAACTGCGTGTAAGTGTGTCCAAGGCCATCAAGAATGCAGCTGATGAGTTCAGATTTGGGAATAAACTCTTCGGACGATGCCCATGAATCAGAAAGTGTCTTAGGATGTCACAAAGACTCACCACCGATTAATCACAATTACAAACAAGGGAACAAATTTGTTCACGAAGATTACAGATATGAATCTTAGAGACAAGAGAGGGAGTTTGTCAAGAAGAGACCAGCCTTAACCGAGGTTTGACAACAGTTAGGAAATAACAGTCAAGGATAACGATAAGAAGGATTTGTTGCCTTTCTATTTTACACACCCAACCCGAAGAAATCTTCTTCTTTACGTCCATCATCCAATCTGCTGCATGGTTAGGATCATCCCCAGGATACTTTTCCTGTTGCATGTGTGGCCAAAGATAAAAGTTGTCCTGATGTGATTTTAAGGTCACAAGTTCAAGATGTAAAATCAGTCTGTTACAAAATGCAAAGTATAACTTCCTACTATAAGTTCTTGTGGTCCGCCTCCTCTCCAAAGCCTGCATTGACAGGAGCTTCGTGGAATGGGCCAAAAACAATGTCAGGATCTAAACACGCAAACCCCAGCAAAATAAATATCAAAATTAGAGGATGCGATTAAAATTTCCTAAACAAATATCCCAAAGGGCACCACCATTGGGGAATGTGACAAACGAGAAGAATTATTGTCCCATGCATGCAGTCGCGCTTCACAAACTCGAAATAAAAAACAACGAAAACAGAAAAAAAGAAAAAAAAGAAAAGAAAAAAAAGGAAAGAAGTAAAAAACGAATTCCACCCCAAGAAAGAACAGAAAAACCTCAAGAGAATTCAACTCTCTCTCTCTCTCTCTCCTGTGGAGAAAATTGAAAAGGGCGGTTGGCCAGCGTACCATCCCCTCCTCATTTCCAATTCCCTGTATTTTCCATGAAGAAATATTATTAAATTCCATCCTTAATTCCATTTATTTCAAATCCACCTCTCTCTCTCTCTCTCTCTCTCTCTCTCTCTCTCTCTATAAATACTAACTCCCCCACTCTCCCGAGCTACTGCTCGCCTCCCTTCTTCTTTCCCTATTAGCTTCCAAATACAAACATGGAAGAAGCAATGAAGAAGCTTTCCAAAATGATCCCAGATTCCGACGGCCGAGAAGAACTGCCTCAAAGGAAGTACAATCGACTATCCAGCAAAGAAGGGAGTGGGGCCATGAGATATCGAGGCGTTCGCCGCCGTCCGTGGGGCCGTTACGCTGCTGAAATCCGGGATCCGTTATCCAAAGAGCGGCGTTGGTTGGGAACTTTCGACACCGCCGAAGAAGCTGCTTGCGCTTATGACTGTGCCGCTCGAGCCATGCGCGGTGCCAAAGCTCGTACCAATTTCGCTTTTTCATCTTCTCCATCGGCCCCGCATCCTCCCCTCCCTCTTCCGCTCAATAACTTCTATCAGAAACCAGCATTTAACATGGGCTGCCCAGATTTCTCTTGGATGACCCACTCTGAATTTTCTTCCAACATATTTCGCCTTCGAGACTCTCTCTCTCCTGAGCCTCTTCAGTATTCTAACACTACTTGTGATTTCTCCATGTTGGATTCTTCTCTGCCTAGTGCAACTGCTAATCTTTCTGATAGGTTTTCGCCTTTTGACACTCCCATGGCTGTTCCGCTCATTCAAGGGTCGAATTGCACTGTTACAACCCCAGGAAGTTTGAGTCCCATGCATGACACAAGCTTCTTTCAATCTGAACCGTCAGATTCTGGCTTGTTGCAAGAAATCATTCATGGGTTCTTTCCCAAGGCTACTACTAACAATGTGAAATCTGAATCATCATCTTCTAAAACTCTGAATTACACTGGGGAGGCTCTGCTGCCTGACAGGGTTGCTAATCCAACTGTTGATGAGGAGATGATCAAGGACGAGGACATAAGCAAAGAGATCGAAACGATTGTTTCAGTCTCTTATTAAACTGTAAAGGTTCGGCCCAGCAGATTTCAGGTACTGGTTCTCGCTCGCCAAAGCAGACTGCTGGATTTTATGGCGGTAATCCCCGGAGCTTTAAGCCGGCAGGTATGTTGAAGGATATATTACAGTATCCGGAACTGCTCGATATGTTTTCTGCCAAGTTGCAGAACGTTTGAAAGTATTTTGTAATGGAGATACATAGATGTAGTTCATAGATATAGTTCATCCTTTTTACCTGTCTTGTGTTCATGTAACAGTTGAGACTCCTTATTATCTGATAGTCCTTTAGTTTGGTTGTTATATCAGTAAAGTGAATATAATTCTGCTGCTTTTTGTCAGTTCCTCAAGTGCAATTCTGTTGGCCTCTTTTGATCTCTTCCCTTCCAACTCTGTCATGTAAAAACCGACCTTTTTCTCCGAAGATGGGCTCCATGGGATATTCGAACTCATTGCATGTTCTTATCAGTTATTTAACTGCAACTCTTCCGCCTTTGAAATCTTTTTTAATGTCATATGATAATACCGGCTTCTCCCCGTGAAGGTGTTATTCTCACTCATGCAAGGAAGTAAAGAGAGATGATATTTCCTTCTGGACCTTCTCTGTTCTTCCTTCTATGTCTATTAATGTGGTTGCTTGGATATTGGAGCTAATTATCTCGAATTTGAGAGTGTATTATGAACTACCTTTTGGGTGATTGAGGAAGAAAAGGCAATTATATGGGGTTAATCAGTAGGCTTAGTTCACCTGGGGAAGCCCTGATTTCACGTCTTTTCCTTCCCGGGAGGTGCCAATACCAAAACAAACAGTGGGTCCTCCACACTTCATGTCTACTTATTCTCATCGTTATGCATAGAAGTGGAAGAAGAGAAAAGAATAGGAAGCTGTCAGAGTCATGCTTTTTCCTTGTACAAATGAAGTGAAGTCGATGGTTTTCCAGGGGAGCATTGCGCTTAGTTCAAGAGGAGGCTTCCCCGAATAAACGAAAAAGCAGCGAAATCTTTTATCGACCATGGTGTTCGTTGACTTTCTGAAGTTCTTCCCGGAATATTAGCTGTCCTTTTTTCTTGCATTTTCTTTTTGCTTTGATTTCGGAGGTTTAGAAGGAATAGACGAAAATCTGCAATTTAAGTGGGGCTTAGGATGGATTTTAGTGGTTCATTAATTAATGGTACTGGCACGCAGGTGGAGATGATATTGTTGCACCTTGCTTTTGGTAATGCCACTCTTCCTGTCTTTTCTGCAACTTCTTTGATTGTCCATTGAAGGCTTGATGGAAATCGTTTCACTCAGCGAGTACAGTGTATAACAGCTCGATTCATGGTGTCCATGCAAAGATTTTCAAAGCGCTGCCGGCTAGAAATGCAACTGGCTGGTGGTGGAAATCTGCGAGGGATGTTCTTGATTCCTGAAGTTGTGAAAGATTTCCAACTCCCTGGATCGTTCATTTGCTAGCTGATCGTCCTCACAAATTATTGCGTAGCGTCCTTGGAATATGTACTATACATGTGTTGCGAATGATTTAGTTGCACTTACACCTGCAAAATTTGGCCTGGCCTAGTCGTCTTTGTAAAATATACCACTGGTGTGGGAACGCTCAGACGTCAGCCAGTGGCAGGAGTCAATACTCAAACATCAAATACTATAGAGAGAACAACTTTCATATGGGTTAAGAATAGCAGTGGGGCCCACAGTTTTTACCATCCAAGCCGTTTTTATGGCAGAGCATGCTGTTGGTTGAGTGATACATAGAAAGAAAATCCAGCTCAGCGTGCTTAGTTTGAACACAAAACACCGAAGTTATAGAAAGCACACATATGGTGATCACAATAGAATATTCTAAGTAAAATAGGAAACATTAATAGATAGTCTGCTGAGCTCTAAGCATGGCTTCATGGATGGATCAAGGTACAAAAGGATCATCCAAGGTTGAGAAGTTATCCAAGTTAGTTAAGCTCCTCTTTTCACATCCCATAGGTTTTTGGGCTGAGTACTTGCTTGATGAAATAACTATTTCTGTCTAATGGTCCTAATATCAGAAATGGTGCTTTAAAGCTATTTATTTTAGTAAGATAAAAAAAAAAGGCAAATTTCGTAAATAAAAATAACACAGACAAGTTCGTCGAGTAAACAGGCAAAAAGAAAATAACTTTTCTTTAACCATTTTTTCTTCTGATATTACGACGATTAGACAGAAATGGTCATTTCATCAAGCAAGTCCTTACAAGTCGAAACCATGGAAAATAAGGGGTGCAGTATGCAATGCAGTTAAAGCAAGGCCTAAAAAATGGTTTGATCATTGAACAAATGGGCTAAATTTTGACATTGCCAGTGATGATTATGCGTCTATGAAAGCACCCATCCAACAGAAACCAGACAAGCAGAAAAATCAGGTGGCTAGCATCTTGATCAACTACTGCATTTGTGAATACAGAACCAGGCAGGTAGTAACAGTCGACTAACAACTACATGAGCTGTAATGAGTTCCATCTACAAAGAAATGAAATCCTATTCCCATTTTCATCAGTCCTACCAACTTGTCTCGGCAGAAGATTCGCATACCCAAAGCTTAAGGACATAAGATAGAAGCAAACAGACAAGCAGAAAATCAAGTCAATTAGTATCTTGCTCAACTCTGCAGTTGTGAATGCAGCACCAGACATGTCAGCAACAGTCGATTAACAATATCACGAGCCTTAATTAGTCTCACCAAATTTTATTCCCATTTTCATTGATCCTGCCAACTTTTCTCGCATAGGATTCACATACCCAAAGCTCAAGGTCACAAGATAATACAATGAAATGGGATAGATCCAGAATAAACAGACATGCAGCGGCGGCACTCATCGGATACTAACAGCAATCAGATCAACACACTCATCCCTATTTATTGGACGTGGCCCATTTCATGCTTAGGAAGCTTATGGACTCCAAAGATTTGAGGAATTGGTCAAAATGTGCAATCCCTACTCCCTCGTCACTTCCACGTCTATGAAGTTTGCAGCTCCCATCAGACAGTTCGGTAATCAGATAACCGTCTAGATATGAAATGCGCTGCCAGGGGATATCTCAAAACTGGGGTCTTCCTCTCCATTAGGAGGAAAAGCATACCGTAGTTAATCACTCTGTAGCCGGTCTAACCAACCTGTGATGCTTTCTTGAGAACCAAAGTGCAAATCCTGCATGATAAACGAGAATAGAGAAGCTGATTAGATCTTGTAAAGTAGCATGCTTATAAATATATGCATTGATGAAGAAGTAAGCTTACAGCAAGATCAATGTCTGGTGCTGGATCAACTTCGAGGTTTGGAAAGTCAGAGAGCCCAGAGATCAGGTTGAAGTTTCTCTCAGGCAGATTGTATTGGGTACGACCTAATTCTGAGAGAAAAGAAACATGTTTCAGTTCTGATTCTCCTACAAGAGGGTTGGAGTCGAGTATTTCACGGCATTGAAGTAAATCATCAAAATCATTTGCATTGGGCTCCTCAACAGCCTGTGATTGCCCTGCCCACCATGTAGGATTCACATTCTCATCATCAAATGGAACAGCTGAATTTTCTGGTTGAGGGATGGCTGAACTGCATACTGCATCCTATGCCACATGACGCAACGAGTTAAATATTGATCATAATGTTACCTGAGGTGAATGCAAATATATTTCCACATGGATGCAATAATGCCACTCTTTTTTTTTTGAAAATGTATATAATAACTCTTTTAGAAATGGAATATTTCACTCTAATGTATACTTCCAAAGAAACAATGACACTTTATTCAAGACCACTTAGAAGATGTAAAAGCTGTATATTTGCAACATTTTGAATATTTCACTTCAATTATTGAGTCACTCATTCAACTCAGTTTTGGTCTGACCAAGGAAATAAAAAACTCCTTTGACTCACACCATCAATGTAAACAATACCACATTACCAAGTTGACTTGCTTTTACCTCGGTAAATTCTTTCCTGACTATGTCTTAAACACTGGCATACAAGATAATGAGTATCTGATACATAAGGAGCAAAACCAAGATGCCTCCACCAGTGCAAGCATGCTAAGCTGTTGATTGACCAAATAGTATTGGTAACCTTGACAGTATCATCTAAAGGAAACACACCCTTGTCCTGAAGACCTAACAGCCCTCTTGACTGCAACATCTGCAAGGATCATACTTAAATAAACTTTTCAATGACAGCAGCCTCACATCTTGACAAGTAGCCAACTTTATTACCTGTCCCATTCTTAAGAGGGCTGTCGGGACAATCTTGACACTGGCATGTTTTCACATTGTTTGTTAATACGTAGATTTAGAGTAGATGTACAACTACCTGGATAAATGAGTGTTGTTGCTCTTCATCCGCTTCATATGGGGAACGTTCTGCAGGCCGGGGTGGGTCAGGAGTTTTTGTCGTGGGGGTTCTTGGACTGGTTCTGGTGGTCAACATATCAGTTTCTTCATCGTTCAGATCAGTATAACTTTTCTCAGTCAACTGCTTTGGTTGCTGCTGGTAAAAAACTTTTGAAACCACAAATTCCCCTTCTTTCTCATCTTCTTCAGTTCCAAGATGGTACTGATGCATCACCCAATTGGATTTATCCGGCTTGAAGCCTTTCTTTGAGCTTTTGTAAAGAACCATTATCTTCTTGCAGCCCTTCTGAACACCATTCACTATTATCGGCCTCGTTTTACCAGTTTTATGCCACCTTACATGATTAGAGAAAGAATGTTGACCCTGAATCTTGCGGCGTTTGCGATGGCCGGTTGCATATGCATTGGCTGTCCTGTGAAAGAAGTGAATGCTGCTTCCATCTTTCTTGATGCCTGACCAAAAGCACTGTCAGAGTATTGAATAGAACACAGTCAACAAAATCTTGCGTGAAGTTGAAGACCTCTCTTACCAGGCAGATTTTCAGGATGTGTATAGCAAATTCCTTCTTCCTCCTCAAGTGTTGGAATGAATTCATCAAGAAACAAATGAGGCCTTGAATTTCCCACCCCTATTTTTCCAGCCAAATGCTCTAAAAGCTCCAAATCAGATGGGTCGAATTTAACACCAGCAGGAAATCCCGGCCATCCAATCAAAACCTGAGTAAGCAAGGACCACAAATTAAAGAAGTTGCTATATAAACATACAAAACCAAACCCTCCATTATAGTCCAAATAATGCCAGAATCAGACTGATGGTCAGTCTGAGAGGACGATTCAGACGCTAGAGGACATATTGAGAACATGCGCGCTGGATTGGAAAGGTTGTTGGGCCGAACATCTACCACTAATAGAGTTTGCCTATAATAACAGTTATCATTCGAGTATTGAGATGGTTTCATATGAGGCATATATGGCAGACCTTGCTGCACACCTACATGCTGGAGTGACATTAGCAAGAGACAGTTCGTCAGATCCGAGTTGATAGAACAGTGTGCAAATAAGGTGAGATTGATTAGGAGACGTTTGATGGCTGCCCATAGCATGCAGAAGAGCTATGCCGACATGAGGAGAGATTTGGAGTTTCAGGTTGGAGACCATGTAGAAATGATGCCATGTCTTCTTATTGAAAAATCCTTGAATCAAACTACAATTAGAATGAAGCAATAAGTTGGGAAAGAAGGAAAACTAAATTAGGATAATGTAAAGGACATTAAATTGAAAGCTTGGGGGTGAGTGGAAATGGATCAAACAGGAGTATATAACTACTAGTTTCTGGGTTGGGTGAAGAAGAATACTAGAATTGTCAAGTTCCACAAAATTCTGATTTCAGGAATTTACATTATAAAAATATGACTAATGTAGAATTTTTAGGAACTCTGAAATTCCAATACAAAGAAAATTTTGTTAAAATCTATATTTATTGAGCTAGGAAAGCAACCAAATTTCAAGTGTACTTCATTGACACTAAGTGTAATACAATCCAACCATCAAATTAGAAATGATTAAGGATATAAAAGTAAATTCACCTAATAGGAAGAAATTACAAAACTACCCTTAGGTTAAAATTATAAATAATTATAGGCATAAGTTGAATCCCTTGATAAAACTTCACCTGCCATTTCACCATAAGATTGATTAATACAAGAGAAGTTATAAACTGGATATGAGCAAAGGTAAAAAGATAATTTAGGCTAAAGTAAGAGAAATTACTAAATTGCCCTTGAATTAAACTTGGGTAATTAAAAAAAATAAAAATAAACCTAAGATTGAAACCTCTTATAATGTCTTTAATTACCTAGGCCTTGGATTATGATAAAACTTTATAAACCTTGGATTTATTTTACAAATCACTAATTTTGGCTTTGCTGATACTTAAGCAAGCGCTTTATGAGCTGTTGTAAGTCCCAATGATGATGAATTTCATCGATGTTTTGGCAGACACTCTATGAGTGGCCAAAAGTCCTAATGGATGCAGTTTAATTGATGCTTAGGCTGGCGCTGGCTCCCCACGTGTTGGGCATTTCCACCATGCATAAAACATTTTAGATAAAAAACAGAATTAGATTACAACTTAGGCAGGAAATCTACTCCAGCCATTAACGAGGTGGAAAAGGAAGAAGAGTGGAGAGGAGAAAGACGACAAAGAAGAATAAGCTAGGAGAGAGAGAGGCTATGTAAGTTAATAATGAGTGGGGAAACCAAAGGAGAGGAGGAAAGACACCATTGGAAAAGCATGGGCGAGCTAGGAAGTTGAGGCTCCAACTTGAGTTGAAGCTCTATGCAAAGGGTAGAAAGACTTTCAACTCAGCAAAGACAGTAAGAAAATCTAACAGTCCAAGCTCCACTATCAAGTAGGGGATTTAATGTAGGATGAGATTCTAATATAGGCTTGGATTAACCAAGCATAAAATTGCATGATTTCACTCTAAATTCTTCGTGTTACTAGTTTTCTGCATGTTGAACCAGTAACCATGTAAAACATGAAACCTTTACCTTGATTTGAATGTTTCATGACCAAATTCATGTTCTTCATCTTACATTGTATTATTACATGTTTTTGATGTAAGCATGACAAGTTGAAGCCTTTATTGTTGTCGAATTCACCTTGATTTCTTTGAGGATTTAAGCATGCTCTGTTTTGTTCATGCTTACTAGTTCATGGTGAGCAAAAGATGATCATCATGCTAGTTACCCCTTAAATCTCCATATTTCCAAAAGGCGTATCTGGTTTTTCTACTTTGTTGTATGAACTTGTTATGGATGCACTCAAGTTGTAGCTTTGCAACAATTTTCATAGGTTTTTCATGGAACGAAGTAAGAACAGGGACTTGGCACACCCTGTTCTTCCTGCATATAGGCACGCAAGGTGCACCCAATCCCGTAAGCTTATATCTTATGATTCAAGCAAAATCTAAGTAAAATGAAAGATGGGTCTTCAAGAACACATCATCAACTTCAAATAGCACGCAAGTTTACTGGGATTCCATAGAAAGTTCTTAATGTTTAGGGGTGCCAAATATGAAGAAATGTCACATAGTTTCCTGTGCATAGTAGCAGGAAACTAGTGTCGTTTTCTCCTCCTGATTGGCACCCGAGTTAGTATTAAAATGTTGTTAAATGAAATGAGAAGTTGAAGGTTACTGTCATCTGAACAAATGTCACATAGGAGTGGATTTATGACCTCAATAAAGTGGAAAAAAAAAATTAGTCGGCTTCATTTCTTGGTTCGGTTATGTAGAAATGATGCCATGTCTTCTTATTGAAAAATTCTTGAATCAAACTATAATTAGAATGAAGCTATAAGTTGGGAAAGAAGGAAAACTAAATTAGGATAATGTAAAGGACATTAAATTGAAAGCTTGGGGGTGAGTAGAACTGGATCAAGCAGCAGTACATAACTGCTAGTTTTTGGGCTGGGCGAAGAAGAATACTGGATATGTCGAGTCCCACAAAATTCCAATTTCAGGTATTTACAGTATAAAATTGTGACTATGTAGAATTTCTAGGAAGTCTAAAATTCCAATACAAAGAAAATTTTGTTAAAATCTATATTTATTGAGCTAGGAAAGCAACCAAATTTCTAGTGTACTCCACTGATACTAAGTATAATACAACCCACCCATCAAATTAGAAATGATTAAGGGTATACAAGTAAATTCACCTAATAGGAAGAAATTACAAAACTACCCTTGAGTTAAAATTCTAAATAATTATAGGAATAAGTTGAATACCTTGATAAAACTTCACCTGCCATTTCACCATAAGATTGATTAATACAAGAGAAGTTATAAACCAGATATGAGCAAAGGTAAAAAGATAGTTTAGGCTAAAGTATGAGAAATTACTCAATTGCCCGAGGATTAAGCTAGGGTAATTCAGAAAAAAATAAATAATCAAACTTAAGATTGAAACCACTCATAATGTATTTAATTACCTAGGCCTTGGATTATGATAAAGCCTTATCAACCTTGGATTTATTTTACAAATCACTGATTTTGGCTTTGCCGATACTTAGGCAAGTGCTCTATGAGCTGTTGTAAGTCTTGATGACTATGAATTTCATCGATGTTTTGGCAGACACTCTATAAGTGGCCGTAAGTCCTAATGGATGCATTTTTATTGATGCTTAGGCCGGTGCTGGTTTCCCACGTGTTGGCCATTTTCCCCATGCATAAAACATTTTATATATAAAACAGAATTAGATTACAACTTAGGCTGGAAATCTACTCCAACCATTAATGAGGTGGAGAAGGAAGAAGAGAGGAGAGGAGAGGAGAGGAGAAAGACGAGGAAGAAGAATAAGCTGGGAGAGGGAGAGGCTATGTGAGTTAGTAATGAGTGGCGAAACCAAAGGAGAGGAGGAAAAGACACCATTGGAGAAGCATGGGCGAGCTAGGACGTTGAGGCTCCTACTTGAGTTGAAGCTCTATGCAGAGGGTAGAAAGACTTGCAACTCAATAAAGACAGTAAGAAAATCTAACAGTCCAAGCTCCACTATTAGGTAGGGGATTTAATGTAGGATGAGATTCTAACATAGGCTTGGATTAGCCACGCACAAAATTGTATGATTTCACTCTAAATTCTTCATGTTACTAGTTTTCTGCATGTTGAACCAGTAAGCATGTAAAACATGAAACCTTTACCTTGATTAGAATGTTTCATGACTAAATTCATGTTCTTCATCTTACATTGTATTATTACATGTTTTTGATGTAAGCATGACAAGTTGAAGCCTTTATTGTTGTCGAATTCACCTTGATTTCTTTGAGGATTTAAGCATGCTCTGTTTTGTTCATGCTTACTAGTTCATGGTGAGCAAAAGATGATCATCATGCTAGTTACCCCTTAAATCTCCATATTTCCAAAAGGCGTATCTGGTTTTTCTACTTTGTTGTATGAACTTGTTATGGATGCACTCAAGTTGTAGCTTTGCAACAATTTTCATAGGTTTTTCATGGAACGAAGTAAGAACAGGGACTTGGCACACCCTGTTCTTCCTGCATATAGGCACGCAAGGTGCACCCAATCCCGCAAGCTTATATCTTATGATTCAAGCAAAATCTAAGTAAAATGAAAGATGGGTCTTCAAGAACACATCATCAACTTCAAATAGCACGCAAGTTTACTGGGATTCCATAGAAATTTCTTACTGTTTAGGGGTGCCAAATATGGAGAAATGTCACACAGTTTCCTGTGCATAGTAGTAGGAAACTAGTGTCGTTTTCTCCGCATGAGAAGTTGAAGGTTACTGTCATCTGAACAAATGTCACATAGGAGTGGATGTATGAACTCAATAAAGTGGAAAAAAAAAAAAAACAGTAGGCTCCAGTTCTTGGTTCGTTTATGTAGAAATGATGCCACGTCTTCTTATTGAAAAATCCTTGAATCAAACTACAATTAGAATGAATCTATAAGTTGGGAAAGAAGGAAAACTAAATTAAGATAATGTAAAGGACATTAAATTTCAAGCTTGTGGGTGAGTGGAAGTGGATCAAACAGTAGTACATAACTGCTAGTTTCTGGGTTGGGTGAAGAACTATACTGAAATTGTCGAGTTCGACAAAATTCCAATTTTAGGAATTTACAATATAAAAATATGACTAATGTAGAATTTCTAGGAACTCTAAATTTCCAATACAAAGAAAATTTTGTTAAAATCTATATTTATTGAGCAAGGAAAGCAACCAAATTTCTAGTGTACTTCATTGATACTAAGTGTAATACAACCCACCCATCAAATTAGAAATGATTAAGGGTATAAAAGTAAATTCACCTAATAGGAAGAATTACAAAACTACCCTTAAGCTAAAAGTCTAAATAATGATAGGAATTAGTTGAATCCGTTGATAAAACTTCACCTGCCATTTGAGCATAAGATTGATTAATACAAGAGAAGTTATAAACCAGATATGAGCAAAGGTAAAAAGATAATTTAGGCTAAAGTATGAGAAATTACCAAATTGCCCTTGGATTAAACTTGGGTAATTAAAAATTAAACCTAAGATTGAAACCTCTTATAATGTCTTTATTTAGGTTAATTACCTAGGCCTTGGATTATGATAAAGCCTTATAAACCTTTGATTTATTTTACAAATCACTGACTTTGGCTTTGCCGATACTTGGGCAAGCGCTCTATGAGCTGTTGTAAGTCCTGATGATTATGAATTTCATCGATGTTTTGGCAAACACTCTATGAGTGGCCGTAAGTCCTAATGGATGCAATTTTATTGATACTTAGGCTGGCTCTCTCTGAGTAACTGTAAGTCCTTATAGATATAAATTTCATCTATGTTTTAGGCAGGCACTCTGGGAGTGCCCTGAGTCCCGAATCGCTTGGTTGGTGCTCTATGAGTACCGTAAGTCCTGGAGGCCTGCTGTATGCTGTAAGTCCTAAGACCTTATGCTAGGAGTTGCAGTTAGCCATTGACCTCTGAGATGATTTGATACCAGCCCTGCGATGGAGACCGCGGGTAGTAGAAGTATCTTCTCATGGGGAAGTGCTCTAAGTGATAGTCGGGTAGCCCCTATGAGGTCCGGTGAGTTATGGTTCATGTAGGTATCCACGAGCAGACATAAAGGCCATGTCTCTAGCGTTAGACTTCGTCCAGGGTGGCAGGACTGTATGCCATTGTGATTGGTTCGACAGCATTGGTTTGATATGCATAGATTTTAACAGATTTGTAAGTTTAACTCGGATCTTGCAGCCGACATTGATTTCAGTAGACATTAGTGACCTTTATTGCACATGCATCAACTATCCTTTTTCAGAAATTATATATGTATATGTGCATACTTATACATATGCTTATACTTATGGTACCGCTTGACCTATTTGAGGCGTTCCGGCTTGTATTAGTTTTTCAATCTACTGTGAGTTGTTGTTTTTGCCCACCCCCTACAACCAAACATTTTAGGTGACAACCTAGGTAGTTCAAGAGCGAGGGATACTGGGAAGGCGAAGGTGCCCGGATCACTTTGGATGTAAGAAGAACACACCTTTTGATATAATTACTTTTGCTAGAAATCCATGTATGGGATTTTCCTTTTTCAAGTATTGAACATAACTCAAAACTTTTGTTGACGCTTTGGATACTTGCAGCATAATTGTCCTAAGTTACTTAAATGGATTGTGACTCTAATTGTGACTATATGATAGATCCTGTGGCATGTATCTCTAACCATCCTGAGATTAGATGACTATTATTTTACTCATATGTGGAGGTTGTCTTAATAACACCCAGAATGAAGTTGGTGAGTTTTAAATCTACTTATATATTATCACTTTGATCCTTTTTAAAAAAAAAAAGGAAATTTCCGCTGCTTTCCAAATTAAAATGAATAAAAGTTTTAAACCTCAATAGTTCTAGATGTAAGTTCGAATCAGAGTTGTTCCAAGAACTTTCTAGTTAGCTACAAAAATTGCTTTAACTGTTCCAAATGATGATGGAATTCACATCAAATCTCCAAAGCCAGAGATGTCAAAAACTTCGAGAACCTGAAACCTAAATTTCCACTGCTTTTCCAAATTAAAATGAATAAAAGTTTTAAACATCAACAGTTCCAGATGTAAGTTTCGAATCAGAGTTGTTCCAAGAACTTTCTAGTTAGCTACAGAAATTGCCTTAACTGTTCCAAATGATGATGGAATTCACATCAAATCTGCAAAGCCAGAGATGTCAAAAACTTCGAGAACCTGAAACCTATAAGTACCAGTACCTAACAGATGTTTTCACATGACTTAAGGTTCTTGAAAATGACAAAGCTATGTGGGAAAACATACTGTAAAATTTTGCTAATGAGTCCTAGAGGTTGCTCTATTTCCTACACAATGTTTCTAACCTGCCTATTCACTGTATACCATAATGGGAATCATAGCTATTGGCAGTTTGAATTTAAGGATCGTATTAAGTTAATAGCATTGTGGCCTGACAATCAGCTCAACTAGAATCACTGTTAGAATACGGCAAAAGCACATAAAAGGCATTACAGGTTGCTGGGATGCACATCACAATATGGAACCCATAGCAATAGGCTGCTTCTTTTTCTTCTGAGGATTTGTGACTAAAAAGTTCTAACTACACGAGAAATTAGGAAGATAAAGGGAAAGAAAACAATAATGGGCTGCTTCCTTTTAGTATAATTTCACCTCCAGTTCAAAACCACCAGAATATTTATCACGATCTTCACTATCATATGCTTCTGGTTTCCATTATGACCATAAATATCTTTCTCAGTACCTAACTGAAATTAGAAACACATGTTAGTCTTCCACACTCCTAATGACCCATCATTAAACCCTCCCAAACCAACTCCAAAATTGTCAAAGCCTTCAGCCTGCCACTGAGCTTGGAGCTAATTTTCAAGGTTAGAGAAGTTAATGCCACCTTGAAAATTCTACTGCAATAGGTGTTATTGGTTTCAGCATTCTAAAAGAAGCATACATATTTTGCTTAAAGAAGACACTTAGCTGGAATGTAATGTCTCTCAGAACTATTCTGAATCCAAGCTACATGAGACCTTCCACAATTTTCAGCTGAGAAAATAATTATTTAGAAATATTCTTCCATAAAGTAATTAGTTATCTAAAGATCAGATGTGAACTTCATGAATCTTGGAAAAACATCTAACAATTATTAAAAAAAGGGCAGCCCGGTACCCAAAGCTCCCACGTATGCGGGGTCCGGGGAAGGGGCGGACCACAAGAGTCAATAATACGCAGCCTTACCTTGCATTTTGCAAGAGGCTATTTCCACGCCTCGAACCCATGACCTAAAGGTCATGCGACGATAACTCTACTGTTGTGCCAAGGCTCCCCTTCTAACAATTATTAAAAACGATGACAAGTTCCTAAAGATATGATCTATCCAAAGCATTTATAAGTCCCTAACTTGTGCAAGGACTGTGTACTAAGCTGTCTTGTTCCCTGACATCGCACATTATCTCCTTCAGGAAAAGGCATGTCATATTTGTTTCTAGGCTCAGGGGAAAAGATTTGATCTACATATAGGCAAATAGGTTATGGCCTTATCTGTAAACCAGACCCTACTTGTACTTAAGATAGTAGTCAGAAAAGAAGAGTCTTCCTGTATTTAGTAAGTAATCTCAAAACAACTAGAAGAACAAACTAACAAGCTAATTTACATCTGAACAAGTCAATCAAACAAAAACTAGGTCCAGGTCATAGTTACCAGAAGTGAGAAACAAGAAACAGAGATGGGAATGGAAACTGAAATGCAGATGGCATCATGGGTGAAGTTTCAGACACATTTTAATTTTGGCTTTATTTTTAATTCGAAAATTGATGGACCCAATTCAAACGGATTAAACTAACTTAGATTTTGATAATTCATAAAATTTATAACTATGTAAATTTAGATAAAACATTACCAACATCTTTGTTGATATCCTAAATTGAATGTTTCTCCATCAATGAAACCTCCATAATTACCAAAGGAATATAATCATCAAGAATTATTCTGTTACAACTTAGTCATTGATCACGGGGACCAGATGAACAGTTAGGATCACTGAAATAGTGGGTCGCATTTTTACTTCAGCTGACAGATATTTTCCATAAAACATCTTAAAGTTTAAAGCGTTTTATTTATTAAGATAGCAGGAAAATAAGCTCCTTTTTTCTTACTACAAGACACTATAGGTTAAAACCACAAACAGAAGGAGCACTCTCTCTCAGATGTATAATCTATTTAAAACAAATAATGGTTGGCAACAATGTATACATGGATTTCTAGTTGATTTGTCAGACCTATATTTTAACCACTAACTAGCCCAGAAAGCGGGAATCCAATTTCTGAACTTCCCAAGACGAGTTTTCCCATATTGCAAATCATGTTTCTGAATCTCAAACATATTCTTTACCAGCTATTTTGATACAAGCTTCAAAGAAACTCGTTTGTTACAGGAGAACACCACTTTATGGGATGCAAGCTTCCTGGTAACTATGGTCCAAATATGTAAAAGAAATTGTGCATTTCCATGGATGACAACGGACTGAAGGCCTCACACGAACTAAGAAAATGAGAGATGTGAAGACGAAAAGATATAAAACATTGAAGATGAAGCTCCCAAATTCCTTCTCTGGCCATGTTGGATCTGGGTGACAAGAGCTTTGAGATCACGCAAGAGGGGAAAAACAAAAGAGCAGAATTTCTGGACAAGAGTAATGGAAAAGAAACCTTAAGAAAAAGAGAAGGGGTACAAAAGAGGGTTTTGGGATAACCCAACATAATAAAAGTGCCACAAAGTGTAGAGTAAGATAAATGAAAATTGTATACATTGAGACAACCATTTTGAATGGTGTTAACATTCCCAACATGTTAAATCAAAGAAATTATTAGCTTGACTAAGCTGTAACCAATTATCTATGCATGCTTGCGCATACGTACGCACAGATACATATTGCAATTCTTCATTCTGTTCTTCAATAAAATGAAAACAATTATAGTTCAAAGTCTAAAATGGTCATTTCTGTAGGATAGTTTGGGCAATCAGGTTACAGTTCATAAAACTGGTGCTCTCGTTTTGCTTTAAGATGAAGCACCAAATATCATGTATTAATATTTCCCAAATTTCCATAGATAGGCAGGTAAGTAGTTTAAGTAAGCTTAGCTCTAGCAATCAATATTTAGTTAGTATGTTTTACCAGGCATAGCAAGGAGAGTAGGAGTAGAATACCAGTCAAGATTGATAACCAAGAAGTCCCCGCCAAAGACCACTTTCGGTACTTAGGATCAATAATTCATGAGAGTGGAGAGATTGAGAGGGAGGTTATCCAGAGAATTCAAGCGGGTTGGAACAAATGGAGATGTGCATCTGGAGTTTTGTGTGATCGACTGGTGCTGCTCAAACTAAAAGGAAAATTCTATAGGATGGCCATAAGGCCAGCCATGCTCTATGGATTATAATGTTGGGCAGTTAAGGAACATCATACTCATAGGATGAGCGTCGCAGAAATGAGGATGTTGAGATGGATGAGTGGTAAGACAAGAAAAGATAGAATTCGAAATGAAAATATTCGAGGAAATTTAGAGATAGCACCAATAGGTAATAAGATGAGGGAGACTAGACTTAGATGGTTTGGACATGTTCAAAGGAGACCAACAACGGCACCGGTTAGAAGAAGTGAGGCAATACAAGTAGAAAATTTTAAAAGGGCAAGGGGAAGGCCCAAAAGAACGTGGATAGAAGTGGTAAGGAAAGATTTAAAAACTTTGGGACTAAATGAAGACATGGTATTTAATAGAGTGGAATGGAGGAATAAGATTCATGTGGCCGACCCCTAATTGGGATAAGGTCTTCATGATGATGATGATGATGATGTTTTACCAGGCAATTGTATTCAAAGAAAGTTTATAAACAAAATATCCTACATTTCTTTTTCTCTTATGATGCTGATGCACCAAAGAGCATGTGTATTAATATTTCCCAAATTTCCATAGATAGGCAGATAAGTAGTTTAAGTAACCTTAGCTCTAGCAATCAATATTTAGTTAGTATGTTTTACCAAGCAATTGTACTCAAAGAAGTTTATAAACAAAATATCCTGCATTTCTTTTTCTCTTTCTTATGATGCTGATTATTTGTGACAAAATAGAAGCAATATCTGCTGAAGAAAACAGAGATAAAGATTAGTTTCATATGAAGGCATTATGGCAAGCAAAAGTTCTAACATAAGCTGATATTATCATTAATACTAATATGAAATGCCAAAGGGTAAAACAAGGTGAAGGCACATTAAACTCGAAATGCAGGTCTAAACATACATCACTGTTATCAATCCGATGGCTGCAATTAGGACACTGTCTGTATGCTTCTGCCACCCAATCTTTGATTTGAGGAGTAGAAACTTGAGTGGCATTCTTTACTTTACCTGCAATCCCCCTACTGTTGATAAGCCATGCTCTACAATGAGAAAATCTCATAGTTAATATAACATATTAAATATGTAAAACATGAAACATAAAAGAGTGTATGATTCACAGGAATAAGAAAATCTAAGAAATGAACCCCAAACGAAGAAATTAATTGCAGAAATTGCAAATATTGCGGAAAAAGATAGAATCAGAAAATGCAACTTGCAGAAAGTAGCATTACAGATCACAGACAAGGTGCCTCTGACTAATTAAGAGCTTATTTCGGCTCATGCAAGTGCCTTTTGTAAAGAATAATAGGATGATTGCCAAAGGTATACATGCATTTAGTTGAAATATCTTGTGCAGGCAAACTCACATGCAGGCCATAATATATTCAAGGAGTCCACAATGTCGCTTAAGCTTCTGATCTCTGGCCTTCAAATGGACAGTTAGGAAATTAACCAGCCAGACATTTGCACTAATTGATCAAATCCTCCAAGTCATATCATTATAATTGTCCAGGATATGGTGTTTCCATTTTACTCCTACCCATAGCATATCCTACAAGATAACTTGTCTTGTTGCCTGCTCATATCTTTCCAAGTAAAATGTGAGCATTCATCATAAGGAAGCCCCTAATGAGATATCTATGTCTGGTTTTGTCAGGTTTCAATCAGATACTTATCTTTATCTGACTCAAATTCTAATTCTTAGTAATGATGGAACTTCAATAGATTCTGTGGTAGCTTTTGGAACTTAAACAATAAAATGGGCAAAATACTGAAAATTTCTATCTGTGCCATGATTCTAAAAGAAGAATTGAAGGGAATCTCTCAATTGTAAGTTCAACTTCTCCCCTTTCTTCTTTCAGGTCTCTCAGCCCTTCAATTTCACATTCTAGAAGGGCCCCATTGACATATTAATCACACTACTCAATTTTCAAACAGTGACCTCTTTCTTTCAGATTGCCAACTGCCTAACCAAGCATAACCTACCAGTTGGGAAAATATATAAACTCTCAAACTAAAAAGGCGAACGTTTAAGTTACCCCCAAAACAGAAATCTCCTCCCTTTATGGAATTTTAAGCTTATATTAGGAACTGATGTAAGTATCTAACTCCGTGCTTAGTCCTCCAGCTTGTCCACATAGAGCTCAAGATTCAACACGAGACCCCTGACCATGCAACCATCATTGCTTCAAAGCACCTCCAGTGTTAGTTGAACTCTGCTCTCCTTGTCAAACTCTACCTGCATTTAGTTGAAATATCTTGTGTAGGCAAACTTACACGCAGGCCCTAATATTTTCAAGGAGTCCACAATGTCACTTAAGCTTCTGATCTCTGGACTTCAAATGGACAGTTAGGAAATAAATCAGCCAAACATTTGCACTAATTGATCAAATCCTCCAAGTCAAATAATTATAATTCTACAGGATATGGTGTTTCAATTTTACTCCTACACATAGCATATCCTACAAGATAACTTGTCTTGTTGCCCGTTCATATCTCTACAAGTAAAATTTGAGCATTCATCATAAGGCAGCCCCTAATGAGATATCTATGTTTGGTTTTGTCAGGTTTCAATCACATTCTTATCTTCATCTGGCTCAAATTCTAATTCTTAGTAATGGTGGAACTTCAATAGATTCTGTGGTAGCCTTTGGAACTTAAACAATAAAATGGGCAAAATACTGAAAATTTCTATTTGTGCCATGATCCTAAAAGAAGAATTGAAGGGAATCTCTCAATTGTAAGTTCAACTTCTCCCCTTTCTTCTTTCAGGCCTCTCAGCCCTTCAATTTCACATTCTAGAAGGGCCCCGAATTGACATATTAATCACACTACTCAATTTTCAAACAGTGACCTTTTTCTTTAAGATTACCAACTGTCTAACCAAGCATAACCGAGCAGTTGGGAAAATAAATAAACTCTTCAACTAAAACGGCGTATGTTTAAGTTACCCCCAAAACAGAAATCTCCTCCCTTTATGGAATGTTAAGCATATATTACGAGCTGATGTAAGTATCTAACTCCGTGCTTAGTCCTCCAGCTTGTCCACATAGAGCTCAAGATTCAACACAAGATCCCTGACCATGCAACCATCATTGCTTCAACGCACCTCCAGTGTTAGTTGAACTCTGCTTTCCTAGTGAAACTCTACCTGCATATAGTTGAAATATCTTGTGTAGGCAAACTTACACGCAGGCCCTAATATTTTCAAGGAGTCCACAATGTCGCTAAACCTTCTGATCTCTGGCCTTCAAATGGACAGTTAGGAAATAAATCAGCCAGACATTTGCACTAATCGATCAAACCCTCCAAGTCAAATAATTATAATTGTCCAGGATATAGTGTTTCCATTTTACTCCTACCCATAGCATATCCTACAAGATAACTTGTCTTGTTGCCTGCTCATATCTTTACAAGTAAAAAGTGAGCATTCATCATAAGACATCCCATAATGAGATATCTATGTCTGGTCTTGTCAAGTTTCAATCACATTCTTATCTTTATCTGGCTCAAATTCTAATTCTTAGTAATGGTGGAACTTCAATAGATTCCGTGGTAGCTTTTGGAACTTAAAAAATAAAATGGGCGAAATACTGAAAATTACTATTTGTGCCACGATCCTAAAAGAAGAATTGAAGGGAATCTCTCAATTGTAAGTTCAACTTTTCCCATTTCTTCTTTCTGGTCTCTCAGCCCTTCAATTTCACATTCTAGAAGGGCCCCAAATTGAGATATTAATCACACTACTCAATTTTCAAACAGTGACCTCTTTCTTTCAGTTTACCAACTCCCTAACCAAGCATAACCTAACAGTTGGGAAAATATATAAACTCGCCAACTAAAAAGGCGTATGTTTAAGTTACCCCCAAAACAGAAATCTCCTCCCTTTATGGAATGTTAAGCTTATATTAGGAGCTGATGTAAGTATCTGACTCCGTACTTAGTCCTCCAGCTTGTCCACATGGAGCTCAAAATTCAACACGAGACCCCTGACCATGCAACCATCATTGCTTCAAGGCACCTCCAGTGTTAGTTGAACTCTGCTCTCCTTGTCAAACTCTACCTGCATTTAGTTGAAATATCTTGTGCAGGCAAACTTACACACAGGCCCAACTATTTTCAAGGAGTCCACAATGTCACGTAATCTTCTGATCTCTGCCCTTCAAATGGACAATTAGGAAATAAATAAGCCAGATATTTGGACTAATTGATCAAATCCTCCAAGTCAAATAATTATAACTGTCCAGGATATAGTGTTTCCATTTTACTCCTACCCATAGCATATCTTACAACATAACTTGTCTTGTTGCCTGCTCATATCTTTACAAGTAAAATGTGAGCATTCATCATAAGACATCCCCTAATGAGATATCTATGTCTGGTGTTGTCAGGTTTCAATCACATTCTTAGTTTTATCTGCCTCAAATTCTAACTCTTAGTAATGGTGGAAATTCAAGAGATTCTATGGTAGCTTTAGGAACTTAAACAATAAAATAGGAAAATAGTGAAAATTTCTATTCTTATATTCAAATTGACAGTCAGGTTTTAATCACATTCTTATCTTCAAATGGTCAGTTAGGAAATAAATTAGCCAGACAATTGGACTAATTGATCAAATCCTCCAAGTCAAATAATTATAATTCTCCAGGATATGGTGTTTCCATTCTACTCCTACCCATAGCATATCCTACAAGATAACTTGTCTTGTTGCCTGCTCATATCTTTACAAGTAAAAAGTGAGCATTCATCCCCTAATGACATATCTATGTCTGGTTTTGTCAGGTTTCAATCACATTCTTATCTTTATCTGGCTCAAATTCTAATTCTTAGTAATGGTGGAACTTCAATAGATTCTGTCGTAGCTTTTGGAACTTAAACAATAAAATAGGCAAAATACTGAAAATTTCTATTCGTGCCATGATCCTAAAAGAAGAATTAAAGGGAATCTCTCAATTGTAAGTTCAACTTCTCCCATTTCTTCTTTCTGGTCTCTCAGCCCTTCAATTTCACATTCTAGAAGGGCCCCAAATTGACGTATTAATCACACTACTCAATTTTCAAACAGTGACCTCTTTCTTTCAGTTTACCAACTCCCTAACCAAGCATAACCTAACAGTTGGGAAAATATATAAACTCGCCAACTAAAACGGCGTATGTTTAGGTTACCCCCAAAACAGAAATCTCCTCCCTTTATGGAATGTTAAGCTTATATTAGGAGCTGATGCAAGTATCTGACTTCGTGCTTAGTCCTCCGGCTTGTCCACATAGAGCTCAATATTCAACACGAGACCCCTGACCATGCAACCATCATTGCTTCAAGGCACCTCCAGTGTTAGTTGAACTCTGCTCTCCTTGTCAAACGCTACCTGCATTTAGTTGAAATATCTTGTGCAGGCAAACTTACACACAGGCCCAACTATTTTCAAGGAGTCCACAATGTCACGTAATCTTCTGATCTCTGCCCTTCAAATGGACAATTAGGAAATAAATAAGCCAGACATTTGGACTAATTGATCAAATCCTCCAAGTCAAATAATTATAACTGTCCAGGATATAGTGTTTCCATTTTACTCCTACCCATAGCATATCCTACAAGATAACTTGTCTTGTTGCTTGCTCATATCTTTACAAGTAAAATGTGAGCATTCATCATAAGACATCCCCTAATGAGATATCTATGTCTAGTCTTGTCAGGTTTCAATTACATTCTTATCTTTATCTGGCTCAAATTATAATTCTTAGTAATGGTGGAACTTCAATAGAATCTGTGGTAGCCTTTGGAACTTAAACAATAAAATGGGCAAAATACTAAAAATTTCTATTTGTGCCATGATCCTAAAAGAAGAATTGAAGGGAATCTCTCAATTGTAAGTTCAACTTCTCCCATTTCTACTTTCTGGTCTTTCAGCCCTTCAATTTCACATTCTAGAAGGGCCCAAATTGAGATATTAATCACACTACTCAATTTTCAAACAATGACCTCTTTCTTTCAGTTTACCAACTCCCTAACCAAGCATAACCTAACAGTTGGGAAAATATATAAACTCGCCAACTAAAAAGGCGTATGTTTAAGTTACCCCCAAAATAGAAATCTCCTCCCTTTATGGAATGTTAAGCTTATATTAGGAGCTGATGTAAGTATCTGACACTGTGCTTAGCCCACCGGCTTGTCCACATAGAGCTCAAAATTCAACACGAGACCCCTGACCATGCAACCATCATTGCTTCAAGGCACCTCCAGTGTTAGTTGAACTCTGCTCTCCTTGTCAAACTCTACCTGCATTTAGTTGAAATATCTTGTGCAGGCAAACTTACAAGCAGGCCCAAATTATTTCAAGGAGTCCACAATGTCACTTAACCTTCTGATCTCTGGCCTTCAAATGGACAGTTAGGAAATAAATCAGCCAGACATTTGGACTAATTGATCAAATCCTCCAAGTCAAATAATTATAACTGTCCAGGATATAGTGTTTCCATTTTACTCCTACCCATAGCATATCCTACAAGATAACTTGTCTTGTTGCCTGCTCATATCTTTATAAGTAAAATGTCAGCATTCATCATAAGACATCCCCTAATGAGATATCTATGTCTGGTTTTGCCAGGTTTCAATCACATTCTTACTTTTATCTGGCTCAAATTCTAATTCTTAGTAATGGTGGAAATTGAAGAGATTCTGTGGTAGCTTTTGGAACTTAAACAATAAAATAGGCAAAATAGTGAAAATTTCTATTATTATATTCAAATGGACAGTCAAGTTTCAATCACATTCTTATCTTCAAATGGACAGTTAGGAAATAAATCAGCCAGACAATTGGACTAATTGATCAAATCCTCGAAGTCAAATAATTATAATTCTCCAGGATATGGTGTTTCCATTCTACTCCTACCCATAGCATATCCTACAAGATAACTTGTCTTGTTGCCTGCTCATATCTTTACAAGTAAAAAGTGAGCATTCATCCCCCAATGACATATCTATGTTTGGTTTTGTCAGGTTTCAATCACATTCTTATCTTTATCTGGCTCAAATTCTAATTCTTAGTAATGGTGGAACTTCAATAGATTCTGTGGTAGCTTTTGGAACTTAAACAATAAAATGGGCAAAGTACTGAAAATTTCTATGTCCCATGATCCTAAAAGAAGAATTGAAGGGAATCTCTCGATTATAAGTTCAACTTCTCCCATTTCTTCTTTCTGGTCTCTCAACCCTTCAATTTCACATTCTAGATGGGCCCCAAATTGACATATTAATCACACTACTCAATTTTCAAACAGTGACCTCTTTCTTTCAGTTTACCAACTCCCTAACCAAGCATAACCTAACAGTTGGGAAAATATATAAACTCGCCAACTAAAAAGCGTATGTTTAAGTTACCCCCAAAACAAAAATCACCTCCCTTTATGGAATGTTAAGCTTATATTAGGAGCTAATGTAAGTATCTGACTCCGTGCTTAGTCCTCCGACTTGTCCACATAGAGCTCAATATTCAACACGAGACCCCTGACCATGCAACCATCATTGCTTCAAGGCACCTCCAGTGTTAGTTGAACTCTGCTCTCCTTGTCAAACTCTACCTGCATTTAGTTGAAATACCTTGTGCAGGAAAATGTACACGCATGCCCAAATATTTTCAAGGAGTCCACAATGTCACTTAACCTTCTGATCTCTGGCCTTCAAATGGACAGTTAGGAAATAAATCAGCCAGATATTTGGACTAATTGATCAAATCCTCCAAGTCAAATAATTACAACTGTCCAGGATATAGTATTTCCATTTTACTCCTACCCATAGCATATCCTACAAGATAACTTGTCTTGTTTCCTGCTCATATCTTTACAAGTAAAATGTGAGCATTCATCATAAGACATCCCCTAATGAGATATTTATGTCTGGTTTTGTCAAGTTTCAATCACATTCTTATCTTTATCTGGCTCAAATTCTAATTCTTAGTAATGGTGGAACTTCAATAGATTATGTGGTTGCTTTTGGAAATTAAACAAAAAAATAGGCAAAATACTGAAAATTTCTTTTCTTATCTTCAAATGGACAGTTAGGAAATAAATCAGCGAAACATTTGGACTAATTGATCAAATCCTCCAAGTCAAATAATTATAATTCTCTAGGATATGGTGTTTTCATTTTATTCCTACCCATAGCATATCCTACAAGATAACTTGTCTTGTTGCCTGCTAATATCTTTACAAGTAAAAAGTGAGCATTCATCCCCTAATGACACATCTATGTCTAGTTTTGTCAGGTTTCAATCACATTCTTATCTTTATCTGGCTCAAATTCTAGCTCTTAGTAATGGTGGAACTTCAATAGATTCGGTGGTAGATTTTGGAACTTAAACAATAAAATAGGCAAAATACTGAAAATTTCTATTCTTATCTTCAAATGGACAATCAGATTTCAATCACATTCTTATCTTCAAATGGACAGTTAGGAAAGAAATCAGCTAGACATTTGCACTAATTGATCAAACCCTCCATGTCAAATAAGTATAACTGTCCAGGATATGGTGTTTCCATTTAACTCCTACCCATAGCATATCCTACAAGATAACTTGTCTTGTTGCCTGCTCATATCTTTACAAGTAAAATGTGAGCATTCATCCCCTAATGAGATATCTATGTCTGGTTTTGTCAAGTTTCAATCACATTCTTATCTTTATCAGGCTCAAATTCTAATTCTTAGTAATGGTGGAACTTCAATAGATTCTATGGTAGCTTTTGGAACTTAAAAACTAAAATGGGCAACATAATGAAAATTTCTATCTGTGTCATGACGCTAAAAGAAGAATTGAAGGGAATCTCTCAATTGTAAGTTCAACTTCTCCCCTTTTTTCTTTCTGGTCTCTCAGCCCTTCAATTTCACATTCTAGAAGGGCCCCAAATTGACATATTAATCACACTACTCAATTTTCAAGCAGTGACCTCTTACTTTCAGATTACCAACTGCCTAACCAAGCATAACCTAACAGGTGGGAAAATATATAAACTCTCCAACTAAAAAGGCATACGTTTAAGTTACTCCCAAAACAGAAATCTCCTCCCTTTATGGAATGTTAAGCTTATATTAGGAGCTGATGTAAGTATCTAACTCCGTGCTTAGTCCTTCAGCTTGTTCACATAGAGCCCAAGATTCAACACGAGACCCCCAACCATGCAACCATCATTGCTTCAAAGCATCTCCAGTGTTAGTTGAACTCTGCCCTCCTTGTCAAACTCTACCTGCATTTAGTTGAAATATCTTGGGCAGGCAAACTTACATGCAGGCCCTAATATTTTCAAGGAGTCCACATGTCGCTTAAGCTTCTAATCTCTAGCCTTCAAATGGACAGTTAGGAAGTAAATCAGCAAACATTTACCCGAATTGACCGAATCCTCCGAGTCAAATAATTATAATTGTCCAGGATGAGGTGTTTCCATTTTACTCCTACCCATAGCATATCCTACAAGATAACTTGTCTTGTTGCCTGCTCATATCTTTCCAAGTAAAATATGAGCATTCATCATAAGGCAGCCCCTAATGAGATATCTATGTCTGGTTTTGTTAGGTTTCAATCACATTCTTATCTTTACCTAGCTCAAATTCTAATTCTCAGTAATGGTGGAACTTCAATAAATTCTGTGGTAGCTTTTGGAACTTAAAAACTAAAATGGGCAACATACTGAAAATTTCTATCTGTGCCATGACCCTAAGAGAAGAATCGAAGGGAATCTCTCAATTGTAAGTTCCACTTCTCCCCTATCTTCTTTCTGGTCTCTCAGCCCTTCAATTTCACATTCTAGAAGGGCCCCAAATTGACATATTAATCACACTACTCAATTTTCAAACAGTGACCTCTTACTTTCAGATTATCAACTGCCTAACCAAGCATAACCTAACAGTTGGGAAAATATATAAACTCTCCAACTAAAAAGGCGTACGTTTAAGTTACTCCCAAAACAGAAATCTCCTCCTTTTATGGAATGTTAAGCTTATATTAGGAGCTGATGTAAGTATCTAACTCCATGCTTAGTCCTCCAGCTTGTTCACATAGAGCTCAAGATTCAACACGAGACCCCTAACCATGACCCATCATTGCTTCAAAGCACCTCCAGTGTTAGTTGAACTCTGCTCTCCTTGTCATACTCTACCTGCACTTAGTTGAAATATCTTGGGCAGGCAAACTTACACGCAGGCCCTAATATTTTCAAGGAGTCCACAATGTCAATTAACCTTCTGATCACTGGCCTTGAAATGGACAGTTAGGAAATAAATGAGCCAGACATTTGCACTAATTGATCAAATCCTCCAACTCAAATAATTATAATTGTCCAGGATATGGTGTTTCCATTTTGCTCCTACCCATAGTACATCCTACAAGATAACTTGTCTTGTTACCTGCTCATGTCTTTACAAGTAAAATGTCAGCATTCATCATAAGGCAGCCCCTAATGAGATATCTATGTCTGGTTTTGTCAGGTCTCAATCACATTCTTATCTTTATCTGGCTCAAATTCTAATTCTTAGTAATGGTGGAACTTCAATAGATTCTGTGGTAGCTTTTGGAACTTAAACAATAAAATAAGCAAAATACTGAAAATTTCTATTCGTGCCATGATCCTAAAAGAAGAATTGAAGGGAATCTCTCAATTGTAAGTTCAACTTCTCCCCTTTCTTCTTTCTGGTCTCTCAGCCCTTCAATTTCATGTTCTAGAAGGGCCCAAAATTGACATATTAATCACACTACTCATTTTTCAAACAGTGACCTCTTTCTTTCATATTACCAACTGCCTAACCAAGCATAACCTAACAGTTAGGAAAATATATAAACTCTCCAACTAAAAAGGCGTACGTTTAAGTTACCCCAAAACAGAAATCTCGTCCCTTTATGGAATGTTAAGCTTATATTAGGAGCTGATGTAAGTATCTAACTCCGTGCTTAGTCCTCCAGCTTGTCCACATAGAGCTCAAGATTCAACACAAGACCCCTGACCATGCAACCATCATTGCTGCAAAGCACCTCCAGTGTTAGTTGAACTCTACTCTCCTTGTCAAACTCTACCTGCATTTAGTTGAAATATCTTGTGCAGGCAAACTTACACGCAGGCCCTAATATTTTCAAGGAGTCCACAATGTCGCTTAACCTTCTGATTTGTGGCCTTCACATGGACAGTTAGGAAATAAACCATCCGGACATTTGTGCGAATTGATCAAATCCTCCAAGTCAAATAATTATAATTGTCCAGGATACGGTGTTTCCATTTTACTCCTACCCATAGCATATCCTACAAGAAAACTTGTCTTGTTGCCTGCTCATATCTTTCCAAGTAAAATATGAGCATTCATCATAAGGCAGCCCCTAATGAGATATCTATGTCTAGTTTTGTCAGGTTTCAATCACATTCTTATCTTTACCTGGCTCAAATTCTAATTCTCAGTAATGGTGGAACTTCAATAAATTCTGTGGTAGCTTTTGGAACTTAAAAACTAAAATGGGCAACATATTGAAAATTTCTATCTGTGCCATGACCCTAAGAGAAGAATTGAAGGGTATCTCTCAATTGTAAGTTCCACTTCTCCCCTATCTTCTTTCTGGTCTCTCAGCCCTTCAATTTCACATTCTAGAAGGGCCCCAAATTAACATATTAATCACACTACTCAATTTTCAAACAATGACCTCTTACTTTCAGATTACCAACTGCCTAACCAAGCATAACCTAACAGTTGGGAAAATATATAAACTCTCCAACTAAAAAGGCGTACGTTTAAGTTACTCCCAAAACAGAAATCTCCTCCTTTTATGGAATGTTAAGCTTATATTAGGAGCTGATGTAAGTATCTAACTCCGTGCTTAGTCCTCCAGCTTGTTCACATAGAGCTCAAGATTCAACACGAGACCCCTAACCATGCAACCATCATTGCTTCAAAGCACCTCCAGTGTTAGTTGAACTCTGCTCTCCTTGTCATACTCTACCTGCACTTAGTTGAAATATCTTGGGCAGGCAAACTTACACGCAGGCCCTAATATTTTCAAGGAGTCCACAATGTCAATTAACCTTCTGATCACTGGCCTTGAAATGGACGGTTAGGAAATAAATGAGCCAGACATTTGCACTAATTGATCAAATCCTCCAACTCAAATAATTATAATTGTCCAGGATATGGTGTTTCCATTTTGCTCCTACCCATAGCACATCCTACAAGATAACTTGTCTTGTTACCTGCTCATGTCTTTACAAGTAAAATGTCAGCATTCATCATAAGGCAGCCCCTAATGAGATATCTATGTCTGGTTTTGTCAAGTTTGAATCACATTCTTATCTTTATCTGGCTCAAATTCTAATTCTTAGTAATGGTGGAACTTCAATAGATTCTGTGGTAGCTTTTGGAACTTAAACAATAAAATAAGCAAAATACTGAAAATTTCTATTCGTGCCATGATCCTAAAAGAAGAATTGAAGGGAATCTCTCAATTGTAAGTTCAACTTCTCCCCTTTCTTCTTTCTGGTCTCTCAGCCCTTCAATTTCATGTTCTAGAAGGGCCCCAAATTGACATATTAATCACACTACTCAATTTTCAAACAGTGACCTCTTTCTTTCATATTACCAACTGCCTAACCAAGCATAACCTAACAGTTGGGAAAATATATAAACTCTCCAACTAAAAAGGCGTACGTTTAAGTTACCCCAAAACAGAAATCTCCTCCCTTTATGGAATGTTAAGCTTATATTAGGAGCTGATGTAAGTATCTAACTCCGTGCTTAGTCCTCCAGCTTGTCCACATAGAGCTCAAGATTTAACACAAGACCCCTGACCATGCAACCATCATTGCTGCAAAGCACCTCCAGTGTTAGTTGAACTCTGCTCTCCTTGTCAAACTCTACCTGCATTTAGTTGAAATATCTTGTGCAGGCAAACTTACACGCAGGCCCTAATATTTTCAAGGAGTCCACAATGTCGCTTAACCTTCTGATTTGTGGCCTTCACATGGACAGTTAGGAAATAAATCATCCAGACATTTGTGCGAATTGATCAAATCCTCCAAGTCAAATAATTATAATTGTCCAGGATACGGTGTTTCCATTTTACTCCTACCCATAGCATATCCTACAAGAAAACTTGTCTTGTTGCCTGCTCATATCTTTACAAGTAAAATGTGAGCATTCATCGTAAGGCAGCCCCTAATGAGATATCTATGTCTGGTTTTGTCAGGTTTCAATCTCATTCTTATCTTTATCAGGCTCAAATTCTAATTCTTAGTAATGGTGGAACTTCAATAGATTCCGTGGTAGCTTTTGGAACTTAAAAAATAAAATGGGCGAAATACTGAAAATTACTATTTGTGCCACGATCCTAAAAGAAGAATTGAAGGGAATCTCTCAATTATAAGTTCAACTTCTCCCCTTTCTTCGTTCTAGTCTCTCAGCCCTTCAATTTCACATTCTAGAAGGACCCCAAATTAACATATTAATCACACTACTCATTTTTCAAACAGTGACCTCTTTCTTTCATATTACCAACTGCCTAACCAAGCATAACCTAACTGTTGGGAAAATATATAAACTCTCTAACTAAAAAGGCGTATGTTTAAGTTACCCCCAAAACAAAAATCTCCTCCCTTTATGGAATGTTACGCTTATATTAGGAGCTGATGTAAGTATCTGACTCCGTGCTTAGTCCTCCAGCTTGTCCACATAGAGCTCAAGATTCAACATGAGACCCCTGACCATGCAACCATCATTGCTTCAAAGCACCTCCAATGTTAGTTGGACTTTGCTCTCCTTGTCAAACTCTACCTACATTTAGTTGAAAAATCTTGTGCAGGCCAACTTACACGCAGGCCCTAATATTTTCAAGGAGTCCACAATGTCGCTTAACCTTCTGATCTCTGGCCTTCAAATGGACAGTTAGGAAATAAATCTGCCAGACATTTGGACTAATTGATCAAATCCTCCAAGTCAAATAATTATAATTGTCCAGGACATAGTGTTTCCATTTTACTCCTACCCATAGCATGTCCTACAAGATAACTTGTCTTGTTGCCTGCTCATATCTTTACAAGTAAAATGTCAGCATTCATCATAAGGCAGCCCCTAATGAGATATCTATGTTTGGTTTTGTCAGGTTTCAATCACATTCTTATCTTTATCAGGCTCAAATTCTAATTCTTAGTAATGGTGGATCTTCAATAGATTCTGTGGTAGCTTTTGGAACTTAAACAATAAAATGGGCAAAATACTGAAAATTTCTATCTGTGCCATGATCCTAAAAGAAGAATTGAAGGGAATCTCTCAATTGTAAGTTCAACTTCTCCCCTTTCTTCTTTCTGGTCTCTCAGCCCTTCAATTTTTTACGTTCTGGAAGGGCCCCAAATTGACATATTAATCACACTACTCAATTTTCAAACAGTGACCTCTTTCTTTCAAATTACCAACTGCCTAACCAAGCATAACCTAACTGTTGGGAAAATATATAAACTCTCCAACTAAAAAGGCGTACGTTTAAGTTACCCCAAAACAGAAATCTCCTCCCTTTATGGAATGTTAAGCTTATATTAGGAGCTAATGTAAGTATCTAACTCCGTGCTTAGTCCTCCAGCTTGTCCACATAGAGCTCAAGATTCAACACGAGACCCCTGACCATGCAACCATCATTGCTTCAAAGCACCTCCAGTGTTAGTTGAGCTCTACTCTCCTTGTCAAACTATGTTGCATTACGAACTGGGCTCCAGGGGTCAAGCGCTTAGTGGGAGTCAAGTTGCATGGTCCGCCTGTCAGGGGTGCAAGGGGAGGGACACCCTTGCCAGGACTTCAGGGATACAGCCGCTGAAAGAAGAAAAAGATGGTAGATAGTTTCCTATTTTGTCATATGGGTAAATGGTTTTATATATATTTGTATGACCCTAGGCTTTTGAAGATGATCGAGAAATCTTCTGTACCTTGTGGCAACTATTTTATGACCATGTAGATAGTGAGATTGATATGAGCCTGTGGATGTACCTCAATTCAAAGGGAGCGGCATAAATCTTTCTATTTCTTATTGTTTCTTCGCGTTCTACATCTTCGTAACAATCTCCTGGGGAGAAGAGGTCCAATATTTTTCAAGAGTTTATGTAGTAGAACAAACTTCTTGAGATTGTAGATTCCATAGGCATCCAAATGACAAGAAGTCTACCAATCACCTAGTAACCAACATTCAAAGATTTCCGTCTTTGTCAATTAATTGCTGACCATTATTGGGAGCTATAGATAGTTGAAGGACACTTGAAAAGTAATTAATGAAATTATCACCAACTAGATCTTCTCAAAGAAGAACAAAGTCAAATATTCTCAAAGAGCAGATGTAGTAGGAAGGTCTATTTGAATTTAGTAAACTCAATTGGCATTGAAATCTATGTCCTACTGAACATTGAATTTCCTTCCTGAATCCATGTCAAGCACACATCGACATCGACACTCATGCCGACATTTGTGTGGACCTCCCAAACAAACTACCAAGAATCCAACTTAAACCAACTTTCGGTGTGGGTCTTTTGACTCTCATTGTACTTTTTAATGGAGCTTATGCATTATTACTTGACTTCTTCTCTAAATTTAGTTAGTCTTACTTTACCTACTTTAATTTACTTTGGAATTCCTATTTCTCTAATATTCTAGGTGTTTTTGTGTCTAGACTTTTGGGGGTTGCCATGTCTGATACCTCGTATCATTTCAACACTTGACACCCTTGTCTGTGTCCACAGATCATCGATGCAAATGACGAAAATGCAATATGTGTTTTGAAGCTTGTTGTTCTAAATCTTCTGTTGTTGCAAATTATCGAGAAAATTTTAACTGAGTTTGGGTTCTAGCAACTTTTTTTTTTTTTTTTCTTCCTTTGACTTGCATAGTTGCCATTGGTACCCTTTGTTAACCAAAGACCTCCTACTAGGACATCCTCCTATCTGATCTCTAGAACTGAAATCATAGATAACTTCATTCTGTTTGTAGAAATGATAATTCTACCATTAAAAAACAGCACCATGTACCTGGGTAAATAGATCAGCAAGTTCTTTCTTCTTAATTTTTCTACATATCATATTATGATACTAGATCCTCTATTAATTCTTCACATAGTTACACAGGTGAGTAGAAGCATCATAATAAAACTCAACAAAACAATGCCTCAAAACTGGATTTTATTTCCTCATCAATAAAGAGTCCTCATGGGAGGTTGATATAAAGCAAAGTAGTGAAAATCTGACAAACTGAATGCAATTTTAGTTTCAAAGATTTGGTGAAGAGAAGAGTGATGAATGGTCTAGTTGTCCTAATCAGCAACAGGTTAAGCATCAACACAAACATGATTACGTTTCCAAACATGAAAAAGTAACCCCCATTCTTGCTTGAGATGAGGAATGCCTCTGCGAATGGTCGTCAAAGTAGGGACACAGAGTTCTCCCCTGTTGTTAAATGCCATCATATATAAACAAAATGTTAGAATGGCAATTTATAGATCTCAGCAATCCTTGAGTTTCTTTTGAGTTAGCCGAAATTGTGATGAGCTATTCAATGAGAATTCAGCAATTCAGGGCAGATCAATCTCTAGTTTCAGAAAGCTACAAAGCAATAATGCAGTCAGGTTCCTCTAGTCAAATATGGCAGGAACAGAAATGATGCAAAAGTCACAGACATCCCAAAAAGGGCACCTGAATAAGATCTTTAATATTATAAAAAAATGTAAGCGACCAAACAGTTTCCTAGAGGGGTTTATTGATACTACCCACGGGAATCAATGTTTCAACTATTACAAGAGTGCCAAATGGAAGTCCTATGTGAAGAAATTTGTAGAAGAGTCATAGACTAGCGGCTGATGAAGAATGTGAAAGAAACTTGCTATGAAGGACTACTCAGTAGATTACCATTCTTAATAGCACATATGTTACCTATGTGGTAAGCCAACTAATCTCATCTTCTACAGAAGGATACATTTGATGCTTGCTTAAGGATATAGAAATTCTTACATTCTATACATTTGATGCTTGCCAAAATTAGGGTATGAAGCTGACATGGCTGAAATTCTATCAATGGTCACCATAAAAAGCCAATATAATGGAATGCACACATCCAAAAATGTGGCTAGACGAGGCGTTATAACTCAATGCAGGGTATCTACATCTTTTGCTTGCATATTTCTTTTTGAATAAAAAACTATCTTCTTTAATTTTTGCTAGTTCTCTCAAGCTTTTGAACGGAATATCCTTGTCAACCAAAGCAAATAAATATAAACAATGAGGAAGAAAAGGTGGGGTAGGTAAGATTAAGATCTCAACTAATTAAAGTAATGATAATGTTATGGATCAAAAAGAATAGACAATGAGAAGATTCTGTATTGAGAGGTAAACGTCAGACTTATGCACCATCAAAGTCAAGAATGAGACATTGTTAGAAATACATTCACAAATTGGTTTCCCCATACAAATCTGTAAAGAGAACCAATTCATATTGTACTACTACTCGACCGCTATAATTGCATATGTAAAGGCTGGACAACAGTGTGTTCCTCAACCCTTTTTTCTAGATATAGATTTCTCACAGGTCCTAGGATCGACTTTGAGATTTGACTTACAAACACTTGTGCAATCTCCGTTTCCTTCCATTTAGCATGCATTACATGAAATGGGGGAACCTAGCTCCAGCTTATAAATCTTTCAAATATGAGTATGCAGAATCCCAGTGTGTCGGCTTCTAAAGCATTTTTATTTCCGTTTTCAGCAAATAATTTCGATTCAACAAAGAATCAAAGGATGCACAACCACATAAAAACCATTGAGGCATGGAGACTGGATACAGATTAGATGAATACTTCAACCAAGCTAAGAAGGAGAGAATAAAAAATATTTCTCTAATTAATGTGCATTATCGAGGACGGTAAACACCAATGACATTCACAACTATCTAAAAGTGAATGCATGAAGAAGCCGCCCACAAAGCTAAAATCCAAATTGAAATGGGTCTGATCGAACCACCCCAACAATCAACCCAGAATATTCTACAAGCTGCTTCCACATAAATTAAAGGCAAAAACAAAAGAATAATACAAACCCACAAATTTAATCCAAATAAAATGAAAAACCCAAAATCCCCAAATCATTCTGTAGCAGCTCAACAGTCGCAGACCAAAAAAAAAAAACCACCCCAACATCAAACATACATGAAACAAAATAAACCCATTACAGATAAGAGAATGCAATTCCTTACCTTGCCATATGGAGGAAGATATCACAGCAGAAGATGAAACCATACAGAGAGACAGAGCTTGCTTTCCCTCGTCTACTCTTTTGAAGTAAATACGCAGCAGGCGGGAAAGTGCCAGTTAACGAGCCGTTATGAAAGGTTCGGACCGAACCGGGTACGGAGAGAGAATCTTCTGTTGGCGAGGTCCGAACCTCCACGTATATGAGTTTCGGTGGTCCGAACATGAATCCAAACCAGAGGTTCGGAGATAATGTTTGAAGAAGGTCGAAGTATGTCATATCGGCAAAAGCGCCGCGTAATTAACGATAATGGGAGACAAAAGTATCTCTTTCATTGTAACTTCCTCCCCAAGCCATATATGGAAACAAATCTAAGTTACATTTGGCCCACTGGTTCTTGGTGATCCAAACCGTCCATTTCCTGGGATATATCTCAAAGATCTATGCAAATCGCTCCAAATCCTGGTGAACTTTTTGGGCCGTCCGTTGTCCCAAGATTTGACTTGTTGTCAGATGAGCGAATGGGCAGCAAATAAGTCGGAAACAAATCTAAAATTGGGCTCGATCTATATATGTAAGTCAGAAACAAAACCCATGAACTCAGAAATGTCACCCTGCCAACTACACCAATAGGTTCGGTGGGGTACCGAATCTGATGGTTAGGATCATCCGATCAAAGCAAATTTCGAGGGTGATATTAACTGTTTTCTTATCAAGTTTGTGCTCGTACAGTGTGAATTCTTGCACAGCAATGCTTTGGATAATGTATTGATTGCTTAATTTGACCAATTTAGTAGTTTGAAGAATACGATTGTCTCCCAGGGCGGGTCCACATGGCGGAAAATCTGCATGTGAATGTAGACCATTAAGCTTGCAGCCATTTGACGGGATAGGTCAGAGGTTTCAGTCATGTTAGCAAGATAGTAGGTCAATGAAAATCAACCGTCCTCGGCTTTCAAAAGCCATAAAAAAAAATTTAGGGATGAAGGGTCTAGAAATATCCAATCAAGACAAGGTTATCGGATCGTTTGGATAGATTGCCATGAGTTGTTAGATTAATGGATTTGATTATGCCGACATGAAATGTGTGATTAGAAGGTGCTCGCCACTAAGGAGTGATGCAATGCTTGTCCTTTTACCAATTTTTTTATCTCCTTAGGCTCGCGTATTTTCTCGCATGAATGGTCTTATCAATATATTGAGAATGATTCAAATAAGTTGGCAACGTAAAATTCATTAAAATAGAAAGAAATCAGGAAAAAAAGAATTATAAGAATATTAATATAAAATTTATATTTATATTTTGGACTATGTATACATATAACATTTGAGAATTTGATAAAATTTTCTTTAAATTTAAGTCTATTTTTATTAATTTATGCTTAATCTTATAAATTTGCCTATAATTGGAAGTATGCAAGAACTTTTAAAAATTTTGGAAAAAAAACTAGTCAAATTTAAAAAAATCAATTATTATGAGTTTTTTCAAATATGGTCCAACCTGGGCTTAATCTAGTTCGCCCATGTTTGGTGGGAGTACGTGCAGTACGCGGATCGCCCACCAAGGAATGGCTGGTGTTATTTTTATCTTTGGTTCAAGTTTTAAAAACATAGAGCATGTGGAGAAATGCTAAACTCACCACACTATGGATGTTGTCTAACGACGACACATTATGAGGCTTATTTTTTGTATGATCCTTCTCTTTAAGCTTATTGCTCCAGCTTTAAATGTCTTATAAATAAATAAAAAAAGTATGTGATTTGAATTATTCTAGCATTCAAAACCCATCTGCAAACCTGAACTTGAAGAGGGCCGCTCTAAAAATTTTGATAAATAACCTACGGACCTTAGAAGTTAGAGTCATCCAAACTATATGCTTTTTGACCTATAAAAGGTCTAAAGTTGGAGTATTGAGATAAATGAGTCGAATCATGCAAAGTAGACTAAAAAAAATGTAGTCACTAGACCGCACCTGATAGCGGTTCAGCATTCCTCATGTTTCACCAAGGCCAACATTCCACATTCTTGATAGATTGATTCCTTCGAGATCAACCTTAAGGGTTCTAGCGATGGCAATGAAGCAAACCCACAACCATCTTAATTTCAATTAAAAAAAAAAAAAAGATAAAAAGAAAAAGGAAAACCAGTCCTATCCAACAGGATTTTTTTTTTAATCGCTATTAATGTCACTAATCAACCAAAATTGAGTATTCTGAAGTGATTGTTCTAATTAATCTAGCCACACATACGGACCTTGCCCGTAAGAATTGACTAGATCAATTGATCATAGGTCCACTTTAGAAGCTTGTCAAACGAAATTGAGCCCGCAGAAGTTGTTTAAGATAGGCCACTGTAAGCTAACTTCCCTACAAATAAGTGGCTTAGATGTGGAAAGCTCTTTCTGTTTCCATGGGCCACTGAATTGGATGGTTATGATCATCCAATCAGAGTGATTTCAGGCCACTGGTTCAATCAAGTAAACTACCCCTATACATTGCTACAAGTGTCACACATTGTTGAATTTTGAGATTTGTGTAAGGTACATTAGGACTGATTTTTTTGGGATTAGTGGGTCATTACCGAAGGTTTTCTTATCTAGTTCTGCTTGTTTAGTGTGAATTCATGACCAACTATGCCTTGGATTATTCATTGATAGCATAAATCAGATTAATTGCCTTGGATTATTCATGACCAATTATGCCTTGGATCATCACTGCAGTTACTAGGCTTTTGCTTGGATCTACATTCCAGGCACATCGAGGTAGAGAACAGAATATAATAAAAAAGTTAGCCCCTCAGCTCACCAAATAGATCATAGGTCGCTAGCTTACTTCATATCTTTCTTTTAACCGAAAGTCTTATTTCTCCAATTTCCCTCAAAGCTTTCTTCCTCATATGAATCGTAAAAAAGACAAGCTTAGCATTGGCAATCCACATACTTTGGTTTTGATCTCATTTTATGATCATAAAGTGTGTGAATCTGCAGCTCTTGCTCTTCACTTACTCGATTGAATTCCTTAAACCATTTATGACTGTCATAGGTGGTGTGAGAGTAAATTGGTCTTCCACCTTTTGCAAAGGATAGGAATAACTTTTTCAATGCCATACGCAGTTGGAAAAACTTGAATTGATAATAAATCTAACTAGAAGATCCAGCTACACCTGTCTAAAGAAGGTGGTTGGGTGGGCCTGCTGCAGTGAATGGCTTGACCTATTTAACCAGGACTTGCCATTTGCAGTACTCCTAGAGTCTCGTCCTTTTCAACATTTGGCTAGCAAGTTTCTTTAAATGAACCTGGTTTAAACAGATGATCGGTTCAGCACTATCTTTCTCTGCATGCTGCATGGTTCAAACCAAGTAACTTTCTCCCAAGCAATTGGAGCAATCTAGTTTCATTTTCACGTGAGCTGGGCCTAATCACCCATCTGCGAGGCTTTACTTCACTGGGCAGCATGTTGTAGAAGGACCCCATGTTCTGCATATCGTAGTTTCTTAGTAAAATTCTTAGCTACAACAAGCTTGTGGACGTTGGGGATTATAATGGATTGGGCTGACAATGGGCCTGGAACATGCTTTCCTTGGACTTGGTTGGTATGATTAATAGCCTAGCTTTTCTACTTGCGACTAGAGCTGATTAAGCGAGGTTTTCTACTTTGACTTTGTTACTACATCATCAATGCTAATGGTGTATTTTGGGGATTTTGAAGCATTGGGTTAACAGTAGGCCTGGATCATACTTGGTCGGTGTGGTTACTATGTTTCTGATTTGGTCGAACCTTGAAATCAACTTTCCTGGTTCACTCAAATGGAGCAAGAAAGTTATGTGGTTGCAGTGAGAGCCCAATACTAAAACTTCAGCAACGCTAATGGTGTACATTAACAGGCTTTTATCTATATACTTGTGTAGATTCAATTTGCAGGAGAAATGGGGCACTTCACTTCTCGTTCTCTCCCACTATTGAGCTCGTAACAGTCATGTACTTGAAATTGTAAGATCTAGAAAAGCTGACACTAAATATAGCGAATAAATGAAAGAAGAAGGATGGATACACATTCAGCTGCTGACTGATCTCATCATTTACTATATAATATCTGTTATGCTCCCACCTATATGAAGAAAAACTTGTCATCACAAGTTGCGTTTTTTTATGCATTATTTTTTTATTGTAATATTCTGCTTCGTAATAATAGAGTTGTCGTTGTGTGACCTTGATGTCATGGGTTTGAAGAGTGAAAATAGCCTCTTGTAATGCAAGACCTTTTGTGGTCCTCCCTTTCCCAAATCCCGCATATTCGGGAGCTTCATGTACTAGGCCACCCTTTTTTTTTCTAATATTCTGCTTCGCGTAGTGCATGAATAGGTGAGGAATTGGTTTGTGCCAGTAATTAAAGCTGTATTCGAGTAAGACTATTAACTTAAGAAATTAAATTTAAGATATGATTTCTAAAGGAGACCTATAATTAAATATGATAATGGCATCTTGTTTATAACAAAAGAATAAGAGCTATCATAGACCCAAGTTCAAATCTTGTGATATAAATAAAATGAAAATGAAAAGAAAATAGAGCTATCTATGGTAATTCTTCATCTTATTATTAAAGTGGTTCAAAGGAACAAAGGCCAAACTAATGTTAATTAAGGGGAGCTGCTAAGAAAAAACTCGTTTCAGAATTCCTCCCTATTGTATAATGAGCTTGGCCGCGTAAGAGGGTCGTTGAGGACAACCTTGACACATGTGAGTCCTATAATCATTTCTCGGCCTGTCAGAACAAGGAGAACGAATCGTGGACCATGCAGTAATCCTCCGGTCCTCCCCTGCTTCTGGCTAACTAAAGCTTAAATGTATATTTAGGAACAAACAACCCATGATTTTAGGGGTAATATCAATGCTTATGGATCAACTTTTCCGTGATTTGTGATTCCTGTTTGGCGTAGCCCTTCTCTAAATTTGATTTTAAAGATTTATCTTTTTTTTTTGGGGGCGGGGGGTGAGATAATAACTTAGCTTTCATAATTTAAAGCAATGAAGTAGCAGAGTAACATGTCTAAATATTACAGAGCAAACCAAATACTTAAGCTCAAACGTTAATAGCCCCTAGGTAAGCTTATTCCCTTAGAATCTTCCCATATAGTCTTTCTAAGAAACAATAGTAGTTTATCCTTCCTTTAGGTGCGAACATTTTTGGTAGCAAAATTCACCATTCATCCATGCATATGTGACGGTCTTCCGCCCTAAAGTTTGGATCAAATCCTAGCATACCATCTAGATAAGGATGTCTTCCTGTGGCCTTGGGTTAAGGTCATACCGTATAGCGGCTAGAGGCATTCATTTTAAGGAGACATGTTGAAACATAGACTGACACAAGAGAGCAATCATTCATTCACGTCTGTCTGGTTTCAGCTAGAGCCATACATTTTTTGCCTTCTTTGGAGAGTCACATGCTAGAACATCTATTACTAGCCATACATTTTTTGCCCTCGTTGGAGAGTCGTATGTTAGTACATCTACTTCTACTTTTTGTTTGCCTTATCAAGAATTGTCTTTTTAGTTGCCTGGGATGAGACGGGAGATAGAAAGACGGATTGGCCTGAAAGATTGTAATGGCCAGTTGTGACAAGTCAGCTATCTGTTCCTAACAGTGAGAGTAAGATAAGGATCAGTAGGATACAGTGCTCCTCACAAAATAAGGACTGTTCACATTCAATGATTTATCCAACCCCCATACCTTGATGGGAACTTCCCCTCCTTGCTTTTCCTTCTTCACAAAATTATTAAACAAAGAAACACATAGGATAACATCAGATTTGACACTCAAAAAAAAAGAAAAAGAAAAAAGGATAAATCAGATGGAAAAATTATTTGGCACCAGTGAGGCCCAGCAGTTGGTGATTCAAATCAGCTAACCTTTTCTTCTTCTTTTTTCTTTTCACAATTCTTAATGAATCACTTATACACTCACCTTAATCTGATCCCCAACCAAAGAGGAGAGCAGCGAGTTTAACATGTGACCAAGCGTATTCCAAGGCTGATATCTGATTGTTTGCTATCAGCTGTGCTATATGTTGTTAGCTATCCCAATCAATCCTTTTATGTGGGTGTTTTTGATGAACTAACATTCTAAACAGTGGAAAAATTGCCGAAGTTTGGAATAGTGCTCCTTAAAACATGGAAAAAAGTAAGAACAAACAGTGCATGGTTGGTGGGATTGTTTTATCTGTGCTTTCGTAGTAGCCCTGCTAATTTCATCATTGAAGGATAAATTATGCATCTGTTCTTCTACCATCTAAGCAGGGAAGGCTCCTTTTTGTTGAAATATCACAAGCTAGAAGCAAAAGACATGCGATATCCAACGCAAACCGCATAGTGCACAAGGTTGTTGGAAATCATCGAGACACTCTGGCCCTATAATTAATCAATGTTGGCCTTTGATTTAACCTATGCTGGCCAATCTCACATCCTTACCAACAAAGAACAAGAAGGTGCACCGTCAACCACAGAGTCCGTGAAACCTTTCTGCTTCACAAAACTAATCCTCACTGACCTATCGATAAGACGCTAATCATGGCCCAAATTCTCCAATTATGCACCCAATTTCAATGTATTTGTCACATCGTCTAACTAATCTATAACAAATTCTTGGATAACATCTATTGAAAGGGACGACAGAGAGGAAAGGTGAAAAGGAAAACACAGCTTTGATTCTATGTCCAACTCGAAGAGGACTCTTTTCAGCTTTTGGTGTTGACTTGTTATACCAACTCAGAGTAGTGATTCTCACCGATTGCAGAGGGCATACGACATGTTCTAGTGGAAAGGACTTTTGCTAGAATCATCATGCGTTTTGTTTTCAAGTTACCCTTGGTACCTAGTAAGCATTTACCATAATGTATCTCAGGGGTATAACATACACTGGTTTCCTCATAAATTAATCAGGGTTAATGGGAAGAAACAGTTTATGTGCTAGTTTAGGTCCTTGCAAACTCGGCTCTCCTTGACCCGAAAGTGAGGCAATTTGAGTTAACTCGAACCCACCTAGTTGAGTCGGGAAAATAAATGAGCAGCATTTTATATAAAATTTGTTAAATTTACAAAAGTTGATTGCTTGTTGAGTTAGTAAACTTATATGTTCAAATCCCAAGATCTGTGTTTGACCTTCTGTGACTTAATAAGCCACTTGAGGATTTACTACTATTGACCATTGTGGTCCACCTTTTTCCTTAGACGCCGTATAAGCGGGAACTTCGTGCACCTAGGCTGCCGTTTTTGAGGATTTGCTACTGAATCAAGTTAACTCTAGTAACTTTGAGTCGGATCCTGAAATTATATACTAGGTTAGAAGTAAAAGAAAGCATGTATAAATCTTCCTATAGTTGCTCTCAATGTAGTAACATAATTCCGAGAGCAAACATTTCTTTATCATCTTCACAATAGGGGATGATATGAACAGTACCCCTCTCCTCTTTTAGTTCCTCCCCTTTGACTAAGCTGCTACCATTTCATGGGGCACTGGTTAAAAACGTGCTCCTTAATCTTGAGGTGACAATGTTCAAGTCATATTTGCGCAGTCTTAGCACCATTTCGCAGTATGTAACCTTGCATAACTCAATCTTTATGGACCATTTCACACTATATACCATTGCATGACTTAACTCTGGCAACCCTCATAAGCGAAAAGTGGTAAACTCAAAACTGCCTCATCTCAAGCAGAGTTCTAACCCTACCGGACAAGTTTTGCTACCATGATATGTAGACATGTAAATGTCAAGCTTATCTCAATCAAACACAGATTCATCAGTAACTTTTTATCTATGTTTGAATAATTTTGTTTACATTGTGAGTCTGCTGTCATGTGATCTTGAAGTTATGGATTCAAGGCGTGGAAACAGTCTCTTGCAAAATGCAAGATACTACTGCATACTATGTGACTCTTGTAATTCGCTCCTTCCCTAAATACGCCAGAGCTTTGTGCACTGGGACTGTCTTTTTTTCACTTTGTGGGTCTGCCAATAAAAAGGGTTAAGGTTGCTATCCATGCAGGCTTATGCGGCATCTCTGAACGAAAAGGCGAAGCATTTGGTGATACTTTCTTGAATGGTAGACACTGATGCACCCGTGCATGGCCTCCAACACCCTGGTGACAGACTTCTTGCGTGATTGCGCTGGAAGGCATCAGCGCAAAATACTTGGTAGTGTGCCGAATAAGTGCAATTAAGATCATACAAGAACCCGAAGTTCCGAATCAATATACCCTGTGCCGACCTGTACTGAAGATATTTGGCTGCCGGCTAGGGCTCCAAATCACAACGTTAGGTCAACCATGGGACCAAGAGTCATCTTGTCTTTTTTCTTTTCTTTTTTGTCTCTTTTGGTGGATGAATTGCCTTCTACTATGCAAATTCTTCACCTCTCTGTATTAATTCGATGTATTAGTACAGATGCAACATTAAAAGAAGGGTCATAATCAAGCATCGGTAGCAATCAAGGTCATTGGACCATTTGGTGGGCTTCAAAAGGTGACATCAAGTGATGACACCCGTAGGTTTAAATTCATGATCATGACAAGGACTCTAACGCGGTGATGTTTGTGGTGGTCTGCACCATCTCAATAAAGCATGATCCAGCATGAGATAATGTTATCTAGAGAACAAGGCTTCAAATCAGTGGTAGGTAGTATACTTTGTGATGATAACTAGGATGAGTGATTGATGAACATCGAAAGCGAAAACTTCATTTGGAGGTTATGGACCACTGAGCATATGTGCACCATCAAGCGGTATCAGATGTAATTGGGCCGTCCATTGCGAGGCTCTTAAATACATGAAAAAGAGCTTTAGGACCACCAAGACTATTATAAAAAGATAAATGCTAAATCAAAGCCCTGGTAAGTGCATGGACTCAAAATGCAGCATTTTGCATGAAGAAGTCTATCTATAAATGATCTACCTAGTTTATCTAATTGCTTAGGCTTTGGATGTATCTTAATCTCAAAATCATGCGCATCCAATCCTATAAAATCATCTTGGGGTAGTGAATTAATCTCTCTAAGTTTGAGATCTATGTGGTCAATACTAGTGATGAATGCATCCAAAGTGTAACATCCCAAATTTTTAAATGCCAATTTGAGTGAATTTCAGAAAAAATATATATATGAAATTGGGATGAAAAGAATATATATTAAATTTTATATTTTGGAGTTTTATAAGTGAGAAACTTGATAAATATTAAATCATATATTGAGACCTCCATAATTGGATTGTACTTGGAAAGATGATTCAAAAGGTACTAAGTTTGCTGAAATTGAAGTTTATATGGAGAAGATACAAGGATTCGAAGATTAAGGAAAAAGAAATCTGCCTTAAACAGGAGGGGCGTATTTCATATGGGTAACCTGCCCCGTTTAAGTGAAACGAGGACAGATCTATTCCTGAAACCGACACCCACAAAAGAAAGCTCAACGAAGGGAGAGGGAAAGAAAGAAGGAGGAGGAGAGAAGAAGGGAGAAGGAGGAGGAAGAAGGAAGAAGGAAGGGGAAGAAAGAAAACCAGGTGCGGGAAGTGATGGGCACGTCGGCTAAGGGGGGTAAAAATAGTGTGACTGCCGAATTTTCCAAGCCTTTGCCTGAGACAACTCAAGTGGTTGTGATGATTAAGATTAGAATTCACAAGCAAATCACAAATCAATGCGATTAAGAGTGATCCAACAATTGGATCGTCTTCAATTCCATTGAGATGGAATAAATTGATTCTTTGGTGATCAAGAGATCTTAAAATAATAAATCTCAATTTTATTGATGATCAAATCAAGTATATGAGTGTTGGATGTTAGAAATTTTGAATAATAAAGATAAATCAAGTGATTTAGACCATTGATCGAGATCAAAAGCTAGATAAGAGGATCATTAGACAATTGACTTATGAATTGACATAAGTAGAGAGTAAATATTTATAATGGGGTATATATATGGAAATGAATGACACGAAAAGTATTATAATATTGACAGGTACATCAAAGCGTGCGGTTTGAGAGGAGTACACACCTGATATGGTAATTTTTTCTTCATCAAGGTAGGTGACGACATTTAATATTACATATTGATTTTCTAAACTGTTGAACTATCATGGCATATTGATTGTTTAGGATTATTATAGCATGGATTCTTTCATATGTACACTTATGATTTTTGATTTATTTTGCTATCATAGATATGAGAATTTGATAGCATATTGAGGAGATTTGATGATCAATCTTCCTTATTAGATTTTGAAACTGTGGATCATATATATTTATTATTAATGGATTGTAAACATCTTTTCTTTATTTCATCAGTGAGTTTAGATGATTTCCTTGAAATTGGTGGTGAAGGCTTGATGACTAGTCCTTGGGAGGCTAACCCCGAAATCAGGAGCAATGTCTTAAGATGGTGAGCCATGAGTATTCCTAATTTTATGAGATGCTCATGAAGGCTTGGTGACTAGTCCTGAAGAGGCTAACCCCAAGATGAGAGGGGTGCCTTGGGATGGTGAGCCATCAGTGCTCTTGGTCTTTTTATGAGATCTGTGATTTTTGCATTTTGTAATTTATGACGGGTGCTTTCACCCTGTGGATGTCATGCTAGGAGGGATTAGGGTCGGCCACCCACTCTCTGAATTTATGAGATGATAGATACTTAGCCACATATAGCATTCGATAGGGGTTGGTATCATGGGTAGTCCACACTATAGGTCCCGGTCCACCCAGGAGGATGGACGGTGAGTCTTCCATTACGGTGTCGACGAGGAGCAACATGTAGTAGACCAGGGATGTACGGTTACCACTGCATCATGAAGATCTATACTCTTGTTTTGTATGCGTGCGTGATGAGCATTATGATATTATTATATACCTGGGTGTGACGACACTCAGAGGATTGGTATGAGTACTTATGACATGTTGTACGAGTGTATGAGACACTCATGGGACCCACGTACCTTAGGTGCCTTGCCTGTTTATTGTATGCTCATTGAGATTGTATCATATCATGTTTTACATTCATGTAATCCATGTTTTATTGTATATGATGCTTTGCCACTTATATTGATATGATTTATGGAATTTGTATTCTATAGCTATCATGCTTTACACTCTTGTCAGCTCTTACTATTTGAGTTATTATTTTTTCCCATCATTTTATTACATTAAACGTCTATGTACCTACCAAGCATTACTTGCTCAGGCATTCTGTTATTGTTGCAATGCCTCAAATATTAAAAGACAGATATGACTGAGGAGGAGCCAGACGTATAATGATTGGGATATATCCTTTGGAGGTATGTTTTTAAAATTCTACATGGACTGTATATGTACATTTGTAGTATTTGGACTTGATATTATTGTTGTTGGGAATGTGGTTGTTGATTGGATAGGTCCTGAAGAAGTCAACTTGTTTTGAACAAGTTTACTTGGTTAAATGAAATTTTTATTGAGTTTTAAAAATGAAATGTTGTGTGATGAGTTGATGGTTGACACTCGAGGTTTTTCTTAAAATGAATTTCATTTGAAATTATTTTTTTTGCTTAGTTTCATTTTAAAAAAAAATTGGGGGCCCCATCTATCTAAAATTTTTATTAAAAAGTGTTGAAAAACTAGGGTCGTCATACAAAATGTAGCTAATGTTCTTAGGTTTGCTCCCTTGCATGTACTTGGAGCTCCCTCCCATGATGGGAAAGCCAAATGCCCAATAATAGCAGCCAGTGATTGATAGGTTCCAATCAAAGCTTATTCCATGGAAAAATTCATGCCTATCTTATAGTGGGAGGATAACTTTTATAAAAGCATAATGGCTAATCTTCGTGTATGTTTCATGTATTTGTTTTGTTGCCCTACAGCTGTTATCTATCAACTTGAGCAAATCTAACATAACTTCTTATGGAGGGGAGGTAAATGTGGTGAAACACTTTTTAACTTTGATGGGCTGCTCAATTAGAGTGACTCCAATAAAGCAGAGTTTATTTCAATAATCAATGGGCTTAACCTTTGGAAAGAGTCCAAAGTATTTTAGCTGATTGTTCAATTGTGACTCAGCCTCAATTATTGGATGGTTAGAAGGAAAAAAAACTTCTCCTAGGAACTATTGAGAACTGATTGAAAAACTTCTCCTAAGAACTACTGAGAACTGATTGACAAAATTAGGGCAGGTATCAAATATGAGAACTTATAACTTTTGAGACCAACATAGAAAAGAATGGGCGTAGTGTATTCTTATTGGTTGAAAACATAGTATTTTTAGAAAGGAAGACTATAGGACTTAACATTTATTTTTTTTCAAAATAAATAGTTAATACGGATAGTGACATCAAAAAAAGAATATTTAATTTTGATTTTAGTTTCTAAAAAGAAATGGGATGGCATAGCCCTATTAGTTGCAATCAAGGGCCTTTGCATCTTTTCATGAATAGTAAATTTAAACCTTATTATTAGAATATTACTTATTGTAATGGATAAGGAGATGACAGTCTTATTAGTTGCAATCAAAGACATTTTTACTAATGAACTCAAGTCTAAGAATGAAAGTGGAAAAAATGAACATTTAAGGTCATGAGGCTTCTTAGGCAAAATGAAGTGAAATTGCGATAGCATAATCTTGTTATTTGCAATTGAGGACTTTTATGCCTTTTCATGAATATTAAATTTAAGACTTATGAAACAAGCTACGAAAGCCAAGCGACTCGCAAGAGAGAAAGGGATTATTCTTGTTGAGAAAACTTTAGCAGAGCCTATAGATGGTGACTCACAAGTTGTCATACATTGGATATGTAGTCTTACTTAAGTGCAATGTAGGCTTACAAATTACTTAGATGAGACTTGCTCGCTTGGGAGCCCAATTCAGTGATCTACGTAATCTAATCAAACATGAATAAGGGTGATCTAATTACAAGAAATATGGAATAGGTTACAAATGATATTGCACATTACACTAAAGAACATCGACAAAAGAAGCTCTAAGTTTAGATTTCTATTCAGAGAAAACAATCTTGATTCTGATGTTTATTGTCTTTTGTAATTAGCTACTTCTGAATTCAATCTATAATCACTCTTGATGGTTTGTGGGAATAATCTAGTAATACATTTTTGTCGGAATGTATACTCTTCTAAGCAAATAACTAATTTATCGCAAGTTAGTGTAATAAATAAAATTCATATGCATGCTAATTCTATGTTGGGTACTACTTTGTAATTGTGTTTCCTAATTATTACACCTATTGGTTAGTCATGAGAGTTAAACTAAAACCTTCGATAATATTGTAGGAATTTCCTATCAAGGTGATAGAGATTCACATGATATGAAGAAATAACATTTTAGGTTCTTGTAAACCAAAAATTGTCCTCAAGTAAGAATGGTATTGGTAGTCTACATTTGAAAATACGTGCTAAATGTGATGTTGCCAATAAGGTTGAAGGTGATCATTCTCAATCACTTGGGTAGAGACTCAAGGAATACATGAAGGTGTGTAAAAGTATATTTGTACATAGGACATTAATCTCCACTTGTCAAAACATTCAATGGACATGACTGAAGGATATTTTAGATAGAGCATAACTATATGTGCCTTTAGACTCAAGATATAAATTGAGACCTAATATATAATCTTAAGGTATCAAGAGGTACAATCTAATTTCATTCCAAGGATAATTTGACATGGATATTAGACTCACTAAGAGTATTAGATGTTCAAATGGGATACACACTAAAGGGGCAGCCTCGGTGCATCAAGCTCCCATGTATGCAGGGTTTGGGGAAGGAGCAGACCACAAGGGTCAATAGTACGTAGCCTTACTTTGCATTTTACATCTAAGCATTCATTTAAATGTGATCCATGTCCCACATTAGATACATTAATGAATAAAAAGATGTGAAAAGCCACATAGGTAAAATTATTTAAAAGATAATAACTTGATGGTATAAGCACAAATATATAATTTCTTTAATAATCTAGTTGATAATAAAAACCTAAGAGAACATACCCAAACTTGTTGCACAAAAAAAATTGAAAAGTTAAACAGAGGCATGAGATCCAAGTTAACTTCCCATTTATTGTATGATACAAATTAGACAAGCATGTTAATTGTTGCAAACTCAACATATGCACTACATAAACTTGAAGCACCCCATCCAAGTGATGAAAGTGGAGCAACCATAAAGCCACTCTAAAGGGGGAAAAATGCCCCCTTGTTCTCTCCAATTATCCTATGAAGAAAATATTTCTAGTTTTATATTTTTATTTTTATTTTCAAGTTGAAGCCGTCTCTACATGAAAAACAAGATAGAGTTTTTAGGAAAAGCTTGTAATTACAACAAGGGTGGATCAACGAGCTAGCTTTGGAAGGTATGCACTTGATCTTATTATATCAAAATATCAATAGGATTTTCTATTTTATATGATTTTCTTGATGATATTAAATTCAAAATAACAATAAATCCTAAATAAGGTTTGAATTTTTTGCTAAAGCCCAACAGCTTTTATCTTTGCTCTGTCTCTTCGAAGAGTATTATGACCTTTAGTGGCACAAAGTTCATACAGTACTTGACATTCTATTAGATGTCTCTTTGGGTCAAACATAATCTTTAGATATTGGTCCTTGGAGGGCATTTTGCTAACCTCACCTCTGGGGGCGCTAAGAAGCTTAAACAATCATGCATATTACATGGGATTTGGACCCTAGTTGTGAAGCCTTGGGCCGATGAGAGCAGGCCAAAAGAAGGCTGGTAGGCTTCTACGCTAGGGTGGAAGACAAAGAGTTAGTCCCACATTGCCTAAGGAGAGGAAATTAGGCTATTTATAAGAGTTTGAGGAACTCTAACAGTCACAACACATTTTCCCTGAGAAACCGGGGAAGAAAAAAGCCATGAGGGGTGTATGGGTCCCTCAAAGCAGACAATATTGTGACTGTTGGAACCCTGAGATGTTACAAATAGTATCAGATCCAAGTCCCTTCGTGGTGTGGTGGCTAGCTGTACGTGGGCGCTTGATGGTTGAGGCCATGCGAGGATGCGTGTTCCCTAAGGGGAGAAGATGTGAAGTCTTGAGCAGATGAGAGATGGCCAAAAGAAGGCTGGTAGGCTTCTAGGCTAGGGTGAAGGACAGACAGTTAGTCCCACAACGCCTAGGGAGAGGAAACTAGGCTGTTTATAAGAGTTCAAGAAACTACAATGGTCACAACGCATTTTTCCTAGGAAACCGGAGAAGAATAAAGCCATAAAGGGTGTATCGGCGGCCAAAGTAGATAATATTGTGACTATTGGAACTCCGGGGTGTTACACTAGTTCATAGTCTATTAGATTTAATATGAATCTTAAATTATACTATATGAAGCACCGAGTCAAATCAAGACAAGGCTATTGTACTTAATACACATGTTAGAGATCAATTAAGGATCTAAAACTGAAACTACAAATATTTTTATGGTCTTTTGTAACCATATCTATATTTTACAAACTCACTTTTAACATGTTTTAACGAAGAAAAACCACAATTTCTCCTTTTATTCATATTTTCTTCTATGATTTTCCACTAGGCCCCTGAGTTTGTGAGCCTTAACCCTTTTCTACTCTATGCATCCAGCTGTAATAGTCAAGAGCTATGACTCATCATCCTTCAATTTCTCTATCTTTGTAAATGAAGATAAGTAAGAGATAATATTTTGTATTAATAACTACTTAGTCAACTAGTTACTTTTCATTGGCCTTTTCTTTCCTCACAATGTTTGGCATTAGAGGATTAGACCATGGAATTTTGATTAATTATTGTTAATTATAAGATAAAATAATCTTTATGTTAGTGATTTTTTTAATCTAAACTCTAGAGATAGAATCTGAGGAATTCTTCAAATTAAGATCTAATCTGATTGTATCATGACTGGGAATGGGTTGCTCTAATCCAAATGCAGCATAGTGATGCCCTAATATTTAAGGCTTGTTAGTGTGATCGGTGATTCTAGGCACGACAATGACAAAGTTGTTTGGTGTGATCAGTGGCTCTAGACACGACAAATGTGCAAAGTTGTCAAAGTAGACTTGCTTTGTGGCACAAGAATTTATAATAAATGTGATTAGTTCCATTATTAGCTGAAAACATTCACTAAATGTCTTTCTCTCCAAACATCAAAACCAAGAATGATTTGGGCATGGACACATGCAGCATAGATAGCATGCAACTAGTCTCATTGAGGCTGCATGACATTGGGTCCTAAAAATTGAATGTCCCATCCAAACTATATCAAGTAAGCCAGCTATTCTATGAGATAAAGTAGTCACAGACTCACAATTATTCAACAAAAATCATTCACTATCGGATGTCAATATGTCACCATATCCATTGGATGATTCTAGCTACATATCACGGTCTATTTTATAACTTAAGAGCAGCATAAATTGTAAGAGCATTCAATGGATTACATTTTTGTGACAGAGCCCAATCTAAGACAAGGCCAGTACTACAAATGATATAGATTGCTAGATGAGTCCCACTACGAGTAGACGGTCAAAGGTTGTGTGAAGAAGAAGATACCCTTTTTTCATACATTATGACATTATGGGAAAATCTAAGCTATTCATCTTATTTAGGTACCATAATTAGGGAACCCATGAGAATTCAAGGCATTTGGATCATTCAAATCACTTATCTTGGGCCCATGAAAGAACAAATACACATATATGGTTGTAATTTTGAATGAAGAAACATAATTTTAGAGTATTCAGTGGGCATGAGATTTGGGCAGAATCCTATTTATTTAGACTTGTAGCTAGCATATTTAATAGGTTTTTATATATACACTCTTTTCATACGTATCCTCAGGATACACCTGCCCTCACCATTCACCATTGCTAAAAGTATCCTAAGAATACTGTCTCAATGTGCGTGCACCCTATATCTGCTAAAGGAATGCAATAAACTATCTTGACCTACTTATAGGAGGGATTCCTTAGCCTTTCCAAACATATTGTCCCATGGTAATTGGAAGAGAGAGGGTGTGGGACCACACAAAATAGTAAGCATGGTTAGAGAAAAATAAGAATACATGATGATTTTTTTTTTTTTTGTATAAATTAAGAGTTACAAATTAAGAAAATTACTCAAACACTTTACTCACATATACTCCTAAATATAATCCCTGACTAAGGGGGAAAGCAACAAACTGCAACCAAGCTTCTGCTCCTAGTACATGTTGCAATTTAACTTGCACATGCTCTGCAACCCCCAATTTTACTCCCACCTGCTTTTTTTATCTTTATCCTTCTACAACTCCAGTTGCCCTCACATAGTTTATCTTCTTCTGATTCATTTTATAGTAAATTATAATGTTGAACATCATCATATGATTAGAGGAAACAGAGAGAGTTCCAGCTAGAGAAATGAAAAGACAACTATTGAACCCAACTAACTTTGACCAGTAGACAAATGAACCCACATGTAAACCAACCAACCTGAAGCTCTAAGAAACTTCTTTTCTTTATCATGTAGTTAAGGATTCATCATAAGATGCCTAAAGGGCACCACCAGCTTTACATCATATTACTTGATCTTGTGATGATGAGATTTATTAACTGGGTCCCACTTGGAAAAAGTTAAAAGAGAATGATTTCTAATCTCTAGTCTGTAATAGCAATGACTATACATAAGCCTCTGCAACAAGATAATAACGGAGAAACAGTCTACAATTCTCACTAGGTAAAAGAATAACTTCAAGAAAGTAAATAAAATTAGTAAATAATAGTAAATAAGAACACCATAATTTTACATGAAAAACCCTCCAAGGAGGAGCTAAAAACCATGGGCCCATCAAGTAAAATCTCTACTATAATAAAAGGGGGTTATAATAAATGATACTCATAATCAGGAGAGGTACAAATACACAAATGGGTAAAAACAAGACTCACAAAATTTACCCAACTACTTTTCCACACCCACAAGGTATAAACACACCTCTCATAATACACACACTCCCCTTTACCTGAACAGCTCACTCAGCTTTTTGTTATGCTTCAAAACGTACCGGACAGTCTCTATTTATAGAGATTTTTAGGGGCATGTCAATATCAATTTGCTATGCATGTCAAATGTGATGGCTAGTCAAAAAGTGAAGTAAACTTTTACTACGCCAAAAAATTTGATGTTGCATGCTGCCTTGTTTGACATTGACAAAGCATGCCACTTTTGTTTACAATAAAATACTAAAAAATTCATGCCAGTGTTGACAATAACTTTATATGTCGACAAAGGAAAGTTTGTTAAAAAAGAAAAAGAAAAAACTGAAAAAAAGACTTTGTATCTTTCAATGTTTTTCAAATTTGATAGGCTGATCCCATAAAATCTCCCTCTTCAGGCCGATCAGATTTGAAGGAGGATTTCTCATTGACTCCTAGCAAGAGCCTATGCCGGCCAACTCTCTGCACAACTCAAACTTTTTCTAGGTTATTATCTTTCTCATCATATCTAAAGGATTTCTTTCTATGGGAATTTTCTTCAGCTTCAAAGACTTGTCTTCCACTTTTTCCCTTATCCATTGATATTATACATCGATGTGTTTAGTCCTTGAGTGATACATGGAGTTCTTGCTCAAGCCTATTGAGATCTGACTGTCATAATAGATCACATACTCACTTTACTTGAGTTCTAGTTCTTGAAGAAGTCCTTTCAACCATATCATCTCTTTTTTGGCTTTCATGGAAGCAATATACTTAGCTTCTGTGGTAGGCAGTGCAACACACTTCTTTAGTCTGGATTGCCAAGAGATAGCTCCCCTTGCGAAAGTAAATAGATATCCAGACATGGACCTTCTACAATTAAGGTCACCTACCATATTTGAGTTAGTAAAACCTTCCAAAATAGGGTTAGAACCTCCAAAACATAAGCACAATTTAGAACTTCCCTTCAAACACCTCAAGATCCACTTAATTGCATTCTAGTGTTCCTTTCTAGGATCATCCAGAAATCTGCTCATGACACCCACTACATGAGCAATATCTAGCGTAGTGCATACTATGGCATACATCAGACTCCCAACTACTGAGAAATAAGGGACATCTGCCATGTCTTCTTTTTCTTCTATAGTAATAGGACATGTCTTCTTACTTAATTTCATATGACCAGCAAGATGGGTACTTACAGACTTAGCATATTTCATGTTGAACCTTTGGAACACTCATTCAACATACTTCTCTTGTGATAGCCACAATCTTCATTTCTTCTTATCACGTGTAATTTTTATCCCCATAATTTGTTGAGCTAGTCTAAGGTCTTTTATATCAAATACTTTGGACATCTCTCCTTTCAATTTTTCAATAAGCTGAGCATCCTATCCTGCAATTAACATGTCATCAACATAAATCAACAAAATTGTAAAACTGTTACCAGAGAATCTTTTGAAGTAAACACATGGATCAGATAGAATTCTCCTGTAGCCATTATTTGTCATGAATGAGTCAAATTTCTGCTTTAAATTATAGAAACTCTTCTTTAATTTACACACCATGTGTTGTTTCTTTTTCACTTCAAAACCTTTAAGATGCCCCATATAATTCTCTTCCCCCAAGTCACCATGAAGGAATACAGTCTTCACATCTAACTACTCAAGTTAAGGTACATGCTAGCTGTTAAACTGAGAATAGCTTGAACAAATATCATTTTAACAATAGGTGAAAAGATTTCATCAAAATCAATACCTTTCTTTTGTCCAAAACCTTTTACTACTAGCCGAGCTTTGTGCTCTATTAACTTGCTATTGCCATCTCTCTTAAGCTTGTAGGCCCACTTACACTTTAGTGCATTCTTGCCTTTAGGTAGATCAACTAACTCATATGTGCCATTCTTCTGCAAAGAATTGATTTATTCTTTCATGGCCTATAACCAATAACTCTTATAAGGAGGAGTTAGTACTTCTTTGTAATTCTCTCGCTCCCCCTCATCTGTAATGAGGATATACTCAGAAGTAGGATATGTTGTTGATGGTTGATGAACTCTCTCTGATGGCCTTAGAAGCAGTTGAACAATCTCTACAAGGGCATGTTGCTCCCCCTGCTCAACATCCATTACTTCTTCTTCTGTGTCTCCTTATTCTATGGCATTATAAGGAAGAGGAGAACTCGTTAAATAGTCAGATACAATATTATCTACATACGTGGTCATTTTTTCATCTTTATGTGTTTCAAACTCAGATTCACAGAACACCACATCTCTGCTTCTGATGATCTTCTTCTTTTCTAGGTCTCATAACTTGTAGCCAAAATCTTCATCGCCATACTCAAGGAATCTGCATGGCGTTGACTTGTCATCAAGTTTGGTCCTCTGCTCCTTAGGCACGTGCACAAAAGCTTTGCATCCAAATACCTTTAAGGAAGAGTATGAGACGTCTCTTCCTAACCAAACTTTCTCTAGGATATTAAAATTTAAGGCTGTCGATGCAGACCTGTTAATGACGTAGCAGGTTGTACGAGCTACTTCACCCCAAAATGACTTAGGCATGTTAGCCATTTTGAGCATACATCTGATCTTCTCCATAATGGTGCGATTCATTCTTTCAGTTACACTATTATGTTGTGGAGTACTAAGAACTGTCTTCTCATGCCAAATTTCGTATTCTAAATAGTAGTTCTCAAACTCCCTTGATGCATACTCGCCTCCATTGTTTGTTCAGAGGCATTTCAACCTTTGATTGGTTTCTCTTTCCACCATGGCATGAAATTTTTTAAAATGTTGAAATACTTGGTCCTTTGTTTTCAAGAAGTAAGCCCACAATTTTTGTGAAGCATTATCAATAAATGTAACAAAATATTTGTTACCTCCTATAGTCTCCGTCTTAAATGGAACACAAAGATCAGAATAAATTATATCCAAAATATTAGTCTTTTTCTCAGAAGACTTTTAAAATAAACTCTATGATGTTTACCATACAAACAATAATCACAGGGATTTACAATTTTACTTTCCATAGATGGAATCAATGATCTTTTAGCCAGAATCTACAACCCTTTCTTGTCGATATGTGCCATTCTCCTATGTCACAAAATTGGTGAGATGTTATCCTCTGTCCCGTTCAATCCCTGCTTACAAACCTCAACATTTATTTTATACAATGTACAACAAGCCTCTCCTTTTGCAACAACTAACGACCCTTTGATAAGTTTCCACCTCCGGTTACTGTAATGGCTCTCAAAGCCTTCTTAATTTAGAGTAATTTTCAAAATTAAATTCATTCGTAAATCATGAATATGACGTATCACTTTTAGGATCAATGTGCAACCAGCATTTGTCTTTATATAGATGTCACCAATGCCTACGATCTTTGATTAGTTAGAATTGCCCATTTTTGCAGTTTAAAAATCTTTAGCTTTGTAAGTGCTGAAGAAATCCTTTGAAGGGGTAGCATGATGGGATGTTGTTGTATCAACTACCTACTCCATTCCCGGGCTTGATACATTCAAACACTCCTCTTTGTTATTGGCCGAGGAGAGCACCACTATTTCCTCGTGTTTTGCTATAGCAATGGTATTTCTGTCATCGTCTTTCTTCTGATTGCTACTCTCTCCACGATCTTTCTTCTGCTTTTGGAAATATCGCATTATGTGATCCAATTGGCCATAGTTGTGACATCTGATTTTACTTCTGGACTTTGATCTGTATGATCTAGACTTGTCGTGGCCTTTAGACTTGTCACGATTATTGAAACTCCTATTCTTACTCCTTCCTTTGTCCTCCGTGATGAAAGCTTGCTCATGACTTTCTAACTTTCATTCTCATGTTCAACAAAAGTGCAGATATCACATCGTTCAGCTTGATTGTATCTCATCCATGTAATATTATCATTGCCAAATTGTCGTAGGAAGGTGGTAAGGAGTTTAGTAACAACACAGCTTTATCTTTCTCTTCAACTTTAACACCGAGGTTTCTAGCAGTGCAATTAAGCCATTAAAAACATTCAAATGTGATAAGAAATTTGTACCTTCACTCATCTGAAGTGCGTACATTGCTTCTTTAGGTACAATTTATTTGTCATGGTTTTTGACATGTATAGTCCTTCTAATCTGGTCCAGATTTCGTTGACGCTTTCCACATCATTTATATTATTGAGTAATTCATTTAATAAGTGCAATCTGATTGCACTTGCAACTTTCTCATCTATAGCAGCCCAGTCATGGTCTAACATGGATTATGATTTCTTTGCTTCTAGTGCCTTATGTACTCCTTGCTGGATGAGCACGTCCTTCATCTGCCTTTGCTAAGTAGAGATATTATCATTGTCGGTAAATTTCTCCACATCATATTTTACCACCGTCGTTTCTCAAGTTTCTGTTAATAGTGACTCAATACTATTCCTATAATAGTAAATCTGCACAGTAACATGTAAATAGTACTCTATACTATTCTTGCTATAGTAATTCTGCACAGTAAGGTACTATTCAAGCAACAGTACGTGAATAGTACTATCATCCTTCCAAGCTCTGATGCCAGTTGTTGGGGCCCATAGTTCCCACTAGATAAAAGCATAACTTCAAAAAAGTAAATAAAATCAATAAATAACAATAAATAAGAACACCATAATTTTACTTGAAAAACCCTCCAAGGAGGAGGTAAACACCACAGGGCCTATAGAGCAAAATCTTCACTATAATAAAAGAGGGTTACAATAAATTATACTTACAATTAGGAGAGGTACAAATACACAAATGGATAAAAATAAGACTCACAAAATTTGCCCAACTACTTTCCTACACTCACAAGGTATGGACGCGCCTCTCACAATACACACACTCCCTTTTACCTGAACAGCTCACTCAACTTTCTACTCTACTTCAAAACATTATGGACAACCTTTATTTATAGAGATCTTTGGAAGTGTTTCAAAATCAATTTGCTGTGAATGTCAAATGGGATGGCTTGCCAAAAAGTGTAGTAAACTTTTACTGCGCCAAAAAATTTGATGTTGCATGTTGCCATGTTTGACATTGACAAAGCATGCCACTTTTGTTTACAATAAAAAACTAAAATATTCATGCTAGTATTGACAATGACTTTGTATATTGACAAAGAAAAGTTTGTTAAAAAAGAAAAAGAAAGAACTGAAAAAGAGACTTTGTCTCTTTCAATATTTTTCAAATTCGATAGGCTAATCCCATCAGATTTGGATCATATGAAAGAAAGAAACAAAGAATGATGATACTTGGGGGTGTAAGGATACATACAAGCTGCCCTATTTATGCGCCTTTGTATGGCATATGGATAAATTCTTGTCAGGTTTAGAGCCAACCTAACTGAGGTGGTAATATGGGTCACCACACTCACCACAACTTGTGGGTGTATTGAGATGGTGACATGTTGGTGTTTATGTAGTTTCCAAGAGATGAAGAATGATAGATAAACTAATTTAGTTGGAGTATTACATTTCAATTCCTTTATTTTGGTTTACTACACTATTGGAATGTAATGGGGACTGGAATAAACAAGCATAGTAAGGGATGTCTAAGAATTATTGGATTTGTTTTTTTGGGAAAGGTCCTAGTCTTCTAATGTCTCATTTGGACTTGAAGGTCCTTCAATAATTAAAATTTCATGATATCATATAATGAAGGAAATGCTCAATGCACACTCTATTCTTTGGAGTATAAAACCAAATACCATCCCCCCCCCACACCAAAAAAAAAATAAAAAAATCTCATATTTTTTTAGTTCAAAGCAAATTGTATAACAAATTCATCAAACTCTTAGTTAGTAGAGGGACATTGAACTAGGATATGGACTTTTTGCAGCTTAAAAATGGATATCTTGGGCAATGATTCCAATCTATGTGAATTCATTATATTAGTTGCTTGAAGTAGAAAAAGTACATTTTTTTTTCTAAATTTTCCTAATCTACCATAAATGTTTTGCGAGCATCTGGCATTTGCCCTTTACCAAATATTCTCAATCTTTTTTTTGGAGCCTTCCAAAAATTCCAGCATCTTTTATTTTAAATTTGAACTAAACGCGAATTTACTAATTGAACAGAAAATTCTTGAATGTTTCATCAAAATCTATATTATTTGTAAGTCTCATTCAACAATAAAGTTTTATTCTACAATAATTATAGAAACTTAAATTGACATCCTAATACAAGGGTAATACACCCTTAACTATCATTATTTCAATTTTTCTATGTTATTTATTAAACAATTAAGTACATCTACAATAAGTGTATTTGTTGTAATTTGTAAATTTAAAGAACATCACCCTTTTATGGTATTTTCAAAGCTTTACTTGAATATTTCCACCAATTTTCAAACATTTGCTGGCCGAATTACTATTGAAACCCAACTGTGTAACCACGCCTAAATGCAGAGTTTTCCTACTGCTGAGTCCTTTATGGCTAGGATCCATTTACACTTGTTCTTTTAAGTCTTTCTTTATGCAAATGATTCATTTACTTGCTCGTGTGCGTGTGGTGGGGAAGGCAAGCCACCTTGGAGCTAAGGAGAACCAGGCTGGCGAGCCAAGGTGGCAGAAGCCACTGTATACATTTGTGAGGCTGGCTGTTCCCAGGCATGCGTTGTCAGGAGTGAGCGATCAAGGTAATCTTTTGCGTCGCTCTGCAACAGTCGGTCTGTCATCTAGTCAAAGAACTAATCGTTACCAACTAACACCTTGACATGAGTTCCTTGAAAGACAGGATTGTAGACCGTAAGGCCTCCACAAAAAGAGAGTATAAAAAGAGTGAGAACACTATGACTTTGTCTTTGGATTAAAGAGTAGGTGGGCGACAAAAGTACATTAAGATACCTATAGATCTCCATATATGTCCAAGGCCTCTGCCTTCACAAAGAGCTACCCATCCGAGGCCTCTCTCGTTATCTTTGGTTTCACCTCACAAAAGTGGTCTGTTCATAGACTAACCATATTTAGCACATAATTTATCAGAACCTACAACAGCCCAGTTGTGTTTCTGACATCCTTTCATGAGTAAGCTACATAATTTGGGCCTGACTGTCAGGTTTCTTAAGGGGGCGGCCTAAAAAGTTCGAAAATCATGAAATGAAGTATTGACAATTCCGAGGGCTAGTATTATCTGATGTTGGATGTATACTTTTGGGGCACGGCCTATCTAAGATTAATTATAGCAAAGGAGTAGCTTTGACTAACGAATTAGGCACCAACACGCACTGCTTCCTTTCCATGCGCAGAGACGATATAATTTCTCCCATTTCATATATAGATGGATTATAGTAATCATAATAAATGAGCGTTATCACCTGCAAAACTGTACTAAAATCAGTGAAGGCGTGCTTTATCCATAGTTAGACAGGAATCGTGCGGCGGTGGGGGCTCAATTTCGGAAAGATTAGCCGACAGTTCTAGAAAAAGCTACGCATTTTTATATTTTTAGAGAAAGGAGGAGAATCTAATGATAATTCCATGAACAGGAGAAGGGAAAGGGGTGGGATGAAGATTAAGTGACATGATTTGATATGAGGATGGGCAAAAGAAGAAAATGGAGCAATAGGGTTGGTGATTTACAACAAATCCATCGTTTTCATGCGATTAAAAATTGCAAGCCTTGTTAAATATAAAGACGTGCGCTCTTGCTTTAAGTAGTGGGCTTAAGATGCTTTTGGAGATAGCCAGATTGACACCACTAGGTGTGGAGGGTCCCCTTTGAGAGAGAGAGAGAGAGAGAGGAGAAAAGGTCCGGTCTATAGGAAGTTGTCGGTTGGCAACCCTGTTGGCTAGCAAAGATGTAGACCTCTACAGCGTGTGGATTGTTACCTAAACCCAAAAGCAGTTGGGAGCAATATCTTGATCTATGCCACTTTAGTTTCCCATCTCCTCTTGCATCCAAATGCCCTTGATCCTTTCTTAAAATAACCAAAACAAACCAACCTCTAGAAACATGGTTTGAGCCTTACACCCTTGGCTCACTGAACTCGGACACAGTTGAATCAAGCAATTGACGACTGCATGTATTTTATGAATAATTCAGTCTATGGATCATCTTTCCTCTCATAAACAATCACCTGCTGTTGGACTTCTGATTATACAGAAGTCGTGACAATTGGAAGAGATTAACGTCCAAGTAAAACTAGTTTAGAGTGCTGAATATGGAGTGTCAAACCCCATGCGTAAGCAACAGTTCCCATTTGACTACATAAATATGCATTTAATTTGATATAAGACTGTGTGATTAGCCTGATTTTCAAAATGGAGATCAAGTTGTGTCTTACCAGGGGGACAATGTGGGTCACTAAAACAATGTGGTTGTGCCCTATGGCACATTTCTCTCTCTATGGTTGCTTTACATCTGTCAAGTTACTCAATAACTGAATAACTGTTTTCATGTTATAAGTGAAAAATTACAAAACAAATCATTCTGACACACTCCTAAATCCCACGCCAAAAGGAAATTATAACCTTCTAATCATTAATTTCTAGCTCAGACGAGTCGATCCTGTTCTTAGCTTGAAACAATAGAGAACTCTACTTTGTCAAACTTGCTAAATATACCAATTTGACTTGACCAATTCTACTTTCAAACTTTGATTTTGTTGCCAAAGTTATGATTAACTCCAGTACGAGCTCAATGAAGAGTGGCTTTGAGGAATTGTCTATTCTATTCGAAGATATTCCAGATCTTCTCCAGCAATCTTATGGTAATAATTACATAAACCTCGATGTTAGAATGGACGGTGGGTGATCGATGGCACACCGAAGATTATGGAGTATGTTTATCCCTTCTAACGATTTAATATTTCTCAATCAGAGTTACATCTTTCGATCAATGTTTTCAACCAAACGCCTGAGAAAGATGGGAGACACAATTGCCTTGAAGTCCAAAAGAAAAATAAATCAAAACCATCAACTGTCACATTAATTAGTCTTTACAACCAACTAAAACGACTTTTAATAGCACCTAACATGGACTTCAAAGCGTATTCCCCCAGTGTCACGTAATGCAATTAAGTTAAGGGCAGTATGTATAGACACCCTTAAGATTAGGAATGACACCAAATTAATTTGTCTTCTCGTAAGGCAACAGCGCCAAAGGAACTAGCCAACGATCTAGGTAAAATGATAAACGATAATGAACTAGTCAATAAATATCTAAAGCAGTTGGTAGTAGACAACTTGGCATCTCTTCTGGAATACTCTTGGTTGTAGGTTTCCGTCGCCATTTTCCCTCTTGAACTGAGATTAGACATAGGGGCTTGTGCTAACTCTTTGTTTGTAAAAAAGAAAAAGAAAAAAAAGGAGGATGAGAGACAAGAGCAAATGAATAATAAGACTAACTAAGTTTGTGGTTTGTTAATATCAAGTCCTATTAATTTACTTTTAAAGATATTTTTAGGGAGGAAAAGGGTGATATTAGAAATTGTAAAGAAACATAAGGGTATTTTGAGCAGCGGGTATTTATATACTTCCGACCAGACTCAATGTGGGTGGGTGGCTAAGCCCCCATGATAGCGATGCACGCATCCCTTTCTTCTTTTTTACGGCCTCAGTGAGGGCACCAAATCAACTTGCTCAACTTATTCTTTATTCTGTTCCTTTTATACTTTACACCGGAAAGAAAATGTGAGATACCCTTATCTAAGCCTCTCATGAGACACATTTCAAATGCTGGCTATCCACTTGCATTCCAGCCGCAAAGAATCGTCATCGGATATGATCTACTAAATCAGATCAGAAGTCATTCCAGTCGATCTCAAGTTCCTCTCGAGTCGAATCACATCCAAGCCTCTTGTATATCCTCTGTGGTTCCAATAAACTTTTGTAGGTTAGGCACGGTACAGTGATCCGGAACACCAGAGCATGACCATCGTTTGTTGCTCACTTTTTGCTTGATTGTTCGATACGATTTTGGCAATCGAAGAATCTGTAGGATTCTCATTGTTTCGAATCATATCTTGCCTTTCTAGTGACTCAACTGGATGGAAGATGAGATCTACTCAGTTTAAGCAGGCAAATGCCTGAGCAAAGGTGTCTGGCATGACCTCTTCTCGTAATGACATTTTCCATACTTGTTGACACTTCATGTAATGGTGCTAGTCAAATTTATCTCTCCAGCGGGCCGAGCAGGATGGAAGGTGTGGAACGACTAAGGTTACATAGATGGTCCCCGTCGAAGGTGTTTTGGGCAGGTGCCTCTCATAGTATCATTTCCAGTAGCTGTTGAGATTACCATTCTGCCTTCTTCACCATGTAGAAGGGTGTACGATGTTGCGTGTAAACTAGCGTTTGACTAAAGTAAGCCATGGGAATAAGATGAAATTTTTGCAAAGGCCCAGGCAATGATGAATAAAGGGGAACGAAATGGGGAGGCTACAGCACGTGCCTACAGTCTCTCCTTGCACGCCTGAATTTTCATAACTTTACTAAACGTTAGTCCATCGGTAGGTGTCATAACAAGTGGCAGAAAAACGTTGCACTGGAATCCAGAGAGAGACTACCAGTTTTCTGGCTGATTTAAGTACGATTGCTGTTCTTTTCTAATTTTTTAATCTTTTCTGTGATTTTGATCGCTAGATGTGATCTCTGGGCGTTACTATTTCTTGCTTCTTCTGTTTAAGAAATGGGTTCATGTGGTTTTATCTGTTTGTATGTCTGTTCTTTTATGTGTCGGCATTAAGATGCTTGGTAATGGGTGTTCCCTATCATGGTGGAGTCTTCAGTAGCCTTGATTTTGTTGTTGGGGGGTCTAATAAAATGGGGTTTTGGAGTTGATTGAAATGATCTTCATTTCATGTCATTTTGTTCTTGGTTTGGCAGTGAATTGACTGGATTTTTGTCGTACCACAGTTGCTTTTAGTCATTCAATCATCTTCATGGAGCCAATGAGAAATTTTAGATTTCATTTTGGTAGTCTGGTCCCTGCTGTTAAAGCTTATTTAGCTCCTAGCTGAAATTTTGGCTTAGTCAGTTGAGAATTATATGCAGGATGGCTGTTTTTATCTGGGTCGGTTTCTGTGTGGTGTGTGTCTCCTGTGATGCAGAAAGTTGCTGTGCTGTGAAATGGTGATTCTGGGGGTGCTGTAGAGAAACCTTTGATCGGTAATGGTACTGGGTTTTCCTTCTCTGGCCAAGATATTGAGGAATTCTCAATGACAAGACTGGCTGTAAAGGGAATAGATAGAGTTGGAGATGAAGTTTATGAAGCTTGGAAGCAGGCCGGATACTTTCTATACTGCAGAGGCAGTAAGGTAGGATTGCTAGTTTGGAAAAATGGCATCTGTTTGATTTCTGTTCCCTTTTCTCACTTACTGGGAGGAGCATTAAACCTGGTCTACGGTTTAGAATGGTTAAATATTCTCGGTACATGAAAGAATTGTGTTTTAGATGTCACAAAGGTGTTCTGTTTTTGGATGCAGGTCTGTTTCCTCAGAAGTTTCAAGTGACTTGATAATTCAGGTTAAGACCGGCAGATATTTGCTACACAAGGTAAATTCCTGGATACCTACATCAAAATCTTTTAGTATTTCTTTTTGTGCTAATTTTTCTTTTTGATCATTGGGATATAAGGACTTCAACAATGTTTACAACCATTTCCAGTTACAGTTTGTAATCTGATAGTTCAGCATTGACCTCTTTAACATTTTTCGGTTTTCTACAGAAGTTGATCATTTAAGTTATTGTGTCACAGTTTCCTCTGCTGTCCAAATGCTCGCGCTTGCAGCGGATGTGTTCTGAATCAACAGACTCTGAACAAGTAATTCACCTTCACGACTTCCCAGGTGGGGTGGAGGCATTTGAAATCTGTGCGAAGTTCTGCTATGGCATAACGATCACTCTTAGTGCCTTGAACATTGTTTCAGTTCGATGTGCTGCAGAATATCTTCAAATGACAGAGGATGCCGAGAAGGGTAATCTCATCTACAAACTTGAAATCTTCTTAAACTCATGCATCCTACGTGGTTGGAAAGATTCTATCGTAACGCTACAGAGCACTAAATCCTTCTCTCTATGGTCTGAAGATTTGGGCATTACAAGCAGATGCCTTGACGCTATTGCCTCAAAAGTTCTAATGCATCCTTCAAAGGTTAATTGGTCTTACAGTTGTTCTAGAGCAAGAGAAGATATCCCATGTAATGGAGTAGATAGCCAAAGGCACAGATCAATTCCAAGAGGGTGGTGGGCTGAGGATATTGCAGAATTGGGTATAGATTTCTATTGGAGAATCATGGCAGCAATTAAATCTGGGGGGAAACTCTCTGCTAGTCTTATTGGTGAGGCGTTGCAGGTCTATGCAAGCCGCTGGCTACCCAACATGTCTAAAGAGAGTAACAGTAAGCAACAAGCTGATTCTTGTTCGGACCCAATTGGAGAGATAACTTCAAAACATCGATTGCTTTTGGAATCGATTGTAACCTTACTGCCAATGGAGAAAGGTTCAGTCTCTTGCAGTTTCTTGCTTAAGCTTCTAAAGGCTGCCAACATCCTTGGCGCCTCCTCTTCTTCGAAGATGGAATTGGCTAGGAGAGTGGGAATTCAGTTGGAGGAAGCTACGGTTAGAGATCTGTTGATTCCGTCGCTCTCATATGCAAATGAAACATTGTATGATGTTGATATTGTTATGACCATACTGGAGCAGTTCATGCTACAGGGGCAGAGTCCTCCAACAAGTCCACTGAGAGCAAAGGCCAGTTCAGAGAGGAGGAGGAGGTCTCGGTCTGCAGAGAGTGTTGACCTTGAATTTCAGGAGAGTCGGAGGTCTTCTTCTGCTTCTCATAGCTCCAAACTGAAGGTGGCAAAGCTCATTGATGGTTATCTTCAAGAGGTTGCACGAGATGCAAATTTGCCCCTTCAAAAGGTGATCGCCCTCGCTGAGGCAATACCTGATTTTGCAAGGACTGACCATGATGATCTCTACAGAGTTATAGACATTTACCTCAGGGTACGTAAGATCTCTCCATAGTTTATGCTCCTGCTTCATTTTCTTCATTATAGTTAATTAGGTCATTTTGCGCAAATTTGATTTGCAAAATCTTCCTTGGTTAGACCATCAAAGTCTTCAAGGAGAGCTAACAACATCTATACCTGTTGAACGCAAGCCTTTGGTCAAAAAATCATACTTTAACTTCTGGTTCGCAATGTGGGAGGTCCTTCAATTATATGAGTAGACCCATATGATTTATCTCAACTTTGGGCTGACTTGTACCATATTGATTACCTATAGGGGAGAAACACCATCATAGTAGCAAAAAATGAAGCTCGTCTTTGTAAACTCCAATTTTCATTCGGACCTTTTATTCTAAATTCTCTAAATTGCCAATATGTTGGTGATGTAGTGTCCAATGAGGGAAGTTCATAGTAAAGTAGGGGCAAAAATGTTGAGAACATGAATTAATTGTTAAGGTTACTAAGAATATTGTTGATTATCCCAAAATTTTGAACTAAATAGTTCTGCCTATGAATTCCCAGTCTCATCCAAACCTTGAGAAAAGAGAGAGGAAACGCTTGTGTCAACTTTTAGACTGCAAGAAGCTATCCATGGAAGCTTGCATGCACGCAGCACAGAATGAACTACTGCCACTAAGGGTGGTGGTCCAGGTTCTCTTCTTTGAGCAAGCCCGTGTAACCATGGCAGGTGGCCAAATGAAGGACCTTCCTAACAACATCAAGGCACTCCTAGCTACCCACGAAGTTGATAACTCAAAGGCTCCTCAACTAAGTGACATGGGTCCAGCGGAGGATGAGTGGGGCATCGCCCGTATGAAGTCCTCAAAGTCAAAAATGTCAACACTTAGAATGAAGCTAGCAGAAGAAACTGATGAAGATGAGGATGTTATGAATCAGGATGTTTCTGGAAAGGCTTCCAAGTTCAAGACATTGTGCTCAATTCCCACTAGACCCAAAAGGATGCTCAGCAAGTTGTGGTCAAGCAACAGAAGTCTAAGTGAAAGGCATTGATTGATTTTTGTTTACTATAGTTGGACAAATTTTAAGTTCAAGAGTTCAATCCAAATTGTTCTTTTGCTTCTTTTCCCTTTTTTGTTTTCTTGCCATGCCCACTGAGTTCTAGGAAAATAGTCCATTCTGCATTATTGGCGTCTGTATCCTAATAACCAACAGGACCTCTTCAAGGATTTCAGATGAGAAAACAAGCTCAGCCCTCGCATTTGTAAATGACCCAGGGCAAAACAATGGATGATGTTTGTCTGTAAATCTGTTTATGTCTATACCCCTCACTTCTAATGTTTGGATTTCAGTCCTTTCTGCTATGTACACCAACTCCTTAGTCTTTAAGTTGTCAGTTCATACCAGAGTGTCTGTATAATGCTTATTTAAATTGAATGGAAAAGAAGAACATTAACTGTTGGAGCAATATGCAAGACTGAACCGAGGCTATGGTGAGTGGAGTGTAAGAACAAGACTCCGTCATCATAGTGAAGAAACTGTATTTCATAAAGGTTCCAGACCGAGATTTTTATGCTTTGGAGTCATAGATGCTAAGGTATTCCAAGCCTAACAACTCAAAAGTATTTTCGTATCAATTGACCTCTTGACTCCTTCGGTCTGTTTAGGCTGACAATAGTAAGGGATAGCATCGGCAACCAAGGATAATTTGTCCTAGGTTGGGTATCTGATACAAACAGCTTCCTTCATGATGCGTGTTGGTTGATATTTGAAATGTAAAGTCCAGTGATTAGCAAGAAACCTTGTCTCATTCATCACCTCCTACAAATAAGAAATGAATGGATAAAGGTCATTGGGATCAAAACCTATGCTTCGTTGACCACCGATGATGCCCTTCCATGAATTTAAACACCTTGATTGGACCAGTTCTTTGCATTTTATTATCAATTACGTGAAGGTATCCATTCCTTGTGAGGAATTACAAGATATCTTAGCACCTTCGCCACAGTACAAGTAGAAAGGACTAGTAACAACTATCACAGCTTGTCCCTCAACTGCCATGACAGACTAATGAAGTCCAAAACCCAGAGCCAGAGGTCTACACCATTCCCTGCAAATGCTACAACAATTGCTTAGGATCGTTCCCAATCAATGAATGACTTATCCGCATGACGGCAGCCAAAATTGGTAGTTGGATGTCACATCATCAGAGCCTTAGATTCTAGAGATTTGCCAGCCATTCGTTTGGCCTCCTGGCGCAGCCCGGCAAAGGCGCATGTCAACGACAGATTGGGGCAGTCATTGCAGAAGTCAGCAGAACTACGCTAGATCTTAGTCTGCCTCGGGAGTTAATGGGGATCCAACGAGCATTTTCCTAAATTCAACTGTTATTGCTTCAACTTTTCACGCCGGGTCATTGTTTTGTTACTCTTTCCGAGGTCTTGGTTGTGAAATGGAATTATTTGGATGCTGCTCTGTTATCTTTGATGCCTAGGACTTCGGCGTTTAGGCAGTTGCCTTGAGGTTCCTTGGGACATGGGTCTTGCTTAAACATTTTTGCGTATCACTTGGGACAGTTAGCAATAAACTTTTTGTGGACTTTCACAGCTAAATTAAGGTTCCAGCACCGAGTACAACTGCCACAGCAGCCCCATCATCCTACATCTCATCAATGCAATTTGTACAAAACCTTAAGCTGACTAAAGACCGACGGCAACAAGGGCCCCCAGTCAATTCGTTGGTGCTGGAATATCTATGGTGTGGACACAGCTTAGAACAGGCGAGATGCTGACATCGTCGTGCTGCTTGCGAAATGGGATGTCACAAGGCATTTAATGAATGAGCCGTTGGGGATTCATTAATAAGAGATGTTACAATGTGAGAGAGAAAAGGAGAGAATGACCCCCCGCCATATTCTCAAAATAACGATTTAGCGCAGTATGAAAACTCTGGTTGAGGAGAAAACCAAGTCTTCCTTTTTTACCTTCCTCCACCTCACAAAAAGAAAAAAAAAGAAGATATTAAAGTTTGTTCCCAACCCTCGCGAGCCACCCACATCAAGAGAAGTCTAGGAGTGGAATTTCAACTTGGATATGTGGGGAGCAAGTCTACGATACCCAACTAACTCTAGACAACTTGTTTGGGTAAACCAAGCGTTCCTTATTATGTATATTCCATAATGGAGGAAATCGTTTCTGTGAGAAAGTTATGAAATCCTAGTAAGGGGAGATGGAATAGGAGGTAAGCTGAGAATGAAATATTAGAAGAAGATAAAATATAACATGACTAGAGAAAGGAAAAGAAACATTTTCACTTGTGAGCATCGGGGCTTGTAGTTTTTCTCATTAAAAAACTTTAAGTTTTGGAATTGTCACATTTGTACCTTGAAGCATATCTAAGTGACTTAATGTAAGGTTTTCGTCTAGTGGCCGTTAGTTTTTTTTTTTTAACGGAATGGCTTCACGTGATTTGATATAAGGGCAAAATAATCCAAAAAACTTTGAAAATGACCAATATAATCCTAGATTGGGAGTTGAATTTTCCAACACTTGCTCGTACTAGAAAATCGAGATCTGCTTATGATATTTTGAGATTTCTGTTTTTTTTTTTAAAAAACCAACGGCCTGTCAGCCCAACAAGTTTTGCTTCAAATAAATGCCCTCACAAACCTTGCAGAATTTACTTTTGATGGAAGGTCAGTTGTTTTGAAGGTTTTGCTAGGTCAATCTAAACATAGATCCAAAACTATATTAATTAAGAAAAGTTTAAAATAAAAGGAACCAAGATGGTGGATTAAGTTGTATTGTGTGCGCTTCAAGTTGTATTTGTGTTTGTTGTAGGCTTTAGAGAATTCATGTCCATTTGGATACTTCTAACACTAGTTTCTCTTGTTGAAAATTTCAATCATCAATATATAACAATCCAAAAAGGATGCCACCTAGCAAGGTCTCACCTTTGGATGATCAGATCCATTGTTCTTGTTTGACATATCCTATTTAGGCTACATGGGAAAATAATGCATATTAGATGCTTGTACCATCTAGTTTTTCTAGTTGGGAATTCAATGGTTGAGATTTAAAAATCCAAAATGAGAAGCCACCTAACTAGGGCTCACTTTTAAATGAGTTGATCCATTCATATCTACTCCATCCTATTTAGGGTCTTTGTGAAAATTTATGCCTATTGGATGCTTCTACATACTAGTTTTTCTAATTAAAAATTCAATGGTCATGATTTAAAAATTCAAAATGAGAAGACACCTGGATATGGCTCACTTTTGGATGATCTGATCCATCGATCACATCCAACATGCCTATATTAGGGCACTTATGAAACTTCATATCCATTGGATGCTTCTACTTACTAGTTTTTCAACTTGAAAAATTCAATAGTCAATATGTAAAACATCTAAAAAAGGGATGCCACCTAGCTAGGCCTTACCTTTGAATGATTAGATTTATTCATTTTGTTTAGCCTAAATTATTTAGCATACTTCTGAGCATTCATCCCATTGTACTTTTCTACTTACCAATTTTTTCTAGATAGATATTCAATGGTCTAGATTTAAAAATCTAAAACAAGAACCCACGTAGATAGGGCTTGATTTTGGATGATCTGATCTATTCATCTTGTTCAACCTATCCTATTTAAGATACTAGTGAAAATTCATGCTCATTGGATGATTCTACCTGCTAGTTTTTCTAGTTAGAAAATTTTATGGTCAAACTTTCAAAATTCAAAAGAGAGAGAAATTCATGTCCATCGCGATGCCACCTAGTTGGGTCTCACTTTTAGATTATCTAATCCATTCATGTAATTTAGCATAACTATTTAGGCTAGTTCTAAAAACCCATGCCTATTGGATGATTCAAGCTAATAGTTTTTCCAGCCAAAAAATTCAACCATCATAATTTAACTGGATTTTGACTATTTTGCCCTTTAAAAAATTCAAGTGAATGGCATAGAAGAAACTTCCATTTCAAAACTTAATATAAAAACAGATAAGGCCCCAACATTAACTCACTCATTTGAACTTCACAGTACCAATGTGAGGTTATCAATAGACAAAGCCTAAGAGAGAAAGCCAGGAAACTTTGTGGCTTAAAAGTGAAAATTCCTTGAAAGGAAAATGAGGAGAATAATTGTGTCAAATAATCGTCTTTACTTTCCCCTTTTTTTAGGTAAGAGGGGAGTGGCCCTTATTTTACTGAATGATTGTAAGAAATCTTATTCAACCCCTGACCAAATTTATCAGGGGGCAACTCAAAGTATAGCCTTAAGCATAAATAATACACAGCACAAAACAAACCACATTCTGGTCTGAATAAATCATCTAGACACAACACATAGCTCCAACTTCGAACTTCATCTCAACTAGCCCGCATCACCTTCAGTAGGCATGTGTGGTCTTAATCTTTCTTGATCTAAAAGTGACTTCTCTCACCAGCTCATCAGCTTTGGCTTTAGGTGATCTTCTAATGTGATTAAATGTGATATACTACTAAGAAGCTTACAGCTTGGCAGCTTCAATGTTATCCCAATACCTCCAAGGAAGAAGTTTGCTTCCCAACCACCATGTGATCACGTTGGCTAAATCTCCTTCTAACACAACGTTAGATAATGATGAAGTCCATCCCCATAATCATGCCGGAAGAATCCTGCAAAATTAAGGCAAGTTAGTTAAATGTAATCTTGATTAGAAGTCCTAATCAGAAAAGAAAAAGGAAAGAAGCCGGCGTAAACTAGGCAATTGCCCTGGTAAGAGAAACCAAGCACACTGGGAGAATAGGCAAAGGGGGAGGAGCAAGAGCAGACCAAGAGGGAGATTGCAAACTCACAACAGATCAAAAAGTCAACCTAGAGGATAGTTTAAGCGTTACCACTGCAGCATTCCAGGGCATATGAAGAGAGATTGTTGAAAACTGAAGAAAAAGACGGGTCATGGCAAGCCAAAGGAGGACAATGGTGAGACACTAACCACCATTGCTCAGGACATAATAGTACTCACCACTAAGGAAGAGTCATGCCTGCACATGATCAAGAGCGAAACAGAGTGGGTGACAGATGCAGCAACTTCCTATTACACCACCCCATACAAGGACTTCTTCATCATATACAAAGAAGGAGACTTTGGCATTGTTAAGATGGGAATGGCAGTTCCTCAAGAATAGTTGGGATCAGTGATGTGCAGATAAAGATAAACATAGGTTGCACAGTAGTACTCAAGGATGTATGACACATACTAGAACTTAGACTGAACCTGATATCAGTCTCAGCTCTTAATAGACAAGGTTACATCAACTACTTTAGCAACGGTACCTAGAAACTGATGAAAGGAGCTATGATCGTGGCTAAAGGACACATATGCAGCACACAGTACAAGACCCACACAAGAACATCTAAAGACAGACTTAACGCAGTGGAGGATGAAGGATCTCCAAACTTTTGGCAGAGAAGACTTGGCCACATGAGAGAGAGGTTTGTTCATACTTGTAAAGAAGCAGCTCATCAGACTAGCCAAAGGTATAACTCTTAATCCATGCAATTACTATTTATTTGGCAAGCAACATAGAGTTGCATTCTCCTCTTCTAATAATTAAAGAAATGAAATATTCAGTTTGGTGTACTTGGAAGTTTATGCTCCCATGGAAGGAGAGTCATTGGGCAAGAACAAATATTTTGTAATATTTATAGATAATGCATCTAGGAGGGTATGGGTATACTTTGTAAAAAATAAAGAACAGGTATTCGAATGCTTCAAAAGATTCCATGCAATGGTGGAGCGACAAATTGAAAAGAAGCTCAAGAGCCTTAGAACAGACAATGGAGGAGAATACACATCAAAAGAGTTCAAGGTATATTGTGTATCATGCGGCATTCAACACGTGAAGACAGTTCCACGTACCCCATAGCACAATGGAGTAGCTGAGAAGATGAATCGAACCATTGTGGAGAGAGTAAGATGCATGCTCAGTACGGCTAAGCTACCTAAGCCATTTTAGGAGAGAAGCTGTGAAGATCACTTGCTACTTGATCAACAAGTCACCATCAACACCACTTGACTTCGAAGTTTCAGAACAGAAGTGGACCGGCAAGAAAGTAACCTATGCACATCTAAGAGTATTCGGGTGCAGAGCTTTTGCACATATATCCAAAGAGATGAGACAAAAGCTAAACTTGAAATCTACCCATGTATTTTCATCGGGTTTGGAGATGAAGAATTTGGATATAGATTGTGGGACCTTGAGATATGAAGAATCATCATTAGCAGAGATGTAATATTTCAAGAGAATTAGTTCTTTGAAGATCCAAGAAAGGCTAAAGATACTAGCATTGTAGCTCTAATACCAGATTTAGCACCCATTCAAATCGATTCAGAAGTTGCACCAGAAGCTGAACCAGAGGTAGAGGAGTTCGAGCAGGGAGAGCATCAGTCTCCTGTACCAGAAGATGTTACAACATCAAATGTTGAATCATCATCTAAGCCTGAAGTAGAAGCTCAGCCAAAGATGTCAACAAGAGGACGTATTTTGATTCCATCACAGAAATATTTTGAATTAGAATATATCATGCTTACTGATGAGGGGGAGGCAGAGAATTTTCAACAAGCCCTGGTGCATGTAGACAAGGGAAAATGGGTGCAAGCTATGCAAGAAGAAATTAGCTCATTAAAGAAAAATCAGACATATGAGCTAGTGATACTTCCCAAGGGGAAATGAGCACTGAAAACAAGTGGGTCTTCAAAGTAAAAAGAGGAGGCAATGGAGAACCAATCAAGTACAAAGAGTGATTAGTCGTCAAAGGTTTTGAGCAGATGAAAGGAATAGACTTTGATGAGATCTTCTCACCAGTACTAAAGATGACATCAATTAGAATTATACTCGGATTGGTGGCAATACACAACTTAGAGCTTGAACAGATAGATGTCAAGATAGGTTTTCTATATAGAGATTTAGAGGAAGAGATATACATGGAACAACTAGAGGGTTTTGAAGTCGAAAAGAAGAAGCATCTAGTATGCAAGTTGAAGAAAAGTCTTTATAGCGTTAAACAAGTGTCGAGACAATGGTATAAGAAGTTTGACTCATTCATGACGAGTTAAAGTTTCAAAAGAATAGCTGCAGATCAATGTGTGTACGTCTAGAGATTACTTGACAGTAAATTCGTCATTCTACTACTCTATGTAGATGACATGTTGATAGTTGGATCAGATATGACCATAATCAGCAGGTTGAAGAGAGAGTTATTTAAGTCTTTTGATATGAAAGACTTAGGGGCAGCTCAGTAGATTTTGTGGATGAAGATTACACATGATAGGAAAACAAGAAAGTTGTGGCTGTCACAAGAAAAATATGTTGAATGAGTAATCAAGAGGTTAAACATGGAGAGTGCGAAGCCAGTCAACACTTCACTAGGCAATCATTTCAAATTAAGTAAGAAGATGTGTCCCTCAACACCACATGATACAGACAGGATGGCTAAGATTCCTTATTCATCAGCAATTGGGAGTCTGATGTATGCAATGGTGTGTACAAGGCCGGATATTGCTCATGCAGTAGGAGTCGTGAGCAGATTTCTTTCAAATCCAGGTAAAGATCATTGGGAAGCTGTGAAGTGGATACTACGGTACATGAAGAGCACATCTAAGCTATGCCTGTGCTTTGGAAGTATAGATACACTCTTGGAAGGTTACACAGATGCTGATATGGTAGGAGATCTTGATGGAAGAAAGTCAACATTAGGGTTTATTTTCACTTTTGCAGGGGGAGTTGTATCATGGCAGTCCAAGTTGTAGAAGTGTGTAGCTCTATCGACAACAGAAGCTGAATATATTGTCATAGCTGAAGTAGGCAAAGAAATGTTGTGAATAAAGTGATTTCTTCAGGAGCTTGAAATCACACAGGAAGAATACAAGATACATTGCGATAATTAGCATACTCTAGAACTGAGCAAGAACTCAATGTATTATGTGCACACCAAGCTCATTGACATATAGTATCGCTAGATGCGAGAGGTGACAGAAGAACAGATGATAAAACTAGAAAAAATTCACATTGATAAAAATCGTGCAAATATGTTGACAAAGGTGGTAACCTATGAGAAGCTACTATTATGTAAAGACATAGCAGGCATGAGTTCGAACTAGTGGAGTATGGTATAGAATGGAAGGGGCGAATTGATGAAGTCCATCCCCATAATCACGCCCGAAGAATCTTGCAAAATTAAGACAAGTTAGTTACATGTAATCTTGATTAGGAGTCTTAATCAGAGAAGAAAAAGGAAAGTATGATTAAAATCTTACTAGGAAACTTTTCACTGCCTCTAGCTTCTATAAATAGGACCAAAGGAAGAGCCAAAATCATCAGAATAGAAACGGGTGTAATCTCTCTCATAGTGAAAATTTTCCCTCTTTCTCTCGTGGATGTAGACTATACATAGCCGAACCACGTAAATCTCTGTATACTGTGTGTGATTACGTTTCGGTGCTCAGATCCTAACTGCTACGTCTAACAGATAATCCCTAATCTGAACCTGTCCTAATGCATTGAACCGCTGCCTCAACCTCAGCATCATGTGAATAACCAAAATTAGCAATGCCAGCAACATCAAGAATACGCTCCTGCACGGTTTCTATCAACCCCACCACATCCAGATGGTCCTGGATAACCAATGCGAGTGCCATCGAAATTAACTTTGAGTATGCCATCAGGGGGAGGGATCCAAATAGGTCGCGGTTTGAACTTATGAATTGTCAATTCACGAAATTCCTCTCAATTTCTGCTGATTTGTTACCCCGAGAACTCTCTAAACTCAAGTGCCTTCGAAGAAGAAAGCAATTGTCCTGAATATGTAGTCCTTTAGGAAACGCTCAGACATGCCCCTCCCATTAAAAGAATGGGAGTTCCTCTCTCTCCAAACAGCATAAAACTGCAAGAGCTCTTGCGTATTTCAAAACTCTATTTCTCTTGGTTGTTTACTTGATGGACCATTGAACCAAAAGGTCCCTGACAATTCTAGGACACACCCAGTTGCAATGAAACTTATCAAGGACAAATGTCCACATTTCGGATGGAAGGGAGCAATGTAAAAGAATGTGATTGATACTGTCGCACTCGTTTAGGCAGAATAGCATCTTGACGGGCCAGACCAGCCCCCTCTCTCTAGCGGCGATCCACCCAAAAATCTATGACTTTTGGAGACGCTGCAGACGAAACAGATAACACCACTGACTGATTGGCCTTCCAACACAGTTTATCCCTTAAGGACAAGTCAATGAACTTCGAATCAAGGATCAGCAGAAAGTTTCTGAAACAGACAATTCATTCGTCATGTTAGGACTGAATTAGATAGGTTGTACATCAAATTTTATACAAATAATATATGTTTAGCTTATGTTTCTTTAGATAACAAATCACATTTTCATTTTTGTTATTTTTTAAAAAATCTAAAATAAGTGACTAAAATTGTCCGAATGAATTGATTTATCATAAGTGACCTATTTTTTATATTTTAAGCAGGATAAACAGTTTAGATTTGCAAAAAAAATAATAATATTGCAAATCTAGATGAGGCCGCAAGGTAGCCCAATATATAAGGCGTTGGAGGTCAGCCTTTTACGTGACATTTGATATCAAGGCCATCTAGATGAGATTTAGATCTAAGAAAAAAGGAGACAAAAAACGGCCGCTAACCTTTTTTCCGCTCTCCGCCTGACATACGCTTCCTTATTTCCGTGGGAGTACAATATTCTCTCCTTTCAGTGGCATCAGATCATTGCTCAGCAGAACAAAGAAATATGAATTTTTACTAGAGAACTTAGAACCAGTTGACTAGGTGGTGACAAAATAACACGGAAAGCAAGATGGCCGACAACTATTCTTAGCATTCCTCGGTCGTCGATTAAAAGACCAAGTTTTTTTAAATAAAAATGAAAAACAACCCCTTGAGGCTCTGAATACAGAAAAATAAACAAAACATGGAAATGGTTGTCCTGTTTCTTTAAATGTTCATGTCCGTGTCGGAGTAATCTGTTCGTGATTCGTCATCCGATGGGGACAAATGTCCATGTCACTGTTGTGTAATTAGCATTCTAGTCAAGAACAAAGGAGTCTCTCACTTGGGTGATCAGGATTCGAGCTGTGCATGAATTGGGTGGCGTCTATCTTTCAAAAGAGAAAAAGAAGAAGTTAAGAGCAAAGGCATATTACCTTTTCGAGCTTACCAACCAAGGAAGATGATCCTGCGAATTAGAAGGAAATAATAGGCATTGGCCAATCTCCATATTGGATTTTATGTAAGGAATCCTGGAGACAAGAAAAAGTCCATAACAAGCAGCAAGGTGAGCTGGGGATTTGGAAGGAATGCCGACTCCGAACAGTCGGTAATAAGAGCCTCTGAGTGAATCATATCGCCCGTTGCCTTGTCATTAGAAAGGATTTGAAAGGTATCACAGCCGAACCATGCTGAACTGCTTGCAGTTTTGTGCTGTGCAAGTGAGGCTTAAGAATCCTTACCAACCTTTGATTATTGAAGTGGATTCGTCAAACAGCATTCAGTGGGCAAAAGAAACTGAGGATTATCCGTGGAGACTCTACAATTGCATGGCGTTTCTTTGAAGATATCTCAAGGACTGCGACTAGGAATTTTCACTCATTAATCAATAGGCAAACAAGGAAGCAGATATAATCGCAAAACAAGGAGTCTACAGAGTTCCTTCTCATTGCCGACCCCATGCCACTCAGAAATCTAAAGCCCAAATGTTGTTATAATTTTTGGTGTCCCTTGTCGTTCCGCTAAACGGTTGTAGACTTGTAGTAGTCCTTTGACTGCCTCAGTTATCCTGTAAGTTCTTGCTCCTTAATACTTGATTAACCATTAAGAAAAAAAAACAGCCACAAAGTAGCTGAATATGTGAATGAATGATCAGCTGATCCAAGTACTCCACAACTGTCCTCCACATTAGAACTGGATCACATAGACTAAAATTTTACGTAGCTCATAAAGCATACTTCCAAATCTAACCGTTCCATCTTTCTTTGCAATAGCCGACGGTCCTTTTCAGAGATGAAGTTTTCCACTAAATCTGATGAGGACCCCTGACCCCCTTCAGACCCATAAACATACCTACCACCATATCCAATAACTCGATGTCACATCATTGCAGCTTTCATTAAGACTCGAAAGCCTTGCGGGGAATGACTAAAAACTGCCCGCTGTGGACATGTAAGACACATAAAACTTGGATGTAAATCATATGATGACCCTTCCGGGTCTTAGAGAGACCGGAAAGAACTTCAGAACAATAGGAAACCATATTGAGGATGACCAGCGAACTGTTATATTACATCGGCAATGAAGCATGAGTGGGAGTATCAGAATATTGTATGTACAGGTTTTCCTCTGTTATACCGCAATATTGATTATGGTAGAGACTATGTACTGTAATCCCCTTGACATAGCCTTCTTCCAGTGACAGTCAACAGTTGTTAAGGAAGAAGGCAATGTCAAGGGGATTAAGTGCGCAGTCTCTAGCCACCACGGACACAAATGGAGATCACCACGAACCAAACTTAAAGCCACGGTCAAGCTTTCGGTTAATGGAGATAGCCACTGCACAAACATAAACAGTAGAGAAAAGCCATTAATATATGAATCGAATCTACTGTCATGAGTACTGACATCCATAAATAAATTAAAACCCATGAAACAAAATGCCTTAATGTAGAGTTCAATCACGTGCAGACGATAATAAGCTTACTTCTGATGAGAGAATCAGTCAGCAATTCATGCTTAACAACAGTCCATGATGGCAGACGCTATTAGGCGTCTCTGAAAATATCAGGACTCATACTACAAATTGTATTAATTGCAACCAAATTTTGTTATTTACTACAACAATCTAAATCACTTATCTTGTTCAGCCGCGAATAAATTACCTAGGCACTACAAATCATTCCAACATGATGATTTTAGCTCTACTTCTTTAGGTTTTAGATACAATCCTTGATTACTAAAAACACGACAAGCATAGTAATTAACATGATCGTATTGGCCTTATTTTTCACAAGTAGAAACAAGGAGAGTAAGCGTATAAGATGGACGGATTACATCTAAAATGAAAATAAAGAAATAGGACATGAGGAGGTCGATGCTTCTAGAATTAAAATTTGCCATACTGATATCATATTATGTGTTGATAGCCAGACATAAGAATTTCACTAACAATGTGTGTGTGTGTGTGTGTGTGTGTGTGTGAGAGAGAGAGAGAGAGAGAGAGAGAGAGAGAGAGAGAGAGAGAGAGAGAGAGAGAGAGAGAGACGCATACCTTGAGCAGCAATTCATACGACTGGACTTTCTCTAAAGTAGGAGCCTTGGACTTGAACATTTTGGAGAGGATGGTACTGGGTGTATTTATAGCTTGAACCTGGGAGAGGAGTGTTTATGTGACTATTTTGTTGCCATCTTTTCTCCCCAGTTATTCTTAGCAAAAAATTTGTTACATTTTTATCAACTAAGTAAATAAATATGAAAAATAACATGAAAAGAGAAATAAATAAATAAACAAATAAGGAAAAAAAATGAATCCTAGGCAACTATTGGTGTGAAAATAGCAACCGTCTAACATGGGGCGCACTGAACTTTCCCTCAACTTCGTTGCAGTACAGTGACCAGAGGATCTTGGGAACGGCTTATATTCTTCAAGTATGACATTTACACTCTACCAAGCCACCTAGTAAACCAGTTAGGCCGAGATGAAAAGAAAGAAAGTCATGAAACCAAGAAGGAAAGAAAATCTATCCTGACAATGTAATTACGGACTGCAAGAGTCAAGGACAGATAAGTTTCTATTTGAGTACTGCCTACCAAGCATGGCCTCTTTTGATTAGAAGAACACTGCATTTGTGGGCCCACATGAGATCTGTGTGTCAATCCATACCATTAAAGTTCCAGAAAATGGATAGAGCTAGACTCATTAGATTTTTGGTTTCATACAAATCGGATATTTCATACACTAGATAGGCTGAAAAAGAAAATCGATGGCCTCCATTTTGATAAAAGGAATAAACAAGCACTTACTAATGAAGGATCCACAGGCATTGAATCAAGACAAATCGACCTTCAATTGTACGGGCTTGTCGTCGATCATGAGATGAACGGAATTGATCATTGCCAACGTGGTTATGTAGTCCATAAAAGTGCCAAAGTTTTCTTTTTATCTTTCTTTTTGTTTAAACTGTTTCTAATTTTGGTGGCTTCCTAGTTTTAAGTTTTCTTTCTTTTACTTTCACATGGGATTTACCGGTGGTTAGGGAAACAATAAATCACCACTTGAAGAATCTAAGCCGTTCCCATCATCCTACGGGCTACTACAGTGCATGGAACTTCAGGGAAAGTCAGGTGCTTGGGATGTTGGACGGTCTCACGAAAATAATAGCGATTATATATATAAGAAAAATATTTCATGCCACCACTTGGACGGATAATTGTGAGCGTACCCGCTCCAAAAGAAGGGAAATGTAGACACTAATTTTTTCATGTAAGGTAGATCTAAGCCATTGATCATGCTCACAATGCTAAAAATACATAACTAGTGGAAAAACAATTTATTTGGATGATCCTAACTACTTATTTTGAGTTTTTGGGAAATTAATAAAATGAGTAGTGGTAATTTTTACCTCAAAAAGGTTTATCCACAACTGTTTAAAGAGCATGTAATTTGAACTCTATTCTGTCTATGTTATTTCTAATATTATTAATAACTTAGATCTTTAATAAAAGTTTTTCTTTGCTTGGAAATGGGCATATACGTCTTCCTTTACTCTTGAGCGTGTACACTTAAGGGGACTATTGTACAAAATATGCGATATGATAGTTGCTTCAATAACCAATGATTAGTCAAAAGTCATCTGATCTCAACAACAAGGCACCTCTCTTCATTATGCTTGGCTAGAGATTCGAGGTAGCACTTTCCCCTTATGAGGGAGATCTCAAATAGATTTACAAATTAGGATAATAGATTATACCTGGCACTTTGCTTCATAATTCTTCATTGAAAAATAAATGATTGGGTGACAAGATATTTCTGTGCGATAGTTGCTTTAATAACGAATAATTGGATAACACGATATTTTTGCAAGGTGCCCACGACATACAATTATGATAATTTATACCATATATAAGGAAAAATTCTATAGGATGGCTATAATGGATTGGGCATGGGAACCCATGAATGGGGCTTTAAAAGCCTGCCCTGTTTTCCCGCACCGCCAAAACCTTTCCCCTCTCAACTCCTGTGTCACCGACGATGGTTATGACACCAAACGATGGCAACAACGTGGATAGCCCCTTCCCAGGTGCACGAGAATAGGAAGCTCTCATTCTAGCCGGCTTGACCAAGGTAAGCCACCCTCCACTATTTTCCCCTTCTTACATTGAGTTTATTGTTTTTAACACCGAAAAACGACGTGGAATGTCGTTTTTCCGGTGACTGCATCGATCTACTATTTTTGCAAAAATATCCTGATGAAACGGTGTCAGATGGATGATTTAAATGGTTCATCTTGTGCGTGATAACACAAAGAACAAATCCATGAATTTTCATGGTAATAGGATGGCTAGGGACACCGAAAAACCAAGAAAATAGTAAGAGAAAGATTTTTAGGAATGTGATGAAAATTATGTAAAAACACAAGATAATGATGAAATTTGTTGAAAGGGAGCTTAAAAATGGGATCTACGCGAAAAACAAAGCGAAATGGTGCAAAAATTGCACCATTTGGACACCTGAGAGTCACCGATAGCAACTAGAGTCTGATCGTCATCTCCGGCAACGGCAACCAGCTGCTAATCGTTCCCGGCAATGGAACTTAGCAGGTGTGCAAGTAGGCAGCATGGGCACACAGCGCAAGCACGTCATGTGTGGTGCGGGTTTTTCTTGATTTTTTGGTTTTTCTAACTCGTCCATTCACAAAAAATGTGATTTTAGGAGCTACATAGGTCCAAATAGCGATCCGAAAGAGGCATTGCGATCATCTCAATGATACGGACTTAGATTCAAGATAAAAAAAACCCAGCTTGGAGCACCTTTTAAATGGTTAAACCACTAAATACTATTAGATGACCTAGATCAGGCCGATTAATGTATGATCAAGCCTTAGACCTTGTTTGTATACAGCAAACATGAGATGATCTATAGGATTAAAAGATTAAATCTCATTGAATTGTTAGGAAAAATGATCTTGACCGTCAATTTAAGTAGGTGTCTTAGGATGTGCTGATCAGAGAGCAATCTAACCATTAGATCAACATGTAATCATAAGGATACATGTGAATCACTAAACGAAATAGAAATTTAATGGATCATGATGAAAAGGAGTAGGATTGAAATAAAAAATGAATATGATGGTCTAGATGTTAGAAAGGCAAACATCTAGCTATGGGTTGCCCTAATGGAGGTTTAATCAGATGATCTGGACCGTTAATATAGGATTAACTACCATATCAGGGAGGTTATCAATTGGACTTGTTATTTGAAACGTGAGAACATCAAGTGATCGATGACTTATGATGTAATAGGTACGTCAGGGCGCAAGATGTGATATAGCTTACATGCCTGATTGGAGTATCGCGTTATCGAGGTAGGTGTTACATTCGGTGTATTGTTGCCATTGCCAAGATGCTTGAGGGGGAGGCCCCAAGATAGGTTGAGGGACGAAGGCGGGAGGGACTGAGAGTTAGTCCCACATCACTAGGGGGAGGAGTTGTGGGCTATTGATAAGAGTCGTGGAAGAATAAAATAATAACTGCTGGCAGTGTATGGGCGCTGTCAATGGAAAGTGGACAATATCGTTACTGGGTGGGCCGCCTGACTATCACAGTTTGGTATCAAAACCCAGGTCTATTCCGTCATCACCACTTTAAAGGTCCAATTAGATTGATAGCCCATGAGTTCATGATGAGATTGAGATAGGAGGAATGATTACACGATGTGATATCGAAACTTTGAATAGATGGTTCCTCAAAGGAAGACTAGGTCTATCCCTGCTCCACTAGTTGCCATTCCTGCCGAGTTTTCAAGGCAAGGAGCCTGTGACATAGACTTAGTGGCCCGAATGGTACAAGGTATGATATTATATATATAGTCCATTGAGGTGAAGTAATTCCTAAGTATGAATTAAAGAGATATGATGATTGCAAATAATTGATGCCATGAGAATTGGCAGACTTTTTTAAGTAAAGATGAGATTCTGAATCCTTGCATGATTACGAGATAACGCACTTCCAGGGAAAGTGTGTGATTCTTATAGTATAGAATTTAGACGGGGAGTATGATTGATAATTGCATATGCAAACTTTATTATATGATGAAAGGTCTATTCACATGGATTATCCTATGAGAGTGCAAGTCCAAATTTGAGCAGCATGTATGAACATGTGAAGAAGCATAATGACTATTGTACGACAATCATGAGATAATAATGGAAAGGGATCAGAAATGATTATAAATAATAAGAGCTCGAGAAATTTGAGAGGAATATTGTATTAATTTAAACTTATAGTGGAATTATTTAATGAATGAATTTTGATGTAGTGAAAATGATAGAGAAAAATGATGAGGTAAGATTTTATTGTCCTATGGATGAATATGAATTATGAGATGAAACTTAATGGGTTCTTTTGTAAATAGTAATAGTAATAGCCAGTCTTTAATGAGAAGTCAATTCGTATGGATTACTTTGAGGATTTTACTAAGGGTTGGCAGACACATTAACACTTAGAAGATATAACAACTATTTGACGATGATAAATAGTAGTAAAGTGACATCAAATAACCTCCTAGTTAGGGGATGGGATGATAGAAAAAGGTGAAATTGAGTATCATACCATATATAAGTAATTGACAAGATTGGTTATTTGATTTCAAATTAGAGGCATCTATCATATAAAAGGAATGAGGTAAGATGAAATTGATTATAAATGAATTACATTTTAGCATGAATAGAGATGATAGTGTGGTTTCTGATGATTAATGAAGTATTATAAAGGTAAATTTCCTTGGGTTTGAAATGAATCAAGTTGGAAATGATTTTGATTAATATGACATGAAATAATTTATTAGTTCAAGAAAGTGAAATAGCGGAAGTGAGGACACTGAAAATATAATCACGAGGATATTAAGGATGGTTATTTAAGAAGATGTGTTCCTTTATCAATGAGACTTTTATTTAGAAGGCCCTTGGGAAGGCCTGTGATAATTAGTATTTTTAGAAAACTAAGGGAGTTTGCCACTTGAAGAGAAGAATTAGACGGTTCAACGGTACTGAACCAGTATACTCAGTTGAAGAGACTTGCCCTAACTCCTTCACCACGAAGAAGGAAACCATGGATAGATTGCCATATGTTGACAACTGTATTGAGGAATCAAATGATTGTGTTGTGTTCTACGCTGGTTGCGAGGTTCCGACATAACCTCTATGTAAGAGGGATTCTTTTAGGTCAAGACTGATCGCAAAAACTCGGACATGGGTAGTTTGAGTTAGCCTAGTAAGGGCAAGAGACCTTTTATTGACATGACTGCAGAGGCCATTGAGCTAGTGACATTTGATCAGGCGGTGCTGGGATAGGAAAGAGAGACATAATGTGTACTAGTGGTAAGGACAGACACCTGGACAACTATTGTAACACCCCGGATTTTTAAGACTTTTTTTTTTATATATAATAATAGCATTTTTAAATAAGGGCATTTGGGATCCCATGAGAAAAGTTTTATTTATCACTTTACTAAAATATCTCTTAAAAACTCCGGGTGTTATTTTTCCTTTCTCAAATGTCACATATATAATTTAAAACATAAATAAATTTTTATGATAATAGATTTAAAACAATACTCGTATCAATCAACGTCAAATGAATCGACACCTTTATTTTGAATCAAATAAATATCCAAAACACAATAATAATATGGCCCAGGGTCTATCCATCATAATATCCCATGTAAATGTCCAACATATGTCTAAACATCTCAATCAACTCCATAAAATAAAAGTATACAGTCCATAATTAAATTCAAATGATAATCTTGTTGATTGACTCACATCACTGTTTAAAATTCTAGGTAAAAGGATCTCCCGCAGCTCTCACAGTTTCTCAACAGCCTTGTCTTTCCTGTTATTGCTCTCAAGATCTAAGGCATTGCAAAACAAAGCAATGCCTCAGCAAGCTATCGCTTGTGTAGGTACATATACAATTAATGAAATGAATGAAATAACAGTAATGACAAAATAAAATATATATCGTTTATAACGATAAAATCATTATAACTCATGCCAACATAGTATCAATTTCTCAAGTATGCTAAAACATGCATTCCAAGGATTTAAAACATGACATGAATCAATGTAAATGAGCATACAATAATAATAATAATGGCACCCTAAGGTAATGGGTCCCACAAGCGTCATATAGACAAATATCACTGATCATGAGTACTCATAGCCAACCTCTGAGTGCCGTCACATCCAGGCATACCATCCATAACCATGTTCATCATACACGCAAACATAATAAGAATATGGGCCATCATGCCACAGTGGCAACCCTCCATTGATCTCAACCATCGCTACTCTCTGTCGACACCATAACGGGAGACTTAGCGTCTATCCCCATGGAAAGGCCCAGACCGGTAGTGTAGACTATCCATGTTATCAAACCCCTACCCAATGCTATCTATGGACATGTATCTATCATATCACAATATCATCACATCACAATCTCGGAGGGTGGGTGGCCGCCCTATCCCTCCTAGCATGACGCCCACCGGGTGAGAGCACCCGTCATCAAATATAAAACACGAAAATCATATGTATATGCTAAAACTCAAGAGTACTCGTAGCTCACAATCCCCAAGGCACGCCCCTCATCCTGGGGTTAACTTATAAAAGGACCAGCTAACAAGCCTCTATTCTTATTTCCATGCAAATCCATGCATTTCCAATATATAATAAGAAAGAAGTCTCTATTTAAGCATAATTAATTAATATCATACTCATAAAAACATTTGTCATGGGTTTATTTAATAAAAGATTTCAATTTGTATTAATCATAATGTACTCTAAGTCTCATGAAATCAATGGCAAATAAGAAATGCAATTTAAAACACAATCACTCATGATGCTATGTTTATGCATGGTTTTAAAATCAAGGCAAAGTATTAATTGTCATCACTTACTTCAATGTGAGACCACTTAGCTTACTAATAATTCCCTTAACTAGTATGTTCAAGTGCACCTGTTTATGTCACATCACTATTTTAAAATTTTTCTAAATTAAAAGTGGTCATTTATAAGTTTTTAAGTTAAACTAGGTCCGCATTGTCAATACAGTCACAACGCCTCTTTCGGATCATGATTTGGACTCCTATAGCTCCCAAAAATCAAGTTTTAAGTGCATATATACGTAAATGGGGCCTGACCAACCACCATAAGTGGTTTGTATAGAAGGCGTTGGTTTACGCCGGTTTATACTGACATAAACCGACGTCACGAAGACACCCGCCTTCTAAAAACGCAGCAGGGACGCACTGCATGCGTCACAGTCGCCAAGACACCGCGTGTCCCAACCCACTGAGACAGCCCATGGACGCCGTAAGCGTGCAGGGACGTGCACTCATCGTGCGTCCTACAGGCATCCAAATCTTGTGATTTTTGCACTGTTTTTCTCAGAATTTTGTCTAGATTTCATTTCTACCCTCCTTTTGTATTGATTTTTTCCAAAAACTATGTTTTTAAAGTGGTTTTTCCCAAGTTCCTAAAAACTTTCATAGGTACTGGTTTTCACGTTTTCTGGAGAAAACCAACTGTTGGATCTCTCCCAAATTTAAAGGATTTATTCTTAGCTCTATCATGCTCTAGATGGACGGTATAATTTGCAAACAGATGTGGTTTCATCCATGAAATCATGCTCCAACAGTAGCGTGAATATGAAAAACGTGGTTTTTTCTTATTTTTAATGTATTTCTATTTTATATATACCTATTTAATAAATAAAAATTTGAGGGATTAGGACTTACCTCGTCTAGCTGGGTGTTGGTGGACGTTGTCGGAGCTTTACTCACTAAAAAACTTAAAATTTTCAGAGCTAGGGTTTTGATGAAAACTCAGTGAAACCAAAAGAAGGTGGTGTGATGTGGTGACTGATGAGGTTGATATATGCTGTAGAGTTTAAGGGAAAGAGAAACTCTTCCCTTCATGTCTCTTTCCGCTGGTTTCTCCAGTGATTTCGCCAGATTCGGTAGAGACATGTAGAAGAAGGGGGTGTCATTATCAATTCGGGCCCCTGTGTTTTACGTCTCTGCCAAATTACCAATTTACCCCTATAACATTAACAGCTCATAACTCCCTCATTTGAGCTCCATTTTCTGCGTTCTTTACAGAGTTGGAATCCTATTGACGAGCACTTTCAAATTCTTAAGTTTTCAGGATCAAATTCCATCTATAAAATTTTAATTTAATAAAATTTTAATTTATCCAAAAATTAAGGATATTACAACTATGTCCCAGAGTTAGTGGTAATGGCATTAGTAACCCCCATCACTGTGGCAACCTTTTAAATGTTTGACTATGAAGAGTTAAGATATTCCTTTAGAGACTGTCCTAGTAGACAATGAGTCTGACTGACTGACATTAGAGACAGGGCAGAGATGGCCCCACATTGGTAATGATGATTCGTTAGGATATCTTTACACTTATGTGTAGACCATGCTTTTTGACTATCATTATCATTACTTGAAGCAAGTATTAACCTCAACCCAAGTTAAGGAAGGCACCTTCTTGATTGTTGATAGACGCACCAAGATCCTCCTTGATTTAGGATCCAATCACCCTTGTAGTTGAGTGTTGGCACCCTAATGAATGTGCCTTTATATGTATTGAAAGATCCTTGGGTTGGAGGTTATGACACTGATTGCCAAGTTATTGAAACTTGTAAGTACCTCTAAAGAGTACTGTTGGAAATGATGACAAGTGAGAGGATAGATATTGACTTTATCATCTACAATTTGAGGGATTATGATATCATCCTTGGGATGGATTCCATTGTTGGAGAATAGTTGATTGCAGTGAGAAGAAAGGTACTTTTGATATACCGAATAATTATGGATCTCACTCTTGAGTAAGAAGGGGCATCACTGAGATTTGTGTTAACCTTGCCTTGAAGGCAATATAGTACTCATCTGATGTACTGAGTTTTCCTAGTTTTGTGATTGTGGATGATAGAGAACAACTATAAATTGAGCACACAGAGGGTGTGTGAAGATTCACGATCTTTCTAAGGAGGTTTCAGGATTTTATGCCATGAGAGATTGATTTTTATGCTAATTTGGCATCAAATATAGTGGCATTTCCTAAGGAGCCATACAAGATGGCCCTGGCTGAAATGGAAGGATTTCAGCTATGGTAGTTATTTGACGAGAGATTATCAAACCTAGTGGGTCTTCACAAGATACATTAATCCTCTTTGTGAGAAGAAAGATAGATTCTTATTGTTAAGCACGGATTGTTGATTGTTTGATAGCTCCACGGTGGAAAATTGATATCCTTTATCATATGTTGATGACCTATTTGATCAGCCTTGGATGGTGCATAGTATTGGTGGATATTGATTTGAGATCTGATTAGCACCAGCTGAGGATTGTAACTAAAATGTCTTTAAGTCAATTTTTAGAACTTGTTATGATTGCTACAAGCTCTAGATCATATAAATTAATGAAATTGGTACACTGGTAGTATGTATGGATATGATGGGCTAAATTTGTAGAAGTTACTAGGATGAGTCATGATTATGTGGTGGATAATGTTTTTATGTATTCCATGACTTTGACAAGCATAAGAAGTCCTTGTGCATTATTCTAAGTATCTAAAGGACTCATCATTTGTTATAAATGTATGTGAGTAGGAAATATGGTCAAAGAAGATGAATTTTCTTGACCATAATATCTCTACTGATAGAGATACAATTTATGGGAACTGTGATAATTTGGGACTAGTTAAACTAATGACTAAGGTTTATAATCTCCTTAGTTTGGTAAACAGTTATTGCGGGATGATTGAGTTCTCCAGGATAGCAATGACACGAATATTACGCATATTACGCATATGAGCCTGATTTCTCATGCAGGAGAGAGGTGTGACAGAAAAGTATGCTTAGTATGAGAGCATTTTCTTATATGTAATTAGCTAGAAATTTTGGCTTATGAGTAACCGATGAGGGTGCAGATGAAGGTAGGTGTGCGAGGCACCGCAGGTTTCTAAGTGGTTAGCTTTTAGGTAGCAGGCTTCTAGGTGCTCATAGTATGAGTGTGTAGTTGACTAATTATGATTGGCATGTGATTGTCTGTTACTGAGTTGGTATGCTCGGATTATGATAGGCATCTGATTGCCTGTTATTGAGTTGGTATGCTCTTATTTTGATTGGCATGTGATTCCTGCTATTGAGCTGATACACTCTGATTTTGATTGGCACATGATTGCCTATTACTGAGGTTGGGATGCATTGATTTCAATTGGTATATGATTGCTTATTGCTGAGCTGGTAAGCTCTGATTTGGTTGGTGTGGATTGCCTGTTGATGACCATATATGATCTAGCTTTGATTGGCATATATTGCTTGTTCAGGAGTTGATGTGATAGGGATTAATGAATATACACTACCTAATAATGAGGTAGTATACGCTGGAATGGATTTGATGTGGAATTGCCTATATGTGAGTTGTGGCACTTCAATTTTGTTGACATGATGATTTATTTATGCTAAAGATGTAAACAAATTATTTATGTAAATTGCATTATATGTGATTATGATGTGTTCTAACCACAATATAAGTATCGGATTCGGAATGGTTTGAAACATACATTGCTTTATATGTATGAGCTGTTATCTAAGGAGATAACATGATATGAAATTGTTTATTGACATTGACTCTGAAATGATGATACCAAATGGGGATGTTTTAAGAATTGTTAAGGAATGACATGGAAAGAATTTTGAAGGCGAAATTTTTTATAAGGTAGGTAGAATGTAATATCCGCATTTTTAAATTCTAAAAACGCATGATTTGTGAAATTTTGCAAAAATTAAGGTAATTATAGAATTGAGAATTTTAGAGATTAAATCACGAGTTAAAACCTCAATAATTGAAATGTACTCAGAAAATATAATCAAATGCCACTAAGAATGCTAAAATCAAAGACCAAAGGAAGAATGGCTAATTATTTTAATTATGGTATTTAATTAAATGGAAAAAGGGGGGATAAAATAGTAAATATGTGTGGGGCCCACGAACTAGGCACGGGAACCCACGCATGAGGCTTTAAAAGTCTACCTTGTTTTTTCGCACGGCCAAAACCTTTCCCCCCTCAACTCTCGTGTCACCGACAATGGCGATGACGCCAAATGCCGACAACAACGTGGATAGCCCCCTCCTAGGTGCACGTGGATGGGAAGCTCTCGTTCTAGCCAACCTAACCAAGGTAAGCCACCCTCTACTATTTTTCCTTTCTTACATTGAGTTTACCGTTTTTAATGCCAAAAAACGACGTGGAATGTTGTTTTTTCAATGACTGCATGGATCTAATGTTTTTGCAAAAATAATCTGATGAAATGATGTCATATGGATGATCTAAACTGTTTATCTTGTGCATGGTAACACAAAGAACAAACCCATGAATTTTCATGAAAATCGGATAGTTAAGGGCGCCAAAAAACCAAGAAACAGTAAGAGAAAGATTTTTAGGAATGTGATGAAAATCGTGTAAAAATACAAGATAATGATGGAATTTGTTGAAAGGGAGCTTAAAAATGGAATCTACGCAAAAAAAAGTGAGTGAAATGGTATAAAAATAGCACAATTTGGACACCAGAGAGTTACCGACGGTAACTGGAGTCCAACCATCGTCTTTGGCGATGGTGGCTAGCCGATTATCATTTCCGAAGATGACACCCAGCAGCAGCAGGTCGACGGTGTACACGGGCGACGCTTGGGTAGCTAGGGTATGCGCGTCATGTGCAACGCGGCTTTTTCTTGATTTTTGGATTTTTTGACCCATCTATTCACAAAAAATGTGATTTTAGGAGCTACAGAAGTCCAAATCGTGATATGAAAGAAGTGTTGCGATTGTCTAGATGACACAAACCTAAATTCAAGATAAAAACCCAGCTTGGAGCACCTTTTAAATGGTTAAACTACTAAATACTATTACATGACCTAGATCAGGCCAATTAATATATGATCAGGCCTTAGACCTTGTTTGTATACAGCAAACATGAGATGATCTAGGGGATTAGAAGAGTAGATCTCATTGAATTGTCAAGAAAAATTATCTTGACCATCGATATGAGTAGGTGTCTTAGGATGTGCTAATCAGAGAGCAATCTGACCGTTAGATCAACACGTAATCATAAGGATACATGTGAGTGACTAAACGAAATAGAAATTTAATGGATCATGATGAAAAGGAGTAAGATTGAAATAAAAATTGACATATGATGGTCTAGATGTTAGAAAGACAAACATCTAGCTCAGGGTTGCCCTAATTGAGGGTTAATAAGATGATCTAGGCCGTTAATCTAGGATTAACTACCAGATTAGGGAGGTTATCACTTGGACTTGTTATTTGAAATGTGAGAACACTAAGTGATCTATAACTTATGATGTGGCAGGTACGTCAGGGCATACGATGTGATATAGCTTACGTGCCTGATTAGAGTACCCCATTATTAAGGTAGGTGATTACATTCATGATTTTTTCATGATTTCTTAAATCATGACATAGTATTTGAAACTTTGAGGCGTAGGTTTTATGCCCTGTCATATTGCATGAGATCATTTTTAGCATATATTGCCGATATGCTTGATACTTTCTTTGTGCATGATTTATGCATTTTTTTTAGTATATTTCAGTTGCATCGACTTGATTGTTGCTGATGTTATTTCACTAATTTGCGATGCATGATGTTGATATGTTGAATTACTCACTCGATTTGGTTTTATCGAGGATGATTATGCATTATCATGTTTTTAGAAAAATTTCTTCATGCTCCATGATTTAGTCATATATGTGAACATATGGCTAATGCTACACTACCATATCTTTGATTGGATATGATTGAGATTTTTACACATGGGAGTTTCTATACCTTGTCAATTGGGACATTGAGCTTGTGAATGGATGCATCTCCCCGTGAGTGCTTGAGTGCCCCGTGTGAGTAAAAGGGCAAAAGCGAGATTGGAACACGTCTATTCATGAGTGCCCGTGTGGATGAAAGGGTGAAAGCGAAATTGGAACACATCTTTTCATGAGCGCCTGAGTGCCCCATGTGGGTGAAAGAGTGAAAGCGAGATTGGAATGCGTCTTTCCATGAGTGCCTGAGTGCCCATATAGGTGAAAGAGTGAAAGTAGAATTGGAATGCGTCTTTCCGTGAGTGCCTGATTGCCCCATTGTGGGTGAAAAGGTGAAAGCGAAAAGTACTGCGAGTTGGCCCCACGTTGCCATAAGTGTATTTGAGACACTCATAGGGCTAGATCGTATACAATGTTTTATTGGTTTTGACATGCATTCATGATGTTCTATGGATACCAATTTTTATTGTTTTGACATACATGTATCTACGTATTTTCTCACATTATGTATGTCTTGACGCCCATGATTTATATTGCTTTGTTTACATCATGGATTTCGTATATTATTCATTATGAATTCTAATGTTTCATGTATATATATTCTTCTTATGGGAATTTCCATGATCTTGATATCTTGCAACATATGATTTTATATCATTTTTGCAAATTGAATGTAAGTAACCTACAGAAGCATAGCTTGCTGAGATATTGCTTTGTTTTGCAATGCATCAGATTTTTACAGTGCAATAGCGCTAAGGGTAAGCAGGTGGAGCTGCATTAACTAAGTATCTATCTTGAGGATTATCTACCTTTTTGTACATCAAAAACTGATTTAGTATACGTCTCTTGGACTTGTGTTTCAATTTGTTGGGCTATATATAGATGTTGACATTTTGTATAGATTGGACTCACACTACTTGTATAGTGTACTTGTAATTGCCGATGTGTGTATGAAATGGTGATTATGGATGAACCTTGGGAGAGAATTTATACACATAATTCCTATTATTGTCTTTTCACGACTGTGTATGACTTTTCATAGTTTTACTTTGAGCATGCTCAGTGTATCTTGATTCGATTTTATTTATTGTCGCAGTTTTGGGATGTGGTTGACCCCCAAGGTTTTCGTTGTTGGTTAATTCTTTTAACGTTGCGTAAGATTTATAAATCTTGAGTTTTTGCTTTCAGGGATCCCGCCTATTTTTCTTTAAAATATATTATTATTACGACTTGGGAAAAAGGTTTATAAAAACCCGATGTGTCACAAAAAGCGATTTCCTCTCTCACCAGCTCATCAGCTTTAGCTTTAGGTGATCTTCTAACGTAATTAAATGTGATATACAACCAAGAAGCTTGCAGCTTGGGAGCTTCAATGCTATCCCAATACCTCCAAGGAAGAAGTTTGCTTCCCAACAACCATCTGATCACGTTGGCTGAATCTCCTAACAAAATGTTAGATAACCCCGAATCTGAACCCGTCCTAATGCATTGAACCGCTGCCTGAACCTCAGCATCATGTGAATAACCAAAATTAGCAAGGCCAGCAACATCAAGAATACGCTCCTGCACGGTTTCTAACAACCCCACCATATCCAGATGGTCCTGGATAACCAATGCGAGTGCCATCGAAATTAACTTTGAGCATGCCATCAGGAGGAAGGATCCAAATAGATCGCGGTTTGAACTTATGAATTGTCAATTCACGAAATTCCTCTCAATTTCTGCTGATTTGTTACCCCGAGAACTCTCTAAACTCAAGTGCCTTCGAAGAAGAAAGCAATTGTCCTGAATATGTAGTCCTTTAGGAAACGCTCAGACATCCCCCTCCCATTAAAAGAATGGGAGTTCCTCTCTCTCCAAACAGCATAAAACTGCAAGAGCACTTGCGTATTTCAAACTCTATTTCTCTTGGTTGTTTACTTGATGGACCATTGAACCAAAAGGTCCTGACAATTCTAGGACACACCCACTTGCAATGAAACTTATCAAGGACAAATGTCCACATTTCCGATGGAAGGGAGCAATGTAAAAGAATGTGATTGATACTGTCGCACTCGTTTAGGCAGAATAGCACCTTGACGGGCCAGACCAGCCCCCTTTTTATAAATTGTCAAACGTAAGAGCCCTCTCTCTAGCGGCGATCCACCCAAAAATCTATGACTTTTGGAGACGCTGCAGACGAAACAGATAACACCACTGACTGATTGGCCTTCCAACACAGTTTGTCCCTTAAGGACAAGTCAATGAACTTCGAATCAAGGATCAGCAGAAGTTTCTGAAACAGACAATCCATTCATCATGTTAGGAATGGATTAAATAGGTTGGACATCAAATTTCATACAAATAATATATGTTTAGCTTATGTTTCTTTCGATAACAAATCACATCTATTCATTTTTGTTATTTTAAAAAAAATCCAAAATAAGTGACTAAAATTGTCTGAATGAATTGATTTATCATAAGTGACCTATTTTTGATATTTTAAGCACGATAAACAGTTTAGATTTGGAAAAAAAAAAAAATTGCAAATCTAGATGAGGCCGCAAGGTAGCCCAATAAGTAAGGCCTTGGAGGTCAGCTTTTTACGTGACATTTGATATCCAGGCCATCTAGATGAGATTTAGATATAAGAAAAAAGGAGAAAAAAACGGCCGCTACTTTTTTTCCGCTCTCCGCCTGACATACGCCTCCTTATTTCCGTGGGAGCACCATGTTCTCTCCTTTCAGTGGCATCAGATCATTGCTCAGCAGAACAAAGAAATATGAATTTTTGAAGTGGATTCCTTACCAACCTTTGATTATTGAAGTGGATTCCTCAAACGCTATTCAGTGGGCAAAAGAAACTGAAGATTATCCATGGAGACTACAATTGCATGGCGTTTCTTAGAAGATATCTCAACGACTGCGACTAGGAATTTTCACTCATTAATCAATAGGCAAACAAGGAAGCAGATATACTCTCAAAACAAGGAGTCTACAGAGTTCCTTCTTATTTCCGACCACATGCCACTCAGAAATCTAAAGCCCAAACGTTGTTATAATTTTGGTGTCCCTTCGTTCCGCTAAACGGTTGTAGACTTGTAGTAATCCTTTGACTGCCTCAGTTATCCTGTAAGTTCTTGCTCCTTAATACTTGATTAACCATTAAGAAAAAAGAAAAAAACAGCAACAAAGTAGCTGAATATGTGAATGAATGATCAGTTGATCCAAGTACTCCACAACTGTCCTCCACATTAGAAATGGATCACAGACTAAAATTTTACGTAGCTCATAAGCCATACTTCCAAATCCAACCGTTCCGTCTTTCTTTGCAATAACCAACTGTCCTTTTCAGGGATGAAGTTTTCTGTTAAATCTGATGAGGACCCATGACCCCCTTCAGACCCATAAACATACCTACCACCATATCCAACAACTCGATCTCACATCATTGCAGCTTTCACTAAGACTCGAAAGCTTTGCTGAGAATGACTAAGAACTGCCCGCTGTGGACATGTAAGACACATACAACTTGGATGTAAATCATATGATGACCCTTCCGGGTCTTAGAGAGAACGGAAAGAACTTCAGAACAATAGGAAACCATATTGAGGATGACCAGCTAACTGTTATATTACATCGAAAATGAAGCATGAGTGGGAGTATGAGAATATTGTATTTACAGTTTTCCTCTGTGATACCGCAATATTGATTATGGTAGAGACTATGTACTGTAATCCCCTTGACATAGCCTTCTCCCAGTGACAGTCAGCAGTTGGTAAGGAAGAAGGCAATGTCAAGGGGATTAAGTGCGCAGTCTCTAGTCACCACGGACACAACTGTAGATCGCCACGAACCAATCTTAACGCCACGGTCAAGCTTTCGGTTAATGGAGATAGCAACTGCACAAACATAAACAGTAGAGAAAAGCCATTAATATATGAATCGAATCTACTGTCATGAGTACTGACATCCATAAATAAATTAAAACCCATGAAACAAAATGTATTAATGTAGACTTCAATCACGCACAGACGATAATGAGCTTACTTCTGATGAGAGAATCAGTCAGCAATTCATGCTTAACAACAGTCCATGATGGCAAACGCTATTAGGCGTCTCTGAAAATATCAGGACTCATACTACAAATTGTATTATTTACAACCAAATTGCATCATTTGCTACAACAAACTAATCCACTTATCTTGTTCAGAGGGGAATAAATTACCAAGGCACTACAAATCATGCCAACATGATGATTTTAGCCTCTACTTCTTTAGGTTTTAGATACAATTCTTGATTACTAAAAACACGAAAAGAATAGTAATTAACATGATCGTATTGGCCTTATTTTTCACAAGCAGTAGAAACATGGAGAGTGAGTGTGAAAAAAAGAACGGATTACATCTAAAAGGAAAAAAAAGAAATAGGACATGAGGAGGTAGAGGCGTCTAGTATTAAAATTTGCCATACTGATATCATATTATGTATTGATAGCCAGACATAAGACATCTCACTAACAATGAGAGAGAGAGAGAGAGAGAGAGAGAGAGAGAGAGAGAGCTGCATACCTTGAGCAGCAATCCATACTACTAGAGTTTCTCTAAAGTAGTAACCTTGGACTTGAACATTTTGGAGAGGATGTTCTGGGTGTATTTATAGCTTGAAGCTGGAAGAGGAGTATTTATGTGACAATATTTTCTTGCCATCTTTTCTCCCCAGTTATTCTTAGCAAAAAAATTGGTAACATTTTTATCAACTAAGTAAATAAATAAGAGAAATAACATGAAAAGAGAAATAAATAAACAAATAAGGAAAAAAAATGTATCCTAGGCAACTATTGGTGTGAAAATAGCGACCGTCTAGCATGGGGCGCACTGAACTTTCCCTCAATTTCAGTGCAGTATAGTGACCATAGGATCATGGGAACGGATTATATTCTTCAAGTATGACATTTACACTTTACCAAGCCACCTAGTAAAGCAGTTAGGCCGAGAGGAAAAGAAAGTCATGAAACCAAGAAGGAAAGAAAATCTATCCTGACAATGTAATTACGGACTGCAAGAGTCAAGGACAGATAAGTTTCTATTTGAGCACTGCCTACCAAGCATGGCCTCTTTTGATTAGAAGAACACTGCAATTGTGGGCCCACATGAGATCTGTGTGTGAATCCATACCATTAATGTTCCAGAAAATGGATAGAGCTAGACTCATTAGATTTTTTGTCTCATACAAATTGGATATCTCATACACTAGATGGGCTAAAAATGAAAATCGATGGCTTACATTTTGATAAAAAGAATAAACAAGCACTCACGAATGAAGGATCTACAGGTATTGAATCAACACAAATCGACCTTCAATTGTACGGGCTTGTCATCAATCATGAGATGAACGGAATTGATCATTGCCAACATGGTTATGTAGTCCACAAAAGTGCCAAAGTATTTCTTTTTTCTTTCTTTTTGTTTAAACTGTTTCTAATTTTAACCCCTCAATTTTGGTGGCTTCCTAGTTTTATGTTTTCTTTCTTTTACTTTCACATGGGATTTACCTGTGGTTCGGGAAACAATAAATCACCACTTGAAGAATCTAAGCCGTTCCCATCATCCTACGGGCTGCTACAGTGCACCGAGCTTCAGGGAAAGTCAGGTGCTTAGGATGTTGGACAATCTCCCGAAAATAATAGCGATTATATATATATATATATATATATATATATAAGGAAAAATTTCATGCCACCACTTGAACGTATAATTATGAGCGTACCTGCTCCAGAGGAGGGGAAGTGTAGACACTAATTTTTTTATGTAAGGTAGACCTTGTTTAGTAGATCTAAGCCATTGATCATGTTCACAATGCTAAAAATAGATAACTAGTGGAAAAACAATTTGTTTGGAAGATCCTAACTACTTGTTTTGAGTTTTTGAGAAATTAATAAAATGAGTAGTCATAATTTTTACCTCAAAAAAGATTATCCACAACTATTTAAAGAGCATGTAATTTGAACTCTATTCTGTCTATGTTATTTCTAATATTATGAATGACTTAGATATGTAATAAAAGTTTTTCTTTGCTTGGAAATGGGCATATACATCATCCTTTACTCTTGAACATGTACACTTAAGGGGACTATTGTACAAAATATGCGATATGATAGTTGCTTTAATAACCAATGATTAGCCAAAAGCCATCTAGCACAGCTGATCACAACAACAAGGCACCTTTCTTGGTTATGCTTGGTTGGAGATTCAAGGTGGCACTTTCCCCTTATGAGGGAGATCTCAAATAGATTTACGAATTAGGATAGTAGATTATACGTGGCACTTTGCTTCATAATTCTTCATTGAAAAATAAATGATTAGGTGACAAGATATTTCTATGATAGTTGCTTTAATAACTAACAATTAGATAACACGATATTTTTGCAGGGTGCCTATGATGTTCAATTATGATAATTTGTACCATATATAAGGAAAAATTCTATAGGATAGTTGTAAGACTGCGCATGCTATATGGATCAAAGTGTTGGGCAAATAAGGAACAACATATAAATAGTATAATTGTTATCGAAATGATGATGTTGAGATGGATGAGTAATAAGACAAGAAAGGATAGAATTATAAATGAAAATATTTGAGGAAACTTAGGAGATGCACCAACAAATAACAAGATGAGGGATTTTAGAAATAGATGGTTGAGACATATCTAGCATAGACCAAAAAGGGCACCAGTTAAAAGGAGTGAAGCAATCTAAGTCAAAGGTTTTAAAGGGTAAGGGAAAGGGAAAGGCCCAAAAGAATGTGGATAGAAGTGGTGAGAAAAGATTTAAAAACTTTGAAACCAAATAAAGCCATGACACTTCATAGAGGGGAATAGAGGAACAAAATTCATATGCCCGATCCCTAATAGAGATAAGGTCTTGATGATGATGAAGGGAATATCAAGAGTATGAGCAATCGGACAAAATAATCAATTAATATTGATATAATAATATATATTACAGACTTTGATAATATTATATTTACATGACAAAAGTGGAAAAATATGTAAGGAATATTTTGAGAAATAGTGAGAGGGCATTTTTGGAATAGGCCGACAATTACTTAAATAATTAATGATTTGCTAATGTGATTCAACCGCTTGCTCGTATAAAATCTGCCTTCCGGACCATTTAACTTGGTGGCTGTGGTTATGGATGAGTGGTCCATCAATTTTTAACCTCATCTGGCAATTACAAGCCTTTGACTTGTTTTCTTCTTTAAAATGGAACTTAAAAGAGTTAAAAGAAAAACCGTGTTCATTTATCAACTTAAAGAAGGGCGCTATAGTGCATTAAGCTCCCACATATGTAGGTTCCAAGGAGTCTCTAGTACATAGATTTACCTTGCAATTTACATGAGGCTATTTTCATGCCTCAAACCCATGGTCTCCAGGTCACACGACGACTCAACCATTGCACCAAGACTCTTAGATAAGTGGCTGGGATGGTTGATACAGTGGGACCAACTTAGGTTTTCTCTTATGAATTGTACAGATCGGTTCTCATTTTGTGAACTCAAAGTGATTGTCTTATCTATTTAATTTCCTTCCTTCCTTCCTTAGTTTTTTTACTTAATCACGGGATTAGAATTTATCCACTCAGCCCCTAGCTGGAGAGTACGAGAATAGATAGAAATTAATTTGTAGCTAAAAATGGTAGACAACGTGAGCCGGCCAGCTAACGAGATTAATGTTTCTCCCAGAATTTGAAGAGAGGGAATCTATATAGATACATTCAGCATGATAAATCCACTGTCTTTAGTTACTTTCCACAAATACTCGTTCATCGGATGATCCTAGCCTTAGGTTCCTTTTTTTATTCTGGCTCACTCAGGAGTTAAACAGTGCATCTGATAGAGCCGGCTTAAAAGTTCAAGTATGGCGTAGATTTCTGCAATCCAACACTGGACCCAGCAGGAAGAAAATCTTGAACCAGAGAATTCATCGATTGGGTCAAGTATTTTTGTAATCGAGACCAATCAAATCCTAGCTGTTAAATGAGAAAATATGATCTATCAACAGGAATGCTAGTGCCCTGCACTACAGGAGACAAGTTATCATACTAGCCCCACTTATCATGGTGGCACATAACTTTAAAACTCGAAAACTTGACTAGACTCGGAAGGGAAGCAAGTTGAGTCAATTCAAAGCAACTCATGGGTGGGCCAAACTACCATATTTTAGTAATTCTACTTGCCAGTGCAGTAGCTCTATCTTTTGTCTATTGAATTCATTCATCGAATTTCTCTAACTATGGACGAGGACTAGTCCTAAAAATGTCCAGATTGAACCGTTAACAAAACATAGACAGTCTCGTTATTTAAAGAACAGTGCAAAATCAACGAGTTAAGGATACACGTTTTAGATGTTGCAATCATTCAATCATGATCTTGTATATACAAGATCAAAGTTAGAGAAATCAAATGAATAAGCTTGACCACAGAAGGTGAGGCCCCCACAGTAGCGGAACTTTAGCATTCCTCGTCCATTATTTTCACGCAAACTGGGATGACAAAGACAATATTCATTGAAGTTGAAGGGGTTGTCAATTCTGTTCACATAGGTGTTCCGTTTAACCACTGGAACCGAATGATCTGGCTTTTGGGCTGATTTGGAGGTCCATTTTGGAAAAACATTCTGGCATAAAGATTTTAATAATAATAAATAAAAAAGCACTAAAGCCTTGTACTGTATAGGGCAACTTGGTGTACGAAGATCCCGTATATTTGGGTTGTGAAAAAAGGATGGATTACAAAGGATCTATGTACTAGTTTTACCTTTGCATTTTTTCAAGAGATTATTTCTATACCTCGAATCTGTCACCTCAAAGTCACACAATAACAACTCTACTGTTAGACCGAAGTTATTCTTCTAAAATATAACTATATGATTAATATCTGGAATAGAAAATTTTATTAAACTGTTCCTTTTTCCCAAAATGGAACAGAGTTGACAACAATGCTCAAGACCCCTCACCCGTTTGGCCCTCTCATCTACCATGTCATTTGCCCAACTGAGGGTGTGCACAATCTGTAAATATCGGTTCTTGACAAGCATCTTAATCTCATCGACATTGTGCATATGCTTCCACGGAGCATTATCGGAATCAAACTTCCACTTTGTTGCGTGCGTCGAATCTCCCTCAATGATGCACGGCAAGTGAGAGCTTTGGGTGAATTATTCGAAGGCCCTCTCTGGCTGCACGCATCTCCGCTTCATTGGCATCGACATTACGGCCCGGTCCGAAGAATTCTGCCATCGTGGTTTCATCCGCCAAACAGGCAAAATGCACCAATGCCTGCTGGAACCACAGTGCCGAGGCTGGAACCATCATAATTATATTTAATTCAGCCCAATGGAGGGGGTTTCCAAAGCCTTCGATTGCGCTGTCCATAAACAATATCTCCGAAAGCCTCCCAAAAAACATTTTGAATGATTGAAACCTCAAGCAACTAATAAGCAACGGAACAAGCTTGTTCTTTATGTGCGACAATTGTAGAAGCTCTCGCAAGTCTGATTCGCAATGAACAGGGATGCTCACTGATGGGTCTAACAGGTCTTATAGATATAACCATGTAAAAGCTCTTGTAACAAGGGAAGTAATTCGATTGCTTCATTCTCTTGGTGATTCTCCAATCAGCATTAACTGAAGGAGACTCCTTGAATGTTACTAGATGGTGAGATCATCCGACTTGGCTCCTTGGAAGATTGCAAACGTATCCGATGAAGCAGACTCTCTTATCAGATCTGGACTTCGTTACTTCGTCGAGAGTTCTGTTTTTGCTAGAACTTCAGCGGATGTTCTTCTCATAGATTTAGAAATTTGGATTCAGAAGGAATTGGTTGATGTGATTATACTTGTTATTGCCATTTCTTTGAAGAATGGTTTTGTACTTGGATCATGCTGATTCTTCTCGTAATAATACACATTGCTGTTTTATTTATATACTATGAATGTTAATACACATCCCCATTCGGTTGCCGTTGGCCAGTGGATCATTTTATGAGTTTTGTTTCTGCACTTCTTTTTGGTTAGAGTTGTTTTGTACTTCCAGTCGCTACTTTTTGGAAGATTTCTTGTTCTCTTGCATCTTGTTTTCTCTCCACCTGCTTGGTCATTTTCAATGAAATTCTTCTTTAATTCTCAAACGAATTTTTTTTATAGAATAGTATCTTGACCCCATGTACAGCAACTAATTATGGTCATCTTAATGGGAGGGTGTGTTGTGGGGAACAAAGGCCCCGTCTTTGGGACAGACAAATCAAACCTTCTTGGAATGAGGTTGAAAGTCCCAAATCAACACATCTTTGTTGGAGGCAATTCATCTTTCTTGAGCCCCTAAAAGCAAAGTCGAAACAATGACCTTACTGTCCGTGGTTGCACTCTCCACTATGGGACAATGAGTTTTCGCCAAGTATCATGGAAAACAGTGGGAAAATATCCCCTAGAGAATTGTGGGCTAACTACAACACATCAGAGAGAATTTTGCAGTCTTCGAGTATGTCCAAGACATATATTATAGAGAGTCATTTTCTTTGGTGGAGTCCACCCACTAACTGCAAACAGGAGGGATTTTCCACGAATGATAGGCCACGCATTATCCTGGGCCTTTTGATGCACGTACAAACAACTTCGGATTGAACCATCAGCTGGTAGGGGCTCTTGAGTACTAAAAGTTGATCAGCATTGAAGTGTTTCCTTGGAAACTTAGATAACTGAAATGGAGAGTAACGTCATTGGGACTGAATGTCCAAAAAGCCTCTAAGGTGTTAACCTGGCTTGGCCATTTATTATTTGGGCCTAGAAGGACCCTTGCATATGGAAACCCCATTTATAGTTGTTGGGCCCATATTTACTTTATTATTGATGAGACTATCTTTACCTTATCTATGGGATTCTTGAGTTGGCTGTGGTCCAACTAACCTACATATACTAATGGTCCTTTTGAAGAGCACATGGTCAGGCACCCAAAACCAGCAAAACAAAGTCCCACTTGGGGAAAATAAAAATAGAACAGACGACTTACAAATGCCATGCGATAACAAATCAGGAAAGTTGATATCTGATGCTAATTAATTATACTGATGCTAGTCATTTGATTAGTAGCTGAATACAAAATAGCCATTTGGAGTTATATTCATCAGTCCTTATCGTAGTCACAGAGTTCAGATTTGGGAATAAAACTGCAAGGTAAATATTTGTAATATTCAGGAAACTTTCAGAAAAAAATTAAAATAAAGAAAGAATTTGATAAATTATTTGTGAACTTTATGTTTCATTCAATAAATTTTGTGTTTAACCGAATAAATTTTGAATTTAAAGAATGTGAGAACTTTTGAATTATTCTAGAGTAAATTAGGAGTTCAAAAAGTCAGGACTTCTTGTCTAAAGAAATCAACACTTGGTAGAAATTTGTGACTACGATTCTTATGGTGTTGCACATATTTTCATTGATGAATGTTTCGGATACAAGGGAGGCTCACTCTTCTCAATGAATCTTACGTTTGTCTTGCATTCATGTCATGGATGAACTGCGAACCAAAATTGGAATATTGTAACCAATTTTTACCTTTACAGGAATTATTGGAAATCAAAATGTAATTATGCATATTCCACGACAGATCTTCCACAAAACAAAGGCTTATGGAATCATCTTACAGTGGTTGACTTGTGAGTTATTGTTTGATGTCTCGACCATAGAATGCTCCAAATCGAAGTTTAGGATCATTAATATTTTTTGAATGATATTTCCCAAACACGGATCCACCCTATAAAAAGTTTATACTGGATTGCAAAATTCATTTAACTGCTTCAACATGAGGCCCTTCGTTGGTGACCCAAACTTGCCCTGGCTGAGAATCAGTTGAGGTAAAAACTGAGGAAACTTGACGACCCAATGACGAACATGGAACTCCTTCGTTGGAATAAAACTCAGACTAACAAGAAATCGGATTAAGGTAAAAAATCAGACTAACAACAAATCAGACTAGGGCAAAAAACCTAGTCGACCCGGCGTGTCAAGAGTTGACTTCGAGAATCTTCCGGCACTATCCAAAGCCAAATATTACTTTTAGCAATCCTTTATATCCTTTTTTTTTTGTTGTGTCTATTGAGTGGCTTAACAAAAAGCCCTTTAAATCAGAGGAATGAGATATTTTTCTCATATCGAAAGTCATCTTAAACAAGCCAATAATTTCCAGCACAGATAAATATCTCCCCTAAAATATGCTTAATTGCAGTTTAGAGCCACAGCCTTCTCCTCTGGCCAAGATTAGATTTAGGAGAGATAATAAAGGAGAATGTCTGAATTACTTGCTTTGTAATATTCTTTCCTCGTTAAAAAAGAGCTCTCTTTAGGCCTTAAGAGGAAATCCTCACCCTTAAATATTAAGACCATAAAGCTTGATCGAGTAGATAGACACCAAGTCAATGAGTACAGGCATTCACCACATGCCATATGTGCAGTTGGGCCCAGATGAACTTTGACTTGTGAGTGAATGTTGATGCAGTATAAAAGCAAGTAAATGCTTTGGTAATTGATGGCCACCGGGCATTATGGTTGTCTGCAAAGACAGCAATAACGTATAGAAGCATGTTTCTGTGACTCTGTCGATGTTACATAATGTAACACGCACACACGGAGAGAGAGAGAGAGAGAGAGAGAGAGAGAGAGAGAGAGAGAGAGAGAGAGATTCCTTTCAAAGGTATCATTTCATTCCTGACCAGAATGACAGTGGAGGTCTATTCTCGTAAAGCAAAAATCTAGAAGAGGTCCAAGAAGGGTTTGTTAGTTTTTGCTTTTCATTTAAGAATTTGTTTAAATTTTTTCTAGAAATCATCCATTAGACCATTAGATTTAATAAATACTAATCATGTGGAAGCAGCATCGAAGCAGAGTGGCTGACGACTATGCTTAGCTTTCCTCCTCGAATAAAAAGACTAAAGAAAGAAAAACAATTCCCTAAGACTGGAATATAGAAAAATCATCAAAACGGGGTATTGGCCGTCCTTCTGTCTCTGAATGTTCTTGTCCATGTAGGGGAGATCTGATCAAAATTTGTTATTTGACCCCCCACTCTCAATAAAACATAAATATGAAGGGCACTTGTGGCACATTGCAAGTGGGGGGGCCCAACAGGAGGGCCTATCTCATCTGATGTTCTGTAATTAGCATATAAGTTGAAGCCAAAGCCACCTTCTGAACCATTAAGAAGCTGCAGCGTTTCCAGCTTCCCAATCAAGAAGATGATGTGAATGGAAAGGAAATATGGGCTTTTCTCAAGATGGCAGCGTTTCCAGCTTCCCAATCAAGAAGATGATGTGAATGGAAAGGAAATATAGGCCTTTCTGCAGATTGTTTGTATCCTATAAAACAAATCTTGCATAGAAGAACCAGTCCTCCACAAACAACAAGATGGTGGCCACATGAATGAATCAGCTTGTCTAAGCAGTCACAAACAAGAACCAGTCCTCCACAAACAACAAGATGGCGTCTACAGGAATGAATCAGCTTGTCCAAGCAGTCACAAACTGTCCGTCACATTAGAATGAGAACATAAAGCAAAATTATGTGTCTGATAAACTACATGCCTTAAGTGCAGAGACTTGTCATTTTCAGTAATGAAGTCTCTGTTAGATCTGATTACGAACCATGATCCCTTTCAGCCCCAGAAACATGTCTACCAACAGGACAGAGCCCACCTAAACCAGAATCATAATTACTCGTTCATTAACACATGAAATACTCAACCTTGCAGATGATGAAGAACGAGATGTATCTAAGATGTAGAAAAGCTTGGATGTAAGGACCCTTCAGGATATTTGAAACAATCCAAGGTGTTTCAATGAAGTTCTTCAACAACAGAGCTTTCTGAGAAGTTCCATTACATGTTACCAACACTTGCAGTTACTAAACCAGCTGAGAACCAAATGAAAAAAAAGACGCAAGTCCAGAAACTCTACAGTCTACCAACAGGACAGAGCCCACCTAAACCAGAATCATAATTACTCGTTCATTAACACATGAAATACTCAACCTTGCAGATGATGAAGAACGAGATGTATCTAAGATGTAGAAAAGCTTGGATGTAAGGACCCTTCAGGATATTTGAAACAATCCAAGGTGTTTCAATGAAGTTCTTCAACAACAGAGCTTTCTGAGAAGTTCCATTACATGTTACCAACACTTGCAGTTACTAAACCAGCTGAGAACCAAATGAAAAAAAAGACGCAAGTCCAGAAACTCTACAGGTATACCCCCCTCCCTAGCCAAGATATATCAAGATAGGCTTACCTGCATGACGGAAAAGCCATGATACGTGGAAGTGATAAATCATATGGGGAGGACAAGAAGATGGAACTCCTTATCTTCTACAAGAAAAGAATGGTAAAGAAATTTCAGGTCGTAAAGGCCTCAAAAGTGCTTTTTCACTTGCGGCTGTCAAACCTAACAGGTGATTGGTTTCTGTAATTGACTGCTCTGTATGTTCCAGACACAGAATATGCATCTTCATGGCAATCCATAGGAGTAACAAAGAAAAAAAATAAGTCTTTTGAACGGCGCACAAATAGGCAACCAAAGAACAAATAAAATCAGTATAATCATCATATAACGAGCTGAGTACAATCAAGGTCAATAGGCCACACCTACAGAGTTGTAAGAATATAAAAATAAATTAGTCTCAGAGAAAACAAAAATCCCAGCATAGAAAAGCCTAGGAATGTCACCCGATTTGCATCAAAGCAACCAGGGATCACCAGGAAGTTATATGCAACATTCTATACCAGTGGCTGTCTTCCCCCTCTTCCTCCATCCCTCCCTCTCTCCCCAATGAGCTCCTTGGGGAATGGATGTGGCTGTGATGGTGCCCAATGCTCGAAAGCCTTTATACAGAATTTAACTCTGTGATGCCAAGAACTCATCCATTCTCGTGAAGTGCTCTAAAGAATGTTCTAACTTAGGTCAGTTACAACACCAAAGTCAACAATATGACATCTTCTGAGCTTTGGATGAGAGCACAATCTGTTATATAAAACAAACTGTACAACCATCAATGAAATTTAGCCACGTTCTCTCACGCAATTCCCGGGCAGTAGAAATCTGTACTTCTCAGCATTCTCTAAAAGATATGCTGGTAAGTGAACTGCTGAGTATGATCGAGGTATAGGTCCCAACTTCCCAATAATTTCCTTGAAGGTATACTCCTCAGGCAGCATATCAAATAAGTCTGCCCCACGGCAGATGACATCCTGGACCCTTGATGGCTTGAGGTAGTGAGAAAACCTCACCCGATCAAAGTGACTATAGGCTTTCATCTTAAATATAAACTCACTAATATGCCGGAAACAGAAACTGCAGTGCCACCCTGCATCTGCCAAGATATCATCAGTCTGTCGATAATGGGCATACCTTGTTTTACCAGTCTGATACCTATGCACTGAAGCTCTCCAACTCTTGTTATCAACAAGAAATTCAAAAGAATACAAGTAATTCTTGAGCCGAAGATGAAGAACTTGAGGGATTTCATCACACCATCTCAAGAGATCAATTGTATGAGCACTTGGGATCTCATCAACATCCGACATTATCAACAAGTCATCGTCAGTTATACCTGCTATTCTAAGAAGCTGATCAAGTGCTACTCGCTGATAAGCCTCCTCAACAAATGGGTTCTCTCCTTTCTTAAACCTTCCCCCAATAGTTCCATAAGTCAGCCTGGATTCAATGAATTTGAACTTATCCCGATTGGCAGCAAAAACCAGAGGCTTCAGCAAACCAGTGAATGTTGAATTTGATTCAAGAAGTACAAACTGTGTAATATATGGGTACAATTCATGCCATCTAATAGTGAGTATATCCAGCTCATTACTGAACAACACAGCATCAAAAACACGCCTTGGACTCTCACGAATTCCCCATCCATGAAGCTTGCAAAGGTTCTCCATCGACACATTCTCATGATAATAGTGTGGAATATTGTGGAATGGTTTGGGAGGAGATTCCCATATCGGCCGTAGAAAGTATGATATCTTCTGCCCATGTAAATAGATACCAAGAATGCACGTTGGAACAATAACGAATAGAAGAATAAATGCTTTTATATCCAACCCTTTGAGAATGCATCTTAATCTCGCCATGCTTAAAGCTGCTCTTGTCGCCTCCTGAAAATTAAGACCAGGCATTGTGCAGTTAGGAATGAAGAATTACAGAAACATTCCACCAAACAAGAATATAGAACCCAACAATTCAACTATTTTCCAGTGAAACATCAACATCACAAGAAAAACAGAAAATATGTTAAAAAAAACACTAATTTATTCCTAAAAAATTAAACGTGTGCCTAAATCCCATGATCCGAAAGCAGAGCAACGAGCTAGGCACAGGCTAACAAATAATAAAAAGAAAAAGAAAAAATCGCCAATGTATAACACAGGAAATGGACATCGCCAAACTGCCAAACTTTAAGGAATCAATTTCATCTCCCAAGGATCCAAAAGACCAAAAAATTCATGCGAAATACAGAATTAGAAATGCCCAAACTCTAAATCCAAAGAGAGTTTCATTCCAAACCCCGTTATTCCCTCTCCAGAAACAATGTAATCTACGAAGAAGAAGCGAAACCAGAAAACACAAACAAAAACCCAAAAATCAAAATGCCAAAAAAAGAACCTAGGGTTCTTACCGGTATGATCAAGTAAACATATACCCAAAATCTTCAGAACGGGAAAACAAACAACCAGAAACCATCATTCAAAAAACAAACCCAACACGAAAAGATAATAAAAAAACAACCCAACCATGGATCCGTGGCAACAGCACCAAAAGCTAAAAGAAAAATAACAAAATCAAAAGATAAAAATAAGCAAAATAACCATACCTGGCCACAAACATCTTCACAGATATCATCCGTTTTCTTGTAACCCCCTTCAGGCATCATGGAGAGAAACATACAGCAACCTCAGAAAAACGATAATGTAATTTCTGGGTAATTTTCACCCCACCGTCTCTATTTTCCGGCGATTTCCGACCCTAAAAATCAGATCCACAACCAAATGGGCAACAGGATCGAAAACCCACCTCTCGAATCTCAGAAAAAAGCCCTCAATATATCAAGCCAACGATCTCGTCGCTTAGTCCAGATATGCAAACCCCCCTAAACAAGGAAAAATAAATGGAGAAAGCAAAATATAACCAAAAACAATGAAATTCCGAAAAGAAAAACCCAAAATCCCAAATTTAGACAAAGCTGTTCCTTCTGCCTCTCTGTAAAATGGATGGCAGTTGTTCATGCAGGGTTTTGATTCCCTCAACCCCCTGCCCTTCTATATATACACCCCTTTAAAATACTCTTATCTTAATTATTTTCTAATTAATATTTACAAGGAGCCGTTTCCCTTGTTTGCTACCCCTCTATGAACTCATATGACCAAAATAGCCCCAAATTGTTACCGAGTCAATGGAAAGGGTAGAGGGTATTTTTTGTCATTTCTGGTCCTACAGAAATTGTGGATGGCCCCACACGGATGTTGACTCAGTCAAGACATCCGTTAGTGCTCCTTTTGATTTGTATATTAGGTTTGTAAAGTTTGGGAGACCCTTTACCTTTTGCTTGGGAGACCCTTTCCCTTTTGCTCAAGTCCATGGAGTATAGGGGCCTCAACACATGTTCCTTGGTTCCGTGTTGTATGGGGCTACACAGAATGCGTGGACGCGTTCCAAGTCATTGTACGCGTCCCCGTTAGACTGATGGAGATGGGACGATGATGGATCAGTGATAATCTTATTCAAATACTTGAAATTTCAAGGTTGTTGAGGAACTCAACGGAGGATTACCTGCATTGACTAAATTCTAGTTTTGAGTCACAAGTCATAAACGACATTCTTTATCTGGCCATGTCTTAGTGACATTTCTTTTAGGAGTTATAAAGTTGTCGGCATGTGATCCTGAGATAATGGGTTTAAGACATGAAAACAGCTTCTTGGTAAGGTATCATACTATAGACTCTTGTGGTCCACCCCTTCCTCAGATCCCGCATAAGCAAGAACTTTATGCACTGAGACTGCCCTTTTCATCTTGGAGACATTTCTTGTTTTATATCAATACCACGGTCTAGATTTAATCCAACTTCAAGTCTAATTAGTTTGTTTTTGAACAGAAGCTTTAAGTAGTTTGTTGCTTACCAATTCATCCAGCAAGAAAAGATCTGGTCTCAATTCTTAGCTTCGAAAGGACCACCTTTACGTCACAAGAAGGAAACGACTAGTTCTTGAGATTTACACAACAATTAGTGAACAGTCCCAAGTACCACAATTACAAGACCTCGTCGCACTAACACTTGCTGTTCTATATGAATACTAATTCTCGTTCCCCGCTCCATTTATGAATACCATTTATTCCCTCTAAACGGCTATATAAATAGCAGGTTATAGTTTTTTTTATCGAAAAACAAGTCCACTGCTAGTATATTATTTAACAGAAATTTATTTATCTGTTCCATCCACTTATCAAAGTTCATGTCAAGGATACCTAAGAGGTGCAAAAGATTCCGATGTGCCAATTTTGGTTCAGTACTAATTAGCTTTTGAGCAAAGTAATCAATAGATTAATATGTCTGGTATTAGACTCAAGCCTTAGAAGTCCCAAAAACAAGTGCAGCAATCTAGTTACAAGTAAGGCTGAACCATAAGATACTCCTAATGGAGGATATGTTTGGTTATTGTGCTGAACTTGACTATGACCACCAACTTAGCAAATTGATGATCTTTGAATGGTGAGTGCACTTGAACTAGCTAGAGGACTTGGCAGATTTTTGTTAAACCGATCAAACATATTAATGACAAGCCAAACTCAAGGAGTTCCTGTTGCTGGACACCACTCAACCATGTACAAATGGCGTGTTGAACTGATCTACTTGGGAGTCACACTAGGTATTGCTACTTCCCCATCCATAGACTTGGGTCTAAGAGATCACAGTGCTACATAAGCACTACAAAATTAATAACTTATGTACCAAATACCGAAGGTACAATCCACAAGGTATCAATGAAATGAATATTTTGCTTTCCCCAATTTCTTTTCCATGATTTTATAGGGTTCCTTCATGACTTGCATAGGAGAATAAATTCCTGAAGTATCTATTAGAAGTTCCCTTAGATAGAGTGGAACATTTGCTAGGAATCCTCTAGACTCAAGTAATATCTTGTCCACTTGAATGGTCCCAACTCAGATACTGAATCAGTTGAAGAAGTAAGCACATTTGTCCCCTTATTTTTGGTTTTCTAGTGGTTTTGAGGTTGCTTTTGCATTCATTGTTAATCCAAAACACTCAGGATTCCGTAATTTTACTGTTTAGGTGGAGTGTTGTTATGTCCATGCTCCATATGTACGGGTATGTTTTAGGGGAGGAACTACTAGATCTTAAGTGAACAAATTTAGCAATTTGAGCACAATATTGCTTGGGAGAATGCCTGACTCTCCTTGCCTTGGCAACTATGTGACCAAGATTCACCATGGTGGATATAAAGTACGGCATAGCCCTTCATATCTCACGGCTATAATGTGGTTTATGGCATCTAATCAATGGCTTGTGATGAATTTAGTAATCGTAAGATTACTCAATAATAACTTGGTATGCCAAAAAAGTACAAACAATAGTAACAATAATGATAGATTGAGGGGGATTCTCCATATGGAATCCCTTACATGATATCAAAGCTCGCTTAACGTTTCTCCATCTTAATTAACTATCTAGAACTTTCATGTTATTTTTTCAATAAGTCCCTTGACCATCCAAAAAATAATGCTAGCATTAGTTTCAAAAATGCCCATATCTCCCTGTGCATTTGTCATGCCCACTTAACCCCCAAATCCCAAAACCCAACCCCAAAGTTTGGTGGTCAACACTGTTTCTAAGTCTATTAGCATTTTAGAGATTGGCCATGTATAAAACATATTCTTCTCTGGATCTAGCACTTGCAAAATGGATAAGCAGGTCAAGTCTAATCCCATTTAGGCCTTCATCTAAACATATTGGATATATTATTAACAATATATAAAAAAAATAAAAAATTACCATTAATAAGAATGCCAATAAATGTCTAGTGCAGTTGATCGCAGACAATTTAACATCTCCCATGAAATATACTTGGTCCGAGGTTCAAGTTTTCACTTTCTCCTTTGGCTGGCAATTAGACTCAGGAGTAAGTAAGTGATTTGTTTTCTTGAGAGAGAGAGAGAGAGAGAGAGAGTATACTAGGTAGAATTACCCATTCTGTGTGATAAGATGTACAAACAAAAAAGTGAAAAAATAAAAATTCATTGCAAAATAAAACTATTCTAAGTTTCTCCTATACAAATTTTCTTCATTATACTTTTCTAAATGGATATCTGTAGATCCCTATAGATGAAACCTTATGTGTTCGCATTTTAGTGGCTGAATAATTTTCTATCAAGGATTCAATTTTTTATTCATATTCACTTATTTTTAGTGAATGAACAGGTAGATGCAAAGTTTATTCTATTTTGCCATAACCAACTAGATAAACAAAGAAAAAACAGAATATCTTGATACATACAAGTCAAGTTAAATGAGCTATCACTTCAATATCAATGCACTAAATCTTATTAGAAGTCTGTAGTTAAGTATGTTTGGACAAGAGTAATACTTAGTTGACAAATCTCTGACAAAGTCACGCATGTAGTACCGTTGGCTTTGCTTTTCACTTAGAAAAAAAAAAAAAAAAAAAAAGTTAAAATTTGAAGGGATTTACTAATTTTAATACCAAAAAAGAGTCAAAAGGTCAAGAAAATATAAAAACAGGAGGCAGGGACTTGACTGGCGTTTCACATTTTATTGTGGCGCGTCATGTGAAAGACCCATGAATAAAGATGGACACGTCTTCTTCCACATGGAATTCAACAGAATCTTCCTTTATAGCCTTGCATGATAAAAGGCACGAAACCTACGTGGCAATCTCATATTTGCCGTTACAAATTCAGAAAATCCCAATAATTCTCAGAGAAGACTTATCCTTTTTCGTAAAGGGGTGTTGAATTATGTGGGAGTCACCTTCCACGAAACTTCGTTACTCAGAATAAAATCTTCAAGAACTCCCAACCCTGTGAGAAGCTATGTGTGGTGGCTGCGCGTGAATTACAAGTGCACCTAAAAGTACGCGTAGGGTCCAAATGATTTGGGAGTTGGGCAATAAATTGACAAGGAAATTATTAGAAATTTTTTGGAAAAGATGCAAAAGAAAGCTAATTAAAAGGAGAATTTGGCAAATTATTCATGAAATTTGTGTTTAATTATGCAAACTTTTACTAAATCTCAAAGAAATATAACATTCCTACCCCTGTATAAATATTCTTTCTCTATAAGTGGTTAACTTTTAAATTATAGAACTATAAAGTAAATAGTAAATGTCCAAAAAACTATTATTTAAGAATATCATACTCAATCAGAAAAATAAAACTTTCGAGTTAATTGGGATTTAAATGGGAGTTATTTTAGGTCAAGGATTTAACATGCACAAACTCATGCACAACCTCAAACCCTGTAGACTCAGGTGATAAGACTCTCTTTATGCCATTGCACTAAAAAGGCTTTGGAGATGGATCGACCCTGTGTTGCAGTATGAATAACTTATATGGGCACCGACCACACAAAAAATCTAACCCAACCCTGCAAAAGAGAGAAGAAGGTGACAACACATGGCAAGACGTAGAGAGCTGTTAAAGAAGATTGCCTCTCTCTCTCTCTCTCTCTTGTTTTATCACACCGAGAGAAGTAGACCAATCATGTTCACTTTCTCCATCTCTCAAGCTATTACACTCCAAAACCCTTCAAACCCTAATCATATTAAAAACAAGTATACTTAAACAAGGAGAAGCCAAGTATACTTAAAGTACTAATTAAGCTACAACAAGTTAGTTAATATTAAAACCAACTCATAGCAGGCCACAACAATGAAAGTGATGGGTCATTTCTGTTTTTCTCTGCTAGAGACTGCTTATTCTAGACAAATGAGAAAGTGATCACACTTGTGTGACTTTCTTCAACATAGTAGTTGACCTTAAACTAAGTACAACCATCTTGCCTACACTAGTTCGACTGTATTTGAAGTTTTTCTGTGTGGCTTGAGGCCGATGCAGGGGCGGCAATGACTGGGGTCAACTACTGCATTCACAAAAGTTTATATTTAAGGGGGGATTTTTGTTAGGAAGGCCTTAAAGCTGTCCCCTAAGACTCCACAAAGGCATGTCCAGGAGCCAAGTCAAGTCTTCCACCCGTCACATTGCCATTACTCATCTACAGCTTCAATCACTTGTTTTCAAGTCACCAATAGTTTGTCTCCAGGTGAATCAGGAAGTGGCATTTTCTATACTTCGGATTCGGCATATGCTTGTGTCAGTGGCTAGGAGAGTACAATGGGTGCACACGGGAGAGAAAAGAGAGAGGTTAGGTTAGAGGTTAGACATGCTCACTGATGCACAACCTTTTAACCCTGGTTCCATGTAAGACTCCTTGTTGTGCCACCGCACTAAAAAAGGTTCAACATGAAAAAAGAATCGAAGGAGAAACAAAAATGTAAAATAGAGAGGATTCAACGCTGTTCTGACCCTGTTTCTTTGTATCACACCCTGTGATCATTAATTTAAAAGAATGGTGCCATAGAGCGTGGCGATGGGCAAATTAATGTGGAGAGCCTATCTTTATATGATAGGCCATCTTTGGTTGATCAGCCGCATTTATCTGATTTTTCTAGCTTTAGATATCTTGTATCCTAAGTATAAAGGTGAGAGTGAGAGATTTTAACGTCGGAAAATTATGCTAGTTACACAGTTATTGTGGATACACGATGAAAGGACAATTCTTTAATATTCTAGACTCATCCAATTATTTTTATTTTCTAAAACAGTGGTCATTCACAGTCGGAAAAATTAGATGGGTGAGTTTGATCAACCAAAGATTAAAAGTTGGCCGCTGAACCGTAACTTGCTGTAGTGTCACACTGTACATAAAAAAGGCAGCTCCGGTGTACGAAGCTCCCACCTATGCGGGGTTCAGGGAAGGGGCGGACTACAAGGGCCTATCATAGGCAGTCTTACCTTATATTTTTGCAAGAGGCTGATTTCACGCTTTAAACCCGTGACCTCAAAATCACATGATGACAGCTTTTACTGTTGTGCCAAAGCTCCCCTTCTTAGTCTCGCACTGTACATCATCCTCTTTAATTTAATAACCCTTAAAAAGTAGGCCTTTTATTTTATAGTATAGAGACGATCAAGTAACCCTTGGATGCGGGGCTTCTTGTCGATTGAAAAGCTCTTAGAAACTAGTAAGTAGGGCCAAGCCTTGTGTTACCTAGAAAGGCTGTTGGAGAATGTGATTGTGTTGCAGCCAATGATTCGGCTTTTGCTGGCGAAAATCTTTATCTTTCCGTATCCGAGAAATCCTCTTGTACTTGCGTACCGAAGAGCGAATATTTCATTTTACAGTGTGAGAGGAAGGGCGGGGGTTTGAATGCTTCACTCATGTCGCTCTAACGGTCGTTAGGCCTTGCCACTGTGCAAACACAAATATATAATCATTTTGATGATATGATGTGAAGGGAAGTCTTGGTGTAATGGTAAATTCGTTGTGGTCGTGTGATTTTGAGGTAATTTTGAGGTAGCATGAAAACGGGCTCTTGCAAAAATACAAGATAAGATGTCGCTTTTCTTCCTGATATGATGTAGAGATCAAGAACCGATTTGGACCTCATACCATGAAAGATCAGAACATAACCTTGTAGTTCAATGGTCAAATTGGCTTATATGAAGATCAAACAGGAAGATTGCTGTGACTTTGAGCAGCGCGTAGATTTTGTTAAGTGATCTAGGATTATGATTCACAGTCAAATGATGACAAATATAATCCAACAGTGGAGAGCTGGTCTAGAACTTAATCATCCATGATTTCGATCTAACAGTAAAGATCATTTCCTGTGAATCTCTTCCAAGCGTTGGCATAGTAGTGATCCTGCATTCCCAAGTCCCTAACTTGAGACCCTCTAGAGAGTCTCGCACTCGAAAGTTTGCTGCCCCACAATTTTCGAGTTCAGAGGTACAATATTTTTCTTCGGAAGAATATGAGCAGGCTGAAGTACAGTTGGGAGTGATTTGTTCATCCCATGCTAATATTTTCCGTATAATTCCAATTTTATTGGACACCACAGCAGAGACAGTGGTACTAACGGATTTATGATCAAAACCAGTGATCTTAGAGGCAGACCTATGAGCTATGTCAGAGCCATGTACCTTAACTTCCTTTAGTTTGTGAACTCTAAATGGAAGGTTAATCTGAACTACAAACAAAAAATGGAAGGTTACAAGCTGACAAGAATGACGAATCAACGAATCACATCCACCTAAGAAACCTTCCCAAATCAAAAGCTTAGAGTAGTCTAACGAGTGAGAATTTTGATATATGATCCATCTATAAAAAAAAGAAAAAGAAAAAGGCACCAACTCCGGTGCACGAAGCTCCCGCCTATGCAGAGGCCAGGGAAAGGAAAAACCGAAAGGGTTTATAGTATGAAAACTTACATTCCATTTTTGCAAGAGGCTGTTTCTGTGCCTTTAACTCATGATCCCAAGGTTGCACAACAACAAGTTCACTGTTGCACCAAGGCTCCCTTTCATGACCCATCTATCAAAAAGCCCTTAAAATTCAAGCATTTGATCTCTAAACAAGTGGGTTCCACTGTATTTTCGGCCGGGGCATCTATTAGATCATGGTCAAAGTCTTACGAACAGTGGAGCTTAGTGGGACCTAGACAATGGGGATTGACTGTAAAATGTGTGAACCAAGTCTATCACTAGCTCAATTTTTATTGGCAGGAATTATGCGGGGATTCTTTTTCTTGTAAGTGGAAAGGAGAAGTTGATTGTGTGCAACACATGCAACCTGTGAAGCAATGAGACTCGCATGAGGCATGAGAGTCCATGTTATGATGCACATCCACCTCTTAGCTAGATGTTAAACCACCCCACAAAAGGTAGTTCAAAGTCATGCTAGTAGGTTAACACCTCCAAGCTCACTTTTTTCATGTAGGTCAGGTTTTGATAGTAAGGTGCATCTTATAGTTGAATCTCTAAAAAGTGAAAGTGAAATCCTTGCGTGTGGGGTTGGAGATATACATACATATGATAATGTTATGTATGATGTCATGGCCTATTTAATGACTACCGGTTGCAGGTCTTTTAATATCTAATACATTACATCCATAGCAAAACTTGGCTGAAAATGGCTTCAGCAACTAGATCGTACTCTTCATACTTCTTCTAATTGATATGGGCAATTTTTGGTCTGTAGGGGCTGATTGAGTAACTGTGCACAAACAGTGTTGACTATGGGATGACCAAATTCCATTATAAATTACATTCTTCAGGGTCCTTATTGGGAGTTTTTCTTTAAAAATCATATTTATTATGTAGAGCAAATCTTTCTAAAGTATTAATATTTGCAATGAACAAAATCTATACTATATATAAAGCAAGCAGCCCTCGTACAGACCATTGATGGATTTACCAAGCAGGGTGTTTACTTTAATATATATATATATATATATATGAACATATAAATATGTCTTCTATACTCTATATATTTAACTGGAAGAGGGTATTCTGGAAACAGGCAAGAGAGAATTTTTAGAGCAGGTGGAGTGGGTACAAAGTTAGATTTTTGCCATTGAAACTTTACAACTGCTAAAGTGAAAATTCATTTTCATTGTGAATATATGTTTTTCAATTTTTCCGTTAAATATATATTATTCTAAAGTTACACTTGCATGTGCACATGCTCATGACTAGTAGATTATAACATAAGGACCCACTGTCAGATGTAGGATAATCAAGTTAGTAAATCTTGGAAGTTCTGTAAACTCTGGAGAAAGGGCATGGAAGAAGTTCTTTTAATGTCCCTTGAGGTACTGATGGTTATCTGAAAACCTCGATCTTATGATTGGAATCCCATTTCAGCATGATCTGGACTACTAAGATCACTTTGGTTGCAAATCGTAACCCTATAAAAACAGCAGTCTGCAATCTTCCGATCTGTCGATAAGACTACATGACAATTTGGGGTTTTTGACCCAAGTAAATGTTGTGAATCACATATTTAGGGACGAATTTTCGTAGTCATAATCCCAATGAACAAATAGTATGTTAACTTACAAGTGTCGTGGCTCGTCTTGCCAATCAAGATTATATCATTTATTAATCAATCTATGTGAAAAGATATATGCATTTTGATGTGCACGTCACTGATTTGTGTTTCAAAGCTTACTATTGGAAAAGGACGTGCACGCGCTCACAGTAAAAGGAGGGACAAGAAAAAGACACATGGAAAAGAGAGGGTAGTTGGACAGAAATATGGGAGAAAGAGAATGGTTGGACGGTTTTTAGTTTAAACAAGGAAGAAAAGAATTGGGGTGTGCTTAGAATTCTAATTTGAATTAAAATAGGGCCAACAGCGTCATTCTTTTGAACTCATAGCCTAGTATAATCTTTTCAAGCAACCTTCCTTGGGAGGTGAAGAGAGCTCTGTCTATTGCTTTTTTCTCCTCACAGGCTCATACACGTCACAGTTGCCAATGGGTTCAACTGAACTCGATTTGCAACATTGGCTAGGTTCGTAACAGGTGGTTGTTCACTGCAACCAATTGGCCTGGTCACCAGTGGATGGATGAACAAATTGCAATGCACCAAGGCTTCCCTAAATTGCAGTCTGCCCCAGTGCGGCCTGATACTTCTTACAGGAAATCGTTTCATCTCGATGTTTTCCGCCTTTTTCTTGTGACTGCTTGCGGGCGAGGTTTCTTCATTGGTTGGTCATGAGTTCAGAAAGAATTGTAACACAGGGGCTAAGGCCTTCTAGCCTAGTGGCAAAGGAGCCTCTCCCAGGGTCGGTCATAGGTTCAAGGGTGCTCTTGGTGTGTGTCTAACTTCAATAAAGGAACTGACTGTTACATGCACAATCCCCATAACTATGTTCCCATGAGGTTGGTTAGTGGTAGTCAATTATAAGATCTTCTATAATTGAAATTAACTTGAATGAATCATCTGAGTTTTGACCCCATGATGCCCATCATGGCTATCTCCTAGACAATATCATGTACGTAATCCTAACCTTTACTATGCGGGTCCTGCTGAATGGGGAGATTCAAAAGCTGCAGAGATCAAGGCGGTTCGTCAGCGGTGTTTTACTTGCATTATATAATGGTCTCGTCCCAAACATTATTGAAGAAGACAATGCTAATGTTATTAAGTGGATCACGCCATCACCTGTGGGAAGGCTCCTCCATGGAGATTTTGGGATTTGATTGATGAGATTGATGATCAAGAAGTTTTCCTAAAGGATCACTTTCGGTACTTAAGATTGATGATTCACAAGGGTAGAGAGATTGAGAGAGAGGTTACTCAGAGAATCCAAACGGATTTGAACAAATGAGATGGTCCTCTAGAGTTATATGAGATAGGCAGTGTTACTCAAACTAAAAGAAAAATTCTATAAAATGGCTATAAGATCTGTCATCCTTCATTTATTAAAGTATTGGGCAATTAAGGAATATCATGTATATAGAATGAACGTAGCTGAAATGAGGATGTTGAGATAGATGAATATCAAGACAAGAAAGGATAGAATTAGGATTAGAGGAAACTTGGGAGTGGCAAAGTAGGTAACAAGATGAGGGAGATTAGAAAGCCTAGGGGCTATAGAGTGTGTGTGCAACTTGTGTAGTAGAGTAGCTTCCTTGTGCCAACTTCGCTCCTCCCTCATGTAAAGCAATATCCCGTGGTAGACTTACGCTCATCTAAGTTTCCTACATAGTCAGCTAGATGGTTTGAACATGTCCAACAAAGACCGAAAATGGCACTCGTTAGGAGTGAGGCAATGCAAGTCGAAGGTTCTAAAAGGGCAATAAGAAGGCCCAAAAGAATACAGATAGAAGTAGTTAAAAAATATTTAAAAACTTAAAAACTAAATGAAACTATAAAACTTAATAGGAGGGAATGGGGAACAAGATTCATTCGCATGGCAAACTCCTCATTATGATAAGGTTTTAACTATGACGATGATTGATGATATGAAATTGGCTTTGGTTCATGTGTTAGGACATGCTAATGACAGTGTCAGCTGGCAAAAGGAGTCTCACTCACAACAACTACGATCAAGAAGGCCTTGATTTGGCTTTCCTATGTGTCAGCCTCTTTCCGTTCTGTTGTGCTGCTTGGGTGATTTGTTTCTACATGTGGCAGGATGTTTGCCTTGTTGGGTCAATTTGACTGGGTAGTTTACTTACTCATCTCCATAATTATCATTAAATTTAATTCTAAAAGAAAACCACAAGAGGACGGGTTGGACATCGCATCCGTTTAAATTTCGAGTAATCGTTTAAACTACAGCACAGGAACCTTTTATAATACCAGGTGTACAAATTCACATTGCACAATGTAAAAATTCTCACATAATTAAGCAACAAAACCACTATTTTTCATCTACTTAGAAAATAAGATGTCAAAGTTGCCCCATGTACAAACAACCTGGTCTGTGCAAGACCATTTGCACTTCTCTGACTGCAAAATGACTCAAAATATTGCATCCCCTTGTTTCGTATATTTTTTTAATGAACGGCCTGAAGTACCACGGGATGGGTGATTTATTCAAAACCTAGAATACAACATTGGAGGAACTTCCACAATGATCGGTCCATCCACATCAGATATAGGAGAAGAACAGGGGCACTTTGGCACAAGGATTGGAATCCTAGATAGGCTTTTCTAGAGAATTACCTTTTCTTATAAATTATTTCACACTTGCAATATTCCAACTCTGTTTTGAGACGTTCAATAATAAGGGATACGAATCATTCATTCAAGAAAAACACAAGGGACAAACAGCTAACCATTTTTGTTCTTAATGTTGCACCCATGAGAAGCCTTGAGTCCTGGTCCTCCAGAACACAGGCTCCTTGCACCACTGCCCCACCAGGAGCCCTTTGCTCACAGAGCTACCTTTGAAAGAGCTTATCCCTGAATCGCTGTTCCTGTCCAAATAGCAAAAGAGCCAAGTTTCTGCTTCATATGAATCCATACTGAGGTAAAAAGGGTAGCCCTGGTGCACGAAGCTCCCATGTATACCAGATTCAGGAAAGGGGCAGACCACAAGGGTCAATGGTATGCAGCCTTACCTTGCATTTTGCAAGAGGCTGTTTTCATGCCTTGAAATCTATGACCTCAACGTCATACGACGACAACTTTACCTTTGCGCCAAGGCTTTCCTTCTGAATCTATACAGAGGTATCGGGCCTAAATAGGAGAAGATAACTCTCGATCAAGCTTATTAAAATATCTAACTAAGGAATATCAATTTAAAGATGTGTATAAGCATCTAGTAATTCATGGATACTCTCAGGTGTCATCTTCAATTTTCGGTGCTCTTAGCTTTAGACTAAAGGCTAAACTTTATTGGCTCTCTATAATCTAAAATAAAGACCATTAAGAAGTTATCAAAACATTCATGATTCAGGAGCCATTATGAACAACAACCATCTTTGAAACGATGGAAGCGGTTCCGATCCCTAACTACAATTCCTCTCTTGAAAATCTTTGAAATCATCTTAGCTGCAAAGTGGCAATCAGTACACACTTTGAGATTCTTTGATATCCTAATACTAGTTCCTGGTGAAGTTTGAAAGAGCCCGAAATCTTCCTCTTCGGCACCTAATCTTGCTTCTTCAATTTGGGTACATAACCAGCTAACTTGACTTGCTTGTTCATATCTTCAACTGTATCATAGATCTGTTCTACTTGAGGATGTGCACTATTTCTGCACAGAACTCATGGATTACTCCATCCACCTCAGTCAAGCTAAATCCTGGAGTCTTCTTGATTCCTTTTTCATCTGGCTTCTCACCTTTGATGCTTCATTCCCCCGTCCCACCAATGCATATATATTTGATAGAAGAATATAACCCGTACTCTGTATAGGCTCCAATCCAACAATGTGCTTTAGAGATTCTTCACCAAATTCTACATTTTTATGAACCATACAAGATGCCAACAGAGTTCTCCAAACAATCGCATTAGGTGGAATGGGCATGTTCTTTATGAACTGATATGCCTCTTCAATTAAACCAGCTCCACCAAGAATAATGACCAGGCAACAATAACGATCAATTCTTGGTTCAATACCATAATCGCTACTCATACTGATGAAATGTCTTCGACTTTCATCTACTAAACCACATGACTACAGGCAAAGAAAACACGTATGAAAGTGATATCATTTGGTAAGATTTTGCATCAAGCATCAAGTGGAAATATTTAAGAACTTCCTTTCCTTGCTTATTACTAGCTAATCATTGAATCAGAAATGTCCGTGTCATAACTTTTTTCTGGGGCATCTTTTTGAAAACTTCAAATGAGTTCTCCACAAATTCACATTTCCCATAGAAATCCATTAGCGCCGCTCCAAAGTTCACGGTGAGCTTCAAATGCTTCCTCCTTAAAAAAGAATGAAACCATTTGCCAGTTTCTAATGCTCCTAAGAATAGCACAAGGGGAAAGAACACTGACCATTGTGACTTGGTTCGGTTCAACATTTGCAGCTGCACATCACTAAACAAAACAAGCGCTTCCCTACAGTCATTTGCTTGGCTATAGCCAGAAATCATGGCAGTCCAAGCAACAACACCGCGCTGAGCCATTCCATCAAACAAACACCTTGTAGTTTCAATGCGACCACATTTCACATGCATGTCGATCAAAGACGTCATCAACTTATTATCCCTTTTAAACCCCTTCACCTCTATAGGCCCATTTATCCATTCTCTCAACTCTAAAACACCCAATCTCCCACAGGCCGTCAGAACACTAATCAGCGTTACCTCATGAAAACTAACACCTGAATCCAACATTTCATAAAATAACTTCACAACTTCCTCTCAGTGCCCACTCTTAGAATACCCAGCAAGCATCGAATTCCAAGTAATAACATCTCCACAAGCAGCGTATATACGGATCAAAGTGTTCTTCACGAACCCATTTCCAGAACCGGATTTTAGGATCTGGGCATGAACTTGTTTCCCTTCTTTTATTTATTTAAGTCTAGAACAGGTTTTTTAGAATGCAGGGGAAAGTGTATTTATGGGATTCTACCGAATCCTCTACCATTTGTTTGAAGAATAAACTGGATTCTCGTGGGAAGTTTTTTAAAGTGAATCCTCTGATCATGATGTTGTAAGCCCAAGCACGGGAATCGTTGATTGAGTGAAAGATTGTGATCGCACGATCGAGGTTTCCAGGGAGAGAAATTGCAGAGGATTCTAGGAGGTTTTCTGAAACTCTGGGTTTGTGAAACAGCCCTGTTTTGATGATTTGGGCATGGATTTGGCTGAGGCCCTTAATGGTTTTGCATGGCGGGGGATTGGGAATTCTGTTTTAGTACTCGTTAAGTCTGAGGAGGAAGGACGCAAAGGGTAACGGTCATTTTCCTGTTTGGATATTTTGAAAGGATTTGTTGACCGTTATATAGTTTCTGCTTTCCTGGTTGGGCGTCGGGCTATGAACAAATATCGCCCATTGTTATAAACTCGCGGCCGTCCGATCAATCAGGATTTCCTTGATTACATTTTTCCAAGTTCCTGAACGTTGTTCTTCAATCTAATGATGAATATTTAGAAGAATGATGGATCCCATCACACGAATGGTTTGGATCTGGTTCAGCACGTGGATCTGTCACAATTATCTAGTGGACCATACCTTTTTAAGGGGAACGGCCATAATTAAGGCCGGGCCATATGGTTGGCAATCTAGACCGGTCATCTTATGGACCGGCCACATGATAGAATGATATCCCAAAGATCTTCTGCCCTGGAGGATCTTGACTTTACATGGTCCATGCCCGTAAAATCTCTTATGTCGAGCAAATTGAAGCCTTCACAGATTCTATGGAGCAGTTTTGAACCGTCCAAATCCTCGACCCAACAATCATAGTGGTTAGGATTATTCAATATAGAATACTTTTGGTACATGGGATGTGGGCCACATTCATCTATGAAAGCTTTGTCACAAAATCTTCTCCACATTTAAGTTTTATTTAATAGTTCTTCTCTTCTCTTCAAATACAGCTGTCGACGTTCTCCTTCTATCAATTATTGATTCCCTTGTGAAAACTTCAAGAAGAAGGAGAGGCTTGATGTAATGGTAGAGTTGTCGTTGTGTGACCTTGAGGTTTTGGATTCAAGGCGTAAAAATAGCCTCTTACAAAATGCAAGGTAAGACTGCGTACTATTAACCCCTATAGTCCACCTTTTCCCAAACCCTACATATGTGGTATATTAAGGATTATAAGTCAAAAAGAGAGACACATATAAGTTCTAGACTACATCCTTTCTCTCTCTCTCTCTTTTATCTAAATTTCGTCAAATTTCTCTGATTTTTGCTCTATGTAGAGTCAATAGTAACATATAAATAAATTTTATTTTGTTAGTTGTTTTCCTTAATGAATCATTTTATACTGAATTAATCCCATTCGCAAATGCTCTCTTTTTTAATGTATTTTTCTCTAAAAAGATTTATTTTATTTTATTTTTCATAGAAATTTATGCTCGTCTTTCTTAAAATAAATATAGAAAAATTTTAAGGGTTGAAAAAGAATTTAAATTAAACTCCATTATGATATCTCTATATCAAAACTGAGATTTTTTGTATATATAATATAGAAAAATAAATAGGAATTTTATTTTGTTAGGGTTTTTCCTGTAACATTTTTTTTTTATCTTTTTTATAAATCTTTCTTATTTGCATTGTTTGTATGATTTTAAGTTCGGAAACTCTTCCCTTTTTTTTTCTTTTTTTTTTTTGTATTTGGGGAAAAGTAGTGTTGTTTTATTATATATCATCGAGAAAATTATTGAAAGTACATAAAACTAAAATTAGAAAATTATTTATTTTTGTTGTTTAATAGGAATATCATGTAAAATTTTAATAATATAGCCTTTTTTTGCTACAATATAAATTAAGCTCTATTAATATTTTCCTACATAAAATTGATATTTCTTTTTTTCTAGAAATTCTAGTTCGTTACCTTTTTTCAAAAACATATTCTTTATCTTTTTCTAGTTCTTTAGCATTAAGTTTAATTTTTTTTTCCTTTTTTTGGAATAGTAGTGTTATTTTACTGAAAGCACAGAAAACTAACTTTAGAAAATTATTTATCTTTCTCATTTCCAGCAGGATTTTCATGTAAATTTTTATATCAGCAACTTTTTTACATTGGAAGTATTTTTAGAATCTTTTTTTTTTATTATAAATATTTGTGTCTAATTAATTAATAGGAGTATCTTTTGCTCCTTTTTGAATATATTTTTATGTTACGCCTTTTATTAGGAGATTTTGTTTTGCGCATTCTTTGAAGGGAAGTTAATGTGCACACATTTTTAAGGCTTCATATATTTATTACTAATCTTTTGTGAGACCATATCATATAAAAATAAGATAGAACTATTAATATATCATTGGACATGTGCAATCAAGACCACTCATCTTCATCAGATGGCTGATCTGGAGAGAAACAAATGTCCCAATTAATAGTTATGGTTATATAATGTTTGTAATGTCTTCGTGAATGATCCTAGCCCCTCATCACACAATGACCCACCAGATCAACACCCCTGATCAAGGTAGCATTATAAAAAAGACAGGAATGAAAATTATGATATTAAACAAAAAAGGCCAGCAAAAGGGATATGCAAAAAATGTTATTTTCAGAGAGGTTCTTGAGGAATTTACAAGTGAAAATATATCAAATTGTTAATGGTAATTCTTAGTCTTATTTTCTTTATTGTAGTTAGACTCTTATTTATCATTCATTTAATTTACTTTATTTACAAAGTTCTTATTATACATTCTTTTACATAGAATAATGCATATTATACTATTTTTTATTTGGTGCAACTGAGGTTTCAGATACTCAATAAATTGACTCTAAATTTTCAATGATGAAAAATCAAAAGTTAGAGCTACAAGGTTGTGAGGTATGATTGTCTTTATACGTTACAGCTTTTAATATATTATATATTTCTTTACTAACATTAATTACTTTAAATATGTTTATTTAGTAACAAATTTATTCTTTATTCCACAGGAAAATCAAGTCCTAGCAACTGCTTTTAATGATGTTATTGACAAATTTGAGAGTGATGTTTACACCATGCAGTACTTTCAGATTAATCCAATTCCTAGAAAGTAAAATATTATTATCCCCGGACAAATAGTGCAAATATGTATAAAAAGGGAAAGTATTATTAGCGAAAATTTTCAGCCTTGTGAACGCGTCTCAAGTATTGCGTTGTACCCTTGGATAAGCTAGAACCTATAATTGATAAAGATATTTATCTTACAGATACGTTTGCCTTTGCAAAAATACAAGGTAAGGCTCCGTACTATTGACTCTTATGATCCGCCTTTTCTAGACTCTGCATATGCGGGAGCTTCGTGCACTAGGGCTGCCCTTTTATACGTTTATCTTTGCCAACTTCATTTTCATATATTCTCGCGATTACACTCTACTTATAATAAATTAATTTAATGCATTTTTATATACATATTTAATATTCTGTAATCGAATTATTATTGAATGAGAAACCTACAGCAACAATCTGGAAGCGAAGTAGAGATGGTGAAATTTCAGCCAAGTGAGATGTAACTATCATTGGCAACACGTTTAAGTACACAACTTTTCTTTTTGCCTTCAGCTTTTCATAATATAGTTCGTATATAATTAACAACAAAGTACTTTTATTTCTAACAGAGAGACGCAAATTAACCTAATTTTTTGGAATGAGTTTAGTGGATGGAATTGAATTTGATGTTATACAAAAGAACCCTGCCATAGTTCTCTCAACATCCACCATAATCTGCCAATTTCAAGATTTTCTATGCATTTTTTATATACTTTTCTTTCTATTTTATTTTATCAATTTCCTGTTGTACATGCCATTAAAAAAATAAATAAATAAATCATCCTGGAAGAATGAAAAACGATACTACTTGCTCTTCTTCTTTCTAATTTATAGAATGCCAATTGTGATTTGCATCACCTGCTGCCACTCATGCTACTATGTATAACTATTTATCATCTATATATTTGGTTTAATTTCTCAAAAGATGGGATACTTGGGCATCAATGCTTACATTTATTTAGTATTAAATTATTCATATATGTAATTATTATTTATATAGTAATTTCACTAATTTAACTAAACTAATAGGAAATGAGACTGCATGAACAACTCTTTGACCCCTGAATACTAGAAGCACACAAAATAAAATCATGGTAAAATACTCCTCTCAGTTTATGACTATGAACAAATGTAAATTTAAATAAATATTTTTACTAAATAATTACTAAAAGTTGTCGTCATGTGACCTTGACGTTACGGGTTTAAGACATGGAAATAGCTGCTTGCCAAAATACGCAAGGTAAGGTTGCGTACTATAGGCTCTTGTGGTCCACTCCTTCCTCGAACCCTGCATCGGCACCAGGGCTGCCCTTTTAGTCATATATTTGTTACAATCATAATACTATGCCATAAAAGCATCTGTTTTTAGGGAGGAGAGCCTTTTGACAAAATGATAGAGTTGTCATCGTGTGACCTTTAAGGTCACGGGTTTGAGGCATGAAAATAGCTTCTTGCAAAAATGCAAGATAAGGCTGCATACTATAGATCCTTGTAGGCATCCCTTTCTCCAGACCGCACATATGCGGGGACTTCATCCTCCAAGCTGCTCAAAAGAATCTATCTTCAACATACATCCATACGGAAAAAATGATGGTATACTTCCTACAAAAATTGTTTCAAGAAAGCAGATCAAAGTGAAAATAAGTGCATTGGTTGTTGGCTAGAAAATCCTCCAATGAAAACAATATCTGTTATAGTAATAACAAATTTCTTTAAATAATTTTGCACATAAAAATGATAAGAATTTTCTAATAAAAATACTTTATCTTTACATATGTTTTTAGGATCATTGTACTTGACCATGCAGGGGAATTAAGATGTGTACTTTTGAATAAAGAGGCAGAAACTATTCTAAGTTGTCCAGCAATTTAAATTAAAGAAATGCGTGCAAAGGTCAATACATTCGTTGTGTTATTTTATAGTTTAATCATATTACATGAAAAAATTAACACTAATATCATACTTATCTTATTGCACGAAGTTGGAGTGTCTCTACAAATGTCCATGACAACAATATTTGCTCCACTTCAAAATTACAAATGAGAAGTATAATCAATTCTTAACCAATGGATGTAATATTACCAAGGCGTGGAATCAGCCTCTTGTAAAATGCAAGGTAAGGCTCCCTACAATAGGCCCTTATGGTCCGCCTCTTCCCCGAGCCCTGTATAGGCAGAAGCTTCGTGCACCAGGGCTGCCCCTTTGGATGCAATATTACCAAGAATGAAAAAGTCAACTTCTCCACAGAAGGGTCTTCAATGGTGTCCTTCATGTATATTCTATTCTAATAATATTGATTATTATTAAAGCATAATTCATCTATAATATTATAATTCTAACAATTATTCATGTGTTTCATTCTATCAGAAACACAATGACATAATTGCTGCAGGTACTGAAGAGATCAAGGACAAGAGTGGAAACAAGCTCATTAGAACCAAGGTTATATTTTCAAATTTATCTATATCATAATAACTAATAATTTTTAAATAATTTATTTATTGTTCAAATGACCTGTGATACCTCAAAAACATCTTCCTCGAAACTCCCATGTGGAGAAGAGAATTATAAGCTGCTAATGTACGGAAGCTTTTGTGTTGCCTTGCACATTTATATAAATATTCTTGCAAATACATGCTAAATTAATATATTACTATAGGTCCCTACAAATAATTTGGAAGAAAATCTAGTAAAATCTAATGAGAAAGACTACGTTTGGTTCAAACAAATATTTTCTTCTCTTTATATCCTATTTCTTAATTTAAGATAAAAGCAAATATGAATACTTTAACTAACTTTTTACAAAATAATTAATGATCAACTTCTCAACATCTTCAACCCCAAAACTTCCACAGTTTGCCGAATAATAATATTTTATATTTGGAATTTGGAATTTAAAGCACTATAAAAACTTTGTTATTCCAATGACTTCAAATTACAGACTTGGGATTTAATAAATCGGTTGATACGAATGCAAATAAATACATATGTGGACAATTCCTTCTTATAATATTCTTATGTGCGTAAAAGAATTATTCTATGCCTCTGCCGTGCATGCACCCCATAAGTCAATGGTGCAAAAGTGCTCACAGTTTGGACGGTCAAGATTTGCTGATGTAGGACATTCTTGGTTAATTGTGACAATCTATTGAAGTTAGTCCAGATCGATTTTGATTCTAACAGTTCCCTTGGGATGGGAACGGACCCGTCTGAAATCTATTATATACCACCTTCGAGATCATCTCTTGCATGAGCCAGACATCTCCTAGAGAGACGTCATGATGGCCCAGAAGACAAGATCAAGGGTCTAAAACTGTTCTCCCCCATACTGGAGGCTTTTCGCAGGAAGATTCGGACTCTGGTGGTGTAAATATCCATTAATGAGACCATCGGGAGTCATCCATGGAGGGCCACCACGTGGAATGTCTACATCCGTTGACTATAAACTATGCCAGAAACTGCCTTTCAACTATTGATCATTACTCCTCGTGGCACAATGACACCATTAACATGTGGTAGACCCTTCGTCAAGATGACAAAACATGTGGTAGACCCATTCAAAGCATTGGACACTGCCGTTGATTAGGGGATTGTAATCATCTAATCAACGGTCTCTTATCCTCAACTTCTAATGGTGGGACCCACTAGAAGAAGTTTTGGAATATACCCTGAGAAGAGAAGGCATCCAAGTTGTTTTCTATCTGCCAAATAATCTCCACCGTACACATAACAGGCAATAAAAAATGGATTGCCTATACAAACTATAATGCCGTGTTTGAACGCTTTATAGTAATCGACTTACAGAGAATAACAAGACACGTAGGGTTCGAGAATGTGGGGAAATTTAGAGATATAAGATTAGATTTTTAATTTCCAGAATAAAATAACGAAAAGAAAAAAGACTTGATTTTCAGACGAATGCTGTAGAGGAGAAGAAGAATAGAAAATGGTAGGTGGGAAATTGTTCAGGAGAAAGTAATCTACCAATATTATTTGAGTCCATTCAAGATAGCTAATAAATTGTCCTTTTTGCTCATAAACTCAAGAGAAGGCACGTGCAAAGATGCTGCATGCTCTCTCTCAAGAAAGGTACAAGTCCAACCATGTTCAAGGGTCCAAATTATTCATCCATAATTTGTTGCCTTAGATGGGTTTGTTGGATTATCATTTGACTTACAAGTCTAAGCTAATATGAAGTGGGTTAACGATATTTATATGTTTAAAATAAAATATTAATTTTGCATATGCTCTTTTCTTTTTTTCTTTTTTGCTCTTGCATGTCATCGTTCATCTACCTTATGATGGAAATTAATTTAGGGTTTCAGAATTTTAACTCACAACTTTTTTTCTGTAATAGTTTGATACTATGCTATATTACCACTCAACCTAAAACTTAAGCTAATAGGAAGTAGGACAAAAATATCTATGGATAAACTTAACTTCCATTTTATTAAAATTATCCTTTGCTTGAGAGAGAGGGAGAGCTTCTTGCACGAGATTTTCTACCACGTCAATGCAAGGAGTTTCTCACCTAAGTGACTAGGGGTCGAGATTGTACATTTGTGTCTAACTTTAAAAGAGAGGGAGGAGAAATATATTACAAGGAGCACCAGAAAAAAGAAAGAAGCAAAGAAAAGTAGAGGCGTCGAAATGATCCATCTTAGACGAGTCTTGCGTTATAATTCATGGAGCTCGAGAGTGAAGTTCTCCTGGTAAATAGTATAAATATTGGCACATGAGACAGTACCATCAGCGCCTTCTAACCCTGGCACAAGAAGTTATCACTCCCCCGAGCGACTAGTGTTTGAAGCTGTGCATGGGTGTGTATGAAAGTATGTACCTACCATTTAAGAAAGGAAAATTCCATCGGAGAGAACCTTTGAACACAAACAACAGGTCTAACAAAAGGTTTAGATCATTAACCACGTAATGGTCCACATCTTATGTCGATAACTAGATGTATGTCCACAGTGCTGGTTGTTGGATCTTGTGGTTATCGGCCCTCGATCTTAATCTCATAATAGGGTGTATTCTTGCAATCTAGTACTCATAATTTTTGCTGGGAGATATTCTTTTTCCTGCCCTCAATTATGTCGTGTTATGTTGAACTACTGTACCTCTACTTCTATTACAAATGGCTCTCCTAAGTTATGAAACAATCAGTATATGGGCTATAGAGTATCCATTTATCATTGTTCCAGAATACGAAGGAGAGTATCGTCATGTGACTTTGAGGTCATGGGTTCAAGGAGTGCAAACAGCCTCTTGTCAAATGCAAGGTAAGGCCGCGTACTATTGACCCTTATGGTCTGCCCCTTCTTTGGCCCCTGCATATACGAGAGTTTTGCACACCAGGGCTACCCTTTTTATTGTTCCATAGGACATAACATCTTATCAGGGCCCCATCTAATATACATCAATTTCCACTTTACGAGTTCGTTGCGTTACATCAAATTATTCCCTCAAACAACATTCACGTGTTTTGCTCCAATCAACCTAGATACAAGTCCCTTAGAATGGTCGATTTAGGTGAAGTTCTACAATCGCCGTAAGGAATATGGACACTACAATCTCCACACCTTCTGGGAATAAAGTTGGAAATACAGCGTGTTGCTGCTATTACATCATGAAAAAGATATTCTGATTCAGAAAATAACTCTCTCTCTCTCTCTAGATAATACATGATGCCCACTGAGTAAAAGGTAGAAGTGGTCCAAGATTTCTGCGACCAAACCTACCACTTTTTGAATCACATTCTAGATAGGCAATGTCCCTAAAATAATGTTATCATTCAACCATTTAGTTCTTGGAATGGATGGAAAACAGTTTCATCATCGACTCGAATACTAGGATAATTAAGGCCCGGGATCATGCGATGGGAAATTTTTTTGGGAATACCCTATCCTAGAATGAGATGAAAGGTTTGGATCACCAAATTCTGTACCCCTCTTGTTAAACTAAGCTGGCTCTATCAGTCAATGGTTTTAAAGGCAACAGTAGGTTTTGACGTTTGGCATTGACAGAAGGCTGCTATGAGATGCGCTTTGTCTTCTAGAAATGTAGGATGAGTCTATAAAAGCAAGGATGGATGTAACACTAAGGCAAGTGGCTCCAAAGATTGAAGATAGTCGTAGAAGTTGAAGAAGGAGCTCGATCAGGAGAAAATGACTCGTCTCATTGCTGGAGAGAAAGGGCACCGTTTCCCCACCCTGCATCTGATTCATAAACATAAGCATGGGCATGCACAATATGAGGCTGTCAACCAAGAAGTTCAACATTCGGCCGTTGCCGAAGTTCGATACCATACCAATCTGAAGGAAGAGGAAAGGAAAGTTCAAACGGACGACAAAGACATCGACTTGGAGGCTTCAGAATACATCAAGCATAAGCATAAGAAGTTAACAATGCAAGCACTAATGTCGCTGAAGACGGTATAAAGCAGGCTCAGCCAGGTTCTCTGGTTCTCCATCTGACTGAAGAGATTTGTGTGATGTTGAACAGGTTGTTTACGGTAAATAATATGTTTATGTTTCTCTTTTGGTAATAAAGGATGCATATATGCTTACTTTAGATACGGAAAGTATGTCATAAGAAAAATGTATTATGGTTCTTTTGGACAGCCCCAGTGCACGAAGTTCCCATGTATGTGGGGTCCTGGGAAGGATAGATTTGTGTGATGTTGAACAGGTTGCTTACGGTACATAATATGTTTATGTTTCTCTTTTGGTAATAAAGGATGCATATATGCTTACTTTAGATATGAAAAGCATGTCATAAGAAAAATGTACTATGGTTCTTTTGGACAGCCCCAGTGCAAGAAGCTCCCATGTATGCGGGGTCCTGGGAAGGGTAGATTTGTGTGATGTTGAACAGGTTGTTTATGGTAAATAATATGTTTATGTTTCTCTTTTGGTAATAAAGGATGCAAATATGCTTACTTTAGATATGAAAAGCATGTCATAAGAAAAAATGTATTATGGTTCTTTTGGACAGCCCCA